>CM064330.1:62057435-64557435 GCA_032595735.1 Pelochelys cantorii
GTGCCATTGCAGTATTTCTATGATTTAATATTAATTTTTCCCACTATTACCACTTAGTACATCTTTTCCCATAATCTTAGGGCTCATGTTATTTCTCAGTCATTGTTACTTGACTTCAAAGCTTCAAATAACTAAGCTAAAATCTTGCATGCCTCAACCTACAGGTTCTTGTGTTTCAGCTTGTATTATGTCTAATACATGATTCTTCTAAATACTGATCAGTCTTATACTTTTATAATCCTACAAATTAACTCTAACACAATGATGTAATATGGGCAATATCTGATGTAACATGTTGATTGATCATAACATCACACAACAAATGAATAACTAAAACAATATATATATGAAATGCCTTTTTTTGCCAGTCCATAACATCGAGAGAGAAATGGCAATATTTTTAATGTGGAATTCATATATGTTTAATATATGTTCTGCTCACTGTTACTTCTAATTAGCATTTTAATGATATGCTGAATAAATGGTTTTGTATATTCTGATTCCTATCCCAAATATTTGTATATATAATTGAAATATTCTGAATATATGTGTTGAATTTGAAATACCATGTCTGGGTTCAATTTTATAGTTGATGATTAATTCTACTATCCAGCACCAAATTTGAAAAAGAGATTAATTTTCATAATCTTCTTGGAAATTCAGGTGGAACATGCATTTTGAATTAGCACAAGAACCTCTAGCAATTTTTTTACCTATGAATGTTTGAATAGATTTGTGATATTTATGGCTTTCAAAATCTTCCTGCCTTACAGTGCAGTATAGCATAATTCCTTTTGAAGAGAGCAGAAGAAATGAGTTTCTGGTAATATTCTGTTGGTTTAGAAATAAATACAAGACTGTGAAGTGATGTAGGACAAAGCACATACAACCCTTCAAAGAGAAAATAAAAGGATGATTGCATCCTACAAAATACCAAATATGTTCCTAATATATCTTAATTGCATACTATTGCCATTCATTGGCTATTAAGTTGTATTTAGATCAATTACTATTTGTATTTAATATAAGAATTATACCTTGAATGAACACCACAGAACACAGGATTAAAAGAAAGAGTTGAACTTAATTTAACACTTCTGCTCCTTTTGGAAACCAGGAGGTGGGTGGGCATAAGCCCGACCACACCTAAAGGGCCCTTCTCCTGCTTATGGGGAGGATCCTCTGAACCCTGGAGTTCAATTGATTATGGGGGACAAAGAAAAACAGGGGTTGGTGTGAAGGTCAAAGGGCCACAACAAGGGAACTGGATGGGGACACTGAGCAGAGAGCCCTGGACGATGCCTACAGCTCCCCAAAAGCATCAAGGGAGTCAGCAGAAGCCACCCAGAGGAATTCCACTCAGATACATGAATGGACAGAGGAACAGAAAAAAAGCTCCACAGTTGCAGACTCCTCCCTCAGCCAGCCTCAGCTCCCTGGTTTTATAAATGGCCATCTTGGCTATAGCCAGTAGGAGGCTGATGAGGATGTCTCGTGACTTTTTGGGGCCATAGATAGGGTGCGCATAAATCAATAGGTGAGGGAGAAGTGCAGTCAGTACCTCAATAAGAAATTCTGGAGGAGCCAAAAGAGGGGCTATAAACTGGCACAGGAACAGGTATGAATTGTGCCAAGTACACACCCATGCTCAAAGCACCATGGAGGATCTGCAAGCTGATGTCCTTGGCGAGCCACGGTACCAACGTGGAATACAAACTGGCCCACTGGGGCTCCCCATCTGCAACTGGTGGCAAGAGATCCCACCATTTGGTATCTGGCAGAACAGGAAAGTGGGGAAGTGAATAGTGTGAAGCATCAGTGTGTACAGATGGTGTCTTGGCACGCTTTGAAAGGAGGCTGGCTGCAGTATCAATTCAGGTGATGAAGGGGAGGTGTGTGGGAAGGCACATGGGACTGGAGGCCTATGGAGAAATCTGGATGGCTAGGGGCGAGAGGGGTGGGTGGAGTGCATGCTCTTGCAGGACTTGGTTGAAATAAACCTGAGCAGTTGATAGCAAAGTGTCCCTCACCTCCTGAAATACATGCCATATGCTGGGTGAGTGGCAAATGTTCCACGCAGTCTCCGTGGTCATAGTCAAGGACTTCTCTGACTATCAAGATACAGATTATGTAGCATCTGCACATGGAAATTAAGGATGTTAACTAATGACTAATTTACTAGTCGTAGTTGATGGAATTTCTATCGTCTACTCAACTAGTCGATGGGCAGTGTCACACAGAGCCCGGGATCAGCTGTGTGGTGCTGCTGCTTTGAAGTATCCTCTCTTCCCTCCTCCCCTTTGCTGCCTCTATATCAGAGGCAGTATAGTGCGGGGGGGGGGGCGGAATTGATTAGTTGGCTCAATTATCCAATGCACATTTGCTTATTGGATAGTCAACTAGTCCTTAACATCCTTAATGGAGATACGGATTGTGTAGCAGGGGCTCCACAAGGAGGTCTGCTTCCACAGTGGCCCATAAGGACCTGGCCACTGAAAGGAGATCCAAGTAGAAGGCTGGCAGCTCAGAGGTCTCACAGAAGACCTCTGGGATGAAGATAAAGGAGCTCTCGGTTATATCGGAACCGTCAGAAGTGGTGGAGGAAAGTGTGCACCAAAGTGCTCCACACCAGACTACCTTTACCATACAGGAACTTGATGCAGAGCCTCGAGGATGAAGACATGGACTTGCTTGTGCAAACACATCAGGCTCTGACATTCCTCCTCCAGGGGAAGACGGAGAGCCCCTGCAGAGACCCAGTGCAGTCTTGCCCAGAAGAACCCCAGCATCAGTGTCTGGATGTTAGCCAGGAAACCTGAGGTTGGGATCAGGGTAGTAAAATGGTGCCACAGGACCAGTTGGTTAAGCACCAGTGCCCTCCGTTACAGGCAGAGGCACCAAAGTAGTTCCATCCACTTCCGCAACCGCTCAGATACTCTGTACTCCAAATCTTGCCTGTTCTCCAGTGGGGAGGGATATGTGACAGAGCAGCAGACTGGCAGTCCACCGGATGGCCTGAAATTCAGGTGGGAGGGAGGTCGCCTGCCACCTGGCCCCAATCACCATGCCAGAACTGTTGACACAGTTGACGCAGTCAGAGGAGGTCAGCAAATAAATGGCTTGACAGGGCTTTACCTGCACCAGGTTGATCTGAACCACATAAAAACATAAAAATGGCCATACTGGGTCAGACCAAAGGTCCATCTAGCCCAGTATCTTGTCTTCCTGCAGTAACCAATGCTAGGTGCCCCAGAAGGAATATACAGAACAGGTAACCATAAACTGATCTCTTCCCTGTTACTCATTCCCAGACTCTGACAAACAGAGGCTACAGACAAAAACCATTCCTACCCATCTTGGCTAATAGCCATTGATGGACCTAACCTCCATGAATTTATCTAGTTCTTTTTTGAATCCTGTTAAAGTCCTGGTCTTCACAACATCCTCTAGCAAGGATTCTACAGGTTGACCGTGTGTTGTGCCAAGTAATACTTTCTTTTGTTTGTTTTGAACTTGCTAACTATTAATTTTTATTTGGTGCCCACTTGTTTTTAAGGGAACAAATAAATAACTTTCCTTGTTCACTTTCTCTACACTAGTCATGATTTTATAGACCTCTGTCATATCCCCCCTTAGTCTACTCTTTTCTAAGTTGAAAAGTCCCAGTCTTTTTATTCTTTCTTCATATAGCACCCATTCGAAACCCGTAATCATTTTTGTTGCCCTTTTCTGAACCTTTTCCAATGCCAATATATATTTTTTTGAGATGAGGTAGCCACATCTGTATGCAGTTTTCAATACGTTGGTGTACCATGGATTTATACAAAGTCAATAAGATTTTCTTTGTCTTATTCTCTATCCCTTTTAAAATGATGTCTTAAATTCCATCACCCTTATCATGAGGAGCACGTTGTTAGCATACACTTACAAGACCAACCAAATGCTTCTGCTGCAAGAGAGTTATCATTGGGCCACTCTTTATATTGGATCCAGTGATTATATTACATTTTTATATTACATTTGTACTCAGAGTTCAGTGAGTTATTTTATTTGCATGAACTTATTAATAAAAATGCAAAATGAATAAAGCATTATTAAATGTTTGATATAAACTGCTAAAAGAAACTAACTTCAGTCTATAGTTGCCACTTCATATATGATGGACTACTCTTTTCTGCATCTAGTCTTTTCTTGAAATATTCAACAATCGTACAAGATGGTGATTAAAATAGGTCAATTCTCTGCCTTTGTTAGCACTCCCACCATTGATCGTACTGGTGAAGTCATACCAGTGGTAGTGTAAGGGTGCAAGGATTTAAAACATCTTTGTGCCAAAATACAGTGTAGTAGCATGTGTGTTATATAAGATCACTCACTGTTCTGAGATACATGCAGTACTCGGTGTAGATAAGTGCAGAATTTTTGTGCTTTAGACAGTTAAGTGAAACTTCTTAACATTATCAAAATATATATTTTCAATTTAATTGTTAAGTTTGAACTGAATAATCCAGAAAAATATGGAAATTTTTAGAACATTGTGACTGAAAACAGAATATTTTTAAAAAAATTATCTCAAGCAATTTGTGATCCTTCTAAAAGGTCACTGAAGTGATGGTGTTTTATTGATAAAACTTGTATTTACCACTCATGTGAGAGCACTTTCAACAGCTGTGCCCCAAGAAGTTATGGACTATAATTCGGAAAAATATTCTTGGCAAAGACAATCTTCTGCTGTGTTCTTCTCCTTTGAAAAATATGGGTTTAACATTTGCAGCATATCAAATTGTAACTATTTACATCTGAAAGGGTTATGAAACAAGCTATTTTGTTACCATTTCATTACTTTTTCACTTGCATGGTGTTTTCAGATTTCACTCTTGTATGTATCGCTATCTATAGGACGCTAGTGAAAAAATAAGGAGCACAAAATTCTGAGGGAAAAGGAATCTAAAGTTAAACTATGAATTAAGTTTGATCTTTGGGTTTTTTTTTTTTTACTAATTATTTGTCTATTTTTAACCAGCATCAAAAGCATGCTAATCATCGTAAACACGAATAGTTAATCATATAAAGGACATGAACATGATATATGACCTATGACTGCAAATTGCCTTTTTAATGACATAATGAAAAAACTTTTATTTGAAATGACAATGAAGGGGATAAATGCTTTAAAATCTCTGTTTTGTAACAGGGTTTACTTGACTTTCCAGAGACCTGGCGTAAAATAGCGTATTGAAAAAGTCGTCTAAATTAATGACTTATTTTTTCTTTCTCTGCTTAGGCAATAGATTATAATAATCGTGGTCAGACTCTATTTTTATATGTACAGAATAATTCTCATGAAAGCTAATTAACTATGGGATGATCAGGTGATGTGCAGTGTGGTATTCATTTTTAAGACAGTTATTTCATATATACCTGTCTGCAAATTTTTGTCTTCCTTTTATGTAATCCTTCCATGAAAAGTGAGAACAAAGACAGATCATTTTATTGCCAGCAACAAATAAAAAAAATCTATGAATTGAATATTTTCCAGTAAACGAAAAGAAATTTGATCACATCGTTACATTGTCTCCCCATCATATTAATGTTCTCTTTTAATCTTTGTTTATTATAGAGGCAATGTTAGCAGCTCCTTAAGTTAAATATGTACTGAGATTTGCATTTAAATCAGCTTTGGAATCTCTCTCTTTCACATTTTAATTTCTGATTTTAGTCTCCATAATTTAGCACACGGACTAGTCAGAGCAAAATTTAATTTGGGGGTTTTTTTTAGTAAAATATTTGCCAATTTTTCCAGCAGAAACATTTTAAAAATGATTTCTCTGTGAAAAAAATCCAGAATTTTTTTATATATTCACTTTTATAACATCTCATACTTTTGAAAATATTCATTTAAAAGCAAAACCAGTTATTCTCCTGATTTGTTAAAACCACAATGATAAGGAAACTAAAAGGCCATGATTTAATGATTACTTATATTGTCTGATATCACTCAGCTTGTGCCTGCTCCCCCAAATCTCCACTCCCACTTCTCACAGCAGCAACTGGGGGGGAGTCAGGCTAGAGAGAAAGGAGCCTTGGTCCCCAACCCATATAAGCCTCACTCCTTCACCTGCATTTCTCCCCATCTCAGCTCTGACACTGAACCAGTGTTTGCATTTGTTTTGCTGACTAGCTGTTCTGAATACAGAATGCTCAGATAAACCTCAGCAAGCTACTTAAGCATCTGTGTTACTTTAAACGTATCCGTAGCCTCACTGAAATCCACTGGGTATCTTAAGTATTTGGTTCTTATGTTCTTACAAATCAGGGTCATAGCCAAAGCCACATCATATTCATTCTTCCTCCTATCTCCTGCCAACAAGTAAGTTTTGACAGTAGGAGTTAGTCTCATTTTTTAGAAGACCATTTCTTCCTGGAAAACTATAGGGATATGTCTACACTGAAGCTGTTTGAACTAACAGGCTAAAAATATCAGTGTCAGGCTACGTCTAGACTACAAGCCTCTTTTAAAAGAGGCTTTTTTGAAAAAGACTTCTTCGAAAGACAGTGTCTAGACTACAAGCAGATTTTTCAAAAAAGTGAGCTGCTTTTTCGAAAGAGAGTCTAGATGCTTTCTTTAGAAAAAGCACAGTTTGCATTCAATAGCGCCTTTTTTCGAAAGAGTACTTTCGAAAAATGAGGTTTACCGCAATCAAAAAAACTGCCACGTTCTTTCGATTTACTTTCGAAAGAACGCGGCTGCATTCTAGACGCAGGTGAAGTTTTTTTGAAAAAAGGCTATGTTTTTCGAATAAACCCTGTAGTCTAGACATACCCTCAATGTTGTAGCACCAGTGGTGGCTGCGGCTAGCCAGTTACATGTGGCTCCAGGGAGTGAGATGGGCTTGGACTCAAGTGGTCAGGTGGAGCCATTGCACACATTGCAATAGCCAAACTGCTATTTATAGTGTGCTAGCTTGAGCAGAGCTACAATGAGTTTGTCTACCTGGGGTTGGAGACATGCTTCCAAAGTAAATTAGATGTGCTTTAGAAGGCTTGTCAGAAATATAATTTATTTTGGAGTTGCGTGCTTTGCTTTTCAGATGAACTGGGTTGTAAGTGTACCTGTTGGCAGGCCACCCAGTGCTTCCTTTGACATGTATCAAATGCCAGGTACAGGATGAGTCTAAATAAATTCATAAACATAGTTTCAAGTGGGAGTTCCTCTGACATATTAATTAAGGCTGGACAGAGCAACCTTAATGACAATCTGAAATATCATTAGACTCAGGAAAAAGAAAATTCTACATTTTAGAACAAAAAGTTGTTTTGTTTTTTAAAAGAAGGGCACAACAGTAAAGAGTATCTAGTATCATAAGGCAGCTAACTCCATAATAATGACCCTTCCTTTGAGATAATTTAATCTTACTACTTCGTAAATAAGGGAGCATTTTAAAAAGTGAAGAAAAGCATGAACTGCTTGCAAATAATTAGATATTTTGGATTATAAAATGAGGGCCGGATCATTCTTCCGTTAAGCCCAGAGTGCTGGTTTTTTTTCTTAATGTGCTAACAGTATTCTTGATGCTGTACCATATGTGAAATGAAGATATGTTTCCCTTGAAATTTTCCAGGAAATTAGCATATACTGAGTTAAACTAAAAGAGTTCATTTTAGGTGAAACTGATTGAACAAAGCTGAGTAACTTGATGTTGTGCAGGAAAATGCACAGAGGTCGAGGAAAAAATTAGCCTTCCAACCTATGGACACAGCATGGAGTATCACTGCCATCCCCCATCACTGCACCACCCTCTGTAACCCAGATATATATCCCTCTTGCTGTGGGGCTTGATTGTCCATTCTGTTAACATCTGCATAAAGTGAGTGCAAAGTGGATCCATTCTGATTTGGTAGTGTTTGAATACCTCCACAGGTATGAATAACTACACAATGTGTAAGGCAATGGAGGAGCTGATCCATTGTCTCTCTTGGGATGGCTTGTTAATTCCTAGGGAAAAATCTATTCAGGGATGTTATCTGGAGGCATTGAAGCTTAGGAGGAATGAGGATTGGTTAGTTGGTGTGCCTCTCTTTATTTGTTCCCTAATTAACATGGCTTCAAGAAAACCTACCTTTCCTCTTGAAAAAGGCATAACTAAGTATTATCTAGACCACATAACTATCTTTAATTTTTTAGTTATCCAAATTATCCTCCACATACCTGAAAACACCCACCTACTTCCCCTAGAGTGTTGAGATCAATTATTTATGGTGCTAGTAAACAAGAGTTAAAATTTAGTGTTTTTACTTTAAAGAGGTACTTTAGTGAGTGGCTGTGGTGAATTGAATTTGTCTATTACCTCCTCATTATCCCCTTATGCACTATGAGTGAAAGGGCATCCAAAGGGGTTTCTTAATATTTCATGGATAAGCTCATTTTCTGAGGAATCTCAAAGCAAAAAGAAAGGAAATTAGGGACTCGTCCTCGATGCATTCTGCTAGTGCAGTGATAGAATTTGTTGGTTGTTCTTTGAATGGTTGCAGGTATGTATTCCATTCAGGTGTTTTCATGACTAGTGCACTGGAGTGGAAGATAATTTGTCCCATGGCAGTACCCATCAGGGTTGTGTACATGTCCTGCCTTATGGCCCCTACCAAGACTATATACACCCTTCCCCAACTTACTTCTTACTTCCAATACACCTAGTGCTCCATTTAGGGATGTTAAAAAGTGGTCTCTTTTTTTTTTTTTTTTTTGGTAAATGTGTAATAGCTGAAAATTTCAGCAGTTACATGTTTACATTCTTAAAAGCCAGATCCCCATGAGCACCCGCTCCTATGGCACTGCCTTACCCCCTGCCCCCACTGCCTCTGATACAGAGGCAGCAGGGAGAGGAGGGAGGACAGGTGGGAGCCAGTACACATGAGGAGCTGGCTTTTAAGCGCGCTCCCTCTATGTACTGGATCCTGTGCTGATGTCTCTGGGGGAGGTGGCAGTGTGGGCAGGGGGCAGGTGGCTCCATAGAAGCCAGTACATGTGGGTAGCTGGCTTAGAAGCCTGCACCCATCTTACTTCTCTCCCCCACCCCTGCTGCCTCTGTATTAGAGGCAACAGGGCAGGGGGGCAGGTGGCTCTGTGGGAGCTGGTACTCACGCCAACTCCCCCTCCCACTACTGCTTCTGATACATAAAAGGGGAAGGGCCTTGCCTGTAACTATGAAGATTAACCAATGAGCCTAGGCTCATCCGTTAACCATTTAAATGTATACACTGACACGTCCCTACTCCATATATACGAGTCTTCTCTTCCCATTTTTTGTCTCCAGTACATTTGTGTCATTGAGATTCCCCAGTGAGAGTGGTCACCCTCAGCCATCTTCCACAGTGACAGTGGTAGTGGATAGATACTTGGACTCTTTCTTCCTTGAAAAGAAGAAAGGGTTCACCTCCATCCTCTTAGGCACTTTGGAAAGAGACCACACCCAGATCAGAGATGTCTAAAATGGAGGAGAGATTTTATCCTCTTCATCAGACAGTCTCATGATGTCCTTGAGTCAGTTACCGAGGGTAGAGCTGGACTGTCATGCCACATGTCCCTGGCACTGAGGCAGGAGAATCTTAGTGCCATAAGTCTGTGTGGCAGCAACTGACTTTACTCTGCCTTTGTGTGTCAGTTTTCTCACTAACTCAGGAGGCAAGCATGCTATCAATACTGACAGCTGATTCAGGACCCTTGACTTCTACACCTTTGAGGTTCAGACTGCTGCCATTGATGACTTCAGTACTGATGAAGAAGCAGCCACTTTATTTAGTGTAGTTGTCCCTTTTCCTTGGCATCACCTAAATCCCTGAGTTTAACATTAGTAACTTTGGTACTCCTTTGGAGTGTTGCATGGTGCTCTTCGGTATCAATTGTGGAAGATTTCCTTGTGCTGGGCCACTTGACTTCTCAGGAGTGTTTCTGGGTACAACAATAAATCAGACTGCACCATTGAAAACAGTGGACTATTCTGAGGGTTGCTTTGACTCTGATATGGATTTGCATTCACTTTGATGAGAGAAGTCCTATAGACTCTCAAAACAGTCATTTGGGGGAGAGCATCAGCACTAATTGCCCAGCCTCTCATAGCAAAGACAGATCATCGTGGGCAATAAATGGGCTCCCTGTGTAACATTCAGGAACCAAAAAGCTCTTGGTGTGTCTTGCTGAGACACTTGAAGGTCAATGCTGCTGTAGAATCCTTGCCAGGGATATGGTATGGGAGATAGCCCCTTCTTGCCTGATTATTTCACTGTCCTGTTATGAAGGGACTGTAAAGTTGCACCACAATTACAATGGACAAAAATCCATAAATCCATAACTACGTATAGTCTGTACACATCTCATAACACTGGTCTACAATTTTTTAGAAGTCATCTGCTTCAGAGATAAAATGTGCTATTTATTATATATTTTGATGTGCTGAATTCAAATATGACAATTAAAACAACTGATTGGCTACTGTTTCCAAGATATTTAAGGTTTTACATTTTACGTCCATGTATATTGTGTAGATAGTAGAGTTTTAATCATAAATTGTAAACCTAGGTCTTTTCATGTGTTTATGGTTGCTTTACATGATAATATTTCACCTGTCCTGTTTATGTAACACTTTAAAAATCAGCAAAAGGGTTATATAAATAAAATTTATTGTGAAACAAAAGGCAAAAAACTATTATGTACATAGTTTAGTCATTCAGTTCACCTTGTGTTATGAGGTGTGGTTCAGAGGAGGAGGATAGGAGAAAATGTGGGTCCTGTGACATTGATGGTTCAGGACCACAAGTTCCATCCTCTTCCTCGTTTGACTCAAGTGAGAATGATTCTGGTGCATCAGGAACCGGCAGTCCTTCTCCGTGGGGTACTGGGCGTATAGCTGATGGAATGTTCGGATAATGCACGGTCCACTTTTTCTTCTTTGACACACCTTTCCCAACCGGAGGCACCATGCAGAAGTAACAATTGCTGGTATGATCTGTTGGCTCTCTCCAAATCATTGGCACTGCAAAAGGCATAGATTTCCTTTTCCTGTTCAACCACTGGCGAAGATTTGTTGCACAAGTGTTGCAGCATATGTGTGGGGCCCACCTCTTGTCCTGATCTCCAATTTTGCAGCCAAAATAAAGGTGATAGGCTTTCTTAACCATAGTGGTTACACTGCGCTTTTGTGATGCAAAAGTCACTTCACCACAAACATAGCAGAAGTTATCTGCACTGTTCACACAAGTACGAGGCATCTCTGCTCGCTTTGGCTAAACAGAAATGTGTCCCTTTGCAAAATCAAACACTGACAAATAAGAGAGCAGGACACTGTATGATTTCTAGAGCTGATATAGGGCAATTTGTTCAGCAGAGTGATGTAAGCTTCGTTATGATTGCATCATCCATGACTTCTAGGAATAACATGATGCAATTCATATCATGTATGACGCAATACCAGCTTCAGATTGCATCATTCATTGTTTTGCCTAAAAAGCAAGTACTGTCCAAACCCAGTCATAGATTTATTCATAGATCCAGTCAAAGATGTATTTTAGTCATTTCTGGTTTAAATTGAGATCCCTTCCCTTTATAACTCACTTATCCTCCGCCATTCCCAAGTCAAGGGTCGTATATACTGACCCAATAGCATATCTTGAATACTAGAGCCAAGCAACAATTTTAAGCATCATTTTCGTTCTCAGTGACCCAGAATTAGTAAAGTTTGACTACATTTATTTCAGAAGCATTTTGGCTGTAGAGCAGTGTAATTACTGTCAATTTTGAATATTAGAAGCTTTTATAAAAGATATTACAGGATATAGTTGTATAATTCAAAGATACAGTATACATTCAGTTGATTTAAGTGTTTATTTTTGAGGTGTAAATCATCTGCTCTCCTCTTAGGGTGCCTGAATCCTGATTTTCAAAGCAGGATTTCTCATTTTCTGAATGGTTTTCATCAACCACTGAGAAGTGGGACAGAGAAATAGTGAGTTGTAAATACTCCCTTGCACCAAGGGCTTCAGCTGATCTGATCTTCATCCAGTCAGCCAGCTCCAATGATCCTATAAAATACAATCTGATCTCGAAGAAAATAACCCTTCTTTTGGATATAGGAGTGATAGAGTTCTTTGAGAAGAGAGATTCTTTAGGTGCTGCTCCATCTTTATTATACAGAAGCTCATGGTAAGGGAGGAGGAGGGTATCAGAGCCAACAAATGGTAAAAAAAATGAAGTTTTGGATGGAGACCCTGGCCTCGTGTCATTCATTAGATTTACTGGAGGCAAACCTCCATATCTCCAACACACTGTGCCACCACATGCTTCTGAGTTTCATGTATGACAGGAAACAGTACCAAGCCTGTCTGTTTGGCCTGCCTTAGCTCCCACAAAGAAGTTTTTACAAAGAAGTTTCTGGTGCTAATAACCAGACTCAGGTTGCAGGGAGCTCACCCGTATCTCTTCCTGAGTGACATTCTGTCCATCACAGACATTGAATCTTCTCTAGGTATGTGGCTTCATCATCAATGCCAAGAGAACGTCTCTGCCTCCATCCAGGAATTTATTTTCTTGGTCCAGAGCCACAGGAGGTGTCCTGAGGACTACAATATCAGGAATAAAAATATCAAACACAATAGCTATTTATCAGAAGTCCCTTTATTAACAATCTCACCAGCACTGAAATACAACAGCAAATACAAAGGGAGTGTATAGTGTTTAGCCTTACATCTAACATCACTGTCATCTGCCATGTCCTGCTGGGGGACCCTAGAGTGTTACTGATTTTCTGCCTCTTCATCATCTTCATCATCACAGTTGTTATCCTCGTGTTTCTCTAGACATTCCCCTCGAGCACATAGACCAAGCAACACCTTTTATCATGAGTTGTGCTTATGCCATTAAGGATCATACATATGCATAAGGATTCTGGCTCCTTTTTTGCTTATGTATTCACCACCACACTAATTTAAGACTGTTCCATGTTTTCTTTTTTATTAATTAACATTTGTGTCAAATAGTTATCATAGCAACTGCTCTGCAAGCTAAACTTCTTCAAGATTTTATTGCTGGTCATCTTGCAATATCAACTGATACATTGCAACATATTTTCCAAAACAACAGCAATTAGCACATTCTTCTTCAAGAAATGTCCCTGTGGGTGCTCCACATTAGGTTGGTGCACCGCCACCGAGCCTCAGAGCAGAGATTTCATAGCAGTGTCCCTGGGGCCACGCAGGCGCGCACCAACAGCCGCGTGCTGTTAGGCTGCAGGCATTGTGCATGTGCGAGCCCCCCCTCCCACTTCTGTGTTCTTTCTCTACCACCTCCAGCTACAGACAGAGTTGGAGTGCTCCCTAGTTTCTTTGTGTCTACATGATTATACTTTTTTAAAACCAGTTAAATTCATTATAATAGTTAATTAGTTAGTGAGTTTTAAATAGCCAGTTAATTACTTTGTTAGTTAAAAAGAGAGAGAGAAGAAAGGAAAGAAAGAAATCTTAATTAGTATAAGGGGTTTTCTTTTCTCCCAGTTAATCCTTCCCTGCAGTCTCTGACTGTTTACACGGGCATGTCTGGATCACCTGGCTTTAAATGCTGCACCTCATGTAAAGAGCGTATTCCGCTTTCAGATGGTCACTCACAATACATCTGCTGTCTTGGAGAGCAGCATATCTCTCAGAAATGCCCTCACTGAACAAAGCTAAAATCACGGGCGTAGAAAGACCAAGACCTCCGACTCAAATTATATTTATTAGAAAACTCTCTTAGACCAGCCTCCAATCCGGGCCAACAGCCTGAGGACCCCAAGCAACGGGGAGCCAAAAAGCCCACCAAAAAGTGAGCCTCCTGAGCACCTCAAGGGGCTACGGCACCGAAACGGCCATTCCTCTCACGGCTGGTGCCTTGAGCACCAGCAGCACCAGCACCGTGCCTCAGTACCTATGATGCCACTGGTGTCTCTGGAGCCCCCAGCAGAGACAAATAGCGTGCATGCACTAAATCACGCTCTGAGGTGACAAGCTTCAAGTTGCTTGGGTCATTGACTGCAGCACCATCTGGAAATGATACGATCTTGCTGACGCAGCATGAGAGTGTGGCTCTGACTATGTTTGCAGGTGCCTCAGCTTCCACCACAGAGGCGCCTGATGCGCCACATCTGCGCTCGGCACCGAGGCATGATTCAGCGCCTCAGATAGCCTCCATGCCCCTCACTATGGCACCGGCAACACCGGTTGGGCAATACACTCAACACAGAGACTTATTAGTCTCATCCACTTTTAACTCACCATTTTTACAACCTGAGTGCTCTCCTCCTATGTTAACATCACAGAGATCACTCTCTCAGGAAAAATTTTCATCCGAATCTGATGATGACTTCTCTAGGGGTTTTTCACCAGAGGACTCTCCTCACACAGATCAGAGTATTTACTGTCCCAGATTTGGGAATATGCCTCCGTATTATCACAATCCCTGGGTGACTCCATCTGAGCCTTACCCATACTGGCAATACTGGGACAAATGGCAGTATTACCAGAAACACCAGCAGGGCCGGAAGCGACATAAAATGCAATACTCCCAAACAAATACAGGATGGGGTACCATTCTCGCAGGAGGCTGTGACTCCTCCTGACCCAAAGGACCCCCCTCCAGTGGAGGCAGGGTCTTTGGCCCAAGCTTTAGATAACGCTGCACATTTCCAAGACCTTTTAAAATGTGTAGCTGCAGAATTAAACATTTCCCTCCAGGAGGTTGTGGAAAATCAACATGACCTAACACACATATTGCATTCAGTAACACCATCAAAGATAGCATTGCCAGTTAATCCAGCAATAATGGAACTGGCAAGGATGCTGTGGCAAACTCCGGTGTCAATCTCTTCTATGGCTAAGAGAACTGATAAGAAATATTATGTCCCACCCAAGGGTTCAGAATTCCTTTTTTCTCACCCAGCACCTAATTCTCTCATGGTGGAGGCAGCACAACAAAATTCCAAGCAGCAACAATATTGGTCTACTCCATCGGACTGTGATAGCAAAAGGCTCAACACATTCGAGTGCAAAATATATACGTTTTGTACTTTACAATTTCGCATTTTGAATTATGCAGCTTTATTGAGCAAATACGATTACAGAAATTACACCAAACTGAATTACTTTGTTGCAGACATTCCCGAGGCAACAATACATAGCATTGATATTAGAAGGTCAAACAATTTCAAGAACAGAATTACAGGCCACCTTAGATGCTGCAGACACGGCCGCACATTCCACAGCAACATTGGCAGTAATGAGAAGGGCATTGTGGTTTAGCTCCACTCCATTCCCCAGGGAGATTCAATCGACAGTAGATCATCTGCCCTTTGATGACCAGAAGCTGTTTGCAGCTAACACCAACGAAATTCTCCACTCCATGAAGGATTCCAGAGTAACTCTGCAATCTCTGGGGATCCACAACCAAGCACCTGAAAGAAGGCAATATAGGTATCAGCCCTATCTGAGACCTCGATACCTTCCATATACACAACACTAAAACAGACAAGACCACCAGAGGCAGAGGCAGAAACCAATGACTTTGCCCTTCCTCTACCAATTCTCAACAGTCACAGCAGTCTACCAAGCAAATTTGATCATCAGGTCGAGGGTCTGGAGAGCCTCTTGTCTATTCCAATGCTGTCGACTCAAGCAAATCTCTTCCATCACCGATTGTTGCCTTTCTTCAACAACTGGCAATGTATAACCTCTGATAGATAGGTCCTGCAGATAATTGAAAAAGGCTACCTTATTCCCTTTGTGTCCATACCTCCTCTCCACCCCCCTTTCCCATCCCTCTTCAGGGACCACTCTCACAAGAGCCTCCTTCAACAAGAAGTAGAGCGCCTTTTACACATTGGGGTGATTGAGCCAGTCTCCACACAGTTTAGAGGTAAGAGATTCTACTCCCATTATTTCTTGACAGAAAAAAGATTGGGGGTTTGGAGGCCTGTCCTGGACCTTTGAGCACTCAATAAATTCCTACAGAAACAAAAATTCAAGATGGTAACTAATGCTTACTACAATATTACTTGCATTGGAAAAGATCATCCCTCAACTTGCAAGATGCATACTTTCACACTGCCCTCCACCCTGCTCACAGGCGTTTTCTTTGTTTTGTTGTAGATTCTCAACATGACCAATACAAAGTGCTTCCTTTCAGACTCTCTGCAGCCCTGAGGGTATTCTCAAAGGTGCTGGCGGTTGTTACTGCATACCTGAGGAAACAAAGTGTCACCATATTTCCTTACCTAGATGCCTGCCTCTTCAAGTCACGCTCACACAACGATTCCTGCCGCTCTGTGTCAGTCACAAGACACCTATTCCCTGCGCGGCCCCAGAGACACTGCTATGAAATCTCCGCTCTGAGGTTCAGTGGCAGTGCACTGACCTAATGTGGAGCACCCACAGGGGCACTCATCTCGAAGAATATCAGTTACTATCAGGTATCTAAAAGGGTGTCATAAGGAGGAGGGAGAAAACTTGTTCATCTTGGCCTGTGAGGATAGAACAAGAAGCAATGGGCTTAAACTGCAGCAAGGGAGGTTTAGGTTGGACGTTAGGAAAAAGTTCCTAACTGTCAGGGTGGTTAAACACTGGAATAAATTGCCCAGGGAGGTTGTGGAATCTCTATCTGTGGAGATATTTAAGAGTAGGTTAGATAAATGTCTATCAGGGATGGTCTAGACAGTACTTGGTCCTGCCATGAGGGCAGGGGACTGGACTCAATGACCTCTTGGGGTCCCTTCGAGTCCTAGTATTCTATGATTCTATGATTCTATCGAGGTGAGTAACCTCCTCTTTTTATTATAATCTTGTAGTTTACAGATACATGATCATTGCTCAGGGAACTAGGTGAATATCTTACAGGTTTGACATCTGTGGGCCCTGTGTTACAATATTACTTACTATTGCTTCACCTCTATAGCCTAAAGGTACTTTTTCTTCAATTTTGGCTACTCATTATGATTTAAAAGTTACCCGAGAGGTTTACACATCCACAATCACTAAAACAAAAACATTTACTTACCTGTTCTATAGCTGGTCTTTAAGATGTGAGTGCAGACATGTATTCCATGACCCCACCCTCAATTTCCTCACTGTCAGAGATTCAAGCCATCTGTTCTGGTGCATAATAACTGAGGGGGAGGGGCAAAGCATGCCACCATTATATTGCCTCTGGAGGGTCCATGAGAAGGAGTAGGGCAGAATAACCTATTTTCTTTCAGTATTTAACAATCGTGCAAAGTTTTGGCAATGATTCATTTTCAGCAGGTGACATAACATAGAAACATTAGATATTGTGGGGTAAAAATCCCACTGTAGGATTGAACAGCTGTTTTGTGCCATGATCAAACTAACTAATTTGTATCATCTAACTGATATTCAATTAAATTAATCGGAATGCTTGTAATCAACAATAAGAGAACTACATGGGCATTATCAAGATAATATTCTTCGAATAGTTGAAATCATTCCGTAAGTGTTCTCAAATATAGTTGGATGTGTTTCTCATTCTTTGATATTGTCACAGGTTGGGCCCCCCTCTCAGGCTTACAGCCCAGTCATCATTGGGGTTGTCCACCCGCGCACCTTCCCCCACCCGTGTTTCCTTTAGATTAGTCTCGCTTTAACGTAGAGTTCGTGGCTCGACGGGGAGTCCACTGAGTCTGAGTCTTGCTGGTTACATGTAACCCTGCACAAGGAAGGAGGAGGACTCGGGCCTACCCCCGCTCCGGGTCCCGACCCAGGACCTAAAGGCAGCGACGCACCAGCGCTGCCTGGTTGGTGGGGATTCCCCCGTAACTCACCAACCCTCGGGGGGGGGGGGGGTAAGGTTGAGGCGGTGCCGCTGTCTCCAGCCCCCATCCTGGGTCGCTTCCTCCTCCTCACTGGTCTAGTTCCTTCCTCGGTGCGTAGTGTCGCCTCCCATGCAGCCAGCTGTTGTCCTGGCCGAACCTGGTCAGTCTGGCTCCGTCTGGGGCATGTCCCTCTGCCCCACTCCTGCCCTCCTGTCTTCCCCCCTGCTTGCCCTCTCTGGGCGTCCTTTGAAGGGCCCACCGAGCATGGCCCCCGCCCCTTGCCCCAGGGCACAGGCTAATGATGTCAGCGGCGGGGAATCCTTCGCCGGTGACGTCTGAGCCCCCGGCTACCGCCGTACAGGCAGTGCATGTGAGCCAGGGCGCCGCATGCGTGCTGCAGCATCCCTGGCTCCCGGCGCTTTCTGCTGCTGCAGCTGGTCCCACGGCGTCCCCGCCAGCACCTCCCCTGCCCTTGGCGTGCCGGAGAGTGCGGGGTGCCGTGTGCTCCATGTTGGCGGAGACCGGCGCCCCATCACAGATATGTTATCATGCACCTCATAATTTTATAGTAAATATAACTTTAATTCCATAAAGAATTTACAAAATTGGCAAGATACGGTATTTAATGCATGAGTGTTTTGTCTCCATTTCTATCCAACATACAAAAAAATATTTCTTTTAAACAAGTAAAGATTGCTATGTAAAGAAAACCTGAGGAGAAGTTGCACTAACAATGGAAGGGTTTAATGGTTGGAGTGTGTGTGTGTGTATATATACATTGAAGTCAGGAATTAGTTTGAATTTATACAGCATAACTGAGTATCATTTGACCCTGTATATGTTACAGCCCCTCCACAAGTATTCAGGACATGTTTATTTAATATCCGTCTTTGGGGATGACTTAGAAGTGAAGGCAGCTTTAAACTCCTAGAAAACTGATGGGTGTGGGAATGAAAGCTAAATACCACATCTTACTGAGCTGGTGAGGTCGTGTGGATAGTTTATGCAATTCTCTTATTAAAAGATGCAATAACTGGACTCATCAAAGAGAATTACTTTTTTTTATTTTTAAAAAAGTTGTTTTGCTTACAAAGCTTGTTTTGCTCACAAAACTTGAACACATGAGAACAGTTCACTGGGGTTGAAAGCAACAAGCAGCTGGGTTTCACTTCTACAGCAGGAGCCTGAGAAGGAAACCTAAAATTCAGCCCTACTTCTCTGTTGCCCCCTCTGCCAAACACTCTGTGTAAGTCATTTTGAGTTATATCCTAAAAATCCTTATTCTTCAAAATCATCAGATTGTGCCCAGGTATAGTTGTGGAATAATGAGGATAACAATCAGTTGTGGTAATATGTGGGTTAGTGCTCAAAAAAATTGCAGTCCAATAATAATGCTAAAGCGGGTGCTGCTTATAAAATTATAAAATGCTCATCCCCTTCTGAAGCCAGTGACTCTGCACTCAAGCATGTGTTACATCATAAATGAATATTTATTTATAAGCTTTACTGTGACACTTGTAAAAATAGTATCAGACAACCTTGCTGACACATAATTTGTCCTCAGACATCCCCATGAGATAAGTATTTTTATTTCCATTTTACAGGTGAGGAACAGAAATATTAAGTGACTTGTCCTGGGGGATGCAGGAAGTTTGCAGAAGAGTCTGTAATAGAATCGTGAACTCCCAAGTTCACATTTTCCTTAACTAAAAACCACTTTTCTTCTCAATGCCTTAGTCCTTAAAACCTACCCTGCTCCCCAGTATGACCCATCCTCCTATTTAAATGAGATTGCCAGCAGTCAATGGGCCCACCCATCTCAAGATTTAAAGAAAATCCATTCTTCAAATAGACTACCCAGTGAAACAATAGAATAAACTCACTCCACACGCAATCCCTCTGCCTGGTGCTACGTACATGCTGTGAGGAACGGACATATGGTGTAGGGGAGGGAAAGTAGGGTGAGTTGGGAACCTCTTAGCCACAGATGGAGGGAACAGATAGCTTGAATGGAAGATAACAAAGAGTATGGAACTTGTAATTTTTATCACTGGTGGCGAGGCTCGTGTTTTAGGCTATGTCTACACTACAGAACTTAAAGCAACACAACTATATTGATGCTGCTGTGCCACACTGTAAGATCTTTCATGTAGCTTCTTTATGCTGAAGGGAGGGAACTCTCCTGTCAACATATTTAAACCAGCCCCACTGAATGGAAGTAGCTATATTGGTGGGAGAAGCTCTCCCACCGCATAGTCCTGTGCATTCTACCACTTATGCTGGTGAAACTTATGTCACCAGGGTGTATTTTTCAGACCTCTGTGCGCTGTAAGTTTGTTGACAAAAGTGATAGTGTACACATGGCCTCAGTTACTTTATGAGAAAAGGTTGTCTCTGGCTTCCTTTTATATTTAAACCACACTTACTCCAAGCCCTTTTCACTATAGTGAATAACTATGTAACATGAGGCTTCTGGTTCCTTTTTGTCTTAAGTGGAGGAAATTTAGGCAATAGGCAGATGGTCTCAAAAATAGTGACTCAAAATGTAATTCATTTCACTGTTAGATTTCTTTCCATCTACTTTCACGTTTTCAATAGCATCCATTATTATAGGTCTGCATGACATTATGGCTACTAAACTTAAGTGAGTTGTCTATTTTCCTCCCTGGCCTGGATTAGAAACTCTTCTTGGGATTTAAAAAAAAAAAAAAGTTTATTTGTTTCTCTTAATTTCCTTCCTCATTAATCTAGTCATAGTGGGTAAGGTTTGTCAAAGAGTAGAGATCTGCACATGACATCAGTATGATCAGTCTGGTTTAACTTAAACTTTTGAGCAGAGATTAATTTCTTTCCCACTCTCAGTTGTTTCATTATGGAGTGCATCTGTCTTAATTGGGGATATAGTTGCTGGTGTTGGTCCATTGATAGCCTAAGGATCAGTACTAAGGTTGAACTGCCAATGGAAGTGAATGGCAAAAACAGCGAAGAGAAAGTAGCAGAGATTACGTGCTCATGGTCACCTTATTTCATTGAGGAGGCAAGTGGAACAGTAATTTTAGCTGTCAAAGGCTCAGGATGCAGTATCCTCTGTGGAGTTAGTGCACCCCTGAAAGGGGGGATTACCAGGTGATCAGTGAAATGAATTTTCCTATCTTCAGCTCCCACGAATGCACAGTGAGATGCATGGAGACTTCAAGAGTCCCTGCTGTGAAGCATGTAAAGTCTGTGTCCTCAGCCTTTCCTTCAAATACTGTTCTATGTTCCTCAATACTACTGCCTTCAGGGCCCTCTGCTTTTGTGGAGGAGGCAGCATGATGAATGGGGGCTGTTTACTTTGGGAATTATAAAACTGCATTGGAAGTGCCATGAAATGGTATCATTGTTGACTAAGAAATCAAGATAGATAAATCACAGATCCCATAGCAATATAATGACATGGTTTAATATAATAGCAATAGTGTACTTACTTTTAAAAGTCTTAAAATATATTTTTTGCATCTGAAATTCATCCATGCATCTATAGTCCATCTGATGGCTATTTTGGTTTTATTGACTGCTAAGGTGAATCCTGGGAATTGTAGTTCAAGCACTCTATGAAACACTGGTTGAGTACTGATTATTCTTTACAATGCTTTACATTAGCTCACAAAAGCCCCTATCAGGATCAGTATCCCATTATGCTAGATGTTGTACAAACACACAAGATGCTTTGGGCCCATTTACACCATCAATTGTCTTTGCTTTTACTCATCTAACTTCTATGTTAATTGTGTTAATTACTCATAAAATTGCAGTTACTGCATGAAGAAATGTTTCAATAACAACTTGATGTTTTGGTCCATATAATTAATTAATAATAAATGGCTTCAGTAATTTACATGATACTTATTTCTTCAAGGAATTTTAGTCTTTGTGGGTCATGACATCAGAGCCCTTTGATGGAATTAATCTTTTCAGCTTTCTGAAATCTACCTGCTACTCTCCATATGATTTCAGAAGGTGCCTTGCACTGTAAAATGTCAGAAACTTCAAATGTAGCATTTTAGTTATTATGAATGACAGTTAATTACACTCTTTCTAATACTTTGACGCCATATTTAAAATATAATCTCATTCACTATATAGCACTCAGTACTGAAAAGTATTTAACACAAATTTCAGGTATCTTAGGTTTTGTGTGGCAGGCGTGTTAGCATCTGACAATAGAATGATTACAAGGCAAAGAAACAGTACATCTAATTACCAATTTCAATACAGTATAAAATAATTCGAAGATTGAGTAATAGTTGCCAAATTTACAAATGGCAACATCAGACATTAAATATAAAAAACTCCCCAAGTTTTTCCTAGCTGTTCTGTTAGGACTTTGATCATATTTTCTTTTTCTGTTTTATAATTTGAACTATGAAAACTTTCTCATAAATCCTACTCTGTAGTAAAATATTAGATGCCAATATTGGCTCTTGAGTAATTAGCTGGTTTTACTATTATGCAGTGAATATTTATTTGGTGTGCACTGTTCATGGAATATATTAATCTCTTTTAAGAAAAGAAAAAAAATGCTCAAATACTAACAGTAAAGCTCCTGTGACAGAAATTATTTAGTGCCTATATTTTCCCTGGTTTGTGATATCCATTTCAGGATTATTAATCAAAGCTAATTATTATTGTTTTTGTGTAAGTGGTATTGAACAGTTTATTGTGCATGAATTTTGCACAATAATAAGCTTTAGGCAGAATGTATGTCTTTGTAGAAATAGAACTACCTTTCATTGAAATTCAGCTAGGAAATATGTTTCCCAGAAAGTTTACTGGGCTTTGGCTCCCAAATACATTGCAGGAAAGATAGGGTATGTCTACACTTGAACCCTAGTTCGAACTAGGGATGCAAATGCAGGCATTTGAAATAGTCAATGAAGCGGGGATTTAAATATCCTGCGCTTCATTAGCATGATTTCGCTGGCGTGTTACTCCGATCAACAGCTGTTTCAAAAAGTGAGTAGTAACGTTAGTTCGAACCAAGGGGTTTGGTTCAAACGAACGCGTCCCGGCGCGCACTTTCACTTTCGAAACAGCTGTTGATCAGAGTAACGCGCCGGTGAGATCATGCTAATGAAGCGTGGGATATTTAAATCCCCACTTCATTGACTATTTCAAATGCCTACATTTGCATCCCTAGTTCGAACTAGGGTGCAAGTGTAGACATACCCATAGGTAGTAATGCTTATTGTTAAGCTTGTGTGACACTTTTTCCATACAAAAAATCTTCTTTTCAATTTTTTATAAATGTAACAAACAGCAGGCACAAACAACAGGAAAGGAGAAGGGGGATATTTGCTCTGGAGTCAAGGCTGTCCCTGTAGAAATTTCCACCAAAATTTGTCCAAGTTATGAGCGTCTGCAAATCTCAGTTAGGACCTGCTTGGTAATGTTTGGTACTTAATGTTTGGCAGCTAGATTCCCCAAAGATTCCAAATGTAGAAGATTGCCTGAAGTTGCTCCTCCTTGCTGCCACAAGCTGCTGTGGCACCATTCAAAGTAGCAGAGTAGAATGTCTTTCCTGTGCTTCCCCTGCCAATGACCTAGGTAGCAAAAAAGAGATAGCTAACTGACCAGAATGCAGGGAAATGAGGAAGGAGGCCCAGCAGATGGTGTTGAGGGCAGAGAGTGGAACAACAGACTAAGGAGGTGACTGGGGCAAAGAGCTAATGGGACTGGGAGGACAAGCATTTGAGGGAGAATGTGACTGGAATGTATGTGTGTGTGGGGGGCGTGGCAGGGGATTGGAACATGGATTTGTGGGGGTAGGATGGGAATGGAAAGTGGAACAAGCTGGATGGACCAAGACCAGAAAGGGTAATTTTTGAGGGAAACAGGACCACAAAAGTCCATAACCAGTAGAGTCTGGAGTAGAACCTAGGGTTCTTGAATTGCAAGATTATTTTACTGACATCAAATAGCTGTGACGCGCCCACTGACAAAAAGTGTTCTTTTTCTTCCTCTGTCCCACCCAGAGGATGACAGACTATTACTGCTGTCAGTTATTCTGTCAGCAGCAGAGGTCTATGCAGTGGAAAGGTTCTAACCCTGCTGATGAACAATATGGGAGTCAATATAGTTCCTCATGAGGGATTTTTTTTGCTTTTTACAGTTTGTTTTTTAAAAACATAGGAAATTATTAGTAAAAGAATGTTCATGTTACAAAGTCAAGCATTCAAAAGTTAGGAAATGCTAGAATTAAGATTCTTGGTACAACCTTAATTTGACCCCCATGCACATGTGCATAAGAATGTAGTTTTCAGTTACATGATCACATGCTATTCCTCCCGCCCCACACATACAAAATGTGCCCAGGAAATAAATCAGGATAGTGCAATGAATAATGCTGGTTTCTGTAAGATCCATGCTTTGTTGCAGAAGTTGGAAGGTAATGGTTGAGGCAGTGGACTGCAGAGAAAGAAGGGGTCATCCTTAAGAGTGCCATTTATGAGGAGCTAATAGGGCAGTAGTCTCCTTCCTGAGGTTGGAACTCCTGGATTTCATACTTGAGGTCTGCTTAAAGCTGCATGTCCTGATGCCAGAGGCAGGTCTTAACTGCAACAGAGTTTGTGCTGCTTGCCGCTTTGCCTTTGGAGCAGGGAGTTTGTTATAAAAAGAATAACAAAAGGCTGGGCCTACCAGTAATTGAAGGATCATTAGATCATCATGAAAACATTGATGGGAACTCCACTTAAAAGATAGGAGAAAAAAGGATAGGAATGAGTGTTGTGAACATTTATAAATTTAACAGCAGGGAACAGTGACTAATCCAAAGCTGACTGCAAAGAGTTACAAAGGGATCTCACAAAACTGGGTGATTGGGCAACACAAGGGCAGATGGAATTGAGTGTTGGTAAATGCAAAGTAATGCACATGGAAAAATATAATCCTAACTGTAGATACAAAAATGATGGGGTCTAAAATAGCTGCTACCACTCAAGAAAAATATCTTGGCATCTTTGTGGATAGTTCTCTGAAAACATCTGTTCAATGTGCAGTGGCAGTCTAAAAACTAAAAATCTAGCAGAATATTGAAAATCATTAGGAAAGGAATAGGTAAGATAAAATACCATATTGCCTCTATATAAAGTCATGGTATGCCCACATCTTGAATACTGTATGCAGATCTGGTCACCCCATTAAAAAAAAAGATATATTGTATTTGAAAAAGGTACCGAAAGGGCAACAGAAATGATTAGGGGTAAGGAGCAACTTCCATATGAGGAGAGATTAACAAGACTGGGACTTTTCAGTTTGGAAAAGAAATAACTAAAGAGTGGGGGAGGGTATGTTAGAGATCTAGAAAATCACAAATGGTTTGGAAAAATAGAATAAGGAAATGTTATTCATTCCTTCACTGACATGACATAACAAGAAGCTGACCTAATTTAAACTTATTGTCAGCTGATTTAAAACAAAATAAATTATTTTTTTCACAATCAACTTGTGAAACTCTTTGCCAGGAGTTGGTGGAAAAGCTCAAACCATAACAGGGTTCCAATATGAACAAAATAAGTTCAGGGAGAATAGGTCCATCAATGGCTACTAGACAGAATGTGGAGGGTTAGTGTCCCTAGCCCATTCCCAGCTTCTGGCAAACAGAGGCAATAGGGGATGTATCATAAGGATTGCCTCTTCTGTTTATTACTTTTGAAGCATCTGGCACTGGCCACTGTTGGAAGACAGGATACAGGGCTAGAAGGGCCGTTGGTCTTGACCCAGTATGGCCATTCTGATGTTCTTATATAGACTAGGGTTGTAAAATAGTAGTTGAATAGTTGACTACCTGATAAGCCTAGGCTTATCAGGTAGTCGAGTTGACTATTTGTATTTCCCCCCTTGCTGCCTCTATATCAGAGGCAGCAAGTGGGGAGAGCAGGATCCGATGCTGGGGGGAGCTGGCTTAAAAACCAGTTCCCCCCCTCCACCATCTCTGTGGTGCAGGGCAGGGGAGGCAGAGGCAGAGCAGTGCTGTGGCTTTGCCTTTTAAATGTAGTAAGAGCTGCCCAGCTCTTACTACATTTAAACTGCAGAGCCGCAGTGGGGTCAGCTTCCGGGCCTGGCGCGAGCTGGGACTGCTTAGTCCTAGCTCACACTACCCCAGGGAGTTAAGCCCGCTGTGGCTCTGCAGTTTAAATGTAGTAGAAGCCGGGCTGCTGCGCTCCTGGCTCCTACTACATTTAAACTGAAGAGCCGCAGTGGGGGTAGCAAGTGCCCCCGGGCGTTATTCACTAATCGAGTAGTTGATGGAAATTCCATTGGCTACTCAATTAGCTGATTAATTGCAATTTAACATACCTAATATAGATCTGAAATGTATCTGCCCCCTTGCTGGAACCCAGTAGACTCCACTCCCCTTCCAGAGCTGAGATAGAGTCCAAGAGTCCTGACTGGGTCTGTCTTTCTCCTGTAGCCTGGGAAGGATTTATAGTGAAATTTAGGTGGGCAAGTCTCTCCAATCTGATCAGAGATTCTAAATTCGTCCTCCCTATCCCTGGCTGGAACGGTAAGTTTCCACCTCAGGAGGGTCTGCATGTTCTGAGCAACAGTCACACTTAAAGTCAGGAAATGCAATTAAGATGAGCTTTATTGTCACAGGAATCACTGTGGCAAATACTACAAAGAATATAGCACTGAGTATACAGATTAATTGAATCTCCTCTGTGGATAACATTAACAAAATCTATGGTATAAAACTGGACTTACCTATGTATACAGATCTTAATTACCTCCTAATAAAATTTCATACTCACAGGATCTTTTTCCCCAAAGACTGGGCGTGAAAGGACCAGCCTTCTTCTGCCTGAGGGACCTTGGTGCAGGAGTATGAAATACTTAGAAGCAAGACTTAGACAGAATAAATGAAGCAAGACAGAAATATAAAGACTGAAAAGAGAATAGAACTTGGATTCTGACCTTGAGAGAAAACAGTGAAAACTCTGGAGCGAGCTTTAGCAAGCCACAGATGCTTCAGCCCTGACTTCCTTAATTCCTAGGCCTTTATCCCCTTTTTGGCACCAAAATGTCTAGGATGTCCAACTCCTAACCAAAGTTGGGCCTAGTACCCTAAGATTTCTGTGGGTACCTACAGCCGAATGGGAAGGATATCGGCCGGGTCTATGAATGTGCATAGGAGAACACTTGACCTCTCCTTGGACTGATTTCTAGAAGAAAGAAAAGGGTGGGAAATATTGCAGTTAGGTACCAGGAAATCTGCTCTCTTAAATTTTTCTGGGATTTGCAGATTTGACTTATCTTTATTCACAGAATATTGAGTAATGGTCCCGAACCAACTGTAAGTTTAACCGCAAAGGCCTTTTATAACCCTTACACAATACATATCTCAAGAATAACAAGAAAAATAAAATAAATAAATTTTAACCCTCTACTTATCACACTACTCTTGCTAAAGCTGATTCATACAGGATAAATTAGATCCTGTAGGCCTTGCATTACTGGCATACTATTAAAATATATCAAGAAAAGGATTGGATAGGGAAGATTTATCTTAGCAGGCTACAATCCATAGCATTAGTAACAAAGTAAAAATATACATAAGAACGGCTATACTGGGTCAGACCAAAGGTCCATCTAGCCTAGTATGCTGTCTTCCAACAGTGGCCAATTCCAGATGCCCCAGAGGGAGTGAACAGAAACAGGTAATCATCAAGTGATCCCTCTCCTGTCATCCATTTCCAGCCCCTGACAAACAGAGGCTAGGGACACTATTCCTTTCCAGTCTGACTAATAGCCATTGATGGA
Source organism: Pelochelys cantorii (assembly GCA_032595735.1). Lineage (NCBI taxonomy): Eukaryota > Metazoa > Chordata > Testudines > Trionychidae > Pelochelys > Pelochelys cantorii. Next base: position 62,085,080 of record CM064330.1, read on the forward strand.
CCTAACCTCCATGAATTTATCTAGTTCTTTTCTAAACCCTGTTAAAGTCCTGGTCTTCACAACATCCCCTGGCAAGGAGTTCCACAGATTGTCTGGGCACTGCATGAAGAAAAACTTCCTTTTGTTTGTTTTAAACCTACTACCTATTAATTTCATTTGATAACCCCCTGCATTAAAATTTTAAGGCTAACTAGTGTCCCTTAAGTAAGTTGCCACAAGATATCAGAATACGTTAATGTTAGAGCTGAGTGGGTCTAATTTCTCTCCCTATATAAAAAATTTGTTCCTGCTGGACGACAGAATGTTCCTGCTGGGCAACAGAATGACATCATCAGCGTCAACAGGCTCTCTCAGTGAAGCGAAAGTGGCGGGGGGTGGGGAGGTAGGTAAGCATAGCAAGCAGAGGGCGTGTGTGTGTGTGAGGGTGGATAGAGTTGGTCTGATTTGCTGCTTGGCTTGTACTGAGCATGTTCAGTAACACTGCTGAAGCCTCTTTTCTCAATCTACCCCCTCCCCCTTGCATCTACACAAGCCGCCTGTTATTTTGAAATATTTTTCGAAATAATGGGTGCGCTATTTCACCATCCTGATAAACCTCATTGCATAAGGGAAAAGGGATGGCTCGAAATAGTGTGGTATTTTGAAATTTGGCACTGTGTAAATGCACCAAATTTCAAAATAAGTTATTTTGAAATAGTTTTGAAATAAGATATGCAATTTGCGTAGCGCAAATTGCGTATCTTATTTCGAGTTTAGGTTGCTGTGTAGACGCACCTTTAGAGACTAACAAAAAATGTAGATGGTATCATGAGTTTTCATAGGCACAACCCACTTCTTAAAGTTTATGATACCATCTACATTTTTTGTTAATCTCTAAGGTGCTTCAGGACTATTCGTTGTTTTTAAAGTGCTAACATTTGTCAATTTGTCTTATACTATTAGAGTTTCAGATGTTAATACAGGTTGGACCTCCCTGGTCCGGCATCATTGGGACCTGACCAGGCCTGCACAAGAGAATTTGCTGGACCAGGGGAGGTCTCCTGTCACTGGCCCCCAAGCTCATCACCTGCTGCTGGCAGGCTGCCCTATCAGACAACCCTGCCTCACCCTCGCCCCGCCATCTGGCTGGGCTGCTTTTCCAGCTATTTCTGGCTCCCTGCCATGGGGATCTGGTCCTGTGCTGCTGGGAGCAGCTGTGGGACTGGGGCTCCAACCCTGGCCCTGTGCAACTGGAGAAAGCCACGGGGCTCCAACTCTCCGCTCCTGGGAATTGCTGTGGGAACTCTGGCCCAATGCTGCCCCAGGGACCTGGCCTCAGCCCCGTGTTCCGAAGGGCTGCTGGAGGCTGCTGTGGGGCTCCAGCCCCAATCCCACGCTGCCCCCAGCTGGGCTGCTGACACTGATACCCTGCCCAGTTGGCCGTCCTGCCCTTAGGCTCCTGGGCTCTCTGGTCCGATGTTGCCAGACTAGAGAGTGCCAGATTTTGGAGGTACAACCTGTACAATATATTTGAAGGACAAAACAATTACAATTTAATTTTCTTCTAAGTATTGAGGAAATTGGAACAAGTATTCATGGAAATGGAGAGAGAAAAATTATCTGGTGCTGTTTTTGTAGCAAGGAATAAATAATTAGAATGCTATGATAATATCAGGGTTAAATCTTGGAAAAGTAGTTCACCTGCAATAGATACTGGGCTACTGATGAATGATCAAGGTGAAGTAGAAAAAATGCTTCCATTAAGGTTCTTCATACATCTTCCTTAGAGAACACACATTCACAGAATAATTTGTTCATTACCTGCAATTAAGAACATTTGGTTAATTAATTTCTCACAATGCCTGAGCCTAATTAATCTAAGAAGCATTGTTTACTCCTTTGAAGACATAATAGAGCTCTATTCTTACAACTCAGGTTCACATAAAGCACAGCTGTCAAATTTTATGTCCCTCAAGTGACATTTTTGTGGATGTATACATTTGAATGAAAGTCCTTTTCTAAGTCAGCCTGCCTTTCCTCATCTAACAATAATAAATGAATAATTATGCTTCTATCCTAGTCCATAAAGTGTTATCACCTGGGGGCTAGTGTTGTTATCCATGTTTTACAAATGGGTAAAGCACCAAAAACTGGCATGACTTCTCATGTCATATAGTGACTCTGCTGCAAAATAGGATTTGAAAGTCCTGACTCCCAATCCCATGTGTTAACCACAATAATGTCCTTCCCCCATTTCATTCTTCTCTTTCCTTCTCACTGTCCCAGTCTCTTCCCATCTCTTTATATGTGATCATCACTGTGTGTGCACTTGGGTGCGGATTTAAGCACTTAAGTCTCAGTTTTAGATACCAGAAAACACAGTTCAGCTGTGGCTAAAACTTAACTCAGTACCTAAATTTGTGCTGTAAAATTCTTCTGTAGAATGGTTGGAGCTGGACATGCACACTGCAAGTGTCAATATGCCTCTCTCTCATCTAAGCCTTAGCATAATCTAGAGACCAGGAGAAGATAAGCATCTGAATGTGTCATCTTTGTGGGGCCTGAACTTGTAGTCAAGCTCAGGGGTTGTGTACTGGATTGTGTCATTTTAAAATCTGGCCAGAGGAAATGACCTTATAACTTCTTTCAGCCCAATTTCAGGAGCACCCACCTGGGATATAGGAAATTCATATTAAATTCCTGTCATTTTATGAGGGGGGAAAAGGGATATGAACAGAGCTCTCCTACTTCTCAGGATAATGCTCTAACCCAAGGGTGGGCAATAAGCCAGAGGTGGATCACCGGTGTTAGTCCCTGGTGGTCCACTGGCACAATGTTTACCTGTGCATCCACAGGTACAGCCATCTGTGTAATGCACACACCTGGCTGTCTCATCTAGTGACACTTAACAGAGAAAATAATGAGTCTGCTCTGATAGCCTTAGCTGAGAGTCGGCTGGCTTTTAGCTCGTGCAGTAGAGGCTCATGCGCTAAGCTCCAGAGTTCCAGGTTTGGTTCTGCCTGTTGGCGTTACACATACAGCTCCTGCTAGCCACAGATTGCAGTTCCCGGACAATGGGTGCTGCGGGAAATGGCACAGACCAGGACACTGCTTACTGCAGCTCCCATAGCCAGGACTGGTGATTTGCAGTCAACGGGAACTTCCAAGTGTCTGTGTCTGTTGTGCAGGTAAATAAAGTATCGGCGGCCCATCAGGGGCTAACCCTTGCAAACTGTGTCCAGTCCAGGGGTCTCTTCTTGCCTATCCCTGCTCTAACCACTGAGCTATGGGGCATTCCGTTGGGGGTGGGGGCTGCAATCTTTTGTGTTGAAGCTTTTCCAGTTTGGATAAATACGTAGGCTATGTCTATGTTAGAGAGTTTACAATGTCACAGGCGTACTGATGTAACTGTGCTGCTGTAAGATCTCTCTCATACCTGCTGTATGCCCAGACTTCGGCACCTAACTCCATGAGAGGTGTGGGGCTTACATCACATCCCTGTTGTTGGATTCTTCTGTTGGCTAGTTTTGGTGGCTGCCCCCACACCTGGCATTCTGGATTTTGTGGATTTTGTTCTTAGGTGTCTATCTCTACCCATGTATCAGAGGGGTAGTCATGTTAGTCTGAATCTGCATAAACAACAAGAAGTCCTGTGGCACCTTATAGACTAACAGATTTATTGGAACATAAGCTTTTGTGGGTGTTAAGACACAGTTGGTAAAATCAAAATGGAGTCAGGGTTTTGGAAAGGGAATTCAAAATGGAACCCATCATGAGTGACCGAGACTTTGCTGCCAGAAACACCTTTGCACACAGCACCTGGCTGTGCTCACGACACCAATTGTGTGCACACAGCATAGAAACCTGCACAAGGCACATAGACTTTGCACACGTCACTCTATTTTTCTGCACTCGGGACTCCAGCTGTTTTCCCGCCTTTGAACTCATAAATACACTGATTCCTGAGAGGATTGGGTTGGCAGTTCTTCATCACACCGTGGAGGAGAGTTGCTTGCTGTATCTGGGAGCTGTGGCGAACGCCGGGACCATCTCAAGTTACAGACAGACCTCATCCCACTGCCACCATCAGGGTGCTTGGACCCACCATTGTGGCAACTGCCCAACACAGTGAGTCCATAGCTACCTGCGCCCCATATCATTGGACATTGACCACACTAAGCGAAGCCTCTGTTCTGTGGTGAAGGCTCTCTGCAGTGCTGGAACAGCTTTGCAAAAAGCTGCTCGGTGATCTCAGCTTTGTGATCCTTCGCAAAGGTGAGGATTAAACAAAGGACAGAACTGTTCGCATATTTTCCCAACTCACCTGCTCTAATATCACAGAGACTTATACGCTTAAGGACTCCTCAGAGTTCCTCCCCTACGGCTGTCTATAGCCACAGGGTAGAAGGTCCTGAGCACCTGTTCCTGTTCCATTGGACCTCTGACTGAGTAAAGTATTCCACTGTTAGCCTATGGTTATCTTTGCTATCTCCTTTTATATTAGAGGGAGAGGGGTTGATTTGTTCAGTATTGATTCATTGTTATTGGCTATAGTGTTTACCTGATGTGTTTTAAAATATATTTTGTTAAATTTAAAAGTGAATCTGTGTTTATTGGAATCCGTAGAATCCGCCGGTGATTAGATATGGCAGGTTCCAGGGCGAACCCTCTTCTGGGACAAAGGCATTATACCACCATCTCAGATTAGGCCCTATATTTACTGAATTGTGTTTTTGTTAGTGTGCCTTTGCTGCCATGGGCAAAGACCCACTTCATCAGATGACATGCATCTGATGAAGTGGGTCTTTGCCCACGAAAGCTTATGCTCCAATAAATCTGTTAGGGTATGTTTACACTGCATTCCTCTTTCGAGAGAGGAATGCAAATGCAGCCGAGCGAAATTGCAAATGAAGCGCGGATTTGAATTTCCTGTGCTTCATTTGCATAATCGAGTCCGGCCGCTATTTCGAAATAAAAAACACCATGTAGACATGATTATTTTGAAAGAAACCCCTTCTTTTGAAATAACCCTTACCCCTTAAAAAATGAGGTTTAATGGTTATTTCGAAAGAAGGGGTTTCTTTCAAAATAACCACGTCTACATGGCGTTTTTTATTTCGAAATAGGGTATTTCGAAATAGCTGTCGGACGCGATTATGCAAATGAAGCGTGGGAAATTCAAATCTGTGTTTCATTTGCAATTTTGCTTGGCTGCATTTGCATTCCTCTCTCGAAAGAGGAATGCAGTATAGACATACCCCTAGTCTATAATGTGCCACAGGACTTCTCATTATCTCTACCCATTCGTTGTATGGGAGCCTGGGTGCCTAACTGAGCTTTGTAGTTTCCAGTGTAATTCCAGTGATCCTGAAAGTTGAGAGTTACAATGCCTAAGTCCCTTTGTAGCTCTCTGCTTTGTTCCTTTCTCTGCCACTTTTTGATGGCCTAGTTCCTGCAATGTTTCCCCCTTCTCAACTCTCCTGCATCCTTTCTCTCCCTGAACTTAATTTAATTCTTTGTAGCCCTATCTTCTTAATGCCATGGTTGCCTCCAAAGGTGGAATGTTTCTGTTTAGGAGCTGGAAGCAGCACTTTAGCTCACCTATTGCTTCTTGCTCCAGTATGAGAGATGCAGTGTGTGGGATGAGGGAGCCAGCAGAGGGAAAAGTGAATCTTTGGGGCAGGAGGGGCATAAAGCTCATGAGCAGTGTTCCTTGTAAGTTGTATCCTTGGGAGAGACAACTTACAAGGAACCATTTGACCCAGGAGAGAGTCAAATGGTGTCCTGCTGATTAGCAGAGTGCCCACAGCTGCCAGCATGTGTTTCTATTGGTGGTGCACATCCACATATGCCTCAATACACATAACAAAATGTATTCTGCACATGGATGGAAATAATTGGAACACTGCTCACGAATAGCTTTTGGTAGCTAGGAGAAGGAACCAAAGGGGGAACCTTGTTTACAGGCTGCAATCCTTCTATGAGTGATGTTTTAACTAATATGAATGTGTGTGTGACAGCATGGGCAAATGGGTGATTTTGTTCTGTGTTTGTAAAGTATCTAGCAGAGTCAGATCCAGGTGCATATTTTGTGCTTTTTAAAAAAAAAAAAAAAAAATTCAGTTCCAAATGACCATTTTGTTCTTATAGTAGACCGTTAAGCCTTTATAATGATTTGTGAGTCTGTTGCACCAGGATAATGATGATGATGGAAGAACAATTTGTCTAGTCTAGGTGGTAGTTTTCAGTGCTGAACATAATTTGTTTTTGGGTCTGTTTTCTGAAATTCTTTAAGTGATCTTTTAACAATATTTAATTAGACTACACAAATCTCTATGAAGTACAGAAACATACATAATTAGGAATGGAGTGGTGGGAATGTTGTGGTGCTACTCCCCCCCTTAAAAAAGTGTGTGGGGCGGGGAAGTAGCATGCAGTTTAGCACAATTCCACCAGAGCATTAACATGCTGACAGTTTTTGGCAGTTTTCTTGAATTATCTCTTTACAAGAAAGCAACCAACCATTTGATCATTGAAAATGACCATGGGTGAAATATTCTGAAGATTTGTGAGCCTTGTTTAAAATATAAAAAAGAAGCTTTTTGTACTCTTCCACACGTTGCTATAGAGCTTAATTTAAAAATATTTAAATAAAGGAAGGGACTATAAACAAACCATACACTTTCTTGGTATGTGGTAGTAGGTGTATCAATGACTGCATAATTTACCAGTAGATCTGCATTTCAGTATAAAAGCAAACTATACATGATACTAAATTGATAGAAATTTTTATGAATACCACAGATTTCATACATCCCACAAAATGCTTAGGGTCAAATTATGGCTACTGCTGAAGGGTTTATTGCAGTGACAGACAGTAATAGGGAGGCTGGTGGTATTTCAGAACAAATAATAGTAATAATGCAACCCTGAGTGCAAAGGCAGCTAGGGGAGATGAAGCCTGGCTTGCTGCACTGAGAAGATGGCTTAAGGGCATCAGCAAGCTTTCCTTCTCCCCAAACACACCCATTGTTACCTGGAGACCGGTGCAGGGAAAGGGATAGTGCCTTTTGTACAGGGGTAGTAAATGTGACTGTTGCTTGAATATTCTTCATTCTGCACTAAACAGGTAAGGCTTCGCTCACGTGTATTCCTGTCAGCCAAGCATTCCATTAACTGTCATAGTGAGAGATGTAAATTAGTCTGTAATATAGTAGAACATTTGTGTGTTAAGTTTTAGTGTAACAGTATTTGCTTACAAATGTTATTGCTATCATGAATCACTGCTAGAATTAGGCATATTCTCCCTTCTGTTGTCTCAGAGAAATGTACATCTATGGCTACGTCTAAACTACACCCCTCTGATGGCAGAGGAATGTAAATTAGACGTATCGGTAGTGCAAATGAAGCAGGGATTTAAATATCCTGCACTTCATTTGCATAATGGCAGCCACTGCTTTTTTTCGAAACGGGTTTTTTTTTAAAAAAACCGGCAGTGTAGACGGGGCATTTTCTGTCGAAAATGCCCCGTTTCGAAAGATCCTATACTCATTTTTGTGTGTGTTAACACCAAACTGCGTATAATCTTGTAAATCATACATTAATAGTACCACAAGATAACAACAACAGAAGCTTTTAACCTTCAACCTTGTGCTGATGCATCAGATTCAGACGGACTGGTTCAAAACCAATGAGCAGACACTTTCTGTTTCATTTGTCTTGAAAGATTATTGCTTTCTGTGTTTTAAAAGTTTTATACTCTGAAATGTTTAAATAAGGATGTTTGGGTTAGTGGTGTCTCCCTCAGACTAAGGAGCTCAGTAGTTAAAACTTATTTGTATGTAGAGTAGAAGCCTTGCTTGTTACTGGATTATTTAGTCCTGTAGTATGTACTCTCCATATGTTTTATGGAAACTTTAATGAATTCTAAAACCACTCTTAATTAAGTGGTGGTTTGTATCATTTTTTTTTTGGCAAATGTTTTACAGGTAAAACTGGAGGCAATACTTGAGCCAAGAATTCACTGTGGAGAATGAACTAGCAACTTGCCTGCATTTCCCAAGGGGGGCCCTCAGCAGTGGGCCAAAAGGGCAGCAGAGGCCCTGGTAAAAGCGTCTAATTATTCCAGGCTAATGGCAATGCAACAGGTGAGGGAATATTGTTGGGTTTACTGATGTTTTTAATGTTTTTTTTCTGCATGTGCAGGTTTTTATTTAATCTCTTTGAACCTGCTGAAGCTCCTGCTGTGTTGACAGTTCCACTAGCTGGTAGTGTAGCAGTGGGGGGTGGTGATGTAAAGCTGCAGAATGAGTGCAACACATCAGAAATGGCTCCTAGCACAAAGCTGGCAACATCTAATTCTTTGTCCGCCCCCCCCCCCCCCTTTACAGATACGTGGCCCATTTGTACTGTCTGCATTTTTATTTTTGCTAGATAATGTTTCAGTATAATACAAATTATTTTACATTGCATTGTCAATATACTTTTAAAAACATTTTTACAGCTTTTTATAAAGAAAAGTGTTTATAAGTTATAGTTGTAGAAACAAGTGTTTTTAATACCAAGCTTTATTTTGCATTGATTAAGGGAAGTAAAGTGCTCTCCCATAAATAAATGTTACCTCAGGTGGAACATGTTTTATTTTTTATTCTCTTGTAGATATATAAATGTTGCTTGCTACACATAAATAAAGCCCATTCTGGATCAATGCATTGAATCTATCTGACATTTAAAAAAAGCAAAAAATAACAACAACAACAAAATCCAAACAAAAACAAACAGCAAATTCACATATTTGAAAAACATTGAATCCAACTGTCTAATTAGAGGGAAAATATGAGTAAACATTTTACCACTTTTTCATATTTTCTAATGTTTTCTAAGCTGAAATTAACAAAATGAGAAATTAGCAGGTTTTTCAGAGTTAAGGCCATCAAAATGTCAGCTGCCTTAGTCTGCCAAAGCTTTTTAACCACACGTCTGATGAGAGATGGTATTAATGAGGCCCTCTATTATTTACACAGTCAGTTTATGGATTTATCAAAGTAGGGCCTGTCTAGTTAATCAGATTTCACGGCAGTTCTGTGACAAGCATTAAGAGCATTTTAGGCAATTAAACTTGTGACTTGTTAATATTATGATTGGAATAATATACAGTCTGTTTTGGTCTGGATTCAAACACTGAAGCATAAGAGTTTGATGAAGCAGTGTTTAAACAGTAAACACTACTCATCTTTAATTTTTTTTACATAATAATATTATAGTAGCGTTTAGAGGCTCTTAATCAGGATCAGAATGCCATTATTATAGGTCCCGTACAAACTCATAACAAGAAACAGGTCTGCTTTGGTTTGGAGTTTTATATGTGTAATCTATGAAAGTACCATACTATAGGCTGTAATAATCAGATTTTACAGCTAGTTAGTTCTCACTCTATCTAATACCAAAAGAAAGAAGTTATCTATGTTTGAGTGGACATTGATCAGGAATTATATAAAACAATATTTGACGAGTGTTTACACTATAACAGTCAAAAACAACATGAGAAACTTGATCTTTAAGATTTTATTAATTCATTTAATTTGAATTGCTTGTAATTTTGTTGTAATTGTGATGGTTTTGGGATATCAATACAAGTTATAATTCTTCTATGTACATTGATGCAGAAGTAGTATAGAAAAAGAGAATGTCTGCCTTACTTATCTCTGATGTTTAACGCTTATAGATTTCAAAGAATTGACACCAAGCTCAGGCAAGCGGGAGGGTAGGAGGGGGAGGAAGCATTTATTTATAGCTTCAAAATTACAACAAAGGACATTTACAGAGGCACACTATCATAATGAAGCATAGAAAATTGCATAATGTTTTGATTTAGAAGGAAAATGCAAACATGTAAATGGAGAGGTCAACAATTTTTCATTTCCCTAGCTTTAAATCTATTCTTATATTTTACACTTTCTCTTTTGCAAGAGCCATCGAGTCATTTGAAAAGTTTCCAGAGAAAATATGTATTTTAATATCGTAAGCTTTCTTGTATAATTATTATTAATATGTATTATATGGATTCCATTATGGATCTAACTGTATTCATCTAGATTGCATGCATGACTTATCTCTGCTAAACCATTTTAGTGCTGCTCTTTCAGCACATTATTTATGTCACAGATCAAATAACTGAGTAGCAGAGTGTTGAAGCTCTTATTTCTTAATATTTTGGAGCATACATGTAAGCTTCTAGGAGCAGAACCTTGCCCTGGTAGCTGTGGTGGCAGTTTGGGTAAAGACTAGTGATGATCCCAGGGATCAGACACTGGCCCAACAGTAAATCCAGAGTCAGGTTAGAGGGGCCAAGTTGGAGGTGAGAACAGGAGTCAGAAATTGAAGTCTTAAACCTGAAGAGTAAACCAGAGTCAGAATCATGGATATAGCCAGAGGATCAGAGCCAGAAATCGTAAATAAGAATGGATAGGGAGGCTGGGGTTTGAGCTGGGCTTGTGCAAGGACTGGAGAAGGCAGTGGAAATGAGAACAGGGGAAGCACAGCAGCGGGCAAGATTCAAGTAGCATTCCGCAGACTCTCATGTCCTATCAGGGAGCACAACCATATGAGGAGGTTCTTTGGGGCTGCCTGAGCTTGCTGGCTTACCTAGTGACTTTGCTGGGAGCCAGATGTCACTGTATTGGCAGGAGCACATCTCCAGAACTATCCATTATTGATTCCTAGAGAATTCTTCTCAAGCCTTTGAAGTCTTTCCCATAGTGAACATTTACCTTACCATTCACTCTTGTCTGCTATTGCCATGGTTTGTCTGTTGGTCCTAATATTGTAAATTTGTCATGACTCCCCTAATATGGTAGTGGTGAAAGAGAATTTAAAAATTGATGGTCAATTTGTGATGTGTTTAGTAGCAGTAAAACTCCGAATACTGTTGTGTTATCTCCTAAGTATAAACACAACAATTAGTCCCAAAGAAGCAATAGAGGATAGAACTGTTACAAGCTCAGGCCCTGATCCTGCAAACCTGTAACATGTGTGGTCATTGGGGCTATTTGGGACTGTGTACATGCTTAAATAAAGTTAGCACTTCAGTGTTTGTGGAATGGAGGTTTTGTCACAGAGTCTATAGATTCTCTAAGTGTGTAATCACAGCAATAGACAAAAAAAAAAGCAATGGAATTCATTACTATGTTAATTTAGTGTTTGCCGTGGACCTTAGTAAGTGGATGATCATGAAAGTGCTATAATAAAATATATACATAAAGAATTACGAAGTTCAGCAGAGCTCTGCCCCAGTATGAAAGAATTAGAAGCCTGAAACTCAACAAGGACTAAAGTCTGAAGTTTGTATTGCTTCAGAACCATTTACATTTTTAACTTTGGAAAAAAAACTTTCTTTTGATTGCTAATGGTTGCCAAGTCTAATCCTTTAGCCTCCATTAAGAGAGTTTTTATCTGCATTTCTCAGATGCCAGATATGCACATATCCCACTTTCCTCATGATAACAATAAGTAGGAAGGTACTTGGACTATGAAGATGGCACATCAATTCTATGTTAGATCTGCCCCCCAAAAAAGCTAGATAGATTCATGGAGGTGAGGTCCATCAATGGCTATTAGCCATGATGGGTAGGAATGGTGTCCCTAGCCTCTGTTTCTCTGGAGGTGAGTGACAGGGGAGGGATTATGTGAGGATTACCTGTTGTGATCCCTCCCTCTGGGGCATCTGGTATTGGTCACTATTGGCAGACAGGATACTGGGCTATATGGACCTTTAATCTGACCCAGTATGGCCATTCTTATGTTCTTACATACATAGTTTACACTTTAAGGTATTCAGGGATGGGGCTAACAATGTGTTTCAGTAAAGAAGAGATCTAATGAGGAGGTGGCAAAAGAGCTCACTCTCTTTCCTCCCAATCTCGGGAAATATAGGGTTAGGAAAGATCTAGGAAGAATTGGGTAACTGACCATCTTGCCTTGCAAGAAGAAACCTTTTGCTATACTCCTTACATGAGGTTCAGAGGCTTTGTTGTAAAAAAAGTGTTTGATTTTACACCATGCAGAGGAAAACCATTTTTTATTGTTTTGCCTGATTTTGGACTGGGGTGAAAAATGGCTGAATCCTGACTGCCCATATATTGTGCCTTAGCATAGAAGCACTCTGGGCAGAGTTGCATGTGCATAATGGGGAAGGACCGAAGACAGAGTAAGAAACGAGGAGGAAATTCTGTGGGACAATCATGTTTCCCAGTCTTGGAATAGAGTAGGAGGAAGGGCTCTAGGAAAGGCAGGAGGAGAGAATATGTGGAGTAGGCATTGTAGGAGGCTGAGAAGGCCTAAGAAGGTGCATGTGGAGATACAGGGCACCGGGGCATTGTTAGGGATTGAGTCCCGCTCTGATGACATGGTGCGGAGGAACATCCTGGAGGAACTCAAATGGGGTCACTGCCTTGGATTGGAGGAACTCTATGTGTTGAATACAAGATACTAGCACATTTACCTGACACTACTCAGGTCCTTAAAGAGGGGCTTAGGGAGAGGGGTGCAGAAGTCAGGGTTTAGGGTAGGGAGGGGCTCTGGGCAGGGAACTGTGTGTGTAGAGGGGATGGTGTGGAGGGGCACAAAGACTCCCTTCCCCTCCAAGATTTGTAGCAGGGCTGCTTGGTCTTTTACTTCTTATCTATGTCAGGGAACAAAAGCAAACTGTGCAGTTTGTCTGCCCCCTGCATTTCCCAGCCAGAATGAGGAATGCAGGAAACTGTGCACTTCCCCTCGCTCCCCAATGAAGGCAACAGCCAGCAATGTCCCTGCACAAATCAGGGGACTGCTGGGGGAGTGGAAGGCTCAGGGATGGGGCAGTTCCAGATGGGGTGAGCATGCCCCCTGCCAATCCCTTTCACCTGCCTGGTGATTCTCTCTTTTCTGTATGGTTTTATGAGAAGCAATCCCACTCTAGCCACATCCTATTTTCATGGCACAACCAAAACCTTATGTTGTTTTAAGTTATGATAAGAGGAATTTGGTAGTCCTCTCTTGTACCATTTAGGAGGAGTTATTGAACAGAAGGGCAAACTTTCTCAAAAATTTAGTAGATAAAACCTCTGCTCTATCACCTAAAAGTTCACTAATATGGTTCTTGGGTTTTATTAACTTATTCTCTAGGTAACCCCACAGGGAATCACTTAGGTTTGTTCACTCTCCAAAAATCTGAGGTTAGAAAATAAAATCTGGAGTCTGTGGCCTTTGAGTAGCATTGCTACCTGCGTTCTACGGAGCGTCCTTACAGCTTTCCCAGGACTGCTAGCTCAAAATGGAATCATTTTGGGAAAACCTGTATGGGTGGCAACCTTACAAGATAAGTTGTTGCATTTTCCTCTTCATGGAGAGGGGTTTGTGCAATTATGGAGGAAACAAAAAAAATTATCCTTTAGCCATATAGATAAATTTGTAATGAGGACTATATTTACTCCTTCTTTTCAGATCATGGCAACACTCAGTTAGGAGCTGGAATATCATTATCTGCCCTTACCCCACCCTTTCTTTTTCTCCTACTATCTTCAAATTAGCTCCCTCTTTAAGCTGGCGGAAAGCACCAAAAGAGATTTAGTGCTGCTTTAAGCAGCACTGACAAGTGAATAAATTTGTGTTTAGAAAGTAGTTACTATTGAGGGCAGAACATTGAACAGAGCAGGTGTAAGACCACCCCAGTGTGTGGACTCAGCATCTGCATACTGACCTTAAAGCAAGGGCTGGTTTATGTTCTGTTAAATATAAACACAAGAAAACAGTAGTAGTAGTACACTTGAACCTCTTTTATTCAGCAACCCTGGGAAATAGGGTTTGCCAAATTAAAAACTGTGCTCGGCCAGGGAGGGAAGTGAAGGGGATGGGAGTAGGGAACTTATTTGGAGCTCCACATCCCCTGCCACTCATAGGCACTGCCCCCCATTGCTCTGGGAGTGGTGGGGAAAAGCCTCCAGCAGAGTGCATCACTGCCTTGGCATTCTTCTCGCTGGGGATGAGGAGCAGCAGCACACAGAGCCGCTTCTGCCTCTGCATGTTAGGGTCCGTATCACAGGTGTTCTCAAATGGAGTATGGAGGTTATAGTTAAGTAATAAATAATCAGCTTAGTGTGTGTAGATGTTATAAAACATGCTTTATAAAACAGACAAGAGTTTTCATTTTGTACATCAGATTTTAGAGGTGGTCAGAAAAGAGGAACATTAGTGGCAAAAAAGTCTCTTTTTTGTCAAAATTTTGAAAAGTACTGGCTGGTTTTATAGCTATCAAAATAATGGGATGGATTTTTCATATTTTTTATCAAAAATCTTAATTTGGAAAATTTCTCTTGGCTCTATCATGTTTGCAGGGATTTTTGGCTAATTAAAATAAATCATTAAATTGTTTCAACAAGGATTAATTTGAAAATGCACAGTAATGCATCTGTAAATCCTTCCTTAGAAAACACCAGGTACTTTTGCAAAGGATTTTAATAAAAGAGCCATTTTCTCCTATAATATGTTCAGACATGTTTCAGATATTGATTTGTGGATGCTGTTGTTCTAAATGGAGCTGACATTTCCTTATTCCTATGTAATCTTCCTCTGGTTATGGTCTTGTCTTCTTACATCTTTGTCTCTCAATCATTTAAGTTATCTGTTGCATAAGCTCCTTAGCAGGACATTTCTTGATCTTGCTTAATACTTCTGTGAATCTCTTCACCAGATGTTTGGCATGTTTACTGGATCTCTCTTGTATGCAACAGTTTCTCAGTCTGGCCTCACTAGAGAGTAGAATAAGGGTTCTTTTGGGCTGGAAACTGAAATTGTTCCAAAAGATAAATATTTTTCTTGATTAAAGACAAATGTTTTCTTTCAAGATACATAGCCCCCAGTAATCAACTGAAGTTTTTCAAAGTGCATGTCATTCCCATCTTCCACTAACACAGTTTTCAATGCAGGGGAGGGCCAACTGAATTTAAATTTTGACAATAAAATAAAGAGGATATTTGCATAGTAATAGAATAAAAGTAAATTAAGGTTATGTTTCCCCCATGCTTCATGTTGCTGTTTTAGTTGTAGTTTCAGTAACCAAACATTTAACTGGCCCTTGCCAATAAACTCCACCGGTGGCCTGCCATGCCATGCTGGAGCAATCCTGGCTACAAAGGGGTCTCCAGGCCAGGCAGTGGGACACCATGGCCTCAGTGGGTGGGTGGTGGGATCCCCCGGCCATGCTGGGACTGGCAGTAGGACTTCATGGCCATGGTGGGACTCCATGACCGTGGTGTGGCCAGGCAGCAGACCCTAAGTTAAAACAGTTAACTGGTTACACACTATCAAAAAAGAACTAGATAAATTCATAGATAATAAGTTCATCAATGGCTATTAGCCAGGATGGACAGGGATGGTGTCCTTAGCTCTCTTTTTCAGGGCTGAGACTGGGCGATAGGGGATGGATCAGTTGATGATTACCTGTTTTGTTCATTTCCTCTGGGGCACCTGGCTTTAGCCACTGTTGAAAGACAGGATACTAGGCTAATTGGACCTTTGATCTGACCCAGTGTGGCCGTTCTTATGTTCTTAAGACATTACCAGTTATAGGGGTTTGCCTCTATTTTGATGAAATTAATGTAAGTCATCTTAGCTGTTCAGACAGCCATGTGATTCATGAAGAGGAAACCACAGAAAGGCCATTGTGTTGAGGGAGCATCTTGCAGACTATCATTTTAGTTCCTAGAATACAGAAGCCTCACTGAAGTCAATGGATGTTTTACTATCGACTCTGGTGGATCCAGGATATTACTCATTGCATTCCTATGTTACCTGACTAACATTTGAATATGACAGTTGTTATTTTATGTAGCAGCTAGAAAAGTTTAATGTAGATGATAACTTCCTTGGGTTTCGTGTAGTTCTGCTCTGCATTCTCTTTCTAGTACAGATTACAAGTCTTTTTTAAATCTAAGGCAGGGGTGGGCAATAATTTTTGATAGGGGCCACTCCAAGATTTTGGAAAGTGGTTGAGGGCCACACTCTTCCATGATATTAATGGAGATGCGGGATCTGGAATGGAGGTTGGGTGCAGAAGGGAGCTGGGGTAAGGGACTGGGATGCAGGAGGGAGACTGGAGACTGGAAGGGAGTTGGGATGAAGCAGGCGGTTGTGACCTAGGGCAGGTGACTGGAGGGCAAGGGTTTGGGATGTGACCTAGGGTAGGAAGGGATTGTGATCTGGGGCAGGAGATTGGGGTGCCAGATTTGGGAGGAGGTATAGGTGTAAGAAAGGGACAGAGGATTTGGGTATGTTGAGTGTGTGTGTGGGGGGGGGGGGGTAGGGGTGGGCGGTGGGGAGAACAGGAAAGGGCTGTGGTGCCAAAAGCAGGCTGTAGCCATGAGACTTACTTGTCAGCTGCCGAACTAGCCTGCCTACCTGAAGAGCTTAAAATGTTTCCTAGCCAGCCAGCCTGCCTGCCTGGCCATATGCTTCATGAATAACTGAGCCCAGGAGAGGGGGTGTGATTCTTCATAGCTGCCTGTTATTCTAAAAAGCAGTTCCCAGTGGTCGGTTTCTTGCAGAAACCAGCCAATGGGAATGTGCTGGGGGTGGCTCTTAAAATGTCCCTCCTCCTTTCCAGTTTTAAAACAGAAACTGAACCCTGCAACTGCGTTTCTGAATGGCGCGCAGGGCTGTGGAGCAAGATGGGGAACCTGCCTGGGGCTCCCCTCTGCCTCCGCAGGCTGGATCCGGTGGCTTGGCGGGCCAGATTTGGTCCATGGGCTGTATTTTGCCCAGGCCTGATCTAAGGTCTGGGAAAGCCTAAAACTAGACTATTTTGGAAGTTAGTTCTCTTTTGCACACTGCAGATGCACAGAGATGTAGGGAAAAGTACTGAATTGTGTTTTCTAGAGGCCATCAGTTTTTCTTTCAGAGCCTGTGCACTATCCAGACTCTCTGAGTTAGCAATGAAAGAAAGAAAGCTTAATTTTTTCCCATGGTAAAGTTGCCACCTTTTTCCTGTTTGTAACCTGTTATCACATGAACAGCAAACATCCAAATTATCTGACAATATTTTTTTTTAAATCCACCATTCCCTCCTCTGAAAATTCCATCCACTTAATATTCTCTATTTGCCTTTTTTAGATTGTAAGATCTTTGGGGAGCATGAGCTGAGCTGTATAGCACCATGTACAACTCGGTGCTTAACAAATAAATCATGATAATAACAATTAATAATGCCAAACCACCTTTGCTTTACTAAAATCTGATTCCTTACTGTAGCTCTCAGCTGTAACGTCTCTCTCTGAAATGCCAAGTAGAGAGTGAAATATTTCTTCTGACTTGAGGGGGACCTCTCCAGCTGGGCTTAGAAAACAGTTTCTGAGAATGGAAATATGGACTCATCAACAATAATACTAATATTCAGAAACAAAGACTGATCCATATTTTATGGATTTTAATATTTTTAACGCATTGAAATAATGGAAAATATTTGTAATGTTTTATATAAGTTTTGTGTTAACATATTTTATTTCCTCACAACACTTAAAAAATTATGATGTTGGAAGAAAAAAATGTGGTTACCAAAAACCATCTATTTCTGAATACTCACAGAGTTTTGCTAGAGCTACCTTTAAAGTAATTCTTTAAGGGCCTGAGCCGTAGTCTATTGAAATCAATGAAAAGACTCCCTTTTGATTTCAATGGACACTGGATCAGACCTTCTGTGTTGAACTATACTGCTTGCAATTCAATATTTCAGATTTGTAATTGAGCGGCAAATATGCTCGCTGGGCTGCTTGGTTTCTAGTGCAGAATTTTCAAAAAAATTCTGTTTCAATTCTTCTGAAAATGAACTTTTCAAAAATGTCTTTTTCCTGGAAAATGTCCATCTCCTTTCAAATCAGAACAAACAAACAAATCATTAATTTCCACATGATGGAAATTCCAATTCCCAGTAGATTCCCATTTTAAGAGAATCCTCTACTTTGAAAGATTCTATCAATCTGAGAGAGACTGTCTATGACTAAAATGGGGAATCATTCTAGGACAGGTAATGTGTCTCAGAACAAGAACATTTTGAATGTGATGTCTGCATAGGATGTATTTTATCTTCTAGATCAGCGGTTCTCAAAGTTTTTGGGCTCCGGAGCCCTTTACATGTGTAAAAATTTATGCAGAGCCCCAGTGGTCCACTGATAGTATGTGTTGTACCTATCAATGTTTCCAGTTTGTCAACCTCATGGAGCCCCTGGAGATGTCTCGCAGAGCCCTGGGGCTCCGCGGAGCACAGTTTGAGAAACGCTGTTCTAGATATATGCTCTGCAAGCTGAATTCAATTTCCATAAAAGCATGTACAACCTTCAAATAAAGTACATTGAAGCTGTTTTTAAAGGGATAAAGCAAGTTTACCACATTTTTCAAGAGAATGTTGTGTCAGTTCTATGTTCTATGTTCAGGTGAGACACATTTAAAATGGAGTATTGACAAACTGATTTCTACTTCAGAAAATAAATATGTAGTACTGCGAATGCTGTTCACTCTCTAAATATATCTCTTCTTTAAAAACAATTCAGCAACTTTTAAGCAAATATTAAGCACCTCATCCCATGTAAACTGACATAGTTCTTAAGTAAGTACATAGACATATAAGTGTACTATACATCTGGACTTCCTTGTAGGAAGTGCTGAACACATTTATTTTTCTATACTGTTGTATTTCAGCTGTCAAAACTGCTTGTTCTCCAGAGTACACTACACCAGCAGTTCTCAAACTTTTTGGACTCCAGAGCCCTTTACGTGTGTAAAAATGTATGCGGCGCCCCAGTGGTCCACTGATTGTATGTGTTGTACCTATCAATGTTTCCAGTTTGTCAACCTCGCGGAGCCCCTGGAGATGTCTTGCGGAGCCTTGGTGCTCCGCAGAGCACAGTTTGAGAAACACTGCACTAGACAATATGCCCATACCTCTGTCTCTCCCCCATCCCACTTTCTTTGCAGATGTTCTTTCTTCTTACATAAACCTTAAAGTGGAAGCTTCAGAGTTTGCTTTAAGGGACTTTCCCATTGCTTTTAAAAACAATGCTGAACAGATCCAAGATGCAGCTGACACTTTGATTCCATCAAAGAATCAGCAGCATGAAGGTAATTTTTATTTTTTCATTTTAAGACATCAAGAAACAAGGAAAAATAATAGCTGTTTGCATTATTTCCTGAGTCGGTAAAAACAAGACATAAGTCTTGGAAGGAAAGCAATTTCTCTATGCTTTCTTTCAGAATAAAGTCATAATATATTCTGATCTCGGTTACACTGGGTAAAATGTAGTGAAGCTGTACTAATGTTGGTGGAGTTATTCCAGAATTCCAGTAGTGCAAATACAAAGCAATATCTAGCTCACCATTCCTTTACTGTTTAGTTTACCCTGTTGGTTATAACTTTATAAAATTGTACTAAAATTCTGAAGGATATAATGCTTTTTTGTTCTTGTGTATATTTCTAGTGAGTTTCAATGACTATATAATTAAGAGATTGATAACACTGGAGGAAGACCCAACTATTTAGGGGTGTAGTAGATTCTCCATCACTTGTTTTCTTTAAATCAAGTCTGGATGGCCTTCTGAAAGAGATGGTTTAACTCAAACAGAAGTTATGGACTTGATGTAGGAATTGTTGGGTGAGGTTCTTTGGCTGTATTATGTTAGAGGTCAAACTAGATTGATCATAATGGCCCCTTCTGGCGTAACATCTATGACAGTATAATACAAATACTTGTAATATTCAAGCTTTCCCCAAATGGTTCAGACATAACACCTGAATTCTGACTTACAGTATGCCTGACATGCCATGTGAGGTCCTCTTCTGTGCTAAGGCTAACTCTGTTTACATTGTGAGTGAATATCAGCTATGGACTTGGTGCATGATCTTGAAAAGACTTATGTATGGGTGAGAGTGATTAATCTGCAGGAGTTGTTTCATGGATTTATCAAATGGGTTAAATCACTCATGTGTGTAAGTGTATGTGGGAACAGGCTGTAGGTTAAGATGGCCAAATATATTATACTTGGAATTTAGCATTGAGCTCCATCATCTGGAGATTAGTGCCTTAATCGCCTTAAAAATCTCAGTTGCTTTAAGAGACTGCAATTTGAATTAATAAAATCTGAAAAATGGAATCCTGTTGTTAATATAATTAAACACCTGGGGCCAGATTCTAATTGCATTTACATTAAATCCTTCCAGTCCATTGACTTCAAGAATTACTCTAGCTTTACACTAGTATAACTGAGTGTAAGTGAGATAAAAATATTGCTCTTGAAGTTTTGATTTATTACCAGAAATAAAGATATCTGAGACTGAACACATTCCATTATTGTGCATTACTACATTACAAAGATAATTTCAGGTTGCAGTTACCATATAGTGCATTAAGCTTTGAACTGCTAAAAGAAATGGCAGCAAAAATTTAAATATTTTCTAATTTTGAAGATATGTTTTTAAAAGTACAAGTAAGTCTTTATGGCAATAAAAAGGAGTTAAAAGTAGTAATACTAGGCAGAAGTTCACATTTCTTTTAATTTACAGGAGAGAGAGAGTAAATTTTGTGACCTTCAGAGAATCTTAAATGTAAACTGCAGAAGTTCACAAATTCAAGATTGATATTTAAACTGCTCTGGTTTTGTTTTTGACCCTTTACTATCTAGCTATGGGATAGTACTGTTGATTATTGAACACTGTTGATGGGATTTTCCAAAGTGCTCCGTGTTGGTCCAACTCTGCTCCCTTTGAAATCTGTGGGAGTTATCAAACTGACATCTATGGAGCAGAGAAGGCCAGTCCAGAGGGGTTTGAGAAAACCATCCCAGCTGCTGCTCTGAGAAACACTGTTTACTTGTGAGCTGCTAGTGGCAGATGAAAGAGGTTCACTTGAATCTCCATACAGGTGCTGGATGCCATTTTCAGAACCTATGATTAATGAATGTGTGTAAAATCATCTGTGTCTTGATACTTTCTAGTAGCACAAGGTGGGGCCCATTCTCCTCGCCTGTCCTTGGAAGCCCTTTGCCTGTGGGACCTCTGCATCGGGGCAGAAATCCACCCGATGGCTTCCGTACCTCCTGGGCTCCCAAAATGTTCTGGAGGACAGATTGAGCAGAACCTTTGTGGGGCATGAGTAGTCTTTGACGTGGGATTTAGCCCAATCCATCTTCCATGCGTGGGGGTCTCCCCACCTGGACCTCTTTGCCACAGGTCAGAACAAGAAGTGCCACTGGTTCTGCTCCCTCATGGGACAGGGATGGGGTTCCCTGGGAGATGCTCTTCTCCTCCCCTGGCCGCAGGGCCTGCTGTATGCCTTCGCGCTAATCCACAGGGTCTTACTCAGAGTGTGGGCATGCAGGGCGTCCCTGATCCTAATCGCCCTGGCATGGCCCAGGCAGCACTGGTTTTCAACCCTCCTCAACCTGTCATGTGTGAGACCCATAACCCTCCTGCTGCTCCCGGACCTGATGTATCAGGAGTCGAGCAGGCTCCGCCACCCAGACCTGCACTTGCTGAGCTTGACAGCGTGGAAGCTCTGTGGTTGATGGCCGAGGAGCTTCAATGCTCAGAACGGGGTCAGGAAGTCCTGTTGGGTAGCAGGAAGCCCTCCACTAGGACCACGTACCTGGCTAAGTGGAAGTGGTTCTGCATCTGGGCTTCCCAGAAGGGGGTGCACCGAAGGTGGGCTACGATTCCTCTGATCCTGGATTACCTATTGGATCTCAGGCTCCAGGACCTCTCTTCCTCCTCCATCAAAGTTCACTTGGCAGCCATCTTGGCCTTCCACCCAGGTGAAGGGGGGAAAACCCTGTTTGCTAACCCAATGGTCAACAGGTTTCTGAAAGGGTTGGAGAGGCTCTACCCACACATCCGCCAACCCATCCCCCAGTGGAACCTAACGTGGTCCTTTCCAAACTTATGGGACCCCCGTTCGAACTGTTAGCAGCATGTTCCCTCCTATACCTATCTTATAAGGTGTCTCTCCTGGTGGCACTCACATCTGCCAGGCGAATATCCGAACTCAGGGCGCTTACCTCGGATCCACCGTACACAGTGTTTTTTAAAGACAGGGTCAGGCTCCGCCCCCACCCAGCTTTTCTGCCCAAGGTGGTGTCCTCTTTCCACACCTCCCAGTATATTTTCCTGCCGGTCTTTTACCCCAAGCCGCACGTGTCTGGAAAAGAACAGGCTTTACACACTTCAGATGTGCACAGTGCATTAGCCTTTTATTTAGACAGGACAAAACCATTCAGGAAGTCACCGCAACTGTTTGTGGCCATCGTGGAACGGGGGAGAGGCCAACCCGTGTCCTCCCAAAGGATCTCCTCCTGGATAACCTCTTGCATCAAGGAGTGCTATGCCCTGCCAGAGGTACTGGCTCCACCCCTTAGAGCACACTCCATGAGAGCTGTGGTAGCCTCCACTGCTTTCATGGCACAGGTTCCCATCTTAGACATCTGCAGAGCCGCTACATGGTCCTCTGTCTATACCTTTGCCAATCACTGTGCACTAATGCACCAAGACAGAGAAGACGCTGGGCAGGGTGGTCCTCCACTCCTCTGTAGCTTCAACATCCGGCCCTCCTCCATAGGTTCTGCTTTGGAGTCACCTAATTGGAATGCACATGAGCAACACATCTCAAAGAATCACAGTTACGAGGTAAGTAACCGTTCTTTTTTCATTCGTGAAGCAGTGTTGTTTCAGTGATTTGAGCATGGGAGAGCCAGGAGGCCTAGGATCTAGTCTCAGTGTGGCAAGTGACTGAGACAGTTGAGACAGTTAACTTGACTTTTCCATGCTTCACTTTTCCCACTTGTCACTGATAATGTTTTTTGGTAGTTCTGAGCTTCATCAATATAATGTGCAGTTTTATATGCAATTGTATTATTTATTATGCCTGCAAAGACAACTATATGAATTCTGAGTACTTTACAGTGTGCTGTAAATACTTGCAAATTACATTATTGGGTTGATTATTCTTGCTTAAATAGTAGCAAGTGTGTTTTGACTGATTTGTTGGTATATTTGAAAGTTTTACTATAATTCTTCAGTTATCTAAATTGGGACCTATTATATCCATTTTGGAAAATCTTCCAAGCATGAAATAATTTTATGCATTTTCTAATCTTTTCATCTTCTTCGTTTGTGATCAGACTACTGGGAAGAAGATAAAGATTCAGGTTGACTGAGCATACACAGCTATTATGGTTTGGATTAATATAGTTTACAGCAGGAAAAGGCATTACAAATCTAGACAATGAATGCTTACTTTGCAGTAGCTTCAGGCTCTGAGGACTGGTTCTTCAGCCCAGGACACAGCTTTGCACTATTTGAAAAGGAGATTTAAAGCTGTCCTAGAAGACTCTCCCAGTGCCTTAAAATTGGCATCACTACCCATACTTCTTTCTCTGCTAACAGGGGACATTCTAGTTCTGGCTGAGAATGGAGGGTGTACATTTACTCTGCCTGGAATCAGTTACAGCTGCCAATTACTGTCTTAACTTGTGTGGGGTCCTGGCCAGCCCCAACTTGGGTGAAAAGGTGGCTTAGAGAATCTCATTTGCTTTCCTCCCATCTCTTAACCACACCCTCAACATAGATGAGGATTTAGCCCTGGAGATCTAGTTACTGTTCTTCTAACCTGCAATGTGAGACTGAAAGGCACAATCAGAAAACACACTTTTCAAGTTCATATCTATAAAACATGTTACAAAAGCTTAACGCTACCCATCACTTGTTTTGCTATTAGAAGATCGTATATTGATTCGATTGATTGTGTAGTGTCATTGGAAGGGGAGCGGAGATTGAACCAAGGTATAGTAAATTAGGCATATTTGCAAAATATTTAATACTCTTCAGTAGTAATAGAATGAGTAGCTCATGCATATACACGAAGCGCTCATTCCCTCCCATAAAGTATAGATGTGTGCATTATAATTGTTTCTGTCCAAAGTTCACTCTCGAATATTGGATGGCAAAATAAAACAATAAATTTGGCATGTATGCTGATCTTCACTGATTTTTTTTCTAAAAACCAAATAAACATTGCTATAACTTGCTAGTCTTTGTAAACTAGAACAGTAAAGGTCAGGTTGTTTCACCAATCCCATAGGCCTGTGCAAAGGTTAATGGGAAAGAAGAGACTTGGGCATGTTTTAGGAGATCTGTGATTTCTACATGTAGTAGCTCATTGAAGGCGCCCTAAGGTCCAGATTACAAAGTAGTACAGAGCTGAGGAGGGAGAGGGTGTGTGCAGAGGGTGGAGATCCACCATGAATATGGTGGCTACAGCAGCCATGAGGCTGGAATAGTTCTTCCCAGTGCAAAGGCTGGTTGCTTGGGATATCTGGTGGGCAAGAATTTGGGTCTAATTGCAATACTAAGACCTCATCGTTATCTGTCATTACACAGTAGCAAAAGCAAACTCAGAAATTTACACTGTCAAAGGAACTAACTAGAAAATATTTGACACTAATAGTTTTTTTCCAGTAAGTTTCTGAAGTCTATTTTTAATTAAGAACTGTGAAAGAAGTCATATGATTAGATCTGAAGGACTTGGAGTTGTGACAATTTGGCCTGAATTACTGAGTCAAATATAGAACAAGTCATGTACAGGATGTTAACATTGATTTTATAACTGTTTAGAGACAAGGTCATCTTAACCACCTGCAAGTAATATAGTTCACTTAGTGTTCACACAAGTGCTTTTCTGACATCACAATCATATTTATATGTCTACATCGATCACAGTGGTTAACTGTGTGTATCAATGCATCCTGAGAAAATCTTGAAAATTATCCCATGTGGCTGTAATAAGGATGTGAAGGACTAGTCGATCAGTTGACTATCTGATAAGCAAATGTGTATCAGATAGTCGACTAGTCGCTTCCCCCCCATCGATAGAGGCAGCAAGGAGGGGGACAGAAGAGGGGGGTAATTTAAAGTGGCAGCGCTGCACAGAGCCTGAGATCACCTGCTCCATGCAGTGTTGTTGCTTTGAATGCTGTGGGGAGCCCAGCGTCAGGCTCCTTATGGCATTTCAAAGTGGTAGCGCTGCATGGGATCAGCTGGGGATTTCCCAGCTGACCCCGGGTTGCATCTGCTTTGAAATGCTACATGGAGCCTGGGATCAGCCTCGGATGCCACGGGGAGCCCAGCCTCGGGCTCCCCACGGTGTTTCAAAGCAGCAGCTCCACGTGGAGCCCGTGGTCAGCATGAGAGTCCCCAGCTAACCATGGGTTTCAAAAGCAGAGGCACCCTATTGACTAATCAAATAGTTGATGCAAAAATGCATCAACTACTTGATTAGTCAATTATCTGATACTTAACGTCCTTAGGCTGTAATAGGAGATAGAACATCCAGAAGACGTGCAAATAGCAATACTGTGGAACAGTTCACAGTGGGATACACTGTCACACAGAGAGCACGGAGAAAGAGGTACTGGCCAAACCATTTAGAAGGGGTCTTATCCTGACTGGAAAACCTAGTGAGCTGAACTGATTGTAGAAGATAGTCATGGGGCCACAGAGAAATACTGTTAAGCTGGTCATGGTCACTAAACAGGTTTTAATAACATTATGCCAACACAAAGTATTTAGAGTGACCCATTCATGTAACAGGTTACATATTCATAGTAGAAGAAGGATTTGTGTGTCAAAAGGCAAGAAATTTTATCTCTTTGTGTCTTACTCAATTCCACCTCAAACCAGGGTCCAAGCTGATTCTCTGAAAACCAGATATGGCATCTGAGCAAAAAGGTTAATGAGTAAACACATCAGGGAACAAAAACCCTTTCCTTCTTAAAACACAGAAATTAACATCATCCTGCAACTGAGCTCTTTTCTGCCTAACTCATCTATATGTAGCTTCCTAAAGAAAAGGTAAAATAATAATAGATGTTTCTGCATCCCCATGAAGTTCTCAGTGTAATATAGCTTTGCACTCTTTTGTTTTACATCACGGTCATGTATTGTGATTTCTGGAAGAAAAAAACCCCACAAAAACCTGGCAGCTGGTTGGTTACTGGTTTGTAAAAATTCTAACATCAACATTCCAATTGCATTTGGATAAAGCATGGGAAAGCAGCATTAGAGGGAGAACCCTGAAGTCAGTTTTAACAAACGTCTCATTTTGAAGTTGTCAGATGACTACGTGTACATTTAAACTGTGCATTTTATGGTGCCAAATTTGGAAGTTCATACTCAACTTTTGAGGAGTTTGCCTAATTAAAAACTTAGTATACTCTTAAATAACTAAGAATGTTTATAGATGGGCTAAAGAACTTTGTTCAGGAGAGGGGAATCTGTTGGTTATTAATAAATAACCAGCCAATTTATAGTTGGCAAAGTAAGCAACTTTAATTAAATCCTATGAAATTGAAGAGCATATTTAAATTAGTTAGGTAGAAAAAGCCATTTGTGGATCTGTCTTAAGATTTGAGTTACGAATATTAAGAATTTTATATTCCACTTCTCTGTTTACCATTGTTTAGTCCCTGTCTCCTCTCCAGATATGTTTTCCAATCATTTGGTATTTCAGGAGAAACTGTAGGTCTTTTAATATTCCAGGAACATCATTACAAGAGCTGTAAGTCTTGGAATTGTCTTAGTTAATTTCCTCTCACCAATCCATGTTGAAGTCCTAAGGAGATATTCCTTGGATTGATTTCATTTCTAGTCTTTGCTTTTTAAATTTGTTTATGGCAGTTTGCTTGTTGAATGCTGTGTTTGAGGTGAGCTGCAGAGGGGTGTATATGTGCTTGAACCCACTTGACTTTTTTTTTAAATCCTTCTCCTTCCTGTTTTCCTGAGATTATAGGAAAGCATACCTCTTTCAGCCTTGTTTTGATTGTAAACTGGTCCCTGTCACCCTTTCATTGCCTTTATGCGTTCAAGGTTGGCTTAGATGACACTTTCATCTCCTAAATATGCCTAAATATTCTGATCAATTAATATTAATTTCCTTATTTTCCTTTGTACTTGTGGCAGGAAAGATCAGGATAACTTTTCAAGTTAGTTTTAACGTTTTTTTTATTCAGCTCAGTTTGAGCTAATCATTCCGTTTTATTAAAGAAGTTTAAGTAGTTTAAGAAAAAATAAGATTGTTGGGTTTTTAAAATCTAAATACTCCTGTTCTTTACACAAAAGTTTCCAGTTTTCTAAACAGTCTTTTAAAATTAAATAACTCTTACTAAATCTTTAGCTTAAATAATTAAAAGTTGATGACTTGGGAGAGTTGATAATCATCTTCCAGTTTGGTTAGACTTTGCTTGTGTACTGTCAATATATAATTAGTTCTTCTTTGAGTGATCCCCGTGGGTGCTCCACTCTAGGTGTTGGGCTTGTCCTGTGCCTCAGACCAGAGATTTTTCAGCAGTGGTCCATCCGGGCCGTGCATGCGCAGGAGGAGGCATGTGCCGCTCGCGCCGATTCTGAGCGTACGCAGCCCGGCTCCCGCCAGTTCCTCCTAACCGTCTACGGCTGCAGACGGAGTTATCCACTCTCCTGTAGTTTCTGAGGAAAAGTTGTAAATATACCTAGTTAGTGATAGTTTATAGTTAATAGTTCTAATTTATATTTCCTGTTCTAGTTATAGTTCTCGTTTAAAAAAAAATTTCTCTTCACAATATGCCCGGATCAGCTGGCTTCAAAAAATGTGCCTCAAACGGGCACTCTAGGTGCATTAAGTGCATAGGAGAGGGGCATATTCCCCAGAAATGTCAGCACTGTGCCAAACTTACGGTGCAAGCCAGAAAGGACTGCGAAATGCCGCTCAAAATGCTTTTTTAATAAAGCCCTGCAACTACCTACTGACCTACAGCATTCGGACACAGCAGCAACACACAAGAGGTCCGCTCTAAGTCCTGTGGAATGGAGAACTTTGCCCTCTCGTCATTCTACTTCGAAGAGGGCTAAAGATACTGGAAAACCAAATACCTCCAGAACAGGCTTGGCTCCTCATGCTGACAAACACAAGACTGCCTGTAGCATGTCAGTGCTGGGCCCCGCTCCGTCGGGTTCAGGCGCAGATACAAACGTTGACCCCTAGAGTGGAGTCAGCACCAGCAGTTACCTTGAGAACTGCAACCGTGATGGCACCGAGAGCACCTGTGGCACTGACGGCGAGACCAGTGCCGATGGCTACCTCAGCACCGAAGACGCATTCTGAGCTGCGGCGCACCACTGGAACTGACTACCTCACTGAGTGCCCCAACACTATTTTGGCACCGTTTGTCTCGGACCCGGCACCATCCGTCTCGGTGCTGATTATGGCACCGAGCCCGGCACCAAGCCCAACGGTACTGAGCCCGGCACCGAACATCACAATAATCCTGTTGGCACCACCATCACCAATATTAGCACTTCAACAGCCGGCGGTGTCGTCACACCATCAGCTCTCTTCCACACCATCTAAAGTGCTGTGTAAGTCAAGAAGGATCATTACTCCTTCTCCTAGCCTGGAATCAGTGCCCTTTTCTCTGGGGCCCTCTTCTCATGCTTCTCCAAGCTCGGTGCGCTCACACACTCGAAGTCACGATAGCCCCACCACATGTGGTCGCTGCCATTCACCACGCTACTCACCATCCCTTCACCATTATCGCTGGCGCAGGTCCCCATCATCCCCAAGAAGGCAAAGGAGTAGATCCCGCTCAAGATCTTTGGCCCACTCATCCTACTCCCAGTACCATTATTCCACAAGAAGGGCATATTCTCTGCGGTATTCCATGAACAAAGGTTACCACTCCCACCGCCAGTGTTATGATTACCATTGTCCCTACTCAGCACGGCACACGCTCTCAAGATTGCCTGAGTATCGACATACTCATGTGCGTCACGATACCGTCAGCCCACCGGTGACATCAATACCCACTGGACCACCCACCCCAATGGGGGATGTGACCTCAACACGTCAGCCTGCTCCAGCTACAGTATGTGGGACCGAGCCTGTCCAGCCAGTCTTCCTCATCCCCAGATGAGGCTGTATTTCTGGCCGACAGCTCACCTACGGATGATGCACGCCAATTCCAAGATCTCTTTAAGCATGTGGCAGAGTCACAAGAGATACAATTATCACAGGTGCAACAAAAGCAACATAAGATGCTTAAGAATTTGCAACCTTTTCAAAAATCCAGAATTGCCTTGCCTCTGGATGATGAGACACTGAAGATAGCCGACGAAGTATGGCAAACACCGACCTCTGCTCCCCCAACGAGTAAAAAGGCGGACAAAAGATACTTCGTCCCTGCGAAGGGTAGCAAATTCTTATTTACCCACTCCCAATCCAATTCTTTGGTAATGGACGCAGCACAGCAGAGATCTAAAGCCCCCCAACACAAAGCCACTCCAGGGGATAAAGAGGGTAAGCGCCTAGACCTATTCGGGAGAAAGGTCTATTCATCGGCCACCCTTATGTTGAGAATGGCGAATTATTCTGCCCGTCTCTCAAACCATAGTTTTGACAACTATACCATGCTTATCCCTCTCTTCGAAGAACTCTCCGACGCTAAACGTGAGATCTTGAAGTTGATCGTACAGGAGGGCTACACTGCCTCAAGAACGGCATTACAGATAGCCCTGGATATCACTGACACAGCAGCGCGAACAATTGCCACCTCGGTGGTTATGTGAAGAGCGTCCTGGTTGCAGTTGGAGGCTGTACCGAAAGATCTACAGTCTAAAGTAGAGGATCTGCCTTTTGATAGGCAAGCCCTATTTGCTAAGAGAATGGACCAGCTGCTCTATTCAGGCAAGGACTCGAGGACCACTCTCAGGACGCTTGGCATGTACACCCCGCCATATCTCTGACAGCGGTATACACCTTACTACCGACAACGATCATTCTCATATGCGCCTAATCGATTTAGGCAATCCGACCAACAACGACCCAGACAACGTCCACAGAGGCGACGCCCTCAAAATAACAAGGCACCCAACCAACAAAACAACTGGTAGCAGGTTTGATGGTCTCGTCGAGGGTCTGTGAGACATCCCCTTGAAACACCATTTACAAGAACCAATCAGAATCTTCCACCATCGCTTGAGACCATACCATCTTCATTGGTTTGCCGTCACCACTGACAGATGGGTTTGCAAGCTAGTTACATCAGGCTACGGAATCCCCTTCATCTCGTTGCCCCCTCCCTGTCCCTTTTCAGGGACCCATCTCACGAGTCTCTCTTAAAGGCAGAGGTTCACCATCTTCTTGAGAGAGGTGCTATAGAAAGCGTGCCCAAAGAATTCCAGGGCAAAGGATTCTATTCTTGATACTTCCTCACCGAGAAAAAATCGGGAGGGTGGAGACCGATGTTAGACCTTTGAGGCCTCAACCGATATTTATGGAAACAACGGTTCAAGATGGTTACGTTGGCTTCCATCTTACCAGTGCTCAACACAGGGATTGACTTGACTTACAGGACGCATATTTTCATGTGACCATACACCCGGCTCACAGACGCTTCCTAAGATTCCGGATAGGTGACGAACATTTCCAATACAGGGTTCTTCCCTTCGGCCTCTCCTCAGCGCCAAGAGTCTTCTCAAAGACACTAGCGGTAATCGCAGCTCACCTTCGCCACCTCGGCATCCTAATTTTTCCCACCTGGACGACTGCCTCATCAAGGCCCCCACTATGGAAGAGGCATCACGAGCCATCAACACCACCCAGGACCTATTTCACACTCTCGGTCTTGTAATCAATTTTTCAAAGTCGTCCACAACTCTGCAACAATCTCTCGAGTTCATTGGTGCTCGACTAGATTCCGCTATGGCCACAGCATACTTACCTCTCGCCAGATTCCAAGCAATCCAAGAGCTTGTATGGATACTCTCCTTGAGTCCCAAAACATGGTACTTACCTGTCTGAGGCTCCTAGGCCATATGGCCGCCACCACATATTTGGTTCAACACACAAGATTGCATCTCAGAAGTCTGCAACATTGGTTGGCTTCTGTCTACCATCCAGGAAGTCATGACCTTCACAAACTAGTTTCCGTTCCTCCCATGGTACGAGAATCCTTGAAATGGTGGAGCAACACCACAAATATGCTTACCGGTGTCCCCTTTTAACGCCCACAACCCACCGTACAGATAACAACAGACGCATCCCTACTGGATTGGGGAGCGCACCTCGGGGACTCTCAAGTTCAGGGATGCTGGTCCCCTCACGAATCTCTCCAGCATATTAATCTGCTTGAATTAAGGGCAGTATTCAATGCCTGCAAAGCTTTCCACTCCAGCATTCAAGACCACACTATTCAAAATCTTTCAGACAACATGACAGCAGTATATTATATCAATCATCAGGGCAGTGCTCGTTCGCGATCCCTTTGTGCAGAAGCCACATGTTTATGGAACTGGTGCATCCGGCACAACATTTCCATCACTGCAATGTATCTACTGGGGAAAGACAACGTCATTGCCGACATTCTCAGCAGGCACCTTATTCATCAACACGAATGGCAATTGGACCCTCAAATAACAGAACAAATATTCCAGAGATGGGGATATCCCACCATAGACTTATTTGCAACATATCACAATGCGAAGTGCCCTCTTTATTGTTCAAAAGCAGGCATTGGTCTAACTCTCTGGGAGATACCTTCCTCATAGACTGGAGCCAGCAGCTGCTCTTCGCGTTTCCTCCAATTCCCCTGATTTCCAAGGTCTTGGAGAAGATAGCCAGGGACAAAGCCAAGGTCATTCTCGTGGCTCCTTTCTGGCCTCACCAAACAGGGCTCCCTATTCTCCTTCTGATGTCCATCTGTTCCCCATACCATCTACCAGACTGTCACAATCTTTTGACACAACAACAAGGGGGGAGATTTGTGCACCCACAGATCCACAAGTTACATCTCATGGCATGGCTCCTAACTGGTTCTGACACTCAGAAATAGAATGCTCCCAAGATGTCAAACACATACTGTTGCACAGTAGAAGGGATTCGACACGCCGCATTTACCTGTATAAATGGCGCCGTTTTCAGTCCTGGTGCTGTGCCAATAACTTTGATCCCAATTCCACTCCTCTCCAGCACATTCTTGATTATGTCCTGCAATTACAAAGATTGGGTTTATCGCTCCCTTTGATTAAGGTCCACATCACAGCAATCTCGGCTTTTTGACCCTTGATACGGGGCTACTCGATATTTTCTCACCCAGTGACCAAAAGATTTCTCAAAGGTCTCGCTAACTTATATCCGGCACGTAGAGAACCAGCAGACATTTGGGACCTGCAGCTAGTCCTACAGTCTCACATGGGTCCCCCCTTTGACAACATCTGACCTGACAACACTTACCGTGAAAGTTATGTTCCTGCTGGCAATCACTTCAGCTCGGAGGGTGGGTGAGCTACCCGCCCTCTCAGCTACACCATCATATACACTGTTCACGAACCATGAACTGATACTGCGTCCTCACCCCAACTTCCTTCCCAAGGTGAACTCACAGTTCCACATTAACGAACCCATCATGCTCCTAGTCTTCCACCCGGAACCACACTTGTCTCCACAAGACTCCCAGCTGCATACCTTGGATGTCTGACGAGCCCTTAAAATCTACTTGGATAGAACACGAGTTTTTTGCAAATCCCAACATTTATTGCTGTCCATGGCTCAGAGCTCCATGGGCCAACCTATTTCAGTGCAATGTATCTCTAAGATTGTTGTCTCCTGCATCTCTCATTGCTATTCATTACAAAATAAGGACCCGCCTTGTTCACTGAGGGCACATTCGACATGAGCGATGGCAGCCTCCACAGCATTTATCAAAGGGGTCTCCCTACCAGACATCTGCAGAGTGGCCACATGGTCATCTGACTCCACATTTGCGAGACACTATGCTATTAACACTTCTATCCATGACTCAGCAGTGGCCTCCGCAGTCATGTCCATGGCACACAGTTTGGAACTCCAATGCCCACCTCCATAGAACAGACTACTGCTCTGAAGTCACCTTGAGTGGAGCACCCATGGGGACCACTCGAAGAAGAAGTTGTTACTCACCTTGTGCAGTAATGATGGTTCTTCAAGATGTGTCTCTGTGGGTGCTCCACTACCCACCCTCCTCCCCTCTTCGGATTCTCTTTTTCTGTTTTTCAGATATTCTCCGCTTAGGAGGAACTGGCGGGAGCCGGGCTACACATGCTCAGAGTTGGCGCGAGCGGCGCGTGTCTCCTCCTGCGCATGCGCGGCCCAGATGGACCACTGCTGAAAAATCTCTGGTCTGCGGCGTGGGACAAGCCCGACATCTAGAGTGGAACACCCACGGGGACACATCTCGAAGAACCATCGTTACTACACAAGGTGAGTAACTTCTTCTTCCCCATGAATATAAATATTTTGTACTTAAATGGCTTCCTACACTAATTTAGCATGGTCATTAGATTCCAGGTGGTTTATAAAGCACTTTACCATTTACATAGTAGTAGCATCAGAAATTATATTAGAAGTTTTGCATTTAGCCAACATATTTGCAAGGCTGCATTTTACAAAGGGATTTGTCTCTTCAACATTTAAAAATTATTATTCATTACTTAAGACATTTCTTAGAAAATTGATTATTTTTGTCTTTAACACAGAATAATTAGACTTTTACTTAAAACATGAATGATTTTAATGGCCTATCTTCTTGATGTTTGCTTGTCCTTGTGGGAGAGAGGCAGACACCTTCTGGAATTTCTTTGATAAGCTTTAACATTTAGTAACATAGCAAATTAAGCATATGGATGATAATTACTTAAACTAAGATATAAAAATTTGATGAATATTTGCATCAATACTGAGATCCTCCCCCACATCACTGAACAAGATTTGAGTCCTTGATTCCTGTCTTCTGTTCAATCTTCCTCAGACAGGGATTACCGGGGTGACGGAAAGCCTCAGTCATAGCTCTTAGACTGGCTGAAAGGAAGGGCTTTTATGCTTTTATGCTGATACCTCAGGTTTATTTATCATCCCATGGAAGGAGAACTGTCTTTTAGATTTTTTTGTCCTAATTCAGATGAGGTGTGAGGCAATTGCCAATTGACAGTGAAATGATTTTGAAGAGAACTTCCCCTAAACTTACCACATCCTGGTAGGACTGTGTGGTATAGGGCGAGACCATAAATGGATCTTAAGACAATTAAAATCTCCCTTCTTTGTTTTCTTCACATACATGGAAGAGGCTGGATTGTTTCTGTCTAGGCTCTAGAAAAAGAGCAATTATTGATCTGTTGAAGATCAGCTCTGCACAGAGAGGTACAAATTGAGTAGATTCCTAACTATTTCCTTGTTTTGTGCTTTTCCAAACATAATGTTATTAAAAAAGAAAGTGCTATCATATAGTGCATCAGTTAGAAGCTTTGAACTCTGAAATGTTTAATCGATGGCCCTGACACCAAATCCGTGAAAAAAGTTCTGCACACTTCTACTGTATAACAATGTGTTTGCCCTTACATCTCATTTGCATAACAATAAAAAGAAAATTCCATTAAAGGGGAAAGTACCACTTCTCATTGGCACCTTGTCTTGGATTTATAAAGGGAGGAAATCCATAATCCTGACCTTTCCTTATGCCATTTTTCATTATTTGAGTCTAAAGTATGGATTAACAAAGTGCCACCAGACCCCTTATTGCTTTTGTTGAAACAGATTAACACAGCTACCTTCCTGACACCTGCATAATCAATGATGACCTCCATTGTGGCTAGTGTTCTTCTAGTTCAGATGCCAAGGTACAGGCTGGCAGTTTAATGAGAGTACAACAGCTGAATTTTAGACCGCTGCTGAGAGGGAGAAAGGGGCTGTGTTACATAATTTTAAAACAACTTGACTGACCAGTTTGGGAGTAGTATTCAGGCATGTTTGGTGGAAGTCTAGTGATTACTACACATAGGCATGGTTGATTTCTGGTAGAAGCAGAATCCTTTATCTAATACACTGTATTGTTTGAGCTTTTCTAGATGAATGATGAACCACATGTTGCAAAGATTCACAAGACAAGAGATTTAAAGCTTTACTGACACATTCCAAGCCGTCAAAACTACTGCTGATTTAGGCTTTTATACTTTAGTGTGACTACTGGCACTTATAAATCTCCCTGACTATTCCTGTTGATGCGAAATGTCTGTTGTAATTTAACTCATTGCCCTGTTATCTCTTAAGGTGATGAGGCCTTGTCAAGGTTTAGAAAAGAGTTTTTCCTCTCTTTGGAACAATCACTCAACAACTGTGGGAAACAATGGGATAAAGCAGCCAGAGAAATGGAAACCTTACAAGCTGAACTGGCTCTGGCCTTTGAAAATCCCCAGTGCTTAAGAAAGGAACAAAAAGAGAAGAAAGCAGAATCCACTTCTCATTTTACAAAGTCTGAAGCAGGGGAGAGTGTAGGAGAAGGAGCTACAAGCTGCTTCAATAGGATTCAAAAGATAAGCCAGTGCCAGATTCAACACCCCTGCCGCCTCCACACAGTGACAGCCCTTTGCCCAAACATGTGTCTGGGATGGCAGAAGCATCCGGCCATTCATCACCCAAGCTGCAGCAGCAGAATTTTAAGGGTTTAATCATTCACCAGAGCGGGAAGAGCCCCCCAGGAGTAAGAGTATGAAGACCACTGCAAGACCACGCTGGCAAGCTTAGCCATCACTTAATCTTTAACATATTTCTCTCCAAATATGGTCTGAGAGCTAGTTTGTAATATATTGTGTATTATGATCAATTTCTGAGACACAATCATGCCAGCTATCAGGGGAAAGACTTAAGTCAATAGGGTCTCAGGCAGGGGCGGACTGGCCCAGCGGGATACTGAGAATTCCCGGTGGGCCCTTGTCTGAATGGTCGGCTGCTGGAGGAAGAGGGGGATAAACCTGGCAAGATGCTCCTGGGACCTGCTGCCAGAGTCCTGGCAGAGACAGCGCAGAGCCCAGCTGGAGCGCTGCATAGTGGGGTATATTCAGGCTCTGCCGGTATGCTCTCTGCACAGCCCTTTCTCTCCTCCACCCCTTCCCACTCTGCTGGGGATGCGGCAGTGCACGGACCTGCTTACACAGCTGTGCTCCACATGGCGGGTCTGGGGTGGGGTGGGGGCTTCCCCCCCCCTCGTGTTCCTGCTAAAGAGAGCCAAAGCTGGTGCATGGACTTCAATAAAATTAGTACCGCACAGCCCAGCCCCAGGCCGGCAAGTGGTCTGGAGCCCTGGAAGCAGCTGGGGCCAGGGCTGCGGGGACTTCTGGGGCCGGATCACAGACTCCAGCACCACAAACTGGAAGGCAGAAGGTGGGGGAGGAGAAGGGGGAAAACTAGGAGAAAGGGGGGTGGGAGAGGAAGAGGCTTGTGCTGAGGGGAGGGGGCAGTGCAGAAGAAGAAAGGGGAAGGCACCAAGGGACAGGGTGGAGGAGAGACAAATGCCAGGGGGCCAAGTGGAGACAATGAGGAAAAGGGCAGGAGGGGAGGTGTCAGTGGGAGGGACAGGGTGGTGCCGGAAGAGGAGAGGGTAAGGGCATTGGGGGCAAGAGGGGGGAGGTGGAGGTGCTGGGAGAAGGCTTGAAAGGCAGGTTGGTCATGAGGAAGGTGGGGATGGAGCAAGTAATGTGTGAGAGCACAGAGGGGCATGAGGGGAATGGGGTCAAAGGGTGGTAAGGGGGTGGGCATCAGGGAAAAAGAGGGCAAGGGGGCAGGGGCAGTGAGGGAAGGGGGAGGCACCAGGAGGGTGCAGGGGTAAGGGAAGGTGCAGGGGATTCTGGGGGTGAAGCAGAAGGGCAGACACCTGCAGGGGAGGGACCAGCACCAGAGGAGAGAGGCAGGGCAGGTGTGTAGAGGGAGGTGTTAGGAGAGGGGATGAGGAGGGATAGCTACACATGATCAGAGTGGGGCTACTGGAGGAGTGGGCACAGGGGGGGAGAGAAGGGCTGGTGCAAGGGGGGCAGGTCTCAGGAGGGCTGAGGGCAGTGAGAAGGGCAGGAGTCAGGACAGCAGAGGAGGGTGAGGGGTTGGGGGGCAGCAGGCACCAGGGGAGCTGGTGGAGCAAGGGGAGGAGACATGGCAGCAGAGGGAAAAGGTAGAGGTTTATAAGATATTTATTAATAACTTGGGTGCCACAGTGGCACATCCAAACAAGCCACATGAACTCAGTACTGGTGCACAACACAAAATTCATTCTGCTCATGGGAAGGAACTCTTACAGGAAACACTTTCCCCCAGCCTCTCCATCCCCCCGCCCTCAAGTTCATGTGACACAATTGGGTTAATGCAATTGCAGGATAGTTGCATGAGGGGGTTTGGTGGGGGCCAAACACATTCCTATTGGTAGGAGGATGGTGGGAAAAGTCCTTAGAGAGGGGTGACATGACACCTTTTACTTCTGGTCATGTGTCCATCTTGACCCCAAGAGTGTTATCTCCAGAGGCGTGGCTAATGGGAGTCAGGGGGTGTGGCTAATGGGGGTGAGGGGTGTGGTTAACAGGGGTCAGAGGTGTGGCTAATGGGGGTCAGGGGCATGGTTAACAAGGGGTCAGGGAGTGTGGCTAATGTGTCCCTAATTTTGGTTAAAAAAATATGGTCACCATAATCGTTATATCCACCGTAAAGCTTCTAAGAGTACTCAGTGGTTGGATGAGTAAGTGCCGAGGTGCGTGTGTATTGTAGTTGTTGCTGTCTGTACATTCTGCGAGTCTTGCGGTGTGGCGCAGTGTGTGACATCACTGTACATGGTTGTTGTTGACAATATCAATTGGTGCTTGTACGTTGTTCCAGTTCCAGTTGTGGGTCTGTCGATGTCCTTTGCAGCCACCGCAAACATCACCGCCGTTCCCATCGACCTGGTGTTATTTACAAGAAGAATTATAGCAGTATATAAGATAAGTACAACAAAAATAATTTAAAATATGTCAAAAAGAAAAGTGCAAGGTAGTTGGGAGAAGTTAAAAAAGAAGAAACAGGCAATCTTACAAGCCGAAGTGAAAAAAATGTCAGAAATTAACGGACATATTTTCAAAAACCACTTCTCAATCAGATGATTCTTCCATTGTGACCGGCCAGTCTTCCCTGTCACCATCACTGGATTTAAATGTTGCTACACACATCGTTGGTACTGGTACTTCACAGTATGACGAAACACAAACATTCGATTCTACAACTACATCTTCACGTTCTGTGTTGTTATCATCAGCATCACTGATAAATTAGAATTCAGACTCTACTCTCAAAGTTATTTCCGCCATTCCATAGACTTCACAATCTCCTGATAATTCCATTCTCGAACCCAAACAGTTGTTGAATTTACAATCCTTTACTGGAAACCCTAATGATTTTGTTTCTGTCGCTCTGTCGACCTCTTCCTCAGATGAATATGGGGATAATGAATCTGAAAGTATTTATTTCTTACGACCAAAACAAGAAAATCTAAATCATTTTCTCAAGTTTCATCCAAAACAACCCCATTTTAATGAAAAATTAAATTACAAAAATATTTATTTTCGACAAGATGGTTTATGTCATCATTGGTTGACATGTAATACTGAAGTAGAAAATTTATTTTGCTTTTTTTTCCTTGCATTTAGCAACAATTCGGATAATTCTACATTTATCACTGGATTCAATGTAAATCACACTAAACACATTTACCAAAAAATCTTAGAACATGAAATGTCTGCACTTCATGAAAATTCTACTGAAGCATATATTTTAAAAACTAACAAAAGAGATCTGTTAAATTTATTTACAAGAAAGAAACTTGAAAACTCACAACGCAATCATCAAATTATGCAAAGGATAATTGAAACGATAAAACTAATCGTAAAGTGAGGGCTCAGTTACAGAGGAAGTGCAAATGAGGCAGCATATACATTACTCAATGAAAATGTTGATCACAGTAACTTCTTGGAGTTACTTTTACTTATTAGTAAATTTGATCCGATATTAAAAGTACATATTGATAAGGTAGTAGAAAAAAGGAAACAACGTCATGACACAAATGTGAATAAAAAGGGGCGAGTAAATCTGCAGACATTGTTGTCCAAAACAACTGCAAATGCAGTTATTGATTCCATCACACTCACTTTAAAGAAAATGCTAGGTGATGAAATTAGAGATGCAAAAATGTTCAGCATACAAATAGATACAATGCAGGATACTAATGTTCACAATTAATGTTCGATTGTTATAAGATACGTGACAAATACTGTCCACGAACGTTTAGTGGAGGTAGTCAACTGTACGTCAACAATTGGAAACGCATTGTGCGATTTAGTTTGCAATGCTTTAAAAAACCTGAATATCGTTTTAAGAAAATGCATTGGTAACTCTATTGATGGAGCAGCCGATATGCAAGCTGAATATAATGGGTTTTCTGCATGGCTCAACAGCGCTGCACCTGGCCAAATGCATGTGTGGTGCTAAGCACATGTTTTGAACTTAATTATAAGTGAAATAACAGATTACGGTGGAAACTATTTCTCTCTTAGGGATTATTAACACCTGTGCAGTTTTTCTCAGAGAATTGTACCCACACGTGAATGTGTGGTGCGAATTTAGTCAGATGAAGTATATTTCAATTCTTGGAGATACTCGCTGGTGGGCGAATGACAGAGCTTTAAGAAATTTTTTTGGCCCCTTTAACACTACAGATGTTACATTTTATTGTGATATGTTACAAACATTTTACGAAATTTCAGAATCCATTACATTTAACAAAGATGTGCGTCAGAAAGCCAAAACTATTTTGGATTCTCTGACCTGTTTTGAAATAATAGTAACTGCACAACTATTTTTACAGATTTTTTAGCACACTTGTCCTTTATCGGAGTATTTATAGTCAAATAACATGTACATTATAAAAGCGTATCAGATGATTGAAAGTACATCTGAAGAATTGTCTAAAATATCGAGAAATTTTGAACAAGTCCTTATTTCAGCTACAAAATTTGTAATATCGGCAAATGAAGAATTAGAAATCAGAAATGTAGATATGTTTGTTGAAACAGATTTTAAAGAAAAACGGACTAGAATGCAGAAAAAGTTACCTGGGGAATTTGGTTTGAATGAAACGCTATGAAATGCAAAAGAAACTTTTTGCATAAATGTGAATAATGTTACAATGGATAGAGTAGTCAGCAGTTTCAATATGAGGTATCTAAAACACCGCAATCTTTATGCAGGATTTTCTTATTTGGATTCGAAGAATTTTGAAAATATTCTAAACAATCTCCCCGAAAATGCATTTGAAAATTAAGTGAGTTGTTAAAAAAATTTAGCAACACTATCTCAAAAGAAATATTGCTTGCAGAGATGATGGATTTCACAAGGAAATGGAGCAAATTCAGGTCAACTCTTACCGAAGATGTCTTAAATGACACTACTGAGAATAGTGACAATTGTGACGAAACTGCTCTCGAAAAATGTAAATCCTGCAAAAACTGCATGGCAAGTTGTTACCATATTTTGGCCAAGTTTAATTTGCACATGCTGGCATTTAGGCACATCTTTCTAGCGTACAAATATGTATTAACCTTGTCTGCAACCCAAGTATCCTGTGAGAGGTCTTTTTCAAAGCTGAAATATATTCTGTACAAATTGTGAAATTGTCTTACACAGTCACATCTTGAATCCTTCATGTTAATGTCATGCGAGAGGGACCTACTGTCCGAAATAAATAATGAGGACGTTATGAATGACTTAACATTGAAGCGTAAATTTAAAAAAAATTCTTTGATGTAAAAAAGTGGTCCGTTCTCAACCCATTTCCCAGGCCTATTTTGATTGCCAGTCTGCCCCTGGTCTCAGGGCACACACCTTGTACGTGGTGCTGGAAACCTCATAGTAGAGCTGCTCAAAGCTCATTGAAGTCAACGGCGAGATTTGTATCTGTTACACAGGGAACGCTGTAACGTTTACAAAATGAATTTGAATGTAAATTGGGCTCGCTCTGACTAAATATATTAATTGTCCCTGAATCAAGAAGCGAGTTATGCCTGATAAATCCTATATCTCTATCACCGGGAATCTCTTTGTCTAAATGACAGAGACACACAGATTTAGGGCAAACCATATATTTTAAAGAATTTGAAACAGCAAACACAGGAACAACTTCAAATACAACTCACCCTATCCCTAGAAATAGAAGAAGATAGAAAAGACCCTAGACAAAATGGAATATACGTTACAATCTCGCGGTCAGAGCTCGCAACCTGAAACTCTTTGGCTATTTTGAAGCCTCAGAGGAGGACCGGCGAGGAGATTCCTCGAAGCAGTGATTCTAGCCTTTTGACTTAGGGCTGTTAGGTGATCCTCAACTGTCTGGATGATGGCTTTTCTCTGGATACGGTGGTGACTAACCCTTCAGTAGAGTCACCTGGTCCGGAAGGATTGTGGAAAGATGACAAAAGTCAAGCTGCTGTTAACTCCGGCTTAATCCCCTCACGCAGGATATCTCCACATGCAGGTGGCACGTGAGTTAATCCACAACAGGATCCACATGTACCACAGTGTCCATAGATGTCAAGCAGGAACAGGGAAAAAGAATGGAATGGAGTGGAATGGAACAAGGAAGGAACGGAACCCGAGCCTTCTTTAGCCTAAGGCTTTTATTGACTCTTAGGTGGGAAAAGAGACTTGTGTGCTGGGTGCATTAAATCAGGGTCATGTGCAGCAGTTCAGTGGGGTGTGTGCAACTTTGAGGGATGAGTGCAAACAAGGGGGCCAAGTGCACAATGTTTGAGAGGAGTGCAAAACAGAAGGACTGAGTGCACACACTGGGTTGGCGGGAAAACTTGTGTTCTATAACTGAATTCTATCCCTCTCACAAAATGGAGGTCATAAAGACTCTATTTTATTTATACCCTACCAACATTTTTCACTGATTAATATACCCAGGGTAACACATCCATGGGCTTTGGATGAGGTCCTTAATATTCATGTTAGAATGCAGCAAACCAAAGGGCTAAAAATAGATGGCTGGTATTAAATCTGAGGTTTGATCTACACTACAGAGTTTTTGCACAAAAACTCAGAGTCCATACCTCAGGCACGTTTTTGTGCAAGTAAAACAAAAGAACAGAGGGTTTTTTCCAGTATAGGTATTCCTCCTTCTATGAGGAATAACTCCTTTTTGTACAAAAAGGGGTGTGTGGACGGAGAACAGGAGTTTTTTGTGTAAAAAGAGGCAATCAAAAAAAGCACAGGTGCCCTGGTGGCCATTCTGTAAATAGGAATCAGTGTTTCCTTTTGAGAGAGTGTCCATGCAGTCTGGACGTTCTTTTGCACAAAAGCGCATCACTTTTTCGATGTGCTTTTGCAGTGTGGATGAGCTCTTGTGCAAGAAGTTTTTGCAGAAGATCTCTTCTGCAAAAAGCTTCTTGCGCAAGAAGCCTGTAGTGTAGACATAACCTGAATGAATAGCTTTTGAAGAGGTGATATAAGCACTTATAAGAGGTGATATGCCAAAAACACAGAGTGAGCTCTGACAGACTACAACCATCTGACACATTTTTATATATTTGTTTTTCTTTGACTTGGCACCAGATTCCCATTCTCATGTGAACGATAAAACACTTGAATGCCTGATGTTCCCCATGTGTAAGGAGAATAGGATTGTATTCACAATGTTTACTGATAACAAATGGTTTTGGAGGGACTTACTTCATTGAGGACAACAGCACAAGTCAGAATTGAGTGTGTAATTTTTTTTTTAAATTTGATATTATATTTTTATTCTAAATCACTTTGTTAATTCTAAAGATGATAAAGTTTTATTTTCTGGTAAATTAATGTAACCCTTCTTCCGGGTAGGCCTGGCAGCAACCAGGGCCGGGTTCAATATCTAGGGGTCCATCTCTCACAGAACCGGCTCGAGCTCTCACCCAGTAACCTGGGAAATTCACACACCCCTGGGTGCCTCTGAGTGTGCTTGCGAGTGGGGAAGCATTGCCTGAGTCTGAGTGTAGGAAAGAAACATTTAATGAAACAGAGAGAGAAGTCATACGGCATTAACTTGGGAAAATAGCACAAACAGAGTTCATAGCCCAAACATGAGCTAAGCCCCCACCCCCTCCCCCAGCCAAGAATCACCCGAAGTCCCAAAGTCCAACACCCCAAAAGTCTCTGTCCCTGGTCAGTGCCGCCCAGAGTCCAAAAGTTCACCTGCAGGGTTTTACCTCCCAACCTGGGTAGAAATAGGAGTGGGGGGATAGATAGGGGGCACCTTACGTGGTCCGAGGCCGACGGCCCCACCTCTCTGTAGGGTTCTGCTGCAGTCTTTAATGCGAGCCACTCCGCCATGCTCCACCAGCTGTCTCGTTCCACTCCACCGGACGCTCTGCTGGTTGCCTGCCGCCGCTCCTACCAGCTGCGCTGTGCCGCTGGTCACCTGCCACCGCACCTATCAGCTGCGCTGTGCCGCTGGTCACCTGCCGCTGCTCCTACCAGCCGCGCCACGCCGCTGGTCGCCTGCCGCTGCTCCTACCGGCCACCTGCCAGTGGTTCCCACCAGCCACTCTGCTGGCTGCTGCCGCTTCGCTGGCTGCAATGAGTCTGGCTCCCAGCCAAACCAGTGATTTCAACTCTTTAGCCACCACCTAGACTGGCAAAGGATTCCAGCTTCCACTGGACTAGCAAAAAGACTCCTTATGGAGTCTGCTTTAGGTCTGTCCTGAAAACAAAGGGGGAAAGGGGCAGGTTGGGCCAGTCTTACAGCTCACACCTGGCAGGTGGGAAGCAGGCTGACTCAAGCCCTTTAACCCTTCCCCCCAGCTCAGTTCACTCAACTCTGGAAGGGGGGAGGCTTGTTCCTCGGAGACTTCTTACAATGATGGTGTCTCTCCTGCAAGCACTGGTGTCATGTTTTACAGTTACCACATTTAGGGGTAGCATGATTTGTGACCCCCACAACAGCCCCAAATTATTTACAATACACCACATTCCATTCCAACACTGATCCTCCATCAGCCCTGGCTGAATTGGATTTACATAGCCACACCTCGTATTCCCTCTCCATCCTGGCATGAGCTGTATTTACATATCAACAGTTAACAGTTAATTATCTTGCAGAGCTAAACAATTGTAGTGGGCATACCCATGCCCAGGACAGCTCTCTTCTTTTAGCTGGCTGATAGCAAGCAGCAGTTCAGCCCCTGCTTACATTAAAAATTAAAGCTGCAGATATAGTATTTTTGTTGTATTTCTATTCCTGTTCTTCCTTTCTCATAGTACCAGGAAGATAGGAAAATCCATTGGAGCCTTTAAACATTCCAAAGAGCCTGGATGTTGGGATGTGTGCAACTAGACATGCAATGACTGAAATGCATTTGCTTATGTCATTTTTCTCTGTTCACTAAAAGCAAGTGTTCTGCAATGGTTATACCAACCATTACAAGAGAACTTCTGTGAATTCACAAGTGTGGTTAATTTGTTGGGTATAATAGAGGTGACAGAGTAAACTTAGTCAAAAGACCAGTGTCTTGGGTTTTGTTGTATGTGCAGTTGCCAGAATTGTGCACACAGATAAAATCAAGCCTTGAATCCTCAAACCTGATGGATTTTTTTTTACAGTTGTAAAAAAAATTGTCGTCTGAGGGGATGGGGATGGGGATGGGGTGGGCAGGTGTAGAATGAAAATAGCCTTGTATGAAAATGCTGGAGAGTCAGAAAAGCCTTACCTCTGCCAACTCTGTTTCTGAAGAA
The DNA here is from genome assembly GCA_032595735.1 of Pelochelys cantorii. Lineage (NCBI taxonomy): Eukaryota > Metazoa > Chordata > Testudines > Trionychidae > Pelochelys > Pelochelys cantorii. The sequence continues at coordinate 62,129,743 of CM064330.1, forward strand.
GTGAGAAAGAGGGGGTCTGAGGCAGTAATGAATGGAAGAAATGGCTATTGGTGAGAGAAATTTTTTAAAAAATTGTACACAGGGTTAAAGGATCCTTCCTGCAAAGCACTTTGGTCTCAGTCCAGCAAAGCCATAGGCAACAACTCCATGAGTACACCAAGGGCTGGAGCACCCTTGGGAAAAATTGTGGGTGCTCAGCATCTGTCAGCTTCTTCCCCTCCTGCTCCAGCGCCTCTCACCTTCAGGTGCTAAGTAAATGCTTAAATTCTTTGCTGTAATATCACGGAAGTGCTCTCTGCCTTGTGAGATCCAGCGAGAGAAGAGGGCCAGATTTCCTCCCTCTTAGTTTATTTCTCAGCTTGAAACCACCATTGTAGGACAAGATGTGGTAAAGTTGGGGGAAAGAAAAATAGGGCAGCTCCCGAGATGTTGATAAGAGCTGCTTTCCTCTCCTCAGCTGCAGTTTTATTCATCTAAATTAAATTTAATAAGGCCTTGACATTACATGTGAAAATTACATAATTGCCTTTGGGCACACAAAAAAGAAGGCATTAGAGTGTCATTTCCTCTTTCCCCATTTGGAGAAAAAAATCACTGGAGAGATAAGAAGGAAAGCGGTGGTGTGTGAAAGCAACTCTGTTGTTTACTAAATCTTTTTTTAAAAAGAGAGGCAGTTAACAGAATTGAGACTGGTTTTTTCAGTGAAAGATTTAATTAACTCAGGTGCAGAAAAAGGGAAAACAGCGCACTGAACAGACAAAAAAAATCATTAAAAAGCTTGTATTTCCCCCCCTTTGCTACTTGATCTCATCACTGAATCTTTTGTATTTTATGCCTCAGAAGGCAGCAATTGTATCAGAACATGGACTACTGGCACAAATGACAGAGTGATTTGTCACAAATTCCTTTTAAAGGTGATCTTGGGCTTGCTTGCAAGTGGGTGTGGGACTGAAATACATTAGCGTGTTCAAAGTAGATTCTCCTGTCAACACAGGTGGGGAAAAAATGGAGTCTTTCTGCCAGCAGCTCTCACTTAATTTCTAAAGAGATCTGATCCCCCTAAATTCTATTGGTTAGCTGTGAATAATTTATGAAGATCATTTGTTCTGTGCTTTCTCATGTAAATAGCCATCCGCCCCCTGTTTCCTCTGAATTGCATTTTAACTAGATTATTCCTGGGTTTTTTTCTGATTTATTGAACTGGCATGGAATATATTTATATAAAAATTAGTTGTTTAACTACTTCCTTGATGAAAAACATAGCTGCTGTAATTTTATTAGGAGTTTTAATCAGGGGAGCAAAGAATGACCTTTCTAAGTAAAATGAAGCTTGTTTCATATTTGCTGGCATCTTTGTATTACAAATCATTGTGATTTAATTAAGCCATCTATTGAAAACATGTGCTTGATCATGAAGTATTTATTTTATAATAACCTTAAGAGCATGATTAATACCTTCATTTTCAAATGCAAAAACTATTTTCTTTGACAATTTTCAGTCTGTAAAGCCCAGCATCCCTTGTACAAGAAAGCAAACTGTGCTTTGCTTTTGAATCATACATTTTCTTTGAAGCTAGTCCAAAAAATGATATGCACATCTCAGTGATGTTAATGCTCTCATACAAGGCTTCCAGCCTTATGGAAATTCATTGTAATTACTCATACGCTAACAACCACCTTTCCACATTCATCCAAAATCCTAGCTCATGAAGATTTCTCTCTGATAAGAGCTGAGTGCCTTCCTTTCAAGGGAAAATGCTATTTTGTTAACTCTTTTTTTGCTCTGCATTTCTTGTACATTCACTATTTAGGATCACAGTCCCTATGTCTAGTGCTATATGGACATAAGTCTGGTTATTTTTGAAGTACAGTTTGTGACTCCTATGCAGATTATCTTGTCATTCATGATAGTATACATCTGTATTCCCTATTCACTTCTGGCCTGCTGTTATGATGGAAATAATGTTATCCCTAATCAGGCATATTGTGTTTGAACATCACAGTGCTGGGAATATTAGACTATATACGAAGACAGCATAAATAGTCTGTGCTCCTGAAATTTTAACAAGGACCTACCTGAATTGCCTGAGTCAATGAATGGCCTATTCTCTGGACAAAATAATTGCTTCAAAAATCTGTCCATTCCATACTTTTTCCTTCAGCAAAATACCCATTATTTCTATTCTGTCCCACTTCCACTCCGAGCCTCCACTTACAGCCTAGATCTCCAGGTGTCTCTTGAGAGGTAGTGGCAGAGTGGGCCGGGAGGGATTCCAAGCTCATTCCTACTACCAAGAGTTGATACTCTGGCCTCAGGTTGGATATCCATACCTGGGCACAGAGAGGTAGTTGCAATGGCATCAGGAATCCCACGTCACAACAGCATTTTGGCCCTTCCTCCTCTCCTCAAGTTATCTAGGAATCAGCTACCAAAAAAGGTTGCCTTTCCCATGGCCTACAGTGGTAACTGAGAAGAGCTTGAGATATAGCTACTGTCAGAACCTAAGGTATTCTTAGTAGAGGATCCATGATGGTGGAATCTGCTACCTCTGCCAGCTTGGAGGCATAATTTGAGGCATCTCTCTTTAGTTCATACTTCCTAAAACCAGAACATGCCAGGACTGGGAGGAGGGGAATGGTTGTGGAGTTTTCCATTCTGCTCCTGGAGGCTGTAGAAAGATGTTTACTTTATAACCATGTGTGGATCCTTATTGCGATTCTCCCTCACAAGTTACCAAAGACCAAACATATGAGGAAATTAGTTAAATTAGTCTGCAATCTGAGGTTAATGTGTGATTTCTGTAAAACAGGAGAGCTCTGTAAAACTGGAAAGCCAGCAGGAAGTCCCTAAAGAAATGTCCCTAAGCCTCTGACTGCAAGATGACAGTGGCTAGGTCACTCAGTTATTGCCTTGTTCTGTTCATTTCCCCTGAAACTCTCAGAAGACAGTCTACTGGGCTAGATGGACCATTAGTCTGACCCAGTGTGGCTGTATATTCTTGAGAGACAAGTGCAAGTACTCATTTTCACTTATGACGAGTTCCCATGAGGTGCTGGATGTGGGGACAGTAATTGTGTCAGTCTCTGAGACACAACTTGCAGTAGGCCCAAATCTGTGAGATGCCCAAGAGTCAGACCTACAGCTCCCATTGATATTTGAAGTTGTTCACACTTCACAAGAGTTCTCCACACACTGCAGGATCAGGCATAAATTTAACTAGCAGTTTAAGAAAACTAAAATAGTCATTCATTATCCTTTTGATATTCACTTCGTAACATACAGAGTGTTTTTTGTCATTTTATAAAATGTAAATATTGATGCTTAAGCAACTAATCATATTGATTTATGATTCTGTCTAGCTTTTCATTCCTTGTCATTTTAGTTTCTCATTTGCTCAACACCCCTGTCTTTTGTTTAAAAAATATAACATATGTAAAGTAACTTACTTTAGGAAGTATTTAGTGATTCAGTAAATAGAACTCACTGCTCGGAACCAATGCACCTAATATGATGCTAGGGATTGCAATGTTCTGCCTCTAGGGTTAAAACAAATTTAGCAAAATACTGTGGTGAAGTGCAAGCTGTCATTGTCCATAATAGTTGCAAATGTCAGATTATTGTAATGTGTATATGTACACAGAGAAAGGCCAAATTAAGGTTGTGCATTCAAAGAGGGCCTTCATATTTGCAGCTTTTGAGGGTTTAACTCTACAAACTTAAAACATTCCTTTATGCATATTTTCCCCCTTAATTTCCTAGAAAGGGAAAAAGAAAAAAAATCATCTTAGTTCCACACAAGGCACCATTTAGCTAAAAGGCACAGGGTATTATTTAACGTCATTAGCTAAGGCCTTGCAAAGATCCCCACTTCAGTGGAACTGTTCACAGATACAGTAGTCTGCCCATGCAGTTCTCAGTGCGAGATTAGGCAGCATACATTTTCCAACATTGTCACCTTCTCTCCAAGACTTTTCCTTTTTTTAATTTTTTATTTGTGCCTATTTTATAGTTTTAACTGATCTAAGGCCTTCAGATTGGTTAAGGCTGCTTTAAGGTTGTAGATAATTTGTAAGTAACGAAGGATTTTTAAACAGAAAGGTTCCCCCCCCCCTTTCATAACTAAAAATGGCTGAATGGATTATGCTCAAATTTTCCAAAATAGTAAACTTCATGCAGAGGCCCAGCATGGAAAGTTTCAGTTCCAAGAGTCAATTTTTTTTGGTGAGTTATGACACTGTGAAAAACAGTGGGGATTAGAGTGAGGTGAAAATGGAAAGCATTTAGCAACTTTAATTACAGTAGTCACCACCACCAGCACCTGTTATAATGAATAAATGTTCACTGTAACCCTTGTGGTCCAGAGTGTTAATCACACATGGACTAGCATGTTTGCAAAATGCAGTGGTATATCTCATTTTAAAAAGCCAGTAATAATAATTAACAATAATGATGCTGATGAAACTGACAACTGAATGAATATTGCTTTCCCAAGAACTTTCACAAAAACATAGAGGACTGCTGGCAAGGGGGAAAAAAACCCTCTTTTTTTGTTGCTACTGAGGTGCTGGAGTATAATAGCATTCTCTCAAGTGCTAAAGTCAGCACTTCAAAGGACATATCTGTACATCCAGGAAATCACTGGAGGAGCATTTTGACCCAAGTATTAGTCATGCTAGGCAACACCCAGGTGGCTAATCATACGATCTCTATTTTAATAATTACAAGAAGGGAAAAAAGTCATACACAGTGAATGGATACAGAAGTCTTAAAATAGCACACACAAATTTTGCATTGTTATGGAAAACTGAGGGTCTAGAATTGTCCTTGGTATAAAATGTTTTTACTGTATATTTAACCTCTCACCACCCAAAAATAATAGCTAGTAGACTATTGTTTGTAGGCTACCAGTTGTTTGTGATTTTCAGCCTCATATCTGATAATCTGAGCCTATTTAAAATTAAAAGTAGTGTGGCATATGGTGTGACTCAGTAGGCTTTTCATGGCTAAGTACACATACGTGAACACATGCATGCAGCCCCTGTCCCTAAATCCTAGTGAAACCACTAGGGTGGCCTGCTGCTTTATAAATACCAAAAATAAAGACATGTGAAGCCTACTGTGAGCGTGTCACCCAGGAGGACACAAGATGCTGCTGGCCACAAATTCTGAATGTGCTATTTGAAAGTTACTGGGAATGTGCTCACGTCTGAATCTTGAATGTTACAAAGTTGCAGTATTTGGGGCTGAAGCAACATCTTTGATTCTTTGAGAGCATCATTCTGAACTTGGGCAATGTTTTCATGAATGTCTGTGAGACCCCTTTCTAGTTTTACATGGGAGCATCTTCTGGTGGAAAATCTTCTTCAAGGGTTGGGGAGCTGAGCGCTTCAAATACACTTAAGTATGTTCTCCACTAGTTCGGCCAATCGCTGTGCTCCCTAGTTCAAAAGACCCAATGGGAATGGAGATTGAGTTGTTGGATTTAATGAAGGATGGGAGCAGAGAGAGATTATTTTACTGTACTCACACAATCATACAACTGAAGTAAGTGAAAGGAAATGAAAGCCTGGGCTTTTTTTGACTACATAAGAAGAAGCCGAAGACTTATCTTCCTTGGCCACATGAGGGAAGGATTCAGTATGTGAAACAGATGATAACCTTCCCTGAATCCAGATCTACTACATGTCATGAGTATGAAAATTGAAATGGTGTGTTTTAGGAATGAATACAAGTCACAACACTCTTCTATTTATCATGCAGGCATCCTAGAAAAAAGTGTTATCAGATAATGGTGTATTGTACAATATAATAAAAGAGCACTGTATGTAACCACTCTGTTTCATTATTGTTCAGCCTATGTATAAGGGTTGGTGTATATTTCACCAATGAAATAAACGTTTTGATCATAGTGGTCTTCAGATGCATATACTTTAGTGTTCTTAGCCCTAATTGAAAGGTCTTTAAAAGATCACTAGTGCTGTATAGAAGTTCCCTTGCACAGAATTTATAATTTTAACATATTCACGATGACCAATCTGTCATGAACATTATTAACACTGTTTCTGTTAACACATTGCATGAATATTTGTGCTTAAGTAACCAAATACTCAGAAATCTTTGGTAGAATTTGGGGCTGCGTAGAAGACAGAAGCTCCATTTCACAAAGGATTTTGAGTTTTTTAAATTTGGCTTTATGAATAGGAATGAAAACCAAAAATTTAGAAAAATCTCTGAGAGTTCTAGAAAAATGCTTTTGGTTGATTTTACTGTTTAGCTTTGGTAAATAAGAAAACAATTTTTGATTTTGACTTGTAAAATTTTGTATTATATAACAGAATAAAAAAAACTTTGAAAGAAAAAGTCATTTAAAAATATGTTCATTCTGAAAATGGCAAAATGTTTTACACATTGTCAGAACTTTTACCCATTGTTCTGCCAAAAGAAAATCCCAGCTAATCTTTAGTTTTTGAAGTGTTTCAATGTTGGTGAAACTACATATTCTGATGGACTATAGTTCCTTCAAATATTCTTCAACTAGTTCTAGTAGCAATGAAAATGATAGGCTATGCCAAGAAAATCAATATACTTTCTCAGTGTTTGCAAAAAAAAAAAAGAAGAAAAAAAAAAGTGCAGTTGTTGAGGTTTGAAATAACTCCATACCAACATCACAGAATGAATTCAAGCAACTGGAGAGGATTGCAGCCACAGACATGCAGGGATTAAAACTCTATGAAGGGACCATTACATTCCTTGCTGCTGTATCAAATGGGAATTTTCCTTTAGCTTTGATTAAATTTGAAGTCTGTTGTTATCACTTATACCCAAGGGTAAGTATTAACTTTTAAGTGTATTTATCTCTTCTCCTCAGGGAACTCTGTAATTTAAATAGCAGTTTTAAAATGGGACATCTCTGGAACCTGAAACAAACTTCGTCAAAGATCTGAAGACTGACACCAGCCTCCTTGTCTGAGACACAGAAAGCAAAGTATTATCACTGGCAAACCAACCGAACAAAGGGCTGTTTCTTTGATCTATCTAATTTGTAATTCTGGCCAAACTTGAGGCTGCAGAACGTTGGGTAAAATAAAAAGCCCTAACCATATGGATCTTATGTTAGGAAAAAATGAGGAATTAAACTGCAGATATTTTCTCAGTCCAGTAATGTCCATAGTAAATGAGGTACAGAGTATGATGATTCATACAATACCCACTTTCCAGAAGGTTTGTGGACATCAGTTTTTTTTCCATTTATTTTAGAAAGATGCAAGTTGGTGTCAATTTCTTCATGAATGCAAATCATCTGAATGCATGGGCATTGAGTGATCTGTACTTGTCTGAAAGTATTATCCCACGCAACATCAGAGAACACTCTGCTTTCTTATTGACATAACTGTGTGATGGTAGACAATAACTCCCATACAGTAATATGGGCATGGTTTATAGGGATGTGATCTCCTTCTCCAAGACTGCTTACTCTTTGTACATGTAGCTCCATTAGTAGAAGATTAAAAATCCTTGAAGGCATCCTGGTAGCCATTTGTGGGACTTTAAATCTGGCAAAACTGCTTAAAAGATAAATGTAAAAAAACCCCATAGGTATGTGGAAGCAGCCTTTATTCCCCATTAAAGGATGTTCCTGCATTATCAGCTAGAATGAGGAGGTAGCCCCCAAGCAGAGACAAAGACAATTAGGCTATCATAACACTTCTTCTTTATCTTTCATGTGGTGTTCGAAAGAAGCCGGTATTATGGCAAGTAGTATAATTTCATTTATAGTCCAATATTAATACTGCAGAAGGAAAATAATGAAAGCTGCATATATTTGCATTTAGTGCCTTCTGAGAGGTATAATACCATATGGATGGGATTAGCTACTCACATTTTCCTTTGCAAATGCACCAACATGATTCTGAAATTTATCTAGTGTCATCTTTGCTTTTTTTTTTTTTTTTTGATGCAATCAAGCACTGCATTTTCTCTCTCTTCAATAGAAAATTCTAACAGAGAAAGAAATGTAGTATTATAATTCTGAGAACTCCTACATTGTCCTATATTTGAACTCCCAAGGTAGTACAGATCCCAAAATTTGATGGGTTGGGAGTGGAGTGTAGAGAATCCAACCTTTTTTGAATTGGGGGCCTCTGACCTACTGAAAAATCAGTGGGGGGCCACACACAATTGAGAAGTGGGGAAAAAAACCCTCATTTGGGGGCCACAATGAGGAGAAAGATACTCCCCACCATCTCCTCATACACCAGAGCCTATGGGGGCCTAGCCTAGTAGATTTTGTGTGCTCCAGGGTGGCAGCGAGGGAGCTTGGGAATCAGCACAGGCTCCCCAGTATTGGTGGGGGTAGGCCCGGAGCCTCAGGGGCTGGATCCACAGGGGTGAAAATAACTTAAATTTCTTACAGGTACCATCCTTTTGCAACCCAGGTCCCTGCAAGCTCTTTAAATTGCTCCCTGCTGGCTTTTGCTGCAGCTCAGCCAGTTCTTGACATAGGTGCGCACCAGGGTGCACCCGTGTACTTTCACCTCTGCCCCTGCAGCAAACTCTTCTGAGCTGCCTGCAGGGGCATGGAAGGCAAGGAGCTTGGCTGAGGAACCTGCTGGGCTGCTGGCTGGGAGTCGCCCAAATAAGTATATCCCAGCCAGAGCCTGCCTCTGGCACCCCAGCCCAGCTCTCCCCCCAACTCTCTGCCACTCCACTCCTGCCCCTCACCCCATGTAACCTAAACCCTCTGCACCTCTGCTCCTGCACCCATACTCCCTCTCAGGCCCTATACCTCAATCCCCAGCCCAAGGTCACAACCCAAATCCCTACACCCCAGTCCCTGCCCTGGGTCACAACCCTCTCCTTTACCCAGACTCCTTACTAGATCCCACACCCTCTCCTGCATCCCAGTCTTTTATCCCGATCTCTCTTCTGCATCTAACCTGTCCCAGATCCAGCAACTCCTCCATTAATATCATGGAAGAGTGCAGCCCTTGACCACTTACCAAATTCATGGAGTGCCCCCCCCATCAAAATTATTGCACACCCCTGAGCTAATAGCTAGCTAATATTCATTGGTTATTTTCTGTGTTGGTCACTTTTGTAAATATAGCTTACTGACATCATTGTGAAAAGAATCATCTTTGAAAAGTGCTCATCCAGGTTTAAGGAAAGAGGCCTGAAAATTTGGAGTCCATTATTTGTGCCTGTTGCAATCACCTACAATGCAAGCTTCACCTCACAGCCTCAAGCTTCATGTCACCTTACAGCCTCTTGCCTAATGTCCTTCATCCTCCCCACTAGTTTTTCCTAGAAGGAAATGCAGATTCTCTCTTGCCTGAAGAATGCTTTACAATTTGCCTCAACACAACAAAAAACTTAAAAGAAGGGTTTCTAAAACAATAGCTTCACAAATCTCCATGCTATCAGAGCACGGGCTGACTTTTCATTTGTATAACACTGGTTCAATTAATGCTAACAATGTTATCATAATTCCATTCATTCCTTTCATCACACCTATTACAGCTTCATTAATTCCAGGGATTGTTTTTCTGTTATGTGCATTAGATGTATTTTGAAAGGTTAGACGTTGTCATGTTTCCAAAGAGCTTATGTGGCAGTGGGATATCAGCTAATTGCAGGACATAGCACAGAGCAAGAATACAATAAATGGAGCAATACAAATTCCAAATTAACTTGAGTGAACAGAATAAGAATTTTGTTTTAGGTGTGGATGAATATTTATGCTTTAAGAGAGACTGGTTATTGTACTGAATATTACATGTCTTTATGAACATGACCTGGAGGGCTCACGGTGTGATTTCTTTTCTTTTCAGACAAGATCTGATTATCCTTGCTCTCCCTGAACAGTACTTTTCTCTACATATAGTCCCATTGATTTCAGTGGAACTATTCACAGACTAAGATATTATTCACTTTGAGCAAAGTTAGCAGAAGCACAGCCCTGCATCTTCTTTTGGAGTGTGGGGGGAGCCCTCCACTTAGAACAGCCACATGCAAGACTAGACGGAGGCTATACACTTAAAAAAAAGTCTGAACTCTTGTTTACTAATGCTTTATTAAATAATGTGTCTTATTAAAATCTGAGAAATCAAATTAGTGAAGTCTATGCTCATCACATCTTGTAATCCAGTTACAGATTTGTAATTAATTACACAGAGGCTGCCCATGGCTGGGAGATTGAAAGGAATGAGCATGGGATGCAAGTCCGGATCTCCTGGTTCCTGCTCCTTTCTCTGTCAATGACTTGCTGTGCGACCTTTGGAAAATCACGTCATTTCCTAGTTTTCTTATCCACCTGTCAGGGGAATTATCAGGGTTCATACTTATAAAGCATTTTGAAAGATTAGAGCCCGGGTGTGAGGCGCAAGTGGCCTTCCCCCTTGGCACCTCTATACAGAGGCCAGACATAACTGCATCTCATACTGTCCTGAGACTATTTCCTGTTAGGGAACCTTGGTGAAAGGCAACTTCAGAAGGAGTGCCAAGAACAGTCAGAGCCATGACATATGCAATGTTGCAAACCCTCGCCAGGGGGAAATCATGAGTCAGACCCGTGCAAATTCATGAGATTGACTTTAAAATCACAAGGGATTTTTTTAATGGCATATGGGTTCTCTTTATTTCCCTTTCAGTTCTGAGCCTTTAAAGTGCTCTCAAGTCACACGTAGCTGACAATGGAAGCCCCCGCTGGCCAAGGCTAGCTGACAGTGCTCGGTAGCCAGGGCTAACAGTGATTTCTAAGTCAAATTATTAAGTCTGACTCATGATCTCAGGATCAGGATCTCAGCTGACCCTAAAATAAAAAAAATCCTTATGTCTTTCTCTCACTGCAATGCAGACACATTCATGTTCCTCCTTCTAGAAGGCACCACTAATATTTTTTCTCGAGTAACTCATTTCAGGTAGCTGACCATCTCTAACACTTCACTAGCTGGAGTATGCAAATCAGGGCAGTGAGCATCAGGTGTTGAAAAGGATGAGACATTTTTACAAAAGGTACTTTTTCCACTTTTCATTGTTGTTATTTCCCCACAAAATCATTTGGTGAATTTAAACACTAAAACAAAATCTCTGGTTTTTGGATGCACTTGAATGATGCTGCTGAGTATGTTGTAACTGTAAGACAATTCCTGGTTTTATCTTGCACAAAAATTTAGTGTTGTTCAGTTTTTTGCTTTATGCCAGATTCGATCTCCTCCCCAAAATGTAAACTTTTCCAGCTTATAGACGAATGTCCATACAACTTTCTGCAAAAATCTCTACTTGGGACCCAATTCAGGAATGCACTTCCGTACCTGTTTTAAGTGTGTGCTTTAGTTTCAGTGCACCTTAGCACAACCTTGAAGTTAAGCACAAGTTTGAGTACTTTGCTGAACAGCGATGAAGACAGAAGGGCTTGCGCTGAGAGTTAAAATTAGCGGCTCCCCTCCCTTGTGAAACTTTGGAGATATGCATGAGCTGCCACCCTCTGTCCAAGCTTGGGAGGCTAGAGGGGAGATTCTCTGCCTTCCCCTCTGTTGCACCATGTTCCCCTTTCCTCACTCTGCCTTTGGGACATGGGGAGCTACCATGTCAGTGAATACATGTAAATAGTTGCCATAAAGCATTTTGTCTGTTTGGCTTCTTTAGTTCTCAGTTGGCTACAGCGAATGCTGCACTTGCACAGTTTTACAAAATTCTAACAATGTGATTTCCATGATGAGTGATGAAGTATGATTTGATTCCATTTTCTAGCTAGAGGGAAAGAAAAAAGATACACTTTTTCCAGAAATCATTTTTAATTGTCACCATCTAGAAGAATGACTTGCTCCTTTTCCTTGGGAGCTGAAGTGAGATGTCAAGTGGATGCTTTGGACCAGATTTGCAAAGTACTTAGGTGCCTAAAGGATCTAATAAGGCTAGGAGCATAACACCCATTGATTCCCACTTAAGGTACGTCTACACCAGGGGTGGCCAACCTAAACCTGAGAAAGAGACAGAATTTACCAATGTACATTGCCAAAGAGCAGCAGTTATATGTCACCAGCCCTGATCATTGCCCCACCACCACTCTCAGCACATCCCACCCGTCAGTGATGTCTCCTCCTTTTCCTCCTGCCCACTGTGATCAGCGCTTTCTCAGTGGGAGAGACTGGAGTGGGAAGCATGGGTGTGAAAGGCTCAGTGGAGAGGGTAGGAAGTGGCAGGTTCCTAGGGGGAAAGGGTGGAGGGGGACAGCGCCTAGGGCAGAGCTGGGGGTTGAACAGTGAGCACCCTCCAGCCCGGTGGAAAATTGGCGCCTGTAGTTCCAGCTCTGGATTTGGTACCTATGCAAGGGAACCACAAATTCACTTCTGAAGAGTCACATGTGGCTCTGGAACCACAGGTTGGCCACCCCTTGTCTACACTACAGTACGAAGTCAAATTAAGATACACAACTTCAGTTAATTGCGTAGCTGAAGTTGAAGTAGCTTAACTCGGCTTTTGGTGCCATCTACACTGCAGGAAGTCAAAGGAAGAACACTCTTCCTTCAACTTCCCTTACTCCTTGTGAAAGCAGGATTACCAGCATCAACTGGAGTGCCTCCTCACTTCGGTTTAGCTGTCTTAACTGACCTGCTAATTCAAACCCTGGAGATCGACAGCGGCAGCTTATATCTTCCTCTGTAGTGTGGATGTACCCTAACCTTAGGCACCTAAATAAATGTTTTTGAAAATCTGTCCTTGATACCTTCTGCTGGCCCTTTGCACACAGGTGAATTTCACCTCATATGGGTAAGCGTTAATCCTAGCCTTGAATATGTGAATTTTTTTATTGGAGTTTTAAAGGGGGCCAGAGTGAAAGCAGATCTCATAATGAATCCGTGGCTGCAGTGTTATATATGTGGAAGCAAATAGTCTCTTCATAATGAGTCAGGGGCCTGCTCTTACTCACATGAACAGATGTTAGAAAGTAGTTGAGGCCTGGGGGAAGAGCCCATAACCAGCTGTTTCATTGCCTGTAATTACAGCCTTAATAAATGAATCATTTCCTCTGGAAGGCAATAGTTGGGGTTTGATCAGGCCATGATGTACATTAGCAGTTTTGGAAATGTTCCATTGCCTGATGCTCTATGACACAGGACTGAGGATTTGGAAATGCGACAAAAAGCAATCATGGCTCTGTGTTAAAAAAAAAAAAAACCCTCGAAGCAGTGATTTACTGTGAAAGCATAAGGAAAAGAATCATGAAATCCTGTGCAAATTAATTGGTTGGACTTATTGGGCCATAGTTCATAACACAGAAATCAAACTATATCACATAATCTACTGCACAGAGTGCTAATTAACTAGCAGGGTCAGGTTTTATAGACTTATTTTATAGTGTTCTTTGAGGAAAGAAACTATTTTTGTAACTCGGTTACATTCCAACTTTTCTGTGGTTCATTTTCATTGTTCTTTTCTGTGATTCACTGCATTCTCCCATTTTAGTTAAAGCCCATTTATTATGATAAAGTCACACTATTTACTGGGATCAGGGTGGTTATTGATTCAACTTTCCTCCCTCTGTGATATACCTGTCACTGCAGGGACCTAATGCAAGATTCCTCAAATATAACAAAGTGCAGTGAACCCTACTGCTCAATGATAATGGAGAGTCCCCTTTAATAGAAATAACAGACATTGTGCATTTGAATTGATGGTCTCTTTTGTGAGCTGATATTATATATCATTCAGAGCTGAGGAATGAGAATCAGGCCACTTGGATTCTTTACCTACTGCTGCCACTTATTGGTTAGCTGTAGCAGTAGGAACTCCCTAAGTCTCATTGAGATATGAAACTATTTTTTAAAAAAACTTAAAAAACAATGAATAGTCTAGCAGCACCTTTAAAGACTAACAAAACATGTAAATGGGATCATGAGCTTTCGTGGGAAAAACCCACTTCTTCAGATGACTGGAGTATTTAGAAGTCCAAATCCAAGAATAAATAAGGGAAGGGAAGGGGGGGGGGAGGGAGACAGTGAGTAGATGGTTCAAGTAGTTACAAGAGGCTGATAAAACAATTAGCACCTCCATTGTTTGTTTGTTTGGTTAAGTCATTAGGATGTGGAAGGTAGTGTGCAAGCCAGCCAATGTCCCTGTTCATTCCATTTGCATAAGAATTAAACTTGTAAATCAAGTTAAGTTCCAATCCTTCCCTGTGCATTTGGCTTGTGGAATTGGCCTGAAACAACATGGTGACTTGGAGATCCATCGATGAGTGTTCAGGCAGATAAAATTGTTCTCCAACAGGTTTTTGTGTATTGCCTTTTCAGATATCTGATTTGTGTCCATTAATTCTTTCCCTTAGAGACTGTCCAGTTTGGCCAATATAGATTGCAGTGGGGCATTGCTGGCGTTTGATGGTATAGATCACATTAGTGGATATGCAGTTAAATGAGCCTCTGATTTGGTGGCTGACGTGGTTGGATCCAGTGATGAAAGCACTAATGTAGACATGTGGGCAGAGTTGGCAATGGGGCTGATTGCAGGGGTGGGTTACTGGAAGATTGCGATGGAAGTGTATTGCATGGTTACTGGAAAGAATTAGTTTGAGGTTAGAGGGGTTGTCTGTAAGCAAGGACCGGCCTTTCCCCCAAGGCTTCTGAGAGTGAGGGGTCATTTTCCAGGATAGGTTGTAGATTGTTTATAATGCATTGGAGGGATTTAAGTTGTGTGCTGTAGATGATGACAAGTGTAAAGCTCATGATACCATCTGCATGTTTTGTTAGTCTTTAATGTGCTACTGGATTATTTGTTGTTTTTAAAGTTTTTCCTGTTACAGACTAACTTGGCTACCCCTCTGTATTTTTTAAAAATCTACCAGTACAAGTCTTTCATCATACTATCACTATGCTCTACTCAGTGTCCATTACCAATCAGTGGTATCACGTTCCTCCCCTCCCCCATCAGAGTAAAGGTGAACAGATGTGGAGAAGAACCACATCTTGTATGTTACATCACTTTACTAGTGTGTAGTCACTTTACTAGTGATGTATGTTACATCACTTTACTAGTGTGACTGCACAAATCACCTCGTGTCTGAAACTATGGGGTTTCATTTGACAATCCCAGTTCAAGTAGGGACATTGTCCATCAGTTTATGCTTTCAAATAATTAATTGGAAAAAATCAACCGTTTTAAATTTGCCCCTTTCTTATGTTTGTGTAGTTTTCAAACAAGCAAACAAAGCCCATCACAGAGTTATTTTCTTGGTACCAGTGATTTTTTCCTCTTTTGAAAGAGCTTCATGATTCCCTGGTGTTTATTGTCATTGGAGAGAGCCTATTTCACCTGCAAGGATTAGATGAGGGGTGGAAGGAAATAGGAGCATGAGAATTCCTCCTACAGCAGAGGCGGGGAATTTTTTTAGGGTCCGGGGCCACTGACCTACAGAAAAATCAGTCAAAGACTGTACATAAGTGAGAAGCAAAACGAAAAACCCAAATTCTCACTGACATGGCCCCTGATTGAGAAGGAGAAAGACACTTCCCACTTTTCCCTTGCGCACCAGAATCTGGGGGGCAAGGGGACCAGGCTAATCGCTTTTGTGTGTCGGGATCCCTATGGGAAAGCAATGGGGGGCCTGGAGTACCAGCATGGTTTCCCCAATTCTGGAGGGATTTGGGGGCTGGATCCAAGTAATTCGGGAGCCACATACAGACCCCGGACCTTGTCCTGAGAATGAAAGCCTCTTACAGAACATGCACTACTTGTGAACTTTTCCATCCCTAATCTCTACTCACCCCCACACTGCTCCAAAATAATCCTCCAGTTTTTTGCATTGCAGTGCAACCAGTACATTTCATGTACATGTTAAATTTTTCTCTGTAAATTCATCATTGCTATCAGGGATGACCAAGGGTACACATGATATATAGTGGCCTGATGGGGAACTCAAAGCTACAGATGTGATATACTCTTCTTTGTCTCACTTTTTTCCCTCCAGTATTTGGTTTAGGTTCCTCTAAAATGTAAAACAACTATTGCCATGATTAAAATGATTAGGTATTAGGCGAAATTCCCAGATTTTGGCTTCCTAAGCTAACACATCAGTCATGTTACTAGTATGTCTGCTACCAGAGCACCATGGGGGTATGTGCTTTTATTGGCATAGTTTGAATGGAAGTAAAATCCTCTCTTGTTGCTAGCTGCATGTGTGGCAATGTAATCTAGTGTCACTTGGGACAGCAATTGCTCTAAGGCTGGCGCTGGTAGCTATGAAGTATCAAATTACTTACAGAACATTACAAATCTCTTATACTCGACTGAACATACTCACACCCTAGAGCCTATTTCTGTTCTACTGACTACTTTTGCAGGAAGAGTTTTTTGCTTTTTAACTATCAAGGTGTAATAAACTTCTCATACGGTATTTTAATTATTCCAGCACCAGCAATATAGAAGTAATTGGGGGTAAAGAATAAACTTAAGATAGCTTATAGACAGATACACAAATCATTCTACAAGAATTAGTGGTGAAATTCTTCCCTGTACAGAAACAAAAAACAGGACTATGTAGCACTTTAAAGACTAACAAGATGGTTTATTAGTTGATGAGCTTTCATGGGCCAGACCCACTTCCTCAGATCAAATTGTGGAAGAAAATAGGCATGACCATATATACCAAAGGGATACAATCAAAAAAATGAACACACATAAAAAAGGACAAATCAAATTTCAGAACAGAGGGAGGATAAGGGGGGGGGGGGAGGGGAGGTAAATGTCTGTGAGCTAATGATATTAGAGGTGATAATTGGGGAAGCTATCTTTGTAATGGGTAAGATAATTAGAGTCTTTGTTGAGACCCCGGCGTAAGTCTAGCCATGTTTTATGTTCCAGTTAATTAACAGCAGCAATTACATACTGAGGGAGCTTGATAAAACAAAAAGTTAAACAAAAAATAGGACTTAGGAGGTGGATGTGCCTTGTACTGGCTCTATGCAGAGGGATAAATTTCACTCCAGGTGAATATTTAGAACATGTCTAATTACGGAAAGGGAAATATTCTTGCTTAGGGTCCCCAATAGGCTAGCATCATCTCTGGACCAGAGAGAGTGACTAGCTATGGCTCAATGGCTTCAGAGGAGTAGCTGTGTTAGTCTATAATTGGAAAAACTTAAAAAACAACAAATAGTCTAGCAGCACCTTAGAGACTAACAATACATGTAGATGGTATCATGAGCTTTTGTGGGCACAACCCACTTCTTCAGGTTTCATTCTGCTGAAGAAGTGGGTTGTGCCCACAAAAGCTCATGATACCATCTACAGGTTTTCTTAATCTCTAAGGTGCTGCAAGACTATTCATTGTTTTTTTAAGTTTTTTTAGCTCAATGGTTAGGACGCTGTGGCACTCTACACATCAAAGCCACACCCTGGAGCCCCCATATTCATCCCTGTCAGATAATTATGATAAGTTTCTTACAGAGCATGCCATGTAAGATACCATATGAAAGCTCATGGTATGCTGAAATCTATTGTTCTGTCAAAATATATACATAAGTAGTATGTCTAAAGTTATGAGATTTTGCTGCATGGTTGTTACTGAGACTCACTCATAGGAGGGTAAAACAAAAAAGCAGTCATGAAGCACTTTAAAGACTAACAAAACAGTTTATTAGGTGATGAGCTTTCTAATAAACAATTTTGTTAGTCTTTAAAGTGCTACATGACTGTTTTTTTGTTTTCCCAAATCAGACTAACAAGGCTACCTCTCTGTGACTATTCATAGGAGGGTGTTAAGTGATCACTAATCAGCAGGGGAGCTGTAAGAAAGGGATTTGCAATACTGTGCTGCATGAGCATCACCCTCAGAAGTAACAAGAATGCTGAGAAGACAAATACTTGAACTATACAGATGGGTCTCATGCTTACATGAGAAGCCTGTGTATTAAGAGTTGTAACGCTTGGGGTATGTCTACATTGCAGAGTTTTTGTGCAAAAACTAATGGAGCATCCACACTACAAGCGTGTTTTTGCGCAAGAAAAAGTACAGTAGATCATCAGAAGGCAGGGCTTTTTGCGCAAGAGTTATTCCTCTTTCTACAAGAAATAAACCTTTTTGCACAAGCGCTCTTGCACAAAAAGACGTGTGTGGACGGATAACAGGGGTTTTTTGTGCAAGAAACCCCTATCGGAAAAAGCACAGGTGCTCTGATGGCCATTCTATGAATGCACAAGAGTGTCCATGGCAGTGTGGATTCTCTTTTGTGCAAAAGCACATGGTAGTGTGGACACACTTGCTCAGGAGCTTTTTGCGGAAGATCTCTTCTGCAAAAAGTTCTTGCACAAAAAGCCTGCAGTGTAGATGTAGCCCTAGTGGGGAGAGAAAACTGCTTGATCCAAATACTGCTTAGTCTAAATAGGGTTTAAAATTTAGGCTGTGTGCTTACTTTTATTTTCTTTGGCAACTCTCTCTGACCTACCTCTGTTCTTCCACTATGGCAGAGAGGGAAAATTGAACCTCAGTCTCCTGTAGCGCAGGTGAAGGCTCTGACCACTCTATTAAAAGTTACCTGGTGGGCCCAATTTCCACCACAGACACCTACCTCAGTTCATACAAAGTGGCCATACTCATGCTCACATGAAATGACTCCAGCCCCTAAGCCGCCTCACTGCAGGTAGCCACGTCCCATTTGTGGATCATTAAGCAGTGCTAGGCATCTCCCTGTAGCCTGGGTTTAGGCATCTGTCTCTGGGAAGAGGATGGATTTTAAGACACACCCTTGTTGTTGGCATCTCTCATTAGCTAGTTAAGGCAGCTCCCTGCCTAGCGTGCAAGCATTTGTGGATGGCATTCTAAGGCACCTATCTGAGGGAGCTTGGGCAGCTAACTTTGCTTGGTAGTTTGTTGTGAAGTTCCTGTGATTTTTCTAGGGGCTTAAAAGTTAGATGGTATGATGTTCAGCATGGCATTTCATATGTCCATTTGTAGATCCCATCTGGATAAAAACAAATGCATGTATCATGTTACTTTTTAAAATCTAAACTCTTAATATTATCACAAATATAGCTAGAGCTTGCCATTCATAGAGGTGTCCTACTAAGGAAGTAAGTGAATTCCCCCCCCACACTTTTTGTGGATTAGGAAAGAGAGAGAGGGAGTCACCCAGCAGGCCAGGGACAGAGCTAGAACTAGAGCCCACCTCTGAGTCCATGTACACTGCTTGCTCCACTTGGCCACATTACCCAAGGCCTGTCACTTAGCACTGCTGGCCTGCTGTAGTAGCTCTGAGTGATCAGGGTCTGTACCATTGTGCTTTTCTTTTGTATTAGCAAATTTATTCTCAAAGCATCCTAGAGGCTTATTTAAAGGGTTTATGGGGTTTAAATAATTTCTTTTCTACAGTTCTGAAACAATGCTATTTCTCTCATTTTAAATACTTCCCATGGCCCCATTCTGCAATAAAATCTGCTACTACTCACCTCTGAACCTCTCTGTAAAGTCTCATATTACAAATAGGACTTCTGCTTGGGAGCATTTATTAATTTTGGTTTTGGGGGGTTATTTTTAGCAATTTCTAAAATGAGTTGGACATGTGAATGGCCAAAAATCAGGGGGTTTCAGGACCTTTTCTGTGTGCACTGTCTCATGAGTAATGTAGATACTGTAATGAGTACTCTTTTTTATATTGTTCCCTAGTGTGCTTTAATGTAGTAGTTTCACACGACACTATGTTGATGTGCTCTAGGAAACCTTTAGTGCACACTAGGAGCAACTACATAGACCAATTAATGCACAACACGTTAGTGTTCTTTAGAAATTACTGCTCCATATAGATAAGCCCCTAGATACAACTATTCATTTCCAGTTTTCCAGTGTTTATTGGATAAATATCAATTTAATTATTTTTGTATCAAAGTGTTTATCAGTTAAAATCTAATTCAGAAGCCCTTATTATAACTCTGATTCCTGATTTGTTATGGAATTAAGTTTTGCTGGTATTAACATTGTCAACATTTAATTTTGTGGATTTTATACCAAACCTGCTTCTTCATTTATGTCTAGGAGGGTTCTCCAGATGTTACAGCTTCTTCCTCCATCTTATCAACATCTGTGCCAGTTTGAAAAAGACTTGGGAATTTGTACAGGGACCACAAGGGAAAACTTTGCTTCTCCCTTATGTGGGGACTGATGGTCCCAGGTCCTGATCTGGAACTCGTTACCATAGCCTGGAGCACTGCAACAATGGGTGGATAAGCTGGTGGGAAAAGGTTTGGCAAAGACTTAGTGAGAGGAATGGGTGTGGGGAAAGAATAAGCAGCAGCCACATTTATTGCTAGCAGCTGCTCCCCAGCTGGCTTTGTTACTTGGCTCAAAGAGCCAGAATTCCAGAAGTACTACCAAACCTTTGTTTCCATGTGTGGCAGGCCCATATGCTGCCCATTAGATCCTTGCCTGATGACAACACAGAGCCCTCTTTAAAAAAAAAAAAAAAAAAAAAGTAGTGCTTTACATTCATCTCTCATAACAGCTACCCTGCTTTCTGACTCCTGCAGCTGGATGCATTGGACACCCCTGGTAGCTGAGTGCAGCAAAAAGATCTCAGATACCCTTAAAAGGAATCCATAAAAAGCGAAGACTTAAATAACAATTCCATTGTTCTCCTCATGGGATTGAGAACAGCTGTGGCTGTTTCCTAACTGAGCTCTTGTTTTAAAACAAACACCCTGCATGGTGGAACTAAATCTCTCCTTGTCCTCCAGGCAGTCAGTTATTCAGAAGGGCTCACTAATTTTGGATGCGCTGCTGAACACGAGTTGGGTGAGAGGGGCTGGCACTCCAATTGACCAGTGCTGTGGCAGCTAGGCAGATCTCACCAGTCACGTGATCAGCATTCTACAGTTTCTGATGGTGTGAGACTGCTCATGCAATGGAGTTCCTACATGAATAAAAGTGTCCAAGACACGGCCCCTAGAACTTATTTCTATGTGGGCCTCCTTTACTAAGCCAAGCCATTGTAACTAGATGTTACCCTGCATGATGTGCTGTGTGTGCCCCCACACTAGCATTGAAAAGGGTAATTAGAGCTAGAGAGGTCAATCCAAATGTTGATGAATCCCAGCTGAGAGAGGGCTGGGAGTCAGCATGAAGGAAAGACTTGGAGGTTGTAGGAAAAGCCATAGGAACTCTGCTGTGGCTCTCTGAGGACAGAGTGTGGGAACAATCTGGGGAGGGCAAAAGGGTGTTTGAGCTTTTAGTTTAGTTTGGGACTTGGTTGGGGGCTCCAAGGGAGAGCCCCGTAAGAAGGGTTAGCCTAGAGAGGTTACTGGGGAGAAGACCTGAGAAAATATCAGGCTAAGAAGAAGATGAAGGAACCTACAACAAGTAGTCTGAAGGAGCAGACTAAAACACGCCCTGTCCCAATGATGTGCTGCTCAAATGCTCAGGCCTTGTACTGTACTTGCATAAAGGGATGTCTGTCCATACTACTGTGCAAGTGGCAGACTGGATTTCCACCCTTCCATAAAACTACTACTATCCACTTGATACTTCAAGAGATTTTGGATTTTTAAAGTCATAACCGTGCTGCTTACCCAAATGGCTGCTAGGTGGCAATGCACTGCCTAGAAAAGCCAGAGATTTGCAGCAGTCAAGTACTGTATACTCTCTTGGCTGTAAGGACATTAAGGTATAATTTGAAATGAGCAGCCGTACCCTCCTCTTTTATTTTTTCCCTTCCTTTGTGGCCTTGTAGGTCTTGCTCTTATTAACTTTTCTCCTTCTGTTTTCTGATGGCCAGGCACAATGATAGAAGAGACTGGGGATGCTTCATCAGCAGACAAAGAAGAGCCAGGGACATATTTAGCAGCTCTTCCTCTGACTAGGTGGGTTCAATGACTGTGACATTTTAAAGTGGTACAGTAGTGATATTGATGGTTTATCATTGCTTGCCCGGGGCTGCCAGGGGAAGGGGTCATTTGCTTCTCTTTTTCTTGGATGTGTCCCCCATCTGGGGCATGACCAGGGCTGAGCTAAGCTAGTCTGAAAACCTTGGAACTGCAGTGCTGTGTGGTCCCACTCTCACATTGTGACCTACCCTCTTGCGTAGAGAGGCACTGGCAGGGGAGCTTCCCTAGCCTCCCAAAGAAGCAGAAACATTGGTAAGATGCTTCCTGCAGAAGTCTCAGAAAGGGGGCTCCTTAGCTCCTTGGGGAAGTAGGAGTGGCAGTAAGGGAGAACCCCAGCACTTACACCTCAGCCACTGGATTATCTGCTTGGATAGGAAACCGGTCCCGCTGCTGTTTTTTTTTTTTTCTTTAAACTGCATGAGTTGTGGGGTGGGATAGGGCGGTTGGTAAGGCTCACAAAGCAGTGAGTCTTGGTGGTAACGGAGATGAATGGGACATTTCACACCTCTCAGAGCTTTTGACCCAGGCCCCCTGCAGACTCAGGAAGATGGTACTGTGTTATCCTTGGGTTACATTGTTCTTTTCTTAGCAATCAGAAGAACTGACAATTTATTACTTTTTTAAATGAATAAGCTGTACAGTTTTTCTCCAGGTCTTCATTTTCTTTCATGAAAGCTGAGATTCTGATGTAATCATATGACTCAAGGAACTAGGGCCTAAACATGGGCTTATGCTGCCTAATAAACCCTGAATGAAAGCAAATTCTGAAATTGTTAGGGGTATACAAATGGTGCAGGAACAGCCCTGCTTCATAGGTAGGATATGTGGAACTACTCCTATTCTTGGTGTGCCCTTGTCTTCTGCTGCTGTCATCTCACTAGAGCTGCAGAAGTCACTGAAGAGGAGGGCTGGAGAGACAGTTTACTTTGGGAAGTTGAAATGCATATACCCAGATGTTCAATGTCACAAGTAAATTCCCCTGAATTTATACCCCTGGCAGGTCATCTGGGCTCCAATTCATTCTCACCTCTGTACTCTAGTGGCACTGTCACTGGGACTCCAAGATTATTTGCTGTGGTGTCCCAAGGGCAATCTGGGAGACCAGGCTCACTGCAGTGAGACTAGTGTTCCTTTGGCGATAAATTCTTCTATCCTTCCCACAGGGAATAAGGTTTAGATTCTTCTCTACTTTAAGATGATATTCTTGCCTCTTCTTGACGTGATCAGCTTGTCCAGTCTGTGGACCCTGGGGATGTTCTTGTTGGAAGTAGAAATCTATGGAGTCTGATATTATCTTTGATGCCATTGTGTTTATTTACAAGGAATGTACCAAGTTCTACTTCTCCAAATGCAGGAGGAACTAAAAAATCCATTTCTTGCATGATTGTCCCAACCTTCTTTAGTCAACACCATTCTCAAAAAGGGTCATACTACACTGACTTCCTTGCATTTTTTCCCTCTGACTCTCTGTTCTAATTTTTACTTTCTGTGTGTTTTCCTAAATGTGCTCACACACTATTCAACAAAAGCCCTCTCCCCACTCACTTCAAAACTCTTGAAGGGATGCACATAAGCCTTCTTGCCTTAGGTAGACTCCTCTTATCAATTTAACATAATTGTGAGGCTAAATTAAAGAGCGAGTTTACACCCAGAAATCAGAGTGGTTTTAATTTGTCTGATAAGATTTTGCCCAGCTCCTAATGATATTGTATTACTATTTTACCTGATGTATCACCTTCCATTTGAAAGACTCCTACACACTCATACCTTTCATCCTTTCTGTTATGGCTCAGCAATGCACATAGGGTGATGGCTTGGGTGAAAAGTTTACCCCAGTAAAGTCAAAGGGAGTTCTGCCATTGGCATCAGTGGGGGCCAGGATTTCATCTTTTTTCACAGTGGAATTACTAATAGTAAATGATCAGTAGGCAGCTTTTAGTAAAGTTACTGCTGGCTGGGAAAAACATAGCTTACTCACATAGTAATCACTGTTACTTACTCTGAAGTTTCTATTACAAGATAGTTTGTTTTGCTCAGAACTGTTCTGGGTTTTCTTTTTTTCCCCCTATAAACAATATCTTGCTTTATACTCTGCTTGCAGACACATACTTAAGCTAGCTCAGGAGAGGCAGTGCATGTATAAATAGCAATGTAGTTGTAGCAGCCGAGGAATCATGGCTGAGCCACACTGAGTACAAACCTACCTGATAAAAGTGAGTACACTATGCTGTGCTGCCGCTGCTGATGTTACTGCAGCTACCCTGCTACTTATACTTGCACTAATACACATATGCATCCACAAGCAGGGAATTGCTGCTATAGTTGACAGTGTCGACATCGCCTCTGAGGGTGCATCTACACAGCACCCTAAACTTGAAATCTTATTTCGATTCTATTTCAAAATAGCGTATCTATTAATAGCATCTACACAGCACCAAATTTTGAAGTAATGTGCTATTTCAAGACATTGTTTAACCTTTATGGAATGAGGTTTACAGGGATGCCAAAATAGCACGTCCGTAATTTTGAAAAATATTTCAAAATAATGGGTGGCTTGATAAGACATGGGGTAGCTATTTCGGGATACTTCCGGTATCCCAAAATAGCCGTGCAGTGTAGATGTACCCTGCGGTGGAACTCTGAGTGTCCTGCATCCTTTGCCTAAGGGTGATCAGCACTGACATCCAAGTAAGCTAAAATAGAACACAACTGCAGTTTTGTGATGCAAAATACAGGTATAGACTGTTTGTAGTTACCAAAGTATTGAGAAAATGTCTCTGTTAGGTCTGCACCGCAAATCTGTCTGCTCTGAAATCAAAGCTATGCAAATCAAAGCAGCAGTGGAGATAAGAGAGTGGGATAGTTGGCCATGCAAGAAGGCAACATGCAGAGTGTAATCAAGAGGCTGGAGCTTTATTTCATGCATTATCAGTGAGGGTTGGATTGGCATGATGACTGTGGCATTGACAAGCTTCTACCATTATAACATCCATTTCACTCGCAGATGTTAGTGTAGCCACCCCACTGACTTGGGGCAGGGAAGGGAGGGAGGTTATTTCACAGCAAAAGTCCTACAGCTAGTCTTTTGGGTAGAAAAAAAAATAAGATTGGCTTTTCCCAAACAGAGTATCTGCAGAGAAATACCCAGCAGTATGATCCATTCCTACCTGAACTAGTAGCTATAATATGTCCTGTGCAGCAAGCTGAACCCTGGAGTCTTGAGAAAAGCCAGTGCATTAACTGTGTGTTCCAATCCCTCATCCGTCGTCCTGGAGAGAGCTCCATCCCACTCTTGCTCACACTGAAGCCAATACACATTTTGTCATCGAATTCAAAGGTGGCAGGATCAGCCCACGCCTATTACTGCTAGGACACATGGGAACCTGATGTGTCAGGTACATTAAACTCAGTGTCACTCCTCTGCATATCTGCTTGTCTGGTCATAATGTTATGTCACTACTGCAGAAAATGTAGCCCACTCTTTCTTCAATGACATGAAATTTAGTCCTGGGGGAATTCTGCAATTGTTGCATTTGATGCTCCTCAGGACTGAAGACTGTAAAGGATGTGAGGTGTGACACTGAAAAAATCCTTTGGTGAAATGTGCAACTAGTGATCTTAAGAATATTCCTCTCTGGCCATTCCAGGCAAGTCCTGGTTATACAGTTTGTGCCCCCTCTTGGTTGTTCTCATGGGGCACCTGGGTAACACCAGCCTATTAGAACACCTGGGAAAATGGGTGGAAATGTCACCTGCCTGACTTAGGATCCAAAGAGTGACAATTGTTAGAAAACATTGCAAAACCTTCCTTATATTTGTAACCTAACAAGGAGAACCATTACGTTCTCTCTTTACAATAGCTAATTTGCCAGTCAGGTACACTCTACTTTTTCACCACTATTGGAGATGAGCCACATCCATTGTGATTTAATTAGTACTGATGTCAGTTTTTTTTCTTGTTTTCTTCTTCTCTTCAACATCTGAGGAAGTGAGTTGTAGCTCATAAATGCTTATGCTCTTAATACTCTAATAAATCCGTTAGTCTTTGAAGTGCCATCGGATTCTCTGTTGTTTTTGCTGAAACAGACTAATACACCTATCCTCTGAAACCTATAATTTGTAACATTAACCATTATCATGAAGATCATCCCTCCCCCCTCCAATCCCTACTCTAAGTCTTAGAAGATGGAGAAGTCAGATGCTGCAAGAAGTCGAGTAAGGACTTTGCTATTGCTGATCTATTTTATATGGAAGGTACTTACATACTGCAATGATAGGTAGTAGTACAAACTCATGAGATTGAGTAAATGGATACATAGGTTAGTTCTCAAGCAGATTATATTCTGCCAGCCTTGCCAAAATTTCTTATTCCATGTGTTATTCCATTCAAATAATTGAGTCTGTGTGGGAGAACCAGGCTATTAGTTATGAGAGCTCCTCAACATCTTTTTGAATTTTGAAAATGTCAATGAAAAATGTCCCCAATTTTTGTCTATTTGCAGAGTAAGGGTTAAGAATCAGAAGTTATCAAAACTTTCTTGTATATAGTTTACATAGATTTTAAATTTCTCAGCAGGAGATGTTTTCCATGCAGCACAGTATTTGGCTTGAATGAGATGGTTAAGGATGGAAGTTATAGAGAGTTTGAGGGGAAAAAGAGGAACCGTTGGCAAAAATTAGCAGAGAATGAGGGATCATGAATTTAAAAGGTTATGGAGAAAACTAGGCTTCTCAATATACAAATGCGCCCAATTGGAAAACTGTGCTCTACAAGCTCTTGCAATATCTTTACCTTAATTACTTCCAAAGTTCAATGTATTCCTATAGAATATATTTTGCCAACAGCTGGTAAGATACTAAATACATGCATGATGATCAGTGTGACAATAAATATGAAATGAATTAATAATGAGTGTTTGGTTAATGGTCTCTTATTACCTGATGATGTGGTGGCATTAATGCATTTCAACATGAGTTAACCTGGCTGTGGAGAATGGTTTATAGCCAGCTCTCTGGGAAATGTGGCCATTTCACTTCACAACGGGTTTACAGAGACTTCCTTTGCTTTCAGTGCCTCTGCATCACAGACTCAAGTTTTGCTTTAAGTTTTAGTGTTGGAGTCTATTTGAAAGCAAAACAAGCTCTAAATCACAACATTTCACCTGGTTTTGTGTAAAAGAACAATAATAAGAATTCACATTTCAGGAATTTAAGTATCAAATGACAATTCATTCCCAATTCACTGAAAATACTCAGGATCTTTCAGGGAACTTGTGGTTTGCTGCTATTGAACAAGATGAAACTTAAGTTGAGGCTAGACATTTCAATATTGTCAAACATTGTGACCTATGAACATAAATACAATCTATTTGCATTTGACCCTAGTTTCCTTTAAAGGAAAAACACCACCAAAGCAGGGGAGCGGCTGCATTTATCTTTTTTTTTTCAATCTTCCACACGATTAAGCAACCTCTGTATGTTTCCGTTATTCAGTTTTCAAGAGCTGTAAATCATGTGAACATGAATACTCATTGCGCACATGCTACATAATAATGTTATTGATCATTTGCAGTTTCACACCTAAGCAATTATCGTCAGAATTACCAGACCCTCAGAAAACTCAGCTGTGTGTCACTGGCTCATAAATCAAAGCTCAGTCTCAGTAAAGGTTGAACGATTCTGCACAGTGAGATGGGGTTCCTGGTTTCTTTGTGCCCCATTACTCTCCACTGAACCCTGGGGAGGAATGCCTTAAATGTGGATCCTTCTAATTGGTTATATACAAAGAAGCCCCAGACGCTGCTTGACATTCACTTTCTTCATGTGTCAGATGATGTGTGAATCAGACAAAGGAAAAAACCAGACGACTGCATTACGAGCTGTATGAATATTTAAAACAATGTTAGCATTGCCCATGACTGATAATGAGTGATTTTGCATGCTTGTACTGACAGTTTTGTGAATTTATTTGGTATTTTCAGTGTCTCTAAATAAAAGAGAAATGTTTTCTCCCCCCTAAGGAGATCAGTTCTCCAAAAAAGTGCTATTTTGAATGTACCTTAACAAGTATAAATAGAACTAAAATGGTTAATTTATGTTTTTTCACATCTCAACATTATTAAGCATTATATTAAAGAGAGCAAAAAGGTCACCTGTCACTGAGGAAGACAACTATATGTGGAACACATTTAGCCAATTCATGCTGTTTTTAATTGTAGGTCAGTATTTTTGAATGTCATTAGTAGTCTATAAAATAAGATGCAAAAAGAATAGGCTGTCACCCCTGTATTAATGATTGTCAGTCTGAAGTTGGAGTTATCAGGGCACAAATATAAAGCATTCTATAAAAATATTTACAAGTACTAGGGACCTTGTTCTTGGCAGTATGATCATACAAATAATAAAAGGAAACAAACTGTTTCCCATAAAATACTGGTCAAATTCCTCTACAGCATAACTCTAGTAAAGTTACAAAGGGTGAATTAGGACCATGGTATTTAGACTAGATTTCTTAAAATGATGAAAACGAGAATAAAAATGCTGAAAGATAGAAGGCACCTTGCATCCTTCTACCATGGAATCTAGGATCAGATTTGTGTCTCATAGCTCTAGCCTAAGGAGCATAACTATAGTTATTGAGCAGCATGTATTTCATAGGTGATTCTCTCTCCTCTCTGATTCTCTTGTTGCCCACTATCTTATAAGCATAAAGCTTAAATTATTCTACACAGCGTGTAGTCAGCATGTGGAACTCCTTGCCAGAGGAGGCTGTGAAGGCTAGGACTATAACAGAGTTTAAAGAGAAGCTAGATAATTTCATGGAGGTTAGGTCCATAAAAGGCTATTAGCCAGGGGATAAAATGGTGTCCTTGGCCTCTGTTTGACAGAGGCTGGAGAGGGATGGCAGGAGACAAAGCGCTTGATCATTGTCTTCGGTCCACCCCCTCTGGGGCACCTGGTGCTGGCCACTGTCGGCAGACAGGATACTGGGCTAGATGGACCTTTGGTCTGACCCGGTACGGCCGTTCTTATGTTCTTATGTTCTTATGTTCTAAAAGGGTTTAAAAACTAGATTCTCATGAAATACTCAAAGAATCTGAATTGGGTATTTTGTGTCCTTCCCTATTTATTTGTATTTTTTCTATGGTACTGAAGTGTGCTCAGTGATCAGAGGGCTATTTTTATGCACATGTGAAGAAATAAATTTTCCAGAGGAATGGAAGAAGGCTGTAAAACAAATTTATTCTTAGCACTGTTTGCAGCACTTTTAGGGCACGTCTATACAGCAAGGTTTAAGCCGAAGTAAGCTACACAACTTGAGCTACGTCAATTGTGTAGCTTAAATCATAATAGCTTAATCTGGTTTTTGGCACTTCTACACAGCAGGAAGTTGAAGGAAGAACACTTTTCCTTTGACTTCCCATATTCCTCATAAAAATGAGGATAATAGGAGCTGGAGTCAGAAGTCCTCCTGTTTGCCATATTTTTGAAATAATGGCTTGCAATGTAGACACGCTCTGCTATTTTACTGACGTTATTCCAAAATAATGCTGTGTGTAGATGTACCCTTAGACGTCTACACAGCAACATTATTTTGAAACAGCTAGTGTTATTTCAAAATAACTTAGTCCATGTCTACACATCAGGCAGTTATTTTGACATAATGTCGCAATACTGTCAAGCTGGAAGACTTATTCCAACTCCTGCATCTCCTTGTACGAGGAGTAAGAGAAGTCAGAGGAAGAATGCTCTATTTAGAAATAAGTGCTATGTAGACGCTCCCAATTTCAATTTCAAAATAAGCTACACAATTGCTGTAGCTCAATTTGTATAGCTTATTTTGAGTGAAGCCCTGCTGTGTAGATGCACTGTAAGGGTGCAAATTGTGTAGCTTATTTCGAGTCTATTTTGAAATAGGCCATTTCAAAATTTGGTGCTGTCTACACAGTGCCAGATTTTGAAATAACGCACTATTTCGAGCCATCCCTTAACCTTCACGCAATGAGGTTTACATGGATGGCAAAAAAGCATGCCCATTATTTCAAAAAATATTTCAAAATAACGGGCATGCTTCTAAGATGTGGGGTAGCTATTTTGGGATACCTCGGTATCCTGAAATATCTCTACTGTGTAGACATACCCTAAGGGTGCCAGTAATAGGAGTATTTCTCTGCATACCCGTGGTATTTCAGAATCTTTCAGCAGTGTTTGTATAGTTTTCCCAACCTAATAATGCATAAGTGGCACACAATACTGTTGTACTGCTCATATCAGTGCATATAAACACACAGGGTGAAATTCACACCTTCTGCACAATGCCTGTGTAATCCATCTTTGTAGGATGAACTGCAAGTCTCCTTGAGTGTGGGGGGAGGATGGAATTTATTCTTCTCCCTACGCTGCTCTACAGTCCACTTTGGATGTGGAGTAGTAACAGAGCCTCCATCCACAGTATCTGTTAAAGCCTATCACATATGATAACCTTATGTATCCTCCAAATAGGAGTTATGGGTTACAGGTTCCATGTCAGCTGGTACATTAATAGTTCACAGGCCGCCTTATGTGGCAGGCGCTCTTCCAACCCCTTCACTTGGTGTATCTTAGCATCAGGGCTAAGTGAGACATCTTTTTATTGTGAACCCTTTGCACATACATTACTTTTACCAACTATGTACAGAAGGTGCTAATTTTTAGAGGTGGTGCTAAATTTTGGTAATTGGCTTAAATAATAAGCTTCAAACTTTAGTTAGTTACCTTTAATATTTTCATTATTCAATACATGTCCTGTAGGAAAAGACAAGTAAAAAGCAAATTCTGAGGCACCCAGAGCTGTGTGTCACAGATAACACTGGCAAGTTTTCCAGCACTGCCACTGTATGTTTTTTTTATTAAATTATCATCATTTCATTGAGCTCTCCTTTGGGAATCATTAAAAACTGATAGTCTGTTTAGTTTAATGGCAGATGTGGTCTAGGTCTACTTTATTTCCTTACACAATTTCTTTTAGATGGAACAGTTCGTTGACCTGTCGTTCAAAGCTTTCCCCCAATAGGCTGGTTTTAGTTTGCATTAATTTCCATGTATCTTCAGTCTATTGTAGTATTTTTGTCCCAGAAATGAGAAATTACAGATCCATTGTTGATGTCTGTCAGGAATTGATTAGTTTTGACACTTTACCATATTTCACTAATATATTTAACACAAAAGTGATTGCATGGTATCATGGAGCTATCCTTTTGAATGAAATGTGAAAATAGTTTACTCACAAAATCTGAGGAAATGAAAAGATAATTAAACAATGCAGTTGATTTAATCTCTTCCCTTCCCCATCCATAAAATAATCTAGTTATTCTTGCTACTAATATAGGCTGCATGTTAAATCAACTTACAAAATATTGGATTTATAATTTGCATAGAAAGTAAAAGATGGCTTTCTGTGATATGATTTCAATATTTTTATCCCTTTTGGTCACGGAGATAAATAAAAAATATATATTTCACTGGTAGTTCAGACTTTGAAAGGTAGGGATGAAAAGATGACGAAAGCATACGTTTTATTATTTCGATGGTGTATGGTCCCATTTGCTTGTGTACTCTTTTAACAAGGAAACTTGAACATGAAAATGAGGCCAAACTCAGGGAATTGGACACTCTATACAAATATGAAAGCATCAAGGTGATAGGCTTGTGAGTTGGTATTGCACCTGCTCCTTCAAACCATCTTAGGTTAAAACATCTCTGTTTTAAAACATTTTAACTAAAGAGGAAAGCTCAGCAAGTCCTTCTTGAAATGAAGCTGTGCCCTTCGTATACCACTCTAAATTTGCAACAGTGTTATAAATGTAAAAGAGTTTACAATAATGTTATTCCTAAAAACAGAATCAAATTCAATGATCATTTTAACCATCAAAGTGTACACCTGATCTTTTCAACAGTATGAGAAATGGCCTTTACATCTACCCAAACAGAAAAATACAATACATAATTTGCACTGTGTATAAGCCTAAACATATGCTAAAACAATTATAATGTGGATTGTTATTTTCTGTCAAGTTACTAAAACTAGAAGCAAAGCTACATTTTTCATCTCAACATCCCAGAATTTCAGCATCAGCAGGTAATATACTTTGCAATTTTCTATCTACCTCTGCTTCACACTATATAGATTCCATGAAACAAGAAGACTAAGCAAAGGTTTATTTTCAATACCATGCATTGAATTTAATCTTTCAATCATTTAACATTTAGTGGGATTACATGGAATTTTGGGATCCTGAGCTCAAAGTAAAACTAGCTTCAGGGAGGCAGAAAGGTTTTGGTATTTGAACCAACTAAAAGCTATATGAACAAAACAATATAACTGTTCAAATGAAGAAACAATTGTGAGTCCTGATAGGCTATTCTAACCTTCAGTTTCCTCTTTCCTAGCCCAGAGATTGTAAGGGCTATAAGGTATAGGACAGGGACTATCAGCCAGAAACTTGGTCTCTCTGTTGCTGCTTTGTGTTGCTCCATAATAAACAGCAATAAGAGCAGGTGACATGCAAATATAAGACCATTTTAGAATCCATATCTGCTGGCTGTCTAATAGAATAGCTTTGGTGGTAGCTATAGAAAGTGCCATATTTGTTGTCAACCCATCCAGAGGTTGCGAGAGATCATAACAGCAATAACTATGGCAGGAAATAGGCAGCACTCAGGGGATGGACTATATAGACAAAACCAGCACAAGTGTTTTGTACAACATTATGTGGTCCCTTCAGTGTGGGGGCTCCATTCTTTGACTTCCAATATGTGCAGCCTTGGGAAATTGGAATTTGTTAGTATTTTTTGGAATTGCCTCTTGTTATTACATGGTTGAGGTTGGGGTTCTTTCTGGAATCACTTTTCACTTAGCTCATGTTTGACTCTGTAAAGGCTAGGACTTGGCTTAGGTCACATCCCACCTTTATTAGTCAACTGGTACACCCCGGGTGTCACCCAAATCCCCCAACCCCGTACTCCCTGACTGCCTGGGCAGGGGTAGTGCGTGGTGCCCTCTTGCACTTTTGAGGCAGGTAGGGGAGCTCAGACCCACCCTCACTCCGAGCCCCAACCCAGGGCCCTACGGACTGGGGTCAGCGACCCCGTCCGGTTGGTGGGGAAAGCCTCTCGCAGCTCACCAACCCACAGGCCGAACCATTGGCCGCACCCTGGATCACTTCCTACCAGCCTCTCCAAGTTCGTCCCGCTTGGGAACTTCCTACTTCTACGTCCTGCTCCACTGCGGAAGCCTCTCCATCTTACTTCTGCATTCCCACTTCCTCCTCCCCCCTCGGCTGCGACGGCACCTTTTAAACATACCGCTGCGCCTGCGCCGATGCTGCCGGGGCTGCTGTCTGGTCCACGTTGGCCCCGCCCCCACCCTCTTCAGCCCTGAGAGTGGATGCTTGGGCCCACTGACGGCTGCTGAAGAAGCGCCGCAGAACTGCCCCCACGCCGGCAGCGGCTTTTCTCCCCAGCATGCCGGGGACGGTGCCACAGGAGTGCGGGCTCTGCTGGGGGCCTCATCACACCCCCCCCCCCCCTTCTAAATCTTCTCCTTCCTCCTTCTGGGTCTCCCTTCCAGGACGTAAAAAAAAAAAACGGCATTACCATGTGCCTTGCCAGGCCGGTGGAATACTTCAAACCGGTACGGCTGTAATGAGAGATACCATCTCATAATCCGTGGATTGATGCTCTTCATAGAATTCATCCATTTCAGTGGAGCGTGATCGGTTATGAACCAGAAGGGATTTCCTAAGAGATAATATCTTAATGAGTCAATGGCCCACTTAACCGCGAGAGCTTCCTTCTCAAT
This sequence comes from Pelochelys cantorii, assembly GCA_032595735.1. Taxonomy (NCBI): domain Eukaryota; kingdom Metazoa; phylum Chordata; order Testudines; family Trionychidae; genus Pelochelys; species Pelochelys cantorii. The sequence goes on from CM064330.1 coordinate 62,163,453, forward strand.
CGTCACGTAGTTTTGTTTTCGCAGGCATAATTTCCTACTTAAATAAAGGATAGGGTGCTCCTCCCCCCGCTAACTCCTAGGATAATACCGCCCCCAATCCTACTTCCGATGCATCCATTTGTAAGAGGAAGGGTCGGGAAAAATCTGGCTGGAATTAATAGGGGCAGTTGGGTTAAACACTCTTTCAGCACTCAGAATGCCTCCTCGCACTGTGGGGTCCACAGGACTTTATTCGGTTTGATATTTTTAGTCAAATCTTTCAGGGGTGCCTCTACCATTGCGAACCCTGCAACGAATCTCCGGTAGTAACCGGCTAGGCCAAGAAATTGGCACACTTGTTTCTTTGTCTTTGGGTGGGGACAGTCCTTTAGGGCCTCTACTTTGTCTACCAACGGCCTCAGGGTCCCTCCTCCTACCATATAGCCCAGGTATGAGACCTCTTTCTGTCCGAATCGACATTTTCCCAGATTGGCGGCCAGCCCTGCCTTCTGTAAGGCTAGCAGGACCGCTTCTTTGTGTTTGAGATGGTCCTCCCACGACTCGCTATATACTATATCGTCTATATAAGCGGCCGCATAGGGTTGATGATCTTTTAGGATCTTATCCATAAGTCTTTGGAACATGGCCGCTGTCCCGCGGAGTCCGAATGGCATAGTCATGAATTGGTACAACCCCCATGGTGTGGAAAGTGTTGTTTTCCTTTTAGAGCCTGGCGTTAAGGGGATTTGCCAATACCCCTTCATTAGGTCCAAGGTAGAATTGAACCGGGCCTGCCCTAAACAGTCGAGGAGCTCATCAATTCAGGGCATCAGATAAGCGTCAAACTGAGAGATGGCATTTACCTTCTGAAAATCTATACAAAACCTCATGGCCCCATTGGGTTTGGGCATGAGTACGATTGGATTGCGCCATTCGCTATGGGACTCCTCAATCACCCCTGGTTGTAGCATGGCTTGTACCTCAGTTCTAATCATACCCCACATTTTCCTATGGAGGGGCCGCATTGTGTCTCTCCCTTTCTTACCCTGTGGTGTCACGATGTGGTGGCTCACCTGGGATGTCCGCTCACCTGGGATGACCTCTGTAGTAGCCTTTGCTGCTTGGCCCATTGGTCGGGGCTTAGCTTGGCTCCTGGCTGTGCCACCACTGCTTGTTCCAGGCTGCCTGCCCCAGGCCCTAGCTCTGGTTCAGGGTGGCTGGGCATGATGAGTAGTTGCTCCCGGACATTCCACCTTTTTAACAAATTCACATGATAGTTTTGCTTCCCTTTTTGTTTTCCTGTTAGCTGGATTTCATAATCTACCTCCCCGACCCGGTGCAGCACCTTATACGGCCCTTGCCACTTGGCGAGCAACTTAGACTCCCTGGATGGAAACAGCAGTAGTACGCTGTCCCCTGGCTCAAAAGTGCGGAGTTTGGCACCCCGGTTATAATACCGGGCCTGCCTCTCTTGTGCCTTCAAGAGGTTTGCTTTGGCAAACTTGCCCACAGTCTTGAGCCTTTCCATTAGTTGAATTATATATTGAATAGACCTGCCGCTGCAGGGTTCTTGCTCTTCCCAAGTCTCTTTTAATAAGTCCAATATCCCCCAAGGTTGACGCCCGTACAGCAGTTCAAACGGGGAGAACCCCATGGAGGATTGGGGTACTTCTCTTATGGCGAACAGCATGGTGGGGAGCAACCTGTCCCACTCCTGGGGGTCATCCGCTACCAGCCGGCGGAGTATTGATTTGAGCGTCCTGTTAAACCGCTCCACCAAGCCATCGGTTTGGGGGTGTTATATGGACGTTTTCAAGGTTCTAATCTGCAACAGCCGGCATAGCTCGGCCATTAAACGGGATGTCACGTTTGTGCCTTGGTTAGTTAAAATTTCTTTGGGTAGCTCCACTCGTGAGAATATTTTCATAAATTCGGTCGTGAGGGTCGGGGCCGTGGTGTTTCGCAGTGGGACGGCCTCCGTATAGCGGGTGGCGTAGTCCACAACAATGAGGACGTACTGGTGCCCCCCTCGCAACCTTTTCCAAGGGCCCCACCAAATCAAGGGCTATTTGCTCAAAAGGGGTGTCCACTACCAGGAGGAGGACCAGGGGGGCTTTAGGCACTGACCCCGGCCTGATGCGCTGACATGCCAGGCATGACTTACAAAAGTCTAACCTCCCAATAAATCCCCGGCCAGTAGAACCTCTGGCCCACCCGTTGCAACGTTTTCTCATGTCCCAAATGTTCAGCCCAGGGGTTCTCATGAGCCAGCTCTAGCACGGCCCGGCGGTAGCGAGCGGGCACCAATAGTTGCCGTAGCTCCCCCCTTCCTCCGAGTTTATCCATGACTCGATAGAACCTCTCGAGTGTACCTCAAATCGTGGCCTTCGTGCTCGTGATTCCGTTTGATCCCTTGTGCCGTCCATTGCAAAGTCCCACGTGCATTGGAGGGACGGGTCTGCCCTCTGGTCGTCTATGAAATTCTTTCCATCCCACCAATCTTCGCTAGTTCTCGCCGGGCTAGGCCCGCCACCCCTATTGCCTGACTCGGGTACTGGTCTCACTCCTGTACCAGAGGTCCCAGGTGTCTCCCCTTGGCTTTCAGAGGGGTGTTCCTGTTGGATGAGGGCCTGGCCACCCGCGATTTCCCGGTGCCTGTCCCGCAGGATGCGCTGAAACCTGATCCAATCACATCCAAGAATCACAAGGTACGCTAACTGCGGGGCAACAGCCACTCGACACTTTGTTTCTTTGTCCCCCTCCTCCAGGTGGACCCAGGCTGTCGGGTAGGCTTGAATCTCCGCATGTACGCACTGCATGCACGGCGGAGCGGGGGTCCTGCCGATTGCAGGCCTTTTACTAGGCCAGCTCTCACTAGCGTTTGGCTACTTCCCGTATCCACTAAGGCATCCACGGGTACCCCTTCCAGCATCACCCTGGCCATGATCCTAGCTGCCTTCCCTTCCTGCTCCTCGGGGTCCAGTGTCAGCACCTGCCCAAAGGAGCAATCCGTGAAGGGACAGTCCCTCTTAAAATGCCCTTCCTGGCCGCACTCGAAGCAAACCTTCTTAGGTGCCGCCTTCACTCCTGTAGGCGGGCTTTCTTCTCAGTCGCCGGTGGAGGTATCTGTGCCACCTTCCTTCAAGGTCCTGGACCATACCGGGGCCAGCCCGTTGCCTCTCCTCACGGGCCCATCCCCTGGCTTACTGGGCCCACTCCCTTGTTTCCGGGGCAGGTTCATCCTTCGAGGGGTCGCTAACGCTTCCCTCTCCCCCGGCCTTCAATCTTCTGCTCCTTCGGCGGCCATATAGTCCTCCATGAGGGCCACGGCCTCATTTAAAGAGGATGGCTGGTGGCGGTGGACCCATCTTTGCTCCTCGCCTGGTAGGATTTTCAAGAACTGTTCTAAAATAATGACGTCCACTACCTGGGCCCCTGTTTTCTGGTCAGGTTCCATCCAGCGCCACCCGGCCTCGTGAAGTTTCTGGGCCACGGCCCTAGGGTGGGTCCCCAGAGGGTACTTCTCCCACCTGAAGTGCTGGTGGTATGTCTCTGGTGTGACTCCCAACTGATCCAAAATTGCCTCTTTGACCTTAAAATAATGCAGCGTGTCATGAGCGGACAGGCTGTGGTAGGCCAATTGGGCAGGTCCCGTGAGGTAGGGAGCCAAAAGGGTGGCCCAATGATTGTCCAGCCACCGCGCGGCCATCGCGACTCACTCAAACGTTACCAGATACGCCTCAGGATCATCGTTTGGTCCCATCTTAGTCAGTCTTATCGGCATCTGTGGTCTGCTGTCTGTGCTCCCCTCTGGCCCCCTTCTGGACCTGAGATGCCTGCTGCTGCATCCAGCATTCCTTCTGGGCCTGTTGGTGCTCGACTAATTCGCGCATCAGATGCCTTTGCTGTTCTTGATTTTGCATCATGAATTGCTGCAGCAGCTGGGCTCTTGGCCGTCCACTCCAAGAGTTTAGGGGTCTCCATCTTGGTCATAGTTTTCCTCCTCTCACGAGGATGGGGACCTTCCAGAGTGACCCCCTAGACAAAACAGCATGGCCTTCGTGCAGGCCGCCCGACCTTTATATACCTTCTGCTCCTCCGAGTGGGACGTGCCTACATTCTCCACCACGTGTAAAGGCTAGGACTCCACTTGGGTCACATCCCGCCTTTATTAGTTAACCGGTACACCACCGGTGTAGCCCAAATCCCCCAACCCAGTACTCCCCGACCGCCTGGGCGGGGGTAGTGTGTGGTGCACTCTTGCACTTTCGAGGCAGGTAGGGGGGCTCAGGCCCACCCTCACTCCAAGCCCTGACCCAGAGCCCTAAGGACTGGGGTCAGTGACCCTGTGAGGTTGGTGGGGAAAGCCTCCTGCAGCTCACCAACCCACAGGCTGATGCATTGGCTGCACCCTGGGTTGCTTCCTGCCACCTCGCCAAGTTCATCCCGGTTGGGACCTTCCTGCTTCCATGTCCTCCTCCACTGCAGAAGCCTCTCCATCTCACTTCCACGTTCCTGCTTCCTCCTCCCCCCTTGGCCGCGATGGCGCCTTTTAAACGTACCGCCGCACCAGCGCCGATGCTGCCAGGGATGCCATCCGGTCCACATCAGCCCCACCCTGCCCTCTTCAGATGCTGAGAGCAGATGCTGGGGCCCACCGGTGGCTGCTGAACAAGTGCCGAATAACCGCCCCCTTGCCGGTGGCAGCTTTTCTCCCCAGCATGCCGGGGACAGCGCTGCAGGAGTGCGGGCTCCGCTGGGGACCTCGTCACAGACTCAAAAAGACATTTGTGTTGCATACACCTAGGCTATGTCTACACTGTAGGCTTCTTGTGCAAGCACTTTTTGCACAAGAGTTCTTGTCCACATCAGAGCTTTCTTGCGCAAGAGTGCGTCCACATTGCCATGTGCTTTTGCGCAAGAGATGTGCTTTTGCGCAAGAGCGTCTATGGCAGTGCGGATGCTCTCTTGCGCAAGGAAGCTGATGGCCATTTTAGCCATAGAGGTTTCTTGCGCACAAAACCCCTGTTCCCATCCACACTAGCTGTTTTGTACAAGAGCTCTTGTGCAAAAAGGCTTATTCCTCATGGGGAGAGGAATAACTCTTGCACAAAAAGCCCTCTCTTCTGATGATCTACTGTAAACTTTCTTGCGCAAGAATGGGTTTGTAGTGTAGAATGGCTGTTCTTGCACAAGAAGCCTGCAGTGTAGACATAGCCCTACAGAAAAAAGTTGTATGAAGCCAGTTTTTGAGGTCTGTGTCACTTGGATGCTATGGTGATAGTTCTTTTAGAAATGATGCTAGATTCAATCCTTATCAGTTTTTTTCTTGTGAACAATATAAAAAGAAGAAAAATGCTGTCTTTCTTTGTGTTTTTAAAGATTCAAGGAATAAAACCAGTGCTTGTATTAGTTATCTTTGTTAAAGAAAAAAACCCACATGTTCCAGATTCCCATCTATCTTATACCTTGTGTAGCTATTCACAACTGTGCAAAGTGAATTTAAAAACTATCTGATCAAAGCAACACACTCTTACATATTAATCTGTGCAGTTTGAGGCTACAGCAGTGATGAATCAGACCTTCTCTTTTATACCTTATGCAGTAAAATCAACTCATGTGAGTTGGAGAAATTGTCCCGTACCTTTTCCTCAGTCAGAGATAATATTTTTTTAAAACGTGCACTCTGTAGCAGAAATACTGTGCTACTGGTGCTAATTTTATACTTTTATCCTCTTGTTTAGTGCCTGGAGATAAATGGGCTAAAAAGAACTACAGACAGATTTTAATTCCCTGCTTGCTTGCCTACCTCGATGAGGGACAGCAAAGCATTTTGTTTCTGTGTACTCTGTTTGCCCTCTGCAGACATGGAGCCGGAGCTGCCCCTGGGCCCTCTGGTGCTTCTCTTGGACGCGTTGCTGCGAGCCTGGATGCACTTTCTGCCAGCTGCCATCCGGGAGGTCCATCGGGGGGCTGTCAGTATCCAGGAGGCCCTGTGGGAGAGCTTCCACCCTGAAGAGCACTAACAGTCTCCCTGGTCTGCCCCACTGGGGGCTTGTGCCTCATTCCTCCCTCATGTCCTTCCACTTACCCCCCTCCCCAACCCTCCTTCCTGATGTAAAATAAAATACACATTTTTTCATAAACACAAACTGTCTTTATTTAACAAAACTGTGGGGGGAGGGGGGCAATGAAACTCTGGAGAGACTGGGGAAAGGAGGTGGGAGAAGGGAGGAGAGAGGGTGGGAGAGGAGAGGGGGAAACCTGGAAGGAGGGAGCTGGAAGGGGGAAGCAAGGGGAAGAAGGGGGAGGGGAAGGTCAGGGGTGGGGGTCTTGCTGGGCCAACTGTCTCCCAGCACCACGGATGCGGGGGCCTCGGTGTCCCTGGGGGGATGGGGAGGGGATGGAGGGTGTGGAGGGAAAAGCAGGAGGGGGAGCGGTAGCTGGGGAGTCAGCAGGCACTGGAGTGGCAGGAGGCAGCATGCTCTGCACCAGGGTCTGCAGGTGTTGGCAGATGGCACAGCCCTGGGCAAGCTGCTCCTGCCAGAGCTCCAGGTCTTCTTGCACCCAGTTCTGGAAGGTGCGGTGCAGGGCTTGCAGTGCCCCCAGGTGCTGCTGTCGGTACCCCTCCACTGCACAGGTGGTCCTGCGGAGCCCTTGGGTGCAGAAGCATGTCCCGGGTGGGGTGGTGCACCCTGCACATGCAGCTGGTGCAGCTGTGGAGAAATAAGAGAAGTGGTCAGTTATCCCTGGGGGCCCAGCCTGCCTCTGCAAGGTGAGGATGACCATTCCCTGCACCATCAGAGCTGATGTGCTTGCACACAGGCCATGTTCGGAATGTCCTGCTATTCCCGGGAGTGGGAGCTGCCCTGAGACCACACCCATGTCCCTGTGCTGTGTATAGTGTGGGTGAGGTGGAGGGGGAGATGTTCCCTGCCTCTGTGCAGAATGGCCTTGTGGAGGGAGGGCGTCCTGCTGTGTCCCACCCCGGGGTCAGGAGCATGTCATGTCTCTTCACACATGCATGTGGCTAACAGGCCAAGGCCCCTGTGTGGCAGCCAGCTGGGGCCACGTGCCCAGGGGTGGCATGGCACATGCTTGCACGTGCACAGGTTGCTGCGTGATCTGTGGTAAGCAAGGCCCATGCACGCGGTCCCTGGTCTCCCTCCCCTCCCCCCCCCAATAAGGGGACAGTGATGGCACTCACATGTTGTTGCCTCCCCAGATGACACTGGTGAAGGGTCTGCTGGGACAGCTTGGGGGTCCTGGCTGCGTGGCACACTCCCTCTGGGCTCCTGCAGCTCCTGGCGCTCCTCCTCCATGCCCTGGTCAGGACCCTCTGCTCCAGGATCGATGACCCCTGGGTGGCACGGACTGTCCCGCCACCCAGGATGCGGTCAGGGTGTCAAAATAGGGGCAGGTGTCTGCCCCTGTTTGAGAGCTGCCCGCTGTGGCCCCGGCATAGGCCTGCTGCAGCTCCTTAACTTGCATGCACACCTGCTCCTGGGTGCGCAAGTGGCCTTTGGTGGCCAGGCTGGCAGCCATCCGCCTGTAGATGGCCACATTCCTCCATCTAGTGCACAGATCATGGACATTGGAGGCATCCCCCCAGACCTCAATCAGGTCCATGATCTCTGCACTGGACCAGGAAGGCGCCCGCCTTCTCTGGCCCCTGGCAGGCTCCTGGGAGCTCAGGGCCTGGGCCTGGGGAGCAGTGGAGGGCTGGCTGGCACTGGCTGACTAGCTCATGGTGGGGCCACTGGGTCAGGGGCAGCGACTGCTGGCTCTGTGCTGGCAGTCCTGGAGCTGACACAGGCACTGTGGCCAGAGTCTACCACTTTAAGGGCTCCGGGGCTGGGGGAGAGGAGAGGAAGTTTTCCTGGTTGTGCCCAGAGTGGCCACCAGGGCACCCTGGGAAGGGCTGGAGGCCCCCTACTTCGAAATAAGCATCTATGCAGCGCTTATTTCAAATGAGCTATTTCGAATTTGGCGTTATTCCTCATAGAATGAGGTTTACCAAATTCGAAATAAGAGCTCTGCTATTTCAAATTAATTTCAAAATAGCAGTTTGGCTGTGTAGACCCTAGGAAAGTTACGTCTGTTATTTTGAAATAACTTAGCTGTGTAGACATACCCATAGTGACTATGAAATGCTAAGGGAGATTAGAGAGGCTATCAAAATAAAAATCTCAATAATAGTGGGGGTTTTCAACTATCTCCGTGTTGACTGGGTACACATCACCTCAGGACAGGATGCAGAGATAAAATTTCTTGATACCTTAAATAACTACTTCTTGGAGCAGCTGGTTCTGGAACCCACAAGGGGAGAGGCTATTCTTGATTAAATCCTAAGTGGAGTGCAGGGTCTGGCCCAAGAGGTAAATATAACTGGACCGCTTGGAAATAGTGACCATAATGTCATAAAATGTAACATCCCTGTGGTGAGAAAAACACAACAGCAGACCAACACTGTCGCATTTAATTTCAGAAAGGGGAACTACACAAAAATGAGGAGGTTAGTTAAACAGAAATTAAAAGGTATAGTGACAAAAGTAAAATCTCTGCAAAATGCATGGAAACTTTTCAAAGACACCATAATAGAGGCCCAACTTAAATGTATACTCCAAATTAAAAAACACCATAAGAGAACAAAAAAAGTGCCACAATGGCTTAACAACCAAGTAAAAGAAGCAGTGACAGATAAAAAGACATCTTTAAAAAGTGGAAGTCAAATCCTAGTGAGGAATATAGAAAGGAGCATAAACTTTGTCAAATTAAGTGTAAAAATATAATAAGTAAAGCCAAAAAGGAGTTTGAAGAATAGCTAGCCAAAAACTCAAATAGTAATAGTAAAATGTTTAAGTACATCAGAAGAAGGAAGCCTGCTAAACAATCAGGGGGGCCCTTGGGCGATCGAGATGCTAAAGGAGCACTCAAAGATGATAAAGTCATTGAGGAGAAGCTAGATGAATCCTTTGCTTCAGTTTTCATGGCTGAGGACATTGGGAAAATTCCAGACCTGAGCCATTCTTTTTAGGTGACAAATCTGAGGAATTGTCCCAGACTGAAGTGTCATTAGAGGAGGTTTTGGAGCAAATTGATAAACTTAACAGTAACAAGTCACTGGGACCAGATGGCATTCACTGAAGAGTTCTGAAAGAACTCAAATGGGAAATTGTGGAACTATTAATTGTGGTTTGTAACCTATCCTTTAAATAAGCTTCTGTACCTAATGACTGGAAGATAGCTAACGTGATGCCAATATTTTAAAAGGGCTCTAGAGGCGATCCTGGCAATTACAGACTGGTAAGTTTAACATCAGTACTGGGGAAATTAGTAGAAATTATAGTAAAGAATAAAATTATCAGACACATAGATGAACATAATTTGTTGGGGGAAAGACAACATAGTTTATGTAAAGGGACATCATACCTTACTAATCTATTAGAGTTTTTTGAGGGGGTCAACAAACATGTGGACATGGGGGATCCAGTGGATATAGAATACTTAGATTTCCAGAAAGCCTTTGACAAGGTCCCTCACCAAAGGCTCTTAAGTAAAGTAAGTTGTCATGGGATAAGAGGGACGGTCCTTTCATGGATTGATAATTGGTTAAAAGACAGAAAACAAAGGGTAGGAATAAATTATAAGTATACAGAGTGGAGAGAGGTAACTCTGGGGTTCCCCAAGGGTCTGTCCTGGGACTCATCCTATTCAACTTATTTATAAATGATCTAGAGAAAGGGGTAAACAGTGATGTGGCAAAACGTGCAGATGATACCAAACTGCTCAAGATAGTTAAGACAAAAGCAGACTGTGAAGAGTTTCAAAAAGATCTCAGCAAAATAAGTGATTGGGCAACAAAATGGCAAATGAAATTGAATGTTGATAAGTGTAAAGTTAAAATGTTGAATGTTGATAAATGTAAAGCACATTGGAAAAAATAACCCCAATTGCACATACAATTTATGATGGGGACTAATTTAGCTACAACTACTCAGGAAAGAGATCTTGGAGTCATTGTGGATAGTTCTCTGAAAACATCCATTCAGTGTGCAGCGGCAGTCAAAAAAGCAAATAGAATGTTAGGAATCATTAAAAAAGGGATAGAAAATAAGACAGAAAATATCTTGTTTCCTCTATATAAAACCATGGTATCCTCACATCTTGAATACTGTATAAGATGTGGTTACCTAATCTCAAAAAAGATAAGGAAAAGCTTCAGCAAAGGGCAACAAAAATGATTAGGGTTTTGGAATGGGTCCCCTATGAAGAGAGATTAAAAAGCCTTGGACTTTTCAGCTTAGAAAAGAGGAGACTAAGGGGGGGATATGATAGAGGTCTATAAAATCATGAGTGGTATGCAGAAAGTGAATAAGGAAAAGTTATTTACTTATTCCCACAATATAAGAACTAGGGGTCACCAAATGAAATTAATCGGCAGCAGCTTTAAAGAAACAAAAGGAAGCTTTTCTTCACTCAGTGCACAGTCAACCCGTGGCACTCATTGCCAGAGGATGCAGTGAAGGCTAGGACTTTAACAGGGTTCAAAAAGAGCTTGATAGATTCATGGAGGTTAGGCTATTAGCCAAGATGGGTAGGAATGGTGTCCCTAGCCTCTATTTGTCTGTAAATGGGTGACAGGAGAGGGATCATGTGAGGATTAACTATTGTGTTCCCTCCCTCTGGGGCATCTTGTATTGGCCACAGTCGGCAGACAGGATACTGGGCTAGATGGACCTTTGGTCTGACCCAGTATGGCCGTTCTTTTGTTCTTATGTTATCAAACTCCTCCCTTTGCATTTTATGAGAAACAATCTTATTCCAGGCTAATCCTATTGTCTTGGCACAACCTTGCTTTATGTTAGGATAAGAGGAAGCTGCATACCAAATTTGATGGTCCTAGCTCTTACCGTTTAGAAGGAGTTCTTGTACAAATGGACATACAGGTGGACACACAAACCTTCTCAAATATATATTAGATAATGTGCATTTAAAGCTTGTAATGAGATGGTTCAAAAATAATTTAAACCCCATATATGTCATGAACAATTAAGAATAATATGCAAAGCTGGACAAAATGCACACTGTATTTACCAGTCCCTAATGTAGTATGTGTAATATTGTTCTAAATCAATGTGCATGAAATCTCAATTAAATCTCATAATACAGTCTTTGATGTGATATCTGAGATGGAAGCCTTTGACCTCATAGACAGACAGTCATGAATGTGTTATTGAACCACACCACTAACAACATAAGGGGATGATTTAAACCACTAAAGCAAGAACATGCAGTTTTTGGGACAACTACTCTTCAGGGATATTGCTGGTCCAGCCAAGACAATAGATATGGAACCATGTTTTTTCCCTCAATATTTGTCTAAGACTTCTAGCAGATTGAGAGCACAATATGACACTCTTAATGTTCACATAATGCACTTTTTAGAAGGTTCTCTGGGGCTTTAATTGTGGGCTGTAATTTTCATTGCTAAATTTGTGGGCAATGCTACTTTGTACGGTAACTCCAGCACATTTAAGAAACCATACCACAAAGCATTTCTCTGGTCAGAATCTGATCAAAGTCATTAAGTTTCTGCAAAGAGAGAAGAATTTGAATGAATACATTATATAATCAAATATTTGTATCTGCTTTCAGTGGAAGAAAAGTGAGATATATATATATAATATTTTGAAACCTACCTTTGATATCTTTTTTTCCCCTCAATGCCCATTTTAGGTGCATAAATGCCAGAATGGGTACAAAATGTAGGATTTGGCTTTCTAGTTTAATTACCAGGTGGGTAGGATAAGACTCTTAGGTTATTGACATTTAATGATTGAGTGTCCTCCATGTGGAATTCTTAATTGTCCTTATAGGACTTAATACTGGAAGATGCTGAGTAGTCTGGCCTGTATCCAAGAAAGCGCTTATGTATGCTTAACTTTTACACATGTGAATAGTTCTGGTGAAAAGGATAGGAAAGGTTTCATTCTATTTGTGGAAATCTGGGTTTGCACTACTGTAATTGAAATTATAATCTGGTCCAGAAAGTGAAAGAGTGAGGGCAAGCTACAGCATGTATGTTCTCAAAATGGGTTCTAACAAATATATAAGGGAATGAGAAAACTATCACTCTTAAAATGCAGTCACTCCTTTAATTTGGCAGACCTTATTTCTGTGGCATATACCACTAGTGGACTGTAAAACCTATTAGGCCTTTGTATCAAGTGTATAATGTAAACAGTTTAATACATGATAGTCAAACTTGGGTGAGTTCTTAGTGTTCAGATGGCATCTCAAAAGACATCTGCCTATTTGTGTTTTTGCTGAATTCCTACATATATCTTTGCAGATGGCTGGGTCCATAAATGTTATTTGGCAAGACATGGAGTACAATAATTTGCATGTTTATTTTATTCTAGCTTGAAAAGAGAAGCCAAGTGTTTCTAAGCATATTTTAAAATTGTGCTCTAATTGTCTGTGAATAATTTGTCATTGTTAGTATGAGGTTTTATTTTTTTCATATCAGTAACACATTTTAATCAGCTGTAGTTGCAGGGGTGGCTGATTCTTATTTACTTTGGTTTAATTAAAATGATCTCTGATGGAGCTACACAAGTGATAAGTTGGTTTGAGATCAGAATCAGGCCCAGGAGTCCTAATTTGATTTCTCTGTGAGCTGTGAAAAACGAAATTAATTGTAATGTTGTAACTACAACACTTGCTGACAATTTTGATCTTTTAAAGTAAAGCTGACCATGATGATCTTGGGATGGATGTAGATGAGCTATATAATAATTTTATGAACATATTATGTAACCTGGGGTCAAGCTACTAAATTATGGGCTATATTAAACTTTCCTGTGTGAATGTATTGATCTGTAGGGTGCTGTTGAGAAAACAAACAGGAAGGTAAGTCAGTGGCATCCCAGATAAGAACATCCAGGTACACACCTGAACGACAATGGCATAAACTATAAGCTTCAGGGATCCTGTATCCTGCCTCCAACAAGTTACAAACCTTGGTTTATCAAAGCTAGGAGCCAGATGATCAAAAGAACAATAAATAGTTAAAACCCCCTTTCTTGGGAGAAGGGGGATAAGTTATCAGAAGCTAGCAAGAAAGGTAAGCTGATACAGGGAGAGACTGAAGTAGTGTACAGGAGTTCGACATTATACAAGGTCTGGGGAATGTTAAGCCTCAGGAACCATAATATCAGGCATGTACACAGTTTGTTATTCAGACGTGTTATCTTTGAAATGCTTTTGTTCTAAATAAATATAATTTTGCTTTTAGGTGGCTGTTTAGTTCCTTGACAGAACAGAATGGCTGTCCCGGACATACATCTGACTTGCTGAGGTAAATGATGATTGATTGTAGAGAACTGTAGTGATGGGCCATTCTGAAAGTTGGAGAATTGAGATTTTATCTTGAGCCATGTTACTGCTTTGAGGCCTGAAACCTGAGAGGAGGGGGTGTGCTTGAAGAGACTAGGAAGGGTCAGAGGTGCAAATAGCTTGGTAATAGTGACAGATCATCTCATCTAAACAAATGAGTTTTGCCCACAAAACCTCATGATACTGTGTGTTTAAATATAATATAATATAATATAATCTCTCTGAAGTGCCACAGGACTACTCGTGGTATTTAGATATACACTAGGGAAATTTGATGTAAACCACAGACTGGAGAAAGAAGATAGATTCAATGAATGCACTAGAAGAAGATGTAAAGGACATTGAAATAGGCCAGGAGGGCCTCATGAGACTCAGGAAGGATTCACCCCCCCCCCCCAGAGTCCAGGTGCTAATGTAGGTGTTTGCTTTACCTCCAGATTTCTGTTACGATAAAGCAGCTTTAATAACTGCTGGGGACCTCTACAGAAGGTGTGCTAGCAGAGGCTCCTGAACTCGGGAATCACTAGCTGTCATGGCTGGACCCCACAATTCCACAGCCACTCCTACCTCTTTTGGGGGCCACCCTTGTCCTCTTCCAGCTCCCAGCCAAAGGGGAGTTGTAGTAACTTTGTACCACTTTGGCCTAGCCTGATGGATTTTTTTATCTAGGGGACCTTGCCCCAGGATTACAATTTTATTCCAAATCTACAAGTGTTACAAAGTCAAGGGGACTGCTACACCACAGTCACTCAGAACAAGGACAAGAGGCTTTCAGATGACTGACTATAATCAGAGTGAGGAAAGTTACCATTAGTTTAAATACATATTTACAATGTATTTGGCATTGTATTGGCAACTTCAGGATCATAGCAGATAGAGTTGGAAAAGAGCCATTTGGTTGTTAAATACATCTCTAAGGACATGATAGGGTCTCCCAAAAGATTTTTACTGATTGCCTTCCAGTCTTTCCCATATGCATGCTGTGAAAGCTCCAGCACTAAAATAGCCATCTTTGTGCCTAAGGAGGACAGAATACAACAACTTTTGTTACAGGAGTGCCTCCTATATGAGAGAGAGAGAGATCTCTGTAGTTAGTTACAAGTTAATGTAGGTAATGTATGCAGTATTGTCCCTGGGTTTTGCAGGATCAATACTATTTGTGCACTGCAAACAGCATCCTCAGTGCGGTTTTCTGCATGAAGTTTTTAACTTCCACAAGCTGTTAATGCCACTCTGAAGATTATCAGAATGGTTGTCACAAAGGAATATGATGTATTCCCTTCTCCAAGGAGAAGGGGCTTACTTCAGAGCACAACTATGCTTTGTCTGCCCACAAGTCCCAAATCATCAAGTTTGAGTCCTGGGTAAAAGATCTGTGTCCAAACTGCATAGTTCAGATCTGGAATCAAACTTGCCCAAAGGTTGAAGGGAGTCAGTGGGAAAATTCAAGAATGTTCAGATTTGGATCTGTCTCTGATGTTTACATTCAGGAACCTTTAAAAGTTCCATAAGAACATAAGAATGGCCATACTGGGTCAGACCAAAGGTCCATCTAGCCCAGTATCCTGTCTGCCGACAGTGGCCAGCACCAGGTGCCCCAGAGAGGGTGGACCGAAGACAATGATCAAGCGATTTGTCTCCTGCCATCCTTCTCCAGCCTCTGACAAACAGAGGCCAAGGACACCATTTTATCCCCTGGCTAATAGTCTTTTATGGACCTAACCTCCATGAAATTATCTAGCTTCTCTTTAAACTCTATTATAGTCCTAGCCTTCACAGCCTCCTCTGGCAAGGAGTTCCACAGGCTGACTACATGCTGTGTGAAGAAGAACTTTCTTTTATTAGTTTTAAACCTGCTACCCATTAATTTCATTTGGTGTCCTCTAGTTCTTCTATTTAGGGAACTAATAAATAACTTTTCTTTATCGGCCCTCTCCACACCACTCATGATTTTATAGACCTCTATCATATCCCCCCTCAGTCTCCTCTTTTCTAAACTGAAAAGTCCCAGTCGCTTTAACCTCTCCTCATATGGGACCCGTTCCAAACCCCTAATCCTTTTAGTTGCCCTTTTCTGAACCCTTTCCAACGCCAAAATATCTTTTTTGAGGTGAGGAGACCACATCTGTACACAGTATTCAAGATGTGGGCGTACCATAGTTTTATACAGGGGCAGTAAGATATTCTAGGTCTTATTTTCTATCCCTTTCTTAATAATTCCTAGCATCCTATCTGCCTTTTTGACCGCCGCTGCACACTGTGTGGAAGTTTTCAAAGAACTGTCCATGATAACTCCAAGATTTCTTTCCTGATTTGTCGTAGCCAAATTAGCCCCCTTCATACTGTACGTATAGTTGGGGTTATTTTTCCCGATGTGCATTACTTTACACTTATCCACATTAAATTTCATTTGCCATTTTGTTGCCCAATCACTCAGTTTGGTGAGATCTTCTTGGAGTCCCTCACAGTCTGCTTCTGTCTTGACTATCCTAAACAGTTTGGTATCATCTGCAAACTTTACCACCTCACTGCTTACCCCTTTCTCCAGATCATTTATGAATAAGTTGAACAGGATTGGTCCTAGGACCGACCCTTGGGGGACACCACTAGTTACCCCTCTCCATTCTGAAAATTTACCATTTATTCCTACCCTTTGTTTCCTGTCTTTTAACCAGTTCTCAATCCAAGAAAGGACCTTCCCTCTTATCCCATGGCCATGTAATTTACACGAGAGCCTTTGGTGAGGGACCTTGTCAAAGGCTTTCTGAAAATCTAAGTATACTATATCTACTGGATCTCCCTTGTCCGCATGTTTGTTAACCCCTTCAAAGAACTCTAATAGATTAGTAAGACAGGATTTCCCTTTACAGAAACCATGTTGACTTTTGTCCAACAAATTATGTTCTTCTACATGCTTCACAATTTTATTCTTTACTATTGTTTCGACTAATTTGCCCAGTACTGAAGTTAGACTTACCGGTCTGTAATTGCCCGGATCGCCTCTAGAGCCCTTTTTAAATATTGGTGTCACATTGGCTACCTTCCAGTCATTAGGTACGGAAGCTGATTTAAGGGATAAGTTACAAACCACAGATAATAGTTCAGCAATTTCCCATTTGAGTTCTTTTAGAACCCTTGGATGAATGCCATCCGGTCCCGGAGATTTGTTAATATTAAGTTTTTCTATTTGTTCCAAAACCTCCTCCAATGACACTTCAATCCGGGACAGTTCCTCAGATTCATCACCCACAAAGGACGGTGCAGATTTGGGAATCTCCCCAAAGTCCTCAGCCGTGAAGACTGAAGCAAAGAAATCATTTAGTTTCTCCGCAATGGCTTTATCGTCCTTGATTGCGCCTTTTATAGTTCGATCGTCTAGGGGACCCACAGGTTTTTTAGCAGGCTTCCTGCTTCTAATGTACTTAAAAAACATTTTGTTATTTCTTTTTGAGTTTTTGGCTAGCTGTTCCTCAAAATCTTTTTTTGCTTTTCTTATTACATTTTTACACTTGATTTGACAGTGTTTATGTTCCTTTCTATTTATCGCACTAGGATTGGACTTCCACTTCTTGAAAGATGCCTTTTTGTCCCTCACTGCTTCTTTTACATGGTGGTTAAGCCACAGTGACACTTTTTTAGGTCTCTTGCTATTTTTTTTAATTTGGGGTATACATTTAAGTTGGGCCTCTATTATGGTGTCTTTAAAAAGTTTCCATGCAGCTTGCAGGGATTTGGCTCTAGTCACTGTGGCTTTTAATTTCTGTTTAACTAGCCTCCTCATTTTTGTGTAATTCCCCTTTTTGAAATTAAATGCCAGGGTGCTGGACTGCTGAGGTGTTCTACCCACCACAGGAATGTTGAATGTTATTATATTATGGTCACTATTCCCAAGCGGTCCTGCAACGGTTATTTCCTGGACCTGATCCTGCGCTCCACTCAGGACTAAATCGAGAATTGCCTCTTCCCTTGTGGGTTCCTGCACCAGCTGCTCCAAGAAGCAGTCATTTAGGCCATTGAGAAATTTTGTCTCTGCTTCTCTTCCTGAGGTGACATGTTCCCAGTCAATATGGGGATAATTAAAATCCCCCATTATTATAGAGTTCTTTATTTTGGTAGCCTCTCTAATCTCCCTCAGCATTTCAATGTCAGTATCGCTGTCCTGGTCAGGTGGTCGGTAATATATCCCTACTGCTAATTTCTTATTATTGGAGCATGGAATTACTATCCATAGTGATTCTATTAAACATGTTGATTCACTTAATATTTTTATTTCATTTGATTCTACATTATCTTTCACATACAGTGCCACTCCGCCACCCACCCGGCCTGCTCTATCCTTTCGATATATTTTATATCCCGGTATGATTGTGTCCCACAGATTTTCCTCATTCCACCAGGTTTCAGTGATGCCTATTATGTCAATCTCCTCATTTAATGCTAGGTACTCTAGTTCACCCATCTTATTAGTCAGACTCCTAGCATTTGTGTAGAAGCACTTTAAAAATTTGCCACTGCTTATTTGTCTGCCCTTCCCTGGTGCATTGGATTACTTTGTATGTGGTTGTTTGTCTGCTCTGGCCCATGGTTTGCCCTCTCCCCTCCTCTCTTTCTGACTACAGCTTAGAGAATCTCTATCAATGGATTCTCCTCTAAGAGAAGTCTCCCTCCGATTTACGTGCATCTCCGCACCAATCGGCTTCCCCCCATCTCTTAGTTTAAAAACTGCTCTACGGCCTTTTTAATGTTTAGTGCCAGCAGTCTGGTTCCACCCTGGTTTAGGTGGAGCCCATCCTTCCTGTATAGGCTCCCCCTCTCCCAAAAGCGTCCCCGGTTCCTAATAAATCCAAACCCCTCTTCCCTATACCATCATCTCATCCATGCATTGAGACTCCGAAGCTCTGCCTGCCTACCTGGCCCTGCACGTGGAACTGGAAGCATTTCCGAGAATGCCACCATAGAGGTCCTGGATTTCAGTCTCTTTCCTAGCAGCCTAAATTTGGCCTCCAGGACATCTCTCCTATCCTTCCCTACGTCATATCCTTCAGTGATTTTCCTGCCTTCCAGTTCATAACTAACAAATAACACCAAGTACCTCTATTACCAGACTCCCTCCCTACAGGAAAAGATGGGATTATAAAACTTCAGGACTATAATTGTGTGGTTGTAAGAGCTCAACGAAAATCCAGGTGCCAGATATTTTTTTGGAACTAGCTCAGTCAATCTCTTTTTGTTCTGTTTCTGTGTTTTAGTTGACACCTGGGCTTTAACTTGAAGACTGGTAATTATTTCAAACTAAACTGTCCGTGACAGCCCTCCTTCCCTCTCCCCTGCAGACACACACATTCTCTGCACACCTGATTTTGGAAAAACTTGCAGCACCTTAGAGACTTATAACAATGTAGATGGCATCATGAGCTTTTGTGGGCACAACCCACTTCTTCAAATAAATGGAGTTAAGGAGTTGTGATGGACCAGGCTGGGTCTGGGCACAGCTGAGGATGTCCATTCAGGGTGAATTGCTCAAAACTCGGGGCTTCTTACAGCCCCAGACTAGAGACCTTCCCAAATAGGTCACAAACCAGTCAAACGAAGCACTCCAGCTGCCTATCTGGACAGCCTGAAGCCTCACGAGCAAAACCCCTCAGACACCCCAGCTCTTCCCATGCCCCAATCAGCCCCGGGCCTACCACACAGATGAGGGGTTATAGAACCCAATCTCACCTTCCCTGAATGGGTTCTTCCTGTCCCAAGAAACCAGCCACAGGTCCCAGTCAATTTACACTCTGGATCTTACCCACAAGATCACGCTGAGCCAATCCTTTAGAATCTAAATCTAAATCTTTATTACTAAAAGAAAGAAAAGCATGAGAGTAAGGCTGTTAAACGATAATACATTACATGCATCGAATCACCCAATTCTCGATACAGGCTCTTAGCAGAGATGTTATAAACTGCAATCTTAAAAGTCTCTGGTGTACATCCTATGTGAGGATGGGTCCATGGTTCTTCCCGGCTCATTGTTCCCTGCAAGGCTGCATCTGGGATCAGGAGCTGAACTCAAGACAAGATGGAGGGTGCCACATGGCACTTATGTTCCTCTCCTAGCATCTTCCAAGCTGTAGCAGGTCACATGGTCCTACAACCTACCCTGAGTCCCATGCTGGGAGCCCTTAGGCCCTAGCTGGTTTGCAGGTATCAGTCATATTCCTGAGGTGTGTATTGGCATCTAGAACTTCATTGTCTCCTTGCTAATTAGCATAGCCATTGGCTGAGCATTCCTTGCCCTGGCTCAGCCACAGACAGAGAATTTTCCAGCATCCATACAGAGTATATGTTTATAACTCCACATACAGACATTATACAAGTACATGAATAGCATATACAGAATCAGTAGAACATAAGATTTCATGTGACACCTCACATGGCCCCCTTTGTACAGACTTTTGGGGCAACCCCTACCCATGGGTGCAACAGTGATCTGTCTGATCCCCTTAAAATCCAGTAACGTGACGGGTCCAGTTTCCAAATAAATAGCAGAGGAAGAGAAGGGATGGGGGGGGGAGAGAAAGAAAAAGGGGGAAAATATTATCAATGTCCATGCTAAATGTAGCTTATGGAGTGGGTACTAAGTGCTCTTAAGTACCTACTGTTTGGTTTTTTATGTAATTAGGATGTGGAATGTAGTGGGTAATCCAGTTAATAGCCTTCGACTAACTTACCCAGACTGACTTTGCTGATTACCATGATAGATTTGTTTGCCAATGCATCATATCTTTAAAAGCAAAGTTTCATCTCAGTGTTACTGAAAGGCCTTGTTAAAGAACAGCTCTGTGTGTGTGTGTGTGTGTGTGTGTGTGTGTGTGTGTGTGTGTGTGTGTGTGTGGAAAGGAAGGGAGTGATTTGGGTGAGGAAGGGCTTGTCAAGCTTTAGTTCTTGAGCAGATACTTGTCCTGAATATAAATAGTTTTGTCGTTATCCGCTAAAATGGAAGATCCATCTATTTCCATGCAGTAATGAACCACATGCCTTATAGCTTTTATCCTGCATGCTTCTGTGGATGCTGATAGTTTTTGCTGTCTCTGACACTTATTGCCCTAACAGCTCAGAGGAGGCTACACATGCCTAGGATGGTAATGTCATAGTACAAAGCTCAAGGAGGCAGAGAACCCTGAGGAGTCAGACGTCAAAGGCTTTGTCAGAATTTTTTCCCTCTCAGACAATTCTCCTGGTAATATATACTGAAATTAAAAAGAGCAGCTGCTGTAGGCACTGGAGGAAAGACCCTGTGTGCCAAGGAGAACTCCTTTTAAGTAAGGGCATGTCATCTGCACTGTCTTTAAAAATGAAAGAGAAAGAGGAGTGCTTCACAGCTCTGTGCCACTTGAGATGAGTTGACATGAGATGGTTTTGTAGTGCAAAATCTCCTTTAGCTGACTTGAAAGCTAGTACACATGCATTAGAAATTCTGCAGACATCCTGGATAAATATTTGAGGCATGATTTCAGTGGCTTGAAAATAAAAAGTCCACTTGGAGCAAATACTAATGACCTGACAAATGGAAGAAACGTTATGCAAGTGAGCACAGATGTCATTTGGCTACTGCCAAACTGAGCTTTAGTTAAAACACACAACATGGCACCGGCCAAACTGGTAACTGGATAATAAAAAGCTGTCAGCCACTTTCAGTTCAGATTAATGACAGTCCCCTAGAGCTCTAGTGTTCACCCTTCAGACATGCTGGTAGGCGTTACGAGTTAGGCGGTCAAATTCTAATGACTGAAACAAGATGCATGCTGAAATGAGCTCTCTTGTTGAAATCCCCATGTCTGTAAATTCTATTTTGTCAGGATAAATGGAGTTCATTGGTACCTACTACCATAGATGCAACAAAAGGGGTATTTCACTGGGGGTATTTCAACTGACTTCAGTGGAATTTGTATCAGGTTCCAAAGAGAATAAAGTGTAGCCAAAAGGAGACACGGTAAGAAGATGACAGTTGGGCCAGGTTCTCTCATGTTAACTTTCGACTGAGCAAGTTAGCACCATTGAATATTGTCTTTAATTAACACTAGAACTATGAGCACTTGTTTGCTTAATTCTGAAACTGCGTCTGACTCTGTTCTGATATTAACAAATAAATCCAATAGATTTGGGGCAAAATTAGTGGGGGAAGGGAGGTTAGAGGTACTGTTGTAATTCATTAATGACCATATGTTGCACTAATGTAATAATATTAAGGTGTAAAGTTAGAAATGTAGCCATATAAAATATTTTTTAAATATGACAAAATAGTCTGCTTGATTGTTTTCTCTACCCCCTCCCCTCAGTTTGGGCTTGCTTATGTGTTTTAGGGAGAGGCGAGTGTTCAGGATCATTTTAATGCTCATAAAGATTTGCATCCTGATTATGTAAGTAGGTGTTTCTCCTATGGCAGTATTTATGGTTCAGTAACCCACCTGCTTGGATCTAATAACCCACTCCTTCATAAACACCTAACCAATATGCTAACAGGACTCACTGTTTATTTGGCATATGATCCAAACTAAATACTTATTGTATGACCAACAGTTCAATTCTTAGACAAACTTATATTCTAGCAAATAGGAATGTTACATACTCTTTCATAGCAATAGATCTACCACTGGGATTTTATACTTGTCCTTGTTCAGTTCACACATTGGTAAAAATAGATAGTTGTATGTAAAACTAAATTATTTATAAACTTGCCAGTTTCACCTAAGCTATACAGAAAGTTATCTCAGTATACTTTGCTCTTCCCTATATTTATCATAGGAAATACCTTGAATGCCTAAGATAACTGGGGCAAAATTAGTTATCCAGGCTCTGAATAGCCCCTCTGGCAAGTTTTGAAGGGCCACAAATGTAAATGAAAATTGAACTCTAGTGTGGAGAGATCTGTTTGAACTAGTGTTGGAGTGTTTTAGGTAAGTTTTGAGCAGCCCAACTTTAGCAGCTAAATTGTTCCTGGAAGGCACTGGCCCTTGTAGAGGGTTGTATGGAGATGCATCCTGCCATTGGGGGACTGGGAGGTACTATACCTATGCTTTTCAACATGTACATTAATGATTTGGAAAAAGGGGGTTAACAGTGACATAGCAAAGTTTACATACAATAGTATTTAAGATAGAGAAGTTCAATGCAGACTGCAGGGAGTTAGAGGGATCTCTTGAAACAGGGCGACTGGGTAACAGTGGCAGATGAAATTCAACATTTCTAAATGAAAAATAATGCACGTTGGAAAAATAATCCCAGGTATACATATGTAATGATAGGATCTATATTAGCCATTAACACCAAAGAAAGAGATCTTACCGTCACCATGTATAATTCTCTGAAAAATCCCACTCAGTGCACAGCAGCCATCAAAAAGGCTAGCTAGCTCTGTGCTAGAAACTATTAGGAAAGGGATAGAAAATATGACAGTTTATAATGCCATGTATGTAAATCCAGATGCACTCACACCTTGAATACTGCATCCATCTCCAAAGGTATAGAGTGGAACTAGAAAAGGGTTTGTAAAGGCAACACAGATGATCAAAGGTATGGAGACTACAAAGATTAGGGCTGCTCATCTTAGAAAAGAGACAACTAAGGGCAATATGGTAGACATATAAAATCACAAATTGATGTAACTCCCATGCTCAGGGTGATCCTCTGACCGGCTCTGACTAAGTATCTCTGCAAAATTGCCCCTATTCTGTACATTCTCTGACACTCAAGCACAGGCCACTAGTAGAGACAGGGTACTGGGCAAGGTAGACCATGATCTGATCCAGTATGGCAGCTCTTACGTTCTTAAATCATAACTATTCCTTGAGCTCCAGGAAATATGCTTAGGATGTTCCCCAAGGTTCACCTGACCTGTTGGGAAGGCTGGAGTGGAAAGGGTTCAGGCCCACTTCCCTGCCAGCTTTGGGGCATTAAAGCAGGGGGGTGGGGCCATGGAAGAAGCTGTCTCTCGTCTCATTTGAGTGCTGGGATTTCAAAGTATGTGCAACTGCTGGGGGAGGGTTTCTTGCATATTTCCCATCTCCATGTATTTGGGCACAGATCAATCACTAACTGGAGCATAGAGAATGTCCTTTGAGGTTAAAACAGTGGAAACAAGCCCTGTTGTGTATTTCCTAAATAAAAGCTTTAATCCAGAAGTGGCACAATAATATACAAAGCCATTATTGAAAATGGTATTTATCTTAGATTTATTTCCATTTAAATAATAACAAAAATGAAACTGATCCAAGGCTTTACAGCCCTTAACACAATACTAACTATATAATTAAACCTTGGCAGTATTCAAATGATTAAATAAAAATGCTATTAAATAATAAATTTAGCAGGAATTCAGCCACTCAGCCACTTACAAAGGTTCTTTTCTTGTCCTTCGTCAATGCGGGAAGCATACCCTCAGCTTTCTCCAAAAGCTCTTTTGCAGTGTGCCTGGAAAGTTGCCAGATTTGCAAAATAGTGGAACAAATTGGGCACAGGAAATGTAATTTGGCAAAATCTTTTACTTTAAACTGCAGGTCTTTGGCTTTATTAAATGTAACCCAATTGTCTTAGAAGATGACCCCTATCATTCAATCTAGAATATGCTGCAAATATAATAAAGTAAATGTGAGGAAGAGAAAAACAATGGTGCATATATATGGAAATGAACTGTACAGTGTATAGTAATTCATAGTTCATAGATTGTTGGCCTAATTCTCCTTTTAGTTATGGTCTGTTCCGAAGACCATTATGGTTGAAGGGAATCTTTCCACTGAGGCCAGTATGAACTTACTCTTTTCTTATGGCAGTGTAACTCCACTGAAGTAAATAGAATCATGCAGATATAAAAATGGCATAAATGACAGCAAAATCAGGCCTATAGAATGTGTAAGTGGGAACACAGAATGTAAATATACACATTGCTTGCTAAGCAGGGTGCAAACAAACAATATGCATTTTAAATGGCTAAATGTAAATGAATACATTTAGGAATAAACAATGCACACTATGCTCACAGGATGGGATGCTCTGTCCTAGGAAACGGTGACTGAGGTAAATCTTGTATAAATTAACAGCAGAATCTTGAGTAGCAGTACAGAGGTTATTTTGCCTCTATATTTGGCATTATTCTGACTGCTGTTGGAACTTTATATCCAGTTCTGTTGTCAACAATTCAAGAAGGATGTTGATAAATTGGAGAAGGTTTAGAGAAAAGCCATGAGAATGATTAAAGGATTAGAAAAAATGCTTTATAGGATAGACTCAAAGATTTAGCTCAATTTATTTAGCTAAACAAAGAAAATGTGAAAGGCTGACTTGATTACTGTCTGAATATCTACATAGGGAAAATATTAATTAATAATTGGTTATTCAATGCAGCAGAGAAGGTATAACATGATCTACTGATTGGAAGTTGACAAAGTTAGACTGGACACAAGGTGTGAATTTTAACAATGAGAGTATTTAACCCCTGTAACCAGAGCATTGGTTATTTACAATATGATATGCAAACTTGGCACTTCTTGGTGGTGTTTCTAACTACCATCAGGTCCACTGACGGGGTGACAGCTGCCCCGGGGCCTGGTGATTAAAAGGGGCCCAGGGCTCCCAGCCACTGCTAGTGCATCAGCGGCTGGAGCCCCAGGCCCTTTAAATTCCCTGCAGAACCTCGTGTGGTGCACTTTGGATGGCACTGAGGGGGGAGGTGCTGTCTGGGCAGTGCTGAGGGCCAGCTGCCCTGGCCGTGCCCCTACTGCCCAAGGCTCTTCTGAGGTGGAGAGCTCAAATGACGCCCCCATGCCACCTTTTCTTCTGCCTGCCTGTTATGTCTCTTGTGCCCTCCTTCCTCCAGCATAGCACTCTACCATTTCTGTGCATCTTGAGTTGAGAGAATACATATGCACCAGCAGCACACACAATTTTCTACACTCTGGGTCCTAGTGGTGCCCCCCCACAGTCTGGCACCTGAGGCGGCAGCCTCAGTTCGCCTCATGGTAAGGCCAGCCCTGGGAGCCGGGCCCCCTCCACCTTGCCCAGGGCCCAGCGAGTCTGTCAGCTTGCCTGACCACCACAGTGACTTACACGGAGAATGCTGAATACGGATGGCAGACTTGAATGATTGGTTAGGATTAGGGTTTTTCTCAGAAATAGCATGTCCAGCACCCCAGATGTATTTTTAGTAAGTCTTTGCTATCAAATAAAAATAGAAGCTAAATCTTTAGCATCCCTTCTATCATTTGTTTGTAGGAAATATTTGTTAAAAGATAGAATCTCCAGTTTCATAAGGAAAGGGCTGTGTGAAATATTGCCTGTCTAAAGATTAGGGAAAAGACTTCCAAAAAAGAAAAGCTCTTCTACAGCTTTTGTGTATAGTCTCCAAAATATTATTATAGACAGTGCTGATAGCATCACCTATTATTAAAGTTGCCCAACACTTCCCACTCACTATTATAAAGCCCTGTTTTCAATTAATTGTAACTTTGTCACTGTTTAACTATTTTGGCTGAAACTTTCCATACCAGACATTTGCCTCAGGCTGAAATCATTTTGAAAAATTTCAGCCAAAACAGTTTTTCTGTTTCCAGAAATTCGGCTATGGAAAGACAGGTTGTTTTGCCATTATTAAATTTTTGAGACCATTTAATGAACATCTCTCGAACCCCCATGCTTTGGAACCTGGGACTTGGTATTTGGCAGGGGAATAACCTTGTATTAAGGATGAGTCTTTTACTTTTCCTGTGAAAATCCATTCACCTATGGCTAAGCCTTTGGAAAATTTATAGGTTCATTTTCTCTGTAGAGACTTGCTTTAGCTTAAACTTAAAAAACAACAAATGGTCTGGTAGCACTTTATAGACTAACATGTTTTGTTAGTCTATAAAGTGCTACCAGACCATTTGTTGTTTTTTAAGTTTATCCTGTACAGACTAACTCGGCTACCCCCTGAAGTTCTTGCTATAGCTTGACAGCTCTGAAGATTCTGTCCTCATTTGAGCATGCTTGAGTCACTCACAGCTCCTGGTGCTGACCAGACTCTGCATGTGCACTCCCATAGAGCTACTGAGCATATTCAGCCCAGGGCTTGGGGGCTCAGAAGAACTTTGCCTGTAATAGTTCCTCTGGCTAGATAGGGCTGGGCACCAAAACTGAGATCCTGCTTTCATTGACAGGATCTGTTAGTGAGCAGGCATCATAGAGGAGGAAGCCATACAATTCAAATAAAAGTGAAGATAAAAGACAGGGTGGAGGGAAAGAACTAGATTTGGGTCCACTGAAGGGAGCAAAGGGGACAACGGCCTTGGGACCTGATGACTCTAAAGGACCAGAGCTTCTGGCACCCAGAATCCTTTTAAATTGTGGTTGGAGAGCTGTGCAGCACACACTGGGCAGCCCTCAGGGTATGTCTAGACTACATGGCTCCGTTGACAGAGCCATGTAGATTAGTTTACTAGACATAGTAAAATGAAGCGGTGATTTAAATAATCGCCGCTTCATTTACATCAAAATGGCTGCCGTACTGTGCCGATCAGCTGTTTGGCGGCACAGCACGGTAGTCTGAATGCTCTGCAGTCGACAAGGGAAGCCCTTGTCGACCGCCCCGGTAAACCTCATTCCACGAGGCATAATGGGGTGGTCAACAAGGGCTTCCCTTGTCAACCACGGAGCGTCCAGACTACCACGCTGTGCCGCCAAACAGCTGATCGGCACAGTGCGGCAGCCATTTTGATGTAAATGAAGCAGCGATTATTTAAATCTCTGCTTCATTTTCCTATGTCTAGAAACCTAATCTACATGGCTCTGTCAACAGTAGTCTAGACATACTCTCGGGGCTGGGGAGGGCAGTGAAGTGTACTCTGGGTGGTACTACGGGTTGGCTGCTCCTAGCCTTGCCCCTTACACATGAGGCCCTGCCCCTTTTGGGAGTACTCTCGTCTCCCCTGATTAGATTAAAACAAAAAGTCTGGGAGACTGGACCTGGGAAGGAGAAGAGGAACTGTGTCTGGGAGTTGGAAAGAGAGACTGGGCTGCACTGGATAAGGATCTAGAGGCAGAGGGGAGGCTGGGACTGGCTGGGCAAGGAGAGTTGGACTGGAAGCTATGGAGGGGGAACACCAAAACTGAGATTTAATGAGGGAAGTTGAGGGAGAGGAAGGAGAACCAGGAGCCAAGGCGGAGACACTGAAATCAGGTGGGGATGGAGCAGGGAAGACTGAGATTAGCTAGGCAAGAAGACTAGGACTAAGAAAGAGCGATGGAAACAGAGGAACTTCTTATCCCAATTCCAGTTTCCTTGCCCAGCCCATACCAGATCCCCCTTTCTGGATTCTAGTCCGATTTGCCTCACTTCCCCCACACTAGCTTCCATTTCAGTTCTCTTCACCCAGATCTTCATCCTTCCTCAGTATGCTTCTCACCCATTCCTGGCTCCTTATCCGAGTGCCTTTCATTCTCAATTAACCGCTCTTTTCTGAAACTTTTCCTATTCCAATATTCTGTTTGGAGATGTGGCCACCACACCTGCATTCAGTATTCAAACTGTGGGAGTACCATGGATGTATATAGAGGCGATATGATCTTTTCTGTCTCATAATTCTGATAGCTTTTTTGACCTGCCTCTACACGTTGGGTGGATATTTTCAGGGGACTATCCACAAAGACTCCAAGACCGCTTCCTCATCCTGCTCATTTCCCCTTAGCTCAGTCTGCTGGGCCAACAGAAGTATAAAGCAGCAAGGTTAATGAAAAGCAGACCACATTCTGATTGTTGCAGGAGTCTCCACACACTACCCTCAGTGTAACAAATATACACCAGAACAACCAGTCACACTATTAGGGATATACTGTAACTTTTAAAACATAAGCCACACTGCAAGGGCATTTCATGGTTGACTCACCCAGAGTACCTCTTAGGTACTGCACGATTCCTAGGTAATACACGTTCCAGGGCAGCTTCACCACCATTTCATTGGTGAGCATTCCCCTCCCCACTGGTCAGGCTTACTATCCTTTCCCTGCCACTTCATACCCTCTTTTAGTTCAATAGTACTGCTAGAGGTATTAGGATTGTGTCTGTGCTTTCTTCCCACATATGGATGCAAAGAGTAATAGTCTTACAAACCTTTGCCTACTGGCACAGAGCTACAGTTAATGGAGCTGATGGTAAACATTACACAGCACCTTCTAGAATAACAGATTTCCTAAGTGCTCTATTTTCATATTCAGAATGCATAATTTTCAAGAGTAACAATTCAATCCCAGTCCAAACTTTGAGCAGAGAACACTACGAGAAGACTCTCCTTCTATGTGTGTATGTATTCATCAAGCTATCTTAGATATCGCCCCACAGTCTTACATAACAAAGGTCACAATGCACAAAGCTTATTGCTCTTATTAAATATTTCTATAGCATGCACCATGACATCACCAAAGGAGATGTTTTCTTTTAAACAGGTTCCATTAAATCAACTTTTTTTTAATTCACAAGATGAGTTTTTTCATTTATTTCTGAGTCCTTTGATTAGAAGGAGCCACTAATCTTCTTGTTTACTGATAGTTACATGGTTCACCATGTTGAACTGGGGCTCTATTGGGACACTCTGTGATCTTTTTCACTTGAAAAGTTCTTTAGACCTTACTAATTCACTCTGCTTCAGCCACCAACTCTGATACTGCATTGCTATCTTGATTGCATAGTCTAATACTAATTATAATACACATCTACCCTAATTGTTCCCTCTTATTAAATTGTTACCTTAGCCATTAATTACAGGTGTAGTATACCGTTAATTGCATTTTCAGTCTAAGGAAATTATACCCATTGAACGTCCCTTAATTCTCTCTTTTCTTAGCTCTCTCTCCTTGGATCCCCTTTCAGGAAAACCACAGCTTTCAGTGCCAAGGTGTGAAAATTGGTCATTGTTTGAAGCAAAACTGTGTTGCACTGAAAGTGATTTTATACTTTTATCTATCAGAAACTACTGTGGAAAGTGAATGAACATGTCCTGTTTCATTTCCGTGCAAAATCACACCCAAACTCATCTGTTTTTTTTTTTTTATGGCCAATGAACAAGTTTCTATAGGACCACAGTTTTGATACATCTTATTAGAATTTCTACTCTCCCTTATAAATAGAGGACTGTTTTGTTTATCCTATAGATGCATCTGTTTGGAATCTGATGGAATATTTATAGTTCATTCTTAACCTCCTATCATAACTCTTAGGATTCAGACAAATGCTCTGCTTCAGCAATAGACAGGTCTGGAACAAGACCTTGAATCTGAACTTTATGGTTCTTTTAATTCTCTTTTAATTAACCTAAATTAAAGAAAAAAGAGCTCTGTGTCTCCTAGTAGAGTAGACAGATATTTTTCATCATTTAGAAAAAAGTTCTCAAAGGTTCAAGTTTTGTTACATCTGATTATGAAAATACCAACCCTACCTGATATAGCTTTGCTTCAAAACACAGCTCATCCTCCAGAAATAAAAAGTGCTTATCTCTCACGCACAACATTGTATGGATGTCATATATTCATAAATAAATTCAATATGCATCAAAATACCTCAATCACTTTGGGATCTGTGATAAAGCCTTCATTCCTATAGTGATTACCCAGACAGTAGATACAGCTTTTTCTGGTATGTCTTAAAACAACTCTTTTTCACTACTGAGTGGAACATCAAATCAAAATATTTTGGGAGTCTTCTTCAACCCAGGAAGCTTAATGTATGAATGAGTGTTTATTCCAGGTCTGTTTTTTATAATCTCAAGAAAGGGTCAAAATGTCATGGCTGTTGTACAGTTCCCAGGCAAAAAAAAAAAAAAAAAAAAAATCGTTAAGCGGGAGTTAAAGATGACCAGATGTACCACTAACCTTATTGGAATGTGCCTTTAAAGAACATCACAGTTTTTAAAAAAACAAAACAAATGTTGAAGCCTGGAAGTCCAAAGCTAAGCTTCCATATTTAAAAAAAAATAGGACTGTGGAAATGCACATGTTGTCACATGAGCCCTAGCTCTGACCCTACAACACTGCTTCAAAGAAAGCAGAAGACTGGGTGACAAACCTTTCTTCATACAATGTACATCACTGAATCAGAAATTTGAGGACTGTTGGCTTTAACTTTGAGACATTGTTTAAACATGTTGGGGCAGTGGGTATATATTGGAATAACATTATTGATTCTAAGTGCTCTGTTGATTCTAATAGAACTAAACCAATTTACACTTGCTAACAATCTGCCCTGTTAAATTTTTTAAAATGACTAGACCTAAAAAACCCATCATGTCTATAAATTAGCTAGCCTGACTTGCTCTGAACTTGCCAGAAAATATAGGCTTTGTCTTGGCAAACTTTGGGGCCAGTCCAATCCTAATTCTGTTTGATATCCCTCTTACATGTAAAGATTTCAAAATAATAAGTTGTATAGATAAAAATAAGTTATAGTTAGGAAAACATGTTAATAAAAGTTATTTTTAAAAATGTACACTGAATGGAAATACCTTTTTGATAAATCATGTTTCTTGGCTTGGATATTTGCTCTTTAGGGTACCAGAACAGTTTGACTTCATTTCTAAAATCAACAATAGCAGAGGTGAAGTCCTAGTCCCACTGAAATTAGTGGGAATTTTGTCACTGCTTCTGTAGGGCCAGCTTCCTTGATTCGGTTTGATCTCTAGTTTTCAGGTCAGACATGCAGTAGAACAGTTCACTAAAGTTGTTATGGTAGAAACACTACTGTTGCTACAGGACCTGGAGAAGTAACTCCATAGGCCTCTCTTGATATTTTAGTTAGAGCCAGAAAATAAACTCTCAAACAGAAAAGTCAGATAAGCTAGTTACTGGAAAGAAACATGGAAGAATCATTGTGAATATGATTCATATCAGCCACAGCATGGTCCCATTTACAGGCCACTGAGGGTATGTCTAGACTACATCCCTCTGTCGCCAGAGGGATGTAAATTAGATATACTGACATTGCAAATGAAGCGGGGATTTAAATCTCCCGCGCTTCATTTGAATAAAAATGGCTGCCACGTTTTGCCGAGTCGGCAGTTTGTCAGCAAAAAGCAGATGTCAAGACGGGGATCGGGTGACAAAGAAAGCCTGTCGGCCGATCCTGTAAACCTCGTTTTACGAGGCATAAGGGATCAGGTGACAAAGGCTTTCTTTGTCGCCAGATCCCCGTCTTGACAGCCGCTTTGTGCTGACAAACTGCTGACTCGGCAAAATATGGCGGCCATTTTTATTCAAACGAAGCACGGGAGATTTAAATCCCTGCTTCATTTGCAATGTCGGTATGTCTAATTTACATCTCTCTGGCGACAGAGGGATGTAGTCTAGACATACCCTGAGATACCATTTATTCTAAGATTCCAGCAGTGCTCACTCTGTGGTGACAAAGATAAAATTCTGCCATCAAGATGTGTATACTATGTAGAAGACAATTTGCTTAAAATCAGGAATCTTAGGTTCCAGGGCAGACTCTAGAGGAGTATGTGCTGTAGTGGTCACAGACTCTTCTACCTGTTTGCCACAGGTTTTACCCTTTTTGCCCTTCCCATCCAATCTGTGTCTCTTCTAGTTCTGAGTCCATCCCATCTTTGTCCAAGTCCAATTCTCCTTGCCTATTCAATCCCAGACAGTGGTTAGGGCTATGGAACAGCTACATTAATAAGGAGAGATTAATAAATCAGGGACATTTCAATTGGAAAAGAGACAATAGAAATGCTATTATCCTCATTTTACAAGTGCAGATAAACTAAGGCCTAGTGTCTCAAAGGCACCTATGATTTCAGAGGAGTTAAGTGGCCTAAATGCCTTAGTGGATCTGGATTGGTGAATTGCCCAAGGTCATACAAAAAGCCTGTGTTAGAGCAATGGATTGAGCTGGTCGACCAAGTCCCAGGCTGGTTCCTTGACCAGTGGAACACTCAGTCAGTTAGTTCTTCCAGAAAACTTTCTAGAGGAATCTAGATTTGTGATACTTGGAAGATCCATGATTTCATTGATGTGGATAGTCTCACCACTGATGCAGATCACAACTTTTTCCACGCTATCCTGTTTTGTGTGGTTCTCATCCATGTCCTTCCATGAATCCTCCATAAGGGATCCACCCTGGAGGCCTTCCTCTTCTTCTTTTTACGTCTCATGGATACCAATGAAGCATACGTGCTGTCCATCTGTCGTCTCTTGGTCTTGCTACATGGCCAGCCCATCTCCTTTTCCTATCATACATAACTTGGTTGATATCGTTGACATAGCTTCTTGCGCGCAAATCATCAATAGTAACATGCTGTTGCCTGTTTACACATACCATGCGTCTTTTCATTGCTCTTTGGGTGATTTGCAGCATTAATTCTTCTGTAAGTGTTGTATTCCAGGTTTCGCAGCCATAGAGCATTTAACTGGTGTTAAAGAGATGGGCTTTCATGGTGGTAAAAAGTTTGGGATCAACAAAAACTCTGCACAGACTCCCAAAGTCAATCCAGCCCAATCTCCTCCTCTTGCTCAACTCTAGGCCCAACTCATTGTCCATCTGCAATGCTTGTCCAAGATATACATATTGATCCTCTAACTCAGTGGACTGTCCATCCAGCTGCATGATGTACTCTGGACAATATGTGTTTTTCATCTACTTTGTTTTTCCAGTGTGGATGGTCAGGCCAAGATCCTTCGCGTTCTTACCAATGTAATTGAGGAGGGTTTGCAATGTTTCAGCTTTTGACGCAATTAGGATGAAGTCATCTGCGAAAAGGAGCATCTGAAGAACCTCGCCTTCAATCTATCTTTCTCTTCAGTCTTCTGCAAGACGTTTTCCAGGACACTGGCAAACAAGTTCAGCGAACAGACATCCCCCTGCTTTACACCTCACTTAACTTCAATGATCAAGGGGCCATCAAAAAGCCTGATTTCTGTTGCTGCATCCATCATGGAATCTTGTATGATTCTAATACACAGGGGAGACGCCCTGCAAAAGGAGAGCACTTAAAGCTGCATTTTGTTCCACTGTATCAAAGGCTTTTTTAAAGGCAATGAACAACAAGCATAATGGGAATCTTGTACTCTCTACACCTTTTGGTCATCTGCGGGACCACAAAAATGTGGTCCACTGTGGAGAATCCCCTATGAAAATCTGCCTGTTCCCTTCTCATGTTTTCCTTAAGGACACCCTCAATACGGGCAT
Organism: Pelochelys cantorii; assembly: GCA_032595735.1. Taxonomy (NCBI): domain Eukaryota; kingdom Metazoa; phylum Chordata; order Testudines; family Trionychidae; genus Pelochelys; species Pelochelys cantorii. The sequence goes on from CM064330.1 coordinate 62,197,027, forward strand.
AGATCATTCTTATAAAACCTCATAAAGATTCTATGCCGTTGCCTCATTATGGTGTGGAGGTGACTCGGAGCTCTGAAAGGCTATGCCAGCAGAGCATAAGCTCTGGCAGGTTCTACCAAGGTGGAAAGGTTTCAAGATTTATGATATGACCAGGAAAACAAATTCTGGGTGTGACTCGCTTGGGCATGGTTACAGCAACCTCTGCTCAAGAGAGGCCAGCGGTGAATAGCAGGGCCTGTTGCAGATCAGAATGAAAGTGCATCAGTAGAATGTAAGAGGATCTGTTGGTATGAGCCATTTAGTCAAGACCAATGTTTAATAACCCATAGATTACATGAAATGATGACCCTATAATAAATAGGTTTTTTTTAAAGGGTTGAAATTATTTACAAAAATAGGTGGTATTAAAAATGAGAACTAAACTTATAAAGGCATGTTAAGATGACTAGGAAAATATAGCAAGAAAGCACCCCAAGGTGAGGACAGCCAGAGTTATAATATCACCTGTTTGCAAAATGTAAAGGTTGCAGGCAATTTTCTAATCAGTACCTCTCTTTCTCCCTTCCCAAAGGGATTTTACATCAGGAAAGATCAAGCATAGCTTTTGGGGGAAATATAATACAATTTATTATAAAAACCTTATAATTTCTTAGACCAGGGAAAGGTTATCTTTTTTATGTTAAAATGATTTTTAACTACATGCTGCTCTTCCTCAGACTTGACAGACCCTTTTGTTACACTGAATGCCTCAAATCAGATCTTTTTGAATTATATTAAGAACCTGTTTCCTATCATGCTTTCCCTATCTAGCTCAAGATGTGGGTTTGTATTATAACATGGTGTGGGATTTTCAGTTGAACGATTTAAGAAAAAAAATCTTCCCTCTCCCCCAAAACAAAACAAAGGACAACAAAAGTCAGGTGGCCAGAGAAGGTTCTCTATTGTCATTGTTTTAGTAATGAAAACTAGACTAAGAAAAGCAATGCTAATGGCCAGTTCTTTGCACTGGGAAACAACTTTGCTCTAATCCCTACATTTTTCTTTCTGCTGAGAAATTCTTCACATTTAATATTGCTATTAAATTGGCTTGTATTGCTTTTATCTTAAACTGACCACCATAGATAGACTAATCTGTGGCTAAACCAAACTATCATTGTGTACTGAAGCATTTAGAGGGCACACAAAATCATATGAGCTTATAAACTAAATGGAGTTATTCGGGCACAATTAATGTGAACATCAGTAAATCTTCATTCAGCAGCCTGTCTGTTTAGCTGTTTCCACCTTAGGGCAGGCAGTTGATGGAACCATTCTGGAAGTACAATGGAAGTATTTTACTCTTGTGGTTTTCACATGCATTGTATTTGTTCTCTTATGGTGTCTGAGCTAGTCTTTGGCTTTATGAGTGGAGCTCCATTGACCTCACTAGGAAGGTCATAATCATGATCATCTAGCTTTATCTCCTGCACATTGCAGACGGCAGAATTTTGCTCGCACAGTCCTGTAATAAATCCATAACCTCTGACCGAGGTACCAAAATTCTTGAATAATGACTTAAAGACTTCAGATTACAGAGAATCGATTTACAATAGTTTAAAACTGCAAATGACCCATGCCCCAGGTTGCATAGGAAGGCAACCTCTGAGTCTCTGTCAATTTGAACCAGGGGAAAATTCTTACCGATCCCGTGTCAATTGTTAGTTGGACCCTGAGCATATGGGCAAGGCCCCCAACTAGACACCTGTGAAACAATTATCTTTAGTAACTCAGAGCCCTTCCCATTTAGTGACTATCAACAAGGATTACTGGTGGTCACAGATCAGCTATCTGTCATTGTAGGCAGTTTCATCATCTCTTCTGCTTCATAAACCTATCAAATTCAGTCTTGAAGCCGGTTAGTTTTTCTGTTCCCACTGCCTCCTTTGAAGGCTGTTCCAAACTTCACTCCACTGATGGATAGAAACCTTTGTCTAATTTCAAGCCTAAGCTTGTAGGTGGCCTGTTTTTATCCATTTGTTCTTGTGTCAACACTGACACTTAATTTAAATAACTCCTGTCCCTCCCTAGTATTTATTGCTCTGATATATTTAGAGAGCAATCATATCTCCCCTCTGCCTTCATTTGGTTAGGCTAAACAAGCAAAGCTCTATGAGTCTCCTCTCATAAGTGAAGTTTTCCATTCCTTTAATCATTCTACTAGCCCTTTTCTGCACCTGCTCTGGTTGAGTTCATCTTTTTTAAACATGGGAGGGAAAAAAAGAGGTCTCATAAGTTTCTGGTATAATGGTACTAGCACTTCCCTAGTTCTATTTGAAATATTTTGTCAGATGCATCCTAGGCTTGCATTAGTCTTTTTCATGGCCGTATCATATTGGTGATGCTTAAGCCTTTTGTCCACTCGCCGGGAGTTTGACACTGAAGAGATTGATCTTCTAAGGGTCTATTTAGTGGGTCTGTCCAGGACCTGCTAAATCAACCGCTGATCGCATTCCTGTTGACTCTGGTATGTCACCTAGTCCAGAGGCATAAAGGAAGTCGATGGGAGAGTTTCTCACATCAATCCCCGTGGTGGGTATGCTGCAGAAATTCAAACTAAGGTACATGATTCATATAGCTGAGGTTGCGTATCTTAGTTCAACTTTGTCCCCTCGTGTAGACGGGTCTTTGTTATCCTGTGAGCAATGAATTCCCTGAAGGAGTGGGAGTAAAGACAATGGTTGCTTCGCTAACAGGTAAGATAATATACATGGGCTGCAGAAGCAGTCTTGCCAACCCCAAATATTCAGAAATCATGAGTCTTGTTCCCTGTCTGTCCAACATAAGTGTTCAGAATTTAAAAATAACTTATTTTATTAATCTGCTGCTTTTTGTATTTTTAAGTTAATCTTTGCTCCTGGTTTTCCAAGATTTTCTGCACTAACATAACAGATAGAAATGTACATGTAAGTATTCACATAACTCAATAAGTAAGGACACCAACAGGCTACGGCTACTCTGCCATTTTTTTGCAAAAGAGGATATTTAAATGGCACTCTCATTTGCATATCTTCTTCCGATTCTTTTTGTGGAAGAGGTTTTTGTGATAAAAAGCCCCTTGTAGATGGGGCCATTTGTCGGAAAATACATCTTTTTCGCAAGATCCCTTATTCCTAAAAAATCGAGGTTTACAGGATCTTGCGAAAAAGGGACTTTTTCCAACAAATGCCCCATCTACATGGGGCTTTTTATCACAAAAACCTTTTCTGCAAAAAGAATCGGAAGAAGATATGCAAATGAGAGCACCATTTGCATATCCTCTTCCACAAAAAAATGGCAGTGTAGCCGTAGCCTGAGGGAAAAAAACCAAATATTATGAGAATTGATAATACTGAAGATGGAAAACAAAACTAAAATCTTCCCTTTTTGTAAAAGGCACTAGCTTCTCCTCCTGACTTGAACTCTACATCAGCACTACTTAGATACCCTGTTTTCTCTATAGTAGGAAAAAAAGACATCAGTGTAACAGGAAAAGGAAAGGAGATAGCAAATATTATTTCTATAGCCAACAAACAGCCCATTCCCAGTGAACAGGAGTCACATATTATTCTGCCTCCATAGCCTAATGGAAGAGGGGGAAACTGTTTTCTCCATTCCTAAATCTAATTTCAGGGCCTCCACACCAAAATAAATGTTTGTCAAAAAAACCCTGTTCTCTGCTGTGTAATTTCCCTAAGAGCCCTTCATTCTCAGATCTTGAAATGAGGGAGTAGTAGTTGTTTACTTTTTAAAAAAATCTTCCACTTGTCACAGATTTTCAGATGTTTGAAAAGATTCTGCTTACAGGCAAAGTGGGGAAAATCTTGTTTCCATTTGTCTGGATAAAAAGTAAAAACATGGCATCACTTCCCTTCCTGAAGATGAACAGCAGCTGTTTCTAGATTCATATGGGACTTTTTGTTTAGCTAACAAATGTTGCTATGAAGTCAGACACTACCGAGCTGAATCTATTCTGGAGTTTTCCAGACATGCCTTGTAATTCTGGACAGTCATGTATTATACATTGTTAGAAGTGGTTGTAACAGGTCTTGTCCCATATATAAACTGGCAAGTATCCATGTTTTTACCAGGCTGCATTCACTCAGGAAAGCATATTTATTGTATTTGCGGCTTCTATTGCTGGCTTGGTAGAGCTTGTCCTGTTTATTGTACACATAGCTATTGTAGCTGTTTTATATGAGAGTTATTAGATTTCTTTTCCAAAACACTGCTAACAGAGATGATTAGTAGAGCAGCAACATTTGAACCCATTCAAAGAGTGGACCTAAGTCAACAAAATTCAGGAAATTCTGAACTACTGCTGGGAATAAAAGTGCAAATTTCCTTTATTTGAGAGATGGATTGAATAAATGCCCTGTTAATTATGCTAAGGCTGAAAGAGGCACATTCCAAATAAACACACAATTTTTCTTCCACAAAATTGTGTCAGCTGGATATAGTAGCCTTCCAGTTCTATCTGGCCTTATTGATTCCTCGTTGCAGTGGATGAGAATTTGAAAAGAGTCATTCCCCCAACTCTGTAGTAGTGGGGGAAATCCTAATCCATATAAAATATTTGCAAAGATGCTCTGTGGTGGCTACCGCTGACCAATGGCAGGAGTAGTTTGCCTGGCTTATGATGCATCTTTTTTTCTAAGATGGGGTGGATTGGTGCAACAATGGGTCCTTGCACTCCAACATCCCTGTCTTACATCCCCTCTGTTCTGCTCCCAGCTACGTCCTTGTAGCTGCATTCTGTACATGGGCCACCACTTCTCCCAGTTTTTCCCATCTCATCTGTTGTCTCCTTTGCACTTTGGAACTAGGCCAGTGCTGCTTCTACGGCACAGTAAAGGGTGGGAGGCTGGATTTGCTCTCTAGAGGATCTAATGGAAGAGAAATTGCAACAAAATCTGATTGTGAAGCTGAATGCCTTATTTTTAGCATTTTTCCATTTCTCTATAGTGATGATAACGGACTTCCTAGAAGCCTTTTCAGCTGCTGTTTTGCTGTACTCACAAAGCAGCTACTGAATAGCAGCACAGCAGGTTGTGCTGCATTACTCACCCCAGCTATCTTTTATCTCTAAATGGGGTATCTTTTTAGCCCTTGTTTGACAAAAATACCATTTGCCAAAAGGAAAAAAAAGGCCAAAGTATATGTAATGCCCCATTAAATAGGTCATACAATATTGTTTCCCCCATCTCTCATTTTCAAATATAGCCTTTGCATTTCCAGTTACAGCATAACTCCTCTACTTATTTATACTTTCAGTAGACAAAATTATGTGCAGAATGTGGTGTATTAGATATCTGCATGCACATCTAAAGCAACCATATGTCTTTCATCACTAAAATAACTCATTAGGTCCTTTATTATTGTCTGTATGTGAGGAGTGGGGCATCTTACAAGCATGAAATGGAGATAGAGGTCATTTGCAGGCAGATGATAAAAAGTACTAATGAATCCCAAAAAGCATATGGAGGAAACACAATGCTGCTTTTTATCAAAGAAAAGAAACCAAGAACTTTGCACTAGTGGTGTGTATAATGATAGGTTATTACATATCCCTGCTTGCTCAGTCCCAAGCCTCTCTGAAGATTGAGACTGACATTACTGTGTAATAAATGTGAAGGTTTTGTACTGTAAAATGTTCAGTAGTGAAATACCTCAGACAACCACATGCACTTAATAGAGCCTCATTCTGATTGTGAATATACACAGAAATTCGAAGGTGAAACAGCTTTATTTGTTTAGCCAGTTGGGTCTTTGGATTGGTAAAGTTATGTATACAAAAATAACTGCATTAGAAAATAACACAATGTAAAACTTTAGAATCTAAAAGTTCATTTAGTCCTACTTCTTGTAAAAGCAATTGCCCAGAAAAACAAGTTTGTTTATATTTGCAGGAGATAATGCTATCTGCTTCTCATTTACAACGTCACCTGAAAGTGGGAATGGGCATTCACATGGTACTGTTGTAGGTGGTGTCACAAGATGTGCTAAGGAGTTATATGACCCTTCATGCTTTAACCACCGTTTCAGAGGACATGAGTCCATGGTGGTGATGGGTTCTGCTTGATAACACTTCAAAGCAGTACAGACCAATGCATATTCATTTTCATCATCTGAGTCAGATGCCAACAGCAGAAAGAGGATTTTCTTTTCTGGTAGTATGGGTTCTGTAGTTTCCACATGAATGGTGCTCCCTTTAGACTCTGAAAGAATGTGCCACAACTCCTCCCTCTTAGATTTTGGAAGGCACATCAGATTCTTAAGCCTTGAGTTGAGTGCTGTAGCCATTTTTAGAAATCTCACATGGGTACCTTTTTGTGATTTTTGTCAAATCTTCAGTGAAAGTGTTCTTAACATGTGTTGGCTCATCATCCAAGAGTGCTGTAATATGAAATATATGGCAGAATGCAGGTAAAACAGAGCAGAAGACACACAAAACTCCCCCATGGAGTTCAGTCACAAATTTCATTAATGCATTATTTTTAATCAATGTCATCAGCATGGAAGCATGTCCTCTGGAATAATGGCTGAAGCACGAAGGGGCATGTGAATATTTAGCATATCTGGCATGTAAATGCCTTGCAATGCCAGCTACAAAAGTGCCATGTGAACACCTGTTCTCACTTTCAGGTGACACTATAAATAATAAGTGGGCAGTATTATTTCCTTTTAATGTAAGCAAACTTGGTTCTCTAAATGATTGCCTGAATGAGAAGTAGGACTGAGTGGACTTGTAAGTTCTAAAGTTTTACATTGTTTTGCTTTTGAGTGTTGTAATGTAACAAAAACAAATCTATATTTGCAAGTTGCACTTTCACAATAAAAAAATTGCACTACAATATTTATATGAGGTAAATGGAAAATATTATTTATTTTGTTTATCATTTTACAGTGTAAATATTTGTAATAAAAATATATAAAGTGATCACTGTACAGTTTGTATTCTGTGTTGTAATTTATATCGGTATATTTGAAAATGTAGAAAAACATCCAAAATATTTAATAAATTTCAATTATTATAAACAGTGTGATTACAACTGTGCTTAATTTTTTGAACCATGATTGATTTTGAGTTACTCATCAGTTAACTGCAATTTAATTGACAGCCCTTATTTCCTATCTGAATTTGATTGAGATATTTGAATCTATCACAATAAGACATTTTCTCTAATCCTTTACTCATTCTCTTGGCTCTTCTCTGAGCTCTCTTTGATTTACCAAAATCCTTCTGGAACTGTGGACACCAGAGCTAGACACATTACGCCCGCAGCGTTTGCACCAAACAGCAAATACAGAGATAAAATAACCTCTCTGTTCCTTTTTGAAATTTGCCTGTTCATGCATCCAAGTATCACATAGGTTCTTTTGCCCACAATGTTGCACTGGGAGCCCTTATTCAGCTGATTATCCTCTGTGAGCTGCAAATCTTTTTCAGACCCTCTGTTTCCCAGTAGAGACCCTGCCCCACCCTGAAATTATGGCCTTTATTCTTTATAAATGTGTAAATCCAGGAACAAACAGCCATATTTTAACAGATATTGTTAGTGACCAGGATACCAAGTCAAATGCCTTACAGAAGTCTATTATATGAACACCATTACCTTTATCAATCAAAACTTATTTAAAAAACTAATTTGTCAGGATCTATTTTCCATAAACACACATTGATTAACATTATTTATATTACTCTCCTTTTATTCTTTATGAACTAGTCCTGTATCAGTCTTAGCATTATCTTATCCAGGATTGATGTCAGGCCGAAAGGCCAATAATTATGTAGGACATCCCATTTACTCTTTCAAAATATTGCCATAACATTAGCTTTTTTCTAGCGTCGCAAGATTTATTGAAAATCAACCTAACTGTCCAGCAAATTCCTTTGGCAGGTCATTTTAAATGCTTGGATGTAAATTATCTGGACTTGATTGCGATTCATATGGCAAATTCCACTGTATTACATGAATATATCATTGTGGACTAGGGATGGTATGTAATTCTATGGTTGCGGGTGACCGCAGCACCATTTTGAATTAAGAATGGTCAGGGATGATTAGTCAAATTCGCTCAGATTGTAACACCTCGGGGGGGGGGGGGTCCTCACCTTAGATTGGAGTGGGGAACCATTTTTTTTGGGTTGGGGGGCCACTGACCCACAGAAAAATCAGTTGGGGCCATACACAAAAACTGTCACTGATGTGGTACCCAACTGAGAAGCAGAAAGACACTCCTCACATCCCCCTTGCACACCAGAGCCGAGGGGGGAGTGGGGGAGGCAGCCTAGTAGATTTTGTGTGCTCCAGCCTCATGGTGGGGCAGTGTGGGGAGGGGAAAGCTGGAGCACCAGTACAGGCTCCCCAATGCAGGGAGGAGGCCATGAGCCTTGGGGACCAGATCCAGGGAAGTTGGCGTCTGCATTCAGTCCTTGGGCCTGAGGTCCCCCACCCCTGACTTAGACCAGTAGACAAAAAAAAAAAAAAAAAGACTTTGGGATAAATAGGCTGAGTTTAAACTGATTCTGAGCCTTATTTCTGATCTATCAAATGGACAGGAACTTCTCTCCAAGAGATGTGGGGAGTGAAAATTGTGTCTGGAAAAGGCTAGGAAGATTTTGGTTTATGGAGACTCCATAGGACTGATGGGTGCCATCTAGTAAGCTCTTAGCCTGCCTATAAGAACATTTTTGTTGCTAAATGTATTTTCTTTGTAATTCTTGCTCCTTAAGAAAAAATGTTGTTGCTCATAAAGGTCTATGTGATAACTTGTAACTACTGGTCATTACAGATGTTCATAGCCATCAAAGAGTGCAAAGTGCAAGTGCTGGCTTCTGTAGGTAGTCTGGCTTGCAGGGGATACCACAGTGTAAGTGGAGAACTGTGCAGTCTTGAAAAATGGTGGTTAGTAGGGAGAGACATGTGGATCTGTACTCAAGACACATGGTTGTTTTGGAACTTATAGCCTAGAGTCCGTACGCTTGAGGGCCCATGGAGTTTCCAGAACTGTGATTATATATATTTAGTGGTTGTTGTTTAATATCCTCCTGAGATACTAGTGGTATAGAAAGAGTTTTATCACCATCACGTGATAGGATTATATCATCCTTTTTCTTCAGACACTTGTGGGATTAAATCTCAAATTTAATGTGATCTTAAATGTTTCATGTATTTGATATATACTTAGATCATAGTGGCATGAATGGGGAAAATGAGAAATTCTCTCAACCTTTAGACATTCATTTTTATCTAACTTTAATAGAAAAGTGGTAAATTTAAAATAAGGATCTACCCTATGTGCAGACATAATGTGGTGAACTAAATTCTCATGTGTCCTCATGCCCAGATGCACTGCAGCAGCTCTGCCAGAGGACAGACTGCATTGCAGCATGGAAGATGCAGTCTAGCAGGAAAATCCAGCCCAGGAGAGCTGAATGGGGAGCATGAGTCACTGGATGTCATAGGCAGACCCACCCTAATGTCCAACTGCCCTGCAAAAAATTGAGATTTGGTGTGTTAATTCAGGTTGACTTGACTTAAAATATATTATTTTTTGCCCCAGTGGAAAACCCCCCAAATTAGTGAAAATGTCAGATTACCATGGAAAATTTCCAATTTGGGGAAGCCAGAGTTTCCCTTGTCAAATATTTTGCTAAAAGTTTCCTAATTCTACAAATTATTATTAAAAAGCAACCAATAAAATGTGCACCTACCATGTGTATTTCCTGAACGTGTACTGTAACAATTGTCTTTCTGCTGAATAGTACTATGGACTCTGAACATGATGCAGTACAGGACTCTTTGGCAGGTCTTCAGAGAATAGCCTGACTTGTTTATTTTGTCTGCAAGGCACCATACATGCTTGTGCACAAATAATAAATAATTACTTAATTGCTCTTACATATGATTAGCATTTGTCCTGTCATTGCATTGACACACATAGAACACTAGAAGATTTGTCTGGCATTGCTCGGGTCCTTGACTCAGTTTTTGTTTTTATCCTTTAAATCATTGATCTGAGGTGGGACTGGGGCTGAAAGGTTCAGTAAGCAGAGACTGCCCCAGGGAAACAGTACCTACTTAAGCCCTCTCTCAACAAGAGCTTGGGGGTCAGGTGAGAAGTGTCCCTCCATGGCCACTGCAGCCCAAGCAAGCACTGCTAGGGAGAAGTGCATGTCCCCTGGTGGGGCAGCTCCAGGTTCATCTGCTCCCTGTACTCCCCAACCAGAGTGAGGAATGCAGCAAACCGATACAAAGGGGAACAGCCAGCAACATGCCCGTATGAATCAAGCAGAGGGGAGCTTCAGCCCCTCTGCCAATCCTAAAGGGTGCCCGGGGGGGGGGGGGGGCACTGTTAGGAGGCTCAGGAGGCCTGCTTGGTGATTCTGTTTCTTTTCTGTATTGTTTTATGAGAAGCAATCCCGTTTTAGGTGCATTCCATTTTCCTGGCACAAAGACACCCTGACCTTGCTTTAAGTTATAAGAAGAAAAAGCTGTATACCAAATTTGAGTCCTTAGACAGACACACACAAACTCTCTCAAATATATAGTAGATTGCCTTTTGTTTTAGTCCCACAGCACTACACTTACTAGTAAATGTTTGCAGAATTGAGCTCCATAGTTTAGAGCACAGAAATGCATAAATTGGTTTTCAGCTCAGTAGATTTCACTTGTAGAGTAAAATAATGAAGTTATGAAATTCCTCTTGCTAATTAAAAATTTTTGAAATGCATAATTCATTTGACATAAATTACTTGGATGCATTCAGGTGCTTAACTGAAAAGTAAACACGTATAATCCTGTGTACATATTTTTTATAATTACACAAAGATTGAAACAGCACGCATATAAATCTGATCATTATTCAAAATTCAGAAAAACAAGTGATGCGGCTTAGTGTTCTTTGCATTACATTTAACAACATAATTAGAAGGAAGGATTTTTCCTCAACAGGCCTCTTGCTGAACTGGATGTCCTCTTTGTAAATAAGGTTGTACGTTGTCACTGTGTGCTGTACCTCAGAGAATTATTCAGACTTGTAAAATAAAAGTAAAAGTAAATAAATAAAATTATGGAAGTGGAATTGGAGGCAAAAAAGTACCAAAGTGCATATGAATCTTGCATGTTTGACTTGCATTAAGAAAATATTTAAAGTTTGGGTACGCAAACATTCTGCCTTTGTATTAACATTCTTAACAAAATTGCAGCTGCTACACTAGTTATGTCACTGCAGCACCAACACAGTATTATACATTTAATTTCTTGGACAAGCATTTGACCCTATTGCTGCTCTGTGAGTTAAATCTGTTTGGGATTTTCTGTGCACGCAGCACTGGCTAACCCTGAGGTTTTCCAGGGCTCAATGTGAAATAACACATTAAGGCCATAGCCAGCACTGTTTATCATTTAAATCTACATATCCACAATAGCCTTCCCCAACCCATCTGCCTTCTACCTGCCTGCTGCTCCCTGCTCATGCCCAGTGAAGCTTAGAAATCCCTGGGGACCCAGGAGAAAAAGTTTCAAATATAGAATCTTGTATTCACAGTTAAATGGGTCCATTCTCCATTCATTTCATTAAAGAATACTCCAGGTAACTCAGAGGAGGACTGAGGTTGGGATGTAGGGAGTTCCTTCTCATTACCCCATGAATCCACACATCCATGCCAGTTACAGTAATGATGTTAGGCAGATGGTATCAGAGATAAGCATCTGAGATGGTGCTTTGACTGGTTGGGGCTCTGCATGCATGTAACATGAGACCCCTATTGGTTTCATCTACCTAACATCTTCACTGGAACTCGTATAGATGTGTGGCTCCAAGAGGCAGTGGGAAGGTACTTTTTTTTTTTTTGGTCCAAGGCATGGAGCATGCCCTACTGCTCCAGCCTCAGTATCACCATGCCTGTCTTATAATCCCTTGGCTAGGGTGGGAAAGCTAGTGGGGAGAGGTAGGTCAATCATTCCCTTCCCCTCTGTGCACAGATGGGCAGAAAATCTCCATGGATCCCCAAGGCTCTCCATACTCATGCCAAGTTGTACCCACTGGCATAGAGGAACCACAATGGTTTCACTGGAACAGGAGGGCAATCTACAGGTATGTAAGAGGGGCAGGGTACTTGAAAGCAAAAATCAAGTACTTTCACCTTTCCTTAATTTCAAATTCTTAATTAGATTAGCAAGTGTTATTCTTTTTATTAATACAATCCCACAGTGACACTAGCCCTTTAAGAGGGAGCTTGGGGTCCTCATGGGGATAGCAACCTGGTAACTCATAGCTGCCTGAGATCACAAACTGGAGGATTAAGGAAACAGGTAGGTGGTGACTGCCTAGGAGAGGCAGTCTTCAGAGAATGGAATTTTCTGCCTGGCCTCCCTGGTAAGAGGGAGGAATTGGCTAGGAAGCCAGCAGAAGAGCCATCTTGCTGATCTTCCTGACAGAGAACTAGTGCTTGGAGGCTGAAGAGGCCTGAGTTCTTAGACTGCGTCTTGTGCAGAAGAATTAAGACTCTGAACACTGTCAGATGGATGGACTAGCGAGTGGGGCCTTGGAACCAGGGCACCAACTTGCTTGTCAACTCATATTGGTGAGCTCAGATGGTTCCCTTCAGAAAGGAATGGGAAACCTATTTCATCTTTCTATGCTTTACTGTGAGAATGTTTTTTTTACCGTGAGGGTTCTACAGATTATTGTATGTGCACAGAATAGATTATGTGTCTCAGGCTGGGCTTTGTATTAGGCACTGAGAGAGTATGTTGCATGGCTGAAGAAAGGGAAAAATGAAGGGTGCACGTTGCAATCTGAAGATGGCGGGTGCCCTTTGTCATTCCTGACATAAGACTTAAAAATTTTTCCCATCATTTTGCCAAAGCAGGCAGGGAGGGGGAGAAATGTGTAGAAACCTCTACTATTTAGTAAAAATCTGTGAAACAGGATTTTTTATAGCTCCTTCAAAATCAAGGTATCCTAGTTCCCAAAACATCTCCAACATATTCCTTGGAGAGCCACAAATTTGGGTTAAAGATTAATATACATTTAATTTGCAAAGAACCCTGAAAATATATGCATTTTCTTTTGACTCTAAAAGATAATGTTTAGGACTCTGGTATTTTATTTCCATTTGTGTCAATGACTTTCCATATATAAGATTTGGAAAGTCATTAATTTGTCTCAGACCAGTTTTTCCTGTTCTCACAAGGTGGCTGATGCTTCCTACTGTCAAACTAAAGGTCAGTAAACTTAGAATAACTCTTTGCATTATCCTGGAATAGCTGTATTAAATTTCAAACAGTTTTGTATGGCTGAAGCTTGGTTATATTTCTAAGACTCTTTCTCCTCACTGGCTTTTAAAACCTTCTGTAGGAACCTTTTATACTGAGACAGACTATTTATGCGCTAGTAATATTTCTAAAGTTGTAATTAGTTGCTGGCTGTATTTGTTTATGTTCTCTTAGAGTACATGTACACAACAAGATAACTCCAAAAGAGGTTGTCTGAAAAGCAAACAAAGTTACAAAAAAAATAAAGCAAACCCCAACAACAGAAAATGCATCACAGCTAGATTCAGATATTGGTTTACATCTTAAATTAAGCTCTGCAAATCTGGGAGATGTCTATGATCAAATGTAACATCATTAAAAACAGCTCTAGTCAGTTCAGTGTGAAATAATATTCCTTTGTGAAATTCCTGAGAAGCAAGGATCCTTCAGTGCAAGAGCTGCCTCTCAAAGAAGTAAACTAAAGTAAAAAGTACCATATAATATGGATGACAACATGACAGTGCCTCAGGAAAAGAGAAAGAGGCAAGCCAGGTTTTCAAAAGGTATTTAAGTGGTGGTGTGCTCAGCATGACAAAGTCTCACTGATTGAAGAGCCTCAATCATTTTCAAAAGTGATTTAGGCTCTAATGAACCTAAGCCTGGGATTTTGTCTCAAGTGCTTAAATCCCCCTTAAAAAATGAGATTTAGGCTCCTCAATCAGTGAGTCATTGGAATGGTGAGGGTAAGGACTAACTTAAATTACTTACAGGTACTGTATCGCTTCCTCCCTTCAGGGGGCACAAGGCAGGGTTGACAATGTAAGAAATGTAAGTGTGGGGTGGAGTGCAGGGGGATGGGTGCGGGGTAGGCGCTAGGTGAGTGGTGAGGATGTGGGGTGCAGGAGTCAGGAGGAGGGGTTCAGGGCAGATGGTTGGGGTGTGTGGAGGTGTGCAGAATCAGGGCTGGGGGCATGGGGAGCCTCAGGGCAGAGAGTTGATTGTGTGTGTGTGGGGGGGGGCGGGGGTGCAGGAATCAGGGCAGGTGATTGGGGTGTGTGTGTGGGGGGGGGGGGGGCGGAAGGAGTATAATGAAGCAAAGGAGCCCTTTAGAAAGGGCAAGAGGGCTGATGTCTCCCATTCCTACCAATACTGCTTGTTGCTTGCTATTCCCTTTCCATCACTGTCAGGAAAGCTCACAGTGTGGGTCAGTCTCTCCTCTACCCCCCTCCCTGCACCAGCCAGGAGGGAGAGGAATGAAGAGATGCTGTGTGCTTTCTTCTCACTCTCTGACAGGGACAGAAATGAGTTTACTTCCTGGTAAACCTGAAGTGCCTGCACTTCAGGATCTCTCTCAGACATTAGTTACTTTGAAAACAAAACAAACCCCCACCACTTTTTTAGCAGCAAAGACAAGCCATACATACATTTGTGTTTCCATTTTTAAATACACATTAATTGCCAGTCAGTGATCAGCAGTTAACTAATGCAACTATAACTGCTTGTGTAGACACTCAGGGCAGGACCATACTTAAAACACTGCAGCAGTGAAGATGCTGTTATGCTGATGGGGAAGCATCAACATAATTAATCCACAGCCATAAGAGGTGGTAGCTATGTCGATGGGAGAAGCTGTCCCATCAGTACAGTGCCATTTACACTGTAGCTTAGGTTAGGATAGCTGTGTGGCCCAGGGATGTGGATTTTGATATATTGTTGTAAGTTTACACTGTAGACCCGGCCTCCACAAAGTACTTGTTCCACAAGTGTTTGTTTTCCCTAGGACAAGACCTGGATTAGATGTCCATGTGATCATTGAGGTCTTGGCCTAGGGAAAACAAGTCTAGACTTGCATTTACAATTGTGCTAATTAACTTGACACAAATTCATTGGCAATGAATCAACAGTCCTGAGCTAAAAGAATCACAACCCCTAGTCTAACCATACCCCTTCTGCTAGTATTAGTAGGAAGTGGAATGAATGTGCAATGAATGGGAAGAGAGCACATGAGCCTGAACTAACCCATAGGAGATGCCAACAAGAAGAGTATGTCCTAAGCCTCACTTGGCTCAAAATCCAGACCTTGTTTCTTCTTGTGATTCACAGCTTTCTCCCAGGTATGTATCTTAGTCACTTGACTATACTGGGATTCTCACTTTCTCTGGCCTAATTAATATTAATTGTTAAAATGGAATGGCTTTAGCAAGAGAGACTCACATCAGTGTCCCACAGTTCAGTGATTAGGGAATTTACTTGAGATGTGAACAGGCTAGCTGTTCTAGCTAAAGAGACTGTGATCCACAATAGGTCAGTGTAGTAGGTTGAGCTGAGCTAAATCGGCTACTCTTGGTTCACACTTCTTAGCAACCCATAAGTAGGCGCTTATTATGCACAGATATGCATCCAGTGGGTGAACCTTTAGGCTTGTTGTTGAAGTCAGTGGTAAATTGTTTTTCCCCAGAATTTTTGGGTTTGCTCAGAACTTGGCTATTTCATAATGACACTGGAAGGTTTCATCTACTCTGCTTTCTGGACAAGACCCCCTTCATTCCAACCATGACTGCTGGTGTAGCAAGGAGCAATGCATCCAGGGTACTTTTAATTACTATTATTTTTTGATTAGGTCGCAATATTTCACGGTGTGTCTGAGGTATGCCACTCGATAGAGAGAGAGGCATATTCCAAGCTGTCTTGTCAGCTGTGACATTCCACCTAGGCTATGGAATGCTTCAGTAAATACACTTGATTATAATGTGCCTTTCACTGAGGCATGCCACAAAATCCTCCAATCCTCTTATATTTGTATAAGCAATTTCCATACATGGTGAAGTGAATTACTTGTATGGCTTAATAAATGAAATTTGCCATATTAGATCTGCCACACAACAGATTGCTTATATCCTACATGCATTTTCTTTATACTTCAAGTCACTCAGAGTGTATCAAATTCCCTTTATTGTCCCTGGTTTAGGATTTTACATTTGTATCCTGGGTTTGCTGAAAGACATGCAAACATCATGTGTTAAGACAACAGCTTTGTAATTGCACATTTGAGAAGCCAAGTACATGTTCTAGCAAAAGCTGTGTGTCCAGATAAATGTTTTAGAGAGGAATGTGTCAATAATGCCTGGAGCTATTTGGCCCATAGTCTTGTGCAAAAGCTGCTGCCAATCCCCCATTTGCATTGATTATTGTATTTTTTTTTTTGAGCTCATATAGATCTTCAAAGGAATAGACTTCTGTTTTGGATGGAAGCTACCTTAGGTGGGCTCCCACAGTATCTGATGATTAACAGTATTCTTAGGAAACTGGCTTCACTTTGATAGTTTGCAGCTGTTACTAGTAGTGGATCAGGACTTCTGAAGAGAATTGACATTCGCCCATATGACTCCTTCCTGTTGTGTGTGCTGTCTGTGCCATGCTGGTAGATTTCATACTTCCCATACAAAAAAGGGAGATGGTAACAGAAAAGAACTGACACACAATTACTACTGCCAGATTGGAGATAGAGAGGAACCAGCAAACTGATAAATTTACAAGATGACCAGAAGAGAGGCAGGGAACGGACTAAGAGCAAAGGGGAAAGAGAAGTATGTAACTGTGCAATGAGGTGAAAGGATGGCTTTTTTAAGTGCTTCAAGAGGAGAAGTCAAGGCCTTGTTAAAAGAAGTTGGATAGGTCTCACTTTGGGTTATGTCTACAATGTGATTTAACACCCCTTCCCAAGCATGGGGTCTCAGGGTACATCTACACTGCAATTAAAATGCCTGCAGCAGATCAGAGGGTTTGAGCTGGAAGACTATGAAATACCTTCCCCGCTCATGGGGTCTCAGAGCCCAAGCTTCAGCCTGAGCCTGAGCTTCTGCACTGAAATTTTATAGTCCCTCAGCCTGAGCCCACTAACCCAGGCTAGCCGCAGGTGTTTCATTGCACCATAAGCAAACCCAAAGAGAGCATGACTAGGGTGAGAGACAGATGCTACAGGGAAGAAGAGATGGGAGAGGAGAAAAGTCAGCTGTTGTACACTTGTAATGAAATACTATGGTTAGTGGTGCTATAGAAATAACTAATATAGAATGGGTTTTAAAGGGCTTGTGAAATGCAAAATATGATAAGTGAAACTGTAGTTTGTATTAGGGATATTAAAATAATTGTGTACATCAGAATTGCTCAGGACTTCTCAGGTGATACCAATGGGGATGTATTTTACCTGATAGCACTCAAGAGATCTTTATGAAAAGTGGCAGGATTTAGGCACAGAAAAGATTCTCTACAAAGACTTACAGTTCCGTTAGGAAAAGAGCACTACCATAACTGGGTCATATTCCCTTCTGACATATATCCTGTGCAGAATCTGGTACAGTATCTACTCCCAGTCTCTCTTCCTCTCCTATTGCACATTCCGCCATGTGCCCCCAAAAGATGCTAAGACAGTTACACTTGTGAATATTTAATTTTAAAATGAATGGTACAATCAAAATAAATAAAAACTTGAAAGTAAGGAAATAAAACACTTAGGAATCTTAACACTATGTCTCAAACAGCATGAATATGGTTGTACTGAACCACCTCTCAACATTTGAAATCTTCATAACACCTGTGTGTAGTATTCAGTCATCTCCATTACTGTGTGCTCAACCACATTCCCAATAATAAAATTGGATTAAAGATGAATTCTAGAGTTGTACTAAATTGTACTTATGAAACTTTAAAAGCAATAGAAAAATTCACCTTCTTTTGGATTTTGCTGCAAGCTCAATTCAGTTTAACTTTTTTTTTTTTTTAATATAAGAGTCACAAACCTTTTAAGGAACCTAGGCTTGCTTCTCCTCTCCCCCCCCCCCCCCCGTTGTCTTAAAATGGTGAAATGCAGGATATGTATATGTACCCCAAAATTAAAAGCAAAGTTTTAGGAGTCAAAACTACTGTAAAGTGCAACTAAGGCAAAAGGTTGCAGCTAAATTTCACACAGATGCTTCAGTCATGTTTTTCTACTTCACAGAAATCTAATCTGTAATCATAAATCATTGCAGCCATGAACTGGCACTATTCAATGAACTGACATTAGTCTGGATTCTCCCCTGCCCCATTTAAGAGAAACATCTTAGTTATATATGATATGAGCTGGAGTTATGGAGGAGAATGTTCATCCAAACTTTAGAGCAACAAATTGCGAGTGGCAATTCTAACAGGAAACAGGTTGATTAATAATATGAGAATCAAGGACTAGCGTGTATAATTCAAAGGGAAAGAAGGCTGTGCTTTTAATAGTTCTCTGCACTGACCAAAAATACTAGAAAAAGGTCTTATTTGTATCCCATGAATTGATTTAATTTGTCAAATCTCTTAACCCTTTGTGTTACACTTTTTTCCAGTTCCTTTCAAAATATGTTCTAGTACAGATATTCATGTCAAACATTTCTGTATAAGCTGAATTAATTTGAATACATTAGAAATATGAAGCCTATGCTAGAGACCATGAAGAACATGTGCAGCAAACTGACTTCTCCTTGAAACGACATACGGATTGCTTTTGTGCTATTCTTCTAATTTTTCTTCAGGTTTTTGCTACGAGGAGTTAGATTACTTATTGATGCTGGTTGAAATATGAATTTACCCATACTGTTTATTGAAGTGTCTGGGATAAGCTTTTAAAACCTGGTATACCATTAAATGGGGTGGGGGAAGCTAAGAGTTTTACTTAATCTTTTGGCAGTAACCTGTAAGGGAGAAGGAAAAAGGGGGGGCGACACCTTTCAGTTGATCAATGTTTCTTATGGATGGACTTTTCAGTGTGTTGGAAACAGTTTTGTAGGTCTGCCACACTAGGGATGTGAAGGACAAGTCGACTATCCGATAAGCAAATGCTTATCAGATAGTCGACAGGCTAGTCAACTAGTCTCTTCTTCCCCGCTCCTCGCAGCATTTCAAAGCGGCAGCGCCGCATGGAGCCTGGGGTCATGGGCTCCATTTGGCGCTTTCACCTTTGAAGTATAGCAACAGTCCTAGAGCTAATGCTACACTTCAAAGGCAGAGGCATCTTATCAGCTAATCGAATAGTTGAAGCAAAATGCATTGACTGTTCGATTAGTCAGTTTAGTTGATATTTAACATCCTTAGTTAACGCTGAGCAATCAGTGTGCCACCCACTATAGAATCAATATGCTTCAGCCATTCAGAAACACCATGCCTCATGCCCCCAAAAGAAGGAAAACATGATACCTTGGAAAGCAGCTGTTGATTGGTCATGGTGAACAAAAAGGTTATTGTCCAATGAGGTTTATGGGCTCTCTCCTTCTCTGCATGGAGTTCAAAAAACAATACATTATTTTCCTTCACACTGCTAAGTTTCGCTACTGGCATGCACTCTGTGAGCCTTAATGGGTTCCCCTACATAGCCAATTTCCTAATGTGTATATACAAGGTTTTATTTCCTTTACATTTGTATTGCTGATAACAAATATAGCAATTCTTTCCTCTTTCAGCACTGTTTGTAAATTGCCTTTTATGTTTTTCTTAAATTCTTTAAAAAGCAAGTAAATGTTATTCTAAATACTCCCAAGGATGATTTAAAAAAAAAAAAAAAAAAAAAAAAACCACACAACATGTTAACTAAAATTTTAATTTGCTAGCTAGCTGAATGTGTGTATTGTGTTGCTTTCTTAGTTTACCCACTGTTCAAACCAATTGCTTTATGGCATATAATAGGGATGTTGCGATTAATCAGCTAATCGAGTAGTCAATGGAATTTCCATCCACTACTTGATTAATCGATGAGGGGAAGGATGCTCATTACCCCCGCTGCAACTCTGCAATTTAAATGTAGTAGGAGCCATTACAGCTCTGCCTTTTAAATGTAGGACTGCTTCAGTCCCTGCTCATGCCAGGTCCCATGTTGCAGCTCCTCTGCCTTTTAAATGTAGTAAGAGCTGGGGAGAATCCTGAAGCAGGGAGCTTAAGAAAAGAGAATATAGGCCTTCTGAGACTTGGTGCCCCTGTCAAGATAACTAGTTTGGTAGAAACAAAAAAGACAGGACTATGCAGCACTTTAAAGACGAATAAGATGGTTTATTAGGTGATGAGCTTTCGTGGGCCAGACCCACTTCCTCAGATCAATAATAATAATAAATCGTCTTGTTAGTCTTTAAAGTGCTGCATAGTCCTGTCTTTTGTTTCAGCTAGACCAGACTAACACGGCTACATCTCTATGACTAACCAGTTTGATAGGTTCAATTGCTTGAACTGAGGAATGGGGTGGGCAAGGAAACTAGAAGAAATGTCTTTTTTTTTTAAACTGGCAGCTGTGAGAAGTGTGACTGACACTACCACCTGTATCCAGTCCCCCAGTTCAAGTTCTGGGCAAGCAGCAGCTGTTGAGAGCATGTAGCGTCACATCTCATGGCAGCAGCTTCCTTTAATCTCTGTTTGAGTCTGCTAACTTGTAAAATTAAAAAAAAAATCAGTGGTATTAATGACTATCATAGGACGAGAGGTTGATCTGTCTTTGGACTATTGAAAGGTATAATTTTAACAATTTATATCATTTTATACAATTAATTAATTTCTGTTCGGGTAGGGACCAAGCCTCCTTGGTCCCAAGTGCTCTACTATGACACAGTTGGGGAAGATCATGCCTAGTGTGGGATGAGTGTGTCCATCCCTCTTGTGGAGTACACACAAGATTCCTGCCTTTATTGTCCCCAACCCATGTCTATAGTCCCACCCCCAGTCATGCAACTGGGTGGCCCACTTGTCTAAAGTCAACAAATTGCCCTAGTCTACAGGGCATTGTGGTCCACTGGCCAGAGTCAGCATGCGTGCCCATTATGTAGCTCCCTGGTCAAAGACGGGACAAGGAAGTGGGTTGCATCCCTGGTAGGGATGTAAGTGGCCAGTCGACTACCTTCCCACCACCTCTGGCTGCCTCTATCACAGAGAGGCAGGGGTGGGAGGGAGTAGGAGCCGGTGCTGAGGGGGAAATCAGTAAAGCCAGTTTCCCCCTGCACCGTCTCTGTGAGGGCATGGGAGGCAGAGGCAGAGTGGGAAATGGCATGAGCGGGGATTGCTTCAGTCCCCACTCGCATCCATTCCCACTTCCCGCGTTTCTGCTTTTAAAATGTACAAGAGCCCTATGGGGCTCTTGTACATTTCAAAAACAGAAGTGCCGCAGGGAGCACAGGGAGAGCAGGGACTCAAGCAGTCCCCTATTGCCATGTACTCTCTGCAGCACCCCCTATGAGACGGCAGCAAGGGTGGGGACAGGAGCTGGTGATCGGGGGATCTCGTTGAAAAGCTGGTTCCCCCCAGCACTGTCTCCAGGGTGTCACCTGCCCCCCCCCCCCACCCCTCCTGCTGCCTCTGTCAGTCTGTCAGACGCAACGGGGGGGGGGGGGAGGAAGAGGGGAAGGGGACACTGCTGCAAAGCAGCCCCTGTCCACAGGGGTTCCAGCGAGGAGCTAGGCCCCCCCACAGACAGGGACTGTTGCTGCCAAGCAACCCCTGTTCGCGGCAGCCAGAGCTGGCCACAGGCAGGGGCTGCTCAGGCACCATCCCCTTTTTGTACCAGCCCTGGCTGCCATGAAGAGGCGCTGGTGCCAGAGCAGAGGCTGTCTGCCACAAACAGGGGCTGCTGGACTCAGCATGAGCTGGGACCAAGGAGTCTCGACTCGCACTGATTGCCTCGCCTCTGCATTTTAAATGTAGTAAGAGCCCAGAAGCTCTTACTACATTGAAAATGCAGAGCCGCACCGTGGGTGGCTCCAAAGCCAGCACAAGCCAGGACTGCTCAATCCCAGCTCAAGTCAGCTCCTATGGAGATACCCTTGCTGAGGCTCTGCAGAGCCATGCTTATCGACTAATCGTATAGTCGATACAAGTTGTATACGGTTAGCCAGATAATCTCATTTTAACATCCCGGAACTCCAGCCACTGAGTTAGTGGTGAAAAAGTTCCAACCAAAACACATTGACTCCTGACATCAGCTCACTCACAAGGTAGCCATTGCCTTCCGTTGGGCTATTTCCTGGTATGGGATGGTCAGCTCCAGTGCAGATCTCCATCTCCCCTCCCTGCTCCTGCATTTGTCCACTTCTGATTGCCTCTAGACTCTATGTGGCCTTCAGCCTGGGTTCTCGCTGCAGCTTGTCTAGAGCAAGCATTGCATATTCTCTCTCTGGCTGTAAACCCCAACTAAACTACTTTGTCATATCTACGCAACTGGAGTATGCCTAGTAAGGCAGAAGGGGTGTCGCTCTCAGCCTTCAGAGCAAAATTGACCCTTTCCTGCCAGTGCAGGGTGAGTGCACCCCATCACATCTAAACACAAAAAAATGTGTCCCTGCTCTATAGAGCTTACAGTCTTGGTGTATGTTGAGACACAATGAGGGGAGGGGAATAAGTGAGGAAGCTGATAAGGTAATGGTGAAATGATCCTGTTTTAGTATACTAAGCAACAGTCACAAAGTATTAGGATCTTAATCCATGCTTTTTGAGAGTCAAGTTACAAACATCTCACATTAAGCTATTTATCAACAGGTCCACAAATATAAAACTTCCCAATTCTCTCTTCCACGTGGAATCCTCCTTACTCCACCTCTTCATTTTAGGACTGCCTCTCCATTTCCCTCCCCCCCCCCCCCAATACCCTCTTTCGTAACACACAATTCTACAGTAACAGCTTTCACCATTCATGTTTCTTCTGGATCTGATAAAGAGGGCAGGGTGTGCTACTGAGGTCACTCTGATTGAAGTGCATCTCTTGCTGGGCATTAAGAATCAGCTCTCTGCTAGTAGGTTAAGTGCTTCACAACTCCAAACACTTGGCTTCCACCAGCCTAGAAAGTAGACAGGTCATTACCAAACAGGATGCCTGGGAATTAATCCATTAAGACAGAGCTGCTTTTCTGGATTTTTATATAATAAATCACTTTACCGAAGGTTAGTGACTACAATGAATTTGAAAGAAAATAAAAGCAGTTGTATTTCTGGGATTATTATAGTAACTTTTTAAGATAGTTGGAGTTCCAAAATCCCCACCAAATAAGACATGGAACTTTAAATAAGAGATAGGAGTATATTCGTATCATATATATTGTGAGCATTTATGGTATGCACTGTAATTATTGGCAGCAAAACTAGATCAAAATTGGTCAGCCAAAACTTTGTTCAACACTACTTAACCATTTTACAGTCACATATTTTCATCACCCATCTGTTAATGGTTGTTAGTTTTATGCTGTTATATTTGTGGAATAAATCTTCCAGTTTAGCAACAACTATGATTTGCTTTGACATTTATTTGCCATTAGAAATAAGATATGTGACTGCAGCAAGCCATTTCCATTAACTTAGCAACTAAAAATAGCCTTCAAAAAAGGCTCCCAGACTTTAGTGCAAGCCTTTTTCATACAGCAATCATGTCTTCAATGAAAGGAACCAGACATTTTCTTGTCCTATAGTTAATTATTGAGAAAGTTATCTCCTCATACTACTTAAGGCAATAGAAATAACTAGTTTAAACAAAGTAGTAGTAAAGAAACCTTTTCAAACATTCTTTTCAATACTACTTTAAAAAAAAAAGCAGAGAGCAATTCATATGGCCTGTTTGATTCATTTTGGACCAGAGAGAGTGTTAGAGAAACTATAAGCCAGCAGTGTTAGGACACGTACCTGAGAAACTTGAGTTCCAGTGATTATTTAAATAGAATAACTACAACAGATATTGATACAGTAGCACAGTGGTAAGGGCATTAACTTGAGAGATGGAAGACCTAAGTTCAAAGAGCTTGATGTACCAGAGAGAAGGGGGCTTTGATCCTAGGTCTCCTATAGCGTGGGTTGACATTTTGGGTATAAGAAATGCAGGCCTACCCCGGTAAACCTTTCAATCCCCAACCAAAGCCGAGCCCAGGGACATCTTCAGGCCCCATGCTTGGCCCCAATCCAACTCTAGTAAAGTGGTCACCAAGAGGTAAACCAGACTACTTCAGAGTATTTTGGAGACAAGTTCCACTACCCCATGGTGCCTGTGTAGTTAGTGGGAGTCCTCCACTCTGCTGTAAAGCAGAAAAACAAAGGAGCAAGTGCCCAGTCTGTGGTACCGTGGGGGGACTGATTTTTGTTGGGCTGAGGGATCCCTTTAAGAAACAAATGGCTTTTCCTAGCATCAGTCATAATTCTAGCCAGCTGAACATTACTGACCTCAACCCTAATCTGACCTCAGGACCCTCTGCTGGCCTTGCTCCAAATCTAATCCTGGCTCAAGGGCCTCTGTTGGCTCCAGTATTAACACTGACTTGGTTAAATCCTAATGCTGGTTGGTGAACCTTCCTGACCCCAACCACAGCTCGAGTGTGAGGCCCTTTGCCAGCCCCATCCCACATCCTGGCTCCATTCCCACCCCCAGCTCTAGCCCAAGGTACTCTGCTCTAACTTTAGCCCAACTCTCTTAAAGTGGTAATTAAGGGGTTGACTAGATTATTCAGAGTACTATGGTGTGGACTCATATGTTCTTCCTTTACTTCCCATCTTCTTGGTGGAAGATCCCCCTCCCCATTCTACTGTGATGTAGTTAACTAAACAGCAGGGTCTCAGTCAGTGATCCCATGAATAGATTTATGTTTGCTGCACAGAGTGCTGTTTTACAGAACTGGAGCTGTTTCCAGGCCTCAAACCTAACTTTGCCTGTTGACCACTATCATTCTTAGTTATAAACAGGAGCCCTTTGCTAGGCCCAGTCTGGGTTAGGGTTTAAATATTATGATCCCCCAGGATAGTGTTAGGCTTGAGCCCAGTTCCCAGGGCTAGGCTCAGGACTGGGGTTGATAGGATTCCTGGGAGTTGTATTAGGGTTACAAAAGGCAGAATAAATTAACAAAGTGCATCCTCTAGCTCACTTTGCTAATCCTAAATCCATTAATTTGCAGTAGGCCTTGCCACTGTTTCAGTGTCAACTGTATTCTCCCCCAGTCTTCCCTGAGGGTACATACTTACAGTTCCAAGCTCTCAGCCTTCATTTCTTTTGGGAGGAGACTTGCATTTATTCTTTGTCATTCCAGACTAAGGGGTTAGACTTGCAATCCCAATGCACCTGACTGTGATTTCCCCAGCAGTTCTGTCTGGGGTCCATCAGCTGTGGTTAATGTTTCCAGGGGCTACAACAGTATGTACCAGTTACAACCAGCCTTCACAAAGCTAAGTACAATTATTCTCAGGATAAAAGCATTATGGAAAAACACATGAAAAACACTAAAAGGTCCTATATACATTCTAAAAGCTTACCAGATTTCCTCCTAGGGGGCTGTAGCAGGCCAAAATCTTTGAATCTGAGTCACAAATCTATCAGTGGGTGTGATTCAGAAATGCTGTGCTGTTACAGCGTTATTGTGTGTGTCATGGAAAACTACAAGACTGAGCTTTTTCTTTCCCAACTCCTGAGATTTTTCTGAGATTTGCAGAAAAACAGTGAAATATATGAGTCTCACTTATATTTTGGTGCCTCTATAAAACTTCCTGCTGTAACCAGTTCTATATAATGTGGTGGTGTTTAGTGGAGGTAGAGAAAGAGTTGGGATGGGAGACATTTAATTGGTACTGTGTGGGGATGAAGTAGAAATAAGAGAAATTCTCTAAAACAAATAAAATAGATTATTGTTGCATGGTTTGGTAAAATTGTTTTATTTATGTTGATCATTTTGATTGATTTGTATTTTGCCAGCAGTCCAAGGCTTTATGATGGAATCTACTGTCCTGTTGCTACAAATCAATGGGTGCCCTGGGGAAGGATCTCTGGAACTCCTTGATAAGGCTAGGAAACAGTCAAAACACTTGGGCCATTTGTAGACAACAAGACATTTGGTAGGTACATCCACAGTACAAACAGCTTCTGGGAATGGAGAGGTAGTCCTGGATATTTGTACCTGGATCACCTGGCAAATGTCCTGTAGTTGCCTGCCTCTAAGGTAAAATTAAGAGGAATGAGACCCTCCTGCTAACAGAATGTCTTTTGGCCTAAGGCAGTGTTTCTCAAAGTTGTCCATGAAACTACTTTGAGAAAGCTGCTAACTGGCCCCACCGGTTTGTTTGTTTGTTTATTGGCACCGCAGCCATGGAGCCTCACAGCTCCCATTGGCTCTGGTTCACTGTTTGCAGCCAAGAGGAATCATGGGGTTTCAGGGACCACTTTGAGAAACACTGACTTAAGGGAAGGTGAGCCAAGAAAGCATGTTTTATGGTCTCATCTTTGCTTTTGATTTCTGTTAATATTTTGCATGTGCCAAACTTTATTAATAGCCAAGGTCGTATATCTCTGAGGAAGTTGACATATCATTTTATATATGAAGGTAATTGAGATTCTATTTATGGCAGAGTTGGGAAGATGACCTCTCTCTAAAGACAGATCTGAATCACATCCACTCAATTTCACAGCCTTTCAGATTGAATGTGTTTTCAGTGTTGCTGCAGGTGTGTGCAGGATTGAAGATAAGTGGAAAAAATATCTTTTGCTGGACCAACTTCTGTGGTTAGAAAGGATAAGTTTTCAAGCTTCACAGAGCTCTTTTTCAGTCAGTGCTTAGTCAATGAGCTTGAATGTCCTGTCTGTAACTGAAAAAACTTTAAAAACAACATTCTGCAGCACCTTAGAGACTAACAAAAAATGTAGATGGTATCATGAGCTTTCGTGGGCACAACCCGCTAGACTACACTCTATTTTGGGAGCCTGGAATAGAACCCATGCTTTAGTTTCACTAGTAAAATGTGTTTGTGACCTTGTAGAGGTTGGTCCATGCAGAAAATAACAGCCTGTATTTCTGCTACCAGCTGGTCCTGTAGTTCAAGTCAAAGAATTTGAGAAATGACTCAAAGATTCTACATGCAAACTGTACTTATCACCTATGTGGGAAAATAGTATGTGATTATGTAGTTAAAGACTGTATCATAAGGCATATAAATGAGGGAAATTAAAGATGCACAGGCAGCCTTAATTCTGGCTTTTTCCTAGCTTTTGAGTACTTGACTCTCCAGCTTTAACATTCTTTAACTTTACATTTTTGTATGTAGTGTAGGACCTTCTCTTAATTAGTATTAAGATCGTGCAATAATTGTTGGAAATATTTTGTGGTGTAAAACATAATTAGAAAAGAATGTAGAGGTTTGTTAATATTTCTTTTACTTGTTTGTATTTGGTTAATGGGTACTGTCCTTTTAGGAACATAGCAGGACATTTACCTGTGGAGTATATTTGCAAGAGACTGAGTAAGGTATGTTTGGAGGCTTTTTTTAACCTGTGTCTAGACAGTGGAAAACTCTGCCTTTGTAGGTTTCAAACTGGCCAGATCATGATATAATAAACTCATCTTTCAAGAATATAAGGCTTCTTCAGTAATACTAGCTCTTATAGGGGAACTAGATACCTTTGGGCAGCTAATGAGCTATAGAGTCTTTCACTTGTAGGTCACCAGTTTGAATCTATGTAGCTGTCACTCTTTCCTAATTCACTTCAACATGTTTCTCTTATTTTGGACTTTTGCATCAAGGTCAAAGAGTATTTCTATATTCCACATCAGGGTCATAGGACAATAAAGACTCCTTGCTGCCCAACGTAAGTATAAACAATATATAACTACTAACCTCTGTCAACAATGGCAATCCTGCCTAGTCCTCCCAAAACAGTCAAATCCAAAACATGAGGGTTTCTACATCATCCCTTTTTGAAGTTTAAGTGTAAAGTGTGTAAGTGTTCAAGAAGTGAGATCCTAGTTTGTTAAACCCATATACCTCCTCAATACCTTGTTCATTTGTTTCAACTCCTCAGAAAAGGAGCTGCTGTGGTAAAATCAAAAATTTAAAATTTGAGGTGAAGTGGTTTAGTTTTGACAAAACTAGGCATACAATAAATAGCTGGTTTAAATTTCAAGTATGGAGATTGGTGGTACCCTAAGGGATCTTTTGAGAAATAACCCTAGTATTGTAAGAGTTAAACAACTCTTTACCTCTTTTAGGGCATGTCTACATTTGAAATAACTGACGTTATTTCAAAATAAAGTGCGCATCTACACAGCAAGCCGTTATTTCAAAATTATTTTGTGATGGAGGACTTCTTACTCTGACTTCTGTAACCCTCATTTTATGAGGAGTAAGGGAAGTTGAAGAAAGAATGTTCTTCCTTCAATTTCCTGCTGCGTAGAGAGTGCCAAAAGCCAAATTAAGCTATTTCGACTTCAGCTATGCAATTAATGTAGCTGAAGTTGCTTATCTTAATTCAGCTTTTGCCCTGCAGTATAGATGTGCCTTTAGTTTAAATGTCATTCAACCAACCAACGTAACTTGGTTTGTTCTTGAAAGCAGGTTTCTGCAGCTGTTCAGTAATGCATGGGGAATTTGCAGAGGAAACTGTGAAGAGCTGACTTGAGTAAATAGGGTATCAGATCATTTCCCCTAGTACTGTTTGGCATCAGTGTTGGAAGGGATGAATAGATTTGCAGGCTGGATAGAGCCTTTTTTAGTGAAGCACTGAATGCCTATATATGTTATTTAGTTTGTATTTTGTATGGACTTGGAAGTTAAGAGTGAGTTTTTTCTCTGGTCATATTCTTAATGAGACCAACCAATTAGCCAGACTGATTTCCATAAACATGTCTTAGTCAAGGAGTAAAAGAAGATCCTAATTTCAGAATAAAAGCTTTCACCTGAATGGTTGTTGCTTCTATCATGAAGTCTCCAAACTAAACAGATGGAAGTGATAAAACACTTGCTACTTGCAGGACTGTAGGCTGTCTGAAATTCCCTGCTTTTCATGGATCACCTGCTTTTCTAATTTCTGACTGAGTTTTAAGGTAGTTGTTTAAACACATGGCAGCCCAGTGCTTAAGTGATAGCACATTGCCAAAGGCAGGATTCTAGAGTGGCTCCAGCTGCCTGGATTGGACTGTTAGTGAAACACACAGAGAGCTGTCTTCTGAATAAGGGTGTCTACTTCAGTTTCACTTGCACATACCAATCCTGGTCAGTCCAAAGTACTCATCTTGGAAGACATGGCTTAACATGGTAGTCAGCTGCATTCAGGAAAAAGAGGATGCTATGTCCTAGAAAAGCAGGGGGATAAGAAGGAGGGAAACATTCAGGCACACAACATATGAGCTACTGTGTTTGCCAGTCGGATAAATGGTAAGAAAAGGGCCATCCATAGTTTTTGCCAAAGTAATGCTATAACTTTTGTTTAGGAAATAAGCATCTGAGTTTAACATGAGACCTTGGCTTTCAGCATTTAAAGTGAGTTTTTCAGGTGTAATTTTTCAAAGCATTTGTGTATGCATGCATGGGTTCCAGTATATTTGTTTAAGCATTTATTCCTGGGTGTAAGTGGGGAGATGGACACACACACACACACAATTTTCAAAGAGAATGGCTGGGCATGTGCAGATGTGTGGACTGCAAGAAGCCATGTGTAAATTGGTTGGCTTGCAAGCATGTCCCTAAGTATTGGTATGCACAGCCTGCTCTCAGAGCTACATGGGCCCCACCCAGACTGTCAGTTAAGCAGTATGCACACTTCCTGTGCTGAAATAACAATGAAGAAAAAAGAACACCACCTTCTGTTGGATTTATCTTATTTTTGTCACTTGCAGCATATGCGCAATAGCATTGTACTTAGGATCTGGAATAGAAATGGATCTCAACATATCCCAGAAAATCAGAGCATCTCCAGACATGCTTACTGTATTCTGAAACAACACCCAATCAGAACTCAAATTTAAAGCTGCTTCCTATATCTATAAGAGATTGAAGGAGTAGCCTAGATGCAAGAAGGTAAAAAAATCAAGTGTTGCAGATGATGCCTATCTCTAGTCTGGAGCATAGAAAGATGGGAGATTGCATCTGTTTTTAATGCATGTTTAAAAATTTAAATCTCCTTTTTTATGTAATATTCATATGTATAGAATGTCCAGTCATGAGGCTGAACTAAAAGGATCTTAAGCATCTTTTAAGACTGAGGTGTCGTTAGAGGAGATTTTGGAATAAATTGATAAATTGAACTGTAACAAGTTACCAGGACCTGATGACATTCACCCAAGAGTTCTGAAAGAACTCAAATGTGAAATTGCAGAACTACTAATTGTGCTTTGTAACCTGTCCTTTAAATCAGCTTATTTACCAAATGACTAGCAGATAATGTGACTCCAAGTTTTAAAAAGGGGTTCCAGAGGTGATCCTGACAGTTAAGAGGCTGGTAAATCTAACTTGAGTACCGGGCAAACTGGTGAAACTATAGTAAAGAACAGAATTGTCAGACTCATAAATGACCATAATTTGTTGGGGAAGAGCCAACAATGTTATTTTTTTAAAGGGAAATCTTGTAACATCAATCTACTAGAATTCTTTGAGGGTGTCAACAAGCATGTGGACAAAAGGGATCCAGTGAATATAGTGTACTTGAATTTTCAAGAAGCCTTTGGCAAAGTGCCTCACCAAAGTCTCTTAAGCAAAGCAAGCTGTCACAGGAAAAGAGGGAAGGTCCTCTCAGAAAAACTCTCTAAAATATATAATAGATAACAAGCCAAACACTTTGACTTTTATATTACATGTTTCATTAGACATTATAATATGACATAAAAGCTGAGTTGATAATATTGCAAGGTTTTGTTTGTACCTTAATAAAAATGAAATTATTTTGACTATCACATTCTAATTATTACATTTTCAAAAGGAAACTTCATAATGTTTTTTCCATGGGAAATTTCAATTTTCCATTCCAAATACGAACTAAAAAAAATCAAAATTTTTGAATTTCCTGTGGAGTGGGAATTCTGTTCGAATGATTTCTACCTACCACCCTTTTGTAGGGAAAGGAATTCAGAAGTTGGTCAGTACAAACTTGCTTTATTTCTCATGGCTTGTCCATATCAGCGGTTCCCAACTGCCAGTCTGCAGACTGGTGGCGGGCCACGAACCTCTGACTGCTGGGCCGCTGCACACTGCTAGGCCATGCCCCCAGTTGCTAATGAGCCCTACCCGCTGGTGTTCTCCATAAGCTGTGCTCCTGCGTGCACACAAAAAATGTTCTTCCTGTCCACTTCCCCACACAGTAGCAGGATGAGTGGCATAGTGGTCAGCTGGGTGTGCTGTGGCTGGAGTTGGGTCCACAGTGAGGCTGTCCCTACTCGGGCAACCTCATCATGGCCCTGGTTCCTGCTTCGGCAGCCACTGTGCGGCCCAGCTGGCGGGGCTGCATGATGGGCCGCTGTGGTGCTCAGCTGGGGCCAAGTTCTGCATGGAGGGCGGCTGTTCTAGCTGCCGGGACCAAGTGCTGCATGGAGGGCAGCTGGCCCAGCAAACCCCTTCTCCCCCTGTCCACACTGACACTGCCAGGTGTCTCCCTCCTCCCTCTCTGCTCTGCATGAGCTGCCCCCTGGTCTCCAGCTG
Organism: Pelochelys cantorii; assembly: GCA_032595735.1. Classification (NCBI taxonomy): domain Eukaryota; kingdom Metazoa; phylum Chordata; order Testudines; family Trionychidae; genus Pelochelys; species Pelochelys cantorii. The sequence goes on from CM064330.1 coordinate 62,228,724, forward strand.
CTCCCAGCCAGTGCGCACATGCAGGGACCTGTTGCTGGCCAGCCGCACTGAGCCCTGGGTGTTTTATCCTTCCTGGGGACTTTTCATGCATAGGAAGCAAGGGAAATCAGGGTTCAAGGAATCAAAAAAGCAAGTCATTCCTTGATTCTGATATGCACTATACATTTATTTTTATTATCCCAGCATCTGCATTTTGTGTACTTGAAGAGCTCCTTACTTTATTGGCATTACATTTCAACAATTCACCATCTTTATGCCTCTGATAAAGTCCACATGACTACCCCAACACTGTCAGCCTGGGATCTACAAAGCTTTCACTCATTTATGCATGCATGCTGCAGTTTCATTTTTTTCCCTGGCTGGATGCTGCTGACATGAGGGTTAGGAGCCCACTGCCCCATTCTGTGCCGTCATTAATGTTTTTTGATAAGAAAGCACTGTCCATATTTTTGGTTATGTTTTGCAATTCCTGAATACTACTTTGGTAGGGAACAATAGTAATAAAAAATCTGTTACAAAGACATGTATTGTGTGCGCACAGATGCAATGTAAAATAACATGACTGCTTAAATTAATTAGCATAATAAATATGCAGATAAATTGCCATCATGAATAATTTGGCCGGTCCACCAAAAGTTTTTGAATGAGCTTGCCGGTCGGTGGTATAAAAAAGCTTGGGAACCACAGGTCTATATGGACTATTAGACAGAAGCAATCTGAAATGTGATTCTGTATCATGCTAGCCTGCCGCAGTGTAACTAATGATATACACTCTCTGATGCATGTTAACCTTGATTAATGCACTTCAGCTAGTCCTGTTCCAAAGAGGACTAGCTCAGAGAGTTCTAACAAGATGTTTACACATGAACATTTAGGCCATGGCTGGTGCAGGGTAGATACCTACCCCAGCATGCTGTGGTCCGATGGTTCACATAGGCAAGCCTTTGGTTTCATCAGAGATGTGGCAGTAGGATGGTCATACTCCAGTATTTTTATTAATTTCTTAGAAGTGGCCTCACTACCCTAGTATCTAAGTTAACTAGATGAAAGCTATCTCATGTATGTCTTCTCAAGCTGCACTAAGACCCCCCCCCCCCCCGCTTGCAATGTCGGCAAACACTCAGAAATAGTGGAATCATTTTTGCTGGGGCATTTCAGTCTGGGGATCATATTCTGGAGATTTTTTAAAATAAAGTAATGTGTTACTAGTGTTGACATAAAGCCTCTAGCATATGATTCCCCACGATGGTGCCATTTTTCTTTCTACACATTATAGAGAGCTTCTCATACTGTTCCCTCAACTAATATGGCGGTCTATTTCAGACCCCCATCTTGTGATTTATCAGTTAGTAGATCGATCCATAAATGTTCTAGATCCCCTCTTTTTTCAAATAGTCAAGAACTGTAATGATGTATTTGATACAAAGTGTCATTCCTCTTCCTTTCTGCCCACTCTGTCTCTACTATAAAGAGTGTATCCAGTGATTTGTGACTTTCCAGTCATGTGACTCCTCTCACCAGGTTTCAGTAATACCAATTATGTCACATTTATTTTAATAAATGGAGCATTTCTAATTCCTCCTCATTAATCAGGCTTCTAGCACTGCTCTATAGGCAACTGAATAATTTCTTCTCCTTACATGCCTTGATTCTCTGCATTCATGCTTCCTTGAGCTTGAGTTATTATAGAGCATGTGTATTGGGCTTAACCTTTTTAACAGGCTTCCTTTTAGAAGCTAGTTTAAACCTTCCCAGTTACTGTAAACTATCTGCTATCCTGGTTCCCTTTCTACTGTTGGAGGCTACTGTATGTATATATGTATTTCAGTGTTTAGAGGCATCCTAATTGTCCCTATTGGAAATGTTGAAAGAACATTACATTTGAAGCCCTTTATATATGTTGTGAAATCTAAAATTGGAATAGAGTAGGCCTAATATTCCATTGTTAACGCATGAATGGATATCTTTTTGTAAAACAATTGGGTTTCTCTAAATAATAAAAGACAGTGTTCTTAGGAGAAAGCTGGCATAAGAGGAGTGTTAAGATGAGGGACTTTATTTTCTTTCCAGAAGACCACATCTTTCTCATTTATCAAAACAGAGGGAAGAGACCAGTTCAACAGGGAAGATAATATCATATTATCAACTGTCCTCCTTATACACTAAATTCAAACCATCTTTCTTTCAGGAAAACAGAAAATAAAGGATCAAGAGAAGATGGACATTTTCAAGGAAATTTTTACTTGTTGCATGCTTGCCTATACAAACTTCAAAGGAAGCTGTGTATATCAGTAATTTCTGGAGGCTTTGCTTCCTCCATTGGAAAGCAGGTTTGTTGTCTAGAATGCTAGCTATTTCTATGGCCTCAGAGTATTTCACTTGTAACCGTTGCTTTCAGTGGGAGCTTCCAATCATTGCTGTCTATAGTCCTTTATCGCATTCCTGCTCAAAACACTCTGCCCGGCTGAGGGGCCTGTATACTAAAGGTTATGTTCAGATTTGTTGTATTATACTTGTGAGCCGTGGAACCTCAATTCTCCCAGGGATCTTTTATTAGAGTTGATAGGTGAATATTCTCTTAGCCTTTGGAAACACTTAGGCAGGGACTGGCAGAAATTCACCAAGGGTGGGGGGTCTCAAGGAATATTCCAATTATTTTTTTCTATGGCCAGAAGGTTACTGAGAAACGTTGTCAGAAAATCAACAGAAATTGTCACTCTCCATGTCTGTTCTTCCTCTTGGGGAATTTATGTTGTTAGACACCATAGTACGTACTTTTTTTGCTTATTTGAACATGTTGAGCCAACTAGCTTCCACTATAATCTTGCATTTTGTGCCCTTTTTATGTTTCCTTATTTTGGTTGGGACCAGCATTAGAACATTCCACATATCATAATGCAATACATGACTGACTCCAGTTTATAGACTTGAATGGTTCAAATAAGTTTCAGTAAGCAACCACAGCCTAAAATGCCTATCTTATCTGAAGCCAGCCTCTGTTCTCTTTTCACAGATATAAACTGTCAGGCACAGAAAAAAATCTGACTAAATTTAAAGCTGTGTGAAAATGTGAGTATCTGATGTCATTTTTGTTTCAAAATGGCATTGAAACTTGCATGTGCAAAACTGGAGATGTCCATTTGCTCAGCTATAATATTATACCTGGGCATATAAAATTCAAACAAACATCGGGACATTTTCCCCAATTTTTTTTGTGAAAAGCATTCCCTGTACCTGTACTACCCATTAAGCTTGTTGAAATTTTTCAAAATCTGAATTATGGGGAGAAAAATAATAGGAATGTAGAACATCTTTGGAATTAATTCTTGCTATTTTTCCCGTAGAGCCCCCCCTCCAGACAGTTCTAGAAAACATACTTATATATTTATGCATGCACTTGTGGTGGTGTTTGGAGAATGTGAGAATTTTGATATTTTATGCCAATATGTGCCTCAGTTTCCCCATGTGTTCAGAATTGCTATGCACTGACTGTAAAGAACAGGATGCATGAAGTGTTTTGTCATGTAATTGTCAGGCGTGAAATGAATGGGTTGTTAAGGACAGGCTTGGACCAACCCAAAACAATGGAAGATCCTACAGAGCCAGTGGAAACCCTAAGAACTGAACAATTTGCATTTTCCAGTAGGAGGCTTCCACCATTGGGCCCCTGAGCAAGGCAGGGGTGGGGTGGGGGGTTCCCATCAGCAGAGGTAATCTACTTCTATGAAAAACAGTAGCTATGTTGATGAAATAATTCTCTTGTCAACTTAGAACTGTCTACACTGAGGCTTAGGCTGGCTTAACTATATGACTTGGAGGGTATGGACTTTTCATTCCCCTTAGCAATACAGCTGGGTCACCTAACTTTCTAGTGTAGACCATGCCTCAGACATGGAAAGAAGAGAAACCAAGATGGTTCCTACAGCAGCGAGGCTCAAGGGAAACCTAATGGCCACTATGGATTGTGCTTTAACCTTCACTAGTCGTTGATTACCTAAGGACTTCTGGTGCTTGGTTCCAGTTGACTAATAACCCCTATTCTGCTTTGAAATGGCTTCCCTGGTGCCCTGTGAATGCTCAGTGTGGTGCATTGATCCTAAAGAGGGGAACAATCTCTGAAGAGGAGTCTAGCTTAGTTGGACTCCCTGGGCACAGTTCAGGGGGTGAAACAAGACTCCTGGAGCCAGAGTCTCTGACTTAGAGGCACTAAGGCCACACGACTTACACTTATGGAAGAGTTGGAACTGCTGAAGGCCTGGCTCACTGAGGGGACACCTCCCATAGATCATTTAAAAGTCGGGGCATAACACTGGTCCTGTGGAACTTATGCTCAGCCAAAGTGTCATATCACATGTGTTGTTTATGCCAAAGTGCTGAGGCCTGGCAGGTAGGTTAGAACTCTGATCACTATAGCCTCAGGTAGCTTCCCCTGATTGAGCAATTAGCTAATCAGAAAGAGACCCTGGAGAGGTAAGAACTTCTTAGCCCACAGATGGCTAACCTGGTAAAAGCCAGGAATGATTTGTTACAAAGGGGGAGAACTAGACTAGCTGAACCCTCTGCTGAAAGAACTCTGGAACTGCGGGGATCCCTTTCCTTCTTGGAGGCCTGGTAAAGAGAGACTGAAAAACCTAGGGATTGAAAACAGTGAAGCTGCACTGAACTGGGGGAAGTGAAATGGTCTGAAATAAAATACAGACAGAATGCCAAAAGAAAGAGGGGCTGAGCAGTTTCAGGGGTGTCAGAGAATAGGACAGAGCCCAGTTGCATATAGCTGCCTTTGGATATGTAGACATAAAATGGGCATCTGTAATTTTGTGGGTGTAAATTTAGAGGCCACTTTGGACATTTGGCCCCTAAGGTGAAATTAAATTTGGCTCTTCTGCTGCTGTTTTTACTGTTTCCTAATAGCAGAAAGCAATGTCTTATGGTCAAAACTGAATTTGGAGTCTGGAAACACTCCTTTCCAGTAGTGAAGAGTAATTATGAGAGTGTCAAAACCAACAGGTCTCAGACTGTTGAACAAAATATAGAGTAAAATATAAATGGAATGAGCTTTCATAGAATCATAGAACCATAGAGCTGAAAGAGACCTCAGGAGGTCATCAAGTCCAGCCCCCTGCTCTAGGCAGGACCAATCCCAATTAGATCAACCCAGTCAGGGCTTTGTCAAGCCGAGACTTAAATACCTCTAGGGATGGAGACTCCGCTACTTCCCTAGGTAACCCATTCCAGTGTTTCACCACTCTCCTAGTGAAATAGTTTTTCCTAATATCCAACCTGGACCTCTCCCACCACAACTTAAGACCATTGCTCCTTGTTCTGTCATCCGTCACTACTGAGAACAGCCTTTCTCCAGCCTCTTTGGAACCTCCCTTCAGGAAGTTGAAGGCTGCTATCAAATCCCCCCTCACTCTTCGCTTCTGCAGACTAAACAGACCCAACTCCCTCAGCCTCTCTTCATAGGTCGTATGCTCCAGCCCCCTAATCATTTTGGTTGCCCTCCACTGGACCCTCTCCAATGTGTCCACATCCTTTTTGTAGTGGGGGGCCCAGAACTGGACACAATACTCCAGATGTGGCCTCACCAGAGCCGAATAAAGGGGAATAATGACATCTCTGGATCTGCTGGCAATGTTCCTCTTAATGCAACCTAATATGCCATTAGCCTTCTTGGCTACAAGGGCACACTGTTGAATCATATCCAGCTTCTCATCCACTGTAACCCCCAGGTCCTTTTCTGCAGAACTACTACTTAGCTGGTTGGTCCCCAGCCTGTAACAATGCTTGGGATTCTTCCGTCCCAAGTGCAGGACTCTGCACTTGTCCTTGTTGAACCTCATCAGATTTCTTGTGGCCCAATCCTCCAATTTGTCTAAGTCACTCTGGACTCTATCCCTGCCTTCCAGCGTATCTACCTCTCCCTCTAGCTTAGTGTTATCTGCAAACTTGCTGAGGGTGCAATCCATCCCCTCATCCAGGTCATTAATAAAGATATTGAACAAAACCGGTCCCAGAACCGAACCTTGGGGCACTCCGCTAGAAACCGACCGCCATGCTGACATCGAGCCGTTGATCACTACCCACTGGGCCCGGCCTTCTAGCCAGTTTTCTATCCATCTTACCATCCATTTATCCAATCCACATTCCCTTAACTTGCTGGCAAGAATATTGTGGGAGACCATATCAAAAGCCTTGCTAAAGTCAAGGTATATCACATCCACTGACTTTCCCATATCCACAGAGCCAGTTACCTCATCATAGAAGCTAATCAGATTGGTCAGGCACGACTTGCCCTTTGTGAATCCATGCTGACTATTCCTAATCACTTTCCTCTCCTCCAAGTGCCTCAAAATGGATTCCTTAAGGATCCCTTCCGTGATTTTACCAGGAACCGAGGTAAGACTGACCGGCCTATAGTTCTATGGATCGTCCTTCTTGCCTTTTTTGAAGATGGGCACTACATTTGCCTTTTTCCAATCATCCGGGATCTCTCCCGATCTCCACGACTTTTCAAAGATAATGGCCAAAGGCTCCTCAATGACATTTGCCAACTCCCTCAGTACCCTCGGATGCATTAAGTCTGGACCCATGGATTTGTGTATGTTTAGCTTTTCTAAATAGTTCCTAACCTGTTCTTTACCCACTAAGGGCTGTCGATCTTCATCCCATCTTGCATCATTTAGCGCATTCGTCTGGGAGCCCACCTTGTCCGTGAATACAGAGGCAAAGAAAGCATTGAGTACTTCAGCTTTCCCCACATCATCTGTCACTAGGTTACCTCCTTCATCCAGTAGAGGCCACACACCCTCTCTGATCACCTTCTTCTTGTTAACATGCCTGTAGAAACCTTTCTTGTTATCCTTCACATCCTTAGCCAGTCGCAATTCCATTTGCGCTTTTGCCTTCCTGATAACCCCCCAGTATTCTCGAGCTATACATTTAAACCCCTCCCTGGTCATTTGTCCAAATTTCCACTTTTTGTAAGCTTCCTTTTTGTGCTTAAGTTCACCAAGGATTTCTCCTGTAAGCCAATCCGGTCTCCTACCATGTTTGCCTCTCTTGCTACACATCCGGATGGTTTCCTTCTGTGCCTTCAATAAGGCTTCTTTAAAATACTGCCAGCTGTCCTGGACTCCTTTCCCCTTCATGTTAGCTTTGTGACCTGTGACTGATGGTGTTGACATTGTCCCTCTTGGTTCTACCTTGGGATGTTGGTCTTTGCTAGGCTTGTGGAGTATTTTGATCTCCCTCCATCATCCTCTTAATCATGGGGAAAACACTGAGTTTATTTTTTTGAAATGATTTCATAGGAAGGACACTAGTGACAGCTCATGTATTTACATGACTGAAACATCCCAGCTGAATGGATTCTAGGTACTCTTTAAGAAAACAGAGTACAGCCTTCTACACCTAGAATGTCTCAAATGCCACAGTTTCTCTCCCTCCCCCCCCCCCCCAACGTACCCAATCAGGTAAATAAAAAGTCCCCGGTGCTCTCTGTACATCAGGTTGGTAGACTGAAAATATTCTTAGCAATGGCATTCTAGGTCAATACGCTGGAATTCCTTGTATGTTTAGTATGCTTCTGTAACCCACTCACCTGCTGGCTGTGCCTCACTGTCCCATGAGAGAGAGAGAGATAATCTGCTTTTGCTACCAGTTACTCTGCTAGCTCCAAAGGCAGAAGTCTGTGCTGATGCTCATTGAATAAGCAGCTGGATACAAATGTATTAGTTTCCTCAAGGGTTTTTCTGTGGTGTTCATCATGTTCACAAATATCAGTGAATCTAATAAACCCCTGTGAGGTGTGTTGGCATTATTACCCCCATTGTACATATGGGAAACTACTAATTTTGGGTGCCCAATTTGAGATGCCTAAAACCTGATTTCCAGAGTACTTGGCATTATATATTTCTTCACCTGTTCAAAGCTCAGCTACCATTGACTTTAGGTGAAGCTCTGAGCACTCAGCACTTCTGCAGATCAAATGCTATTATCTTAAGATGGGCAGTCAAAAATGAATATGCATTAAGCATCGTGAAAAGCTTTAAGTAACTTGCACAGCATCTGTGGCAGAGGTAGGGATACAATCCAGTTATCTGGGGTAGCGTTTAAGTGCCTTAAGCATGAATTAATCCTTTCCCTGCAGTCTGCGTCCTCATTCATCACACACCTTCCAAATTCTGCGACAAATGAAGCAGGGCACCTACAGACAATAGTTATTGATTTATCCCTAGCATTGGTCCATTCTGTGCATTGAACAAAGCAGGGCTCCCATGGATTTTTCTAACTTTACATCCTGAATATTCTTGTGTACAGTTAAATGTACAAAACTATGTTAAACTATAGGTTGCCTAACTATAGCAGGTTACACTATAAATTCAGTCTAACACAGATCAGCAACATATAGATCCCCTAAAACTATTGCCATCTGTTTTTACAGTGAAAATCAAGAGTGCACTGTAAGAACATTCTCAATATTCATTGACCTGGTATCTATCCTGAAGGACTCTGATTGTTCTTGTTCTTTTGGCTCCTGAAAGTCTATTTATCTTTCTCTGAACATGTCACTTATGATTTTCCTCATGTCCACTGGGATGCACTGAAAAATGAGATGTGGTGCTTATAGTGAACTTTTTGCTGATAAAATAATTCAAGTAAATAAAGATAGATGGCATACCCTCTGCAATGCTTGCTCTAATATTATTAGTGGCTTTTGTCAAGTACTATGTAACAATTAAGGTACCTGTTTATTCAGTTTTGTGAGTCATAGGCCAGCTTCATAGAAGGAACCAGAAGATTACACAAGATAAGGTCTTATAGTTGTCACAGGGAAATTAGCATCAATGATGCAGAAAATAAGTGTTATAGTAGAAGGTTACTGCTGTTAGTTTTTTTTTCTTTTTTTAAATCTGTTCCAGAGAACATGGATTCCTCATGGGTTTATAACATATAGAGGCATCAGGGAAGAAAGATCAGGGCAAGAACCACTTTCTCTGTAGAGCCATTAGATAGGGGTTAGAAAAACAAAGCAGAAGGAAAACCTGGTTTGACCTTTCCGTCACAGCTGGCCTATAAATGTAATTTAGCAGGATACACAACCACTGCTGCTAATGATTAGTAGAAAATTCATCTGAAAGCTCAGAAAGGATAATGTAGTGTTACAGAGCAGGCTAAAATGTCTTAAATGCACAGTAATCTTGCAATAAATCAGACTCAGCTATGAAAAAAGGAAGTGAGGACAAATTGCTGCTTAAACTACTCTATAAGGATTAGGCTTTTCTAAACCAAAACAATCAACACCCAATTCCCAAAATCTCTTACATGTAATGTAGCATAGTTAAAATCTAGATGCTTGCTTTCACATACAGCACCCACATCATATGTAATGCACAAACCTGATTCTTCATGTATTGGGCACAGCAGCAGTGAGGTGCCAGTGCTATAAGGAAACAGCATTCCCCCTGCCCCCCACCCAATGAACTGCAGGGAAAAACAGCAGAGAAGAGATTAAGCAAGAACATCCTTATTTTTCTACTAACCTATCAAAAGGTTTATTGGATTGCATACAGGGAATTATGCATTTTGTTCTTGTCACACCAGAGAGGAGAAAGAAAAGGAGGAGAAAATTGCACAACTTAAACGTTACTATAATAAAGTCAGGAGTAACTATGAAAATGGTGAAAGTATACTGGTAATGCAATTAAAATATATTGCTCAAACACGTGCCATTTTAAAGAAATTTTCTATAATCTGATTATAGGGTTACCCTGATTAAATTTACATTTTTGTTTTTCTGTGGTTTAAGGACACCTTTAAAGTAATGGGAAGAGTCAGGCTGACTACAAAATAAAACATCATCATGGCCAACATTTATGTTAGAAAGTCTCAGAGGGATAGCTGTGTTAGTCTGTAATTTTAAAAACAGTGGGTAGTCCTGTGGCACCTTAGTCCTCCTCTACACTGTGGAGCTATTTTGGGATATCAGAAGTATCCCAAAATAGCTATTCCAAAATAGATTTTGAAATGACAGGCGGCTTATTCTGACAGCCCGGTAACCCTTGTTCCACGAGGGTTAAGGAGCATTTTGGAATAGCAAGTTATTTCAAAATACACTAGAAATAAGCTAAGCGATTTGCATGGCTTATTTCGAACTAAGGGTGCTATGAAGATGCACCCTTAGAGACTAACAAATATATATATTATCATGAGCTTTCGTGGGCAAAATCCACTTCTTTAGGAGGCTGAGTTTTATGTGACAAAAGTTGACCATTGGTAGTTTAAAGCATGTTCATGTGCCTCTTCATTAAGGAGGAGCTGAATCTTAACTTTTCCCACCAACACAAAATTCACAGAAAGTTCCTCCTCCCATTGCCATCAATTACACATAGATTAAAATGGTTTTAAGAACAAGGCTCTTAAATTCATAATTAAAGATAAGTGAACTGTTTGATATCAAATAAAAGCATGGCTGAATCATCAAAATTTAAACCAATCTCCTCTCTTTAAATCAAAAAGGTTTCGGAAAACATTTTTTTAAGATAGCTTCATTTCATGTTTCTGTATATAAAGCATCATAGTGAACCGACCAAAGCAGTAGAGACTGAACACAGCAAAAAATTCTTGGCAATAGTTGTGCCAAAACTTTAAAAATCTGGAAAGACTGAAAAAATCTCTGAAGAGCTCTGGAGTTTCTGATGAGTTTTGAAAAAAAATCTGAATTGTAGTGCTGATGTAGACAAAATCAGATTTAGTGAAGTTCACCCAGCACTAACCACAGCTATTCACCTCATTAAGAAATCTAATTTACTACTGCTGCATGCACGTTCCCGCCTAGTGAAAGTAATGGGCATTATGGAAATACAATATATATATCAAGAGGACCCATATAGTGTTTCTACTTTAAACCAGCTTTACCTTCATAGATATTCAGTGTTAATACTGACTGATAAAATTCTGTCAACAAAATCTTAACCAAAATCCAAGACAATTAGGAACAAAAATAGTAAAGCGATATTTTTGCTACAGAAATTTTCAACTAGCTAAAACCTGTGGTTCTTAATTGAATAGAATGACAAAAGAGTGAGAATATACAGCAAATACAGAAAGGAAAAAATATACAGCTGGCTCTATCATAGTCAATATAGTATATAGGATACCACTGAAAAATCCATACCCCTGAGTAACATTGTTAAGCTGGTCTAACCCTCTGTACAGACAGTACTACGTCAACATAAACATTCTTACGTCAACCTAGCTGCCACCCCTCAGGGAGGGTACTTATGCTCAGGAGAGAACTCCTTCCATGAGTATAGGTGGTGTCTATACTGAAGTGCTGCAGCTGAGCTCCTGGAGTGTTTCAAATGTAGACAAGCTCAGTAATGTGCTTCAAATTACAGAGATGAACTGGAAATGATCCTCAAATAGACTATGAAAGCTAACGATGAAGCTGCATCTGACAAAGTGGGTCTTTGCCCACGAAACCTTATGCTCCAATAAATCTGTTAGTCTATAAGGTGCCTCAGGACTTCTTGTTGTTTATGTAGATTCAGATTAACACGGCTACCCCCGATACTTATGAAAGCTAAATCTTTTAACTAAGCACCAAAAATGGAGTGGAAATCTCATGAGATATCCCAGTAACCTTGCTTCTAGTTGGGCCAGATCTATAAGTGCAGAGGAGTGCAAAGAGCAAGAAGAAAGACATGTTGAACAAGTAGAAAGCTAACATAATGGAAAACAGAAACAAGGTTAAGGGAACAGGGGAAAGAAGAAGCGTGGAGAAGAAGGGGAGCATGGATAGCAGGAAGACTGAGGCTTAAGTGAAGAAACTGTGAGGAAAAGTTTTGGAGAGATTTGGAGCAACATCTGTAGATTCTAAACAGATAGTGAGAAAGAGACACGTTTAAACAAGTCTCATATAATAATTCCTTACACTGAAAATCTTCACTTTTGAAATTTTAGCTTTGTCTTTTTTTACCAGAAGCACTTTTTCTTTATTCTCATAATAATTTATATTAGCACAGTCTTTGTTTTGCTCAATGCAAGGTGGATTGATGTAAGGTCTAGTAGTTTAAATGAACTTGCAGGAAACCTTGATTTAAATAATAGATTTTAATCACTTATAATTGTTAGTTATTTTCCTAAAGGAAGATCCATTCTCATTGGTTGGTAACCATTAGAAAGTTTTACTTTACAAACAGTTATAACATTTACACTGTTTGATACCATTTTTTGATAGCCAGGAGGCTATAAAATATCCATACACATGGATTTTATAAATATATAGTTTAACATGCATATTTTCAAATTCTTAATTTTTCTTTTTATTAGTTTGAAAAGGTGAAGGGTGCACTTCTTATTTGCTAGATTTTTTTTTTACTCAGGATTAGTGTCAAACTGCATTTGAGGGTTAGAAATTGTAATTCAGTTAAATATACAAAATAGTATTTTAGCATAATTTGCTTTTTAATAATTAAATTACCCTTTAAAAGTGTTGGATATATAAGAACAAATACAAATATAAACTGTTTTGCATTTAAAACTAATTGGTTTATTAAACAAAGGATGGTTTAGCTGCACTTCATTCACTAATTTTTTTCTAATCACTATGAGCCAGATTTTCAAAGGTATTTAGGTGCTAGACGGATTGCCAAGAGTTCCTAAATATTTGGGTGTGTAACTCCTACTGAAATTAGCAAAGTGCTTTTGAAAATCTCACTAGGTATTGATCTGAATTTCAGCAGCTTAAATGCTTTAAAATCTGCCCCCACATATTTCCAGATTTTAGAATTAGATCTTATCCTCTGCCACTTGCCTCTGTTGCATAGGTTGGGAGAAAGGAAAAAAATTTTTTCCTGCTTTTCAACCCCCAGTTGGTTTCTTTTTCTCTTTGAATAAACTAGGCCAAATGAAGAAAATATTGTATATATCTGCACCTGCTAGCTACATTGAAATCCCAAAGTAAGATAAGTTTGCATCACAAATATAGATACTTTCAGTTTGGAAAAATATAAACATCACCATTTGCTCAGTTGTACAGCCTGAACAAATAGACATTTAATGCAGTGAAAAATATAGTGACATCCTCCTAAACCATGAGTCTCCCCCTGAATCTGTATAATCGGTGTTGATTTTTAAATAATCTGATTATCATTCGAGGAGGGCTCACTCATGCTGCATATTCTTTATTAAATTATTTTGGTAGATGATAGTTGGGGGCTGAAACATAGGTTGTCATAATTTCAAATTGAATTTCAATAAGATTTTATTTGTACAAAGACAATATTTTTAACAAATAGAAAAATCAGATTGAAAAACTTATTGCTTTTTATGCACTCTGGATCAATAAAGTTTCACAGCAAAGCATTTTTCATGCTTGCTTAGTTACAATCAATCAGTTTTGATGAGTGCTTGTGTGAACAATTTTCATTATAAAAATGCCTTGTGGGGCACTTTGAAGAAGAGTTTCTGAAGCTTGGGAGCAAAGGAGAAATTGTCCAAGACCAATCTTCCCAGTCTGTTCTTCTGGTTTGATTGCAATATATTCTAGAGGCCTGGTAGGGCTGTCAAGACTTACTTTTCTAAATAATGCTGTCACTTGTGATGTGTTAAGTGCCTATGTCTGGGATAAAAACTGCTGATTGTAATTGGTTTACATTCATTGTTAAACTATTGAAAATAGTAAAATGTTGTTATAGTAATTTGGCTGCCCATTCAAAAGGAGGAGGGGCTAAAGCAAGCCAAGGGGAGCCTGCACAGAGCCCTACAATTACTAAATGGCTTGTTGGAAGCCCATAAGGAGGAGGTTTGCTGAGGCAGCCAGTGTTACCCAGCCTGTTGATCATGCCACTGAAATTGACTACCTGGATGTAAAAAGGGGCTGCTTAGTAAATCTGGGGGCAGTCTGTCCCTGGACCTGGAAGGAGATTGATTGGCTGCCTAGAAGCACCTAGGTAAAAGAGTGCTGGGCAGGGCAGTAGGGTTGGGGAGAGTTCTAGCCAGATGTGGAAGGGCCTAAAATAGTGTTCCTCAAAGTGGGCTGTTGGCCCACTTTGGGAAAGCTGCTAGCAGGCCCACACTGCTTTGTTTACCTTAGCCACAGAGTCTCGCAGCTCCCATTGGCTCCAGCTTGCCATTTCCAGTCAAGGGGAGCCACAGGAAGTGGCAGAGGAGTGATACAGGTGTATGGCCCACTTTGAGAAACACTGGCCTGGAAGATGCTTGGGCTATGTGGAAGTGGCCTAGAGAAGAAGAATAGCAGGAGGGCAGCAGATGGCTGCCACTTGAGGGTCTGTGGGTGAGAGCCAAGAGGAGTGGGAGGACCTGGATGTCCTCCTGTTGCCAGTGATAAAAGTGGACAAATAAGACTGCAGTGTGCCCCTGGAGTAAGGGGACAGATTGGGCACTGAAGCAAGTGTTTAGGCTAAGAACTGCCAGGCCCTGGGAGGGCAGACAATTAACAGAGAGCGGGTATACCACCCACAGGGGGGAAAGGAGCTGGAAAAGAGCTAATTACCAAACCACCAGAAGAAGGTGCTGGATAAGGGGGTGAGTACTCACCTTCTTACTCTTGGTATCCCACTTACCTATTTCTGAATGAGTGTAATGATGATAGTGTCCTTAATGAGTCAGATACAAGAACAAAGGTTAATGGCTTTCCAGTGGAGAAACACTGGTGTATACTTCATATATCTTGGTTTAGGGCTTGGGCACAGTCAGTGTGCAGTGAGCTGAGAGAGATTAGAATGGCTATAACATGTTGCACTTAAAATTGGTGATGCCAACATTTTTGAAGTTTGTGACACTTTTAATCTATCTCTTAAGAAAAAGTCATAACAAAGGTAAAAAGCATTCGGGACAAAAAATAAGCTTACGTATCTGTAATTACATCCAATAAAAAAATTGTTCACAAAAGAGGAGAATTTTCTACTATATTCAGGATAACATTATCAGTGGGGTGGGGAAAGAAAGAAGAGCAGGAAAGAGAAAGGAGTTGGCATCTTTTAAAAAAACCCCACAAAATAGAAATATAGTAGTTGTAAGTGTAAGCAATTTTAAGCTGCTATTTTGTTCCCAAATGCAGAATTGAATTATTTTAGGAAGCAGCAAACAGCTGTAAGCAAAAATTAGCCAACTAGACAACATAGGGGTTTTGGAAAATGTGTGAAATAGCATGTTATTCTTTCTATGTGGCTTTGACATCAACAAGGCCTTCACTTGGTCTGAATAAAACAATGTGCTTTTTTTCTTTCCTTGGGCACAATTGCAGTTCTACAGGAAATAGTTAATGTTAGAACTCAGAGAGAGAGAACATCTTCACAGAGCATTTTTCTCCCTATAAGCATGTTGGCCTTGGCTACATCAGGGAAAATAAATACCTTTTGCTCATTATAAAAAATATTATGCTTTTTCCATGCTGCCTTCATTAATCGTTTTTTATTAATAATTCTTTCAAAGGAAACAACCATAGAAAGTGGTTGATTGGGTTTATTTAAAAACAAAAGCAATAGCTGGATTAAGTGTAGTCCCCGTACTAAAGGTGCCTCTGCTTATTCTCTGGGAAGATCCTGTGTGCTGCAATCTAGTCCCAGAGACTACAATTCCCTTGAGCCCTGGAGGAAACCAGGAAGGAAGTGACTCTTTGTTTGGGTGCTGGGGGTCTCCACGTGTATGGAGAGACTCTCAGCAGTCTGTGGACTCTTCCCTTTGTTTTTGGAAAAGAGGAGACAGGCTGCTGTGGAGGAGTTTTAGCCAGTCCAGGAGCTGTTAGGTTGCAGCTATAGACTTGGATTCAGAGCCTTTGGGACTGGGATTTAGCAGGCTGCTTCTGATTTGCCCTTTGGCTGTACCTGTGGCTAGAAGTACTGCTCTGCGCCCAGCACACAGAAGGAGATTAGAATCATCCACTCCAGCTGCAAAAAATTTCAAGCGTGCCCACACAAGCAAGAGTATGGTATTGTGAGTCCTGAGCAAATGCCGGATAGATATGTTCCTATTATTTCTGTGTATTTTTGTTAGTGTTATTCACTGTTAATCTGTTAAACTCTGTTTCTTTAAGTTGTTAAGTAAAGGTTGTTCCTTCTACTGTAATCTATCAGATGTATACTATTTATGATGTGTAATTGTTGTTCTGGAGCTAGATCCAGATTATTGCTGGAATAATTTTATTCCTGGAGGCTCCCAAGGCACACCATTAAGTGTGAACAGGGCCAGCCAGGTGGAGGCACCGCCATTATATGTTATTTATGAGCAAGGGACAGCAGCAAGGAGGTGGATAGGGTTTCCCCAACTAAACAACATCACCACTGGGGTACTTGGGATCTCCTTTTATATTAAAACCATCAGGTGCCCAGTCACACCTGTGAGTGTGACCTGCTCCCGAGTAACCTGGGAAGGAAAAAGGGGGTTACATAAATATTCACAAAATCTTTGCCTGATGATGCAGATCAAAATGATCAATAGAATCCAAGAAACCAATAACAGCTTACCAGGAATTTTCATCATTTTCCCCAACACTGGCTTAGCATTAAGGGTGGCAAAAATAAAAGCCTCAGTGATGACCAAGGCACAGAAGTTCTTGTAACAGCTACTAACTGGGTTCACCATAAAGACTGATTCAGTCAGGATTCTTATTTACTTTTAAACATGAGTCTATCAGGCCAATACATGTAGGGTGGGATTTACTGAAAAAAATAAATTCAACATTGGCCTAATTCTGCTCTTAGTGAAATCAATGAGAATGTGACTTCAATGGCTGTAGAATTAAGTCCATACTGAGGACTTTGGAAAATTCCACACCAAGTACAGGTTCAACCTTTGTCGTCTGGGATTCTCTAGTATGGCAATATCTGTAGTCCATGGGACCATGGATATTGATGGACCAGAGAGCCCCAGCCACAGAGGTTGCCAGCGGCTGGGAGCTTAGGCCGGCAGCCTGTAGGGCCAGTGTCTTGGTGGCAAGAAGTCCAGCCAACGGCCAGCATTGGGAGCAGGGCTGGGTGGGGAGTTGCACCAGCCGAGAGCATAACTCCGCCAGCCAGGGATACAGAGCCCTGGCTATCCAGGGGTGTGGGGCTGCCACCAGCTGGGGGACAGAGCCCTTGGCAGATGGGAGCAGAGAAGCTCCTGTGTCTGAGGACATGAAGCCCGTGCAGACTAGAAGTGCAGAGCTGCTACTAGCTGGGGGGCACACAGACTCTCTGGCCAGAAGAGCAGAGCCGCTGCCAACTGAACCCCAAGAACTGGAGTGGGGTGGTAGCCTGGAGTGGAGCCCCACCAACAGCTGGGGACAGCACACTGCCTGGGCTGGTGGCCAGGAGGTGAGCTTCGGAAGAGTTGGAGGCTTCACCTCCCCTGGTCCAACAAATTCTGTCCTTTGGGACCACTCAGGTTCCAAGGGTGCTGGACCAGGGAGGTCCAACCTGTGTCTGTAACTTGTCAGATAACATGGATGCATCCAAGTTCTTCTGAAGTCAGTGGGAATCTTTGATTCCAGTAGGAATGTGAATGTGAATCGATTCCACTCTCGTATTTATTGACATATTTCTTTAGATCTATTAAGTCAATAGATGTATAATTTTGTTTGTAATGAAAAGGGTTCCAAAGGAACTTTATTCATATATTTTAAATGACTCAGTATACCATCATGTCCCTTACTAATTTAGGACAATTATGTGTATCCCTATTTTAAGCTCATGTTTATTTTTCAAACTTCCTAATGTAATTGGAAAGTCACATTTTACTTCTTAAACTAAAACTGTTCATAAACTATGGCTCAAATCCTATATATCTATTTCATTGGGGCAAATGACATATTACCCTGTAGTCTTGTGTACTGTATGATGGCTGTGTGCTATTTGGGCCAATACTGAGTTGATAGGGAGGACCCTCTTCACCTCCAACTGGACTTGGTCTCTTCCTTCATGATGGAAGGATTCACTTTTTATTAGACTCCACCTCATGAAGCAGCTTCATAGCTCATGACCTCATAAAATTCCTTAGCTGCTGAGGAAGGATCCTGTACTACAGAATTTCATTATACCTTGCAATCTTTGCATCAAGACTACAAGGAGACTGATGCTCCAGTATATTGAGGTTTTTTGTTCTAAGCAGACACAGACTTACTCTCAAATTTTACAATCTTACACTTATTTTATCATCACATAATTAAGTTTAGAAAGATTAACTTTGCTTCCAATAGTTATTCCTAGTGGATTGTGACCAGTTATAGAAGAAAACATCATTTATTAGTCACACCCGGGGAAGAGTTTGTTCTATTACAGTACATAATAATAGAGTATGTAGTAATAATCTTCAGGAATTATTGCTTCAAATATATAAATGATACTTACTATTGATTTACAGTTAAATGGGTCTTCTATACAAAATTGGAAGCTTAATCCAAAAGGCGGAGGCAGGGGAGGGAGGGACTTTAGGAAAGAAAAAGCTTGCTGTGTTAGGCAGTGTCCAGGTTAATCCTGATTTTATAAAAAGAAAACAATTCTACTCATGTATCTGTAGAACAAAGGCCCTATTAAAGGTGCGTAACAGAATACGGAGTTAGAAAAGGAACATAAAATCTCTCTAATCCCATGATATGTTATGAAATGGAACATTGGTCAGCTTTTTTAAAAAAAGATGCTCCGTGAGACAGCTTGTGGCTTTGACAATGGGATGCTGCAGTAGATGCATCTCTCCAAGGTAATGGGAGAGACATGTTCTGGAAGAAAAAGTTAGTGGAGGCAAATCTCATTTCAGTTGTAGTTTTTACATAGTCACTTATCTAACTTCACAATTAAAACTGAAATGGGAGATAACTACAGTACTTTAATTCTGTCTGGAATTGTTTAATCCTGTATCTCCAGGGGAACATCTACACAGCAACATTATTTCAAAATAACTTACTGTGTGTCTACATAGTAGGCAGTTATTTTGAAATAATGCTGAAATACTGTCAAGCTGGACGACTTCTTACTCTGACTCCTGTAACCCTCATTTTACGAGGAGCAAGGGAAGTTGGAGGAAGAGTGCTCTATTTCAAAATAAGTGCTGTGTAGATGCTCCCAGTTTCAAAATTAGCAAATTGACTTAGGTCAATTTGCATAGCTTATTTTGAGTTAAGCCCTGCTGTGTAGACACACCCCAAATGTGGTTTTTTTTAGTGCAACTGAGGACTGGCATTCCCTTCCTGTACCTTTTATACAATAGATACCTTTAAAAAAATCAACATCTGTTTACTGTGATATTTCAATCCACCACAGTACAATATTTGCACAGTATTTTTTGTTCTAAGTAAAGTGGTTACCATTGAAAAGTGAAAATTCAGCAAATTACACCATTTGATATCCAAGAGAACTCAGCTATTACCTTTTCAATACCTATAGAAAAATTGCTCCTCAGATCTCATTATGTGGAAACTATTCACAATGTTGACTTGTGAATAATAGTCACTGTCTGGGAAATATAGTAGTAAAATAATAATTCTACAGAAAATACTTGATTTCTACCTCTAATGGCATCTGCTATAAGATTAATTTTAACTGTTTTATATAAAATGTATTTTGTCTTTTGAATTAAATAGATCCTAATAACTGATTTTAAAATGTAATGAATAAACAATGTACATATTGCTCAATGGGCTTTCACCTCTGTGTAAATTGCCTCTTTTCTACATGCAGAGTGTTCAAGCAATGACATCAAGACACTGCAGGCTCTGTTACCACCAGTAAAGAATACTTCCAAAGAAAGATGGGGGTAATGGACAGGTTGCCGCTGGTTGCATATTTTTCAGTCTGCACTGATTTCCAAATAAATTCTCACTTTTGAATTAGTGTTATGTTAGACTGCATTATAGCATTATGTTATGACAGAAAAATGCTAATATAGTAATAAGTTGCTGGCATTATGCTAGGTGGATGTCAAAATATTGCTATTAGAATCATTTCATATATATTTCAGGTGCTCTGTTTATGCCAGGAGAGCAAATATATTTTAGGTGTTTTTGTTGTTGTTGTATTAGCTCACTTTTCATTTTTTTCCCAATTCCTTTCCCCCCAGTGTTACTGGCTACACTTCCCCACCACACAGAACTACATATTCTCTTGTATATTTTCCTCTGTCTGGTTTTCATGTCTGCTCTTATGCTTCTCTCTCCTTGTTGCAAATATGTTTCTTTATAAAAACTCCCCCTAAATTTATGCTTCTTGCACAAGTCGTCTTAGCGGTATAGAAATTAAAAAGCAGAAATAAAAAGTTCTGCATAATTTTCAGGTTAACCCATCATCTCCTCTAGGCAATCTGTGGCTATGCCACGAGCCTCATGTTGGGGGCAGCTCCATGCCTATGGAGTAGCCTTGGAGACAGATTGTGACTGCGTGGTGTTATGACCCCCATTTCTTCTTGTGTGTGTCCTGTTCTGGGTTGTGGAAATATGTCCCATGACAGCCCTACAGCTGATATGGTGCACATCTGCAGGTGGGCTTGAACAGCTGTACTCCCTAGAACATTGAGGCTCCAAGTAAAGACTCCATTCATCTTCGCAGAAAGGGGCACAGTGGCTGTGCTGAGACTACATCTGTATTGCTGCTTCCAAGGCAGGTAACCACAGCAGGCAAGGGAATGGGGGGAGCCTTATATCCCTTGTCTCCTCCGTGCAGCTTCTTGGAGCAAAGGGTGACTTCCCCATCATGACTTACAGTACTAAGCACACTCTCAACAAGCAAGCAATGATCATTTTATCAGTGTTTTGAATATTCTTAGACATTTATGATTGCAATTAATTTGAATCAACACTGCTGTGTGTATTGGTATTCCTGCTACCTTAATGACACTCAGCAACCCTAATGTAACATAACAGAGCAAATCCGAGATATGGCCAGACCCCGTCATCTGGGCACATCCACTAATGCTTGCAGACTGGTGCTGGGGAGGAGGGGAGGAGAAATGGCATGTAAACACTGCATCTTTTTGAAGAAGTATTGTGGGATTTACAAAAGGGACTATGGGTAAAATTTTCAAAAGCATCTACTGTACATTATTGAAGATCCAAAGTCCCATTTTAAAAACTGACGTTGGCATTTGGGTATCACACATGTCTGGCACCTGGGACCCTGGGAACTGATCCTATGCCCATCCTCTACCTGGCAGTTCAATGAGCACAGGGGACTGGAATCTATGAAGCCCGACTGGGCACAAGTTCAGCCCTTAGGGTGTGTCTAAACTACATGGCTCTGTCGATGGAGCCATGTAGATTAGTCAGGATGGCAAAGGGAAATGAAGCCGCAATTATTTAAATCGCGGCTTCATTTAAATAAAAATGGCCATCGCGCTGTGCCGATCAGCTGATTGTCGACTCAGCGTGGTAGTCTAGATGGGGATCTGCCGACCCCAGAACCCTTCGTCGGCAGATCCTTTATGCCTTGTGAAATCGTGGCTTCATTTCCCTTTTTCGTGTAAACTAATCTACATGGCTCCGTCGACGGAGCCATGTTGTTTAGCCATGCCCTTACAGTCTGATTTGGGAGTGTTTTAAGACTCCGGTTCAGGGTGCAATCTCTACTTAAGCCAGAGGAGGAAACAGGATTTTGTACATCTGTGCTTCACCATGCCATGTACTGTGCTGGTCTGTTGTTCACCTGTTCCAGCCTTCTGATCCTTGTATTCTGTCTCACCTTGAGTCTTGGTAACTGACTCTTGATTCCTGGTTTCAGTGTGCATAACTCATGCAGTTTTGAAAATTCCACCCACAGTAAGCAGAAGATGAACTTCACATCATCATGGCAAACTCATTTTTCAATCTTAAATTTCAAGACTATAAACTGATACATTGTAACAACTTTTAAACTCTAAACAGATACCTTGTCTCAGAAAGCTGCATAAGGTGGATGCAGGAATGGTGTTGAAATCATGAATCTCCAGTGTTTATAATTGGAATAATCTAGTTTCCAGTTGCAAGGAAGGATGGAAAAGGTGTAGTTTTAATTTGGGATCCCTTTGATTCTAAATTATTGCTATATCTTTCTAACAAATTGCTGCACTGTAGTATTTAGTGGCATAATGTTGCCAGGCTGATAAGATGTGTCCATGTTAAAGCAACAAATGGTGTTGGCTATTCCTGTTAAAAAATGGTTGTCAAGACAATTTTGGTTAATACAGCAAAATGCTTGACGTTTTTTGTCTTAGTTTTTTATATAGTTGTAGGTAGAGAGGATGGAACTTTGTGTTAGGTTGTGTTCCATTATGGATTGGTATATATATCCTTACTCATGGAAAATGCCATATTGATAAATCACAGAGACTGAGGGACTCTCCCTTCTAAGCAGGTATGTCATAGTTGGGCAGCTGCCCTGCAAGACTCGCCACACTATTGAGAGCTCTGACTACCAAGAGAGGGGAAATTACCTTTATGGTAACATAATCATTCTAAAAGTCTCAAAGGGGTAGCCATGTCTCATGGCTCAATTCCCCAACATGACACTCCGAGTACAGAGATGGGGAGCTGGCTAGTAGAATAAACTCTGTAAAACCTGTCTCTGTGACTCCCAGGCTATGTCTAGACTTCAGGCCTCTTTCGAAAGAGGCTTTTTCGAAAAATACTTTCAAAAAAGCCTCTTTCGAAAAAAGGCATCTAGACTACAACCAGTACTTTCGAAAAAGCAAGCCGCTTTTTCGAAAGAGAGTATCCAGGCAGTCTGGATGTTCTCTTTCAAAAAAGCACAGTTTGCATTTCATAGCTCCTTTTTTCGAAAGAGCACTTTCAAAAAAAGGCGTTCTTCCTCATAAAACGAGGTTTTCCGCGGTCGAAAAAACTGCCGCGTTCTTTCAGTTTACTTTCAAAAGAATGCGGCAGCAGTCTAGACGCAGGGGAAGTTTTTTCAAAAAAACCCTAGTCTAGACACACCCCCAGAGACAAACTTGTCTGGTCTGTCTCCCTGAGATCCAAAAAGACAAAGACTGATTTGCTCGCTACCACCACCCAAGTGAGTAAAAGAAAATATAAAATAAACCTTTTTCCAGGGAAGAGATTACTTGGGAATCCTCTCCCTAAGGCAAAACTCTCCCCCTGCCCCAACCTCCGTTTTGCTTGGAGTTGGGAAAACAAACAGAGGGAATCGGCAGAGAACAATGGGCTCTGCTCCGCCTGGACGATTTAGGCTCATAGGCTTAAAGACACAACAATCAACCAATACCAGTTAATCAAAACAAAAAGGAAAACACTTTTATTATCAAAGCAAAACTACTGTTGCAAGCAAAGTAAATGACTGGGTGTTAAAAAGCCATGGAGTGAAATAGACTCAGGGGAAAACCCTTGGTTGTAATCCTTAGTTACAAAGAGAAGAACAATTAACTAGCTCAGACATGATTTCCAAACCCCCTAAACAAGGAAAAAATAAAACCTGATGGACTATCTAAACTTTTCCCTACTAACACATTTCAAGAAGTCCATTCCTGGGAAAGCCTGTCTCCCCCCATACCTGGAAAAAACTGCTCTGGTCTCAAACAAAGAAGAGAAGAAAAAAAAACCCTCTCTCTGTTTGAAATTCCTATCTGCATTTTTATTGGCTGGCTGTCCCAAGCCCCCTCCCTCAGGTACATCTCCAGTTGTTTAACCCTTTCCTCATTCTCCAGGTAAGTCAGACTCTCTTTAGCAGCTCCATGTTACTCTGTAACTTTAAAAACACTTTTAAAAACAAATAGACCTGTGGCACCTAAGAGACTTGATCTCATCTGAAAAAGTGGGTTTTGCCCACAAAAACTCATGATACTCTCTCTAAATACTCTATATTTTGTTAGTCTCTCTGGTGCCACAAGATTGCTCATTTTTAAAAGTTGTTTATAATTATTCTAAGTACTTATTCAGTCCTAATTTGATCATGTTAAATTTGCTAATGAATTGCAGTTCTGCTGTTTCTCTTTGTAGTCTGGTTTTGAAGGTTTTTGTAAAAGGATGGCTACTTTTAAATCTGTTACTGAGTGTCCAGAAAGGTAACATCCAAAAACTTGTAGGAGAACACTTTAAGGTTAAAGGGAGGTTAAAGTGTTCTCCTACTAGTTTTTGTATGTTACCTTTCTTGATGTCTGATTTATGTCCATTTATCCTCTGTGCCAAATAGATTATAAACACCAATTTTAACGTTCTAGTCATGTGAATCATCCAACTAGCTTTTAATAATGACAGCAAGATTGAGCAATTCCAATCTGTCACCAGACTCCTGGCATTGACGTCTAGGAAATGTAAGGATTTCTTCTCTTCTATGTTCTTTGATTCCTTGATTTAATTTTGTTCTCAACATCTCAATTTTGTACTAAACGAGTGTTCTTTTTGTCCTCCCTCTTTACTATTAGGTTAATGACCAATGAATGAGTTGCCAAGTCTGAGAATACAAGTAAATTGTGTATGACTGTATTATTTACATCTGCCCAATGTCTTGTGATTCACACATCATTTTAGTCTGTCAAGTGGCCAAGTCTTGGCTTGTAGGTGGTGCTTGTGAAAGTACGTACTTTATTCTGACCAGTTTAACCCTCTACATTATTCTTAATTGAACTGAATGCAGTTAAGACTTTTGTTTGTTCTGGTATAGGATTTATAGCCTGTTCAGATTGCTTCAGTATTTGATTAAATACCCATTCTGGGGGATTTAAAACAACTGAGATGTAACTTCTTTTAGGTATGTATTCATATCTCTTCCTTTCTTTCTTCAGTGTTCATAAAATCCCAAGATATCTGCCTACAGGGATAGGGAGATTGTCTGGCACTTACATAACATACACTTAAATTCACTTTGTCACCTAAATTACTGTTTGAGTTCATTCAGTCACCACAAGAGAACCTCACACACAGGTAGCCAAGTTCATCTGTGTGGTAATTTCATTGAAGCCAGTGGAATTACACCAGTGATTAACCTGGCCTGGAGACTTAGATGTAACACAGAGACATAAAATTAAAACACTGTTAGACATATGACAAATGTCATTCTAAACTTCTCACCAATGAAATATATGGGAACAATAAAATACTCATGAAAAGATGATATAGCACTACTATATAATTTTTATATTCAGTAGAATCCTCACTTTTTCTCCTCCAGAGAACAACTTCTCTCAAAGCAGTGATACATTATAATTAGAACTGCAGATGACATGCTACATGCTACATTGTTTGGAAATAATTCAGGGCTTTCATTCTACTTCTTCTAAATGGAGGTAGGTTTTTTTTTTTTTTTTTTTTGGTAACCTGATGTCATTATAAGTGAGTTCCATTGTAGTCATCAATATATCTCTGTGATTTAAAAAAAAATCATGATGTTTGTTTTGTCAACAATGTGGAACAGCAGGGACTGAATCAACAGGGTAAAGGGACTTATTTTCAGTTTTATCACTCAGAATGTTTTTATTTGAAATGAATGGCCTCTTAATTAATTGTCTAATTTTTTTTTAAAAAGTCAGCCTAAAGGTCAAACTGTGCCTTTCAACCCTGAGGTTTTTGTTTTTATTTTAAACACAATAGTATGGCATGTGCTAAAAGTTCTTAATGGTATCAGGATGTAAGACCTTACATGGCTTTCACTGTCACTGCAAAGAGTTAGAATGAAAGACCAGTTTTCTCTTTGCTCCTGTGGAAGAGGAGTGTGACTACATGTAGTGAGTTGCTTTTTTATACTCAATTTTAGTACTAATTTGGGAAGACAGCTTTATATAAGTGTGTTTACACCTACATGGTAGAGGAATATATGATGATTTTGCTAAATTAAAAGAGAAAATGCTATATGAACAGTTTCCCAAATGACATTCAAGATATCACACAAACATGCATACATGTGATGTAGTGTAAGTACATCAGGGCCCTCAGTCTTAAGTAATGTCATAACTAGAAATGTGTCCTCTTGGTATGGGGGATAAGACGGGGAAAGTAGTATTGACTGATTACTAGAAAGATTTTCTATCAAGGCTATGGCCAAATATTGTTATCCTTTTTTGGCACATGCTGGAGTTCATTGTTCTCCAGGAAATCACTTGAGCTGTATAAAAGCTGGATATTATTTATTTAATATTCATTTAAGCAGGTGTGGAAGTCCTATTGCAATGTAATTCCAAACTACAATACGTACTAAAATGATACTGTATTAAGAAGATTTAAGGAGACTGGGACATGAACTGCTGCTTAACTTTAACCATGTGTGTAAGTATTTTGAATAGCAGTGTCAATCCTTCCTCAAAATTGGGCCCTTTGCTTTCAGTGTCTTTTACCTAAGGAGGCTTGGCAGTGGATCTTTTGTTACTTCCATAAATTTCTTATGTACTTTGCTAACTCATTACACTAACTTTTGAATTAATGCCGAGGAACTGCAAATAATGTTATGTCCACACTTTAAGAGTTAATTAACTCAAGCTTAACAATAGAGCAACCATAGAAATAAAATGCAAATGGCACATTAATACTAAATACATGCAGTGTGGTCAGTGCTATTCTGAATAAGAACCATCTCAAAGGAAGTACTGTCGTCTTACATCTTCATCATGGAGATATGTATTGTAAATTGGAATTTAAAAAAAAAAGAGAGCAATGAAATGACAACGTGAATGTTTTTAAATGCATTTTCACACAAGTAACTATTGATTTACATTTATAGAAATGTGAAGTTGTATAAACTAGTCTAAATGGAAAGGGTTTTTTTTTATTAGTGGTTATAAGGGAAGGATGTTTTGCTCATGTTTGTTGGCAGATTGCATATATTAAATCAATTCAATTGGACAGTTATGTCTAAGTATGTCTGTGCAACAAAGATTCTTGGATTCCTCAAATGGAAGAGGGGTAATCTTTAGGAAGAAAATAACCTTACCCATAGGTCAACAAAAAACTTTTGTACATCCATCACTTGAGATGTGGGATAATGCAAGCAAACTTTTAGAATAAAATGCTACTCCTCCCCTAGGTTATGTAAGCTAAGGGGAAGTGAAACGAAGCTGACATTAGCTATGTTGTACAATATATTGTGGAAACTGCTTGTCCAGTTAAAATGAAATAAAAAATCCAAACATTCGCCATCATCACATACAGTGAGTTCTATTTGCCAAAGTCAAAGGCCACAAAGATTTTTTTTCTAGTCTTTGAATAAGATTGAGCAACAGTTCACAGTAGCAACTGTCAAAGAATGTATTCTGTCAGCTTCATTATCTTTTAGCCAATAACTGTGACCATTTGGCAGTGTGTGACTGAAGGTAAAGGCTCAGTTTTAATGATGCACCCTATTTGAAGCAAAACAAAAAAAAGTTTCCCACTTTTTGCCAATTTCCTGCTGTGATCTTTAGTTGTCTATTTCATAAATGTGGAATGTCATTGGCATTATTTTAAGTCTGATTTTCAATTGTTTTATTTTATTCTCAAAATCTTTGCCGTGACAGAAAACCAATCCATTGTTACACATGAAGAAAGACTACTGTTAACTATCTGGCCCCAAATCACATTTCTCTCCTGTTATTAAAGGATGTTCCATTGGTTTCCAAAATCAAGGTAAATTTCTAAAACTTGCAGAATGTCATCCCTTATTCTTGGAGAGTATTGGTGAATCTCCTGTTCCAGACTGGGACATAAAATGGGATTTTCCACCCTAACACATGCAATTTCTTTCACACTTCTCTTTAAAGCAATCATTTTGATATAAAGCAATAATTTTGATAATCTACAATAGTTTGATCAGATGAAGTAGGAAAGCTAGTGTATAAGGAAAGTTTCACAAATTACTACTATCAGGTATGAAGACTGGAAAACATCCCTTCTCAAAATAGTATTTGTTGGTAGGATTGACCATATGGTATAGGGGAATGTTTCATGGAAATAAACAATGTTTTCATATTGTTAAAATACTTGGAAAGTATTAGTAAATTATTCAAGCTAAAATATTCAAATGAAATTTTTCTATAAATTATGGATGTTGCAGGCTCTCACTATGTATACAGGACATCCCCGCTATAAGTCATGCCAGTATACAGCCATTCCACACTAAAGTTGTTGATGTTTGTAGGAACTGATGTGTTATAAATCCTCCCATTCCCTGCTGTTAATTGCGCAAAGAAAAAAACCCCAATTTGCTCAAATGGAAGTCGGCCACGGGGAAAAAAATCCCCCACTTTGTTTTCACTATAAGTCCAAGTTTTTTGGAATGTATCTGGACTTAGAGAGGATGGCCCGTACAGCTCCCATTGGTGCCGGTCGGGATTGCATGTGCTCGAATGAGAGCAGAATTTAGCTTAGGATATCATTTCAGAAATAGATATATTTATAATAGAGAAATCTGTTCAGGAATGGAGCTAGATTTTTTATTCAATCCATCAATGAAACAGAGAAGCAGCAAAACTTGGATCTGGATTAAGGGTGCTGGTACACTTTCCACAATTTTGATTCATTTTTATAACACTTAGAGACATTAACATCCACAGTATATAGACTATAGCTAATGAATGAGATCCTCAGTTGGTATAAGCAACTATGGCTCCTCAGAAGTTAACGGAGCTATGTTGACTTTCAACAGCTGATGCCTTGGCTTTGTACTTGCAGAAAAACTCAAATAAGTTACCTGTAATTGAAGGTAACAGCCCAAGCATGTAGAATGATTTTCTTTAAAACAAGCAAAGCTCTATATTTTCCATGAACTTTGAGACAATCCAAAACAGCAGCAATACCAGTAACATCTGTGTTTTATTACTTTGTTTCATAATTGAGTATAACTCCCAAGTGTACTAAAAGCATATGTAAGTTTAAAAAAACATAGGAGGAATCATGTAAAACATTTGCTCTCCATCAACATATTGCATAAATTATATGAACTTAAAAGAAGATTCTAATGTGTGTGTAGATACAGACTTGTCAAGGAAGTTGGAAGTAACATGGCAATATTTCCTTACTTTTGTTTTAAAAGACTGTATGTTATGTAGTTAGATCAGTGGATTAGAAATAAAAATTCATGGTTTTCTGTTCCTAGTGTATCCTTAACTATTGTCTTCAGTTAATCCATTTGTAAAATATACAGAATTTTCCTAATTCATACCACTGTCGTATTTACTACAGGTTGAACCTCTCTAGTCTGGCACCTTTGATACATGACTGATGCTGAACCACGGGAGGTCAATATTATCTAGCAGCATTACCAACACTTTCACTGCTTCCTAGGCACTTAGAAGACATTTATGGATTAATTAGAGCTAAATAAGAGGACAAAACACTGAGAGCCAGGACTGGTGTCTGTAAACAAACTTGATGGGACCATGGGAAATTTGGCCACACTCATGATAAGTGAACATCCAGCTAACTAAAATCATGCTGGACCATGGATGTTGCCGGACCAGAGAGTACCAGACTAAGGAGGTTCAACGTGTATAGTCTAGATACACCACAGTATACAAATGCCAATATACAGTCATTGGAAGAACATTTTATTCTCTTTCTAAAGTTTTCAAAAATGGCCTTCCTTTTTATTAGATTGATTGCGTGCTTTGCTATGTTTTCCTGCACAACCTTGTGAACAGTGTCATTATTGATGATTCTTTCTAGTAATATCCACATTGTGGTAGGCATTTCAAAATCTAAAGATCTACAGCTGGAGAGATATGAATGGAATAGAGCAATGAAAGGAATATAATACATGAGAATGTGATGCTTATTTGGTTGTTTTTCCAATAGGCTACATGCTTTGTTAGTCTTTAAAGTGCTACCAGACTATTTATTGTTAACGTTTATCCTGTACAGACTAACTTGGCTACCCTCTGAAGCTTTTTAAACTTGTCTGTAGAAGTCAGACTGTTGTTCCCATAGCCATCACTGGTGTTAGGGGGAGAAAAAGCTGAGAAAAGGCTGAAGTAGTCAGTCTAAATATATACCATTATTACCACCAATTCCTTTTAGAGTTCAAGTACCGCCATAGAGTATAATACGCTCATATGTGGATATGAAGCACTGTCACTTGCTTACTCAATGTGACTGAAATATCTTGGCAACCTGCTGCAAGTTGATACCAAGATTTGTACTACTTTTCAATGTATATTGGACACAAAGACACATTTTAGTCAGTCCAGGACAAAGGATTGAATCCATCTCTCCCTCAAAAGAATGTTGAGCCTTAATTTTTGCAAAACACTGTGAGATCCTCAGAGGAACTACTGCATACCATGCAAGGCAATTTATTGGCACATACAAAGAGAAGTGACCTTCCCCAAAGACTTTACTCTCTAGAAGAGGTTGGATTTTCACAACAGCTTAGACTGTGCCCAACTTTCCTTTCTCCATTAAAAGAAAATAGAGTTAGGCCTATGGTTCAGTGGCACATACATAGCAAAAATTACAATCCACCAAGATATTATATGAAGTATATGTATACAATGAGAACACATACAGTCCACCAAGATATTAATGTTTAAGAGATTAAGACTTGTAGAATGATACCTCACAAGGCATACTTGGTACAAAACATACATAATTATGTATCACCCTTGTGACTATGGGGTGCAGAGTCTTACAGACATGGTTAATATTTGCTTTCAGATCATACAACAATCCAGCCATTGGTGCTCAGACACTTGACCATTTTTCCTAAGAAATCTTCCTCAAGGAGAATGAATGATATTAAGTGATCTGCAAAGCTCATTTGAATGATAGCATTCTTAAATAGCTTCTTGATGATTGAGAATGAATGCTTCATTAAGCTTTAACATCATAACCCTGAGAAGCCTAGGAAGGGCAAGTGAAACAATGAATGATATTACAAGGAGGCAAGAGCATAATACACTGTGCTGCACACAGGAATCTGATTGTGCTAGATATTTTATAAAGACTGAGCCACAGATCACATGCTAATTCTGTCAAGACCTCACAGTGGGATGCAGTAACCTTGAGAAATTGCAGTGAAAGAAACAATAGGTTTGGGTCCTGAGGTGAGATTTCAACATGTTAAATTAATAGCCTTGGCTTATCTAGTAATTATGGTGTCATTCACACATCACCGCTCTGCACTGCGGATCAAGGCTTTAAGAGAGGTTTTAAAGACAGACACAGAAAGAATTTGGTAAAAAGATAAGAATGATGGGGAAAAAGTATGACTTGCCTTTCCAACTGATAGGCACACAATGAAGAAGGAAAAAAAAAAAAAAAAAAAAAGAGGGAGAGGGCTATTGTTTAAAGCCTTGTCTGCATTGAGAATTTGCCCTGATACTAGGAATTAATGTTTGGTCTTGATAGAGCCATACCAGCGCTAGACTGGGAAGTTGTGATTTTTCACTGCTG
Organism: Pelochelys cantorii; assembly: GCA_032595735.1. NCBI lineage: Eukaryota > Metazoa > Chordata > Testudines > Trionychidae > Pelochelys > Pelochelys cantorii. The sequence continues at coordinate 62,260,003 of CM064330.1, forward strand.
GAAATTATTATTCCTTCTACCCTTAACGTAAGACCCACTTATGTAAATTACATCTATACAACTGAAGGTAATAGTAAAGTAGTCTTGAATAAAAATAGAGGGATGTGCATTGTACACCTTGCCTGGCTCAGTTCCCAGGAGTTGCCAGTGAACCAATCTGTTTATGTGGTTGGAAGTTCAATGATCTTAAACTTTAAAGAGGAACTTTCTGCATCGTATACTAGAACCCCATCACAATAGTAAGACAGCCACATTGCACATAGGAACAACCAATCTTGTAAACTGCTTACCAGGGAATTTTACAGTGCTTAATAGGAACAGAATTAGGCCACTGCTGAGAACTTTAGAAAGTCCTACCCTAGGTTAGAAAGATACTGTGGCAAGGGCCCCTCTTATCCAGGCCACTGCTTGGGCCAGCCTCTCACCCCCCTTCCCCGTGGGTCAGGGCTTGCAGCTGGTTTCTGGGGTAGGGATCCCAGCCTCTCCTCCTGGAATTCCCTCCCCTGGTATACTGGTTTACTGACTATCTTAATTGCTGTCCTTCCTTCTATCCTCTCTCTCTCCCAGCTTCCAACTGTGGAGGCATTTAAAGGCCTCCAGCAAGCTAGCAGTGGAGTCAGCTGGCCCCAATCTGCCTGACCCAGCTCCCTCCCAGCTGCTTCTAATTGTCCTGCCACCTTCTGCTTCTATTTAGTAGGTCCTTTACCCTATTTGAGCTGTCTTTCTCCCACTCTGCAGCAGCCCTCTGGTCTGACACTGCCACAATACATATTGCACAAGAGTACAAAATACCACATATGTGTAAACCCCCCAAAATGTTGTTGCTGAAGGAAACATTTGAATCATTTAATTGCTGCATACTTAAACTCTCAACCACAGTGCTGTGCTAACAATTATTTTATTTTTTGAATAAGAGACCAACTTCTCTTACAAAACACCCAGAGCCATGTACTATAGCAGTTGTCTTCATGTCTTTATGTTCCTGTGTTTATTTCACAGACCCTTATTAAAAGCAAAATAGCAGGAGTGGGTTAATACTTTGTTTCCTGCTTGGAATAGCTGCTCTGAAAAAGGCAAATCATAATCAACACAGTATTTTTTTAAACATACAATAAGATGCTGCTCCCAGTTTTGGCCTTAGTATTTAGTTTCAATTCAGTTCAGTTCAATTTACTTCTTTATTATGATCCTCAGGAATGAACTCATCAGAATTCATCTCTTATTTCCCACAAGTCCTAAGACTGTGGAAGCAGAACCCAGTCATATGCACATTCAATTATTAATTACAAATAAAATTACAGATAAAAATGGTACATATGCATGAATATTTAAAACATAATTAAAACAGCAGTGTTTTAAAGTACTTTTCCCAAAGAATCAAGGATCCCAATTGAATGCTTGATTGTAGGAATGAAATAATACTCCAGGTACTGTATGCTTTTTTTTTATGAGGCCAAGGCCCAGTCTTGCAGCTAACTATGCACAGATGCACGCTCCTGTGTGCAGAGCCTCACTTAAGTTAATATGTCATGAGCATAACCCATTTTTTTCTGACTCGTGGTTCTATGCTTTAATTGCGAAACTGTCTTTACTTCCTAAGAAAATATTGGCTAAAACCCGATAAAATGATAAAGAATGACAATGATGTAGATATTGGGGAACTATTTGCAGGAGGATCTTGGTCTATTACATATAGTCTGAAATTATTGTTTTGTAATATATACCAGTGTTTGCATATGATCTCAGTTGTTTTGCTGGAAATTCAGGATATGTAGAAAAAAACTAATCAGTCAATTCCCCCTGTATCTATCTGTGGTTTATTTGTACAAACAAAGGGTCCTAATTATGTTTCAGCATGCCCCGTGTAGTCGGGTGGAATTGTACAAATGTTAAAGACAGAAAATTTGAACCAAGGCAAATTTTGGTATTCTTTTGGTAGTCCCTGGAATTACTTTCCCCGTTAGCTGTGCTATTCTAGCCCAGTTAAATAAGAACATAAGAACGGCCATATTGGGTCAGACCAAAGGTCCATCTAGCCCAACAACAGGTTATCCTCACGTGATCTCTCCTCTGTCCTCCACTTCCAGAGAAACAGAGGCTAGGGACGCCATTCCTACCTATCCTGGCTAATAGCCATTGATGGACCTAACCTCCATCAATCTATCTAGCTCTTTTTTGAACCCTGTTAAAGTCCTAGCCTTCACCGCATCCTCTGGCAACGAGTTCCACAGGTTGACTGTGCGCTGAGTGAAGAAGAACTTCCTTTTGTTTATTTTAAACCTGCTGCCTATTAATTTCATTTGGTGACCCCTAATTCTTATATTGTGGGAATAAGTAAATAACTTTTCCTTATTCACTTTTTCCATACCAGTCATGATTTTATAGACCTCTATCATATCCCCCTTTAGTCTCCTCTTTCCTAAGCTGAAAAGTCCAAGTCTTTTTAATCTCTCTTCATATGGAACCTGTTCCAAACCCCTAATCATTTTTGTTGCCCTTTTCTGAACCTTTTCCAATGCCAATATATCTTTTTTGAGATGAGGCTATCACATCTGTACGCAGTATTCTTTCCCTTTTTTAATGACTCCTAACATTTCTATTTGCTTTTTTCATTGCCGCTGCACACTGAGTGGATGTTTTCAGAGAACTATCCACAATGACTCCAAGATCTCTCTCTTGAGTAGTTGTAGCCAAATTAGTCCCCATCATATTGTATATATAGTTGCGATTATGTTTTCCAATGTGCCTTACTTTACATTTATCAGAATTAAAGTTCATTTGCCATTTTGTTGCCCAATCACTTAGTTTGGTGAGATCTTTTTGAAGCTCTTCACAGTCTGCTTTGGTCTTAACTATCTTGAGCAGTTTGGTATCATCTCCAAATTTTGCCACCTCATTGTTTACTCCTTTCTCTAGATCATTTATAAATAAGTTGATTAGGATGGGTCCCAGGACAGACCCTTGGAGGACACCACTAATTACCTCTCTCCACTCAGAAAACTTATCATTTATTCCTAACCTTTGTTTCCTGTCTTTTAACCTTTTATCAATCCACAAAAGGATGGTCCCTCTTATCCCATGACAATTCACTTTACTTAAGAGCCTTTGGTGAGGGACCTTGTCAAATTATATTTGTTTGCTTCTCGTATGCACTCTGAAACAATTTTTCTTCATCTTGAGCATCTGTCCAAATAGGCAAGAGATGCCCAATATAATAACTAGCTGACCTTAGCAGATGGCCACAGTGAAAAGTATTTATCCATTGCAGCATGTTTCAGGCTAAATCCCTTCTGTACAGTGTTACAGACTGCTGGCTAAGCCAGAGCTCTGCCACTATAGCCTGGCTGAAAAGTCTGATGGCAAACAGCTGAGCAAGCCCAGGCCTGAAGGGCTATTAGAAGCTGTTGTGGGCCTCATTAGTGAGAGGGCTATATAGGGCAGCCATCAGGGATGTGAGAGGAGTAGGAGGAGCAAGAGTGTGTACCCAAGCCAGAAGGTGAAGCTAGCTGAGTTTGCTGCAATCTACAACTCTGTAAATAGAAGGTGGTGGGAAGCTGACAATAAAAAGCCTGAGTGACTGCACTAGAAGGGGTCTCCTGCTGATTTCTGGACCAGAAGGTGTCCCAGGGCAAGGGGCCTGAGTGAGGACCTTGCCACAATGGGTAATCTGCAATTTATTATTTCTAATGCTGCAAGCAAGTCAAGGGAAGACACTGTAGTTTACATTTAAGCAGCTAAGTCCTCAACTTGTGTAAATCAGTGTGGCTCTGCTGGAGCTGTGTCAGTGTACATGAGTTGGTGTTCTGACCATCAGACTCCACAATTATTTGAAAGTCTGAGGATCTGGAAGTCTCTTGTCCAAAGAGTCATTGTCAATTGGTATTAACCTTCTCCTGCTCTTTAGATATTGATGAAGTTCTGTCTGTGTACTCTACTCTTCAATATTTCACTAGTCTCTCATAAACGTGTTCATAAATTAACCATACATAGTGATTATTCCAATAATTGCCATTGCAGAAAGCCTCCCTGGATCCACAAACAACAAACCTTGGAGATTTTGAATGAAGAGTTTAATTAACACTTGACATATTTTCTCTAGAATTACTCTTTTATCTCTAACTACTCAATCAATGAGCACTGGTTCACTATAAATATTTCAAAAATAGTGATAATATGGAATACTGAACAATGATTTTACAGTATAACATTACAGCTATGTTTCTATGAAATGTGGTGAATGTACCTTTAGGCACACTTCATAAGGCTTGGTGGAGTTTTTGTATGTTAGGACTGATAACATGAGTAGGATTGCTTAATCAGTATTGTTTTGTGTCTTGATTCCAAGGTGTAGTGTACTTAAATCCTTTAACTTTTAATGAGAATTTGATTTTTCTAGACTGCACAATGAAGACTTAAATAAAAACAAAGCCTATACTGAATCCAATGTCATAAGAGAGCACTTTCACAACAAATCTAGGAGGAAAAAACAATTTAAAAATGAAGAGATGTTGAACAATGGAGACATAAGTGACCAGAGAGAGGTACTAATTTGGACAAAAGTTTCAGAGGGGTAGCTGTGTTAGTCTGTAACCTGGGGTGGCGGGGGAGAGCCTAGAAAAAAAGTACCTTTCAATCAGTCCAGAGCGTTCTAGTGAAAATTTCTAGGACAGGCCTTCTAGAGATGTCTGTGAAGTGAACGGGCTCTGCCATTCAACTAAACTCGCGCTTAGTTTTACAGTTCTTCTTCTTAATGGGAACAGAATAAGGTCATTGCTGAGAACTTTTGAAATTTTTACCCTAGATTAGAAAGATACATATTATACAGCAATACAAAATACTACATATGTTCCAACTCTCTTCTCCCCCCCCCCCCCCCCCCCCAACTTTAAATGGAGGATAGGTACAATTTAGCAGATTTCATTTGCCTTAGGGAGACAGTTAGAAAACCATGTGGCAAGCTTTGTGCCTTTTAGGACCTAAGGCAACCTTTCTTGAAATCAGCAGGAAAACTTCTATGCATTTTAACAATAGAGAATCACATTCAAATAACTTTTTCTCCAGTGAAGGTGCCAACTGTGCTTAAAGTTATGCCTTGTTTTTTCATAGACGTTATCACATAATATCTGATAAATAATTCATCAGATGAATTTCTGCTCACTGAATATCTGCAACTAGATCATAATGTCCCTTCATTCATTGTATATATTTGACAAGTGTTTGAAATTTGTTAACAATGGATTGATAGTGAACAAGTCTCTTGGATTCTGTAGTCTCTATTCACTATCAAAATTCCTTTGGAAAGATCTGGTTAGTTAAGAAAGGTACATATTAGTACCTTAGCCCGATTGGATGAGTTCACAAGCACTTCTTTTGTGAACAGCCACACACCTGAATTTAATTCTTGATTTCTGAGAATACTAGAATGTGAACTACTTTGAAATTCTCTTTCAGTAAAAACTTGCCACTTAAAACTGAAATTAATGAAGAGAATACACATAGGACACAAGTTTGGCCAAAACAAATTTGTTTAAAATTTGGCACTGATTTTCCACTTATAAGTCTACAAGAATAATTAGTTCTAAATAATTCAGTTAATATTAAGAGTTATACTTTTTTACCCTGAGAATACTGCTGGTTTCTTCTGGAGGATATTATCTTTGGTTTTAATTTTATGGTATGTCTTGAAGGCATGCTCTTCTCCTTTTGGGAAACTCTTGGATTCTTATATATTGGTTAAGAACTGAAGAGAAAATTGCATTGGTGACATCTTCTGTCTGGAGCTTTGTATGTTGCGTTCATGTGTGTCAAAGTCTTATTTTTGTTTGGTGGCTTAGACAGATCACCATAAAGTGTGCCAAAAATTGCTTGACAATATCATTCTTGTCTTATTTTGTATTAATCTAATTTCTGAAGCAGTGCAAGATATGGAGATTAGAGTCTTATGTTAAGGAGACTATAATATAAATGTGCAATGTACAACTGGAAAACTCGACTCCATTTTTATTCAGCAGAGCACTTAGGCACATGTTTAAATCTCAAATATAATCAATGGAATTCAAGAATGTGCTTAAAGTGAAGCATAGATTTAAAGTACTTGATGGGGCTTTGGAGTGACTTTGTTATCCTTTTAATACTACTCTAGATGTTGCTTTTCTAAAATAAAAGAAATATATGGCAAGGCAGATGGCACTAATTAGAACACTAAAAAGCCCTGAAGGGAGGCTAGAAGTCTGTCCTCCATCTAGTTCAATATAGGCATGTCTACATTGCATGCTTATATCGAAATAAATAAGGTATTCCAAAATAGCATGTCTACACTTCAGGGAAGCTTCAAAATTAGTCAGAAGCAGGCTTCCCTAATGAAGATGTGCTATTTCAATTTAGAGACTCAGGGGCATAACTTAGACTGGCCCTCACGAGGGCCAATTTCGAAATAGCAGCAGTGGAGCATCTACACATGCCTTATTTTGAAATAGCATTTTTGGAATGGGCATTATTCCCCGGAGAATGAGGTTTACAGATTTTTGGAATAAACCATCCATTATTTCAAAATAATTATTTCAGAATGGCTGTGTAGACACTGACACTACTAGTTCAAAATAACGCTAGTTATGTCAAAATAACAGTGCAGTGTAGATGCACCCTAACTGATAACGAAAAGAGATTTTCACTCAGGGTATGTCTACACTGCAAAGTTTATTAAAAATAACAGCTGTATTTCGAACTAACTTTAATAGCGTCTACACAGGCAAACCTCTATTTCGAAATAAAATTGAAATAGTGGGACACTTCGAATTTGGTAAACCTCATTTGATTCGAATTTGGTAAACCTCATTCTACGACGAGTAATGCCAAATTCGAAGTAGCTAATTCAAAATAAGTGCTGTGTAGATGCTTATTTTGAAATAGGGGACCTCCAGCCCTTCCCAGGGAGCCCTGGTGGCCACTCTGGGCACAACCAGGAAAACTCTTCTGCTCTCCCCCCCAGCCCCAGAGCCCTTAAAGGGGCAGACCCTGGTCACAGTGCCTGTGCCAGTTGCAAGCCTGCCAGTATGCAGCCAGCAGACTGTGCACCTGGCCTAGCATCAGCCAGCAACCTGTTGCCACCCAGACCTCCACTGCTCCCCAGGACCAGGCTGGCAGCTCCCAGGAGCCTGCCACAGGCTGCAAAAGGCGGGCGCCTGCCTGGTCTAGTGCGGAGATCGTGGACTTCATTGAGGTTTGGGGGGAGGCATCCAATGCCCACGATCTCCGCACTAGGTGCAGGAATGTGGCCATCGGCAGCCACATGGCTGCCAGCCTGGCCACCAGAGGCCACGTGCACCCAGGAGCAGGTGCAGATGAAAATAAAGGAGCTGCGGCAGGCCTATGGCAGGGGCTCCCAACCAGGGGCTGACCTGGACACCTGCCCACATGATGAGGCCCTGGACCACATCCTGGGGGGTCAGATGGTCCGTGCCCCCCTGGTGGTCATCGACCCCAGGGCAGAGGGCCCTGCCCCTGACACAGGGGAAGAGAAGGACGATGGCCAGGAGCCGCAAGAGCCTGCAGGGAGTATGCCCTGCACCCAGGACCCCCGAGCCATCCCAGAGAGCCCGTCGGCAGTCTCATCCGAGGCTGGGGAGGCCTCCACATGTGAGTGCCATCACGGTCCCCTTATGCGGGGTGGGGGGGGGGAGAGGGAGCCCAGAGACCATGCATGTGGGCCTTGCCGACCACGGAGCAGGCGGCAACCTGTGCATCTGTTGTGCCAGCCGGGGCATGTGGCCCCAGCTGGGTGCCATGCAGGGGCCCTGGCCTGTTCCCTACATGTGTCTATGCGTGAAGGCACATGACAGGCTCCTGACCCTGGGGAGAGACACTGCACACTGCTCTCCCTTCAGATGCCCCCTCTACACAGAAGCAGGGCACACCTCCCCTCCCCCTCCCCCACCACACCACAGATAGCACAGGGGCTGGGGTGCAGTCTTGGGCCAGCTCACACTCCCGGGAATAGTAGGACATGATGGTGCGGAGACCTGCCATCCTCGTGTTCCAGAGGGGGGCTGGGTTTCACCCACTCAGTCCCCAGGGAGAACTGACCACTTCTCTTGTTTCACCACAGCCGCACCACCTGCAAGTGCGGGGCGCACCACCCTGCCCAGGACATCCTCCCGCACCCGGGCCAGCAGGCGCACTTGGAATCAGGAGGAGTACCTGTGGCAGCACCTGGGGTTAGTAGGAAGGCAGGTCCAAAGCCAGGAGCACTGGGTGCAAGAAGACCTGCAGCTGTGGCAGGAGAGCTTGCGGGAGCTGCGTGACCCAGACCATGCCATCTGCGAGCACCTGCAGACCCTGGTGCAGAGATTGCTGCCTCCTGCCGCTCCAGCCCCTGTGGCCACCCCAGCTACTGCTCCTCCTCCCACCCCTGCCCCCCTCCCACTTCTTCTGCCCCCCTCCCCTGTCCCTCCTGCCCCACCCTCCTTATCCACTCCCCTCTGGGGATGCTGAGGCCCCCGCACCCACAGTGCTGGGAGACAGCAGGGCTGGCAAGACCCCCAACCCTGAGCTTCCCCTCCCTCCTCCCAGGTTTTCCCCCCCCCCTTCCCCCACCCCAGTTATGTTTAAAAAAAAAAAAAAAAAAAAAAAACTTTATTTTTGTGGCAACACAGGTGTTCTTATTTCCCAGCAGGAAGGGGGGATAGGCAGGGGAAGGAGGTGGGGGTGGAATGTAAGGCACAAGGCCCCAGTGGGGCACGCCAAGGAGACTTCAATCCTCCACCTGGAAGCTCTCCCGCAGGGCTTCCCGGATGCGGACCACCCCCCGATGGGCCTCCCAGATGGCAGCCATGCGGGGCTGTGCGTACTGGCCAGCCAGGTGGTCAGCCTCTGCCATCCAGCCTGGTAGGAAAGCCTCCCCCTTCCTCTCACATAAATTGTGGAGCACACAGCACCTTGCCACCACGTGCAGAATATTGTGCTTGGAGAGGTCGAGGCGGGTGAGGAGGCATCTAAACCGGCCCTTCAGCTGGCTGAAGGCCCCCTCAACCACAATGCGGGCCCTGCTGAGCCTGGCATTGAAGGCCTGCCAGGAGGGGTCGAGGTGTCCCCTATAGGGCTTCATCAGCCAGGGCTGTAGGGGGTAGGCCACCTTCCTCCCCCCACCAGCCACACTGGCATGTCCACATTCCCAACCCTGTTGTATCGGTCAGGGAAGAAAGTCCCGGCGTGCAGCCTATCGCACATGGAGTTGCGGTACAGCTGCGCATCGTGTGCCTTGCTGGGCCAGCCCACATTGATGTCCATGAACTGGCCCCAGTAGTCAGACACAGCCTGCAGGATCATGGAGAAGTACCCCTTGTGGTTAATGTAGAGGGAGGCCTGGTGTTCCAGGGCACGGATGGGGATTTGCCTGCCCCCCCCCCCCCCCCAGTTGGGGAAGCCCAGGGCACTGAACCCCTCGATGACCGCATCCAGCTCGGTGAGGCAGACTACTCTGCGGAGCAGCACCATGTTGATGGCCTTGACCACCTGCAGAGAAACACACAAAAGCGAGAGTCACTGGGGTGCCAGGATGGCTGGGAGTGTTTGTTCCGTGCCACTGCCCCGTGCCCCACTCCCAGAAGCAACCCCTGCTGCAATCCTGGCCACCGCTGGCAGTCTGTAGCATGGCTGGGACAGACCGAACCCTCCTGTGGAGGGCTCTTACACCACCTTTCTCCCACTCCCCCCCCATTTTCCCTGGGGCAGCCCATCTCCTCCTTGCAGCCCCTCCTCCTGGCCCAGTGGCTGGTGACTGCTGTACCTGCATGAGCACTGCTCCGACAGTGGATCTCCCCACGCCGAACTGGTTCCCCATGGATCGGTAAGCTATCCGGTGTGGAGAGCTTCCATAGGGCGATGGCCACCCGCTTGTGGAGCGGAATGACAGGCCTCATGCGTGTGTCCCATCGCTGGAGAGCAGGGGCGAGCCACTTGCAGAGCTCAAGGAAGGTGTCCTCCTTCATTTTGAAGTTGTGGGTCCACTGTTGGGCTCCCCAGTCCCACCAGACGCTGCTGGTGTCCAGCTGTGGCGGGGCATGCTGGTGTTTGGGTGCTGCTGCTGCTCCTCCATGGCCCCCAGGGGGGGCAGAGGAAGGGCCAGGGGGCTGGTCTGCAGCAGATGGTGCCAGGCAGCCTCCAGCAATTGCTGCCAGGCTTGCAGCAACACATCCAGAATGAGCACCAGAGTGCCCAGGGTCAACTCTGGCTCCATGGTGCCAAGTGCTGTGGTGTCCCAAATGAGAGCGACTAAAGCACGCAGAGAGGAAAACGCTTTGCTGTCCCTCAGTGAGGTAGGCAAGCAAGCGGGAAAACTGAGAACTGGCTGTCCAGGGGGGTCCCTTTAAGCATGAGCCTCAGACAGCAGCCACACGAAACAACTACTGACCTGATGCCCTGCTGGAACCGGTTTCAGCTGGCCTTAAATGCAATCCAGCGTCCAATCAGTGTGGATGTGCTATTTCGAAGTAGCAAAATGCTATTTTGAAATAGTTTTTGTGTATAAACACGTTAATTTGAATTAGCTTAATTCGAATTAACTATTTTGAATTAAGATAACTCGAATTAACGCTGTAGTGCAGACGTACCCTAAGTGTGTAAAAACTAACTTCTACAGAAAATAACTTTACGAACCTGAGTTATCCTTTTACAACTTATCCAAAATATACAAGCTGCGACAAAGTGATGTAAATTGAAATGGAAAAAAAATGGAACAGATAGGGTGCATCTAGACTGGCCAGCTGTCTACACTGGCCGCTTGAATTTGCGCAAGAGCACTGATGTTCTAATGTAAGAATTCGGTGCTTCTTGCGCAAATACTTTCACGCTCCCGCTCAGGGATAAGCCCTCTTGCGCAAGAATACTTGCGCAAGAGGGCCAGTGTAGACAGGCACCTTAATTTTTTGCGCAAGAAAGCCCGATGGCTAAAATGGCCATCGGAGCCTTCTTGCACAAAAGTGTGTCTATACTGAGCACGGATGCTTTTGCGCAAAAGCATCCGTGCCAATCTAGACACTCTTTTGCAGAAATACTTTTAACGGAAAAACTCTTCCGTTAAAAGTATTTGCGCAAAATCATGCCAGTCTAGATGCAGCCATGATATTCCTGACTGTGACAGGTTTCTTGCCCTGCACTGACCCTTTAAGGGCAAAAACCCAACCCTGAGTGAGGCTGAGAGCAAAGCCCCAGCTGAGGCAGCTGTTGCTAATGAGGCCCAGCTGGGCATTATATAAAGAAGGGCTCCTGGAGGGAGAGGGGGACTTATAGCTGCTCTGAATAGAGAGCAGGCAGGACCTGGCTGCCAAGGAAGCAGAGCAGAGCAGAGCAGAGCAGGGGAAGCTCTGGCCAAGCTAGTTCCCAGGCTGCAAAGCCTGGAGCAAGACCTGAAACCACTAGGGCTGCAGAGAGGCAGCCATGGTAGGCAAAGCCAGCATGTCCACACCCCTTTGCCAGTGATGAGTGGCCATTACAGACTGTAGTTTGCCCCTGAGGCAGGGACTAGGTGAAGACTGGCAGTGGGTCACTGAGGCAAAGTGGGTACAGGGGAATTGGGTGTTCCCTAGGAGGAGAACAAGGTGCCCCTGAGGAGGGGAGGATCCTGAAGTGCTAAGTTAGATAAATACCCCCTCCCCCGGAAGGGGGTTCAGAGACACTGGAATGGGCACTGCCAGAGGGCAGTGTCCTGAAGAGGATGCCATGATCCAAGAATGACATGGGTCTGGACTAGCAAGGGAAGCGAGAATGCGGGGAAACACCAGCTAGAGGGAGGCATCCAGTGAGTCAACGAGCTAATTCCCAGGGCTACCGGGTAGAGATGCCATGGTAGTGAGTCTGCCCCGTGACACTGACATTTAGACAGATAGTTAAAAGGCCTGGAATGATGGCTCTCAAATGTTAAATGGAACAAATTCTCCAGAAAAGATATTAATAAAGAGGCTATGTTGATCAACAAAACTATCATCATAGATTTCTTCAAGTGTCTTTTCTTACTGTAGGGTGGGGGGGAGGAGAGAAGTATATTAAAATAACTTACTCAAGAGCTTGGGCAATCCATACAATCCCTGATGACTTTCGATAGATGAACCATTTTCACATTGAAGACCCCACACATCAGAGCTGAGTGGGTAAAATGTTGGGGGTATATTCAATGTGAAAACCTCTAGCTCTTTGGCCCCAAGTACTCATCCAAGTGAACAAGTTGGTCAGGTGCTGTTCTCCACCCTATATTGAAATGCAGAAGAGCTCACATGCTCTACCTTCCACCTGCACAATGTGGGGGAGGAACAGAAGCTCCTCTTTGCAACATAATCCTTATCCCTTTTTGTCCTAAAAAGAGCCTTTGTGTGTGGTTTGAGGAGAGAGCCCATGGCATAGTGTCATTGATGTGTATCCTGCCCCTCCATACAGAAGTAGTACTGCTGTTTTGGGATTGGAGTTCCTTGCAATCACTGGAAGGGAGAGCAGGGATGTTATTTGGAGTTTCAATATTAAATATTAAAGAATGTTTAATTTAAAATGTCCAGCTCAAATGGGGACAGCACCAAAAATGGGAAGATGAGTCTCATCTCTGTACTTCTGTGTGGGAGGTATTACAACCATGCAGCAGACTTCAGCCATAAGCTTTTAGAACCTTTTGATTACATGTTCAGATTACCAAATGAAAGTGAAACCTGAGTGGAAAAAGGTCTGGGGATTCTAGGAATGTACCAGTATGGTTGGAGGAGGAGCCTGAAAAAGATTGAATGAACTTTTGATAAACACCCACACTTTATTAGAACCATATGGAACATCCCAATCTTCTGAAGATTGCCCACCACTATTTGTTATATCATTTGTGTTTTCCCTGAAACAGCAGAACTTGGAATTCAGGCCATGGCAGGCGCAGTATGTGTGATAGAAGCTGTTTTTCAAATACTTTGAAAAAGAATCATTACAATTGTTACACAGTCTGCAAATTCCTGATATTGCTACCAATGAAATCACTAAAATCCTTCATTTCTTTCATTGGGAAGAGATGGCACTAGGGGATATGGGATCTTAAATAATATTAAGACAGAATTACAAAATCTCTGCTCCAAAATGTACTGAAGATTCTTTTTCTTTTATACTAACTTTGTACATGGTTTATGTAAGGTGAAAATGGATTATAATCTAAAGATTGGTTTTGCATAAAATCATAGAATGGAAGGGACCTCACAAAGTCATCTAATCCAGTAGCCTGAACTCATAGCAGGATTAAGTATTATATAGATCACTCCTAACAGGGATTTGTGTATGGTTTTAAAAATCTCCAATAATGGAAATTTCACAAGATCATTAGGCGATGTATTGCAATACTTTACTAGCCTCCCTTGCTGCAATTTAAGCCCACTGCTTCTTGTCCTATCCTTAGAGCAGTGTTTCCCAGCCAGCGCTCCCCGCTGTCAACTTTTTTTGGCCAAGCAAACGTTTTCATAGGTAGGGATATGAAAAATTATTTTAGGGGTTCCTCCATGGGAAAAAGGTTGGGAATCACTGCCTTAGAGGTTAAGGGGAATAATTTTTTCTCCCTCCTCATAACTTTTATCCACTTGAAAAAGGTTACTGCATCCCCTCTCAGTCTTCTATTTTCCAGATTAAACAAGCCCAGTTTATTCAGTCTTCTTTCAGAGGTCATGTTTAATCATTTCTGTTGGTCTTCTCTGTACCTTCTCCAATTTGTTCTCATTTGTGGCACCCATAAGTGAACACAACATTTCAGTGAAGCCTAACCAGCTGTGACGGGGTGTGCAAGCACTGCACTGGAGCAGGAGTGTGACGGGGCATCGGGAGCGGAACCCCCATTGCCCCGCACTACATGGCAGCTGGGGGGAAGCCCTCATCAGCAAAAACGCTGCCGGGAGCGCCGGGGACAAGACGCGGGACTCCAAGGCAGAGGAACGCCTGGCGTCTCACGCTGCCTGCCGGCTGAGGGAAGCACTCGGCGGCGAGTGTGCCACTGGGAACGCTGGATCCTGGCGGTTTTGCATGGCATGCACCGGCACCGCCACGAACCCGGAGGGGGCGGGGGTCAGGTGACATCAACGAGGAATGCCGGGGGGTGGGGCCACCAGATGCCGGGCGTGGCCGCGCTCGGCGGTAATTCAAATGGCGGTCGGATCCTGCAGAGGAGGAGGAGGAGAGCTGGATGCAGCAAGGGGAGGAGGAGGGCGCCTCGCAGAGGGCGCCCCAAACTCCAAAACCAGCCAGACTAGAGACTGACCGGCACTGGACCGGGTGCCTCAGTGGAGAGGAGGAAGTGGCCCAGGATGGGGTCTGGAGATGACTGGACATCCTTAGAAACCCCGAGGGTTGGTGAGTTACGGGGAAGCTCCCGACCAACCAGACAGCGAAGCCTATTTGCTGCCTTTAGGGTCCTGGGTCGGGACCCAGCGTGGGGGTGGGCCCGAGTCCCCCTCCATCTCCACTGACGCCAGGCCAAGTGAGTGCCGCCGGACATGGGGGACTCTGTAAGACTACTAGTGAACTGTTAACAGGAGGGATCTGGAAAGGGGGAAGCACGAGGTTCAGCAAGGGTTGTAAGGGTGGCCAACCGCAGGTGCCCCCAATGAGGATAGGGCTGTAAGCCTGAGGGGGAACCCGCCGCGTAACAAGGAGTGAAAACCCTGTGGGTGGAGGAAGTCCTGCCCCTTCAACCAGACTGGGCATGCTCCAAGTGCTAGGGCCACATAAAAGGCAAGAGAGCTGCTCAGTCTGGGCTGGCCAGCAAAGGGGAAGGACCTCTAGCCAGAGCTATGGCTCTGCAACAGCCAACAATCCAGACAGCGGGAACCGAAGTTCCCCGAGACTGCTGCTACATGGCCCCAGCGGAGTCCCAGGGAGAAGCTGCTGCCAAGAAACCGGGAGTCCCAGCTGCTATGTGGGACAATGCCCCAGCAGCACCAGTAGGAAGCGACGCAGGGAGGGTGCAGGAGTGGCCTCTCCCACTCAGGTACACTTGACGTGTTTTGGCCAGATTCCGAGGGAGAGGTAGACTGATCTGCCTTTCACAGGGTCCTGGGTTAGAACCCAGTGGAGCAGGGTGGGCCTAGGTCCCACTACCGGGCTGCTAGTCCCCAATCCTACTGACTCGGGCCCTTAGGCCACACTACCCTGAGACAAGGGCTGATTCTAGACTCTGGCTATTAGGCCACACTGCCTGAGATGAGGGCTGCTTACAGACTCTGGCTACTATGCCAGACTGCCCTTAGACAGGGGTTATTTGCCGACTCTGGCCATTGGGCAAGACTGCCCTGCGACCAGCCTCACCCCAGAATAGTCTCACACAGGTGATGGGGTGTGCATACGCTGCCACACCAGCACAGAGTAGAGTGGGAGAATACTTCTTGTGTCTTGCTTATGACACTCCTGCTAATGCATCCCAGAATGATGTTCACTGTTTTGCAATGGTGTTAAACTGTTGACTCATACTGAGCGTGTGGTCCACTATGACCCCAAAATTCCTTTGTGCAGTACTCCTTCCTAGGTAGTCATTTCCCATTTTGTATGTGTGCAATTGATTGTTCCTTTCTAAATGGAGTACTTTGCATTTGCCCTTACTGAAATTCATCCCATTTACTTCAGATCATTTCTTCAGTTTGTCCTGATCATAAGCGTATCCTCCAAAGGACTCCACTTGTTATGCCCTTTCAGCATGACTGTGAGCCACTGAAAAATACTCTCTGGGATGGTTTTCCAACCAATTTTGTACCCAGCTTATAGTAGCTCCATCTAGGTTGCATTTCCTTAGTCTGCTTATGAGAGAGTCATGTGAGACAGTATCAAAAGCTGTACTAAAGTCAAGATATATCACATCTTCTGTTAATCTCCTTTCCACAATGTTTGTTACCCTGTTCACAGAAAGCGGTCAGGTTGGTTTGACATGATTTGTTCTTTACAAATCCATGCTGGTTGTTACCTATCACCTTATTATCTTCCAGATGTTAGCAAATTTATTTCTTAATTATTTTCTCCATTATCTTTCTAGGCACAGATGTTAAACTTACTGGTCTGGAATTCCTCAGGCTGTCCTTATTTCCCTTTTTTATAGATGGACACATTATATGCCCTTTTCCAGTTGTCTGGAATCTCCCCTGTTTTCCATATCGTTTCAAAGATAAAATGGCTCATATCTCCTCAGTGAACTTCTTGACTATTTTAGGATGCATTTCATCAGGCCACTGTGACTTGAAGACATCTAACTTGTTTAAGTAATTTTAAACTTATTCTTTTGCTATTTTAGCTTCCGGTCCTACCTCATTTTCACTGGCATTCACTATGTTAGATGTCCAATCACCACCAATCTTCTTGATGAAAATGGAAACAAAGAAGTCATTAAGCATATCTTAACATTTCCACATTTTCTGTTATTTTTCCTTTCTCATTGAATAATGGTCCTACCCTGTCCTGAGTTATCTTCTTGTTTCTAGTGTATTTGTAGTGTTTTCTTGTTACCTTTTACATCTTTATCTAGTTTGAACTTATTTTGTGCCTTGGTTTTTCTAATTTTGCCCTTACATCCTCGTGTTGTTTATACTCATCCTTTGTAATTTGACCTAGTTTCCATTTTTGATTTTTAAATTATTCAGAATTTCCTGGTTAAGCCAAGGTTATCTCTTGCCATACTTCCTATCTTTCCTACATAGTTGAATAGTTTGCTCTTGTGCCCTTAATAATGTCTCTGAAGAACTGACAACTGTCTTCAATTCTTTTTCTTCTTAAACTTGCTTTCCTTGGGATTTTAGCTAACAATTCCCTAAATTTGCTGATGTTTGTCTTCTTGAAATCCATTGTCTTTATTTTGCGTTTCTCCCTCCTTCCATTCTTTAAAATCATGAACTCTTATCATTTCGTGATCATTTTCATCCAAGCTGCCTTCCACTTTCAAATTCTCAACCAGTTCTTCCCTCCACAATAGCATTCTTTACTTTCTGAAATAAAAAAATGTCTCCAATACATTCCAAGAACTTCTTGGATAATCTGTGCCCTTTTTGTGTTACTTTCCCAACAGCTGTTGGAGTAGCTGAAGTCCCCCATCATCACCAAGTCCTGTGCATTGGATGATTTTGTTAGTTGTTTTAAAAAAAGCCTCATTCACCTCTTCTTCCTGTTTGGGTGGTCTGTAGTAGACACCTACCATGACATTGCCCTCATTTTTGCCCCGTTTGTCCCTGCCCAGAGACTCTCAACCAATCTGTTTCCTATTTCCATCTCAACCTCATTCTAAGTATATACATTTTTAATATATAAGGCAACACCCAGGGGCGGACTGGCCCAGCGGGACACTGGGAATTTCCCTGTGGGCCATCCTCCGAAGGGCTGGCCGAATTGCCGGCTGGAGGCGGCTGGAGGAGGAGGGGGATTGTGACAGGGCGCTGCAGCCCCACACTTTAAATTCCCTGGTGCCACACGCCAGGCATGTACAAGGCGTGGTGGGGCTGAGGGAGTGCATGCACGGCATGCTCAAATGCCGCGCAACAGGTGAGAGGGGAAACGCCCGCGTGTGGCGTGACATCATGGCCCGAGACTTTAAAAGCGCTCAGCCCAGAGTAGCACCACGTGGCCCAGCATGTGGTCTGGAGCCCCAGAAGCAGCTGGGGCCCGATCACAGACTCCAGCCCGCAGACTGGAAGGCAGAAGGTAGGTGGGGAGGGGGGGAAAATAGGAGGAAGGGGTGGGAGAGGAAGGGGCTTGGGGTGAGGGGAAGGGGGAGGTCAGGAGAAGAAAGGGGAAGGCACCAAGGGACAGGGTGGAGGAGAGACAAATGCCAGGGGGCCAAGTGGAGACAATGAGGAAAAGGGCAGGAGGGGAAGTGTCAGTGGGAGGGGGGACAGGGTGATGCTGGGAGAGGACAGGGTAAGGGCATTGGGGGCTGGAGGGGGAGGTGCTGGGATAAGGCTTGAAAGAAGGGGTGGGCATGAGGAAGGTGGGGATGGAGCAAGTCATGTGTGAGGGCATGGGCATGAGGGTAATGGGGGGCAGAGGGTGGTGAGGGGGTGGACATTGGGGAAAAAAAGGGCAAAGGGGGCAGGGACAGTGAGGGAAGGGGGAGGCACCAGGAGGGTGCAGGGGTAAGGGAAGGTGCAGGGGATTCTGGGGGTGAAGCAGAAGGGCAGACACCTGCAGGGGAGGGACCAGCACCAGAGGAGAGAGGCAGGGCAGGTGTGTAGAGGAAGGTGTTAGGAGAGGGGACAAGGAGGGGTAGCTCACATGATCAGAGTGGGGCTACTGGAGGAGTGGGTACAGGGGGGAGAGAAGGGCTGGTGGAGGGGGGCAGGTCTCAGGAGGGCAGTGAGGAGGGCAGTGAGGAGTCCGAGTCAGGACAGCAGAGGAGGGTGAGGGGTTGGGGGGCAGCAGGCACCGGGGAAGCTGATGGAGCAAGGGGAGGAGACATGGCAGTAGAGGTTTATAAGATATTTATTAATAACTTGGGTGCCACAGTGGCACATCCAAACAAGTCACATGAACTCAGTACTGGTGCACAACACAAAATTCATTCTGCTCATGGGAGGAAACTCTGAGAGGGAACACTTCCCCCAGCCTCTCTGCCCCTGAGTTAGTCACACACATTAGGTTAATGCAATTGTAGGATAGTTGCATGAGGGGGGGTTTGGTGGGGGCCAAACTAATCCCTATTGGTAGGAGGATGGTGGGAAAAGTCCTTAGAGGGGGTCACATGACACCTTTTACTTCTGGTCATGTGTCCATCTTGCTCTGAGAGTGTTACCTCCAGAGGCCTGGCTAATGGGGGTAGGGGGTGTGGTTAACAGGGGTCAGGGGTGTGGCTAATGGGGGGTCAGAGTAAATTTTTAAAAAAATTCTTTAATGTGAAAAAGTGGGCCATTCTCAACCCATTTCCCAGGCCTATTTTGATTGCCCGTCCACCCCTGGCAACACCTCCTCCCCTTTCCCCCCTGCCTATCCTTCCTGAGCGAGCTGTGCCATTCTACACCAATATTCCAATCAGATCTATTATCCCACCAAGTTCTGTGATTCCAAGTGTGTCATAGTTGTGTTTATTTGCTAGCATTGAGTTCTTTCTGCTTATTCCCCATACTTCTTGCATTAGTATTCAGACATCTAAGATACTTATTTTATTTCCTTTCCCTTTTCTGCTTTGTCTTTCATTATACATGACCTGGTAGAGCTGAGTGACTCTTTTGTTTCCAAACTATTGGGTAAATCAGCATTTTTTTAAAGAAAATATATTATTAATGTCTCTAATAGACCAGAATAGTTTCAGTGATGCTGCTCTGCTTTCACAGGTAAATAATGCATATGCTGTGATGCTTTCATTTTAGTCCTTGCCCATCCTACTTCCTTCCCAGTGAGAGAGGATATGCTGTAAAATAAAAAAATAACAAAGTTTTAACAGGGTTTTATTCATAAGGTAACTTAAAAGTTAGTTTCATCACAATTTTCTTTATTCATATAAATTTATTTTTCATTTTGTATGTGATTCAAAGCTAGAAATTATTTTCCCTAGCAAATTTCAGTTCAGTTGCCTATAAAATCTTGAACATTTGATTTTACAGATTTGTTTATCATTGAGCCAAATTTTCACTATAAAATCTGGTGAGATTTCAGCAGTGAATTTTAACTTGAACCCTACTTCAGATTTAGCCTTGAAATCCATACATTGGTGTATATTTTGCATGAGACTGAGGCTTTAGTAGCCCTATGTACTCAGAAAAGCCTGATGCTGTATTATCTGTGTTGGACAGAAGTAGAAAAAGAATGCATCAGTTAGCGCATGGCCATTGGCTGGAGGATGTGTGTGTGTGACACCAGGTTATTAATTAATAACGGGAGCCTATGAGGCATTGGGCACTGAAGCACTTATATGCTTAACTTGAAGCAGATGAGTACTTCTATGGGACAATAAGCTTTGGAGGTCAGGGAGCATATTTTCTTGAAAGTATTTTTCTGTAACAGTGGACACAAAAGGTGGCTGCTATGGCTTCTGTTTAAATTAATTTAAAACAGATGGTAGTGATGATGTCAATACAAAAAGTGAAGCTCAAATATTTTCTGGCTTTTTTTTTTTTCTTTTTTGGGTGAAGATTTATTACAGATATTGAGAGCAACAACTTGCAGGCAGTTTGTTCCATTTCCCTGACCTGCCTTTTGTAGTAGTTAGTCATAGTAAATCTAGGTATTAAACGTCATACTTGAATCTTTGGTTGGGTAAATGACAGGAATATCATTGATTAAAAATTAATTTAATTAAACAGGGTTAATCTCTTGTGCTGCACATTTGTATGGGTTATTTTACTCTTTCCATGGAATTAAGTCGCATCCCTGCTTTTTTCCTCTTCAGCTATTCCTATTTAGATATTTCAAATGTGACAGATTTGTCTTTCCTGTGAGAAGGTGTTTCCATCTTTGGAGATTCCTAAATTTAATGAGAGGTGGTTTTGCTTTCTCTAAAAATTGTCTGTGATCAGGTGTAAAGCCCTGCTTAAAAACAAGGTGAATATATTTGCAAAGGTTGTGAGAAAACACAAGGAAACATTGGAAAAGATAAATACCAAATATGAATCTCCTTTATTCAGGTGTGGCTTATAATAAAAAATAGCGATGGTTTTCATGATTCCACAAAAATAGAATCATAGGAAAGGTCCTACCAAATTCATGGTCCATTCTGGTCAATTTCATAGTGATAGGATTTGAAAATTAGTAATTTACACATTTGCATATGTGTACATCTGAAATTTCATTCTGTTCAAACATGGAGATCCCAGACCTGGGTGTTTTGTGTGTGTGTCTGTCTGTCTGTCTAAGCTGTTGTAGGAGAGGCACAGGATTGCGGTCCTCAGTTCTGTGATGCCTTAACAGCTGGGCTTTGAAGGAAGGCCCTCTGGAACTTCCTGTGACAGGGTGGATCTGATTTCCCTGGTGCTGCTGGCAGCACCCCCAGCTAGGGGACCCTAACTACTGGTCCTCGTCAGGCTGGGGCGGAGGGGTGGCAGGAAGCATTTACCCTGTGCAGACACTCTCCAATAGATAGATATCTGGGGCGGGGCAGGGCAGGGGAGCAGGAGCTGCTTGATTTCATGGTTTGACTTTTTTTTTTTCCTCATGTTCATGAATTTGATAAGGCCCTAAACACAAGGGTAAAAAGGGACCATGGAGTCATCTAGTCCAACCCCCTGACAAGAAACAGAATTCAGTGATGGCTAAAATGGATCAAAAGTGACTTTTAAATTCAAAGGTCTCTTTGAGTAAATCCAGAATTAATCAGATTGGCACTGACAATTATTATGTTCAGTTATGCACTTTGAAAAATGTTGCTTAATTAACTACCCATGGGTCTATGATGTTGTGTAATGATAGAGGAAACTTGAATGACAGAAACTTCGATATCAAATGAACCCATATTCATGGACTGGAAATGTTTTCTTTAAAAGTGGAACCATCTTTTATACACACTTATTGCTGGGAACAGCTATAGTGCTCTAGGAGGTACATCTGTTGATGCAGATAAATTAAACAGATTTGTAGAAGACAGGAAATTACATCCATAACCCATTTTTAATATGCTTGGTAAACATATATCCTCTTGATTTATTTGTATAAATGGAACTAATCTGATCCCAGACTTCAGGCATTGCTGTTGTCATCAGTATTCTAAAATTAAAAACCGAGCTAGGAAAGTTGCCTTTTCATCCAGAGTTTAGGCTAGATGGAAGATGAAGATTTCTCTCCATCGCTATTTTTTTGTTTAAGCAAATATGTTTGCTACAGTACTTTTACCTGAAGATTATTAACTCACTTGGCAATAGTTTCAAAATGGCAGTTGTGTTTTCCACATGATTGAATTCATTTGGGGACATGTATGTGTATGTATATTATCATTTCCTGTCCAAATAATTTTCCATAATCCTTTTTCAACTATTTTTCCCATTTGGTTTTTGTAAACAACATGATTGGTTTGTCTGCCTAATCTCCAATGTGTATTTTGATCTTTTCTTTAGGGAGAACTCCATGTTACCTCCAGAAATTCATTTGTACAAACAAGGCATCATCTGTTTAGTTGGAATAACATTTCATTTGACCTCTGACCCATTTCATTCCTGCTAAATCCCACTGTGGTCCATAAATGTGACTTTGAGTGATGGTATAAAATAAAGTTTTAGCTCTTCATATCCAACTACAGGATCAGTTTATGCCTGTTGTGCCCCTGGACAAGTTGGGATCAGTGCAGAGATATGCTGCTCTAGTGTCAGTTTCTAAATGCAAGGTATCATGTTTCTGGGGGTATGTCTACACTAGAGGGGTTTTTTTTGGCAAAATGGCCATTTTTCCAAAAAAACTTCAAGTACGTCCACACTACAATTGTGTTCTTTTGAAAAAAAAGATTGAAAGAACAGAGGGGTTTTTCCAACATTGGTAAACCTCTTTCTATGAGAAAGAAGCCTTGTTCCAAAAGAGCTCTTTTGGAACAAGGTGTCCATGTGGACGGGGAAGAAGGAGTTCTTTTGCAAGAAGAGGAAAGAGGAAAAAGCACAGGTGCTCTAGTAGCCATTCCGCCCATAGTAATCACAGCTTACATGCGAGATAGCGTCCATTCAGTCTGGATGGTATCTTTCGAAAAAGCAGATCACTTTTTCGATACGCTTTTGCAGTGTGGACACTCTTTCAGAAGAAGTTTTTCCAGAAGATATCTTCCAGAAAAGCTTCTTCCGAAGGAAGCCTGCAGTCTAGATATAGCCTAAGAGTTCTGGTGTGTAGCTGCCGCTACTCCCTTTAAAAAGATGCAATATCCCCTTATGACTCTGCTGGTGGGTACTGGCAGGAGGAGGGTCTTCTCCTTCCTTCCCTAACCCATCTGGGGAGCGTAGAGCCAAGGATGGTGTTAGGTTCACAGAGTCCATGTGATCAAGGGATTTTAGGGATTCTTTCTGGCACACACGCAATGGTGTCATAAGTAGAGGGGGGTAATCCTGCATATGTTGTTTTCTCCCCTTGTCCATCCACACAGGGGACCCCCCCCATCCTCAATTACACAATCTCTTACACAATTTATTAGAAGTTGGAATAAATTGAGGGCAGTATATTGTAGGAGAAAAGAGGGAATTGTACATGGGGATTAGAGCTAGGTTATCCTAATGTTCTTCTTTGACAGAAAACAACTTTCCCCTTCCATATAGGACCTTCCACTCATGCCTCAAGTGTATGATTTCTCTCTAAGATCAGAATCTGACCTAATGGGCTAAATTTATCACTGCTGTAACTCTTTCTAACTCATTGAATTTGACCTGTTGTAGCGAAAAAAAACCTTGAATAGACAAATCCTTTTATATCACCGCATTTGCTTTTCCTTTATTAGATAATGAAGAAAGCCTCTTAAATGAGTGGCAAAGATAAATTTAATAAAGATATTGTGTGTTGAGAATTAGAATCATAGGGTTGGAAGAGACCTCAGGAGGTCATCAAGTCCAACCCCCTGCTAAAAGCAAGACCAATCCCAACTAAATCCTCCCAGCCAGGGCATTGTCAAGCCAGAACTTAAAAACCTTTAGGGATGGTGATTCCACCACCTCCCAAGGTAACCCATTCCAGTGTTTTACCACCCTCCTAGTAAAATATAATTTCCTAATATCCAGCCTACACCTCCTCCAGTGCATTTGAGCTCATTGCTCCTCTTTCTGTCATCTGTCACTACTGAGAACAGCCTCTCTCCATCATTTTTGAAACCCCCCTTCAGGTTGTTGAAGGCTGCTATTAAATTCCCCTCCCCCTTCTCTTCTGTAGACTAAATGTACCCCAAATCTCTCATCCTCACCTCATAAGTCATGCGCTCCAGCCCTAATAATTTTTGTTTCCCTCTGCTGGACTCTCTACAATGCATCCACATCCTTTCTGTAATGACGGGCCCAGAACTGGATGCAGTACTCCAGAGGTGGCCTCACCAGTGTTGAATGAAGGAGAATAATCACTTCCCTAGGTCTGCTAGCAGTGCTCATGCTAATGCTCCCTGTGGCAGGCCACTCCCACCTGGCCCTCCCGCAGGACCTCTTAAGTCCAAGACGCTCCGGCCTGAGTCCAAAACACAATTTAGGGTTGTAGCGGGCACGCACCCCAGGTAGGGGGACCCGGGCCCACCCTACTCCACCGGGTCCCGGCCTAGGGCCCTGTGAGTGACCGGATAGCATGTCACTCCCTCAGCAGGGCAATCTGGCTGAAACGCGCCAAGGTTCTCGGGGCGGGAGAGGCAGTTCCCGCTCCTCCCTGGGCCACTTCCTACCTGGTTCCCTGGGGTTCCTTCCCATGTACTCATCCAGCTTGCTGCGCCCTCTGGGCCAGCGTCTCCTTGGCAGGCAGCCTCTGGGATGCACCAGCTCGCCTTCGTGTCCCCACCGGCCTCTTCTAGAGTCTCTGGGGGCCGCTGTGCGGGAGCTCCCTTCACAGGTCCTTCTCCTCCAGCTGCCACCCCTGACTGAGTCCTTCCCCAGGCTTTTATAGTGGAGCTACAGCCCAGGCATGCTCAGTAGGGCAGCGGGGGAGGGGCCTTTGCAGCCAGGTAACCCTGGCTGGGCTCTGCAGGCTCAGTGCGGGGCTGCCTCGCCCCGTCACACTCCCCAATATGCTGTTAGTCTTCTCGGCTACAAGGGCGCGCTGTTGACTCATATCCAGCTTCTCATCCACTGTGGAATTCTTTTCAAACAATTTATCTAACAAACCCTTTGCACTGAGGGCCAGGACAATAGTATATTTGGACAATTTTAGTGCTAGGGTCAAAAAACTCTTTCCAGCTTTTGTGATGTGAAACTGTTGAGAGATCAATTTGTGGATCTTGTGAAAACCTCCACAAAACAGAAAGTAGCAGAATTTAGTGTCTCAAGGTATTAATAAGAAGCTGTTCATTTCAGTTGATCACTGATGTACCTCCATAGGGTCATAAATTTTCCACTTTCTGTAGAACAGTGATGCTGTCAAGCAACTATAGCAAGACAATCAGTTTAATAGGAGAAAGGATACATAGTAAAAAGCTACATTGTTTCATTCTTTCTATTTGATTATCTCAAGCCAGTAATACAGCACTTAGTGGGTAGACAGGAAAAATGTACTCCTTAATATTAATTTCTAATCTTTGCTTTCCATAAATTGGAATGCACAGAATGACATTGGATCTGCTACCCAGGGAAAATCCAAAATGTTCACTTGGAACTTTGTCATGTAAGGATTTTTTATGTTTTGTTTCTTTCCTGTTATTTTGGTCTGTGTTACTCAACACGCTGCAATATGACTCAGGTGTTCTGCATATTTATTTGGTTTAGAAAGCTGTTATCCAGAGAGCAGCTGACAAACAGTATTTAAAAGGAAAATGGCAAGTGGAAACTGAGCAGGCAGTGAGCTGTTGGCTGCATCTGCTTGTTTGTTGAACACTTAAATTAAATTTGTCTAGTTCTGCTCATCTCTATAGAAAATTGCATTTGTAATTGTCGTAAAAGATTAGAAACATTTTCACTTGCAGCCCATATAAATTACAATAATGCAACATACTGTCCTCCTAATAAAAGAAAAAAAGCAAATAGGCTGAGTTCAGATCTGTATCTTTTCCAGGATTCTATGATCTCACACTCAGCTTGTCTCCATATGGAAGTTAATCTGGAATAATGGAGGATATGAATTTACAGCAGAACAGCTATTCCTGATTAGCTCTATGTAGTGATGTTCTATTCTGGAATAACTGTCTGATTCCAAAATAAGACCTACACATGAGAGAGAGCCAGGAATACCAGAATAATTCCCCCTGTAGATAAAGCCTTAATATTAAAAAATAGTTATATTTACTGCCTGGGTATTGTGCCTTGCTCATTAATATAATTAATCAGCTTAGACAATTTATGAAGTTTTTTTAACTGAAGTAGTCATTACAGATGACCCTTGACTTATGACTGCCCGACTTACAACCTCCCGCATTTATGACTGCCCGCTCTGGCTGCTGCCTCCACCCAGCACAGCCCCCAGCCAGCTCTGCAAGTAGCTTGCACTGCGCTGCCTCCACCCAGCACAGTCCCAAGCTGGCTCTGTGAGCAGCTTGTACCGCGCTGCCTCCACCTGTCACAGCCCCAGGCCGGCTCTGGGCCTGGTGCACTGGTGACTACAACTCCCAGGAGGCGAAGTGGGCCAGGAATGGAACCCTCATTTTATCATTGCGCCTATGGGAAATAAGGGTTCGACTTATGATGGTTCTCCAGGAATCAATTAGGTTGTAAGTGCGAGGGTTACCTTTATACATAAATTAGCTGATGAAATTAAAATGAGAGCAGGCCATATCTGTGTAAGTGATGTTCAACTGCGGTAGATGAATAACCTTGACAGGACACCGTAACAAAAATCTGCCCTAATGAATAAGGCTACCTTCCAAGCGCCAAGTGGTTTGAAAACATGAATTGATTTTTTCACTCTACCAGCTCTTAACTTTTTAAATAAGTATTAACTTATTGTGTAGCAATAGCAAATAACATTTTAGTATGCTACAGGGATTAGAATCATAGGCTATCCTGAGAAAAAATGTATTTCCTTTGTTTATCTTATCGGTTTTGCTTAAAAGTATTTTGGGGCCACAGGCTTTCTATTATTGTTTGTACACTGCCTACCATAATAGAGCCAAGCTTAGCTGTCCATAAAAACTGTTGTAATAAACATGATTAATAATAATATGCAGTTTTAAGACATGTTCACAATGAATGTTGCTTTTGGAGTGTGGTGACAACCATCACTCCACTCTATCATTTTAGAAAAGGACATTGTCTTTTGTGAACCCATATTTAAAGTCAGATTCTGAGTTTTAGCTGGACCTCAACTTGGCCACCACCATTTGCACCCTTAGTTAAATACAGGCCTAAAATTGCCGGTACAATTATTTACAGCATCAGTTGTACTAATTTAGAAGCAAAAGCTGCCAAAACTATCCACAAATTAAACATAGAAAAGGTTTTGTTTTCATTCTTCCATGGAATAAAAAGCAAGATTCAGAACCTTAACACTTGCCACAAAGTGCAATTGACATTCTGGCCAGCTCTAATAATGATCTTAGAGGTTAAGAAACTGACTGCAGTGCAGTTCGATTTCTCCCTCCAGTGAAAGCTTAGGGAAAAGAACTTAATATTAGGCTTACATCCAAACTTGTTGCTATGGCATGGTAGCCAAATTGCATCTTCCAGACTAATTAGATATCGTTAACATTCTAAAAATGTTAAATCTCAAGAAGTGACTGCTAATAGAGGTAACAAGCCCATTAGGTGTAACTCAAACACATAGGTCCCTTACACATCTCATTCAAAGCTATAATGTCAACCTTTGATAGAACTTAATAGAAGTTGCCTGAAAGGAAATATCTCCAGAGATATTCACACATTGTCATACAGTTAACATAATATGCCTCATGTCCTACTCTGGATTGCAGAAGAGACACTATTTGAGGAACATCATTAAGCATTTACAGAGAAACTAAGCTTTGCATATTGCTTTTGTCATATATGGTAAATCTATATAGCTAAATTGCTACTGTAGAATAGACTGAAGGAAAGGAGGAAAAGTTACAGAAAAACTCAGAGGGAGGAAAAGAAACAGACAAAGGAGGAAGTACAAATAAATAAGAGACTTTGAGAGGGAAAATTACTTGAGGAATGAACATAGAAATAAGTGCACAACCAGCAAAAACAGAACTTTGATGCTGTTTTAGAGAAAGCCAATGTAAATTACAAAAAAAAAAAAAAAAAAAAAAAAAAAAAAATTGATTGATTGATTTTGTATATCGGGAGATGCTGAAGGCTCACCTTGAACCTCTCATACTGAACAATCTTTACTGGTCATAGACTTTTCTGACTGTTTTAATTATCCAGAGAACCTGAGAAGTTTGGCATATTATTTCCCCCCTTTTCTGCATGTCACAGAATTAACAAAAACAAAGTCAGTCAACTAGATTTTCCATAACAAGGCCCTCAATGATACACTGGAACAGGGGAAATAAACACAGAAAAACAGATTAAAGGAGAAAGCAGAAACACCTGAACTACCAAACATCTTAGTAATGGCATGTAGTGTAAAAGATAAATGAGCTTTATTAACTTCTTAAACATACAGCATCATTAGCATGAGAATATAAATGACTGAAGTGAAGATCAAGAAAAATGCAAGCAGGAAGAAATCCTGCATAGTGCCAAATGACTACGTACAAGTCCTGATCAATTCAACCTGTGAATAATTAAAACTCAGTGAAGTCAGGAAAATAAATATGACTTTTGTGGGACATACCCTTCTGTAGAGCTCTTTAAACTAATGAATCATTACTTCCTATTCTGTTAAGGTTGCAGTTTTCTAGTTGTGATTTTAGTGATTAAAACTTTTTGTTGACAGGAAAGCATTTGTTTTTTCAACATGTCTAGATAGCTTGCTAATTTATGTTATTTTTCAGGTATCTGGTGGACTGAAGAAGGATTCATACCCTTAAAATATACTTAAATCGGTGTTCATTTCTTATGTTCATACAGTTTCTCCCTTTTATTGTTAATGTATTTTAGGTTTTAAAACTTGGAATAGAGAATGTGATACTGAGTTCATCTTGCCAGTAATGATTAATTATCCAAACATTGTGAGGCAAAACCAGGAACTAGAAAACTTACTCAGCATTGCTCAAGTCCTTCAGGCCAGAGGACTGGCACTGTGGGGCATGCAGGAGTCAGGGCAGGGAGCTGCAAGGTACGGGGGCTCAGGCCATGAGGTGTGGGTGCAGGAGACAGTGCACAGGGTAGGAAGCTCCAGGCAGAGGTGTAGGAGGTTTGTGTGGGGGATGCAGGGCAGGGGGTTGCAGGGTTCAGGGTAGTTAATAGGGGGGCTGAGGACAAGGGGTCAGGGAGGCTCACTGCGGGCACCCATGGCAGTGAGAATGGCACTACAGTTGCTGGCCTGTCCCAGCTCCTCTGGGGAGGGGCAGGACTGTGCAGCCACGCCTGGTTCAGCCCCAACAGTCCCTCAGGAGGTGTGGGGACCTGGCCCTGACAGCTACTCTGGGGGTGGGAGCTGGGCTGGGGTGGTGCTAGCCGGACTTTTGATGCTGCTGGGGGGGAGGGTCATGGCAGCAGGGCCCCCCCGATCCAGTGCTAGGGATGAGGGTCAGGCAAGGGGTTTGAGGGTAAGGGGGCTATTTATTCATGACAGTTGTTGGCCATTCTCTTCCTGGTATGCCACCCCCATTCCCCCGTCGTCATTCTGCAATATAATTGTCCCCTGTGCTCGCTGCCCTCAGTGGTCGTTGCATGGTATAGCTTTCCTTGCTCTCAGCACCCACCATTTCTGTGTTATGGACAGCTATTGGATTCCAGGCACAACCAAACACTGACCTTGCTTTAAGTTATGATAAGAGGAAGCTGCATACCAAATTTGGTGGTCCTAGCTCTTGCTGTTTAGGAGGTGTTCTTGAGCAAACGAACTCACAGATGGACGGACAGTCTCATGGACATATTCACCAATTCTCTAATATATATGTAGAGAGAGACAGTAAAAAAAATCTAAAGGAGCTTTAAAAGTATACAAGATCAATAGGAAAAGATGAAGGTTGACTGACAGTGACCATCCTTGGGAATCTGACTTTCATATTGTAAATTGGTGAGTGAGTATTTTTTCCACCATTCTTCATATCATTTACTGGTCTGATTCTTCATTGTCTTATGTGGTGAGTTGTCACTTATTCTTGTGCAAAATGGGTATAAAATATTAACACATTAAAATTATAGAAGTTTACACCATACTTCTATGAACTTTATATTGGAATTTACAACTGTGAAAAGCAGTCGAGAGTCAGACCCAGTGTTTCTTAGCTCATTGATTTTATAGACCATACAGGGTAAGCAGAAAGGTCAGTTCAGACACACTTTTTTCACACAATATCCAAGTGCTAGAAAACCATATTAATCTTAGTGAAATAGAAAAAGGGTAGCAGTTTAGTTAAATGGGCTCACAAGTCTAAAGTTGTGGCATCACAAAGGAAGATACAATACATATGTAAATGTAATACTGTACCTCTTATTGTATGGGATTGTGTGTCCAAAGAACCCACTCTCAGAGGGACTGTCTAGACTGCGGCAGGTTTCCGGGATACTTCTGGTATCCCAGAAAAACTCCACCGCGTCCAGGGAACGCGTTTGCTCTTCCTTTTTTTTTGTATAATTCTTCATTATGCAAATTAAGAGTTTTCATGCACAAAATATATCCTCAAAATGTTTGTGCATGTGTATAAATGTATATATGAATACTTCAAACTATAATAATAATTGTTCCAATGTACTCTAATGTATCAAGGTGGCACATTACTTGATTGAAAATATAGTTCTTGGTTGGCTGAAATTTCAACTTCATGCCCCCCATGCAGTGAAAGTTTGCACCAATAGCTAAACAAAGCACACCCTATAAAATCTTAGTTTAATTCTTTACAAAATATATATATTTTGTATTCAGACATATTTGACATGCAGACATTCTTAACAATTAATTTAATTTACAATATGTATCATTTTCCATTTAATTTAAATGTGCAGTGGAATGCACTTAGCATACTTCATTTAAACTAGCACAGTATTAATTAGCATTTTAAGTACTTTATTGTAAAATAGCATTCTACACTTCAAGCTCAACCCAAATAGATCACAATAATATTGTATAGAATATTGCCTGTTTTGTTCCATTACACAAAATTTAGCATATCAGTTTTCTTTGTATATGAAGTAAGGCCACCATATTTGTCTACAAAATGAAATAGAGAACATTATCTGTAATTGAAAGATCTAATTTACAGTCACCTTCTAATAAAAGAAAAATCTGCAAAGTACAGGTTTATGTTCCAGTCTTTAGAAGTCATAGCTATTTAAAAGCAGATTTTTTTTCGTGTTAATAACTTTCCACTCTATTTGTGAGCTATGTTAGTGATCCCAATATCAAAATGACTTTCTATTCAGAGATGGCATAATTTACTGAAAAAGATCACAGATTCCATAGTCTAATGTGTTTGGAATGGCTACATCCTGAAAAACTTTGCACAGTTAACAAAAAAAAAAAGACTTACCTGAAGCAGGACCTTTTTACATGTGTTATATCAGAACTCTTTAAAAATTAGCTGGACATACTATTAAGTTGCTGAAATTGCTCAAGATAATATTGGTGGCTTCAGAGTATCTGTTGTACATGCAACACTGACATGGATGATGGGAAACAGACAGAAAATAGGTGATACAGGAGTGTCACATTGACCTTTTTAGATATGAGGAACCTGCCTTCTCATTTTCAAGTGTGCTTTCAGATTTCAGACTTCTCTGCAGAATTTCTAAAGATTAATGACCTTAGATCTGATGCCTTTTGACCCTATTCAGTGGTGGGCATCTCTTTGTCAGCAAGGGTCATCTCTCTGGGGTATGACACAGGAAGGTGATTTTCTACAAGGCAAGAGATTTGGTTTGATGGGACCCCATCAATAATTCCTATGCAGTTTACCAGTATAAGTAATTTAATTTCCACCTCAGTTATAGGTACTTAGTGACTGAAATCTTTGGTATGATAAAAGTGATGCATAAGTCATTTCCACAGTCCTTTTCAATACCAATTATCTTTTAACGGAGACTGAATAACTGTAAACTAATGAAATATAAAGTATACAATAGGCCAGAAAAAGTTTCCCTACCCACCTGGGGACTCTTACTGGTATGTTACTGTTTCTGGTGAGGGTTAAGTGATAGGGTTGTTAGGCCTGATCAGACCTTTGACCAGGACCTGGGTGTGTGTTCTCTCTGGCCAAGTGACCCCCTTCCTGTTAGCAACTGGGTTGATGTTGACCTAGGTAGAAGAGCTATGTAAAGCAGCTACAAAGCAAACTTGGGAGCAGGAGAACACGTGACAGCAAATAACGGATTTTTACCAGAAGTCAGGGGAAGTGAAATTCTCTCTTACAATTGGAAGTCACGGATATTTATAGATTAGGTAAGGGTCAAGAAGGAAAGCATTCTAGGCATTATAGAAAAGGGACAGAGTCCCTGTTGAAATTTGTGACTTGATATATGACCCTTTGCTCCCATCCACATACCATACTCTGGGTATCTGACCATGGTACTGCAGACGCGAGTTACTCATGTACATACCCATATCCCTCATGCTAGCTTTTTCACAGTGTTCTTCTTCATGCATGGGCTTCAGTGGTTCACATGTGGACAATAAAGTGGGTTGAGCTATAATAACTAGTACGTAGGCATGTACAGTCACTAAAGTAGACACAGAGTCAAATAAATCTTTTAATCTTTAAGGTGCCACAGGAATCCTTTGTTATAGCTTCAGAGAGATGCTGTAGTTTCTGGTGTTTATAAATACTTGAGTAATTCTGAGTTTGGAGAATTGTAGACTTGTTGGTCCCGGGATATTATAGAGACAGGATAGGTGAGGGAATATCTCTTATTAGATCAGCATCTGTTGGTGTGAGAGACAAGCTTCATAAGAATTGTGAATTAGGTTAGTCTGTCTCTCTCTGCAGCAGTTAAGTTAAAATGCTACTAATTTGGTGGGGTCCATTAGCATTGACTATGAAGCTGTATTATGTATATATTGAGACAAGAAGTTAGCTATATGGTGTGATAGAGTGTTGCCTGCATTTTAATAGGGTGTAATGATGACTAAAGTTTTTTTTTTTCCTTTTGTTTTGAATCTGGGCTTGAAAATCTAAATATTTCTGTTTTTGAAACACACTTCCTCTCCTGTCCTTAAGGTTTTGCCAAACAAAATGAAATGTAGGTAGTTGTAAGTTATGAGTGATAATGAGGATGAAAGTATTCCAAGAAAGCATGTTAGGTATAATGGAAACATAATGAGGATAAGGCAATGGAGGGAGTTATTTAATTTGGTACACACAGAACAAAGGGATATTTTGGAAAGAACAGCCTAGCTTATAACTAAGGGTGCACTATACAAATTGCATAGCTTATTTCGAGTGTATTTTGAAATAGCTTATTTCATAATTTGTCACTATCTATACAGTGCCACATTTCAAAATAACTCGTTATTCCGAAATGCCCCTTAACCCTCGTGGAAAGAAGGTTACCGGGACATCGGAATAAGCCACCGATTATTTCAAAATAATGGACTGCTTCAATAGATGCAGAATAGCTATTTTGGGATACTTCTGGTATCCCAAAATAGCTCCGCAGTGCAGATGTACCCTAAGAGCAATTTGTTTTAACAGAAGCTATTCAGATTAAGTTTTTAAACTTTACATTCTGTCCTCTAAAGCACATACTTTTGTAAATGTCTAATAGATACACTGCCCTCTTTAGAGTACTTGGATCAAAGCTGTTTTATCATGTCTGACAAGGTATTATTGATACATATCAACTGTTACCAAACAGAAGTCTAAAGTAGATCATCATTTACAAATGCTATACTGTATAAAACTATAATTTGCTGCAGGGCTTTGTGTTATTACAGGGAAATAGTTCTTATAAGACAAAATAAGTGAATGGAGTATTTAATGAACAGTTAATTCTATAGTCAAATGCAGCCTTGCAATTGCATGGGGATTTGAAACTTTCTTTTTTTAAGAATACCCCCTGTATTTTTTGAGATATTGGCATTGGATTTTGAGTCTGTGTTTTGGTTAATAATTCAAATGTTATACTGTAGAATACAAAACACATCCATTACCAGATACAGAGATTGTATTCGAACAATTATTTTACAGCTACAATAGTTTCTTTTTTCCCAATAGATATTCAAAACAGCTTATTCATGATTTGTTCTAATAGTGACAGTTTTTATTCTTATAGTGTCGTTTTGAGACTCTGATCACTCTAAAATTACTCTGAGGTATAATGAAACATACCTGAGGGAGGTAGAGAAGTTTTAAGAATGTAATTTTCAAAGATTTGTATTGCTCATCTTCTTTCCTCTTCTCTTGAAGTATAAAAAGGACTGATGACTTTACTGCATATTGTCTTCTATGATTATCTTTTTGATTAAGAGTCCCTTTTCTTCCAGAGGCTAATTTACTGCTTTCTCTCTGAGGAAATGTGTACAATTGTTTTTTTTACTGATGTGGTGGTTCTCATTTGTCAGGAATAATTTGAAGTCAGTCTCTGTGAAGCTTTGAGGAGACATAAATGAACTCAAGTAGAAACAGTACTGAACAATATTAATATATATACTAGTCATAGCACACTGAAATTGAATGCAACAGTTGGTCTTCTTTCTTCTTGTTAATGTTTAGTTTAAGCAAAGAATAATATAATGATTGGATGAAAGATATGAGGGAGGTAGAGAAGTTTTTAGAATGTAATATCCAAATATTAAATATTCAGTACTGGATGACTTATATTTTGATAATGTTACCATACCATTGAAATATAAAGCTATGCTTTGTACTCAATACAAAGTGAGTTTCTAAATTTCATTCTTAATTACTCTTAAATATATTTGTTAGTTCAATGTTTAAATTATGTCTAATATATTAATGAAGATTTGACAAATTTGCAACATGCCTATATGTGCTTTGTGAAGGGGTCAATTCACTTCTGGTACCTCCTTGTGGCCAAGTATGAAACTGTTCTTCATCAGGTCTTAAATTATTTAAGAATAACTTTTATGACTGGTTTTATTTCTTGCTTTGTACATATAGAAAAATGTAGCCCACTACATTGGATTGGTGAAAAATGAGATTGTTCTAAAAAAATTCTTCCAAAATGTGAGATTGCAAAACAATGTTACAGTGTTGCTATAGGATCTGGTCTTTATTTATTATCATACACAGCATCCTTAGTATACATTTTATGAGTTAGACAACTTTCCTGATGATACTAGATAAAACTATTGGGGTAGAATTTTCACTAGCAAAATTGAAAGTAAATTAACAACCATGATTTCCTTGACCATGTTAAATGCAGCTATACTGTATATAAATTATGTGGATGCAAGTGCAAAGGCTTTGACTCTAAGACCCTCAGACACTGGCAATAAAGCAGGGGATTAATATATAGTCAGCACTAGATAGAACACTTTAACTGCAAATGACACACTTGCATGTCTTAACATCTGACCTCTTTAAAACTGCATCTTCTGAAATCAATATTATGAAATGAGGCAGGGCAAACTTTAAATATAGCCAGAGACTGTGATTTGTAATGCAAAACCTGTGTGTATACACTAACCTTGGTCAAGAATGCTCTGAAGAACAAACCAAAAAGCAAGCCAAATCTGGGGGTGGGGAGGGGGGAGGAATGGTATGTTCCATTGAATTGAGGCAGAAGACCAAGTTTGTGAACACATAGTAAATTAAATGAATCTCTTGACACTTGACACGCAATAATATTGGTTGATGGGTTGGGTTTTTTTTTATTTTGAAGAGAAAATACGTGTTCAAGCATTCTCAGGGCAATGTTGGGTACAATGTAGAGAAAAAAAAACTTTATTGTGGAACAGAATCTAAGCAATCACCTCTGAAATGACTTGCCACAAAAAAGCAAAGAGGAACATGAGAACAGTATCTCAGGAGCTAATAGAACATTGAGACAATGAGGCTCTTATTGCAGGTGTACAATTATCAATAGAGAAAACACATACATATGAGACTAGATCCTCAGCTGGCAATGTGGCCCACAGGACTTCTTGAAGATTACTTAATACAGGAAAGTGAGCCAAAATACTTCTATTTGGTTGGAAAAGTAATCTACATTCTGTCTACTGGAAAAGGATTTTCCATCATATGTTTGTCAATTTAATATTTACACTTTTCACAACACCAATGCCTCAGATACTCAGAATTTCCCTCTAAGAAAATCTATAAAGCTTTGCAACTATTCCTACATGTAAACATTTTTTTTAACTTCCTTTCCTTTTAACTTTTCCTTTCCTTGACATTCCTACTGATATATTATACCTCAATCATAAACCTATAGTAATCAGTTGTAGCTTTACTATTGATTGTGATTTCACTTCAGTCACAACAGGTTAAGGCTTTGTTACTAGGGATTTTATTTAATAGCAGTAAAAGAGAGTGTTTCTGATTGCCATTTTCATGCCCTTATGTGAGCCTTCTCTTAATTCAGTTTGCTTGCACATTACACGATGTATTTATTATATTTTACATATATAAATGTTAATCATTTATGCTTAATATTCTTAATAGACATTACGCATGATTACAATGAATCTGTTTACAACCAACTTTATATGGTTCAAGATATCAAAGCAGGATTAATCCGCTTCTTTTAGCGAGCTAGGGGAACTAGATATATAATTTGAAATCCTGGCCTACTGAAGTCAATGGGAGATTTGCCATTGACTTTGTTGTGGTTAGGGTTTCACTCGTAGACTTGTGTGTTTATATAATAGACCAAGTTCTTCTTTCCTTCCCTCCCCCCGGCCTTTTTTTTTTTTCCTTGCAGTGCTGTTATAGCTGTGTTGGTCACAGGTTATTAGAGTGACAAGGAGAGTGAAGGAATACCTCCAGTAGGAACAAATTCTGTTGATGAAAGAAACAAACTTTCAACCTACACCTGAAGAAGAGCTCTGGCTAATTCAAAAACTAGTGTCTTTCACCAAAAGAGTTTGGCTTAATGAAAGATATTACCTTACCCACCACTTCTGACACATTTCTATCATTCTACCATCTGTGGTTTAAATTAGTGTGAGACAATTTCAATCTACAGCTAGGGTGGAGAAACCAGTAAACATAGCATACCAAGGTGATGGGCATTATGAATTTGAATAAAATAGAAATGCTCAAATAAAAAGATTTGCAGATCTCTGTCTGGTAGGACATTCTAGCCTTCTCACTTATACTTGACATTCCTGTATAGTTGACCTGTTCTCTTCAACCCAAAGGTATTTAAGAGGAAATCCTATTCAGTGTTTCTACTGTTCATAGCACAGTCTAATATTTAATAGTTTTTGTATGAACTTTAAACACAACATGTCCCCAAGACAGTGGACTGGTATCTGAGAGACTATACATTTTAAATTTTCCTTCAGTGTATGCATAATACTGTAACTATTAAAATTGCTCTGCCTCTCTTCCTCTAACACCTTTGTTTTAGCCAAACCCTTGGAAGCCAGTGAAAAGCTAGTTTGTCTACTAATATTCTCATTTCATGGAAAAGAAATATTATTGTTGCTGGTATTAAATGATTAATGTAATTGACAAACTTGATAAAACCATTTGAGATTTTATTTAAATGCAGGTGGTTCATACAATAAATGCAATCAAGAAGTTAATTCTTCTCCTCTAAATTTATTGCCTTAGAGGATTTATTGACATAGAAAGTATACTGTGGCAAAAGTAGTACTCATATTTCTTTTGCAGGCTTGACAAATCCAACTAAAAAGGAGACATGACTTCTCTCCTCCTCATCCAATCATGGAATAAGTTACCAGATTCTGAGTTCACGTAACAGGAACAGGAAGTTTCTAGTCGCTTTGTGCAACACATTGTTACACCAGCTTGTGTAAAAACAGTTAGGTCAGAAATGGGTTGCTGTAAGTTATCAAGTTACCTCTTCAAATTGCTTTCCATAGGCCTCTTGCCCTGTATGCCTTGGCCAACTTTGCCATTAAACTTGCTCAAGTTTCAGTTTCTCCATCAACATTCTGCCAGCTGCTCAAATGTCTAGTTAAAGTTTATATAATGTATATGAAGTCAGTTCATATTTGTTGAGGTTCTTTAAACTTGTTTTAAGAATCCATTATACAATATGTCAAGCCAGAAAAGCTGTATAAATCTTCCATTTGTGTTATTTTGGTTAACAACATTGGTGGGACTTTGGGGGCGGGGGGCCTGCCTGAACTGAGTCTCTGCATTGTTAATCAAACAGTTACTTTTCTGATTATTCCACTCTGTGGTCAAGTGCCCTTATAAACACAATATTTGGTTTCAGGTCCTTTCTACTGCCTCTTTTTTTGGTACAGGAGTATTTTGCTAACTTGATAGCATAAGCATGCTCAGTTAGAAACATTAGATTCATTTCTTCACTTTATCACTTTAAACTAAAAGAAATCAACATGAAAGTAGCCCCCTTTCTTTGAGTGCCCATGAATTAAATCTTTTCATTAAAATGTATGTTTTGTCCTAGTCTATCACTTATAGCTGGTTCACTTTTACAATTATTTTAATTACAATATTAGAGTCCATCAAGTTTCTTATTTTATTACTGTATCTGACACATATGATATCAGTGTTTGATATTAATTTAATATGATTAAGAGAAAAATGGGAAGTCTTTTTTAAGTTGTACCTTCTGTATAGTCTTGCAAGAAAAGCAACAACAACTTTAATTTCCTCAGAAGAAATATAGCCATTAGGCAGGAGCGGCTCGAGGAGAGCTGTTGGCAACTGGTGCCCTAGGCGGAATCAGCGCTCCTGCCTCCATAGACTTCAATGGCGTGAAGTCATCATTAAATGCAGTGCCCTAGGCAACTGCCGAGGTTGCCTACATCCACGGGCCGCCCCTGCCATTAGGCCATGGGCTTTTATTCTCTTAACCCTCCATTCTGTCTTTTCTATAAGGCCTTGATACCTGAGCAGTTTTAGGAGCCCTAATTGCTACACATACGTGGAGAAATTCTTTCATTAATTTCTCCCATTTGTGGACGTGGTAGAGGCACTTCTTTTTCTCTGACTTTGAAGTATACTTAAATTGTCCAAAGTCCGTTCATAGATTCTAAGGCCAGCAGGGACCATTATGACTTTGTGTAACACGGGCCATAGGCCTTCCACAAAGTAATTCCGTGGGCAGCCAAGCTCCTCCCTCTTTCCCCCTCCTCCCAGTGACTTCCACCAGTGGCCCTGCTGGTCTACTCCTATCCCAC
Organism: Pelochelys cantorii; assembly: GCA_032595735.1. Lineage (NCBI taxonomy): Eukaryota > Metazoa > Chordata > Testudines > Trionychidae > Pelochelys > Pelochelys cantorii. Next base: position 62,298,880 of record CM064330.1, read on the forward strand.
CTTCCCAGCACCTCCCATTCCAAGTCTCCAAAGGGGAGGGGAAGGAGTCAGGATGCGAGGTGGTTTGGGAAAAGATAGAAAGGCAGATTACAGGCAGAGGCTTGGGGGAAGAGGTAGAGTTGAAGTGGGCTTTAGGCAGAGGATGGGGACCAGCACCTCCCTTCTGAGCTAAAGCACAAGTTGGTACCTATGATCTTGATTTAATAGAGTCCTGTATCAGCCACTCTATTATCTTACCCAAGAGTGATGTAAGGTTGGCAGGTCTATAATTATCCAGGTCATACTGTTAACTTTTTTTTGAAATGGCAAAATATCAGCTTTCTTCCAGTCTTATGGAATGTCCCCAGTGTTCCAAGGCTTAAGTCACCATTAATGACTGAGGAAGCTCTTGGTCCAACTCTTTTAAAAACTCTTGGATGCAAATTATCTGAACCTGCTGATTTTAAAAATGTCTAATTTTAGTAGCTTCTGTATAACATCCTTCAGAGACAGCAGTGATATGGAAAGAGTGTTCTGTCACAAATGCAGAAAAGACATATTTATTCATTAAACATTACTATTCTATCATTTCTATCTGTTGGGATTCTTTTTGTTCTTATTATTTACACAATTCTCTCTCATTGGCTGTGTCTAGACTGGCATGATTTCGCGCAAACACTTTTAGCAGAAAAGTTTTTCCGTTAAAAGTATTTGCGCAAGAGAGCGTCTATATGGCATGTGCCTTTGCGCAAAAGATTTGCTTTTGCGCAAAAGCATCCGTGCCCAGTATAGACGCTCTCTTGCGCAAGAAAGCTCCGATGGCCATTTTAGCCATCGGGCTTTCTTGTGCAAGAAATTAACATTCCTGTCTACACTGGCCCTCTTGCGCCAGTATTCTTGCACAAGAGGGCTTATGCCTGAGCGGGAGCATCAAAGTATTTGCGCAAGAAGCACTGATTTTGTACATTACAAAGTCAGTGTTCTTGCGCAAATTCTCACGGCCAGTGTAGATAGGCGGCAAGTTTTTGCGCAAAAGCAGCCACTTTTGCGCAAAATCTTGCCAGTCTAGACGCACCCCCCCGTATTTAACTCTGCTGGTCAGAGTTCTCCTTGTATCTCTTGGCTTCCCTTATCGTTTTTCAACTGTTCATAACTTACTAGCAACTTTTCCTTTCTTGCATTTGTTATATATTTATTTTTACAGCTATCTTCACTTTAGGCAGTTTTTTTTAAACCAGCACAGCCTCCTTCCTTGATTATGGGATTGTGATTTTTGGGGTATTTAGTGAGGTTCTCTTAAATAATTCTCAATTATTGTTCATATTTTCTGATTTAATTCTCTCCCAGCTGACTTGACTCAAAATTGTTTTCATATTTGTGAAACTGGCTCTATTAAAACACAAATTATATATATTAATGGTCAGGACTTTATTCTGCTTGTACAATATAAATTTAATCAAGTCATGATCACTTGTAACCAAGATACAATTAATTTTTAAATCTGTGATTAGTTCTTCTTTGATAGGACAAAATCTAATACAGAATTCCCCCATGTTGGCTGCAACATTATTATATTTAGAAATTACAGTTAGCAATTTAATATTTAGTGCAAGAGTTAGACTGATTATTTCTAATGATCTTCAATTACATTTATTGATGGCGGGCAGAGAGATCCACCCTAAAGCTTGCTCATCTGATGAAGTGGGTTTTGCCCACTAAAACTCAAAATACTGTATATATTTGTTAGTCTAAGGTTCCACAAGACTACTCATGGTTTTTAAAATTACAGACTAACATGGCTACCCCCTGAGACCTGTTATGTAGGTAACTGAAATCTATCATTGCTGGGTCAGTGTGTTAGTTTCAGAAAATTTGAACTTGGCTCAACCACAGCTAGCAAGGTTCTTCTCATTGATTGCTACAGTGATGAAAGTGTAGTTCACATGCTTTATATTAGCAACATTTGATTTTTTATGTACAACAAAAGTTGTAGGGAGCAGGGACAGATACGGATTTTAGATGGCATGCTCTGTGTTTTGATATATGAACAGAATATGAGAAGGGGCAACTCAACTAGAAGGGCCCAGAAACACAGGAGTGAGGTCTAGCAGTTATTAGATATGCTCAGTAGCTGTTTCTGAAGCTGCTTGAGAAGTTTTCAATAAAGGCAAACAGTCCTGCAGGATCCACATATGAAACATCAGAGAAAATGAAAGCTTAGGGGAGAAAGACCTTAAAACAGGAGAACTGACAGCTTCTGCAGCCCCCACCTCCCCAGACATGGGGTGTGTGGGAGGGAGAGGGGAATTGCTGGCTCTGCACCCCAGAAGGGGTTGGGTCATGGGCAAAATGGTAGGGCTCTGGGCAGCCAGCCCTCAGTGCCACTGGGACCACAGCACCCCATCTCCCAGCCCTCAGAGCCACCCAGAGTGCATGGCATGACACTCCTGTGGTGATTTAAAGAACTCCAGCGCTCTGGCCACTGCCGCTGGTTGAGTGGCAGCAGCAGGGAGCCCCAGGTACTGGCAATTTGCCCCCCCTCCAGCTCATGTTGGCCGGCCAGCCTTAAACAAGAGTTAGACAGCCCTCTGGACTGCATAGCTGTTCAATGCAGGACCAAAGGGTGTGTCTGCTGTACAGCTAGATCCCAATACCTGTACTACATGGCAAACTACAGATTTCCTGTCTCACCAGAAATTGAGAAGACCAGTTAGCTGTTAACCCAAGGGCTGGAATGCAGTTAGCTAAGCTTTAAGTATCTGAAGATTTCTGCTTGCTGATTAGGCCCTGTCTGTAGAAAAGAACAGAGATGCTGCCTTTCTTCTCAAGCTCTGAAAGTTCCAGGGAACATGCACTACATATTATGGATTTGCTGTAGAAATAAAAAAATCTCTGAATGAAGGACAAGAGGGGGGCATGTATATTGAAACCTAGCATTTAAATATGTGTAATAGCTGCAAAGTGGGGAAGTCCGTATAGGGAGAAAGGCCAGTACAGCTGCTACCTGATAGTTTTGATTTAAAGTTAAGTTTTCTAAATAGTATTTATAATGCATTTGTGTACATTAAATGATTGTTTAGTAAGACCACATCTACACTTGGAAGGTCTTCACAGTATGGCCATGCTGGTATTCTATACTGGCAAAGTGCTCCTTGTGTGGGCACAGCTTACACAGCTTTTGGTCTCTCTCCCCATTGGAGTGAAGAACCCTATACCAGCAAAAGTATTTCCATATGAGAATGACATAGGGGATAGATGCAAACAAAGCAGCAGATGCTGGCATGTGAAATATTACAGCTCTGACAACTCATTTTTCCTGCATCTGGTGTGTTACCAGCAAAGGTGCACTAGTAAATGAAATTTAATGGGGCCTGCTCTGATTAGATGTTAAAATGCCTTTGTCCCCAGAAGGTCTGACCTGGAAACTACCGTGTCTGTCACCGGCAGATTTACCCCCAGTCCCGTTAAATAAACACGGACACGTGTCAGATTCAAATTTAAAAGGTATATTGAAAATACAACAAGTAACAGCAACACAACACTGAATCGATAACCCAGCCCCTCACCCTCTGAAATAAAAGAAGATAGGCGAGATATAACTGGCAACAGAATATTATACTTAATCCGTCAGAGGCAGCTTTGATGTTCAGGACCTGCAACCCTTTAGCTTAAGGTAGCTGTCAGGGGAGGAACACTGAGGCGTCCTCGAGAATGTGGGGAGACGCTTGGTTTGATAAGTCTCTGCTTGCACAAGGGACAGACGCGCAGTTTGTGAGTGATAATCAAAGAGAGGTTCTAAGCGCCGTGAGGGCCTTCATCACAGCAGCTCCCTAACGATGTTGAAGCTCTGTTTCGGTCCCGATGATGTAGGGAGCAATCAGGTAGCTAAGGCTCACGATGCTAGGCTATCGCCACAGTGTGGGCCGAAGCACCCTGAGGGTGGCAGGAATAGAATCAGGTAGGTCTGTCAGCTAGACTGGGCCTTCACCATGGTCTTCTCTTGTAACAGGACTCCTTCTCCAAGATGTTGCGAGAAACTGCTGACCCAATCTCCTCAGGATTCTAGATTTTATAGAGTTCAAGGCGGGAAAACTCTAAAGGTCTCTAGTGCAAAGCAGAGCGTAGTGCTGGGTGCAAAACTAGAGTCAGGTGCAGACTTTCGTACTGTGTGCAGCACCGTGGTGCAGTGTGCACAGCCATGTGCCGATAGTGATTTTGGCAGCAAGAGCTTCCCAGGTTTCCATCTTGAATTGTCCCTCAGTCCACAAACTCCATTTTGATTTACATGGTCTATAGATGTCATACTGTCCATATTGTGCACTGTTCAGGGTTAACATGTTTAGAAGACATAATAGCAATACCAACCCGTACCTCTGTGTGTGTGTGTGTGTGTGTGTGTGTGTGTGAGAGAGAGAGAGAGAGATGAGAGAGAGAGACTGGCTGCAAGGATATGTACAGTAATCTGTAATGCTTTATCATTATAGTAACTGTTTTAAATCCAAATCTTTCATCTGTCCATGCTGGCATCATTCAGTAGTTAAAGCTCAGCAATGTAACAATTCTTTTCAAGTAAAGTGGACTCCATAGGCATTTTGTTGACTGTTGCCCCAGCTGTGAAAATGCAGACATTGTCTGACTCACAAATAAATTATCCTAATCATTTTTATTATCTCTTTATCTAAGTTTGTTTTCAGCAGATGCGTTCAACCATCTGTTCTTTGGACCCATGCCCTACATGACTTTTCAGAGTGTACTAATTTATTAGATCAATCATTTATGCAATCATGAGCTTGTCTGTTCTGGTATAGACCCAAAATCTATTAAGAAAAAATAATATTTTTTTAAAAAGCCTCTTTTTTGGCTGATGATCCTGTTGTCTTTCATTCAATTTCTAACTTGCTGCTGTTAAAGATACCAGGGATATGCAAATAGGATATGTAATAAGTTTTAATCAGAGTTTCATTTGGGTAGTACTTTTGAAACTGTCATGCCTGAACTCAAGTATGAAGAAATTCACTTCATTTGGCTAATATTGGGCAGAGTCCATGTTGGCACTTCCGGATCTCTCAACAGTTTTGGTATCCTGGATTATAAAGTCCCAGTAGAACAACTTGAATAGCTCTGATATTTTAGATGTCTTTATGAATTCCTGGGCCTTGGATGCCTCTGGCAAAGATGTCTTTCATATGGCTTTTGGTTCCTGCTAAGTTCAACTTGCTAAAAAGTCCTTCAGGGTTTGAAAGTGGGTTGTTAATTTTCTCAGTTTATATGCTGGCTGTTACCTTAATTTTTCGCCATTCCGTACCACTGTTCTGAAATTGATATTCAACTGTCTAAGTTACCTCTCTGCAGAAGCCTCCACTTCATACGTTTTGGTTTTTAAAATGCCTGGCACAGTTTCAAGATTTGATTACTCTGTTTTTAATGGATGCTGAATTAGAGTAGAATATTATGGGTTTTTTAGCACATTATTATTGAACATATTTATGGCAGTCTTTAGGGCCAACCAAGACTGGGTTCTCAAGGTACTAAACACAGTACAAACCAAAGAGAAGATAGATGGTCCATGTCCCAGAGAGTTTGCAATATGAATAGACACAATAGATACAGGATGAGGAAAGGTGTAAAACTCACAAGCAATAAGAAAAATGTGATGGCAGTAAACTGTTTTAGTTCTACAATTGATTTGTGTGCATGTGTGGATTTAATTAGAAGGGAGCTATGAGAAATTTCTCTTTATATAGAATCACAGAAATGTGGAGACTGAAGTGTTTGTCTAATCCAATGTTTCTCAAACTGTGCTCCATGGAGCCCCAGGGCTCCGCGAGACATCTCCAGGGGCTCTGTGAGGTTGACAAACTGGAAACATCAATAGCTACAACACATACAATCAGTGAACCGCTGGGGCTCCGCATAAATTTTTGCATATGTAAAGGGCTCCGGAGCCCCAAAAGTTTGAGAACCACTGGTCTAATCCATTGCCCCCTGCTGAGGCAGGAGTAGGTATATCTAGCCTCACGGGGGGTGGGGGTCGGGAGTTCACCTCTGTTAATAAAAAATGCTTCAATGACAGGCATTTCACAACCTCCCTAGGACCTGTTCCAGTGCTGAACTACTTTTAGAGTTGGAAAGTTTTCCCCTAATCAACTTGAATCTCCCTGGCTGAAAACAATTACTTCGTGTTCTCTATGTCCACCAAGAATAGGACAAATAACCACAGTCCTCCTTGTGTAATTTTTTTCCCCATATTTGAGGACTGTTATCTGGTCCCTCAGCCATCTCTTCTCTAAACTAAACAGGATCAATTTGTTTAATCCTTAGGTCATGTTTCTAAACCCATTTTTGTTGCTGTCCTCTGGCTTCTCTCCAATTGGTTTAGCTCTTTCTTGAAGTATGCTATCTGATTGGACACAGTACTCTGAGGCCTCACACTTGCCCAATAGAGCAGAATTGCCTCCTATGTCTTACATATGATATTCCTGTTAATACACCCCAGAATGACACTTCTCTTTTTTGTAGCTGTACCACACTGACTCATTCAGTTTGTGATTTATTATATCCCCCCATCCTCTAGTGCTGAAGTAAAAAAGTTATTCACTATTTTATATTTGTGGACTTGATTTTTCTTTTCTGAATATCGTATTTTGCACTTTTGATTGAACTTTGACTTATTGATTGCTGACCAATGCTCCAAATGATCAAGGTAATTTTGAATTCTAGTTCTGTCCTCATTAGGGCAAGCAACCCCTCCCAGCTTGGTTTCATTAGAAAAATGTATAAGCATAGTCTCAACTTCATCTTCAAAGTCACTAATAAAAATATTGAACAGTACTGTTCCCCAGTTGATAAGTCCTTCCATTTTGAAAGTGAACTGTAGAACTGGTTTGTTCAACCAGTAACTCATTTTAACCTATAGATTCTTGTATGACTCACCACCACATGTGCCTCCTGCTGGACACTCTGGGAATTAGCTTTTCAGCTCTCTAGTGCCCTCTTTCTGCTGGTGTCTCAGCCATGTTATTTATTTTTCCTCCACTTCTGTGTTAGGACCCATGTCCCTCCCAGACCATGGTGGCCTCCCTTCTGGGTATTGCCCTGCTGCAATGCCCCCACACTCTTGGGTCCTTTCCTTCTGGGAACTCCCACCCCTTATGTCCACCTTGCCTCAGTCACCCTACTTCCAGTTATCATCTAGCTCCTGCCACAGGGGTAAACTGCAGTCTGAAATGGCCCCTTATCATTGGCAAGGGGGTGTGGACCTGCTGCTTTTGTCTACCCAGCCTGCCTCTCTGCTGCCCTTATACACTCAGGCCTTGCTTCAGATCCTGAAGCCTGGGAGCTTGCCTGGCCAGAGCTTCTTCATCTCAGCCTGCCTTTCCCCACCCCTACTCTAAGTCAGGAAGTCTCTAGCTTACCTGGCAGCTAGGTCCCTCCTGCTCCACAGCTGAAGCAAGAGTGGGTCCATGTGTCTCCTCCCCTCCAGGAGCCCTTATTTATACAGCCCTGTCTGGGCTTTAATTGGCAGTCTCTGCCTCAGTTGCTGGCTCCATTGCTCCAGCCCTCTCATAGGGCTGGGTTTTAAACCTTAAAGGGCCAGTGTGGGGCAGATGTCCCATCACAATGCTATAGAAATATAGGCCCAACAATCTATTTCTAAAATAATAGGGTTGACAAGAATCAGGTAAGGGTTGGTAAAATATGGGTGAAATAAAGTAAGACAATTCAGAGGCAAGCTGAAGAAAAGTTAGGACATAACCCGAGGACATCTTGTATACATGTTTTGGTCCTAAATGGTTTTTACAAGTGTTTTAGATAAAATGTTAATGTGTGGGGAAATGATATCTGTACTGGTAGTTATTGCTATAGTATCTGTGCACATGTTAAGGAAGATGATGCTTAATGGTAACAATTAAATAAGAAATAAGAAAATATTTGTGGCAAAAAGGTGGATTTAATATTTAATTAAGGTGCATTATTATAATTGATTATAAAAATGCTAGTGCACTAATTTTAGATTAGGCTCTCCTGTCTACCACCTAGGTACCATTAGAGGAAAGATTGTACCCATTCTCCTCATCTAGGGACTGGCAACCTCTAAAGGCATTATTTCATCTGTGAATTGAGTATAAATACAGTATATGATTGTGTTGTAAAGCCTGATTGATTATCTTATATTAAATAAATATAATATTTTATCACTTGTCATTCAGAGTCCTCCACTAAATTTCATTATTTACAACCTTCTTAAAGGGATGCTTGAACCTTAAAGAATTCTGTTTAATTTTATATCTTATTTATAAATTACAAATTGGGAACACACAAGTAAAGGTTCCAGCATTCACCTTTAAGCAATGTGGTATATTGAAAACTGTATTAAAATGATAAATTATCATTTCAAGCATCAAGGATTTGCTGGCCCTGCTTGCAGGATAGGGAGCTCTATAGGAAAGCACATCGTGTGTGTGTTAGCAGCTGTCAGTATGCAGCTCACGCGTGCTCCTCTCTCTCTCTCTCTCTCTCTCTCTCTCTCATTTCTTGTCTATAAGAGTTCTGAATTCTGAGAAATAAAATAGTGTTAAGTTGCAACTTTCCAGCACAGAGTATTTTATGTTTTTATCTGTGTATATGCCATGAACATAACAAGTAATTGAATTTAGTTTGTATTTCCCTAGTTCATTGAAATGTCATATGAGACGGTGTCAAAAGCCTTACTAAAGTCAAGAGATATAATATCTTTCTTCCAACTTACCCACTAGTCCAGTTACCTTGTCAAAGAAGGCAACTAGATTAGTTTGGCATGATTTATTCTTGACAAATCTGTTTTGGTTATTACTTATTACCTTATCCTTTAGGTTTGAACAAACCCATTGTTTAATAATTTGTTCCAGTATCTTTCTAGGTATTGAAGTTATGCTAATTGGTCTATAATTTCCCAGCTGCTCCTTTTGTCCCCTTTTTGAAGAAAGGTACTGTTATTTCCCTTCAGTCCTGTGAGGCTCTACCCATTCATGAGCTCTCAAAAGTATTAATGGCTTGGAGATATTGCTTCAGCTAGTTCCTTGAGTATTCTAGAGTGAATTTTATCATATTTGAACACATCTATCAGATCTACTTATTCATTAACCTGTTCTTTCCCCATTCTGGTCTGAGAGGTTTCCTTCTTGTTTTTAAGATACTATTTATTTGTTATGATACATTAATCAAATAATATACTAACACAGATGCTGGTGAAATGCTGACTTCACTGGGAGCTGCTTCTGTTTAACCTGGGGGTTTGGAGAAAGTGACCTAATGTGTAAAGTTACAACAAGTCTACTTATCATATTTTTCAATAAGTTGGATTTTTATTTATTTTCTCCTATAGGAAAAAATAGTCATTATCCATGATAAGACAGTATCGGATGAGAATGAAATAAAACAATTGTGGCCATTATATAAACCAATATATCATCCCCAAAGGAACTAGAAAGTAAACAACAAAGCAGCTATCATTTGAGAGAATCACAATACATGATACCTGCCTACATCAACTTTTAAAGGCTAAATTATCATACAGTATATTTAAAGACAAAGGAACAAAAATATGGCCCAATATTTGAAACTGCACAAATTCTTATGCACCCTCATGCACACAGTCTCATTTAATGTAATAGAGCTCAGAGTGAGATCAGGCCACACAGATCAAGTTACAGGATTGTGCCTTTCTCTCCTGGTGCACCGAGAAATGTTTGAGAAACCCACATTTATGCATTAAAATCAGTTAATTACACGTGATCATGTGCAAACACCAGCACCCAGTTTGTGAATACAAATATAGGTTCTGAGGACACAGCATATAAAAGCACATTTTTTCATGCTGGCAAATTAGATTTTTTTTTCAAAAATTTAACACTTGAGAGTTTAATTTTAACTTTTAAACCTAAGGAGACAAATTTAAAAAAACAAAAACTAAAACCCTAAGGGTATGTCTATACTGCAGTGCTATTTCGGGATACTTCCGGTATCCTGAAATAGCTATTCCACATCTTTTAAACAAGCTCATTATTTCAAAATAGTTTTCAAAATAAAGTGCTCACTATTCTGACGTCCCTGTAAACCTTGTTCCATGAGGATTAAGGAATGTTTCAGAATAGCAGGTTATTTCAAAATTTCGCACTTAGACAACACCAAATTTTGAAATAAGCTATTTTGAAACACACTCGAAATAAGCTACTCAATTTGCATAGCTCAAATTGCATAGCTTATTCCGAGCTATGGTGCAGTATAAATATACCCTAAGATAAGTGTGCAAAACAAGTATCATCTCAGAGAAAATAGGCAATGAGCAGTTAGTGTAGGGTTGTGCAACTGCAAAATAATTGCATACACAATCATTTGTTTACATCCACAATTATATGTTTTGCATGTGCAAAATGCACATTCCACACATGTATCTTCAGTCTGAAAATTGATTCCTTTACATTTATCAAATAGTGCTCGAGTTGAGCTGGAAAGGCAGTTTATTGAAAAGTAGTCTATCTGTCTTGTATTTTGATCTGATTTATATTTGGATACAAATGGAACAGTGCTTATTATTAGTTTCCTTTAAAACTCAATGACTTTTCAGGTTCTCATTATATTCAGCACTGAATGTGAAACATAATACTGTTTCTTGTATTAATGACCTCTATTCATTCTCTACAGAAAAATGATCTTTCAAATCTTCATCCTTGGTCCCAAGATTTTCCTGTGAAATGTTTGCCTGTCATGCATCACACCTTGAGAACTTTATCCTTCTTGAGATCCATGGACTGAGCCACTGACTTCTTAAATCAAAAGTAAAGATTACCTGTTTGCTCTGCTTACTCCTGTTGATTTGAGGTAAGCTGGTTTTATTTGTGCAGTGCCTTGCTGTACATAGATGTGAGAGATGATTGCATTAGTACAGCTTTACATAGTGCCCGTACTCACCTCCTGACAGTCTCCTAAACTCAGAGTGCTCTGGCAAAATTTAAAACAAACCAACAAACAAACCAACCTTTTAGTTTATGAGGACAGTCAAGAAATTATTATAATGAAGGCAAAACAGTGTTTTATACTTTAGTAAAGGACACATTTACCCTTATTGTCCCATCTCCTTTATAATGAGAATAGTTCGGCCTGTTTAGGGAAGATGGTAGAAGACTGTGAGTGTGTTTAATGGTTAAGAGCCCTGTTACTCATTGTCAGATAAGCTAGTGGGCCAACAGGCTGTGCCCAGAGGCCCCAGCCAATTGGGGGACCCTAGCAAAATGAGCACCCCTGTGTCTGAAATGCTTTGCCCACCCAAGGTTCCTGCTGCACCAGAGGATGTTGCTGGACCAGAGAGTCCCAGATCAGAGAAGTTCAACCTGTAGTTCAAACTGGGAAAACACTATTTTATACTGGAGATCAGAATAGATTATCAAAATGGTCCCTTCTAGCCTTGAGATCTATGAAATTTAGTAAATGTTGTAATTTTGTCCTTTAATCCATAGCACAAACTTCAGCATACTTTTAATTGCACTTTAAATTTCCATCTTGTGAAATCAGCATGAAAGTTCCATAAGCAAAATATGACTTGCTTTATAAATCGAGGCCATAGTCTTCAACTAGCCAACAAACAAGTCAGGCTAGAATCATATTAGATTCATGTCGCCACCATTACATATTTAGTAACCATTGCAGTTCATCCTATTTGTAAGCAGTTTCATTATTCACTAACCAGTGAACTTTCAAAGACCCTGTATTCTTTCATGTTTGGCCGTGGGAGGAAATACAGGGGATGAATTATTCACTTGTTACAGCTGAGGAAGCATTTAGTGCATCCCAAGAGAAGTGTTGAACGGAGGGCAAGTTTAGGTAGACTGGTTTCTGACATATCCTTTACATCTGACGACTTTACACCCTGTTCTATTTTGAGTGTTTATCATTGTAATCCCATCTGGTCACCTACTAACTTTGTAACCTTAAACAGATTTTAGGAATGAAAATGGGTAAATATATGTTAAATAATATTAGAAACTCTATGGGCCAGATTTTCAAAGCTGTGTATGCTAATATTTGTGTGTAGGTCTAACTTGTAGATTTAAATACTAAATGCAGATTTGCCAATGTAGTATTCATGGTTGGCCTTTACCAATTATGGAATTAACTGGCCATGATAATGCATGCAAATACTTATTCGCTTGCATACATCTGGCGGTCATGAACATGAGTCAAATGTGTATAAATGCTTGTTTGCACCTAATTTTGAAAAACAGGATCTACTTTAAAAGGTGGCATATTATGTAATTTTTTGGTTACTTCCAACTGAGGTTCAGTTTGCCATCAATACCAATTTTTCAGGTACAGGAATTACACGGTATTAGTTAATGTGTTCCAAATCCTCCATCCTGCTTGGAAAAGTTATAACCTGATTATATTTGGCCTAGACAGGGTTTTTCCAATCATGACAAGTAAAAAATGTTGAAGGGCCTGTGGGAGAAGAGGAAAGGAAGAGAAATCACACCAGAAAACAAGACTGACACTTTTAGAAATTGAACTGACATATAATCAAAAGTCATTACAACAGCAACTTGGCAATGAAGGGCTATTAAAATGTTAACAAGGTTAACAACATAGGTGTTAAGTCCAACAGCCACAGTCATTAATTTTGCATGGAGTGTTTCCTGCCAAATGTAAGTATTGAGATATTTAGGCCAGAGTACAGTGTTGTTATATTTATATTAAACAAAAACATCATATGAAACAAAACATTTCATTTTCTTGATTTACCTCCTTTTATTTAATCTAATAAAACTCTTTTAAATGATCATCCTACTTCATAGATTATTGTCTTGGTAAAAAATGTCAGCTAATTGTTACTGCTAAAAAAGGAAATGCAAAAGCAGTATTACCTCAGCTCCAATTTCTGTTATATAAACAACAAAAGTGGTGGTGGTCAGATTATAGATTGTACTCTAAAGGTTAAAACAATACAGAAAGCATATTGAAAATAATGTGAAAGTTAGAATGTTTACAGTTTAAGGTCTAATAATACAAAAATAAATTCACTTCTTCCTCTCCTCATTCCTGATAAAACCATTTTATTTTTTGGAGTAACTATAATATGTAATGCAGGCAGTAAGATTGGTTAGAATTCTTCAATTGCTTGTTTGATTTAATACTTTGTAATAGTAAAAATTAAAGTATGTTTTCTTTTGTGATATTTTCAACAAATACAAATATACGCTTGCGTCAGCTTATTGTAGAGCTGGAATGGCACCTTTGTTGAGATAAAAGCTGAAGAAACAAACCTAAATATTTTAGGGAATCCTTTTGGAAGTGGGCATGGAAAATTGAGCAAATCTATGCATAGGTTGGCTTTGTATGCCCGCTGCTTAAACTCTTACTATTGCATTTCTTCTTATTTAGGACAAATATTCATGAATAATCAGAAATATGTTGTAACAAGTGGTCTCTAATTCATTTCTGTACAGTTATGATGACAAAATGGATGTTTGAGACACAACTTCCTTTGCATTCCATTTGCTATTACTATAACTACATGCAAAAATCATTTAAATGGCTAGATAGATGTGTTTGTATACAGGTACAAAGACAGTTTATTCATGCATACACAAGATTGGTTTTTCATACTTATCTGAATCCCTACTTTTAAAAAAGCTATTCTGGAAAATCACTTGAGATGCCCATTGAATGGTAATTGACAGTAATAAAATGCCACTGCAACAATGCTTTTATAGCATACTCGGACAGTTTTCTGTTGCTTGTAGAACCACTCAAGCATGCTAAAGAAGAGCCCCATTAAGTTGAAGCCTTCTGCCTGAGGTTAGGTTAGTAAGTTCATTGGCTATGGCAGCTATTTCAGAACATTTTAGATTGTCACTAAGTGGTACTAAAAGCTTTCACAGTTTATGGTCCACGCAATATTTTCTCAAAACTCAACATTGAAATTTTTTGTTTGCCAGTAATGAACAAACTAAAGCAATAGGGAAAGCATTGATGTATGTATTGCCAACATATGGCCAATTGACCACTTCATGTATACCTTAGAGATCTTTCCCCTACCTTTTGCCAGTTTGTCCTTCAGACTGTAAGTTTTTTGAGATTTAGTTGAGACAAGAATAACTGTCTTGTGTAAAATCACTACATTTGTTGTGTAGACTTGTTCCGTGGCAGTGATCATGTGTTCTTTTTTTAAATTTGGGAAGAGACCAGCACATTATAGGAAAAATAATGGATTACTTCTCACCTTTTTGTGACATTTGCCCACCCCTGCTCTGCCTTCATTCCCATCTTCTCCACATCTCTCATCCATCCATCTCTGCCACAACCTCAGCCTTTCTGGTACCACACTCCTAACTAACTTCACTTATCTCCCTTCTCTTACTATGGAATTCCCACTCTATCTCCAAAATATCACGTCTTCATATCTCATTCCCTTCAGCTCTTGACAGTCACAGAAACCTCTGCACATACCTTCTCTTTCATGTGCCTCTCCTTTTCTTATACTCCCTGACTGAGCATGGTGGGGATGTTGACTTCTTTCCCATTTCAGCCACCTCTGATCCTGCCTCCTTCCCTCCCCTTTACTGCTCTTTCACATATTCATTGCATCCTTATTCCCTGGGAGGTGATACATCCATGCAATAGTGTCCTCTCTGGCCAGTCATGACTCAGCCCCTGGATTCATATAGCCTAGTGGGACTGTTAGTCTATTCTTGGTGTTTAGGAGTCTGAAAAACCCTTTTCAATCTCCAGTCCACCAGGGGCCAGGAGGGGAATCCAAGCCCGGCCACTCCACTGGATTCCAGCTTAGGGCCCTTAAGCTAAATAAGCAGGATCGGGATTCTTTAATTCTGACAGTGCCCTAAGAGCATTCCTATTTTCCACTGTATCTCTGTAGCTCTCCAGCCTGCCAATCAATTCATCTCCTTTTGGGGTTGTTGTCTCTGGGTGGCTCTTTAGTAGCTTGCTGGCAGAAGCACTTGACTCCAGTCTGCTCATCCCTCTGGTAACCCCCACCCTTCTGATTCCCAGCCATTTATCATCCCAGCTACTGTGAGACTGCTAGTCATCAGTGGCTGGCAATGCTCGTATTAAACTTTGGTTGCTGGACTATTGTTGGATACATATACCTCATGACACTCCCCTTCTATATTGCTGTCATTGATTGTCCCCAACTCATCTGACTTTGATTCCTGGTTCTCTCCCTCTCTCTCTCTCCCTCTCCGCCCCCCCCTCCCCCGGTCACATTTTCTTACATTAATTGGTGGGTTTTTCAGCTTCCATGCTGTTGACCTGTCTGACCCCTCAGCTGCACATTTTCTCACCCTTATCTCTTCATTTGATCTCTAACCTACTTCAACTCATTAAAGGACTGTCACTTGACTTCATCTTCCTCAGGTACCTCACACTCTGGCTGTGTGTGTGTGTGTGTGTGTGTGTGTGTGTGTCACTCCTTTCTGATCATCATTTGGCCTCTTTCAGCGTCACACTTCAGCCATCACTCTCTTGCCTTATCACTCAGCTTTTCTGTGAATTTCATTTTATCAACACTGATGACATCTGGTCTGCTCTCTTTTTATTTCTTTAATTAAGATGGATAAAAACACTGGGATGAGATCCTGTCCACTTGAAATCAGTGTGGTTTTACCACTGACTTCAACTGAACATTTAGCAGTTTTTCATCAGGTACTTCAGGTGGAAAAATGTAATACTTTGAGCTACTGGGGCTTAAAAATAAACTCATCAAGTAGGGCCTAGGTAGCATAGATAGATTACTGAAACCAGAGGGGAAAAATTTCTTACAGAAATTCTGTCCCTAAAAAAAGGAGAGAGGTGAAATTCCATGAGGTCTGGCAATCTATTTTTGTTTTGAGATGCATCCAAGGGGCTCAGTACTAATATATGGAGATATACCTATCTCATAGAGCTGGAAGGGACCCTTGAGAGATCATTAAGTCCAGTCTCCTGCCCTCATGGCAAGACCAAGTATCATCCCTGACAGACTTGCTGCAGATCCCTAAATGGCCCCCTCAAGGATTGAGCTCACAACCTTGCATTTAGTAGGCCAATGCTCAAACCACTGAGCTAGCTATGCTAGTATTTTCTAGCAGTAAAATTATTTGGAAATAGCTGAAGAACATGTTACTCCCTAAGACTTCTGATCTTCCATGTTTCTGGCCACAGCAGAAATACTGTAGCATTACTTGTGATATTGACACTTTTTTGCTTCTGACCTCATAATTGCTTCATTGAAGTAGGTAGATAAGTCTCCTTCATATCAGAGCCATCCAAGGCAAGCTTTAACAAAGGTGAGGTCACTTAATAACCTTCTAAGGACATTGGCCAGCATTTAAAGAAGAACAAAATGCTCAGGCTCTCTGATCACCAAGTTTAGCCCTTTGTTACTGTGCTGCAGAATGCAATGCTTTGATCTGGCACCATTCATCTCATTTCAAGTTGGTCAACACACAAATATAGTCAACCATCTGCATTATAACTGAGGTAATTCAATCCACATGAGTGCTGTAGTTCTGTGTGTGAAGCAACATCATTCCTCCACACATTTGTCTTGAGGGTGCTAGAGCCAGAATGGTTGAGAAGACCAGGCTATACCTGACATACCACCATGTAGAGACCTTGTCAAACACTGAAGTGTGCGCTTGTCATCAGGGTGCCCATTGTGGGCCTACTTGCCCTGCCTAGATTTCTCTCGGATGTTGATGTGGCATGGAGAAAGGTCTGCAAATGATGTCAGAAACCAATCTCTTATAACTGACCTGACCATGTTTATACCCTGTTTTGATTTGCCATGCTGCTCAAGGGTACTCCTGAATAGATTTAGATGGGACCAGGGTCAATGTGCAGCCATCCTTCACATCTGGGGCCAATGAGAGAATCCCACATACAGCAGTAGCCAAAGAGAATATCTCACCTCATCCGGACAAGATTTGATGATGGTCTGAGGGTTCTGCAGTTTGCTGATAAGGCTGCCACAAATTGTCTTGGCAAAGCTCCGCATCTGATAAGATGAACTGAAGTCATTGAGGCTTTTATCTTGACTTCAACAGGTGATGGATTTCACCCATCATCTCAGTCAGAACACAGAAGTGCAGAGGTCACAGAAAAAATGAAAAATAATGGGGAAAAAAGCAGACAACTGAATCATAAAGAAATGAAAAAATCAAATTAGAATTAGAAATCCAAGGTATTTGGTTTAAAACAACAAACAACCTATAGCTTAAGAATACTCCAGAGTCTATGAGAAATTACTTGAATATATCACAATCTCTCATTTTGTTTCTATAAAATAAAATCCAATTTCTACAATATTGAATATTCTGGGAATGGCTACTCAATTTTTATTTAATTTTTGTGCTGTTAAAATTATTCAAAATATTTCATGACCTTATGTTGCATAATATGGAGCTCTTACAATCTTTGTGTGCATGTGTAGAGAGAAATTTGGGGTATTAAAAATTATTTGTGCTGAGTTTTTAGTTTTTGATGTTATTCTTCCACAGAGGTTATTCAACTTAATTATGTTGATTATTGGTTCTATCATAGCTGTTGAATCAAATCCCCTGATTTATTTAAGATTACTGACCCAATCCTGCAAACACTGATCCACCCTCATACTTCAGTAAGACTCATTGCATATTGGAAGTTAAACAAGTAGAGAAGTATTTACCAGGAAGTGGGAAAAGAAGTCACCCACTATTACTATTTTATTAGACTTAGTTGTTTCTTTGATGTAACTCAACAGTGTGCACTCATTATTCTTTGCCTGATCAGGAAGCTAGTGCTGTAAGCTTATTGGTATACTCATACAATTATAACTTGGATATTGCATTCATACAGGTTCTACTTATAGTCCACTTAATAATTTTATCTTAGATTTCATATTACTCTTTTTTAGATATTAAGCTGCTGTTTGACTTCTTTTACATAATCTTTCCTTTCTGTATATTGTGTAGTAAAGTATTATAATATTATGATGTCATTTTACTATGTTTCAGCAAAGCCTATTTTGTCAAGTCCTTCTCCCATTGCCAGCAGTTCTGGTTCATCTGTTTTTTGTTTTTAAAACATCTCACGCTGGCATATAAGCATTTATATTGATTTCATTTTTTGGCTGTGTTCTTATTTTTAACTCTTTACGTCTGACTCTTGTAGCTTTTCTGGAATTTCCCTCTATAAGCTCAACTTTTCTTTCCTTCATAACTTCTGTTCTGTCATACACAAAGACCTCTGTATTTCTAATCTGAGCAGATTTGTGTCCAACATGAGTGCTCCTCATGACATGCCTTCTCCCTTTGCTGCTAGTTTGTGACATTCTCAACCTTCGCACTCCAAAATCACTGATTGTCTGTTCATTACAACAATATGTATCCACTTTGGTAACAGGGATCCTCTGCATACTCTATCCCTTCTCCAAAAAATTCTACAGTGTTTAGTAAACTTAAATCCAGCCTCTTTATATTATCTATATCTGTATCCATGCATCAACAGTCCAAAGTTACCCTTGTCTACCTGGCCCTCCATGTAGAACTGGAAGCATTTCAGAGAAAGCTGTCATAAATGCCCAGGACCTAACCTTTTTCACTTAGTGAGCTCAGTTTAGCCTCCAGGGCCTCTCTCCTACAGCGGCTGTATGTCAGTGGTACCCGTACTGTGTATATTGTGACCCTGGGCTCCTCCCTGCAACTTGCTGAAGTTACTGAGCTGTCTTGCGAGATGCAAAATCTTTGTCATTTGTTAGTAAATCATCAGTTGGATCTCTGTCACCACGTGCCCTGATATTGACATTTCTAATAAGCTCCTTATTGCCATAGTCTAACTCTCTCACCGCAATTCCCTCCCCTAGAGCAACATGCTTGGTTCATGAGGAATAATCACTTCAGTTAGAGGGGTCCCAACCAGAGGAGTTTGGCCAGATTTTAAAAAGGATTTCAAGGGAGATAGGCACTAAGATGCTTTTGAAATTACCACTATGCCCTATTTGCATCTTCAGGGACCTTTTTAAAATCTGGCTTTTTGTCATTCCATTCCACTGTGGCTCTCTCTCATCATGAGACCAGTTTCTTCAAGTAGGGCAGCTGGTTTTGGGGTGGAGCTGCTCTAGACATAGTTCTAGACAATGATCTTTCGCTGCTCTTCCAGTCCTACAGCTCTGGTGCTATGAAACTTTACCTGCATTCTGATGACTATGAGCTGCTTGCAGTCAGTGCACACATGCACAACTTGGCCACAGTGCAAATAGTATGCTACATAGCCCCAGGTGATCATGAGATTTTAACTGTGAGTGGTTAAAATAGAAATGACTTTTATTATTTTAGTTGATTGTTAGGAGGAGCAGGATTCTAAATGAGTAGTAATTGGACTAAAGTTGAGAAAATCCTCAGTACAAAATATGCACTGAGTTTTAACATGTTTGTGCACACTTTGTGTCTGGGGTTAAAGGCAGGGTATGTTGTTTCCAGTGACTTCAGTGAAAATCTATTGGTTTCAAGGAATATGAGGCAATTTTTATTAAAATGTTTTGTCTGGAGAAGCTTAATGTTAGGTTAATTAAACACTAGCTAGTTTCATTAGACTTAATTAAGCATTTTTCAGGCAGACCTGAAGTCTTTAGATTAATGCTCTCTAAACCAATGAAATTAAATCACATATTCCTTTTCCCCCTCCTTCCAAGAGTGACTGAAATGCAAGAACAATCTTATTTTTGAATGAATAAAAACTATTTTAAAATAGTTTATAATTTCATATTTTTATCATTTACTTGAACTGTATTTATATAAATCCTTATATTTCTCAAGAAGAATGTCATCTTTTGAATTCTATTAGGTTTTGTAATAAAATAAAATAAAGGATTCATAACAATCTTCCAGAAGAAAGCAAGAGAATGTCACTCAGGCAAACAGACAGGAAGCAGTAGAGGAGGTTGCATGGATAAGTTATGAGCGAAATCTGAATAAGAACTTCATGATTTTACCCAATATTTGTGCTTTTTGTTAATTTTTCAGTCAAAAGTATTTTGAGCGCCTTTAACCAAATCACTACTGTTCATGCTGTTTAGGTACTCTAGAACAGTATTAGCACAAAAGAGCAGGAATGTAAAAGTGATTTGAAGCTTGTCACAAGCAAAAATGGAACTGACAGTTCTATTTCCATAGTTGTTTGTAGTGATGTTTTAGCACTGTTGGTCCTGCAATATTAGAGAGACAAGGTGGGTGAGATGAATCTTTTCTTGAACCAACTTTTGCTGGTGAGAGACACAAGGCTTTTGAGCTGCACAGAGCTCTTCTTCAGGCAGAAGCTTGACTTTCACCAGCAAAAGTTGGTACAAGAAAAGATATTACTTCTCCAACCTCATCTGATCTTTTATTCATTATCTTTTATTCATTAAACAAAAGTAAACAGCATGCATTGGATTTTTAAAGTGATATCTATGACCTCTGTGTGGACTCTATACATTGATGTCCCACACATGTACAGAAAAGGGATTGAGATGCCCTAGTGGCTGAATCCCCTCTCGGCATGTTAGGAGGTGGTGTGTGTATCCTTGGTTATGTGCTCTGTGAGGTAATAGGTCCAAATTCCATGCCAACGGTCCCTCAATTCTGTAGCAATGTTCCATTTTTCTATTGCTGTGAAATCCCCTTCTGTCCCATCCCTCACCCTTAATACTTCACTGCTTTATATATTATTAAAAAAAATCGTGGATGTATAATTGTCAATGGTTATTTTCAAGGATACTTATTTGGCCCTACAGGTTGAACCTCTCTAGTCTGGGACACTCTGGTTCAGCAGGATCACGGATGTTGCTGAATCAGAGAGCCCCTGGACCAGCAGGCTGGGTGGCCATGGGGTTGGCTGCGGCAGCACTGGGACAGCAGAGCCCCAGGATAACGAAGCTGTGGAAGCCCTGGTGGCCCCAAGGAGCAGAACCACAGCTGCCACTGCAGCCCCGCCCTGCCCCCCGATGCCCTGAGCCCTGGCAGCGTTGGAGCTGGGAAGCTGCAGCAGCCCCAGGATAATGGAATCCAGCAGCCCTGGGGTGCAGAGCCCTGGCAGCTCCAGAGTCACAGAAGCCCCAGAGCCATGGCAGTGTTGGTATCTGAGAGCTGTGGCAGCCCAGCGATGGCCACCCTGGGACAGTAGAGTCCCAGCAGTGCTTGGGCACTGGAGCTAAGTGAAGTCTGATGCCCAGCAGAGCTGCAGTGGTGGGGACTGGCTAGTGGAGCTGGGAACCGACAGCCTCTCTCTCTCTCTTTGCCCTTAGTTCCTATGGAAGCATAGGCCATCAACAATTTCTTTCCAAGCCTCTCTGTCTTGTGCCACCTTTTCTAATTCTCTCCAGCTTTTGCCTGTTTTCCTCACATTCACATCAAGGTCTCTTCTCCAACTATTCTTTGGCCTGCCTCTTCCCCTTTTTCCATGTGAGTTCCAGGATAGGGATTGTCTGGTAATTCTAGTTGGTGGCTTCCTCAGCGTATGGCCAATCCATTGCCAGCTTCTTCTCAAAATCTCCTGCTCTACTGGGCATTGCCCTGCTCTTTCCCATAAGCTAATGTTTGTAACCTTGTCAGACCACCTCAGGCCAATGATCTTACGCAAGCATATATTAATAAAAGTCTGCAATCTTTCTATGTTTCTCCTTCTTGTTCGCCATGATTCTGAGCCATATAGAAGTACTTATTTTACATTTGAGCTGAAGATCCTTATTTTGGTCTGTAGCTTGATCTCTCTTGAATTCCATATGTTCCTCAAAATAATAAAAGAACCTCTTGCCTTCTGTATTCTGGTCTTAATATCTTCATCAGTACCTCCCACTTTATTTACAATACTACCTAAATAAGTGAAGGTATCAACTTCCTCCAGTGTCATTCCTCTCAGGACAATTGGACTACTGTTATTTGCTGCATTCACTTTCATGATCTTGGTCTTCCCCTCACAGATCTTCAGTCTCATCTGCTGTGAAATCTTGTCCAGCTTCACTATTTTATTTTGCATTTGAAGTTGATTATGTGACAGAAGAGCTAGGTCATCTGCAAAATCAAGGTCTTCTAGCTGTTTAAACAGGGTCCACTGGATTCCATTCTTCTCATTAGCTGTTATTTCTCTCATGACCCAATCAACAGCCAAAAGAAAGAGGAAGGGGGACAGCAAACAACCTTGCCGAACACCAGACTTTATTCTGAAGGGTTCTGTAAGTTGACCCTCATGTAAGCCCTACAGCTCATATCTTCATAGGTTTTTTTTTATGAGATTTATGAGCTTCTGAGGGATCCCATAGTGCCATAATAATTTCCACAACATTTCCCTATCTAAGCTGTCGAACGCTTTTTCATAGTCCACAAAGTTGATATACAAAGAAACATTCCATTCTAAACATTGTTCAATAATTATGTGCAATGTGGCTATCTGATCTATACAAGATCTATTTTGATGAAAGCCTGCTTGTTCATCTCTTTGCTTGGAATCTATAGTTTTCTTGAGTCTTTCTAGAATTACCCTGTTTAATACTTTGCCTGGCACTGACAAAAGCATGATTCCTCTATAATTCGTGCATTCTTGTAGGTCACCTTTCTTTGGTAATTTTACTAAATATCCTTCCCTCCAGTCTCTCCATAATTCTTCCTTTTCCCAAATGTTACTAATAAAGCTGTGGAGTATTTCTGTTGATTTATCTATGTCCACCTTTATAGCTTCTACCGGTATTCCATCAGGACCTGCAACTTTTCCACTTCTTAGAAGTTGAATTGCATCCTTTATCTCTTCTTTACTTGGCTTGCTACAATTGACCAAGAGGTTTTCTTCAGCTGGCTGGATTTGTGGGGGATCTTCTGGAACTGGTCTGTTTAGAAGTTTGCTAAAATGTTCTACCCATCTTTCTGTCTGGTTTTCTACATTTGTAATCTTTCTCCCCATTTTATCCTTGATGGGTTGGTTATGTTGTAAATATTTTCCTGAGAGTTTCTTGGTTGAATCATACAGACCTTTCATATTTCCTATAACTGCTGCTTCCTCAGCTTCTTTTGCCAAGTTGTCAATATAATTTTTCTTATCTGCTCTAATGCTCTTCTTAACCCCTTTGTTTGCATTTGTATAGTTCTCTTGGGCTATAATTTTGGCAGCTCTGGTTTTACTATGATATAAGAATACTTTCTTCTCTCTCCTCTCTTTGATCCTCCTAAGTGTTTCCACTGATATCCACTCTCTGTGCTGACATTCCTTTTTGCCTAAGACTTCTTCACATGTACTGGTTCAAGCATCTTTTATTTGTTGCCACTGGCTGTCAATGCTTAAATTTGTAACTAGATGTTCTAGTGCTTGATATTTTTTGCTAAGCGTGATACAGAACATTTCTTTCTTTACCTGGTCTTTTAAAAATTCTACATTATAACGTGGTCTATAGTTTTGTATTGTCCTGTTTTTTCATAATTTTAGCTTCAATTTGGCCATCAGTAGATGGTGATCTGAGGCCACATCTGCTCCTCTGTGTACTTTAACATCCTGTTAGGATCGTCCAAATTGTCGATAAATGCAGAAGTGGTCAATCTGATTCTGTGTTTGATGATTGGGGGATATCCATGTTGCTTTATAGATGTTCTTATGTGGAAAAACACTTCCTCCTATAATAAGTTGGTTAACTGCACAAAAGTGAGCAAACATTTCCCCATTTTCATTCATAACTCCTATCCCATGCTTCCCCATAGTCTCTTCATATCCTGTGTTGTCATCTCCTACTTTGGCATTAAAATCGCCCATGACTACAATGACATCTCTTGGTTTTGTCTTGTCAAGCACATGCTGTAGTCTGTTATAAAATTCTTCTTTTTTGATTCCTCTTTATCATTTGTCGGTGCATAACACTGAATGACATACATATTAATTTTCCTGTTTATGGTCCTGAATGTTGCAAGGATACTTCTTGGCCCTGCAGGTTCCCATGCTATAAGAACTTTACTTGCCTCTGGTGACAGCAAGAGTGCAACCCCCTCTGTACGTGGTGCATTTTCCTCTTCATGGCCTGAGTAGAGCACTATTTCCCCCTGATGAAACTTGTACCTTACCTGACTGTACCCATCTTGTCTTACTAATTCCCATGATGTTTAGTTTGTACTTGTTCATTTCTCTTACTACCTGGGCTGTCTTACCTACCTCCCACATTGTTCGCACATTCCAGGTGCCCATTCTGGAAATTTTTCTTACTGAAAGAAGGGGAATCGGCAGTTCAGTATCCTTTTGGGTTTGGCTGCCCTGTGTCATAATCCCTCGTGAGGCTGTCTTGCTATTCAAATTGAAATTGTTGATGTTTTTATAGCATATGTTTATTTTTACAGGATGGGGTTGCTAGCCCATGCCCAACCCTCCTTAGTTGCCTCTTACGACATGCTTGGAAGGGTACAGAGGCCCTATTCTTACTTCCCCGTAGGGAACCTGGCAGCCTGGGGCAAGGAAACTCCACAAGGTCTGCTGACTGACCCTGGGAGATCCCGGAATCCCATTGGCAGAAGGATGTAATTGACCTTCCCTGATCTGGCAAACTCCCTCATTTGGGACCAGTCATGTACCAAGGGTGCAGTCATGTACCAAGGGTGCCAGACCAGGGAGCTGCACCCAGCTCTGGAGGGAGGGGAAGTCCTGCCACTCCCACTTCACTCATGATAACTGGATCACTCAGTGCCTGATTTTCCTAAGAAAATCTGTAGCAGATCTAGGAATTGAGCCTAGATGTCCCTAATCTAAGCTAGAATATTCTGCTATATATTCCCCAGAGCTATATAACTACTGCACCATCCCTCCATTCTGTGCTGCTAATTTTCAGGCTACCAGGAGATATAAGTGCTTCAGGGGAAAAAAGTGTGGGGAAGACAATTCCTTGTTCTTAGCTCTAGCGAGTGGCTGGTGTACAGAGTAGTGCTCAGGAGAGAGCTAAATCCTGCTTTTCCTTACAAAATGGAGCTTAATTGTAATATGGGGCAATTAAAATAAAAAATAAGGCGATACTTGGAGGGAGTGTTTAAAAACTAAACATTAAACCTGCATATAGACATTCCTGTAATGTTTGGATTAATTTAAATTTGGACTAGATAAAGTATCAGGGAGGAGATGCTTGAGGGAGCTGTCCTATACTGGCCCCAAGGGGAAAAATGTGATAGCCCAATATGTCTTTTTCCATCTCTAATTTCTGTGGCTAAATTGAAAGATGGTCCTTGGATTTTTTTTAATTGGATTTTTTCCCCAAGGATGCTTACAAGGTTTGTACGTGATCAAGATTAATGTCAATTAAAGACACTGTATATATTACTGTAAAACTGGGCTGCCTCACATCAGGCATGGTGTCTCTGTTTTTTTTTTTCCTTTTACACTAATGATCCAATTATTGTAACAATAAAAGAGAGTTTGTTAAACACAGACTTCCTTTATTCTCTTTCCTTGATGGAATTATTCAGTGAGGTGTTGTGACTGCTTTGTGTCTCTTTCTCATTCCAACCCATTCCTGATTTGCTGTAATAGCAAAATGACTGTTGTGTTTTTTGGTGCTTTTTCCACCAGCCACTTATCCATCACTGAAGTATTTGGTTTTTGTCACTCTTTCATGGTGCTTTTCTTTCTTCACATGCCCAAAGAAATAGTGGAAGTTTTATCACTGAATTGTGATAAAGTGGCCTAGATGAAGCTCTGGGGAATATATAGCAGCTAAAAATCTGTACAAATATCTAGAAGATAGAAAAAGGTTATTTAGTTTCTTAGGGTGTGTCTAGACTACAGGGTTTTTTCGAAAAAAGTGGCCTTTTTTTGAAAAAACTTCCCGTGGGTCTAGACTGCCGCCACGTTCTTTTGAAATTAAATCAAAAGAACGTGGCACTTTTTTTGACTGCGGTAAACCTCATTTTACGAGGAAGAACGCCTTTTTTTGAAAGTACTCTTTCAAAAAAAAGGCATTCTTGAATGCAAACATGGCTTTTTCAAAAGAGAGCATCCACACTGCCTGGGTGCTCTCTTTCGAAAAAGTGTCTCTCTTTTTCAAAAGAAGCGGTTGCAGTCTAGATGCTCTCTTTCGAAAGCCTCTTTCGAAAGAGTTGTAGTCTAGACGTAGCCTCTCTGTCCTAGGATTTTCTGATTTCTAAATAACAATGGCATATTTCTCATCACATACAATGTGGCTGTTTAATTGACTGAAATTCCCAGAATGCCCAGGGCACATTCAGTGAGTATCCATCTTTGAAACATTTCACTCATACACTGGTGTTCTATATGAAAGGTCCTCCCTTCTCAGCACTGCAGGTATTTATTGCCATCTCTTGTCCATAGCTCCCATCTCTCTATTTTATAAGGTACTAGCACATTTACCCAGAGTTGCTTGAGTCACTAAGGAGGGGCTCAGAGAAGGGCACTGGAGGCCTGGTGGGTACAGAACTCAAGGTTGGAAAGGTGAGGAGGAACTCAGGGCAGGGGGTGGGGGAAGTGCAGGATGTTGGCCAATCCCTGGGGCAGTGGGGCTGTGTTGCCCAGGTGGTGGCTCCCCAGGGTAGTGGGGGCAAGGAGGGCTGAGCTGTTAAGGTGGCAACTCCCCAGGACTGGCCAGGGCAAGGGGGAGGCTGCACAGCTCAGGCCGTGGCTTACCAGCACAGGACCCTTACCTATGTATGGTGGCTGGCAACATCCAAAGCCCTGCCCTCCAACTGGCCAGTCTCTTACCGGTGTGCCTGCCCCACTGTAACTGCAGTTTAACTGTGCCTACTGGCAGACACCTCCCTTTGCATTATATGAGTAATAATCATATTCCAGACACATTCCATTGCCCTGGCACCACCAAAACCTGATCTTACTTTGAAGTATGATAAGAGGAAGCTTCCTATCAAATTTGGTTGTCCTAGCTCTTATGGTTTAAGAGGAGTTCTTGAACCAACAGACTCACAGACAGATGGACAGACACACACCCAAACTCTCTCAAATCTATAGTATAGGTGTTACAATTATAAATTGTACATTTAAGTTGTACATTTTTAAAATGACAGACCCCACAGATATAATTGTGATGGGTCTGGATGGGAGGAAGAGTGTGTGGGGGGGCAGAGAATTGGGAAGCCTATCTAGTGCAGCTCTTGGGGAGGCAAAGGTGTCTCAGCACAATCCTGTGCTTGCAGGCATCACTCCCCTGCCCTCCGTTGCTCCCATTGGCTTCTCAACCACTGGGAGCAATGGGGCTGGAGCCTGCAGGTGAGTGCAGGAACAGAGCATCCCTACACTAGCTTTCCTGCGATGCCATTTCCCCAGTTGGAGGTGATGGGGGAACAGCAGCATGCAGAGCCACTTCCTCCCCTGTGCCCAGCCTGAATACAATAGGAAAAAAATGCCTCTAATAAGAATAAGAGAGATAAGGACAGGATGGGACTGCCATGCATAAATGAATGAACTTTGATTTGTGGATTCCAAATTTAGATGTCCCTGCTTTAACAATGCAGTCAGCAACAAATATGTTTTGAGTAAAATATGATTATTTAAGAACTCAGATGTCATTTTGGCCACATGATACCTTTTAGCATGAAATACTAGCTTAGATTATGTAGAGGGACTTTTTCTATGGGAGATTAGAAGCACAGTGTTGTGTGGGAAGACAAGGCACTCTTTGATACTGGAACCTGACTCCTTATCTAGTTGGAGGCCCCTTTTGTTCATGAGCACCAAGCCTATTGCATTTGTTGTCTCATTAAGATGACAAGGGCTGGCCAAGATAAAGGCAAGGGTATTATCTCTCTACTGTAATATCAGTGTTATGTTTAATATTTAGGGACAGAGGATTAGCTTCCTCTTCCAAAAAGGAATTAATATAATAATGGGCCTAATCTGTGTTTTAATAAGGTTTTTGTTCTTTTGTGTTCACTGTAATGTGGAATTAATTCCAGCCTGGATACACAAAGGTCCCTGCTGGCTGGTGTCACAGTAAGGTGAGTATTGGCAGAAATCCAGCAAGCTTCACACAACAGAGTCAGACAGCCTTGGCTGATCATGGCTGACTAACCACCTTTTTTTTAAAAAAAAGCACTGGGGCTTTTCTTCCCCATGTGAGCATGAATGTTTAATATGACTTGATTTTTTGTTATTTTAATAGCATGATAATCTATGTTCAGTCAAACCCTCTACAGCAGGATGCAGAAAAAATCCCAGGGGTTTCTGTTCCCTTTATAAATCAGGCAGGTTCCTGGCAAAATGTTTTTAAAATAAGTCTACATTTTAAAATGATAGAAAAAGAGTGAAGTGAGGTGAGAGAGGAAAATAAAAGGGATCTTTGCCTAATTCCTGACACACTTTAGATAAGCGAAGATTATGCAGGCAAATGTGAAATGTTAGCAATGAAGAAAGGACATGTATGTATGACAGAGTGTGAGAGCGACAGTGATAGATGGAGAGAGGAAAAGGATGATATTGTACAGCCAGGAGTGGCCTGAGGCCGGCTGCGGCAGCTGGCGCCCTAGGCGGAAAGCGCGATCGGTGCCCCCGCCTGCACGGCCGTCAATGGCCGTGACGTAATCACGGGGTGCCCCAGCGCCCCTTGACATCATCATTGGGTGCCTGGGCCGGTGGCGCCCTAGGCAACTGCCTAGTTTGCCTAGGCTCGTGGGCTGCCCCTGTGTGCAGCACTTGAGTACATCATTCCTTATAAGGCTGTTATTCCACTGAGGGAGTGCAGAAAACTGATGCACAATGACATTCGTGTCTTTGGTCCTGTGATTATACCACAAAGGTTCTGCTGACAGCGGGGAGCTTTTTCGACAGATCCTGTACTTTTTGAGAACCATGGCTACACAGCACTTTCACTTTCGAAATGGCACATGATCGGCACAGCGCCGGAATGTGAGTATGCCAATGAAGCCCGGGATATTTAAATCCCAGGCTCATTTGCACTTTTGAAGTGCTTTATTTGCATCCCTCTGCCGACAGAGGGATGCAGTCTGGAGGTAGCCAAAGTGAGAAAGGGACTTCTCAGAACAAGGGGGAGACGTATGTGAGTGGTTTGCTTAGAACCTTTAAATGGATGTACATCCACAATAGAAATACATTTTGAGGGGCCTTAATGTCTATAATTCATTTCTTAATTAGGGCCTGATGGTATTCATTTCCTATAGAGCTGCATTGAGCTTTCATGGCTTTAATGTCCCTATGTACCAGGGATAGCACAAGGAAGAACTGTGCCTCCAGAAGCACAATTCCTCTAACAGCTCCCTGACACATGGTAGAAATGTGAGTATAGCATAGTGCAGGATTATCCATTTTGTGTGACCAGTGAGCAGAATCAGTGTTGAGAACATCTGTAAAAGCTGAATATTTTGCACTGGAATGGAGCAAATGTAGCCTCCCATGACTTGTGAATACCCAGATGCATACAGTGATGCAAAATCACATCACTACATCATGGGAACCCTTAAAACAGTGGTGGGAAAACTTTTTTGGGTTGGGGGCCGCTGACCCACAGAAAAATCAGTCAGGAGTCACACATAAGAGAGAAGCAAAGTGAGAAGCCAATGACTGAGAAGCAGAAAGACACTCCCCCCCACTGCTCTTGCACACCAAAACCTAGGGGGGCCCAGGCTAGTAGATTTTGTGTGCTCCAGCCCTGCGGGTGGGTGGCTGGGGGGCTGGAGTGCCAGCATGGGCTCCCCAATGCTGAGACTCAGGGGCTGGATCCAGGCAAGCTGGGGGCCATATCCAACCCCCTGGGCCTGAGGTTCTCCACCCCTGCCTTAAAAGTTGACTCCAATACCATGGCTACCTGTGCTGTCTAACATCACTCCCCCACCAATAAACTGAACTCCTGCAGCATTCCATGAAGTTTAGAGAAAGCAAGAGAACAGATGTCGTCCTATTCACCAGGACCTTGAAAATACCACCTCCCCTCCTTGCAACTTCTTAAGTTTCACAAACCTTTCTGGGAAGATTAATTTAGTTTCAGCAATGAGACCATGATCAGAATAAGGCCTGGAAAGCAGATTGGGATAAACAAGACTAATCAGCACAAGGTGCTCGATTCCACACCTGGGTTTGACCTTTCACAGGGATCTTGGTCAACTCTGAGCCGAATTTGAACCAACCTTGGTAGATGCAGATATCTAATGGACAAATGGAAAATCAAGGAATCCCTGGTGTATGAGTGTGGTTCTTCATGACAGACCATTGATCATATAACTACCTACTGCCCAATTTATAAATATGAAGAAGGCATAACTCCAGTAAATTCTGCTCCTGGTATAGCCATGTAGCTCAATCAATTTCAGATGAAATTGTTGTTTTTCTACACCAGTCATACAAAAGAAGAAGAAGAAGATTGGGCCAACCTTTTTGGATGGGAGTAATTTCCAGAATCAAAGAGCCTTCATTCAGTAAACTGTCCCCAGAGATGAGTGAAAACCAGAATGAAAAATGCACATTTTAATGATCACAGATGTCGTGTGTGTGTGTAATTGTTATTAATTCAGGTGTTAGGGTCTTCAAAAAAAAAAAGGATATTGCCTCCACCCTAAAAATGAGGGGAGGGAAACAAAAGTGATATGAATGGAGGGACAAAGGATCAATAATAAAATCACTTTATTACTCTGTAAGGTATCCTGGAATATTCTGTTAACATAGGGTTTCCCCTTTTCCTTTCCTCCCTTCCCGTCAGTGAGGGTACATCTACACAGTGGGGCTATTTCGGGATACTGGAAGTATCCCAAAATAGCTACTCTGCATCTTTTGACGCCTGCTCTTTTGAGATAGGTCTCGAAATAGTGGAAGTGCTATTTTGGCATCCCCGTAACCTTCGTTCCACGAGGGTTAAGGGATATGTCCAAATAGTGTGCTATTTTAAAATTTGGTGCTGTGTAGACACATCAAATTTCAAAGTATGCTATTTCAAAATTCATTTGAAATAATATACGCAATTAGCGTAGTGCAAATTGTGTATCTTATTTTGAGTTTAGGGTGCACCCTGAAATGGCAGGAATGTGTTTTTTAGGAGGGATTTGAACGAGTCAAGTTTAGTGGTTCATTAATAAAGGTGGGGTGCTCAAATGGGGTAGTTTGGAAGAAAACATTGTGAGTGAAACACAGGAACAAAAGACACAAAGTTTTTTACCATTTGTGGAAAACAAATGACAAGGAAACTTGACAGGAGATAAGGTCAGAAACATAAGCATTATAATAGTTGATTATTTTTATTATTGCCACATTTCTTGGCCCTTGTTCTTTGTGTGGTTTGCACGTTATCTGTGACGGACTGAAGCTGATGAAATATGCATCTGGATTTCAACCTCACACAAAAATGAGAGCTTTTAGTGTAGTCTGTTGTAAAATTGCTAATGTTGAATTCAGATCTAGGTTCAAATTAGGAATAAGATCAATATTCTGAAGACCCGCAAAATAAGTTGTTGGCTACTCTTTTTTGTGGTTGTTTAACTTTCACAACATAAGTCTTTCCTTTTCCTCACTAAGGACTAAGAGTCAATTGAGCCAGATCAGCAGCTGGACTAAATTAACTTCTCTCTGTTGAAACAAAAGGGTCTATGCTGATTACATTAGTTGAGTTTCTGTCCCAATTAAATGTCCAGTGGACAGGGAGCAGAAAAATGGAATCCTCATACAGAGAGACAGAAAGAAAGCAACAAAATATGTGAAATTACCAGGTTTACCAGAGAAAATAAAAATGAAAGAATAGTGAAATAAACTGGCAGAGAATATAAGTGAAAGAAAATATGGAACAGAAATGAACAAACAGCTCAGTAAGTCAAAACTGCATGAGATCACCATATAAGTACCATGCCTTGAGTTTCCCACTCACATGGTATTATTTATTAAGAAGGTTTAAAAACAAAGAGCCTCCTGTGGCTCAGAAAGCCCTCTTGTGTGCCTCTGGGACCCACTGCAGCTACAGTAACTGGTAATTAAAACAACTGATATGATGCACATTGCTGCATTTCTTACCTCTCCCACACCTGAAGAAGAATTCTGAGTGGCTCATAAGTGTGCCTCTTTTACCAACAGAGGACGGTCCAATTAAAGATATTACCTCATCCACTTTGCTTTTCTCTTTTCCCACAAGAGACATTCAGAGCTTGTCTTTTCTACTAGGTTTGGTTTATTTGACTTTCCTAAGGAAGAAATTAATGTGTTTCCAGCTTTGCTTTGCTGGCAACTTTCACTCCACCTTCTTTGCCTTAAAGCACAGTTAGACACACCTGGCTTTTGTCAGTCTTGTCTACCCATATCTGGTGGGGACCCATGGTTTTAACACCTCAATGTTTAGACAAGGTTCTATATCGTCAAGTAAACCTTTTTCCCATACCGTACTGTTGGGATGGTGCCAAATTGTTGTGATTATACTGAACAGTATGAATGTGACTGGACATGACGTAAACATGGCTGAATAACAGAGGACTATGGGAATAGGGCCTCTAAGAGCAGAAGCAATCTAAAATAAACATGATGAGTCACAGTGACAAGAATTGTGAACTGGATTGTGTGTACAGTCAATTTTGGAATTATTGGTCTGTTAATATGGAACCATGCAGAAGTAAATATTAAATGAGGAAAGTTCCAATGTGGAGCTCACCCTGACTGGTCACCATAACTTAGTGTCAAGCATGGCATGCAAAGGCCAGAGTGAATGATTGATGAGTGAGTAATAGTGGGGTTGAATAGAATGACCTACAATAGTCTTTTTTGCACCTAAAAATGTCATGATATGATAGATGTAAGTCATGAGAAACCACTATTAGAAAGGATTCAAATACTAGGGTAATGAAGGGGTATAAGGTCCTATAGAGAATGGAAAAGAACAGAATCATGACACAACATTCTCTGAACTGGTTTCAACATGATTCCACAGTTAATACACTGTAAAATGAATACTGAGAGGAGTTTGGTTACCCCCATCCCATTCAAGAACCAACAGGGGAAATGGGAGGCAGTTTCTTCAGGGCCTGGTGATTCAAAGGTTCCTGGGGTTCTTGGCTACTGCCACTGCTGCTGCAGTAGCAGCAGTTCCCCTTCAATCATCACCAGAGTGCTGCCCTGCGTGCTCCGGGCAGCATTAAACGCTGAAGGCTGGCTGGGGGCCAATGTGGTGTGCTCTGGGCAGTACTCAGGGGTGGCTGTCCTGACCCCACCCCTTCTGTGAACAGAAACTGGGCCCCCTCCAAACCTTGCCCAGGGACCCATGGAAGCTGTCGTCATCCCTGAATACAAGAACTTCCTAGTGCTGTTTATGAATTAGACTGATAATTACACTTGGCGTGGTTGAGGTTATACCAATGATCAGTAGATTACATTAACTGAGACCAATGTCACAAATTCACTCTTTCACACAGAGTTGGTAGAATCCTTTTTCATTTCTGTTTTGGCTCTTGACTTCTTGGCTGGGTTACACACTACGAATGTGAGTGTGTGTGTACTTACATAAGCAACTTGTATCAAATTGCCCTTATGGCACTACATCAGTTTTTTAATGTCTGTAAAACAAATTCACCAACACAAGCAAGAAAGTAAGGGGGGTGAGGAGAAAAAAAGTGAAGTGTATCAAGCCTGGGAGAGGTTCCTGGCAAAATTATTACCTTTTTTTAATGAACCCTGCAGCTGTGATTTATATGGTAAAACTTGGACTAACTTTTCATATGTACAGGGTGCTTAAGTAGTTCAACTGAAAAAAATAAATGTTACAATATTGCTCACTTAGCTCATGCCATATCTATCGTTAAAATGTAATGAATACTCTCATTCGCTGTGAATGCCCACTTGGAGAATAAGTTTACCTAGTAGTATAGTGACAAGATGACTCCTACTATAAAGCCATATAAAACTGTCAATACCAATAGCCAAGAGACAAAAAAGGGGTTAACAATTTAGAGGATGTATGGAAAAAGAAATTTGGGAACTAT
The DNA here is from genome assembly GCA_032595735.1 of Pelochelys cantorii. Classification (NCBI taxonomy): domain Eukaryota; kingdom Metazoa; phylum Chordata; order Testudines; family Trionychidae; genus Pelochelys; species Pelochelys cantorii. The sequence goes on from CM064330.1 coordinate 62,332,788, forward strand.
AGATGAATCTTGTGGGATGTTGGATATTGAGGAAAGGTGAATGGAGATGGGAGACTTGAACCTAATGATGACTAAAACTGGGGAAATCTGGAGGAGGCAACTCTGGCAAGTCTAAAGGGGACTATTCTATGGGTGCAGTGAGTAGGGAAGCAAAAGAGTCAAGAAAGAAACTGAGAAAAAAGAGAATATGGGAGAACAAAAGAGAAAGGAGCTAGAGATTGTGAGATTTACAGCGAGAGGAGCCAGATCCTGTCCCACAGCTCCTCTGTCCTGCTCATTTTATAAAATGGAGAAGACAAAAATGAGATTCAATTCACAAAAGTAAACAAATCCATAAAGCTTTTTAAAAAAAATGTTAGTCTCTTCCTTGCTAATGGCATCATCACTGACACAAAAACGTCTGGAAAATTTGTGAAGTGAAACCCCAATTTAATTTGGCTGTGGGGCCAGGTAACCAGCTAAACTGGCATTAAAGACAAATCCATCTTGTTTTATTTCTCACTGTAATGTCCAACATATATTACTGTCTTTGTCATAAAGATAAGATTTACTGTGCTATTATTTTCCAGAAAATGCAGTACTAATTGGTCCTTTCAAACGTTTGTGCTTAGGCTGTAAATAGCATTGGATTTTGATGCTTTAAAGATGTGTGCAATCCTCAGAAGGTGAGCAGCTATTTTTAAAAATAATAGTCTGTTCACCTCTGACCAAAGCCAAGAAGATTGATTTGTCACGCTCTTTATTTTCTTGTTTACTAAAGAGCATTACTTTCAAACACACTTCCATCATTTGCATGATTATCAGGAAACAAATGTTTCTTAAAGCATTTGAGAAAATTAAAAAAGCTTTAAGAGATTAAAAATACACTGTACATTTCCTTCCTGCCAGCATATTGGAACTAAATGTCTGAGCAATATACATAGTTTGTTTTCCCCATCACTAGTGTAGAATTTAAACAACAAGGACAAGTGTGAATTTTGTGGTTTGCTTATGAAATACATTGTGCACAGGTGCAAAGTAGTAAATTGGACCCTAGGTATGTGACTTATTAGCTCCAGTCAGCTGTCTCAATACTGTTGACTAGGGTATGTCTCCCCTCTAGTGACTGCTGAATCCCCTGTGAGTCAGCTGCATGGGATTCAACCAATAGTGAAAAAGTATTTCTAATCCCCAGCATTTTATATAATTTAGTATGTTGAAAGAAGAACTCAAGCCTCTATAAGAAAGATGATTACATTGCATTGTGTTTGGAGAAGCAGGTTGATTATCATTGTATATACCATTTTGATCTTTCACAGTACCCCAATCTTGTAAGAATAATTCACAGTATATTTTCAGTATGGTAAGTTAATAAACATTCTGACTGACAAAAAAAATTCAGCATAATCCAAGATATTTCTTACTGCTACATAGAAAAGGAGATGTAATATAAATTAAAGTAGACAAAAGTGGTATGGAAGCGGAGGAATCTCTAAGCTGGGAAACATGCCTACAGGAAAACTGTAGAGAATAATTTAATTTCAAAGGAAGATGCAGAGGCAAGCTTCATATTTCTTTTTCTACTGTGTAACTAGTTTTACAATGCTTCTTTCCCTACCTTGTTCATTCAGTGTCCTTGGAGAGATTTCTGGCTTCGGCACAGCAAGTTCGCTTCCCCTAATTTTTTAGAATGAACACTAACAACATCTTTGGTGGTCAGTGCAATAGAGAAATGCTGTATCATTCTGTGAAAATAAGTTCAATTATTCAATTTTCAATTTTTTGTCTAAATCTCGGCCCTGGCCAATAGCAAAATAAGATTTATTTTATTGTTTTTTTTCTTTCCTGAAATGTGCTGAGCATTTTTGTTTCAGTTTGATAGTCTGCACTGTAGACTGTCATTGTCAAAGGGGCCTTAGAGGAGTCTGTATTTTTCTTTTTAATTAAGACAGGTGACACAGTGGGGCTCATGTGATTAATGCTTGAGGAGAAAGGAGATGCTTTCTTTGTGAGCATTTGCAGCAAAACTATAGAAAGGTCACTGTGTCATAAAGCAGTTTTTTATGTCTGAACTGACAGGTCTTTCCTTCCTATTTACTTCATGAAAGGATATGAATTTAATATTCTCCATAAAGACTTCCTGGGTTTATTATGTTATGCCTTAAGACATACTTGTCTCTTTTAAAAACCCAGTTGTAATTCTTTTAAGTAGCCTTTACAATAAAAATGTGGAGGACTCCAAATAATTTCAAGGCAAGGGTTAGAACAGAAGATACTGTAATATGCACTAGCAATTCTTGCTTCAGACTATCCATATGAGAGCTTTGATTAGCCATACAACCCTTCGTCTATCCTCCTTTCCAAGGGGGGAAAGAAACATCACTTGCAGAAGTACTGCTTTCAGTGGCAGTACCTCAAGGGATAAAAGTTAGATATCATGGTCACTTCTGATCAAGGGACAATGGGTGCACAAGCACCTTTTTTGTCCAAAGGTCTTTTAGTTTTATGATCCATTTCTTGGGGGTACCTACATTTTAAGAGCTATATTTGGGAAAGTAGACAAAACATGAAGGTGATATTACAGAGCAACCATAAAAGTTCAAGACATGTATATGTGGGTGTAGCAGAGAGGGTTGAGATGACAGGAATTTAGGCTTAGATCATGCAGTGTGCAGGGTGTTGTGGCCTCAGTTCATCTAAACGTGTGAGCACGTGTTTCAGTTTAATGGAGCCTGAGAGGTCAGCACATTGTAGGATTGTACCTATAAAGACAACTATGCAGTCTGCTGCTGCATCATAAAAAAATCTCTGCCTGTATTTTAAGACAAAGCAATCCAATGTATCCTGTATTATCAGTTTTTGAAGGATGATTTTACTTATAATCTGAGAAAGGAAGCTAAATGGTATAGCAATCACAGGATGTATTTATGTATTTTCGGTGAATTTTTGTATAGGAAGTACAACCCAGCCTTTTCAAACCAATGGATTGTGCTTGGATGGGTTCATTTTTTTCCCAGCTAAGAAGCACTTGCTCCAACTAAGAAATCAGAAATAAGCTTAGAAGTTTTGACTACTTACCTTTTACTGAACCTCTTTTGTCTTCCTCAGATAATTTCTTGGAGGGGAGATTGCACTATATTTTTTTCTTGCTTGATGATTGATTTTTTTGGGCCATCTTTAATTTGTAACTCAACAATATATGCACAATGCAGTCTAACAAAAAGATCAAGAGAGCAAGTTTGACTTTTTTATTTACCTAACATGACTCCCACAAGCAACCCGTAAAAAAAGCTAAAAAAATTAAATATACTCAGTTCCAAATTCAGAAAGTGCATGCAGGTACCAGAGTTTGTAATTTATCTTCAGCATATACTCCATGGCTCCTGATTTTCAACCACATGTAGTTGTACAATCTTATTTCAGACGGGCAAACTCCATAACAACTGCATTACTTAAAAGAACATAAAACAAAACAACTATATCACAAATACCTGGTAAATGCACCAATATACAAAGGGACTTCAACAGTTCAGCAAAAGAATTGTCACGTGGTCACTGTGGGTAAAACAAAATATGGGGAACCTCTACCGTTCTGAATAATGGTCATGATTAGCAGAGCTCTCAAGCAGATGCTTAACTTTGGAAATGCTTATTTGAATAGGGATGGACTTAGCTGTGTGCTTTGTTGAACTGTGTCCAAAGTGAGCAATTTGCCATTGAATGTGGATATTATTATTATTATTATTATTATTATGCTTATTTATTTATGATGAACTGTTTATATTCCATAAAGCCTAGAAGATGAGGTCACAGACTAGTGCCCAGTGGGCCAGGTGCTATAAAAATATAACATATTTTATTTTAACAATAGCTTCTTTTTAATTTGTAGTAAACCATATATGTCCACATAAAGGGGACTGCATGTATTAAATCATACATACTACAACAGTTGTCAATGCACCTTAGGTTGTAAAATAACCCAAAACTCACTAGAGTTCAGAATAAGTGAAATTTTCATCCTCCTTTCCACGAAGCCCAACCAAATGGGCTTTTTGTGGGGTTGTCTGCAAGATTTGGAGGGAGACAGATTTCTTGATGTGTGTGTGTGTGTGCGCACATGCATGCATGTATGTATACATTTAGTCTTCCCAGAAAATTGGCACAGAAATCACACACAGATGTGTGTTTTGTGTATCAATATTTTGGATGAGAATATATGGAATAAAATAACTAAAGTCAAATCTCTTGTTTTATCTTTAAGAGAAATGATATTTAGATATTATAAAAATAATAATAACAATCACCAAATTTTATTATCCTGTTTAGTTTTCATATGCAGGCAGGATGTTTGGATATCTTAATAAGTGCATGGAAATTATTTTTCTGCTGAACTTGGGGACTGTAATGATTGACTAGAGGCAAATGTGCAACCTGCAGAAATATGCAGAAACCAACACATTTCTTTGTGGAAAAACCCTGCTTTTAAAATAGTAAACGGCCAACCCTGTCAACACTTACTCATATGAATAGTCTGTGTTCACATGATTAGCCCCATATGTAGTGAACTGGAGTAGATACATTTGCTCAAATGTGCAGAGATCACTCATCTAATTAAAGTTTGATAGGATCAGGACCTAATCTTACCTCCCCAGTAAAATCAGATTGATAGTTTCAGATGCCCAAGAGTTGTGGGAAAACAAACTATTAAAATATAGGGAAAAGGCTGGAAGTGTGGAACTGTGCTGTGTGTGATGGCTCACTTGATAAGATGAATACTGGCATAATATACCATTCAGAACATTGAACCTCTGTTACTAAAATACACTGTGCAATGTAACACTCATTCTGCAGGAATACATCTCTAAGAAAAAGCAAAGTGGTTCCTCTTTCTTCCACTAGCATGGAGAAAAAACATAATTTTTACTAAAATTAATAAGCCTTTTCCACCACATGGAGCATTGGAGAGAGGGAGGGAGTATGTTAGGAAAGAGTGAATGGCAAATGCTCAGCTAATACTGTACCCGAGTCTCAAAGCAGAGACTGCAAATGGTTTGTAGTTCTACTCACATGTGTCTTTCCTGCATCACTTTCCTGCTGTGAATGATGACAGTCTAGACAAGGAGGCCTTCTTTCATACTAGTGCATTTCTCCCAGCCCCCTAATTTTCCTCTCAGAAAACAGGCTCTGCGTGTGGTACAGGTAAATTTGTCTGGCTATAAAATTAGCCATGAAATGAGAAACAGCTGAGAGGCATAATGCTGAGAGGAACTGATTCCATCTCAATAGTTTTAATAAAAAAACCTCAACATGGTGGCTAAGACAAATTGACAGAAATTACTGCTAACCAGACACAGCAAACACTCATAGCTGCACCAGGTGATGAGGTGTTTGGAAATGCTAAAAGTTTGTGTAATGCAGTCATTTCATTTGGTAAATAATTTTAGTCTAGAGTGAATTGTTTTTATATTCTTTTTCCAAAGCTCAGATTGCAGAACATTCTTACAAAAATCCCAATTCATTCTCTCAGCTTTTTCATGATGATGGCCCCATTTTAAATGCCTGTTAGCTAATGGATAGCGGAACACCTTTGGAGGTGTTCACATGCTATTCCTGCGAATTTAGGAAGTAGATATTCAGTGTTAGTATTTAGGACGGAAATGTTTTTGTCTCCCCTAGCCAACACAAAATATATCTGAACAGATCAAATGGCATTCTATAGCATGGCAGGGAAGTAAGCTTTGTCCATTTAGCTATGTAGGATCATTGATGCAGCTGTTTGAATAGGGACTACTTTCCAAGTTATGTGCCTATGAACACAGTCTAAGGCAGAAATTTAGAAATTTGATCCAGAATAAAACTGCCATTTTTGCTCACCTCAAACTTGGCCAGATTTCACGGAGTCAAAATAATTTTTACCCCAATTATTTTTCAGGATGACATTTAAAAAAAAAAACTGTTTTACCTCATGTTGACATTTTTTGCTTATGGCGAGACATACGCATGTTCCTTATTCATGTGTAAATGGGGAGGAAATTATTTGCAGATTTCATGGAATTGTGAAAATGTATTTTTTTTGGTAGCGAGAATTGTTCTCATAGCCTCTGTGAAGACCCAAGTAAGAGGTACAACCCCTGTTATGTGCAGAGCATTCCACAACCCTTTCATCTACAGGGTTTTACCATTTGATTATTTTGCAGTGAAATGGTGCACTAGAGGCTTCAGGAAGATATTCCCCTCACTCTTTGGATGCTGCAAGCATGGACACAAAGACGTGTCTTTCTAAAGATTTATATGGCTACCAGCTTGGAAATTTTCAGTGAAAAAGGTGGCTGAAATGCAAATACGCATTGCAGTCAAAATCTCCCCAGCCATGAGCTGACTGGGAATTTTCTATTGAAGTAATTTTCACTTTCTGCTTAGAAAATTTGAAATGAAATACTTCATTTCAGATTGGTTTGGCCCAAATTAAAATATTACATTTTTTGAATGTTTAATTTTTAATCAGATCAAGAAAACATTAAACTTGTGGTACATAGCCATGCATGAATTGTAATGCTGGTCCCCATTCTCTCATAGGTATATCTATACTACGGGATAAGGTCAAATTAAGATACACAACTTCAGCTATGTTAATTGCATAGCTGAAGTTGAAGTACCTTAACTTGACTTTTGGCACCATCCACACTGCAGGAAGTCAAAGGGAGAACACTCTCCCCTCAACTTCCCTTACTCCTCGTGGAAGCAGGACTACAGGTATAGACTGGAGTGCCCCTCTCAGTTCGAATTAGCTGTCTTAACTAGACCCGCTAATTCAAACCCTGGAAGATTGACAGCGGCAGCTTTAATCTTCTCTGTAGTGTAGCCTTTCAGATCAGGGTCCCTGCAGGGCTACCTCTGCCCTAAGCCAATTTGCTAAATTCCTTCAGACACTGCTGTGTGGGGGTGCATTGAGGAAGTAACATAATTCTGAGTGCATTGTGGGAGATATAGTCTGGCCAGGTAGCCTGCCCCATGGAGAAAATGGGAGCATCAGGCTCCTGGACAACAATCCCATAAGGCAGTGCACCATCATGGAAAAATGCAGTTTAATGTTGAAATGATTGGAACTAAGCATTTTGAGTCATTTGCACAAACTGAATATGTCCAAATCTCAATCTGATTCAAATTTTTATTCTGCAGAAAATGTTGAAATTTCAACTTTTCCCGATTTAGCTTGAAAATAAACATCAGAATGTTGGTCTTTCCCAGGGATTGATAGTTTTCTCAGCTCTATTCAAAACTATTCTTAATAATTAGTTTTCAGTGAAGTATATGTTCAGTCTATATTGATATATCTCACTACCTAGGTTTTATGTTGAATTTAATGTCTGGGAGCATCCTAATCCAGTGATTAGCAGTACTCATTTATAATGATGGTTGGTGGGAGCTTGTTCATTTGATAGTTCTCTTTGGGCAATAATAGACAGCAAGACAACTGAAGATTCTAAAGTGACTCACTCTGCATACCCAGAAAGCACCCTCCCCCCCTACACCCAACCTGGGAGCAGCTGGAATGTACTGCAGGCATTCAAGAAATAATGCAAGAATATTTTAACACAGTCCAGGAATAAAAATCTGAAACTAGGGAACATTCAAAGATGAAAGGTGACCCTTACGAGATTAGATATTTAAATTATTAGATTTTTTTTAATAATCACTTATTTCAAGATGTTTTCATATATGACTTTCTTATGAGAGCAAATCACTCCTCCTATATTTCTTATCCAGGCATTACAGATGTGCAGAAGTGTTCTTGTTTAAGATAGGTGAAGCCATACAGTGGTAAATACTATCCTAGAACATGAAAGCTGTCATATCAAAGAAACTTAATGGATTTCCAATATGTCCCTGGTTAGCAAATCTGGAAAATAGTTTTTCTGTAAAGATGGGCAAAATAAAGGCTAACCAAAAAGATGAAAGCTCATTCAAGTATTAAGAAGTTTTTATAGCATTCTGTAGTTCTGTTTTTCCCCTTGCCATTCTATTTTTTTCATCAAGACAACTAGAGTTTGTCTAGACAACCACTGCGCTATGTGAAAAATGTTAATTTTAACATATGTGAAGAATTGGAATATAGACAGAAGGGAAAAATATATTTAAAATGAAGCATGCCCTTTTCTAAAGGTCTGATTATGCCACCTTTATTCATATAGATAATCACTTAGGGTACATCTAGACTACATGGCTCCATCGACGGAGCCATGTAGATTAGGTTTGTAGACATAGGAAAATGAAGCAGCGATTTAAATAATCGCTGCTTCATTTAAATTAAAATGGCTGCCACGCTGTGCCGATCAGCTGTTTGTCGGCTCAGCGCGGTAGTCTGGATGCTCTGCAGTTGACATCAAAAGCCTTTGTCGACCGCCCCGTTATGCCTCGTGGGATGAGGTTTACCGGGGCGGTCAACAAAGGCTTTTGATGTCGACCGCCGAGCGTCCAGACTACCACGCTGAGCCGACAAACAGCTGATCGGCACAGCGTGGCAGCCATTTTAATTTAAATGAAGCAGCGATTATTTAAATTGCCGCTTCATTTTCCTATGTCTACAAACCTAATCTACATGGCTCCGTTGATGGAGCCTTGTAGTCTAGATGTACCCATAATGTCCACAATAGTGCTCGTAGTTTCAGTGTGCTGCTCCTAGATTTGAGACCAGTATGGCATTTAGTTGACTACAGGTTGAACTGCTCTTGTCTGGCACTCTCTGGTCAGACAACATCTGTGGTCCGGCATGGTTTTGGTTAGCCAGATATCTGCTTGTCATGGGTGTGGCAAAGTTTCCTGCGGTCCATAATGTTTGTTTATAACCACCAGTCCTGACTGTTCTGTGCTATTATTTAGCTCTAATGTATCCCTAAATGTCTTCTAAGAGCCCAGTAAGCAGTGGAAGTGTTGGTGGTAACTCTAGACAATATTGACCTCCCATGGTTTGGCAAATTCTCTGGTTCAGTCAGGTCCTGAGGGTGCCAGACTAGAGAGGTTCAACCTGTACATTTGAAATCAATAGGATTACTACAGGCATTAAATACAGCTCTGGGGTGACAGAATCAAGTCCTAATGTTAGAAAAAAATGTGAATTTATCATCGAGAACTCACTGTCTTGCTCTGCCTGCTTTGTGCCGCTCTGAGAAGTTGCCACTGCAGAAGTCATGGAGGTTACAGGAAATCACAGAATCCTTGATATCTGTGAGCTCCATGACAAATATGGAGCCCTAATTATGCCGTTACAGAAGTGTTGGGAAGACTTTGGCCTAGAGGGGACTAATAAGACTGATGGATGACCTCTGGTAAGCTTTTAGCATGCATTTAAAAACCTCTATTGTTTTTCATGTTTTCTCTGAAATGCTTTTGCCTTAAGCAATATGAGCTTGCTCAGAAAGAGCTGAATGGTAACTTGTAATTACTATCAGTATACTATTCGTAGCGCTTGGAGAGAAAGCAAAATGCAGACACTGACTTTGACTTGTTGGGGATGTCACAATGTAAGGCAGGAATTTGTGCCACCTTAAAACTTAGGCCAGGAGGGAGAAAGACGCAGGTCTCCACCCAAGACAGGTGATGGCCAAGAGCTGGAAATCTTAAGTGTGTGCATTTGAAGGACCCTGGAGGGGGAATAGCAGTACAGTAACCCTTAGATCATGACAGTTGAAGCATAGAAATCCCTGGTATTAAGGGAGACGTAGTCCCACTGAGGAACCCATAGAGAAGACTAGAGACATAAGAATGCCAAACTGCAGCACCCATTTGACAAAATGGCAGCATATATGGATCAAGATATTGTGGCTGACAGATGTTTGTTTGTTTTTAATGAAGAATTGAAATATTCCATATAATGCAGACATTACTCATGCAAACCTTTGTTTGTTCAAAACCCATTTTTTCTGTCAAACAGTTTTGACATAAAACTTTTGGCTAGCCTAGTTAACATGTGCAAGTTAAAGATAAAGTTCTAAAAGCTTTTCTTCATTTACTTTTAAAGTAAACAGTCCAGGTGCAGAATTCTGACTCAGTCTGTCCTGCTTTTTGCCTCATTGGTAGGAAAGCTATCTATTTGATTAATTCATGGTTTTAATAGAATATCATACATCTGCTCATCTGTTTGAGGTTATTAACTTTTTAAAAAACTGAACTATAAATAAAATATTATAATCAGTCAGTTTTAAAGACAGCTGCCTCCAGCACATCTGCTTAGCTGATGGTCCTCTGCAATGACTTCAGTTAATTGTTCCAGCACCAATCAGATGAGCCTCATTGTTCAGTGGCTGAAATACTGCACAATATGGGACTTACAGGACTTTGAAAAAAATCAGAAAAGAGACAAATATGATTTTCAGCACAAGTCAAAAAGTAAACATGGGTGGGATGGGTTTGTTTTCTAGTACTAATTTACAACTGAGCCCTGTTAGCCAAAGTGAGAGAATGTATATACTTAAAATACTAATGAATTCAAAAAAGTCTCAAAACCTGATTTGTACTGTCAGATTATCAGACATATTTTTAAATTTTATAACTTTTTCTGTTTGTGGGAAACTGATTGCAAAAATACATGGAAGTGGCGAAGGAGGTAAGAGCTTTGGCTCTGAATTAAACCTTGAACCTACTGTAGAAAACTGCCTTTATCTTATTCCATGTGTATGAGAACAGTGGCTATCTCCCGCTGCTACCAAAGAAAAATCTGGTGTACACTAAAGAATCCCCTTTATTCGGCTCTGGCTTCCCCTTTATTCGGCTCTGGTGAGGCCACATCTGGAGTATTGTGTCCAGTCCTGGGCCCCCCACTACAAAAAGGATGTGGACGCATTGGAGGGTCCAGTGGAGGGCAACTAAAATGATTAGGGGGCTGGAGCATATGACCTATGAGGAGAGGCTGAGGGTGTTGGGTCTGTTTAGTCTGCAGAAGCGAAGAGTGAGGGGGGATTTGATAACAGCCTTCAACTTCCTGAAGGGAGGTTCCAAAGAGGATGGAGAAAGGCTGTTCTCAGTAGTGACAGATGGCAGAACAAGGAGCAATGGTCTTAAGCTGTGGTGGGAGAGGTCCAGGTTGGATATTAGGAAAAACTATTTCACTAGGAGAGTGGTGAAACACTGGAATGGGTTACCTAGGGAAGTAGTGGAGTCTCCATCCCTAGAGGTATTTAAGTCTCGGCTTGACAAAGCCCTGACTGGGTTGATCTAATTGGGATTGGTCCTGCCTAAAGCAGGGGGCTAGACTTGATGACCTCCTGAGGTCTCTTTCAGCTCTATGGTTCTATGATTCTATGATAATCCCCTGCAAACATAAAGTAAAACAATTGCGTTCCACCTGGGCAGCCATCTATATTTGCCACTGCTAATCATTTTCTAGGGACACAAGGCAAACTTATTTAGGCCCTTTCAACACTCGCCAGTCCTGAAGAAGACATCTGACCTTAACAATCCCAGGGCATGGTCTTTATACAATATGAAATTTACCCTGACCCTAGGAATTAAGTGGTTTTTTTCTAGTCTATCTGCAAAGAGACAAATTTCATCCAGAATGTGTGTAATTTTTTTACCATTAAAAAAGGGTTTTCATTTTATTTGTTGCTATGGAAACATATTGTGACATGGTTAGAGATAGAACCCTGCTCTGTTAGCCTTACCCACATGTACTGCATTATGTAAGACAATACAGTATATAAAGAGCATATGTTAGTATAGATGAATGTAACAAAATAAGGTAGAATCATCTGGTCCAATGAAAGCTGCCCTATCTGTACCAGACAGAAAAGTTTCAGCACTTTTTATATACGTCTGTCTGCTTCAAAAAGGGTAAGAGGGGAGCTTCAAGCCTCTTCTAAAGAGAGTGGGCTTAAAAAGGGGGTGGGGATGCCTTTCTTGAAATCAGAGAAAGGTAGCAGCTGCAAAAAAGAAAAAGTTGGCAACACACACAGATTTTTGGATGTTATTCATATGTTGTGCCTCCCTCATAGCAGCTGTCACAGGAATGTGAACAAAAGGAAAAATATGGAGTTTCTTCCCTGAAAACATGTGCCCTTTGACAATGATGATGTGAAGCAAGGAAAAAAAACAACAACAAAGAAAACAGTTGTGAACAACTTGCAATTAATATAATACTAAACCTAAATAGATATAGCTTCAGATCTCTGGGAAATCTACTTTATTGTATTCAAGAAGCTGACTCTTATTTTTAAAAACTTTTTTCAATCCTGATACTTTTAGTCTCTGATAAAAAGTGGCCTTCTTTGTAGACAAAATACATGGTGTTCTTCTCATTAATTTCAGTCACCTAGTAGCTCATAGGAATAGTGATCTTTTTATAAATATTTCCGAAAGTTTGTTTGTTTGTTTGTCCCGAAAGATCTCCGAAACGGTAAGAGCTAGAAACACCAAATTTTGCACAGGTACTACTGATTTCCTAACTTAAATGACTGGATTGGTTATATCTCAAAAACAGTTCTCCCAGAGCCCCAATTGGGCCCCCACAGCCCCAATTGGGTCATTAATTAGCTTTTAGTAGTGCCTGATCATAGGCATTTGCTGAATTCTTCTCTTAAGAGTGTAACATAAACTGCAGCTATGAGATCCTTTCCCTATGATAACAGAAAAAGTACTAGCTATGTTAATTTCTTGAAGTAATATATAAGATAAAAGTATTTCCAATAAAATATGCTATGTTAATGTCATTGACGTAGTTCATTCATCACACCTTTTACTATATTTTCCCTGGGCAACACCGGGTATTTCTGATAGTACATAATATATAGAATATTCACAAATGTTCAGTTGAGTTAAACCTTTATGTTTGCTAAAATGGTGTTTGAATTGCCTGTAATCACTTTTCTATTTTTGCTTGAAGGAATGTTCTTTAAAAGAGAAGCTGTCACAAATATTCATGTATGCATTAATACAGATGTTCGTGGCAAAAAGTATCCTGCATACTTGTGTAGATGTAGTCATGTGAATGTATGATCCATAATCACCTTAGTTCTGTTTATAAAGCTTTCAGTGATTCGACTACGCCTACACTAGGAGATTAGTTCAAATTAAGCTATGCAACTCCAGCTACATTAATTGCATACCTGGAGTCCGAGTATCTTAACTCGAATTTTGGCACTGTCCACACAGCAGGGGGTCGATGGGAGCACACAGTCCCTTTGACTTTCCTTACTCCTCAGAGAGGCAGAACTACCAGCTCTCAGTTAGAATTAACGAGTCTTCATTAGACTCGCTAATTTGAACCCCGGAAGATCCACTGTGGCAGTTTCGATCTTCTCTGTAGTGTAGACATGACCTTAGGGAACAAACACAACCTCGTGTGACTTAAGTGATCAGTCACACACTGGTATTTTAGCTCCTGAATACCGAGTAACCAAAGAAATAGATTGAATAGTACTTTAATGATAGTATCTGAGTCTCACACTTGTTCTGACTTTTAAAAAGCCATTATATAATTTTGAATAATTAACACACTCATAAAAAGGTAAGCCTGTTTGTAGAATAAATTGTTGATTGCAAAGAACTTGCCCTTTTTTGCACACTAAGAATCCTCAAGAATCCATTCAGTTCCACTTAGGTGCAATTTGACTCTTGAACTAAAATATAGTGCATGTCCAAAACACTATAAAATTCAGCTTTGTGCTAAAGAAAACTATCCCTGTATTTGCCTTCATTTCAAAGAGAAGTAGATGAAGAAACAGAATGTGATTATGTGTGTGTGTGTGTTCTTTTGTTACCTTGCTGTATGTGAAAGTTTTATAGTCAAAGGGTTCAGAATGCTGGGCTCAAACATAGAAGGCTACTCATTGATGAGCTTTGCTAATGCCCATCTCCTCTGCAGTAAAGTAGCTGCAAACATGACTCTCAGTAGCTAGTCTGTGTGATCCTAAGGGCATCAACATAAGTAGGCATTGCACTGTCCAGAGTCTATAAAATTAAAATTAAAGCTGGTCAAAAATGGTTTGTGTTGGTTTGTAGGAAATTTTAATTTTTGAGCACAAACTCAAATACCAAAAATTTCTGGCCAAAAAACAAATGAAAAAATTCCTGATTTGAAAAAGTAACTAAAGTAGGTCATAAAAGTATTTCAGATTTCTCATGGTTCCCTGTGGTGATTTTGGAAATCAGTCTACTTACAATTCATGCATTTTGTTTAAGATTATGAACTCACTGTGTTAAAAAAATTGTCTGCACCATATTTTTGCCCTATACATGTTATACTGAGGAGATGGGACTGTGCTGACATGTCTGCCTAGGAACAGATCAGTCCTTAAAGACTATCGGTAACTGAATAGATCTTCCTGGGCAGACCAAAGTAATAGCTGCATCCTAAATTAAATCAGTTTCTCCAAGTTCTGTGAAGAAAGCAAGGGTTTGGAGCAATGCAATTTCACTAGAAAGTGAAACAAAGAAATTGTTTAAAAACTCAGAGTGATGCATAGAAATGAAGGGAACGTTGGGGCAGGAGAAAGGACCAAAGAGCAATGCTTTTGTAGCATAATATACTTTTTTGACTGTTAAACTAGCCAAGGCTGAAGGCTGAAGGAAGCTGGCTGCTGAAGCAATAGAAGCCATGTGCTGGAGGGGGGCATGCTGGATACATGAGAAGTCTGGTCAGATCCTAAAGACTGCTCAACAGTGGCAAGGAAACAGAGTCTTTGATTCAACTCTCATGTGTTCCTGAGGAGGTGAACTGGAAATCAGAGGTGCCCAAAATTGGAAAGGGCATATTAAGCTACTGGGGAGCTAGCATTAATTAGCCTGAGGGCCTGGAAAGTTGGACTCTGGGACCTCAACTCTTATAAAGGGGAAAGGAGGTTTGACAGAAAAAAATCTATGTCCAAAAAGAGTGCCCAGAGACCCAGAGGCAGTTCCTCAACTTTGTTGAATTCAGGAAAGCATAAAAGCATTCAAGGCTCCACAGCAGCATTGTTGTATCCAGCAGGAGGAGCTAGACAAGGGCTGTGACTCCCAAGCTCTTCTACAGAAGACACCATTCACAAAATAAATGTTTAGTTGAAAACCCAGCTTCTAGCTGGAAAACCATGAGCAGTCATAATTAAAATAAATTAATGGCAGGAGCATAATAGGGCAAAGAGGGAGATTTTTACCTCATACAGCCTCATGACACATGACCAGTCCATCTGTAGATATTTAAAACAAGTAGGAATACGTCATATTATTTTATCATATAAGCACTTCAGTTTGTTTACAAATTAGAGTCACCAGTTTGCAAACTGCAACGGGAAATCTGATAGTCCTTTTAAGTGTGATTCAGTAAATCCGGAAAGTGTTCCCACTCAAGGCATCCACATGCCCAGATTAATTAAAAATCTCTTTCGAAAGCAGGAAGGCACTACTGACAGCTCCTGCCAGGTTTGGGAAGTGCTTGGTAATTACTGGTGTGTAATGTTGGCTAATTTCACTATAGGCTGTCAGGCAACACTAGTAGGAAGTTTCATGGGGGAAGAGGAGGTAACAACATAGCACAGAAAATCTTCCTAAAATAGCAAAAAAAAAAAAGACTATAAAAGGAAGCAGAAAAAAAATAATGCACTGCATTGTTAATAACTAATGCTCATGGATTGTGCTGGCTTGAAAGCACTGAGCTGTGCTTATCAGCTATGGAATATCCTCCTCCAAAAGGAATACTGAAACTAAAAGTTAGCTAATGAATGTGTTCTTCTTTTGATGCTTTATGATTCATGACTGCTACTGACTGTGGCCTTCTTTTGCTACTTCTGGCTGCTCCCATAGGGGCATGTCTACACTAGGAAATTATTTCAAAATAACTTATTTCGAAATAATAACTCCCCAAATAACTATTTCAAAATAGCATGTCCACACTACAGGGAAGCCTTGAAATTAGTCCAAGGCAGGCTCCCTTAATATGGAAGCACTACCTCTACTTAGAGCCCCAGGAAGCACTGGGGAGTAATTACTTTGATTGACTCTGGGGAGTAGTTATTTTGAAATAGCAACAGTGGAGCATCCACACTACTGCTATTTTGAAATAACTATTTGTAAATAAGCATTATTTCTCATGGAAAGCAGGAGTTATTATTTCATAATAACCAGCCCCTTATTGTGAAATAACGGGCTCGGTAGTGTGGATGCGCCACTTATTATTTCGAAATAAGGGTATAGACCAGGGCATAGTTAGTATTCGATGGGTTATTTTCATGGCAGGCAATGCAGAAAGTAGTTTTATTGTAAAAAGGATTTCTGTGGCATTTCTTTTTTTAGTTTTGTGAGTTATTTGGTTTGGGTTAATTCAAATTCTGAGCATATATTCTTCCTTGGCTTAACTAAAACCTGAAGAGGAAGGAGCAGGGAATTTTCCCTCTAGCTCCAGCCTTGCAGCTATTTTTTCTGTTAGTTGGAATGCGTTATCTAACCTATAAGTCAGAAAAGAAAGGATAATCTGAAGTCAGGAAGAAAGTACAAAATATGCTTGTGGCTTGATGATAAGCACTGAGGCTTCGGGACAGTTAACTGTAATACAGCAACCTCTCAACTCAATATGGAGCCTAGGAAAGAATCCACTCATCTTAATTGGTGGGGTGGTTCCTCCAGCTACACTTTGGTGTTCTTTGCAAATATTTCTTCCAAGTTGCAAAAAGAGAAAAAGAATAGAGACAGTCCAATTGATGTTTGGAATAAGATGATGGAGTAGATGACCATGCCCTCCATTTACCCATTTGTTTTTCTTAAGAACTAGCTCTATTTATTTAAAATACCTTATAATTGTTTACTCTTAGATTATATCCCTTGCATCAGTTAAGCAGAACGCAATGAAACAAAAACTCATCTTAAGGGTGTTTATTGTCATGCCTTACACAAAAGCAAAAAACTCAATACGGAAGAAAGAGAAAGGCTTATATGTATATTCCTCCTTCTCTACATTCAAGTCCTAAATACCGTATAATCAAGGAGTTCTGTGTCTTGTATCATATTGCCTATTTGATAAGCAATATTCTCAATGCAGGTGGTTCTGCTTCTTTCTCACTGGTATTCTTCCAAGACAAGGACGTAACAAGTAATTTATAATTTGTGTGGCCTTGTAAGATATCTTTGACATGACAGATCGTGGTTAGTCAGAACAACTGCAGGTGCATGAAAATGAGAAGCAAACTAGCTCAGATAAACAAAAACAAACTGAACACGTCTCCTTCTCTCTGCACCCCTATACACATACACTTAATTTTCCATAAGGTCTACATCACTTGGCTAATTGTAAGGTAGATTTTATTATCAAAGTAGAGTTTGTGTCAAGTAAGAAATGGTGTGATTTGCAGATCTCATCTCTGTGCCTCACAGCACACTACAAATTGAAGCCCATTAGCCGCACGAGTACACTTATCTCTGTTGCAGCTTTCCTTGAAAAATTGCTCTTCCTATTAACTGCCACAGAGGGGCTGCAGGCCTCATGTCAGGCGATGATTTATGAACTGCTGGAGGTGCTGCAGGGGTTATAGTATTGTTTCAGCCAAAGGCCGGTGGTTTCTCCCTGGTCAAAGGAAGAGCTCTGTGAACCTTCATCTTTAATATAGAACAGAGAAATTATTCTCCAGATATTTTGCATATTATATCATATTGATATGCAACATTTGCATACTTAACAGGGATTCATCTAAAGGAGTTACCACTGGAATGCCTATACATTCTTTCAGGTAAAATTCACTTTTTTACTATACATTGATATTTTTATGTATGCTACAAATGTGCAAAGTGTACTCTGAAAACACTGTTCCCTTCATTCAATAAGACTGTTATTTGTATTGGACTCCAATTGTAGACGAACACCCCATTGGGGTAGGTGCTGTTCAAACATATAATGACGATACCCTGTCCCAAGGAGCTTATAGTCTTAGGGTCTCTATACTTAGCACTGAGGGTATGAGTTCCAGTTTGAGGAGATGTCATTGAGCTAGCTTGCTAAAAACAGAAGGCAACTATTTCAATATCAGTGCCCAGATTGCATACGTAGGCTCTCTGATGGGCTAATTCACAGGATGGCTAATCCCTCCTGTCACTTCCACTGCCGCAGTTACATTCTGTTTCTAGCATACTATCTCAATGACAGCCCATGCAAATATATCTTCTCAAGCTAGGAACCACATGCCCCGCATAAAGTGCACACCTATCTAAAGTAGTATATCTCACAAAGGGCCAGATTGTACCTGGCCCTAGAATGGATGCACAAGGACCAGGCACAATACCTGTTTCTGTACTATTTGTCTTTAGGGCCTTACATGTGATAAAGGAAGGATTGGCCATGGAGCTGGCCAGCTACAAAGGGAGATGACGCATACACATTGCCTTTTTCAAGCGCAAATCGCTTCATAAGATGTCCCTGAAGCAAAAGGCTTAGCACCACCTCTGTCCATCTGGCATAGTACGGTCCAAGAATATAAAGAGCTGACTGTGAACTGTAAACTCTATTAGTTTTATATAGAGGAATGCTTTTAATTTCATGTGGCCTGACTGTCCAGAATAGGACATGCGTTTTAAAATCACATGCAAATGTTATCTTTAATATAGTGACAGCATTGGAAGGCAGTTATGAACATTCTGGAGAGCTTCTAAAATATGGCTAAGAGTAAATGTGTTTACATAGGAATAAAGAATGTAGGCCATGCTTATAGGATGAGTGTCTCTATCCTGAGAAATGGAGTCTGAAAAAGATTAGGAGGTTTTAGTAGAATATCAGCTGAATATGAACTCCCAGTTCAAATTGGTGGATAAAAGGGTTAATAAGATCCTTACATGCATATAGGGATACTATTTTAGCTCTGTGTTTGGCACTGGTGTGACTGCTGCTGGAATATTGTGTCCAGTTCTGGTGTTCACAATTCAGGAAAGATGTTGATAAATTGGAGAACGTTCAAAGCAGAACCAAGAGGATGATGAAAGGAATAGAAAAAACACGCTTTAAAGTGATAGATTTAAGGAATTCATTCTATTTAACTTAATTGATTACAGTTTATAAGATTCTTGCATGTGAAACAAATATTTAACAATATTCAGTCTAGCAGAGAAAGGTATATTACAGTCCAATGGCTGGAAGTCGAAGCTAGACAAATTCAGACTGGAAATACGGTATAATAAGGCATTGGAACAATTGACATGGTGGATTCTCCCTCTCTGGCAATTTTAAAATTCAGATTGGATGTTTTTCTAAAAGATCTGCTCTAGGAACTCTCATATAACATAGGCACTTCTATGGCCTATGTTATATGAGAGGTCAGAGTATATGATCACAGTGATTCTTTTTGGCCTCACACTCTGTGATTGCAAGGTTAGTTTATTGAGTTTGACGTTTTGGGGATCTAAGCACCGGTAGACATATCTTTCCTTTATAAGCAAGCACTCTGTAAACAATGCCTTTGTAAAGAAAGTGCACTGTGTACCTTGGTTAATTTTCTAAAATGAGTATGTGTAAAGGGTTTTGTGATTTGGGAGGGAAGCTTGCACCTCTGCAGCATATTCTGTGCTATGTAGGCTTTTATACCACACTCATCACTGTACTGTCTGAACACCTTTCAGTAGTGCGCTAACCAATATCTTTACACATCTGACATGTGTTATTGTCTCAACCTCTCTCCAGAGGAAGAAAGATGCAGTAGACTGTCTTCTTTGGTAGGATTTTTTTATATGGTTTTGTTGCAGTTGTTAGAGAAGGCAAGCTCAAAGTGGAAAGTGGTCAGGATTGTGATTGTTGTTAGTTCCTGGAGAAGTTATTTTCATGGTTTCAGGCCAATCCAAAGAAAGTTTCATCTCCTGCGCAGCTGAGTTTTATTCTTATTATTGAGGACTCCATTGTTCCAGAGGAGCAGAGCAGTTGTAAATGGTCTTCATTCCCAGAGCTTTAGACAGTCTGGTAAATATCCTGGGCACAGGCCATGGAGTGCTTTGAAGGTAATGACTGAGAGCTTGATTTAATAGTTTATGGGGTGCCAGTATAGAGAGTGGAAGACAGTTTTCATGTACTGATAGCAGACTAACTGCTAAGGAGAAATGCTGCAGCATTCAGCATTAGCTGGTGTTTCTTAAATAGTGAAGGTTTCTTGCCCAGGTATAACTCATTGCTGTAGATCAGCCATGAGGTAATGAAGGCATGAATACTTGTGGCTAGGATATTCTTTCTCCAGGGTAAGATGGAGTCTGTTAGCCAGCTGAAGATGGTAGAATGCATTACTCATGGATGCTGCTCTGCAAGACCCCAGCCCATGTTCTATACTACCTGTTTTTTGGAAAAGCAGAAGGGTTCAGGATTCAGGGCTATGAAACCAGCAACTTTTCTATGCACAAATAGGTAACAAAAAAGAGATAGTGGAAGAAGGGTATTCTGTGATTCTGAACACTGATGCAACCATTATACTGTAATTTACTAAGATTTATGTTTACCTGGGAAGTAGATATACTGTTGTGTTATTAAACAAATGTGTTTACCAATCAGACATTACCAATCTGTCTGAAAAGAAAGAGATTTCTTTGGTAAATAGGTTTTTAATACATTAGAGAAAGAATCTGAGTTCATTCCAATCCAGAAGTGTCTTTCACTGCAGCAAATCTCTTTAAAAGGCTATGACCTTCTTGGGGTTTATTTTTTTTAAGGACAGAAAATACTTTGAGCTTTTCTACATGTAATTCCCTTAGAAAAAATGTTTTAGGAGAGAGCAATGTACTAAAAGCAAGGTTTACTGGTACTTGCCATCATTAAACGCAAAGTCAGTAAAAGGGCACTTCAGCCATTTCCTTTGAACTAGGCTTCCACCACCACTATCCCAGCTACTTTTCTAGTTCAGTCTAGAGTGGCTTGGAGTCTCTGTTCTGACTAAGCTAATAACCTCCATGCAAAACTACAGGTAGGACAAGGACATTTGCATCCCCTGGAGAACAGAGAAGTCCCAAGGACTGTTGCATTCTGCTGCAATTGCTCTTTGTTGTACTTTGCAGTAGCCTTGATTATCTTGAGTATTCTCTAGCCATGACTCCTCCCTCTCCAAGCTATGCCTTGGCAGAGCTCTACACCAGAGTCTGCAAGGATTGCAAGTGCCATGTTCCACCAATGTAATGTTCCTGCACACAGGAAGAAGTGGTCTGGATGAGTCACAGCAGAGCCTTGAATCAGGGCTGCTCTTAAAGCCCTACCAAAGGCCAAGAAACTACTTGAATTTCATTTCAGAAGCCCCAGTCTTTGGTGGGAGTTAAAAATGCCAGACTTTCCCCCATTTCCCTTCCCTCCCCCATCAACCCTTTTCTCGGGATGAGCATATTGGTGATGAGATTCTGTTCTCAATTCTACCACCTTGAATCCGGTGGTTGTGGTGAGAAATGCCAGAACGGCAGCCATCAGCCAATTTAAGTTGGTGCAGCAAAGAAAACAATCTCTTATTCCCTTTTGGCCAATAAAAATTGATGCAAATGGCTATGACGTAGGCTCTTTCTAGTGACTTTTGACTATGACCTTTCATATTTTGAACTGTTTTAAATTAAGCTCTTAGCAACAATCTGTAGGACACTGTAAAAACCAATGACTTTCTTGCATGAAGACAAATAAACAGATAGTGTTTAAGGGAGAAAGCTTTGAACTAAACATATTGGGCTTCCTTCACCAGCCCTGGCCTATGTATTTGGGTTGGCAGTCAGTTCATCCCAAAGAAAGAAAGTGGTGTTGCCACCTGTCTTCCCCTGAGGACATCTTGCTGTAGGTTGTACTTGGAGCTCCATAGAAGCTCTGCTAGTGAAGCTTGCTCAATAATCTGCTTTGATTTGTCAACACTATTGCCCAGTTGCCCTGGTGATGCCTCTTTCTGACTCTTGCTTTGCAGGATGCAACTCCGATTACAGGCAAAATTGTGGCCATTTTCCTCTTCTACATTATCTCCACCCTCAGGAATTTTCCATCCATATGGAATGTCAAGAGCATCTCCCCTACTAGAATACAGTGTAGACCTGGGAGTTGACCTATCCAAATCTGAACTTTATAAAACACTGCAGTTACTCCCAGTGGAATTTTTACATGTTTGTGAAAGAAGAAGTGTATGTTTTAAATTATGCAATTTGGACCTTATAATCTTTGAAAAATAGTCCTCAAAATGTATCTGCAGTGTAACTGTACTGCAGTGTTGAGTACTGTAAAAGTACCCGTAAAGAAGTAAATATTTACAAAAGAATAATTAACACTAACATTCACTAAAGTGGATATACTATTGTGATTTGTGAGATGTAACCTGGAAATTAGACCATTTGTAGAACAATAAAGAAACATTTTAGATTGATTAGTGTCTGTGTGGAGGACACAGGGATGAAGTGGGCAGAAGGTGCCAATTTATAACTGTCAAGCTGAGGGAACAGAGTGCCAGTTAAGAAGTAATGCTACTTTGGTAGCATAACATTTTTAATGCACTATGAAAGGACCTCAGAAATTCCCTAGACAGAAAATCATTCATAATTCAATGTTCTCTAGTTCCATGAAACTCAGGCATTTCTCCCTTTTCATTTAATTTCAAAAACTAACTGTAGCCTTAATTTTTTTCCCTTAAGCTTTTCTAGTTATAGTTCACAACAACAGGGACTTAAACCAGAAGTCAGTTGTGTTATGCATTGATCAGCAGTGAACTGGAATACTGGCCAACACTTTCTGAGGGTCTAATATTTGTTATCTGAGGGACTATAATATCTCTCTTTATTAGCACACACATAGATTTCAAATGCCTGAACTTGTACTAAACTAATCAAACATCCAAGGAAGTTTATTGCCTCCACTCATGGCATGTTGAACAACTGGAATATAGATCATTTATATAGAACTATAAAGCCTTTTTAGAACTTCCTAATAGCATAAATGTAGAGGAAAACTTTTCAAATTACTCTTTTTATTTCCTAATAGTCCTTTTAGGAATACCTTGGAAGCAACGTTTCCCACCTACTGCAAGTTTTTCTGGCATTAAGTTTTGTGTTTCTTACATGCCATTGCACTGAATGTCCTCTTGGTTTATTTTCTAATATCTACCTAGACTTTTCCCAGGTGTCACTTTGGATTGTCTCCTCTGTTTGGTACATTGTAGAAACCTCCCCCTAAAAGTCCTGTGAAAGAGTACATGAGTCCTGTCTCAAACAGCGATTCATATATCAAAGTGCTACACTAGTCAGATTTTCAAAGGAAATACTCTGTCACTCAGATGCCTATAACAATAGGCAACAGAGTGAGAGTTCAGCAGATGCGC
This sequence comes from Pelochelys cantorii, assembly GCA_032595735.1. Taxonomy (NCBI): domain Eukaryota; kingdom Metazoa; phylum Chordata; order Testudines; family Trionychidae; genus Pelochelys; species Pelochelys cantorii. Next base: position 62,356,019 of record CM064330.1, read on the forward strand.
CTTGCCCAGCCATTGGTGCAGCTATGCTGTTGTAAGCTGTGTAGTGTAGCTGTGGCCACATGATAGCAAAAAGAAAAAAAAAGATCAAATGGGTACTGGGATTTCTGAGATCCTTTTACCATATATGGAAGAACAGTTTGAATTGCATTTTTTTATTTGTTTGTTTTGCAGTGGGCAATGAAACACTTGAAAACACTCAGGTTCCCTATAACTCAATAATGGATCTTCAATTCTCTAGCTCTGTGTTTAGGGTTTCTCTAAAATAATATCTACGGGTATGTCTACATTGCATTCCTCTTCTGAGAAAGGAATGCAGTGTAGACATACCCTAACTTACTCCACAAATATTGGCTTAAATTAATTCTCCTTTAATGTGATTAAAAAAATCTTTTAAATAGTTTAAAGCAGGAATTAAAAGCCTAAACTGTGGCTTCCCCATTTAATCAAAACAGTTAATCAGAAATGTGCTATGAAAAAAACACTTTTAATTTGAAGGTAATTTATTTTGACTAATTAAATAAGCAGTAATAGTGTGTATTTGTCTTTTTGCCACGGCCAGCAAAAATGTCTGCTCAGAGCTCAACAAATGAAGCACCTCATAATGTTTGGAAGAGAGCTGCAATTCAACAACAGAACTGTGATTATATCTCAAGCACAGAGTACAAAACTATAGCAGAATTCTGGGCTGTAGAAGGAAGATACCTTTTTATATTCATGCCGCAAAGAAAAGAACGTGGTTATCCACAATAAATGTGTTGTGTGCTCAGATGCAAATGAATGGGTAATGGATAAGATCATCCTCTGGAAAGAGTCTCTGTTAGATGAACTAAAAGCATGCTTGGCAATTGCCAAATACCCAGCTAAACGTTCTTCTCTCAAGGAAACATTAACTCTGTCCTTCAGAAATGCGTACAACTGCAGGTAAATGAAGAAGACTGATATATTTCCTGATTTGATGGGAGTTGTCTTGCCATACTTCGTATGTTAATTTGAAATTTGCTAACAAACTCAATTTAAAAAAAATGTTTATTCTCCCCCATGTTGGGATGTGCTATTTAAATCTGCAATTAGACTCAATTTTGCTTCATGTCTACATATATTTTGGATATGGCCAAATGTTATGTTAAGAGAGCTAATTCAGTAATTTGATTAAGCGAGATGGCAAGCACATTTCCCACATACTGCAAATTGGGGATCATCATGGGAGATTGTTAAGGGGATCATTATCACTAAAACCATCTGGATAATGTTTCGCAGTAGTAAAAATGATTAACAATATCTTGGGATGTGTGCAGAGGAGACTGGCACACTTGCTTACTATCTATGCTTACTATCTATATATATCTATGCTTACTCTATCTATCTATCTGTCTATCTCTATAAACATTTTGGCACAATAGTAAGCAATTTTGTGACTGAATCTGGACTTTGGATTCAAATGTATGCTCATGCATACAACAAGACTTAAGCATTGAGTGAGAAATGCTACTGAGATATACTTCCTCAAGAGGAGCTCAAGGAGGGATAATGCCCCAAGTGGCACAGTGAAGCAGGTTTACTATCTCCATAGGCTATTCTCTCTGCTGCTGAGACAGAGAACTTCTCTGTTTCCTGTGCTCTTTGGAGTACCTTGCAGTTTGGAAGGAGGAGTTGCTGTGCTTGGCCCCATGGTAAGAAATATGTATAAAGCAATAAAATGAAAGAAGGTAGAGAGAGGGTAACTGAAACTGCGGGTGCACAGAGTTCAGCTCAGAAAATGGGTCCAAAATGGCATACAGTGTATTTAAGGCAACATTTTGGAGTTACCAGAAGCTTTAAGTAAAGGGCACACTGGGAACCATAGAGAGAGAGAGACATAATTCAGACTCTAGTTCTCATTTGTTCTGGAGTTAAAGTCAGCTGCTATCAGTCTATTAGGCTATGTCTAGATTGCAGGCTTCTTTCAGAAGAAGCTTTTCTGGAAGAGATCTTCCAGAAAAACTTCTTCCAAAAGAGAGTGTCCACACTGCCAAAGTGCATCGAAAAAGCAGTCTGCTTTTTTGAAAGATAGCGTCCACACTGAATGGATGCTATCTCACATTTAAGCTGTGATTACTATGGATGGAGTGGCCACCAGAGCACCTGTGCTTTTTCCTCTTTCCTCTTCTTTTAAAAGAACTCTCTCTTCCCCGTCCACACACGCTTTTTTCCAAAAGAGTTCTTTCGGAAAAAGGCTTCTTCCTTGTAAATGAGGCTTACCATTGTCAGAAAAACTCCTCTGTTCTTTAGATTGTTCTTTTGGAAGAACATGATTACAGTGTGGATGTAAGTGAAGTTTTTTCAGAAAAATGACCATTTTTCCGAAAATCTCTGTAGTTAGACATATCCTGATATAGTGTAATTTACTTTGCTCTCCATGCAACTCAGTTGCACTTGCTGACATGCTATGGGAGAGTGGGAAGGATTGAGTCAAGGCCTCTCCTGCCTACCCACATGCACAGGAAGGAAAGGATAGAAGCCCTGCAGGAGTTTCTTTCCCCTGTGCAGTGATCACAATTCAGGTAGTGCAATGGTGTAATGAAACACTTTACACTTCCCTATTGTACTGTGTGGGTGTCATGTTTTAGCCCACGTTAAGGTAACACATGATCCTGTTTCAGCCTTTTCCAGCTAGGCAGTGGGTCAGAACTATTTTAGGTCACATGTTTCTGTCTTATTCATTGTAGCAAACCCAAAAGTTTATAAAGGTACTTTTGTAAAAAAACCTCTTCATTTCAGTTGCTCAGAATTTTTGGAACACATAGATTCACATACACCCTTTCTAAAATGGCGTACAGGAGACATGAAGGAAATTTATACACAAAATTAAATATAGGCATCTGTGTTGCTTTTATGCCAGTGACAGCTTTAACAAGTGTGTAATGATGGTGAAAATAGGAGGGCAACCCAAAACTATCATTTAAGAACAGACTTTCAGTAAAAGAGCTCTCAGAAAACCATTCACAGTGGGCAATTCTTGAAAAATATTTGAGAACTGGTGAGTACACAGAATAAGGTCCCAAGATGATGCCTTAGTGGTTTAAAGGCTGTGCATCAGTAACTAACATTTCATCAGTAAGACTTCGATGGTTAGTGTGACTAGTCAGGTCACATTAGTAGGAACTGAATTGCTGTGATGGATTTCCAGACAGTTGGCCATTGGCAAAGGCTTTTTTTTCTACGAAAGAGAGGCAGTTTTCATGAAGATGCAGTTAAAATAGCATTAAATGGCATTGAGCACAGTCTAGCTCAAAATCAACGTTTCAACAATGTGACAAAAGGCTTACCTTAGCAAACAGCTTGCAATGGATTGCATAGTGTGCAACTTTCTTATTGCAGGATACATAACAATATTTCCATTCTTCCAAACCCAAGTTCTTTTAGAGTTCAACACACATCTACTTGGAGGTGACTATCACTTGCATTTACCTGATTAAGGACCCAATAAAGACTGAATAAAGACTCAGAAGTTGACCATCATTTTTATCTGAACTCCTTGATTCTGCAAAAGTGGTATGAAAATCTCATGTGTTTTTAAGTACTTTGTGCTTCTGGTCTGGTTGGAAATACATTACTAACTACTTTTGGAATCTTGGTACCAGAACCAATAAGTGGGTAAGCAAGTAGAAGAACCCTCCCCCCCCAAATTATTCTAAACATTGAAGCTGTGTTGGGCATGAGTTCTGGTCAGTGATAAGTTTTTTTTTTCTTTAATCTACTCAGGTTCACCCATTTCTAATTCTAACTTCAAAGGTTTATTGGGGCTTAAGCACAGTGGTAACGTGAACATAATACATACAGCATGAAAAGGACAAATATAACATTTCGATCATTGCTCATCATTGTTTTTAGAAAAGGAAGATTCTGTAGACTCTCTGACAAAGTGTGATGACGTTACCTGGCCCCTTGTGAACAAGGGGTTGAGTTCAACTCATCTTCTCCTTCCTCTTCCCCAGAGAAAGATCAATAAGTAGGCACCAACTCAATGAGTGCTCAAAAAAAATGGTGGGTGCTGAGCACTCATTGGCTGTACCTCCTTCCCCCCAGTGCTTTTCGCCAGCTGGTGATCCTGCTGATCCATGCCTCCTCTTCCCTCACAAAGCGTCCTGCCCACTGCGGATCAGCTGTTCTGTGGAGTGCAGGGGGAAGAAGTGAGGATGGGGCGTGCTCAGGGGAGAGGGTGGAGAGAGGCAAGAAGAGGTGGGGCAGGGTGCGGTGGGGGAAAGGAGATGCAGGGCCTTGGGGAAAGGAGATGTAGTGGGGGCAAGGCCTGAAGTGGAGCCCGTGGAGCCCGTGGAGCGTTCCCCAGCACTTTAGAAAGTCATCACACATGGGTCATTATTCAATCTGCAGAATGTCAGCCATGTTTTATTACTAGTATGGATCATGTCTGTTCCTTTTGATCAGTTCTTTCCTTTTCTGTTGCCCTTCTTCTTGAAGCTTGTTAGTGGTCAAGATTTCCATGTCATTTTGCTCTGAAATAGCTATTGTGCAGACAAAGAGCACCAGTTTCAGAAAGAAAGCACTACAATATTTCTTATGCTGCCTTTTGATGAGTAATCTCATCCCAGGAACCCAAGGCCTATCGTTCTCAGGCCCTCTGTGTCTCTCCTGGAGGATGTGACATTTGAGGTTGGGGCAAATGCTGGCAAGGGTATCCTGTCTGCAAACACTGAAGGACTCACAGGAGTTAAAGACGACTATCAGAGCCAGCCTTGAAAAGTGGTTGTGACATCATTTCCAAATGAATATTTAATGATATTAGTTTGAAATGGTTAGTGACAAGGTATGCAACAAAATTTGTAGATTTATAAGACTCTGACATGAACATGAGACATGAATGCTTCTTCTATGGCCCTGTAATACTGTCTGTCATAACAATACAGTCTGATTATACAATCAGTTCCTACCTCTCAATATATCAGCCAATTTCTTCTATAACTGAAATACACGTGTAACATTTAATATGTCAAGAGAATTATATCCAAGCTTCATATACAGGAATATGTGGACTTTATTAAGATAGTTTGAGGATAGCTCACATGAAAAATAGGAATTAAGTATTTATTAGAGCTCTACGCAAACAAGAAATCCTAAAAATATACATTAATACAACTCTGTAAGAAACATAACAAATTACTGTCCAGATGTACATTTGTCTCCAAAGAACACAAACTTATTGAAGGTATAGATATTTGATGGTGACAAAATATTAAAATACATAATTCAGCGAGTAGATTCTTTATTGACATCAACTTGTATAAATAATATATACTGGATCAGTAAGGCAATTAAATTAGTGTTAGTATTCAAGAGTAAATTAAGTGCAAGACTCGACCTATGTTTGTAGTATTCTATGAAAAATAGTATATAATCAATATTGGACTGCATTGTATTGCATACTTATAAGGAACAACATTAAGATTGCCCTTTTAACCTTAATTTTCATATTTCCTGATTGTCAAGTGTTTAAATGTGCATCCGTAATGCTGCATGAATTTAAATTTTCATTTAATAGTACGTATTGGTAAGGAGGTACAGGGGAATGGTCTCTGATGCTGAGACTGGAGGGCATCCAGATGGCAAACTGCTGTGCATTCCTATCAGACTGATTTAGAAATATAACTTCAATTTAATTATTTCTGTAGATGTGATTTAACTTTTATTTGGAGTGTCACTTTATGGCCTTCTAAGCAGCTCAACAAAAAATGGATCCACACTGCTCTACTGGTCTCAGACATAAAACAAAACCATTCCTCTTCTCCACAGGTGGCTTTTTTTCATTTTCTCCTGCTATTTAAGTTTCCAGCCATTTGGTTTTGAAGCAGAAACAAAGATTGTCATCACCACAGAGCATAAAAGTTGCCAGTTCTGAAAAAGGAGACCTATAGCATTGGCAATTGCCCAGGGAAACGTGTTTATCACAGATAAGTATTTCCTTTTAATATTGCCCAATGCTGCTGTGAATAACATCTGCTCTGTAGAGTTCTCAAGTGTGAATTTAACAGCAGTGTAGGGACAGTTTGGGAAACTTGGCTTCTGGGAAGTTCTTTTGTTTTTTTTCTGAAAAAAAATCAAGATGAAAGGAGATTAGATGGTGCTGTGATTAGTGAATTTGCTCTTCTGCCACTTAAGAAAAGAGCGCTAGGATAACCTGATGCACATAAAGTAATATTCTTATGTAGACTAAGTTAATATTGATGAGTGTCACTGGATGAACCTAATTATGGAAGCCTGTTCCTTAAGTTCATAGAGGAAGTGAAGGGAGCAAATCAAATTCAATTTATATTCTGCTACAAAACAAAACAAATCAAATATAATTATGAGATGAATGGAAATTCCAAATCTCTAAAGTATCCTGGTGATGTGGGAAGGATCTCAGGTCATAATGTGTTGCTTCATCGCCCCTGAATTTCTACCATGAGTCTTGTTTTATCTTTCAGTATTCAGTCTGTTGATGGACCCCAGTAAGGAAACTGACTATGTTTCTAAAGCAGCCATTGCTTTAAAAAAATTGTTTTAATTTGTGTCTGGTTGAAGGCTGCCATGGTGTATAGCTTTGATTCACAGTTAGCTTTCTTTGTCATAGGAAGCCTCTAACAGTCACCTTCTTGGAATGCATATGGAAAGCTCTTGGCCTGTGAGGCATACAGCTCCTAGGCCTGAGCATAAGAACTGGATTATCTGATCCACCAAGTTCATTTTGTGCTGCTTATGCTTATGTCAGCTCCCTCCCTCATCACACCAGTGAATGGGGAGAAAATAGGGTGTATTAACAGGGGGGATACAGTGTGGTAGAAGAGGGGAAGAGTGGATGAATGGGGGAATGAAGCTCCAGCATGCCCAAACTTCCATTACTGTAGGATCCCTGGATGATTTTTCTTTAGTGACATAAGTGGAAGCATCTTTGCTGCAACTTCAGTTTCATATCATGGCCAAGCAGCTAAGGATTTGGGTGTTGAAGCCCATTTCCTGGAAGCCCCACTGTGCCCAGGTCAAACTGTTGGGCAGTAGGATTTTAGAAGAAGCACTTGAATCAAATTTTACACATGGACAATTTCATTTTTATTTTTTTTATTCAAATGTTACTCACCACAGGTGAATATTAGCCTGTCTGCAATGCCTGAGACACTAGTTGTGCAAACCTTTGTCCATATGTTAAACTTTACAATCCATTTATGTCCTGTCCAACGGAAGTAAAATGGGACAACTCATGTATGTGAGTGTTCGCAGGACTTGATCCTTGATGCTTTTGTTCTGGCTTTTCCCTTATTTAAACTAAGCTGTTTTAAAAAATCTGACCTTTAGTGTGAAAAGTTAATTAATTCACACTAAGTAAGTTTACAAAATAGAAAACAAGTTAAATGAATGCAGCCCCTTCAAATATGAAACCCTTAATTTAAACAAAACATAGAACTACCAAATTTACAGCATTGGATTGGGGCCATATTGAAATTAAAATAATGAAATAAAGGGGAAAATGACGATTCTTGGGAAAACTGATGAAGATTGATCATTCTACTCATTATAGTCACTGTACTTATATCCTGTCAGTGGCTTGGAAATAATGTCCAGCTGCAACACTGTGATAAGTTCTCATTTAATTGAAATGAGTAGATAATCTGTTGAAAACAGCTCCCAAATCAGTAGTGAAAGAGTTAATACACCTACACAATAGAATTTAAATCCAGTAGAGTCACACATGTATGTATGTATCTATGTAGGCTATTTTGTTGTTCTGGTTTTACCAGTTTCATTCCTGTTTTCTTAAGTCTTGCATTGGAGGAGCCCAGCTAAGATCCCACCTGGCTCAGCAGTTCCAGGGTTTTGTTCATGCTTTCAGTGTTGACGTCAATTCTGTTTAGTATAAAAACAAATCTAACTTGGCTAGGAGGCAGGTGCTATTGATGTCAAATGAATCTTAACTTAAATGTGGATCTGTTGTGCCTAAACTTCCTTTAATTTCATTTCTTGCTTTAGGGCATTACCATTAACTCTGACCTCTAATTAAACATCATGATGCCACAGAGACAACATGCTACTCATATATCTACTATATATTTGAGAGAGTTTTTGTGCCTGTCTGTCTGTTCAAGAACTCCTCCTAAACAGTAAGGGTTAGGACCACCAAGTTTGGTATACAGCTTCCTCTAATCGTAACTTAAAGCAAGGACAGGGTTTGGTTGTGCCAGGAAAATGGGATGTGTCTAGAATGGGATTGCTTCTCATAAAACCATACAAAAAAGAGACAGAATCACTAGGCAGGTGAAAGGATCTAGCTGGGAGCACCCCCTCCCTGGGTTTACCCCAGCCCCAAGTCTCTCACCTCACAGGTGCCCTTCAGGGAAGGTAGGAAAGGTGCGGCTGAAGCTCCCCACCCCACATTCGTACAGGAACATTTCTGGCTGTTCCCCTTTGTCAGGGAGTGAGGGGAGGTGCACAGTTTGCTGCATTCCTCACTCTGGCCTGGGAGTGCCAGGAGCAGATGACCTGGGCCTGCCATAGCCAGGTAACATGCACCCCTTCCATGGCTGTGCCTGCTTGAGCTGCAGCGGCCATGGAGAGGCACTTGTCACCTAGCCCCAAGCTGCTGCAGCAAGAGAGGGCTGGGATGGTCCTCTCTCCATGAGAAGCCTCCATATTGAAAACCTTATCCCTAACCTCCCCCCACAGCAATGATTTAAATGAAGAAAAACAAAAATGAATGAAGGACCTGAGCAATGATAGGTAAATCTAGTGTGCGTGTGTGTGTGTGTGTGTGTGTGTGTGTGTATAGGCAGGCACGTTTGCAGTCTCTGTGTTCCCTCTTTGTCTTTCTTCTTCTTTTTCTCTTTCACAATCCTAAATGATCAGCTCTTTGTCATGCTCACTCAGAAGGAAAGATGAATAACTTACATTCTCATTCTATTACTTCCTGTTGAGTTAATTTATCTTACACCACAATTCCATCAAAACTGTGTAATGACAAAACTCTCATCTCTACTGTTGCAAAATTACTTAAAATAATTGCTAATAGAGGATCAATATAAATAATTTGTCCTGTTATTTTCACAAACCAGGAAGAATAATGCCAATGTGTTCTCTTGTATAGTGATAGTTCAGAGTTTCAGCTAAAATATTTAGCGAAGTTTATTATATTACTACATTTGTACTAATGAAAAGTGAACATCAAAAAGTGAGCAGGTCTGGTTCAGCTAAGCCTCCAGATTTTGAATGCTTATCCAACCTTTTTGGATCGAAATACATTTTGGGGTCCAAAATTGTAGTGAAAGTATTCAACAGGAAATACAAAATGTACATAATTGGGTAACTGCATTTAGTCAATGTAAAGAAATAGCCTGACTTTCAGAAATGCTCCCCAGCCTCAAGGGAACATTGATGTAAAGAAGAGGTCCAGGCAATAGGGACTTAGGTGACTTGATATAAGAATTTTGGTTCAAAATGCTGGCCTGCCAGGCACCAGAACTGCTTCCATAATACATTATCATCTGTCTTTTCCCTCTTGTTCTGTTTTTCTTTCTTTCTTTAATGTTGATTTCATGATATTTTGGTCATAATTACTTTTTGCCAGTGATCATTCCAAAGTGGGGCAGCCAGAACCTCAAATCCGGATCTCACTGCTCAGGGCTGAGAGGCCAACCAGGGCTCTGACCTTGGACATCTCCATGGTAGGCAGGGTGGCAGGCAGCTGCTCAGACCCTACTGGGACCCCAAACCCCATTGCTCAGACCCTGCAGGGATCCCAAATCCCACAGCTGAGGTGCTGCTGGGATTCCAGGGCTTACTGTGGGTGGCTGAGCAAGAAAGGGATTTTGATTCATTGTGGAATTCTTGAGGTTTTTGTGCCAAGCAGCTATTCGCCTCACTCTGTTAAAGGAGATTAAAATCCTTTCCCCCAATCCATTGTGCTATGGGTTAACTGTGGCCAGGATTAGTCAGAATTTCATGGACTTGGCATAGGGGCAGTAGAAAACTTATAAAATCCTTGCTGCATTATCATAGAGGCAGTAAAATACATATATACTCCTTGCTGCATCAAGTCTATAACAAGTAAGGTCATGAAGAAAGTAACTAGAACTGCTCCTGGGGCAGTATTTAAGAACTGATTATTGTACTGTGTAATAAGCACAGTTAATTATATAAAAACTTTAGGGAAAAGGAATAATATGAAACCCTATTAATAGTGGAAGGTGGTCTTATTTGTCATATTTTTCAGAATGAATAAGATATCAAATTTAAAGTAGGACATCCAACACATTTTTAATTATCGAATTCAATACAGATAATTATATTGAGGAAATAAAGCTGGTGGGTAGAATCCACATATTGATTCACTTTATACTCTTTATACTATTGAATTCATTTCATATGGTTCCCAACCTAGATGACAGAAATTATGATGGATCTTTTTGGCTAACATACCTACAAGATCTCAATATTTGATGAAATCTTACAATACATTGTTGATTCTACAATAATAATATCAGATTCAATATATATTTATATTAAACACATTGTTTATTATTTTAGGGAGTAACACAAAAGTAGATATTATAGGAAAAACAGAGTGGGGCTGCAAACCATCAGAAGTAGGTTGCCACCTGGATTGGTCATATGGAAATATCTCCACTTTCTGTAAATGTATAAAAGTGAATTGAAGGACCTAGACACTTGTTTGATTGGTGCAGCTCTAAAGGAGACTTGCTTATGTGTTCATTATAAAACTGTGGAGAGACAGGGATGGACTCTTTCCTTATTTATATCAAATAGGGCTCAATCAGATGTTGTAATGTAGAACTGCTTTCTTGCTAGTTACTGGACTAATTATTATGGAGGAATTATATAGCATCTGTCAGTGGGTGCTAATTTAATACCTGTTAATGGTTTCAGATCAGAAACTGAATCCCACCAAACAGGAACAATAAGGGCTGCAGTAATGTAAATTTTCCCATGTTTCTACAATATCACAGTGCCATTCCTAGGAAAAGCATTTCAAAGTTGGACATGTTCCCCTGTTCCCAGTTTTCCTGCACAGAGAAGATAATGTACCACCTCTTTTAAGCCTATTTTCCTCAAAACTGCCCATTCTAGCATTGTATGAAACTTTAAAAAAACTGAGCATGAGATGAAACAGACCATGGGCAAACATTGACTGAAACATTAATAATCTTCAAACTGGAAACCAAACAAGTTTAAAATCTTTTGGATGGACAGGAAATAACTGAAATGTAAACTTAATGTCACACTTGACTAACTATGCTTCTTGGTCACATCTCTGTTACGGCTAGTGTGTGTCAAATGAGGAATATCGAACTGGGATCAACATAGACTGGGATCGATGCTGCCATTAACAGAGGATCCTTGAGGGTAAAACAAATGGCATATAACACTATATTCTCTTTAACTTTTTAAAAACCCAAATTTTGGGAAAGCCAGGTCCAGCATTGGCAAAATCACAATGCTAATAATGCCTGTATTTTTGTTTTTGTGGACTATTCAGATCATTTAATGGATTTTAAATGTCATTATTTGCCTGTGCATTATCTCTCTTTCACATGGGACCTAAGAGTCAACTAAAAATCCATTCCAAATATAATTCATATATTTTTGTTTGGATAGTCCATCAACCTAAGCTACCAGATCACCTGTGTGTCAATATGCTCTTTTTTTCCCAAGAGTATCATCCACAGGAAATAATTATTTCTTTCTGAAAGGTTTAAACTGATATCATTGGAAGAAGAAAGTGCTACTCCCCAAAGTTACTCCCAAAAGTGTTCTGTGACCTCTTATGAATGTATGGTACACAAAAATGTATGGACATAAGCTGTTGTCAGCTGAAACATGCACAAATTCCAGTGAACAAACTGAGTACATATAGGACTTGTTACATCATTGCCAACCTCTAGGATTCTCAGCAGGGGAGGACAGAAGCCAGAGCAACTATAGAAGCTTTAAAAGTATTATTTGTCTTTGAAAGAAGCTTCTGAGTTTTGGAAAGTCCCCAAAGCCCAACGCAGTGAATAGCCATAATGTATAATACAGAAACCCTACATTGAAAGAACGTATTTAGGTTACACGCTCAAGATTTAGGTAGTATCAGATTTCTGGTGTGCCATTAAACCTTAATTACACTCTTAATTATGCATCCCTCCTATGCCCTGCATGACGGGGGGCCGAGACCCCGCACTGACCCAGGTGGGCGAGCGCCCTATTGACGCTGCCAGGGAGCACCTACCGGCTGTGCGCCAGCTGCTCCCAGGCCGCGGCATGGAGAGAAAGTGCCGCAGCGGCCGCTGGAAGGGGGGAGGGCGGAACGCCCAGCTGGCCGGCGCCTAGGGCGGGCCGTGCGCCGGCTGCTCCCAAGTCACGGCACAGAGGGGGAGTGCTGCGGCAGCCACCAGAAGGGGGAGGGGCGGAACGCCCAGCTGACTGGCGCCGGGTGCGGGGCGTACGTCAGCGTCCGGGGCGCAGTCACAGGCGGGGATTTTAAAACCCGCCAGGCAGGAGAGATAAAGGGGGAACAGGCAGAGGTGAGCAGGCTGCCAAAAGGGGGGCAGAAACCTCGAGCCGCCTGCCACAGAGAAACCAGAGGGACCTGGGAAGCAGGAGGGAAGAGGAGGAAGGAAGTAGCCCAGGGCAGGATGGCGAATCAAGCCCGTGGGCTGGCATGTTTGGGGACACGACCCCATCAGCCGGACTGGGACTGCCGTGCAGTTCAAGTCCTTAGGGCCCTGGGCTGGGGCCCACGAGTGAGGGAGGGCCCGGGCCCCCCTTCCTCCTCCGTCTCTAGAGGAGACCAAACTCAACGCAACGTTCAGACTCATAACTAAGGTGCGCGGTCGAAAAGGGGCCGACCAAGTGGATTTCAGAGGACCAGACATCCCAGGACTAGATAAGGGGAGGGGGCGGACGGAGGACATTGGACCCGTGACCCACCCCCCTGTCTGGAACGCGGTCACACCCTGAAAGAAGCAGAGGAAAAATACTATGAGACCATGTAATTAAAGATTGTATCAGAATTGATATGCATAAGGAGATAGCATATATTTGACATTTCCTTGCTTTCAGATGTTTGATTTTTCAACCTAAGTAATGTTCTTTTAATGTATTTTTTAAAGGGAAAGTGTAAGAACAAATTACACCTATAACAGACTCATCACATTTATTGTCAGTGAGGTTTAAACCCCACACCAGTAGCATCAGAGCACAAACAACCATCAGTTGAGCTATATGACTAACTACATCACTTCTCAACTGGAGAATGCTGTTATCTGGAGGTGATTAACTGGGGGGACTAACCCAGTCCATCTTGCTTTCTGCCTCTGACAGTATGCCCTGTGTGATACCCATAAGAACATAAGAATGGCCGTACTGGGTCAGACCAAAGGTCCATCTAGCCCAGTAGCCTGTCTGCTGACAGTGGCCAGCACCAAGTGCCCCAGAGAGGGTGGACCGAAGACAATGATCAAGCGATTTGTCTCCTGCCATCCTTCTCCAGCCTCTGACAAACAGAGGCCAGGGACACCATTTCTATCCCCTGGCTAATAGCCTTTTATGGACCTAACCTCCATGAAATTATCTAGCTTCTCTTTAAACTCTGTTATAGTCTTAGCCTTCACAGCCTCCTCTGGCAAGGAGTTCCACAGGTTGACTACACGCTGTGTGAAGAAGAACTTTCTTTTATTAGTTTTAAACCTGCTACCCATTAACTTCATTTGCTGTCCTCTAGTTCTTCTATTATGGGAACTAATAAATAACTTTTCTTTATTCGCCCTCTCCACACCACTCATGATTTTATAGACCTCTATCATATCCCCCCTCAGTCTCCTCTTTTCTAAACTGAAAAGTCCCAGTCGTTTTAGCCTCTCTTCATATGGGACCCGTTCCAAACCCCTAATCATTTTAGTTGCCCTTTTCTGAACCCTTTCCAAGGCCAAAATATCTTTTTTGAGGTGAGGAGACCACATCTGTACACAGTATTCAAGATGTGGGCGTACCATAGTTTTATACAGGGGCAGTAAGATATTCTGGGTCTTATTTTCTATCCCTTTCTTAATAATTCCTAGCATCCTATTTGCCTTTTTGACCGCCGCTCTACACTGTGTGGAAGTTTTCAGGCAACTGTCCACGATAACTCCAAGATCTCTTTCCTGATTTGTCATAGTCAAATTAGCCCCCATCATACTGTATGTATAGTTGGGGTTATTTTTCCCAATGTGCATTACTTTACACTTATCCACATTAAATTTCATTTGCCATTTTTTTGCCCAATCACTCAGTTTGGTGAGATCTTTTTGGAGTCCCTCACAGTCTGCTTCTGTCTTGACTATCCTAAACAGTTTGGTATCATCTGCAAACTTTACCACCTCACTGCTTACCCCTTTCTCCAGATCATTTATGAATAAGTTGAACAGGATTGGTCCCAAGACTGACCCTTGGGGAACACCACTAGTTACCCCTCTCCATTCTGAAAATTTACCATTTATTCCTACCCTTTGTTTCCTGTCTTTTAACCAGTTCTCAATCCATGAAAGGACCTTTCCTCTTATCCCATGGCAATGTAATTTACACAAGAGCCTTTGGTGAGGGACCTTGTCAAAGGCTTTCTGAAAGCCTCAGGGATGGAGGTGTGAGAAAATGGATCACCAGGGCCCAATGCTGGGATCAGGATAGTTTCTGAGAGTGTAGAGGAGAGAGAACCTTGCTGAATTTCTGTCTCTTGTGTTTTAATGGGTCACTAGATCCAGAGAGCCCAACCCTTTCCTTCATCCCCCATGCTAGTGCTGCTTTAGCAGCTCTCAATACAGCAAGGGCTACTAGTATTGCTTTTTGTTACAGTATGAACCTCGTTTTAAAGTGTTTGTGTGGGCAGTTACTGTTTTGGCAGTGTGCCAACATTTTTGTGAAGCACAAGAGCAACAGAAGGGAAATTAACAGTTGATATTCCAGCCAAATGTGAAGAAAATTTCAATAAAATAAAAAAGGTACTTCTGTAGTCTGAAAGTCTTCCTCACTTGAATAACAAGGGCCTTCTGAAAACAATGGAGGTATGAAAGATTCCCTACAATAATTGTTATGGCTTCATTTTTTCCTGACATATTATGGATTGAATAAGAAACCTCCTCGGATAAAAGCATGACCCTAAAGCTGAGGTCTAGCACAGACTCACATCTTCTGAGGATTGGGCACAAAGTACCACACTCACCGGTAGGCTACATTTTCCCCTCCAGACAGAGGAAGTACATTCTAAACATCTGTAGCCCATACAGCAGTTGAAATCCCAGGCAAGTCCCTATTTATACAACCACCACACTCTTAGCCAACATACAGGGAAGCAGAAGAGATAAACACACAAATCTCTACAGTTTAAGCTTGGCTTTCAAGCTGAGAACTTTAAAGATAATTGTGTCTTATCTTTATGGAATACAAAGGGGATTGCATAATGCACACTAAAACAGACTAAACATAGTTTAGTATTGCCAGCAGAAAAAAACACAAAAAGTAAAAGCCTCTACAACTTTAGAGAGCCACTTTCAATATTTTTCTTTATCAAATGGAGCAAGTTAAGTCTTCAGTATTTCCCCATCACTTATTAGCATCATCCTTATGTTTTATTTCTATATTTTTCCATAGCAGCTATTACCTTATTGCTAATTGGTTCATAGTTACTACTGTTAAAAATTTTTAATACAGTCACACACATTTTTAATACAGTCACACACAATCCTGCTTGTGTTAGGCGTTGTACAAATAGAAGGTGTGTCTAGACTACAGGGTTTTTTTGAAAAAAGTGGCCTTTTTTCAAAAAAACTTCCCCTGCGTCTAGACTGCTGCCGCATTTTTTCTAAAGTAAATCAAAAGAACGTGGAAGTTTTTTCGATCGTGGAAAACCTCATTTTACGAGGAATAACGCTTTTTTCAAGCGTGCTCTTTAGAAAAAAGGTGTTATTGAACGTGAACTGTGCTTTTTCGAAAGAGAGCATCCAGACTGCCTGGGTGCTCTCTCTCAAGAAAGCGGCTCACTTTTTTGTTAAATACCCTTTTAATATTGTTAAATTCCCTTTTACAAATAGATAAACAGAGTGACAAAAGTTAAGTGTCTTACCCACAATCACAGAAGAAATCTGCTGCATAGCTTCCTGATTTCCAGACAAGGCCCTGAACCAAAATATTTGTCTTTTGGTATAATGAACCCACTCCCCACCATTTTTGGAAAATCTCTCAAGTTGAGTGTAGAATTATCATTCTTATCATAGGTCAAGAAGTAATGATAGTCAGGACACATTTCCACAAAAGTATCTTTGCAGGATTCAGTGACATTTTTTCTAATTTTTACAAGAGATGGGAGTACTTGTAATTACACGTGTCAATGACTGTTTCCTTGTGAGACAAATGCTTTCTTGTGCATTGCAATAAATTCTATTTGCAGTCACAGAATTTATGAAAATAAAATCAGCAGAGGCTACAGAAGCAACAATGTATGTGCTAGGAGAAAAAAGCAATGGGAAACTGAATGATGGCTTTGCGGTGGAAGTATTAGGAAGGAACTCCTGTAGTTTTAATTCTTTTGGCAAAAACATGTTGAAGTAGAGGTGTTCTCATCTGGTAAATTCAGCGCCTGTTCAAATATGTCATTTTGGTGTACTACTTGGTGAGAACTACAGGAATAAGGGAAACAGCACTCTGTTATAGCCTTGACACATCCACTTTGAGATGGAGAGATCCAGAAGACCTGCACAGTCACCTAGCAACCAGAAGATATCTTCCTGTACAGCTTCGCCCTGTTCTTACCATACTGAAACAAGCACAGTAGAATGAACAAGGCTGTTCCATTCTGGAAAGAGCTGGCTGAAAAAACTTTTTTTCTGTGGAAGAAAATATTAATGAAAAGGATTTCTGATAATGGTTTAACAAAAACTTTTCAGACTTAAAAATAACAACCCACTCTCCTGAAAGAACCCACACTTCAACCTCTCTGCCTCCAAACCAAAAATTGGTAGTTTTAGCAGATGTTCAATTTTCTATAAAAACCCAGACATTTTTATGAAAAAATGTACATCTTACTGACAAATTAAATGCTGTTAAAGTAAGTTTTGCTGAAAAGTTTTTGATGAACTCCAGTTCCAATGAAAGAGTTAGTGAAGGAGCAGTTTGGGTTAACTAAGGATTAGATTTATGTGGTGTCCTCCACCACACTGAGTAGAAGTAAGTCTCATATTCTTTGCATGTTCTCCCCCTTACTTTATCACAGGCATATATGAATAAGTGGGTTGGAGCATGAGTAGCGATTGAGTCTATGGAGGACAAATGGCTGTAAATGAAGCCCTCGACATAGTAAAAAAGGCACTTAGCTACGTTTCTACTTAGACTTTACTCGCGCTATTTGTCAGGAGTAACGTGGGGTATGTCTAGACTACATGTCTCTGTCGCCAGAGGCATGTAAATTAGACTACCCGACATAGTTAATGAAGCTGGGATTTAAATATCCCCGGCTTCATTAAAATAAAAATGGCCGCTGCGCTGTGCCGGCTCAGCTGATTGTCGGCACAGCGCGGCAGTCTAGACGCGGATCGGTCGACAGGGAACGCCTTTGTCGACCGCTCCCTTATGCCTCGTGAAACAAGGTTTACAGGAGCGGTCGACAAAGGCGTTCCCTGTCCACCGATCCGCATCTTGACTGCCGCACTGTGCCGACAATCAGCTGAGCCGGCACAGCGCAGCAGCCGTTTTTATTTTAATGAAGCCGGGGATATTTAAATCCCGGCTTCATTGACTATGTTGGGTAGTCTAATTTATATGCCTCTGGCGACAGAGGCATGTAGTCTAGACATATCCTTGGTGACCACACTACAAAGCTTTAATTAAACCTGCACTAAGTTCCTTTTGGTTCCTGTCCTGCTCATTGCTTTTAACATTGTGCCTATATATGTGCAACCTGTACATCTATGATGATAGAGTTAAACCCTTGAGAAGTGACACAGCAGAATTCTGAGTGTGATTTGTACAGTCCTTAAGACACAAAAATGATCCAAAGCAGCACAGAGATAGATGTGTATGATTATGAAAAACAAACACAAAAGACTTCAAAGTTTGTAGAGTAGGGGTTTATTTTTTAAAAATTGTATTTAAACATCATACTGTATCTGAGTATGTTACAAAAAGCAATAAAAAAAGAGAAATAGACAAAAATCCTACCTGTAATTTTTTATACTTGAGATTGGCAGAGTATCATGGTATTTCCCTGCATTTAACCCCATTCATTGTGCTCCTGCATGATTTAATATGAAGGTTTTGTCAGGAAGCTGTTTGTCAGACACCCTATTAGGAGATATTGTTAGAGCAATCAAAGCCATTAGACCTAAAATTATTCCCACTCAATGACATGACATTTTGCCTACTTTAAAAAGCTGCCAGGCTCCTTGGCTTTTAGGGTATGAATATCTTTTTCCTTTTTTAGGTTCATATTTAAAGACCAACGTATTAGCAGAACTTCTTTATTTCTTACATGCATTAAAAATCCTTCTTAAGAGGATTGTATTTTAAAACTTTATATAGAACTAAAGTTCCTTGCAAATATATGCTTTATTTTAACATAAATGTTTAATATAACAAAAACAGCTTTTTTGGAATCTAATAAAAATATTCTGCAAACTTCATTATATGATCATATTTCTGTGACTTTGTGTGGGGGTAAAATAAGGGAGAATGTTGTTTGTGTGACATTTATGTGCAACCTGAAAGATTTGTTGTCTGTTATGGGGGTTGAGTGTTCTCTTTCAGTTTTCATCAAATTTAATCCATCCAAAATTCCATCTAGTGGTGGTATTGTAGACTGGATTTCTGAGATATTTAAGGATGTTCTGGGGAGAAGGGAAGGTTTTTTGTATCCCTTACATAGTGGCAAAGGGTAAATGATATCCTATGGGCCTGTAGGAGAGGAAAGAGAAAGAGATGAAGAGTGGAAATCTAGATAGGAGACTGGGGACAGGGTCTGATTTTTTTAAAGCACGGTCTGAGAGGCCTCTGTGGATATGTCTACAATGCAGTTAAAAACCAGTGGCTGCACTGTGCCAAATGACTTGGTCTCACTGGGCTTGAGCTAAAGGGCTGATTAATTGCAGTGTCGAGGTTCAGGATTGGGCTGGAGGGCATGCTGTAGAACCCTGAGGCTATGTCTATGCTGTGGTGCTATTTCGGGATACCAGAGTTTTCCCAAAATAGCTATCCCGTGTCTTAACAGCAAGCCTATTGTTTCAAAATATAACAGGCTTGCTATTCTGATGTCCCTGTAAACCTCATTCCACAAGGAGTAAGGGACATTTTATAATAGCGGGTTATTTCGAAATTTGGCACTGTGTAGACAGCACCAAATTACTAAATAAGCAGTTTTGAAATAAAATCGAAATAAAATACACAATTTGATTAGCTCAAATTGCGTATCTTATTACGATCTATGGTGCAGTATAGACGCACTCTGAGAATGTCCCATGCTCTGCAATTAAACAGACCCTTAGCACAAGCCCTCAGCCCTGAATCAATTGGCATGGGCCAGCCACAGGTGTCTAACTGAAATGTAGATATTCCCTATGTGAACTATGTTGGGAACCATTTGTTGGCAGAAGGATTATTTTTTAATCATAGTTTTTCACAAAAAATGTTTGTCATACATTGAATTCCTTTTTTCAGCAACAGTGAGACCGTGCTCCAGATGTTATTATTTCCTTTGTCTTTCCTCCACCTTCTAAGAACCTGCTCACTGTGATCTTCTGTGCGTTGAGATGAACTGGATTAGCTCTCTCCAGAGAGAGCTGTACACCACGGCTACGTCTAGACTGGCATGATTTTCCGCAAATGCTTTTAACGGAAAAGTTTTTCCGTTAAAAGCATTTGCGGAAAAGAGCATCTAGATTGGCACAGACGCTTTTGCGCAAAAGCACTTTTTGCGGAAAAGCGTCTGTGCCAATCTAGACGCGGTTTTGCACAAGAAAGCCCTGATCGCCATTTTAGCCATCGGGGCTTTTTTGCGCAAAACAAATCTGAGCTGTCTACACTGGCCCTTTTGCGCAAAAGCTTTTGCGCAAAAGGACTTTTGCCCGAACGTGAGCATCAAAGTATTTGTGCAAGAAGCCCTGATTTCTTACATTAGAACGTCAGTGCTCTTGCGCAAATTCAAGCGGCCAGTGTAGACAGCTGGCAAGTTTTTGTGCAAAAGTGGCCGCTTTTGCACAAAATCTTGCCAGTCTAGACACAGCCTACATGTATTTGCTACAGGTGGTCTCTATGGAGTGCTGCAAAACTGTCCCTCTTCTCTAGACTCATGAGTTAAATGTGAGTCGTATCCCATAATTACCTGAACAGAAAGGAACTAAGAGCAGAATCAGAACTCATAACCCCCAGGTAATGAGCATGCCACTCAATCTCTGTGTCAGACACATATATTGTTAGAAATACATGTCTAACCATTTGGCTCTTCATGACACCAGGGAAGTGAATAACTGCACATAAGGCAGCCAGAAGTTCTTGAAGGACAAACTGAACCAAAACTTGAAGCACTGCAACATGAATTTTGACAGCTAGGAGGCATCAGCAAGAGATAAATCACACTAACAAGTAGCAGTCAATGGGGTTACTCAGTGTAAGAAGAATCACCATATGGATCTTGAAGTACAGAGGCTGAGTCATAAACAATGGCATAGCTACATACACACTCTCAAAACAGAAAGGACCGCTACTTGCACATTTGTTGTTTTAGCCACATTCATGCTTCTAAAGTGTAATACAAATGTTAGTGTCTTCTTCTGTTGCAAAGGTGACAACAACAGCAGCTCTTGATGACAGTTATCATAAGTATCATTTTTCTCTTACTTACAGTGACCTAAATTACAAGAAGTTCCATTACAGTGAATGAAGCCATGTTGCTATAAATCCAGTGTAAATGAGATCGGAATTGGTTTTTATGAACCAGATTTTGATCCTATATTCTGCTCTGGCAGCATATAGAGGCCATAAGGAGTGACAATAAGTCAGAAGCAGCATAGGACTGATGTAAGTATATGGGATATAGCCAGGTTTAGGAAGGGATGTGCTTGTACTGTTTAGCATTGCAAAGATTCACTGCTGCTAGAAAAAGTCTAATAGAGTCTGGATTTATGGCTGCTTAAATTAGGCCAGTTTCAAGGGATGATGCTGGCCCCTAACGATGAAAAAGGTGGGTGCCCCCCCTCAGCTGTACCTACTGTGCTGAGCCACCCAAGAAATACAACACAGGATTTAGCCTAACACATTTTCTGCCTAAACAAATATAGTGGATTTGAGACAGGCAAAACTGATCCACCATTTATGGTGCTTGTTATTTAATGAGGTCAGCTTCCTTGTGAGCTTAGCTAAAGGCATTATAGCAGCAGCTGCTAGAGCTGCTTTAGTGAAGGATCTATTAGAGGTTTCAAAATCTTGTTTTTCTGCTAATAGCTTAGCAGAATACAGTTTAGTCTGGAACTTGGCAAAATAAAGCACATAAAATATTAAATGAATCAGTAAGTCATCACTCCCTTGAACCCATTTTAGGAAACAAAACTCATTTAGTTTTAGTGGTATTGAGGAGTAGCAAATTTGGCCCGTTTACCTATTCCTCAAAAAGTAAGATGTGTCCTTCAATCACATAAATAATGCAGTTTGGAAAATCATCTAAATGTTTTAGGATGCTACCTGTTAAGATACTATTAGTCACATGCTTTGGGGATTTTTTATCGGGTCTCTTTAAAAGCTTTTTTAGTCTGTTTAAATATAGCCTAGAACATAAGAACATAAGAATGGCCATATTGGGTCAGACCAAAGGTCCATCTAGCCCAGTAGCCTGTCTGCCGACAGTGGCCAGCACCAAGTGCCCCAGAGAGGGTGGACCGAAGACAATGATCAAGCGATTTGTCTCCTGCCATCCCTCTCCAGCCTCTGACAAACAGAGACCAAGGACACCATTTCTATACCCTGGCGAATAGCGTTTTATGGACCTAACCTCCATGAAATTATCTAGCTTCTCTTTAAACTCTATTATAGTCTTAGCCTTCACAGCCTCCTCTGGCAAGGAGTTCCACAGGTTAACTACATGCTGTGTGAAGAAGAACTTTCTTTTATTAGTTTTAAACCTGCTACCCATTAACTTCATTTGCTGTCCTCTAGTTCTTCTATTATGGGAACTAATAAATAACTTTTCTTTATTCGCCCTCTCCACACCACTCATGATTTTATATACCTCTATCATATCCCCCCTCAGTCTCCTCTTTTCTAAACTGAATTTAAATTTAAATTACAAAAACAGCATTTAAATGTGGTTAAGAGTCTGAAAACCGCAGAAAAGCATGAAAAATGACAGTAAGGTAGATATTATGAACTTTCATGTGACCTCAGGTAGTGCACAGATCTCAAAACAAGCTGGATTATTATTAATGTTATGTGTAATTGTTGCTTGTTTCCCCAGTGTGCTGGGTACCATCCAGATAATGCATGAATACAAAATAAATAAAATAAAGAGAGAAAAAGGCTAGTGCTAAGAAAGGACTTAGTGTTTGTTCATGGAAATAAGAAAAAGTATCTGGGTACTTTTTAACACTGAATTTAAAAAAATTGACTATAAAGAAGTGTCTCAGAGGGGTAACTATGTTAGTCTGTAACTTTAAACACAAGTAGTCCTGTGGTAACTTAGAGACTAACAAAAATATATAATATCATGAGCTTTTGTGGGCAAAACCCGCGTTGTCAGATGATGGTGCTGGCCATGCTTCCTGATGATTTTGGCCCCAATCCTGCATCCATTTACACATGTAAATAATCCCATTGAAGTCATGAGACTACTGGAAGCTTTCCATTTAATTTGGAGCTTTTGGGTACAACCAGAATATTAACAGGCAAATGCAATGCATGGCTCTTGTTTGGCAATCTGTTTTGTTCAAACCGAGCAACATTCATGTCAGTATGACTCCATGCGGGTGTAAAAACCCACCAGTGTGTATCAGATTATTGGAGTGGGGCATAGGGATCATGCAACCAGGCACCAGGTGGTCAGTTAAGGGTGGAGTGTTGCTTTAAGTTGCATTTTTGCTGTTGTTTGTTTAGTGATTTTTCCCCGCATAGTCTCTAAATCTAGATATTTATGTTATTTAAATATTACAGTAAGGTTGGATACTGTGTGTGTGCTTTACAAGGCCTTGCCATTTAAGAGGCTGTCTGTCTGTCTGTCACCTCTTAAGTGGCAAGGCCTTGTAAAGCATATATATTTACTAATGCTGACTTCCCACCACTACACACCCACATTTTCGTACTTTGATTTAGATTGTGCACCATTTTGAAGTCAAGCTGGCAAAAAACTGGTATAAAAGGGGGAGAACCAGGCCTCACATTTAGAACATTTACCCTGCAGAGTACCATCAAAACAATAAATTGATGCATTTGAGCATTACATCAGAATTACATTTTTTTCTCAGAATACTATCTCTTTAACAATAGGAAAGAAGCATGAGGATTATTCTACACATATGACATACATATATCATGGATAACATGCATTACTCATGTCAAAGTGCACTCCATACATACATTCTTCTGCAGTTACTCTCAGTTGGATGGAAGTACCAGTCCTCATTATAAATACTTCCCTTCCTTCCTTAACCTGAGCCCATTTAATAATCACTAGATTTTTATAATGGCAAAAATCAGGGACATACGCTGAATAAATTTTTCATGAAATGCACAAGGTCTTTTTCTTCAACAGATTTGTGTAGGGAACTTTATTTTAAAAAAATGTATTCTCTAGTTTATCTGTGACACACTTTAATTTTTCCTTTTCACAAAGTTAGGCAATATGCCAGAAAGGAAAGCGTAAACTCTGCATTGGTGGTTGTTCATGGTACTACTGTGTAATTCCAAGTCATTACTGTGCAGAGTTCCAAGGCATTCTCAATGCAATTAATTGTCTATGTAGAATATCTCTTCAGGACAGCAGAACCATTTAGCCTGATTTGTTTTATGCGCTCAACCACACTAATATACCCATCCTCAATGGGGTTCAAGGTTAAGCTTTTCAGGATTTCAGGAAAGTATTTTGGGGGGGTCAGATGACTGCTGGAAATTAATGTGTCACACTTTTTCATTTCTTGCTTCCACAAATGAGTAAATTTACTAATGTATTTGTCAAGGGAAACCTGCTTCTATTCTCCTGGCTACAGATAATGTTTAAATGTTGTGTCTGAAATGCTGACCTTTTATTTTCAGTTTGCTTCTGTTAATGCATGATTCTATGATATATTAGGGGAAGTGAACGCTCCCTTTTGTTGTGAAACAGATTTCAGTGTGTCAAGTCTGGATAATTGTGCTCTTTATAATAATCAAATCCCTTATCCCACTACCACTTTGGAAATTTGAAGCCAATGGAACTACTCGTGTAAAGTTACTGATGTGCATAAGTGTTTGCATAGTGGGGCTTGCGTGCTAATAAAGAAATAATGAGGACTGAGGGAACTCTGATCAGCAAATATCTGAGTTATGGCCTTGTGAAGGAAACTACTGATTATATTATTCTCCTATTATCTACAAATTTGTTGAGTCTTTTAAGTTATTTTCATCATGGGAAATTTGGCTTCATGTTTGTCCATTCCTATTTGTTCATGCTAGTGGCTCCTCATACATCCTTTTATACATACATACATTTTTCTAGGCCTTACTCCTGCAGTGATAATATCTGAATTGAAGAGCATGAGTAAGTATCTGAGGCATGAAATGGAAAAGTGAAGCGTCCTCAATTAAGCCCATTACTACTAAAAGCAAAATCTAAAGTATTTCCAAAAGTCTGAGGTTAATATTTCCATTTTCTAATGATGGATTCCTTTGCACATCAGTTTTTTTTTTTTTGTTTACAAGAACATGGTCTGTAGACGTTTATCTGGAAGGGCCTGAAGTTTTTATCCCAGAAATGTCAGTAATAAGTTTCCATCTCTAAGGATGCCAGGCAGAGTGGTACCACCTGTTCTCTTTCCTCACCCTAGGCTGATAAAGTCTTTCATAAGTCATGGAAGTCATCAGAAAATACATAAAACATGCTTTCATTTTTTCAATAAAAAAAAGTTAGATACCAATTCCCTCACTAAGATTTATTCCCCTGGCAGCTGTTACTCAAATGATATATCACTACAATACAATATCAGTGAGATTGAGATTTTATTATTGAACATAACCAGAGCCAGGTCACCAAAATAATGCATTAGAGAGATGATTGGAGAAAAGTGAACCTTGAAAAGTCATGGAGTAAGAGAGGACAAGAAAGACATTATGTTTCATTATGAAATGGCTTTACACATGCTGACATTATTTAAACTTTCTGATTGGCTGGCTTTTGCGTCATATCCATAATGCCTCTGAACAAATGGCTTGCATTGTTGTTTTCTTTATTTTTATATAAATTCCATCTCCTAAAAGCAATATGTAATAAGACACTCCTAGCAATGCATTTCAAGAAGATTATTGCATTCCTTGAGTGGTTAAATCCCTGAACTTTCTGCTTCATGTCTTGTAACACTACTCAAACTGTGTTATAATTACCCAGTAATGTCCCACCTGCCATGTTTTATAGCTTAATTGAAATACACACACATTGGAGAACTCTAATTACACACAGATTTCTAAATCCAGTTTACAATACAACATACTAGAACTTCTCTCCAGAACCCTTTTATTTGAGCCATGACTCTGACCTGTTGTTTTCTAATGCTCCATTTTCCTCACATCAATGAAGTTAGGAGATCTAGAGAACCCTGATACTTGAAAGGCTTTTAAAAAAACTTTAAAAACCAGAATTCCTTTCTCATTTGAACCACTGATTTATTCCTCACCTGTGTAAATGAGAAGAGAATCATAACCCTATTTTTCATTTATAAGTTGACAGCTTGAACCAAGGTCAGAACAAAGATTTTACTTGGATGGGCCACTACATTCAACACTCTAATGATACTATAAGCTAAGTAACGGGCATTTATAGACCACTCTATGAGCCTCATTTAGCATGGACATTCTAATTGACAAGTTTTTTTCACCTTCTCTTCCCCCCCCATCCCCTTTTTCTGATATTTATTTGCAGCTCGACCCCTTGCTCCATTCATCTGAAGAAGTGGGCTGTGCCAACAAAAACTCATGATACCATCTACATTTTTTTTGATAGTTTCAAAAAATGCTGCAGGACTACCTGCTGTTTTTTATTTATTTTTTTTCAGTTAGGGTATGTCAACACTACAGTGTTATTTTGAAATAGCTTATTTCGAAATAACGCGTCTACACATAAAATGCATTTTGAAATAGCATTTTGCTATTTTGAAATAGCGAATCCACACTGAGTGGACGCTGAATTGCATTTAAGACTGTCTGGAACCAGTTCCGGCAGGGCACCAGGTCAGGACTTACTGTGTGGGACTGTTGCCTGAGGCTCTCTGAGGTCTGTGCTTAAAGGGACACCCCCCCCCCCCCCCCGGACAGCCAGTTCTCAGGTTTCCCTGCTTGCTTGCCTACCTTGATGAGGGACAGCAAAGCATTTTGTCTCTGGGTGCTCTGGTTGCCCTTACTCAGGACACCACAGCACTCTGCAGCATGAAGCCAGAGCTGCCCCTGGGTACTCTGGTGTGTCTCTTGGACGCGTTGCTGCAAGCCTAGCTGCACTTTCTGCAGGCTGCCATCCGGGAGGTCCATCGGGGGGCTTTCAGTATCCAGGAGGCCCTGTGGGAGAGCTTCCACCCTGAGGAGCACTAAGAGCCTCCCTGGTCTGCCCCACTGGGGGCTTGTGCCTCATTCCTCCCTCACGTCCTTCCACTTACCCCTCCCTAACCCCCCTTCCTGATATCAAATAAAATACACATATTTTTATGAACACAAACTCTCTTTATTTAACAAAACTGGGCGGGGAGGGAATGAAACTCTGGTGAGATTGGGGAAAAGAGGTGGGAGAGGGGAGAAGAGAGGGTGGGAGAGGGGAGGGGGAAACCTGGGAGGAGGGAGCTGGAAGGGGGAAGCAAGAGGTAGAAGGGGGAGGGGAAGCTCAGGGCCCAGGGTTGGGGGTCTTGCCGGACCAACTTGATTGTCATACAAAGCTGCTCCTGGGTTCGCATGTGGCCTTTGGTGTCCAGGCTGGCAGCTATCTTGCCATAGACGGCTGCGTTCCTCCGTCTAGTGCAGAGATCATGGACGTTGGGGGCATCCCCCCCCAAACCTGAATAAGGTCCATGATCTCCACCCTGGACCAGGAAGGCACCCACCTTCTCCAGGCCCTGGCAGGCTCCTGGGAGCTGGCAGACTGCTCCTGGGGAGCAGTGGAGGGCTGGCTTCCAGTGGCTTGCTGGCTCATGTTTTGTGGCCACTGGGTCAGGGGCAGTGACTGCTGGCTCTGGGCTGGCAGGCTTGGAACTGGCACAGGCACTGTGGCCAGAGTCTACCCCTTTAAGGGTTCTGGGGAGGGGTGCAGGGAGAGAAGTGTTCTTGGTTGAGGCTGGAGGTCCCCTATTTCAAAATAAGTGTCTACACAGCACTTATTTCGAAATAGCTATTTTTAATTTGGCGTTATTCCTCATAGAATGAGGTTTACCAAATTTGAAATAAGCGCTCCGCTATTTCGAATAGCGGTTTAGCTGTGTAGACGCTAGGAAAGTTATTTCGAAATAAGGGTTGTTATTTCAAAATAACTTTGCTGTGTAGACATATCCTTATAGACTAACATGGCTATCCCTCTGAAATGATCTGTTTCAGGTATTTCTAAGAACTGGAGATAAAATATGGTCCAAATTTTTGATCCATTTGTAATAAATATCCCTGGTAATAAAGATTATTTCTTTGTTAGCAGCAAGTCAACTCATGACAGGCCTCGTGACATAGACACACACTATACTAATTCCTTGTGCTCCAGAGAAAAATCTTCATTATCAGTTACACATCATGCTTTGCTGCTTCAGTGCAAAAAACTTACACTTTTAGTTAATTTAATTACTCAGTCTAGCTCTTACATTGACAAACCACTATTAGCTGCCTTAATAAAGAAAAATGTGACAGGAATCAATATGAATTAGATAAATGTTATTTCCACATGGTGATAAGAAACCATCAGTGTCAGAGTCGGAAAAGGATTCACATTTGAACCTGTTTTATAACACATTAGAGCTTGGTAGATGAAAGAATAGTCACAGTTGTCCAAGTACAATGGAAGCAATGAATATGTTCATATAGTTGAGAGAATTAAAGTTGGATTAGGATTTTCTCCTAAGGCGGAGATTCAGCTTCTCTACTTTATATGAAGAATACATGTTTTACACAAATGCAGTGAATAATCATTGTAAATAAATTTTCTGAGGATTTTCAAGTAAATCTTTTCGTTAATTTAAGTTAAAACTAATTAAAATGGGACTTTTAAAAGAAATATTTCCCTAGTATCTCTTTTTGGTAACAGATGGATACTTCATTATCATTTACATTTATCATTTCAGAGAACTGGTAGGAAGGCCCCATGAGAAGCAAGACTAAAAGGAAAAACAACTGAAGAGAGTAGGCAGTTTTTCAAAGGGACATTATCAAGGGCCCAAAAGCAAACTATACCACTGTGTAGGAAAGATAGAAAGTATGGTAAGAGACCACCTTGGCTGAACCAGGAAATCTTACATGAGCTAAAAATAAAAAAAGAGATATATCAAAAGTGGAAACTAGGTCAAATTACAAAGGATGAATATAAGCAAACAACACAAGTATGCAGGGCCAAGATTAGAAAGGTGAAGGCACAAAACAAGCTTAATCTAGCTATAGACATAAAGGGTAACAAGAAGACATTCTACAAATATATTAGAAGCAAGAGGAAGGCCAAGGACAGGGCCTATTGCTCTGTGAAGAGGGAGAAACAATAACAGGAAACTTGGAAATGGTAGAGGCTTCTTTGTTTTGGTTTTTGTCAAGAAGATTGATGGTGATGGGATACCTGACATGGTGAATGTTAGTGAAAATTGGGTAGGTATAGAAGTTAAAATGAAAAAAAAAGTTAAAAATTACTTAGAAAAGTTGGAGGTCTGCAAGTCACCAGGGCCTGATGAAATGTATCCTAGAATACTCAAAAAGCTGATAGAGGAGGTACCTGAGCCTTTAGCGATCATCTTTGAAAAATCATGGAAGTCGGGATAGATTCCAGAAGACTGGAAAAGGGCAAATATAGTGACCATCTATAAGAAGAGAAATAAGACCAACTCAGGAAACTACAGACCAGTCAGTTTAACTTCTGTGCCAGGAAAGATAATGGAGCAAGTAATTAAGGAATCCATCTGCAAACATCTGGAAGATAACAAGGTAATAGGTAACAGCCAGCATGGATTTGTAAAGAACAAATCATGTCAAACCAATCTGATAACTTTCTTTGATAGGATATCATGTCTTGTAGATAAGGGAGGAGTGGTGGGCATGGTATACCTAGACTTTTGTAAGGCATTTGATGTAGTCTCGCTGACCTTCTTATCAAGAAACTAGGGAAATACAACCTAGATGGGGCTACGTAAGGGGTGCATAACTGTTCTCAGAGAGTAGTTATTAACAGTTCACAATCATATTGGAAGGGCATAACAAGTGGGGTTCTGCAGGGGTCTGTTTTGTGACTAGTTCTGTTCAATATCTTCATCAATGATTTAGATGATGGCACAGAAAGTATGATTATTAAGTTTGCAGATGATACCAAGCTGGGAGAGGTTGCAAGTGCTTCGGAGGATAGGGTCGTAATTCAAAATGATCTGGACAAACTAGAGAAATGGTCTGAGGTAAACAGGATGAAGTTTAATAAGGATAAATGAAAGTACTCCACTTAGGAAGGAACAATCAGTTTCACATATACAGAGTGGGAAGTGATTGTCTAGGAGGGAGTATTGCAGGACGGGATCTAGGTGTCGTAGTGGGCCACAAGCTAAATATGAGTCAACAGAGTGGCACTGTTGCCAAAAAAAAACAAAAAACAAAAAAAACCCCCATGATTCTGGGATGCATTAACAGGAGTGTTGTGAGCAAGACACAAGAAGTCATTCTTCCACTCTACTCTGCCCTAATTAGGCCTCACTTGTGTATTGTGTCCAGTTCTGGGCATCACATTGCAAGAAAGATGTGGAAAAATTGGAGAAGATCCAGAGAAGGGTAAAAAAAATGATTAAAGGCCTAGAAAACATGAGTTATGAGGGAAGACTGAAAGAACTGGGCTTGTTTAGTTTAGGAAAGAGAAGACTGAGAGGAGATATTATTGCAGTTTTCAAGTATTGAAAAGGGTGTTACGAGTAGGAGGGAAGAAAATTATTCTCCTTGGCCTCTGAGGACAAGAAGCAATGGGCTTAAATTGCAGCAAGGGAGGTTTAGGTTGGCCATTAGGAAAAGCTTCCTAACTGTCAGGGTGGTTAAACACTGGAATAAATTGCCTAGGGAAGTTTTGAAATCTCCATCATTGGAGATATTTAAGAGCAAGTTAGACAGACATCAGGAATGATCTAGATGGTGCTTGGTCCTGCGATGAGGGCAGGGGACTAGACTTGACGATCTCTTGAGGTCCCTTCCAATTTTAGTATTCTAGTCTATGTTTCTATTATAAAAGATCATTGTAATGTTTTGAGAAAATAATTCTGGCATACTTAAGAATGATATGGAGTGAAATAGTTAATGCATGGTGTGTTTATAACCTAATTATTTGCCGTAATTTACAAAAATGAGGAAATATAAAAATTAAAGTTGTAAATCATTAGCATGAGGTCTCCAGCTTTCTGCACCTTCTCGATTAACAAGTATGGTATGTGTATATATATGTATGAATATTAGCATAGGGAGTATTACTGGTACTTGAATTAATTTGGATTTGTGAACTCGAGGTTTACTTATTGCTGGTTCTATTCAGATTTCAAGCAATGAAACAGCTAAGTTCATGCCATAGGTTTATCTTCAAATCACATCTGCTGTATGAACAGATTAGGGCTGCCTGGAAATTAAGAATTCCATTTCATAAAAATTTTTGAAGTTTCAGAATTTGTTTTCATTCTCCCTTAGAATAAAACTGAAACTTAAAAAAATTGTGTGAAAAGAGAGAGCTCCACTCCAGAATTGCTAAGATCCCAGGATAAGATTTAGAATGTGGGAGGCCAATGTTCATGTGCTTGTTCTGCCTTATTTGGAGCAAGGACTTGAATGCGAATCTCCTACATCCCAGATGAAAGCCCTGGTTGCAGAACTTCTGGGGGGTTGCTTTCTCTGGTTTTAACCAGAAATCCCATCCTGGATCTGAAAAACCTTCTCAACCTTATCTGTGACTGCTGCCCAAAGTTTCAGGTCTGATAACATTTTCTGATGAAAAAACATTGCTATGAAAAATTCTAGACCAGATCTAAAATCAGTGCATTTTGGCATGTTTGGCAGTCGCTGCTCCAAGAGACCATGGTACAAGGAACAAGTAAGGGCCATTCAGGTCATCATGGAGGTATACTCTCAAAGTTTTTGTGAAAGCTTCTCTTGCTCCTGCCTGCACTTTAGCCAGTACTGTAAGGGCACATCTACATAGCAGGGCAAATGTCAAATTAAGATACGCAACTTTAGCTATGTCAATTGTGTAGCTGAAGTCGAAATAGCTTAATTCGACTTTTGACGCTGTCCACACAGTAGGAAGTCAAAGGAAGAAAACTCTTCCTTCGACTTCCCTTACTCCTCATGAAATGAGGATTACAGGAGTCGGAGTAAGAAGTCCTCCATCTTGACATTATTTTGAAATAATGGCTTGCGCTCCTTGTTGTTTGGAAATAATGTCAGTTATTCTGAAATAACACTGCTGTGTAGACATAGCCTGAGTTCCTCTGCTGCATGAGTGCCAGCACAACCCAGCTTTTTGTTGCTGCTGCTGTTGTACAAAGGAAATTAAGAGGGATGAAGGAATGCAGCTGCCTCCTTTGAAAAAGCCTTGTTACTACTGAAAGTTGTATTAATATTTACAAAAGCTTGTGACCATGAAGTAGAAGTACATATGTTTGAGAAGCAGGAACAGCATTATATTTTGGTTACCCATAACTTGTCACAGTACACTAATATTGAAGATCCTAGTTTAATTCACAGTGACAGTGATACATTTTTTCTCTCAGGCAAAGTTTATATATCCTATTGGTGATGACAGGCAGGAATTTTAATGGTGCTTCTCTTGCACCATGGACATTGCACTTCTATCACCACATAGGTAATTGATGAGAGTGGTGCTTATTGGGTGACAGCACTCAGCTAAGTGTAAACATGACAGTGTTTGTGCAAATCATATAAATTAATCAGTAATGGTCACTAGCTAAATGAATGTGAGCATCTCTTTGCATGAGAACAACCTGTTGAGGGTA
The DNA here is from genome assembly GCA_032595735.1 of Pelochelys cantorii. Classification (NCBI taxonomy): domain Eukaryota; kingdom Metazoa; phylum Chordata; order Testudines; family Trionychidae; genus Pelochelys; species Pelochelys cantorii. Next base: position 62,388,430 of record CM064330.1, read on the forward strand.
GGGAGGCTATATGAGGAAACAGTTAAAGGGAAATTAAAGCTGCTGTCAATGTATTATTCAAGTATATTATTCAAGACAGAAAAATATCATGTAAGCAGATTTGGATGTGGTTTGGTGTTGGATCTCTGTGCATATATGTCTAGTGCTAATGGTGCAGTTCAACTCAACAATTCTATCAAGCTAGCAAATCCCATGTGATTTTGTTAGTTATCAGTCTGTCAGGTTTAATGATACAGAGTCAAATAGAATGGTCAAATGTCTAGTACCAAGTATTCTTCAGGTAATGGGAGAACGCAGCATTGTACTGTTTCACAAAAAAATACATCCAGTTTTGCTAGAACTATTTCAACATTGATGATCTTTCTGTTCATGGTGATATTTTCATTTTTAGAAAATCTTCCACATTTACCTGTGGTTACCTTTAATGTGTAGAAAATGGAGCTATTTGAAAATGTCAAGTTTTAATGAAATTTTGCATTGCGATTCCTAATTTCGTTACCAAAATGAATGAACATTATCATGAAAATGCTGCTACATTCAGTTTTTCTAACGATCGCAGACTTCCACTGCAGTATTTGTGCTTTACAGTTTAATATTAATTTTTCAGTATATATAACTTTTGACCATACTCTGCCTCCAACTGTGTGTGTTTCATTGCAGCTTGAAGTTTACTTGTGCACTGCTCCAGAGCAAGAGAATTAATATCTTTGGGCCAGAATCTTCCCCTTGATTTTGTGACTGATAGGGAACAAAAGCACATGAAACCCAGCCAGGGGCCTCAAAAGGGGGAGCATGTGCTTTGCAACATGATCCCACTCTTGGTAGCTAGATGCAGATTGAGGAGCGGGAAATGATGGAGTTGGTAAACAAGTTCTCCGCAGGGTAAGACTTTCCTGCTGACATCAGATATCCAAGCAGATATTTGATTTGCGTGATGATGCTTCTGTGTAGCCATCGAGACATGCAACCAGTTGTAAAATGGCTCCTTGAGAAGTTATCCTGCTAGGAATATGGAGAGCCAATAGGGTCACAAGGCCTTTAGATTTTCAGAGCTTCACCAGTTTTGAAGGCTTGTACTGCCTACCTACCTATTTCATGAGGGAAGGACTCAGTTTCTCCTCAGTTCCATGTAAACAGTAAGACTTAGTAGTAAAGTCCTTCACCAGGAAGACTAGAGCGCCAAAATAACAGAAGAAATTAACAACATTAAGTGAGAGGAGTAATGTGTGGGCTAGCAGAGCTATAAATGTGCTATTGTAGTAAAACAAATAATAATTAAAATTGATAATGAAGAATTTGCATCAGGAATTAAGTGAACAATAGTTTTTTTCTCTGCCTTGACAATAGGAAGTATGCTTCAGTAAGGAGCATGTGCCTGAGAATGATGCAGAATTGACTCTAAAAAGCAGGCAAGGCAGTGGGGCCAAATTTATCATGAAAATGACCAGGCACAGCTCAATGGAATTGAGCCAAGCCTGGTCCAGATGGCAAGAATCCCTGATCCTGAAAGAACAAGGAGAAATAATGGGAAAAAAAGCTTTAGCTGACATTTTAAAAGCCTTACTCAGTTTGAGACTGATTCATGAGAAATGGAAAGTAGACAACATCCCTCTGATATTTAAAAAAGTCAATAGACAAACTGGAAAAATATAAAACAGTCATTTAAATTTTACTTGGGAGAAAAAGCTTGGAAACTACCTTAGAAGTTACTGAATGCGTAGAAAACTTCAATTTGGTTAAGGGTAGTCAGCATGGACTCAGGCAGGAAACTAATGCTTAATTTACATTCCACAGTTCTTTGAAGATAATTCAGTTCTGCAATGGCAAAATAGATAAGAAAAATTTAGTATGTTATACATACACATTTTTGAAAAACTGTTTGACAAAGCTACATAGCAGTTTGATGGTTTAAGCTAAAGTAAGAGACATGGAATAGGCGATATATGTTGTGACTAAGTCAGATCCTGAAGCCATTGATGTCAAAATTCACACAGCCTTCACTGGGGCAAGGTTGAAGTCCACAATGGACAGAAAGCAAAATGTTATCCCTTTTACCTTTAAAAGTTTTCAAGAGGGGTTCTAGCAGTAGCCCCAAACCTTTTCTACACCAGGGTCCCTTGTTAAACAGGAAAAAGGCTAGTGGATTCTTCTCTCATCTAGTCATAAGGAAAGAGAGGATGGTGATGGTTACCTTGGACCTGTTTGTGACTCCCAGGTTAAGAACACATGCTAAGGATGTCAGACCCTTATTAATCATAATGATGTTCTATCCTGCAACTGATCCCTTTGTGGAGCTCTCCACTATAACTAGAGATACTAAGTAATGCAACCAGTTTTCAGAAGGTATTTATTTTCTGTTTGACGTCAGCACATCTGGTCTCTTAGTCTGATAGCTAGGAATCAATTTGGTAAATGTGTTCCATAGTTAAAACAGCAGATTGATTGAGATCTGGGTGTGAAAGGGAAGATGGCTAGTGGGAAACAGCACTAAAACTTATGTTGCCAGGTGTCCAGTTTTCGACTGAAATGCCTAGTCAAAAAGGGCCTCTGGCAACTCCAGTCAGTACCAGAGACTGGGCTGCTGGGTCAGTGGCAAAGTCGGGCTAAGGTGGACTCTCTGTGGCTCCCGGAAGCAGTGACATGGCTACTTCCTAGGTTCAGGGCTGGTCATACAGGCTATGTATGCTGCCCTTGTCCTAAGAGCTGGCTCAGCAGTTCCCATTGAGTGAGTACCATGGCCAATGTGAGCTGTGAGGGTGGCACTTGCAGGCATAGGCAGCATGCAGAGTCCTTTGGCTCCTCAGCCTAGGGGTTAGAGGAACATGTTGCTGCTTTCGGGAGCCTGTCACAACCAGGGTATGGAGGGAGTCTGCTGTAGCTCCCAAAGCAGCCTCCCCAAGAGGCCCTACTGTGTCCTATGTCCAAAACATCACCAGCAGACCTCAGAAGTTTTCAACCCAAATGCTGGCCATTTTGCAGGATTGTGTATTCCCCTCACAGTTTGGTCAAAGGGGGACAAAATTTTGCAAGATCAGCTGATAATTGATTAAAGCTGAGAAACACCAGGCCAGATAATTTTTGATCCCAGCCTAGAAGCCTACTTTCAAAACCAGAGGGCACTCATTTGGATCTAGCTCCTGAATCATCAAATGGTCCTTCCTTACTAAACTGTGAGAGGTGCTTAGGTTTTAGATGGCCAAAGCAGCCAAGTGGCTATCTGCAAACTAATGTCTACAACAACAATGAGATGGCTTTTATGGATAATTAAATTTACTTTAGCTATCAAGCCACATCAGGGACTCTGCAACTGACACCTCAGTTTGTTACGGATCACAGGGTCATAACAAGGCCATTTATTTTCATTGAATGGGATGAGCAACATCCCCTATCTTTATAAAAGCAGTGTACTCTGCCATTCCATTATCCAGCACAAGATGGATGTGAAAAAAGAATGTCCAGGAACATTCAAGTGAGTGTTATGGGAACAGGCCTAAATATAAGTCAGATATTGCCTTTCCAGCTCCAACATCAGGAGGAAGCTTTTCCTCCTTTCCCCCAGATCTTTATATTGTGTTATAACCCTTCCTTCCCCTTGACAGGTCTGAAATTCTTTCTGCAAGGAGCTTAGAAAGTGCTTGCCTGTTTTCTTCCTCCAGAACTGAGGGCAAATCCTGTGCCTGTGAAAACTGCTGCCAGTACTGTAATATATTCAAGAGTGCAAAACCTCCACTTGTGCATTTTGCCAATTGTGCCACCAAATTCATTAGAACAATTTACACCAGTGAAAGATCTTTCCCCAAGAGATCTGCCAGCTTCTTGCAGTCTGAAGGTGGGTTTGTGCTGTGGCTTACATGGATTTTGACTGGAGCAGTGTGGGACTGTCACTTGGCTACACATACAAAAGCTAAGTATATCTTGATTTTGTTTGTGGTAAAGCTAGGTTGGCAGTCCTGTTTGTTTTCTGTGCAAATCTGCTGAAAGTGAGCCAAAGCCAGATGAGTCCAGGAAAGGTGCCCACAGACCATAGTACAAGTACATTAAATAAACAAAAGTACTGACAGAGCCATTCTGCTCACGTGTTCAACGTAAAGTTTGGCTTTGTCTGATAGTCACTCACTTTACAGTAGGTTGGGGAAGTGAGCTGATATTTGGATTGTATCTATATTGACAATTCTAATGCAAGGGAAAAGTTAACCCTGTGCATTTCATCATACTTTGGGCTGATACTTGGAATTATTAGAAAACAAGGTGGTTTTTTGTTTTGTTTTGGTCAGTCCTAGGACCAATCCTATTCAACTTATTCATAAATGATCTAGAGAAAGGGGCAAGCAGTGAGGTAGTAAAGTTTGCGGATGATACTAAACTGTTCAAGATAGTCAAGACAGAAGCAGACTGTGAAGAACTTCAAAAAGATCTCACAAAACTAAGTGATTGGGCAACAAAATGGCAAATGAAGTTGAATGTGGATAAGTGTAAAGCAATGCACGTTGGAAAAAATAACCCCAACTATACATATAGTATGATGGGGGCTAATTTGGCTACGACAAATCAGGAAAGAGATCTTGGAGTTATCGTGGATAGTTCTCTGAAAACATCCACACAGTGTGCTGCAGCAGTCAAAAAGGCAAATAGAATGTTAGGAATTATTAAGAAAGGGATAGAAAATAAGACACAGAATATCTTACCTGTATAAAACTATGGTACTCTCACATCTTGAGTACTGTGTACAGATGTGGTCTCCTCACCTCAAAAAAGATATTTTGGCTTTGGTAAGGGTTCAGAAAAGGGCAACTAAAATGATTAGGGGTTTGGAACAGGTCCCATATGAAGAGAGGCTAAAGTGACTGGGACTTTTCAGGTTGGAAAAGAGGAGACTGAGCGGGGATGATAGAGGTATATAAAATCACGAGTGGTGTGGAGAGGGTGAACAAAGAAAAGTTATTCATTAGTTCCCATAATATAAGGACTAGAGGACACCAAATGAAATTAATGGGTAGCAGGTTTAAAACTAATAAAAGAAAATTCTTCTTCACACAGCGCATAGTCAACCTGTGGAACTCCTTGCCAGAGGAGGCTGTGAAGGCTAGAACTATAACAGAGTTTAAAGAGAAGCTAGATAAATTCATGGAGGTTAGTTCCATAAAAGGCTATTAGCCGGGGAGTAGGAATGGTGTCCCTGGCCTCTGTGTGTCAGATGCTGGAGAGGGATGGCAGGAGACAAATCACTTGATCATTGTCTTCGGTCCACCCTCTCTGGGGCACCTGGTGCTGGCCACTGTCGGCAGACAGGCTACTGGGCTAGATGGACCTTTGGTCTGACCCAGTACAGCCGTTCTTATGTTCTTATGAGAGTGCAACTTTCTCTTCCTGCAGGACCATGCACATGAGAGGTGGGAGGGGGCAGGGCAGGGGCTCAAGTTATGCTTCACTGGGGATGAGCAAATGGAGGTTTACTGCAGAGGCATCCCCTGCTTCATCTAGGTTGCCATGTGCATTATCTGTCGTCACCAAATCACACAATCATAAGAAGCTGATACCGACTGAAAGTGGCCAGAATCCTGGCCCTTTACCTGCAATCATGCTGCAATAACACCAGACCACTTCCTGCTGGCTTGGTGTGGGAAGGTGTCCTGTTGTGGAGGATGGAATAAGGCAGGCCTCCCCAAAAACCTTGTGAGAAGGATTAAAAAGACCTTCTATAAGAGCTTTATGGAGATGTGCAGGGAGGAGTCCCTCTCCATCTCCAAACATGTTAACAGGCTGTTCTGCTGTGTAGGCACAGTAGCTGCCACAGATCACTCATTATTGTGTTAACCCACTCACTTTCTGCAGCCCTCATCTTTCCTGCTCTCATTCCTTCCCAGCTGCATGCCACTTGTTGTGGCACATCTAAATTATTTACTGAGTTTTATATTGCAAGCCATTCTGAGCAGGGACCATGTCTGTCCATCTACATTGTAAATCAAAGCACATTCTTGGGGGCAGTGAATTAGTGATTATACTGCATATGGCTAATACAACAGCTGTGTGAAAACATGGAATAGATGAACATTTCAAACACAAAACCTTTTCACATAGCTGATGATTCAATTATTTTAAAACCATAGTACTTTTTAATGACTAGTAATAGCAGCTAAATTCCAATTTTCTAGTTTTTGCTGCTTATGGGAGGATATGTGCAGAAGAGAGGATTTAGGAACATTTTTTAGGGGTATATAAATTAGAACACAAATAGCTGGATGATTTCAGTCTCTGAGAAAAAGTGCAAGTATGTTATGAATTAGAACCGTAGCAAGTCTTTCTTTTGGGAAATTACTTTTTGTGGTGTTCCTCTACTTGAAATTGGTGTTTTAATAATATCAAAAGACTAGCTTTCTAGTTTCCCACAATACACATGAGACTAATGTTTTTGCACTCATTCACATTCTGAAGCGCTGTTGTAAAAGTTTCTCTAATTCACTAGAGTGCAAAAGATGCCCCTTTAAAATCTGGCAACCATAGCGTAATTGAATCCTTTTGGAAAATCCAGACAATATCCATGCATCAGAATCTATGAATGAGAAAAGAACAAGATTGAATGTATAGCTGCAAAATCTCTGAGCTGACATCAGCTTTTCTAGAAAAATTTTTAGGTAGTTTTCACAAAATCAGAAATATATTCCAATGTCCCTTTTACTCATTCAATTTAAAGGTCAAACCACTAAAAAGAATATTACTTATACTAAAGATTATGATTTTGTATATTTCTCCCCAGTTTATAACTCAGATTTTACAAATACAAATTTAAAAAGGGAGAGACTGTGTTTAAAGGAATAATTTACTTCCAGTTTGCAACATCCTAAATAAGTGTCAGAAATACTGCACTGAACATGTAGGGCCAAGTTCTCCTCTTGGTATTTCTGGTACAACTCCATTGACTTCTAGTTTAATGGAAAATAATTCATTCTGTTAATATTTAGAGAAAAGAAAGGAAATTCTTTGTGGAATATCTTTAATAAATAATATGTAACTATTTTAAATAAAATCTTTTTTTCCTGGAGATTTCTAGTAACTGCAAAAAGAGATGTACATTTTAAACCATTATATATAAATACTTCTTGAATTCACAACCAAACAGTTATTTAAAAAAACAAATCAGCCAGAAGGCACAAGCTTCCCCAAAACATAATAAGAAGAACATTACTCTTTGGTGAACTAATATGATCTTCTTGACAGGTTTAGGCAGAGAAAAAATGTTAGTTCCCAATTGGGGACTTAAATAAAGGCACTGCACTGCATAGCAATAATAATTGGAGGGACAAACTACAGTGAAAGCAAGAAGGTAAATCATTCCCATCTCCACCCAAAGCAAAAAAAAAAAAAAAAAATACAGTCAAGTTCCCACATTAAAATGTAATTTTATCTCATTTCTTGTCTCTCTTTTTATTGCTTTGGTGGTCCCAGGCTGCTTCTTTCACACCAGTGAAAGCAAAGATGTTGCTTAATATGTGTGAAACAGCTGGTTGTTGATAAATGTGTTATGCAGACATTTGCAATCAGGTTGTCCAGAAAAAAGCGGAGAGCAAATAGACTAAGACCACAGTATTATTTTGATATGGCACAGCATGAACAAGATAATCCCTTGCTTATGCGATAGATGCTTTTCAATGGGTACGTAAAAGAAAGATTCCAGGGGCACTCATGTTTTCAAACTTTTTTGAAAGCAGTCAGATCAGAAACAGTACATGCTCTTCATAATGACATGCAAAAGCAAATAAAATAATATATGGAAGGGACACTGAAAGGTCATCTAGTCCAGTCCCCTGCCCTCATGGCAGGGCCAAGTACTATCCCTGACAGATTTGCCCCAAATTGCCCCCTCAAGGATTGAGCTCACACCCATGGGTCTAGCAAGGCCAATGCTCAAACCACTAAGCTATTCCTCCCCCTGTAGTATAGAGCCAAATCCTTCTCACCAGAGTCACATGTGTAGTCCACCTGACGTCAGTAAAACATGAATGGGATGAGTGGGATTTGATGCATAGTGTCAAGGACAAAGACACAGCTGTTTTATTATCACCATTTCTAAGATAGCACCTTTCAAGGATCTTCACTATTTTACGAACATCCAATTAGAAGCTCGACAATGTCAGTTTTCAGGGCTTTGTGAAGAAACACCTTCACTCTTATTTTGGTTCCTGGTGATTGGCTCTCTGACTTGCACTTTGAATTTTAGAAACCAAGAAACTAAAAGAAAGATGAAGCTGACCTGGCAACAAAGTTTAGTTTCAGATTCTAATATCTCCATATCTCATAGACATGCAGATCCAAGATTTAAATTCAAGCTATTATAGAAATAGAAGAGTTTCTTGAAGTTCAGATCTGTTCCTGCCCCCTCAGCATTGTTTATGCAAGGTAGGGTGTAATCTCCTCTTTGTGTGTTGGAAGTTATGAATATGAAACCATACACACTGATGACAAATATACCCTCAAGCAAGCAGCAATATTAAACAAACTTTGTAAAACTTCCCATCTCCAGCACAAAATAAATAAATAAAATCCATGGCATTATTTTACAGATTCATCTAATCTGAAAGCAATATATACAACTCACAGAAAGCTTAGTATGAAGACAAGCTGCAAAGTGAAAAATGGGAGTTCATAGCATTGTTAGTCTTCCTGATGTTACTAATAATTCATATGATTCTGGGTCCAGGTGTCTCACCAGAGGGCATCATTCTTTTGAATGACATGGTATGCTGCTGGGTCACGTTATACTGCCTGATGGACTTATCTAAACCATTTAATACTCAGAATGCCTGGGGGTGTGATCCTGCAGTTTCTAATCAAGCAAAACTTGCATTTACTTCAATGGGAAGCTTGCTTCTGTACAGACTAGAGGACCTTGCCTGGTAACCTGAATTAATATGACAATTCTCGACTATTGTTTATACAAAAACCAATGGACCTGATCTTTTTCTCACTTCTGCTACTATTGATTTATTGACCTGAATGAAGGTACTCCTAATTTACAGATGTGTGAGAAGAAAGATTAATTGAAGAGGCAATTCTTGGATCCAATTTAGTAAACTTTAGAATGTAGACTGGACTGTACTGTGTGTGAATTGGGTTCCTCAGCCACTTAAAAACCCACCAATGAACCTTCTTGGCAGACATTATCCTTGCATTGAGGGACAGTTGAAGTTGGAATTTACAGTCTAGGGGTCTCACAAGGGTTTAGTTTTCAATTAGACATTGCTGAAATCCTGCAAGCTCTTTTAGCAGGATTGTAGGCCACATGTATATTTGGAAAATAGGCCCCTTTTGGTGCTGGGTCTGTCTGTCTGTGGATTTGAATATACACTCCCTAAAATTTCAGGGTGTAGAAAAGAGAATGTGAGTTTGTGGTTTGGGCTCATCCTTAATAGTTACTAGAACGGATCAAAAATACCGATTATTTTTTGCTGAAAACTTTTAAAAAATCAGTTTTGAAGATTTTTTCTGTGAACTTTATTCAGTTTTTCAACAAAACTCTCCTAAACAAATCACTGAAAAATGATTGATTTATGAAAGCCATTTTCAGTAATATATTTTGATCTTTGAAACCAAAAACTGATTTTTTAAAAACTGTAAGTTAGGCTATGTCTAGACTACAGGCTTGTTTCGGAAGAAGCAAGAGATCTTCTGAAAAAACTTCTTCTGAAGGAGAGTGTCCACACACAAAAGCGCATTGAAAAAGTGATGCGCTTTTTTGAAAGAGAGCATCCAGACTGATTGGACACCCTCTCACGTAAAAGCCCAGCTGGAACCTGTTCAGGGAGGGCTTTAGCTCACCAGTTGCTTCCGAGTGCTGGTGCCGGAGCGTTGCAGACATGCTCTTAAAGGGACCCCCCGGACAGCCATTTCTCTGCTTCTGCTGCGTACTTGCTACCTCTTCGAGGGACAGCAAAGCTCACCCAGTGCTTGCTGTGGTTGCCCTGTAGTTTTTTGGATGCCACAGCTTTTCCTTTGAGCCATGGAGCCGGAGCTGCATCTGGGCATGCGATGGCCCCACTCGGCCATGCTGCAGTTTTTGCAGCATTTTGTGCCAGCTGCCTTCCTGGTCCTGCACGAGCACGACCCTGAGCTCATTCTGGGGACCCTCTCCCTGGGTGCAGGAGCTACATTCTGGCAACTGCACCCCACAGTGGAGAGGCATTTTTGGAGGCTGGATACCAGCTCGGACTACATGATCTGGACCCATGCGCAGTTCCGCCACTCAGAGTCCTCACAGACCTTCTGCACCAGGGTCTGCTGCATGTTGCGCAGGACGCTGACATGCTGGCACATGAGGTCTTCCTGGACCCTGGAGCGCCTTCATGTCCTCCGGGCTCTGACAGGTGGCTGTGGTGGTGTGGCTCGCCCCTCAGTCCTGGCTGGTCTGGCTGTGGAGAACACAAAGAGGGAGAGGCAATCAGTCATCCCTGCAGACACTGTCCCTGAGGCCGTGCCCTCCTCTGTGAGCAGCAACCAACAGTCCTCAGTCCAGAGGAGGGGGATGTCCCGGGAGCAAGGCCATGTGTGGCCTGCACAGCAAGCCCAGCCCCACAGGGCCCCGATGTGCCCAGGGAACCGTGCTGCCTGCTTTCTCCCCCTCCCAGCCCATGGACAAGCAGGCAAGGGAAGTGTCTGGCCACAGTAGGATCCCCTCATGGGTGGCAGAGGAGCCAGGAGCAGCTTCGCCCTCCCTGGGGTCCACATACACAGCTGCAGCTTGCAGCACTGTCTGCAGGAGTGGGTGGTACCTCACACGTGCAGGCATGCCCGTGTGCTGTGTGCATCATTCCTCGGTCTGTGTGGGGTCATGCCTGTGCCCTTGTGGCTAGCCTGCTTCTAGCCATGGCAGCCCCCGCTTCCCTGTGGCAGGATGTGTGTGGCCTCCCCTGAGCCTGGCAGCAGGATCCCACCCGTGCTCAGGGGCTGCCTGCTGCATCCACGTGCCACACAGTAACACTGCACTTCGTTCCATGTGCACGGACTGCAGCACAATGTCTAGCCCGAGCAGCCCGAGCAACACTCGCACCCCACTCCTGGTGCGCCCACCTCCCCCGCCCTATGTGTGTGACAAACTAAGACCACGCACCTGAAGATCCCTCCCAGGCATCCGAGGAGGACTGGGAGACTTCCTGGCTCACAGGCACCGGCTCCAGGGAGAGGGTCATGGTCTCCGTCTCTTCCTCCTCCTCCACCATCACCCCTGGCTGGCCCTGGTCCTCCTGCTCTTCCTCCGCCGAGACCTCCGGCCGGGCAATGATGGGTGTCTCCAGGCCAGAGTCCACGAGGATGAGTGGGGAAGACGTTTCCCCACCTCCCAGGATCTGGTGCAGCTCCTAGTAATAGGGGCAGGTGTGGAGTCCTGCCCCTGAGCGCGAGCTGCACTCTCTGGCCAGGTGGAGTTCCTTAACCTTACTCCGGATCTGTTCCAAGGTCCGGGGTGGATGTCCACACTTTGTCAGGGACTTGGCCATGTGCTCAAAGATAACAGCGTTGCAGTGCTTGGCCCAGAGATCCTGCAAGGTCTCCTCCTTGCCCCACAGCTTGAGGAGGGACAGGATCTCCAGTCCAGACCAGGAGGGTGTCCACCTCTTGGTCCCCCTGGGTGGGTCCTGGGACCCCTGGGGCTGCAAGGGTGAGGGTGGTCATGGTGGGCTTGAGGCTGGGCCATAGGTCAGCAGGCCTGTGGCAGGGAGAGCCATGCAGTCAGGGTGCTGATCCATGTCTGGCTTTCTGCCACAAGGCTTGTCCAGGGTGCCTGCAGCTTTAAGAGGGACCAGGAGACAGAAACTATAGAGTCCTGATTACTTTGGATGGAGTGGCCACCAGGACACCTGTGCTATTTCCTGGAGGCCTCTTCTTCCGAAAAAAAAGCCTCCTCCCCATCCACACATGCCTTTTTCCGCAAGAGCTCTTTCAGAAAAAGGTTTCTTCCTCATAGAAAGAGGACCATCAATGTTGGAAAAACCCCTCTGTTCTTTTGATTTACTTTCGAAAGAACGTGATTGCAGTGTGGACGTTCCACAAGTTTTGTTGGACAAAACGGCCATTTTTCCGACAAAACTCTGTAGTGTAGACATACCCTTAGAGACTCAGGAGAGGCCTTAAAAAAACGAGGCATTGATATTATACTGAATACAGTCCTTTCATATCATCAATCTTGTTAACAGTATGGAGAAAGATATACTCTGAATACATATTAGAAAGTCATTCTGATAGAAACAGGTATGGAGTTGGTTATTACCAAGATCTTATTTTCCAGTACATTTGGATACTTTTCCTGACATCTTTGGAAAATTCAACATGAAATATTGTTCCATGGATATGGAAAGGAAATTATATTGTCCAGAGCAACCCAAGTTGAAACCATCCAAGTATTTTGTAGAACTGAAAAATGGTATTGAAATACTTATAGTTTGGCTGTTGTCATTACATATGGAATTGTTCCACTAACATCTTCTGCAATTGGTGTAATAAGAAACTGTATCTCAAGATGGAAAATGAGGGTGCAGACATAGCTCCTCAAGTCTTATGTAGATGATCTCCAATCAAATTTCCTAAATTTGAATAAATAGACACTAGAGTTGGACAAACACTGCAAAGTGAGTTTTATTTTGACTTACAAATCATTCAATTTCTTATGATAATATTCATTATCATTTTTATTTGTCTTTCGTGACCTGCGTACAACCATTTGGATGAGTAAGGTTTGTAAGGAGGTCACTGAAGACAGTAAAACTTGTGAATATGTTAGTGAAATGATTTGTACTGGAAAATGTACCCACAGACATCTTGAAATATTTTTTAATATTTAATATCCTCCTGGTTTTAAGTCTTTTCTGTCATCCACTCAAAAATCAAAACAAAATCATGTGAACTGAGTATTTAGGTATTCATGACAAATTATGAATGATACATAATAAACTTAAAAAACAACAAATTGTCTGGTAGCACTTTAAAGACTAACAAAACACATAGATGGTATCATGAACTTTCATGGGCATAGACCACTTCTTCAGATGACCAGAGTGTTGGAAGTACAGATCCAAGAATAAATAGGGAAAGGGGGGGACCAAAAGAGGCAGTGGGTATTTAAATATGAAAGGGAACCAAATAGTTTGCTGAACTCATAACATGAACTATATTCAACTAAAATGTTCCAATGACTTTCACTAATGAACAATGTCTAAATATCAGTCTATTCATGGAAAAAGTGCTCTGATTTTCCTAATTTTGCTACAAGTCTTTTGGTTTTAATCAGCAGGATGATTCTGTCTTATATATAGTTCTTTCATTGAACCAATAAAGGCTACTATTTCCTGATGATCCTCTGTCTTCGGTCCTGTCCCAGGTTTGCTGCAGAAGATAGGATTCTAGTTATTAGTAAAATCCACAAGAAGAAGTGTATGACCCTTTCTTGTCAGCAGCAGCTCTCATATGAATGAAGCTGAAGACTAACCTTATCACCTGATTCGCTATGGAAGGAAGCCTCTGCTTGCAGCCAACACCCCGAGGAGAAGGCTGCTGACCTGAGATGGGATCCAGAAGTAAGCAGACTTTCTGCTAGATTCTGTTGATCTTGAGTTATAATTCTAGATGTTCTATAGATTTAGGAATACTGTCCTGAGTGGTGATTATGTAGTCCTGTAGGGGAAGTGCTCTTGAATATCTGCAGGGGAGGGGCTAAAATTGTATAGGGAAATAGATATTGAAACCGTTTAAAGTGGAAAGGGAAACCATCTCAAACTGAAATACAGGATTCACCACTGTTGTTACCTGTGGTATAATGATGAAATCACACATTGATGTTGATGTATGACAATTCAGCAAACAAATGAATAGGTAGGGTTGTCTTGCTGAATCACCAGTACTGTGATTGTAAATGTTCCAGTTCCACTCTCATCCATGCAAGTAATTTGCTATACTAGTGCAGAAATTGCAATGAGTAGGACAGTGAGTGAAGTTACAGATTTAAGTTCAATCAGTGATATAAAATATAGAAAAATGTCATTCTACATTATCTCTTGTTGATGAATTGTCAAAGAAGCAAAGTAATGAGCTGTTTACACCTTAAAGCTTCTATATATTCCTACATGAAACCAACTGATGCATAAAATTAATCAACAAGCCAATTTGCTTACAGTGTTAGGGTTATTAAAAAATTTCTTTAGGACACTCCCATTCCCCTCTCCCATTTATTTTGGCAGAATGTAAAAACTCAGCCTTGTGATGATCAATAATAAACAGCTCTGGATTGAAAAAAGGTGTTTTATTTCAAATTTGTTTTTATTAAATGAAAATGGCAACTATGATTAAAGGCAACTGCAAATGTTTTCCCTGGGTGGCTTTCAGTTTGCACTGTATATAACTTTGAAATGACTGAAGTTCTGCAGAATTCTTTGGCCAAGTATTTATAAGATTATCATTGAGGGAGTGATGCACTTTGGGAAATCAGATTTTTGTCACTCTAGCCACAGTTGTGATCCTTGGCTTAACACTCAGAAAATTTTAATCAACCCCTATGTACTTTAAAAACAAATGCCACCTCAATCCTACCGTTTTTTCAGGCTGTTTCACATGCTCTGTTGAGCCATTAAAAAGCCATCATGAAATTATAACAGCATTTCTCTAATGTACACTGACCTGATTGTGTATCTTATCTGCTTTCACAGCATGATGATGACTAAATTACATTTCTATGCTGCACATAGGGAAATAAAATACAACATGGTTATAACTGGGATTAAATATGGAAATGGGCTGGATTTAGTGACCATGGAGAATACAGATAAGGTGGTCAAATTTCAGCATTTCCCCTGCAAAGCTATTAAAAATTGTGAAATTACCTGTGTATCTTAGTATGCTGCCTACTGCTTTCTAAGTGGTTGAGTTCATTCATCATTTCAGTGTCACATGAGCTCACTCCTGGCGCAATTTCAAGAGATCTCATTATTTTCTGATGTCTGTGATAGATTAGAGATGAGAATATCACTGGCCTAGGGGTTCACTAGCTCTGCCTGTCATATTTGTCAGCTACAAACCAGCTCTGGTGAAGGGTTATAAGGGCATTTGGGATAGTGAGCCATTAAAAAGCTGTTCCATTACTTACACTCAGTCAGCTTGAGGAAATATAAGGTAACAAGTGTGAGAGTTACCCCATGGGTTCCATTTTCTCTGTCATGCACCCAAGAAGGAAAATCAAGATGACAGCAGAAACAACAAGGAGCTTTTCCCACACTCAGTAGCCACGTCTTGCCATTTCTCACTATCCCACTTTCTGTAGGTGAAAAGTGTTTGTTTGGGTTAACCTCATGGCAATAGTGGAAGCCCTTCAGTGGATTAGAGATCCTGCCTGATCTTCTTCTCCTGAGTATCCTACTTACTTTTCGTTTTAGAGCAGAACTTAGCATGACCCTTGAGCTTTTCACAGTCCAGTGAAGATTGTTCTCAATTGGCGTACTTCTCTGAGGGCATGTAACAGGGCATTTGCCCTGCACTGGCCCTTTAAGGGCAAAAGAGAGTGAAGCTCCAGCTGAGGCAGCTGTGATAATGAGGGCCTAGCTGTGGGCAATATAAAGAAGGACTCCTGGAGGGAGGAGAGAATTGTCTGCTGCTCTGGCTGGAGAGCAGTAGGGACCTGACTGCCATGGAAGCAGGAGGCTTCCTGGAGGTAGAGCAGTGCTGGGGAGGTTCTGGCCAAGTAAGCCCCAGGCTGCCAGGCCTGTACCTACTGGGGCTGTGGGAGGCAGTCACGGCAGGCAGGGGCAACAGGTCCACACCCCTTTGCCAGTGATTAGTGGCTATTACAGACTGCAGTCTGCCCCAGTGGCAGGGGCTAGATGAAGACTGGCAGTGAGTCACTGAGGCAAGGTGGGTGCAGGGGAACTGGGTGTTCCCTGGGAGAAGGGAGGACCCTGGAGTGGGCAGTGGAGTAAACAACCTCCCCCCCCCCCGAAGGGGGTGCAGAGACTGGAGTGGGCACTGCCAGAGGGCAGTGTCCTGAAGAGGATGCCGTGGTTAAAGAAGAGCATGGGGAGATACCAGCTGGAGGAAGGCACCTAACAAAACAACAAGCTAATTCCCCAAGGCAACCAGCTGAAGGCACCATGCTGGAGAGTCTACTCCGTGACAGGTCAACATGCAGTGAGTATTCTTCATCTTTCAGATTAAGGACAAAAGGGTTTCTGGGACAAGAATCTGAAGAATCCGTCACCTGAATTTGCAAATGAACTGACATAAACTTGAGGCAAAATATATTTGAGGTTTATATGATTTCCATATAGCTTGTATGGTTGGTATGAAATAAAATCCATAACAGTGCAGGTAGCATTAGAGCATCTAGAATACCCCATTTTGATTACATTATGAGCCTGGGGCTGTAGAATCTACATGTCTTACAGGAACAGTGTGTCTTTTACAGGTACTCAACATTAGTGGGATTCATCCTGTAGGGAAGGAAGGCCCAGATCCTCAAAGGTGCCTCATGCCCATTGATTAAAAGGGAATGAGGCACATAAATACCTTTGAAAAATCTGAGAAGAAAAACTCATTAGAAGTGGGGCATTAATACTGCTCTATGACTGTATGTTCCTTACCCTACCTCCATCCTACTGTAAATACTGCATATATATTTTATTAGACACACACACTTTTTATAAACTGCAGAAGGATGGAACGGACAATTCAAATGGCATTCTCTAAAGATCATCTTATATTAAGACAAAGAGATAAGTGTGTAAGGATGGATGAGAGCGGGACAATTCATTCTTTCTCACAGAAGAATTTCTTATGTGCATGATATAAAATGATTTACTGCATATGCTACACTAGATCCTTCTTTTAAGTTCAAATTCCTCTTCAGTTCTTTTGTGACAGGTATTTCAAAAGTGACTTCATTAACTGGCTATCATGAATATCTCAGGAGCATTTTTTCTGTATATGAAATACTTCATTCTAATGTATATAGAAATTAACCCACTATTTCTCATTTAATGAGTGAGTGACTATACATAGTATTTATCCTTGAAGTAACCAACTGTAGGAAATTAAGTTGAAATTTTTTTTAAACTTATCATTACTTTTAAAATTCTCAGGAGAACAGAATTCTTACTTCAGATTTCACAGTAATTGTCCAAGATCACCATGCTGTTTATAAAATAATGGACAATTTCATACATACAAGATTAGACTGCAAGACAGAAATATTCTGATGCTATTACTTGTAAATCATTTGTATCTCTCTGTGTCCTCAAAGTTTATAATGTCATCCCCTGAAAACAGAAAGTTCAGTCTCACTATTTGTCAGTGACAATTAACTAGAGGTAGTCAGGAATTTTGTTAAAAAATAGCTATCTTTCAAAAGCAAATCATTGTGTTGTATGATTTTTGGATGCAATTAAGCTTTTACTGGGAACGTTTTTCTCAGGTCTTGCTCACATTCTCAGGAACTGATTGCCAGATGTGCAGTCAGGAAGAAATTTTGCCCCAGATCAGTTTGTCAGTGATCTGGGGTTTCACTTTTCTCTGTAGTGTGGATGCAGGCAACTTGTCAGGTTTATCTGGGTATATATCATTTCCTTGCCATTGCAAGGGCCTTGGCCATTGGTGTGTCTCAGTCCTAGTCTGTGCCTGTGCCATAAAACAGTCTAGTCTCCTGTGGGCTGTAAAACTTTGGTCTAATTTTGGTTTAATGTGAGGATACTGGGTGGTGCTGGTGGTTTGATACACAAGAGGCCAGATTAGATGACCAGGTCCAGAATGGAATGCTCTGGTCAAAATAGAGAGACCTGGTCAGGCATTCATCTGGGATCAGAGAGGCTCAAGTCCCTGATCTGAATCAGGCTACTGGCTATGTTGCAGTGGTCTTTCTCTTGTGCATATTATGTTAATTTCAAAATGTTCTGTAGCTCCTCTCCCCTTGTTACAGAAACAAATTTTGAAACTTCACAATATTTTGTAAAAAGGAAATTCTTGTTTTCCCACTAGCCCTACAAATAATTATAAAATCATAGAATACTAGAAATGGAAAGGACCTCAAAAGATCATCACGTCCAGTCCCTTGCCCTCACAACAGGACCAAGCACCATCCAATTTTTCCACATTTCTTGAAATGTGGTGCCCAGAATGTGGGACAGTACACCAAATGAGGCCTAATCAAGGCAGGTAGAGTGGAAGAATGATTTCTCATGTCTTGCTCACAACACTCCTGTTAATGCATCCCAGAATCATGTTTGCTTTTTCTGTAACAGTGCCACACTGTTGACTCACATTTAGCTTGTGGCCCACTGTGACCCTTAGATACCTTTCTGTATGTGTGAAACTGAATGTTCCTTCCTAAGTGGAGTACTTTTATTTATCCTTATTAAACTTCATCCTGTTTACCTCAGACCATTTATCTAGTTGTCCAGATCATTTTGAATTATGACCCTATCCTCCAAAGCACTTGCAACCCCTCCCAGCTTGGTATCATCTACAAACTTAATAATCAAACTCCCTATGCCATCATCTAAATCATTGATGAAGATATTGAACAGAACTGATCCCAAAACAGACCCCTGCAGAACCCCACTTGTTATGCCCTTCCAATATGATTGTAAACTGTTAATAACTATTCTCTGTGAATTATATCTTGACTTCTGATATAGTTACAAAAATTAAAAGCAGATTTTTCTTTAGTCATTCAAAAATATCAGGAATCTGTTAGCCTTGTAAGAGTTGAAGTCCCGTCTGTTCCATTATACAAACATCATTTACACTGGTCTCCAAATGGAGTCTCACTGCCCTCTGAGACCTCCTTTGAACTGCTTTCCCTCTGGTGGAAGTAGTCTTAGAACAGAAACTGCTTCTCTGACACATCTTTTTGATGGCTTCAAGCTAGCTATACCCAGTGAATCACTGACTCCCCTCTTCCTTGCAATCTTGTTTACTGAGTACCGATGTGTAGTAGGGCTTTTATAACTCCCCAATCAAAGTTGAAAGCTCCTTGAGTCTATACACAGTGCCACTAGCAACACAGACTTAACTCACACAAACCTAATTTTGACTTTAAAAAAGTTGAATATGACAAGATTATTGTTAAACCTCAGACTTTGAATGAACTCTGTCTCCCCATAGCTCTCTGGGTGTAGTGATTCGGGGTGGCCTCCCTCTCCCCCAGAGGGGGAGAGACTCAGGTCTGGGCCCAAATGGGTGGAATCAGACTTGCCTCACCCTTACTCCTGGAACTGGATGACAGGAAGGGGAGGGATAAAAGGCAGAGCCTCTGGCTTAGTTTGGGCCTAGACTCCAAGGGAGATGTCTTCAGAGTTGTTGACTCGAGTCCCACGACTTGAACTCGAGTCCAACTTAAGTCGCCTAGGTGACTCGACTTGAGACTCGACTCGGGTTCATTGTTTGTGACTTGAGACTTGCTAATTTTGTTAAATCGACTTGGTGAAAAAAATTGTCCGAAAATGCCGATATTGATGGCTTGTACAAAAGTGACTTGACATTTTTTAAATTAAGACTTGTGACTCGACTTGGGACTTGACTCAAAAGGGACTTTAGGGACTCGAGACTCAACTTGAGACTTGAACTGTAGTGATTTGAGACTCGACTTGGACTTGACAATGACGACTTGAAGACTACACTGGATGTCTTACCCACACCAACTGGCGGAACTTGTGGCTGAACCCAGCAACGTCCTGCATACCGAGTAGCCTGTGTCTACGTTGGACCTCCTGGGACTGCCACTGACTACTTACCCAGAGGAGATGGAAGACACCCATGACAACAGGTACACCCCAAGAGGAGGGTTGGAAGTGGTCCATGGAAGCTGACTCCAGTCTGGCTATGGCACAATCTGAACTATCGTTGGCATGTTGTGGTGGAACACCCCGCTGATCCAGTGGCAGAACCTTCTCTAACTGATAGGGCCCTGGTTAGAGGGCCAATGAAGAAAAGCAGGCACAGGCCCCCGCCACCCCACCGGTGGGGTAGCAGCCTCCCCTTGTCAGATCAAGAGACCTGAGTGTTTGCTCCATCCTGTATCAAGTGTTCAGTACCCAAATGACTCCTGAAGGGTTGCTCTGCCTCTGTGTTCAGAGCTAACTGAATCCAGGGTTTGTTCTATCCTTGCCTATAGTTCTCGGTGCTGAGTGAGTCTAGAGTGTGGTGCCCCTGCTTCAAGAGTTCAGCCCCAGACACTACTATGTTCATGGTGCCTCTGCCTAAAGGGACCGGGAGTGAAGAGACTACTGTGCTTGCCGTACTCTAGCCTAAAGGGTCCTAGATCTAAAGGGTATTGCATTTGCTGTGCGCCTGCTAACAGGGCTCAGGGACTGCTAGATGTCTGCTCTATTTGAGGGGATAAAAAGAAGCAAAAATTGGCCAAAAGAATATCTCTGAAAGTGAGAAGGAGGTGAGCCTAAGACCTCTTTTCCAAAGATGTCAGTTTTAATGATGAGTGAAACAGTCTGGTTAACATAAGAACTGGTTCAAATTGACCCTCTTCAAAATAAGGCATAGTTTAACTTTAATAAAATGTTTTGCTTACTGTTCCCTTCCTGGTTTTGACAAAGTAGCTATAAATACTGCAACAAATCCATGGCCACCAGCTACAGAAACTTCACAGTATTGGTTGTTTCATATATTGTATGTTAACTAATATGACAGGGTTAGAAGCAATGGGCTTAAATTGCAGCAAGGGAGTTTTAAGTTGGACATTAGGGGTACATCTAGATTACATGCCTCTGCCGACAGAGGCATGTAAAATAGGCTACCCGACATAGTCAATGAAGCGGGGATTTAAATATCCCCCGCTTAATTAAAATAAAAATGGCCTCCATGCTGTGCTGGCTCAGCTGATCGTCGGCACAGCGTGGCAGTCAAGACACGGAACGGTCGACAAGGAACGCCTTTGTTGACCGCTCCCTTATGCCTCGTGAAACGAGGTTTACAGGAGTGGTCGACAAAGGTGTTCCCTGTCGACCGATCCATGTCTTGATTGCTGTGCTGTGCTAATGATCAGCTGAGCTGGCACAGCATGGCAGCCACTTTTATTTTAATGAAGAAGGGGATATTTAAATCCCCGCTTCACTGACTATGTCGGGTAGCCTATTTTACATGCCTCTGTTGGCAGAGGCATGTAATCCAGACATACCCTAGGAAAAACTTCCTATCAGGAGGGTTAAACACTGGAATAAATTGCTTAGGGGGGTTGTGGAATCCCTATCATTGGAAATATTTAAGAGCAAGTTACACAAACATCTGTCTGGGATGATCTACATGGTGGTTGGTCCTGCCATGAACTTGACCTCTTGAGGTCCCTTTCAGTTCTACTATTCTATGATTCTAGAAGTTCTTCAACATTGAGCAGACTCTTTATTAATAGAATTGTTTACAAACATACTGCAATCTCAGTTCACATTCCAGCCACGTGCACACAGACTGACTTCCTCAGCACTCCTCAAACCTGTGCTGCTGTAACAGTCAACATGCTCGGCTTCATGGCTGTAATTGAGTTACACCTTAGGTATTTTAAAACACAGGGATGCTATTATTTGAGCTAAGGGAGAATCTCCATTAGACTTTATTTTGCCAGTGATAAACAGTTGTGAAATTCTGATTCCATCCAATAGAGAGCAATAACATGCATGTAGATACCATCTAATCACTTCATTGCAATATCATATTAATGAATGGTCTTATATAACTGAAACCAGGGATTACTTGAAAGATTGCTCTAATGAGATGGTCTCCAAACTGAAGCAGTTTGGATAAATTTCTCATGAGCACTTTGGATTCTTGTTTGGACTGAAACCTCTGAACCTTCTGTTGTTCATGAATCACTCCTCTGTCAGGGCGTTCAGCTATTGTACACCAGCTACAAAGGTGTATAGAACTTTAGTCATGCTTAAATGCAAAAAGAGTTTGTCCTTCAAAATAAGGTAAGCTTTTTTGCAAGATTTGGCACCAGTGTTAATTATGTGTGAGTAATGGTGACATGGATTTGATGTGCTTTCTTCTGTTTAAAGAAATTTAATAAAATATATCAGCAATTTCCTCATGAACATTATACACAGATATATAAGTATATTCAAAATTCTAATGAAAACAAAATTAGCACACACATTTAAAATGCCTTTTTGCTTACTTTTAAATCACATGACAAATACAGCCTATCATGCCAGCAAATAAGAAAAAAATATTTCTAGTCTCTCCAGTAATTAACTATATTTACAGGGCAGAAAAGCATTAATAATACATGAAATTTAATTCTGAACCCATTACTCTGCTGCTTTACACAGTCAGGGTTTCATTACTCAATTACTAAACTGGAAATATTACATTAATTTAACCGTAGTTAAGGCTGGTCGTTACTAATGAGGTGTGATGGGTCAGAAGGTTCAGTTCTATAATAAGCAAAAATTGCTTCTCAGAATTTCATTGAAACTAGCTGAAATGTTTTGTTCTTCAAAGGACACTGGCTCTCACGTTTTCACAAGATTTCCAGTACTTCCTATGTGCAATGAATCTGAACATTTTGGACCCAATCCTCCAAGTCTCTTGCATGCTTGTTGTTTATGTCAGGTGGATCTATGTATAGCAAGCTTGTAGAATCAGGCCAGTTGTCACACTATTTCATACTCTCACAGTATTTCATAACTTTGCTTTCTGGTTCCTTTCAGAACTTGATATGAGAGAACTCAATTTTTATATCCTTCTCCCACCCCATGTACATACCTCACATTTCACTTACTATTTAATTTCTTCAGAGAGAGTAGATTTATAGACAGAAAGAACTGGACCATGGGAGAGAAGGATACAAGGAGTTTAAAATTAACCCCAAGATTAAACCTTGGAATGAAATATTAGTCCTAGTGAACTCAGTGACACAATTCCTATTAATTTCAATGGCCAGGGGGTAGGGAGGGGTGGAATTTCACTCCTTGTATTTAAGATACCTGTTAGCATTTCTAATTATTAATACAGATCTGTGTATAACTATTTGAGATACCCTGGAAATTATTCTTTTCCAAACCAAACATATTCTATACCCTTATTTTGGAATAGCATTTTAAAAAAATCATCTCATTAAGATCACAAGGAAAAACATCTACAATTTTTACATTTATACAGAATGCAAATGATGTAGGATGGGAGTAGAAAAGCAGTTATTAAAATCTGATTGTTTCTTTTATGTGTACACAAATTTATTTATTGTAGTGTTGTACCTTTAAAACAAAAGTCTGGAAGATGAAGACCTCCTCTGAAAACATTAGAGGCAGGTGGTAGTGAATTACCTCCTCACTAATTCTACATTCTAGAGATGTTATATTCCGATCAATCAGCTAATTGAGTAGTCAATGGAATTTCCATTGACTACTCAATTAGTTAAGGGAGAGCTGGGGTGCTCGCTATCCCAGCTGCGCCTCTGCCTTTTAAATGTAGTAAGAACTGCCTGTGGCTCTTACTACTTTTAAAAGGCAGAAGAGCAGCAGGGAACCCAGGGTGAGTGGGGATGTGCTTCTGCCTTTGAAATGTAGTAAGAGCTCCGCTGTATCTCTGCCTCCCCTGCCCTCCTACAGAGATGGTGCTGGGGGGAATCGGCTTTTAAGCTGGCTCCCCCCAGCACTGGCTCCTGCTCCCCACCCCTTGCTGCCTCTCTCTGATAAAGGCAGCAAGAGGGACGGGGAAGTGACTAGTCGAGTCACTATTCAACTAGTCACTGATATCGCTACTTTGTACCATTATGATCCTTAGGTAATCCTATAAAAGGACTTGTACTGTTTGGCTAGAATTCCCTTCTCCTCCCTATATCTCTCCCCATTCTCCCTCACCAGAAAATGTGAACAGTTTGATAATTGTACCCTATTTTCCTTTCCACCCTATCTCCAAAGAATTGGACTATATTCACTGATTAAAATTGTTCATTCCAAAAGCTAAACAGGTGGCAAATCATGGCTCATTTCCAAACCTGCTGTGAACACTATGTGAACTATGCAGCTGCTCAGCCATTATTTCAGAGTGAGAATATCTTTACCCTTGCCCTCTTCCTCTATCCTTCCAAATTCCACCTTCACAGTTTATTAGTCTCAACAAAATGGTCATTGTTCATTCTCACGTACTGAAGAATTTGGTTTACAGATTGCTTTCCCTTCAGCCAGTGCTTTATTCCCTGCTGTGACTGTGGCTAAGGGTGGGGATATGATTGAGGTCTATAAAATCAGGACTGATGCAGAGAAAGTAGATAAAGAAGTTATATTTTCTCCTTCTCCTAACACAATACCTAAGGGGTTACCAAATGAAATGACTAGGCAGCAGGTTTAAAACAAACAAGGAAGTATTTCTTCACACAACACATAGTTAACCTGTGGAACTCTTTACCAGAGGAAGTTGTGAAGACCAAAACTGTAGCAGCATTAAAAAAAGAGCTAGATAAAGTAATTTATCTAAAAAACCCAAGATAATATGCATGGGGAGTTTCTTAGGTGCATGGGAGTATAACTAAAAATAACAGTGCTTCAAGTATTTGATGTACTAAATACATTCAATATACAAAAGAAATAAAGTTTATGCCAATCAGGGATGTGGATTGCATTTCAAGCCCAATTTTGTAACAATCCAGGCAAAATTCCCCTTTGTGACTTATTCCCTTGCTACACATGGTTGCAGTAGTTTGTAGTGATGTCATTTGTACCATATATTAGAGAATCTGCTTGTGTTGCTCAATAGGTTGATATTTTAGTTTCATGACAATTCTTTATTATAAAAAGTGTTGGTAAATTTATAATTCTGATATAGGCCCACATCCCTAGCTGGTGGAAAAAACTAGTATAGCTCCTTTGAAGTCAATGGCCTACACTGTTACACCACTAACCAGCTAACATTTATATATGTGCAATCCAGCTGAACAAATATGATGTATTGAAAGTAGAAAGCGGACACATGTTCAATTAAACATATATTATTGTTGTACCATAATTATGTGGCAACTAGGAAGATCACAATTTTGAAGTGGAGCCAAAAGAGGCAAACATTTCATTATGATATGTTTCTAAGGCTAGGTCTACATTGCAGGCTTTTGCTGGCAGAGAGTATGCTAATGAAGTGCTCGTTAGCATTTGTCATGCTGTACTTTGCATATTCTCTGCAGATGTTTTTTGCGCAAGAGGTTTTTGCACAAAAACAAGCAGTGTAGACGGGTCCATTCTGTACAAAACCCCCCTTTTGTGCAAGATCCTTGTGCCTCAAGAAGGCATAAGGATCTTGCTCAAAAGAGGGTTTTTTGCACAAAACAGACTCATCTACACTTTTTTGTGCAAAAACCTCTTGTACAAAAGGAATTGGCAGAGAATATACAAATGATAGTGCGACACGTGCTAATGAAATGCTCATTACTGCTGGCAAAAGCCTGCAGTATAGACATAGCCTAAGGGTATGTCCATACTGCAAATGAAGGTATAATTGCCCTGTGAGTAAGCAAAAGGATTAAAGCTAGTGCTAGTAATAAAATAGCTGAGTGATCCAGCAGCATGAACCATGGTGTTGGCCAGCTGTCTGAGCACATAGCTAGAATGTTTTGTAGGGTTGTACTGCAGTGACTAGCCAATGCTAAAGCTCATGCCATTCTATCCTCACTACCACTCTTACCTGTACCAGTCTGATTAAAGCTAGTTTGGTTATTTATCTCTGCACTGCAATTGCCTTTCGTGGCATAGATTCACAGGGCTAGGATCCTATTTCATAGACTTTAAGATCAGAAGGGACTATTGTGGTCCTCTATTTTGACCTTCCGCACATTGTGGGCCACAGAAGCTCACACACCAACTCCTGAAATAGACCCCTAGCCTCTAGTTGAGTTAGTGAAGCCTCAGATCATAATTTAAAAGCTTCAAGTTACAGAGAATCTGCCATTTACAGTTTAAACCTGTGTGACCTGTGCCTCATGCTGCAAAGGAAGGTTAACCCCCAGGCTATGTCTACACTACCCCATCTTGTGCAAAAAATATGCAAATGAGGTGAAGCATGGAATATTGTCGCACCTCATTTGCATAGTTAATTAGGCTCCATTTTTGCTTAAAAACGCCCTCTTGCCAAGGAGCTGCTCTTCCTGGAAAAAAAGAGGAAGAATGGCTCTTGCACAAGAGAGGGTTTTTGCACAAAAAGGTGCCTTGTAGACGGCTCCTTTTTGCGCAAAAGCCTCTTGCACAAAAATGGAGCCTAATTAATTATGCAAATGAGGCACAGCGATATTCCACGCTTTGCCTCATTTGCATGTTTTTTTGCGCAAGAGAGAGGCAGTCTAGTCTAGCCCCTGGGTCTCTGCCCTTCTGACCTGTGAGGAAAATTCTTTCCCAACTCCAAATATGGTGATCAGTTAGATCCTGGGCATGTGAGGAAGACCCACCAAGCAGATACTTGGGAAAGAATTCTCTGTACTAACACAGAGACCTCTGCCCAATCTAATGTCCCATCTTTGGTGGTTGGGGATTTTTGCTATTGGCAGTCTTAAATAATTCCTATCTCTCTGGTATTTATCCATCTGATGTATTTACAGAGAGCAATCAAATCAGGGCAACAATAGCAAGGTTGGTTCTGCCAGGGCCAGAAACCTTGCTGAGGCAGCAGCAGTGATGCTGGCAGCCCAGCCAGGCTGGTGGTAGCAGGACCAGCAGCCCTGCTGGGGCTGAGAGCCATGCTGGGGTGGCACCAGTGAAGCCAGCATCCAGCAGCCTGACCAGGACAGTGCCAGTGGGCCCAGCAGCCCTGTTGGGGCTGGGAGTCCATCCAGGCTGATGGCAGGGGCTGGTGTTAACCTCCCATGGTTCAGCAAACTCCCTCATTTGAGACTGGCCAGATCATGAGGGTGCCAGACCAGGGAGGTCCAACCAGCGGAGACTCTTGTGATACCTATCCTCAAGTCAGCTATACTATTTCTTAGAAAAAAAACACACACACAGAGTTGTACTAACCTTCTTACACTGTTGTTACTGTTTTTATAAATATCTAATCTCAACACATACCAAATCACTTCTAAGTCTTGTCATGAATTGCCATCCATCCTTGTTCTCCCTTTTTTGCCCATTCCTATGTTAATTTCTAATAGGCAGAGGGATAGTATTTCCTGGCACTGTTGCTCCTCATAACTCAAATGCCACTACTTTGTTTTGTTTCAGAAATCATGGCTAGTGCTGGGAGGGTAATGATTTTCCTGTCCCAAAGTAATTTTTGTCAGTTCAAAATTTTCCCATACCTCA
Organism: Pelochelys cantorii; assembly: GCA_032595735.1. Taxonomy (NCBI): domain Eukaryota; kingdom Metazoa; phylum Chordata; order Testudines; family Trionychidae; genus Pelochelys; species Pelochelys cantorii. The sequence goes on from CM064330.1 coordinate 62,415,681, forward strand.
TTGAGGTGAATCTGAGACTTATCAGTATGTCTGAAAGGAAAATTAGTATGTTGAACAGAAATTTACTTGCAAGTAATTGGCACTTTTTCAATGAAAAACTGTTTCCTTGAAAATTTTCTAGCTAGTTCTAATCATGGCAGCTCTCAAAATCTGATAAAAGTCAACTTGTTAAACAGAAAGATGGTTTTTATCAAAAGTATGCAATATTTCTACTTTTACTGTCTCTTCTTTTCCCTGTCGCATTTTAGTACCAATTCCAATGTGGCCTTATGCCCAGAAAACCTCAAGTACTAGACACAAACAGATCAGCTGAACCTTTAGCAGCCAACTGATAACACTCTGTGTATAATGCTGGCTTGCAAGAAGCAATATTTATTTTGTCAAGACCAAAAAGTATGTTAGGAAGAGATTTGTTTCTGATATTTCTTGACCAAAAAAAGGTTGCACTGATCGGACTTGCAATTATCAATGTACTAGTGACATGAGAACCCCCTCAAAACCCTTTAATTCCTAAAATACAGGAAACTCTTATTACACAGTATCATAGAATCTACAAAGATATAAAATTCCAGATGTACTGGCTGCTGATTGTCATTGATATAAGACAACACTACAGAGTGAATCTGGATCACCCTTGTGAAACTCTCCTTCTCACCGTTGTTTTTGGTTCACTATTACTTTAGTAGAGAAAGGGAACTATTTTGGGGAAGATCATTCAACAGAATCACAGCTATTCCAGGAAAGAGCTCATTTTAAATCAAGAGAAACAGTGTTAGATGTGCCAGATGCTTTGTGGAGTAAAAGTAGGGTATATATGAAAATGAGTATTTTTAACCTGACTTTTTTGTTTTTGTAAATAAAAGTTGCATCTACTCCAAAAGTGGTTGAGTTTATGCAGCTGAAACTCCTGAATAGTGATTAAATGAGATGCAAGAAGTTTTCTATAGTTTGGCCTTCCACACTATCAATAGTCAAGCAGCCTTAATATTCCAACTATCCTGTGGGGGTGGAAGAGGTGTCTTTTCTCACAGGGACTTAATGTAATAGTATTCATCCTATAGAGCTAAATTCAGGTTTGGTGTCATTTCAGGCTCCACTGCTGTACTTTGTCGGCAATAACTGATGTTGGCCATGAAGAATTGACTGATGTTTGTGATATTGTAATACCTTGATGGATACAGGTTTATTATACAATGTAGATGAAATTTGCCTGGATCATTACAGCAAGTTACAACCTCTTTCTTTTCAAATAGCAAGAAAAGGCTGAGCTATAATTGATGAGTTTTTCTTTTGTGGCTTGTTTGGCAGCTAGTCTTAAAAGGTAGTGGCAAACAGCAGAAGAACAGAAATCTTTAAAAGAAACTCAAGGACTTTGTAAAGACAAGTTGATTTGATTTGCCAGTTTAACATGAATGCATCAGTAATGCTGGGTATCTATGCAATCATCGTCCTACCTCCCCTTTCATTCCTATTGGCTTCCTGCTAAGGAAATAATGCTGACTAATGCCCTATTTAATTAAACGCATGACTTCCTGATGATGTCTGAAGTCTGGTGTGCGACAAACTGTTCAACTAAGTCGTTTGTTTGTTTTCATGTGTTCTTTAATGTATTCAGATGGACTCCAAAAGAATCAAAAAAGCCCATCTGTTCTCAGCCAACTGTATATTTGCCACCCTGGATTCTGTGTGTCATTACTATAGATGGCTGCAGTTACTGGGGCTATGTCCAGACTGCAGGCTTCTTTCGGAAAAGCTTTTCTGGAAGAGATCTCCTGAAAAAACTTCTTCCGAAAAAGAGTGTCCACATTACCAAAGCACATTGAAAAAGTGATCTGCTTTTTCGAAAGATAGCGTCCACACTGAATGAACGCGATCTCTCATTTAAGCTGTGATTACTGTGGACAGAGTGGCTACTAAGGCACTTGTGCTTTTTCCTCTTTCCTCTTCTTTCGAAAGAACTCCTATTGGCTGCTTCCTCGTAGAAAGAGGTTTATCAATGTTGGGAAAAACCCCTCTGTTCTTTCAATTTTTTTTTTCAAAAGAACATGATTGCAGTGTGGACGTAAGTGAAGTTTTTTCAGAAAAATGGCCATTTTTCTGAAAAAACTCTGTAGTGTCGACATAGCCTGGGTTTGGTGCTGATGTTTTTTAGTTCTGGTTACAACAGCAGTTCCTCTCCAGCAGGGCTGAAAGTCTTATAGAATCCAATTACATCAATCCATATTGTACCCAAAAAACTGGACTGAAGATGTCCTATTGAATGTGCAGTTTTAGCAGGTATCTATCTTGAACAAATAAATTCCTTTGGGAGAAACAATGTTCCTTTTCATATTCTGTCACTTCTCTCATTCTGATTCACTGAGGCAGAACAAGGAACAACAATACAGCTAGTTTATTCCAAGTCAATAGGTTAAACAAAGATGGGTTTACACTAAAAAAACACTAAAGCCTAATTTTATATATCATGGTTTTATATAACAGATAACTAATTTGTTTCGTGCTAATTTGATGTGACAAAAAATGAAAAGGCCTCAATTCCAGATCAGTGTGAAATAAAAGCTGATTTCTGTGCTGGGCCTGTCATTTCTTTTTAAATTCTTAATGGCATCACCTTCAAATTGAAGGTTCTTTTCACTTATTGCCAAAATACCAGAAAGGAAATATTTCTACTGGAATGAGTATAGACCACTCATCAAATATTTACACATCCTTCCACACCCTTAGCTCTGGAAAAAGGAATTTGTGAACTGGAAATATTCCAAAATTGCACAAATTACCCATATTATACATTCAAATCAAAACACTTCATGTGAAAAGTGTCCAAATTCAACTATGCACAGTGGTAATCAAGATGTTCTGGAATTTGCATCTAAATATGTTTCCTAGCACTCTGTGTACCTGTTACCAAAAAGGAGATATTGAAACTAGAAATTAATGTTAGCTACTCAGGTGTTTGGATACTCTTCTGCAAAATGTCATGAACATAGATTTGAATCTGCAGGGAAAAAATAGATAGCGGGCATGCTGCTGACCATGACTTGTGAGGTCTGTGGCCACTTTCCATATTTGACATTCATACCCTGAGGGAACTGTAGTTGCAGCAGGTGTTGATGTAATGAAATTCCATTCTGTGTGTGTTGGAATAGGAGTGCTGAGTTATCTGAGCATTCAACATTCATAGCAAGGTCAGCCTAGACAACTTATGCTAGTCTTTTTCCATTGGGCCCATTTCTAACCAGGTCTGCTGTCTGGTCTGAGGAAGAAGACTAACTGTGTCGCTCACTGCAAGAAATATTCTTGAACTTTTGTTTGATATTGAAACATTCAGTAAATAATTACACTGAAAAATTGTACCCAGAAAAAAAGCAGCTACATACAAGGCTTTTGGGGTGAGTGTATAATTTGCAATGAATAATTTAGTCAGTGATTTTATCCTTTTTCATGCATGTAAGATATCCATGGTTTCTTTATGAATACAAGTGCCATACATTCACTGTGGTCAATATGGGGACTTGCTGTACAGTGACACACAGGGAAGAAAGGAGGTGCAAGCTTCCCAGTTACTCCAATGCTTAGCAATGCCACATCAACAATCTGTGCAAAAAGGGGACAGTAGGCTCTATGGTGATGCTACTTCCTCACAATGCAGGTGGTAGAGTGAGTGAAGAGGCAATGGGAACTAATGAAGCTAGCAATCTATCCTCCTAGTGCCCCATCCACTGCTGCCAGTAACAGATTGCTTTCTGCTGAAGTAAGGAGAGGAACTGTGATGGCTTGAATCACAGAAATTCCCTTGGGGTTGTGCCCTTGGTGTGCTGATCATGCCATTGGTGCCCACTTTCCCCCTCTCTGTGTGGCTTCCCACCACCCTGTCCTGCTTGGCCAGAAGTGCTGGTCTCCCCCAACAGAGTAACAGACACTGAACCAGTTCACCTCTGGGAGGCCTCAGCTATAAGGGTTCAGCACACAGGAAATCAACCCCCAAAATGTACCAAATCCCAAACAAATCCATTTTACCCTGTGTAAAAGTTTTACAGAGAGCTCATAAGGAGGTCCACCCACTACCAATGAGAGAGACACATGCTGGGAGCATCTCTCTCTTTCATTGATAAAGTGTAACAGTTATTTACACTGGGCATGATAATAAACAATGTTTTATTAAGTACAAAAAGTAGAATTTAAGTGGTTGCAAGTGAAAATAGTCAGATCAAAGTAAGCTACTAAGTTGAAATGAACAAAAAAGGCTAGCTAGTTCTAATCCGCAAAGAAACACGTTATATGCAAATTGTTACCTGAAGCAGCTGTTCTCAGGTAAAAAACGTCAAGTCTGAGTTATCTTTACTCTGGCCTGGGGCTACAGCTTTTCAGACTTCTCCGTTGTCAAGTATTTTCTTAGGGTGGGCCAGGCAGTTTCAAAGGCCAGCTGAAGATGAAGGACTAATGGCTTCCTATTGCTTAAATAGACTTTCCTCCAGGGTGGGAACCTTTTGTTCTGTACCCTCATCCCTCTGGCAAAATAGCAGGTTCAAGACGGATTCCAGTGCCAAGTGCCATGGTCATTTGTTTTTCTAGGACCAACCATAGTTTGGTCTTATAGGACAAGTATGACCATTCACAGGTTGTTGGTTTTACTGCTGAGTCATGTTTCTCAAGCATCAGTAATAGCCCTCATTAGCACATTTAGAATTATAAACAGATCCACACTTCATGATGCATGCACAAAAACAAGATAATCGATTCAGCAGGCTGTACAGAAAATCTCAGAGGGTATGTCTACACAGCAAAGTTATTTCGAAATAACAGCCGTTATTTCGAAATAACTTTACCAGTGTCTACATAGCCAAACCGCTATTTTGAAATTAAATCGAAATAGCAGAGAGCTTATTTCGAAATTGGTAAACCTCATTCCACGAGGAATAGTGCCAGTTTCAAAACTGCTATTTCAAAATAAGCGCTGTGTAGATGCTTATTTTGAAATAGGGGGCCTCCAGCCCTTCCTAAGGTGCCTGGTGGCCACTCTGGGCACAACCAAGAAAATTCCTCTCCCTCCCCACCCTCCCCGGAGCCCTTAAAGAGGTAGACTCTGGCCACAGTGCCTGTGCCAGCTCCAAGCCTGCCAGCCCAGAGCCAGCAGTCGCTGCACCTGACCCAGTGCCCCCAGCATGAGCCAGGCAGCCAGTGCCAGCCAGCCCTCCAGGACCAGTCTGCCAGCTCCCAGGAGACTGCCAGGGCCCAGGAAAGGCGGGCGCCTGCCTGGTCCAGTGCGGCCATCAGGGACCTAATTCAGGTTTGGGGGGATGTCTCCAACATCCATGATCTCCGCACTAAATGGAGGAACGCAACTGTCTATAGGCGGATGGCTGCCAGCCTGGCCACTAAAGGCCACATGCAAACCCAGGAGCAGGTTCGCATGAAAATAAAGGAGCTGCGGCAGGCGTATGCCAGGGCCACAGGGGGCAGCTCCCACCCTGGGGCAGACCCAGACCCCTGCCCCTATTCTGATGCCGTGGCCCGCATCCTGGGGGGGGGGCAGGATGGTCCGTGCCCCCCAAGTTGTCATCAACCCTAGGGCAGAGCTTGCTGCCTCCTGCTGCTCCAGCCCCTGCTGCTCCTCCTCCCACTCCTTCTTTCCCCCTCGCTTCTTCCTCCCCACCCTCCCAATGCCCCCAGGGACGCCAAGGCCCCTGCACCCATGGTGCTGGGAGACAGTTGGGCTGGAGAGACCCCCCAGCCATGAGTTTCTCCTCCCCCTTCCTCCTCTTGCCTCCCCCTGCCAGCTCCCTCCTCCCAGGTTTCCCCCCTTCCCTCTCCCACCCTCCTTCTGCCCCTCTCCCACCTTCTTTCCCCAGTCTCACCTCAGTGTCATTCCCCCCCACCCCAGTTTTTGTTCAATAAAGAGGCTTTGTTGTAATGAACACATGTCTTTTATTGTACAGCAGGAAGGGGGCCCCCATCTAGAGGGGGCCAAATGGCAGAAAAGCCTCTTCCAGAAAAACAATTGGAAAACTACGCAAATTGCTTTTTCTGATTAAAAACCAATAGTGTAGACCTAGCCTGAGTGAGGTGCTGTTTGAAGGATCCTGCAACTACATTCTTCTCCCTTCTCAGGGCTAGATATAAAGGCTCATTCTTGCCCTATTTGAAAGTATTTCCACAGAAACTACCCTCTAGATGATTGATTGGACTTATTCAAAATTGCAGCTGTGAAGAAGAGCTATGATTAGTCTGATAATATTAATCATATGGCATTGTTTCTCTTCCCTGACTGGATAAACCCGTAAGCACTTTATGTTCAAATGCTTGGTACGCAAAGAGCGCCAGGCATAGAAATTTGGAATTTTCCTTTTTTACAAATATTTTGACAATAAGTCTTGATTGCTTTGATGTTTGTAGAAAACAGAAAAGGTCTGGCAATGTGAAAGAATGCTCCATATGACTTTATTTGAACATTAAAATGAACAATTGTGGAAAAATCTTTATTTTCCCTGCTTCAGATCTCTTTTTGTAAAGGACTGACTGCACAGGTGGTAGACCGCACATTCTTTTAAAATCTGGTGGGGTAGGTTTAGTCACACAACTCCTTTTGAACTTTATGGGAATTTTGTGGCAAGCACTCCTTGCAAAATATATTGACGACTAAATATTGATCTATGAACTTCTGGGACAATGCAGATCACAAGTCTAGGGAATGAGAGATGGAGAGCAATCCATTCTCAGCCAGTGAGACTCAGTTATGGGATGAACTTCCAGAAGAGGAGGAGAATAAAATATAATATCTAGCTCTTGTACAGTAATTTGCACCAATAGATATCAAAGCACGAAACAGGAAGTCAGTATCACTTCCCCCCCATTTCACAGACGGACAAATTCAGAGTTATCTTTAAAAAACATTGTACACCCTTCTTTCATGCAACTGTACAAACATAAAAAGTGTAGTTGGAAACGCGCACTGCATTCAAACAGAAAAAGGACATTGGCATCCTCTTTCACTTCTGCCCCCTAAGTTTAAAAAAAAAAATGAAAATAAAAACTCAACTAATAAACTAAGCAACCAAAGAAAAATAATTCTACCACAAGTCTCCTCCTCCTCCCCAAGGGAGAAAAAATAGTCACTGAAATAAATAGAGACTTAACTTTGCTAATCTATTTTATTTGGAAGGTATTCATGTATTGTGGTTATTACAAATGCCCTAATATAGATTAAATACATATTCTGACAGCAAATAATACACTTGAGGTATATGGATAGAGTTTAAGCAAAAACATGGTATTCCAATTAAGGCACTAAACATGCCCTTTCGTGTGTGTGGAAAGAAAGGTTGTTCAGGAACTCATTGGTTAAAATACTTTTAGCTACTATTTTTCAAAATAATAATAATTAATAATAAATAAATAGCATAAAATAGAATATGCTGCGTACATCTCTTCAATGCTTTGTTTTCTTGAAATCTCTCTACGGGACCCCTCATGTTTTATACCTGTGTAAAATATTTGCTGCATTTTAAAAAAGAATAAAGTAGTAAGGATGTTGGCCCTGTGTTTAGCATAAAAATGGATTCTCACATTAGCAAAGAAATCACTGGCAGAATATTTACTACTCCTATTGCTTTTCCATAAAATGTAACAATTTTAGGTGTGTATATGCGAGAGAAGGTGCTGTATCACCCAGGAGCACAATTAGAGCAGTGCAATGCAAATGACATTGGTTTTGATGCAACCATTATGTGTAGTAAATAATTATGTAAAATATATGAATGAAGAGGGCAAAAGTTAATGTTGCACTGAGGTTATTAGCTGTACAATGAGAATGCACTCAATATACATGTATGCTCATTGCCCTTTTCATAAATAGGGACATTGTATTAAATGAATTTTAAAAAAGCACAACACCAGACAATATAGTAGCTGGCAGCAATTCCTTACTAAACACTAATCAGAGCCAATCTAACCTTTGAGCTCTTGGAAAGTCTGCATATCTAACACCTTTCAGCCTCCTGTAGTTTACTTTTCCTGACACAACCCACTTCCTTCACCATGTAAATTACATGTGTTGCACAATGCCATTGTGTTCCATAGATTGTGTTCCAACACATTAATTTAATTCATCAATATACAGTTTATACCACTAAGTTTAGTCATAGTCTCTAAGTTTGGCCCAGTGCCTTAAATGTGTTAATATTATTTGAAATATTGCTGTAGCTGCATTACTTTCTAATTCCCAAAGTGAGAGGTCTCAAATCCATCCTAGGCCTTTAAAATCTGAATAGATACATCAAAAGATAATGTTCTGGGTGGTATACCTGGACAAAACTATCCTTTGTCTATATCTCAGACTCTTACTTCCAAGGAGCAATTCACTCAGCCCATAACAAATTCCTGAGGTTCATAGTTATACATCAATTACCAATTCACTGTTCTACCCTTCAGCCTGTCATCAATGCCAAATGTTTGCACCAAGTGCATGGCAGTAGTATGCATCTTACTTCTGCAAAAAAGTAGTAGACCTGTAGCCTTTCCTAGCAGCTGGCTAGTTCAGGGCTACACAAGGTTTAGGCTGCTGTTCAACAAATGTTACATCTCTTCAATGTATTGAGTCTGCAATAAAACAAAAGTCAATGCACAGGATAGAATTTAGGGTAGGCCTGGATTTGATGTCTACCAGGGCATTCTTGCCACTTTCCAGGTTTTAGACTCTACAGGCCAAAGAGTGCCCCGTAAAAAACATCCTTGCACCACAGTAAGGGATTCCCTCAGGTTCCTAGGTCACATGGCAGAATATACATATATCACTCATCTTGCCAGACAGCACTTCAGGGCACTGCAGGTATGGCTCAATTCAGTCTCCATTCCTCAGGTTCACAAACTAAACAAGTTAGTATTCCAGACACAGTGTTGTCTGTTCTGAAATGATGGATTAGTCAAGCCAACATATGTAAAGAAATTCCATTCTTCTGCCCTCTCCCAACCATGTCTCTGGTCACAGATGCATTGTCCATGGAATGAGGAGTGCATTTTCGCACCCAGCAGGATCAGGTTTTGTGGATTGCCCAGGAATTTAGGCGCCATGTAAATGTTTTAGAGTTGTGATAAATATTTAGTGCATGACAACAGTTCCAGTCTCATGTCCAAGGCAAGACTGTCCAGGTTCTCCCAACAATACTACAACAGTGCTTTATGCCAAGAAGCAAAGTTGTGCAAGGTTCAACAAGCTTTGCCAGAAGGCAGTTATAAAATCTGTGTATTCAAAGAGCTTGGTCCCTCTTAGGTGAGATGATTTATCAAGGGTTAAAAATGGCCTGATAGATCGATCCTTCAACTTAGACAATGAATAGCTGTCTCGACATGAAAGGTCTAGGTTGGGTGTTTTATATAGGATTTTTTCTTTCTATGAACCTATTTGTAACTGTGCAGAACACTAAATGTTGTATTTCAGAGCAGAGTCAACATGAGATGTTTCCAATTTCTTGGACCATTACTATGCATTTTCACCAATGCCCTTGTTTCCCAGGATCATTAACATACTCAAAATAGATCACAGAGAATGGTCCATGTAGTTATGCTAGATGAGACAGACCTGGTAAACAGGGCTATTCAAACTGTCCTCTCAAGACCACTTGCCATTGCTGGTGACCAGAGAACTTTTTATAAAGAACCATTGATGAATACTGCATCTGTATCATGTTCAAGTGCCACACCTCACAGCATGGTTCATCAGTGGGAAATTTGAGAGGAAACACATGGCTCAAAGACTGTCCCAGGACATTCTTCTTATTAGCAAAAATGTTTTCAACAGAGCTACCCACCGGAATAAGTGAAAGCATTTCTCCATTGTGTGGCTTCATTTAATATGCTTCCAACTCTTTTTACTCACTCCATCTTGAAAGGTCCAAATTGGTTATTCCCATGTGTCACAGAACCTTCCTGGGGCTTGAATTTGTTGTTGTCTGCACTTATGGATCCTCATTTCAAACCACTGGCTTTATGGTCTTTTCTGCCCCTATCAGAAATGACAGTATTTTTAGTCACAATGAGCAGTCGTGTAGCACTTTACAGAATAACAAATATGTGTGTGCGTGTGTGGTATCATGTGTTTTGTGGGCAAAACCCACTTAATCAGATGAGCAGAGTGTTTTTAGTGGCCATCACATCTGCCAAATGGGGAAATGAACTGGTCAGTGAACCATCATACACAGTTTTCTTCGAGGATACACTTCAGCTTGGACCATATTATAATTTCCTAGCCAAGGTGGTTCCTGAGTTCCACATGAACCAGTCTCTCTATTTGCCAATTTTCTTTCTAAAGCCTTGTGAGCACAGGTATGGGAGAAGGCTTTGACTAGTCCTGATCAAGGGGATTTGCTGGACCAGGGGAGTCCCTCCCCTCATGGTCCATGTTGCCCTGCTGCTGCCCCAGTTCCCCACGGCTCTCTAGCTGCCACCAGCCCCACTGCTGCCAGGGTCAGAGCACTATGGATGGAGCTCTGCAGCCAGGGCTGGAGCTCTGCAGCCAGGGCTGGAGCTCCCTGGCTGCCACCAGGGCCAGAGCTCCATGGCCAGGGGTGGGGCCAAAACTCCTGAGCCACTGGGACCGGAATGGGGCTGTGGCCAGAGCTCCACATCTTCTGTCAGGCTGGAGCTCTCCAGCCACTAGAGCCAGAACTCCACACTGCGCCGCTTGCCCCTCCTCAACACAGGGCTTCCAGCTGAGTCACTGGCCTTCCCCACTACTATGCTCCTACCCCACTGCCAGACCTCCCTATTCCTGGGCTCTGGATTCCTGCTTGACCATGGATGTTGCCGGAACAGAGAGTCCCAGTTTAGGGAGGTATGGCATTATTTTAGAACTGGTATATATAGATACTTTCCTGGACTCTAGTACCCCAAGCTCATCTCTAAAATACTGCATTTAGAAATAATTCACTTGCTGTCTCCACTGTACCCAAAGACTTTCTAAGAGAATTTGGAGAGATTAAGTTTAGTTGGCAAAATTTATGGAAACTATTCTGCACTTACCAGCTATGCAATTATACTATGAATGAAATGTTAAGGTTAAATGTGCCAGGAAAAGCTATGTTCTAGTTCAAATTATTCTTTCTCCTAAATATTCCATAGAGAAAACTCTACTAAGCAAATGAGAATGCTTATAGTTGAGGGATGAAGCACTTAAAAGCCTGGAAACACCAAAGTTAAATTTAAACTTGAAACATTAGTTTGGTCCCATTGGCATACAGCCTTTAGATACATGAGCAAGTACATTTTCTCTGGTAATACAGTACTGTATAGTACATAATGTTGTCCGCAATCTGTAAAGGGTAGGGTTATAAATGAAAGATTTTCTTTTTCTGCACTGTTTGCTCCAGTACTTCGATATAACATATTGCACTCCTAAATATGTACCCTTCCAGTTCTATTTGGTAAAGCAGAATGAAAAGCCCAATGGGAAAGATGAGCTTCAAAATATGTAGTTGCCACCAAACACAGAAACATGTAGGGTGATAGACATGCTCAAAACTCAAAGAATCAAATGCTCTCCCCTTAAAAAAAGAAGAAAAAGTCAAGAAAACATCATGTTGAACTCAAACCAAACTTTTTGTGTCTCATTGTGAATATTGAAGTTATCTGTATTTAGTTTTAGGATAGTTATCTGTCTTGGGATTTAGTGATACTTTGTGTTACTGCATAAAGGACTACTGAGTTACATCAGTTTGAGTTAGTTTTTGATGGTAAGAACCCAAGGAAATGGCTGTGAACAGTGGGGATGGGATATTAATTCTTTTGAATCTTATCTCCATGAATGTGGAATGATGGTGTAGCTATTTCCATGGGATAGGCAGATTCTCCAGTTTGAAAACTCCAGAGCCCTTTAGGTGGAAACAAAGAGCTTGGAAGCAGAACTGCTGAACCTTGGCAAAGAAGGGGTCAGAGTACCTGTAGAGAAATAGACTGTGATATAATCCCCAGATGCTGGGGCCTCAGGCATAAGTGGGGGTTTCCTAATTTACAATGACCAAATTTAGGTAAGAGAATATGCCTAGTGGCTTTTATTACTTTGAATCCATTCTCTGCTTGTGGTGGTGTTCTTAGGACAAATAAAGCATGTTCTGTTTTGAATAAACCAGCTGAGCTCCCAGCCCTAAGGATTCCATAGCAGGGGCCAAATGCAGGTGGAGCTGTAAATGTGGTTAGTAAACTGGGATTGCAGTTGTCTGGTGAACCATCAGGATTCTAGTCTGAGAGAAGTGCAGGTGGCCTGTGGCTTGGAAAGAATGCCCAGCAGGACACTGAAAGAGGAATCACAGATATAGCTTGTCCTTAAACTGTAAGTCAATAATTGCTAGCTAAACTGTTCTATTTTTCACTTTTGCATGGGACTGGATCTCCGGATTCTGGATGGGCTCAGAAGCAGAAGTGTAATGATACCGTAAGACTCTATTCTTGTAAGATTTCCAGCCCAGTTTAACAGATTCATATAATAATCTTATGATATTCTATTTTGAGCACCGTAGCTATGGTTTTGCACACTCCTCCAGTAATTCAGTCCAATGTCCAAACTACTGGGTGTTCATCTGTGCTGAATAACTGAATTTATTGAAGTGCTCCAGTAGCCACTTTTGAAAAACAATTACAGGACTAGGTAGTTCAGGCTAATAGTGGAAACTATTTATGGATGATTATCATATAGGTGAATTTCTGGGATAAGTAAATAATTTCCTGTGCTTCAGAAGCCTGTTATATTAGGTCATCCAGCCAGCTATTCTTATTTGTTTGCCTTTGGGGAGAAGGCAACATGGTATCCATAACATCAGATTCAACCAAAAGAATTCAGAAAAAATTTTTTGCAGAAAATAAAAAGTTATTCAAATAGTTAGAAAAATCTCAGTGGATTTTGTTTCTGTTCCCGATTGAAGGCCTTCTGTAATGTAGCAATGTTAATTTTGAACGGTAATTTCTTTTGTAATATGCAAAAAATATGCTTGCTTGGGTTTGGTTAGTCATGTAGTTTAAGTAATTAGGCATTACAAGCAGTATGCCATGTGATTTATGGTTTACTGGGTGTAAGAGTGTAAATTATGAATATTCACAACAAATTGTTTGCAATCCATTTATGGACCAACATTTATTTGCAGAAAGTTGCAAATAATTGTCAATGTCTGTAGCACCCATTGCCTGATCTGGCTTAAATTACAATTTGATGCTTTGTTTACCATCCAAAGTGTTGTCCTTCTATCGATGAAATCATTGGGTTGTATCTGGAAGCATGATTTGACACAACTTAGAGCAGAATTTGACCTAAAGTTTGTCAGGCTCCTGCACACTGCAACTAAACAACTGAGCTTTAATTTCTCTTTTTAACATTTTGTTTCCAAAGAAAATACCAGTCACCAAACACATCACTGTGCTATGTTTAAATCAGTGTGGCCCAGTGAACCCCCGAAAGCTTGGGTAATTTTCAGGCATCTCCTTGAGCTCCTTCTCTGAATGATGATTGGTGTACTGCAGAAGGCATGTGAAATCAGGGTTGCTTCAATGCCATGTTTATCTTTGCTCAGATAAATCCTTGTCTTATTTTTAAACATTGACCGTTTCAGAGAGCCAAGTGGGGGTAAACAGTTCTGCACAAGGACGAAGTATCTCCTACTGCACAGGTCATGGCAGTGTATGGGCACTAATCCTAGGGGGTCTATCATAAGAGTTTGATAATAGCATTATTCAAATACTTTGAGTCCTTGCTGGCATCGTTGGCATTAATGTGAGTATAGTCAAGTGCCAAAATTATTTTGAGGTCCGTTTTAAAACTTCTGAGAGACCGGTACAGAGATTTCCTAGAAGTATTTTCTTTGGACAAGGGTATTATCCTAACATAGTTTACTGGAGCCAGTAAATTTCTTTCCAAAAAGTGACAAATAATAAATTTTGTTTGTCTAGTTGTATCAATAGTTTAAAATCTTTTCCAATAGCTGTTATAGGAGATAAAAGGCTGCAAAAACTCAAATCTATTCACAAATATTTATAAAGACTCAAAACTTAAAGTCTAAACAAGTAATAATTAATACTCCCTAGCCTTTATATAGTGCTTTTCTTTAGTTGATTTCAAAATACATTACAAAGGAGGGCAGAATAATATTCACCACGTTACAGATGTGGAAACTGAGGCAGAGAGCAGGGACAAGGCTTACCTAACATTACCCAAAAGGCTAGTGGCAGAACAAAGGCACAGAACTCAAGTATTGCTCTAAAAAAGAGGCTGAGGCTTGAGATTCATGTATCTCTCTCTGTTTTAGAGGGTATGCCTAACTAGTATTTAACTTTGTTCCTCTGTCCAGAGCTCCAATCATTCATGATCCAAGATTTTTAATGCTACATACTTGTCCTGACTTTTTTAAAATATTCACTACTCTTTCTCATTTATCACCCTGGCTCCTGAGGCATTGGCCCATTCCTCTACTGGGTCTGGTTCTGAGCTTTACTGTCATTCCTTGATTTACACTTTCAGTAGTAAAATCTGAGTAACATTTGTCTGGTGCAACTGCTGATGTTTCTTTCCAAACTCCTGCTGCCCTTTAGATCATTCACAAGGCTGCACATACTATTACATATGTGCATGGGGATTTAGGAATGCATCTCCCCTAGTACCAACAATAAGTTTGAAAGCAAATTCCTACTTTCTGATGGGAATATGTTGCTTTATACGTCTGCTGAGTTTGAAGCAGACTACAGAGAACACAAAGATAACTTATTTGTTATGAAATGCCTTTGAGTTTATCTAGATTCCTTTTGTCTGGCTGTGTCCAAAGAAGTTATTCATTTAAGACAATAAAGGATAATATAAATGTAGTGGAGAGCTTCCAGAGCTGAGCTCAGAATGTAAGGGTCTCCCTTAAAAGTGTTGAATCCAATGGTTTTTCTGCAGTGTGACTTCTTCTGTGGGGAAATTATTGGCATTATTGAGCTGTTTTTCATTAATTCATGTGAAATATATTTTGTAAAAAATACAGATCAGCTGACCTTGCTTCTCTCAAAATGTATCTGAGGCTGCTATTCAACATGCCAATCAGTTGTCCTATGGTGCCAGCACTGATTGCAGAAATTGATTGATTGAGCTGGCACAGCAGGTTACAAAAGAGCTAATTAAAATCAAAACAAAACCCTTGGAGAACACAGCAAATAGTGGTGAGAAAAATAAAAGGCAGGTGTAGGGCACATTACCAAGCAAGCTACAGCACACAGATTGTGTTTTTAAGTATTGTAGTAATTTATGGAATGGGACAATACTCAATTAGACATTTCAGATGTAGCTATCCATCGTTCAAGGTGCACATATTTATTTATGGAATGCAAAAGCACATTTAAACCTAGGGTTGCTGATGTTGCTAGCTCAAGCTTCTTTGATGATCTCAACTACTCTGACATGGTGTTACACAAGGAGAGGGGACTGGAACCTAAAATAGCCTATCAAAATAAAGTAATTGAATCCTGACAAAGTTCATCATCCAAAAAAGATGGCAGCCTCTTGGCCAAAAAGAGATGGAAAAACCTCTACTTTTATTCACTGGACCTCCAGAATCTGCCTTGATCCACTAAGTTCTCTAAGCTGCAAGCCTGATATCAAATATCTTTCATCCTTCTTTAATTGTTATGCAACTTCCACCATTTCCCTGGCCTTAACAATATTGCCTCATCTTATCCAGCATGACCCTCATCTAGCTGTCTTTCGGACAAGTGTCAGCTTCTGTGAGGCACTGGGTAAGTTTGTAAGTTGTTCTGGACTGATGAAATGGAGTGTGGAGCACAGTATCATTCACTTCCTGAAGACCCTGCTGCTCCACTGATTCATATATTTATTTGAAAGAGGGATGATATTATGGAGTTCTGTGGAACTCTGCATCAAAGTCCTTAATTGCTCATTAGCATTTCCTGAGTATTCTCAGAGAAAAAAGCTACTTGAGCAATTCCATCCTGAACCAGGGCCACTGGCATGTCATCATTACTGTGGTGTCAACATTGGCATAGGCAGTTTATAAATCTAACAGAATCAACAGGGACATTTGATCTCCTTACAACACCAGGAGGACAATCTCAACAAAGTAGACCAGGCTGACCACCTCAGTCTTCATAGCATTTCTAAATCTGAATTGGCTAGGAGTCAAAGAAATCCAAGATTTAACCATGTTACATGGCAACTGCTTCCTTGGCAACTGCTTCCTTCACACAGCACACAGTCAACCTGTGGAACTCCTTGCCAGATGATGTTGTGAAGACCATGACTTTAACAGAGTTCAAAAAAGAACTAGATAAATTCATGGAGGTTAGGTCCAGCAATGGCTATTAGCTGGGATGGGTAGGAATGGTGTCCCTAGCCTCTGTTTGTCAGAGGCTGGAAATGGATGACAGGAGAGGGATCACCTGATGATTACCTGTTCTGTTCACTCCCTCTGAGGCATCAGACTTTGGCCACTGTTGGAAGACAGGATACTAAGCTAGATGGATCTTTGGTCTGACCCAGTATAGCCATTCTTATATTCTTATGAACATTCTCTGCCCTAACAGATAAAGATTAAACAAAGAAGAATGGTTGGTGAGATTCTCAGAATCCAGAGTCATTTTTTGGTTCGTGGGCTGAATGTCACTTCTTTTCCTTTATCTCCTGGATTGAGGCACTGATAGTCTCCTCCCATAATAGTCACAATGTCTTCCCTCTAGCTTTTAATATGTAGGAGAGAGACAAGTCCAGATGGCAGGTAATAGGTTGGTGCTCCCTTAGCACCTCCAAAATTTCTAAGTGGAACCTGCTGAAGCTCAAGCAGTGGAGATTCCATTTTTTTTCTGTTTCATAAACCTTCCCATCATATTCAAGATTACACCATCAAATTCAAGTGGAAAAGACATGAAACAGTTCTTATTTTCCAATATGACAGTCACTTTAAATTGCTGTCCCTAAACTGAAAAAGGAGTTTGTAAGTAACAGACCAGGATCAGCTGCTTGATTTCTCCTTGGTAGATTAATTTTCCTACTTGAAATTGTGTCACTAAGATCTTACCACTGCAAAAAAAGTGTACTCCTACACTCCGGAGGATAGTTGAAACATAACCGAGTTGTCCTGTGGGCTATAAGAATTTTTTTTAGTACTTCCAATCTTTGAATATTTCTTTCCTAGCAGATGTGCAATTATGAAGATGATTCATCATTTTTGGAGAGTTTTTGCTTCGTTTTAGACAGCCAAAGGTTCCCCTGAGTGCACTATAGTATTTTGATAGGTCCTAGAGGCAAGTTAGGCTGATGGGATGATGGGGCAAGTGGGAGCACTTCTCAGCAGAAGCATAAACTATGTACCTAAACTCTCCTTACTGAAGCATGCAGCAGGAAAATGCCAGGGACAGGTGTTTGCGTGGTAAAGATGCCGAAACACTTACCAGCTTATGGACATCTAAAAGTGCAGACTATGTTAAAATATTAATGCTGTCTCTCATTTTAGTGTCAAAGAGGAAACAGTCATATTTTTCATTGATTCAGAGGCCGGAAGGAGTCATTATCGTCTTCTGGTCTGACTTCCTGTATAACACAGGCCATAGAACTTGCCCAAAATAATTCCAGAGCAGATATCTTAGAAAATCACTCAATTGTGATTTAAAAGTTAGCATTGATGGAGAATCTACCATAATCCATGGTTAATTATTTTCACTTTTTTACATGTTTTCATCTCACTTCCCATTTGAATTTGTCTAGCTTCAACTTCCAGACATTGGATCATGTTATATTTTTCTGTGCTAGACTGCAAAGAACTGTATTAAATATTTGCTCCCCATGTAGGTACTTCGAGACTGTAATCAAGTCACCACTTAATCTTCTCTTTAAGGTATACAGATAGCGCTCCATGACTCTATTACTATAAAGCATATTTTTCAGTCCTTTAATCATTCTTGTTCTGTTCTGCACCCTCTCCAATTTATCAACATTAACTTTACAGTCAAAGGGCCTGAATCTGCTTCTCATTTTCACTGATGTTAAAGAAATCAGGATCCGGCTCCAAGACTGTCAAAGGCATTCAAAAGCACTTGACTGTTCAGTTTTACTTTTTTTGTTCTAAGCTTCAAGTTTCCACAATAGTGCTCAATTGATAACATGATTTAAATGTAAATACAAATTGAGAGTCCTCTATGAATTCTCCCTTCTCCCAGTCTACATGATCCCCTGTTTTATTAGGCCTTGGTTAAAAAGGACTTCAAAAATAATAATATTGTTTTCCCCCTCCCAGATGCACTCTTAAAATCAGTTCCTCTTTTGCCCTGACAGTTTACACAAATATTGACTCTAAAAAAAATCCTAATATTTTCCTTCTACAAACAACTCAAAATGTTTCTGCTGAACTTTCCTGCTTCTCACTAGTATCCCTTTGAGACAGGAACGGGCTTTCTTCAGCATGGGACTAGCACTTAATGGCAGCAATAGTGGTCTCTCTGTGGGAGACAAACCTGAGGGCCTTTGAAAGCAGTTCTTCCACCAGAGACCAACCCTGTGTAGAGAGCAGCTTGCTACTGCTCTAGTATTTTTACAAGATTATTTTTTAAAAAACGTATTTTGTGGTCAGGTTTATGTATTGTTCAAAAACAGCATTATCCATCGAGATTTGCAAATGTGTTTTCAGGGATAAAATAATACTATAATGACTTATCATTGGAACAGCAGTATTTTTCCCCCTCGACATTCTGAAAACAAAGCAGGAGCCTCCAAGTTACACATACAAAATTGAATCACTTTAAAATCACCCAAGTTTTAACTTTGTTAAAAGTGTTATATAAGCGTGGGGCAGTATAATTCATCATTTCATTTGGATAAGCATTCCCTGAAACATTAGGATGCCAGCCTGATTACAACAGAATGAACTTCCTGTCAAAGGAATGGACAGTGCTGTTTTGTGAAGGTGGATTTGGGATAGCAGTCCTTGGAGCATGAAGACCTGCTGGTCTGCTGGTGTCTTTCTTTTGTCTACTGTACTCATTTGCAGAAAGATTTTTTTTTTTTGTAATTAAAGTTAAAAATGTGCCTGAAATCAAGGCTGATTGAAGAATTTGGGTCCATTGTGTAAACTTGTCACATTATGTTAGTGTTATTCAACAATCCTGGCAGTTCTGTCACAGTGCCAATAGCTCTATGTAATGCTATGTCTGTTCTTGGAGTAAGAGGGTGTGATTCCCAACTGAGAGAGTCATACTAGTATTAGCTGTCTTTGAGCTACCAGCCTAAAAATAGTAGCCATGATGGTGCAGGCAGTGGATGACAGCATGAGTATACCTATGTGAACTGGGAATAACCCCCCATAGCACCAAGTATGGACATACCCCCAAAGATGACTTTCAGGATGGGCATCACTTTTAAAGGTACAGGACACAGTCAACCTAAAACTCACCTATTACTTCTATTCTGTGTTACTAATAACACATTTACAAAATGAAAATCATCTTTTCAAATGTAATATACTTTTCAGTTATTTACTATCTGCATTTCACACAGCTTGAATGTTGCTTTTGATTTTCTGGTTCATTCATACAGCAGCAACATGCTGAAGCATTTGGATTCAGAAATCTCCCTGGAGAAATGGTATGATAAAGCAGTGATTCAACGATATCTTTATCATCATGGAAACACTTCTATTAACATTAAGTAATGGGAGAAAAAAACATATTTTTTAAATAATATATGTATGTGTAAACATATTAGACATGTTTCTTTAACTACCATAGAATCATAGGCATGAGAAATGGTATGACAGGTACACAAATCCTACACCAAGAAAGAAGTGGTTAAAGAGCAATATTGGGATCAGGTAGTCTCACCTCTCCACACCAGTGAGTCACGTGAGTTGTGGAGGAAGAACCTTAAAGGGAGAAGCCCAGTTCAAAAGGACCCAGCCCAGGGAGGTGGATCAGTCTGAGAAAGGAGAACTGCAGAAGATGAAGCTGGGTTGGCAGAGGGCTCCTGCAAACACTGTGTGATAGCACTGAAGACACTGGGCTCATGAGATCCTCTGACAGGAGGGAGACCAGGGACACGTTTGAACTATTTTTGTGTTGTGTCTTTGCTTTGTTAACTTTCCTCTGAGCCCTGAAGAGGGACGGAGAAGAAGGCCTAAAGACAAACCTTGGTAAAGAAGTAGGGGGCTTGAAGAATTAGACTTCAATTGCCTGTTCCAAGGACTCTGGGCTGGAACCTGGGGTAGAAGGAGGGACAGGCCAGCAAAGAAAGGGCTGATGATGGCTTCAGATGAGGGTCATAAGGCTTAGTGGAGCCCTAGCACAAGGCTGTTGGACTGTTATCGGACTTGGCTCTCACAATCCCAAAGGGATGAGACTAGAAAGTGACCTGGCCAGAGGGCTGAATCACGAGACCGTGGGGAGCCACCAGCAGACCTGCAAAATAAATTGGAGTCAGTGGGGAAAAATGCTGTCTCACTGAAGTCAGTCGGAGTGTTGCCATTGGCTATACGAGGTTCCAACCGGATAGGAAGAGATTTGGGCCACAATTGCACAGTGTGAAAAACAATATAAAGCTGTAGATTTCCAAGGAAAACTCATCATCAGTCTACAATATTTTACCAGTCACTTTAATTGTAATGCTTGCCACCACGAGGTGGTAGACTTCTTCAGTTAATCATCCCTGTTAGATAGTGTTGGGATCCTGTAGGAATAGAGCTAAGATGCAGGATAGAGAGGTTCACAGGGTGTCCAATCCCTGGAAGAAGGCTTAGGGTAGAAAGGACTCTATGCTTGGGGAAAAGGCTTGGGCTGGTGTTAATATGATGCCACTCCAAAATCTTTTGCTGATAAACCCCAAGGAGGGGTGTGAGAGTTGATCCTATACAGCATGTTTGGAAGCTAGGTGTGAATGTGATGGCTGAAACACAAAAGAGTGATAGTCATGATAACATTGAACATTCCTGTTAAAATAATTGTTATAAATTGTCATGGCGCACTCTGCTCCAGAATGAAGAGAAGGTCAGGGGAGCACTGCAGCAGCAGTGAGAAAAGCAGTATTTTCTGCAGGAAAGGATGGATGTACAGGTTGCTGAGTCCTCATTCCTTCTCCAAAACCTCATTAGTTTTGGACCACGTTTCTCCTGCTCCAAGGAGTGGGAGGTGTAAGTGGAATGGTCAGAAGTCCCTGAAAATGCAAGAAAACAGGAGGAAAGGGACAAAAAGGAGTGTAAATCTTGAGCCTTTTTGAGGGCATGTAAGGGAAGTTCTTTATGTTAAAGTCATATGGAATTTAACAGATATGAAACCAAAAGAGTTTTGTGTCATTACTCTAAATATAGAGAGCGTTTAACAGAGTGATATCCTGTCTAAAGAATTATGTTCTCTGCTATTGAATTTTATAGCATGGTTTTAAAAAATGTACTGAAAGGTTAGCATTCTGTATTAAATTTGATAAAACTTAGAGCATGTTCAGGAGCACTTTGTAGGTTTTGTCAAAATTCCCAAAGTTTTGCAAATTTTTAGTTACATTTGTCATAAAGTTCTAGCAATTTTGAAACTGTGCTCACTATAACACTACCAGCGAAGTGTGCTGAAATAGAGCAGAAACAAACACATCTCCCAAACAAACCTTGTATGGGTGGTACTCAGGGGTGTTGTTGGGCAAACCAGGATAGAACTACGTGGCTGCTCAGAGAGGTGTGAAAATACTCTCATTTCCAGCAACACTGAGGAAATGTGTGTTTGTCCCTAAATTGCAAAGTGCTAAATCTGTTAAAGTTTGCTATCAACAGGATGTATAAATTGTTGTGCTACAAAACTCTTATGGGCTGCAAAAATCTTTCAAATCTCGCCAGCTTCATGTGCATGCTTTTGAGCAGGGGTAGAAATATCATGAAACTCTGTGTTTGCCAGCAAAAAGGCAGCATTTCTCAGAGGATCAATGCTCGTGATAACATTGTTCTCCTTATGAAAATACTCCCAAAGCAAATATTTTTCACTTTGGCTTTTGTTCTGCTTGCCAGAGCAATGGATCATTGTAAGAAAGAATCCAATTCGGCTCAGTTTAAGCCCGAGAAATTTAAATTCCAAGCTCCTTGAAGCAGGGAACTTTCAGTTGAGGATTTTTGTTTTTCTCATTTTTTGTTTTGTTTACAAGAAGCATAGTGATGCTTAAAGTTTACAGGTTGAACCTCTGAGGTCTGGGACTCTCTGGTTCAGCAACATCCATGGTCTGGCAATGGACCCCAGTGGCCCTGGCAGCCCCAGAGTGGCAAAGCCTCAACAGTCCTGGGGCAATGGAGGTCCCAGCAGTCCCAGGGCTGGCTGCGGAGCCAGGAGCCCAGTGGTTGGGGTCAGGGAAGCCCTGTTGCTGGGAAGTGAGCCTGCCCAGTCTGCTGATGAACCCAGGAGAGCCCAAAGTCCATGAGCGGAGGGGTGGAATTAACCTCTGGCAAACTCCCTCATTCAGGACTGGTTAGGGCCGGAGGGTGCCATTTGGTGGCCTGTGTGACATGCATTGGTGAAAGCCCTCATCACATTTTTTGTACAAATGGGCACCTATGCTGACAGTCTTAGAGAAGACACCATGCTCTGAAGTAATATAGAGACTGAATGACCCAACCTCCCCAGAGCTGGAATGAAGAACAATTATGGAGTAGTGTGTGATCTTGTCATGCCATTGTTAGTAGTGTATCTGTCTTAGGGCTTAATAAAGGATTGGTGTTTCCAGATCTGTCGATCTGGCACCTTACAGGAGCATTAAAATTAATTGCAAAGATTTTAAAATGAAAACATTGTATCACTTATTTGAATGGGACTTAATATCACAAGCTCTGGATATGTGATTTTATTAAAAATTACTGTAAAGGCGGGGTAGCTAATTTTCAAATTTAATTATTTCTGTGATTTCTTTCCAGATAAAAAGATCAGTATTATTATACATTTGTGTTAAAGAACAGTTGTCAAACTGAAACTTTTTTAAAAACAGACATTTTTAGTATGGAGTATGGCAAAATAGGTGTCTGGAGCTCTATGAAAATTGTGGTTTTGGAGCTGAGAGCTAAAAATTGACTGAATATGTTAAATCATATTTCATCCTAATGTGAATTTTTACAGACCATGATATTAGACTCTGAAAATTGATGTTCAAAGTGGGAATACTGGCAGACGAACAGGCATTTATAAGAAGCATATTTATTCTACTCAAAATGCCAAGGGAGAAACTATGCTACTTCCCCAACTGTGTGGTCTTGGCAGTCTTTTGTAAATTCTATCTTGTGAGCTATTTCACTAATAAAATTGAATCTTTTTATTCTAATCCTACATTTATTATAGAGCGAAACTACCACCAGGATGGAATGGGGCTGGTATTATGAACCAACACAATAAAAATAATAGGTAGAATACAATTATTGTGTGTCAGAGTTTGCCCAGTACATTCCAATTATTCAATTTGCTAAAGTGCTGTGTTATCTTTGAGGATAATTGAGGACCTCAATTTTGCATTACATGTAATAGATTGCTTTTTCAGTTATACACCAGCTCACAGCTTCATGATGGACCATTAGTTCAGTAATTTCACACAGGGTATAATGCCATATATTGAATCACCCATCCCATTTTCTGCAGCCTCTGACATTTCCCTCCTGTCTACATTGCTGTTAAGTGTATGACTGCAGCTGAGATAGGAATGCCTGCACTAGCTTTAACCTCGCTATTATGGATAAAAATTGCAGTGAAGACATAGACATAGTGTAGCTGCATAGACCTTGCATAGGCTAATGACTAGAATACATATTCCAGGTACAGGGCAGGTTTGTACATCCCACTCTGAAGCATACTAACGGCTGCTTAGCTTACAGGAGCTTGCATGTCCACGAGTTGGCCTTCCTTACTGCAGCTGTGATGGACATAAAATCCCACCGTGGACTTGTAGGTCCTGTATGTGTTTGCACAATGCCTTTAGGTCAGCTAAACATAAGACCTTACCACTTATTCTGCATGTACACAAGCTTTGTATTGTCAACTCCACTGAGAAAAGAGAAGCCTGCCATCCTTCTGCAGTGTATTGTATTATTTTAAAGTGTTTACGTATTGTCAATTTTTTAAATGCACAATGTTGTCATTAAGGAGCACTTTTTCAAGTGAAGTGATTTGGGTAATGAAGCCTTTATTGACCTCATAGGCCAAAATATTAGACCAGTTACTTTGCTACTCAAAACTAATGACCTTTTTAAAGATACTACTCCTTTCTACTTTGCTGAGCAGTTAACACTGCTATTATTAGCTCCTTACAATCATAAATAAGATTCTTCAGTCTCATTTGCTGAAATGGAAGCTGGACAGCTAGGGCCCAGACATACAAATTCTATTTGTATTTCATCTTTTCTTTCAGAATGATTCATAACATATATAGAAGATAGACAAACTTCCCATCCCCATCCCCAGCCTCCCAGCTATCTTTCCCAAAGGCTATGTCTGTACTACAAAGAAAAGCTAGAAAAGATATGCAAATTGTGGTTCACAATTTGCGTATCTTTTTCTGCTTTTCTTCTGAAAGAGGCTTTTCTGACATTTGGCTTGTCTACACGGGGCCAAATGTCAGAAAAAACCTTCTGTCAGAACATCCCTTTTTCCTTGTGAAATGAGGTTTACAGGGATTCCGACAAAACATGTCCGCTTTTCCGACATTTTTTTCAGAAAAACAGACGCATTCCTTGGATGCGGAAGAGCTTTTCCAGGGTACCTCCGGTATCCTGGAAAAGCGCTGTAGTCTAGACGTACCTCTAGTCCCTGACAGTATTGGCTATTCCTTCATGACTTTATTAACATGTTATCTTAATTAATTATTTTATTAGTTTGTTTGTTTGATTCTTTCTAACCTTTGATATGATATATTTAGCAACTCTATCTGTGCTGGAAAAGGTGCATCATTTCTTAAATTGCAAGCTCTTTGGAGGCAGAGTCTTTAATTCTAGCACAGAGGGGCACTGGTCCATATGCAGAGTCCCTAGGCACTGCAATAATGCACAGAATAAATAATCACAATAAAGCAGCTAAGCAGAAGTTGCAGTGACATTTTCAGGAAGTGGTTCCGCCTCC
This sequence comes from Pelochelys cantorii, assembly GCA_032595735.1. NCBI lineage: Eukaryota > Metazoa > Chordata > Testudines > Trionychidae > Pelochelys > Pelochelys cantorii. The sequence goes on from CM064330.1 coordinate 62,440,755, forward strand.
AAAAAAGAATTTTATTTTTATTGGCTACATGCATTTATGTGAGGAAAAAAAGTATATCCACATAATACTATTAGCAATAATAATGTCACATTTTCCTTTCTAAGGCCTATACAAAGAAGAGTCAAAATGAAAGGAAAGTTCTATTCTGTGCTAGCACAGTGAATATGTTCATGCTCCCTTTTCATATAATTGACACCTGAAATTAAATCCAGGTCTAGAGCTTTTCCAATAAAATTTGTCAAACTGATTTGATGAATTTGCAATAATTTCAAAATAAACCATTCAGATCAAAATTGTTTTTTTCTTCCTGTTCCAGTCAAGACATATGTGCTATTATTGAAGATGAGTCATCATCTTAATTTGTTTCCTCATTCTTATTTAAATAATAATGAGACATCCAGAATTAACCACTATTTCTACCCACCCTGGTATGTTAATTGGTTATCTAGAAATCCTTGGTAGTAATATTTTACTTTGATGCCTTAGAAATTAAAAGTGCAAAATTCTTAATTGGCTTTTGGTGGCACGGGGCCAACAAAATGCTATGTCTTCATACTACTGGACGTTGCTTTACTCTGCTTGTAAAAATAACATCCTGTTTTTCAAGGTGAGCATCTAGAGAGGCCTATTCTAAATAAGCAAGAATCTGAGATGAGGTAAGTCATGGCCTCCAGCATTTTCTGATCTGTTGCTTTGTGACTAAGAGTTCTGCAATGTGTTTTTCTTGCACATGTTGGGCCTCATTCTCCTCTCACTTAAACTGACTGAATAACTTCATAATTCCTTGTTTACACCAGCTAAGTAAGTTGAGATGCAGGTCCACTGCACAACTCTGACTTGTATGTAAAAGATAGCCTACAAAAATCCATAAAATATTTTTGGTAAAGCCCAATTTTAAAAAACAACAACCTTTTAGTGAAATCTCCAACAGCATGCCTAGGCCTAGGAAGCCAAAATATATAGAGCATATTGACAAAGGGCATTCTGGTGTTTCTTAGCTTGGCTTGCAGATGCAGCTATCATGTTTAAAGACAATTAAAATTGTCATTCTGTAGATATTAAGGTTATCTAACATGTGATTGGTATAAAATGGCCCTATCAGAAAAAAGTTAAAGTTAATTTCAGATTGATTCTTGAAAAGCAGCTTTCTGCATGCCAATGGTCACAGCACTATTTTATCACAGAACACATCTTGATATATTGAGAGAAACTCTACAAATCAGGCAAAAAATAACAAACTAAACACTGTTACTATAAATGTTAGTAGAGAAATGAAAATACTTGATGAAGTAATTAACTATTGTTTTAGGATTGCACAATGTTAATTATTTCATGACATTCAAGCCATCTTGGTTCAGAGTTTTGGTAGAGTTTAAATTAGGGGTTAAGCATAATTTTTAGTTACAGTAGAAATTAACTCAAACCAAACCCAAATCAAGCTTTTTTTTTTTTTTTAGCCTGAAAATTTTGATTAGTGTTACATTAAATTTTCGTTTGGCTTGCCTCTTTGTTTCATCTGCCCTGGAAGCAGAAATATCGAGTTACAGGCTATGTTTACATGTGCATTTTGCCAACAAAGCGAAACCCTCTCATTGGAGGTGTTCTGTAGTCCCACCCTCACACAGCTCTGCTGCTGGGGGGGGTGACCTCGTAGAGGGTGGCTCTTGGGGTGTTTGAAGGAAGGTATGAGAGGGGGTCGAGCACTGCCCAAGGGCTCAGGCACTCCCTCTCTCATTCTCTGTTTTGTGTGTGTGTGTGTGTGTGTGTGTGTGTGTGTGTGTGTCTCCTTCTGCAGGTTGTAAGGCCATCGATTCCATCCTGCTGCGTAGGGTCATCCGCCTGGGAGACCAGGATCCCATCATGGCTGGATTTGCTGCCCTGGGGTTCCCAAACTGTGGTGGAGCCATCGATGGAACCCATATTCCAATCCATGCTCCAGAGCATCAAGAGGCCCAATACATAAATTGCAAGGGCTACTTTCTATGGTGCTGCAGGCCCTGGTCGATCACCATGGACAGTTCACGGACATTTTTGTTGGGTGGTTGGACAGGGCACATGATGCCCGTGTGTTTCAGAACTCTAGCCTGTATGGAAAGCTGGAGGCAGACTCATTCTTCCTCCGCCGTGAATTTGCCATTGGGGATGTGCAGATGCCATTATGTATCGTGGGAGACACGGCTTATCCCCTGATGCCATGGCTTATGAAGCCTTATACTGAACACGTGGACCCCAGCAGGGACCAATTTAATAGCCTCCTGAACTGGGCCAAGATCCAGGTCAAGTGCACCTTCAGATGCTTGAAGGTGCGGTTCAGGTGCATGCTGACCTGCTTCGACATGGGGAAGTACAACATTCCTGAGGTGGTCGTGGCATATTGTGACCTCCACAACATTGTGGAAAGGAAGGGGGAGGCCTTCTTCCTGGGTTAGGCGGCAGATGCCGGCCACGAGGGGCAAGCCTTCCAGCAGCTACGGACAACTGACATCCGCCAAGCCCATCAGGCTGAGGTGCGCATCCAGGAGGGCCTGAGGGAGAGGTTCTCTCAAGGACCCCAGTAATTCTCCCCAGGGCCTCCCCAACAGGGGCCTCTGGCTTGCTGCCCTATCCCTTCCCCACCACAACCCCTCCCTTTGCCCCTTCCCTGACCTCTCAGTGTAAACACCTATTTGGTTTCCAACAAAACGAAGTCTGTATTTATCTTACATTAAGAAAAGGTGGGCAGGGGGAGAGGGGCTCATAACCTGGAGAGGGAGGGGGACTCGGAGTGGCATGTGGGGTGACTAGATGTGCCACCTTGGGTGCGGGGTCCTCATCAGAGTTGGGGTCCAGGGACCACAGAAGGGTGGGCAGGAGGGAGGGCTGGAGTGGGGTCAGGGATGGCAGGGTGGCAGGGAGAAGGGGGCATAGGCATCACATGGGGAGGGGACATGGGCATTTCTTGCCTTAAGGTCCCTCGAGCTGTGGCAGGTGGCATGGGTGGTGTGGCTCGCCCCTCAGTCCCGACTGGTCCAGCTGTAAAGAACACAAAGGGGGAGGGGAGGTCAGTCATCTATGCAGACAGTGTCACTGAGGCCATGCCCTTCTCTGTGAGCAGCGACCAACAGTCCACAGGGCAGAGGAGGGGGATGTCTCGGGAGCAAGGCCATGTCTGGCCTGCACAGCAGGCCCTGCCTCACGGGTCCCGAGATGCCCAGGGGATCATGCTACCTGCTTCCATCTCCTGCCTGAAAATAATCAGCATAACGGCTTTGTGCAAGAGGGTTTTTCTTGCGCAAGACGGGGCAGTGTAGCCAGCTCCGTCTTGCGCAAGAACCTCTTCCGCAAAAATGGCGGCTCATTAGTTATGCAAATGAGGCCCGGCGATATTCCACGCTGAGCCTCATTTGCATAGCTCTGGCGCAAGATCGCGCCAGTCTAGACACAGCCCCAGTGATTTGGATGACCACTAACCTGAATGGACAACTCTTCAGTCATTCATTACTAGCAAGGATGCATCACCTACCCTTCTCCTATCTTCTCCCCACCATCTAGTCAATTAGAGGGAAGGAGATTAGGGAGGGTCCAATGTGCATTTTAATATTTTTTTTCCCACCTTCCTCATGATCCTTCAATAATGTTTCTCATTTTTCCATTACCTAACTCCTAGCAGAGAATGCTGAATCAATAGGCACAATCAAGGGCAGGAGGTCCAGAAGAGGACTTGTTCCATTCTAAATATTTACTATCCTGCTGTTTTTTCCCCATCACAGTTGTCTCATATATCCTCATGCCATCTCTCTCCAACTTTCTTATGATGTGCACAATGTATTTGGGGAAATTCATCCTAAGATACTGTATTAATTCAGCAACGATGAAACCCAAAAGAGAAGATGCTCTTATTTAGGGAAGGATAGCTATTCATTTTCCTTTTGCAGATAACCTACTGCAGTGATTCTCAACCAGGGTTATGTATACCCCAGGTATGTACAGAGGTCTTCTGGGGAGGGTACATCAACTCATCAAGATATTTGCCTAGTTTTACAATAGACTACACAACAAGCACTAATGAAGTCAGTACAAATTAAAATTTCATTCACACAAAATGAGAAAGTAAGCATTTTTGCAGTAATAGTGTACTGTGACTTTTGTATTTTTATATCTGATTTTGAAAGCAGGTAGTTTTTAAGTGAGGTGTACTGTGGGGGTACACAAGACAATCAAACTCCTGAAGGGAGTACAGTAATCCGGAAAAACTGAGAACCACTGAATTATTGCATGTATAGTGGGGAGAACAACTTAGGCTTTTACAATGTGAGGAAAAAGTCCTCAGATCAAACTCTAATTATTAGCTGCTTCTCAGAGCAGGAAAGTACTGTTGGAATTTCTCACATAATTTCAGTTGGATTGCTCTACACGATAAATTGCCTTAAGTATATTTCTCACACATATACCTATTTTGGTACAGCTCTCTCTATTCCAGTGGTCTGGCAACATCTCTGGTCTGGCATGATTTTAGTTAGCTAGATGCCTACTTATCATGGATGTGGCCAAGTTTTCTGTGAGCCCATAAAGTTTGTTTACAGCCACCAGTTCTGGCTCTGTGTTCTGCGCTGTTGTTTCGCTCTGATTTACCCCTAAATGTCTTCTAAGAGCCCAGTAAGCAGTGGAAGTGTTTGTAATGCTGCGAGACAATATTGGCCTCCCATGATTTGGCAAATTCTCTGGTTCAGCTTTGGTCAGATCCCAGGGGTGCTGAACTAAAGAGGACTAAATCTGTACAGTTTAAATACGTGTTTGTGATGTAAAAATGTCTCCAGATCTGTCATGTTAATTCCCACTGTTTCAGCTCTGGACAAAATCTACAATTCCCTTCAGACACTGAAGTTGTAGTATCTAAAGTCATGTTTTTAAAATGACAGAGAAAATACCATGCCTTGGAATTTTTAATAAGTATAGTAAAGAAAATGGTGGTGAGTCAAATCTAAAACAGTGTCACATGCAGTCATGGCTTCTATTTTCAAATGATGTAGTGTGAAATCTTTTGTGTGTGGTTGTGCCCTTGCTGAAAATATATGATGTCATCTTCCTGGAAAAACCCAGCTGCTAGCTGTGACTGGCCTTTCTTTGGCAAAGTCCCCTGTGTTAAATCAATCACATCTTAGAGATCAGATCAGAACACATGCAAATCTCATTAAGATAAAATACATGTATAGTCTACAGCTGTACACAGCAGTATGCTCTTCTGTGACTAGTGATTCCATTTACTGTACTCTATCACTTATATGTCAGATATTAGGAATAGCATCAAATCATTTGTATGATTAAGGACTATTTAATGTGAGTAAGGGGGCAGAATCCATTTCCACAATTATAATCATTAGGGCTGTCGATTAATTATGATTAACTCAGATGATTAACACAAGACTAATTAACTAGATTGAGAAATAGTTGTAATTAATCACAATTTTAACTGCACAGTTAAACAATAATAGAATACCAGTTTTAATTTATTATAAATATTTTGGATGCTTTTCTATATTTTCAAATATATTGATTTCAGTTACAACATGGAATACAAAGTATACAGAGCTCACTCTATAATGTTATTTTTATTATACATTTTTGCATTGTAAGATAAACAAAAACAATAGTATTTTTCAATTCAACTTATATGTACTGTAGTGCAATCTTTTTTACTATGAAAGTGCAGTTTACCAATGTAGATTTAGTTTTACATGACTTCACTCAAAACCAAAACAATGTAAAAAAATGTAAGGCCTAAAAGTCTATTCAGTCCTAATTCTTGTTCAACCAATCTCTGAGACAGACAAGTTTGTTTACATTTATGGTCAATGCTGCTGCCCACTTCTTATTTACAATGTCACCTGGAAGTGAGAACAGGCATTTGGTGTGACATGGTGTTACAAGGTCTTTGTGAGCCAAATATGCTAAACATTTGTATGGCCCTTTGTACTCTGGCTACTATTTTAGAGGACTTGCTTCCATACTGAATTTAAATTGGTATTCTATTATTGTTTAACAATCCAATTAACACTGTGATTAATTGCAACCATTTTATTCTTGTTATTAATTGTGATTATATTTTAATCATTTGTCAGTCTTAGTAATAATTCTTCAGAATGAGCTGGAGTTATGTGAATCCTGCCCAAATATCTCCATCTATTTTGTGGCTATATGCAAAGGCGACCCAATGTGAAGTTATTAGGTTCTGCTGGGAATACATCAGAGGTTGGGGACATAACTTTGGGATTCATATTCTGAGCATGCTGCTAAGCTCTGCTCTTTGTAGGATCCTGCATCCAGCATGCAGAGATTTGTAATGGATGGGAGTCAGCCAGGGGCTTTTAGAGCCTTTATCTCATCTGAAGATGATGAGGAAGATTTCACCAGTCATGGAGTATGCTCCTAACATCAGGCTGTAATAGTGGTTCTGTACTTTTGGTTTGTGATTTGGAGGAGGAAGAAGAATTTCTTCCTTTCCCATTCTCCAAAGCACAAAATGCAGGCTGGGGTCAAAGGATGGCCGATTGTCCTTTCACTTTTTATGAGCAATTACTTACTAATAGGCTTGCTTCCTGTCAGAAATATGTCAAGCTTATTTTTTATTAAAGTTGACTTACAGTAAACATTCCTTCAACATTTTTCATGATTCCTGCATCAAATTGTGGTATTCATATATGCAAGGAATTTTCCAAGTTAAAAAAATGCCAAAATCTTTTGGAGTTTATGCTTTTGCCAGCTGTAAGTTCCTTTTGTTTATTATCCTGCTTAGGGATGTTAAATTTAGTTTAATCAACTAATCGACTAGTCTATGGATTTTCCATTGACTAGTCAATTAGTCAATAAGTGGGGAAGCCGCAGTGGGATTAGCTCCCCAAAAAATGAGGTTTACGCGGCTTTTCGACAAAAAAAATGCGTCTAAACTACTTTCACTTTCAAAAGCTCTGCTTTCAAAAGTGCGATCAGAAGAAGATATGCAAATTCCCACAGAATTTGCATATCCTCTTTTGACTGTTCCACGTCGTCTAGATAAGACCCCAGATGCTGCACCTCTGCTTTTTAAATGTCTTAAGTGCTTGCCGACTCTTAATACATTTAAAAAGTTGGTGTGCAGTGGGGGGGACCTGGCATGAGCCGAGAATCAGTGTCTCAGCTTGTTCTGGGTTCCCCCTTCCCCGCCCCCCGCTGTGCTTCTGATTTTTAAATGTATTAAGAGCCAACAGGCTCTTAACACATTTAAAAAGCTAAAGTGCAGTGGAGAGGGGGGCCAGCGCAAGCTGGGAATCAGCTGTCTCGGCTTCCACCAGATCCCCCTTGCTGTGCTTCAGCCTTTTACATGTATTAAGAGCTGACATTTTTTGAGGTTTACGCGGCTTTTCAACAAAAGGGAGGTACGCCGAAAAAGCCAGGTCTAAACTACTTTCACTTTCGAAAGCTCTGCTTTCGAAAGTGCAATCGGAAGAAGATATGCAAATTCTCACGGAATTTGCATATCCTCTTTCGACTGTTCCACGTAGTCTAGATAAGCCCTGGGACTGAGCATGAGATGGAAATCAGCTGATTCCTGGCTTGCGCCCAGTCCCTGCTAACCCCCTGCCTCCCCTACCCCCATGGAGATGGTGCTGGGGGGAACTGGATTTTAAGCCAGTTCCCCCCCAACACCAGCTCCTGCTCCCCCCCTTGCTGCCTCTAATAGAAGTGAGGGGTGAAGCGACTAGTCAACCATCCGATAAGCAAAAGCTTATTGCATAGTCACCTAGTCAACTAGTCGCTTACATCCCTAATCCTACTACCTATCATTCTAGTATTAGCAAAGTCTTAGTAATAATAGTCACATAGGTCCTATGAAATCTACCCCATTCATTTTTATGACAGCTCGGTGGAGGGATCTCACCTCTTTCATCATGCATACATCTGAGTATGTGCTGAACTAGTTTCATTTAAAAATCTTTCCAGGAATAAATGAGATGGGGAAAAAAACCTGCATGAATATAAACATTATTCTGAATATTAGGCACCAATGTGAAACTCTTCTTGCTTATAAATTGTATCATTTTACAATGTCTTGAGAGAGCATACCTCCTCTGTAGGATGGGATGATAAGATTTAATTTTTGGGAATTGACTATCCTCACTTTGGATTTTCTTGAGAGAATGCATCCTTTCTAATTCTCTCTCTCCCTCTCTCTCTGTCTGTCTCTCCCTCTCTGTAGGCAGGTACATATATATATGCGTCACACACATTAACCCAACATTTCAACTTACCCTCCATTTTTGGGAAGGGAGGGAGGAGAAATGTGCCCAGGAAAAGGGGGAGAAACTATATTTTAAAAGGGCAATCATATTAAAGTGTAGTGTGTAGATGAGACAGAGGAATAAACCACTGATATCCTTAAAAGATGCACAGTTTTTAAATGATTCTACCGTTTCCAGCAAAATTCCCCTTTATGCACACAGAATATTGCTGAAAATGATCACCTTTTTAAAAGGGTAAGACTCTTTCATTGTATTTTCCCTGTATTTGTGTGGGCTTTTTATTCAGCCTGATATTAGTTTCATGAAATTAACATAAGAACAACCATGCTAGGTTAGTCCAAAGATCCATCTATCCCAGGATCCTATAACGGCCAATACCAGGTGCCCTAGAGGAAATGGACAGAACAGGCAACCATCAAATCTTCCAAATTTCTGGAATTAATTGCTTTTGGATGCAGGTCATATACACTTCTTCAAATCCAAATATATAATACAGATCCTTAACTGATCACATTTTGTACACACACATTCCTTTTTTTGTAATAGAATAACAAATGGCCTTTTTCTATAATCCAATCTCCACTGTGATAGTTTCTCAGTGTAATACTTTGAGAATTCTCAGAGACTTCTCTGAGCATTGTCAGTGCTGTCCCCAAAGGTTAATTTTTTCCACACGAAGAGGAAAATGTATAATTTTGAAAAAGGATTAGCTTTCAGGATGCCGTTTTATGGAGGGTGAAAGGAAGATTACTTGAAATTATCTTCACATAAAAGGCTTTTTTGGTGTCCGAATATTTTTCTGCAGTAACAATTTTTATTATTTTTTAGGCAGAAATGAATTTCTTATTGTGGTTTCCATGTTTTGCATTTAATATACTTTTTTACATTATACACTAGATGTAATATATGGCAGCAAAACAATTTCTAACTCTCAACAGATGAAACAGATTAACTTAAAACCCAGAACTGAAATTGTGTCCTTCACCTGCTGAAAATGTTTCCCACAGGGTCCTTCTAAGAAATCAAACCCAAGTATTATTTCACATTGGCTCGTATAAATGTTGTCTTATGTTCTTGAGGAAAAATTGTCCCCTTGGGAAATTCTTTTTATTGCATACACCACAGTGGAGGATAATCCATGCATCATTTCTCAAGGAAATGATAGTGGGATTGCTTGTTACATCTTGGCAGGACAAGCCCCAAATTAAAAAACTGGTGTAGATATCCAAAGAAAGGTAAAAATTAAATAATCAGATACGAAATGTGATTTTCCAAAACACCCACAGTGATGCAGCTGCCATGTTCATAGCCCTAAGAAATTACTTGAAAATTTATCTAAAGATCAACTCAGTATTGTCTCATTAGTAATTTACAAATGTGCTGCCACAGCAAGAAAAAAAAATCACAAAAAACAATAGCAAATAAATGGAGAATTTCAAAAGAAAAAATGATAACACCAGAACCTTGCTTAGACCTTGTAATTTCTGGACATATGCATATCTAATTTAATTAAACTAGCCTATTCTGTCTCTATCTATTGTAAACACTTTGGCTAGATAGAGCTCTATTTAGGGTTTTATACCCCTGTGGGCACTTAAACAAGGACATTTGGCATAAGTCTAGATTCTCTCCAAGTCCAGAATCCATTTTCATAGGATCTGGTAAGAAGACGTCACTGAGTCAGTTATGACATCCTAATTCCATGGACTAGTTTCTTTAGCCCCAGCATGAATTAGAGCAAATAAGGAACTTTTCCCACTTACCTTGGCAAACTACTCTCCCAAAACTCTGCACGCCAGCTAAGTCTCAGCAGAATGGAGATCTGCTTTCCCCCGCCTTTCCCTTCTTCACTCCATCCACGGAGAAAGAAAAGGACAAGAGATCAGTGAGATAATCTTGGTTTGAAAATGTCATCCAGGCTACAGAGTCAAAATATTTGTGAACCCTGTGGGTTCACATCACTATAGTTCCTCTCTGTAAACTGTCTTACGTCACAGACTAACAAGGCTGCGATCTTTTGTTCTGGTGTTTACAAAAAAAATGATGTTATTAAAACTTTGGAAATAGTGTTTCTTTTAAACTTATTCTCATGAGTCTAAAATATAAAAATTTGAACTGAAGAGGAAAGACCTCGTACTGTCAGCCCACTTCATAGAGGGATGATCCTGTAGCAGAGCAGACTTGTCTGGTGGTATTAGTAGATGTTGACATCTGTGGTAAATAGGGATAGAACTGATTGAAATCTAGTATGTTAGTTTGGTGAAACTTCAGGAAATTAAAATATTCTTAAACACTTGTTTAAATAGAGTTCATAAAGGCTGCCACACAAGCAGCTGCTGACATGTATTGCTGTTCAAACACTATTCCAAGAAGGCAACCACCTGGAGAACCACTGTAATTCATCAGTATGGTAAGAAACTATTGAAAAAATAAGATAAGGCTAGAGGTGAGCGCAAAGCTCACTTCAGAAAAATGTCTTCTAGGTTGGCAGTGTGAGGCTGGGAGTGCTTGCTCATTATGTAGCTCATAAGGGGCAGAGGAGGAGGTAGCGCACAAGTTGTTTGTGGACAAGTTGTCAGCAGTTATGCATGTTCAGCAGAGCTATCCAAAAAAGACAAAATGATGTTACTTGTTATTTGGGTACAGAAATGTCCACAGAGCTCATTAATAGGTAACTGAGCTATTTAAACTCATAAATGAAAGAGCTGGTGGGAAAATTCCAAACTTTGTAATTATGACAAGTTTCCTTAACATTTTGATGTGTTTTTATGGGGCACAGAGAAATCACATTTTGGGGGAAAATAATTATCCTTATATTTTACAAGTTGTAGGATTTGTGCAAAAATGTAAAGTTTTTGGTTATATTTTTCATGAAAAATAGCCAAGGCATTACAGAGGCACTGTCAGGGATTATCCGGACCTCTGACTACTACCCCATGCAGTAGCTTTAATAACCCATCCATGTGGGCACAAATGATACTGCAAGGTGTGACCTTAAGCAGATCAATAGTGACTACAGGGCTCTGGGAGAACGGGTGAAGGAGTTTGGAGCACAGGTGATGTTCTCTTCAGCCCTTTCTGTCAAAGGTAGGGGCCCAGGCAGAGAGAGGTGCATCCTAGAGGAAAATGCCTGGCTACAAAGATGGTGTCTCCAAGAGGGCTTTGGCTTCCTTGACCATGGGATGCTTTTCCAAGAAGGACTGCTAGGCAGGGATGGGGTTCATCTTTTGAGGAAGGGGAAAGAAAGGATTTGAATTCAGACTGGCTAATCTAATGTGGAGGGCTTTAAACTAGGTTTGACGGGGGCAGGTGACCAAAGTCCACAGGTAAGTGGAAAACATGGAGACCTGGGAGATGGGTCGGAAATGGGAGGGAGCATGGGCTATTAAATCAGTGATAAAGGAGAGATGAGGCAGAACTGGGGGGGCAAAATCAAATCAGTATTTTAGATGCCTGTATACAAATGCAAGGAGTATGGTAAATAAGCAGGAAGAACTTGAAGTGGTAATAAACAAACACAACTACGACATAGTTGGTGTCACAGAGACCTAGTGGAATAATACACGTGACTGGAATATTGGTATAGAAAGTACAGCTTGCTCAGGAAGGACAGGCAGGGAAAAAAGGGAGGAAGTGTTACCTTATATATAAAAAATGTGTACACTTGGGCTGAGGCTGAGAGGGATGTAGGAGGCAGACTTGTTGAGAGTCTCTGGGTTGGGCCAAAAGGGGTAAAAACAAAGGCGATGTCATTGTAGGGGGCTACTACAGACCCACTTCCCAGGCAGAAGTGGTGGATGAGGCTTTTTTTTAACAACTAACAAAATCATCCAAAATGCAGGATTTGTAGTGATGGGGGACTTCAATTATCCAGACGTATGTTGAGAAACTAACACAGCAGAGCACAGACCATTCAATAAGTTCTTGGACTGCATTGCAGACAATTTTTTATTCAGAAGGATGAGAGAGCTACTGGGGGGAAGCTATTCTAGATTTGATTTTAACAAATAAGGAGTAACTGGTTGAAAATTTGAACGTGATCATGAAATCATGATAATTCTAGAGTTCATAATTCTAAGGAATGGTAGCAGGGAGAATAGCAAAATAGAGACAGTGGATTTTAGGAAAGCAGATTTTAGTAAACTCAGAGGCTGCGTCTAGACTGGCATGATTTTGCGGAAATACTCTTAACAGAAAAGTTTTTCCATTAAAAGTATTTCCACAAAAGAGCATCTAGATTGGCACGGATGCTTTTGCGCAAAAAATACTTTTGCGCAAAAGCATCCGTGCCCAGTATAGACGCGCTTTTGCGCAAGAAAGCTCCGATGGCCATTTTAGCCATCGGGCTTTCTTGCGCAAAAAATTAAGGTGCCTGTCTACACTGGCCTTCTTGCACAAGTATTCTTGTGCAAGAGGGCTTATCCCTGAGCGGGAGCGTCAAAGTATTTGCGCAAGAAGCACTGAATTCTTACATTAGAATGTCAGTGCTCTTGCGCAAATTCAAGCAGCCAGTGTAGACAGCTGGCAAGTTTTTGCGCAAAAGCGGTTGCTTTTGTACAAAATCTTGCCAGTCTAGACGCAGCCAGAGTGTTGGTAGGTTAGGTCCCATGGGAAGCAAGACTAAGAGGAAAAACAACTGAAGAGAGTTGGCAGTTTTTCAAAGGGAGATTATTAAAGACCACAAAGCAAACTAATCCACTGGTTGGAAGGATAGAAAGTATGACAAGAGAACGCCTTGACTTAACCAGGAGATCTTACATGATATAAAAATAAAAAAGGAGTCATATAAAAAGTGGAAACTAGGTCAAATTACAAAGGATGAACATAAGCATACAACGCAAATATGCAGGGGCAAGATTAGAAAGGCAAAGGCACAAAACGAGCTCAATCTAGCTAGATACATAAAGGGTAATAAGAAAACATTCTACACATATATTAGAAGCAAGAGGAAGGCCAAGGACAGGGTGGGCCCATTGCTCGGTGAAGAGGGAGAAACAGTAACAGGAAACCTGGAAATGACAGAGGCTTCTTCAGTTTTTTTCAAGAAGGTTGATGGTGACAGGATGCCTAACATCGTGGTAGTAGAAATGGGGTAAGTTTAGAAGTTAAAATAAAAAAAAAGTTAAAAATTACTTAGAAAAGTTAGATGTCTGCAAGTCACCAGGGCTTGATGAAATGCAACCTAGAATACTCAAGGAGCTGATAGAGGAGGTATCTAAGCCTTTAGCTATTATCTTTGAAAAAGCTGGGAGAGATTCCAGAAGACTGGAAAGGGCAAATAAAAACAACTCAGGAAACTACAGATGAGTAAGTTTAACTTCTGTGCCAGGGAAAATACTGGAGCAAATAATTAAGGAATTAATCTGCAAACATCTGGAAGATAATAAGGTGATAGGTACAGCCATCATGGATTTGTAAAGAACAAATCATGTCAAACCAATCTGATAACTTTCTTTGGTAAGATAACAAATCTTGTGGATATGGGAGAAGTAGTGGATGTGGTATACCTAGACTTTAGTAAAGCATTTGACATGGTCTCTCTGAACCATTAATAACTACTTTTTGAGAACAGATATCCAGCCAACTTTGCACCCACCTTATAGTAGTCCCATCTCGGTTGTATTTCCCTAGTTTCTTGATAAGAAGGTCAGAGTCATGCTGGAAGAGCATAACAAGTGGGATTCCACAAGGGTCTGTTCTGGGACTAGTTCTGTTCAAAATTTTCATCAACGATTTAGATATTGGCATAGAGAGTACGCATATTAAGTTTGCACATAATACCAAGCTGAGGGGGTTTGGAGGATAGTTCAAAATGATCTGGATAAACTGGAGAAATAGTCTGAGGTAAATAGGATGAAGTTTAAGAAGGACAAATGCAAAAGTACTCCACTTAGGAAGGAACAATCAGTTTCATACACACAGAATGGGAAGTGACTGTGTAGGAAAGAGTACTGTAGAAAGGGATTTAGGGGGTCATAGTGAACCACAAGCTAAATATGAGTCAACAGTGTGATACTGTTGCAAAAAAAGCAAACATGATTCTGAGATGCATTAAGAGGAGTGTTGTGAACAAGTCACGACAAGTCATTCTTCCGCTCTACTCTGTGCTGGTTAGGCCTCAGTTGGAGTATTGTGTCCGGTTCTGGACATCACATGTCAAGAAAGATGTGGAGAAATTGGAGAAGGTCCAGAGAGGAGCAACAAAAATGTTTACAGGTCTAGAAAACATGACCTATGAAGGAAGACTGAAAGAAGTGGGCTTCTTAGTTTAGAAAAGAGAAGACTGAGAGGGGACATGATAGCGTTTTTCAAGTACCTAAAGGAGGAGGGAGAAAAATTGTTCTCCTTGGCCACTGATGATAGGAGCAATGGAAGGTTAGGTTGGACATTAGGAAAAACTTCCTAACTGTCAGGGTGGTTAAACACTGGAATAAATTGCCTAGGGAGGTTGTGCACTCTCTATCACTAGAGATATTCAAGAGTAGGTTGGATAGACATCTATCAGGGATGATCTAAATGGTGTTTGGTCCTGCTGTGAGGGCAGGGGACTGGACTCAATAACCTCCCAAGGTCCCTTCCAGTTCTAGTATTTTATGATTCTATGATCAATTTGACCTATTTTCAACCAGTTTTAGTAATGATAAATATGGATAGTCTCTTTTCCAGAGTTGAGAGTTACATCTCATATGTCAGACCCCTCTTATGGAAGACACCTTTGCATAGTTTTTTGTAGTATCATCTCCCTGAACAACACATTTGTTAATAAAATGATGACAAACACGGATTTTGTATAAGATATCAAAGTTAGGTGCAATTGAAGAGTATACCTAAATAGTCTTCCATGTATAATTCTGTGAGGTTGAACAAATAAACCTGGCCTTTGTTTCCTTAAATGCATATGAAATTATGGTGGTAGAGGGCAGGCTATATTTAGATGACTCTATTTTGTGCATTTATTACATGCATCTTTTATTCTTCTCTCTTCATCTTCTTTGCAATGGGTCTTAGGCTTCTTCTAGTTTTCATGATGATAATTTGATGAAGCAGGGAAAGTGCTGATTTAAATTTCAGTGGCAGAGAATGATGATGGTGTTACTCTAACCTATCAGTTAGTTTAACACTTCATTATAATAACTGGTTTTCTGGTATCCACAGCCAATACTACATGTGTCCAGTTGACAGATGGCACTCCAGTGGCAATGGATAGAGTGAGAACATCAACACTAATAGCTGAGATGATGTCCTATTCCTCAAACTCAGACTTGATCGATGAACCCAAAGACTGGGCAGAGCTGTTAAAGTGAGAATCATGGAAAAGGTTGTGGTGAATATTTTCTGATTATTATACGGGTTTTTCTTACGTGGCATTGTCCTACAGTCAAATGTTGCATGTTATTTCAGACTAGGGACCAGATCATGAAGACACTTATGCACACAATTAATGTTAAGCAAGGGAGTGGTGATAAGTATACATTTGTAAGGTATTTAGTTGATTAATGGGAGTGAAGTACTTAAATATCTTTTTAAAAGTGGTGCATAGTGTCCATGGGGTCAGGGAGCAGGAGTCTATTTTCAGAGAGGAGAAAATGAACACAGAGTGAGAGAGAGAATGAGTGGACACTGAATTACTATAGAAATCTAACTCAATGCATCTAATACGGGAGTATGTGTATGTGTGTTTGTATTGATCTACAGGATTTCTAGAAATCCATGCAACAACCTGGGATTCAAGGATGAAATGGGAAAAATCTTTACACAATGCATGAATTTAAAAACGCTATTGCTGTGCCCTTTTGATATTGTATGTGCTGTCTGGTATTCAAAGACCAGATACAGCTTGAACTCAGCCATTCTGCCCTAGAGGCAGGACATCCCTCTCCTCCCCTAATAAGAACACACACAGCATTAAAAACAACAATCTGTATTTTTGGCATTTGTGCATTTCGTTTGGTTTCCTCCTGCTTTTGGCCCCCCTTGGTCATGTTTGCTTCATTGTAGCATGGCAGAGCATCACAAATAGTATAGTGCATTATACATTCTGCATACAATTGCCTGGTTTCAATCAAGCTACAAGAGGCAAAAAATACGGTTAAATAAAGGCAGGCAGGCAGTGCAGTCCATTACAAGACCCAGGTCTTCATTCACTAATAATTTACAGTACAGTTTGTTATAACTTCACAAGAAGTTAAGATAGGAACAGTTGTTCATGCCTCACATATTTTTGTATGTATCTCAATGCTCCTAAATCAGTGTTGCTATGACAACTTCTTTGTTTATGTGAAGCAAAAATAAAACATTTAAAAAGTGTTTTCTAGAAACTTGTATCTATCCTTTTGGGGATGCTATTTAAAACTGGACTAAATCCATCTTGTGGCACCCACAAACCCATTTGATCCAGCTATGTTTTAATTCCATAGAATTGTCTTTAATAGAACCTAGCAATTTGTGTCGGCAATATTATTTTATGCAGGACAGCCTATTACACTGAGAGTATTATGTTCATTTTCTGTAAATGGACTTGGAGATATGATGACCTTCAATAATCATCAGTAAAATATGGTGATTATAGAAGAATCTAGCATTATCTGTGTGCCGTCTAACCTAGTCAGCCCTACGAGCAGAAACGATGATTTTTGCATCATGAATCATTTGGTTAAAAAATGAACTAGGGACAAGCAACGTAATTGTTTGGGATGCAAATTATGGTTCGTTTACAGTAATTGACCTGGAAATCTTCAGAGAAGTTTCTACAAATGTGACATCTGAGATAAGATTGAACACTGTTTTCAGGAGGAGGAAATGAACCTATTTCTTAAGACATTTAGTTCAGATTATTTCAAACTCAAATTGGAAGAACAAAAGAAAATATATTTGCTAATATAAGCTGTTCAGTGGACAATATCTACCAACAAATGAGCAAGTTATCAACATAACATTGTTTAATAGGATTTAGAAAAACTAATACTTTTTATTTGAGTAGTATTTCCACATGTTGGATGGAGCCAGGGTTATAAATTTGATATTCTGATTGTGCATAGGCACCCCCAGTAAGCAGTGAAATGAATCTTGTGTTGTTATGTTTCTTTGAAAGAGAAGACTTTGTTTTAAAATTATGGGTACAGACTGATATGTAGATTAGATGTAATATAGAGCCAGAGAGAACATGTGCCTTTTGGACAGCAATGTTCCAAGTCAGAAATATCTATTGTGCTAGATTTACAAAGGGGATTTAGATTTAGCATTGCAATGCCTAACTTTAGGGCACTTTGATCCTTAGTGGAACCTCCAACCGCGAATTAGGCAACCAACCTTTCTATATAATACATTGAGAAAGATAGACCTAAGAAAAGTGAGTAGTGAGGAGCCACCTAAGCCAAATATTGAAAATGTTGAGGAGAAGAGTGTTTTGACTCTTCCATCAAAGGGAGTTAGGTGCCTAACTTTGGGCTGCAAGAAGGTGTCTCCCCTTTCTTGGGGGAGTCAGCCAAAAACTCTCCTGGAATTAGGAGTATAAGCTAAGTCAGCTCTTTCTCACAAAAGCAATGGGGGGGGAGGGGGGAGAGTTCTTGTACCCTATAGCTGCATATTCAGAGCATTCATCCAGCCTGTGGGAGAGCCATGTTCAAATGCCTACTCTGAACCAGAGCAGGGGCTTGGAACAAGGTCTCTCACTGCTTAGGTGAGTGCCCTAATCACTGGGATATAAGCTATTCTGGAGTGGGTCTCTCACACTCTCTTTTTTGAAGCTGTTCCATTATGTATAAATAATGTAGTCACTGAGCCAGATAGTACAAGCAAGAATTAATCTGTAGCCCAGTGGTTAAGACAGTCAGCTGACAGGCCTGGGTTCTAATCTCTGCAATAACTATGGGGATACAGGGTATAAGGGGATGTTACCACCTCCTCCTCTGGCTGTGTTTTGTTTGAGGCACAATTTACTAGATGCATCTCTAAGGTGACCCATGAGCATATTCACTAGATGAAGCCTGGCAGGCAAGTGACTCTTGCTGGGGGTTAGGTGTACACACCTGCTGGCTGTAGTTCACTGTCCCCTGTAGTGGCACTTAGATGAGAGAGAGAGAGACAGAGAATGAATGTGCTCTATAGGCTTAGCTGAGAGCCAGCTGGTTTTTAGCTCAAGCAATAAAGGCTCATGCATGAAGCTCCAGAGGTCCCATGTTTGGTTCCACCTCTCTGCATTACATAGATATGAACTAGGTGATGGACATCACGACTGAGATGTTGGGGCTCATGCATAGGACAGAGAGATAGGCAGGTGGGGAATTTAGGTGCAGCTGAACAGGGGTTTTGATGGCCTATATTTTGGATTTATGCACCGTAAATGTCATTTGGGCACCTAAATGTCGTTGTGTATCTAGTCTAGCATCTACTCAGGACAAAACAAAAAACTGTCAGTCTCTAGAATGTCCATCTAAAGTTCAGTAACGTTGCCACTTTTTGATGCAAGCAGCTAGTCCAAGTTTGAGGTCTTGTGGGTATTCCAGCTGAAAGCAGAAATTAGCAGGCATTAGTGTTATTTCATTGATGTGGCTTTATTTATTTACAAAAAATGCATCTCTGAGTCTGTGAACACAGAGGGAATCAAATAGCAGGAAACAGCTTATTTTGCTCACAACCCCAAGAGAACTGTTTTAGCCTGCACCCCTGATCCAAGAAACCACTTCCAGGAGTTCAAACTAAAAGAGTGCCACCATGCTTTCAACTGCTCCTTCAAAGAGTCTCTCCCTCTATTCTTGTTTGGCCTCATTTTCTGTGGGACTTCTCTTCCCAAACCTCCAAAATAATACTAAGCCAAAGATATCTGGGTGGATTCACACACATCTTTTGTCAGAGGAGGGGTTAATGGGTACAATTCTGTTAGTTGAAGCTCATAACAGTAACATACAGGGAATATGTGCAGATAGAAGCTGCTATAACAATCGTCCCATTGAAATCAGTGAGTAAGAACATTATTCAGCATGGTAAAGGGTGTTAGAAATCTAGCCCTATATTCCTTTCTAAAATTAAGTGGCTGTGGACTGCAGCAACAGGTGCAGATTTTATAATGAATTTTGTATTTTCCTTCTCAGTGCAAAATGCCTAGGAGAGCTTTTTCCTGCTCTGGCTCCTGTCTGTGTGCTATGAATCTCAGCTGACCAATCATCTTGGTAAGATTCAGCCCACAGAAAAGTCTTGCAGTAAGCGGATGTTACATTTGATCTGCAGCTTTACAAGTTTTGACTTGACCAAGGGCAAAACAGTTTTCCTGATGAGACTTGGTCTTCTGGTGCGGTAAAAATTAGCAGACCTGCACTGCAAAATGATGTACTCAATCTTGTTTTCATAAAACTGGCTAAAATGGTGCTGTTTTTGCTGCATGTGTGAAATTTCACATAGCTCTAGTCTTTAATGTATCTATGCCAAGAATAGTATAAAATTGTACACAAGAGATGGAATAGCTGGTGACCAGAGAATTTGATTAAAGCAGGGAGTTACAATCAGTTCAAAGAGGTGGGCATTTCTAAACCTAAACAAAACAAGTTCTCAGGGCCAGATAAGTTTATTATGTTGACTACTTACTTAATTGATGGATTATGTAAAGAGTGGCGGTATCTGTCCCTTAGTTAGGAAGTGGTATGCTTATCTTTAGGGGTAAGTAAATTGCTTGGAATAAAATAACCCAAACCTGACACATTATTTTCCCTTTTTCTTTTTATGACTCTCTACTAGGGTCCATCAAGGATCAGAATTGGAAAGGTTGCCTTATAATATTTTGGTGGCTGACCAGAGACTGGAGGACCAATTCAGAATTGTTGAAACATAAATGGTTTACACAGTTGAATTCCAATTTCTAGCATAGTCCCCTTCGAAGAGGCACCATTCAAACTCACAACCTTTCCAGAAAATTCTATGGGTTAAAGTAGTAGAACACTAAAATCCTAATTACTGTAGCTACAGAGTGGCTAAAATTATGTGAACTCAGAAGTGGCTGATGATCTTGCCATGAGGAACAGGCTCTTCATGTTCCTCATATACTGCTTTTTAAAATGCTTGTGTATGCTGGTTATTATTTCATCTTCTACAGCTCAAGGGCTCTGGCCATAGTATAACATGTGATGCCTCCATGTCTGAGGTAAATATACATATTGCAGCTACTGTGGTGAAATAGCAGAGGGTTAATAAATTCTTCAAAGTCATCAGAATATCAGAAAGATACAAGTAAAGACATCTTATGCAACTGTTTTAACCTTTCTTTTCTTCTACATTTTTCTCTTCTTTTCTCTTTCTATGTCTTCCCTCCATCCCTTGCTTTATCTTCTTTGAGTCTATATTTAGTCTCAGGTGAAAGTTTGTGGGGTGGATAGGTATGGCAGCTGACATCCTGTGTCTATCACCTAGAGCTGATCAGCAAATGGAATTTCTATATTTGTTGGAAATGCCAATGTTGTGCTATATATTTTTTGTCCCGAATAAGAATGAAAAGTTAAAATATGGAAACTTTTCCTAGAACAAAAATATTCTCAAAAAATGCATTTAAGAAATCTCTAAATATTGTCGTTGGACATTTTCTGTTGAAATGAAACACTGAGATTCTGGAAACAAAATGTTCTGTTTTGTCATATCTTATCAAAATATTTAGTTTTGTGTCACTTAAAATGCCATGGTGCCTTCTGAGAGTTGTAATTTGGGTGTCTCATGTCCCAATTGTCCCCTATTGATAAAGTAAGTTCCCAGACCAGACTATATCTTCCAGGATGCATGACAATCATGGGATTTCCAGGAATCACTGCACCAACTCAGCAAGATGAGAGATTACTTAGTGAAGAATGGGTCTGAGGTATTTGAACAACAGCTGTCCTGAGGCACTATAACTGCTCAGAGAAACACAGGTTAAACTAAATGTTTCAATTTGGATCAAACATTTTTTGACAATATTGAGATTTCAGATTTGGAGAAACCACATTTTCTCATGAAATTAATCATTTAAACTGAAAATTCCTCTCCAAAGAAACAGCATGAGATTGCCAGCTTAGTTCTTCAGATATAAAACATTTAAACAAGCATCTGAATTTTGTTTGCTTATCCAAACTGCATCTTTGGATCTAAGTCACAGTTACTTAAATTGCCCACGAAAGCTTATGCTCCAATAAATCTGTTAGCCTATAAGGTGCCACAGGACTCCTTGTCACAAGTACAAAGACCCACTTCGTCAGATGCATCTGATGAAGAGGGTCTTTGCCCACGAAAGCTTATGCTCCAATAGATCTGTTAGTCTATAAGGTGCCACAGGACTCCTTGTCACTTTTGCAGATCCAGACTAACACGGCTACCCCACTGATACTTAAATTGTACTTGTTACACTTGGTCTGTCATGAAGCAACACAGTGTCAAGACTTAAACCTTAGCAGCTTTGCAAAATCACCAATAGATGATATCTTCACTGTGCACTCAACAGTTTGATTTGCAAAGTTAAGAAGTCTCTTTGTCAGGACTAAAGCGGTGATGGAATTTGGCAGTCCACATGGAATTCATAGTTTGAGTCAAATGCTGAGATACTCAAATTAAGCCACTGCTTCTCATCTCTACATACAAGTATTAAAGATGTAAAATTACCTTTTTTCCTAAAATATATGTATTCAAGAATAGTACAAAGATTAGAAAGTGTATTCTACATTTCATGACCTTTGGGTACTATTAAATGCTCACCTATGGGATGACCTTCTGGTACTGTATATTAGGTATATTGTTTTTTTCTTTACAAAAGTAGAGCTAGGGGTCCATTACAACTTGAGACATTTAAGAAAATGTTCAAGATAAATAGTGGAACAGAATTGTCTTTGGGCTAGAAAGCCAACTGGAGTCAGTCACAGTAATTCCATTGATTTCAGTGCATCTGTGCCAATTTATACCATCTGAGGAGCTTGCTCATTGCTTTTTAAGGAAAATTACTCATAATCGGAATCTAATTTTGAATGAATAGTCTTCTTTAAATTATAAACAAAGGAACTGAAACATGGATTTGCCCATATTTGATTCTCCTAGAATATTCATTAGCTCGGGTGAGTAGAAGCTATACATGTCTCTTGCTTGCTATTTACAGCTCTTGACTGTATTTTATTTCTATTTCCTTGTCTTTCCTTTACTGCTCCTACCCTCTCTGGTTCCCCTTTTTCAAGAAAACCAAACTCTTTGTATCCAAGAGCTATTCATTTGTACTGTCTTGATGACAGTGACTTCCCAATATCACATCTTTTCATTTTCTTTTGTGCAGTACTACAATTCTGCAAGCTGCTGCTTGGTCACTGATAACATAAATGTAATCAGCTCACTCAAACTTGCCTCTGAAAAAGTTCCGGTGGATTAACAATTTCTAGAGGTAAAGTGTCTTTTTTTTCTTAAAACATAGTTATATTTGCACAAATATTGTGCCTAGTCTACTAAAATGCCATTACAAATCTCCAGTGAGACAATTACACAGTTCCTCATTCCCAAACATTTTATGCTAAAGAAGCTTTGCTAATAATGCCAAGCAGCAAAGGCTTATTTATTAACCTAAATCCTGTTACCAGTTAATAGCAGGCATATTTATAAGCCCATTACTATATGAATATGAGCTCATTAATACTGACTAAAATATTAACTATGTTGTCATTATCCAAGGATTTTTCTTTAGTAATGGCTGGCAATTTAGCAATGATAACCTTTTTTGTAATAAGATTATCAACTTGCTATAATCCTCTGCTATTCAGAAAAAGTAGAGGAAACATTCTTTTTTTGTTTAACTGATAATGAGAAAGTGACAGCTCCCTTACAAAGATCACTGATGACTAATGCTGCAAACCTGCAAAGCCTTGCACATTTTACAGACAACACCTCCCATTGACATAAGTGGGACTACTCATAGGGTGAAAATCTAACTCCTTTTATAGTAAATGGCAATTGACCTCAATATGGCCAGGATTTCACTCCTAGCATCTCAAGATAAGGACATGCATAAATATTTGTCCCAATATATGAGTGTGCAATACTCTATGCCCTTGTGTGGGATTGCTCTTGCTAAGAGACATCTAGGATGCAAGGCATCTGCCTAGAGTGGGGAAAGGAGGGGACCCAGACTCTTCTTGCATCTTGTAAAGGGCTATAGCATGCCCTCTGCTCCCCTGGGAGCTCCAGACAGGGAGAATTGTTGAGTATTCCTGAGTGATGCTGCTGCACCCTAGCTAATAGCTGGGCAGAGGACACTAAAATATGTGTTCCTAAAACTTACTGGTACAAACTGCAAGTATTACACTGGAAGATAACAGAGGGGCTTGTATAACACAAGTATCAGAGGAGTAGCTGTGTTAGTCTGGATCTGCAAAAGTGACAAGGAGTCCTGTGGCACCTTATAGACTAACAGATCTATTGGAGCATAAGCTTTCGTGGGCAAAGACATGCATCTGACGTAGTGGGTCTTTGCCCACGTAAGCTTATGCTCCAATACATCTGTTAGTCTATAAGGTGCCACAGGACTCCTTGTCACTTATAACACAGTAGCAGCACTACTGTAGCACTTAGTGATGGTACTATATCTATGCTGCTGGGAGAGCGTCTCATGTTGGCATATTACACCACCACCCTGAGGGCAGTAGCTGTGTTGATGAAAGTAGCCCTCTCATCGACATAATGCTGTCCATACTAGGGAATTAAGTCGGTATAACTAAAATGCTCAGGAGCATGGAAAATCCATGTAATAATACTGACATAAGTTTAGTATAGTGGAGTGTAGACTGCTACAAAGACAGCTTTTTTTATTCTAGTGAATTTAGTATTTTGCCAACTTTCCAGATTAGCAGTGGTGATGCCATTCTCTGTTTACTTGGAGGACAAGTAGGATGTGAGGAGCAACACTGCAAATTCCCCCATACTGTTCCTATGAGGCCTGATTCTTATGAATCCTAATGCTCCTTTCCATTTGCCTGGCAGCGTAAAGGTTGGTGTAAGTTTAATTCACTACCACTTTACAGCCTTTTACAGTGCCAAATGTAAAGGAGCCTTATGAATGAAAATCAAGCCTTCAACCCTAATGTTCAAGGATTATTTATTGGGCACCTGAGAGTCATGTTCACATGCCCCCTCAGTCTCTGCTACCACAAAGTTGCCAACTATTGCTAATGATGGTGGTGATTTTTATGTGACCAGCAAAGGCAGACCATGGTGATTAAGCTTGAATATAATTTTGTGTACATTTGCTGCCATCTACAAACACCATTAAAATGATCTGTATAAACATGCTAATCATCAACTGTAATTAGTATCATGTAACCAATGCTTTATCATTTTTATGGCACTGGCAATTAGGATTATATTGTATTATACATATTTAATGATACAAATATGCCATAAAGATGAAGAAATGCAGTTTTATCACCATGCACTAGACTTATTAGAAAGGGTACTCAAATCAGCCCTGGATATATGACTTCTGTCATTCTGCAAATGACATCAACTCCAGCAAGGCCATGACAGAACCCAAAACTGTAAAAATCACAAATATTTCATTCCAAGAGCTTGGTTATAATATTAGAGCCATTCCTGGATTAGCTTGTTGCCCTAACTCCAAGACCTAAAATTAATTTACATTTTTTCCAGTGTAGCCTCAATCTGATTATAAGCATATAAAATATAATTCAAGCAATGTAACACATGAATCCCACAAGACTAGTACGTTTTAAACAAAAGTGTGTATGTTGTTTGATGTGATGGCATCTTATACTGTTAATGTATGAAGATGTCTTTCCCTGTTTAATGGCTCAGAAGACTTCAAAGTATTAAAACAATCATTATTTATGACTCAGTAACTACTAACAATTGTGTGTGATCTGATTCAAAGTGATGTGTATATGTACAGTGTGAAAGATATGTACAGAAGTACATTTCACATAGTGAAAAACATCTCTTTTACTATCAAAGTTGAGGGAAGTTTAGGGGCAGAATGAGGCAGCAGAATTTGTTTTACTGATTTCCATCAGTGGTGATAGGATACTTTAAATATGTGATGGAAGGTGCCCCTACTTCAATAAAAAACAACAAGGAGTCCTGTGGCACTGTAAAAACTAACAAATTTATTTGGGCATAAACTTTAGTGGGCCGGAACCCACTTCGTCAGATGCAAGAAGGCTTAATTAATTGTAACAGCTCAGTTCTGAAGAGTAGATACAGTATCTGGCTGAGGAAGGTGTTTTGATATGATACCAGTAGTGATACATCAGAAATGGTTTATCTCAGATACTAAAATCTGAATGCTTATCCAAATTTATCTTAAAGTCTTAGGTCTTACAAGGACAGTTTTATTCACTAACGGTCCTAGCTGGAAATCAACACACAAAAGAGCATACAAAAATAAATTAAATTTGCTATCCTTTTTTTGATCTTTAATAATTTTAGGTTAAGGTTTCTTTTCAAGGTTTTTTATCGGTTCTTATTTCCTCTGTAATTAATTATTCACTTAGTAGTAGAAATTCTGTAAGTCCTTCAGCAAAGATTCAAGTATTTTTAAACACAAGGATAAGTGGGTCTTGCTTAGAGGTAATGTTTTTCTTGGGCTATGTCTAGACTGCAGAGCTTTTCCGGGATACCAGAATTTGGCCCCATTTAGATGGGCCAAATTTTGGAAAAGCCTCTTTCAGGAAAAAAAGTAGAAATAGCTACGCAAATTGCAGTTTGCAATTTGCATTTCTTTTTCTGACTTTTCTCGGCAGTCTAGACATAGCCTTGGTGTCTAGCAATGAAGATATGTCTCCTCCTTTGATGTAGACATTCAGAAATCATGCCTCAGTTATTATAGATGTATTGGCATGATGGCTCCAAAAGGTAGAAGGGTCAGATGAATATTGTGTATGTGTCTTACCTCCACATCTGTATTACTCACCATTTAAAAATATGCAGCATATTCTGTTTACCCAAGAGAAAATAAGTCTTCCATGCTTCATTGGCATGCACTTAACACAATCTCTTTTGCTTGCATTCCAGCCTGTGCTGTCACCTAAGTAAAGGTGACTGTGGAAACAAATAAGAATACAGACAATGCATACAGATGAATATTTCTTTGTGGTATTATCTTGTTGAAGGGAGAGTGTAAGAACACATGGAGTAATCTTTAATGCAGAAAGTAAAACTCAAAATATTTTATTTATTCATTACCTGTGAGCACAGGGTGTTATGGCTTAGTTTTTGTTATGATTTGCTCTGACACTTGATTTTAGGCTACCGTAATTTTTGGACAGAAAATGCAACTGTTTATAAAGGTTTCTGCATAGTTCCAAAGATGGGGGAATTGAGATTTTATAGTAAGGGTCCTTTACAAAGATTATCTTTAAATGATTAAAATGAAGACTCTCCAAATGATCGAAGTACTAATAAAGTTAGTTTCAGATGAAGTGTTATCCTACATACACTAAATAAGCTAACAGGCTTGATGGAAAATCATGGATAATATACAGTGCTGTTGATTTGCATATATCTGATCATCTGATATCCTTCTTCATAGCATTTCCTGAAAGCCTTGGAAAATAGATGGGCCTTGCAGCATGCCCTGAATGTAACCAAATCTGGGCTCTGTTGCACCTAAGGTGATAGCAGAAGCTGGAAACATGTGCTTCACTGCTTTTCCAATTTTGTGTTTCCATCACACCCAGGCATAACATGACTAGCTGTTCTAAAGATACCTGGTATAGACAGGGAGAAACAGATTTTGAAAAGGCAAGGCATAAATCAGATGTTTGGGTACCATGGCGGTGAGTACAAGTATAGAGTAGATAGAGTGACAAGAGGAATGAAGTTAGAATGTAAGGGCAGAGTAGGTATAAGCGAATAAAGAAAATGAAGGAGAGTTTTACAGAATGTGGAGGAAGAAGAAACACAGGGACAAATGGGAAAGAGAAGACTGGGCTGAGAATGTTAAAAGTAAGCTGAAAATATAACCTAAAAATTTCTGTATTCACATATCTCTGCTAACCCCCGACCCCCCCATCTAATTAGATTGTGACAGCAATCAAGAGATAAATATGTTGAAATCAACTTTAAAAATTGCTAGCAATATCTCATAATGCATTGTTCTGAGACATCAGAGATTCAAATTCAGAATATTAAACTGAATTGTAATTGCATTGATCCAATAGAACTGCATCAAGCCTATTTTCTATTTCAATATGAACAGAGGTTTTAAACATTTCATTATTGTTATTACCAAAACACCAAATATAGAAGTTTAAAAATGCAGCATGTACAAAAAATATTGAGCTTACGCAACAAAAATATATCTATATCTTTTAGTAGACATGTTTTGATACAGCATTCATTATTTATTGTGGGAACATGGATTAAACTATACTAGGCTTTCTGTACTCTCAAGAACTTCCACTGCTATTACATTAAAATAACAAGGAGATAGTTGGAGACTTGGGCATGGGAACTGAGTGGGGTGGTTGCATATGTCTATTCAACAGCAACATCAATTTCAAAATCTTTACTGGCACTGAAATGTAAACCAGTGTTGCAAAAGTTAATATATTAATACATCAAATCCTTGCAGATGTATGGCTGGTTAGCACTTGACTGGCCATGTGTGCATGCAAATATCCCATTCTGCATGCTCAGTCATGGCCTGGGTTTTGTGCTTTTCAATCAGACAATCACAATGTGGTGTGCACCGAAATGCATGAACAATGTCAGAAAATCCACATTTTTTTTCTTTTAGACAATTTTGAGGGGAAATAATCTCCTTTCAAAAAGTTTTGAATACAAGATTTGGGGTTTTTTTTTCCAGAGGAAGTTTCACTTTAGTTAAAAGTTTTCATTTGATTTCCGTTCAGAACAACATTTTAAAAGAATACAGTTTATCTTTTTTTTAAAAGGTCAAAACTTAACCTTTTTTTCCTTAAAATGTTGTTTGCTTCAATTTTTGGAAACCGAAAAAATTCTGTCTTCCATTTTTGGATACTCTCCTCTTTCCCAGCTTTCTTTCTTTTTGAAAATTATTCCCCTTTTTGCTTCTGGAAAAAGGGGAGACAGTTTAAAAAGTATGTGAATGTGTGGGGAAAGCACTCATGATATGGAAAATAAGTCACAAAAGAGAAAGCTCACAAGTTCATTTATGGCATGAACAACCATTCCCAAAGAGAAGATTCTGTGACATCAAGCACAGCTACTTTTGTAGAGCAGCAGCATCTCGCTGTTTTTTGCCACCCAGTGATTTTGAATAACTGCAAGTCAAAAAGCTCTCTCTGTTTCCTACCTCCACTAAACAAACAGTGCAAAGAACAGTTTGAAATGTGTCAAAAAGACATACTCTGGAGAACTTGAAGGTGTTACAAAAATAATAGATGCACTGGCCAACGAAGTGCTTGTGACTGTTTGCTCCCAGCCAAAACTATTTCCCAGTCCCAGCTGCAGAGAAGGGCATACCATGTGCTTATGACTAATGGGAGGGTGGAGTAGTAACTCTTGTTTAGGCATAGAGCCTATTGTGCAATGACAGAGGATTGCTATTGATATGTCAATGCCAGAGAGTTGAGAAATATGAATATATTTTTGGGCTCCAAAAGTTTTACTTTTATATTGAATTACTGTCATCTTCCAATTATTTCACCTTAAGCAATGTATACAGTTACACTTCTAAGCTTTTCACAGAAGAAGGCTGACTGATATTGATGGAAGTTGTGTGCATGTGGGAAGGCACTTCAGAGTTCAGGGGTCCTGCTGACATCCCTGGATGGAGGCAAGGAGGACCGACGATCATGCAGGAAGATCTCTGTTAGTAAATGAACTATTTCCAGAGATGTTTCAGTCTAGACAATTGCAGATGATTCTTCCTTTTGGGTGACTTCCATGCTTCTTCCTCCCACCCACCTCGACCAAGTTTCTAAATAAGTATTTGGGGAGTAGGAAGGCAGGAGGACAAGAGGAAATGAAACAATTTGTGTTATAGTTATTTGGAATGAGTCAGTAAGGGACAGAAGCAACACAAAGGGGCTAAGAAAGCTGGTATCCTGATATGGATCACTCCGGTATAGAGGGGAATCTGTAAGGCTACTTCTACACTGCAGGCTTCTTGTGCAATAACTGATTTGCACAAGAGTTCTTGTGCAAAAGGTCTTGCGTAAGAACGCGTCCACATTGCCATGTGCTTTTGCACAAGAGTGTGGACACTCTCTTGCGCAAGAAAGCTCTGATGGCCATTTTAGCCATAAGAGTTTCTGGCGCAAGAAACCCCTGTTGCCCGTCCACATTGCCTTCTTGTGCAAGAGAGCTTATTCCTCCAGGGGAGAGGAATAACTCTTGCGCAAGAAGCCCTCTGTTCCAACGCCTTACTGTAAATTTACTTGCGCAAGAATGCACGTGCAGTGTAGACGCTCCACAAATTTTTGCGCAAGAATGGCTGTTCTTGTGCAAGAAGCCTGCAGTGTAGACGTAACCTAAGCATTGTGCAGAACTGACAGAAACTTTGTAGTACCCCAGCTCCCAGCAGTAAAAGCATGCATAGGAAAAAGGCAGCATGGTTAGTGGGATGCTGTATCCCAGCAATCACCAGCTACCACAAACAATCCCATGCCCTAGGAAGCCAAACATAGCTTAGTGTAGCCCTTGTGTTGCTCTAAATTGTGCTTGGAACTGAAGCAGTCCTATCTGGCCTCAGGATCAGGGGGAGACAAAAGTTGTGTAAAACAACACATGCCCCACCCCTTCCTCTTTCATGTGCCCCACCCTTCCTATTTCTTCCCCTCTCTGTTCTGCATTGAAACAACTCTGCAGGGTCAGAGTTCCATTAGCTTTTTGAATTCATTGTAACATGATAGGTCAGCTTGTGTTAGTATGAACTTGTTAAAGATAATATTATACCATTAATTCTTTTGCTTGGGTTGTTAGGAATTGCTGATAAGTGGAAGCTAAACTCTTGAATTATTGTTCCACTTTGTGTGCCTAAAATTGTACCTAGTAACCCATGCAAGAAATCGAGTATGCAAGATCCATTCAAAGAGAATAGTAATCTGCCTGCAAAGTATCACATAACTAATTCAACAGCAAGAGCTGTCTGGATGAATTACTCATCCAGAAAAAAAGCAATAACAATAATAACAGCTCTTCTTAAATGTAGATTTCAAAGTGCCTTTACAGAGATGAGTATAATTATCTATAACCAATAGGGAAACTGAGTCCCAGACAAATTAAGAATATGATTCTTAAAGGCACCAAAACACTTCATAAGTCCCAGTGAAAATCAGTGGGGTTTTTGTTCCTAAGTCACCTTGCTATTGTTTTGTTGTTTTGTTTTTTATCATCCCTGAGCAAGCCAGTGCTAGCAAACAGGTCATTTGATTGCTAATCCTCTGCTCTGGCTATTGAATAATGATGCCTGCAGGATTTGTAATATAAACACAGATTTTCAGTTTCACAATGCATCTCATTTGTGTATATAACTACTGTTACTCTGTTTGAAAATCTGGTATTTCTGTCTACATATAGCCAATTAAATGCTTTCCATACTTTTAAAAAAGTGAGTCCCCAACCATTTGTTCATGTATAGTGGTATTCAAATATTCCCTTGAAGGTAAACTAACGGTCTTCATATGTTTGAATATTCCAGATGAATAATTCCTAAGCATTTAATTTACATGTTCACATATTATCGAGCACAGCAAGCATGTTATTGCTTATTGTTTCATATTTAGAGCCAGTTTACAGTGTTCATGCTTATAAAGTCCTTCAATATACTGAGTACACATTGTGTGCGTATACATGTATATGAGCACGTGTATCTATAGTGATCCTATAACTTTGACTAATGACTGCAAGGACATTTGACTAAGAGCTCAGATAATTCCTGATTAAAATTACTCAATAAAAATCTTTCACATTTAGACAGGAAGCACCTTATTACTAATATTACTGGTTGTTTAACTTTGTGCGTGAATATTAACAGGTAGTCTATCACCAATTCACAATGTTTCCTTTAAAAGATACAATTTTTCACATGCGAACACCACTGCCTGCACTGCATGCAGGAGTCAAATGTTTCAGATGCTAGTTCTGTGAATTAGTGATTGTGGGAATCTGGCTCAACAAAGTAAACAAAATAGAGTCATGAAATTGAGACTCTCAGTAATTAAAGGATAATGTATTTCATTAAAACATGGCAGTAAATTTGATAAAATGTTTTTTTGCCATTATCTGCCACTTTTATAAGCATTACAATCTCTGAGATAAATTCCAATGTTGGATTGCAGTGGTTGTAAAGAGAAGGTTGAATATTGCAGCTTACAGATATCTGTCAGCAGCTGAAAAAAGTCCAAGCTTATTTTCTTTGAATGAGCCTGACTTTCTTTTTCTAATGAGTGCAGTGTTCCCAGAGGAGCCCCACTGATGCAAGTCTGTTAATGTAAATATTCTGAGCCACAGTGGCAACAAAGTCAACAAATAGCAAGTTGACATTGAGAAAGAAAATACACCTGTTTCACACTGGCTTTGGTAAACTATACAGTTGCTCTACAGTTGACAGATTATTTCTGATTATGGCAATGTCAACTCTAAAAAGCGCACACACATACAAATACCAAAATGAAGCGCTTTCAAGTGACCAGTTTTAGAATCCTGTTTACAAAAATGGAACGAAACTCTTAGAAAGCAAACTGATTAAAAAATAATAGTGTCAACTGTTGCAGCTTAGTTACAGTTTTAATGAGTACACTTCAGTCCAAATAAACACTTTCTGATCAAAGATAAGCACAAAAGGGTGGGGCAACCCCATACGATTTAATGCACACAGTTTCTGATCTTTTCTCCCTTCTCTGGAGAAGGGAACACTAGTCCTGGCATGGAAGGGGCAAGAAATATGTCTTTTGAACCCCAAAACTTTGGGCATGAAAAACTGTGGTGCAAATGTACAAGCCAGATTGAGGCTGCTAAATATTGCATATCCATTTTAATACATGTATTAAAATATAATGTAAACTATGAGCAGTCCAAATTTTGGAGGGTGAGGGGATAGTTCCTATAGTTAAACAGCATATTCAATACTCAAGCTTTTGCATGGATAGGAAGCAAGTTGAACAAGGAAAATACTGAAGCTTCCAAGGATTAGGACACAGGATTTATTTTCATATTCTGGTCTCTCTGCCAGCCTGAAGTAAATGTGGCCGATACAGTGGTAAGGGCACTAGTATTGCTCAAATGTACTTGTCTTTATTGCTACAGGGTGAGAGGTAATGGACACTCCGGATTTTTACAGAGCTACGGAAACCTCTTTCCAGAAAACTAAAATTTATTGGGTTATCACCTTCAAAAGTCAATATTTTGCAGTTAAAATCATCTTTTGCTATTGGAAGAAGTGAACCATATTTTGATCCACACATTTCAGCAAAAAAGCTGTTGAATTGCTGCTGAAAAAAAATCCTATTTCATATTTGGAAAAAATATTTGCTATTAGTGATTTACACTGATATTTTAAAGGTTTTGGAGTGATCAAAAGAACTTCTGGGATGTAATTATGTTACAAAGAAAGCTGCTTCATTGAAATTGCTGCTACTTTCCTGTGATATTCTTGTTCGCTAAGAAGTAATTTCCATCAAAAAACCCAGAGAAACATTATCAATTACATTGGCAAGGACCCCGAATAACAAGACAAAAAGGTTTAGCCTAACACTCTGCCTTAGAAGGGATTTTATAGATGCAGGCTCATTCTCAGATACATTACACCCTGACTAAGAAAGCTGATTGTGCTATATACCCCACATGCACAACAGCTGCTGCAGAGTTCTATCAGGCACTTCAGATTCAAAAGTGGATAGAGAGCAATTAAATATATACAGAATGATGAACATATTTCTGTTTTTCATATGAAAACAATTCTTACATAACTTTACCTTAAAACCTTATGCTCATTTAAATATTTGTTACTTAGCAATGAAAATGTGTGCAAATAGATGACGTTAAGATTGGTACCAAAACTCCCACTGAAGTCAATGAGACAGAAAAGGCTCAGAGTTAGATGTCTGGAGTAAGCTACGGATAGCAATAGACTGACACCTACCTAGATGACTTAATACTGGGAACCATTGTGCACCCACAACACTAAGCCCTGGTCTACACCAGGGTGGACTTTATTTTGAACACTAAGCCCTGGTGGACTTTATTTTGAAAGAAACCCCCTAAGGTCAAATTTATAAGACTACCAAGCCCATTATTTCAAAATAACGGGCTGCAAAATTCGAATTTTGAATTCCTGCTTTTCATCAGGAGTAATGCTAATTCCAAAATAGTTATTTCGAATAGCGGTAATGTGGATGCTCCAGTGCCATGATTTTGAAATAACTACTCCCCAGAGTAATTTGAACTAATTACTTCCCAGTGCTTCCTGGGGCTCTATGTCTGAAGTAGTACATCCACATTAATGGAGCCCGCCTCAGACGAATTTTGAGGTTTTCCCGTAGTGTGGACATATTAGTTCGATTTTATTAAATCAAGAGTTAAGTTGAATTTACTAATTTCAAAATAGTTTCCTACTGTAGACATGGTCTTACTGATTTCAGCTTTTAGAATCAATCTTTTAACATGTTGGCCAGAGTGCTCGGTGCTGCCTGCTAGCATGAGTCTAGGACAAAAGAGTCAAAAGCCTCATGAGAAGCAGAGGTGAGGAAGAGAGCAAATGTAGCATATTCCTATCATCCTCAAATATGGCTGTACATGGGCAGGGCTCCAGAGAACACAATGTATTTGGTAGAGCATGTAGACAAGAAGGGAGCAAATATTTATAAAATATTTTAAAACTTTTCACCATTTTTGTCCATTCAGAATTTTGAAATTTGAAACATTTCATTAGAGTATGAAAATTTTGAATAGCTCTCTTGTTGGTCAGATATGAGAGAGAGAAAATCTTTAAACATCATTTTTTCCATGAACAAATAATATTTACAATATATTTAAAAGATGTTGATCAGGTCTGCTTCTTGAAATGCTGATGAGCATTAGATTCTACGTCACATATATGGGTACGTCTAGACTGCATTGCTATTTCAGGATACAGGAAATATTCCGAAATAGCAACGCCGTGTCTTTAAAAGCACCCGCTATTTCCCGAAGTAGCAGGCATGCTATTCTGCCATCCCTGTAACCCTTGTTCCACAAGGGTTAAAG
Organism: Pelochelys cantorii; assembly: GCA_032595735.1. Taxonomy (NCBI): domain Eukaryota; kingdom Metazoa; phylum Chordata; order Testudines; family Trionychidae; genus Pelochelys; species Pelochelys cantorii. The sequence continues at coordinate 62,475,179 of CM064330.1, forward strand.
GATTTGTTGGAATAGTGCCTTATTTTGAAATTTGGCGCTGTGTAAACAGCCCCAAATTTCAAAATAAGCTCTTTCAACTTAGACTCTGAATAAGCTATGCAAGTTGCATAGTACAAATTGTGTAGCTTATTCCAACCTATAGTCTCTTTCCTGAAGAGGTGAACAAAATAAGGTGAATGGATGGTAAGGCCCGCCCATGGCAGCAAAGCTAGTCATTGGATAAGGGAGCCAGAGTGAAAGCAGTTTGTCTACAGTGTTGGAGCTTTCTTTCCATCTACATGAAGTTGGGAATCTCTGGCCTCATCTCTTACATGGTCCCCAAACTAGAGGAAAGTTTTCAACCGAATCTCATCAGGCTAACAAAACTTAGAAAAGATTCTTCTTCCTTTGTCCATATATTTTGTGGTTTTCATTTATTAGAATCCTGAAATAGTTTGTTGATAGAACATTTCCCTTTGATCATTTACTCCCTCAGTAAGTACCTCACGTTATCCAAAGAAGTGGACAATGAACTTTTATTACACGGCTCACAAAATGATATGTTTAGTTATACTTAATTATTTTTATCAGTAATTGTCTTATCTACTGAAGAGGACTTTTCAGTCAAGCTGTAAAAAAGGCAAATATATTCCATGCTAGTGCCAATTGAATGCCCAGGAAAAACAGAAAGGTGGTATAATCCGATTGCTTTGAGTTACTCCATGTCTAGCTAATATGGACATTTGAGGTGCATATAATCTGACTTTCCCTTGTACTTGTATAATGATGCCATATAACTAACAAGTCCTGCTGGGAACTCTCCCTGTTTGTGACAACACTTATGCATTTGCTTAAAGTTCCAATATAATTCACGTTAAAGTCAATGGGACTTAAGCCCTTCTAAATACTTTTTTGAAATGGCGATTGGATGATAAATTGGAGAAATTATTCTATGTTCTCTAATAGCCCAAATATGTTGAAATGTGCTGGATGTGTGCAATAGCTATCAGGTCACAAAAACGCGCTGTGCTTAGAGTTTGGCAATATGAGTGATAAAATATCCTGACATATCTAATCTTTCCTAGTTCATTAAATCAAGTTTCTCTTTTATAGTATTTATACACTGGGAGAGTATTTCCATGTGTGTGTGTTGTATTGCTTCTGTCTTAATCAAAATACTTATGCCGTACGGCTAGGAAATGAACTATTCATAAATACAATGCTGGTAATAGAAGATCTGAGAATAATTAAAATAAACATATTCACTTCTTTTTCAGCATATAATCTGTATAGTTTTCCATAGTGGGAAAAGGAGCTGGACTTCCAAAGTGGGATATGAAAAATGCAAAAAGAACACAGGGCGTAGCACAAGAGCCAGTGGTCACTGACCCATACGTCAGGGATGGTTAGGAGGGTCTGAATACAACTGACCCTGGGGAAAGAGTTGTAGTCAGACATCAAACTCCGTGGTTATCAAAATGCATTGGTAAGCATGGTATAACTTCATAATTTGAATCGGAAGATGACAGTCTCAATGCTTGTCACTAGATCATATAGTAATTCTGTACTAGAGCTATGTGAGCATCGACCTTCTGAAAATGTGTGGCATTTTGATGATTTTGATCCAAAGGAAGAGATAGCAATACAGTCTCTCATCTTCATATATTCCCTCCTCTCCCCTCTATCAACTTGTGGTTCAATTGAACATACAGATGTTTGCATAAAGAATAGACTTTAATTAAGAGGTGAAATACAGAAAAGTGAGTAGTATCTGACGGGCCTGGTGAGTACTCTAATTAAAAATCTTTTATTTTCCAAAAAGCCCTAGTATGATTGAAACTTTATTCTTGTATTTATAGAATTATAGAAGTACCTTTATCAAGCTGTATTATTCATTGACTTGTCAAGTCATTCCTGGATTTGTGATCCAATTTTGTATTAATCTTTTTTTGAGCTGCAATTCAGAAACCTTGTGTAAAGACCTAGGAAAAGGAAAAATTATTTAATGTAATTTTTCAGAACACACTGCCTTAAAAAAGGGAGAAAGTAAAGGAGCAAGCAGCACATTTTTCTGTGAAAGTATTTTTATTTTAAAACAATTAGAGAGAGTAATGATGGTTGAATTATATTAATTGAATATGTTATTTAGCTTAATATAATTATATTCATTTAATGTGTTATTGATGAGTATTTTTTCCAGTACTCAACCAATTCTAACCACTGGTGATTTTCAAGGTTGAGAGGATGAAATGAAAAACAAATGCATAAAGGGAGTCAACTCAGCAAAACTGACTCGATGTTTTAGTCTACCAAATATATGTGTAAGAAATTTTTTGAAGAAGTGAGTTCTAGTGACTATCACTGAAATCAGTGGGATTACTCACAAAAGTAAGAGCTGTAGGACTCTGGTCTAGGATGTGGGAGATCTGGTTTAGAACCCCCTCTTTGATTGTAAATTTAAATCCCTCCTCTGAATTGCACAGAGAAAAGGTTTGTATACTCGTCTCAATGAGGTGCCTTAATGTCCAGGCTATAGAACCATTCTCACTCTCTTTTGTCAGTTTAGAGAAGCACTCAGATGTTGATGGGTGATATCTTGGCTCTATTCAAGTCAGTGTCCAAATGTAAAATTAGACAGCAAATCTCCTGAAAACTGGATTCTTACAGGAATGTTGGCATCTCTTGGTTCTGGAAGGGATAGAAATTCCACAAGAACAATCTTTCTTGCTGTATGTCCGTATTTCCTGCTCTGGTAAACTGTCGATTGTGTTCATTTTGAGTTTGGAGTAAATGTTTGGGTTATTTCTTTGTGAACTGGTTCACTGATTTTAAATGGTCTTCCTGTACTTCCACTGTCAAATCTGAACCTTATTTCTTCTACTCACCTCATTACCACTGAATTTTTAAGAGTTATAGTGACCAAATTCCAGTCTCTTTGAAGCTAATTGCAAAATGCCCATTAAACTAGGATTTGACACATGATGCGTTTTTAGGTAGACTGAGATTTTTCAAAGGAGCTTAAGGGAATAAGACATTCAGTGCCCATTGACTTTCAGTGATATTCAGTGGGAATCCCTTTAAGAACCTTTAAAAATACCATCCATAGTATTTTAAAGTGATAAGATGGAAAATTGTTCAGAATTAACAAAAAAAAATAACATTTATTTGCCACTGTAGTGAATAAGGCTCAGAGATGTGATGAATTCTTGACCCCTGCATCATCTTTCATAACAACCTCCTCCACAATGACTCTCACCATGAAATCCTCAGTTTGAGTCGTGTCTGGCTGCAAAATCACTGTAAGAGGAGAAGACCCATGAGCAGAGCCCTGGCTGCTTAGACCTGAACCCTTTGCCACAAGCTAAGAACTCTTTACACTCTCCAAACCTTCTGGGGAGCCCATTTTCCCCAACAATCCAAGCTCGTGCCTCATTGTGCTAAGTCTTCAAGCATCACTATGGAAATTATTGGTACAGCTTAAACCTCTGTGAACAGGTACTTTCTTGTCAGGCAACATCCATGGTCCAGGAGGACCACAGATGTTCCAGGACCAGAGAGTCTTGGTGAAGGGCTGGTGCCTAGGAGCCTTGTGGGCTGGCAGGGCTGTGGGCTGCTAGCAGCGAGTTGCCAGTGGGGCCAGAAGCCCGACTCCCTGCAGCTGGGTGCGCCACAGGTAAGCTGCTCGGCAGGGCTGGGAGCCCAGCGCACCCAGCAGGACTGCTTGGCAAGGCCCAGAGAGCCCCATCGGGATTGTCCAGCATGCCGCAGAAGGGCTGCACAGTGTGCCCCAGCTGTGGGGGAGAGGGTCAGGAGCCCAGAGTGCCACAGTGGAGCTGTTCAGTGAGGCTGGGTGCCCGGTGTGCCCCAGCTGGGCTGCCCAGTGGGGCAGGAGCCCAGCACTCCCCAGTGGGGTTCCTCAGCATGACAGACAAGGGGAGATGGGGGCTAGCAGTCTTTAGACCTGCGACAGGTCGAGGGCTGGAGAACTGGTGGCAGGGAGTCCAGAAATGACCTCCCCGATCTGGCAAAATCCCTCATCCTGGATGGGTTAGGTCCCGAAGGTGCCGGACTAGGGAGATCCAACCTCTAGGTAGTTTGCATAAATGAGGCTCTCTATAGCATCACACTCACCTTTTCACTCACAGAGTGACTAGGGATCCTTTACCTTCTGGTGCTTCTTACCATAGGTCTAATAATTGTTACTACTCCATACATCATTTCCACACATCTAATCTGACAAATGATGCATCAGAAAATGGACTCTATGTGAGGATATTGATGCTTGCTGGACTTTACTGTCTTTTGTCTGGCATTTATATTCTTTGAATAAATACTCATGTGTTTATTTTTTCCAATGTGTGATTTTAAAAAAACCCTACATTATACTAAGCCCAAAATCATAAGCTGACTCAAAAGAATAACATTCCTAAAAACTACATCATACTAAGCCCAAATTAAAAAGTTGACTCAAAAGGATAATATTCCTAACGCAGGGGAATATGAATGAGACAGAGAGAGGAGGCAGATTCCAGGGTAGGAGATTTGCAGTGCCAGTTCTTGTCCATCCTTGTATAAAAAGGCTCTGGTTGTGTACAGCTGGCATAAAAGTCACTCTCCCTCCTTGCTGTGAGTATAATAGAGGGAAAGGGATGTGGCTGAGCATCCCTGATCCATGTTAATACTCAGCCAGAAGGGACCAAAATGCAGTGTTGTCACCCAGTAAAAGCCTTAGGGCTGCTCTAACATGGAGCAGAGGGAATGCTACCACAGAATAGGCTCAGGGGCCGCACAGAAGTGAAATGAGCTACCTTTGCAAACCTCATTCCTGATTTATGTTCTGGCCGGTTTTGGCACCAAATTTCCCAAGGCTATCTCATCTGCATTAAAACTACAGAATTTGCCTTATAGAAACTGCAGCTGGGGCTGCACTGTGCATCTGGGACGGATTGATGTACAGGAGGGCAATGTGGACCCACGTGCCCACCAGTAAGAAAAGCGGGAAAGAACTGTCCCAGAAATGTCACAATCTTTCTCTCAGACCTCACCAGAGTACACAAGGGGGCGTGCACATTGCACCATCCTTTAGATATATACACATTGTTTTACCACAGATTCACTGTGATCTTGGGCAAGTGAATCAGTCACTCTGTGCCTTAGTTCTTCATCTGTAAAATGGAGACAACCATACTTCTCTTCCTCTTGGGGATGGGGAAGAGGGACAGGTGTGTTGTGAGGCTAAATACATTAAAGATTGTGAACTGCATTGAGAACTGCTGATGAAAAGCACTATATAAAAACTAGGAGTTACTGTTTCTGCTCCTATTGAGATGCTGGTCCTGCTCTGTCAGAGCCCCTTCTCCTTCCTGCCCCTTTCTTGCTGTTTGTTTCTCTCAAGGGTGGGGAGAGTGGGGAATAAAGTTCTTCAGTATTACTGTCTACCATTGTGAGTGGCCTCTGTGCATGTCACATAGGGTACACCTACGCTATAGAGAAGATCGAAGCTGTTGCTGTCAATCTTCCAGGGTTCAAATTAGCAGGTTTACTGAAGATATGCTAATTCAAATGAAGAGGAGCCCTCCAGTCAATGCTGGTCGTCCTGCTTCCACAAGGAGTAAGGGAGGTTGAAGGGAGAGTGTCTCCCTTCGACTTCCTGAAGAGTAGGCAGTGCCAAAAGTCGAGTTAAGGTACTTCAACTTCAGCTATGCAATTAATGTAGCTGAAGTTGCGTAACTTAATTTGACCTTATTCCGTAGTCTAGACATACCCATAGAGGAACAAACTTATTGCACATTCTCCAACCCCGATGGGTCTATGAAAGGTGCTGCTCGCAATCTCTCTCATGATAATCTGTAGTTAGTAATAAAAATCACTGCTATTCCAGCCAAATAATTTTGTTCATTTCACCCAGTGTCTTATTTCCAGTACTTAATACTTCAGAGAATAACACAAATCCCAAAATGCTTCTAGTCAGTTGTTCAGTATTCAATCTGGTCTGAAAAATTCCTTCCTGCTATATCCCTGTGAACAGATTACAGCAGCATGACTTTTGATTACCCCTGCATAGCTCTGTTGAAGCAAATGGGAGCTTGGCAGAATTGGTTTCTTTATACTTACAGTTCTGACTACTCTAAGGATGTACAGTTGTTTCGGACAATTCCATTTTGATTCTCCCTATATCAAGAACCGAATTTTCTGATCAAGAAATTATGCTAAAGTTCACTTTTTGTGATTGTTTGCCTATCTGAACTATATAAGAATAATACTGCAAAAATGAGCAATTTTGGAGGTCAAAAACAGCCTTTTAAGTCACAACATGCATATGCTGGTGAGTCAAAACAAATGAAAAGATAAAATCTTGTGATGCACATAAGTCTTGCAGCAATATAACTGGGCTGTTTCTGATCTGTAAAAGATCTTGATATTCTTTAACAGCCCTAAGGAAATATTGCTCTTCTGGTAAGAGAGAAATCCAGAGGTGAGGAAACCACAAGGCACAATGAAAACAGGAGATAAAAAAGGGGGGAAAAGAGATTAATCATCTTATTTTTCTATTAAAATTATTGTGGAAGTTTTTTTAATGATTGCTTGACATCTGCTGCTCATCAGCCCCCGTCAAATATATGATGGAATTATCAAGATCCAACAACTAGTACTCTGTGTAGTTGCAACCTTGAGATTTTGACACTATAATGTGCTTATGCAAATTGTAAATAAAACCTAAGGAGGTACAGTAGTTTCAGACAGTTTTGTAGTCGGGGCATGAGGGCTGTTGCAGATCCTTGACCTTTGATGAACAAGAATAGGATCTTCGGGCACTCTATTTGTGTTAACTTTCCACTTTCTTTTCCCTGAGATTCTTTAATCAAGTGTTTTTATTCCAAGAAAAAATTAAAAATTTAGCAGGCAGTGAACCATGCAGTTATTCCTTGTTGGGGACAATAACATAGAGCTAGAATTATTGTTTGTTAATTTAACCATCTTAAAAGACTTTCCACAAAAGTTTTAACGGTAGCTAACGAAACTATTTTTCTTTGGATCAGCCAAAAAGTTATAAAACAGGCAAAGAGAAACACCTAAATCCAATTTAACAAATGCTCATGGAAGAATGAACTATTAACTATGAACAGTTAAATGAACTATTTCCTAAACTGATCTGTAAACTGATCTGTAAAATTGTTGGTGTTGAGTTCTTGTTATGTTGTACGAAATAACATTTTATAACATTCAAATGCTTAAATACAAATTGAAATGCTCTTTTACTGCATTTGGGAAAAAGAAACAGACAGTATTGTACTACTGACTGACATTTGACTTAGTAAGTAAGGAAAGGGAGGAGTATTTTTTGTGGTTATTACACTGGAGTTGGACTTGTTCTGGGAGGTGGTGGTTCAATTCCTGCCACTACCACGAATTTCCTGTGTGACTGTGGATAAGTCAAATAGGCCATATACACACAAGGATAAAAAGTGTAAAGTCCTATTATAAATAAGGTAAGTTGTAGTTTAAATATACTACTTAACCGAAGGAAACCCTTGAATTTATTTTAACAAAGTAACACATGTTAAAACTGCAGCTTGCCTTGCCTATACTAGGATTTTGACGTTAGCTAACATGTTAAAAATATCTCTTTCCCTACTGCCAAAAAAGACTAGGGCTTAAACACTCTGTGCCTCACTTCTCCATCTGTAATATACTAATGCTTTCTTTTCCCCATACCTTTCTGAATGAAACACATTTTTTATTTGTCTCTGTTATGTATCTGAACAGTACCTAGCATCCACTGGGGCCTCTAGCTGTTACTATCATGTAAATAATAATTATTTATATATATATATATATATATATATATAAAGAGAGAGAGAGAGAGAGAAAGATCATCTGTGAGTCCGTTGGTTCAAGAATTCCTCCTAAACAGTAAGAGCTAGGACCGCCAAATTTAGTATGCAGCTTCCTCTTATCCTAACTTAAAATAAGGTCAGGGATTGGTTGTGTCAGGAAAATGGAAAGTGCCTGGAATGGGATTGTTTTCTATAGCATGGAAAGGGAGGGATCTGAGAACAGGAACAGTTATTCTCCCCAATAACCACAGGGGGCAGTGAGCTTGGGGGACAGTTATACTGCAGACATTGACCTCTAAATGTCTTAAAACACTGTTAGGAATAAATCAGAGCTAAATAACAGCACAGAACACAGAGCCTGGACTGGTGGCTGTAAACAAACTTTATGGAACTGCGAGAAACTTGGCCACATCCATGATAAGTGGACGTCCAGCTAACTAAAACCGTGCTGGACCATAGTTTTTGCTGGGCCAGAGAGTGGGCTAAAGAGGTTCAGCCTAGGATTTGATCCTGCAAAATGATGTGTTAGTGAGAATTACATAGACCTACATATAATTCTGTTGGACTATGTGGGACTCTCTTTATGTGTAAGGGGGATCCCTACTGGCAGGTTGCAGGATCTTTTAATTGCAGTCACTGGGGCAGATACATTGGCCAGGTTAATAGTACAAAGTTTTGCATGCATAGCAACAGTGATTAAGGATTTGATTTTTGTCACATCTCTAGGACAGCAAAAGCCCTGGGACAGATGCAAGTATATCAAGACAAAAGGGCTGCAGTTGGTATAGCCTGTTTGGCTTGCTAATGAACGCTGCTTCTGCACTAGGAGGATTTTGCCAGTATCATTATACTAACAAACTTTTTAAGCACAGATAGGCCAATAGATTACCTCCTCAGCCTATACAATTGCTGTACAGTACAGTACTTCCACTGGCATCATAGAGTTAAACTCATTTACTCCAGATAAAGAGCTTGTCTACTGTCCTTTATTTGTCCATAAACTCCATGTATACTCAAAAGTCTCTCCAAATGGTGATACCAATTAAGAATAATTTGCACTCACAAGATTTTCCCCTTCAGTTTAGATTTGTCCTTTCTTTTGTCATCAGTAGAGATATACCAGGCATGCATTTGGCTTGTGATCTTTGCATATGTTTACAGTAAGGCAAAAAGTAGTAGTAAAAGGAAAAAATTGGCTGTGTTATTTATACCATAGGTGTATGTGTACACAGTATATTTCAGGCAAATAAGAACACAAGAGCCCATACCGGAGGAATTCATAGCCTAGATCTAAATAAGCTAGTTCTTGAGTACTTTCAGCTCCCTGTGACATTAATGGGAGAGGAGAATTTTCTTCACCTGATGGGACTGGGAATTAAACTGAACTGATAACACAGGGCCTCCACCCCAAGAGAAAGTTATGACTTGGTCGGGGCTCAGGCACCTGCTGCTGCTGCCTTTCAACATACAGGAAAAGCAAGAGAGAGCCTAGGTACACGTAAAGTAAGAAAGGAGGACAAAGTTATTCAGTGGTGGTGAAGAAATGATGTATCAGTGTTAAATTATTGCTTGTGTCAGCAAGCCTATCATTTTCCTCAGAAGAAGAAAAGATCCTTTGGCTTCTGTCCTTGTCTGCCATGTCCTTCTTGCAACAGCTGCCTTAGAAGATGCAAAAGGGGTGGCTGGAAGAAAGAAGGTAGTGGGAAAGGAGACAGGCTATGTCACTTCCTCCTTTACCTGGGCCAGGGGCATGTTTGACATGTCTTGGCCCAAGCTCTGCCTACAGCTCTGAGACTCGATCTACACTTGCCATTTAAAGTACAAAAAGTCCCTTTTTTGAGCAAAAACCAGTGGAGTATTTACACTTGCCAGTGACTTTTTGCGGTGAAACTCATAAGTTTCATCGCAAACAGAAAACCATCTTCATAAAAGGCATACAGCTCTTATAGGTGATGGAAATGTGCAAGTGAAGACACTTTCTTCCTATTTACACAGCTTTTAGCCTTGGCAGGATATCCCACAATACCTAGGTGAGCACTCCTGTCAGCAGTTCTACTGCTCTCATGCCAGGTAAACAGACTTCTGCTCTTCCCTCAGTAAAACCCCAGGAACTTTGAAACTCCCCTTCCTGTTTCCTTGGCAAGTGCTTACTTAGCATCTGGCCAGGTAACAATGTCTGCTCCATGGAGCAAACCATCCCCTGCTTGGAACAATGCTGAGCTGCTGGAGCTAATCAGTGTTTGGGGACAGGAGGCTGTGCAGGGATACCAGGATGCCCTGTGATCACCCCCCTCCTTCCCAGAAAACCTATCCTAAAAATGGAAAGAGCTGCACTGTGGGGCAGAGGCCCTCCATGTGCTGCTCTCATCAGCCATGGAAGGGCCTTAAATGTGAACATGATCTGATGCCTGTGGAAGTAAGTGAGAACAAAAACCAGCACTTTTATTTTACCGGTTCACTATCACCGGTGAAACTGATTGTGCAAAAACTCTACAAGTTTGGACATAGCCTTAATGAGAAGTGATGCCATAGCATGAAGGAAAGGCAAGGAAGAGAAGTAGCACCAGACAATGTTACCTTTTCCTGTGGAACCTCAATATGCAAATTGTAACAGCATCTTGCACAGACCTGTTTAAGCACACATAAAAACTCCAACATCAATGGTCACATCAAATGTATTCTCAAGTATTTTTATTGATGTGCTTTTGACATTGGTATGCTGCTCAAGTTGTTGCCGTGTGGTATTCTGAGTGACAGTGCTACCTCTGCCTCAGCCCTTGCAGGAAAACATGCTTTTAATAGTTCTAGTTCTGAGAAAATGAGCGTATCCCAGGGAAGAGAGCGGTGCCACAATTCAGTGCTGAGGGAATTCTTAGAAATGGAATCTAAAGCTCTTTGGGTCAAAGAGAAAGGAAACACCTAGACACTGGCTGCTGTTAGATATGGCATGGCCTGCTATTCCCCTCCTAAGCTGAGCTGAAGCCATACCGATCCTCACTGTGTGTGGGCCAGCTGACCACATTCCTGGCATGCCCACATTTCTTCTCTCTGCTGTGCATTGCACAGACCTACCACAGAGGTGTCTGTAATAAACATGGATGTCCAGTCTCTGGGTGAGAGCTTCACAGTGTATGTCACCAGTACAGCTCCATACTGGGCTGCTGTTGCCCTTTTAATGTTGTCGTCAGATGGTCCACAAGGAGATCTAAGATAAGCACAGAATAGCCATAGTCTGCTGTCACATGCTAGGTCTGGAAGAAAAGGAACATACTCATCGCACATAAAAATACAGCTCATATGATCCTATCTAGCTCATTTAGATGCTCCCAGGAGGTCTGTTTTGTTGAGAGACAGAGACACACAGCAGTGATAAAATTAAGCACTGTCTAGATATGAATCCTACAACATTGATTTTTCTTAGAATATTTTCATTTTTATCATATATTTAGGGTTAAAAAAATGAATTGTAACAAAATACACCCTATATTTCCACCGGACAAGGGGATGTAGAGTGTGTGACATTTGTAAAGATCATTTCTTGCTGTGATCAGTTTAGCACTGATTTAAGTGGGCAGGCTAAAGGGAAACACCTTTTTGGGTTGCCTGTAGGAGCTGCTCCCAGTGGACTATAAAGATCTTGATTCAAGTCTTGGTTTCAGTAATGGTCTGGAAGCACGCTGGGAGTCCCTGTTGTTGGGTGGTGTAGGTGATGATGATTTACTATTATTCAGTGTGCTCAATGCTGAAGGGCTATAGGAATTGCAAACTGGTTAAGTCCACCAGATTCCCTGCACAGCTGCATGCAGACATAACTTAGTAGGCTCCCAGGGGAATGTGAACTTGATTCTGTAGTCTGGTGTTCGGTGCTGCGTGGAGCATGAGCAGGCTGTTTGACTGGAAAATGGGTCTGCTTCTGGGTACTGTGTTTCTCCAATGGCTCTGGTCAGTTTATATAATTATGCTGATTATTATCTGGTTTATTATCACTCTATAGACTTAATAAAGAGAGTGACAGTTTATCTGGAAAGGTTGACACAGGGGAGTAACTCCCTGTACCCAATCATTTTTTTTTAACCTGTGGATTACTTTATCCTAATTTTGTGTTCCAAGTGTAGCTGTTGGGGAAGCATACAGCATGCAGTATATGTGTGTGCTTTGGCTCACCCTCAGTCTGCGCTCTCAAGAGTCTTCACTGTTTGAAAGTAAGGTCAGGCAGGTTCCTTCTGAATGCTATAGAGCACTATGCCCTTTGATGGTTAAAAAATAGTAGTTTCCAGTGACCAAGAAAGGACCACCCAAGCACATGCACCACTGATGTTGAATGAATGCATAGTAAATTTCAGAGCTGTTCAGTTAAATGTGAAGTTTCCTGCAAAGTCTTGTTAAAGAGACCTTCATACAGTCGCTTCTTCTGTCTTAAGAATAAAACCTGTGGCATTTAAAAAGAAAAGGTTAAAGTCATCTACATTTCTGTTCTAGTATATCTGACTGGGAAAGGGAATGGGGGAGAAAGGGATGAGAGAGTAGGAATTCCTGTTAAGAATTCTATAGCCACATAATTTAACACCACTGGGCTGAGTTAATAATATTTTTTGTTTCATGCTTTCAGCTCTGTGGTCTGCTTGCTGGCATAAGCACTGTTACATTTATAATACAGACATTAAACCAGATTGTCTGGTTTAAAGACTAATAGATGCTGAATAAACTCCTCAGGGAGTCTAAAGTTCAGTTGGCATCTGTAATCTTTTCACCTCTTGAGGTTCAGTGCAGAAAATCTGGTAAGGTAATTACCTTGGTTCCTGGCATGTCTGTACTATTCTGATGTCAGAGAAGCTGCATTTGGATCCCAGAATGCACTTTTGTATAAACAAACATCACCGTAAATGTGAGCCAGGGGGAAAAATATTGGAAAACAAAGTGCAGTGCAGGTTGAATTTCAGTTTGAGAGAGATGTGTCAATTTGAATTAAATGTATATGGTATGTCTATGTAGGGGCAGTTAAATAATCCCTCATGTAATGACCCCAGGGATAACTAGGAATATATACTTTTCATGGATAGCAACTGAAGGAGGGGATCAGAACTACTTGAGACTGTTAAAAAAAACCATTCTGACACTGACTTCATAGCATGATGTTATGTTTCACTGATTTATGTTTCCGTGGTGTTATGTACTGTGGAGGAGCTTAAGTTATTGCCACCTAGAAAGGGATGATTCACTTAATACAAATTTATTATTTTTATTTATTTTTTGTATAGCAGTAGCACCTGAGAGCCCTAGTCATGGATTAGGACTGCACTGAATGAGGCACTTTACAAATACAGACTTTGTATTTGGAACCAATTTTTAGTATAATTAGCCAATATTTTACATAGTTCCCCCTGCATGTTGAATATTTGATAGACAAAGAAAGAAACAAACATCCATGCTCCGGGGGCATACTGTCTACAGTAAATAGACATGTGAATGAAAGATAGGTGATGAGATTCAGCCTACTTGTCTAGAGGAAACTGAAAGAGAATAGGGACCAAATTATGAGAGATACTAGCTATTACTCTCTTTACGAACTAGCAGAATTATTTGGGATAGGCTTTTGATAGGGCATCTTGTGCAATTTCCATTACATGAGCTCTGATTAGAGTTAAGGTGTGTTGAAGGGGGACAGATGGACTCAGCTAACTAACTTTTTATCTCTCAACTCACAAATGATTCATTTTTTAAAAAAATGTGCTGAAACCTTTCACCTCGAAGGGTATGTCTTCACTGGACGCTTATTTCGAAATAAGCTATTCTGGAAGAAGTACTCCAAAATAACTTATTTTGAAATAGCACGTCTACATACAGGGAAGCCTCAAAACAAGTCCAAGGCAGGCTTCCCTAATGTGGACGCACTACCTCAATTTAGATCCCAAGAAGCACTTGCGAGTAATTACATGGAATGGCCTGGAGGAGGAGCTATTTCAACATAGCAGCAGTGGAGTGACCACACTACTGCTATTCCAAAATAGCTATTTCAGAATAGGTGTTATTCCTCATGGAATGAGGTTTCCAGAAGTCAGAATAAGCTGTCCGTTATTTCGAATTTATTTTGAAATAATGAAATTGCTGTGTAGATGCAATGGCCATTATTCCGAAATAACACTGCTGTGTAGACGCACCTAAAATAGAATTGGCCTCTACCTCTTTCTCATATTGTTTAAAAATTTCCATATCCCTCAAAACAACATACTTTGCAGTGATTGCTGTGCAGAATACAAACCTTAGAGTTGAAGGTGAAAAATGAGTTCAGCTTCTCTTTTCCATCCTTCTGCCAATACCTACATTACATTTTTGAGTACATTATCTAGTGACTCAAATAATGCACCTTCTGCCTCTTCCCTTGAGAGACACTAAAAGTCTGCTAAAAATATTTTTCTGATCTCAAGCTTAAATTTTCCTTTATTCATTTTGATCCCATTATTCCAAGTTATGTTGTATCCCTTTGAGCCCACTCCTTCTCCCTCTCCCCTCAAAGCCATTCTTCTTCACCCTCTTAAGACCTTTGTATACTACTAACATGATTATCATAGCCTCCTTTTCTATCAGGTGGCCAAGTTATATATGTTGCACTTAGGGGTTTATTTTTTGATTTTTTCCCTATAAGGAATCCTACCAACCACCTCATAAATATCTTTATTACATTTTTCTGAATCTTATTCAATGTGCTGACACCATTAAGGGGTCAAGAACTGGACATAGTTCTCTAGATGTCTGTTTCATCAGTGTTGTAGGAAAGGCATTGTCACTTCTCTGGTCTTTATGCTTGAAGATCAAAATGACATTGGCTATCACAGTGGATCTCAGGTTCACAACTTGCACACTGAAACCTGAAGAAGAGTGCTGCATAAGCTTAAAAGCTTTTCTCTCTCACCCCCAGAAGTTGGTCCAATAAAAGCCATTACTTAACCTCTAATCTGAGCATTCAAAGAGCAATGAAAAATGATAATACCAACTACGTATGAGGGACTGTGGATAGGGTGCAAGTTGTATGCAGTGTTGTAGCCATATTGTTCCCAGGATATTAGAAAGACAAAGTGGGTTATTTCCCAGAATCATTAGCTTGTCCTTTTCTAGTCTGCACCTCATTTTATTGTCTGCCCATCAGTTATTTCTAACCTAGCTACTTATAGATATGCCAGTTCTTTGTGTTCAATGACATTTTTGTAACACCTTCCAAAATAGGACAGAATTGTGGCCTGACTGCCATAGTGGCACAGGGAAATGAAGAGGCACCATTATGTCCTTGTCTCAATCTATCCACATTATGGGTAGCAGAATGGGAGAAAGAATGACTCTGTAGAGCTATTACATTCCTGCCCATGTAGGTGGGTGTAAGAGAGCAGGGAATGGGCAGAGTCTTGACACTGCCCCACAGTGTGCCCAGTGGCACAGCTCTGATGGGGAGCATACACCGACTCAGGTGTGGGCCTGGGACAGTTTGCTCTCCAAGGCAGTGGGGAGACTTAAAGGAAGACTGAAGCAAAATCTCCTTCTCTGACTGCATCAGAGTATCCCAACTTAGTACCCCTTACTCTGGGCAACTCAAAATGTGCAACCCTAATCTTAGTCATTTGGGAATATAATAAGTGCGGTGCCAATCCCTCCTGGGAAAAAAAAAACCCAATCAATTTTCTCTAAATGGCATACAGTTTGGCTATGTCTACACTGCAGGCTTCTTGAGCAAGAATTTTTTGCACAAGAGTTCTTGCGCAAAAGTTCTTGCACAAGAGTGCATCCACATTGCCATGTGCTTTTGTGCAAGAGATGTGCTTTTGCGCAAGAGCGTCCATGGCAGTGTGGATGCTCTCTTACGCAAGAAAGCTCTGATGGTCATTTTAGCCATAGGGATTTCTTGTGCAAGAAACCCCTGTTCCCATCCACACTAGCCTTTTTGCACAAGAGCTCTTGTGCAAAAAGGCTTATTCCTTGTGGGAAGAGGAATAACTCTTGTGCAAAAAGCCCTCTCTTCTGATGATCTACTGTAAACTTTCTTGCGCAAGAACGGGCTTGTAGTGTGGACGGTCTACAAGAGCGTCCTTGCACCGTTCTTGCGCAAGAAGCCTGCAGTGTAGACATAGCCTTCATGTTTCAAGAAGCAACTAGGTATAATGTCAGCTATGGAGATGACAAAACTCCAGCAACTTTTTAGATTATATCCTTGATTTGAGGTAGTAACATTCTTTAAGAGAAGGGCTCATTTTCCAGTATTGTGAAAGCTTTGTGCCAAAATATGCAGAAAACTTTCCGTGGTTCCAGTTCATATGTCCAACAAACAAGGTGGAAGACCTAGTCTAGGTATATTTCCAAAACAGAAAACATGCTAAGGCTTTTTCTTATGTCTGCATAATATCATTTATTAATTGGGTGCCACTTCTAAGACTTGGATCACACTTTGTTTTACAACTACATTGAAAAATGTCCACCCCAGTTTAAAAGAACATTTCTTCTGCATTTAATTGAAAGGTTGAATTGGGCAGGTAGATTTGATTTGGTGGCATGTGTGAAATGCAAGAGAACATTCTGTAACAGTTGGTGTTCATTATCACAACCTCTTGTGTGCAAGAAAAGAAACAGAGCAATAGATTCAGAATATCTGTTATTGCCATATCTCAAGAGCTCTTACTGAAAACCTATTTCCCACCTCCTCCACTAGAATAAATTGTGCAAACGTTTCTCTTTTTTCCAGCTAATACTGCACAGCTTGGCTGGGTACTGATTAGAAAACAAAGCGTTCACATGCTTAAACTATATGCTATTCTGCTGGTCTTCAGAGAAAATAAAAATGATGGTAGATGACTTTGGAATTACTGTGTATAATTGAACTATCAAGTAAGTATTGTAAGTAAAAAAATCTGAAATGTTGGGTCCATGCATTAGTCCTACATTGACCGTAGAAGGTTAGTAAGGTAAGTCATATATGTTTGAAATATGGCAACCTATATAATTTTATTTGGTACCATTTTGAATGACCATAGATGAATATGCACATATAAATATTACTACTTGTATTTGCACAGTTGCCCTAGAAGAGCCAACAGACTGTTTTGGTCTCTCTCATGTGGAAAATTGCTTTCTTTTTTCTTCTAGTGTGACCAATAAAAGTCTGGATTTTCATCTTCTAAACCTTCCTATTTTGTGTGTCTAATTCAGATATTTAAGCTATCCATTAACACTGCTTATTCTGGCACATCCAACACTGTAGATTTTCTGAGATGCTTTCTTTGGTGTACATATTTCAGCTAGTAGGAGACAGATATTTTAGACGTGGTAGAAAAATGCTGTTGCAGTAAGGATGATCTGCTCTGGGAATTCATGTAACTGGAAATAAGTCAAAGGGCTCTATTCATTCCAGCTTTGTCTACACTACAGCTTTTTCTAGAAAAGACAATGCAAACGAAGCGCTGATTAGCATTTTGTCACGCTTCATTTGCATAATCTATTCTGAGCCGTTTTTGTGCAAGGGTTTTTGCGCAAAAACAAGCAGTGTGGCTGTGGCCATTTTGTGCAAAAACCCCTTTTTGCGCAAGAGCCTTATGCCTCCTGCGGGATTGCGCAAAATGGCCACGGCCACACTGCTTGTTTTTGCACAAAAACCCCTTGTGCGAAAACAGCTCAGAATAGATTATGCAAATGAAGCGCAACAAAATGCTAATCACGGCTTCGTTTGCATTGCCTCTTCCGGCAAAAGCTGTAATGTAGATATAGCCTCCCTGTCATGCAGCTCCCTGCATTAGTAGGCCCATTGTAGTATAGGGGGATTTAATCACCACAGGAGAGAGCAGCTTTAATCTCCACTGGAGACTGCCAATGAGATACACACTGAATCTCTTTTTCCCCTCACCAGCTTTGTCTTGTTCTTTTCCCTTAACTCTACTAACACTCCAGAAGCAAGCAATGTGTGTCACCTAATACCTTGGGAGTGGTTAGTTCCTAGCACTTATCACAGTTACTTCTGTGACAAGCACTATATTATCATAATCTCTTCAAATAACTTTTTGTCATGATTTCAAGTCTCAGAGGGTTAGCCATGTTAGTCTGTAACTTTAAAAACAATGAATAGTCCTGTGGCACCTTAGAGACTAACAAATACATATATATGGTATCATGAGTTTTTGTGGGCAAACCCCACTTCCTCAGATAAGATGATCTTGAGTCTGGGGTATTAAATCCCCCGGTAGTGCAATGGGCCTACTAATACAGAGAGCTGCATGACAGGGTGTGAATAGAGCCCTTGACTCAAAATCATCGCATCTGAGGAAGTGGGTTTTGCCCTCAAAAGCTCATGATACTATATATAGAGTATCATATAGTACTTTATATACTCTATCTATCTATCTGTTAGTCTTTAAGGTGCCACAGAACTACTTATTGTCACGATTTCAGTTGATATTCTTGGTCACATAACTGATCCAACAGCATCTATTTTTGCATTCAGTAAGGCAGCCATAATTTTTCAAAAGGGATTTTCTTAATTCACCATTAGATAAATGAAGTAATATAATAAATTAACCCAGCAAATGTTTACACTTTATATCTTTTTTGTGGTGTTGAAACGGCAGCTTATCATGGCATCGACTAGGACTTGTTTCATTCTGAAAGAAGCTAGAGATATTTGAAGAGCAGTGGTAATAAATTAAAGCATTGTCTGATAACCTGCTTGTTTGTTCAGTGAAGCTGAAGATGAGGTAATTTCAGCTCTCCACAATAACATATATATGCAGCGCCTGCATTTTTTTTTATCCTGGATTTTTAAAGAAAAAGGAAATATTTTTATGTATCATCAACAAGCATATGCTTAATTTTAAGCGCAAGGATAGTCTCATTGACTTAGCTGGGTTTTTTTAAATAGAGATGGAGTTAGATGCTCAAAGCTAATTATGTGCTTATGTGCTTGGCTGAACCAGTGCCTATTTTAGGAATATTTCTAGAAAGGCAATATACTTGCGAATTAGGACTGTTTTTAACATGAATTGGGCTCTTTCATGGTATTTCTACATCTTTAGAAGCTTAAAAGTAGTCACCATCTTCAGGCTGTTTGGTGGAGTTTATAAAATGAGTTGATAGGCTCAGTCTAATTTCTGATGGATATGTTACCATGTCTCAAAAACCACTAACGTCATTTTTGCCCTGTGAAGCCTGCAGGCTAAAGACTGAACTGGAAAATGGGGAATGTACTGCCTTCCAACTTATAGGAATGATTCCTGAGAGTGGTCTGAGACATGTGCAAGCTTGCATATGGAAGCTACCCATGTTGATTTTTGTTTTGTGTGTATATATACTGTGATCCTGAACCTATTGAACTCAGATGGAAAGATCCAATTAATTCCACTCAATGAGGCCAAAAGAGAGATTTTCAGTAGTCAGGAGCATAATTCTAGCATGTTTTACCAAACCTTTGATTTTTTCCAAGGCATATAAATTCAATATAAACTAACAATTAGTACCAAACACCCATACATTTCCCTATCTCTTAAATGACTGCCTAAATCTTCTTAAATAAACTTAAGGTCAAGAAATGAAGCAGCAAAAACAAAGAATTGAAATCTCCAACTATAGGCTGTGCTGATAGAAAAAAGGCACAGCGTGTCTGACATCATGTTATATTTTAATATCCAAGAACCAAATTCTGAAATTCTAATTCACAGTCAAATTGTGCCTTGAAGGTGGGGCCCACATTAGAAACAATAGATTTGGACCTCCCCTAGCTTTCAGTTTTGATATAGTCCTTACAGAAACCCAAAGTTTTAGGACATGTCTACACTAGGGAGTTATTTCAAATAGCACACCTTATTTCGAAATAACAAGGCGAGTGTCCATACTACCAAGCCCAGTATTTCGAAATAAAGGGCTTGTTATTTCAAAATAACTCCTGCTTGTAAAGAGGAAAAGTGCTATTTTGAAATATCTTATTTCAAAATAACTCCTGAGTCTAGACATGCCCTTAAAGACTTCCATGGCCTGTTTGGGAACTTGAGTACAGACTCAATCATAACTTTTTACTCTGTGGTACTTATAAGGTTTGTGAGTGGCTCACATTTTTTAATGTTTTTATCCATTCCTTACAACACCTTAGTGAGGTAGGGAAGTACAATCATCCCAGCTGTACATATGGGAAACTGACACCCAGTTTTATAAAGGTGCATAAGGATGCAGCTAGGGGGAATGATCATATGTGCCTAAGAGGGAATACCTGTCCCTAAGTGACTTGTCCAAGGTCACACAAGAGATGGAGGAGTAATAATTTGAATGCCAGTTTCTTGAACACCAAGCTAGTGCCTTACCACTGGCCCAGCCTTCCTCCTTACAGCTTTAGATCAGCTGGTTAGCTGAACTAAGATGGCTAAACACCATCTCTTGTCATGTAACTTATACACATGTTTGAAATCAACAATAGGCACATACTTGTAACTGAACATAGCTAACCCTCAGCCCTGCCTTGTACAATAGTTCCTCAGTGTAAGGATGTCCCATTGGCTGCAATAGGACTTCTGCACTTCAAGCAGCTCCTGTATCAGCTCTAAAATGTATACAGTGAAACTAAATACAATGTAAAGTTTGTGTTTGCCAAGACCTCAAATCCCCATAACCTTCTGAGTTCAATTATTATGTTCTTTCATCATTTAAATTCTTACTTTCTGTATTTTTAGCTTTAAAAGGATTTTGGTGGAACTGGGAGGAGAAAAAAGTGAAAAGGCACTCTGTTTCCCTGCAGCCTGCTACTCAGCAGATGTAGCAAATGTTCTAATTCATTGACCTCATGCATTTAATTTCTGCGAGCATTCGTCTCAGCATGGCTAGAAATTTGTGCACAACAGCTCCTGAATTTCAAGTGTCTGTGGGGGTTTTTTTTGTGCATGTGCAATTTTCTTAAATGAGAGACATTCATATTCATTTTAATTGGTTGCATCTTGGAGAAAGAGCAGTCAGGATAATCCCTTATGTTTCACAAGTGCTGTGCTTTCAACATCTGGCTACTTGATCAGATTCTCTGTTAAGAATGTTACGGAGAAAGAACTTAGTGTTTTTTCCAAGAAAGCATCTGCAAGGTCTATTTAAAAGGAAGAATAGTAGGTCAGATGTTTTGGGGATGAAGTTTAAGATGTTGGTTTTAACCTATGAAGCACTAAATGATTTGGGTCATGTCTACAGTAGAAACCATCCGTGTCCGTTTAGCATTATAGAAACCTATTGCATATGACTCAACTAACTTATGTCTGACCTCAGTACTAATGAAGTATTACCCCTTTAACCTTACCAATTACTAAGTATTGGGGATTATATATGAATTTCTGTTTCCTTGAACACGACAGTAATAAAACAGCAGGAAAAACTTTTCTTTTTCCTCACGTCTCTTAGCCTCTTCTCACACAGCATACCCAAGACACTTGCATTTCACCATTTAGTGGTGTAAATAAAAGAAGAAAGAGCAGGGAGGACACACAGTTCCAGTTTTTCTTTTTGAAGCACTTTGTGTATCGGGAGCCAGATGGATGGGCCAGAATCATCTCAAGATTGTGAGGAGAGGGGGAGGGTGGAGGTGATGGAGGGAGGTGGAGCAGCACTAGGCATGGCACTAGCTGTTTGAAAGTATGAAGATGATTTCCATTGTGAGCAAGCAGCCTGGAAGGACACACCCAGAGGCACTCTGTGAGAGCAGAACCAGTGGGTGGTCAAGAGGATGGGGATGAGTTTAGAAATGGAATGAGTTGGACACCAGTCAGCCTGAACCGTTCAGTTGTGGAGGAATGCAAAGGACTTTGCCAGTTTTGTGGGTGTTAAGCCATAGGCTTGCTCCCCCCCATTGGAAAAGAGAAGAGGACTAGAATTTGCTGCCTTCTGATGTTGCAAAGTCTCAAAGAGAGTTTGATGGAGACTGAGAGACTGCCACTTTTTTCCAGATTTTAAGTAGCTGGTGTGCCCTACAGAAGGTTTGGACAGCATTCTACAGGGAGTGGAAAGGGTAAATCCTTCCAGAGAAGAGCCCGAGAGGCATGTAGGGAAGTATACCATATAATTATATTTTGCATTGAACCACAGCAAACTTTTGTGGGCTTAAAATAACCCCACAACACACACCAGCACCAGCACCACCACTCTTGAGCTGAATCTCCTCATTCATAGTCTCAGTCGGGGTGAACTTACTGGAAAGTTTTGTAACACAGCAAGTGACATTCTGAACTAGACCAATGGCCCAGCTAGTCTGGTATCTTCTCTTTGACAGTGGCCAATGCCAGATCCTTCAGAGAAATGTGCTCCTAGCTCCATTACAATTATGTAATAATATGCTGAACAGGGTAAGTGAACAGGGTAAGTACTCCATTACAATTATGTAATAATATGCTGAACAGGGTAAGTACCTTTCAGCTATTGTTGATTGATCTGAAAGTGAAATAAATGTTTTTCCCTTAGCAGAAAAAAATTGCTGAGGCTATTTGTGCTCTCAAATAATTTTAATTGGTTTTCTTTTAAAACTTTAAACTTCTCATGCATGTAGCCCCCCTTCCCCAGCCCTGACTCAAAGGGAGCATACTAGCTGTGAATCCCATTTACTACCCCTTTCTGCAGCAGCTAGATTTTCTATATTGGTGTCCCATCCAGGATACTAGTGTGTCCCAGCACTTATTATTCTATGGTGATCATAGCCTAATCTGGGGGACCATGGCTCAGGGATGCTCTTTCCCTTCACAGTATAGTGTGTAATATTACATCTCAAATAATAAGTGATGTTGTGAATGTATAAATGTGTTTTGTGTTGATGAATAAATTACAGGAGTCACAGGAAGAGGCAATTGAATAGGTTGAAGATTATCTGCTAATGTGAATTAGGGTCATTCTCGTCTAGATTAGAAAGTAATCTGAGTATGGGCATGATTGCGTTTTATCTGAAAAGTTTTTACATTTTTTCACTCTTCTCTGGTGACCTAGCACAGTGGTTTTCAAACTAGAGGTTGCAACCCAGTACTGGGTTGTGGAATGTCAGGCACTGGGTCTCATTGCTGCAGGGGGATGAGGTGACTAGTGGAAATGCTAAGGCCTCAGACTTCCCAGACTAGTTCTGGGACTGTGTCCTTTTATTTATCTGTAAAGTTCACTGCACAGCTATAAGCATGCATGCTAGTATAAACATCAGCAGCTAACTATGTTTGCATACATAGTCAGGTGCCAGAGAAGAACTGGAAGGAGGAGAATATGATTATTGGAAAGCTATCGAAATAAATATTTTAAAGAAGGAATTTGAAGAAGGCTAGTGAGGTTATTTGGCACAGAAGATCAAAAAGGCTGTTCCTGCAATAGAGGGTGGTCTGGGAAAGCAGAGATTAATAATACAGGAGCATGGGAATTTCCATACTCTGTCAGATCCATTGTCCATCTAGTCTTGTCAGGGGTTACTTGTGGTAGCACTTGGGAGGTGCACTGCACCCCTGTTGCCCCACCAAAATTTTAATTGTTAAATGGGGTGTCCCCTCATGACCCCTCCCTGCTCCTCCCTAAACCCCTTCCTCCAACAAACATCAGTTGCCACTGAGGGTACATCTACACTACAGAATTTTTTTTGAAAAAATGTCCGTTTTTCCGAGAAAACTTGAACAGCCACACTGCAATTGCGTTCTTCTGCAAGAAAATCAAAAGAACAGAGGGGTTTTCCTGGCATTGCCTTTTTGCAAAAGAGCTCTTTCGCAAAAAGACGTGTGTGGACAGAGAATAGGGAGTTCTTTTAGAAGAATAGGAAAGAGGTGCTGTGGTGGCCATTCCTTCCATAGCAATCACAGTTTACATGCAAGAGAGCATCCATTCAGTCTGGACACTCTCTTTCGAAAAAGCAGATTGCTTTTTTGATGCACTTGTGCGGTGTGGATGTTCTCTTTTGGAAGAAGTTTTTTCGGAAGATCTCTTCCGATAAAAGCTTCTTCCAAAAGAAGCCTGTAGTCTAGACTTAGCCTGAGTCCAGTACCCTGTGTCCCCAAAAAGCCAGCACTAGATGCTTCTGTGAATGATACAAGAAACCTCACAGCAAGCAGAAGATATGTGATAATCTGGCTCCCTGAAGAATGCATATCTAACAATTAAAGATTCATTTAAGTCTTCAGACAGAGGTTTTATTTCCCTTCCTATGTTCTTGCTGTTAGTGTTAACTTTTATAATTCCCGATATTCCAGCTATCCACATAAATATTTAATCTCTCTTTCAAGCTTCCTAAATACTTGGCCTCGATAGCAAGGAGAGAGGCATGTGTGGAGCAGAGAATTTGAGACGCGGGTCAGAGGAGACCAATGGAGAGGTAGCAAGGGCAGAGGATATTTGGAGGCTGGAAAACAAGCAGGATTTTGAACTTGATTTGGGAGGAGACAAGAATTCAGGGAAGATAAGAAGGCTGTGATTCAGAGACAGGAAAGGGAGATTATTTTAGCATCATCCTTTTGGAGAGTCTGAAGAGGACAAAGGCATGACGTTCAGGAGGCAGATCCTCAGCTGGTATAAACTGTCAGTTTACACCAACAAAAGATCTGCTCCCAGAGTGGAGAAAGTGCAGAGGTCCTAATGAGAAATTATGTGGCAGGATATATAACTAACGTATGCAGTAAAATACCCAGAATATCTTTTCAGAGCAAACACCAGAAAGGCAAAAAAGGAAGGACTGTGAGCTGAGGTTTAAATGCTGTCTCGAAAATATTCATCCCAAAGCTCGGAGCATTATCTACAGCTCCTCCAGTAATCTCCCTTTTATGCAGTAATAATCTATCTGGGGACAGCACTTCTCATGCACCTCATCATTACTCTCAGCAGGCACCAGTTCTGTTGACACTTTTATTTCAACTTGGCTTCTGCCTGTTTGAACAGCCCTTATAGTTCCTCTGTCTGTATCTTGATGCCATGGCTTCCTGGAGCAGTGTACATAGGCATAGATGGTGATAATGCTGTTCTCATCCAAGTTTGCACATTGCCCAGATCAGTGCACAATATTGTAAATAAAAGTTTTAAACACTGTTTTTACAAGGCATCCAGGAACGGGCATTGTTCCATGTACAATTTTATGCATCAACAAGGGTATGTCTAGATTACATGCCTCTGCCGACAGAGGCATGTAAAATAGGCTACCCGACATAGTCAATGAAGCAGGGATTTAAATATCCCCCGCTTCATTAAAATAAAAATGGCCACCACGGGAGCGGTCAACAAAGGCGTTCCCTGTCGACTAATCCACGTTTTGACTGCTGCACTGTGCCAACGATTAGCTGAGCCGGCACAGCATGGCGGTCATTTTTATTTTAATGAAGCTGGGGATATTTAAATCCCCACTTCATTGACTATGTCGGGTAGCCTATTTTACATGCCTCCGTTGGCAGAGGCATGTAATCTAGACATACCCCCAGTGTTGAAGCTGGACACACAGACCTGATCCTGCAAGCTTTCTTTAAGAGCAGACCCCTCCTCTTGTACAAAGCCTGAATGACACATTGCTTGATTGGTCCAAAATGTCTTTGCACTATTCAATAGCTGCAAAAACATCAAGTTAAATTTCCACATCTGGCTACAGGTTTCAAGCTAAGCTGGTCACTGGAGAATGGAGGTAATAGTCCCCTGGAATTTTTTCAGGTTCCCTGGTTGGTTGTATCAGCAGTAGTTTGACTTATCTCTAGCCTGTGGGGGAGAGATGGTCCTGAGAGAAGAGGCTGGACTGGGATGGTAGCATACACTAGCTATGACATAAAAGAAAGAGGCCTCCAGGAGGATGTTGGCCTTCTAACCTATGATTTGGCTTTAGAGGGGAAGAGGAAGTGAACCTATGCATATGTGAACAAATCCTTTGCAGCTTCCCCATTATTAATTTTATATTTATCTTTTCATTGGTGAGGCTGATTCATTTTTGTGATTTATATATGGTTTTGCAAGGGCAAAGGTTGCTTTCCATGGAGTTTTATGGACAGTTTTTCTATGGCGAGTCAAATTTACAGCATTTTTATATGTACTATTGCTATATTAAGGCTGAGGCTAATATTTTTTAAATTTTATTTCCCTTATAATCCTAAAAGAAGTACAAGATTTACTAAAAAAGGAAATGAGAATATTTTAGAACAGAGGCATACAGGCACAACAGTGCAGAAAGAAAAAAAATTAATTAATCTCAGAATCATGTGTTGTTTGTTATGCCTTGATAGACCTTAAGTTGAAAGCAATATAAAATCTTTGAGGAACAGAGAGCCTTGGGTGCTATTGGAGTCTTCCCAAAAGCTGGGGGCAGGGAGAAAGGGGCTCCAACCCCCGCAGAGGACCTGACCCCTCTTCTTCCCCTGTAGTCCCTGTCCTCAGCCAAAATGGAAGCCAAAGCAGGGTCGGGGAGCCCGGCTCCTTCTTGGTCAGAGAGAGCTAAACAGGCAGTTGTGGTGAGCCTCCACCTGCTCTTGGTGGGGCAGGGAGCCCAAGGGAAGGAGACATGGGCTGGGGTGGCTATCAGCCTGCTCACACCGTAGACAGGTACAGGATCAGCACAGCTCCCACAACTATCTGGATTCTCTGGTTAGGCTCCAATATGGCCTGGTTGAGGGTGGGGCTTTGGAGGGGAAGAGGAAGTGAAGGGGGAGAGGTGAAAAGTGCACAGCCCAGGCCTGTCCACTTTCAAGAAATGGGTTCAAGAATATCTAAGCCCCCCAGCTGTACCTCCAAACACACACTTCTGGCTCTCCTGTTGGGTGTGCTATGTGGGGGTGATAGCCAGAACAATCAGTAGAATCCCTAATCCGGAGCCAGAACTTGCTGTTGTAGGTCCTACATTTTACCACAACTGACACTTAATATAGTACCGGCACAGCTAAAAGACTGCACTCCACTGTCAAAAAGAAGTTTGCCTCTGGCTGAGCCAGTAAGAATGAAGTTTGGCTCAGCTGGAAGTTGCTTTTTGTGTATCTGTAAGGAGTGGTATGGATAGAAACTAAAAAAAAAAAAAAAAAAGGAAGAGGAAATAGGACCACAGCACATACCAAACTGATCTAAATTCCATCCATTTTAATCACAAGGGTATTTCTCTGGAAGACAAAAACATCATTTAATCTAAATGTAAAACAGATAGTCCTGCTGATGGTTACTAGCCCTCTCCACTGAAAGGAAATGTGTTGCCTTTCCTTCTTTTCCCTTAACTGGAAATGAATCAGTGTTGTTAGCTGTGTAACACATCAGGGCTCAGTCTGCTTTCACATTCATCACCATTGAGCAGTAACAGATGAGAAGTCTATAATTTTGTCTGCAAATGAACACCTGCAGGCACTTTGATTTGTATCAGATTATACAATTGTTTCCTAAAGTGTTGTGTGAAATCACCTGATGTAAACAGTCAGTCTGAACAAAAGAACACCAAAATTGATTTTTTTTTTCAATGGCAGTGCTTGTTTCTAAAGCATTCTACTTACATTTCAGGGTATAACATTTTCCTCGTACTTATGCTTATCAGAATTTAAATGTTTTGTGATAATTTTGCTGGATAACAGATGTTTATTTTAAGCATTTTCTCTAACTTTTGTCAATTTCAAATTTCACAATTGCGGGAAATCATAAGGGTGGGAACAGACAATAATTATTTAATAGCAGATGTTGAGATTCAAAAAAATAAGCTTTTTAACCATTAAAACACAAATTGTTAAAATGTCATATGTCAAAATATACAAAGTAAATATCCTTAAATCAAAATTAGTTCTCAAGCAGCATTTTTCAGTCTGTGCCTATCAGTAAATTTCTGTTCTTATCAATGGAAGTATTTTGTGTCATTTTCTCTGAACAGTGAAACCAACATTTACTAATAAAAATCTAATGCTTTAAGACTTCTCATACTGTACAGTCAAGAAATAGTTGAGTGGCATGTGAGTCAATAAGGTTAAGCATCCAAAGAGATCCTCAAATTATCTAATTATTTATTAATACTATATACAGATGATGATGATTAATAATAATCATGTTTATTATGATACAGTGGTGACCCATTGCTCTTGATACTGTATAAATATAGATGAGCAGAAAGTCTCTGGCTTGATTATCTTACAACTGGAATTGACAAGATGGGCATGGGATAGAGGAAAGGGGAATAACACACAAAGTGAGCAACTGGATGTCAGCTAGAACCATCCATACCAATATGCAAAATATGCAGATGCATAGGGTACCACAATATTTGGGGCACCAAATTTCCCTAAATTTCATGGTGACCTAATTAGCTGCATGTTGCATATGTGGCATCTCTGTCTTGGGTGGCCAGCCACATCCCCTATCCACCTTCCCTCCCTGCCCCATGGGCTGCTTCCAGCAGGATCATGTGGGGCTTGGGACACCTCCTCCCACTCTGCCCCTGCTCTGCCCCTTCCCCACCTCTTGCCTCTTCCTGCCCCTGTTCCATCCCTCTCCCCACAAGTGATGTGGCCTGAGATACTAGCAGGAGGCTGTCACTGTCAGCAGCAGTGCCCCCGCACACACACATTAACACCAGTGGTGGGAAACAGAGCGAGCTAGCCCCAGACCTCTCTACTCTGCAGGTTTCCAGCTGTGTTGCTACACTTGCCATCACTGGTGAGTGTGGAGGGTGGTTCCACTGCTTTCCTTGAGCCCCCTTGCCCAAGTGATGTGTCTGGGAGCTGGCAAAGTGGAGCTGGGTCTGGGTCTGGGTCACTCTGTTTTCTGCTGCCACCTGCCAGTGAGTGCAGAGGCAGGTCCAACCCTTGATGCTAGTCTCCTGGGCTTCCCTGGATCCCACAGAGCCCCCAGTGCATGGGGTTTGGGGTGGTTGCCTGGAACCACACTGCTAACCAGCCATTTCCCCAGTGGAAGGGGAGCTGCCACCCACGACTCGCATCTGCTGCCTTGTCCTCAAGTGAGCCTCCCTGACCTGCTCCTGCCCCTTTCAGGAGCCTCTGGGGCCTCCCCTACTCAGCTGTCATAACTCTGCCTGACCCCTGCTAGAGGGGCCAAGCCTAACCCAAGTGGCACTGCAGTCTTGTGTGCCAGAGGCCAGGTCACAATGCCTGCAGTAGGGAACTGAGCCCAAGTAGCTCCAGGGGTCAGGAGCCACTTCAGCCAGGACTGGGGATTGGTAGGTCAAAGCAGAACAGGACTGCAAAACTCTTGGGATACATCTACACTTGCACTCTAGTTCGAACTAGGGATGCAAATGCAGGCATTTGAAATAGTCAATGAAGCGGGGATTTAAATATCCCACGCTTCATTAGCATGATCTCGCCGGTGCGTTACTCTGAATGCCAGCTGTTTTTGAAAGTGAAAGTGCGCGCCGGGGTGCGTTAGTTTGAACCAAACCCCTTGGTTCGAACTAACATTACTCCTCAAAAAATGAGGAGTAACGTTAGTTCGAACCAAGGGGTTTGGTTCAAACTAACGCGTCCCAGCACACACTTCCTGGTTCGAATCAGCTGTGATTTGAACTAGCACACCGGCGAGATCATGCTAATGAAGCGTGGGATATTTAAATCCCCGCTTCATTGACTATTTCGAATGCCTGCATTTGCATCCCTCATTCGAACTAGGGTGCAAGTGTAGACATACCCTTGGAGCAGAACTGTTGGAGGGTCTGTGGATCTGTCGTCTACCCCTCCCCACACACAGTAGCCCTTGCCCCAAATAATAGTCAACAAAACAAAACAAATTTCACTGTCCACACTGTCCAAAACTCCTGGGTGAGTTCTCATAACCTTTTTATCTTAGGTGGGGGATTGTGGTTAACTTATCTGTACAGTGATGTTGAAGGGTATATTGTTCACAACTGTCAATCTCAACTAAAGCCATAACATGGTTTCACTAGTACTTACCTGTACCTATCATATAGACAGATCCCAGGTCATATCAAAAACTGGAAATCCCTTGAGGCATGTTGGCATCATATTACAGTTTACTTTGGCCTGTGATTAAAAAGAATGCATTGTGAACATCACTCGGTAATTCCCCCAATAGCCTGCAAGTGTGCACAAGGTGAAGGAAGAAGTTTATGCTCTATCATGCCTTCTTTTGGATGTGTAGAACAACTAACAGTGTAATGATTCCCTCCCTCCCCCAGCTTTTTCAGGGAACCAAATTTTGCTCCCCGTTATCCCAATGTATATCTGAGGTATTTATTAAGGATCCTGTGGGTTTTTGAATGAGGCAATAAACTTTTATTTGTTGAATCCTGTTGCCTCAGTCATTTTTTAAAAAAATTCTCAATGTGTGTCTTGCATGCATGAAACAGAATGAGTTCCCAATGGCTTAAAAATGAACACCTGCTGATGTCTTTCCAGAGTCAGCTTTCGGGCCAGGGCAGAATTCTCATTCTCACAAAAAAAAAAAAAAAAAAAAAAAAGCCATGACAAATACACTTTTACAAATCCTGTTACAACACCAAGTGAATTATTGTGCCTCACATGTTGCGGCCACATTGATTAAAGACATTTACAACACAGACTAGGGGGGGATCCGGATAATTAATTAACCCCTAATCCTGCAATAGACTACATATAAACAAGACCTTGTGCCCAGGCCAAGTCCCTTTAGAGTCAAGTGTGCTTAACCCCAAGTCTCTATATAAAGTCACTGGGTTGGCCCTTTAAGGCAGGGCTGGTTGGCCTACTGGCCGGAGTCTTTATGCAAGGTCCGTGACTGCCTCTTTAACACGGGGTCCACTGGCCCGAGTCCCTGTGCATAGCCACTGGTTGGTCCTTTAAGGCAGGGCTGGTTGGCCCCCTGGCCAGAGTCTTTATGCAAAGTCCGTGACTGTCTCCTTAACACAGGGCCCACTGGCCCGAGTCTATATGCACAGCCACTGGTTGGCCCTTTAAGGCAGGTCACGGGTGGGGTGGGGCTGCACCCCTGGTAGGGGGACCTGGGCCCACCCTACTCCACCGGGTCCTGGCCCAGGGCCCTGTGAGTGGCAGGACAGCCCACCACTCCCTCGGCAGAGGAATCCAACCGCAACGTGCCAAGACTCCCGGGGTGGGAGAGGCTGCTCTGGCACCCTCCCTGGGCCACTTCCTACCTGGTCTGACGGGGTCTTTTCTCACATACTCACAGGGTCCTCCACACTCCTGGGGGTGACTCCTTATCTGTAGATGGCCGTGGAGATGTCCCAACTAGCCTCAGCATCTTCGCTGGCTTCTCCTGGGGCCTCTGGCTGATGCTGGTCAGGAGCTCCCTTCCTAGGTCCTTCCCCTCTGGCAGCCAACCCAGACTAAGCCACTCCCCAGGCTTTTATAGCTGTGCTGCAGTCTCAGTATGCCTGGCAGGGCTGTGGGGGTAGGGCCTCTGCAGCCAGGTTACCCTGACTGAACCCTGCAAGTTCAGTACGGGGCTGCTTCACCCTGTCACAGATTTACAGTCAGATTTTCAAAGGTATTTAGTACCAAGGTAAGCACTTAGTAGAATATTTAAAAGCATAAACAGGTTGAGTGCCTAGTTCCCATTGAAATCAATGGGATTAGGTGCCTAACTTTTAGGTACTTTTCAAAAACCTACTGTGATGAGGTGAAGTCACAGACGACCCCTTGAGGGGGTACTTCCTGGAGTGCTGGCAAGGTCACTGCCACTAGCCTTCCTACTCTCTGGGGGTATGTCGACACTGCCACCCTAGTTCGAACTAGGGTGGCTAATGTAGGCATTCGAACTTGCAAATGAAGCCCGGGATTTAAATATCCCGGGCTTTATTTGCATGTTCCTGGGTGCCGCCATTTTTAAATGCCCCGTAGTTTGAACTCCCTGCCCGCAGCTACACGTGGCACGGACTAGGTAGTTCTAATTAAAGCTCCTAATTCGAACTACCATTACTTCTCCTCATTGCAGGAGCTGCACCTTCAAACCAGAGATGTCCCTCAGTCTGGGGTCTTTATTTTACCCTCCTTGGGTGTGTCCAAGCCAGCCCAAAGACAAAAAACTCCTACCTTCCTATTCTTTTTAAAGAATTCCCTTATTGCATGGGGAGTCACCTGGCCACCCCTACCAATCGCTGCTATGAGTTAAGGACAAAAGGCTATATGCATATGATTGGGTCCCAGACTTGGAATTACCCTTGATGGCTTTCCATTTACACATTTTAAAAAACATGAAATATTCCCTACTCCATATGTCTAATTTTACACACAAGAGTGATACATACACCAAAATAAGAAAAACAGATCCAGTGGATTATGACATGAAGATTAATAGGTTACATGAGGCAATTTGTCCAAAGCACCTTTGAGTTACATATATTTATGTCCATATGTCCATTTCACAAAGCATGGGGGGTGAACCGTCACACCCACCACATGCTTATATGGGATTTTAGGCACCTAAATACCTTTGAAAATCTGGCCCTTAATTCTTCGTTACTCAAGTGATCGTCACCATCTGAAAATAATATTATAAGGAGAAAAGAACAAATTAGACTGAAGATAAATGTGAGCAAAGAAAGGTATGTGTGCTCCACATCTCTGAACTTTAATTTAGCTCCATACCTCACAGTAGCCAAGTTTAAAATGTTGGCCCAAAGGACTTGTGTGAGAGCAGAGAGGAGGTTTCTTGCAGAGCTAGGAATAGAACCTCCATCTCATGAATTTCATTATTCCTATTTTCTATAGACCATTTTCTTCCCTTTTATGTTTAAATGTTAACAAACCCCCTTTCTCTTTAGCACAAATGTTTATATATTAAAACTCAAGACTTTTTATAAAGATATTTACCAACTCGTTCCCATTTACTGTAGCTATACTGCTTGCAGAAGAAGGAACTGCATTAATTCACAATCACTTGTTAAAATATGGATTTCATTAGTCTTTAATGATGGGACTTGGAAGGGAGGGAGAAGAGCAGCAAAAATGATTAAGGGGCAGGAGAGACAATATATTAATGCCACTAAATTTGTCTTACAGCAATATATTAATACCATTAAATTTGTACAGCTTAGCTAAGAGACAATTCAGGAGGAGACATGATAAACATCTGCAAGTATATGAATATATAAATGCAAGAGTAAAGAATTATTATTCAAGGTAATACAGGAAGTAGGATGCTTTTTCAGTAAACAGGGGGTTAAATTAAGAAACAGAAAATCTAAGATGAATATCAGGAGAAATCTTGATTGTAAGATTGGTTTGATTTTTGGAATAATCTCCCAGGAGATGTGGCAGAAGCTACACTGCCTTGACTATTTAAAAGTAGATTGGACAAAGTACTTCCAAATATATGGAAGAGAACAATCCTTCACTAGCAGGGGCTTGGTCTAGATGATCTGATAGGTCATTTCCATTTTTATTTACTAGCATACTTTTAAAATCATCTAAGTTTTATGGGAAATAAAGCACCAGCAGTATTAAGCAGGGTTGTGACAGAAAAGGATAACCTTTAAATTACTGTAAACACATAAAACCCTTTGACCCTTGTCTGCTACCTTGCAAATGCATACATGGGCTGGTAAGAAATACATATATCACCACACAAAAGCTCATGATTCTATATATTTTGGTTCGTTTCTAAGGGCATGTCTACACTGCAGTGTTATTTTAAAATAATTCACGTTATTTTGAAATAACAAGGTGAGCATCTACATAGCAAGCCCATTATTTTGAAATAATTTCAAAATAACAGTCTTCTTATTCTGGAATAACAAACCCTCGTTTCATGAGGAATAATACCTATTTCAAATAGTTATTTCAAAATAGGGTGTGTGTAGACAGCGCAGCTGGGTTATAAGTGGCTGCCAGGGCTTCTCACAGATGCCCTGGTGGCCACTCTGTCCACACTCATCAGAACTCTATAGTTCCCCTTCCCCTGTAGCCTTTAAAGGTGCAGCCAGAAGGGAAACAGTTTGTGGCACAATGTGAGCCCTGCTAGCTCTGCCTTTCCTGCTGCCATGGCAGACCGCAGCTCTCCCATCAAGCCTCCCACAGCTGCAAGTGATCTGGCTGCTAGCTCCCAAGCCCCTGCTCAGGGGCAGAAGAGGAGGGTCCCATCCTGGTCTGGTGCAGAGATCCTGGATCCCATTGAGGTCTGCGGAGAGGAGGCAAACCTCCAGGATCTCTGCACCAAGCACAGGAATGCTGACATCTATGGCTAGATGGCTGACAGCCTGGGCCAGAAGGGTCACATGCACACTCAGGAACAGCTGCACATGAAAGTCAAGGAGCTGAGGCAGGCCTACACAAAGGCCAGGGAACAGCACCCCAATCGTGCCCCTATTATGAACGGCTCCACCACATCCTGGGAGAGGGGTCAGTCCCTTCCCCCACCCTTGTTGTGGACTCTGGGCTGGAGTCACTTATCATCAGCCTCTCGGAGGGCAGGCCTGTGGGTGCGAAGGAGGAAGTCGAGGAGGAGGAGGTTAAAAAACTTTGTTTTTTAAAGTTGCCAACTAACATGGCTACTCCTCTGATACATACCCACAGTTCTGAGAAGGAGGTGCCTTACATGTTTTACTATTCCTAGAAAGTTTCTTCCTACACCAAACTTGAACTTCTATTGTACTTGTGTATATAAAGCCTTAAGACATAAATTTCTGGTGTCTTCAATAAAAAAAGAAGAATCAGTTTGCTGGTGCTAAAGAAGGCTTATGTGTCACTGGGAAAGGAAAGAAGACTAGGGATATTTCTGAGACCGTAAAAATAATTATCTGTCTTTGTGTCCAATTTGGGAAGCCTGGTATTGTGTCCTCCATTTTATGCCAAGAGCATGTAGGAAATTGACTGATGTGGAATGTGTGCAATTGTGCATTAAAAAATCTTATCAGACTGTTATCAACACAAACTAGCTTACTCACAAGTAATATTTTGTCTTCACTCGCTGTGCTGGAGATTGATGTTCTAGCATTCGATTTAGCCAGTCTAGTATAGACCTGTAAATCGAACACTGAGTGAAGCTCCAGCCGGCATCTGTACTCCTCGCAGTTGGCCTTAATCTGTGGCACGCTTAAGGAGTATGGAAAAAAAGGAGTGATGGGCTCCTGCTTTTAAAAATCTCTGCAAACTTAATGTAAGCAGGGTCTGAACCACTGCTTCCAATGCAGCCAGCTGAAAGGGGAAGGGAGCCGTGGGTGTGGTTATGCTCATTTAGCCCTGCAAGATAATCAACTGTTTATGTGTAAATACAGGTCATGTTGGAATGGGAGAGGAATCTGGGGTGTGGTTATGTAAATCCAGTTCAGCCAGTGCTATAGGCCTGATGGATGGTCACTTGTTAGACTGGAATGTGGTGTATTGTAACTAATTTCACTGTAGTGGGGTCACAAAGCATGTTAACCCTAAATGTAGGAATTGTAAAATATGACACCAGTGCTTGCAGGGTGTCATTGTAAAGAGTCTCAGATAGACAAGCTTTCCCCTTCCAGACTTAATCTCTAGTGTAGCAAGTAAAGATGGGCCTAAGTGTTCTACTATTGTATGTATTTTTCTTTATTCACACTCTGCTATAATGTGTACTTGGTACTCTACAGGAAGGCAAACTCGCTGCTGGGGGAAGCTTGTTTAGAGAAATAAACTACATAGAATTACAGTCAAAATGCAAGAGGCTGAGACAGCAAAGGGCTATGTCTCCACTGGTGGCTTCTTGCATAAGAACAGCTGTCTTGCACAAAAACTTGCTGGGTGTCTACCCTGCACGTACATTCTTGCACAAGTAAATTTACAGTACAGTGTCAGAAAACAGGGCTTCTTCCAGAAGAGTTATTCCTCTCCCCATGAAGAATAAGCCCTCTTGAGCAAGAGCTCTTGCGCAAGAGGGCAGTGTAGACAGGCAACATGAATTTCTTGCACAAGAAACCCCTATGGCTAAAATGGCCATCAGAGATTTCTTGCGCAAGAGAGCGTCCACACTGCCATAGATGCTCTTGCACAAAAGCACATGCCAGTGTAGACGCGCTCTGGTGGAAGACTTTTTGCGCAAGAACTCTTCCACAAAACAGTTCTTGCGCAAGAAGCTGCCAGTGTAGATGTAGCCTAGAGGTATACACTAGATAGGTAGGTAGATATACACTAGAGTTAGAAGGGATAATTTCCATTACCATCAGAGATACCTGCATTGCAGGCATGCTAAAAATAGACGTATATCTGCAGTGTTATGTATGGCAGGAAGGGCAAGATGCCCAAGTCTGTATCTATGATCTTGGACAGGATTGTAGTCAGCGCACCCATCTCTTCCCACCTTTTGTGCTGTCACAGCAATGTGTTTATTTTTAGCATGCTAGCCCAATTAGAGCTAGTGAAGCTATGGCGATTTGAGTTGAAAAAAACACCCTCCAGCACCAGCGTAGGGATACACCTTGGGAGAGCAAGGTGAGGATCATTTGTAGAAAAAAAAGTGCTTTAAGAAGATTAATGGAGTGTACAGTTCTGGTGCACATGAAGTTGAATGTTCTTTGGAACATAGTGTTCAGATAAATCAGTACAAACCCAAGCTTGGAAGAGGAAAAACAGAGCAACTATTACAAGAGAGCATTTGGAGAAGACCTAAATAATTGAGGCTATATCTGTTCTGTTTGATGATATAGTGGCAATAACAATTGCCCAGCTCTCTTGATCAAAGTTCCTGGGACCCTGCTGGTAATTTTGTCAGCCCAAAGGCTAAATGCTCAACAGTTACCGCACACACACCAACTACAGTAAAACCTACACCATCCAGAACTTAAGCATCCGGAAAACTGTAGAAACCGGCAAATTTCTGACACTGGGAAAAGCAAAACAAACAAACAAAAAGGAAACTGGCCCTTTAAGTGCTGGGCTGCTCCTCAGACGAGCATGCAGCACATACCTGGGGGGAGGGGTGAACAGCAGCTGGAAGCAAGCAGCAAGCATCTCGGCTCCCCTTGCAGGTCCTGGCACCCGTGGCAGCCAGCCCCCCTGCAGCTCCCGCCCCCCCTACAGGCCGTACCCACCATCTTGCCTCCCACCCCCCAGCTTCCACCCCTGCCCGCATACCAGGCCGCAACCGCCCCCCCCCCCCAGCTCTTGGCCCCCCGCTAGCAGGCCACATCCTGGCCCAGCACGTCTCCTGCCTTCCCCCTCAGATAACCAGTGCCATATAACACAGGTTTTACTGTATTTGCATATACAGAGATTAGGCACAAATTTGTGCATAGGTGATTTTGTATCACCAGATATGCTGAAAAGCTAGTAAAAACTAAGCAACTTGGCATCAAATAACCTGTTTAGACAACAGTTTATGTGCAAGCAAAATCTGAGCAACAGTATTCACTGCTCATAAACAGAAAATCTTCCATATGCATTTGAGAGAGATTTAATACAGGTTGAACCTCTGTTAGCTGGGATTCCTTGGTCCTGTAATATCGGTGGTCCGGCAGGACGACGATTGTTCTAGGACCAGAGAGTCCCAATAGAAGGTTAGCAGCTGGGTTCCCCGCAGCTGAACTGCCCAGCTCCCCACAGCTGGGCTGCTAGGTACAGCCCTGGAGCCTGGTGGGGCCTGCCTAGTGGGACCAGAGAGCGCGCAGGGAGGTGGGCTGGAGCTGAGCTGCCCAACTTAGCAGGGAAGGGGAGGCAGCAAAATCTCTCATCTAGGACCGGTCATGTCCCCAGGGTGCCAGACCAGGGAGGTCCAACCTGTAAGGGTTTCCTTTTTTATATTTGTACCTTTTATTTTTTAAAATTCTAGTCTCCATTTATGCTCATCGCAAGCCATCAAAAATGTTGTCACACTTGACATTCTCTGCTGAAGGAACAATTACACGTAGCTAAGAACAAGATGCAGTGGCAGCGCTTTTTGATGAGGCTTGCACAGCAGTTGCCTGTAACATGTTTGCAAGTATCTATTAGAATAATTACATGTGCTGGGAACCATTAATCAATGAGTGTCCTAACAAAGTAATTATGCCCTTCAAGTGCAGTTAGATTGCCCTGACTTCTTCAGGAGATGAGGAATTATAGCTGAGATAATCTTTTTAATGAGGTTCTTTTATACATGACAGAATGTATTTGTTACCTCTGGGCCAAGTCCTGCAATGTGCTGAGCACCTGCAACTGCCTTTGGTTTCAATGAGAACTTGAAAGTATCTCAGATAGGACCTCAGGTGGTCAGTAATGCTCAAGATTAGGCCCAAAGATGACCTTAGTACGGTGATCAAAAAGATAGGTATCAGGTCCCTACCATTTAATTACCTTGGCATTCCATAGTTGCAGAATGAATTGAATCAGTTAGAACTGTTCTACACTGGACCAGGCAGGTCGGCTTAAGGTTCACCACCCAGTTACTCAAAATGTGTAGCTGGATTCAGCTTACCTTAAGCCGAGCCCCCGTAGTGTTTGCATTGTGGGAGGCCAACGGGAGCTCATGCTCCCATATGTTTCCTTTTCTCCTCACAGAATGAGGAATACAGGATGCCGGTGAGGACTACTCTCAGCTTTCGATATGGGGGGGGTCTACACTTGACCCTCTAAATCGAATTCTAGAAGAGTGACCTCCGAGGGGTTGATCTTAGTACTGTAAACAAGCCCTTAGTGTTTGCATGAGGGTAGTTCAGAGTAAAATACTTTTGTGTGTGTTGTGCTCCATAAAAAAGCTATTTTCTCAGGGCTTTTTTTTTTTTTTTTTTTTTTTTTTTTTAAGTTCTTTAGTTTTTTTGGCAAGCTGGCAGAGATTGGCTATGTAGAATGTATTTCAGAACAGAGAGAAACTGGAAAGATGAGGCAGAATTGCCTTAGCTGATTAGCAATATTAACTCTACATTTCAACAAAAGAATATCTGTTGAGTTTTAAAAGAATCTGCTAAAATCACAAATGATGGAAAGTTAAAAAAAAATGCATAGTTCTTGAATGGACTTGCAAATGGTAGGTCTATAACTGATGTCAATATATACAGAAATAGGAACATCTCAATCTAAGTGAAAAACTTCATGAAAAGTAGAAGACTTAAATGTATAGTAGTACAAGCTAAAATGTACAAAGGAAATCCCAGAGTGACAGATAACTTCAAATGTAGATCATTTTACTAATGCCATGGAAATCTATTTTCTCAGAATAAGAACCCTTTCTCTACCCCCAAAACTTTGTATACCAGGAACATTTGTCATATTGTGGAGAATCATTAACTAGTCACAATATTGCTTACCTGCTATACAGCTTGGCTACGTCTAGACTGGCATGATTTTGCGCAAATACTTTTAACGGAAAAGTTTTTCCTTTAAAAGTATTTGCGCAAAAGCGCGTCTAGATTGGCACAGATACTTTTGCGCAAAAGCGCTTTTGCGCAAAAGCATCTCTGGCCAATCTAGACGCAGTTTTGCGCAAGAAAGCCCCGATCGCCATTTTTGCGATCAGGGCTTTTTCGCGCAAAACAAATCTGAGCTGTCTACACCGGCCCTTTTGCGCAAAAGGACTTTTGCCCGAACGGGAGCGTCAAAGTGTTTGCGCAAGAAGCACTGATTTCTTACATAAGAACGTCAGTGCTCTTGTGCAAATTCAAGTGGCCAGTGTAGACAGCTGGCAAGTTTTTGCGCAAAAGCATCTGCTTTTGCGCAAAATCATGCCAGTCTAGACGCAGCCCTTAGTTTCTGTTCTTAAGCACAACCTTGCTGTCCAGATTTGATTACTATCTAGACTTGTCTATTCAATGACATATCATTAATGTTGTTTTTTTAACTTTATTTGTCATTTCCAGATAGTAACATTAATTTCACAGTATAACTGGATTCATAATTTTGTTTTTTATGTATTATTACTGAGACTAGATGAGTTCACTTGGATTATATAGCCGTGTATTATTTCTGAGCCTTAGCTTTCTTCAGATTAAATTTAATTCAGATCTTTAGGTCATCTTTCATGTTGAATGTTTTTATAAGTAATTGTCTAGCCTTTGAAGTCCCCATTTCTGTATCTGTTGTGATTTCCTTTAAAGAGTTCCTAGCTGGACCCTCCAGCCTGGTAGACTTCTTTACACACTTTAATGTAATTGAGTTAGGACTTCCACTCTATTTCTACAGGTCCCTTAAAAACTGCTCATTCTGGCTTGGCTGATTCCATCCCGGAATTCTAGATAGTGACATGTCTCTGAGAAAATAACAGTGTGGCTAAAATGTTTTTCATCATTTGTAATGTCATATTTTCTCACTCTGTACAGTGGTTCTTTGGAAGCTTGATGCTGAAATCTGTTCCCTTAACAAATGTGTGCTAGGTGCCAGTGTACTATTCACACACAACAGTTGCATAGGTGCTGGAAGTAGGGTTGCTGCTGCACCCCAGCTTGCCACTGAGAAGTTGTTGTCTTTTTATTGTTGTTTTTTCCTTGATACTGTTTCCGGCTGTGTCTTTTTGTTATCCTTCTCCAGTAATTTGGCACAGAGGTACTAATTCATTATACAAAATATCTTTTGTATAATGTTCCCAGACTGGGCCTCTGTTCCCAGACTGCCCCCAAAAGTACCAGTTATGATTGCCAATTGCCCAAGGCAAACTGCACCGAAAATACCTGACCAGGACTGAGTATGATCCTGCTCTTATTGAAATTGGTAACAAGACTCCTGTGCCACAAAATTTAAATCCAGATCTAAACCCACAAATCTGGAAGCATGCTAATATTGAAGTTTGTTTGGATTGATGATAGACATGTGGGAAAGCTGTAACGTTCAGGTTCAAATTCCTTCAGAGGATGACGCAAACTAAGATGTTGATCTAAGCCTCGTACGTAGAGGGGAAAGCCCCTCAAACACTGAGCAGCAAAAGCTTTCTACACTTTTTCCTGTCTCTTATCTGTCATTTCATGTAGCAAACACCTGGCCTAAATTTTAGCAGCTTTGTTGGATAATCTGGAGAAGCAGCTGTTGCTGTGGTATTAGCAAACAAATGGAATATGGCAGTTAGTGCTCTGCTGGCTCATTTCCAGCAATAATGTGAGAAATGAACGAAGTTGCTTACGTCTGGAGTTCATTGGTTTGTGTGCGCCCAATGAAGCATATTTCTGGGATATCATCAAACATATTGAAACCTGCCATTTCATTTTCAAGGTGAAAACATCAATCTGAAGTGTTGAGAACAAACTCAGTTTTATCCTTCCCTTCCCGATCCTAACCCTTCCCATTTTTTTCCATATTGATTGTCACTTCTGCAATCATTCTCACTGTTATCTGCTCTAACCTCCACTGCCTCCTCCTTGGGGAGTTGGGACAGTTTCCACACCTCTGCCTCCCTCTTGCTCTTGGGGGTCTGAGTCAGCTTCCACTCCCTCTATTTCTTCAGGGATATGGGTGCTACTTTTACTTTTTAATCTACCTGTTTATCTTTCCACATCTATCAGTCTTCTTATGGGGGCTTCTATTCTATCCCCACCATCTTTGACTCCTGGTAACTTTTAACATGCCTCTCCCTGCCAATCTCTCTCTTTCCCTTGCAGCTGGAGAATTCCTTCCCATGTCTATTCTTCAGTATAACAAACTGAAGCATCCAAAAAGCATGAGACGGGCTTAAAAATCATGACATTTTAAAACTAACAAAGGTCTGATCTTTGTATTTGACTACTGCTTTTAAAGGTTTCAAGATTCATTTTTTCAAATTTCTCCACAATCACTAGATGTACAAATTTTTCTTTTTAAAAATAAACATTGGGTTTGTTGTGTAATCACAGGATTCCAGGAGCTGATACGTTAAGACAAAAGCACCAAATATTCCAATGTTCATTATAATGTCACAAATATTGGCAACAGTAGCCTAGCAGCAGTGGATTCCATTTCTTCCCCCTCCACTCAGCAGACACTGTCACTTTTTAGTCCCCATACCACCCCCTAGTAGAAAAGAAAATCACCTTCTAGGACAGCCATAGGCCCCTACTTTCCTTGCCAATCTTCCTTCCCAGGAGGGAGGGGCCTTTTCCCTTATTCATCATCCAATCAAGTTTTTCAAACTTCTCCCCTTCTTGCTTATTCTAAACAACAGACTCTGGCCTGCATCTCCTCTTCCCTTTGCCATCCCAACCAGATATTTCATCCTGTTCTCCTGCTCACCTCCTCATTCAGGCAGATCTTGCCACCACTTTCCCCATCCCATCCCTGCCCGTCAGTGCAGCCCCATCACAGGGGCAGGGCTGTCCACCCTTAGCTGTTCCCTTAGCTTATCAGATAAGTGTGCTCTTGGCTTGTGATGGGTGAGAGTGAGAGGCAGCAGCACCTCTGTAGGCTCTTCTGAAGGTTGCATTTTCCTCAATGCTCTAGCCCAGTGTTTCTCAACCAGTGGTATGAGTACCCTTAGGGGTACTCGAGAGAGGTCTGGGGGGTATGTCAACACAACTGAAATTTGGAGAAAAAATTTTTGTTTTAAGTTTTACAGCGTTTTATTTTTGTACTTTTCACACCCAAAAATTTCATTGCCCACCCGGCTACAATTAAGTTGTTTAAACAAATGTGTTGCAATGGTAGAAAAAAATGTGTGTGTATGAAAACTGTATGTACTGGGGGTACTTATAATTTTTTTTAAAATGGGGGTACTTATAATTTTTTTAAAAGGGGTACTTTATTTAAAAAGATTGAGAAACACTGCTCTAGGAGAGGGACGCTAAGAAAAGTTCTCTCAGATCAAAGGGTTTCTAGTACTCTAGGAGCGGTGCACACCTTTGATCATAGACCAGGATTCAGGCAGGAGATCCAGTAAAGCATTTGCCAACTTTGCCATCCTTTATATCCACTCCTGTGGAAAGAGACAATATTGTGAATGCTCATGAAAATGAATGTTTGCACCAAAAGTGGCGTATTCACATTGTTACTATGTTTATAAAAAATTCCAGCCATCCAATCAGGGAGCAGAAGCAATACCATATGACTTAGGTGACTAGTCCCTCAGCATGGACTACAGATTCTAAAGTACTGAGCAATTTGAAAGCAAATGTTACTAGTGAACAAAGACTACGGATTCATAAATGTGTTTGAGCTTTTCATTGAATAATTTAAGATAATACATTTCTAAAAATTCAGTCTGTTCACAAATAGTCCGTAACTGGAAAAGGGTTTAAATGTATGAACTACATTGTTTGCTGCAAGTAGCTCACCAAGTTCAACTGTTATACATTGTAGTAAGGTTGACATCAGAGAAAGAACAAAGGAAAGGATCAGGGCTAGATGAGGACAGGAGAAATGTTACTTCAGCATCATTTAGGGCTACAGATTGAGATGATGAATAGAACGTAAAGAGAGGCTGGTGCAGTGTTTGACATATAAAGTGAGGCAGAGTTTGTTAAAAAGTTAAGATTTCAATTAAACATTGAAATTTGGGGAGGAAACAGAAAACTTCAACATTTACATTATTTATTTTCAATTTTTAAACAACTATAGAATGAGTGACTTTTAAAATTAAGGAAGGAAAAAGTTGAAAACACCCCCCCACCCTTTTTCTTCTCCTCAGCTCTATTGTGGCTCCTAAAGCAAAATAGGCACTTTCTTGTGAGAGTTGCTTTCTTCTGTGTGAAGTTGCTATAATGTATGAGTAGTACTATTTGTTTTCAGTAACCAAGGTTCTATTTATTCTATGGTTACTACTTAGATGTATTGCAGAAAACTGCTTTAGACACACTAGAATACTTTTTCATTAGGATTTATTGGAAGGAGGAGAGATTAGACCAAAGGAGATAAGCATGACCGGAGCACAGATATTTTTTTCTTATCAGGTTGGATGTAGAGGAAGGGCTGAAATGTTAGCAGTGTCCTAGAGGAAGAAGTGACAGGATTTGGGGGCTGTCAAGGATGCCCTAATGTTGATGACCAAAAGGACAATGATGTTGTGAATAGTGAAAGAGAAGATAATTTAGAG
Organism: Pelochelys cantorii; assembly: GCA_032595735.1. Classification (NCBI taxonomy): domain Eukaryota; kingdom Metazoa; phylum Chordata; order Testudines; family Trionychidae; genus Pelochelys; species Pelochelys cantorii. The sequence goes on from CM064330.1 coordinate 62,518,762, forward strand.
ATTAAAGTAATAAAATTCAATTTTAAACATACTTGAGTGAAATTCTGGCACTGCAGAAGTATTAAGGACTTTGCTATTGAGTTTAATGGGGAAAAGATTTCACCAATTCAGGAGGCCTTTTCAGATTTCAGTTCAGGTGGGCCAACACTTGCTGGTCCGCTTGAAGTTTTAGGTTCTACATGAGGTCAACTATCCAAACCCACTCTAATGGCTCTTTCTGCTGGCCACGTCCTTATTCCCTAAATAGCTGTTGTTTCTGCACAACCAACTGCAGAAAAGATGGGTTGGGTGACTTGAAGGAAAACTACAGTGGACAAAATATCAGTGAATTGGAACCACTGCTTGTGGATCTTAGCAGAACTCAATATCACATTCATTTCAGTTGGCCTTTCTTTACAGAAGTTCTGTATTGCCTTGTTATGTCATTTGTGATTGGCAAGATGTTCAGCTTACTTTGCATTAACACACATTTTGTTGTAGATTATATATTAGACAGTTTCCTGTAGTAGGCTTTACAGTATGCCAGATTGGAAGATAACAATTCCATTTCATGGAAATGTTCAAGGTTTTGAAATTAGATTTCATTCTGTTGGAATGAAAACAAAACCTTCTGAACGTTTTCAAAGAAACAGATTTGTGTTGAAATATCCATTTTCTAAGCCATTACATCAAGTTTTTGGTTTGGGAAGAGATGTTGAAATGGATAAGACAAAGTGCAAGTGTCTGTCTGTTGCTTGGGATTCATGTAAGTCCTTGTTCTGCCTGATTCAGAACCATGTTTTTTATCCCACATCACTCTTATTCTGATTCTGTCAGAGCAGGGACTTGCAGCCCAACCCAGCCCCCTAACTATCAGTTTATACAGTATCTCTGGCTCATCCCCCAAAATGTTTCAGTGACTTCTTCATTGAAACCAAAACATATCTGCATAAAAGGTTCAGCTTTGGTGAAACAGCATATTTTGATCAAATGAAGTTTTGTGTAAATATTCTGACCAACACTATTTTAAAAGTTACTTCTCCAGAGCTAGACAGATTGTTTCCTATCTACAAAATAAGGTCTGTGACTGCTATTGCCATCCCATATAATATCTTCAGTGATCCCGTTGTATTGAGGTTATGAATGGTTTATTTATGTTTGTGTTCTACTCCATGGGGAAAAGGTTACCACAGCTCTTCCAGGACTAAAGATCAGCACTGGATAATGTAGGTGAGTTGCTGAATCTTAGCAACTGAAGAGAAGTTCAAACCCCTGGGGAGGTGAGATTTCCAAAGCCTATGAAATATAGGGTTTGGGGTATCACAAAATGAGCTTAAACTGACTTGTGACCCTTTTTCTGATCCAGCAGATGGGCAGGGTTTTCTGTCCACTGGGAGCCCTAACCTTTGTGGAATGGTTGGAAAGACTTTCACTGGCTCTACAGGACTGATGGTTGACTCCTGGTGTTTTAAATCTGTTTATTGGTTTTATGTGTTAAATGAACTGTCTCAGAAAGAGATGTACTATAATGTGTAGCTGCCAGCAGTACAATGTTTGTAGCCCTTGAAGAGAAAGTAAAGTACAGGCTCTCCCCTGTAAGCAAACTAGCTTGCCGGGACATCACAATGTAAAGCAGGGACCTGTGCAGCCACAAAACTGACTAATGAGAAGGGAATAGGACAAGGGTCTTTGCTCAGGAAGATGGGAACCTTAAAAAGGTGCTCTAGAGGTATCACCGAAGGGGAAGACAAGTATGGTTAATTAAGCATCTAACAAGGTCCCTATTGACCTTCAGAGATATCTGCAAAAGCAATGTCCAAAGTGAAAATTCCAAATGGCTCTTAACCTTCTAGTCCCAATTTTCCCCCTCCCTTTCCCTTTAAGGAGAGCTATAGGAAAGCAGGAAAAAAATCAGCATTGCATACTTTTGGCTATTTAAATGTTACTGAAAGAGCTCAACATCAATTGTGACTCTGGAGTTTATAGAGATTTTCATACCGAATGGTGTTATGCAACAGAACTGTCTTAAATATTCTGAACTAAAACTTGACAATGAACAGTTACTTCCAATTATATGTAAGCAGGATCTAAATGTGTTCCCCCCTAACAACTAGCCTGGTGGAGGAGAGACTTCAAGAGCAAACAATATTTATATGAACCTACCTATGCTGCCAAGATGTCCAGCAGATAGAGCTGTGTTGCTCAAGTGATCAACTTTGATTGGTGTTACAAATTACTTTAGTACTCAGTGCAGGTATAGTGAAATATTTTCCATTTTGTTGTCTTAATGTATGAATAACGGGGCACAGAATTGTGCTTAACCTGTCCCAAATGGGGGGGGGGGTCACCCTTAGCTGATATTAAGACAGGGGATGGACTGCCACACCCCAGTGAAAGAGGGATAGATGTCACTGACACTTCTTAAGGATCCCTGGTCTGGTTTAACCTATTCCTCCCTGTGTTCAAAGACAGAGCAAAATAGGCTTCATTAGAGCCTTTTAATTATTTTTAAGTGATCGAATGAGAGCTGAAATCCTTTGTGGGACAGCATTTCTGCCCATCCTGAAGAGAGATGAAGATCACCTAGAGCTGATAAACATTATGCGATTGACCTGCAGATGTTGTACCAATAAAAATAAGCAGGATCTTATGAGGGGGATAAGGCAAAAAGCCACATTTATTGTAAAGATAATAATAAAGAATAAAGAAAAGATAGAAGCAAACATTCATTCAATCATTCACTCAGGTTCTGTGTAGTTGTTATAGTTACCAGCCTGGAAGTTGCTTGTGACAGAGTACTGGCCAGGTATTCTGTACACAAGTGATGGTAGTGGGGAGCAAAGTCCTGATCAGATGCACATCTGAAGCTCCTGGTGGGCTGGCAGCAGAACCTTGGACTCTCCATAGTCTTTTGGTCCAATCTTTATAGGAATTTCTTCCTATACCAGTCTATGGGAATTGCTGCATCATGCTGATGTCTTCAGGGTAGCTGCCAGGTGCTTGTCAGTGATCTCATAGGGTGGACCTCCACTTGACACCTTTTGGTTGCACTGGCACCTGACGCCTTGGCTGCCAGGTGCTTGTCAGTGATCTCATAGGGTGGACCTCCAGTCTCCAGTTTTTCTCCACTTGACACCTTTTGGTTGCACTGGCACCTGAGGCCTTCTTCAGCCCTTTGATGCTGCATTCTCAGGCTGGAACCTCTCAAACCATTCATTCATTGTCCAAGCACTCTCTCTTACATACATTCCCTAATTAATGTTTCACATACAGTATTTTGTATAATAATAATTTTATACATACAAGAGTTGTAGTTACAAAAAGTTATAAAAAAGTTTCTGGGTGGCATTTCTTAAAACATTCTCTCTGAGTGCGGAGTTAGTTACTGTTATAGTTACAATGTTTCACTTTGCGATTAGGGTTAATTGGTTCACAATGCTTTGAAGAGAACAGGCGTCAATTGTGTAACAATGCCCTTAATCAATTACAGGGCTTGGCTCCCAGAGCAGAGTTAGTGGCTTGACAAGCAGCCACTTGCAAAAGTTTGAGCGTGCCCTGGGACACAGAGAGGGGAGCTGTTTCTGGCTACATAGTATTATATTCTTAACAGTTTTAAGTTACATGACCTAATATTACATTCCTAACAAATTATATTCTAGAGGGGCAATAATTATAAATCTAAACATTTAACAATCTTAACAAATAATAATAATAATAATAATAATAAATCTAAACACTTATCAAGCTTGATAACACTAAATCTAGACACTTTAACAAGAATAAATCTAAACACTTATATGCTTCTTCTATTTAACAAACTTATACTATTTAGACTTTCAGTTGTGGGGAACAAATTATGGGGAGTCACTTCCACTTGGGGAATCATTTTTAATACTTTAATATGTTATCCCTACACGGACGTCATAGCAGAGAGGTAAGTGGTAGCAGAAGGTAACTGACAGTGGGAGCAGCTGGCAGGAGTAGAACAAGTGACTAGCATGAAGGCCAGCTGAGAGGAACTGTGCCTGGAGAGGCAGCCAGTGGAACAAGTGCTCAGATGGCAGAGCAAGCAAGGCACCATCTTCCCAGGTGGGAGGGGAACTCTGAACCCTGGGTCCTCATTGGCCAAAAGAGAGCCACTGCAAGTGCGGTATGATGAGGGAGCAGAGAGGGGCACAAAAAGGGAACTTTTGGTTGTAGCATTCAAAAATATCAGGCAGAAGACTCTGGCCCACAGATGCTGAGCAGGAGTCCTGCTCACAGTTTTATGATTATGAATTTTGCTTGTGTCATTTTTCTGAATTAATGTCAGGTGACTTCCCTCCTTTCATTAAAAGTTTCTTTTCTACTTTCAGACTCTGTGCTTGTGAATGAGGAAGTATTGCCTCTCATTGGTGCCCATCGGTGGTGTGTAATTTCCCCAAGTTACTGGGTGGGGACTCAAGTTGGGTCTATGTGGTATTGTGGAAAAGGAACCCCTAGATATTGAACCCATCTGGTTGCTTCCAGTTCCATTTGACAGAAGAATTACATACATATACACTTAGTTCAGAGCATAAGAAGTATTTCTTCATACAGCGTACAATCAATCTGTGGAACTCCTTGCCAGAGGATGTTGTGGAGACCAGGACTTTAATAGGGTTCAAAAAAGAGCTAGATAAATTCATGGAGGTTAGGTCCATCAGTACTTATTAGCCAGATTAGGTAGGAATGGTGCCTGTAGCCTTTGTTTGTCAGAGGCTGGAAATGGGTGACAGGAGAGGGATCAGAACAGGATGATTGCCTGTTCTGTTCACTCCCTCTAAGGCATCTGGCATTGGCCACTGTCGGAAGACAGGATACTGGGCTAGATCAACCTTTGGTCTGACCCAGTATGGCTGTTCTTATGTTCTTACATTAAAAAACTGAAAGCCCCACGTGTTGCAAGGCCTAAAAGCTTTGGAGCACTGTGTTAACTGTGCTTTTGTGTTTTAAAATAGGGATGTCACAGACGTACCAAGAAAATAGGAATAGCCCCTGCCTCCACCCACAGGGGGGACCTCTTATTTTTGTTAAAGGCATTTCACAGCTAAGGCTTTTCTAGGGAGTTGAGATGTCTACACCAGAACAAAGTGCTCCTTCCAGTAGAAACCTTTTGCTTCTTCCCCTTAAGTGCTTCTCCCCTGAGGGAGAATGGGTTAACACAAAAGACAACAAAGGAAAGGAAAGACAGAAACATCACAGAATGTGTTTTGGAGGGAATATAAAGAGGTGGAACTCACAGGGAGCTCTCTCTGTCTCCTTTCCTTGCTTGCAGTTATCCACTTAGCTCCCCTCCAGCCAACATTCTGTTCCCTACTAGGCAACAGAGGAGAAGTCAAAGCATATCATGGGTTCCCCAGCACAAATTGCCAGCTGTGCCTTGAGTCTGTTCCAGTCCATGAAAGCTCTGCCTTTCTGCAGATAGAGAAGGATTCACTGCTCAGACACAGAGCGCAGTTTTTGCTTCTGTGGGCAATTGAAGTGGATTCCTGCTGTGGTCTGCCAGGGTCTTCCTGTTCTTGAGATGCCTGTTTCTGAAAAGCCTGTTTTTGAAAAGGGGACAAATGTATTACTGATCCACATCTATATTCAGGCAGCTTTATGTGAATACCCCAGGGAATGCTGCTTCAGCAGTCTCTTTAGTTATGTCCAGAGACTCCCTACAGGGAAGGAGAACCTGAGTGCTGGCTTTTACATCAGACCAGACATGCATGCCCTGAATTTCAGTGTAGGATTTCTGCATTGTGCTGAATGTTGGTAAGAAGCACTCAGCTAGCTTACTGTTACAGTTATGGGTAGTACCTTTTGTTCACTGTCTGCACCCTTCAGCTTCCCCCTGGAGTTAGCATGAGTCAGCATGGGGCTGGAGAAAAAGCAGACAGCTCTCTGACCTTTTGGTTATAGAGGCATATTCTAGGAAGGGCGGTATGTTCAAAACAGGTCAATAGCTATGCTAAAAATTCAGAGATGGCAGGGTTATGAGGATTGCTCTTTTGTTTGCTCTTCCTTTTCTCTTTTTTTATTGCTGTCCCTAATGCATTTCTCCCTTCTGGTGATCTACAAGGGAGTTCTTACTGTTCAAATCCCTGCTGTAAACATTTTCCATCAAGTCAAGTCTATGAGCAACATAATTAAGGGGCAAATGGAGGTGTGAGGAGCCAGAGTGTACCATCAGAAGATAAACTGAGAGTGCCTATGGGAATTACTACAGAACCAGCAAAGAGGAGTTTGCCAAAATTCAGAGACAGAACTGAAACTAGGGCTGCAGTCTGTTGAAAGCCGCTTAGATTTTGTGTAAAACTAGATGATCTAATTACCCCTGGAAAACTCACTGCAGGCTCTGAAGCTTTTTATTTTATTTTATTTTATTATTTTATTTTATTTTATTTTGCATTTATATAAAATTCCCCCAAAATATCACTGAACTGCTGCTGGCGATTTTCCCTACTCATATTTTAGCAGTGGGATATTGTTACTGTTATGAATTATTTCCCATACTGTTCTAGTCCTGACACCCTAGAGGCCTCAACCAGCTTGGGCTGAGCAACTAATAAGCACAAGATAAATGATAAGTCCCGTCCAAAAAGCTACCAACAGAAGATGTAGTTTTCATTTCCTGTTAGATATCAACTGGCCCAAACATCACCTAGCCTTATCAGGTAAATAAACCTCAATGTCATGACAACAGAATTCCTCTTTTTATCAACAATGCTATGAAGGTGCATGTCTACACTAGCTCATTAATTCGAGCTGGGTAGGCAAAGCAGGCAACCGGAGCTGCAAATGAAGCCTGGGATTTAAATATCCCGGGCTCTATTTGCATGTTCCCGTCAGGTTGCCATTTTGAAATTCCACTAGCCCGAAGTAACTGCCGCGCGGCTACACGTGACAGTGAAATGGTAATTCGAACCCCTAGTAACAGTTAATTCAAACTAAGGATTTAGTTCGAATTACCGTTTCACTGCCACGTGTAGTCGCGCGGCAGTTACTTCAGGCTAGTGGAATTTCAAAATGGCTACCAGACGGGAACATGCAAATAAAGCCCAGGATATTTAAATCCCGGGCTTCATTTGCAACTCCGGTCGCCTGCTTTGCCTACCTAGCTCGAATTAATGAGCTAGTGTAGACATACCCAAGCTGAGTACTAGCTTTCAGTGGGTGAAATCCTGGCTCCATTGAACTCTGTGGCAAAATTTTCCATTCAATGAGCCAGAATTTTACCCAGTACTTCTCTGTAAAGCCCTTCATTTCCTCCGGGTTCTTTATGTGTAGTTACCAAACCCCTCCCAGTAATCTGATGTCTGTGTGTCATTACTCTTAGGAGAATATCTGACCAGCTACACATAGCTAAGTTTCAAAGTCCTCCCAAACCATATTGGGCCACTACACATGGTTATGTCATCATGCCAGAGGATTACTAAGATTGTTAATATTCACCCCAGACTCACTGCGCTATAATCCCCCATCTTTATTTGCAAATAAATGACAGATCCCATCTTGAGCTTTACATGAGGACTACAACAGGAGTGCCTCTTAGAATTGCTTGGTATGAACTCTCTCTAGTGCATGACATTTGGACATTGTAGGAGATTCTATGCTTGGGAGCTTAGAATCTGACTGTGAACTCCTACTGGTGACACAGAAGTCCAAAGAAGTCTTAATTAATTGCAGGTTTCTGTTGTTTTCACAACAGTGGGAAAAGACAATGAAGAACAGAAGAATTGCTCATGTCATTTCTTCAAGGATAATAATAGCTTTTGTAACAGTGATAGGATTTTATATAATGGAGAACATGAAAAATAGTATCAAAAGCTGAACCCTAAATCATCTTGTAGTGTCTGAAAACTACCATGGGTTGAGCTACAGTGTATTAAAGTCTGCACAGATGTTTCTGTCTCAAGAACAGAGCACTCTCTGTTCTTAGAAATGAAAAGGCAAAATAAAAGTGAAGAATGAGAAGACAATGCACATGTAGACAACACACAGGAATAAATGTAGTTGGTCAGGAATTGTACTGAGATGGTTATAAAATGAAAAAAAAAATACTGCTCCTTGATAATGTTTGAGGCTGGGTTTTTAAATTGCAACAAAATGACTAGACAACCATACAACACTATTTGGTTTTCTAATTATTATTGAAGAATGCCTCCTGAGCCCAAACTCTGTCTCCTCCTTTGAATCAGCTGCAGCTCATGCTGCTTCTCATGCATTATACATTAAACCCATATGGCAGCTTGAGGTGGAAAGTCTCTGGAGGGAAGCTCCATACTGCTCTTTTCATGGCAGGAGGCAGAAAGGTAAGAAAAACAAGAAAAGAGGATGTGGGAGGGAAAATTCTAGGAAGGTGCATCAAGCTGATCTCTGCCTTAAAGGGAACTGACACGATTATACCATTTTAAAAATAGATGGAGTCTTCTAGGAAGGGACCATTGTTTGTCTTCCACTTATTTCCCTCCCCCTTTTAGATTCTCTTTAAACTGTGATGCTATTGTACCCTGTGCCAATTATAATAAGCACCTCTGCTCTCTCTGGTGCCAAGTCAAGTCTGAAATTACTGCTCTATGGAATGGATCTATGTACAAAGGTTTTATTTGTATGTGCTATTGGACTGTCATTTATTGGATGTTCCTAAAAATGTGCAGAAGACTTTTTGGTGTGTGTCTCCTCAAAACACTCCTGAAAAAGTTGAGGCTGTAGTTTACACATAGTGGGGGTGGGGTGGGGTAACATACAAAGCCAGTACAGATGTACCCTGTCTGTGCATTTCAATAATACACTATGGATTATTAATGTGTATCAAGAAAAAGCAACTAAGCGAAATGCTTCAGGACAAGGATTTAATGCCTTTTAAATCATAAAGTAGTGGACAAATTTCAGAAGTAGCTTCCTCGGCTAACCTCAGAAAGATAATGCACACTATATAGAGAAGAGGAATTCAGACCTTGAAAAGTGCATCTCACCTTACTTTAGGGGCATTGGTTTTAATGGAGAGGCCTTTCATACATTTGTGATTAGTTTGCCTTTTGACTTGACTTTTTTACTTTTTATTGTTTTTGATTTTTGGCTTGAGACTATATTATGGGTTTTTTAAAACAACTTTGTAAAGAGATAATTGACAACCAACTGAATTTATGATCACATTACAGTTGTTACCATTGTAAAAATAAACATGCCCACAAAATTACAATATTAATTTTACAAACTTGTCCTATCAGAAGGGGCAGGAGAAAAAGTGAAGAAGAGAAAAGAGACTTGAAATATTTATGATAGTTAGGTCAATGTGCTGCTAAAAGTCATCCTACCCAAATTTTAATTATTCAAACCACTTGTGATGTTCATACTCTTACTGACTTGGGTTCTGGTCTCTCCTGGGTTCTGTTTTTTTTAATAGAAGTAAGATGTGCATTTTTCTTAACACAAAAAATTCCCTGATGCTGTTTTAAAATCAGACACAGGCTGTAGAACACACCAGAGGTGGAAAGGAAGAAGGGGAGGCAGTGAATAGCTGTTCACATATGTTAAGAATCTGTTAACAGCTAGCATTGAGTGAAGAGCGTACATTTTACATCTCTCTTTAGACCTCTCTAGGAAGGCAGTACTGTGTATAGTGGTTAGAGCAGAGGACTGGGAACCAAGACTTCTGAGTTTTATTGCTTATTCAGCTACTGCTTTGCTGTGTGATCCTAGGAAAGTAACTTACTGCAAAATGGGAGAAATAATATTTATTCTATTTGCAGCAGGAGAGGGGGTTTAGGTTTATTGAGCATACTATATAAATGTTAAGTATTAGTGATATTTATTATGATGTTTCATTGCCCAGTTCTGATCACCACTTCTCTACTCACTTTTCCTTCATTGCCTTTGCCTTATTTCAGTCTGCCAAGTATTTCATATTCACAAGGCAATCTACCTAGATTTTCCTCTTATATCCTGAACTCTGAAGATTCTGAACTCTGTACATGAGTACACATGTCCCATATTTGTTCAGGACACAAACAGCTAGATTTATAGTCCATCAACTCCCAAGTCTCCTGCTCTTGTGAATTAATGCTGGCAGGGGCAGAATCTTCTGTCAGTCACTGATTAAATCTGTCAGGAGAAGTAATGAGATGGGAAATGTAGCCCGTGAGTCTGATGTCCTAGAGGCCTTGGTGGGAAAACAGAATGGGCTCAGACTTTCTGTCTTCCTTTCCCTTGCTATGAGAACTCAAGCCATGTTTTTGAAGGAGGATCTATGATGCCAACTCTAATATGTTTATCATCTTCAAGGACAGCACGAATGAAGGCCATTATGGCTATCCCTTCCACCAGAAAAGAGGTGCTACAATGGGAACATGAGAGTGGAAAGAAGACAACTCTGTAACTTAACGCTTTGAACATGTTTGAGGGCCCAGTAACCAGATAGTGTAACTGTAACCAGCAGTAAGCAGAACTGAACCTGGGACTTCAGTGCATGAGCTACTAGAGCTTGAGCTAGAAGGCCATCTGGCTCTCAACTAAGGCTATAGAGCTCACTCATTCTTATCTCTTGCTGTACGTGGTCTAAGTACCACTACATGGGACTGTGAACCACACCCAGTAGGTGTGTGGGTTACATCTAAGGCTACAAACTTTTTCCGGAAGAGGAAATGCAACTAGAGTGCTCATTTGCATATCTTGCACTCTCATTTGCATATTCTCTTCCGATCCTTTTTGTGGAAGAGGTTTTTGCAGAAAAAAGTGCTGTGTAGACAGCGCCTTTTTGTGCAAAAAAAACCCTTTTGCACAAGATCCCGTCTTCCTTTTTGAGAAGGATCAGAAGAGAATATGCAAATGAGATTGGAAGAGAATATGCAAATGAGCACTCCATTTGCATTTCCTCTTCCGGAAAAAGTTTGTAGTGTAGCCGTAGCCTAAGTGTGGATACTTTCAGATCACAGTAGATGTGCTTTTCATAGGCAGCATCTGAACTACTAAATGAGATAGCCACTGCCATTTTCAGAATTTAAATCCCGGTATTGATCTTCATAATATAAGAATATATTGACACAGTTTAAACAATTCTATTGAACATGGTGGGCACTAAAAACTAGAAAAAGTGAAATATTTATAGACTTTAGATGTCACTGATCCCAGAGCACTGAAGCAGGTTTCATTCTTAAATTAAATCTACTGTCCTAAGATCTGCAGCTCTGATCTGGATGCGATTTAAAAAATGTTCCCTGGAATTATAATTAATCTAAGTAAAAATCACCTAACACTGCCTCCCAGACACTAGCATTTCCTTGCTGTTTTTCAGCAAAAACTACTGTGAATTTGATTAACACCTTTTTCTAAGCCCCCTGCTGAATATTACCTTGGGTTTTGTAAATGAGTATTATTAACCAATGAGGATTGCTGTATCCTTTTTGTCTTCAGGTAATTCATACCCAGGAGATGTGTGTGTATGTGTCTTGTGACAGTCTTTACTGAAGTAAAAACATATTTAAATAGATTAGAAACTACAAACAGTTTTGAAAGCAAGTTGATGATTTGACATAACTAGATATGGTACTACAATCTGCCATTCCATTTCCTCCTGTAAATGGCAAAAATATTTTATTGAATTTTAAATCCCATTCTTGATGTTTTCAGATGGATTATTTTTCTACAATTGTGTGTGCAGTTACCTTGTTTGCTCATGCAAATTGAATCAGGATTTGTGCAAACAGACAGATTAATAAAGGAAGCCTTTTGGAGCAATTGAACCTCATTTGCATTACAACATTGCGGATTCACATGCTTTTTTGCACATACATTAGTATTTGTGAGAGACTAAGGCAGAAATTTTTAATAAAGTTTCTATATAGCTGAATGGCTTCACTGTTTTAATTACAATGAACATTCCTCATACCTGTCTGTTTCATGACCCAGGTACATCTTATGATTGACTAAATTATATTGAACAAAGAAAGAATAAATTGGGAGGAAACACAGCACTACCAGACTAATAAGAGCAAGGGTTATGATGCCAAATATTGCCACTGGAGCAAGGGACAAAAACAATTTTGTAATATTTAATTATATTTTTAATGTTGCTGTATATTTTAATAGTGCCCCTTCTAGAACCCACAATATTTGGAAATGTGTTATTTTGTCCACTGGGCATGTGGATCCTTGTGAATGATTTGAAAGCTGCAAATTGTAATGGGTTTTTCTATGCTTTAGTCCCCAAAAGAATAAGAAGATAAAACTCATATTGTTTTAAATGAATGAGACATAAGCAAATCTATCCTTAAATCAAATGTTGCCTGCCATTCAGGCACAGATCCTCTCACTGCCTATAGAAAAGTAAATCTAAAAATGCATAAAAACTGACTTATTGCCTTCAAGAGATGCTGGTCTAGTGGAGCTCTAGGAAACAAATGTTCCCATGGCTGTATGGAGTCTGACTTTGTGTTTATATCATTCAGAATCTGTGGGCTAATTATTCATACCAAAGTCACAGAATTAAGCATTCAAGTATGTGTCCATGTCAAATGCCTTCCTGATTCCTTCCTCCCTCCACCCATCTACTGCTATTGAGGGTGAAACTCTGATCATAGGGAATGAATTTAAAATTCATGTGGGTGTCATATGCATTTCTGTGGGTTGTCATTGTAGTTCAGCATTATTTCAGGGCAAGACTTCACTTTAAGCATCTACTAGCTAATCCTAATGAATGCTGAACTAAAATTTAACTCTTAAGGGGATGCACATGACAGCCTCATGAATGACCTCATTGTTATCACACTGAACAGTAAAACAACAAATAAACGCAGAGTAATTGGATGTTTAAAACCACATGTTTGATAGACCTCTTACAGTCATATTATAAAAGCCTGTTAACAAGCCAAGTTAAAAAAAACTGTTTATTATCTCAAAACAAAATTTAATTTCAATTTATTTCTATCAAACCAAAGAGTTTTAAAAGTTTTGGGTGGTTGCTTTTCTTAAGTTTTTAGAGAAATGTAAATTATCAAACATGTAGCAAAATATTTGTACTAAAGTTGTTTCTCCAAAAGCTAGATCCTGTTTTGCAACAGGAATGGAAAAAAGCTGCTCCATTCAGTGTTACTTTGCTTACCATCTTGGAAGGTCATTGATGAGGAGGCATAATTGGGTTGTACAAGAGCAAGGGTCCTGGTTTTTCCATTGAAATGGCTGCTGCACAGAACATGCTATGGATTAGAACTTGCTGTAAGAACACCCATTCACCAGCTACCAACCTGCAACTTTTAGACGCTGAGCATCCATGTGGAAAAGGATACAAGGGGAGGTAGGAATTCACTATGATGCATTTGTACCAATCAGAAGCAACATGTATGTCTCAGCAAGCGCATCTCTGCTCCACACACCCCTACTAATAGTCTCAAGGTAGGATCCTTGAGGAATTACTGCTAAATTGAAAATGCCCAATTATGGACAAACTTTAAAAACAACCAATAGTCTGGTAGCACTTTATAGACTAACAAAACATGTAGATGGTATCATGAGCTTTCATGGGCACAACCCACTTCTTCAAACTCCGGTCATCTGAAGAAATGGGCTGTGCCCATGAAAGCTCATGATGCCATCTACATGTTTTGTTAGTCTATAAAGTGCTACCAGACTATTGGTTGTTTTTTAAGTTTATCTTGTACAGACTAACTCGGCTACCTCCTGAAGCTTCTGATTATGGACTGTCAGGGCTTATCGCAGCCCTCAACTAATTTGAGACATTTCTCACCCTGAAACTGAGGTTAAAGGGGATCTCAATAACGGTGAGCCTGACAACAAATCTGCACAAAAAGAACATTTCACCCTATGTTAGGATGAATTTCCTCTCTTGTACAAGCTTGTGAAATTAATATTGATGTTCAGTTACCATTCTAGCAGAGAAAGAGTCAAGATATATGGAAATCTAATGGATTCACTGTCTTTCCCAAGCCAATGTGAGCAAGCAAAAGAACACTATGGCACTCATTTTACTAAAGCTGACAGCTGTTTCAAGAGCCAGTATTTAGTATTCTTGTCTGTCTCTCCTATGATTAGTTGGAAAAGAAACTTTAAATCTTACATTAAAAGGCAAGGAACTGAATATTGTAGTGTGACATTTGTGAAGCAGAAGACTTCCAATATAAACACTAATCCTCGCCTCATTGAGGTCTTCAGCAAAACTCCATAAGGTTTTAAGAATTTATGGATTAGGGGAGCAGCTTCCTGGGCCATGCTATTGGCTTTACTTCATGAAGTACATTATTTTCTAATATGCAAGATTAAGCAAGTAGGAAAGCTTTTCAGAGTACTGCTTAAAACCATATATGCCACTCCGTGTGCTAATCAATAGATGTGTATACCCAACAATATAACCACAGATGATTCTATAGCCACTTGGTACCACTCATCACCACACCTATACAGGACCATGATTCCAAAATAGTAAAGTAGATGTTTCACCTTGACAGTGTTGCATATCTAGACCTACATAAATGTTCCCATGCTTTTGGTATTGAAAATGATTATCTCCCACAATTACTTTGCAAAAATGTTTGTTTATGGGAAAAGCAAAACAATTAGTGTCATTATGTTTGAATCTACATGTATAGGTTTGTTCATGTTGGTTTTTATAGAAAGTGAGATTTATGCAAATAAATGTTGGGTTAAACAAAATAGAAGACCTTTTGTTAGATCTATGTCCATATTTCCAGGTTAACAGAATGAATAAAAAACAATGTTTGAAAGGTTTTTTTACTCCCCAATACTAACGATGGGCCTGAATCCCATAACTTATATCCAGATTGGAAATTTCCCAAGAGTCAGGGGGTGTTCACCTCTAGATTTTTCCACATGACTGTTTACAACGTCACTGCCATAGAGACCTACTTCTCCTGAACCCCTCCTTAGACATCTAATTGCACTAAAGCCAATCCCAAAACTTATTCTCCCTTTGAGAGAGTCACACACATCCATATTTTGTATGTGCTTTTGATAGACTTTATTGTCACCATGAAATCTGTTAGATGATCTTTCTTTGTGTTAATGAATCTGCTATTAGTACAGCCCAAATTCTCGGTCCACTTTTCATATGGAATATCAAGCTCCCATTTGTTTCTGATGGCAAGTTAACCTTGAGAAAATGTGCATGCTGCCAAGGTAAGTGGCAATTTATTATCAGTGCAGCTCTTGTTTGCAACCTAGAAGATGAATCAAAGGAGTCAAAGAGAATCATTAACAATACTTTCAGACCTTACTGAATATTAAATTACCTCACTGAAAATTATTAACATTAAAAGAAAATCCATACAAGCATAATTCTCTTCTGACATATTTCCAGTAGGGATATTTCATCATGGAACTTTTCTTTCCTTGCAGAATTATACAGTGCCTTTTTATCCCCCATTTTCTCCCAAATCATCTGGGCAATCAGAGGACTTTATAATCGAAAGAGGACAATACAAATCTGGGAATTTAATGGAAACATCCTGATGAAATGGAAATTTCCCACTAAATTAATTTGTATTGTGCACCATCTGGGGGGCGGCGGGGAAGAGGATATCTCTGAAGAGTAAAATAAGCTTTATAGTCACCTGTAAACTTACATTATAGGGGAAACTCTTGGCCCTTGAATTGAAAAGGTGTCATGTGGTGTTGCTGAAAGTAGGACCTACTTTCCTAAGAGGAAAATGATACTATGTTTCTGGTATAAGAAATATATATTTTGAAAATACCCCTCTCTTTTCTCAAGCGAATGAGAGCTGAGATCCCAGACACCATGACACTTTGAGGATATTTTCATATTAGAATATATCAGTGTGCATAATTTTTGACATGACACACTGATAATTTGGTCTGAGGCGTTAAGGGAATTTATTGTTGATACAGAATAAATGTTCTCTCAGTTATTTCAGCTTAATGTGATTTTTTTTATAGGATGACAGGAAAGAATAAAGACAGGTTGATGGAGTGTGAAGTTGTTTGCTGGCATTGTGAAACAGGCAGATAGTCTGAGAATTTCTTCCTCGGCAACTGTTCCATCAAGCATCATTCAGAAGAACTTATTCCAGCTGATTTATTTATTTGTACATGAGCTTCCAAAATTTATGAGCTTACAGGTCAAATGACGGGTCACAGTTCACAGGTCAGATGAAAAGCTAAAATTTGCTAAACCAAGAGAATGAAAGACTAAATATAGATGGAAACAAACACACCAGTATGTCCTAGCATTACAGTGTTCCCACGCTGAAATATCTATTCCTATAATATCCTGTTTCCAAGACCCAAAGTTTTAAGGTTTAAGTTTTGAAACAAATATGAAATAAAAACCCAAAATATATTTTTTAAAAATAAGTGACAGGATATTTTTGTTTGTTTTTTACACCTTATGGCTTCTACAGTATCTTGTAAACCCTGTATGTTACATTATATTTTGTCCTTTCTGTCATTTAATGGACCATCCTTCCATTTAGTTCTAGTGTCATTCTTGATGCACTATAAGATCTTGAACCAGCATGGTGATTCAATAAAGTTTTATATTTATACAACGGAAAATAGTACTGATGTTGGGAAGATCCAAGAGAATCACAAAGCAAGACAGCTGCACTTTAAGTAAAAATACATGAATAGATAAGAGTGGGTGGCCTCTCTGCTGGCTGGTTGGGAGAACACAATATGATCTGTTTGTTTCCTTGGGAGGGCCAGGGCTAACTATGGAAGACAAAAGACTGGAAATGTGCTTGATTTTAAGATTTCTAAATACCCATCTTTACAATGGTGGAAGTTCAAGGCCTCAGTTTTCTGTGTGGGAATGTAGTGCTATACCAATTGTGTGTTTCCCATTAAAATAATTCAGCATACAATTATTTAACAGTCAGCCCAGCGGTCTGTCTTTCGCACCATATTATAGAATTTTATAGCAGGCAAGAGTACTGTCTCAGGCCCAGATCCTACAATAAGATTGGCCCCCTGTACTTCATGGGAGCCCAGTTGAAATCATGGTGGCTCAGCATGTGAGCCATGAACTTCCCGCATAGCGGCCCTGCATTGGATGAGGGTGGGAATGTTTGCAGGATTAGGCCCTTAGCATCATGTTACAGTACAATTAATATCATTTAAAAGTGTCTACCACCTATTGTTTTAAAAAATATATTTATGGAAATTTTTGTGATTAAGATCTTTAAAAAAAAATTGGTGACCTCAGCTTACCTTAATTTTCCCAAACTGACTGTTTCCATTTTGAGTGACTCTTGAAAGATATTAATGTGTAAATATTAATTTGTAAATTGATGCCACTTGCACAGATGTAAGGGCACTTGAAGAGTCAAAATCCAATTTTAAAAAGCACTAGAAAGCTTTTAGTAAGCTCTCTTGATAAAATCAAATTTCATATCTGGGATAGTTTCATGAATGAGTACACCATATTTTAAGATTCTAACTGAAAAGGTACATGGGAATTAATTGTCAATCACTGAGTGATTAGTTACAAGCACTGGTAATTAGAGTGTGTGCATGTGTATGTATAATACAATAGTCAATCACGCATAATGTGATACACACTTCACCAACCCCCCGTCATACTGGTAATTAGCCTGATCTTTTTGATATAATCAGTATATAATCATGTGCTTAAATACTTCTCAAGCTGATAGTAGAACCAAATCCCTAAATTTATAAGAAATGTATCTTCAGACTGAATGAGTGGACTCTGGACACAACATTGTCAGCACATCCTTCTTGATCATATTTCCCAGGCTTGAGGGGCCTGCACCTGTGTTATATTGGCTACACCTTGGCTTGCAGTTCAGTAGATTCATCTTGCAAAATCAGGTAACATAAGTGGGCTGAATGTGTAAGAGATAATGGAGGAAAAAATCTCTTAAACATTTCACCAAATAGCCTGGTGGATTAATGAATCATCAGTTTACTTTGTTAGTGTCTGGATAATTAATCTAGCCCATTTTTTTCTTATTACTACTTTTTTTCTGATTAATGGGGCATCTTCATTAACAAAAATCTGTACTTTCCAAATTGTTCTTTTTTGTTTCCCTCATATAAACCTGTACATGTTTTATTTTCCTGTGTCTGGTTGCCAATATCACTTTTCCTCATTTTTAAATACAAGCTTACAGAAAAGCTTGTTAGTTTGTCTGACAAAACATATCTGTGTGTTTGGCCTTCAACTTCCCCTTTTCCCTGGCTATGTCTACACTGCAGAGCTTAAGCTCTGCCACATCCAAGGAATGCGTCTGCTTTTCTGAAAAAAAATTCGGAAAAGCAGACGCAGGGTTTTTTTGGCATCCCTGTAAACCTCGTTTTATGAGGAAGAAGGGTTGTTCTGAAAGAGGGTTATTTTCTGACATTTTATCCTGTGTAGATGGGCCAAATGTCGGAAAAGCCTTTTTCTGAAGAAAAGCTGAAAAAGATGGTGCAAATTACAGTTTGCAATTTGCCTATCTTTTTCCAACTTTTCTTTGTAGTGTAGACATAGCCCCTGTGTCTAAACCAGGGGTTGGAACCTAAGGCCTGGGGGTGGATTTGGCCCCCGACTTGCATGGATATGGCCTCCGAGGCTAAAGGCTCCTTCCCCAGCATTGGAGAGCCCACACTAGTGACATGACCAAAAGGTTTCCCACCCCTGGTCTAAACAATAGCATTGCCTTACCATTATTTATAACGTACTGCAGATGGATGCTTTACAGGGGTTAGACTACTAATGCGCAGTAATGAGGACCCTACCTCAAAGGATTTGAGAGTTCCTAAGTGCAAGCAGAGTTCTTGGTGTTCAAAGACCTAGGTTCTATCCCAACTTTGCTACAAGTTGTCTCTGTGACCTTGAGAAAGTCACACTCTGTGTCTTGCCCACTCTGTTTTTAAAATAACAGTGGTTCCTACCTCATATTTGTACTATAAGGTTGAGTTCGTGGGCCCATGTTAAATATTTTGAGATTCTTCAGTGATAGGTTATCTGTCAGTATACAGGCCATCCTCACTGTAAGTCCAAGATACGTTCCAAAATACTTGGACTTACAGTAAAACAATTTAAAGTGGGGATTTTTTTTTCCCATGGCTGACTTCCATTTGCACAAATTGTTTTGGGTTTTTTTTTTAAAGTGATTTAAGAGTGGGGAATGGGAGGACTTATAATGCATCAGTCCCTACAAGCGTCAACAGCTTTACTGTAGAATGGATGTATACCCGGGTGACTTTTAGCAGGGATACCCTGTATCCACTATCAATGTAATTTTTGAAAGTATTTGGATCAGCATAGCACAGTGCCTCTAGCAGTACCCACAATCGTGGCTATTATACTTTTAGCAGCTTTGTATCATGTTTTTGTTGTCTTAGGTGTCATATCTGGCCAGTGAAGAAGGGGCATGGGTCAGTGGCCCCTTCCTTATGGCCCCTTCCTTATTCACTCTGGAGTTCTTAGAACAACTAGTTTTAAGTCTTCCCTGGTCACTACACAAAAGGCAGACAGGTTTAGGAATACGGTTGGCCTCTCAGAAGAATCACAAAGGGTTGGGGAGAGACCCTTCTCTCTCCTTTGAAAACTCTTGCTGGGCTTATTACAGTTTAGCTCTACGTGTGTGCACTTACATTTTCATAGCTATTGCTATGGTACCCCTCCTTGCTGAATAGGTGCTAATTCTTAAAATGTCGGCAGATGCTATTAAAATACTGAAAAGAAATAATTCCCTTTATATAAGACACTCTCCAATTAGAATACAGTGGCAATCATTGTCTTAGAATGAGATGTGAACAGTTAAGGAAAATGATGTTACGTCAATCACAGCATGACAATTTTCAAAGGCACAGCACATCTCAACCTCCTCTGCAGCAGGCAATTTGAGGGGGGGTGGTGATAGAGATAAAGAGATAATATATTGTACACAGTACTGTGTGTGTAAAGAATGTGCAGGAAAAATCTTTTTGAAAATGCTGTGGGGACAATGGTCACCTTTTTTCATGGTTAATTTCTTGAGTACATTGCAGCTGTAATTTTGTCCAGTCTTTTTACTCAAGCTATGCACATGAAAGACCCTTTTCAGGCTGCTTGAATCTCACAAGCATTCACAACTTTTGTCTTCTTGAAGGTTTTGACATATGCTTATGTCTTTACCCAATCAGAGGGAAAACCTCATAAAGGAGCAAAGGAAGGTAAAAAAAATAAAAATACAAAATGGGGCAGGGGGAGGAATCACCCCAAATGAGATAACTGGCAAATGCTTCTGAATATGGAAGTCATCTGTAAGTATTTAGTGGAATGGAGAATGCTGAAGCAGTTCTCCATCTGCCAGATGCCAAAAATAGAGACAGATGAGCTGTTTCTCTGAACTTCAACAACAGAGCCAGCTGAAAAAGCAGACCTTTTCCACCAAGGGTCACTTGTTGAAATGGTCGACTGTAAATCAAAATTCTGCTTTTGGGCTTACTTTAAACTGTAAAATGTGACCAAAATGCCTAATAATAATTTTATATGGAAAATATTCTCTTCCATAAAGCTCAATGTGTTTAAAAACTTAAATATCTAAACAGAAGCTGTTACCATGTATATATTATCCTAGCAAGAAGTGTTCTGTATCATGCACATGTTTTGTTACAACCATTTCTTGTATAGCTTTGAATTTGTCAGGAATGCCCAAAATAATCATAAAGAAACTTTTCCAGGCTTATAATGCTAAAATACATCACATTTCAAGTTTACAATCAGTTATTTAAAACTTTCTTCCTTAGCTACAGTCAGCCTAAAAAGACTGCTGGAAAGCTAACCTGTTGGCTAATTTGTCTGTCCTATTGATTGAAAGGTGTTATACAGCTGCTCTTTTCCATGCTTCAAATTCTAATTAATTCTGACAAGCAAAATACAAAATATTTATTGTGCAAAAATCTGTTGAAACAGACAAAGAACAGGTTTTGTGTTTTCAGTTTTGAGGAACAATTTTTTAAAAAAAATTATGGAAATACCTCCCTGCCATTTTTCAATCAGCTGTGGCCACTTCTCTTTTCCTTTTCTTTAAATGCTGCTTATAACATTTTGGCCAGTGTTTTAAAACATGATCAGAGGTACCTCAGTTCCGGGATGCCCAACTTGTCTAAGTATAACTAACCCGTCCTTTGACAATTGGATTTCTTTAAGCTGCATCAAGCTGTATACACCAAAACTGAGGCAATCAAAATCATTAGTCACTCTTGGAAAAAAAATGGTATTAAAATGTAGAGCTTGCCACCAAAAGAGCATGAGCTTTTCTGTCAGGTGCTAAATCTGACAGCGAAATCTCCTACTACAAGTGTCTGAATCCTGAGCTTCCTATATTTCTGCGTGTGGCTTTAGAGTGCTAGCTGGAATAGTACTACACTCTCCAAGACCATTTGCCTTAATTAGCCTCCCCCACTTAAGTTTTATAAGTTTGTCAGGCTGCTGGAACCCAGAGGACAATAATAACTAGAGAATTCCAAACTAAACAACATGGAGCAAGACTATCTCAAGTAAGCATCTCAGGTGAGATGTGATTCAGTCTCAAGCTCCTGTCACCAATTTACCTCTTTGGGGAGCAAGGTCTTTTGATTTTCCTGTCAGCTAATACTTAAAGAGAGAGATTTAAATGCCTTCCAGAAGAAATGCTGCCAGCTTTGCAGCAGACAGGCGTACACGATAAATGATGAATGAATCACACTCACCAGTCACAATGTCCTTGTTGGTGAATAAGAAGAACAATTGATTTATTACCTTCCTTAATTAACTTTGAATGTCCCGCTAAACTGAATTAGATGCTAAGAGTTACATTTTAGTCCAATGTGATTTTTTTGGCATTAAACAACCCCAAACTATACAATATAAGAAAATTTAAGAATAATCCAAAGATTCTCATGAAAATGTAAACACTCAGATGTGTGTACATGCAGCAAGAACTGTGGGAACATTGTCACACTTAAGCGCAATTATCACTTATCATTATTAAAACAAATAAAATCTGCTAGTGTATGTCATTTTAATTATACTCAGCAGCATGATATGTTATTTCATTACAATGAAGAACACCGGTTGTGCATCAATAACTGGCCTAAATCAAACACTCCTGTCTCTATAAGCTCCTCCCATTGATAATACTCCCTTTGTAAAGGCCCATTGACAAAATACAAGTCAAGTAACAGTGTCTTGCAATGCATTCCTCAAACCTCCACATTTTTGGCTGTGATAGAGTATAGAACAGAGTGATTTCCAGAGCTGTGGACACCTGAAGAAAAATACCCTGATTCTTGCCTCTTTTTCAGTCTACACTTCAATCACAGGATGAACTTGCAGCCCATGTAGACATGCCTAAGCTAGCTCCAATCTAGCTAGCTTGGGTAATGAAGCAGTAAACATGTGGCAGCAAGGGCTGTACAAACTAGGTTGGAACTCTGGGTAATTGCTCAGGCAGCTAGCTGTCTTTGCTGCTGTGACTTCCTCACTCCAGTATCTGAGTCAGATAGATTAAAGATAACTAGAGCATGCCTAACACAAGATACAAATACACCCCAGTGTGGACATACTCTTTGAGATCAACAATGAGAGTTTGATGAGTGAATGCAACTGCTGTGATGGAGAAAAGAAGAGTTTTACAATATTAGTAAAGAGCAATATACAAAATTGCTCTTATAATGAGTTTAGGAAGCAGTATATAGCATGGAACTCAGCTGTTATATGATCACATCAATGCCCTACTTAAGAGGTGGGGACCCATCTGTCGTACTAGCTGAAGCTTCTCAGTGGTCCTCAAGGACACCCTTAAATAGACTGTGTTACAATAGGAAAGCCTGCACAGGGGATGCATGGGCCATACCAAAGTGGAAAGTTTGCAATTTCTAAGTTAGCAAAAGGTGATAAATACATCAGACTACTGAGGAGAGAAATACATCTCCTTCAACTGAGGCGAGGTCAGAAGCCTCAATTCTTTAGAATCACTGAGAAGAACTCCCCCAAATTCTGTGTTAATAGGATGGCCTTTGTGCCCTATAAAGGAAGATCTCAAGTGCTTTCTTCTTTTTTTCTTTTCTGTGAGGAACCCTTTCAACTTACAAAGGCATCCTCAAAAATGTGAACTAGTAGGCTGTTGAAAGGAAGTCTTGACTTTGGAAGGAGAAAGCTGGGTCTGAGGACCTCTCTCTCTCTCACACTCACACACACACACACACACACACACACACAGAGTCTCTCTAATGTAATACATATCAGTAAAGGTTGGTGTGCAACTCAAAGAGTCACCATACTTAACCATCCCACAATTCTAAGGAGAAGACCTATGCATAGTGGTGCAATAATCTTAAAACAGCAATTGGTTATCTCTGCCAATTTAGGTTTGGATATGACTCTCATCACAAGAGAATATAAACCCCTCCTACGTAATTCAAAATAGACACAATAGAACTCCCTCTATCTTCTCTACCCTTGACTCCCCTTATTCTTCTTGTTCCAGTGGAGTATCGAGGTAGATGACGTGATCAGCAGTCGATTGAGCGGGTCTTCTTAATTAGGCCCACTAAATCAATTCCTGATAGATAGATCACCACAGCATCAATCCACCCAGTGGTGTAGACAAGCCCTCAGTCAGACAATGACAGGATCAGACAATAATTATTGACACAAGATGAGAAGATTCAAACACAAACTGTTTATATCACGTCAAAATACACAATCCTTAAATCAATCTCTAATAAGTTCTCAAGCAGCCTTTTTCTTACTTTGCTGATCTGTAATTTTTTATTATTATTGATGGAAATATTTTTCTGCAGTTTGTGTAAAAGATCAATGTTTACTGATTATCCTCCCAGGGCTAGTGCACTTGACTATGAGTCAGAAGATCTGAGTTCAATCACCTTGGGCAAATAATTTAATCTCTCTGATCCTCTATAAAGTGGGGCTGATTATACATCCTCTCTCATACCATTTAGTCTATTTGTACTACAGGGTCTTCAGAGAAAAGACTGTTTGGTCCTCTGTGTTTGCACATTGACTTGTGTGATGGGGTCCTTATCCTGACTGAGGCAGTTGTGCACCACCAAAGCACAAATAATAAGTTTTAATGGACCCATAAAACAGATACTGAAACATCTAAATATTATCACCTGTGCCTGGAATTGATTGTGAGTACAAAATTTGGGATCTAGGTTGACACAACTTGGAAAATTTTGTACATGTGAAAGTAAAGCTCTCACAGAAACACTGATACAGAATATCAATTTGAAATTCTTTCATCTCATGTTGCCTCAGTTAGTACATTTTTTGCCTTTTGCTTGGTTTGGTTTTTCCATTAATTTTTCTGTGTTCCTCAGATTGAATAGCAAATGGGCTGAGGTGAGGGGTGGTTGCTGAGCTATTATTACTCTAGAATCATACAGTTTTATAAATCCCTTTCTAAAATGGAAATCCTAGTGTGACTTTATGTCCTGTAATAATAGTCCTGTCCTTACAGGACATAACATCATGCAATGTATTTTACCTAACCTGTGTGTGCATTTTCACAACCAAAGCAAAATCAAGAAAAAGTTTAAAACTCTCAGGGATAGTTTGACTAACTTTTCCATCTATGATTAGCCCTTTTGACCTCATGAAAAATTACATGGGGTTAAGGTTTTATAAATCTTGTAGATTTGGGCCCAATGACATTTTTTCTTGAAACCTTCTTTGCAAGTATTTCATGTACTCAAAGCATATTTTTCTACTCCTTGCTGGGGTTTACATTGTTTCTCTGATAGTTCCCTGATTTTCTTCTGGGCTTAGAGGAATAGTGTTATAGTTTTCTTGTGCTTTATGAAAACTGGCTAGTTTTACCTGTAATGGTGGATTAGTAATAATGCAGTACATAACCAGCTGAGATAAGCTTACCACAACTCTCAAATGATCAACTAGCAAGAGCTTCTGCCAATCATCCATAAGTGTCCTGGTTTGAATCTCTGCTGTAGTTATGTTTGCTCTATACATTGACAGACCAGCCTCTGGATGAAATTTTCTGTTAAATGCAACTGTGGCTCAGCATCTCTCACATAGGCTATGTCTAGACTGCAGACTTCTTTCGGAAGAAGCTTTTCCTGAAGAGATCTTCTGGAAAAACTTCTTCCGAAAGAGAGTCCACATGCAAAAGTACATTAAAAAGCTATCTGCTTTTTCGAAAGATAGCGTCCATGCTGAATGGATGCTATCTTGCATTTCAGCTATGATTACTATGGACGGAGTAGCCACTAGGGCACCCGTGCTTTTTCCTTTTTCCTCTTCTTTTGAAAGAATTCCCTCTTCCCCATCCACACACTCCTTTTTCCCAAAGAGCTCTTTTGGAAAAAGGCTTCTTCCTCATAGAATGAGGATTACCAATGTCGGAAAACCCCCTCTTGTTCTTTGGATTTTCTTTCAGAAGAACGGCATTGCAATGTGGATGTAATTGAAGTTTTTTTGGAAAAACGGCCATTTTTCTGGAAAAAAAACCCCTCTGTAATATAGACATGCCCATAGAAAATATCAGTCTGGCAACTGTAAGAACGTGGTGTGAGAAGAGGGAGAGAGTGAAAGGGTGGGGGGAAAGCTAGATTGTTATATAACCTGTGTAGGATGGAAACTTTGTTTGGAAAACACTTTGCATGTTTGGAACATTGCAATATTAACAATAATGTAAATAATGACAACAAAGTTGTTTGCATCAAGGAAAAATATAGCCTCCCACATTAATATAATTGTACAATATACAAGACAATCTAGCTCTCCTTTGCCTTTTACCTCTCTCAGGGTGCATCTGCACTTCAGGGCTTAACTCAAAATAAGCTACGCAAATTGAGCTATGTCAATTGCATAGCTTATTTCAAAATAGGGAGTGTCTACACAGCACTTATTTCGAAATAGAGCACTCTTTCTCCAAAAACTTCCATTATTCCTCGTACAATGAGGGTTACAGGAGTACGAGTAAGAAGTCCTCCAACTTGACAGTATTTTGACACTATTTCGAAATAACTGCCTGCTGTGTAGACACGGACTAAGTTATTTCAGAATAGTGCTGGTTATTTCAAAATAGTGTTGCAGTGTAGACATACCCTCCACTTCTACTGTTAATTTTTCCCTCAGTGATCTCTTTAGGGATTAGATGAATCTTTAAATGTGTATGTACAGCAATAGGGGCCCAATCTGCCTGGAGCTCCTGAGCAATTTCAGGATATAAATATAGGCCTAAAAATTCAGAATCAGGTTGTGGCTAACCTCCTTACAATTTCACAAGGAGGGAGAAAAGATCATTGGTGCCTCCCTTCGAGGATCAGTACCTTTGCTCACTGAAGTGTGCAAGGCCAAAAGGGACAGGAAGGGGTAGGGCTATAGCCACACTACTTCTTTATGCAGGCTTGTAGAACTGGCCAACTATAGAGCAGAATACCTTCCACACCCCCTTGCTGGGTGTGGCAGTGATTATATTCCTACAGCATGGAGGGTTGCCCTGGGTGACATTGTGCATTCCTATAGCACAGTGCCTCCTGAAGCTACTTCTGGGTCACAGTGGCTCCATACTTTCCCAGTGACTTCAGTGGAAGTTGTGTATGCATAGCCATGAGTGAAATTTGGAACATAGGTATAAAATTACGCTTGACAAAACACAGCTGAATTTGGGCCAGCTGAAACACATTAAAAGAATGAGTGTGTCTTTGTTTCCCTTTGCATTTATAACAGCTGAAGAAAGCGGGATCATCCTGATATGTTTAGAGTTCTCTCCACTGGGATCTGGTACTGTCTAATTCTTTTTCAAAGCTTAATTGCAGCTTCAGGTACAATTATGCTCATTCCCTACTGGCAAGAACAGCTAGACATGGGAAGAATGAAAATCCTGCATGTTTACTCTGTAATTTCTGCTGTCAAGGACTTTACCTTATAATTCAAACAAGATGATTTCTTCTTTTAATTTCCTAGCGAAATATGAAAACATTTGAAATTCAACTTCAGAGAAAAAGCAACTGAAAACGTAATTTACTTTCTCACTGGGGCCAGGTTGAGCAAGAACTCTTTACAGCATTGACATTGCAGAACACAGTGCACATCTTTTCAACATCAACCAAGCTTGTTTATCTGGTATTTGTGAGATCTGAAAGTGTTTCAGCTTTGGGTAAACTAGGCAGTGTTCTTACTCTAGCTCGCTAATCTATTCACCTTTTTCATACCATGATTATCAAGGTTCTATCTGAGCACCTTACAATTTTTTAAAAGCAAACACAATGGATCTGCGCTGTCTCTAAGTTCCTCGATGTGAAAGGGAAGCTTTCTTTCTTTGAGTATGAGGTTACTACAGGAAAGCTAGGTTGAAGATTTGCATTTTACATTTCATTCTGAAGGGCCTCTGATCATTGTAATGGGCTTAAGGAGGAAGTTATATGATTATCAGACAGCTGCTAAGGAGGACCTGTCCCCAGTGTTCACTAAGGGTGTGTCTACACTACACCCTTACCTCAAAATAAGCTACACAATTTATGCTGCAAATTGCGTAACTTCTTTTGAGGTAATTTTGAAATAAAGTGCTATTCCAAAACATTCCTTAACCCTCATGGGACAAGGATTACAGGGACACTGGAATAGCATTCCCATTATTTTGAAATCTATTTCAAAATAACGGGCATGCTCAAAAGACGTGGAATAGCTATTTCGGGATACTTCCGGCATCCCGAAATATCTCCGCTGTCTAGACATAGCCTAATAGTTGAAAGTTCTTTTATTCCAGTGGAAAATAGCCAAGGCAATCACAGCGCGGAAGAGTGATGCAAAGCCTTAAGTAGCCTGAACTGAATCTGTCCTAAAAAGATGAGGACAGTGATTCAAAAGAGGGTTGAAGTTTAATTTTAAAATGTAGGTAGGTCTTTTCTTGGTACTCTACACTATTATTGTGAATTTCCTTATTTATAATCTGGGCTATGAGAAGAAAGTGGTCAACATCAACAAAAACAAATGAACTTTTTCACTTTTCTTGCCAAGAAAGGTAGAATGGAAGTTCCTTCAAAAGGACTTCAAATTAATTTCACCTCCTTTTCATGTTTTTCACTGTTAAATTTATATACTCCATAATTTTCCAGGTTGTGCTTTTTGTTGTTTACTCAGAGTTAAGGACTGAAAAATGGCTTTTTGTGTGGAGAGGACTCAACAGTGTTGGAATCTGAGATAAAAATAAGACAGATTTTATAGTATTTTAATGCTGGTTTTGTGTGCCAGTAGTTTAATTTCTGTTTTCTGGTCAAACTTATGAAGTCACAATTCAAATTGACCTATTTGTAATGGGCACTGACCGTATAAGGGAGGCGATGGCCCTCCTTCCAGTTCAGGATGAAACAAGGGGATTCTGGGAGATGTTGTTTCCCACAGGAATCCCGGAAATTGTAGGCTACAGAATGGCATGCTGGGAAGAGCTACCGGGGAATATAAGGAGCAGCTTTAGGTTAGAATGGTATGATTTACTGCAGTTCTTCTGACTGAAAAGACCTTCTCACTGCCACCTGAAGAAGCTGTAATCCTGAGGAGGGTAAATTGTGCCACATCTGAAGAGGAGAGAGTGGCAAAGAACCATAAGAAGAGGAGTTACTGTACAGCAAAGACTGTGAGCCTTCTACTGAGGGAAGAAGATTCACGTTGATGGTGACAATAGAAGAAGGATTGCTTGGCTAAGAAGGAGAGAAATGCATTGTTGTGTGCATCTACTCGTATTTAGGTATCCAGACTCAGGACTTCCAGAGAGGACAAGAGGAAGCCCCATTTTTTACTCTCTTACATCAAGGTAATGTATGTATGGATCCTGGCAGTGGGATCATGCCTCACTCCTTTGCTCTCCCAGCCTACGTTGTTTCATTTGGACTCCGTTTATCTGGAGAGCTATGTTACATGAAGCTGGCCAAGTCAAAGGAAACTGAGGCACCAAGGTGGGGAAGCTGAGGCATGGCCATGTCCCTCTATGACAAGGAAAGAGAATTGCAACTGTACAAAAGTTCCAAGTCCTCTACTAACTCTATGGTTCACTAACATAGCCCAAAATAAACAATTGGATAAATACAGAAACCAAAATGTAGAATGCCTCACTTACATCCGATCATGTTGTCAATGAATAATTGTATCCAATTCTGATACTGATAACACATGGAAAGGTATTTATGAAACCTTAATATTGTTGTCACTATCTTCCATGAGAATCTTTGCTTCCAGTTCTGTTGCCAATATATCAGATAGAATATCTTCATAGAGAGGAAACCAGATGATGATTTGCAGATACAATATATGAGAACTGATAAGAGTAAGAATAATAGTGAAAATAGAGAGGCTTAAAGAATCAGCCAGATCTGTTGAACTCTCATAGGGTGCATCTTCACTGCACCCATAACTCAAAATAAACTATGCAAATTGTGTAGCTTATTTCAAGTTAATTTCAAAATAGCTTATTTCATAATTTGGCACTGTCTACACAGTGCCAAATTTTGAAATAAACCGCTATTCTGAAATGTCCCTTAATCCTTGTGGAACAAGGTTTACAAGGACATCAGAATAGCAAGCCTGTTATATTTCGAAATAATAGGCTTGTTTAAAAGACACGGAATAGCTATTTCAGGATACCGGAAGTATTCCAAAATAGTGCTGCTGTCTAGATGCACCCAGAGAGTCACAAGGAAACTATTGACCCATTTAGGACAAAGTGAGCCTCCTATGAATATGTTATAGAGAAGGGAAAGGGTGCTGGAGTGTCTATGACTTTGGATTGAGATAGAGCATAAACAGCTCCTCTGCTACTACAGTTTAAATAAAAGGATACTGGCTTAATATTTCTGCAGTGCAACATGCAGGAAGAAAAATCTTGTCTAGTGTCATCTCTGATTATGACCAGTTGGAAATCTTTCATCAGAATCAAATTTTCGGTGGGAATTTCTTTTTATTAATTTTCATCAGGAAAATGAAATATTTCATTTTTCTCTCAGGTTTATTTGACTGAAATTGGAAATCCTTTTGTTAGCATTGATCCTGACACATTTTGTTTCAAATCAGGTTTTTTTTTAAATTGAACTGTAGTTCCCTTATGGTGCATTTCATTCTGGAACATGTAGTCCTCCAGGGAGCCAGAACATATTAGAGTATGGGTGCTCAGACTACATCTGTTATAAACCAATGTGGATTTGCCTCTGAATGAGCTACATGCTGCATCCATGGAGTCACATGTGAGAAACATAGTTCAACCAGGGATCCTGGCTCATAGGAGAAAATGGGACCATCAGCCTTCCAGACTATAACTCTCATAAAGCAATTTGTCCCTGGGGGAAAGGCAGTTTAATGTTCACCCTCATCAGAACAAAGCATGGTGATTTCAGGACTCTGAAAACATTGCATTTTGATTGAAATATATGGAATTTCCATTCTGTGCATGCAAAAAATAAAACAAATCTTTACCTTTTTTTGTCTTGCTTTGGTACAAAAACCAACACTGAAGAGTCAGAATTTCCTGCAGAATTCTCTCAGCTGTAAAAGTTCCATCTAAGAAATTACATAGTATATTAGAACAACTCACTCCTGTGTCCTGCATCCAGACTTTTCCTGGTGAATGAGGAAGTTCAAATGTCAATGCTAATCTCTCTCCGCTTTCCTTTTTACATATATAACTCATTAAATCTTTGCCCATTTTTATGTGCGAATATGACATTGTAAATAGATGCCAAAAGGGGACATTTATATCGCTATCTTTTCTTATAGATCTCACAGTTCTTCATGGCTTCCTATCCCTTGCTGCATCTCAGGCTTATCTTCAAGAATTGGGTTTTATGGATCAAATCTGGCACTTTGGGATACCAGATCAATTCTCAAGAGTAGGGATGATGTTATCTGGTTTGCTTCTGGTGGGGCAGAATCTTTGCCAGGTTGCTGCATAAAGTTGATCAGGCTGCTCTTTTAAGATCTGGTCATTAAGGGGGCAGCTCAATGGCAGAGGCAGCTTGCTCTGGTGGATTAATCATGGGACTTAGAGCAAGAAAGAGATAGCTGTGTTCCTAGCCTGGCTTTGGTACTGAACTCTTCAAAGGTTTTAGTCAAGTCACCTACAGTGACAGCTTTTCCAGACTATTCTATCCCTTTCAGGAGTTTGATTTGCCTTGTGTACCCCCAAGTTTCACCTCACTTTTAAACTACTTGCTTACAAACTTAGACATAAAAATACAACAGTGTCAATACACACTGTCACTGAAAAATTGTTTCCTTTCTAATTTTTACCATATCATTATAAAATAAATCAATTGGAATATAAATAGCATCGTGTGGAGCATACAGTGCATACAGAACAATATAAACAGGTCATTGTCTGTATGAAATTTTAGTTTGTGCTGATTTTACTAGTGCTTTTTATGTAGCCTGTTGTAAAACTGGGCAAATACTTAGATGAGTTGATGTACCCTCTGGAAGACCTCTGCATTCCCCATGGGTACACCTACCCCTGGCTGAGAACCACTGACATAGCATAGCTGCCTTACTGTTTCCATCTGTGAAAGAGGAAGACAATATTTGCTTTTACCAATTCTAAAAGTTACTAGAAGGTGTACACATCCCTAGTTTCAGGGAGCTCATGTGTCAAATATCCCTAGCTTACTGAGAAAAATGGATACTAGAAAAGGGCATTTTTAAAAGGGTCAACAGCTAAACACACAACACAAGTAACAAGGCTTCACCTCTCCTACATTAGGAAGCTGAACCAAACCCTTTGTCCATGCTTTGTTTATGTAAACTGACAATTCTGAAACATTTCTAAATGTTGGCAATTGTACGATGGCCCTCAGCCAATGCAGCCAACGGCCTTGCCAGGCCCCTGGAAAAGGTGTGTGTGTGGGGGGGGGGAGGCTACTTCACACCCTGGAAGGGGCAGGACCTCAGATGGAAGGGGTAGGGCTGGGACTAAGCAGCCTTCAGCACTGAACCTCCCCTATGAACCCCTCAGTGCTCCCTGAAGCACAGCATTCCAGAAGTGATTTAAAGAGCCCGTTGGCTTCTGCCCCTTTGCTTCTCCCCACCCCCACCTTCAGTGGGCCTGCTCTCAGCAAAAAGCACCCAAGTTCTCTGCCTGCTGTGGGAGACTGGAGATGAGCCAACAACTTCACTTTCTTTATATAGAAAATGAGTAAAGTGTTAATTGGTCCAAAGAATTATCCTATTAACTTTATAGTGAGGACCCAGCTCAGAGAGTCACTGTTATGTTTTGGAGCTGGCATGGCTAAATAAACTTTCTTCCACGAACCATTGAATCTTCCACCTGCCCCTCAGTTTCAAAGGGAAAAAGTCATTTTGCAGAGCAGTTAAAAGCTAAAATCCAGACTGCATCCCATCGAATGCCCCTTATCTATAAAAAAAGTTATCTTGATTTGCTTCATGGAAAACATTATAAATGTATCTTTTGTGCACTTCCTAAAAGTGTGAGATTAGGATTCTGTGGAGAATCCCACAAGATGTATAGATTATTTATTATGAGGTTTTATTGTATACATGCATTGTAGTGCTCTGCTGTACAGGAGTGAATATCACCTTCCTCTCAGTGGTTCCACTGACTTCAATAGGAATTCTACCATATGGAGATGCCCTGTAAAAATGTGTAAATTATTGGTTTTTTGGCTTGACTACTGGTTATTGGGAGGATGTAAAGATAGAATTCTAGGTAAAAAATACATGCAAGTAGACTGTCTTGAAAATTCCTTTCTCTATTGTTTTGTTCTGACTTGTACAGTTTGATCACTGTTTCCTGAAGCAAAGAAACACAAGTATTGGATCTGCAGAGGATTAAGTGGTTGGCGTAGAACTGGTGATGAGGATGGCGGGGAGGGGATGGGCGAGCTGGTCCCACTCTAGATGGGCAGAACTGTGAAGTTGCACCTTGAATCATGTAGGGGCCATAAGACCTAATACCTGAAGACCTGTGATTGGACACTGGAAGGGGACAGAGGTAACATCAGGTGTAACTACCCATATGAATAAGGTCATTTCTACACTACAAGATCACAAGAAAGAAATTTTCCTTCAGGAAGTATTAGCTGCAAAAAATAGCTGTAGAGAAACAAAGAAAACTACTGTCAAAGTGAATCACTATTACCAAAAATCTCTTTATTTATCTGTCTCCCATGATTTTTTAAAATTTGATTATTTTCTTCAAAAAATACATACACTGGTGATTAATGTCTTTCATCCAGAAAGAGTCCAATGTGCTTCATAATCTATAGCCTGGAAATGGTTCACTCATCAAGGAAATGCAGTAGGGTAGAAGCACAGCAAACCACAGAAACACAACAAAAATAGGAAACAACTGGAACAGCAGGGGGATTTTCTTGACAGGAGAAATATAATTCCACAAATATTTATTTGGCTATGATGCCAAGATTAGTACTGGAATCCTACTAAACTTGTTGGTTTCAGAGTATTTGTAAAACATTGTGTCACTTACAGCTGTGTGAACGTCAACAAACCAGCTCTGAGTCCTTTCTTGTCTTATTATAGCGCATACCTATTTCATGAAATGCAAACTGAATGTTGGCGTATGCCATTTTTTTGTCAAAGGCCTACTTGTGGTTTCAAAAAAAATGCTTCCAATGGTTTTCTTAACTGTTCTTTTTCAGCACGGAATCGAGGTTCTTCTGTACTCTGCTATATCTGATGAATGCTTTTTCCCCACAAATACACGCTTCGGAGAGACAAACCTATACAGACCTTTGGAAGGTAGCAGTGTAAATTTGCAGATTAATTTAATTCTCAGAAGGCATATATTATGGTGAGATGGACAACAGAAGCTGTGTATACTCAACATATAATGTATTGACTAATTATTTCCTGAATAATTACTAAGTGATGCTTCATAAAATTCTTGGCCACTGAGTCTTTTTAAACTACAACAGATGTGGAATCGTGAGCAATAAACTGTATTATTCTCCCTAAAGGCAGTTGAAATTCAAATAATCAAAGTCAAGGCAAAGACAAATTGAGAGTATTTAATTAAATTTTGATGCCAAAGACCTTGTACCATATCTATGAAAGCTTCTGTAAGCAACTGTGCCCAGATAAATCAGTCTGTATTCACAGTTAACTAGAATGTTAGTTAGCTGCTCCAAGGTAAAAACTTGATAACTGGCACTCTGCCTTCCTGTGTCCACAACATAAACAACTGATTTCAAGAGAAATTTAATGGCAGCACTAGCTTCTATCACCTACCTTTTCTTTTCCAAACATTTATATTTTCACCGGTTGGCAGAGCTGCATGCTACCTGACACATCTCCAGGTGGCAGATAGGAGGGAGCCTCTTTTCAGAGGTTTGCTGCAAAATAAGTGCACTTTGTCGTGCAAATATGCAGCCGCGGACCAGCAGTGGCAACATGACCAGGGTCTGATGGGACATTGGGTGGTATCCGATGTTCTGACTAAAAGTCACAAGTGACCAGTGACGATGTTGTGACATGGCGAGTGCAGCCCGCCATCAAATAAGGCTGCCCTACCCCCTCACTCTGCGGGTTGAGGGTCTGGGATACTTGGGTCCCTGGATTACTTTGGATAATCCAATTGGCGTATGAACCATGATTGTTCACCAGCATCCAAGGGATAATGACTCCTTATATCACCCGAGAGAAGAGAACCCTGACAGAAAATTCCCCACTGCCTTGTGGGTAGGCTCGGGAGACCCAAAGGCTATGGGAGTAAACCCAGACAGATAATCCGGAGTGGAGACCCTAAGGCTATTAACAGTGAGGTTTTATCCAATCTGCTTTTCCGGCATCTCCTGCAGTCACCTCAGTTCCTAACGTATTGGCTCTTGTCTTTCCTTTGGATCTAACTGGGGCGACTGAGAGGGGGATAGTGCTGCTTGGGCAATGCACTTTCCTCAAACACTAGCCCAGGCAATGCAGCGCGCAGGAGGAGACACTTACCCACACACAGCTATACACAGCTACTACAGTCGATACAATAAACCAACTTGCCTCCAGCTTGTTAGCTGGAATGTGCAGACAATGTGTCCTGGACTTAAACCTGATCATAATCTTACAAACACGGATTCAATACGTAAAACAGCAATCATAGACCAAAAGTTATATAAATTGAATGTTGACATTGGTGCTGTCCAGGAGACCAGGCTCACAGATGCTGGATTAGTAAAAGAAATCAACTACACCTTCTTCTGGAAGGGTTTGAGTTCAGAAAAATGCCGTCTTTATGGAGTTGGCTTTGCTGTTCGAAACAATCTGATGAACTTTATCATTACACCCATAGCTGAATCAGAACACTTTATATCCCTAAAGCTCAGCACCAAGTCAGGATATGTTAACATCGTAAGTATTTATGCATCCACACTAACGTTGTGAACTGAAGACAAGGACCGCTTCTATGGTAATCTTCAGAAAGTTGTTGATTCCTGTTCATCCGGTGAACAACTGTACATCCTTGATGATTTTAATGCAAGAGTGGGATGCGGTCACCAGTCCTGGCCCATTTGCCTAGGTCATCACAGAATTGGGAAAATGAATGAAAATGGTCAAAGGCTTCTTGAATTCAGTTCTCAGAATCATCTCTCCATCACTAATACTTTTTTCAACTGAAAAGACTGCCACCAGGTCTCATGGTACCACCCCAGATCCAGTCACTGGCATCAACTCAACCTTGTACTGGTCTGCAGAAAACATCTCAACTCTGTTACATTTACATGTGCATATCACAGTGCAGATTGTGACACTGATCACTCATTGATGATCAGCAGAGTGAAAATTGCTCCAAAGAAACTCCATATGTCAAAGGATTGCAGAAAACCAAAGTTTAACACCTTGGGTATGTCTAGACTACATGGCTCCATCCGCAGAGCCATGTAAATTAGTTTATTCAGCATAGTCAAAGAAGCGGGGATTAAAATAATCCCCGCTTCATTAAAATAAACATGGCCACCACACTGTGCCAACGATCAGCTGATCTGACACAGCGCGGCAGTCTAGATGCGGATCTGTCGGCTGGGGAAGCCTTTGCTGACCGATCCCTTATGCCTCGTGAAACGAGATTTACAGGATCGGTCGGCAAAGGCTTCCCCAGCCGACAGATCCGCGTCTAGACTGCCACGCTGTGTCAGATCAGCTGATCGTTGGCACAGCGCAGAGGACATTTTTATTTTAATAAAGCGGGGATTATTTAAATCCCCACTTCTTTGACTATGCCGAATAAACTAATTTACATGGCTCCGTCGATGGAGCCATGTAGTCTAGACACATCCCTTCAGTACTAGAGATGCACTGCAATGCTCTGTCTTTGCGGAAGAATTCACTCACAAAATGGAAGACAAACCTGTCCAGCAGTCTGTTGACGAGACATGGTCCATGCTGAGTGCTGCATTATATGAATGTGCCACATCTGCCTTTGGAACACAGAAATTTTTCAACAAAGACTGGATTGATGAAAACATTGACATTCTCAGGCCTCTTCTTGAAGAAAAAAACAAGGCTTTTCTGAACAACATAAAGAATCCATTGCAAAGTTCAAGAGATCAGCTCCGCCATACAAGATCTGTTCTTCAGGGAGAATCCAGGCGGTGTGCAAACAAGTATTGGGCTGATCTATGTTCTGGAATTCAAAAAGCATTTGATATGGGCAACCTGAAAACCATGTATGATGGACTGAAGAAAGCACTTGGACCAGACATTACCAAAGTTGCTCCATTGAAACATCTAATTGGACAGGTAATCATAGATAAAAACCAACAGATGTCCCGATGGATGGAACTCTACTCAAGTCTTTACTCCCATGAGCGTACAATACATCCTGAATTTGATAATCTCATTCCAACTCTTCCAGAAATGTTAGAGCTAGATGTAGAGCCTACGGTGGAAGTGCTTTCCCAAGTACTTGATGCTCTCTCCAGTGGAAAAGCACCAGGTAACAATGGGATTCCAGCTGAAGTCCTGAAGGCTAACAAGGCTGTCCTCATCCCCTTCCTCTACGACTTACTTATAAAATGTTGGCGAGTGGGAGAGGTCCCTCATGATATGAGGGACGTAAACATCATTACTCTCTATAAATACAAAGGTGATAAGGGGGACTGTAACAACTACAGAGGCATCTCTTTGCTAAGCATTGCAGGTAAAGCATTTGCCCATGTCATTTTTAATCTCCTGCAAAAACTCGCAGATCGAGTCTATCCAGAAACATAGTGTGGCTTCAGGGCTGGAGGGTCAACAATGGACATGATTTTTTCTCTTCGACAACTACAAGAAAAATGCAGAGAGCAAGGAAAGCCGCTGTCTATAACATTTGTGGACTTAGCAAAGGCATTCGATACAGTCAGTAGATCAGGACTGTACAAAGTGTTAACTAAGATTGGCTGTCCACCAACTGTACTCAAGCTTATAATATCTTTTCATGAAGATATGAAAGCAACAGTGTACTATGATGGATCTACATCTGAACCCTTTGTGGTGAAGAGTGGAGTCAAACAGGGATGTGTCCTTGCTCCTGTCCTCTTTGGTATATTCTTCTCAGTCCTATTAAATTGTGCATTTCTAAACTCAGACAGTGATGTATTTCTCCACACAAGATTAGATGGTTCTCTTTACAACCTAACATGACTCAAGGCTAAAACTAAGGTCAAGAAAGTTCTCATTAGAGAACTCCTATTTGCAGATGATGCAGCACTTGTCGCACATAATGAAGACATGCTACAGGCACTGATGGATTCTCTGTCCAGAGTTAGTAAACTGTTCTCTCTCAACATAAGCATGAAGAAAACTGTGATGTTTGCTCAAGGTCTATCTCAACCACCTAAGGTTATTCTGAATGACAGTCCATTAGAGGTGGTTCAACAATTTGTTACCTTGGGTCTACTGTCACCACAAATCTCTCCATAGATGATGAACTGAACATAAGAATTGGGAAGGCAGCCACAACATTTGGCAGACTTACGAAATGAGCATGGAACAATCCCAAACTGACATTGAAAACAAAGATACTGATATACCAAGCATGCGTATTAAGTGTCTTGCTTTATGGATCTGAGACCTGGACTACCTACTCATGCAAAAAGAAAAAATTGAGCAGTTTCCACCTTCGCTGTCTTCACAGAATCATGAATATTAAGTGGCAAGACAAAGTTTCAAATGTAGATGTCATATCAAGAGCTGGCATACCCAGTCTCATAGCAATCCTTAACAACAGAAGACTCCGGTGGCTTGGCCATGTGAGTAGAATGTGTGATAAACGCCTTCCCAAAGAAATCCTCTTTGGTGAACTAACAAGTGGAGCAAGGGCAAGAGGAAGGCCAAAGTTAAGATTTAAGGGTATATGTAAAAACACTATGAAAAGGTTTAACATCAATCCAAGCTCTTGGAATCTACATCATCAGATCGCAACACCTGGTGACAATTATTACAACAGGGCATGTCATTTTTCTATAGGACCTGTGCAAGACATGCAAAAGAACTCCGCCTCAGAAGGAAAAATTCTCAGACTCATGAATACAGAAGTAGACTGGCATGTAGCTATTATAATTGACTGTGCAAATCCAATATTGGATGCATAAGCCATAAAAGAAGTTGCAGATCCAGGCACAACTCATAGACTATCACTGCCGCTGCTTACCATCGTCTCTTGAACGAGATATATATATATATATATATATTTTTTCAAAGACCAAAGTAGAAACTAGTATTATACAACACTTTTCAATGTGCTAAAAGTACATACTAAATTTTCACTGGGGAGTGCTGTCCACATGCTGCAAGCAGCCAGCCTTTGACTTTGTGGTTAGTAGCAGATGTTGTGGCAATCAAACTGGAGAATGAAATCCTACAGGTTTAGAATTAGGGATGTGTCCGAGAGTTTGATAATAGTTTGGACAGCTGACAAGCCCCAATATGTGTCATCAGTTTGCAAATATTATCAGACCACCTCTTCTGCTCTTCTTTCTCCCTCAGTACATCCATTAATAACCACTGCAATTGTTCATGAAAGTAGGTATGTGAATAAATGGATAGGGGCAAGTCCCCACAGATCTCAAGTACAACTTTTATGATACTTGGTCCTGTGACTTCATATACTGTTAATCCACCAGGGACTATTCTGATCATTTAGTCTGACCTCCTGACTTGATTACAGTCTGTAAGTAGCTACATAGGAAGAGAAATTTGGTGCAAAAACCTTACGTCTAACCAGCAAAAGTAGAGCTAGATTCAAAGTCAAATCACCCCATAACTTTCTCATTGCTAAATTAAATAGATTGAGTTCCTTGAGTCTCTCCCTTCTATACATATCTTCAAATCCTTTTATCATTCTCATGGCTCTTCTTGGTCCTCTGTTTTTTTCAACATCCTTCTTGACATATGGACACCAGAGCTGGACACAGTATTCCAGTCACACCAATGCCAAAAGATCTTATTAGCCTTTTTTGTCCCATTTTCCACTTCTTACCATATGAACAACATGTCTCAGGTGGCACGTGACCAGACTCTATCACTGAATTTGGCCTGTTGGTTGGATCATTAGCTTCCTGAGCTTGGGCTGAGTACTGATGGGGAGTGCAACATGAACACTTATACATGTCCCTCATTGTTGCACTGATGCTGAGTTGATTATCTGCTATGACCCAGGGAGCACTTGATACCAACTGACTGAGGGCACAAGAAGGGATACAAGATTTTATGGGAATTCCTCGGGATCAGAGATATTCATAATAGTTTGCCAATTATCACCTCTAATATCGTTAGCTCACAGACATTAACCTTCCCCTCACCCATCCCCCCTCTGTTCTGAAATTTGATTTGTCCTTTTTATATGTGTTCACTTTTTTTGATTGTATCCCTTTGGTATATATGGTCATGCCAATTTTCTTCCACAATTTGATCTGAGGAAGTGGTTCTGGCCCATGAAAGCTCATCACCTAATAAACCATTTTGTTAGTCTTTAAAGTGCTGCATAGTCCTGTCTTTTGTTTCAGTTGTACCATATGAAGGCCCCCTGGATGCCCCATGTGGTGCTTCAGAGAAAGGGTTCTGGCACTGAAAATAAACCTCTTACAAGCCAGCTATGAAAGATCATTCCTGAGATTAACTGAAAGTATGTTGTCATCAGCTGGAACTCCTTGGTTCTCCCAGGACCCTTCTTTCTGTACTGGCTTATGACAATTCCTTGCATCATAATTTCATGTTCCATCTTTTGTCATAATATTTTCAATGTGAAACTATTGCACTTGCTTTTTCTGCATTTTTTATAATGTTTTTCTTTTCATCCACCCTTGTCTTTATGTTTAATGGCAATGCTGTTCAGCATGTGCAGGCTTTAAAATGACCAGAAAGAAAACTCTGATAACACACAACATGGAAGTACAAGCTTTGGTCTCTTTTCTTTCTCATTTCTACTCTGTGCGTTGATGCTACTCAGGTTCTCCAGTCTTGAAATCTTTTTAGGCTAGCAATAGCATTTTTCTTCTAAATGTCATTTCAGAATTAATCTCCACAGATATGCTTTTGTCTTCTCTGTTTCCCTGACACTCATGTGGCAGATGGAACAAACAGCCCAGTATATTTTCCTGGAATTATGTTTGAAAATAAAAATCTGCCAGACTGATGTTGGTACCAGCAGCTGGTGCAAGGAGAAGGATTTCTGCTTGAATGTCACAGGGTTTTTTGTTTTCTTTAATATCTGCAGTAATTAGTATTGCTAACTTTGGGTTAAATTTACAGACAGTGCTTGTTGTTAGGGATAATTCTGAGAAGAAACGTAATGTACAAGTTTTCTCTCAAAGCTGTTATGAGTTTCCCCAGTCAGCCACTTATTTTCCTCCCCAGATCCTATTGTTGCTTACCACAGTCCTCAACTTAAAATGGCTACAGGCAATACTGGTTGAGAGCTTGAACACATGACAATGGCTTGGGAGCATTTTTCATGGCAAAAGCTTTACCAATGTACCTATATTCCTTCCCTGGGCTTAGTCCCTCAGGGTATGTCTACACTACAGCACTAATTCGAACTGACTTAGTTCGAATTAGTTAATTCTAACTAAGCTAATTTGAATTAGCGCATCTAGACCTAAAAACTAGTTCTAATTAGCGGTTTGCTAATTCGAACTAGCATGTCCACATTGAGTGGACCCTGAACCGAAGTTAAGGCTGGCCGGAACCAGTGCCGGCAGGGCATCAGCTTAGGACTTAGAGCGTGGAGCTGCTGCCTCAGGCTAGCCGAGGGCTGTGCTTAAAGGGATCCGACCCCCACCCCGGACAGACAGTTCTCAGGGTTCCCTGCTTGCTTGTCTACCTCGATGAGGGACAGCAAAGCAGTCCTGTCTTGGAGTGCCGTGAGTGCCCACCCTCGGCACATGACAGCACTCGGCCATCAGCCCGGCTGCACTTGCCGCAGGCTGCC
Source organism: Pelochelys cantorii (assembly GCA_032595735.1). Classification (NCBI taxonomy): domain Eukaryota; kingdom Metazoa; phylum Chordata; order Testudines; family Trionychidae; genus Pelochelys; species Pelochelys cantorii. Next base: position 62,560,110 of record CM064330.1, read on the forward strand.
ATCCGGGGGGGGGTCATTCGGGGGGCTGTCAGGATCCAGGAGGTCCTGCAGGAGAGCTTCCACCCCGAGGAGCCCGCAGAGCCACCCCAGTCCTCCCCATCGGGGGCTCGTGCCCCATTCCTCCCTCACCTCCTTCCACTTACCCTTCCCTAGCCCCCCTTCCTGATGTAAAAAATAAAGGACACGTATGTTCAAAAATAGAAACTCTCTTTATTTAACAAAACTGAGGGGGGGGGATTAACCTCTGGGGAGACTGGGAAAAGGAGGTGGGAGAGGGGAAGAGAGAGGGTGGGAGAGGGGAGGTGGAAACCTGGGAGGAGGGAGCTGGAAGGGGGAAGCCAGGGGAAGAAGGAGGAGGGGAAGTCTAAAACTATGGTACGCCATATCTTCAGTATTGTGTAGAGATGGGGGTCTCCTCACCTCAAAAAAGATATTTTGGCCTTGGAAAGGGTTCAGAAAAGGGCAACTAAAATGATTAGGGGTTTGGAACTGGTCCCATATGAAGAGAGGCTAAAGAGACTGGGACTTTTCAGCTTAGAAAAAAGGAGACTGAGGGGGGATACGATCGAGGTCTATAAAATCATGAGTGGTGTGGAGAGGGTGCATAAAGAAAAGTTCTTCATTAGTTCCCATAATAGAAGGACTAGAGGACACCAAATGAAATGAATGGGTAGCAGGCTTCAAACTAATAAAAGAAAGTTCTTCTTCACAAAGCAAATAGTCAACCTGTGGAACTCCTTGCCACAGGAGGCTGTGAAGGTGAGAACTAGAACAGAGTTTAAAGAGAAGTTAGATAAAGTCATGGAGGTTGGGTCCATGGAGTGCTATTAGCCAGGGGGTAGGAATGGTGTCCCTGGCCTCTGTTTGTGGAAGGCTGGAGATGGATGGCACGAGACAAATGGCTTGGTCATTGTCTTCGGTCCATCCCCTCTGGGGTACCTGGTGTTGGCCGCTGTTGGCAGACAGGCTACTGGGTGAGATGGACCTTTGGTCTGACCCAGTACGGCCATTCTTATGTTCTTATGTTCTAAGCTTAGGGTCGGGGGTCTCACTGGACCAACTTGATTTTCATGCAAACCTGCTCCTGGGTTCGCATGTGGCCTTTGGTGGCCAGGCTGGCAGCTATCCTGCCCTAGACGGCCGCTTTCCTGTGCCTAGTGCGGAGATTGTGGACGTTGGAGGTCTCCCCCCAAACCTCGATGAGGTCCACGATCTCCGCACTAGACCAGGTGGGCGTCCGCCTCTTGCAGCCCCGGGCAGGCTCCTGGGAGCCGCCAGCCTGGTCCTGGGAAGAGGGGGAGGGCTGGGTGGCAGCGGGTGGCTGGCTCATCCTGTGCCAGGTGCAGGGTCTGCTGGCTGGGTGCTGGCAGGCTTGCACCTGGCACGGGCACCGTTGCCAGACCGTGCCCCTTTAAGGGCTCCAGGACCGGCAGGGGTGCAGACGAGTTTCCCTGGCTTGGCCCAGAGTGTCCACCAGGGCAAGCTGGGAAGGGCTAGCCTCCTACTAGTTCGAATTAAGTGGCTACACAGCCCTTAATTCGAACTACTTAATTCGAACTAGGCGTTAGTCCTTGTAGAATGAGGTTTACCTAGTCCGAATTAAGTGCTCCGCTAGTTCGAATTAAGTTCGAACTAGCGGTTTGCGTGTGTAGCGCCTATGAAAGTTAATTCGAACTAACAGCTGTTAGTTCGAATTAACTTTGTAGTGTAGACATACCCTCAGTCTTAAGTATCTAACTAGGGCTACGTCTACACTGCTTCCCTCTTGCGGAAGAGGAAATGCAAATGAAGCGCTCATTAGCATTTGTCGCACTGTCGTTTGCATATCTCTGACGATGCTTTTTGCGGAAGAGGTTTTTGCACAAAAACAAGCAGTGTAGACAGGTGCATTTTGCGCAAAAAAAACCTTTTGCACAAGATCCCTTATGCCCAAAAAAGGAGGTATACAGGATCTTGCACAAAAGGTTTTTTTTGCACAAAACGGACCCATTTACACTGTTAGTTTTGCGCAAAAACCTCTTGTGCAAAAAGCATCGTCAGAGATATGCAAATGACAGAGTGACAAATGCTAATGAGCACTTCATTAGCATACTCTCTGCCAGCAAAAGCCTGCAGTGTAGATGTAGACTAGGAGACAGGTCAGGTATCAACACATCTACCCAAGGGTTGTTAGAATATTTTCAGAACTAATGAGGGCCACCTCTAATGTGAGCCATGACAACTACATTCAGTTTATGCTAAGGGTCTCCAACAGAAGCAAAGAAAATCAGAGCTTGATGTAAAACTTAACCCTTTTCTCATCCTGTGGGGCTTTGATTCTGTGGCACATAATGTGGGTAAGTTAAACAACTCCCTGAAACAGCTGCAATATAAGAGGATAAAAAATAAAGATTATTGCTCTCTTGGGCAACTCATGTATAACTATGGCAAATATGTAAAATACGATGCCCAGAACACAGAACAACATACCTTCTCCTGTCTGACTGAACAGTTGTTAATAAGGCCTGGCCATAGCAGTGGGTGATGCCAACAATATCTGCTGTTCCATTAAAGGTCAATGGGACAGTGATGAAATCACAGCAAAAGCCAGATGACTTGACAGCACTAAGAAATATCCTGAGTCAGCACTTGATTGTGTATTCATGTAGTGATGTACAGAAGTGGATGGAATGGGCAAGGCTGAAATGGCCTGCAGTGGGTACTCAGTCTATAGCATTCCCTGGACTCAAGTGCTCAGTACTTGTATACACCAGAGATTTGTGCTGGACAGCAACATTCAGCCAACACAGAGAAGACAGGACTACTGACAGGATTTTCCACCTGGGAATTGCATGCTGGCAATAAACACACCAGCACATAAGTCAAACATAGTACTTCTTATCTGACCCAGGGCTTTTTGGCATCCCATCCAGCCATAGTGGGAAGCTGGAAGCAGTCTACTGTATATGTAGTTTTATTGATTCTGTTCTTCTTTATGTACCCTCTACAAGGGAATCCCCTGCTGAAGAGAATAACTCCCTATTTCTGCTCCTGGAATCAGAGCAACACAGGAGCATACAGTTTGTATTACTTGACTACACCCAAAATTGCTCAGAGTCTCAAGCTAAGATAAATTACAATTTCTTTTAAACTGAAAGCTTTCTGGGGTAAGCACGGATTCTCACAATGTATTTTTAGAATTCTCAACACCTTTAGAACTAGTAGCTGATTTTAAGCTTTTCTTATCTAGAAACCATTCTAGTATGTATTGTACAGATGTGTTTAGGACAGAACTAGTATTGTATATTTCTGGACACCGGCTGAGAGATGTAAAGTGCTCTCAACTCCTATTGACTTCCCTGAGCATTGAAGGGCTTAGAATTCTTCAGTGTTAGTGCATTTTTATTGAAGAGAAGGGGTGGGGGGTATTTTATGTGTCTAAAGTGATCCATAGATAGAGTAAGTAATGGGCTCCTAGAGATGTCTTCCTCGTGAGTGGGACTGTTAATTACTCACTAGTGCTGACAGCTAGTCTTCAGGAATTATTAGCAACCTTTTCTTTGCAGGAGAAGTGCAGTATGAAATTGGAAACTGTTAGATGCATTTTCCCTTGCTGAACTAATGCATCAGTAGGAAATCTTGTGAGAAAATAAACACAAGAAAAATTAAATCTGTCCTAGAAAAATGTCAAATTTTTGCTCTGAAAATGAAAGAAACCCAATCCAAGTCTACCTTGGGGCTTTATCAATAAGAGGAGTGAGTATTGAGGAGTGATTCCTTCTAACCATGAATAAATTGCTGCTCTGTAATAATTCTGTGTTTGTGCCTGGTGCACTGAACAAGATGAGGGAATGCCACTCGCGGCAGTAAATGCAGACATAAGCTGGAGTTCTTTTGGTGAGGTGCAGCCTATGTGAAGGGTCAATAATAATATTTAGCAAAGCACTTAGCACTTTAATGTTTGCACAGGGCTTTGATTGTAATCAAGAAGTGAAGGTTTGATAGTGGGCTACATCAGCTAAAGATTGGACTATTCCATCAAAGAGACAAATAGAGAAAATGGGGAAGAAGGAGGCAAAAAGATAATTCTGCTGACTTTTAATTTTCTTGTGTATAAATCATAGCACATGAATCACATGACCATAACATACATTCATATTTACAGTAACTCAAATAATCTCTTGGTGCCTAATTTAAACACAGTTTTAATTGATCCTTCCATTTTTGTGGCCATAATTTTGCAGGCAGAATTATGTGGCTGTATGAGACTAGTTTTAAGCCTATAGGTGGTCATGTAAGTTATCAATAGGCCTCAATTATTTATATAGAGTCAGTTATTTGACTTTGCAAGTTGTGGTGCAAAAAGACTAGATTTCAAAAACGGACCACAATTCAGGCAACCCTTTATTCCAACAGGTTCAATGCCCAATAAAGAGATTAAATCTCTACACTGGGGTGACAAAAGGCTCGCCTCTCTCTATAAGGGTTGCATTTGCTTCCATTTGTTTGGAAGGAAGGACCTTTCTGGTTGTCTGATGACAACCAGCTGAAATGGCCTTCTGGAAAGTTGTAGTTGTTGAGGTCTTCTGCAATGAGCAGTCAAGATGTTGTGACCATAAACAAAGCTGGCAGAGCCAGTGGTTTCTTAGTTATCCCTCTTGTGCAAAGGGAGACTTGAATTGTTTAGAAGCAACCTGCTGCAAAGGTTCCATTGCGTGTTTGTGCCAATGTGCTGAAATGAGAAAAGGGCCATTTGCATTGTCTCCCTTTTGTAACAAGAGAAAGCAGAAGTATTCATTTGATCTTGCAGAAAGGGAATCCTTCAGGTTATCTCCCAACCACCATAAAGAAGATGCTAGACCTGTTAATTTCACTTCTCAGGCCAGTCCAAATAGCTGCCTATTGCCTGCCAAGAAAGAAAGCCCTGAAGAATTGTTCCCTACTACAAAAAGAAGGGAACTTGATTAACTGTTCTCAAGCCTTTATGTTTCTATTTTCTTTAAAGCTTTAGCAGTGCCTTATTCAAGGGATGCTCTGGTTATTGTTTTACACAGCGCTAGTGGCAATTTCCCATACCAATAAAAGATATAACACAAAACAGCTGCCCCTTGTGTGTATAGGCATCTAATCACATATGCCTTTATTATTAAAAACAAAATAATAAACATTAAGATAGATTCAGAGTTTCACATTTTGTGCTACAGAGCTGTAGAAAGGACATGCCTGAAGAGTCACAAACCTGGAAATAACAATGAAGATAGCAGCAATGAGGGGCAAGAATAAAACAAATACAAATAGTAAACCCTGTCCTCATGTTTGCTAGAGCTCTGGCAGGAGAGTCAAGAGTGGGGGTCAAGAGCAGAAGGTGTTTTAAAACCACCTCTGCACTCCCCAAATCACCAAGAAAGCCAGCAGCTGGGATCAGCCCCAGGAACAAGTCATAACAGCCTCAGAGATGCCCTGTGAGCTAGTGCAAGGTAGACTTATGTAAGTGGTAGACAGCTGTATATTGACAGGGATCACTAGCATGTGTTATATTCTGTCCACACACTCTTCTGCCACAGGTCCTAGGATCTGACCCAGCCTTTCAAATCTAATATTTTAAAGTTGTTTTTATTGCACTCTGACTAATTTTCTAAAAGAGCTTTGGTGTGCCAACCTTGCCTTTAATGTTGGGGGATGCCACAGAGACAAGACTATACATCATTCCACTTAATATTGAAATATACTAAAAATATGCTGCTCTTTTCTGACATACAAAGATGGCACCAATCTGGTTCCCCTGAGTGCTAGTATTATTGAAATGGGTATTAGATTTATAAATATGTTTAGCGTTTAGACTTTGAAATGCCTGTAAGTTGCTTCAAATAATATTCTCACATATAATATCTGTATCCCATGTTATAATATTTAAGTGTTTGCTCTGAAACTGCAAACCATCAGTCAGGCGAGAGACATTAAGAAGTATGAAAGGCTTGTTTGCCACTGGAGGTATCATCTCCTGCTGAGCAGAAGAAGGCCCATGGACACCAGACAAACTATTGTAGAATATCAGAAAACAAAAGACTTTGTTGACTGCTTTACCACTTCTTACCCCTCATGAAGAGGAGACATGCACATGAAATCATCCCATTAGTTTGAACTCTGGTGGAAGGGAATAAAAATCCCTGACAAGAAAAAACTGTATGTCTATGCTGCTTGGGCACTGAGGGTGCATCTACACAGCACCCTAAACTAGAAATAAGATACGCAATTTGAGCTACGCAAATTGCGTATCTTACCTCGAATATATTTTGAAGTAGCTTATTTTGAAATTTGGCATGTCTACACAGTGCCAAATTTCAAAATAACGTGCTATTTCGAGCCATCTCTGTATAAGTTGGCAGCTGGCGTTTTGGCCACAGATGCCATTTTGGACTGTAAAACAACAACTGGAATCCATCTTGGTGTCTCTTCTTCCCCCTCCTTTTCCTGGGCTTTCCACATGGTGGTGGGAAACCCTGGCAGTTACATGGGTATAATCTGCCTAGTGACTGAAATCACATGGGCAGGGACTACACTGGTTACATCAAAATCTGCCCGACAACTGCAGATTTTATAGGGCCACCTCTGGCGCAGCCTGGGGCTGACCACCTGAGTGGCAGAATGTTGCTGCTGTCTCTTAGAGTGGGTACGCTGGTCTCAGGCCTAGGGTAGCTGGGTGGGAATAGGCTCATTTGCAAGCAAGGAGTGGCTATCCACTGCTCCTTATCATCCACACACTTACAGCCATGACGATGCAGGGGAGGGGAGGATAAATCAAGGCTTGTCATTGGCTGCGGTGGTTAGACACTGCCACTGTTCCAGCTGCTGCTGTTCCTGGTTGCTGGTTCTTACCCCTTCTGACCACACCGAGCTGTGTCACAAGATCAAGGGAGAAAGCTGCAAGACATGGTACAATGTTAGTGGTTCTCTATCTAGCCACCTTCCTGTCCTTTTGGGTCTCTCTTGTGTCACAGTTCAGTTCAGTGTATTCTGTTTCCTATATTCCTTTGTAACAATAGATCTGTATGTATATCAGTTGTATAGTTAATACTTACCTGTCACACCTTGATTATCTCCCTTTTTCCTGTTAATAAAATCCCTTTAGTTTATCACTCTTCGTCTGTCTTCTTACCTTTAGAGTAAGCTATTAACAATGTGATGATAGATGCAGGTGTGGGGACGGGCTTGACCATTGAGATTCCTTGTGGCCATGGTTTCTCGGCAAACATCTGATCCCTCGTACAATGAGGTTTACTGGGATGGTGAAATAGCACACCCATTATTTCGAAAAATATTTTGAAATAAAAGTGGCTTGTGTAGACACGGGGGAGCCATTTTGCGATACCTCTGGTATCCCAAAATAGTTGTGCAGTGCAGACATACACTGAGAGAGCAAGATTTCTAAGCATAAGAAAAGAATTCTCGCCTATTTAGCCTAAGTTAGCCCTAAAAGATGTATACTGTTTGGCTACATCTACATTGCACATTCTTGCGCATTCTTGCACAAGAAGATATGCAAATGAGGCGCAGCAATGAATATTGCCATGCCTCATTTGCATAATTAATGAACCGCCATTTTGTGCAAAGGGTTTTTGCACAAAAAGGAGCAGTCTATACTGCTCCTTCTGCGCAGAACCCCCCTCTTGCGCAAGAGCCATTCTGCCTGAAAATAAGCGGCAGACTGGCTCTTGTGCAAGAGGGGGTTTTTGTGCAAGAAGGAGCAGTGTAGATTGCTCCTTCTTGAGCAAAAGCCCTTTGTGCAAAATGGCAGCTCATTAAGTATGCAAATGAGGTGTGGTGATATTCATTGTCTCGCCTCATTTGCATATCTTCTTGCGCAAGAATGCGCAATGTAGATGTAGACTTTTTGTTTTGGAACCTAAGACTCTGTGTGTGTATTTGTGTGCTTACCTGGTTTGACCTCTCATTTTTTCTCAGTTAATAAATCTTTAGTTAATTTATCATAAGACTGACTACAAGAATCGTCTTGGTGTAAGATCTAAAGTGCAATTGACCCGGAATAACCAGCTGATCCTCTGGGACTGGGAGAAGCCTGACTCTTGGTGTGATGTTTTTGGTGTAAGGGACCATCTATCACAAAAGCAAGTTTGCCTAGCTGGCAAGAGACTGGAGTACCCAAGGAGACTGTCTGACTCCATGGTTAGGCTGTTATAGTGCCTGGAGTGTTTATAACTGATATCTGATTGGTGAAATCTAAGTATGGAATTCACAGTTAGTTTGGAGTTGTGCCCTGCTTTGTAATAGTCTGCTCTGGCATTGGCTCTCATGCTCATGAGCCACTGTGATTCCTTGAAAGTCTGAATCAATGGGTTATTGAGTTATGTTCTCTGTCTCTCTGCTTCAGTTACCATTTAAGTATGTCGTACAAAGTGGATCAGCTTCAAAAGGACAAACTGAGTCCCACCTCAAATTACCCTGTAGCCTAATACTTAGGGCACTCACCTGGGAAGCGGGAGGCCTGGATTCAAGTCTTTGCTCTAAATCAGGCATATTGCGGATCTGAAACCATTCTCCCGCACCTACATGAGTGCTTTAGCTACTGGGTACAAAAGGTGCAGAGAGGGAGGCAGTACTGATGGCAGTACCATCTCCACTTCCCCCTGTATACATCTTGTGCTGGTTAGTATAAAGAGTAGAGGGAGAGAGAAAAAAGTTATAAAGATAGAATAGGTTGTGTAGGGGAGTGGGGAATATGTGGATAACATAGAAAAATTCTCTTTCTAATCCAGTCAAATCTCTGTTCTTTCATTTGAGCCTCAAATTTACCATTTTGATCTTCAATCCTGCTGCCTTCTTCCCTTCTCCTCCAAGACTGGAGATAACTATTTCATTGTGACTAAGGCTATGTCTACTCTGCAGGGTTTTTTCAGAAAAAAATACCTTTTTCCGCTTTTTTTTCCAGAAGAGGCTTTTCCGACATTTGGCCCATCTACACGGGGCCAAATGTGAGAAAAACCTCCTCTTTCAGAACATCCCTTATTCCTTATAAAATGAGGAATACAGGGATGCTGAAAGAACTCATCCACTTTTTCAGAAACTGTTCCAAACAAGTGGAAGCGTTCTTTGGACACGGCAGAGCTTTTCCGGGATACCAGAGGTATCCCGGAAAAGCTCTGCAGTGTAGACATAACCAAAGTGACTCCATAACTCATTTCCTTACCCAGGCTTTTCTGTTCTCTATGTCACCTATACTTTGTCCATCTATACCCTGCTGCACCAGTTTACTTTCTATCAGTTGCTTATCTGTCTGCAGGCCTGTCCTTGGATCTCCTTGGGATAGATTTCAAACCAGCTGATAGACTAGCTAACCTAATATGTGTTTTCCAGCTCTAGAGTCTGAGACACTACCAGTGCTGGAAAATTCTATCTGCCTGCCAGGGCAAGATTTTTCCTCTGAAGAATGTTTTCTAAGATTTTCTCCACTCCAATTTAAATCTGCCAAATAATGAGGCTTCCACCAATGCTCTTGGGAGATGATTCCACATACCAATGCAATTAGAATCCACATACCAATGCAATTATTTTTTCTGTCTGTGTTAGTCTCAGCTTTGACTTCCCTGTTCTGTACTTTAGTGTAGCAACCTTTGAGGCATTTTAAAATGCATTCAATACAGTCCCTTGCAGATACATTAGATAACACTGGTGATCCAGATAATTTCATCATTCATGGGGCTGTCACATGTCATTTCATAAACGTTCACAGGAATTTATATGAAGTTAATAGACCCTCAGAAGAATGGTGCCATTGTGCTATCCCTGTAACTTGCAATGAAAGGAAGATGAGGACCAAATTCTAAATCCATTTGTATAGTTCTGCACTTTTACTCCACTTGTACACAGAAGCAGGAAAAAAGCTTCAAGAGCTTCCTTAATTTTTCCTGCTATCTAATCTATCCATATAGATGGTTTATAAGGCATCAATCATTGTGGTGTGTTATGATACAATATTTCTACTGCAGAGACTAAAGCAACCAGTGTTGTTTGCTATTTAAGGAATATCTCTCTTTGAATTTGATTGCAAAACAAGTGCAAATAAAGCTCAGGAAATTGTGTGCTGACTTCCTGCATTCTCTCTTAAGTTTCGTTTGAAAAATGTGTTCTTCACTTCACTTCGAAACTCTTGTGTTCTGCACTATGAAGTACCAATTCTCTTCAACCCCTATTCACATCAGTAATTGTCATACAAAAAGCCCCATTGGATGTGCCATCTCTCTCCCTAACACAAGTGTAAATCAGAAATCAGTTTGTTGGCAGAGCACATCACCTCTTTCTGCTTTAGTTTCCCCATCTGTACAATGGATGATGATACCAACCTCCTTTTAAGGTACCTTGAAATCTATGATGAGCTAGATATCACCATACAAGTGTCAGATCTGTGTGATTAAGAATTATAGGATAGAGGCACTAGGATAGATTCTGCTCTTCACACAGAAGTTGATTAGATCCAGGGATTTAAGCTCTGATCCTGAAAAATGGATACACATGAGAGCACTCTTATGCCTACCAAAAGTGCCATTTACTTCAGAAAGGCTCAGCATGGGCATAGAGTCCACTTGCAGGGAGTAAGTTTCAGGAATAGTTTCAGATTTGTGAGATGACTTGTTATACTGATTTTTTTTTTAATTCTTGTGTGCATATTGAGGGTTTTTTTTAATTTGAGAGCCCAGCTTTCATAACTATGAATTATGTCACAGCTCTGTGAAATGAACTCCTTCCAAAGCATTGCAAGATACATGAAGAAAACCCAGACTTTTATTTGACAAAGCCTGTGTGTTGCGGTTAGCACAATGATTTAAGGTAGTTTGAATGTTGCCAGAATATCTGGAGAGCCCTAACTCAATGATGAAGTCTGATTTTGTGATATGACTACAGCATGTGGTTTTATCTGCAATTAAAAAAAACTCCCCAAAAGTTTTCCATTCATGGAGTTTGTGGAGGGGCAAGAAAATTATTTCCCCATCTTGCCAGGAACCCATAACTGGCCAATATTGTCTCCAAAATGAGCAGCACTGGCTCTAGCATTGGATCCTGGAGCAGGACTGAGGAAAAGGACACTGTGTGCATCCCCCTATAAGTGTTATTGAGGGAATCTGGGAAAGTACAGCATGTCTTTCCCTGGAGGTTAGTTTGCTCTTTGGACAAGTAGCAACCTTGACCAAAGAAGGGAAATCAAGTTCTCACACATTAAAAACATTTCTCCTTAGATAATTTTCTGCTTCAGATTTTTGTGAGAGAAACTCAACAAGAATGCTTGTGCACCCATTAAGTATGGCCCTGGATATAGTTGGCTTGTCTTCCTGTTGGAAATGAGGCAGTTCCCAGCACAGTCGTAACACACTCACGATAGCAACTGTGTGTATTTAACACAGACCTGCTGGCTCTGGCTCCCTTTAATCATATCAAAAATTACCAATGTATTCTCTTTGGTGTATACTTGAGTTTGCGTCCTTTTTCTCTATACTTCCTAAACGTCCCGCTCTGTGCGGTCCTGTAGAACAAGCACCTTGAATCTATGTATACAATTACTTCAAGCACTTTCATTCGATTTGAGTATATATTTAACAATATGTGAGAGAGGCACTGAATTTTTTTCTCTTCTACTGTATGAAAGATCATTTAAAGGTTTATGCCAGCTATGAAATTTCTAAAGGCATTTTGGTATGTGTTAGTGTTCAAAAATGTATTAGTTGAATTCCATTATAAGATTTATTTATAGTCTTATCTCTAAAGATCTGCAAAGTATATATTATTAAACTAGGAGCATACTGCATTATTGTTGCTTCTCAATACATAATTTTCTCTGCTTAGTTTCTTTGCACGTATCCATTTTAGGCAAAAAGAATCTTAATGTCTTCTGGAAATTTCAGCTTCTGTTCCAAAAACATCTTGGGAATTGAGAATGCAATAAATCATTCTGACTGACAGCTGTGGCATTTCACAAGGGTGAATCTCCAGCATGTAACTGTGTTATTGAGAATTTTTCAACACATGGTACCAAATATGTCAAAAAATGTGGTTTTGATCCCTTCAAACAGTCCAATTTTTTGTCCATGGGTTTCCCTTGGTTGTTTTAAAAGTGTACTGTGAGTGCTGGCCAGATGTGGAAGGTTTATAGCACTACATATTTTAAAGGGCTCCATCATTATCTTTTCATACAGAAAACAATCCCATTGTGCCTTGACAATTTTGACATCTTTGATAGTCAGTGTAAATGTTAGTGAGTCTCACAAAATAGGCTCAGTCACCTAGGCATTATCAACCTCTGCAAAACATTCACATGTACTATTATACGGTCTTATTTTTTTCAGTTACTCTCTTCTTTTTCCTGTGGAAGTTTTATGCACTTGTGTGTACTACAATTTCCTGAATTCCTATTCGAATGGAATTTTTTTCTATTAAACTTTCATGCTTTGCAGTTTGGAAAAAACACATTCTGGGTAATGACACTTCCAGTGATGTTTGGACTGACGGAAGATGTCCTGCCACACTGTCATACCTAAAACATCGTGGTTATGTCTACACTACAAGGTTTTTGCACAAAACCCGGCATTTTTGCGCAGAAACCAGCAGAGCGTCCACACCTCAAGCGCGCTTTTGCAAAAAAAACCCAAAAAACAAAAAACCCAGTAAATCGACAGGACAGAGGGCTTTTGCTGGTAGAGTTATTCCTCTCCCCACGAGGAATAACTCCTTTTTGCGCTATAGGTCTTGTGCAAAAAGGCATGTGTGGATGCTCCACAGGGGTTTCTTGCACAAAAAGAGCCTATCAGAAAAAAGCACAGGTGCTCTGATGGTCATTCTGTTAATGGCTATCAGAGCTTTCTTGCACAAGAGCATCCATGCAGTGTGGATGCTCTCTTGCACAAAAGCACATCGCTTTTGCGATGCGCTTTTGAGGTATGGATGGACTTTTGCACAAGAAGTTTTTGCAGAAGATCTCTTCCGCAAAAATCTTCTTGCGCGAAAACCCCGCAGTGTAGACAAAGCCTGTATGTATTATTAAGCCTTTCTAGCTGCTACAGTCAGATGAGATCTCTGAAGGGGACACTTTCTTTCCATGATCTCACTCTGCTTTGAGCAACTGTTATCACAGTGTTATGATTGCCACATGCCAATTAGCTAAAGACAATAGAATATTTTTAATTGAAGGAACTTTATCATAAATAACGGAGAGAAAAATTACTAGAACCACCATAAATGGTGCCAATTGAAAGAAGGTATAAACACGTTTATGTTAGGGATAACGTGGGGTATGGTGTAGAAAATGTATTATGAAATATCCGATATGGCAGCATAGCAGAAAGGGGATGGGACCCCTGCAACGACATATCCTCAAGCATCAAAGCAATCATTATCTTTGGGTTCCATTTTGTCCAGCCCTGCACTGATGGGGAGACAACTCAACAAACCCTTCCTCATTCTTGGAGGCTCTGAGCAGAGCCAGGAAATAATCAGTCCTTGCATTTTTCCAAGTGCCAAAACTGATCAAGGCTAAAGCTGACAATTGTTGTTAGCCTTTCCCAAATGGACTTTGGTAGAATCATGGATTCACTCATCTGCTGTCGCACCTGGGGAGCACAGGCTGCACCCTGGTCTAGAGTGGTGTGGTGGCTGCACTAGCTCTATATTGTCAGAGACGGTGTTCATATCCTAGGCCTAGTCTTCACTTAAAACTTAGCTGCATCAGTCAAGGGTATCAAAAATCCCCACCTTTGACCAGCATACCTATGCCAATTAACCCCTACTGTAGATGCAGCCTTGTCAATGGAAGAGACCTAAAGTTGACCTAGCTTTCTCCATTCATGGAGGTAGTATTCTTATACAAATGGGAAACTGCATCAACACCACAAGCTTATGCTGGCATGGGTATGGTGACACACACATACCTTGAAATGTGATACTTGGGTGCCTCATTTTCATCTGTGCAAAGAGAGTAAAAAATGGGTGTCAAATGCTACCCTGGGGCAAGAGAGTGGGGATATCTGCTTTAGTTGCCTTTAACTCTTGTTTTGACATAGTAAAATGGCAACAAGGAGCAAGGCAGAGCCTCCAGAGATACCTGCAGGAGCAATGCAACTCCATGCTACAAGCTGTTCCTTGAGAACAAATGAGCTTTTTTTGCTTTCCACGCTGCTGTATATTCTTTTAGCATGGCATTAGTAGTCTCTACTGCAATGTTAACTGCTCCAAGCTGTAAATAGCACTCACTGTAGTGTAAAAGGGGAACTTTCTTGTGTTTTGTGACTCACTAATTAATCTTTCTTGTCCCTGTTGTTCCCTCTACTCTCCCCCCAGCTCCAAAATGCATTCTAGATGAGGGTCCTTAGTATCTTTAGTATGGAGCTCCTCACCAACCTTTCCTCAAATGACTGAGGTAGTGGCCTAGGTATTATATCACTTCATACAGAATTCTGAGGAGTTTTTTCACACGTCCTTTTCTCCAAGTTTCTCCTACCCTTCATTGTAAATCCTCTTCTGCCTCCTATGCCTGCACTCCAGCCATGCTGCTAATGCTAAAAGGACTAATGGACTCCACTAGAAAGCTGTAGTTTTACTTCAGATGCACTGCTGGAACGGGGGAGAGGGAGCGGAATCTAAATGAAAACAATTTTACCAATCCACTCCTGTCTTCCAGGGAACTGAACACATCAACTTCACAACAGCTTCCAACATACAATGTCTGCATGTAAACATGTAAATGAGGCATGGAGGATAGACTTGAAAATACAACTGGCAGCAGAGAAAAAGATGGCCTTTTTTTTCCTTTGTAATTACAATAGAAACAATTATGAAAAAAAGAGTTTTCCCATCCTCTTTTCTAAAGCCAGCTAGAATATTTAAATAGGTTCAATGTGGACATCTACTTTGATAATCATTCCAAGCATTGCTTAGAGCTTATGCATTTTATACAACTTCAAAAGCTGTGATTGCAATTAACTAGGAATTCACATCAAACTGAGCAATTTCTCCTACTGCAGAGGGTTTCCTAGTATGCATTGAAATTGTGTTTCTTCTATTGGAATATGCCCCCTGACATTTCCCGCAATTAATCCTCGATTATTATAATTGCATTTTAGTAATAATTAATAAGTGGCACAAATAATTATTCATCAGAAATAATGTTAAATGATAGCATGCACACCAGTGGATGAATATCTTTGAGGCTTTATATAATATAGAATAGGATTCTTCCTTTAGTTTTGTGGACCCATGGTGTTTGCTGTGTAGGCTAGAAATTCTGGGGGAGTGTGTGCAAGGGAGATGGAGTTGTTTGCTTGCCTGCTCCATTAGAGTGTTGAGAGTTTCTTGTGTGTTCCCCTTCATGGCCTATTCCTTCTGGATATCAATGTCCAAGTTTACAGTTCCTATCAGGGTGTTTCTTAGGCAGAACAAAAGCTCAGTTGTTAAAAAGTGTCACAGAGCAGCATGTGTGAGACACAAGATTGAATGTCCTTCAGGCACACAAAGACAAAGCAATGCTAGGACACCAGCAATGGGGCTTTTCACCATGAGCAAACAGATGGCCAGAATGAAAAAGACCAGTCTTTATAGAAAAGAAATTCTTCCACCCCCTCTCACTCATTGACAGTTTCAGGGCAACATTTGATATGCTGCAATATCATCGGATGTTTGTATCTTTTTAATTAAACCAAGAGGTTTGGAATAAGAACGGCCTTGTTTTCAGAGAAGTGAGTTCAAAAGAAAGATAATGGAGCTGCTTTCCTCCTTCCGTTTGCAAAAGGCTTGTGTGTAATTTGTCCTTTGCAAGAGCAATCAAAGATAACCTGTGTGCAATTGATTACAGGCATTGTATCCTTTTAATTGCTTGTTTCTACACAGTGTTCTAGTTACAGACTGAAAGTAGATATGTCTGAGCTGTCTCTAGGCTGGAGTATTTCCTTTACTTACACAGTTAAATAATAAACCTATTAGTAAGCCACACCCTATAGAACAATCCTATCAGAGTCAGAGAGATCCAGAATCTCGCCTTTCTTTATCCTTTCTGCCAGCTATTACATGTTTGTGTCGAAAACAAAGTTCAAGAATATCCTGGTGTTCTCTGGTCGTGCCCCCCTCAAAAAAAATGCTGGGAGGAAAAAATGCTGGTTTGTCCTTCAAGGAGAGGACACTGCTAATAAAAAGGGTGGGGTGGAGATGGGCAAGGACTTCAATAGCAAGGACAGGAAGTCCATATTCAGAGAGGAGAAATTATATGCCAAAGCCACTGCAAAGTGCAGTCAGGATGAGTCCACACTTAGGTTATGTTTGTATTAACATTTTGATTCTGCACTTATATTTCTGAGGAAAAATAAATCCAGAAAATGTCAATAAATGATGAAATGTACTAGCACTTTCCTAGTCATAGAACACTATAACTTCATTACTTTGAGTTTGTCAGCAAATATCTGCCTCTTTCTTCTGAGGTTATTGTAAATTAAAATAAGCAATTATAGCTTTTCACTACACTGTTTCTATGCTGACTTTTTCATGTCTCACAGCAAGTGAGTAGCAAACTAACACTAAAATGTTAACATATTACACTGTATGTAGACCCGGTCCTGAATAAGTAATATTCAAAGAACTTGGCTACAGATTCTGGGTTGGTTGCTGAGGAGGCCACCTCCTCCTTTTTAAAAAATGTGTCCCAGTTATGCCTATGTGTCTGAACAGAAAATTTTGTACTAAGACATCTGAGAACTTTATTGAAGATTAAATCTGGATTTATACTGAGCAACTGAGCCTTCTTTCCATGATGGGCCAAATCAACCTTCTACTCTATTAAATAACAAGTTTGACACCACTATAGCTCCCATTGGCCAGGAGTGGTGACCCATGGCCAACAGGAGCTGCAATCACCCATACCTGTGGAGACACAGATAAATATAGTGACAGCAGCCCACCAAAGGCTAATTCTTGCAAACTACCACCAATGTATTGTCCACCCCAGTTTATTCACTGTCCACCATCTTCAGAGAAACTATACATCCCTCTGTTGCTTGAGCAGTAGTAGAAGCTTCTTCAATTGCTTAAACCATGGATGTTTGTGATCTTAGAATCAGTGGTCATCCTGAGATCTCTTCCTAAACTCATGTATAGTTTCCATCAGTGGCATGTATGTATGTAACACATGACACAAAAGTTAAGCGTCACCAAACAAAGGAAGCATTTATGTATACAACACATAGTCAAATTGTTGAATTCTTTGCCAGAAGATGTTGGCACCTGAGCTAGATAGACCTTTGATCTGACTCATTATGGCCATTCTTAAGTAGCCATAGAGCATTACCGTTTTTCATTCCCGTACCTAATCAAAGACTCTAGAAAATTCTAAGAGAGACCCTCTCCCATCATCACTGAAAGAATGGACAAATACAAAGAAATTATCTTAGAATGTTTTCTAAAGAGAGTATGTTAAATTTTTATATCATGTAAACACAAGAAAGCTGTTTAACAAAGTGGATATCTCTGCTTAAGGCTAAAACTTTCATAATTATTTTTTAAAGCGATGAGCAGTAGTTTATAATGAGCAATATTATATTTCACTTGCTTCACAAACATTGCACATGAAAAATGTGACAGTGCCACTGCAAAACTACTTAGCAAAAAATGTTGTGAGATCACTCTTCCTGTTCATTCCAAAGACTTAGTCCTTAAACAGCTGAATTGACATCCTTTGTTCATGCAGCAGCTATGGGAGCGTTGATGTCTTTCCTAATAGCTCTGGTTGTATCTGGGGGAAAAAAAGATGGTTAACCTGCTTTAAAAAAGAGGTTGTAGAAAGAGTAATTGTTGTGGGATGTAGTCCCCTGAAGAACTCTTTGGGTGCGCCTACACTGCAACACAATTTCGAAATAACTAGCGTTATTCCTAAATAAGTTAGTCTGCATGTACACAGCAGGTAGCTATTTCAAAATAGTGTCAAAATACTGTTAAGCTGGAGGACTTCTTACTCTGACTCCTGTAACCCTCATTGTACTAGGAATAAGGGAAGTCAGAGGAAGAGTGCTCTATTTCAAAATACGTGCTGTGCAGACGCTCCCTATTTCAAAATAAGCTATTGTGAAATAAGCTACACAATTGACGTAGCTCAATTTGCGTACTTATTTCGAGTTAAGCCCTGCAGTGTAGACACACCCTTTCTGAGCAGACCACTAACTGAAAAGATTTCACTGAACAGCATCTAGTACAGCGTTTCTTAAAGTGTGTTCTGCAGCACACCAATGTGCCGTGAGGCAGTTGGAGATATGCCGCAGATAACAGAATTCAAAATGGCCTCCCTTAAAAGGGCAATGCCTGAACAGAATTCAAAATGGCTGCCCTTAAAAGGGCAATGCCTGCTCTCCTGATAAAAGGGCAAACTGGGTTTTTTTGCTTAACAACTTCTTTTCCCCATCCTTTTTTCAACAACTTTTCCCTGGGGGATTTTTTTTTTTTTTTGGTCAACAACTTTTCCCCCTGGGAATGGCTGCCCTTAAAGGGGCAAGCCTCCTTTTTTTTTTTTTTTGGCTTAACAAAAGAAATATCCTTGGTATTCCCCTTAAAAAGAATTATTGTTTGGTGTTCCTCAGTCTTAAATAGTTTAAGAAACACTGCTCTAGCGCACCCAGAACCTACTGAACGGGTATGGTTATACCTCAGGATTGACAGCAATGTTCCCAGAGAAGAATTTTTACATTTTCTTCAGGCTCAAAACTAATATTCATGGGTCTCAAATATGAATAAGTGGGTACTGGAGTACCAAGACAGAAAATTCCAGAAGATGATTTCTACTGACTTGAAAAATATCTTTTCTCCTAAAGGAGATATAAGATAATGGGGGGCAGAGAGCACAGTGCCCTCCAAAAGAGAGGACCAGGCAGTGAAATGGAGCAGAAAGCCATTGATCCCCTCCCTATCAAAATAATATCAAAACAAGTAGGATAGATCTGTAGAGGTTCTGTACAGCTTCTATTTGGCAGGAACAGAGTTCTTTGTGAAGTGAGGTTCTTAAAGCCTGATGGGTACTGTGATAAGCTGCTTGAGGACACTGTCTAGACTACAGGGTTTTGTTGACAAAAGTGGACTTTTGTTGACAAAACTATACCTGTGTCTACACTACCGCCGCATTCTGTCGACAGTAAGTCAACAGAACGCAGCAGTTTTGTCGACAGCAGTAAACCTCGTTTTACAAGGAATACAGCCTTTGTCGACAGAGTTCTGGGGAAGAATTTATGTTGAAAATAAAGGCCTCCAGGAAGAAGCCCTGGTGGACACTCCTGCCACAGTTTTCAACTTTATTGTTCCTGCCTGTAGCCATCTTTAAAAGGCACAGGCACCCAGGATTAGCATTCTGGCAGCAAGCCAGCTCCAGCCAGGACCCAGACTGCACAGCTCTTCCTGGTAGGGCCACTCAGAGCCATGTTCCAGGGACAAACCCTCCACGACTCCCCTGGCCCTTCCAGGGACATATCCCCGCAGGAACCCAGGGGCACCAAACACCGGGCACCCTCCTGGTCTGGGCCCAAGAAAAAAGCCCTCTTGGAGCTCTGGTCCGAGGAGGAGGCTCTTCAGGCCCCACAGTCCAGGCAGAGGAACGCTGACATCTATGCCAGAATGGCTGATGGCCTGGCAAGGAAAGGCCACCACCCCCACACCTTAGGCCAGGTCAGAGCCAACATCAGTGAGCTGCAGCAGGGGTACGTTAGGGCCCATGGATGCACAGCTCCCGCTCTGGTGAAACGGCACACTATTGTGCCTATTACGAGGACCTGGACCGGATCCTGGGGGCAGGGGAAACCCTGCATCCCGAGAGGCTTGTGGAGTCTGGGTTGGAGACCCCTGTGCAGCAGCGGCTGCAACTCCAGGGTGAGACCTCAGCAGAGGACCAGCAGCTCCAAGAGGAGGAGGCGGAGGAAGACAGCACCAGGAGCACAGCGACCCTGACCCAGGAGCCAGACACCCAGACTCAGGAGGCCTCCCAGACAACTTCGTACACCGGGGAGGGAACATCCGGTAAGTGCTGTGAGGGTCCAACACACACAGGGCAGGGCAGGCAGAAGCAAAGTGGATGGTGCAGTGCTGTGACATGTCATGCTGATCACAGCCTGGGGGAAGGCAAACACATGGCCAACTTCAGGATGGGCCATCCTACCCCTGCACCTGCATGGCTGCGAGGCACCACCTGCTCCTGCAGGCAGTGATGCCAGGTGCAGGCATGGATTGGGGACGCTGGGATTGCCACACAGCTTCAGGCCTCTCAGCAATCTGTGGGAACCCCTACTGTGGCCTGGCACTTGTCTGTGCTGCTTGGCCATGGGGTGTGTGTGAGGGGGTCAGGATGGTGTCCTGCACACCTTCTGGGCTCCAGGGAGGCCGTGGCTGCTGGCCAGGCCACACCATGCCTTACTGAGAAGCACATGAGCATCTGACCCTAGGACAGGCACTGACTGCTGAGAAGAAGGAGGGCATGCCCTCTCAGGAAAAGTGTGAGCATGCATGACTGACGACTTTTCCCTCTTGTCCTCCACAGCTGGACCAGCTGACCAGGAGGGGAGCGCCACACCTGCCCCACCACCCAGACGGCTGCAGGGAACCCGTCGGCACTGGCACACGTATTTGGAGCTGGTGCTCCAGCACATCTTGGTCCTGCAAGGGATGCAGGACGCAATGAACTGGAGGATGGAGGCAGAGGCAGAGTGGCGCAGGTGCTTGCTGGATGAGTTTCCTTACCTGGAAATTACAAGAAAAACTTCTTCTATGCACAATGCTACAAATATACCAGCTCCTCAAAAATATTAAGTTCCTGCAGTTTCCATAGACATCTGTGGGAATTCAGGGTATTAACAATCGGTACCTTGCAGGATCTGGCCCTTAGAAATTGGGTCTATTTGAGTGGCAGTCAAAAAGGAACATGTATTTGTAAGTAGCATTCCCACCCTGCACTAAAACAGTCAAAATTCCCTGCCTTACTGGGATATGGCATTGATAACAAGTTAACCCAAGATAAATAGGTGCAGCTGGTCCTTAAATTGTTCCATCGTACATTCCGTAGATTCTTCTGACCTACAGGCTACTCTAACATTTCATATCTGGAAAAAATAAGCCACACCTGCTGCAGTGCTAGCAGAGCTGTTCTGCAAGAGAACTTTGCAAACTGATTACAGAATACTTTAGATATTTGCTTGTTGGCAACTGGCACTCCTGTCATCCTGTTGAATGAAGGAGATTGTAAGAATTAAAAAAAAAAACCCAAAAAATGGAACACCAAGGAGGAACAAATTCTTAACTGAACTATGACTTTCTTTCAGCTCTGAATTCTTGTCAAGGCCACTTCTATGCCCCCAATCTTATGCTAAATTAAGCTACATAGTGATATATCACAAAGATGTTTCAATTTTGTATTTGATACCCAACTGCATGAATAAATCTTTGAGATCATCCACAGGTATTTACAAAAAATTGAAGTTAGATCATCCATTAATAACAAATGTTGTCGTCTTCACTGTTTTTTATTAGCCACATCATTTAAGGTCTGAATTAAAAGAAAAGATGTAGAACCCTGGAAGTGCTGAAAACATCTTTCAAACAAGTAAGTTATTCAGTGGCACAACCTTTGTTTACAGAATGCTTTCCACACAATAAAAAAAATTGCTTATATCTACATAGCAAAGAGAAACCCTTGGCTGGCCCATGCCAGCCAATTCAGGCTATTTCATTGCTGAGTCCTCTGAGTTCAAGCTGTTGCTTAGGCTCTGAGATCCTCTCGGTTTGGAAGGTCTCAGAGCTCAAGTGCCTACTCAGATTGTCAAGTCGGCACAGCAATGAAACAGCCTCATAGCTCTCTTCCCAGAATGTTATAAAAAATCCCTAGATCCGTGTTTCTC
Organism: Pelochelys cantorii; assembly: GCA_032595735.1. Classification (NCBI taxonomy): domain Eukaryota; kingdom Metazoa; phylum Chordata; order Testudines; family Trionychidae; genus Pelochelys; species Pelochelys cantorii. The sequence goes on from CM064330.1 coordinate 62,581,997, forward strand.
AAAGTGGTCCATGGATCCACTCTGAGAAACCTGCTAACCGGCCACTTGGGTTTATTTACTGGCTCTGCAGTCACAGGGCCTCGTGGCTCTCCTTGGCTCCATTTTGCCGTTTGTAGCCAAAGGGAGCTGCAGGAAGTGGCGTGGGTCAGGCTGCTGCTTCCTGCAGCTCCCCTTGGCTGCAGACAGTGAACTGGAGCCAATGGGAGCTGCAAGGCTTGGTGACTGTGGCGCTAATAAATAAACAAACTGGAGAAGCCAGTTAGCAGGTTTCTCAGAGTGGATCCACAGACCACTTTGAGAAGCACTGTCCTAGATGCAAATTACAGGTTTTCAAGAAAGAGAAAATAAGGAAACAGGATATAAAAAGACAGGTTCTATTCCTCAATGTAAGGAGTATATAAGAGATTAATATTTATGTAAGATTGGTGGTAGTAGTCATGCTTCATGCTAAGAAGAGCTGTGGCCAGAGAAAGGTCCCTAACTACATCACTAAGGAATCTCAGTATGGTGAGCCCTGGACTTGGGCTGAGGGTTTGGAACTCACAATAAAAGCAGGTGAAGGACTAAACTGAGGCTACGTCTAGACTGGCATGATTTTGCGCAAATACTTTAACAGACAAGTTTTTCCGTTAAAAGTATTTGCGCAAAAGCGCGTCTAGACTGGCACGGAGTTATCGTTATAACGATGTGCCTTTGCGCAAAAGCGCGTCTACATTGGCGGCGCGCTTTTGTGCAAAAGCAGAAGCCCGGAACCATTTTGAAGAGGGCAAAAGGGCACCAGCCGTTGCCGGGGGCGGGGCTGGAGCTCCGTTCAGACACGTGCTTAAAGGGGTCTCGCCGGACAGCCGTTTGTCTCCTGCTCCGTGCTATAGGACCTCTGGCAGGGACTGACAGCCATAGCAGGTTTGGTGGTTGCCCTCTGACTTTTTGGACACTGCTGCCTTTGGCCACCCCCTACTGCTTTTGCCAGGGTTTTTTTTCCTTGTCTTGTTCCTTGTGCCATGGAACCAGGGGTGGCCATGTGCCTGCTCTGGCCCCTGTCGGACATTTTGGAGTGCCTGCAGCTGCTGCTCCAGGTTGGTGCCCTCCTCTTCCAGGACCAGGAGGGGCACATTGCTTCGGACTCCCTCACCACTGAGGCCATGGTGTCCCTGTGGCACCCCCACCCCAGGGTGCAGAGGCGACTGTGGAGACTGGACACCAGTACCGACTGGTGGGACTGGCTGGTCCTTGGGCAATGGGACGACCAGCAATGGCTCCGGAACTTCCGCATGCGAAAGCGGACGTTCATGGAGCTCTGTGCCTGGCTCACCCCCGGCTGCGGGCACCCATCCCCGTCAAGAAGAGGGTCGCCATCGCAGTCTGGAAGCTGGCCACCCTGGACAGCTACCGATCAGTGGCACACCAATTCGGGGTGGGCAGATCCACCATCGGCGCCATCGTGATGGAGGTAAGTCCCAGGGGGAGTGGGGAGTGGGGTGGGGAGAGGGTGCTGCACTCCATGCCCAGGGGCAGCCGAGACTCCACGCTGGGTCACTCAGGGGTTCGGGCCGTCCCTCCCTTGCACAGGCCTGCTGGGGGGGGTGTAGGGCGAGGGGGCTGTGGTGTGTGTGCATGCGTGCGTGTGTGCGTGAGGACAGAGGGAATCACGGGGAGGGGGCCAAGGGAGCGCACACCCACCCCTGCCTTATGTGATGTGTTCCCCTGTGTTTCTCTGCACCCTTCTGCAGGTTGTCCACGCCATCAACAACGTCCTGCTCTCCAGAGTGATCCGCCTGCGGGACGTGGACACTACCGTCGCTGGCTTTGCTGCCCTCAGGTTCCCCAACTGCAGGGGAGCCCTGGATGCAACCCACATCCCCGTCCGGGCCCCGGAGCATCGAGCAGCCCATTTCATTAACAGAAAGGGGTACTGCTCCATTGTTCTGCAGGCCCTCGTGGACCACCGGGGCCGCTTTCTGGACATTTAGGTGGGCTGGTCCGGCAGGGCACACGACGCCCGCATCCTCTGCAACTCCAGACTGTTTCGCAGGCTGGAGGCGGGCACCTACTTCCCCCGGTGGGAGTTGACTGTCGGGGATGTGCCTATGCCCATCTGCGTCGTCGGCGACGCGGCTTACCCCCTGATGCCCTGGCTAATGCGGCCCTACACGGGGCGGCCGGACCAGAACCGGGCCCGGTTCAATGACTGCCTGAACCGGGCCCGGAATCAAGTGGAGCTCGCCTTTGGCCGATTAAAAGCCCGCTTCCGGTGTTTGCTCACCCGTCTCGAGATGGGTGAGTGGAATGCAACGGAGGTAGTGGCCGCGTGCTGCATGCTCCACAACATTGTGGAGCGGAGCAGGGAGGCCTTCCTTCCCGCATGGATGGCAGCGGAGGGCCAGGCCTACGAACAGCCCCACACAACTGCCAGCCACCAAGTGCATCAGGATGGGGTGCGCATCCGGGAGGCCCTCACGGACATGTTCTCACAGGCCCCGGAGTAGGGTCGACTTGGTTTCCCTGGACAACTCCCTCCCCTCCCAATACACAACAACACAGTTTGGGGGAGAGGGGGATGTTGTGCAGAATGTTCATGCTTGTTATATGAACTATGTTTGAGTATTCTTGGTTCTGCTAAGGGTTTGGTCAGGTCAAGCAAAAGGCTTGTACCTACCAATTAGGATTAGGTTTAGATTTAGGTTTAGTTAGATTAGCTATCATCGTCGGTTCCAAGCATTTCGGCCATCGTCGAGTTTGTTCGTCGGGTGCGTCGGCCGTAGCTAGGGTTTTCTTTGAGTTCAGGGTTAGATTTAGGGATAGTCTAGGCCACCATCGTCTGTTCAAGCTGTCCCAAAGAACAGGAAGAGGATTCGAAGTTCGTGTGGAAGGCTCGAGTCAGCGCACCCGATTCCAGTCATCTTCGAGGGATCTCCTGGCAGTTCCTCTCCTGAGGCCCGGAAGGACCAAAGGATCGAGGTCGCCAGCGTCACCGCAATCGCCCTCCGCGCCTAGACTGTGTTTAATGTATTTTGTGTTGTGTTTACTCTTTTGTAATCTATCCCTTGCTTGATTGTGATTTTCTGCATGCCAAATATAGTCCTGTGGTTAAATTTTATCTTCAGAGGTGGTATTCATTTATGCATCACAAACTCATAACCCTTTAAAATTATTTCCCCCCCCTTTTTTTTTTTTAAGAAAACCTGTGATAGATATGGAATTTGGAGTCCGCATTTGTCATCTTCATGATTTTATTAGGTTGATTGGCATTCTAAATTAAGTATTCACGTTACCTCGTGTAACAGGGAGGAGACCTTGAACTGGGAGGGGGAGGAGACCTTGAACTGGAAGGGGGAGGGGAGCTAGTCCTGGGAGGGGTGGCCCCTGCAACTGCTCCCGTGGGGGCAGACCTGGACATGGCGGGCAGGCTGCATTGGGGCAGGCTGAATGGGGAGGTGGGCAGCAGGAGCAGGAGGGGCCATTGCAGGAGGGGCAGGAGGGGCAGGAGGGGGCGGGGCAGTGCTAGGGGAGGGATGGCGGGGGCATGGGGCAAGGCCATGCCATAATGTATGGCATGGGCAATGTGTGCGGAGAGGCTGGCAACGGAGTTCTCCATCAGCGCACAGTGTCCCTGGAAGATGGCCCAGGCCTCCTGGCGGCACTGCAGGTCCGCCTCTGTGCGTCTCTGGATGGCAGCCTCTATTCGCTCGACGGCCTGCACGTGGCGCCACAGGAGCTGGTCCCGCTGTCGGACGTGCTGCCTCCGTGGTTGGGCGGCTGGGGGTGCTGCTGCTGCCGGACTGGAGGGTCCCCCGCTCCTGGTTGGTCCCGCTGCAGGGAACAGAAGAAAGGATGGGTCAGTCAGGCAGCCCGGCTACTGTCCCCACACCTCATGCCTTCCATCCCACCCCTGAGCCCAGGTGACACCACAGGGGTAGTGTGGCTTGGGCCCCCTCAGGTCTCCCCCTACCCGCCCCTGTGTTGTATGTTTGCATAGAGGACCGCCCCTGGAGTAGGGTCCTCCTCCATGTATTGGAACCCCTGGTCTGTGTCCTGGCCCCGTGGAGGGTGGGAGGGCGCTTGTGTTGCGTTAACCTGTGGAACTCCCTGACGGTGGAGGCTGTGAGGCTTTGGGCTAATCAATGGTGTTTGACAGGGAGCGAGATGAATCCCCACACAGTGCCTGGGAGCATGTCTGGCAGACATGGTCTGGGCTCTCAGATCCCCATCGCGTGGGATATCTCCTGGATAGAACCAGGAGAGTGACTGGGGAGTGTCCCATCCTTGCAGCGAAACTCAGGCGGCCCTAGGAGTGGCCCGAGTGCTTCCCCCCCTTCTCCCTCCCACTAGCCCTCACACACATAGACCAGGGACATGTGTGGCCACAGTGGGGACTTCCCTCAGGGAGCCAGCCAAGGCACCGGGAGAAGGCGAGGGGCGAGGGGCGGGCCATGCTCACAGGGCTGTGACGCTGTGGTTTTCCCAGGCATGGGGACGGTGTGCCGTTTTGCCTGCTACACCTTTGCGGAGGTGCGGGCTCTGGCCTGAGTCCATGGGGCCCTGGCTGGTTCCAGCTGGCATCCACCCTTCTTCCCCCCCCGGTCCTGCCAGATGTGTGTGAGTAGCACGGTCCCAGGCGTGCCCTGGAGCTGCCTGCCGCAGCCACGTGCCGCTCGGTCACCAGGATGCACGTGGTTGCACGTGCTGCTTGCTGCCTAATGCTACACAGTGTGCAGCTCACATGGCCCGAGTGACATACTCTCCCCCTCCCCCCTCTGGGATGCCTGGCTCCCCTCCCACCCTCCCTTGTGAGTGCAAAGTGCAACACTTACCAGTGGATCCTTCCCCGGCCTCTGAGGGCTCGCGGGAGATGTCGGGGCTGCCGGAGGGGGCCTGCTGGGTGGTACTGCTGGCCTCGTCCTCTGACGCACTGCTGCTGCTGTCTCCCTTCCCCGTCGTGGTGGTCTTGGTGATGGGGGGGCGCACGCAGGTGTCCGCTGTGACGTCCGGGGCTTCTGGAGCTGGCTGTCCCAGGATGCGGTGGAGCCGGTCATAGTGGGGGCAGGTGTCTGGTCCTGCCCCCTGGCCCTCGATGGCCCACACATAGCCCAGGCGCAGCTCCTTCACCTTAGCCCGGACCTGTTGCAGGTTCCGGGCTCGATGTCCCCGCTGGGCTAGCGCCTGGGCCATGCGGCCAAAGATGTCGGCGTTGCAGCGCCGGGACCGGGTCTCATGGAGGCCCTCCTCCTCCTCCCACAGGTCCAGGAGGGTCTCCAGCTCCCCTGAGCTCCAGGAGGGGGCTCTCCTTCTGCGGCCCCTGGGGGCCTCCTGCGCTGGGGGTGCAGGTGGCTGAGTGCCCAAAGCTGCCATGCTGGCTGTGATGTGGCTGCTGGGCACAGCAGGGGCACCATGGCAGACCTCAGGTCTGAGGCACGCTCCTGCCACGTGCACTCAGCAGCCTGCGGCTACTTTAAGAGCTCGGGTTACCAGGAAGTCCGGGGCTCCTACGGGGTCTCCCAGCGTCCAAATGGCTTTTTCCCTTTAGCCTGCTTTTGCACAAAAGTCTTAGCTAGCTGTCTACACTGGCCCTTTTGCGCAAAAGCTTTTGCGCAAAAGGACTTTTGCCCGAACGGGAGTGTCAAAGTATTTGCGCAAGAAGCACTGATTTTGTACATTAGAACATCAGTGCTCTTGCGCAAATTCAAGCGGCCAGTGTAGACAGCTGGCAAGTTTTTGCGCAAAAGCAGTCGCTTTTGCGCAAAAAGTGGCCAGTCTAGACACAGTCACCGTGTTTAGATTTGAGTCCCAAGGTTGTTTCCTCCTTTACATTTGTGTTTCCAGAGCCAGAGGGAGGAAGCACATTTCCTTACATAAAAGGAGTAGGTGGCCATATGGATAGAAAGCAACACCAGGCCTGAGGAGGGCAAAGGGCTCTATGAAACCCATGAACCAAGGAGGAAATGTTAGAACTTCTGCCCTTTCAGGCAGAAGAATTCTTAGTTTGGCTGGAGTGCCAGTCTACCCAATGAGTGATAGGAAATCAGCACAAGACAGCCAAACAGCAAGAGGCTGATCATTTATCTGAGGCTTCAGCCACCTGGGTGCTAAATGTTAGCTACTCTTACAAGGCTCCAGTCATGTTTAGTATCTCATGGACCACATTTCTCCCTAACAGCATGGAGCTATATATTTAGATGTTTTCAGTCAGGATTCTGTGGGCACCATAGCTTAGTCCAGAACTAGAGGTATTTAGGCTTCTAACTGACACTGAAATGACTGGAAGTGAGGAGCCCAAATACCTTTGTGGATCTGGGCCATAGTGCGTACAGCTGCAGTCACTGAGGGAGACTGGACTGAAGACAATCTTAAACACAGGGAGGGGAATATTGGGGGGAAATGTCCAAATGAAGCCTTCACAGAGCCATGTCCCCAAGCTGAGAAACAGGTCTGGGCCTTCTTAGGAAAAGACTTATGGTTCATGCCATTTTGGCTACAGTAACAGACATTATCAAAGTACTGGCCATATAAGCGCTCCACTAGAACCCACCAAATTTGGAATTAAAATAAAAACTACTAGCTCAAGACTCTAAATGCTTTACAATGATGACTCATACAATAAATCACATCTTGATGACCCTGAAATCTGTTCCACAGGACCCCAGCCAGCCATCTACCCATATAGCAATATTCATTTAGGAAGCAAATCTTCAGCCTTCTCCCAAACCTCTCTGAGACAGAGGCATCTTGCAGCATGCCTAGAAAGTCATTGAATTCAGACTATTTTGGAAGAGAGGTGGGGAGAGCAAGTAAGCCTTACAGCCCTCTCAGAGGCTACACGGCCAGCTGTCCCTTGTCTTTCCTATAATATGGGAGGTCTAGTTCAAGTACCTCTGCTGATATGTCCTGGGGATAGAAGAAAAGAGGTCAAAAGAATTCATCATAAAACAGTTGACATGGTGGTATTCATGCATAGCAGCCATATGCTCTGAGTGCAACATTTCCCAAAAAAGCAACATCTGAATCTCATCAGAAGATGGAGCCCTGATAACATTGAGCGGGGAGGTGCATGACTCTGCTTATAGTCTTCTGGTACCTACACAATCCCATTAAGCCAACCAGTGGCCTGGAGATGCAGGCGTTAACTCAGAAAGGGTTGAGGCAGCTCACAAAGGTACTACCATCTTGGAGTTAATTAACTGCAGCTGATACTATGTAGGCACAACACTTTAAAAGAAGGGCAATTTTCACAAAAGAAAGAGATAAAAAGAGTTGTGTGGTCCAGAGGCCGAGCCATGGGTCTCTAAGGAAAATATAGACCTGGTACTCTGTGTGTGGCTATATTTTTTGTCTTATGATTGAGATCATACTTATACATTTGTATGGAAAAAATGCAGCTAATGACTGTTTTCCAAATTGCAACCTAGAACCCCTGTAATAAAACTCTATCAAAGAGGGTAATTTTTGTGCTCAGATATGAACCTAAACTCTTATTCCACTCCCGGACCTTTGCCAGCTTTCCTGTCTACAAAGTGCTAAGTCTGCTTTTCTTTTTTTGCATCGTGATTTTAGATACATATCAGTATGTTCTCTGGCAGAAAACTTAGTTCTCTTCCCAATATCCCTGTACAATTCTTGAAACATCCAATGAAGACTTTTCTTAAATGAGCTGTGGGACTCATAAGTCTCCTGAAAATTTTAGGTGGCAAAAATGTAAAACTCAGATATGTTGAACTCAAAGAAACCTGTGGGGTCTCATTCAGCACTCTTGTATATACAGTTTCTTGTTGCTACCTGTGAAATATTTAACTCCAGTGTGACTTAAGCTTCAGAGGGGTAGCCAAGTTAGTCTGTAAGCGGAAAAACTTAAAAAACAATGAATAGCCTAAGTACCTTAAAGATCAACAAAACATGTTGATGGCTATCATGAGCTTTTATATGAAGAGGATTAAACCCCTTTCCTCTGAAAGGCAATTAAGAGCAGATTTTTGAAACTGTAGACAGAAAATGAATAAGGGTTTAATTTTTAGTGTACTACTGCAGTAACATTATTAATTAGCATGTTTACTGGCAATTGTTATGTTTTTTTCTAAAGTGCTATGAGGCAAGCTAAATGTTCATTGCCAGTTACAATGATTCTCACAAATGAATTTGCTTTAAAGATTTGTGTTTTATTAACTGAGGGTAGAGACAAACATACTGCATCTTTTAACCAACTTCTTCTGCATTGTCTTCTTGCTCATTTGTGTAGACAAAAGAAAAACTCCTGAGCTTTTGGAAATGCAACCAGCAATTCATCAGTCAGTATTTCCTTAGAAGTACTGGCACAGGTATGAAGGGCCAGTTAATTAACGAGTTAAGACTGAGTGCTAGAGGATAGTGTAGTGCAACTAGAATAGTGTAGTAGAGTCTTGTACTCAATGGCTAGCAATTTGCAAATTAGATGGGTATTAATTCCATAGTTTAATAGAACAGTTCTGGAAAGTAGATTGCCTCTTTAAAAAAAGACCATAGAACAGCTTTGGGCTGTTATCTGCAAATTGATATCTTCCATTTGTCATGATAATTTTGTCTAGTGTTTGTCTCAGCTGCAGTCTTTGTTTTTCAGAGGATTTTAGAATTCCAAAATGCTTAAAGAAGTAGCCTTAAAATTTCCCAGTATTTTTTGCTTTTGTTCTAATTATAACAGTTACGTAAATCCATCAAATTCTTTTCAATACAAAGTACGATTTGTATGTTTCAGCACTCAGGAATAAAATACGTGCAGAAGTATCTCTTCTGATATGAACACAACCATACATCAAAACTCTGCAGTGGCAAAGCTTCACCAGTAGTGAAATACAGGTAGCTGACTTCAGAACTTGTACCAAGGATAGCATCTCTTCAGGAACTGAAAGAAATAGCTCTGCTTTTAAATAAATAAGTATCTTAGACTAAGAACCAATTCATTGCTTTCTAGGCATCTACAATGGGCAGCTACATTTTCTTTATTTTTCCTTTAAATACAAAAGATGAACTAACCAGAATTTAGATTTTAAGTCAGATGAAAACCAAATTATAGATGCCTGTACTATATTTAGTAAGCTACTAGATAAATGATCTAATGACTAGTAATGGAACTGTAGAGTAACTTAGCTTTTTGCTAATTACAAGACCAAATTTGCACAGATTCAAAGACTTAACTAAGTTAACTTTGCCAAGGTCATTCCAGAGCTCCTGCCTAGCATTGTTTAGAAAAAAGGGGAACATACTGCAAATAAAAATTAATTGAAACTTTGACCTGTACTGTAACTTTAAAATACTACCAGTTCAAACATTTAAAATGTAAACCAATTGACCAGGCTAGCCAGGGGCTGGAGGACACAAATGGTCAGCTCTCTTGTTGGCCATGATGACTAATTTCGAATCACTAGTCAATGCAAGATTGAGTGTCTCAAAAGACTCCGTGGAAGAGGAAAGGGGTTATTTGTGGGGGAAGAGGAGAAGGTGGCTAACCTTGTAAAATGCTACTTAAACGCTGCTATATCAGTTTCCTCAGACTTTTATGTAAAACTCATCAATAAAATAACTTTGCGTAACCTTCATCAAGGGAAGGAGTAGGGTTAGGCTTAGGCTTAGGCTGAGACTATTCTCAGTTCTGGGAAGCCATTTTGTACATTGGGCATTCTAATGGATTCCTCCAGTATCGTTATGACTTTCATTATGTGACATTCTGGCTTGCTGATCAGTTGCCATGTTGTTCGATATGCAGCTTTGGGAAACAGTGTGCATATAGGCTAGTAACAATCTGGGCTCAAACATTTAAAGAATTCCAGATTTGCTACCTGTGTTATTAAAATAGCTGCATCACTTTAGAGATAAGCTAGGACAGGAGCCAAAAAAAAAGAAAAAGAATTGGACACACTACTGATGCTAGAATATTGACCCACTGATTTTATATGCAGACCTGTTTTATTTGCTTCAGGGGGTAGCCAAGTTAGTCTGTACAGAATAAACTTAAAAAACAACAAATAGTCTGGTAGCAATTTAAAGACTAACAAAACATGTAGATGGTATCATGAGCTTTCGTGGGCACAGCCCACTTCTTCAGATGACCGGAGTGTTGGATATCTAGAACTAAAATAAATAGGGGAGAAGGGGGGAGAGAAGGAAATAATGGGGGGGGGGGAGACAAGAAGAGGCAGTGGGTATAAAAATATCAAGGGGAAAGCTGAGCTGGAATGTAACAGGAAAAACAATAGTCTATAAGCACCTAAAGACTGGATAGTCAAAAAAGGCAGATAAGAACCATTAGTAGGCAGAAGGGAAGAGTACTAACACCAGATACTATACAGACAAAGAACCATTGGCACCTTCATTGTTTGGTAGGTTGATAATGTCCCAGCCATCCTGTATCTTTATTTAAACCATTAGCATGAGTATCAAACTTGTGAATGAATTGTAGTTCCAGTCCTTCCCTTTGTATTTGGCTTGTGGAATTGGTCTGTAACAAAACAGCCACTTGAAGATCTGGGCATTCATAACATTAACAATATTATATCAAGACCATCCAATGAGATTCAGTAGGCCACTTGGTTTGAGTTGTTTACAGTTTTAAATTCTCTAAAAGTAAGGGTCTTTAAAATCTGTGCTCCTACTGCAGGACTTAAATCCAAGTTCTATTTTGGCAGATATTGCAACTCTGTGCAATATATTTGGAGACCTGTGAATTCAATTTTCCCCTTTTTTCAGTATCAATCTTCCATGGAGGAAGATTCCCACAGGGACTAAAAACAGTTGGGAAGTGGGGAGACAAGAGGGAGGGTTGATTATCCCTATGATTGTAAACAACTCCAACTTGTTTTCTTGGACTAGTCGCACATGCTTTGAATCAGCGACTAATGAGATTACAAATGAAATACCAAAGTTTGTAAAGAAATCCTGTGTCATGGGAGCTGCCATCCTATATAGCTCTTTTCTTTGGATTTGTAGGATTTACGCAAAGAGGCAGATTGTGGCTGCTCCAACACCAACCAGATAGATACAACCTATAGACTGGTTCAGAAGGGGTTTTCAGAGACTAGGAAACAAAGAAAGGGTACTTAGCATACAAGAATGTGTGTGAAGTGACATAGGCTTCCTTCTGAGACAAGGAAAGGCCCCAACCCTTGCTGAAAGGCTAGAAGGGATGTCGACCTACCAGACCCTCCATGGGGAAGAGAGGTGACTTCTGGTACATTTATTAGTAAGCATGTAGAAACTATTATTTCTGTTTTCTTTTAAAAATATTAAGAATAAATGTACTGTTCTGAAAGATTTGTGGGGTCACTTGTAACTGCTGGTAAAAACACTCATTGTTCTCACACAGAGACCACAGCACAGTGTTTGGCCTTTAGGCAGACTGGCTTGCTGGGAATATCAGTGTCTGGCAGGGAGCTATGCAGCCTTAAAACCCTCAGGCAGGAAGGGGAGAGAGATGCAAGTCTCTGCTTAAGAAAGGTGCTAGTTAGGAGCCTGAAATCTTTAAAAAGTGCCCTTGACAGACCATAGAGGGGGAATGCAGGTGCAGTTACCCTGAATTTGTGGCACTATTCATAGCACTTTTTGAAACTCAACCAAAGAACCATCTGTTTGCATGGTTTTTGTTTGATTTAACATTTTTAAATATCTTAATGACTCTTTTAATGTGAAGTGCTGTGTGACTACCCTGTGCAGAATGTTATGAATGCATTTTGTGGACATTATATTATATAATCTCTACTGTTCCTTTAATTTTTCAAGCCAATGGGAAAGCAGGGCATGAGTTATCAATAAAATACAGTAAAACCTGTATTATCCGGCACGCTCGGGGATTAGAGCATTCCAACTATCTAAAAATTCCAGTTATCTGAGGGTCCCATCAACCTAGGAAAAACCAATGGACAATAATAGTAAAACTCAAGTTTTTAATATTGGTAGTTTTGTACTGTGAGGCAGTTGGTCTCACACTTCTATTTTGAGTTAAAGATGATTAGTACTTCTTAAATAAAAAATTGTTAAGCCAATCATGGTAAACTAAGCCAGGCCTGTCCACCTGAAGATGTGACAGTATTGTGGCTGGGGGCAATGCCGGTTAAAGTTTTCTGGTTAAAGAGTGCCGGATAACAAAGGTTCACTGTAACATGAAACAAGGCCTGTGTCCTAAATATAAGATCAGCTCAAATTTCCTCAGGGGATATATGGCCACTTTATTTTGCCAAGGTTTCCCGGAACTCAGAATATGCAAGTTGCAAAGAAGCAAATATATCAAATTTGTTTTTCCACCAAGAAATCCAAAGAATGGCATGAAGAGCTACTTGCAGAGTTTTAAGGCTTTGAAAGCATCTAAGAATAGTAATATATAGATATAGCTGGACATTGAGAAAGATATATCAAAGAACACAATTTATTACTATTTATCACTTGCTTCTGCTTGAACAGGAAGTACAGAATAGGTGCCATATTATACTTCCTGTGCTAGAAATCTTGATGTAATACAGTGGTTCTCAACTCGTTTCAGTCCACAGACCACCAGGCCAATCAAAAAATTTTCGTGGACCACCTCCTTTTTGAGACATGATAAAAAAGAGCAGACAATGAACATTTTGGTTTGAAATTTATTTCTTACTAACAGATTTTTGGATTCTCTTCTCACTGACAAGCTTTTCAATGTTTGGAGTGGTACTTGATAATGCACAACGAATATCGCTTTTCACTGCAAGCCGATTCCTCTATTTGGACTTAACGTGCAACAAACACGAAAATCCAGTCTCACACATATAAGTTGATGCAAATGGCAAAAGAAATCTGACTGTGTGTGCTGACAGATATGGGTAACTCCCGGTCACGCTAGCCCAAAATTTCTCTGGTAGACTGGTGGTACACGTCTTGAAAATCATTTTTCAGATCCAAGAATTCCTCCTGCAGATACTCTGGAACACTATTAATATCTATTGTAAATGGATTCCTGATGGAAAGATAATCCATCCCTTGTCCTGTCCACCTCGGGAAAGTATCGTTGGAATTCGTCTCGTAGCTTCCGTAAATGATCGAGAATTTGCGTCTGAATGGCTTCCTTTTCCCCAAGTATGGCATCCACATATGGAAATTGAACCAAATTATTGCCTTCGACTCTTACAATCCAGAGTTCCAATTTGTCAAGAAAAGCCTTGATGATGCTTTGGTGAGAGAACAGATTTATACCTTTCCCTTGCTGCTGAAGATTCAGTTTGTTCAAGATTCCAAAAATATCGACAAGATACACAAGTTCCAAATTTGACTGTGCCAGCACATTTCGGAATTCCTCTTTCCCTTGAGCCTGGAGAAATAAATCCAACTCCTCTCTCAATTGAAAAACTCTGTTGAGTACATTCCCTGCTGACAACCACCATACAGAAGTTTAGAACAGCAACACATGAAAGTCGGAACCCATGTCCAGGCGAAATCTTTTGAACAGCCTAGTGTTCAGAGCTGATGATTTGATGTGATTCACCAACTTTCACCAACCCTTTGAAAACAGCGTTCAGTTGATCAGGCAATGTTTTTGACGCCAAAGCTTCCCTGTGAATGAAGCTTACCATTGGAGCATGCTGTTTCACCAGCGTTTGGAAGCCCGATCTTGAGCCCAGCGTGACAGGTGCACCATCAGTGGTGACACCCACAAGATTTACCCAATTCAGACCATGTACTTCAAAGAAATTGTTAACAATTTCCATCACATCCTGAGCCTTTGTGGTGGTATCAAGAATCTTACAAAAAAGAAACTCGTCTTTGAAGTCTCCCTCAACCATGTATTGTGCGAACACCAATAGGTGAGAGCACAATGCGACATTAGTCGATTCATCCAATTGTATGGCAAACAATGGAGACTTCTTTATTTCATCCACAACTGTTCACTGATGTTCTGTGATATCTCATTTATCTGTCTCAATACTGTGTCATTAGAGACAGATATATCATTCAGCTTCTTTGCTGCTTCCTCGCCAAGAACAAGCCACACCATCTCTTTTGCACAGGGAAGCACAAGTTGCTCTACAATGGTATGAGGCTTCTTGGCCTGTGCAACTTTGTATGTAACAATGTAGGAAGCGTGCACTGCATTGCTTGTCTTATTGTAGAATGCACTTGTTGAGTCGAGGCGCTGCCGTTTCAGACCTGATAACAGCCGCTCAAAATAATCTTCATCCTTTTGCAACAAGTTGGGGTGAAACTTTTCGAGATGGAGTTTCAGCTTAGCCGGCTTCATTGAGTCGTTCCCAAGACTTTGAAACAAATAACACATTGTGGCAAACCCATGCCTTCTTTTTCTTGACAAGTGAAGCCTAATTTGATGTAGTCCTCCGAATACTTGTCCTTGACATTTCTTCCTGTCGTTGCCATTATGAACAAACTACACCACACCTGTAAAATAGCACAGGACGAACGACACAGCAACTGCTCAGCACGATGGCAGCAGCTACACTGACGCTCAGAGCCTCAGACGGAAGTTACTGGCAACACAACACGGTTGCGTCCTAGGTGACGCCACGAATGACGTGCCGCGTGCTTGTGAACACAGCGTAAGACAGCCTAACGGCGGCGCCTGCTCACGCCATGTGACTTTGGACAATGTTCCTGTGGACCACTGAAAAAGTCACCATGGACCCAACAGTTGAGAACCACAGATGTAATACAAAGCTGTAGGACCATTCTACCTCACATAAGAACATAAGAATGGCCATACCAGGACAGACTAATGGTCCATCCAGTTCAGCATCCTGTCTGCCGACAGTGGCCAATACCAGATGCCCCAGAGGGAGGGAACACAACAGGTAATCCTCACATGATCCCTCCCCTGTCACCCACTTCCAGAGAAACAGAGGTTAGGGACACCATTCCTACCCATCCTGGCTAATAGCCATTGATGGACCTAACCTCCATGAATCTATCTAGCTCTTTTTTGAACCCTGTTAAAGTCCTAGCCTTCATCACATCCTCTGGCAAGGTGTTCCAGAGGTTGACTGTGTGCTGAGTGAAGAAGAACTTCCTTTTGTTTGTTTTAAACTGCTGCCTATTAATTTCATTTGGTGACCCCTAGTTCTTATATTGTGGGAATAAGTAAATAACTTTTTCTTATTCACTTTTTCCACACCAGTCATGATTTTATAGACTTCTATCATATCCTCCTTAGTCTCCTCTTTTCTAAACTGAAAAGGTCCAGTCTTTTAAATCTCTCTTCATATGGGACCCATTCCAAACCCCTAATCATTTTTGTTGCCCTTTTCTGAACCTTTTCCAATGCCAATATATCTTTTTTGAGATGAGACGACCACATCTGTACGTAGTATTCAAGACAAGGGCATACCATGGTTTTATATAGAGGCAATAAGATATTTTCTATCTTATTCTCTATCACTTTTTTAATGATTTCTAACATTGTTTGCTTTTTTGACTGCCACTGCACACTGAGTGGATGTTTTCAGAGAACTATCCACAATGACTCCAAGATCTCTCTCTTGAGTAGTTATAGCTAAATTAGTCTCCATCCTATTGTATGTATAGTTTGGATTATTTTTTCCAATGTGCATTATTTTACATTTATCAACATTAAATTTCATTTGCCATTTAGTTTGGTGAGATCTTCTTTAAGCTCTTCACAGTCTGTTTTGGTCTTAACTATCTTGAGCAGTTTGGTATCATCTGCAAATTTTGCCACCTCACTGTTTACCCCTTTCTCTGGATCATTTATAAATAAGTTGAATAGGATGGGTCCCAGGACAGACCCTTGAGGGACCCCGCTAGTTACCTCTCTCCACTCTGAAAACTTACCATTTATTCCTACCATTTGATTCCTATCTTTTAACCAGTTATCAATCCATTAAAGGACCTTCCCTCTTATCCCATGACAATTTCCTTTACTTAAGAGCCTTTGGTGAGGGACCTTGTCAAAGGCTTTCTGGAAATCTAAGTATCCTATATCCACTGGATCCCCCTTGTCCACATGTTAGTTGACTCCCTGAAAGAACTCTAGCAGATTAGTAAGGCATGATTTCCCTTTACATAAACTATGTTGACTTTCCCCCAACAAATTATGTTCATCTATGTGTCTGACAATTTTATTCTTTACTATAGTTTCAACTAATTTGCCCTGTACTGACGTTAGACTTACTGGTCTGTAATTGCCAGGATAACCTCTAGTGCCCTTTTTAAATATGGGTGTCATGTTAGCTATCTTCCAGTCATTAGGTATGGAAGCTGATTTAAAGGATAGGTTACAAACTACAGTTAATAGTTCTGCAATTTCCCATTTGAATTCTTTCAGAACTCTTGGGTGAATGCCATCTGGTCCCGGTGACATGTTACTGTTAAGTTTATCAATTTGTTCCAAAACCTCCTCTAATGACACCTCAATCTGGGACAATTGCTCAGATTTGTCACCTAAAAAGAATGGCTCAGGTTTGGAAATCTCCCCAATGTCCTCAGCCGTGAAGACTGAAGCAAAGAATTCATTTAGCTTCTCTGCAATGACTTTATCATCTTTCAGTGCTCCTTTAGCATCTCGATCGTCCAAGGGCCCCACTGGTTGTTTAGCCAGCTTCCTGCTTCTGGTGTACTTAAAAAATATTTTGCTATTACTTTGTGAGTTTTTGGCTAGCTCTTCTTCAGACTCCTTTTTGGCTTTTCTTATTATATTTTTACGCTTAATTTGACAAAGTTTATGCTTCTTTCTATTTTCCTCAGTAGGATTTTATTTACACTTTTTAAAAGATGTCTTTTTATCTGTCACTGCTTCTTTTACTTCACTGTTAAGCCACGGTGGCACTTTTTTGGTTCTCTTACTGTGTTTTTTAGTTTGGGATGTACATTTAAGCTGGGCCTCTATTACGGTGTCTTTGAAAAATTTCCATGCAGCTTACAGAGATTTTACTTTTGTCACTGTACCTTTTAATTTTTGTTTAACTAACCTCCTCATTTTTATGTAGTTCCCCTTTCTGAAATTAAATGCCACAGTGTTGGGCTGCTGAGGTTTTTTTCCCATCCCAGGGAAGTTAAATTTTATTACATTATGGTCACTGTTTCTAAGCAGTCCATTTATATTTACCTGTTGAACCAGATCCTGCGCTCTGCTTAGGACTAAATCAAAAATAGCTTCTCTCTTTGTAGGTTCCAGAACCAGCTGCTCCAAGAAGCAGTCATTTAAGGTATCAAGAAAGTTTATCTCTGCATCCTGTCCTGAGGTGACATGTACCCAGTCAATATGGGAATAGTTGAAATCCCCCACTATTATCGAGTTTTTTATTTTGTTAGCCTCTCTAATCTCCCTTAGCATTTCATAGTCCCTAACTCTGTCCTGATCAGATGGTCAATAACATATCCCTACTGTTATATTCTTATTATTGGAGCATGGAATTACTATCCATGGAGATTCTATGGAACATTTAGGCTCATTTAAGATTTTTACTTCATTTGAGTCTACATTTTCTTTCACGTATAGCACCACTCTCCCACCAGCATGACCTGTTCTGTCCTTCCGATATATTTTGTACCCTGGTATTACTGTGTCCTATTGACTGTCCTCATTCTACCAAGTTTCTGTGATGCTTATTATATCAATAACCTCCTTTAAAATTAGGCATTCTAGTTCACCCATTTTATTATTTAGACTTCTAGCATTTGTGTATAAGCATTTTAAAAATGTCACTATTTATCTGTCTGCCATTTCCTGATGTGTTAGACTCTTTCATTTGATTGTGTTTCATCTGATCTGACCCATACTTCCATCCTCTCCTCATGACTAGAACATAGAGCATCTCTATTAATAGACCCTCCCCTAAGAGTTGTCTCTGTCCGACTCATGTGCTCCTCTGGACCTGTCAAGTGAATCAAGTATGCTTTTCATGTCTTTAGTATGAATAATTGATACAGTTTTACACCTCAACTTGCAGAGGGACAGACATATGCTGACACATTTTTCCCTCTCTTCCCTCTTGTAACAAATTTTTGCTTCCCTTTTTCTCCCTTTATCATGGCTTGTAAAACTTAATCTTATTTTAAGAGTCACTAGTTCTGATAGATATGAAATGCATTTATGACATCAGGATTCCAATGAGTGACCTGAGAGAAAAAAATTAAAGTTCTGGCACCAAATGAAGGATTGATCATGTCTCTCCAACAATGGGATGGGGAGAGCTGGAAGTTGAAGATACAACACGTTTATAAAGCAGGATCTAGAAGTTTAGGAAAAGCTCAAGTTGATAAATCTGCTAGGAAAAAAAATCTAAACACTAGTCTAAAAATCAGATATCTGTAAATTCTATGCATATAATTATTAAAAATGTGGAGCCAACACCTTCATGTAGTTTTCCCAAAGACTTGTCACAAAAATAAAGCATTTCAGTTCCACAAGAGTCATCCTTAGTCAAAAATGGCCTGTATAAGAAAAATATAAATGAAGAATGAATGGTATTATAAATTATGCAGCAGTGCGAACTACTGACAAAGATTGTCCTAAAAAGAAACCGGGGCAATGGAACAGCAGAAAGAGAAAGTTTTTCCTTGTTGATAAAAACATAGTTGTTCAAGTGTAATATTTTTCTGTCTAGCAGGATGTCAACATCTCTATCTAGAAAACTGTCATCTTCTACTCTAATGCATGCCAGACTGTATGTATTTCCATTTCTCACCAGGGGAGGAAATTAGCTTGTCTGTTTTAACATGGAGTTAAAATTGACTAACATTTACCACCTCCTATGTTTGTTTCTTCACAGGATCTGCTTCAAAAAAGCAATGTGGTGATTTTCTGATATCTTTCTGAAGTTTTATTGTGGATTAGAAAAATAGTTCATATATGTAGATCTATGCAGATATGGTCTAGCTCCCCCATCCAAGCCTGCTATCTACGATCTAGTTCTGCAGCCTTAAATAGACATCAGTGCTGCTGAAGTCCAATGGACTATAGGATTGGGCTTCAGTTAAGATTTTATTATCATTTCTAATAATTATAATATGTATAATATGGTTACTTGTATTAGAAGGCTTTCAGCTGGCAATAGAGGTATTGCAACAATTTGTATAGTAGGGGTGCTATGAGCCATTGAACCAAACTATAAACCCTGTGTATGATGGAAACTACTTCAAGCCACCTATGGTTGTCAAAGCATAACAATAAAAAGGATTTTGTCTTTCGTAGGTAGTATAACTCAATTGGTTATGCTAATTTCAGATGGTATTACTTTTGGTAATCCTGATGTCTATTTTATTCTGCAATAATGCAACATATTTGAAATAAGGAAATACAGTATAGAAAGAAGAATTAAGCAAATGTAATGTGTCCTGACTGATATTTCACTCAGCACTTGATACCTTGCAATGTTACAATGGAATGGCATAATTTTGAGATCATTGGATAACAACTGGACTCTGTCCAAGAACTGGACATGGAAAACTTCTATGTCTCCAAGAAAAATGCATAGGCTGATATTCATTTCCTAAATAAGATACCATTCTCTTTTATTCAGAGCGTTGCTTAAACATTTTAAACATCTATTTCTTCTTCTAGAGGACTCTGAGCATAACAGCTAAATTGTAGCAAAGTTTCAACTTGACTAAATATTATCAGGCTTATGTTAAAGGCCTAAGCTGCCAAAAGAAACTCTCACATGAACCTGAGCCCATTTTCAAGGGATTTACTGGGTTTTTTTGCTTCAGTCATGTGACAATTATAATTTTAACAGGAAACATGGCAATTTTGATAGGCTTTTGTTTAAAGACTTGGCTTTGTTTGAGCTTAAACTCAAAATAAAACTTGAGGGATTCAGGAAACCCCAAAAAACTACTTGCATAAACCTGCATGGTGTTTTTGAGTTCAAACATATATTGAGTCTGAGAACCACTGAGTTTTGCCCAGATTTAATTATAAAAATAATCAGTCCAACGAAGAAAACTCTTGTGCTATCAGCAATTTCTGTTTGTTATAATGCAGTAACTAAGGGTGCGTCTACACAGCAGCATTATTTTGGAATAACAGCTGTTATTCTGAAATAAGAATGCCGGCATCTACACAGCAATTCTGTTATTTCAAAATAGATTTAAAATAAAGGATGGCTTATTGTGACTTCTGTAAGCCTCATTCCATTAGGAATAATGCCTATTCCAAAATAGCTATTTCAAAATAGATAAAGCGTGGACAGTCCACTGCTCCTCCCCAGGGCCATTCAAACTAATTACTCCCCAGTGTTTCTGGGGGTCTAAATAGAGATAGTGTGTCCACATTAGGGAAGCCTCCCTTGGACTAATTTTGAGACTTTCCTGTAGTGTAGATGAGCTATTTCAAAATAGGCTATTTCAGAGTATTTGTTCTCGAATAGCTTATTTCTAAATAAGCATGCAGTGTAGATGTACCCTAAATGATTAACTCTTCTTGTTGACAAAAACTTTCTGATGTCATCTGTCTTTCACCTAATTACATGAGCTGAGGAAGGCAATGTGATTAAATAAGAGAAATGAGGGTGAGGCAGCATTCAGCTCTGCAACAGATTTGCTGAGACACTTTGGGCACATCACTTAACACTTCAGTGTCTCAGTTTGTTCACCCAATTGTAGAGAGACCCAATTTGGTAAGCCAGTTTGAAACCTGATACAAAGTGCAAAGTTTTATTACTTTCCAGAGAGAGATTACATTTCCTAAAAGGAACTTTAATCCAGAAAAGGTGTTCTGTTAAAGAAGGGACGTGGGGTGAGAATGGTTGATTCCAATTTTTTCCTATCTTTAAAAAATGCATAAAGTCGTCATGAGAAAATTGGTTTGCTTTTCAGGTTTTTTTCTATAATTTTTTTTTTCAAACCAGAGATATGAGGAATTTCATGTCTGGTCTTCCCTTACCAAAACCAGGACTTATTAGGGGTCTGAGATTTGTACTGTGGTCTCTCTCAGCCTTAAGGACAGTAGGTTAATTGAAGATGTCTTAATCTTTATTAAAGAAATGTCTTCTGGGCACTCGGGTGCCCCTGGGCACTCGGGTGCTTCTTGTGGACGCGTTGCTGCGAGCCTGGCTGCACTTGCTGCAGGCTGCCATCCGGGAAGTCCATCGGGGGGCTGTCAGTATCCAGGAGGCCCTGCGGGAGAGCTTCCACCCTGAGGGCCTCCCTGGTCTGCTTGTGCCTCATTCCTCCCTCACGTCCTTCCACTTACCCCTCCCTAACCCCCCTTCCTGATGTAAAATGAAATACATGTATTTTCATGAATACAAACTCTCTTTATTTAATAAAACTGAGGTGGGAGAATGAAACTCTGGTGAGACTGGGGAAAGGAGGTGGGAGAGGGGAGAAGAGAGGGTGGGGGGAGAGGGGGAAACCTGGCAGGAGGGAGCTGGAAGGGGGAAGCAAGGGAAAGAAGGGGGAGGGGAACCTCAGGGCTCAGGGTTGGGGGTCTCACCGGACCAACTTGATTTTCATGCAAACCTGCTCCTGGGTTCACATGTAGCCTTTGGTGGCTGGGCTGGCAACTATTCTACCATAGATGGCTGCGTTCCTCCGTCTAGTGCAGAGATCATGGACATTGGGGGCATCCCCCCCAAACCTGAATAAGGTCCTTCTCTGGGCCCTGGCAGGCTCCTGGGAGCTGGCAGACTGCTCCTGGGGAATGGTGGAGGGCTGGCTGCCAGTGGCTTGCTGGCTCATGTTTTGGGGCCACTGGGTCAGAGGCAGTGACTGTTGGCTCTGGGCTGGCAGGCTTGGAGCTGGCACAGGCACTGTGGCCAGAGTCAACCCCTTTAAGGGCTCCGGGAAGGGGGGAGGGAGAGGAGTGTTCTTGGTTGAGGCTGGAGTGGCCACCAGGGCACCCTGGAAAGGCTGGAGGCCCCTTATTTCGATATAAGTGTCTACACAGCACTTATTTCGAAATAGCTATTTTGAATTTGGCATTATTCCTCGTGGAATGAGGTTTACCAAATTCAAAATAAGCGCTCCGCTAATTTGAATTAATTTTGAAATAGCGGTTTGGCTGTGTAGACGCTAGTAAAGTTATTTTGAAATAACGGCTGTTATTTTGAAATAACTTTGCTGTGTAGACATATCCTAAGGGCATGTCTACACTAGGCAATTATTTTGAAATAATAACTCCCAAAATAACTATTTTGAAATAGTGTGTCCACACCACAGGGAAGCCTCAAAATTAGTCCAAGACAGGCTCTCTTAATGTGGATGTGCTACTTCAACTTGGAGCCCCAGGAAGCACAGGGGGGGAATTAATTTGAATGACTCTGGGGAGTAGTCATTTCGAAACAGCAGCAGTGGAGTGTCCACACTACTTCTATTTAAAAATAAATATTTCAAAATAAGTATTATTCCTCGTAGAAAGCAGGAGTTCTTATTTTAAAATAACCAGCCCCTAATTTTGAAATAATGGGCTTGGAAGTGTGGACGCTCTGCTTGTTATTCCAAAATAAGGGGGATTATTTTGAAATAACTCCGTAGTGTAGACCAGGGTTAAGGTGCCACAGGACTATTCATTGTTTTTTAAAAAAAATCAGGTAATTTATTAGTTATTAGTTGATATAAAAATGGACCTCATCCAAAAAATAATAAATAATGTGGAGAACTTTTTTTAATCTGTCAAGATTTTTTTCTCTATTCTACCCTAAAATATAACTGTATGATTTATAATAAGATTTTCTCTATTCTACCCTAAAATATAACTGTATGATTTATAATTCAAGATACCAATGTGGAAAGTAGAATTTGGAAACATGAAGGAAACTATTCTGATGCCCTGTTATCCCTTAAATTGTAATATCAGGTAAAAAAATAAAGCCAGCATTTAATGTAATAAAGTAATAGTGGGTTGAAGATATTAGAAATTTATGGTTTTCTGTTGAGCTTTTCATATAATGGTTTTTTGAAAATGGAGTTCTTTATTTTTTTCTTACACTTTTTAATGGTCTTAAAAGCCTCCAAGAGTCCCATCACTTCTGAGACTACACTGGCTAAGTGCAGAACAAAGCCACGGCAAAGGAGACATTCTGCTTTTGCCAAGCTCTGTCTGCCTTGCAAAGTTAAATATTATGTACTTGGAATAACATATGAGGCATGTGTGGCTGGGACAAGCTGTCAGTAAAGCTATAATAACATGATACAAGCTGAGGAGAACTCAAGCTCGCCTGTTTTAGATTCAAGTATTCAGCATATTATATCTCAGAGCATCAAAACAAGATTCTTATCCATGGGGCAATAAAGGAATAGGAGGCCCTCTTAGGTCTGAGACAAGTGAGATTACATGAGCTGTTAGAAGGTCTTTGGTTCAGACTCTACTCCAGTTAAACTCTTGCCTTTGTCCCCTGATTTTAAAAATCCAGTGTTTTAGAGAGTAGATCAAAGCTGTAGTTCAAAACCCTTCAGTCATAGCAATAACACTGGGCACTTTCCTCGCCTATTCACACCTGAAATTAGCCGTTATGTCAGAAATAATTATTCCCAGTGCTTAGAGCCAAATCCAAGTCCACTAGAGTCAATAGAAGTCTTTCCATCAGCTTAATGTGTTTTGAATCACTCTAGTCAAAGTGCAGTACAGAAAGAAAACCCAGTTCACTCTGCTGGACACATCTTTTCCTGAGAAAACACAGCTGATTTTTTGGGCTGTGCTGAAAGCCTCCCTGGGTGGAGGGCTTGTTACAACAGCCACGTGTGCTGCAGCCTTCCCTTGCAGGCCTTTTTCACTACCAGGAGGCTTCCCTCTTTCCTATGCCAGCAAGCAGAGTGTAATTTGGAATGGTGCAAACCTGAAGTCTTTCCCTGAGTTTTGTCTGTTTGTGCCTCCTTTTCAGCAGATGGCTATTGCTGGAACACTCCAACTTGGGTGGCATTGGCCTGGCGAAATCCAGGCTATAGATATAACACCATGTGGTTTCCTTCTGAACAAACATTCACCAAATCAAAACAGAATGTGTAGAAAACTGTCTTGAAAGAAAGTTGCTGCCAAACTCGTCAGAGAAAAAGGACTTAAATCCATGAAGAAACCACACGAACACTGCAGGCTCCCTGTTAGTGAGAGAAGATGAAGGAAACATCAGTGATCCCAGAGAAGAAAGACTAATGATCCACCATTTCAAACACAAAGTGTAAAACAAGAAACAAATCTTGACACAAGCCAGGTAATATTTACCCATTCTTTTTTTTTCTACCATTTAACATCTCTTCCCTATCCAGCATTTACCAATAGGTATAATCTTTCCATAAACATCCTCTGCTCATTTAATGTCCACTGAGTTTTGAAAATGAAAAAAGCATTCAGCTATTTAACTGTAATGCCTTTGAATTGTTCTTATCATTTCATGGCAGGATTCCAATGAGTGACCTGTAACTCTTTTATTTTCTTCATCTTTAGGTTTCTGATATTCTTGTACTAACTATACCAGCGTTGGTATGATGGTAAAATAACCATGTGTAATGGTGGCATGACATGTTCCATATATATAATAATGGCATTTACTTTTCATTTGCTAGAGCCTTAGAAGTAAATAATCCCTACAACACCCTTGTAAAGTAGATAATCTTATCCCTCTTAGCAGAGGGTGAATCCAGAGCATTTAAATTACTTTTTCAGAGGCATGTTGGTTTGGGGCCTTAGCAGATGTCAATGCCATGGTTAGAAACTGGAGTTGCTGGCTGCCACTGTAATATTCAGACACCTTGATCGCATGTATTGCGATCATAAAGATGTCTCATGAGTTACTCATAATGAAGTCTCGTGGACTTACTCATTGTCACCAGCAACTATATTGGCTAGAAACTAATGAACAGTATAACTGTGTCAGAGCCTGAGGTCTTGCCTCCACTACCCAGGAGATCGATGCTGCAGTGATCGATCTCCTGGGGTTCGATTTAGCGCGTGTAGAACCTGCTACATTGACTGCTGATCACACCCCTATTGACTCCAGCACAGCATCAGGTCACGAGGAGTAAGGGAAGTGGAAGGGAGAGTTTCTCCCATTGACCTCCCACAGTGGGGATGCCGTGGAAATTCAGCCTAAGCTACATTGACTCCAACTACGCTATTCATGTAGCTGGAGCTGCATATCTTACTTTGACTTTCTCCCCTAGTATAGACCTAACCTTTGTAGTGATTATATCGGGTTGGGCAATAATTTTCACAGGGGGGTCACTTCATGAATTGTATTATGTGGTCACGGGCCGACACTGAGCCCCCCGGTAAGAGGCGGGGCTTCAGATGGAAACAGTGAGATGGGGTGAGCTACAGAGATAGAGTATGTGAGTGTGAAAGACAGACATTCTATGTGTGAGAGGCAGACTTTATGACACAGATTGAGTGTGTGTGGCACAAAGACTGGGAGCTTGTGTGTGGTACTGTGTTTGTGACAGTGACTGTGTGTGTGGCACAGACTGTATGTGTGACAATGACGCAGACAGTATGTATACTGGCTGCTGCTGGGTAAGTTTCTGAACCCTGGTCTACACTAGGGAGTTATTTTGAAATAGCTCTTCTTATTTTCTCATAATAAACAGAGAGTCCACACTACCCACCCGTTTTTTCGAAATAATGGGATGGTTATTTTGAAATCTGTACTTCTGCTTTCCTTGGGGAAGAAGCTTATTTTGAAATAGTTATTTTGGGAGTTATTTCAAATTTCATTATTTCGAAATAATTTCCTAATGTAGACATGCTCTGAGAGAATCCACGTGCTCTTTAAGACAGGGGAAGCTGTCCTGCTCTGTTATCTCCCACCTTCCCAGCTCTGCAGAGATGAAGTATGGGGGGAGGGGGGAAAGTGTGTGTGTGTGTGAGAGAGAGAGAGAGCTCTGAAATCTTAGAAACTGTGCACTGCCTCTTAAGACAGGCACTTCTCTGAGTCACTTACCATCTAGCTTCAGATTGGAGCAGCTCCGCTGGGTGTCTCCCCTTCCCCGACCCCTGCTCTGCAGAGCTGGGGTACAGGGATAGGGGGACACCCTGACTTCAGCACTCCCCTCTGCCCTCCCCTCTGCACAGATAGCAAGAGAATCCTGGGAGCAGTTTGGCTGCAGGATGGAGCAAGATGGGAGAGGATCAGCAGAACATATGCTGCTGGCTAGCATGTGTATGCACACTCGGCCAATCAGCTGGGCAGGCCAGAGAGAAATGCTTAGCAGGCCAGATCCTGCTCCCAGGTTGCATTTTACCCACTCCTAGATTACAACATAACATCAGCCCACACGAGAAAGGAGATTAGAAACCTTCATGTCTGCCTTGCTCGTTGCCCAAAAATTTGATTTGTGTTCAGGGCACCTGTTTTCAACCTTGGTTTGTTCTCTTTTCTGCTGAGGTACTTTCTCACTGATGATAGTTTCTGCAAATATATAGTCAATGGGCTCTAGTCAGCATGGTATTATGAACTCTGAGTCTTCAGGACAGAGTGGAGAAGAGTCTCCGCATGTTCTGAAGACCAAAGAGCATAATTGCCAAAACAAGGGACAAGAGAATGCCAATTCTGGTATGTTTACACTGCACGTGGGAGCGAGCACACTAAAAACAGCACTGTGGTTGTTGCAGCTCAAGCTTTTGAGCCTACCTGACCTCTTGGAGCCAGAGGATTCACACTGCTATTTTTGGTGTGCTAGCTTGAGCCCTGCTGGTACGAGTCTCTCTGCCCACGCTATGTTCTTTTGCCCTGAAGACCACTTCACATAGACATGTGTGAAGCAAGTATTTATTGAAAAAGGAGGCGAGCCTGGTGTGTTTTTTCATAAATTGCTACTATGTTTTATGTATAGTTCCTCTTAAACTGCAAAGGGTATTTAAAGTCAGCCTCTGAGACACCTCTGTGGCAAAACCAGTGTTTTCTCTGAGCCTGCCCATTTGAGTTTGTGCTAATTTGTCACTTTAACCAACTATTAAGCAGTAAACATTAAATGTTCATCATAAGCGTGATCTTCCTGAGACAAAAGGCATTTAACATGTGACAGTCATAAAAAACAACCAGCCAAGCAATCGGAAAGGGAAAACCTTATGATTAATAAAAAAGCAGTTTAGCACATTTGATGAATATTACCAGCCAAGCACTCTTTCAATTCTATGAGACGAGGGGAAACAAGTAGATGATTCAAACAGTGAGAATGGATGAGAATCATGCCAGGCTGTGTGAGTGGGAAGCATGGAGTAAGTAATGTTGATCCTTGTTTGTTCGCTTTCCTATTCTGTATGCTGAAATACCCTCCTGAGCGGAAATGGCAGCCAGCAAAGGAGCTCATAGGAACATGGCTCAGACCATGGATGTTTGGATAGTAGTGCAAATATAGGGCCTTCTACAGATAATCCTGGCCTCCATCCAATTACCCCAAGACCTTTGAACAATGTGGGCTGAACCCCCAGGTTATTCTGAAGAGGATGCATTGAGTAGTGGGAAATGACGTCAGATCTCAAAGTTTTCAATCCCAAATGCAGGGCTGGCCCATGTAAGGAACTCTTTTTCTCTGTTTATGTCTACTATGGAAAATCTTCATTAACTGTATGCTGAGCTAATAACTTTTAATCTGAGTTGTGGGCATCTGGCTATGTGTTAGATTATATTAAGACCTCAAAGATTTGTCACATATTTCAATTGGGGGTCTTTGCTGCTCCATGTAGTATGCAGATTTATTTTTCCATTTCCTTTGTAACGTGGTTAGGTATGATTCTATTGCAAAGTTTCTCAAAGTGAGAGTTTTTGCCCTTTTAAAAATCTGAGTGGTCCTGCCTCTTGTGAAAGGGAGGATGATTAGATTGACTCGCTAACAAATTAGATGAAGGGGAAATTAACAGTTGTAATAAAAGATTTGTGTCTCTGACTGCTGCTTTTATCTCTTATCTCTGTGTGTTTAGGATGTGAAATGTTGTGATAGCTGTCAATACACTGAGGCTGCATCTAGACTGGCATGATTTTCCGCAAATGCTTTTAACGGAAAACTTTTCCGTTAAAAGCATTTGCGGAAAAGAGTGTCTAGATTGGCACGGACGCTTTTCCACAAAAGCACTTTTTGCAGAAAAGCGTACCTGGCCAATCTAGACGCGCTTTTGCGCAAGAAAGCCCCGATCGCCATTTTAGCCATCGGGGCTTTTTTGCGCAAAACAATTCTGGGTTGTCTACACTGGCCCTCTTGCGCAAAAGCATTTGCGCAAGAGGGCTTTTGCCTGAACGGGAGCGTCATAGTATTTGCGCAAGAACACTGATGATCATACATTAGATCATCAGTGTTCTTGTGCAAATTCAAGCGGCCAGTGTAGACAGCTGGCAAGTTTTTCTGGAAAAGCGGCTGATTTTCCAGAAAAACTGGCCAGTCTAGACACAGCCTGAATGTAAATTAAGATAAAACTGACAGTCATGGCTGCTTTTTGTCCTGATATATTTTCCCTCATGAGCATGAAGAACATCTTCAGCCTTTTCAGGGTTTATATAAAAAGTGACACTTTATATACACATTGTCTATACAACTACTTTTACAATGCTAGCTCAAGCCCTGTTAGACCATGTCTGTCAACATAGGCTAGCATGCTTGCTCTCACTTACTTTTGTAACATTCTCAGCCTAAAATACCTTCTAGAATCTAAAGGCATCTGAAAACCAAGCTTCTTTGATTTTGAGTAGGTCTGGTTGGAATAGATGGCAAACTTTTGTTCTGTCAAATGTATTATTTTTGACGAAAACATCATTGAAGGGGTTTTTTTTTTTTGTTGTTTTTTGCTTTTTTAGTTTAGGGATATCTAGTCAGAGGCTATGTGAGAGGCACTCTTGCTATATAGCATGTACCAGCCTGAGAAATGCAAGTTCATATCACTCCCCTGCTCATTTCAGAGTGAACTAGGTCTGGGGTAAAAAACTCTGCTCTGAATTGGGCACAGACCCAGGTTCTCTTTCATCTCAGGCCTCCTGCCCTCAAAAAACTCAGCTTTTGCTATGAAACTGGAATTTTTAGAACAATTCTGTTCTCTCAAAAACATTCAAAAGTCTTTGGTCTTGTTCCAATGCAGAATAAAAACAAATCTCAAAACTTTGAAAGTTGCCATAAAGGGGAATTATGATCTACTGGATTGGACACACTTGGTTGTGATCCTCCCAAGATATAACAAGCTGAACAGATCCTAGTTTTAAGAAGCTTGCAAGCTGCAGCTATCAGCCCCTTAAGTTCTCCATGGCACTAACACATAGGTTAGGGAGCTCACAGCTAATGCACTGGAGCTTAGTAAATAATATACACTTGGCATCTAGAATCAAGAACAATTTGGTGCTTCTAAAAACGTCTTTAGCAAACTGACTGTTCAAAGCTACCCGAAGCACGGTACCTGTTTTTCTTTGTGTGACAGCTGGAGTCACTAGTTGATACTGTTGCACATGGTCTACAAGTTCAATTTCTTGATTTGTGAGCAGTGCATAGCTTTGAAGAAATGCTGCTTTGTTTCATGATGCAGATTGTTTTTGAAAGAGCTGCAGCAAGTAGCAAGCAAGTTTATTCCATCTTAATATCTCTAACAAGAGTAAATTTTTGAGACAGGGTTGTTCCCTGGGAAACAGGACCTCTAGTGTAAAATATCTTTCCCTAAGAATATACCCAGATCTGTGTCATTAAGGTCTGTTCCAGTGGGAAGCTGGCCTTAATAGTCCTGGACATTTGCTCTCACTTGGCAAAGAGAAAACAGTAGTATGGTTCAGTACAAAGATCCCAAGAGGTTCAGAGACCCATTGTGTTACACATTGTACTAACACAGAGTAAGAAAGTCTCTGTTGCACGGGTTTTATGATCTAAAACAATGAAAGCAGATAAAGGGAAAGGATGCAGGAAAAAAAGCATACAAGTAAAGTGGTCTGGAGGTGGATATGGCTCCGGTCTCATTAATTCTGTATTTTGTTTTCCTCTACCTTCCATTTCCCTTTCCTTTAGGCCCCAAGACAGGAATATAGAGCAGAAGAGATCTGGGAAAGTATGTTGTTAAGAAGTGAAATCACCTAATGCTTTGAACTCTTTTTCTCTAAAATATGACTCACAGTAAGTTTCTACCCTGCAATAACTTCGTATGGATAAGGCTGGTGTTCGTGAAAGGTAAAGTCAGGTGTGTGCAGAGGAAGGAGGTCACATGAATCAGGCAAACTAGATTTAGGTTAAAATGTGGAGGAACTTGCATTTTTTCTTAATGGAGTTGTAAACACCCACACTCTCAGATTTGGGGTTATAAATTAACCACACATTCTCAAATGAATCCTTCATTTGCTCAGATCCTTCAATACTGTGTGCTATATAAGTAACTAGGTGTCTCATTTTATCATCTTCATCATCTCAGCTGCCCTTACAAGTTGCCACCACTGTCCTCATTTCCCTATGAAAACTGTCCTTTTTTTTTTTTTAAGAGAGACTCACTGAGGCCATATGGTTATTTAAGGGAGCTGGCAGCTTCTAGTGATCACTTAAATAAAAAGGTGTTTTCGTTTTTTTGGGTTTTTTTTGCCATGGGCATTTAGCAAACAGGTTAAAATACAAGGTGTCTTATCCCCATTTGGACCTGCTTCTGTGACATATTAAGTACTCTCAGTTTCGGGTGAACTCAGTGAGGGAGCTGAGCATACACTTGCAGCTACGTCTAAATTACGATCCTCTTCCACAAGAGGAAATGCAAATGGAGCGCTCATTTGCATATGTGATGCTCTCATTTGCATTTCCTCCTCGGATCCCTTTTGCACAAGAGGTTTTTGTGCCAAAAGCACAGTGTAGATGGCTCCTTTTTGCACAAAAGGGGGGGTGTTGCGCAAAAAGGAGCCATCTACACAGTGCTTTTTTGAGCAAAAACCTCTTGTGCATAAGGGATTTGAGGAGGAAATGCAAATGAGAGCACAACATATGCAAATGAGCTCTCCATTTGTATTTCCTCTTATGGAAGAGGATCGTAGTATAGACGTAGGCTGTCAGGAGGCACTCTGCACCTTTCAGGATGCATCTGTTTGCTGCTAATTTGTGTGTTGTAATGTAATAAAAATGTTATTTCAGGGCCTGGGCTCAGTATTTTCTCAAAACAGAAGACAGGCTAATAGTCTCAAGACAGTTGTGTGTGTCAGTGTATTTCACAGACTGCTAGGCCTATCAGTCACAATAAAATCCAGATTTAGTAGTAGAACTTACTTCTCCCTGGGGGTTTTCAAGAGAATTGTGTAAAATACTGATCAACTGCAGATTAAGTAAGATAAAGAGAGGTGTTCCATCTATAAATCAGAATAGTATAAATCACAGATTTCCTGTGGTCCATAACCCTCCCCCTGAAAAAAACAAAAACACCCCCCCCCCCACACACACACACATCTCTTTAGGAACAGAGAAATATTCTGATTGGTACAACTGTATGAGTGGGAACGTTGTAATATTAATTCAGCCCATGCCAGTGAGTGCAAAGATGAAAGGAAAACTGCTTGCTAAACTCTTACATTTCAGATCAGACTGTAATATTTGAAACCCTTAATACCTCTGAGCCCAACCCAAATTAAAATAATGTGCCATTTTTTCCCTGTAGCTCAGCTTAAATGCATCTGTTCTTGGACTGTGGAATATGTGACTTAGGTGGCAGTGGAAGAATTGCTGGTTTGTCACAGCTGCAACATGGTAGTCGGCTCTTTGTGTGGTCCTGTGAGAGAAGCTTTTCTATGCGCCTCCACAGCTGTGCTGTGGTGTGTGGGTGAAGGTGAACACAGGGGACATCATTCTTTCTGTGCTGTTCCATGCTGAATAGCAAAGGGGGGAGGCTATGAGCCGTAGGTTCAAAGGCCAAATTGTTCCCACTGGGCTGAAAAAAGGGTTTAAAAAAAAGACAAAGCAATTGTTCACTTTCAGGTTCTCTAGAAAAGACAGAGGCTACTACACTAATGAATTATTCATTCTTGCATTCTGTGCTATGCTGATAACTGTACTTGAGCAATAAGCTGTATATTTTCCAATGCTTAAAGAAATGTAATGCATTTCCTATCTTGGCTTTATTACTAAAGCTAATGCTGAATCAAATGGAAACTATCTTATGATGGCTTTAGTGTTACAGAAAAGAACCAAAATAGCATTTCAGCTAGTGATGATTAAATTTTATTTGTATGGAATATGTGTGTGTGTGTGTGTGTGTGTTTAATGCAAATACATGGGCGTGCATGTATTTGGTACTCACATATCTTGAAGGAACATCTAAATGAATATAGGGCTCTTTGTTCAAACTATAATGCAGAAATGCCAACTCTGGGCATTCAGCTTCCTGCACCAGAATGCATTTCCCTTAAGACTAAAGCAGGGTGAGTAATGTGAAAATATTTTTGTGAATATTTGTTGTGTTTTACTTAATGAATTTATTTTGACTGTATTTGCATCCCTTTTAAAATGCACTTGCTATTAATATTTCTAGCAGTTGAATTTGCTGCCTGGAATGCTTACAAAAACTTTTTTTTTTTCAAGAAACATTTGAGGATATTCATGGAACGTGAATTTTGAATTCCTGAACATTTGCGCTCATCCCAGAAACTGCATCCCTGCTCAGGGAACAGAAATGTATCATATCTTATGTTTCCAATCAAAACTATTCAACACAGGTCAAATTTCAATTAGACATCTAAACTTCAGAACAAGATGATTGCAAGTAATCTATAGGTCCAGAATGATTACCAATAGGTGTATGGTGGTGTTTCTCAAAGTGGTCCACAAAAACACTTTCAGAAACCTGTTAACTGGCTGCGCTGGTTTATTTACTTACCAGTGCCGTGACCACGGAGTTTTGCGGCGCCTATTGGCTCCGTTTCACCACTTTGAGAAACCCTGGTGTATCGTGATTCATGTCAAATAATTACTAAAAGTAAATTAATTGTTAAATTGTCAGCTGTTAAAATTTTTTACTTGACCCAGCTCTATATGAAACTGTTCATGAAATTCACTCCTTCAGTCCTAGGAACTGATTCTCAAAACAAATTACTAGGGATGAAGGAAAAAAAAGTGATAATTTATCCAGCAGATTTAAACTCTGAATCTGCTCAAGCTTTGTCCATAAGCAGATTGTGCTGTCTTTGAATTTATTCATTTTAATACCATTGAGCGATCGATCATACCTCTGGAAGTGATGCCTCTGGAAGTAGTTCAGAAATGTGGGCTAATTGGTATTGTCTCGATAAGTAACATGGTATAATTTCTGTTCCTGATTGGATGGTGGATGTGCAAGCATTGATAGTAATACTTATTTTAAAACATGTAGCTTTGAAATTTGCTTTCCAGTAATTGTTTCAGCCAGCAAAACTCAGTTGTACAAATTTTCTCAGAAAGTGAACATACATGACGCACAAGCAAATCTGTTCCTTTTTTGGAAAAAAAATATCAAACATTTCAAGTCACCTACTGCATGAGCAACAATTTAGCCTGACCCTAAATGTGGATAATGCATTTGAATGCATACCCCAAATGACCTTCTAACATAGTACTCCATACAACTGTGCAGTCGGAAAAGTTTCCATTTTTGTGTTTTGCTTTCAACTTCAGAATACATGTATTTAATGCCTCCAAGGAACAATTTGAAGTCCTGTGAATGCTAGAGTAGTGTACAGGAGGTTGATAATGGACCTGTTTTTAAGGACCCTGTACTGGGGCGGCTGACCCACTTTCCTGTGGGAAGGGTTATAGCAGGCAGAGTGGCTGCACAGATGCCCTAGTCAATGAAGGGAAGGCTTATTAGGAGTCAATAAAGAGAAAGCTTGCTGCAGCAGCCCAGATTTAAAGGAGAAGGCAGTCTCTCCCTGGAGGGCATGGGCAGTCTCTTTAGGACTGCCTACCTGAAGAGAAGCACCTTGTATGGAGAAGTGCTGGGCAGAAGAGAGAGCTCCAGCCTGATAACAGCCAGAGAGCTCCAGCCTGATAACAGCCAGACTGGACACCTGACACAAAAGGCCAAGAGGGCGCAAGGGCTACAGGGAAGTTGCCCAGGGAAGGCAGGCAGTAGCAGGGACCTGAGGAGGGCAGTAGGCAGCTACCACACAAGTGTTCCTGGTCTGGGCCTGGTGAGCGGGCCTGCTACCCCCCACATATTTGCTGCACTGGCTGCTGAAGGAAGTGGCTAGCAAAGGACTGCAGTTCGCCTTTGAGGGAGGGGCTAGACTAAAAGCTGCAATTCACCACTGCAGAATGGGGCCTGACTGAGGGCTACCAAGGGAAGAACAAAATTAGGGCACAACCAGAGAGCAGTGACCTGAAGAAGATGCCACACTATAGGAGCAATGTGGATCCAAAATCTATAGGAGGTGAAAACAGCAGATTGACAACCGGACACCCAGAGCTGGTCTTAGGGGCGGGCGAGCCAGGCAGTCACCCGGGGCTGCCATTTTCAAGGGGCTGCCAACAGAGCCGGTCTTAGGGGAGGACCACAACTGCATTGCGGCCCGACCTCCCGAATCCTTCCTCCAGGTTTCCCTGTTTTGTTTTGGGTTTTTTTTGCTTGATAAATTCCCCCCCACCCCCTTTTTTTTAACTTGATGCTTGGGGCCGCCAATTGGTTAGGACCGGCCCTGGAGACACCATTCAAGGGCAGCAAAGTCAACTGCTGAACTAAGTCCCAGAACAACCATCAAGAGGTACACTGTTACAGACATCCATAAAGAGGGCCCTGCAAATTTAAAACTAATAACTAGATTTTTTTTTTCTGGTAATTGATTATTGTGGAAATGACCTGTGCAATGAGGTTTTGGCATTAGATGGAATTTTGAGGTCTCCTGAATAATTTTCTTTCTTTGTATGCTACTTCCTTTGATTTAACAGTTGTTAAGTGAAAACAGTGTAAGTACACAGTATTGCAATGCTCAAACCAAAAGTTGAATGGTGGAAAAATCAGGACATTGAGGTAACCTGTTAAGGGAAAACAAAATTAGATGAATAAACATACCTAAATTTCCCACACTAATTAAGCTATGTGAGGGCATCATTCTGGATACAAATAAGTATAAACTGGCATTTAAAGTGTTTTATGGACCCTGCACAATCCTTTGTCTGATTTTTGGTATGGTGATGTCCCAGAATGCATCATACTGAAACATCAAAAAAATTATTTTTACAGCACTCAGAAGCATGCTAAGGGTTTTATAGAAACCACCCATCTCAGTATTAGCATTCAGTTAGCCCATAGGAGGGAATAGTATAAAGATTTCTTAATTCCCAGACCAGTGCTTTTGCCACTAAAATTAAATATTTTGAAAGATTCTGATGCAGTATCAGAGAAAGTATTGTCTGTTGTAGTAAGATAAATACCTTGAAAGGATGGTATTTTTTTATGCATAAACTCTCTGATGGGCTGTATTATATCTTGTTATCAATGTACAGGTGACAAGACAGCACATGCATTTTGCCACCCAACTAAGTAATATTCATGTGAGGTCCACACATGTATGCATGGTATAATTTCATTCAGCAGTGCTTTGAGCTAAATGTAACATGCAAGGTTTTGTTAGTAATTTAGCGTAGAAACTTCCATTTTTATTATTGATGATACTGCATCATTATTAATTAGTGGCTAATTATTGGAGTGTGATCTTATGTCCATGATGATGTGAGAAAAAAATTACTAAAACAGAGATTAAACAGACATGCTGACTGACATGCAGGAGATGCATGAACTGAACACCTTCACCCTAATCAATTTTTTTTTAAATTATTTCTACCAGTACAATGTTAGAAACTTGGGAATTTTAACATAGAAACTTTTAGAATTCTTTTTTTAAGTAGAGTCCCTTGGCTGCTCCTTTTTTAACCAAAGAAGAACTTCTAGGCAATAACGGACAATGTACATATATAATAATTGCTTACTCGTAAAAAAAGAAAACTCATGTTTCTATTTGTGAACTAAAACTGGGGTTTAAGCAGATTGTCCTTTTTTATATTATCCACGTTTTCCCTTTAGCTAGTGGTCTTCAGCATTCCTGCCTCTTCTTTCAAAAATTAGACATTTGGATGTGAGAATAGCCTATGTGGGTTTGCCTATTGGAATTCCAAACATACTTAGGATGACCAGATAGCAAGTGTGAAAAATTGGGATACTTTCTGGGGAGGAGGAGAAGGGGTTTTGTGTGTGTGTGTGTGTGTTTGCGCGCGCGCGTGTGCATGTTGACAAAGCCCCTAATATCGAGATGATCCTGATAATATCAGGATGTCTAGTCACCCTAAAAGCACTCAGCATCAGCCTAACTCCACTTCCATTCCAGACCATGATAAAACTCGCATTGACTTGAATAGGAACATAATTAGTCACTGAGCACTCTTGGGCTATGTCTACACAGCTTCCCTCTTCCGCAAAAGCCTATGCAAATGAAGTGTGAATTATCATATTGCCGCACTTCATCTGCATAATTAATTAGGAGCTGCTTTTGCGCAAGAGGTTTTTGCGCAAGAGCCGTTCTTCCTGAATATGCTAATCCGCATTTCATTTGCAAAGGCTTTTGTGGAAGAGGGAAACTGTGTAGACGTAGCCTCCAAGCTTCCACCCTTAGTCAATACCAACCAAACCTTTAGCAGGTGGATAAATTAAATGAGTTTGGCAACCAGTTCCAAATGAACCAGTGCCCAAAGCACAAAAGCTGTATTCACTTATTAGCTCCTTTTATTGGAAGCCTCAACAGTGGAGCTTGCAGATGGAACTGAATGGTCCATGAAGAATGAACTAGTCTCTGAGTTCATCAGACATGAAGCACATCAGCAGGAATGTGTGGAAATGAAGCTCTAATTCTGTGCTGTACCTGCTTTGTGACTAGAGAACTTAATTATCTTTCTCTAGGGCTACATCTAGACTGGCATGATTTTCCGCAAATGCTTTTTAACGGAAAAGTTTTCTGTTAAAAGCATTTGCGCAAGAGAGCGTCTAGATTGGCACAGACACTTTTGCGCAAAAGCACTTTTTGCGCAAAAGCGTCCGTGGCCAATCTAGACGCGCTTTTGCGCAAGAAAGCCCCGATCGCCATTTTAGCCATCGGGGCTTTTTTGCGCAAAACAAAACTGAGCTGTCTACACTGGCCCTTTTGCGCAAAAGGACTTTTGCCCGAACGGGAGCGTCAAAGTATTTGCGCAAGAAGCACTGATTTCTTACATTAGAACGTCAGTGCTCTTGCGCAAATTCAAGCAGCCAGTGTAGACAGCTGGCAAGTTTTTGCGCAAAAGCAGCCGCTGTCTAGACACAGCCCAGCAGTTCAGAACCCTTCTCATGCAGCACAGAAACAAAACCATTGTCTAAGCCACACTGTTCCTAGTCAAGAGAAACCCCTGGGTATTGATGAGAAAAGTATAACAGTTACTGTGATGGTTAACCATTTATTCTTAAAGCAGACCAATCTTCAATATACTTCCCACCCTCTGGGCTGAACTACTGCACTGCACTAAACTACGAATTGTAATGCATACATCACACAGCATTCTACTTCCTAATGGGAGAGGGCAAGCTAAAGACAGTCTATCTTGCTTCTACTTAATTCCATCCATTGAAACTCTACTCCATTCGGGACATATTTTAAGATGCTGGGTCTGAACTTGAAAGCACTGAATGTGCTTAACATGAGCCAAAATAGATGTCTTTGTTGTTTTATATATTAGATAAGCCTTGAATAAAAATAAATAAATAAAATTGGATAACAAGTAATAACTGCTTCAGGCACTAGCATTTTGCCTGAATTCTATGAAAGTTCTGTTGTTTTGGAAACCTCCATAATTTATGGACCAAAAATGATGTTGGTTAATACATGAATATGTAAAGAGAGGCAGACATCCAGTGTGGCACATTTAAGCAATTCTCCTTTATGACAAAAAAATAAATCATTGGAGAACTGGGATACAAGATAAATTAGCAAATGTAAATCTTAGTGGTTAGGTTTTTAAAAAGGGCTCTGAATAGACCATTAACTTAAAACATATTTTACAGCATTATTATCAATTTTATTACAGTTATTGTACTGTGATTTAGGTTTGAAAATTCTGGAGGTCTGGTGGAAATTATGAAGAAATGTCTGGTAAATAGCTGTGTTTCTGTAGTGATGATGGCATGAGAGCAGTAATATGCTATTATATCGATGTATCACAGAGAAGCATTTTGGAAACATCTAATAATAATTAAAGTTTTCTTTTCAATTCAAAAATTAATGTTCCACAGGCTAAAGCCTCAAATCTGCAGTCAGTCTTTATTCATAGGATCAGAATTTAGGACTAGAAGATCATCAAGTCCAGTTCCCTGCACTCATGGCAGGACCAAACACCTTCTAGACCATCCCCGTTTGTCTAATCTGCTCTTAAAAACTTTCCAGTGAAATCTTTTCATCTGATAAAGACTGAGTAAAAAACAGAATTAAAGACTCTAGCTTTGGTCTTTTTCTGGTTTTGGTGATACACAGGTGGCCCTACTGAAGTCAGTCTCTATGCAGATACTTGTGGGGTTACACAGATTTAATTGGGATGAGATCTTGCCCTTTTGTGAAATGATTTTACTACCACACCCTGTGACTAGGTTTACTCCTTTTTGGAATGCCAGTTGCTACTGCTACTATAATACTATTCTATTCCAGCTCTTATCGTCTGACGCTCTCCCATGAAAGAGTGGATGAAAGAGGCCAAGATAGTGGGAGATGAAAGATAGGTCAATATAGCCCAGTGGAGGATTATTTGAAGAAAGTTTTCAGTCTCTGGGGCTATGTCTAGACTACGAGGGTTTTCTGGGATACCTCTGGTATTCTGGAAAAACTCTGCCACGTCCAGGGAACGCATCTGCTCTTCCACTTTTTTTTGCAGAAGAGCAGATGTGTTCTTTTGGAAGCCCTGTCTTCCTCCTCCCATGAGGAAGAAGGGTTCTTCCAAAAGAGTGGTTTTTTTACTAAATTTGGCCCAGTGTAGATGGGCCAAATTTTGGAAACGGCTCTTCTGGAAAAACTATCGGAAAAAGGTACGCAAATTGCGGAGTGCAATTTGCGTAACTTTTTCTGATAAAGCCCTGTGTAGTGTAGACATAGCCTGGATGAGAGTGTCCATCCTGACAGCAATCTGAAGGCAACTTACTTCATTTAGTTAGAAGTGACTTTCCCATAAGGATGATGGCCGAGGAGGGGTTTTTTGTTAGTTTTTTCCCCCTTCTTTTGCTAACTTCTCCTCTCACTTGTATTCTTTATTCTGCTTGCTGACTTTTGCTGCTTCAAGCCCACTGATGCACAGCACCTACTTCTCTCAGTAATAAATAGGATACATATTTCTGCTGACACAGTTCAGAACTACAACATGTGACAAATGCACCTGTAAGAGAGATTGGCAGATGGAAAAGGATGTTTTGTGACTTAGACACAAGACTGGAACTTGGGAAAGCCACATTTTTGTTCCTGACTGTGCTACATATTTGGCACAGCGTGAACCAGTTCAGTTTTCCAGGTTGTAAAATGGGGATGTTTGTACAGAATGTTATGTGACTTGATTAATGTTTGTATTTTTCACCCAAGGAACTGAATGTGTTGTGACATTTAAGGATACTGTACTCAGCCAAACACACGTGCAAAAGAATTCTCTTCTGTATAGGTTCTTATTCACCCTCTTTGTTGCAGTTTTGAGCATCTTCTAGTAGTACTATAAGCATATTGACTGGCTTCACATGTGATTCATATCCTCTCTTTAGGATGAGAATTGTATGTCCAATGGAGTGTTCTGTTTTGGTCGGGATTTGGTTTGGTTTTTTCACTTTTTTTTAAACATACACATGCCCATTTAAACTACCATACAACACCACATAAAATGAGAAGTTAGAATACCAGTAATCAGAATATAAGTTCCCAGCCACTGAAAGGAGACTATTTTTATTATGGAAGACTATGCCTAGAGTCAGTTGATCAACAGCTCTAGATGTATCTGGTTGCCCTGCACCATGGTATCTGTATTGTGAGTGTGAAGGATATTCCCTGCCCCTCATAATGTGTTTTGGAAAAAAATTAAAAATGTAACCAGAGCCTAATATCTAGCATAGATGCTATGTGTCAGCCCCAGGAGCAGTGCTGAGCAGTGTGGGATAAGAGCATCCATCTACATTCACAGGGTGCACTGTGCAAGGCACATGGCATGAAGAAGCTAAACAGCATTGCACCTGAAACAGGGTGGCCAGTGTGGATGGATGCTGTGTAGCAGTGTATGCAGCAATTGTGCAGTTAATGAGTAAATGCCAATTCCGAGGGGACCAACAGATTTGCCGGGCCCCTGGGCAAGGTGGACAGGGCCCAGCCTCTCAAAGGGGCGGTGCTGGGGCAGCCAACCCTGCCAGTGCCTGGAACATGGTGTGCTGGCCCCCACATTCCCAGTCAACTCTGAGAGCTGCCTGCAGCACACCATGCAGTGCTCCAGAACCAATTTAAAGGGCATGGGACTACACCTGCTGCTACAGTGGCAGCAGTGGCAACCGGGAGCACCAGGCCCTTTTGAATTGTTGGGCATGGGGCAACTTCCCCATTTGTGCCCCCTGTTTGAGGGCCTGTGCCTATTAGTATAACCCATAAATGTTCCCTTTTCACCTAGGAGCTGCTTCTTTTGAGAATCCCTGAGACTAACCATAGACTTCAGCGATAGGTTTAACATAGTCACCACTAATAAATCAGGATTTTTCAACAGTTCCTATGCACTACTATGAGACATATTACAGTTCACATCTACTTTTCTAAGCTGAGGATGAAAACTGCAGTAGCTGTAATTTTTTTGTCAAACACTGACTTTTTTTAATGGCGACCACTTTACAACAGAAAATTCTGGTTTTATCTGCCGTTAGCAATGATGTTTGGTGCTTTGGAGGAAGAGAGAGAAATGTTTGCAGTTTAATTTCAGAACAGCTTGAAAGGTCAGAAAAGGAAGGCCAAAGCAAAGGTGTGGGGGTGCACCTGCGGGTGGATGGGAGTCTTTGAATTGTAGCAGCAATAGTTACCAGATTAACAGGGTGCCAGAATAACGTAGCTATTCCTTCCTTGAAATCAAAATTTGAATCAATGACAAATGGATCACTTTTTACATTTATTTTGAACAACTTTTACTGTTCGATGCATTTGTGTTTAAGTAATCTAAAGAAGCTCTCTTTTTATTTAGTTTTAAATTTGATACTGTTCTAGAATTTTGAGATGAATAATATTCCTTTCCCTAAATTGAAACCAGTTGCATTTAATAATTCACATGCTGTTTAAAGAAAAATCATGACTACTTGTCACTAATTGAGAAGGGATTATCTACATTTCCATCAATATTATGGCATCCTGCTATCTGTTAGATCTTGCTGCTGCAATTCTACCCTCTCTCCCCACAGCTTCTATTTCTGACCTTTCAAGTAGTACTAAAATCAAATTGCAAAATCCTGCTTTTTCTGTCTCTGCAGTTTCCAAAAGGAGTTTATAATGACAGACAAAAATTCCAGTTTTCACTAGTGCATATGTCACTAAAAGAAGTGGCAGCCTCAAGGGCATTCAAAACAACTGCCTGCATTGGAACATCTATGTGGAAAAGCGGCGAGGAGTCCTGTGGCACCTTATAGTCTAACCGAAGTGTTGGAGCATAAGCTTTCGTGGGCAAAGACCCATTTTGTCAGATGAAGCTTTCCCATGAAAGCTTATGCCCAAATAAATGTTAGTCATTAAGGTGCCAGAGGGCATCTAGTACAGGGCTACTCAATACACGGCCCGCAGCCCATTTGTTTGCAGACTGCTGTGCAGGTTTGGATTTACGTGGGGCTCAGCACATAGCCCGCAGGTGGGATCCTATGAACATGGCCTCCACTGGGAACATGCTCCAAAATGGCAAGGCGTCTCCCAGGCGGGGTGAGCATAGAAAGACGCAAGCGAATGAGCAGGCTGGAATAGATGGGTACAGGGTGTCGGCGTTTCTAGCCCTCAGAGAGGAGGTGCCGGGAGCTCTGGGGCATTGTGGGAAGTGCTTTGTATTTGTGCCCATCAGTGTGAAAGAAACTATTTGCATATATATTTGCATGTATATGCAACCACACTTAAGTTGCGGCCCTCGGCATGTGCTGTGAGTATCATTTTGGCCCCCGGGGCTTCCAAAGTTGAGTAGCCCTAATCTAGTATGACCTCTTGCATAACACAACTGTTTAGAACTTTAACCACTCACTCCTGCATCAAGCCCAATAGACTATATTTAAACTTGGGTATATCTTTTAGAAAGATATTTCCAGTGATAGAGCATCTACCATTTCTGTTGGTAGTCAGCTACCAGTGGAGCTGACAGCCACTGTGGGCCCTGCGGTAAGGTGGGAGGGGGGCCCAGCTCCATGCCACCAGAAGAAGTGGGGCCAAGGGCAGTCAGCCCTTAGCACTGCCCAGACCAGGAAACTGGGCTCTCCCCCAGCCCTCAGATGGTGGCCAGGAGTTCTGGGTCCCTTTGAAACACCGGGCCCCTATGCAATTGTCCCCTTACCCCCGTGGACAGACCTATCAGTTACAATAGTTAATTACACATAGTGTTTAATATTTACGCCTTATTCCAGTCTACCAGTCTGCTGCAACCGATGATTTAGTTCAATGGGGAAAGGTGTCTGACTGGTATCCTCTCTTTGTACTGAAGTGAAATGTTAAAGCTTTAGTTTTATTAGTGAGAAATCTCTGCTTAAAAAAATAACCCCATAACTGCCTGCCTTCTTTTTCGGCACTCTAATCTAGTCTCATCTGAGCTTTCGAATGCTTTGAAAAATCCTCATTAAAACAAAAAATAGAATCCCTTTTATTTCTACAGTTCAACTAAGTCAGTGACTTAACAACAATAAACCATGAGTTTATATGTCTCAAACAACCTTCAGAGATCAATCCAGTCTATCAACCATTAGAAGCTGGCCAACCCTGAAAGCTCAATCATTTAGTATTGAGGATCATGTATAGCTTCATTGAATTCAGCATCACCATTTGCTAAGCCACGGGGTAGAAAGTACAAGATAGCATATTAAAAT
The DNA here is from genome assembly GCA_032595735.1 of Pelochelys cantorii. Lineage (NCBI taxonomy): Eukaryota > Metazoa > Chordata > Testudines > Trionychidae > Pelochelys > Pelochelys cantorii. The sequence goes on from CM064330.1 coordinate 62,624,901, forward strand.
CTCAGTAAAGGAGGAATATTTTGGAAACAGTGCTGACTTAAATCTGGAATACCTTGATGTTCTAGAATAATGATGTTTCTAGTATAATTGAGTGTCTAGTATAATGTTCAGTTCAAATCAGTTTTGTTTTCTTCTAAAATAGATGGGATTTTAACAGCTAACCACTAAGGCTTTGGTCCTATAAATTCCTTGCACCAAGTGGAAAGGCAGAGAAAGATGGTTGCACTCCAGGGTAAGTATGAATGGAAACTGTGTGGTAAGGTGACCAGATGTCCTGTTTTTAAAGGTATAGTTCCATATTTAAGCCCTTCTGCAGGCATCCTAACTTTTTCTTTTAAAAACTGGCAGTTTATCCTGTATTTTCTGTGTTTACCCATTGGTAATGGTGGGTCCTGCTACTGGACAGATCCCAGCAGTGAGTGGGGGGGGGGGGGGTCCAGTGGCTGAAGATGGAGGTGGATTTGCAAGGCTAATGGTGAGACAAAGATACAGAATGCATGCCTGACTGCTCCTCCTGCTGGTCTGTCAGTGCAGCCCTTGCTATGTGCTAGCTTTTGGTCAGAAGGGCCCTGTCACCCCTCCTCCATCCCATTTCTGGCCAGCACTGGCTGAGTTCTCTGAGCTGGAGTCTGTTGTGTTCATGTAGGTACCACATTGTGGCTGGTTATGTGTTGCCTCTGTTGCCCATCCATCAGCCCTTTATCCTTTCCCTCTCACTTTCCTCTCCCTGTTGTGTCCCATTGTCCCCCCAGCCCTGCTGTTCCACCATATCATCCCTGGCAGGGTGCACCCTCTCATACCATTGTGCAGAGAATCAGCCACTGGTCAGAGTGCTTGGCTTACTAACAGCCTAGCTGGTAGGCTCCTTCCTTTCCTCCCCTGGACTGGCCAGCACCTCGGTAAAGCCCAACACCCTCCAGCTTGGGGCACTGGCCAGGAGGCTCTGGCATGGCGGGGGAGGCAATTTCCAGCCTGTTCATGCCCCTAACCTACAGGCTCAACAGCAGCCACCCGGGCTAGTGACTTAGCACCTTCATCTCATGCTACCACCACCTCACTCTGGGTCCTGCCTCATGGAGAAAGGGGCTGCTCCATCTCCTCCCCTGCCGAGCCACGTTTCTGGTCTATTTGACTGAGGCCTCTGCAATCGGATTCCCTGGGCCCTGGTACCCAATGCAGACTTAGGGTTTAACCCTTTTGCGCTGTAGCTGGAGGACAGGAGGCAGCTGGATTATGTCCATGGCCAGCAGCAGCCTGGAAGTGTTAGCTGCCATTTGACTCTATGTAGGCAGAGAGGGACAAGCTGCTTCCATCCATAGTGGAGGGGATGGCAAAAAGATGAGCTCTGCAAAGACACAGCCGAGGGTATCCCTTAACCCTCACCTGTGGCTGGAAGCAACTCCTGTCCCTTTCCTCCTGTACAGTGCATAAAGCTGCTGCTGGCCTCATTCTAATGAGAACCCTGACTAAAATCTGGGGAGGGAATGTGACCCTGCATCCGCCCTTCTCCCAGTATTGTCTTGGGAAGACATGGTGCCAGGTAACAAGAGAGATGGGTCTGTCCTGGGGGCTCAGGGAGGCATAAAGCACAGAGAGGACAGGTCTGGGAGGGTCAAGTCAGTCAGTCACCTCCCTCCCATGTGAGAGAGGTATATGGGAGAGAGAGAGAGAGAGAAAGCGTGTGTGTGTGTGTGTGTGTATGTGTGTGTGACCTCTCCTCATGTGTGAATGGGGATTTAAGGGTATATGTCTCACTTCTCCCCGTTAACTCTAAAGCCCTAAAGATAAGAAGGTAAATAAACAGAATCCAACTATGCAGTATTTCTTTTTAACAGGAGCTCAGTCAACTTGATATTAATTTGAACATTGGTTCTGCATAGGTCTGATTTCTTGTCGTTAAACGTACCTGAATACGAGTAATTTTGCCAGGGGTCCCATATCCAGCGTACGGAAATATAATCATCCTACTGTTTGGGTGCAATTAAAGTGCTTGGGCCTGACACTGTACCCACTGAAGTCACTGTGCAAACATGTGTCCCAGTGTCCTGGCACACCCATTTCCCCCTCTTGGGAGCACAGGTTTAAAAAGGGCTGGATGGAGAATGGGTATGTCTGAAGAGACAGGGGGCTTAAGTGTGAGTCTCAGCTTGCAAGTGGAAGGTCAGGTTCTCCCTGGTTTATATCACAGTGACTCAGTGGAGCTGCACCAGTTTACACCTGCTGAGAATATGATTCTCTTTGATCGAACACCTGCCCTGTAACTTGGTGGCCATGCAGCAGAACTCTCATTATTGCACTCACTGTCTCGCTCATCGCTTTTTACCTTGCATTTATATGTGCAGTGCATTGCTCTGCACCAACGCGCTGCCAATCACTTCCATGATATTAAGCATTTTGCTTTGTCTGCTGTGTGCGTAAAATATGCATATTCTCCATGTTTCTGACTACCTAGCTCTAGCTGATTCACTCTTCATACCCTCCAAAAATGTAGGTATGCAAGATTCTATTAATTTCCGCTTGGCCAGAACAGCTTTCTTTGTCTTGCCAGAACAGTATCAATTATTGTAAAGCTCTTTGAACAGATGTAGCAATATTCCCCAATGTCCACTGAATGATAGGCTCAACAAAAGCAATACAGTTGCACTGTGTATCTGTTTTCTCCCTTCCTCCAGCCTAATGAGTAATTTGCTTTCCTCTCCATCTGGGTGCCCGGCCACAATCAATGTAGATAATGACGGGCACATGTAACATACAATTTTTTAAATCAGTAGCTCTGTGCATCTCAGCTGTCATGTACCAGACAACACAAGCATCTGAAAACGGCAGTTAGGACCCTTTTCACACAAACATGCAGTCATCAGTCAAAACAGCAGCAATAATCCCCTCTGGCTCCCTAATGCTTGATATTCCTTTCTTGTCACAAGATTCTGTTATCTCTGCAGTGAGCTCTTCCTGATTTAAAAACTAACTAACTAAATCAAAACCAAAACAAGCATGTGCAAAAGAAAAAAAAAAATCCTTTGGGCTGCTTCTTACCTACACATCACAAAAGCAGAGTCTTCTACCTAGGGGTGGTTGTGGCATTTGCAGCTCTAAAACGCAATACACAGAAATGGCCTTAAGAGATGAAATATTCCTTTCTTGTGAAAGGCTTGTCAATAGCTACTTGGTTGGCTAGAAGATTAGTATATCGGATTTTATTTTTTTTAAAGGTTAAAGCAGCTGAAATTGGAGATTTTATAATAATCGTAGCTTTTTGATGTTGCCAGTTCTTCTGGAAATCTCAGGCATTTGATGATAATACTATAATTTCTAAAAGCTCAAATTTTACTTTAAATACGTCTGGCCAGATAAACCTTCTTTATGCTTAGTTTAATAGTTTAGCAAGTCAGAAAGTCTTACCCTGCACTTATCACAGTCTGAGATGTGCAATAGGTATTTAGCTGGACCAGTCAGCAAAGCACTAGTCTATAGAGTTAAATAATTTAACTTGACAGTATCTGATACCCATAAAAAGACAGCAGTGCTTGTGCTGATCATTGAATTAATTTTACTTATATACCATATTCCACCTCTTTGAGTTGCTTTTATTACATAGTTATTAATTCAAGTGTTTAAGTGGCATTTTATATTTAAAACAAAAAACACGTTGTCTCTTCCTATCAGGAAAGGATTTATTTTCTGTGTTCTTCCTTCAAAGTCTCTGTAATGAACTTCAAATATTTTGCAAATTTTTAATGCAGCAAACACAATTAAAAATGAAACCATCACAAATCATGAATTAGTTTGTCAGAGAAGCAGGCGGTATTTGACATGCAAAGGGAGGGGCTCCTGATAGGAGGGACACAACTCTGAGAGTGGCTACTGGGGCAGATAGCCCACAGGGGACCGCTATCGTACAGTGTCCATCAAGAGAGTGGCCAGAAGGGATGGGGCTCTGCCATGTTGCCTGGCAGCACACCGGATAAGCAGCCCCTTTACCCAAACTCTTTCCCCCACTCCTGGCCCTTTGTCGCAACACCGGGAGCTGGGGGGGGTGGCAGCTGGGGGAGACTATGGGGAGAGAAAATGCCCCTGGTGGCTGGGGGGGTGGAGCTGGGGGGAGAAAAAAGGACTGTGCTGGATGGGACCCCTCACCCTTCCTCACCCCAAGCCCTTTATCACCCCCCAACCCTCACTCTTGCACCTCCCCACCCCCAGTTTCCTCCACTGCCACACACACATCCCCAAGGCCCTACCCTGGCTCCTGAACCCCCCACACCACTAGCTTCCTGCCCTGATGGGCCTGGGCCATGCCGGGTAAGTCTGCTAGTATGTAAATAAAGATAATCCCTTCCCCCAAAGAGCTTATAAACTAAATATTTGAGATTGTCCTTTTCATGAGGTCGCTGAGGACACATTAAAATAAACAGTGGGTTGATTTTGGTCCTTGTTGGAAATGTCTGTGTCATCTGTATCTTTAAAGTTTTGGGAATAATTTCAGAAATGTGATATCTTGGTGTCTCCTTGCAGTGCTTGGCAGTTTGATCATCCAGTGCTTATCTGTGATATGTACAGTCTTCACAAAGAGGAGGTAGAAGTAGGTCATGTTCCTGATCTTTGTCATGAAGTGCATTACTAAAGAGCCTTTCTGGAAATTACCTGAAATGACTCTTTCCCTGTCATAATTTGCTAGTATTTCCTCTCTCAACTATTTAAGGCCTGTAGTATAACGGCAACTGGAGTAGCTTAAAATGATACAATCCCATTAGAGAAGAAAGGCTAACCAAAAAAAGTAGTCAAATATCTGAATGCGTCAGGAAGAAACTTGAGCATCTTTCATTTGAGGTTTTAGAAACTTCTTCCTTCCCTGGAGAGAGGCCCTCTGCACTATTGAATAGTAAAGATTGATGATATTAAAGAGATTCTGAGTATTAAATATATCAAAGGATTCATCTTCAAAGTTATTTAAAAACAGATTCACATCTCTTTATAGCTTTCTTATGCTATGAAGGCTTGCCCCCTAGTGTAATAGCCTTTACTAGGGTACAAGGGCTTGAGACACTACATTTTCATTTGTTAGTGACTTCCTGCCAACATAGTGCTAGCTTTAGATTATCAACAGTGGTTTCCACTAAGTAATAAAATGAAAATATTGCATGATATTCTCCTCCTGTAGGTCTGATTCTTATTGCTTATTGCACTTCTGTGTTCATCACTCTTTAGTGTGTGTGGTTTCATGAGAGTAATACCAAAATAAACTTGAAATTAGCAATAGATAAAAGCTGGACCCTTTGGCTTTATCATATGGGGACTGAGGAAAATAGATATGACAGTTCTAAATTATTATTTTTCTTTAATATTTGCAGATCCTATACCAGACTGTAGGAAATTTCATGAGCATTAAACACGCAAAAATTAATAGAAGGGTGGGGGGAGGAAGAAGAAATTATGGTAGGGAAGTGAAAAGCATTCAAACATTTTGAAGGAGTGTAAGTTTGCCATCCATAAATATAGTTTGATGCTGTTAACTTTCACTCACAACTGTTTGAACATTTTGTTACCAACAGTTTTTCACTGACTAATAATCCAGAAGACAGTGTTCACTTTGGATATGTCTACACTTGCACCCTCTTTCAAGAGAGGGATGCAAATGCAGCTGAGCAAACTTGCAAATGAAGCGCAGATTTGAATTTCCCGTGCTTCATTCGCATAATTGCAGACCACCGCTATTTTGAAAAACCCTATTTCGAAATAACAAACACTGTGTAGACGCGGTTGTTTTGAAAGATACCCCTTTTTTCGAAATAACCCTTACTCCTCAAAAAATGAGGTTTACCGGTTATTTCGAAAGAAGGGGTTTCTTTCAAAATAACCGCGTCTACACAGCGTTTGTTATTTCAAAATAGGGTATTTCAAAATAGCAGCGGTCCGCGATTATGCAAATGAAGCATGGGAAATTCAAATCCGCACTTCATTTGCAATTTCGCTCAGCTGCATTTGCATCCCTCTCTCAAAAGAGGGTTCAAGTGTCGACATACTCTCTGTTTATAAGCTTGGGGAAACTGTAATGTGCAGAAGTACCTGAACTCCTGAGAAAAAAGTGAAACACCTTTCTTTGATCCAGTACTACTCAAAATGTAGGTAGAATTGACCAGAAGTGCAGGATAGCCAGGTTAAATGAAGTATGGTTCTGCGCATCCTTTTACAGCCTCCTCTGGCCGGATTCTTATGGAGCCCCTTCTGCAACCTCGAGATGCTCCTGCCCAGCAGGAATCTTGATGAAGAGCAGCTGTGGGAACTGATCTCTTGCATTCTTTATGGGTCAGTCACCAAGTTGTGCCAGGGTCTGAACAGTGAAGGGAGGTGTGAGTATCAGTGCACCTGAGTGAGAAAGGCAACTGACCGTCTTTCTCTGAATTCAGCAACTTAGTTAGGCCTTAGGAAATAAAGTAGTAAGAAGAGAGCAAAGGGACTTAGTATCCAGGACATAAGGATCAGTACAGGATAAGTCCTATCTATCATTTATTGACTGACACAATGTCTTTATGGAATAATGGCAGCTGAATGCCCCAAAAAAGCATAGTTCAGTGCTGGTGGAAGGATTTAACTTTAATTATTTTCATTATATGTTCTGACTCATCAATTCTACATGGAAAACAGGTGCTTTTAGCCTCCAATTAGAGGTGACAGAAGAAAAAGTGATTTGCTTAAATTCAACACATTTACTAACTTAGTTTATGAGCATAGTTTTGCCCTTTGCAGTGTGGTTTTATTACTGGATTTGTAGGAGGACAAAATTGGTTAGGCAAGCCTCAATTATCTAAAGAGTGATAAACAGAGAGTTTGCACACAACATGAATATTTCAATTTAGTTGGTTTATTCCATCCAGCAGACTGATAATGAGTGTCCAAGCAAATGGACTAGTCCAAAGCAGCCTAGAAGAGCACAATGGGAGGAGAGGCATGGACATAACAGCTTCCTTTTGCCTGAAGAGATTTTCCTTTTCTGTGTGTTTTCTTTTTGGTGGTGAAATCCTGCCCCATTGAAGTCAATGGGAGTGTTGCCATTGGTTTCAATGGAGCCAGGATTTTCCTTCTGCTTTCTGTTTGATTCTTTAGTTGTTCTAGCAGCCACTTGAGTGAGCTTCTTAGTGTTAGGTTAAAATAAGAAAATGGAGTCTGGAATATAAAAGGACAGTTCTTTTGTACTGTTATGTCTGTAAAATAAACTGGGAGACTTAAAACACTTAGGGTACGTCTACACTTGCTCCCTAGTTCGAGCTAGGGAGGCAAATGTAGGCAACCAAAATTGCTAATGAAGTGGGGATTTAAATATCCCACGCTTCATTAGCATGATCTCTCCGGCGCATTACTCCACTCAACAGCTGATTCGAACCAGGAAGTGCGCGCCGGGATGCGTTAGTTCGAACCAAACCCCTTGGTTCGAACTAAAGGAGTAACGTTAGTTCGAACCAAGGGGTTTGGTTCGAACTAACGCGTCCCGGCGCGCACTTCCTGGTTCGAATCAGCTGTTGAGTGGAGTAATGCGCCGGAGAGATCATGCTAATGAAGCGCGGGATATTTAAATCCCCACTTCATTAGCAATTTTGGTTGCCTACATTTGCCTCCCTAGCTCGAACTAGGGAGCAAGTGTAGACGTACCCTTATTTATTAGGTTTTATAAAAGTCTCCATAGGCAGCATGTGTAAAGCTTAAGAAAATCCACTTAAATTAAACCACCCAACTCCATATTAGTGCTATCAAAAATATAGATGGGTAGCTGGTATTCGTCATAAGCCTCTCTAGTCTAATAGAGATATTATAAAAGTTTATGCTGTAGTGATATGAAGGCTGACAGACAAATGGAAGTAATATATTCAAAACTAGTGTTGTCTCTTCTCTAACACCTTTATATTCCAGGCATCTGATGTTAGTGTATGATGTTATATATATCCCATGTAATGCAATAATTGAGTACAAAGGAATACACTGAAGACAAAGGGTCACAATACCATCTGTGCTGTAAAACATGAAGGAAATGAAAGTAGTGAGAGCCCCTCCCAGAGCATCTGGGGGGAGTTTGACTCTCTTAGGGGAGCAGTTTTTCCAGAGACCAAAAATAAGCAAGACTTAGGGAATATCAGGAAATATTAAACCTTTTTCTATCTGGACTTCACAAGTTTTGGCCAAGCATCTCATCTGGAAATAATGAGGCTACTGTAAGAAATGTTGGCTAGATGCACTTTCAGGTTAAACTTCCCTCCTACATATTCACACAAAGTGTGTGTGTGGCAGGAACTGGGGGGAGGGAAGGAGGTAAGAGTTAAAGAAGGGTGGTTCCTAGTTGCAAATAACATGGTCAGATCCTTGTCTGGCTCATGTTAATTGCTTTCTGTGCCAGGGCTCCGGGGTAGATTTTTGGCAAGTATTTACCCGTACGTGTCAAGCTTTGATTCATCCCAGGTAAAGTACACACATATGAGTAAAGTGTTTACATGCAGAGAATAAACAGAAAAACTCATGAGTGCTACCTACACAAATGTGTGGGTGTCTTTAATTCAAGCAAATACTAATGTAAATGCTTTGTGATATTCACCATCATCATTCTTGCTTTTATGAAAAATAAAGGTTAGCCAAAAAACCTAATTTCAGATAATTTTACACAAATTCATATAAAGAAACAATTTCAAAGCCCATAATAAAAGCAATCACTTGTGAGGTTCACTTTCAGTAGCATCAAGTGGTTTTAAAAAGTGTATGCCATCACATATTAATAGGTTGCTTTCATGGACCATGGACAGTTATCTACAAAAAATATGGAAAAAGAGAAGAAAACATACTGAACTGCTGTATAGCTTTTAGGTAATTTTTCCCTAAATAACCTATGTTAAAGAATTAGAGTGATTGGGCTATAATATTGAGATGTTTGAAACTGACAGCTGAAGTTAAATGTTTGACCTAATTGTTTCCCCCTGTGCACAAGCATTACCATATAGTGATCCTGCACTGCCTTTTACCTTGGGCAATCATTTATACCAGTGGTTCAAAGGGTGTCTGACCAGATCTGGTAAAACTTTACTCCTGTTTAGCACAAGTGTGAAGGATTATACAAGGTATAAAGGATTGGCGAACCAGGCCCATAGTTTTGGATTACATAAGCACATGCCCCTTGACCTTACGAAGTCTGTAAGAATGTGACGAGGTGAACCCGTCCTCTTCCCTGAGTCAGGGGGCAGCGGGAGATCCTGAGCCGGAAGCAGACTGGCGTAGAGCCCCCTGCCATTGCTGCGCCTGCACCCTGAGCCACGTGCCGCGTTTAAAAGCAGCGCCAGCACAACTGATCAGGGCGGAAGCGGCCAGGGCGGCCAAGATGGAGACGGAGGTGGAGGCGGCCAGGACTGAAGCAGAAGCGGCCAGGGCAGTTGAGACTGGGGCTGAGAACGGACACCCGCGGGAGGTCCAGATCAACCAGGGGGGAGAGCCGCCAGAGTCATCGGCAGCGGCCCGTCAACAGACCTGGGCATCGAGACTGGAGCGACAACCGCAGAGGCAGGACTCAACCCACCTGATGCCTGCGGAAGGTGCCCGATGGAGGAGCATCTAGGCAACACAGGAAGCGGTCCCAGAAGGGGGAAACTGAGATGGACGGCAACCCCCGAGAAGGGTGGTGAGTGAAATGCGTACAACTCGCCATTCGGGTAAGGTCGGCGTGACCTCACCCTTAGGCTATGTCTACACTGGTGGCTTCTTGCACAAGAACATCTTGCGCAAGGGTTCTTGTGCAAGAAGTCTTGCGCAAGAAAACGTCCACACTGCCATGTGTGCGCTGTGCTTTTGCACAAGAGCTCCCATGGCAGTGTGGACGCTCTCTTGCGCAAGAAAGCTCTGATGGCCATTTTAGCCATAGGGCTCTCTTGCACAAGAAATCCCTGCCGAGCGTCCACACTGCCCTCTTGCGCAAGAGCTCCTGCACAAGAGGGCTTACACCTGATAAAAAAGAGCGTAACTCTTGCACAAGAAGCCCTCTCTTACCACGCTGTACTGTAAATTTCCTTGTGCAAGAGCGGGCGGGCAGTGTGGATGCTCTGCAGATTCTTGTGCAAGAACGGCCGTACTTGCTCAAGAAGCCATGAGTGTAGACATAGCCTTAGGTCCTGGAGCTGGAGCCCGCGAGCGAGGGAGGGTCCGGGTTCCCCTACCCAATCTGAGACTGAGCATTGCAAGGGCGGAGAAGAGTGGACTATGGGGAAGTTTACCCCCTATCAAACTCCTGGGAGTGGGGGGGCGCTAGCCCGTAGTAGGCACGGACTATACTCCCTCCGTGGACAGGTATTTGGAGGGTGAGACCGGCTCGGGGAGGCGTAGGCTGCCGTGACTCTGACCCTGTCTATGTGCATGGGTGAGCCTACTTCCAAGCACATCCAAACCAAGAGTAAACCTGGGATCGGGGCCTCCGGGTCGTAAACGTGGGTGCCCCGATCCCACATACCCTGGGGGTGAGGGTGGGTGGTTGACAAAGAACCTTTTCTTCTGCTTCTATATGCTTCACAAGATCCACAGGCACCCTTCCACCAGTGGCAGGTCCATAGAAATATATCAGACTAGACTTCCCAATAAACACTTGCAGCAAATAGTTGCTTAGATACATGTTTCAAAACCCAACATACTCAGTGCACATACTCAATGCATAATTTCCAAAGTCTCCTGAAGTGGTTGAATAAAAGCCAAATTTCTTTCTAATAAAGTCTTCACTGAGTGCTGTTACCATAGTAAACATTACTTATTTATTCCCAGAAGTTTCACATGGTGGGCTGTTCAAAACAAGGATATAAGATTTTTTGTAAATATGACTTCTTTTTCACATTTTTCCTCTTAAAAAAGTTTTGCTTTTTTATTGCAATTTACCAAAACCAACCCATAACAGCCATGTCTTCACAACTGCAGAGGTGTTAACTGCTCACTTCACTTTGAATGGTCTCTTGCCACATGATACAACTCTTTATGCTAAACGAAGTGGAAGAGACTGTATTGAGCTGTGATACCTTGAATACCTTTCCCAGACCTGACTACAAGCTCTGTGTGTCTCAAACCCTAAGCATGTCTTTTTCACCAACAGTGAGTGTTAGTCCAAAAAAACGTTACTTCAGCTACCTTGGTTCTCAAATAACCTGGGACCAACATGGCTACCACAACACTGCACATACCACTTGGCTGAATTCTTTGTTGCTAAGCTGAGTGGTCAACAAATGGCTTGGGTGTGGAAGATTTTTGTGTCCATTGCTGACACGATGGCACACTTGAAGCACAATTCAAACAAACATTTTAAAACTGTATCTGACCTTATATCTTGACTTGTGTCATTCAGTGCCTAGGCACAACAGAGCGATAGAACCTTTAATGCTGAATCTTTGGAACCTTCAGCTTATTTCACATGGTTCAGTTTAACAGCTCAAGTTTATTATTGGCATGTGACACTAGCCAATATTCATTGCTGGATACAATGAAAGAGAAGCAAGCTTCATCGTATTTTCAAGAAAACTGCTCTCCTTGGGCAAGTCTCCCCTTCTCCGACTCATCCTTTTCTTTCCAAGAAAAGACAGATTTTAGAGAAATAACATGTAGTATTTCCCCTGCTAACTCTCCCACTACCAGGGAGACCAAAGACTTTCCCAGGGGGAGTAAATATTGTCTATAAAATGTCTTTTAAAATAAACTTGTTTTAAAAAAACACATTCTGCACAGTTTGGCCTTTTGTTTGTTTGCTGTCTTCCCACAAGAGTTCCCCTTGGCATCTCTCTAATCACCAGCATTAGTGGCTCCTTGTGCCACGCTGGAATGCAGACCTGCAAGTCAAACAAGGTTAATCTGGCCAGCTGCCTCTGTGTCAGCGCTCCTTCGATGACAGTTAGCTTGTATCAGCCCAGTTCCAGGCATTCAACAGCAACTAAAATACCCTTCCTCTGTTTTTCTTTTTCATTCCTTTCTGCTTATTTCCCTCCTTTTGTTTCCTTTGGAAAGATGCTACCAATTACCCATTTTTGATGACATAATTGTCATGTCTTGCAACTTTGGAGGTGGGGAACTGATAGATGCATCCTATGCACAATTGCATGCTATGTTTTAGTTCCAGGGACAATAGTTCTCATGACATACGCTCCTGGCAGGAATTCTTCAGTTGTCATCAGTCTTCTTATTAACATGCTGCTGGGGGGCGAGCAGTAAAATAATACCTTCTGGAATCCTCTGAAGAACTGTCTGCTGGCACTTCAGTTATCATGATTCTTGCAGCTGCTGCTGTGTATCATTTATATTATGGTGACAGCTAGAAGCCAGCCAGTTTGCACACTCTTTGTGCAATGTACAAACACCACAGAAAATGCCAATCTTTGCCCCAAAATAGCTTGCATTGCATTACACAAGCTAACAGGTGGAGGACAGCAACAAGAAAGTCAGAGTGGAGGTGGAGACAAGGTAATAAAATAGGATGTGTGTACTTCATAGCCAGGGAGTAATCACAATTTCATTACCTAACTGGCCATTATTGGGTTGCAATGTATGCATTATGAAAATAGGAAGGATTTAAAGTAGGAGAAGATGTTGATTTTACAGATTTTTCATTTGGGGGTTTTCTCTAATAAGGAAAGGGACAACAAAATGTGTTTGTGGTCATTTTACTGAGGGTGGGAAGAAAAGGTTGGGTAGCATAGATCTTGGGTGATTAAAGCTGCCAACACTGGCAGAGTGAAGGTCAAAGTTGACCTCGCAATAAAATAAGAGAAAACATAGGTAGGAAGGAACTAAACTGTGGAGAGCTTTGAAAGTCAGGAAAAGAAGTTTGTGTTTAATGAGGTGGAAAAATGAGAGCTTCTGGAGAGACTTAAAGAGAGGGAGAGTGGTGACATAGTAAGAATGATGAGCCAGGAAGATGCTCTTAGCTGCAGCAGTTTCAACAGATGAGAGCAGGGTGAGATTAAAGGCATCAAGGACAAAAAGGAGGAGATTACAGTAGTCAAGGGACAAAATGAAATTGGCCATCCTGTGTGCAAAAAACAAGATATGAAGGTAGAGATGATAAGAACCTGATCAGAGAGCAAATGAGAGCCCACATAGAGCCTAACAGGAAGAGGGGACAAGGAGAAAGGACATTACATAACTGGATAGTGGAAAAAAGGCTATATCGATCCAGGTGAGAGAGGAGGAGGGAAGGCAATGTAGAACCGGGTGAGAAGGGAAGACAACACAAAAACCAGGTGAGGAGTAATATCTCTAAAGTGCAAAATTTTCAAATGGGACCTCTGATTTTGCCTGCACTTGCTCCTCACCTCTGAAAATCATATCCAAGGCATCTCAAACTGGGCATCCAGAAACTAAATGATCAAGAATATAAGGCTTGAGTCCTACCTGTTAGAAAGAATGTCTTTTTCTACATATGCCATCACAGGAGTTCAGATCAGCTAAGACACCTGAATTAACAGCCTTGAGCTTCAGACAGCTGGAGGACAATGGAATGATGTTCTAGGTGGAGACCTTTCTTCCCCCCCTTTGTTTCAACAAAGTCTGAGATTGTTGATTTTTCACAGCACAGCGTCAATCTCTTTTCAGGGGGGTTTTGGATGGGAGGTTTTAGGGTTGTCCCAGTCTTTTGCTTTTATAAAAGAGTGTGCATATGTGACATTTGTTCAGTTTTGTGTATGTGACCTAAAATACAAAAAGAGCACCTGATACAAATTATGTAATAGGTATTATGCCATTACTTTGAATTCCCTCATCTAAGGTGTCAAGGGAGATAGTTTAAATAGTTAAGCTTTGTCTTGCTATCTAATGTTCCTTTGAGGGGCCTGGATAGCTCTGCAGATTTTAAGGGGCCATATATGTGCCCTTTCACCACTAAGTCACTGGTTTTAATCTTAAAAGGCTGCTGTCTGAAAGTCATTACTATTTGTGCTGTAGTCAACCTATCAACAAGGGAGGGAAAGGAATGGAATAGTAGGCCCTGCTGAGCATACACCTGTGGAAAAATCCAGAGTAAAGGGAGCTTCAGCAGCCCCCAGAAAGTGGGAGGAGGAAAGCGAGGCCATTTCCTGGTGGAGCACTGCTCTTCAGCAGTAGGAGTCAAAACTCCCACTGAGAGGGTCAAGCTGTGAGTCTCTCTCACCTTCACCTCTCCTAATATGCCCTCAGAGAGAGTGAGAACCATGGGCTAGGGCCACAAGTAGGCTTCGGGAATTGGCTCTAGCAGACTGTAGGGAGTTTCAAGTAAAGACTTGGTCAGCTATGAATGCACTCTCAACTGAGATGTAGGCTGTGGTAGGAAGTGGCACTTGGGAAATGTGAGCAAAGGGGTGGCTAAACCTAGGCATTACACTTTCTGGACCATGGACTGAGAAGTTCTGGATCCCCCTACCCACCTGAGATTCTGACTTTTGGCCTCAAGGGTGGCAGACACAGGGTTACCAGCAAAATGACCAGTCCAGCTGGGACCTCATCTAGAGGGCTGGGACACACTGAATTGATAAAAAGACTGGAGTTGGAGACTTAGATCACTAGGTGTCAAGGCTAAATCCCCACTCTGGCACGATGAATGCAGAAGTGGGGCCCTGCAAAAGTACCCCAAAACCTTATCTTTCCAGGCTTTGGTATAAAACTTCCCCCCCAAAATCTTAAAAACCTAGATTTTGGGGATAAAAATCCACTGCCACTACCCAAGTAATGGTAAGAAAGCCAGGGAAGAGATCACTTGGGAAATCTCAGCCCCAAAGTAAAACCAGGACACAAAAATTAACCAATATCAGTTTAATAATAAAAAGAGAGAACTTTTATTATCACTACAATACTCCTGTTACAAGCATAATGACTAGATGGAAAAGTCACCAATTAATACACTCATGGGGGATCCCCATGGGCCAAAAGCTTAGTTACAAAGGAGAGAAAAACCTATTTATAAATGCACAGACATCAAATTCCCATTCCCAAACCATCTAAACTTTACCCTACTTACAGACAGTGAAGAATCTTTTCTTGGAGAGAGAGACATGTCTGTCTCCCTCAGTATCGGGAGAGAAACTGCTCAGAGACAGAGAAGGGAGAAACCAAAAATTCCTTTGTCCCAGTTTAAAGTTCCTACCTACATTTCTATTGGCTGCCTGCTACCTGGTTAGGTATAGGGACATAGTTAACCCCTTAGTCCCCAGGCTGCTGGCCATCCCTCATGATCATGACGCCCCCCCCACCCCCCAAATTGCAGACAGTGCTGGACAGCTTCTGGCCACGCTGGCTGTGATTTCTTCCTGGAGGTCTCGGATAAAACATAGTAAATAAGTACATTCACACTTTACTAGACTATTGAATACATGAAAGGTAAATAAAACCCTTCCACATCTGTGGAGTACCATGACTGACATACAGAGAGAGTCCTAAGTCAATTTCTTGTCGATTACTACTTTTGCAGGGCCGTTTTGCCAAGGCCTCATGTTGTTGTTGACTCATTATAACTGTCCCTTTAACCAACCAAACTCTCAGTTTCAAAATCAAATTTAGAATAGCAGTGAGGTCCTGATCCAAAGCTCAACTGACCAGGTTCCGTGCATCCTGCGGAATACACCACTGTCATACACCAGGCTGGGTCTTGGCACTTAGGGCATCAGCTCAGGGTGAATTGCTTAAAACCAGGGCTACTTACTGCCCTCCAAGGCACCCCACCAGTTACACAGAGCACTTCAGCTGCCAACCTGGCCAGCAGGAAGCCTCATCAGCAAAACCCCTCGGACACCCCAGCTTCCCTGTGCCACCATCAGACCTAGGCCTCACACACAGGTGAGAGGTTATAAAACCCACACTCACCAGCTCCAAACAGATCCTCCTGGTCTAAAGGACTCAACCACAGTTCCAGGCCAAGTTTACTTTAGATCCCACAAGAGCACGCTGAGCCAATCCTTTAACAATCTTACTCTCATTTTTTTCTTTCTTTTATTAGTATACCTTTAGAGTTAGATTCTAATGAGCAAAAATAGTACAAACTGCTAGCTTAACAGTCTTTAGTGTCTAGTCCCCAGGCTGCTGGCCATCCCTCATGATCATGACACTAGGTCTGCTAACCAAGCCAACAACCCTTCTACACAGGCTGCTAGGTGACTGCTATCTGGGGAATGACTACACTGCTGCTGCTCATGCTATTCCTCATCCATGGATACTTAGAAGACTTCAGACTCCAGGCATGTCAGGTTGATTTCCTACATGAACTGTGAATTTCATTACATTATTTTAAGATATAACAATAACCATTACTATTAGTATATTGCCTTTTATGAGCATAGCCAATACTCTTTCAAGTGAAGCTCTCGAAAACTTCAAAGAAGACCATGGGGGATCTGTGTTTGTAAGACAGTCTACAGATGGTACAGCTGTGCAGAGCTGACAACGCAAATTTTAGATTTTTCCATTTGCATATGTGGGGCAGAGGGAGGGAGGTAGTAGCAGAAAAGGAGAAAGAGATTGCAGTGGATTATACTAGCCGTGTATAACACTTAAAACAGAACTACTGCCTACTCTTGCTTCTTCTTCTTAGCCCATCATTCATTATTCCTCTGAATAAAACTTCACATCTCCACAGAAGATAATTTTCACTTGACTTACACATCACTGCCATCAGTTTAACACTAACTACAAATGGGGCAGCAGGCTGCCTCTCTTGCTTGGCCCCTATTATCTGTAGTATCTGGTTATGTCAATATGAAGGCAGCTGAGAACTTCAATCCTCTGCCCTGAAACTTTGGTGCTTTGGTGTATTGGTCTGCCCATGTACTCGGTCTGGGCACTCTTTCCCAAATCTGGTCCCATGTGCTGGTTGGTGCATGTGTTGTTAGGAGATCCGCTTAAGCAGACATCAACAAGTACTTGTATTGCTCACAAATTCTCTTTCCCTCTTGAATGATCAAAGATATAAAAATTAAACTCTCAAAGGACTAGTATTTTTAAAGTAGCCTTTTGGGTACATCTACACAGTGGCGCTAGCTTGAAATAAGCTACGCAATTTGAGCTACGCAAATTGTGTAGCTTATTTCAAGCTCATTTCCAGATAGTCTGTTTTAAAATTTGGTGCTCTCTACACAGCACCAAATTTTGAAATAGACTGCTATTCTGACAAGTCCCTTAATCCTCGTGGAATGAGGTTTGCCAGGACGTCAGAATAGCAAGACTGTTATTTCGACTGCATTTTGAAACAATGGGTATGTTATTAAGATGTGGAAATTGCTATTTCAGGATACCAGAAATAATGCTGCTCTCTAGGCATCCCCTTAGGCTATGTCTACACTGGCAGATTCTTGCACAAGAACATCTTGCGCAAAGGTTCTTGTGCAAGAACTCTTGCACAAGAACACATCCACACTGCCATGTGCTTTTGTGCAAGAGCATCCATGGCAGTGTGGATGCTCTCTTGCACAAGAAAGCTCTGATGGCCATTTTAACCATAGGGCTTTCTTGTACAAGAAGCCCCTTCCGCGCGTCCACACTGCCCTCTTGTGCAAGAGCTCTTGCACAAGAGGGCTTACACTTCTTAGAAAAGAGCGTAGCTCTTGCGCAAGAAGCCGTGTCTTCCGACGCCATACTGTAAATCTTCTTGCACAAGAGCGAGCAGGCAGTGTGGACACTCTGCGGGTTCTTGCGCAAGAACCTGCCAGTGTAGACATAGCCTTAGAATTTAGTCTGTCTTTCCATTCTGTCTCTAATGCTCATGGGGTACAGATAAAGGGTTAGAGATACATTAAAAGAATGCTGTAGTAGTAAATGATTCCTGCCCTCTTTCTCTGTCACTGAAACACCAGCGCACTCTTGCACTCTCTCTCTCTTATACATACACTCAATATTGCAGGTCATCTTTTTCAGAACTGTAAGTGTCTGTTGTTTGAAGCTGTAGCTGGTGACTTTTGTATTGTGCTATCCTTGGTAACAGCAACAGTGTACAGTATCACAGTCTATTTACAATAGTAATGGAGAAGTAGCCATGTTAATCTGATCTGAAGAAGTGGGTCTGCCTCACGGAAGCTCATCACCTAATAAACTATCTTGTTAGTCTTTAAAGTGCTACATGACTGCTTTTTTTGTTCTATTTACTGTGATATACAGTATTGAATAACCCAATAGCCATGGTGGTGTACAGACTGTACTTCCATGTTGCTTTGATTTTGCCTAGTGAGGGGTAAATCTTAAAGAAAATGAATGTGTATTTCTATCTGTGTAGACACCCCCAAAGGAAGGCTGTTCATCCAACCTATCCAAACTAATTTGTTCTTCATTGTTCAGCTGTGAATCACAGGGAACAGGTTTTCTCTTGGGATATCATGTTTTCTGTCAGTCAGGAATATTTCAAATGGAGCTGCATGAACAATAGAGTTAGTGATTAACTGGCAGTTCTGGAAAAAAAATGTTTTGGATCAACCTGCAAACAAAAATTTTCTGAATTTTTGGCAAATCAAAAAGTCAATGGGGAGGGAGAACAAAAAATAAAATATCTTGTTAGACCTGAAACAAAACACTTTGTTTGGATTTAGATCTTGTTTTGTGTCAAATTAAAAAGATCAACATTACATTAAGGTAATTTTGAAATGAAAATTTGTTTCAAATCAAAGCTGAAATATTTCATTTAAATAATGTCACAATGAAAACCTTACCGCATTTTTTTGGAATGTATGTTTCAAACCCAAAACAATTTACAGAAATCAGGACAAATCTATGGACTGTTTCAGTCACTTAATATCTGCATTTTTCATTGGGGAAAAATATTAGTCAAAAAATTTCAACCAGCTCTAATAATGGGTGCAGCCTTTTCTCGGTGATATCATGTCTCTACTTTTTGGCCCAAACTAAGAAGTATAGTCATGTGAAAATTTTAAAATAACACAGGGAAAAATTAAAACAATGAGTATTCCTGTGGCACCTTAGGGCATGTCTACACTAGGAAATTATTTTGAAATAACTTATTTCAAAATAACTCCCAAAATAACTATTTTGAAATAGCATATCCACATTACAGGGAAGACTCAAAATTAGTCTGAAGCAAGCTCCCTTAATGTGGATGCACTACCTTGACTTAGAGCCCCAGGAAACCCGAGTAATTACTTTGAATGACTCTGGGGAGTAGTTATTTTGAAATAGTGGTAATGTGGACGCTCCACTGCTGCTATTTCAAAATAACTATTTCGAAATAAGTGTTATTCTTCATGCAAAGCAGGAGTTATTATTTTTAAATAACCAGTCCCTTCTTTCAAAATAACGGGCTTGGTAGTGTGGACGCTCTGCTTGTTATTTTGAAATAAGGGGAGTTATTTCAAAAGAACTCCCTAGTGTAGACCAGGGCTTAGAGACTAACAAAAATATATATAGTATCTTGAGCTTTTGTGGGCAAAACCCACTTCATCAGATGATGAGCTCATTAGTGGAACTCTTTCAAATCTCAAAAAAAAAGTTCTGTTTAAATTTAAGGTAAAGGTTCTGATAGATTTTTATTTTATTCTAGCCTGTTTGCCCATTCTAGTTTGATGAGTATTTTAGACAAGCAATGTTTAGAGTATCAGGTGAATGAGTCATTGCAAATTGAATGTAGGAGATCAGGGGAAAAACTCCCCAGCTAACAACCTTGGCTGTGATTGTATTAAAACCATCTCACTTCATACTTGCAATGAAATGTTAATGTAAAGAGCTGCATTGACTTTTTTCACTCTATCGTGTCCTCATTTTCTAAGTTTCCTTCAGAAGTGAACATGCTGAGTGTGACAGCATGTTCTAAAGAGATTGTTTAGAATGGAGTTCAGTGGAAGGGCACAACAGGCAGCAGTATTCTTTATTGAAGATAACCTTATAGGAGGGAATTTAACAGCAACGATGCAGAATCTTTTATTTTTTAAATGGGGCCGCTTCAACCGTACAGCATAATAAATGGCAAAAGGCAGTGATAATACTCAAGACTTGTGTCAAATGTATGTCATTTCTTGTACTGGAGGAACACACACTATTTCTTAGAATATGACCTTGAAGCTATTTGGGCTTCAAAAATTTAAATATCTGAAGTGTATAAATGCGTACTTTGCACTTTTGAATGAATCCCTTTTTCTCTGATGTGAACTGCCATTCCTCCATTATCTGTTTTATGGCTTCCTATAAAATAGAAGCCTGTCAGCAGCATTCATAATACTGCTGTGTTTACTTAAATGCTACCCAACAGCAGCACTATATAGACAAGTATTGTAAAGTTTGTTGTCTAAACTAAATTACGGGCCAAATCTCAATGGCTTTAATTTATTGTGGGTTTTTTTATCTTAAGACATGCAGGCAAAACTGCCACTGACTTCATTAGAAATTATCTGTATAAGGAATGAGTTACAAATGAATAAAGATTGTCTGAATTTGTCTCCACTGATTCTTGCTGAAAAAATACCTTGGCTGGGGTATGATTGTCTTGTCTGCCAGCACAAAGTGGTCCTAAGGATACTTCAGGAATCCCCCACATACAGGGTAGGGAAGCTAGGTAGGTATCTAAATTAATCAACTGGGAAAGTGCTTAATGAAGTTTAAAAGGTAGCATGGCCCAGTGGAGAAGAGACTAGATTGAGATTCAGTGGATCTGCCATTGACCTGCTGTATAAATCTAGGCAAGTCGCTTCTGTCTGTGATTTTGCTTACCCTTTCACGTTCTGTCTGTCTTGTCTATTTAGCCTGTTCGTCTTTGAGGAAGGGGCTTTCAATCGCTGACTCATCATATGACTGTTTTCAAGAATTGTGAGGCAGAATCTTTTGCAACTATGGATTGCTTATATTTGTTAAGTTTTTGGCAAATGTCTTCAGTGTCCCATGAGTAATGCTGGAAATTTGTGGGGCCTTGACTATATAGCAGGAAAGAATTAAGCTCCCATGTAGAGTGGATGAAAGCTGGCATTATTTCTAACACTGTATTTGGGATGTAGTGTTCCAGGATAGAATGGGTCCATGCTGGCACTACCTGCAACGTTCAGAGGCAGTTGAAGGGGTCACAGTATTCTTTACATTCTTCTACTTCCTGTGGGAAGGCTTTTGTGTTGGGAGTCCTGAAGTTGGAAAGTCAAAGTTGTATTTAAATAGGAAACCAGTTACCAGTATTAACTGCAGAAATCTGTATGAGGAATCAAAATATTATTTCTGGAGGCAAATTTCATGTTGAATTGCATGTTTGCTGGCATGATAGACTATGCAAAGGCCTTCAAAATTGTGTTTATACAGATCAGAAGTGTTACAGCTTTCTCCACACTATTTTTACTATAATATCGTATATTTACACAACAAGCCTAGCAGTATCAACTTAGGTATCAGATAACTGGTACAATTATATCCCAAGCCTATGTAAAGGGATGTCAAAATCTGTTCCTGAAAGTGGTGAAGTGGGTTAGAGCAGTAATTTTCTGAGAGCTTATTATGAATTCAAATTCAAGTTTTAGTGAAAATAGGCTGGAGGCCTTTCATCCCAGTCCCAAGCTCATAATTAGAATAGAAGATGATCAAGAAAGAAACATATAGGCAGAGAAACTTGCACAGAACGTGCCTACAAAATACTTTGTTTTCATCAGTGCTTTGTCCCTCACTTCCATAAGTCCTAAACTCAACTGTGTGCAGCACTCCATAGTCTGTGTGTGGGCGTGCATATGCTCTTGTCCCCAGCCTCTTTCCCCCCCCTTCCCTCCCCACAGGAGCCTCCCCAGAGCCTGTGAGCAGGAGCCCAGTGGGGTTCCAGGGCTGCCTCCTGGAGCTGCGTGGTGCAAACTGGCGCTGCACGTGCATCCACATGTACAGACTGCAGTGCAAGGGGCAGGCCGAGCAACGATCACATCACAGCCCCTCAGCACCCGCCACTCCCACCCTGTGTGTGTGAAAAACTAAGAGCACTCACCTAATGATCCCTCCCCAGCCTTGGAGGATGCCTGGGAGACATTCAGGCCCTGAGGTATGGGCCCCAATGTGAGCGTGGTCACACTGCTGACCTTCTCTTCCTCCTCTTCCAGCTCCTCGTCCTCCTCATGGGCTAGGACCCTGGGCTGGGTGATGATAGGCATCTCCAGCCCCGAGCCACAACCAGGAGTGGGGAAGGGGCTGCACTGCACCCCAGGATATGGTGCAGTTCTGCATAGTAAGGGCAGGAGTGGGATTCTGCCCCAGAGCGTGAGCTGCACTCCCCAGCCCTGGTGTAGCCCTGTTGCAGCTCCTTCACCTTACTCCTGACTTGCTCAAGAGTCCTGGCGTGGCCCTTCATGGCCAGGCTGTCAGCCATCCGGCCGTATGTGTCACCATTACACCATCTGGAGCGGAGATCCTGGAGAGTCTCCTCTTCGTTCTGTACCTCCAGGAGGGCCAGGATCTCCGCCCCAGACCAGGACGGCACACATCTTTTCCAGCCTCTGGCAGGCTCCTGGGAGCCCTGTGAATGCTCCCTGGGAAGGGCAGGGGGCTCTTGGGGGGGCTTGTGTCTGGGACATAGGTGCCTAGATGTGTGACAATGGCAGCTGTGTGGTGTGTTACAGCTCCTAGGGCCAGCTTCCTGCCACAAGTCCTGTCCCTGGTGTCTGGTGAATATCTGCTTATTAAATAAACACCATTCTTCCTGTACATTGAGTGAGGCAGAGTTCTGGGGGGAAAATATGTGAGCATGTCATTAAAGATTGAATTTTAAAGCTTATGCACAAAGGTGGGGAATTAAGGTTGCCCAGGCAAATATTGAGTGTTTGACTTTGCAACCTTAATAATGTTCTTTTCCTTTGAAGGTACAGGGGAAGGAATTGCCTAAATATTACAGTAGAAACTCAGAGTTACAAGCATCTGAGTTACAAACTGATCAGTCACCCACGCACCTCATTTAGAACCAGTGCATAATCAAGCAGCAGCAGAAACAGAAAAAGAAACTAAAACAAATTCAGGACAGTATCATGTTAAACATAGACTACTAAAAAAAAGAGGGAAAGCAGATTTTTTTTCTGTATAGTAAAATTTCAAAGCTGTATTAAGTCAATGATGAGTTTTAAACTTTTGAAAGAACTACCATACGCTTGATTCAGAGTAACAAATGTTCCCCAGTTACAACCAACCTTCATTCCTGAGATGTTTGTGAAGTTCCACTGTAATTTAAATTTAATTACTTTTGTAACCTTTTTATAAAAGGACTCCCTTTAGAAAATGTAGACATCAGAAACAGTTTTTTAAATGGCAACCAGTGTTGAGTAATGATCTAGGGAGTGGGAAAGCTGTAAACATACTTATCAAATTTTCCTTTCATCAGGGTGCAGTGATGGGATACAGGTCACTGGAAAGGAAACGTGATTGTGTTTATTTTCTCTGAAAGCCTATTATACTCCCTCTTCTGGCTCACGCTTTCATCCTTTCATTCATTTATTACCACTCCCACCATCTCCAGTTATAATCTTTACACTGTTTTCAGGATGGCTTGTGCAAAAAATCATGCTGACCTGGAAACAGACTGATCCTCTATAGTATCTCTCCCCATCAAACATAGCCATTCTATTTTGAGAGCTTTATTTATAAATCCTGATTCTTCATTAAAGATATGCAGGGAAGAGAGGCACTTTTTCCATTTCAAAGTATAGAAATGAGTGAGTCCCTTGAGTCTCTGAACTGATTTCCATCCCAGCGCAGGTGTTAAAACCATTTCTGTAGGTAGTGACTTGGGTAAAATCAAAGGCAATGCATACTAGCTCTTAATCCCAAAGCTGACATCTTCCTTCAAAATTAAGCTTTGATGTGCTGGAGGGTGTGAAACCTCAGTAAGGATTGATATGAATTAGTCTCACTGTAAAAGAATAGTCATTCTGCATTTTGTTTTCAGTAGATGACCTGTTCTCTCTTAGGGTATGTCTACACTACAGCGCTATTTCAAATTAACTTAATTCGAAATAGTTATTTAAGCTAATTTGAAATAACGCATCTAGACACAAACTCTAATTTGAAATAGCGTTTTGCTATTTCAAAATAGTGCATCCACACTGATTGGACGCTGGATCGCATTTAAGGGCAGCTGAAACCGGTTCCAGCAGGGCATCAGGTCAGTAGTTGCTTTGTGTGGCTGCTGTCTGAGGCTGAGGCTCATGCTTAAAGGGACCCCCCTGGACAGCTGGGTCTCAGCTTTCCCGCTGAGGGACAGCAAAGCATTTTCCTCTCTGCCTGCTTTGGTCACTCTCATTTGGGACACCACGGCACTTGGCACCATGGAGCCAGAGCCACCCCTGGGCACTCTGGTGCTCATGTTGAATGTCTTGCTGCAAGCCTGGCAGCAATTGCTGGAGGCTGCCTGGCACCATCTGCTGCAGGACAGCCCCCTGATCCTCCCCCTGCCTCCCCGGGGGCCGTAGAGGAGCGGTGCCCTGACGCCAGCGTGCCCCGCCGCATCTGGCGTCTGGACACCAGCAGCGACTGGTGGGACCACATCATCCTGGAGCACTGGGGAGACCAACAGTGGACCCAGGACTTCAGCATGAAGAAGGACACCTTCCTCGAGCTCTGCGAGTGGCTCGCCCCTGCTCTGCGGCGACAGTACACACACGAGGCCCGCCATTCCCCTCCACAAGCGGGTGGCCATCGCCCTCTGGAAGCTCTCCATGCTGGATAGCTACCGATCCGTCGGCAACCAGTTCGGCATGGGGAGATCCACCGTCGGAATGGTGCTTATGCAGGTACGGCAGTCACCGGCCACTGGGCCGGAGGGGGCCTGCAAGGAAGAGATGGGCTGCCCCAGGGAAAGCCGGGGTGGGGGAGGGAGTGGTGTAAGTGCCCTCCCCGAGAGGGTTCAGTCTGTCCCAGCCGCACTACAGACCGCCCGCGGTGGCCAGGATTGCAGCAGGGGTTGCTCCTGGGAGTGGGGCAGTGGCAGGGAATGAACACTCCCAGCCACCCGGGCACCCCAGTGACCCTCGGGTTTGTGTCTCTCTCTGCAGGTGGTCAAGGCCATCAACAGGGTGCTGCTCCGCAGAGTCGTGCGCCTCACCGACGTGGACACGGTCATCCAGGGGTTCGGCACCCTGGGCTTCCCTAAGTGCGGGAGGGGGGGCAATCGACGGGATGCACATCCCCATCTGGGCCCCGGACCACCAGGCCTCCCTCTACATCAACCAGAAGGGGTACTTCTCCGTGATCCTGCAGGCCATGTCTGACCACTGGGGCCAATTCACAGACATCAGTGGGCTGATTCAGTAAGGCACACAACGCGCAGGTGTACCGCAATTCCTCCATGTGCCAGAGGCTGCACGCCGGGACTTTCTTCCCCGACCACCACATCAGGGTCGGGGACGTGGACATCCCAGTGTGCCTGCTGGCTGTGTGCTGGCAGGCTTGCCCTACCTGAACCCCTCCTCCCAGGCCTTCAATGCCAGGCTCAGCAGGGCCCGCATTATGGTTGAGGGGGCC
The DNA here is from genome assembly GCA_032595735.1 of Pelochelys cantorii. Taxonomy (NCBI): domain Eukaryota; kingdom Metazoa; phylum Chordata; order Testudines; family Trionychidae; genus Pelochelys; species Pelochelys cantorii. The sequence goes on from CM064330.1 coordinate 62,650,314, forward strand.
TTCGGCCGACTGAAGGCCCGATTTAGATGCCTCCTCACCTGCCTCGACCTCTCCCAGCACAATATTCTGCACGTGGTGGCAGCGTGCTGTGTGCTCCACAATTTATGTGAGAGGAAGGAGGAGGCTTTCCTGCCAGGCTGGATGGCAGAGGCTGACTGCCTGGCTGGCCAGTATGCACAGCTCTGCACGGCTGCCAGCCGGGAGGCCCTTCGGGGGGCTGTCCGCATCTGGGAAGCCTTGCGGGAGAGCTTCCAGGTGGACGAGGACTGAAGTCCCCCTGGCATGCCCCACTGGGGCCTTGTGCCTTACATTCCACCCCCACCTCCTTCCCCTTTCCCCTCCTTAACCCCCCTTCCTGATGTACAATAAAAACACCCGTGTTGCCACAAAAAAACTCTCTTTATTTAACATAACTGGGGTGAGGGGATGGGGGGGAAACCTGGGAGGAGGGAGCTGGAAGGGGGAGGCAAGAGGAGGAAGGGGGAGGGAAAGCTCAGGGATGGGGGTCTTGCTGGCCCTCCCGTCTCGCAGCACTGCGGGTGCAGGGGCCTTGGCGACCCCGGGGGGGAATGGGTATGGAGGGTGGGGTGGGGTGGGAGGAATGGGAGGGACGGAAGAAGTGGGAGGGGGAGCAGGGGTGGGAGGAGGAGCGATAACTGGGGCGGCTGCAGGGGCTGGAGCAGCAGGAGGCAGCAATCAATCCACCAGGGTCTGCAGGTGCTCGCGGAGGGCACGGCCCTGCTCCCGCAGCTCCCGTAAGCTCTCCCGTCACAGCTGCAGGTCTTCTTGCACCCAATGCTCTTGGCTGTGGACCTGCCGTCCCTGTAACCGCAGCTGCTGCTGCTGGTATTCCTCCTGGTTGCGGGTGCGCCTGCTGGCCCCGGTGCGGTGGATGTTCCAGGCAGGGTAGTGCGCCCTGCACTCGCAGGTGCTGCAGCTGTGGTGAAACAAGAGAAGTGGTCAGTCCTCCCTGGGGACACAGTGGGTGAAACCCAGCCCCCCTCTGCAAGGCAAGGACGGCAGATCTCCGCACCATCACATCCTGCTATCCCTGGAGTGTGAGCTGGCCCAGGACTGCACCCCAGCCCCTGTGCTGCCTATAGTGTGGTGTGCGTGGGGGGGAGTGGAGATGTGCCCTGCCTGTGTAGAGGGGGGTGTCTGGAGGGAGGGCAGTGTACAGTGTCTCTCCCCGGGGTCAGGAGCCTGCCATGTGCCTTCACACATAGACGCATGTGGGGAACAGGCCAGGGCCCCTGCATGGCACCCAGCTGGGGCCACATGTCCTGGCTGGCATGGCAGATGCACAGGTTGCCGCCTGCTTCGTGGTCGGCAAGGCCCACATGCATGGTCCCTGGGCTCCCCTCCCCCCCCCATCCCACATAAGGGGACGGTGATGGCACTCACATGTGGAGGCCTCCCCGGCCTCGAATGAGGCTGCTGACAGGCTCTCCAGTACGGCTCGGGGGTCCTGGGTGCAGGGCATGCTCCCTACAGGCTCCTGTGGCTCCTGGCTGCCATCCTCCTCCTCTTCCTCCTCTTCCCCTGTGTCAGGGGCAGGGCCCTCTGCCCTGGGGTCAATGACCATCGGGGGGGCACGGACCGTCTGACCCCCCAGGATGTGGTCCAGGGCCTCATACTGCGGACAGGCCTCCGGGTCAGCCCCTTGTTGGGAGGCCCTGGCATAGGCCTGCTGCAGCTCTTTGATTTTACTCCACACCTGCTCCTGGCTGTGCATGTGGCCTCTGGTGGCCAGGCTGGCAGCCATGCGACTGTAGATGGCCGCATTCCTGCGTCTAGTGCGGAGATCGTGGGCATTGAAGGCCTCTCCCCAAATCTCAACGAGGTCCACGATCTCCGCACTAGACCAGGAAGGTACCCGCCTTTTGTGGCCCCTGGCAGGCTCCTGGGAGCTGCCAGCCTGGTCCTGAGGAGCGGTGGAGGGCTGGGTGGCAGCAGGTTGCTGGCTCATCCTGTGCCAGGTGCATGGGTCTGCTGGCTGTGTGCTGGCAGGCTTGCAACTGGCACAGGCACTGTGGCCAGAATCTGCCCCTTTAAGGGCTCTGGGGTTGGTGGGGAGCAGACGAGTTTTCCTGGTTGTGCCCAGAGTGGCCTCCAGGGCTCCCTGGGAAGGGCTGGAGCCCCCCTATTTCGAATTAAGTGTCTACACAGCACTTAATTCGAAATAGCTATTTCGAATTTGGCATTACTCCTTGTAGAATGAGGTTTACCAAATTTGAAATAAGCACTCCGCTATTTTGATTTAAATTCGAAATAGCGGTTTGCATGTGTAGACGCTATTGAAGTTAATTCGAAATAACGGCTGTTATTTCGAATTAACTTAGTAGTGTAGACGTACCCTCAGACAGCACCTGTACTGAGGCATAGCGTGTGCTGAGTTGATTTGTAGCTCCTAAAGGCTATGTCTAGATTGCAGGCTTCTTTCAGAAGAAGCGTTTCTGGAAGAGATCTTCTGAAAAACTTCTTCCGAAAGAGAGCATCCACACTGCCAAAGCGCATCGAGAAAGCAATCTGCTTTTTCAACAGATAGTGTTCATTCAGTGTGGACACTATCTCGCATGTAAGCTGTGATTACTATGGGTGGAATAGCCACTAGGGCACTTGTGCTTTTTCCTCTTTCCTCTTCTTGCGAAAGAATTCCCTCTTCCCTGTCCACACACATCTTTTTCCAAAAGAGCTCTGTGGGAAAAAGGCTTCTTCCTTGTAGAAAGAGGATTACCAACATAGGAAAAACCCCTTTGTTCTTTAGATTTACTTTAGAAAGAATGCAATTGCAATGTGGACGTTACTCAGGTTTTGTCAGAAAAACAGCCGTTTTTCCGACAAAACTCTGTAGTGTAGACAGAGACACCAGTCAACAAGGAAATCTGAAATTCACCATAAAGAAAAATATTCTCAGTCATGCACACATATAAAGAATTGGTGAAAACCAGTCTGGGATATTAACAAAGGAAAAGAAGAAACAAATTTTTCTCAGTGCAGCATAAAAAACAGACAAAAGCTAAGGAATGTCAGGCCTCACTAATGAGAGTTTATGCAACCCAAAATGTGGGATAATCAATGTGCAGACTTTGTTTATCCTATGTAATAATGAGTAACATAGCCTAAATAACAGTGTTTTCCAGATTTGTGTCATGCATGGATGTAAACAAAACTTTAAAATACGGCAAGCAATAATAATCATTAATAAAGTACAACCAGCCACATTACTAGATCTGGTAAAATGCATGAACACAAAACAAGCGGTGGCAGAAAATTAGAACCAAAATAACTGAATTCAAACAATTTTGATCAGCTGAGAGCTGGTAAAAATCTAGACATAATCAGCCCCTCGCTCAAGCAGGTTGCAGTCTGTGACTAGAGCTACTAGGTGCTAACATAATACTAACAATGATAATTGTGAACATTTCATCTAATTCCCCCCTCCATGTTTAATCAAATTTCAGCCATAGGCAATTAAGGAGTAATGAAACCCTTAATATGTAGCTGATAAAAAGCAGCTAAGCAGGGCCGGCCCACAACATTTTGGCACCTGAGGCAGGGAACTCAAATGATGTCCCCAAGCACCCTCGCTTGGGCCAAAACTTTGAAAGGTCTCAATTCTGCCTTTTTCCTGTTCTCCTCCTCTCATGGTACTGCTCTGCTATCTACCCCAATAAAGGAGAACTAACAACTTAAAATGCCTTGTTCAAAAATTTTAAGTAACGCTTAACTTTCAAACGCCTGAACAGTAAATATAACTTTTGTCTGCATAGTAAACACTGGCATTTTTATCTGTTTGAATAATCAAAATGGTGCTTTCCATGCCTTCTTGGCTGCAAAGATTTGAACTGCTTCCTGCAGGTCCACAGTCTGGGCCAGCTCATGCTCTATTGAGATGGTTGCAAGGCCGACTAGCCTCTCCTGTGTCATTGTGGAGCACAGATGTGTTTTTATTAACTTCAGCTTGGAGAAGCTGTGTTCTCCACTGGCAACTGTTACAGGAAGTGTTAGAAGTATGTGCAGAGCAACAAAAGCATTTGGAAAGAGGGTGGTCATCTTATTTGTGCACATATATTCCAGAACAGCCTTTGGAGTTGATCCTGCTGAAATGTATCTTGAAAGGGCTTTCAGTTCAACACCTAAATCACTCACATCAATATTGCGCATGTCATCATGTGTCAACACTGTCTTTAGTGCCCTGCATTGTTGGTGTAAGTCTTCTTCAGGTATAGTGAGGAGTTTTGGAATATCATACAACATCCCAAATATACTGCTGGGTTCCTTGAGCTGCATGAAACGTTCTTCAACTGACTGTATTGCACAATCTAGCACCTGGTTAAAGAATTCAACTTTGAATTGTTGTTTGGGGTCTCTTATGGGATTATCCCATGCCTCGTAATCAAAATGTCTTCTTTTTCGGTGACTCTTGTATTCTTGAATGGGTGGGAAAATAGCTTCAGTGTGAAGTTCCTCTGCCAACTTCTGTGCACTCTTCAGAACATTCTGAAATCCCTCATCTCACCGGTAAGACTATAGGTATGACTTTGCTTTGTCCAGTTGTTCCATTGCTCCAGATATATCAAGGTCAAAAACTTGGAGTCTCTTGCTTACAACATTTATTTCAAACAGTATGTCATGCCATAACACTAAGCCACACCGAAATTTGAAGTTATGTATGTTATGTGATTCCATTTCCCTCTGCCACTATTCTCCCACGAACAGTTCCTGTCACAGCATTATCCTCCATAATGGCAACTATGGCATCATCTATCTTCCCAATTTGGTGTTTGATAGGCTTTACTGCCTCCACTCGACTTTCCCATCATGTGGCACTCAGTGATTTCAGTGTCAGAGAGGATGTTCCCAGATGTCACTTCAAAAATTGCCATCGATGAATTGATGCAGAGAAAAATACATAGATGCTTTGAATTACATTAAAAAATTCGGCAGCCTCACTAGAAGCTGGTGTTGCATCACTGACCACCAAGTTCAATGAATGAGAACTTCATGGGACAAAAAAAGCTTGAGGGTTTAACTCTGGGATCCATGTCTGCACTCCTCTGTTCTTTCCTCTCATGTTGGCACCATTATCATAGCCCTGACTTCTCATGTCAGCTATCGCAATTCCCATATCTTCCAGCTTTTTAAGAAGCACATTTGTCATACCAGCTCCTGTAGTATCATCAATGTCAATAAATTCTAGAAAATGCTCTCTGACAGTCACCATTGCAGGGACATTTTCACTAGGTTCTGTTGTTGTTACAAAACGCACCATTAAAGTCATTTGTTCCATATGGCTGATGTCAGGTGTGCAGTCCAGAATAACAGAGTAATATCTTGCTGACTTCAGATGTGCCACAATCTTCTGTTTGACTTTTGTTGCCAGTAACTGTATGACCTCATTTTGAATTGTTTTTCCAAGGTAGTGGTGTGTGTACATTTCTTGAGTGGTGACTCTTCTTAGATGCTCCTGGAGTACAGCATCAAACTCAGCCATCAGCTCCACAATTTTAAGGAAGTTTCCATTGTTTGGCACATACAGCTGATCTGAAATGCCATGCAGTGCAAGGTTTTGGGTAGCAAGCATTCTCACAATGGCAATGAGCCTTTTCAGAACATTTTGCCAGTAAAGAGACTCTGATGCAATCTTCTCTTGATGCTGATCATCTATGGTGGCCTTTAACCTTAGTCTCATCTCAAACTCTTTCCACCTATGGAATGCTCTCTGGTGATTTTCTGCCTTCTCATGGCATGCCAGATTTCTAGCCAGATTTTTCCAGTCCTTTGTTCCTATAGAACCCCATGTGGCTGGAACATTAGACTGGAAGAGTTTGCAACAAAACCAGTATGCAGCATTCTGGGTTTTTGAGTACATAAGCCATGGCCTCTCCACTTTGTCGCCATTGGGGATTTCATGCCAGTAATGTGTTGGATGAAAACTTCTATTTTCATTGTCTTTGGGGAACATGAAGTTTTTCTCTTGCTTTGGCCCATGAAGTACAAGGAAGTCCCTCAGGCTACTGCTCAAGTGGGTCCACAGAGCTGGATCATCTAGACTTAAGGAACTAAACTCAGCAGCAGCTGTTTCTTGCGTCTCCACCACACCGCCCCTTCTCTGATCTACACTTTTCTTCAGGAATGTGCATGGTTACATCCATTTGAGATGGAGATATGGATGCTGCAGTAGCTGCCAGGTCACCTGCACTCTGACTAACTGGAAGATCAGGCATCCCCTCACCTCTCACATCCTCACTGGGGCCGGAAGGCTCACCATGAACATTTGTGTCTATGTATCTCAGGAGAACTCCTTCCTGCTTAGACAGAAAAGTTTCCTTTCCTTTCTTTCTTTTTCTGAATGCTGTCCCAGAGGGGCGTTTTCTTCTTTCACTTATGACTGCTGTTCTGTGCCAGCTATAGTGGCTCTCAACACTCAGTTGAAGGGGACAGATAAGCAGGCTGGTAGCAGGGCCTGAGTGAGGGAAGATATCAGCATCTTAAGGTCCTAACTGGCTCCTACTACTTCAGTTGACTGCCTGTTCTCCTCAAGTGGGTTCAGGGAAGCAGCAGGAAACAGGAAGCTCCCTGAGAAGCTGGTGTTAATCAGTCCAGGCTCCTCGGGATGCTAGAGAGGTACATAAGAGGCTCCTCCTCCTCTCTCTCCCTGCAGCTCCTGCTGCTTTCTGTTATTCCCTCTCACCTTTTCTCCTGCCTGCCTGTTATGTCTCTTGTGCCCTCCTTCCTCCAGAACAGCACTCCACCATCTCTGTGCATCTAGAGCAAAGAGAATACATATGCACCAGCAGCAGACACAATTTTCTACACTCTGGGTCTAGTGGCGCCCCCACCCCCCACCCCCCAGTCTGGCACCTGAGGCGGCCACCTCAGTTCGCCTCATGGTAAGGCCAGCCCTGCAGCTAAGGATATACCTTAAAGAAACTGATTATAAGCAAATCAGAAGTCAGGTGGGACTGGAGAAGTACCCAACCACTGTGTGAGGTTGGGGGGGAATTGTTCTTCAGAAAAATTTTTTAAAAGGGACAATATCAAACATTGCTATCTTGAACATCTAATTTTAAAACTATATAAATGAAACAAATACAACTCAGTTCTATATTTGTAACTTGATTTATCAGTCTGGCCTTCCACCAAGATTCTAAAAGCTAAAGAAACCATTACCACCAAGCTCAATGAACTTCATGTATTTCTAAAGAACAATTTAGGTCAGGCAGGTGTGATTAACATTTTTGAATGAATTATGAATTAGGGTTCAATTCTTGAGAATTCCCACCCAACTTCAACACCAATTGATATGTCCGCCAGAAAAAGTCAAGGTGCTCATCCCCAAAAAGTACTTAGCTCTTTGTAGGATTTGGTCCTTCATCAGTGAAAAGAATGCAGCAGACTAATTATTTAGACTTTTCTAAATCGATTTATATAATGGTTAATAAAGTGTTACTTAAAAAATAATTCAAATAGCCTTGGAAATGACTAAGCACAGTCAGGTAGAATAAAAACCAGCTGAAAGGCTGTAAACATAATGTAGTGATAAACAGCAATGTGCATTTTTGTCAGAGATCTAGTAGGTTCTGCTGTTATTGATTTGAAGCACACTTTTATTTAATATCCATATTAATAATTAGAAAGAAGAGGTAAACAGCATATTAAATTTAGTTCACTACATTGGAAAGTGTAGTAAGTAATGATATTGGAGAGGTACTACAAGGGTTCCTAAAAAGGTTAAAAGTATAGACAGGATGTTTTTAAAAAAATGCAAGCTGACTAGGGAATAACCATCTGAAATAAATACTTAATGGGAGAGACATATTTTAACAGCAATAATATTTAAGGAGATTTGGAAAGAGTTCTGAACAGCAAATTACCTACACACTTCCTGTTTTGCTACCCTATTGCATTGCACTATGAATTTTGGCCACTTTAAATGAATGTCTTGAAAGTGACAGGAAGACTGATTAAAGGACTAAAGACACTGACATATGAGAAAAGATTTGATGTAATTAAAAGTCATTCTTGGCCCAAAAATGACAGAAAGGCAATGATATCTGTTTATAAGTATATAAAGAGTATACACATCAGGGAAGGTTGGAATTGTTAGGTTGGTTTAAGAAAAAGAAGACTGTAGGCAGAACATCGGGAAATATTTGCAATGGTATTAAACTACAGTCTCACAAGGGAAAAAGTAGAATTCCTATTCTTTGAACTTTATAAACCTACCCTGGACAAATCACTGAAGGATACCCTAAAAGGAATAGCAGCATGCTGTACTATGGGATGAAATTGTTCTTTTCTAAAACTAGTCAAAAGTTTTACACTCAAGTTTTCCAAATGAAAAAAAAATGGTCCTTTTCAGAAAAAAACCCCAAACTTTTCATTAAATTGTTACCATTATTACACTTACATGTTTATTTTCCACACAAAAAAATTTTCAGCCAAATTATCAGCAGTTCTTGTTTATTTAAAACTGGGTTTTCAGTAAAAGACATTTTTCTGTAATAATTTCAATTTAAAATGTACACTAAAGTTTGATGAAAATATCATAGCAAATAAATATATTTCAAACTTTGCAGCATGGACACACTTCAGATTTTCTAAATGTGTTGCCAAATTGCATTTTATGACTAGTTTTGACTTTTCCTTCTATAATTTCTGTCATCCTCCAGAGTATTCTCCATATTGAGGGCTAACTGAGGATCAGTGTGGCAACCACAACTCTTAATCTAGTACCTTATATATTTATTTTATTCTTGCACATCTGTAATATGGCCAATGACTTCATGATCCATGAAAGGCAAATACAACTTAGATGGGGCTACTATAAAGTGGGTGCATAACTGGCTGGATAACCATTCTCAGAAAGTAGTTATTAACAGTTCAGAATCCTGCTGGAAAGGTATAACAAGTGGGGTTCCGCAGGGGTCTGTTTTGGGACCGGTTCTGTTCAATATCTTCATCAATGATTTAGATATCAGCATAGAGAGTACGCTTATTAAGTTTGCAGATAATACCAAGCTGGGAGGGGTTGCAACTGCTTTGAAGGATAGGGTCATAATTCAAAATGATCTGGACAAATTGGAGAAATGGTCTGAAGTAAACAGGATGCAGTTTAATAAGGACAAATGCAAAGTGCTCCACTTAGGAAGGAACAATCAGTTTCACAGAAACAGAATGGGAAGCAACTGTCTAGGAAGGAGTACAGCAGAAAGAGATCTAGGGGTTATAGTGGACCACAAGCAAAATATGAATCAACAGTGTGATGCTGTGGCAAAAAAAGCAAACATGATTCTAGGATGCATTAACAGGTGTGTTGTGAGCAAGACATGAGAAGTCATTCTTCTGCTCTACTCTGAGCTGATTAGTCCTCAGTTGGAGTATTGTGTCCAGTTCTGGGCACCACATTTCAAGAAAGATATGGAGAAATTGGAGAAGATCCAGAGAAGAACAACAAGAATGATTAAAGGTCTATAGAACATGACCTGTGAAGGAAGACTGAAAGAATTAGGCTTGTTTAGTTTGGAAAAGAGAAGATTGAGAGGGGACATGATAGTGGTTTTCAGGTATCTAACAGGGTGTTACAAGGAGGAGGGAGAAAACTTGTTCTTCCTGGCCTCTGAAGATAGAACAAGAAGCAATGGGCTTAAACTGCAGCAAGGGAGGTTTAGGTTGGACATTAGGAAAAAGTTCCTAACTGTCAGGGTGGTTAAACAGTGGAATAAATTGCCTAGGGAGGTAGTGGAATCTCCATCTCTGGAGATATTTAAGAGTAGGCTAGATAAATGTCTATCAGGGATGGTCTAAACAGTACTGGGTCCTGCCATGGGGGCAGGGAACTGGACTTGATGACCTCTCAAGGTCCCTTCCAGTCCTAGTATTCTATGATTCTATGAAAGTTCTTTGAGATTTCCCCAGTAAAAATGAGAACTGCCATAGAATTTGAAATCAAGTGAAGCTTACATCCTACTTTGAACAGAGTGCAACATACTCCATGTATATAATCTCAATTTATTCTCTTCCTTAGGCATGATTTTATTGGTAATTCAAATGACAGAACATAAACCTCTCCTCAAACTTTCTCCCAAAATTTGGCTGCTGATCAGGATTCACTGCAACACTTTCTGAGTTCCAGAATCTAGTTACTTTTGTCCCATTTCTTTCAAATAATTTAGGGGCAATATGAACCAGAAATAAAGAGTTCTTCTTGCCCTCTTCAGACTGATCATAATGTGAATACAGCTGTGTGTATTAAAGTATATTATTACATGGGATAGTGAAAACAACAACGGTATCTCACTGTGAGGTATATTGCCTTTCTGCATTCTGGTAGACCACCAAGTAACCTGGTAGAGTTCAGCCAAGTAGGTCCAAAGCCCACAACCCAGTGTTCCATATAAGTCTACAGGGGCTGAGAACAGATCAGGAAGGATTAAGTTGCAACATCTGGGTGGTCATTAAACTACAGGGTCAACTGCCAACTATCGAAAGAACAAACAGGGAAAAACGTGGTTTGGTGGTGAAGGAATGTTTGGTCTTTGTCTGAGATGTTGGCCTTTGATTTTTGTATCTCCTTGATATGGACAAAAAATTGTGGTTTTCTTTTTGCTTGTTTGTTCATTCAATGACCACTGGTGAGGAAAATCCATCCAGTGACATGCAGGTACTAGTCTGCTTTCCCACCTATTATACCCTACATACTCATTTCCTGGATGTGAGTGACAATGTGTTGAACCAGATGCTCAGCTGCTGTAAATCAACATAGCTCCAAGGAAACCTACTGAGCCATTGCATTCATATGATGATTTATATCCTGCATAGGCGTCCTGAATACTTACTTTTCTGAAAATGAGTTACAATAGTAAGTGCATCTAAAATCATTTCCTGGGCTATCACAAATAACAGGATAAACTTTCTGAAGAGAGTTTCCAGGCTGTGTAAAGACACTGCACAACCCATGTATCATAACTCTCTGGGGCATAGTACAGGTACAAGTTAGGCATGATTAGAGCCCTGAATTGGAAAGACTTTAGTGGTTCCATTTACGTGATGCAGTGCTTGGTTTTAATTTGTTTTGTTCGTGCATCTTGTCTTTTCTTGTCAATATTTTAACATTTTTAACATTAATATTTTCAAATATAAGCATTTTCATTGTTTCTTCATAGATATGAAAAGAGTTTCCTCCTCAATTTTCAAATGCTTGTGTTCCCACCAGAAATATTTTGACTCATTTCATAAAAAAAAGTCAAGCACAGAAATGAAAAACTATTTTTTCTCTATTTATACATGAGCCAATGAAGGGTGTATAAAAATTCATAGGCTTTGGTTCCCAGGGAAAGGCTGCTGTGAATCAGATGATTCAGTAAATTTCAAGCACTTTTTTCCATATGGGTTGGTTAAAACTTAACGGGTTATGAAAGATCATCACATTGTGTTCCAGATGTCCAGCAAATCTTTTTCAAATATCGTAACAGTACTTGGTTGGAACTCTTCACATGAGTTTTGGCAAAAGTTTCTATAAAAAGCTTTTGAAAAGTCAGTTGTGATTCATGGGAAAGTTTTATTCCAGAAGCAGAGAAATCAGTGTGGTGACAATGAAGTGGTGCAGGCAGCATTTTCCACTTTCAGTGGTGGAAAATGTAACCAGGGGAGTGACCAAGAGAAATTGATGGCATGAAAAAGGGTCGGTGCTTACATTCCTAACTGATTCAATGTGAAAAATGATCCACTTCACAGTGAAATATAAAGCTTTTTGTATTTTCTAGCCAAAAATCAACAAAAACTGGACAGGCTTCCATGAAAATCAAGGTACCAATAGGCTCCATGTTGGGAACACATAAGTACACTTAGAAATAAATACTAAGTATTTATTAAGCTTTAAAAGAACAAATTGTTCAATTAAGTAATAACTACATAGCCTTACTTCTACATCCAAACATTGTTCATGTCACAATTATTACTTCTCCCCACCCCCACCCATCTACTCAAAGGATGAAATACAATACAAAACTAAAAATGTAAGACTGCAAGATGGGATAGTTATTAAAGTGCAGCAGAAGGAGAAACAGGAGGAAAGCCAGAACAAGGGGGGGAAGTCCCTAAAGCCAACATTTGCATATATAAGAGCCCAAATTTAGGCACCTGTATCCATCTGTAGAAACTCAACTAAGCAGCCTGATTTTTCTGAGGTGCTGAAGACTGGTGGTTCCCATCAATTCCATACATGATAGTGAGCTTGAGACCAAGTTTCAGAGGAAGCCAAACTTTTAAAACAACCTCCATTATGTGTTTTGTTGCTATGAGTTCACATCTGTTCCTATTGAAGACACTGGTCAAATTCCTGCCATCTTCAGTGTGAACATAATTGGGCTTATTTAGGCTGTATATGTGACAACTTTTAATTCATTGTAATCAGTTATTAACATTGTTTGCTGTCAATATGGGTTACATCCATACATTATCTGATAAAAGCGATTTTAGGAACTTTTGTAATGGCTGACCATGCGTTGCCACAGCCAGAGGCCTAGGCTGCTGCTTGGGCATCTTCCTTGAACTGGTCCAACACACTGTTTTGTTTTGTTTTTTGCTGAGCAGACAGAATCCCATAACCATGTTTGTGTAACTGGCTTGGTGAGTCCTGTTTTCTAAGAGCTGTCCCTATGGTTGAGTAATCCAGAGTGCATTGCTGCACATGTTCTTGTTGCAAGTTCCCCGTTCTACTCTCTGCTAAGTCAGTGTGAGAGAGCTGCCCAGGCTTTCCCTGGTATGAACTGATAAGACTACCATTAGGCTGCAAAATGGCAGTCCAAGGGGGACACGGCACTTCTGGGTTTACCCACCGAAAGAGCCCATTATGGAAGCAGCTTTACCAATGTCACTACACTCTCTTGCCCATGTGTCTCAAACCTGTCCTACAGAGACAACTGCTGCAGTTAAGAAAGCAGGTTAATCTCTATGCCTAATATGCTCCCTGCTGAGAGAGCCAGGGAGACTGTCAGTTATGATCCTGTGATTCAAACAGCTGTCCACAAGGTATTGGGTGGAGACCACACACTCCTTTCCAGTAGACCTCCAAACAGTCATTTGGTGGCAGCGTGTTTTGGCCAATTTTAGAGTAGGTTTTTTATTTTATTTATTTCATTTACTTCCTTCCTGGTTTCCTCATGAACTTCAAGCACTTGGAATAAGATTACCAGCCACTTTAGGCTGTGCCCTGGATGCTATTTGCTTCTTGTGCCATGAACTGCATGTAGGAACAATAAAAAGGGAGCCCTTTCTCTTAAAGCCTCAGTGCCAAGCAATGGGGAATAGGTGCAAGATCCCTGTGGGTGAGAAATGACAGATAAGAAAAGCCTATTGTATAAAAGAAAGAGAGATAATTTCCTATTCTAATGTGGCACCACACTTACAAAAGCTGCTGAATTATTTTAAAACAATGTGCATTGAATCGTTTCTATTTATGTAAGAGCACTTTTGGCCATGAGTGATACCCAGATGATGAACGAATAATCAAGCTGTGATGAGGTACAACAAAGGGTGTGTGATTGTCATGAAATAAACCCTTCCCCGGGGTTTTTAAAGCATCAGCTGCAGATGAGGCCCCCAGTCAATCAGACGTGTGATTGCATCATGTAAACGACACCCTCTAGACTTGCCCTATTTGCTCTTATGAAATTCCTGTCAGTTTTTACATATAAATAATTCAGGTAAATGGCTCTGGCCACTGCAAGCGGCCAATTATTACAATGCCACTACTCACCATCACTCATTACCATTGTGTCAACTGTGCTATTACAAATCCTCCCACTTCCAGATGAGGAAAAGGTTACTCGGGCTTTAGCTCATGGGCACTTATTTTCCAAGATTTCCCCTTTTCCCCAAAATAAATAAATGAATTTAATTGAAATAAATACATTGGGTCTATTACATTTATAGACATTTTAAAATATCTAGAAGTCTATAACTTAAGATGCTTTTATGGACCCAATCCTTAGGTGAAAATCAACAATGAAACCAGCTGTCCTAAACACAGCCCTAATGACTGTGTAATCCTTTCTCTCAAAAGCATTGTGGCATAACATATGTCTGAGATTTTATATTTTAATATTTGATTTTCAGGGAATGGATAAATGTTCTTTGATTACTGGAGGGCTCATGGAAGCTGTCTGCTTTAACTCATAAGTAAAGTGATCTGGCATTTCCATTTTAAAGGAACTCATCCCACAAGAACATGTATATGATAGGAATGCGGACAATGGCTAGTAGAGCTGTATTTTGGGAGTGAACATGGTGGTTTTGCCTGGAGACTAACATCCACTTTGATAGACCTAAAAGATGTATGACATGTTGCTAAGTCATGTTGCTGACATTGAGCGAGTCCCCCTGCCGTAAGCAGTGAGCATAAACAGTGTCATTAGTGCAGTTTCACCAGTTTGATATACGACTCATCTCATGTTATGACAGCTCTTTCTCTCTTCCCCACTACACTCATTCTGACAAGCTTTTAAAATCATAATCAGGATGTATTCCTTTTAAGACTCTTTTAAGTCTCTGGCATCTTAAAGTGTTAATCTTTGTGGAAACGTTCAGTGTAAATTATTGGCTTTAATAAACCTTATCGGATGAAGTGTACAGTTTCTGTTATTCAAACACCTGGGTACAATAATCCTCATACTTTGTTTCACTTTGTGCTCCTTTGTGGAAAAGAAAGAGTTCTGGGCTCTGAATTAGTCATTGACCTTTGTTCGGTGGCTTGAATCACTATTCGTTGGTGATTAAATGATGCTTCACGGACTACTCAGCCAGAGCCAGTCAATAAGCTATTAGTGCCATCATCGCTATTGTGTCACTGCTCAGACCTGAATAGTGCGATTAGTTCTATTATCAAAGCCTTAGCAACCCCATGGTAAAAGCACACTCGGTGATTTTTGAAAGCTTTACATGGTATTCAAAAGAATCATAGATTCTTCCCAGTGACCAATGTGTAGAAATCTGGCAAACTTGCATATACCAGTTCAAGACTTTAGGTTTCATCTGTTGGCTGAATTGTACATTGAAATCAATATATCCATGGCAGGGGGGAGAGGAGATCCATTTTAGTAGTGGGGCAAGAAGGTCACTTTGCCAGAAAAAAGCAAAATTGTGGAGTGACTGATCCCCGGGAAGAGTGATGAAAGAAAATGACAAAGGTCTTTGTGGTGCTGATTTGTCCCATGTGGTGGAAACATGGTTGGTTATAAGCAAAATATTGCTCTGATGTGGCCTTGTGGCCTCCTGTATTAGTGTTTTGTTTAAGGATTAATGATATGGTATGGGAAGTAGAGTGGAACTAAGGTACTGTAAAATACTGTCCTTCACTTGTTGTAGATTCATCCATAGCCCATCTGCTATCTTTGACAATATAATAGCCATTAGAACTGTAAAACTAAAACACAAGAAAGACACCAGCATTTGTTTCATAAGGTGGGCATCTTCACTGAGGAAGAACCTTCTAGGTCTCTTCAAACTAGTCGTGTCTTTGTCAGAACATTTTTGTTTGCTGTGTCAAAATGACATACAAACTGCTTGCAGACTCAATGAGTTCTTCCCAAAGACTTCTCTGGCAATGCCCCTAGGATCACTGTGTATCATGTAAGACAACTTTAAAATAAGATGCCTGGGGAAAAATCTTCGGCTTATATGTATTGCTTTATGGCTTTGAAATACTGGAAAGTCAGGTAAGAAATCTGAGGTTTTTGGGGGGGAAGGATATGGTGATGTTGTTTGGATTATGCTGGGATGTTGGTGTTATTTCCTTTATACTTTTGCTTTCATTTCATTTCAGTAGCTGACAGTTTGACAGGGCAGTTTTGACAAGGTAGCTGTCAAAAAAAATTGTGCAGGAAGGATATTTACCTTGAGGACAGTCAGTGTAGCTATTTTTTTATGTGTGTGAGTAAGCATATCTGCCACATGGGTTAAAAGTCTTTGGGGTTGTTACTGTCTACAAATTTAATCTGATGTCATGGCCTTCTCTCTCTCTCTCTCTCTCTCTCTCTCTCTCTGTGTGTACGTACACATGTGCATGTTCAGGCCCCCTGAATCTTTGCCACAAAGCTGGCTAATAGCAGTATAAAAATTGCAAAGTTTGCTATGTTAAAAAACATTGTTTTTACTTTTAAATCTGATTTTTTAGCAAAAGCTCCATCACTTTGATCAACAATACATGAACATTAGGGGTTAACGCCATGTGCCTCTATCACATGTGCTAAGCACCAACTGACTCTCAGATAGGGAGAGTGAAGTTTGCCTTTTCTCAGTGATCTCAGTGCCTCGGGGTTGCACATGGCTCATGAATCCAGCTATATTTCCTCTATTGTTGGTTGGGTTTTTTTGAACCACTTCTTAAGAAAATATTGAATTCAAAAATATTGATTTTTATCTAATTCACTAATCATATGTTACTTCATCCATACTGAACATGTGAAAACATGCCACAAAAGGCTATATGCTTCCTGTCACAGGGTATGACTCACTGCCGTGGTGTCTCATTCTGGTCACTTCAATCCTGGAGTGCCCCCTTCCAGCCGCTGTATCACCTACTGTATCCTGTTTATGTGTTAGTGGTTCTGCCACCTTATATTAGAACCCACATCTCTCCCAGATTGTGGCACCCTCTCTTCTGGGTATTGCCCTGCTGCAGCGCCCCCACAAGGAACCCCCAACCCCTATCTTGCCTCAGTGACCCTACTGCCAGTCGTCATCTAGACCCTTACATCAGAGGCCAACTGCAGTCTGAAATGGCCCCTCATCATTGACAAGGGGTGTGGACCTGCTGCCTTCTTCTGCCCTGGCTGCCTCCCTGCAGCCCAAGAACCCTCAGGCCTTGCCTCAGGCTCTGCATCCTGAGAGTTTGCCTGGCTACCGCTCCCCAGCTCTGCCTGCCTTTCCTCAGCACTGCTCTGTATCAGGAAGCCTCTAGCTTGCCTCACAGCCAAGTCCCTCCTGCTCCACAGCTGGAGCAAGAGTGAATGAATCTTCTCCCAGGAGCCCTTATTTATACAGCCCTCAGCTGGGCCCTAATTATCTGCTATCTATCGCAGGAGCTTGCGCCACAGCCTCAGGGCTGGATTTAATCCTTCTTAGGTCAGTGTGGGGGAGATGACCTGTCACACTTCCCTTGATCTTTATATAAAATTCTCATTGGCATCAGTGTTCCTATGTGTGTTTTTTTTCCCTCATCTTTCCAGTTTTCAACAAATGTGTGTGGGTGAGGATTTTAATCGTAACACTGAAACTAAGAACTAAGATTAAAAAGAACATAGAGTGTAGAGGAAGAAAGACTGGCAGATGTGTAATTTAACTTAAAGAAGAAAAATAATGTCAGAAAGATTTGCAGATGGTACTTCAATGGAAAGGATACTTCCGGCTACGTCTATAGTGCAAGGTTTTTGCTCAAAACCCGCTGTTTTTGCGCAAAAACCCGTGAAGCGTCCATACCTCAAATGTGCTTTTGTGCAAGGAAATTAAGAGTAAAATGGCAGAATAGAGGGCTTTTTCCACCATAGGTAAACCTCCTTTTATGAGGCATAACTCCCTTTGCACAAGAGTTCTTGCGCAAAAAGGCAAGTGTGGATGTTCCAGAGGGTAAAAAGATGTTCCTATGGCAAAAAGTACAGATGCTCTGATGGCCATTCTGTGAACAGCAATTAGAGCTTTCTTGCACAAGAACGCCTATGCAGTGTGGACGCTCTCTTGCACAAAAGCACATTGCTTTTACGATGTGCTTTGAGGTGTGGACGTGCTCTTGCGCAAGAAGTTTTTGCACAAAAACTTTTGGGCAAAAGGCTTCTTGCACAAGAAGCATGTAGGGTAGACGTAGACGTACTGTTTCCCAGTCCCACCTATCCACTGCATTATTCCACAGTATGCAAACCTTTGTTCTCGCAATGAGAAATGGGTCAAAGCAATGTCAGTTCAGAAAATGGCCAGTATTGAACTGTCTGTTCCTGATAGAATCAAGCTGATTTGGAATCTGCCTGGACTTGATTCAGCTATCAATAAATAAGTTGCCATCTGCACATCTAGTTTAGAAACTAAGTCAGTATAATAGTGCAATAAATTCCCTGCATACAGTTAATAACTGGCAGTGGCCCCTCAGTTGAAAATAAATCAAATAAATAAACAGAATCTGAAGAAAGGCTGCATAACAAACAATGCAGCAACCAGATAAAGAAAAGTTTCAACCCAAGCTGTGAAAAACCTTTGCTGGGAGAAAAAGAGGATTCAGGGCAGAAGTGGGATGGGAAAACTCCATTACGATTTTATGATTTGTTGGGATTTGCTGATGGGATTTTTTAACTTTTTCCCCCCAATTTTTGAACTTCATGACACTGCATCAGTGATAGAGCATATCTATTTAAGAGTTTGAGTCTAGAAACATTAGACTCTAATTTCAACATGTAAACCAAAAATGTAACTGTTCTAAAGAGTTAAACATAAAATGATGAAGACATCGTGTGGTCGTTGTGCTCATTAAGTCTATTCAGAAACCACAAGAAATGTTTAGAATTCTCTCTAGAGTGGAATTGTCAATTGACATAGAAGAGCTGAATATTGATGGCTCTGCAAGTGAGACAATGTCAATGCCGATGCCATCATCAAAGCACAAACTTCAGAGACAAACCCTGTTCCAGATCTTCTTGTAGCTCTTCAGCATCAGTTTCATTCAAAAGACACCCACAAAATGCCAAAGGTCAGTCTATGACTGTGCCATAAATACAAATGGAAGGCATATACTTGAGTGTGAAAGTTGCAGCTTCCTTTTATGTGAACATCACTTTCAGCATAGCACAAAATGAACAAATTAAAGAAATTATTTCAGGTTGCTGTAGAAACACTCTTCTAGACAGGTTTAAACCCATAGGCCTGCTCTTATGAGCCAAAGATACAGGAAGAGAGGGAAAAATAAATGAATAGTATTCCTACAGGATGGTTTATTAAGCCACATAATAACTATAGGCATCTATTCAGGGAAAATGCATTTCCACTTAATGCAATTAAATCTACATCTCAAAAGTAGTAACGTAAGTTGCTCAGATAGTAAAGACTGTGGCAGGGTCAGGCCAGGGAGCTGCTGCAGAGGGGGGAAAAGGCAGCCCAAAAGGCTAAAAAAACCCCTGTAAGTAGAAGCAGAGAGCTGCAGGCCAATTAGATGCAACTGGGAGGGAGCTGGCTCAGGCAGATTGGGGCCAGCTGACTCCTCTGCTGGCTGACTGAGGGCCTTTAAAAGCCTCTGCAGTTGGAAGCTGGGGAGGTAGACGTTTAGGTTTAGGTTTGAGTTTGGGTTTGAGAGAACAATCTATAACAGCATTAGGTGGTGGCAGCAGCTAGGGAGGGAGGGAGTTTGAGGAGGTGTAGCTAGGCTCCCTACCACAGAGACCTACTGCAAACCCCAAGCTTTGGGGTTAGGAGTGAGAGGGCTGCCCAGTGGTGGCCTGGGTAAGAGGGGCCCTTGCCCCAAGACATACTGAAAAAGATGGGAGAATAACTTAGGTGTAATCAGCCTGAACTTCTGACAAATGAATAGGTCACCATGAAGCCTTGTTTAGAAGAAGTTAATGCACAACAGAGTCCTAAAATATATCATAGGAATTCAAAAACAGCTCCACAAATGCAATCATGATTGGTTCCAAAAAGCATACTGATGCCCCAGCTTTCTAGGGGAACTCTCAAAGATTTTGCTCTAGAGCCTGGACTGTGCTGCAGCTGCTTTGTGCTGGCAGTGCAAAAAGACATTACAATTAGTGTGACTAGATAAAGGAAAGCCATTCTAGTCTCAGGCAATGGTAAAGCATTACAGCATCCACTTCTGCACTACCACCTCTCTCTTAGAAGACATAGCGGGCATGCCCAAGGTGTTCTGTGCCATGCTGAGCAATTGCCACCATATTAGATCCCCAAAACCATTAGCAGCCAATCCAAATTAGAACAGCTATAGAGCTGCTCTTAACTTAGCCAGGGGAACTGTCTCAGTACTCAAGTAGATCAATAAAGCACAAAGATGGCTTATAGCGACCATTGCACCTCACCCTACTGAACTGCATTGTGCATTTCTTGGCCAGAGCTGAGATCCCGAGTCTCTGTTTGTACCAGCCCTCCAGAAGAATGCTGAAATTTGTGCTAAGCATAAGGAGAAACTTGACCAAAACAGAGAAGAAACATTATTCAAAACCCAGAACAGTGCTGAAGCACTAAACCTACAAAACCCATTTAAGGAAGCTTCAGTGGAATGTTACACATTCTGGCTACTGGAGCTGGTTGGGAATTTTTCAGTGGAACATTTTTCCATTGGAAAATGCACATTTGTCAAAAACTTAAACTTTTATGGAAATAGGTGTATTTTGATTAATTTTTGAGGCAGGGAAAGAAAACTTTTTGAACCAGAATATTCTGATTTTCCATTTCAAATTTAGTTTTTAATTCAATTTTTAAATGTTAACTTTTATTTTCTATTATATAAATATGAAATTGGAATTAAATGTTTCAATCAACTCAGAATTATTTGGGGGGGGGAGAGCATTTTGTGTCATGAGAAATTTTGAATATTTTTTTATTTGCATTCCATTTTGGAATGGATTTGGTTTTGTTTGTTTTCAAAATTACAGAATTTCCCTTGAAACAAAATCTGATTCCCACCTAACTTTATTGGTGACAGTATGGTTGCAGCCTCAGTGGGAATCTGGATTGATCTAAGTAACTGCAAAAAAACTAGAATTGTACAAAGACAAAATCTAAAATTGATTTAGAGAGACAATGGGGTATTAGGCCTCAGAACTGATCCGAAATACAAAGTTTATTCATAGATTGTACCCAGAGTGAGAAGGAGAGGCTGAATCTATATGTAATCCTGAGTGCCGTCAGTCACTTCTATTTGTAGTGTTGGTTCCCAAGATATGAGAGAGGTAAAGTAACAAGAGGTAGGTGAAGTAATGTCTTTATTGGGCCAACTTTGGTTGATGGAAGGGACAAGTTATCGAGCGTCACACAGTTCAGGACAGACCTCAGGAAGAGCTCTGTAAAAATCCAAAGCTTGTGCCTTCCACCAAAAGAAGTTAGTCCAATAAAAGGTGTTACGTTACCTTATCTTTCCTGTCTCTTTCCTTCTCTTCTAGCATTTAAAATTGAAGATCCAACCTTCTACCTCAAATCTGTATTGTTAAATTCATCATTGAATTTGCTAAATCTCATAATTGATGAGACTGATGAAAAATTGCACAAGAAAAACAGGGAAAACAATATTGTTAAATTCATCATTGAAAAATCAGCATTAATCAAGTGTGTTTTGATCACATTTCTATTCATTTGGTAGAACTTCATAAAGTATGTAGGTTCTAAAAAAAGTAATACACTGGTAAGTGTATTGGAGTTTAAGGGCAGATACAAAAGGGTATTGGGCCTAACTAGTTAATAGAGTGAAGAATTAGTTATGTTCTTGTGTTTTACTTGCAGAACCAAACAAAATAAACAAGGATCACATTAATGTTCCTCTGCACAGTGAATCCCCGCCACTAAAAGGGCTGGAAGTGGCTAGTGGAGGTAGCTTGAGATCATGGCTCCTAACAGATCATAGTGTCATAAGAGGAAGAAGTGGTGCAAGAAGCTGTGAGGAGACATGGGGTCCTGTGCAGATCATTCTGCCCCTATGTGTATAAGTGGCTTTGGAGGGCTTTACCCCCTATCTCATCCCTGTTCTCCCAATGGAAGGATTAGATGAAAACTCCGCAATCTGAGGTATGGAGTTTCCTGCCTAAACATAACTTTTATCCTCATAGAGGCACATCTGGCCTGTATTTTTTTACTTAACAATATATATAAAATAAAACTTACATCTGGCCTGGTGCCCTTCTATGATCACTTCTATGCCAAGTTTCAAAATGATGTGAGTTGAAAAGGCTTAAATTTACAGGGCTAAATTCTGGCCTTTGACACATATTGAAAATCCTGAGGGCAGAATTTGGCCTTGTATTTCTTAAAACATAGGATCAATTCAATACTTTACCAGCTGACTATATTTAATACTGGTAATGGGGTAGACTCTCTGCTATAAATAGGTTATTTTTCATCTTTGATTTGAGTGAATCTGTGAACAGGGGAATACAGCCAGGTTATTTTTCACACATTTACTATTAGCTTGTTCTGTAAATATTTTCAGGTGAATAGAATTTCACACATGACAAAATTGTTGGAGAGCATTGTAAATAGGCGATGGTTTCCCATCATCACTTGTTAAAATCAGACAGAGACTAAAATGTCTGGAATACAACTTTGTTTTGCTGTTCCCAAAAGGGTATGTTAAATAACAAAACTCACACACATACTTTTATAACAGATTATTAGCACTATCAGAAACAAAGCCAGAAGAACTGATGTAGAGATTTCAATAAAGAGCAAAGTGGCAACCCATGTGCAAAAAAATCTCTTAATTCTATTAATCTAAGGTGAATGAATTGTTCTTAAAATCAAAGGTTTAAAATGCTACCTGATAGTCATTACAACTGATCCTACTTGAATGCAATGTTTATGATACAAGGAGATATAACTTCGCCATTTTGGGGTGATGCGCCTGTCCTGCAAGTTTATTTACACTGGAGGATCTTTGAACACACATGTGGTTCTGCTGAAGACAGTGGCCACTATCCCGGCTGCACCTCTGTCTTTTAAATGTAGTAAAATTTAGTGGCTCATACTACATTTAAAAGGCAGAAGCTAGTGGCTCATACTACATTTAAAAGGCAGAAGCACAGCAGGCAGAACTCGGGATGAGTGGGGACTGCTTCAGTCCCTGCTCACACCATTTCCCCACTGTGCCTCTGCCTCCTCTGTCCCCCTGAAGAGACAGTGCTGGGGGGAACTGGCTTTTAAGATGGCTTCCCCCAGCATTGGCTCCTGCCCCTTCCAGCTGCCTCTCTCTGATAGAGGCAGCAAGGGGGGGGGGGGAGAGGTGCGACTAGTTGATTCACTACTTGACTAAGTTGCTTACATCCCTAATCCTGTGGCACCAAAGCCCTGATCTAGTAGAGCATCCATACTACTAAGCCCATTATTTTGAAATAAGGGTCTGGTTATTTTGAAATAACAACTCCTGCTTTCCATGAGGAATAACGCTTATTTTGAAATAGTTATTTTGAAATAGCAGTCGTGTGAATACTCCACTGCTGCTATTTTGAAATAACTACTTCCCAGAAAAAAACAACAAATGGCCTGGTAGCACTTTATAGCCTAACAAAACATGTAGATGGTATCATGAGCTTTCGTGGGCACAGCCCACTTCTTCAGATGCCTGGAGTCATGAGGAGTAACGTTAGTTCGAACCAAGGGAGCGCACTTCCTGGTTCGAATCAGCTGTTGAGCAGAATAACACGCGGGCGAGATTATGCTAATGAAGCGCGGGATATTTAAATCCCTGCTTCCTTAGCAATTTTGGTCGGCTACATTTGCATCCCTAGCTCAACTAGGGAGCAAGTGTAGACGTACCCTTCAGTGCCACAGGACTACTCATATTTTTTAAAGTTGTTTTTAGCGATACTGATTAAGTCAAACAACAGAAAGGGATGAAGGGTTTGAAAGAAGAAAGTCTGCTAGAAAACGAGCGAGTAAATTTTCATTTAAAACATTTCCTGCTGGTTTTGGTTTTTCTAAATTTCTTTCTACCATCACAGTTTAGTGTGTGAACTATCCTGAACTATCACAGCATTCTGCTCTTATTCTATTGACAAGTAGAAAAGGTGTAACTAGTATTGTTTGGTAAGGTATTTAATGTCTTCTGTGATACTGTAAATGATCTTACTTGCAGTACAGTTTTTTTTTTTTAAATCTATCACTGTGAGCTTGATTGATGAGTATTCTTTATGCACTTTGTCCATCCTTCTAACTAGTCCCTACGGACCATTTGATGGTGGCCCTTTGAACAGATGGAGAGATTTAGAACAAAGCTTTGGTCTGATCCCTAACTTGAAAGTACAAAGAGGGGAAGTTATCTGAATGAAAATCTGTTTATAGAATTAGTCTAATTAAATAGGAGATTATCAGTGATGAAAGTTCTGCTACATGAGAAGCCATTGGTATTGAATGCCAATAGAAGTATTGCCCACAGTTGATGTTAATTTTATTTTAGGTTTCCTAATTAAACCTAGAAATTATCTCAAAGAAGTTGCAGCTTGCATGTAAAACAGAATTTTATAAAGAACTTGAACAATATAATTTTACAGGAGCATAAATGGATAACTATTGCTCTGATCCTGCAAAGACTTTACATTAAATGCATGCACTGTGAGTAGTTCCACTGTTTTTGATGTCACTGTTCAGTGTATAAAGATAAGAATGTATAAATCTTTGAAGGGCCTTTGAAGGGCTAGTATCATATTTCCCAAAATAAAACTCCGTTTTTCAAATCTTTTCAAATCTGGTGTTCCAGAGGACCCTGCTGAAAGGTAATTTAGTGCATATAGTAAAAGAATAAATGTGGGTCATGTCTTACATATGAGGAACTTAGATAATAATGTTTCACATTTCCAGTGTAAGTGAAAAATTGTAATTTATAGTAGAGAAAACCTTTTAATGAGAACATGACACTCAGAAGTGCATTTAAAATCAGAGATTCATGTTCAAAGGAGGAGGTGTCTCCTATTCTGATCATTTAAGGAGAAAGAAATTGGACATTTTCAGATTGCTAGACCCATGGTGAGATCCTTCCCCTGTGGCTATTTTATGGTAGCCACAGTAGTATAAATTGGCTCTAAAAATGTCCCACATCCAGGTAAGAGATGATTTCCCCAAAGCACTGATGCAGATGACAGCAAGACTTTCCTATGAAGACCTTTCAGTGGGGGGGTACCCTAAAGGCCAGAAGGCCTGACACACACACACACACACACACACACACACACACACACACACACACACACACACACACACACACACACACACACACACCTGGAGCCATCTCAGGTCTTGGAATAGCCCGAAACTGATTTATAGCCCTTTACAGCAGGGGTGCCCAATCTATGGTCCACAGGGACAGCTCACCAGAGCATTTCATAAAGCCTGTGGCCTGCTTCAATACAACATATTAATGGCTGATTGATTAGCATTTTATCATTGTGTTTACATCATTTTAGATAACACAAATGTGTACATAGACAATACTGTACATAGAAACAGCCTTTCTTAAATACATACAAAATAAGCTTAACTTAAAATACAAATCAAGTGATGTTAAAT
Source organism: Pelochelys cantorii (assembly GCA_032595735.1). Taxonomy (NCBI): domain Eukaryota; kingdom Metazoa; phylum Chordata; order Testudines; family Trionychidae; genus Pelochelys; species Pelochelys cantorii. Next base: position 62,675,580 of record CM064330.1, read on the forward strand.
CTTATTAAAATATGTGGAATCTGTTTGGCCTACACATGGCTGTACTTACATTCATGCGGGCCTCCTGTTTAATAAGATCGGGCACCACTACTTTACTGTACATCTTCAATAAAACACTTAAGGCTAGCTGACTTGTTCAGCTGACTTGGGCTTGCAGGGCTCAGACTACAAAATTCTAAAAGCGCAGTGTGGACGTTTGGGCCCAGGCTCTGAGTTATCACGAGGAAAGAGGTTTCCAGAGCTTGGCCTCCCACCTGAAACTTCACAACCCCACAACCCAAGCCAGCATCATGAGTTTTATAGCAGTGGGGACCCACAAGATTTGCTGGGCTGAAAGCAGGAAAGATAGGCTCCTGCAATTGGGGTCACGATCACCTGATTCAATAGAGGGCTGAATATTGACAGTGCTAATTGTCACTCACGCTCTGGGGGCACAAACTCACTCAAAAAAGGGAGAGGCACACACACAGCTTGTGGGAGGGAATAGCGCACACACACTGGGGGAAGGACAGACATATGCACACGCACGCACACCTGGAGAGAAAAGCAGGAAACATCCAAAATCAAAAGACAGGCCTGCGAGAGGGGAGGAGACACCCCACTGCCACCTCCAGGCTCAGGAGAGAGGAGGGGTCCTTCTTGCAGCCCCCAGCCCCAGAAGGGGGACAAGGGACCTCTATAGTTCCCAGGTCTAGGCAAGAGAGAGGGAGAGGGCAGACCTTGAAGGGAAGAACAGTGAGTATCCAAAAATCAAAAGATGTTCCCCCCGCCAAAAAAAAACCCAAAAGATTTTGGCCTAATTTCCTGCGTTTTGAGTTTGGCTCATGGTGTTTGAGCCCTCTTCAGGGAGGCATAGGCCCATGGGTGATGGCCACACACCCACTCTCTACCTGTTCATGGGATACATGGCCCGTGGAGTCCTTGGGTTTGGAAACTCCTCTCTGTGCAGCCCAGGCAGGCTCTTGGGTTGGGAATTAGTCCTCTTGACCTGCACCCCACACTGCTACTCCCAAATTCAAAAAAAGGTCCCAAAATATAAGTTCACCCCAGTCAACATTTTCCCTGAGGTCAGCCCTGGCAGTTGTAGACACAGAAATGTAGCACAGAACTTGCCTGTCCATCCTTCCATCTGAGAGTCCATTTGTTCAAGAACTCTTAAATGGTAAGAGTTAGGACCACAACATTTGGTATGCAGCTTCCTCTTATAATAGTTTAAAGCAAGGTAAAGGATTGTTTGTGCTAGGACAATGAGATATGCCTGGAATTTGATTGTTTCTCAAAATTGGAAAGACCAAATGACCAAAAGACCAAAGAGGGAATAGCTAGGGGCCAGAAATGGGGACTGAGACAGCAGGGAACAGAGGTGGAGGAAGGGACAGCTATTTACTATATATTTCAGTGAGCTTGTGGTTTGTGTATCTGTCCCTAAGCCGGGAGACATGCACCCCTCCCCCGGCTGTGCCCGCTGCAGCAGCGGATAAGTGCTTCTCACCTGGCTCCAAACTGTTACCGTGAGAGAGAGCTGGGGTTGTCCTCTCTTCCCAGAGCAGCCTGCATATTGAACCCCTCATCCTCAGCCTCACCCCAGAGAATGATTAAAATGAAGGAAAACAAAACTTATTTGAGTTAAGAAACTGAGCAATGCCAAGTAAATGCATGCTTTAGCAAAGGAGAGCACTGTTTGAAGGATTTTTTTTAAGAAAGTTCAACAACACTACATTGTAGTTATGCCTGCAAACTAAAATAGCTGTAAAGATAAGTAAAAATATGGATTTAAAATCTTCACACTGTCTGGTTAAGTTCAGCATTGGAATTAATCATTCTAAAATATTTTACAGTATTCTTTTGGCACCAGAGTTGATGAGCTGGGTGAATTTCTGCTGAGGAAGGATAGAGATGAGCCTCTAAACAGAAAAAAAAACTTCAAACATTCATGCCAGGTATGAAATAGTAAATGTTAAAAGTTACTTTTAAATGTGTATTCTCTTTACAAATATTACTGTATTCTATAATGACTTGAATGATTTCAGTATCACTAATGTAATCTGTTCTGTTTGAGAATATTACTGTCCAACAAAGGTCGAACAAAGGTACGCAACTCCAGCTACATGAATAGAGTAGCTGGAATCGACGTATCTATTCGATTTATCACCGCATCCCCACTATGGGATTGACAAGAGAAACTCTCTCATCACCTCCCGTTACTGTTTTTGCTGTGGTGGAATACTGGAGTCACTGGAGCACTATCAGCAGTCAATTTAGTGGGTCAACTCCTGGGAGAACCCCACAGTGGTAAGTGTAGACAAGGCCAAAAGAACTCAAACTCTTCTGCTGACATTGATAATTTGGAAGAGTTCCTTCACCATACAGATGGTCAAAGGCACTGCAGATCAAGTGCAGTATTTGGGAAAGTTTATTCCCGATTTTATTTATTTATTTATTTATTTTTACCACTTCAAACTCCAAATAACAACTGGAACATGTGATGTACTTTGTTTCTTTTCTTTAAAGAAACCTTATCTCCTTCTCTCTGTGACCAATATGTATAATGTTAAAAGGGTAATTTATCATTAGCACTCACTATTCCTGCTAATCATTGAGAGTTTATTTAGGACATTATATGTTATCTGCAAGGCAAGAATTATTCCATATCAAAGGGAAATACATAACCCAAGATACTGAAAGACCCAAGCAAGGTTTTATAAAATAATCTGCATTTCTATTTCTACCACCTTCAGGCATGACAACAGGCATAGTGGGTGCATGTAAAAAAAATAAGGGCTAATGTGATCCTTGGATGTATAAACAGGAGAGTAGTGAGCTGGAGTAGGGAGAGGATTTTCTTCAGTATATATCACTGCTGAGACTGATACAGGAATATCACTGCAAGTTCTGAGAGTCACATTTTGAAAAAGATGTTGAAAAATTGGAGAGAGTACAGAAAAGAACTTCTGAATCAGAATGTATGAGTGGAGGGTGATTACCTGTTCTATTTATTCCCTATGAAGAATCTGGCCATTGGTCACTGTCAGAAGACAGGATACTCAGGTAGATGGAACTTTTATCCAACCAAGTATGGTAATTCTTATGTTCTAATTGGAAAGATGTGTCTAGTCCTTAGAATAATGTAATCAGGATTGGGGTAGAGAGACTTGTTTGCCATCTGGTGTGCTGGTAGAAAATGCCTATTTTCAGGGACAATAAAGACAATGCCAAGACTTTCAAAGTGATTAGCAGTATCTAGTGCTTTGATGTTTTGCGTGCCAAACTTGTGACAACTTAAGGGGGGGGGGCATCATTTTCTGAAAGTACTGATTCCTCCTCTCTGAAGGTCAGTCCCATTCAAGGTATCTCCAGTTGGGCACCCAAAATATGAGACCCCCAAAATCACTGGCCATTTTTTTAAATATAGCTGTTGATCATAAATTGCAGATTGTTTGGGCCTTAACTGAACAGATAATAAACGCCAGCCTTAAGTCCAGAACTTTAGTATTGATGGGAAGATAGGGGATACGAGGGATCTGCAGACACATAGGTGCCTGTTTTCTTCTTCCCAGATTACTTTTTTAACACCTGTAGCAACTCTCATGACGTTACATAGTAGATGTTTCGTAACTGGGTACCATGCAGCTCTGAATCCATAATGGTTCAGTAATGTGCTTGAAAGAGTTGCCTTGCAGTAACACATCACATTTGACTTAAACTGTTCTTTAGTTTAGACAAGCCCATTTGTGATGCTTGCTTAGGCTTGTTTTTAATTCAGACTGTGCTGTTCAACTCTGACAAGAAAGTCTCATCTCTGGTGCACTCAGTGACTATTCCGTCCTTCTCACTAGCACTGTCACATGAGTTCATGGCCATCAGAATTAACTTGCTCATGTGTTATCAGCAGACTCACTTAAAAGCTTAGAAGCGTGCAAAGTTTTTATCTGTAGATTACAAATGTACAAGGACTTGGCATTTGACTGAGTTGCCTCTGCAGCCTTAACAGTGGCACAAATATGTTTTAAAATCTGTTAAAACAAGATAAGCAAAATGTATTCTTTCACTTTGAAGGGGAAAATAAATTTACTCTTGTATATGAGATAGCTGCTTTCCTAGACAGGCCTCTCAGGCAATGCTGATATGCTGGTGCCACTATTCTAGTGCTGTTCATGCAAAGGCTTGATGTGTAACACAATAATTAGGTTTGTGTAAAGACCTAGGTGACAGGAATAGCAAGGCATGAAATGTCTTTACCTAACCCTTGTTTGCTCATGTTCTGGAGGAATGGCAGTTTTGATAAAGACTAATAATTGTTCATTCTTCCCCCTAACTTCCATAGCAGGGACATTTCTGCATTCTGAGGCTGTGTAATGTCTACAGCAGCCTAGGTAAAGAAAAGAGACAGCAAAGAAAGATTGAAGGAATGTGGAAAATGAGTCATTTTAAATGTGGAATAAGGGCCTAACAGGATGGAACCTCCAAAAGCCAAGGTGAAATCCTGCCCTATTGAAGGTTGTGATTGCCTAATACCCACTCTGTTAAATACACATCATCTCTATATTTCTTTTAATATGTTGGCATTAATAAGCTTCTCTTTAGCCCAAATTTCACTGTATTTCTACTGACAAAGCCACACTCAGTGACAAAGAGTTTTAAAATTATTCTAAACTATGTCCTCTCTCTCTTTCAGTGTATCTTGCCATATTAATCTCTCTTTTGGGACCAGATCTTACTCAAACTGAAGTCAATGATGAAATTCACCATTGCTTCATTGGGAACAGGACCTTGTAATCTCCCTTGTGCAGAATGTCTCCTCTATTCTTTGCCTTTTATAGCACAATCTATCTTACCAAATACATAACAAATCATAACAATCAGTGGTGGTATCTTTCTTAGGAATCAGCTGCAATGCGAAGTGCAAACACACACACAGCCAGTCTTGAACTAACTTTGTTAACAAAAAACAAGAAGAATAATATACAAGAATATCCTGTTGTTTACTACCTGCAGAGAAATATCATTAGGAGGAGCTCTAATATTCATTTCAATGCATTCCATTAATTACAAAATAAATAAGTAAAGTGTGCATTCAAAATGAGGGGTAGTTTTACACAATGGAAGATATTTATATATCATGCTCAATACACATTTTAAAACTTGGGCAGAGGTGCTTATTTTTCAAAGCAAGACTGTCAGCATAAATATTTGAGTAACTTCTCTTCTCTGGATAATTGTTGCATCCAAATTGAAAATCCTGAATTTCTAGTGTAAAAATAAATACTTGAAAAAAAATGGGGAGAAGCAATTTTATACATATTCTGTTTCCAACTCAAAAAAAGAATATGGAATAAAGTATGATATATGGAACAAAGTTCTTGGCAGCCTTTCAAACTTTAAAAACAGTATTTTATTGTTTCTAAGCAACACAGTAAAATTTGTTATTTGTATTTATGGCCTATTGCTTTTCTGGATGTCTAAGTTAGAAGGTTATGAGCCTGGGTGATCTGAAAATATGCCTGATATCTTTTATCTGTCTGAAGCTTTTTATTGATGACTAAGCCCCATCCAAGACTAACCAGGTTCTTATAAAATATGCTTTATACATATTTAGTTGAAACTTTTAAGATGAAAGAATCATGACTGCATGTGATAGTGGAAGTGGGTATATAAAGAGAATATTGTTTAAAGCATAGTGTTTAAATGTTTTATCAGGTAGATCTGGTTCTGAGCTTAGAAAAACTGTGTAGCCTATTCTCAGATACAAAAGAATATATTTGGAGAGGAAGGAAAAAAAGAGGGTTTTTTTTAATGTCAAGAAAGGATTTACCTTACACAGTGCCTTTTAAACTGAGGTCTATGATGGGCCACACTCCACTTGTGGGTGATCCATAGAGAAAAATGACAGGTCACGCTGGCTCCTCTGCCTTGTTTCCAGATACTTCTACAGATGTTAGTTTCTTCTTTGCAATGTTTACTACAAATGTGAGTTACATATCATTTATTTCTGGATCAATTCCAATTCCCAGAAAGGCAAACTCATCCCAGGAACTGAAAGTCAAGCTGGGCTATTCCCACACATCTATTAAAAGTTGCGTGAGACAAATTGTGTGCCCAGCTATGTCTGCAGAACATCATTGTCTTTCATCAGTTGTGCACATGCAACCCCATTCTACTCAAGGAACAGCTCCATGGAGTAAGGTTTTGCCATTTATATTTTAAATAAATTTAGTGTTCATGTAAGATATCATGTTGATATCTCTAGTAAGGCTTGCTTTTATCTGCAGAACTGGTGTGATATGTACAAATGCAGTGCAAGTATCCCAGACTCTCCCTTATCCATATTCTTCAATCATGATCAGGAGTGTCCACTCTATTGAATGTTTCATTCTGTCCTCTATCCTCTCCTCTGAGCCCAGTTCCTCTGTTGACCCATTAGGACAGTGGTTTTCAACCTGTGAGCTGCAGCCCCCTGAAAGACTTCAGACCATGTGTAAGATTTCCAAAAGGATCTGCACCTCCATTTCAAAACTTTATAGGATCTGCAAATAAAAAAGGATTGGAAACCACTGAATTGGGGGGGGGGGTAGATTGTCATCCTCTCTCTCTCTCTCTCTCTCTCTCTCTGAGATTAGTTTCAGCAGCAGTATAACCTGCACTCCCCATCCAAAAAGATTACTCATTTTTCTCCTTCAAACCCCTCCTTAAAACTGCCTTTTGCCATGAGGCCTGCAAAAAGAATTGACAGTAGCTAGGCAGCACTGCTGGTGTGCTGAGACCACTGCCTATCATGCTGACCCAAACTGTCTGATTTTTTGCTTATGCTCCTCTGTTTGTACCCCCTTTTGTCTCTTGGTCATATATTTAGATAGTAGGCTCTTTGGGACAGGTTCTATCTTTTTGTTCTGTGTTTGTGGAGTATCTAGCATAATGGAGTCTTGATCCATGACTAGCGTTCCTAAGTGCAACTATGATGATGATGTTAATAACAATTCATAATAATGAATACATTAATTAGTCTTGAACGCATTAGAAAAATTCACTGACGGGAAATTTCTGATCTTTTCCAGCAGAACTAGGGATGGTAGCACGTAGCTGTTTACACAATTAACCGATAAGCCTGGACTCATTTGTTAATCTTAATAGTTACATGCATACCCCCTTGCTGCCTCTGTATCAGAGGCAGCAAAGGAATGGAGGCAGAAGCTAGTGCTCATGGAGAGCTGACTCCCAGTGTGTGCAGGTTCTTGGAGTTGTCTGCCCCCTATCCATGCTACTTCCCACAGGGGGGAAGGTGGGAGCCAGTGTATGCGGGGACCTAGCTTTCAAGCCTGCTCCCTGTGCATAGCAGCTTCCATGGATCTGCCTACCCCCTGAGCTGTTGCCTCTATATCAGAGGCAGCAGAGGGAGCAGGCAGATGCTGGTGCTTGCGGGGATCTGGCTTAAAAGTTGGTTCCCTGGGAGCACTAGCTCCCTCCTGCCCCCCTGTGTGTAAAGGTGCAACCACTAAAAAATCCAGTGGTTATATGTTTACACAAATACATGTTTGTTAACATCCCAAAGCTAAACTAATGCTAGCAGTACTGGGAGCCAAAAACAGTAAACAAGAGCTTGGTTATTGCATGGCTCAATAAAATAGAATAGTTCTGCAACAGAAATCTGCAAATAGAGGAAAAAACACCACTGAAATACTTGCCATAAATTTCACTGTGTTCTTCCAAATCTAAGCTGAGGGTGAATTGCACGTGGCCCCTGAAGACATAATATGCAGACAGTAACTTTCCTCTGTCAGTAACTGCAGGGGGAGGACAAAGCAGATTAATATTCAGGCATTTATTGCTTTTGAATTCAAAGAACAAGCAATTTCTATTTGACTATTAAGGAAGATACAAGTACAAGCAAATAGTATGGTTCTATGCATTTATCTCTGAAAAACATTATGTATATTAACATGCAAATTAAGAGCAGCCCTTGGTTTCACTAAGACTGAACAGCACTATCAAAATTTTAATTGAAATGAAAACAAAGAAGCATTTTCCTGTCCTCCTGGTTGAGAAGATACAGATTATTTTGTACTGTAAATTCATGTACTGTACTTCTGTTTTGTTTGCTCTGCAGCAATGCAGAATGAAATATGTATCACCAGCAGTGGTATGAACTATTCTTCACTGCACCCTTTGTCTAAAACTGAACATTAATTTCAGTTAATGAGCCTGGGTTTTGATGAGACTGTTTTCACACTTCTAAACAAAATCAGAAACACTAGCTCTAATCACTGGAAGATTAATTATAAAATAATTCATGTTATGAAGTTATGATAGAGGGCCAATTGCTATGTTAAAAAATTACACAAGATAGTATTTTAGCAGACCAATAAACTAGCAACATATTTAGTTTGCATGTGCATATGCAATTAGCAGTTTCTAACCCTTTCACTAATGTGTTCTCTGTTGTGAAGCACTAGAGCATTTTTCCTTTGCCTTCCTAGGGTTACAGTGGAATCCAGAGTTCCACTGTAACACAAAGCATACCTAGCAGGGAAGACAGTTCCTGACCTGAATCCAGGTTTTCATCACGTACCTGGTTCCACCTGGACATCCCCAGACCATTTTTGGAGATGCAGATATGAGTGAGGATATCAATTTTGTATCTCTGCAGGGCTCTACTCAATCAGGTAACTGTCTGGAGCTGCTTCCTTGTTCCCTGGATGAAGGGAGAATCAGAGACCAAGGGCAAATCTACACTGGCACTTTACAGCATTGTAACTTTCTGGCTTAGGAGTATAACCCCTCACCCCCCCGCCCCCAAACACAGCAAGTTACAGTGCTGTAACATGCCGGTGCAAACCAGGCTATGGTTTGAGAACTGCACTCCCAGTGCAGTTAACTACTCCCCTCATGGAGGTGGTTTAAATAGAGCAGTGGCTCTCAACCGCTGGTCTGCGGACTGGTGCCAGGCTGTGAACTGCTGGCTGCTGGGCTGTGGCAACTCTGGGGGGCTGAGCTGGGATATACTGCCCAGCACCTCCCCTACTGCTGCAACTGTTGGGAGAGGTGTGTCCTGCCTTGCCTCTCAGCCAAATAGCGCTGAGCAGGGCTGCAGGATGCAAGGGGCTTCAGGGCACTGCTCTTAGGGGGGCAGGCGGCAGAAGGGCCCTGATCCCAGCAGGTGAGTGCCGCCTGGCCCGTGTCCCCATGCAATGGGCCGGCTGGGGAGAGAGGCCTGTGCCAATCACTGGCTGCATCAGGCAGGTGCAGAATGCTCAGCATGCACCGCTGGCCGGGGCTGCTGCTGCTGTGTGTGTGTGCTGCTCCTGGCAGGACTGGGGCATGTGGCCGGGTGTCTCAGTGCCAGGAGAGATGCGCCGGTCATGGTGACAGACAATAAGTGTGAGCCACAGCACTGGCTCGGGCCCCCTTTCCCCTGTGCAGGGTCAGTGCCTGGGCCTGTGGGGCAGGACCCCCCCAAGCTGGCACTGGGGAATTGGCCTGGCCATGGGTAAAGCCAGACCTGCACCCACCTGTACACAGCTCTTTGCTGCTCCCTTAGCATAACCAACCTTCCCCCGGCCCTGGGGCTCTGGACCCTGCACTCCCCCCCCCCACACACACACACCCCAGCCTGCCCTGGTCCCAAGCCCCACCACCCCCACTCCTCTGCCTAACCTTCTGGCCTGGTTCCTCAATCTGCTTTGCCCTCAGTTGCCAGCAAGCCCCTCTGCTTTCCTAGCCTGGCTACCTAGTTGCAATCCTCCCTCCTTTCAGGGTCTGCATGTACCCAGCTCCCTTCTGCACTCTCCTGAGCAATGGGGAGCTCTTCTTTCCCTCTTCTCGGGGGAGGGTGAATTCACTGGCCTGCCCAGGGTGTGTCTGTTCTTCTCCCCTGCACTCCACATAAGAATGGTTAGACTGGGTCAGACCAAAGGTCCAGCTAGTCCAGTATCCTGTCTTCCCACAGTGGCCAATGTGCCAGGTGCTTCACAATAGAACAGATAATCATCACATGATCCACCCACTGGCAACCCACTGCTTCTGGCAAATGGAGGCTACGGACGCCATTCCTGCTCATCCTGGCTAATAGCCACTGATGGACCTATGCTCTATGAACTTGTGTGGTTTATTTTTGAATCCTGTTATAGTCTTGGCCTTCACAATATCCTCTGGTAAAGAGTTAACTGTATTTTGTGTGAAGAAATTCTTCCCTTTTGTTCTAAATCTGATAGATATTGGTTTCATTCGATGACCCCGGTGCTGGTTGGCTAAGTGTCAGGGCAGGATACGCCTCTCCAAAACAGCCATGGCAGGAGGGGAGGCACTGGGTAGTGTACCACAGCCCCAACCCCCAGAGCCATTGTGACCTGGGCAACAGCACGCAGCTGGCAGCTGGGAGGCAGCACAGGGCTAGGTGAGAGGGGCAGGGCAGGCACTGGGGACTCTGGAGGTGGGGCTAGTGCTAGGAAACTCTGGGGATGGGGGACTCTAAGTGGCAGGTTGCTGACACTGGGGGCCACTGGGGCATCCAGGGTGGGGAGCTGGCACTGGGGGGCTCTAGAGGTGGGGTTAGTATTGGGGGGGGGGAGTATGGGGGCAGGGCTGACACTGGGGGGGCTCTGGGGATGGGGCTAATATTGGGGACTAGCGGCTGGCACTAGTGGGGGTTTTGAGGGGGTTGGGTGCAGTGAGGCTCTGGAAACAGAAGGTTGGCACTGGGGAGCCTGGGGAGGGGGGGCTCTAAGGGTCGGGGGACTAACAGAGCTGAAGCCGGCTGTTCATGGTGGCTCTGAGGGCTGGGGCTTTTGGCAAACTGGTAACATTTTATATGCTTGTTTGCGTAGTCATTATTTGCATAACGAATATGTAATTACGCAAATAAAATGTTGCCAGTCTGCCAAAAGTTCTGAATGGGTTTGCCGGTCTGTGGTATAAAAATGGTTGGGAACCACTGAAATAGATCACTGAGGGTACTTCTAGGCAGCAGTGCTATTTTGGGATACATCCAGTATCCCAAAATAGCATTTTCTGTGTCTTGTCAGTATGCCCGTTATTTCAAAATGCAATCAAAATAACGGGTTTACTATTCTGACATCCCAGAAAGCCTCCTTCCATTAACCTCAAGGATTAAAGAATTGGTCAGAATAGCAATCTATTTCAAAATTTGGCACTGTGTAGATAGTCTATTTTGAAATTTGGTGCTATCTCAAAATAAGCTTGAAATAAGCTATACAATTTGTGTAGCTTAAATTGCGTGGCTTATTTCGAGCTAATGCTGTTATGTAGACGCACCCTGAGAGAGCTCTCTCCTAGCGCTTGCACTGTAGCCACACTTTCAATGTGAAATGTAGACAAAGCCTAAATTACAACTGTCTGGGTGTGTCTACACTGCAATGTTTTTCCAGAAAAGCAGCCATGTTTCTGGAAAAACAATACTTGCGTCCACACTGCCACTGAGTTCTTTCGACAGAAAGTTGAAAGAATTGAGGGGTTTTTCTGACAGCAGTAAACCTCATTCTCCAAGGAAAAAGCCTTTTTCTGAAAAAGCTTTTTCGGAAAAAGGCGTGTATGGACGCAGAAGAGGGAGTTCTTTCGAAAGAAGAGGCCTCCAGGAAATAACACTGGTACCCTGGTGACCTCTCCAAACTAATCACAACTTAAATGGGAGATAGCGTCCAATCAATGTGGACACTATCTTTCGAAAAAGCACTTGCTTTTTCGTTGCACTTTTGCTGTGTGAACGCTCTCTTTCTAAATAAACTTTCTCCGGAAGAAGTAGCCTCTGAGTCACAGCTCAATTCTATTTCTGTTCCTGGGGCAACATGGTCCTTAACAGACACCTTCAAATGACCCTCATTTTGACTGTTAAATTATTTCTCATACTAAAGAAGACCAGGAAGCAAAAAGAAACATCTGCCCAGAAACCTCTCGTGTAAGATAAATATTTTAATAATTGGAATAGACATTTTTCCTAGGTTTTTACCAAAATTGCTTGCAGATTTCTATTGTCTCTGGTCCTGACAAATGTTCTTCTATCAAAACCAAATGATTTATTTTTAACAGTAAAGTTGGTTGACTTCATGGGCTTGGATTTGGGATTGCAAGTCACAAATTTTGGGCTACAAGGCTTATGAATCTGTTTCAATCTGATTTTTCCAATTCTCTTTTGAGCACTGGGTATCTTGGCATTGCCAAGCCTTTTCTGTACTAAAGCTAGCTTCACAGTCAAATTTTCAAAGGTGGATACTCACAATATTTCACACCTAATTGCAACATATACAGCTGCCTGAATTGTAAACATAAATGTTACTTTGCATATGGAAACTTAACTTTTTGTTCCATGCTGAAAGCTTGACTCTCAGGCTATGCCTACACTGCACACTTATTTAGAAATAACTCATGTGATTTCGAAATAACAGAGTGTGCATCTACACAGCAAGCCTGTTACTGAAATAATTTCAAAATAATGAGCTTCTTACTTCAACTCCTGTAACCCTCATTTCACAAGGAGCAAGGTAATTGAAGGAAGAGTGTTCTTCTTTTGACTTCCTGCTGTGTAGACAGGGCCAAAAGTCAAGTTAAGGTACTTCAACTTCAGCTACACAATTAACATAGCTGAAGTTGTGTGCCTGAACTCGACTTTAGCCCATGGTGTAGCCATGCCCTCAGATTTTCTGGTTGGCTCTGTCCCTTCTATTCTGATCATTCCCTTTCTCCTGGTCGTCTTTGCTCTGACATCAATCCCATCTCTCTGGCTGATCCCTTTCTGTCAACTTACTCTCTAGCATTGTGCCTCCTTTTTTTTTACAGAGGAAAGTGATTTCCTATATCACCTTGCCTGAGTTGCTTAATCTTTCAGTGACTTGGTTCCCCATCTGTGAAATGGGAAAAATACCACAAAGAGTTGTTGTGAGGACCAATTAATGAATTAATAATGCCTATCAGGTCAGGGCCATAGAAAATCCTAGATAGATAGCAGTATCATGTATGTATAGTCATTTTATTATACTGATCTGATAAACATGTATGTGTATGTCTGTATGCGAGAGAGAGACTTTCTGATACTCACCCATACTTAGTTGCTTCTCTGAACTCCTTCCTCTGTGATATGGTTTCTTCTTCCTGTCAAAGCTCTTGGCTACAAGATGAGTCCCTAAAGTTACTGAGGCCCCAAATATGGGCAGAGGCAAGAGACTAGAAGAATATTTGGCATGGTTAGTTTTCCTTGATGACTCTTACGCATTTGTCTGCCCAAGGTCTGCTAAAGATGGTGTGCGTGGGCTGACCAATCTTCAGACAGCATTGGAAACTGCTCCCTGTATCATAAAATTCTCCTCTCTGACTGCTAGCACAACATCTGTTTCCTTTCACAGCTAGGGGAAGATCAGATTGAGGCAACAGCTCTGGATAAAGCACACAGTCAGCAATTGTTCTTATGCCAACCCTACAGAGCATAGGCAATAGTAACAAGTATGGCAGAGATGTGAGTGTGCATGTTCCTCATCCAAAACATTAGGAGAATTTCACATAGTGGTTTCAAATCTGCCACTAACAAATGAGTCTTTGTTGAGGACCATGGTTCTCAAAGGGTGGTCTGTCAAGAACTGCCAAGTTGTTTGCACATCTGCTTCTGTCGCAGGGATGAAGCATCTTCCAATTTAAAAGCACCGAAAAGTCCTTCCAGTTTAAGCCAACTCCAGGCTTCTTTTAGATTTCCAGAGACATTTTGGGGCTGACTGACTTCATATAACAAGCTTCCCCTGACCCTTGCACATTTCTTTTGTATGTGTGTGTGTTTGCATTTAGTGTGGATTAAACCACGATAAAACACATGGCCCAAACTGCTAGAGGTGCAGCAAACTGGAAAAGAGAAACGAACTGCAGAGGGAGCTGGAGAAAGTAGAAGCTATTGAAAGTACAGAAAACAATGATGGGAAACTCTGTCCTAGGAAATGTGAAGTTCTGCTTTGGGGAGTGGAAACACAGATACAGTAGGGGAGGAAAGATGTGATAGTCACCTCCATCACATAAACTCAAGTTTAATTTCATTTTGACTTCTCAAAATTTTCCTACCATCACTCATGAACAAGACCACTGGATACTTGAACTCTTCCACTAAGAGCAAGAATGATGTGGGTGTTACCCTAATCCGTAAAGTGGGAGCTGATTTTTTAGATGAAGCTCTTGGTTTACAAATCAGTCTCTGTCAGCCTCACCTATGATCATGACCAAACGGATGAGATTATGGGAACAAGAGATGGACCTGAGATTTTTCTCCAGGTTGGCTGGGCTTACTCTCCAAGAGAGAGTGAGAGGCTCAGCTATTCAGAGGAGAGGAGCTTGGACTAGAGCTGCTACTCATTCTGATCAAAAGGAGATGGCTGAGGTGGTTCAGCCACCTGATAAGGATTCCATTGGAATGCTACAAGGCACCTCCTACTGAGAGGAAACCCTGAAGCTGACCCAGGACATGCTGGAGTCATTATATCTCCCAGCTGGCCTGGGAACACTATGGAATCACCCAGAAGGATCTGGAACCAGAGAAAAGGGAGGCCTGGTCCTTCCTACTCTTCATGCTGCTTGCTGTGACTCTCACCAGGAGAAGTGGCTTAAAAGAAAAAGAAAGAGAGAAGAAAACTGTCCTAATTTTTTTCAAATATCCAAGCATTCCACATGCTGTGGGAAAGGCACTCCAAAGAGAATCTGAATCCCAAAGGATGATGGCCCACAAGAAAATATCTATTTTAAGTGTTCTAAAAAAAAGTCACCATTACTGATTCAGTGTCATGGTATTATAAGAAGAAGAAAAAACTCTCAGCCCTACTAATTAATCTCTGATAAAGAATTCTTAGAAAGTTGCACTTAATGATGGGTTAATGAAAAAGTGGTTCTTGCAGCATTTTGGTTTTGAGACAGGTTGATCTTTGCAAATCACTGTGTGTCTTAACACACAACTGAAAAGTGATATTTACTTAAATTCTCCATAGACAAAACTAAGGCCAGGTCTACACTAAAAGGAAATGTCAAATCAAGATACACAACTCCAGCTATGTTAATTATGTTCCTGTCAGTTTCCCATACTCCTTGCAGAAGCAGGAGTACTGGCTGCTGGCAGGGATGCCCTCTGGGTTCGATTGAGTGAGTCTTAACTAGATTCACTAAATCAAACTCTGGAAGATTTACCACAGCAGCATCCATCTTCCTTTTAGTAAATACATTACCTAAGGGAATGATCTTCACATCAAGGAAAATGGAAAAAAATGTAATGTCTATGTGATCAGTACATAAATACAGTGAAAAATTACAAATACTTACATGTGATATTTGATAATAAGATCACTCGGAGGAAGCATACTGACAGTTAGTTAACTATTAAAGTTAACTACAAAGGTTAAATTAATGCTTAAAATATTTCTGAAACATCCTTGAGAGTGCATAAGAAAGTGGTGATATTGCTAGACAGAGTACCAATTAGAGTCAATGAATTAGTGAGTTAGGTGTGTTCAGCAGTGCACAGAAATCTGAGAAAACTAAACCATATCCAAGCACAGACATTACGAGGACATGGAGTGTCTTCATTCCTATGTCTGTGTGTGTACTATAGATAGCAGCCAGTGAAAAACCTATCACTCTTAATGAAGCTTCTAGATGTAACTCTTTGGGCCAAAGTACTAGGTAATAGCAAAAGGGACTAATATATAATGATTGTTGGGAATTAAGTGGAGGCCAGGTAAGACAAAAAAATAAAAAAATTCCTATGTAAATTGGGTTCCAAGTTACATAACAAATGTTAATGATAAGAAAGGACTGAAAGAGATTGAAACCTATAGCTATGGGGAAATATCACTGGAAACCATTCCTCCTGAGAGAGACATGGAATTATATAATGAACAAAATATCACAAATTTGTGAAAAGTGAGGAAACTTTTACCACATATATACAGAGAATTCTAAAGAGGAAGGATCAGGAAAAGTGGAAACAGATTTCTGGGAGCCCTCACTCAGACTCAAGAAAGCCACAAAGCTCACTATCTTTGTATCCATCTTTATGGCTGAGTTAACAATAATTATGGTAGTGCAAAACTGGCCTTTAGGTGTGTGGCCAGTAACTGTGGCCAGCTTCTCTGACTCCTTATCTTCAGCTGGAACCCCTGAAGCAATGACATGCCTGAACCATGCGGGCCAGAGTTGTGGCTAGAGACCTAATAAAAAGACATCGGACTTTTAGCTGTGGAACTCTGTAACCTAGAAGAGGTTGACTTAAATTATGAGCTTGCTGGAGGGCCAAGTCACAGGGGACACAATCCATGAGACAGTGGTTGTTGGCAGGAGACACAAGATGACACCGCTACAACATAAGTGGCCACAAAAAAGTGTTCAAGCACCCCTTTCACAGGGACTTGTCTACATACTATTTCTTGGAAACAAAGAAAAGTAAGAACTACTATCTGTATCATTTTCCTTCATTTTACTAATTAAAATGTTCTCCTATTTAGGTCTGATAAGCCATATGGCAAAAGCTATATTGTGCATGCCAGTCAATAATTAAGTTGGAGGCTTTTTCTTTGGAACAATGTAGGCACTAGGTGTACTTTACACGCTAAAGGTGACAACACAACAATTGAGATAATAAGTTAATGTTCTCATATTTCTTCTACTGACCCACCTTAGAATAAGTGAACTCTGGAACTGGATGAGTATTTTGATTTACATGTGATTTCAATATGAGCAATGCATTCTGAAAATTGTCAGAATAATTCCAGGTCACAACAGGTGTACGCCAAGGCTGCCTTCTTTCTCCATTACTCTTCCTGATTGTCCTAAACTGGGTCACAAGAAGAGCATATGCCAACTCAGGAAGGGGGACTCCAATGGACTCAGACTAGGAAACTTGAAGATCTAGAGTTTGCAGACAACTTAGCCCTGCTTGCAGACAAATTAGAGCATATGCAAGAGAAGATGGATGCCCTACAGGAAACAGCTGAGCGAGTGGGCTCAAGATTAGTCAAGAGAAGACAAAGTTGATGCACATTAACAATAGACAGGAAGGTGCAATTATAATAGAAGGAAAAGCAGTGCAAGAGGTTGACCAGTTTGTATACTTGGGGAGTGTTATCAGCAAGAATGGGGGAACTGAAGAGGACATCAGTGCGAGAATACAAAAGGCGCAACAAGCCTTTGCCATATTACGACTAGTCTGGGGTACAAGAGCCATTTCATCAAGAATCAAACTAAGTATTTTCATTTCCAATGTGAAATCAGTGCTGTTGTATGGCTCGGAGGCCTGGCACATTGTCCAGAGCAACACTAAGAGAATTCAGATGTTTGTCAATAAATGCCTTAGACACATTCTCCAGCTAAATGGTACGATAGAGTGCCAAATGAAACCTTGTGGACCAAAACAAATCAGAAACCAATGGAGGTTCAGATTAAGAAGAGAAAATGGTGATGGGCAGGCCACATCCTGCATAAGGACTGTGAGGAATGTATCATGAGATAAGCGTTAGAATGGAATCCAAAGGGGAAAAGGAAAAGGGGATGTTCCAAACAAACATGGTGATGAAGCATCCTGGACAAAGTAAAAGCAGCTGGTTTAACGTGGGATCAAATCAAGATTATCACTAAGGATCACAAGAGATGGAGAATGACTGTGGAGGCCCTATGCTCCATTAGGAGCCCAGAATAGAATGTATTCTGACTCTCCTTTTTTTAAAAAATCTCTTTCTCAGACAATATGTTGCTTAAAAAAGATTTTGAAACAATTCTTTAGTATCCGTAGACCTTTCCGTCATGTATACTTATTTATTGGAAGCATTCATACAAGTACTAACTTTTTAGACATATCCACACAGCATTGTTAGCAACAAAGAAAATGGTCTTCACGTTTTATTTCTAAAGATTTCACTATGTCTGTAGCTTGCTGCAGCTGTGCAGCAAGCCACATGCTTGTCACTGGTATGGCACTTCAATTTTTGTCTAACAAATGTTCATAAGCAATTATGTCTTTAATATAATTCACTTATACTCATCCTCTTGCAGATACAGCCAGGACAGACACAGCATGCCCAGAGTTTCCTGAATGACTATTATAGCTAGTAACTGGCAACATATTGTATTGTGGTTCAATTTTCCACCATACATACATATTGTTAGTATGATGGGACAGCTTAAGTTAGATGTCCATAGGATCCAGGCTAAGAGTCAGAAGCAACTTGCATTCTAATCCTAGCTCTAACACTGCCTCTCTCAGTAGTGCTGGAAAAATCTATTAGCTCTAAATCGGAAGAGCATTCTTGTCTTTGGAAACCTCTACTATAAATAATTATATGCTGGTTGTACTAACACCAAATTTCTTTTTTTTCTTTTATATTTAAGAAAGTTGACACAAACAGCTGAGAACAGCAGGTCAGTCTCCTAACTGCAATAAATCAAGTGTTTACCAATATACTGATAAATCACTTACGACAGCTCTGGGTTTTGCTGAGCAGAACAGGCTGGAACAACGTGTTAAATGTGATCCATGCTTTGTTGAAGAAGAGAGACAAACGTAATACAGTAAGTACCATGTGTAACCCCATCATCTCTGAGAAACTCAGTACGGGAGACCAGATTCCTGTTTTGTAATGGATAGTTATGGCATTGGAAAAGGTAACAGTCCCATGTATATTCTTTTCCATAAGTTAGCTCTCATTATTTTTAGTACTTCAAACTTGTTTTTGTCAGTTATGTCCCCCCATGTCTTGTCTGGGGTACATGGGTGCAGGAACTAGAAGTATTGGGGGTGCTGCTGCTGCACCATCTGCCTGGAAGTGGTTTCCATCATACAGTTTGGTTCGATGGCTCTCAGCATCCCCACTATAAAAATTGATCCAGAGCCACAGTTGAGGGGAGGGGATGAGTAATTTCTGAGATATATATTTCAAAATATAACCTTAAGCAGCAGTTTGAAACCTTTTTCATATCTGGGTGAGAGGGATAGAATCACTTGATGATTCCTTGTTCTTCTGTTCATTCCCTCTGAGGGCATCTGGCATTGGCCACTGTCAGCGGACGGGCTATGGGGCTAGCTGGACCATTGGTCTGACCCAGTATGGCTATTCTTATGTTCATAAGATGTTTTCATCATGTATTAGTGCCCCTTATAGATGCTCACATTAGGATAGTTAAGTGAACACGGTGAATATCATCTCGCCTAATGCAATGGATGCAATTGCTTAGAACATTCCTCCACTTCTTCCCTATGCACACATTTTATAACCATCATCATGCATAAGTCTGACATAAACTGGCCCTTTCAAACTGATGGCAGTTCATGTAGAATGAACAGCTATTCAGCATTAATAAGGAGGGTAGAACAGGGTCCTTAACACCTGCTGTGTAGTACCTTGCGTGTTCCCTAAGTCCTCTTGCTTGCTTTGGTGGAAGAACCCAGCTAACGGGTAGCAGAAACAGCTCCTGAGATAAAGGAGAAGTGGTACACCACCTCCAGCAAGGTGTGATCACAAAAAATGATATTATGAAGTAAACTGGTGAAAATATAAGCCAGTGTTTCTCAAAGTGGTCCACAAAAACACTTTGAGAAACCTGCTACCTGGCCGCTCTGCTGTGTTTCCTTACCGGCACCGCAGCCACAGAGCCTCACAGCTCCCATTGGCTCCAGTTCACCATTTGCAGCCAAGCGGAGTCATGGGAAGAGGTGGCCTAGCCCATGCCTCTTCCTGCAGCTCCCCTTGGCTGAAACGGTGAACCGGAATCAGTGAAAGTTGTGAGGCTCCATGGCCACGGAGCCAGAAAGTAAACACACCAGAGTGGCCAGTTAGCAGGTTTCTCAAAGTGGTTTCACAGACAACTTTGAAAAACACTGATATAAACTGATCCTTTCTCACTGTGCGCCACCCACAGCAGGTGGAGCTTTCTAACAAAGAGGAGTTTAATTGTGGCAAGAGCATCACAGTTTTATTTATTTTTATTTGTCTCTAGCAGCACCTATAACATTTTTAGAGCTGTACAAATATAAATGAAGGCAAGTGTTGCCTCATAACAAAGAAATGCTTAAAGTGTTAATAAACTTTTTCGAAAAACCACAAAAGGCAAAGACCAGGATATGTTGTCAGGACTATAGAATGCTGTCTCATTAAGAAAGCCAAATATTTTCTCTGCTTTGTCATAGCAATTTACATGTATTTTAAAGCTTGTTTTTTATTTTTGTGACGCACAAAACAGTTCTGAGAGTGTATGGAACACTTCCAATAAATACTACTATGAAACAAGACACAGCAGCAGGTTGTTAAGCAATTACCCTTTTTCAATATAATATATTTTTTTCTGTTTGGCTTTCCTGGCACAGGAGAAAAGTCACTGGATTGCGGAGGAAAGGCAGCTGGATTAATGTTTCTTGCTAGTTTAGAGATTCATGATGTTTTCCCCATAGATCCAAACATTCTCACAGATGTCCCTGTAGGATGAATCAAATAAATATAAAATAAATGTTCAGGGTGTAATTTACCTTGGTGTGGCTCACACAAGCACTTAATCCTGAATTCAGAGAATAAATGAGGTTTAAAGGATACATAGGGCTCTCTTCCCTAACATGAGTCTTACCCTAAAATAGTATCAGGTAGCTTACCTGTCATTACTTGTAGCAAGTGATGCTCTCTGCTTTATGTCACACATCATTCTTGCAAAAATATAATCCATCAGATTTATTACATTTGTGATTTAAATGAAATTTATAAACATCCCAAATCAAGCAAGAGTCTCAGGTATTTACTTTTCTTGTTATCTCTGATGTTTGTTCTTTTTCCACTAGCTTGGTCATGTTATCTGTAGTACTTTAACCTTTCAAATAGGAGGTTATTTTTTAAAATGTTGGACAATTGCCCACTGCAAACAAAACATTGTGAGGAGAGTGGGTATAGAGAAAGCTCAGAATGATGAGCAGATAGAAGCTGGGCAGACTTCCAGGCATATCCATATACAAAGACAGGGTCAGAAAATTGCTAAGCTGATCTAATGGAAGCAGCAAAGATAACACTCAAGTCTGAACTGTCTGACTGAATTTTGTCTGATCCCAGCAACATGAAGTAAGTTTGCTAGTGCATTTTCTCTGGGGGAGGGGGAACCATCAAAGTACACTATGTCTATTTCCAATCAAAAAGTTATTTTTAACCTTTCACTAAGAATTGCAATAGCGGTTGTCAGTCTTTGCCTCTGTCCAAATCTCTTGCACTCTCCCCCCCCCCCCCCACACACACACATACACAATGAGAGAGAGTTCTGTCCCCACATATTGGTAATAAAATAAATCTTAGTACTACTTTATCATTGTGCCAAAGGGCACATTGTAGCACTTTGGCATGAAAGAATTATCTGTCCATATTCATTCTTTAGGCATTTTCAGTATAAATAGAAAATTGCCCACTTAAAAAACATACATACTTCTCCCAAGTAAATTTTGGTGATGTAAATACACCCCTAGTGAGGAAGGCTTTAAACTAGGTTTTCCAAGGGATGGTGACCTAAGCCCTGAGGTAATTGGAAAAGTCAAATATCAGAAGGAAACACCAGGAGGAGGGTGCAACAGGGGAGACCTCCTGATTCTTACTGAGAAAGTAGGACAGTCAGCTAGTTATCTTAGGTGCCTGTACACAAACACAAGAAATCTGGGAAACAAACAGGAAGAATTAAAAGTCCCAGCAGAGTCAAGGAACTATGATGTGATTAGAATAACACAGATTTGGTAGGGTAATTCACATGACTGAAGTACTGCCATGGGTGGGTATAAACTATTCAGGAAGGACAGGGAGGGGAGAAAAGGTGAAGGAGTAACACTGTATGTAAAAGGACAGTGTGATTACTCAGCACTCCAGTATAAAACTGGAGAAAAGCCTGTTGAGAGTCTTTGGCTACGTCTAGACTGAATCCCTCTGTCGACAGAGGGATGCAAATCAAGCGCATCGAAATTGTTAATGAAGCAGGGATTTAAATATCCCAGGCCTCATTAGCATAAACATAGCTGCCACTTTTTTTTGAAACAGAGCTTTTTTGAAAAAAAATGGCAGTCTAGACGTGGATCTGTCAAAAATAAAGCCTTTTTTGACAGATCCTGTATTCCTCAAAAAATGAGGTTTACAGGATCTGTCAAAAAAGGCTTTATTTTCGACAAATCCGTGTCTAGACTGCCGGGTTTTTTTTTTAAAAGCTCTGTTTCGAAAAAAAGCAGCAGCCATGTTTATGCTAATGAGGCATGGGATATTTAAATACCTGCTTCATTAGCAATTTCGATGTGCCTAATCTACATCTCTCTGTCGACAGAGGGATGCAGTCTAGACACACCCTTTGGGTTCAGATTAAAGGCAGGAGCAAAAAAAAGTGATGCTGTGATGGGCATCTGCTATAGACCACTAGACGAGAAGAATGAGGTAAACAAAGCATTCTTTGTACAACTAACAGAAGTTTCCAAATCACAGGTCCTGGTTCTCATGGGGGACTTCTATTGAGAGGGCAATGCAGCAGTGCACAGACAATCCAGGAAGTTTTGGGAGAGTGTTGAGGATAACTTCCTGGTGCAAGTGCTGAAGCAGCCAGCTAGGGGTCATGCTGCTCACAAACAGTGATTGATGATGTGGAAAATGTTGAAGTACTCTATGCTTTTTTGCTTCGGTCTTCACAGCTAAGGTCAGCTCCCAGACTTTTGCACTAGGCTGCACAATATGCGAAGGAGGTGAGCAGCCAGACCTATGTAGTGAAAAAACAGGTTATGGCTATTTAGAAAAGGTGGACATGCACAAGTCCATGGGGCTGGATCTAATGCATCCGAGGGCTCTGAGTTGGCTGATATGATTACAATACGTTTGACCATTATTTCTGAAAGCTCGTGGTGGTTGGGGGAGATCCCAGATGACTGGAAAAAGGCAAATGTAGTTTCTGTGATGGGGTACAGCCACAGAAGTCCCCTTGGTTTGTCCCCTTAGTGTACTGACAGGCTAAGCAACAGTTCTGCAGAAAATGACCTGGGGATCCTACTAGATGAGAAGCTGGATATGAATGTGTACCCTTGTTGCCAAGAAGGGCTGCATTAGTAGGTGCATCATTAGCAGATCAAGGAAAGTGATTATTCCCCTCTATTCAGCACTGGTGAGGCCACATCTGGAGTATTGCATCTAGTTTTGGGCCCCCACTGCAGAAAGCATGTGGACAAATTAGAAAGAGTTCAGCAGAAGGCAATGAAAATGATTGGGGGCTGGGGCACATGACTTATGAGGAGAAGCTGAGGGAACTGGGTTTATTTAGTCTGCAGAAGAGAAGGCTGAGGGTATGTCTACACTGCAGAGGTTTTTTTGGAAAAACGGCCATTTTTCTGAAAAAACTTCACTTACATCCACATTGCAATCATGTTCTTTCGGAAAAAAAATCAAAAGAACAGAGGGGTGTTTCCAACATTGGTAAACGTCTTTTTACGAGGAAGAAGCCTTTTTCCAAAAGAGCTCTTTTGGAAAAAGGCCTGTGTGGACAGGGAAGAGGGAGTTCTTTCGAAAGAAAAGGAAAGAGGAAAAAAAACCAGGTGCCCTGATGGCCACACAGTCCATAGTAATCACAGCTTAAATGTGAGAGAGCGTCCATTTAGTGTGGATGTTATCTTTCGAAAAAGCAGATTGCTTTTTCAATGTGCTTTTGCTGTGTAGACACTCTCTTTCGGAAGAAGTTTTTTCAGAAGATCTCTTCCGGAAAAGCTTCTTCTGAAAGAAGCCTACAGTCTAGACTTAGCCTGAGAGGAGGGTTTGATAGCAGTCTTCAATTACCTGAAGATGGGTTCCAAAGAGCATGGAGCTAAGCTGCTCTCAGTGGTGGCCTGTGACGGAAAAAGAAGCAATGGTCTCAAGTTGTGGTGCGGGAGGTCTAGGTTGGATTTTAGGAAAAAAACAATTCACTAGGAGGACACTGAAACACTGGAATGGGTTACCTAGTGAGGTGGTGGAATCTCTATCCTTACAGGTATTTAAGGCCAGACTTGACAAAATCTTAGCTGGAATGATTTAGTTGGGGTTGGTCCTGCTTTGAACAGGGGATTGGACTAGATGACCTCCAGAGGTCTCTTCCAACCCTCGTCTTCTATGAGTCTATGATTCTCTGAGGACAAAGTCAACAATGAAGTAGTCAATCTATTTGGAACAAACAGAGAAAGTAAACATATTGCAGCAAAATGCTAACTTCCTTGCACACTAATTGTATACATAAAGAAGCATGTGAAAACGGACAGTTTCATAATGTGGACAAAAGTTTCCATTTTTCACGTGATACCAGCAGTTGACTTTCACTCTCTTCAGAGTAGTTTTTTTTTTTTCCATGAGAACAAGAACTCACACAAATGTCTATTAGGGGAGCAACATGAGAAACAAGCAAGCATGAGCCCAGTACGGTATTTTTACTTAAATATGAGATAGGCAGATGGTCTATGTGTTCCTTCTGGAAGCTTCCCAGTGACAGATGGATTCTTGGGGGAAATATGCCTTTGGAAATTCAACAAATTCCCTGACACGACAGAAGTGATCTTACCTTGCAGACAGTCTTCTTAATTCTCTTCCTCCGGGGATGAGTTAAGCATATCCTCTGTTCCAGAAGGTTCTGAAATTTCCCAGATCACACAGCATCCATGTGCTTTCAAATCCCCATTAAACCAAATTATTCAAAATGGAAAATTCTCAAAGAGCAGTTGTAAGTGTTTGCCAAAGGGAATTTCAGGGGGGAATATAAAAGAAGATATTTTTCAGCATGAACGCTGAACAAAAGCACAATGGGGTTTCAAATGTAAAAATGACCTATTCGAAGAAGAGCATTTCATTATTTTACTGAGCACCAATGTTAATTCATCAGCTTAGACCATTTCAAAGTGTTATTTTTACTGACTAGAAAAAAACTGAATTGTGATTCTTTCAAGTCAGGCTAGAAAACATATGTTGTACATAGATATACAGTACTTTATAAGTTCAGTGATTTCAGTTTTAAAATGAAAATTGTTTTTGTTTATTTGCATATTGTACACATAAAAGAAACTTCAGTATGTGGTAACAGCTCCTTTCAAACATTTAAAATCACAGATATTATTCTGGAACTCTTTCATAATGAAAGAAGAACTTGTTCTGTTTCACATATACATTTCTGTCAGATTAACTATTGAACTGCTGATAAGTGCTATCATTAGTGAAATGTGATAAATCACAGTAAAAGAGAAAGAATGACTATAAAATACTCAATCCACTAAATGCTAGAAATTTACTAACTGGAGATCAAATCTGGCTTGAGGTTTCATCAGTGTAAATTCAGAGAGTGAAATTCTGGCTGCAGTAATGTCAATGGCAAAATTCCCATTGACTTCAGTGGGACCAGGATTTCAGCCAAGAGTTACTCTGCTGCCTTTATGTGAGCTTACACAGATGTAACTGAACGGAAAAAATGACCTTAAAGTGGGTTCTTAGTTGTATTTTTTAGTAAGGTGAAGACTTTCAGCAACTAAACCCTACACATTGGTTTACCTCTTTAGCCCAAAGATTTCCTAACATCATCAACATTACTAGAGCAAGGTGAAAAACAGAATTTTCTTTATTTTTTTTATTTTCATTGAAGTTCAATATTTTTTAGTGTTGTCCTCCAAAAATGACTATCACCCATATTTCCTCCACCACATCCTTACTTACATCCAGACTTACTTAAAAAAAAAAAAAAAAAAAGCAGACTGACTTTTTATATGCTTGTATAGTACCCAGTGCTGTGCAATCCCAACCTTGATTGGTAACTTCCAGTACTGGCATAAGACAAACAACAGAACTGGCTGAAAAAATGTCTTAATAAAAATATTGAAACTTCAATGAAAATCAAAAATAAAGAAAATCCCTAACATCATCTTCTGTTGGGAGAGGACCAGAGGCATGGATTTTCTGGCCATTGCCTCCAAAAAGCAGAGGTGTAGTAACATTAGAAATTACTGCAACCTCAGGACTGCATTGTAACTGTGGAGGGCTCCAGAAACACTCCACTATTAGAAGAAGGAGGTTTGTTCTATCCTATCCTCATCCAGAGGAGACCCTTGCTTGTTCAGATCGTGCACTACTTTCCAAAATGCTTGTGTGAGGTATCCCTACAGAAGAAGAGGAAGAGGGAAGAAACTGAAAAGCTTCTCTTCAGCATCAAGTGGATTAATATCGCATAGATTTCAGAGATATGTGCATTCAAGCTACACAGGTAGCCAGAAGGATTGTTGAATGATTAGGGAACTAATTTTGGACTAGGCAGACCAGGGTTTCATTCTTTGTTTTCCCACAGACTTCCTGAGCATGACCTTGGGCAAGCCACTTTAATCTCCTTGTGCCTACATTCCCCAAAGGCGAATGATAGTGCTTTCTTGAGGCAAAATATATTAAATCTATTGTGGGATGCTCAGATGGAACATTGAAGAGGAACCTGAGCTTGACACCTGTAAGTGAAACTGGAGTTTTGGCCTCCTGATATCAAAAGGAAGACTAGGCTGACTGTTTAAAAGCCTGGGCTGGGATCAGTAGAGTTACAGCAAAACTGAATTTGCCCCCTGATTATTACACAAACTGGCTTGATCTCTGTTTATTTCCCTGTGCTCTTTGACTGGTCCTCCAGACTTGATCTTTTTAACAGTGATCTTTTATATCTTTTTTTTTTTTTTTAACAAAGACATTTTAAAAATATTTTAGCATGAATTTTTCAGTGTCTCCCACATTGCTGAGCTACATGGATGTTTGATTTAGTTGCAAACTGACATTTAGAGCTGAAAAATATAGGACACTCCAGTAACCTGAAATATCACTCTGCTATGCTTAGTGATTACTGGAGTTTTTCAGATGTTTGTAAGTGCTTGACTTTGAAAAGAATAGGAATTCTGGGGATGTACCATAGGTCGCATACTAAGCTACTGCTTCAATTTTTCATCAGTTCTTTAGTTAGGAAGTGATGAGGATCCTCTGAGCTTTCCCATGGCAGAATGACCTAAAATTATGTGAGAGAAGGGATGATTTAAAATGCAAGGAGCTTCTCATTCCCAAAAATGTGGTTACAGTTATAGCACCACTGTATTTTAAAAGTCTGACAGCAATTAGAACTCAGACGTAACTTTTTTTACTTAAATCTGTCTTATTCGTACATCTATAATAATGATAAATAAACAGCACTTGCTTTCACTGTTTGCACTATAGATATGGAGAATAAACATTACAGCAGTAACACCCACCAATGCCATTTATTCAATAAACTAATGAGGAGATAAGCACTTAAGGCCATAAGAAAAAAAATGTAAAGGAATGAGCAATTCCTTTAAAAAAAATCAGAAGTGCTCTTCCTAATGATCTGTTCAGATTTGGAACTAATACTGAATTATGCATGAATACCAGATGCTATCTTGGCTAGCCAGCTTTATTTAGGTGTAGGACCTACAATTTGATTTTTCTTTGTTTTATCTCAATTTTAAATTAAGGCACTGAAAGGTAAGCTCATTGAACCACTTCTGCAAATAACACAGCTCTACTGAAGTCAAGGGAGCTATGGTGATTTGCACTACTACATCCCTGCCTGGCCCATTTTTTCTTATTTTAATATAAATGAATACCAGTGGGGCTATTTTTAACAAATTGTAGTGTTGTGTCAGCAGTGGTGCACATGTGAGGAACACCAAGCCAAGCAGAATTCTTGCAGGAGCCACACTTATAGAAGGAAGGCAATTTGGGCTAGACCCGCAGGCCATGTAAATGATTATACCACTGAGGAGGTGGCTTTCTAAGAAATAACTCCTAGCAGTGAACATTAACTTATTAAAAACCATCCAGGTCTTTTATAAGTTAATTTATGTTACAGCTCAAGGCTAACAGCTTGCCCTTTCACTGGCCAGTCAGTCACAATTTTGCATCATTCTGAGATCTGCACATGGTGACTGACTCTGTTTTCTCTTCCAGGGATAGGAGGAAAACATTTGCCTCAGGTTCTCCATGGAACCTGAGGGGCTGCATTTCCAACCCAGCATGCCTGTCCCTGGGTAGATTTGGCAGTGCTAGAAATGTATACACTGTTTAGACCAAAAACGTGTAGGGAAGGGTATGAGACCAAATGTAAGCCTAGTACTGTGAATCTGCAAGGCAATGGGCAAAGATAATCATTGGTTCTGAACTACCCTTGGACTATGCTCCTTCTTCCACTCTGCAGTGGCAACACATTTAGCACGCTGAAACTCTTCAAAGGTTGAACCCAGTGGGAACAGAATTAGGCTGACACTGAATAAATGGATGAGCCACATGGATATTTCCTGTGAGGCCTCCATAAAAGCAGAAGTGTGAGGCTTCCATAGGGGTGAAGCAAGATTTGCAGATTAATTGTTAAAGCTTTCAACGCAAGGGGCTGCCAGGATGATTAAGGGCACATTTACACATTCCTTGTGTGACAACCCATCTCCCATCCTTTGCCTGTCTTGTCTATTTAGATTGACACTCTTTGGGGCAGTGTTGGTTAGTTCGGGTTTGTTTGGTGCTCAGCACAATGGGGTTCCAATCTTAGTTGGGGCCTGTAGTCATGCATGTAATAAAAACTAATAACAATGATTGTTGTATCCTTGCAATATTCAGGTATGGAGCAGCCAGTGGCTATGCACATGTCCAAAGGAACGGAGCATATTGTTCACTCTTAGACAAATAAGAATGCTTCAGAACATTAGAGATCCTGAATTCTGACTAGCGGATGGGGGAATAATGACTTATAACATGGTAGAAAGCAGACGAGGTAAAAAAAACCCAACCTTATTCCCCAGCGCACAAAAGTAATATCCATCTCCTCTGGGCCAGTGGTAAAATGCATGAGAAAGGGACAACTGGTATGCCGCACATTGCATGACAGCTGCACATGCCTCATCAGATGCACCTGGCATCCCAGTCCCCAGTCAAAGCAGCATCACAGCTGAAGCAATTTGAAACTGAGAAGATTCCAAGCCTTCTTGGTGCACTGGGATCACACTGCAGAGGCTTGTCAATTTCCAGCCAGTCCCCCGATCAGGTACATCTGGTTTATGTGGAGGAGTGACACAACTGGGAAAGGCAGACCACAAAGACAGAGGAGTAGTTTAAAGGAAAAGAGAGAGAGAACTGCTGAAAGGAAGAAAGGTAACAGAGAAATCAAAGGACACTTGAGAGAGGCAAAAGGCCAAGACAGAGAAAAGAAAAGAGAGCGAATGACAGAAAATGGGGTAACATGGGCACAATGAGAGAGAGCCAGATTGGGACAGAAGTGGAAGAACTAATAAAGAAATCCAAAGCAGAAATTGAACAGAGGCCATAACAAAAGAGATAGGGAACTTCTGGGGAAATAAAGATTTGAGGAATAGTGAATAGGACATATAGAGAATAAGTAAGGAGGAATGTATAGGTCACTTCACACTTTTTGAAATTAAAAAAAAATCCCATAGAATTTTGTTACATTTTTTTCAACCAGCTTTACTGCTTATATCATGTTTACAATAATAATTTATCAAATCATAGGTGTCCGGGTTCATAGCTACATATAAAATCACACCTGTTTGCTTACCTGGGACTTTTCCTATTAACCATAACACACACACACACACACACACACACAGAACGCCTGATGTGAACACGGAAAAATGAGGGATTAAATGCAGAGGCTACAACTTGATTTAATACTGTAGCTGGTGTACCCATCCCAAATATTCAGCGGGGTTGTTCCAGTGCAATGCTCAGTGATCACCAATAGCCTTGGTGGACTATAAACCTGAACACTGGTGTGAAAACCATGCCGCCCACCCATATCCTCAGACTCTTTGGTCTCATGGTCCACTTAAAATGTATGCAAAACACCAGAAGAGGAACTTCATGGCATAATCAGATAGGGGATGATGTGATCCAGACTGACTGTGAAGAAAACATCAGAATTTGGAGAGTGCACCCAGTTCTCCACAGCCTAGCTTTCAGACTGAGGGGTTAATCTTTGCAGGAGAGATTTGCAAAGGCATCAATGGCAATTATTATTTATCATTTGCATTACCATAGCACCTAGGAGCCCTAGTTATGGACCAGCATCCCCTTGTGTTCTGGGTTTGTACAACCCCTAACAAAAAAGACAATCCCCTTCCCAGAGAGCTGAAGTCTAAGCCAAGATGCTAACAGATTGTGAAGTACGAGGGAAATGGAAACAATATTGTATAAATAGACAAGACAGAAGCAGCGGGAGGTGGGGAGAAAGAGCATATATCACACAGTGAATGGTGGGAAATGGCATGGTAGCTCCATGATTTTTATTTGTTTATTTAGGATGGATTTACTCAGGAACTTAACTACATTGGAAGGTAAGTAGGGCAGGAGAGGAGAGGGTAAGAGGGACACGTATGATATGAAGATGAGGTGTAGAGCCTGAGCAAGGGGCAGAGAGTGTGCAGCAAACAGCCAGTTCACACAGGGAAGAAAAAGTCAAAGAACGTTCTAGTTTTGACTGGAGTTTCTAAAGGTGCTTAACTCCCATTGAAAGTTGATGGAAGTTAGACACACCTGCTATGTATGCCTTAGAAAATTTCTCTCCCCATCAAAGACATAGATTTGACTTTAGCTGTAAAAATATTTAAAAATAGACTCATCCTTCAAAAATAATGAAAATACAGGTTTATATACCAGGTGAACAAAAATAAAAAACAATAATCTCTGCTCAAAATGTCCCCAAAACAACTAGAAAATCTTAAGGTTCACACATCTCCTGCAGTCTGGAACATCTACACAGCAGTGTTATTTTGGAATTACTCACATTATTCCAAAGTAACATAGTGCGTGTCTACACTACAAGCCTTTATTTCGAAATAATGTCAAGCTGGAGGACTTCTGACTCCAACTCATGGTAACCCTCATTTCATGAGGAGTAAGGGAAGTTGAAAAAAGAGTGTTCTTGCTTTGACTTCCTGCTGTGTAGACAGCACCCAAAGCCAAATTAAGCTATTTCGACTTGAGCTACGCAATTGATGTAGCTAAAGTTGCATAGCTTAATTTGACTTTAGTCCTGCTGTGTAGACATGCCCTTAGATGGAAAGGTTCATCCAACCCTCTCTGCTCCTAAATAATGTTTCTACAACGACACTGATTATCATGCCAGTCCTCCATATGCCATTGTTCTACATAGCTGCTGTAATACGCAACTTTCTTCCATCATAGCCTGAAAAGGATGTTAATAAAGTAGATTTATTAATAATTGTTTGTTGGAGAGTAATAAGCTAAGAACTATATTTTCTCTTTTTTTATTTTTAAATGAATCTTTCTTGGCAGTACAGCAGTGCAAAGCAATCAAAGATAAAGTGTCTGCTAAAGCTCAGGTATGCACACTAGCACAGTGTGTTGCTATATGAAACAATAATTCATAATGTTATGATATAATCAAAAGCCTTTTTATGTATCTCATAACAATTATGGCATAATTCAGCAAAAAAATAGAACGGAAATTCTGTGACACTAAATTACAATATAGAGATAAAAATGGAACACTCATCAAGCTAATAACAGGAAGATGATTGGAAACTCCAAGCACTTTATCAGCTACCTGCTGTTCTTGGAACAAAGGCCAGTAATAAAAGGAACATGGCTGCAATAAAGAAGCAGTCTTTCCTCTTGCATTCTAAGTATAAGATTGCTTTAGGCTTTTAAATTGTCTTAAAAACATTTTTCTGGAGGGAAATGAAAAAACTGTTTTGCTTGCACATTTTTTAAAAAATAGGTGTATAGGGTTTTCACAAAAAGAATTATATAGACAGCAATCTTAAACACCAGTCTCCAAATTCCCTAGCATCTCAGTTTAGCTAGTCTTTGAATAGAGCATTAAAATAATAGTGATGGGTGTGATTTTTTGGACTTAAAAATGTTTCTAAAATGCAGTTTTGTTATTTTTAACAAATAAAAACAACAAACAACATCCTTCTCCTAGCCCAGAAAACATCACTGTTGGCTGTTTACAAACTTGGTGCTAGTTTTTATTAAAAATCACAGACTATTTGGTATTCCATACAGCCATGTATGACTGGACTTTGAGGCTTATGACAATCCTGCCCACACAGGTTCCCTGATTTCTGGAAGGACATTAGAACAGTGTGTGGACAGTTCAGGGAGGGAAATGGCTGTGCTGCTCAGACTGCAGGTGATGGCCCTGGGGCTGACACATGTTCCTTCCTATCTGATTGCCTGAAGCTCAGCCACTCTGCTGAGTAGTCAGCACAACATCTGCTCACAGGAGGAACAGCTCAGGAGCATGAGAAAGAAATACTAGGTTGATATGCAACTGAAAGCTAAGAGTTCCTGCATTCTAAACCTAGTGCTGACACTGACTGCTCTGTGCCCTTGATCAAATCAGCAAATATTTCTACTTGAGATTCTCTAGAAGCAAAGGTTGTGACAACTAAGAAGTTAGACCCAAAATGCCACACAAAATCCTCCAGTGGAGGGGGTGAGGAACAAGGTGTGGAGAACACAATGGGACTAGAGCCATCTGAGTCCCACTTTATTTAAATAATTAACCCTAGCAAAAGATTTTAAAAATGTGGCTGGCAATTAAGCCTGGACCTCAGTTCTGCAGCAAGAGGCTGTGTGTATACAAGGACAAACTTGATGTAAAACACTCCACTATATTTGGAATATAGCCCTAAAAATCAACTGGGGAACCTTCGCATCTTCCACAGCCTGGTCCTCTGTCTAATGATGTAAGGATCATTGTGATCACAGTCACTCCCATATGGGACTGGTGCTCCACAACTATCATGACACAATAAACCTATTCATGAGATAACACAGTGTATCTCCTCGTCCAAGTTTTAGCTTTCATTTACCCAGTATGAAATGTATTTATAGAGTAAACTGCTCACAAACAAATACAATATTAAATTAATGTTAAAACTTTTAGCTGTGAACTAATTCACATTGTTATAATTACTATTCACTGCAGCACAAAACAATGGCGAGCGTAAGAAAAAGTCACAATCCTCATGCTGCCCTTTTGCATAATGAAAGAGTAATATTAACATTTGCAAACAATGTCACATTAGTTTGCACAATTGTCAGATGTTCATATGCTGTTCCAATGGTCAAATAGGATAGGTAGTGTTTCTGTGTGTCAAAATAATGCAATAATACAATATTTAAAATTATATGAGAAGTTATAGATCAGTTATTTGTCAGTGGAGGAATGGAGTAAAAGTATCACACTTTACTGTACACCTGAGCAATGGTACAGACCAAAAATTACAGCGAATTGGCTAATTTGCTTTCATGCAATAATTCAATGAGTTTAGTCCTTTGTGAAGAGTCTGATATTTCTTTTTACAAACAGATATGTTCATTTGTTTGTTGTTTGATGGGTAGTTCATGCAGTAGTAGTTTTAGAGAGGGTCCTACATTCCACTGTAATGTCAATGAGGATTTAATTCCCTCTATCCCATATGGCTCTTGGCCCCAAATGCTCAGGCTTTGGCACTGAGGCTGCCCCTGCCCCCACCTCCTCACCCCCTGTTCTGAAAACTGATCCACACAGGCAGACTGTTATGCTCACACAGACCCCCAAGAAAGTCAGAGTGGCCCCACATAGAACCCTATTCAATACCTGTTGAAGTACCTTGAAGGATTTGTGAATGAAAATCAATGCAGCAGATTTAGTGTGTCGTAATGATAGCAAGACATTTGATATGTTTTCATTGCACAGTCTCACAAGAAAGCCACAACAAAATGAATCTACCATGAAAGAAGAATACAATTAGCTACTGAAACCCAGACACTGAAAATAATTATTAATGGCAATGTAGTCTGGGAAACAGGACATTAGATGGAAGTTATGAGACCTGCATACTATTCCTGGTTCTATCATTGCCCTGCTTTGTGACCTTGAGTAGGTCACTTCACCTCTCTGTGCCCCTGTCTCCCCTCTCATCCTTTGTCTTGTCTATTTAGAGTCTAAGTTCCAGGGCAGGGACTGTTTCTTGTCCCTATCTGTTTGTACAGTGTCTACTGCAATGGAGCCCTGATCTGGGCTCCGAACACTACTGCAGTACAAATGGTTCATTGTCAGATTGGAGAAACAATTGTTCAGGACTGAGAGATTTAAACAACTTGAAGGGGAGACTGCACAAATCAAATTTTAGGCTGCTATGAAACCAGAAGGGGTTACCATTCAATTAATACAATATAGTCTTGAAAAACTAGAGACAAGACTTAAGTCAATAAAGTCAAGTTAAACCGGAGGTTTCCTCAACCTTATTATGGAGAAGGTTATTCTGCCAAAAAGCAAGAACCTAAATGTTTTTCCCTCTTGGGACCTTCTTCAAAATGGCAAACCTTAACCCATAAATCTCACCTACTGAGGATCATACCTATCATTTCTCCCTAGACAGCCATGCTTGTCCCACCCCTTCTTCCAAGCCTTCCCTTTCTTTGTTCTTGCTACTCTTGTACTTAACCTTAAGCCCAAAGGGGCCCATAGGTGCCATAGTAATACAAAGAAAGCATTCATTTCAGTAACCTCAGTGAACTAAGAAATGAACACATCCCAACTGATGCGCTGTGCCATTGCATCAATGTAACTCCAGTGAAACCAATTAAATTATACAAGGTGTAAAAGAAAGGATGATGGGATCCATGTGGTCTGCTCTCCTGTACACTGCTTTAACAGCACTGATGAGTTGAGTGCCTGTGAGATCAGATTCAGGAGTGATATGCTGTTTATTTTGCATTAATGACTTTATTTTCTGTTTATCTACAGAACATTCTGTATCCCTTCTACAGGCTGAAACAAGATTTCTCTTGCATTCAGCTTTTAATAATCTGCCAGACAAATCTTCCTTCCCTAAAACACAGAGGGAAATCCTTACTCTGTTGCAATCAATTGGAGTTTTACTAGTTGCTCCAGTGGAGGCAGAATTTCTGCTAGGGTGTTTAAGGGGACTTAGTGAAAGTAGTTCAAAGAGTGGCCAAACTGGCTAGGATGTACCAAAGGAGGATCTGATTTTTGCATGGATGATAAAATAAACAAGAGTCAATGTGATTTGGTCGGAGAAGAGAGCAATTGAACCCAGAATGACATTTAACAGGAGAATCAGGGTAAACAAGAGTAATTATTTTGCTTTACTAGTTAGTATGCAGAGCTCACTTGAAACAGACCAATTAGTTTTGGGTACCACATTTTTAAAAATATAAACTGGAGAGAATTCAGAGAGCAACAAAGGTGATCAAAACTTTGGAAAATAAAAATTGTCAGACAAGGTTATTCTGGGCATTGGGCATGACCAATCCAAAGAAAAGGTGAAGGTGAGGTCATCTTCATGAAACAGCAATCTGTCCATCAGAAGATCCTCTTAAGAAACTAGGGATCAATTATTCCCTTCGTTTATGAAGACATAAGTTATGAGGAGTGGAGTATATATTGAGAGAGAAACAATGAAAAGAGCAACAGTTATGTAATGGAGCCAGCTGACAAAGGAAGCTGTGGAATTGCTGTCAGTGCACATATTCAAGGTTAGTACTGACATCCATTAATTAAAAAAGGTTTAAGACCAATTAATTTAATCCTACCACAAAGAGATGGACTAGATTACCCACTAGATGTTTATCCCACACCAAAAGGATTCTGAGGATTATTTGAGCCAAAATTAATGACATGCTAACATTGTTGCACAGAAAGTATTAATATTCATTGCTTATCTGACATTCACAAACTAGAGACAGAGACTCTCCCTTCAAGCAAATAATCAATCTGCCCAGGTGTCTGAAGTGCAAAGAACATCTGCAATATAAGAAAAAGAAAGTAAACAGGGAAAGTGCTAAATGCAAGTTGCACAATATGTGATTCATCCTGTCCAGTCAGCCGTTACAAGCAGCTTGAGACACAAGACTTATAACTCCCAGAAAGAGACAGTCATTTCTATCCTTAAAGGAGATACCTCATATGGTAAAATAGAGGAAGAACCTAGAATCATTTTTCCTCCAATTGTGCAACTCTGGCACCTTTCTGAACAGCCTTTTCTGTAGTGCCATGTGCCGCACTGTATTTCAAAATAACATTATCCCTTTATGCCTGAGTAAGTAGCCAATATCCAAGGGTTCATGAATTGTTCACAATTCAGAGGAAAAATCTGTGATAGCCTGCTATTGGTTTGATGCAATTGTGTTGATTTCCAAAGAACACATGAAGTCTCATTTCTCTGAAAACAGTGGGATCAAACCAAATGAGGCAAGTTATTCATGGTTCCACTCTTGCCTTTCAAGCCAGAACTCTGCCCAAAATGCTCTCTTTTCTTTTCCTCTCTCAGGGCCATGGTACAAGCACTTCTCCTGCTGTCTCCTGGCTTCTGCTTGCATCGTTTTTTACCAACCCAGAGAAAGACAGCTACAAGCAAAACAATCGCCAGCCCCTATATTTCTAGTCAGTCTAGTCTTTGGGTGGTGATTTCCATTGTTTCAGTCCCAATGGGTTCTTTCATTGGGTCTGAATGGAAAGTGGCTAACACACACATCAGCTGAAAGAGTTCTTTGACTGCCCATATAGTTCAAAGATGTGATTGCTGGGAGTCATCCAAATTCTCGCATAACAACAGCATGTGGACCACGCTAATGCTTCAACTGCCTTGTTTTCTTTTTTGACAAACAAGGCATCATGACAAACAAGTTATCCACAAACAAAACTGTTATAAAGGTGGCTCAAGCACTTGCTTCTATCAGCATCCTGATTTGCAAATCTTTGGCACAGCAGTGCAGAAATCTATATGGGTACATCTACACTAGCCCCCTAGATTGATCTAGGGAGGCTAATGAAGGTGACCGAAATTGCAAATCAAGCCCAGGATTTAAATATTCTGCGCTTGATTTGCATGTTCCCAGCCAGTCGCCATTTTAGAAATT
The DNA here is from genome assembly GCA_032595735.1 of Pelochelys cantorii. Lineage (NCBI taxonomy): Eukaryota > Metazoa > Chordata > Testudines > Trionychidae > Pelochelys > Pelochelys cantorii. Next base: position 62,712,482 of record CM064330.1, read on the forward strand.
GACTAGCCCGAAGTAACTGCTCGCGTCTACATGCAGCAGTGGAACGGGATTCCGGAATAAAGCCCTAAATCGAATTAGGTGGTATTCCTCGTGGAATGAGGTTTACCACCTAATTCGATTTAGGGGCTTTATTCCAGAATCCTGTTTCACTGCCGCATGTAGACGCGGGCAGTTACTTCGGGCTAGTCAGTTTCTAAAATGGCGACCGGCCGGGAACATGCAAATCAAGCCCGGGATATTTAAATCCCAGGCTTGATTTGCAATTTTGGTCGCCTTCACTAGCCTCCCTAGATCGATCTAGGGGGCTAGTGTAGACGTACCCTATGCTTGGTAAAAAGTAGAAACAAACTTGTCCTCTAATGAACTGAGTATTCTCAGTGTGAATGACTTCACATTAACTGTAACCTGCAGGCAACATTCAGCCCCTTGCAAGATCAAGACGTGTCATTTGCGTGGGGACTTTTCACTGGACTAGAATGTGCATTTGAACTAACAACAACAAACTTTGTACAAATTGTATAGCTACATGTAATGCGATGGGTTGCTTATAAAATATAGCTGTTAAATAGTAAAAATGCCTGTCATCTCATGATATATATACTATCCTATGACACAGGAAATGCCTTATAGCAAACAGGAGGCCAAGTTCTCAGCTGCTGTACATTGGCATAATTCCACTGACCTCAGTGGAATTACACTAATTTCCGCCAGCTGAGAATGTTTCATTCTGTGAGGTAGTGAGTAATTATCCCTGTATGCTGCCTCATCCTGCTTTTTTCTCCTCAAACCAGAAAAGTCTCTTTTCCTCCCAAAGCGTGGTTAGAATCTGAAGTTTTGAAGTTTACTAGCTTGGTATCCTAATGTTTTTATTTAAAAGCATGTGAAATCTACAGTTTTGACATTCTAGGATGTGGGTGGATGCAGTATATTTGGTTTGACTGCATGAATGTAATTTTTAAAGGCAGTGGCAAATCTAAGACCAATAGAAAGTCTGGGGTTTTTTTAACTTTACACCAGTATAAAATAAGAAAGTAACTCAATTTAAGTAAATGGAGTTACACCAGTGCAAGATCATTGGAAAAAGCAGTTAGAACCAAGCTCATAGGGGAGTCTAGGGCTACACCCAGTCTGGAAAGACTGACTTCAAGGGTCTGATTCTGATTTCACTTTACATTAGTTTTACACACGTGTAACTGTTTTCATGACTATAGTTATTCCTGATTTATACCATTGTGAAACTGGAATCAGACTCAGAGGACATAACAGGAAATTTAGAGCCCGATTCTCCTCTTATTTACACCAACATAAATCAAGAGTAACTCTAATTAACTTGCATCAGTATTAATGAAAGAAGAATCAAGCCATTAGGAAGATTTTCAAAAACAGGTAGTTTCTGAGTCCGTGAGTAGGCATCTAAACAAGTGGCATGATGCCTACCTAGGAACCACCCATTTCTGCACATCTGAGCTTGCAACAGCTCTCTCCTGAAGTCATGGAACACTGGTAGCTCAAATCACAGTGTAGATAAAGGAGGAACTCTGGTTGTGCTGATAATTCTAATCATGTGTGGATGAAGAATATCTGTTCTCCTTCCTAAACGTTAGGAATATCCCACTTTCTTTTGTCTTCCTCCATCAGCTCCTTTTAAATTTAAAACAAAAATCATATTTTTCTAAAATCAACTTTTGTGAAAGATTTTGGAAATGTACTGCATGTTGTGTACTTATTTTGCTGTGACTATATACATAAATAGAGTCTATGGGTCACCCTTGCTGTGGTAATGACGCATATTTGCTCATGATGATGAACTGCGTGGAGTAACACACACACTACATGAAATGGATAGCAGGTAGGTTAATAGTGAAGGTCCTTCCTCTTGAAATCACAGACTCTCTGCCATGTATCAAAAGCTTGCTTAATGTGTCCCAATGCAGTATTTTGTGTGACGAAAAATGGTGATTAAGCTATTTTTTTCCTGTATAATATCCTTGTAAATCTGTCAGGAAAAAAGTGAAAATATATTATGAACAGGTTATCTGGTTTTAGATGAAACATAGTCCAGCTCTGCTTAGAGCAATAATTTCTGTAATTAAATATGGGGACAGTGTTTCTATCCAGCCTTTTCTATCAAGTTGGGTATTTATTCTGTACCTTTCACTGCAGTATCTGAGGCCTCCTCTATAGTAAGGAAATTTCCTTTGGTATAACTGATGTAGTCTGTGGTGGTGGTATGGACATCATCCAGGCCCTGCTCCAGTTTCCCTTCTCTCAGGTTATAAACAAGTCTAGACAGATCTTTTCATCAAAGGCCACACATTTCCAAAGGTCTGATTTATTAAAAACAGTCATAAGCATAGCAGGACTTTATTCAGATATACCCAGAGGTATCTATCCATCATCTCAGGCTCAGTCCAACTAGCAATCTCAGGATATACTTTCCTGCACCTGGAAAAAGTCTTTTCTTCTGGGATCCATTCAGTTCCTGCTCTGGGATACTCCTTTTCAATCCTTCCTTAACCAGCTCTTACCTTTGGAATGGGGCTGTATTAGTGAGTCCCTCATTCTCTTCTTAACCAGGAGTCATCCCCCTCAAAGGGGGTTTTGTTAATCAGGTCCTCTGGTCGTTTCCAAGCAGGAGCCCTCAGTTCTCCTCTCTGGAGCTAAGTTGTAGGTTAACTAGCTTGGGACCTTTGCAGATTCTCCCTCTACTAGCTTTCTCTTTGATTTAGCCATCAGGCTTCAGCCAGCCAGTCCTTTCCTGCTCCTAGATTTGGATGTCTACCCAGCTATGAGGAAGGAAGGAAGTTTTATATTGGTCCTCTTCTTCCAGTTCATTCCCACTTGGTTGTATGAGAGGGGATTCTTGCCTTCTGCAAAGCTGCTGGCTATTAAAGATATAGTAACAGGATTTCCTTTCAAGCACTATTCATTCCCAGGACTGCTTCTTCTCTGTCTATAGCCCCTAGGTCCTTATAGGTATAGTAGTCTATATCTATGTAAATATATAGGACCTTTCAAACCTTTAGGAAGCGATGCCACATATCTAGCTGGGCTGATCAGTAGAACCTACTTCTCCTAAGGCCGAGACTGGCCCATCACATAGCAGATGTGAGGCACTGGCACAAACTGCGGGCCACCATTTTACAGTTTACCATGGCAACATGGCAAAGTAAGCTGCACTGATTACACATTGCTTTGTACCAGTACAGCACATCAACATGAGGGGTATCTGTAAATTCCCTAAATGTAGGTCAGTCCTGGGATCTGGCAAAATGCACTCTTTCCATGTGAGTAGCCAACACGTAGGCTTGAGCAAGTCTGGATTTCCTCTTGTATGTAGGGGGAAATAGTCTTTTCTATCAGGGTGGAGGATGGGAAGACAAGACAAGAACTGGCAGGATTTTTTTTATCTGAACCTGGTTTTAAAGTGAAAGATGGCCTTTTTTGGAAAACATTTTTTTCAACATTTTTGTACTTTTTAATCTGAACAATGAAAGCCTAAAAAAATCCCCTGCTGTGTTTTTCTGTATTGTTTTCCCCTTGTCTTTCTCCCTTTCCCCTTTATCCTCCTTTCCTTTTTTCCTCTTGCAAAAGTGGAAGAGTGGAGGGGTGCATAAGAAAAGAAGAAAAAATAAGGCATGCAGCTTCTGTTGTTTTTTTGTCTGTTTCTTTGTCAATTAAAAAAAATCATTTAAAAAGAACAAACAAAGCAAATAATTTTCTATGAGGGTATGCCATTCTTTCTTCAGTGTACCTACCCAAAAATTGACCATGTTTACTAGATCAGCAGGAACCAGGCCCTATCAGAGGAAGAGCCAGGATGGCCATTTGGCCCAGGACTCAGGAGACAAAGGGGTCTCAAATTTTGACATTTTTCTACCAAGTCATTTCCATTTATTATGCACCTTGCAGTTATAACAGAGACAACAAAAGAAGCTATATTTACCTGCAAAAAATTGATTTAAATCATTGTGGGACCTCTGGCCTTTGCCAATTTTATGGTCACATATGAGTTTTCATCTGTGTGACTGGAGTACCTTCTGTGATTAGTGATTCTATATTATGAAATGCTGTTTACAGTCGTTGCATAGGTTAGAGGTTTTGAAAGTCGTAATTATGTTACTATAAAGTGATTTTGCTTGGTCTGAGGGTGAATAGTTTAACCTTTAAATTAGATGTTTATCTCTGCATAGGAGATTTTTGTATTCCTGTTTTTTCTTGTGTGTCTTTTATATACAATAACCATATCAGGCTCAGCTGTAAGCTACCTCTTTGTACAGTTTTAGATTCGCCTTCAAAGGCTTTTTTTTGATGATAAACTTTTAATTCTAATTTAATAAACTTCACATCTAATCCGGCAATCACCCTGTGTTCATATTCATAATAATGCATCAGTTATTAGAGGAATTTAATAACGGGAACATGTTAGCAGATGAAAATTTAAGACTTTGAAATAAGGCTATAAGGGTCATAGTAAATAACACCCCCAAACTATTATTATATAATATTCATTGTGAAGTATATACAATTAAAATTTTGTATAACCAATAGCCTTTAGCAAATTAATTTATTATGTGTTACTGTGTTTTAAAAGACCAAATACTTGCACATGAAATGTCAGTATTGCATAAAGATAACTATGTTACATGGATATCAGCTAGTAGAGCAGCACTAGCTGACAGTTCAGTTGAAAACTGACTCCTGAGTGAAATAAACACAGAAACTGCTAAGTGGAAAAAACTCCTTGAGCACATACTGAACATCATTCTTTTTCTTTCTGAATGGGGATTGGCTTTGTTTGCTGCCCAATCAGGCCATTTTAAGTGTGTTTGTGAATCACACGAGAGATCGGAAAATGCATGTAAGTCCATTATCTGTCCACAAGAATACAAAATGAGTTTATTGAGCTATGTGGGACATTTGAGCAAAGAACAGTTCTTGAAGAGATATGACATGTGAAGTGCTTTTCAATTATTATTGATTCAACTCCAGACTGTTCTCATAAAGAAGAGACAACCTTGGTTTTTTGATATGTTAAAATTGCAGGAAGTTCAAAGATTTCAATTGAAGAACCATTAATTTTGTTTGATAATTTCACACAAAGAAACCTGGAAAAGAAATCGCCGCTTGTGTATTAGAAATTCTGGAAGGCTTCAAATTAAATTTTCAAGTCTGTATTGGCCAAGACTATGACAATGGATCCATTACAGCTGGGAAGTGCAATGGAGTACAAGCAGTCCTTCTTGAGCAAAATCCAACTGTATTTTCTCCGGTTATGGCAACCATACACTAAATCTTGTTGGCGTTGATTGCACTGAATCATGCAAGGAAACAATTACATACATTGGAACAATCGAGTGATTGTACAACCTCTTCAGTAGCAGTCTTCAAAAATGGGAAATTCTGAAGCAGCATCTGCCTGTTTCCTTTCACAGCATGTCAACAACAAGACGGTGAGCATGAATTGAGGCATTAAACCAGTTGCACAGCATTTGGATTCTGTGAGAAATTTTGTGAGCTTGAATCTCTTACTCTCAGGGCACAGGATTGTACTGAGTTTAAGTCAATTCAAAAGCATACATCCAAATTTGAATGCATTTTAATATTGTACATGTGGATGAAGCTGCTAAAAAAAAAATCCACGAAACTAATCTTGTAATTGAAGCATGCAATGCTATATTATATGTTGAGAGGGATAACGTTGAATGGTTTCTTAAAGATATTCAAAAGATTCATGATCCGTGGAATGCAATCCTTTCTGAGTCCAAATCAGTAGCACAGGGTATTGACATTTCATCTGAGTTTTCCACCAGCTTAACATCTCAATCGGATGCAGAAAGGCAGTATCGAGCCAATGTTGCTGTTTTATTTGTTATTGTTGACTTCATCAAATATGGTCTTCTATGTTGATTTGAGTCACTGCAACAAATCTGTACCCTTTTTGGATTCCTTTGGGAATTCAGAGAACTAAGTGATGAAGATCTATATTCAGCAGCTGAATAGTTTCAACAAAGGTTCAACAACAAAATTTCAGGAAATCTCTATGACGAGATTGTTTTCCTGAAACATATACATTACATCAACTTTAAATAGGACTGCAGGCCAAAAGAACTGCTTCAAGAAATGTTCAATCTCGGCCTGTCAACTGTATTTCCTAATATCACAATTGCATTATGTATTTTTGTCAGTCTCCCTGCATCAGTGGCTTCAGGTGAATGCATATTCAATGTGTTAAAACAAGTAAAGAACTATCATCATTCTACAATGGGACAAGAGCATTTGAATGGGCTCACAATGCTTAACATTAACAGTGATGTTGCACTTAAATTAGATTTTTCTTCAATTATAAACAATTTTGCACACAACAAAACCAGAAAAGCATTCCTAAAATGAAGAGTTTTACTTGCAGTAGAAACTCACAATTAAATATACATTTTAAATATATATGCTATTGGTATTATGACTTAATTGTTAATAAATAAATATCTCAAGTGTTCATTTTCATATATTCTTTTGGTTTTAGTATGACCCTGTAGATGAGAAGTTAAATACATCTGGGACCTGGGCCTGGGCCTCTGTCATTCTCTGAGAGGGCCTGGAAGAAAGTGGGAATGCCTGCTGAATGTGGACCTTATGCTTTCCAGCATCTAATAAGCTCTCTTCACACTTGTGTTTTGCCAGACTATGGGAGTGCCTGTGCTTTTATTATATGAAAATGTCTCAGGAAAAATACACTTCTCTGAATCCTAGGGATGTTATGGGGTTTAATAAGTGTTTGAAAAGCAGCACCTTCAGATTCTTAGATGGCAGTTGTGTCATAAATGTAAAATATTCACTACCTTAATATTGGGATCACAGTATTAAGAGTAAACTTCAAATAATAAAGATCACTGTGCATGTACAGAACAGTTCAGATGCCTGTGCCAATGTAATTGTGGGGCTTATGTCCTGTCTGGTTCTCCAGCACCCAAGGACCCCCTGTAAATAATTCATCTAGTGTCTAATGTGCTGGAAATCAGACAAAAATATAGGAGGGGCAGCTGTCCTAGCCAAGTTGGGTTGGCAAAAAGCTAAAGGGATCTGTTCTAGTCAAAATTAAAAGGTATTTAATTGTTGTATTTATGTTAGTCCTGACTTCTAAGGTAACTTCTAATATATATTGAGCAATGTTTCTGGAAAGAAGAAAGGGACCATGCCTTGCTCTGTTATCTCTGTTGCATTGGCAGAAACTCAAGAAAGAAAGAATAGTAAAGGACTGGGATTGCATTAGAAAACATTCTCTCAGGCCAGCTTTCTGGGATTGCTTTGAACTTTTACTCATCATTATTTCATGTGCCGAATTTTCTTTGTGCTTATGGAAGGGGGGTAGGGGGGAGAAAAACACACGAGACTTGCCTTTAGGATTTTTAATCAAAGCTACTGCTCTCCTGATTGCTGCAGTGGATTTTCAAACGCCAAAGCAAGTGGGTAAATTAAAATCCCATGTTCCTGTGGGCTAGGAACAGAGCTGTTTGAAATGTTCTTTAACGAGAAGAGCATGTTCCTATTGTTTCTCTTGCCCGAGCGGAGAAGCTCCAAAGAGATCCTATGTCCGGGGACACCTCGCAAAGGGAAACAGAAGAAAGTGAAATTAACTAAGGGGAGGGAGAAAGGGCTGGGCTATAGTTGGTTGCGCTCTCTATCAAGCTGTTTTGGGTCCTGATCCAAAGCCCATCGAAGTCCTTGAGGAGTTTCCATGGGTTTTCAATGGGCAATCAGTCCCTCGGTCGCTGGACTGAGCAAATGAGGGACCAGGAATTCTCACAGGAAAAGGAGAAAAAAAGCTTCTAGTATCTCGCAGTGCATTCTGCTCAGTGCTTGCAACGCACAGTCCGGAAAACAAGAAAGCCAAATTCAGCTTCTCCGACCATGCTGTGGCATCTTAAATGGCGCTATTCTGGTTGAAAAGGAGATGGGTCTGAATGAGACTTTCAGGGCTGGATCCTGAGACAGCACAGTAGCGTCATCCCTCCCCCCAATAATTTAGAGAATTCAAAACAAAATGAGCCCAAGGCCAAATTTCCCTCCCGTTAAATGCAGCCGCTTATTTACTAGGTCAGATTTTCAGCCAAACAGTCTGCGCCGGTTCTTTGTTGTTGTTATTTGGATTCACTGTTAGCTCAAGAACTGGACAACAACGTACATAATAAAACGCCATCAGGAGAGGGATGGAAAACAGATTGGCCGCTGGCAGCAAAACATCTGGAGAACCCAGGCAGAGGCCTATGGGGGGGGGGGGGAAGGGAAGCTTGTTGAAACTACTTTGCATGCTTAGGTTATAAAAGGGCTGCTAATACCCCCCAAAATAAGTGGGTTGTTGGAGGGCTGGGGGAGGGGGTTTCATATCGTAATTCACTCCCACTGCCTGCGTTTGCTTGCTGAGGAAGTCTGATGCGATGTTGTGAACAAGGCTGGGGAGATTGTAAAAGGCAGCCTACATCGAGGCAGGGCTACGTGGGCCAGTAAAAGGCTCCTTTGTGCAAAGCCTTGACTGGGAAGGGCTGGCGCGGCCATGCCCAGCTGATCAGCCAGATGTGCAGGTACATTCCAGCGGTGGCAGGAGCCACTGGCTGGGGGCGGAGGAACTGTGCTGCGGCTCCCGCCCTCCCCGGAGAGAGAGCAGCTTCCCAGGAGGGAAAGGGGAATTATTTTGCACTCCCGCTCGCTTTCTTTTCACCCCCTCCCCTCATTTGTTTGCTATAGGTGGCGGAAAGATCACGCTGTCATTAAAGGCACATCCCCTCCTTTTGTGCCGGTGCCAGGAAGAGAGAGACAGACAGTCACTCCGAGGGGCTGGGGGAGCTCACTGGCGCTCCAGATGAAGCCGATCGCTCGCCGAGGTGTCGCTATCAGTCCCATCTTCCTAGGGGAAAGGGGCTGATTCGTTGTCCCGGTCCTCGCCTCCCCCCCGCCAGACTCGCTGTGACATTCTTGCTGCCATTTTTTCCAACTGGCAAGCGCCAGGGATGAAGACCCGGGGATGTTTGTGGTGAGTTGTTTGTGTTGCTGGGCTCGGGGCTGTGTGTGTGTGTGGCCAATCCACCTGTCTCTCGCTTTCGAAGGAGCCACCCGTGGCAAGGAAGGGAGGCGCGCTCACCAGTGTCCCGCTGGGTATCTGAAATCGCTCACATATCTGCAGATTACAAATTGCATCTGATAAAATAAACACCTCTTGCTCCACATTGCTTTCCACTGAGGTAACCCCGGAGCGGCTCGAGAATACAGTACAGCGTAGCTCCCCAGCGCTGGGCTTTCAGCTGACAACAAGAACATCCGAGGGTCAGTTATTAGCATGTAGTAGAAGAAAGGGCAGAAGGCCCAGGGGGGCATTGATGGAAACTTACTCCGAAGGATCCCAAGACTAGTCCGTGTGTGCGCGTTTCTGTGTTCCAGACAGCGGCGGGTTTAACGCCTCTCGGGGTCTGGGGAAGGGAGAGCTCGGCAGGTGTGTGCTTCCCTCTTTGCAGTGACAGTTTCTCGGGTTATCAGAGAACTACATGCAAACGCAGGCTGCGGTAGGAAAACGAAAGTGTAACCGACAGCAGTAATTGCATTGCCTGGAAAGTGGGTGGGTGGGGAGGGAGTCTTGAACACTTTAGAGCTTTCTTGGGACTTTCTGGCTAACGAGAGGTTAATTTTGTTTCGGAGGGACGATTGTGTTGGTTTCCTGAGATAAATGGGCAGGAAAAGCATTACCTCCTCGGTTCTGGCAGGCGGCTTCCAAATGCTTTCCGCACCTGCTACTTTAATCAGTGTCTGAAAGTTTAGGGCCGCATCAATTTAGGGCCAAGTAACGAACGCTTTCTGTGCCTTCCGAAGACGGACCTAACGTTTTTAATTATCTAATATACAGGTCCTAATTTGCAAAGTATCCCGTCCTTCAGGAGAACACGATGCAGCGTTGACTCCAGCGATCGGCGCCGCACCCTAAGGGTTAAATATGATGTAAGTACAAAAATATTTAGAAGTCGATTTATTATGTACTTATTGCTGATACTTTGCCTTCATTACAGTGGCAAAAGAAATAGTGGGGAATATGATGACTTGTTTTGCAAATTGAAACCTCAGGTTTCAGACCCCGCTATTCTTCCTTCACATGCCAATATAATAAGCAGACCAAGAGGATATTCGTGTTGTATTTCTGGAACTGAGATTATAGCAGTAGGGGAACAGTTAAGGCATGACACATCTTTTGGAAAATAAACCACAGGTTGTTTAAAATGCAGTAATGCTTCTTGCATGTGTTTGACTTTTTCCCAGTTACATGCTCATTAAATTTCTCTTTTTTTTTGGGTCACTGCTTGTTTTGCCATTTGTTTCCCTTTTTCCTCTACTGCAGTTGGGGAAAAGAAAGCGAGAAGGAAAGATCCGAGGCTTTTAAAAATCTTGACTTATTTTCCTGTTTTACATTTTCAACTCACAACTAAGATCCTCGTTTTGGTGATCTTTCGTGGGTTATAAATTTAAACGTACGCCTCAAAAATCCACAGACAAATTTGATATTGTTTATAAAAACTGTGTACGGAATTCAATTAATTAATAATTAACTTTCATTCTGAAATACAGCGCACACTAACGATGACCTTTCTATGCAAATAGCTCTGCTAATTTTAATATCCTGACACTTGAGACTCGGAACTATCTCGCAGTGTAACATTGTCTTCTGCTCAAGGATTATACATTTTTATAACAACAAATATGCAAATATTAGGCATCTGAATCTCAGGCTTGACAAATTTTTACAATTAAACAATAAAATGTACTTTCTCCTTTGAATGAACATACATTTCATGACCCAAAAATTCGGAGTAACTCAAGAGCGCCCTCTATTTGCCAAAGAACAGAACTGACGAACTCAGCAAAAGAACTGGAACACAATTAAAAGTCTGCATCAGGCAAAGGTGCCACCGACTTCAGTGAGAATATCGCCTCAGGAGGGATTTCAGGATCTGATTTTAGCCTGATAAATAACTTAGGAAAACCCGATATTAAAGCGGTAACTCTAGAAAGTCAACACAAGCAAAAAACAAAACAAAACAAAACAAAACAAAAAAAAAAAGTCACTGAGTTTTCTTGGCGCAGAACTCAAAAGAACTAGTCTTTCATGTTTCTTTAATGGGTCACCAAATGGGAGAAGTTAAGGATGGAGTGAAAGATCTATTTTCGAAATTCTTGATTTTTGTCCATTTAAGTCGCATGTTTTGTTTTTTAACTAAAAAGAAAATTGGGTTCGACACCTGATACCACAATTGCCCCCAAGGCAATGGTTAAAGTCCAGCTTTGTACAGAACACATCATTCCTAAGTGGTGTCACTATGATGATATTGTGGATGTAACCTAAAAGGTTTGAATCATGCCCAAGGGGGAATCAGCTCTTTGTCATAGGCACAACTACAGGATCTAGCGATGAGAAAAGACCTGTCAACCTGGTTAGTTTAATATATAATTAAGGTTCGCTTGATAAAAGTTATTCTATGACTGTCTTTGTAATTCATAGCAAATGCACATGGAAAAGTTACTAACAGGGTAGTTTGTACAGATAAAGCGTTTTTGTAGGGAAAAATGGATTAGTCCAAGAAATGACTGTTTCTAAACTTTTATTTTTTTCAGACTACTGAATTATTTTTTCCCATGCTTCCTAATGCCTTTGGTTGGGGTAGAGAGATGGGGAGGGAGAAGGTATCACCGTGGCCAAATTTCAGTACAACTTAAAGAAAAGAAGGTGAAGGAATTACTGTGGATCTGATCACTGCAAACGTCAGACCAAACACCAGGGATGCTGGAACAATTTGTGTAGTAGGGGTGCTGACAGCTGTTGAAACAAACTATAAACCCTGTTTATAATGGAAACCACTTCAAGCCAGCAACGCCACCTTCACCTCCTCGTTCGAGCACCTATGCAAACATCCTTCATTATATGGGGCATGTTGGATAGGCCTGCTAATTTTCACCTTATTATTAAAAGCACAAGCACTAATTACAGAACTCCCATTTTCCTCTGTACGCTAAATCCTCAACACAGCGCAGTTTTGGGGGTTGGAAGGAAAGGGGTAAGGTATATCCGCCTGACTACACCAAAGAGAAATGTGGGTGCTAATGGAAGAGAAAGTGGATTTAAGTGGTAAAGCAATTAATGAAGATTAGATCTCACTTCACACCTACTGATAACAAAATGGGACGCTATCAATCACAACAGTTACCTCCTGTGGTTTGTGTATTTCCTCTTGTTCGGTCTCCTTGTCTGAGTTTCCTCTACAATCAGGAGCCTATTTGAGCGCACGGGAGCCAGTCAGCAGTTCGCCTACAGCCCCTGCATGCAAATTAGCAGGGCTGCAACTGAGAGATTCCTTACACCTAGATTTTAGCAATGCCACTTTAAGTTTTCCTAAATTAAGATGTTAAAATTCTCCCAGTCTCGTGTAAACACAGATCGCGAGTCCGACCTGCTTGTTTAACAAGAGCATGCGAGTGCAAGGCGTCTGTCACCCCAGAACGACACCGTGTTTCGATAATAACTTAAGACTAGAAAGTCACCGCAGACTAGTTACCGAGTACTGGCAGAAGGCGAAATCATGCCTGCGGGCGGAGTTCTCCAATGCCCCATTGATACCCCCTCGCAGCCAATCACAACCCAGGCACCTCTGGGCCTGCATTCCGATTAGGAACACTGGCAAACCCGACGTTCCAAATCGGAATGCTTGGCGCAGCGGCCCGAAGGAGGTGGCTGGCTGCTGCGAAGACGAACACCTCGGAATCACGTGGTTTTGGAAGGCGCTTCTGAGCCGACTCAAAGCAGGGCCGGGCACTAAATTTGCCTTTGAGACAAAACAGCGTTTTGCGAGGCGCAGGGCTCCCAGCACGAAAGGAGCCTGCTCGTGTAAGGGGGGCAGACCGCGGGGACCAAGTCTCCCGAAGGTTGAACAGTGCAGGGAGGTAGCTCAGCTCAAGAGAGCGACGCACCCAGGCAAGGCGAGAGCTCCCAGGGCACGAGCGGGCGGGAAGCCGGCAAGATAAACGCTCCATCAGCACTTTTCACGCCCACTGGCGCTGCCGCGTGTGCTTCTTGAAGCCACGGCACGAAAACAATCAATCCGACAGGCGGAGAAAGCAGGGCGGGGACCCGCGAGCAAATCACCTCGGAGCCTCCTCCGCAGTCCGCCCAACTCCCTTCGGAGAGGAGGGGGCTCGGCGGGGGCGGGGGGGAAGAGCCAGGCGACCTCCTATGAGGCTCGCGTCGGGCTTGTTGGACGGGAGCGGCGAGCCAATGGGAGCCGGGCGGGCTGCGGGGCGGGCGAGTGCGGAGCTGAGATTGATTGGCTGGCTGGGGGCGCGGTGCGGGAGAGGCGCAGGCCGAGCTCGAGGGCTCCGCGCGACCTGGGGGCGAGTCTCACTCTTTGTGTTTGTGTCTCTGCCCGCAATGCTGCGCTGCCTGGCTGCGCCCACCCCCGCCTGGCCTGCTGGCGGCCTCTTCCCGCCGTGGGGTTGAAGGAAGAAGAAGAAGAAGCGAGGAGGCCCGCTCGCCTGCCCATGCAGCAGTCCCGTCCCGCCGCCGCCGCCGCCGCCGCCGCCGGAGTCCCGCAGACCTGCATGGCCGGGCATGGGGAGAGCAGCACTTTCCTGCGCCGCCGCCGCCGCCGGGGCTGAGCAACAACGCCGCCGGCTGCATCCTCCGCCGCCGGCCGCCTTGGTCCTGCTCTTCAGCCTCGGGCTGCTGCTGCGCACAGGTACCGCCGCCTCTGCTTGCCCTGCACAGCTCCCTCCCCGCCTGGCCCGGGCGGAGTTCGTATGGGGGGGCCGCCCGCTGTCTGACTGGCACGTTCCCTGTGCCCCCCTCCCCCCCGATGCTTGTTTCTCTCGTGACCAGTCGTTCCTGGGCTAGGATGGGGAGTGTTTAGGGGGTGGGAGTAGCCTGAAAAGGGAAGCGAAGCCTCTCGTTGATCGTCTTGTGATATCCTGGGGGAATCTGATTGCTTCCCCTAGGACATAAATCTTCGAGAAATCCCCGCTCCCCAACCTGCTTAGCGATCTTTGGAGGGACGGAGGGAGGGCGGGCAGCTGGCTCCTTTTGGGGAAGGGGGGTGCCGTTGTGTGAGCTTTAGACCCACGGGGCTTTATTGCTCACTGCGGTGATGTTTACTGAAAGTCAGGGCTGAGATCAGGTTTCTTCCACCGCCTTCTCCGTGGAGAGAGAGAGAGAGAGGAAACCTTGTGCCTTTTTTCTGTTCTTTGCAGCTGGAGTTGGGGGATGGTGGGAAGGGAAACAAGCTCTTAATGAAATGGTTTTAATATACTAATATACTGTATTCTTTACCGGATGGATTTTTAGCACTTCTAAAATCGCTCCTTAATACATATTGATAATTTCATGGTATTTTGCCTTTCTCTAGTAAAACTTGATCAGATTGGTTAGTCTGTCTGGGTCTGTAAGGTTAATGTCCATCAGATGTGTGCCATCCATCACATTTGTGATGTACAGTTTCCTTTAGCATTTGTATACCCTATAATATTTCTCAGAGGAGTTACATTTCTCTGAGAAATTTTCTAATGCATAGAGTAATCAAGGAAGAAAAGCAAAGTTTTTGAGGATAGAGGTGGAATAAAGTTTAACATGAGATTTTAAGAGGGTTATATCATAAAATGTGAAGTTGATTAAGATATAGAAACAAACCTTTCAAGTTTGTTAATGAGAAGAAACCTAGTTTAAAGTTATATTGACTGTTGGTGAATCAAGAACAGTAGCCCCTTTGTAAGGTGTCACATGGAAAAATGCATGGTGTCTAAGAGATTCAGAACAGTGTAATAGTCATTGAGTCTTTTTCTTCCATTGTATATCACTTAAAGTAATAAAATAATTATATTATTTTAGCTTAATATATTAGGCTTAGCAAAACATAAACATTAAAGATCAACCCTAAAAAGAAGATATCTATATTTGAAATCTTTAAATTAAAAAAAATTAAACCCTCCCTCCCTCCCCCTTGTATGAGGAGAAACTGCTTTAATGACAATATTATGGAAGGGGGAGGACTAGAAAGAAAAGCCATGTATGGTGGCTTTTAAATTGTTCCTTTATTTTTTAAAAATAATTTTAGAGAACAACGCAAACTTTTACCCAATCTCTTCAGGAGTGCCTCCTAGAAATATTTTATTATTTTTATCACTTGTATTGCTCATTACTTGTGCTGAAAATTATACTATCCATTTTTAGACACCTAAATATTTCTGTACAGGCAAAAGCGACATGCTGTTGTTCCTCAGATAATGCAGTGTGAAAAGCCAGTCATATACTCCTAATAATATTTTTGCAAAAGTTCCAATCAAATGACTGGAGCCCATGTAGAAGATAGTAAAACGCAGCTTGATAAAATTCATCTATTTAGTAGTCCACAAGTCATTAACTGGTAGAATTTAACTGAGTTATTTTTAAAAAGTAGAATTATGTGCCTTTCTTAAGAAGTTAGAAAATGTCACATTCTAAAAAGCATCATCAGTAAAGTCTGTGGTAGTCAACCAGAAATTTGCTTCACTGATGGTCTCTTTCTGTGAAAGAATGTTCCCTTTAGCTAGTAATTCATCCGAAATAGTTATAACTTTTGTTGAATTATTAACATGCAAGATAGTATCCTTCAGATTTATTAGTCACTTGCTACCTGTACTTTCCAGCAGTGACAGCCTTCTTAGAGCAGTGCTTTTTAAATTGAACGGTTTCTGCATATTGCACAGTGCTTAGCCAAATGCAGTTTTGCAGATGGGCAGACATATGCTTTTATTATTACTCCCCTGTCACTTGCCTCCTCACCATTATTGTTTACCTTACATTAAGAACACTTGTGATTTGTGTTTTTATAACAATTAAAATGCATAAAATGTGAATATTGATACCTTTTTAAATCTGCATTGTCTTGCCATTATGACACGGCTCACAAATAAGAGGCAAAGTGTACACTGTCAGAATGAATTCATGAAGACTGGATATATCTAGGTGTGTGAATAAGTTACTCATCATAAGGGAGGGTCATCTCAGGTTAGGAAATGAAACTGATGATCCCATTTTCTCTTTCCTCTCCCTTTTGAATTCCAGATAACTAATAGTTTAAAAAAATACTCAAAGGGTTGCTTTCTTCCCCACTACCTTTTGTCTTCTGTAACTTCTTTAAACCCTACTCCAGAGAAGTAGGGTTTTAAAAATCAGATTTACACTTGAAAAGAAGCAAACAACTTAATCAGAATGTTGAAGACAACCAACCCCAACCCTGTTCTTAAGCCAAGGGAAACAAGCAAAAAGTGAAGGATAAAGGAAATTCTATGGGTGGGGAAAGACTATTTAAAATGGTATTGTATTTTCACATTTCCCCCACTCCTCCAGAGCATGTGCATGCACACATTTTTCATAAATATTTCCACACTCTTCTTAATCCTAATATTTTATGACTTATAATTTCAAACAAATGTATACACAGCTGAATTTTATAGCTAATAAAAAGAACAAATAGCCAGAACATATTTTTAATAGGAAGCTATTGGTGCTTGGACAACTAGCTAGTGTGTGAACTCCTAAACTATATGTTGCTAAGTTCTTTTACTGTCATGGTTGTCTTCAGTTCTTTTCTTCCTTTCCAGTGTAAATCTGATTTTTAAAACCCTACTTCTCTGAAATAGGATTTAAAGTAACTCATGGTTAATAGTGGAACAACTCAGGGATTTTTTTAGTTTGAGTTAGAGGAAATGTATCTTTTAATTATTTTAAGTGTAATACTTTTAATAGTTTAGGGTAGAGGTAAGTTTAATATAAATGGAGTGTAGAGTATTTAAACTAATGTTGTCAGTTTTTTAATAGGCAATCTATCCAGCTCTCCACTCCAAAGTCAGAAGAAAATTTATTTTTTTGATGCAAGAAAGATGAAATAATATTTCAGGTGTTCTTAAGCTTCCCTACACTGAAATGTCAGCTTGTGTGTTTATTAAAAGCATTTTCATCCAGAAAGCACTTATACCTTCCTGGGTAAAATTTGATGGTAGGTAGGAATATATAAATGCTTTGTATAAGCCTATAGCGCTTCATTTTTTTTAATGAGGTATAACCAGATATTTAGTAAAAGATTACCAAAACTTGGTAACTTACAGGATATCAATAAGTATAAATCTAATCTTTTCCTGTATTGATCTTTCCCCTTCCTTACACCCTTCTCTCCTCTAGAAGGTTATGTGAATAATTGGAGAATTTTTTCACTTGTCCTTTCTAAATCATAGTGTGTTGCATAAGATTGTGAACATAATCTCTGCCCTAAAGAATTCACAATGTGTAGTATACTGTGGATGACATCAGAATATAAAAACAAAATAGTGTATAGAATACTAAAGTAAAACACCTAAAGAAACATTTTTAAATAGATTTGTGTGTAGGCAGATGAGTGTTGCATCAAAGATGTCTCTTAAAAATTGGTTTCTAGTTAGTGTTCACAAGCCATTCGTGTGGAATACTGTGCCTGTCTGCTTTTCTTGCTCAAGTTGTTTTCACTTGGCACTGCATAGCTGACTAGGTCCCCCAATTGGTGGAATTTTCAAAATACTTATTGTAAGGTTGTTCCAGTTTACTGCTTCAAATAAATGTGGTTGGATGTTTTCTTGCAATCAATATGCTGTATATTTATACGGAACCAGGTTTTCTGCTTCTAATTGCAGTGACATCTGTCTACTTTCATACCTCCTTCAGTACTGCATGCACTTTTTTGTCTTGTTTCCCCTCTCCCATGAGTTGTTCTTTGGGAAGTGTTGTGACCAAAGTAATGTTGGAGGATTGGAAAGCATGACATTAAGGGCTGAATGGGCAAGGCAAACAAGGGTTGGGGGAAGCCAGAATTGTAGTTATATACTTCCTCTCCAGCAGCCAGCTGACCATGGCACTGGTCAAACTGGTCTGTGAAACTGGTCTGTCTTATTTATACAAACTGAAATGTAAGTCTACCACTTGCATTTCATGATCTGCTTCTGTTTCCCTCTTCACATGCCTTCCCTATCCCAAGTTATAAGGGGCTTGGTTATAAAATGCTTGGTTTCCACAGTTGACAAAACCTGAACTGTTGTTTTTAAAGTATAGCGTAAAGGGCTTTTTCAGTTGTATAGAGAAAATGACAGATGAAGCACTAGCTGTAGCGGTGCCCAAGAATGAAAGTAAACTGAGTTTTATGCCTGCCTTTTTTTCTCTTTTTGGAGAGAGTGTAACTATGATCTCTGCACCACATACGGTATTTCCTGCAGTGCAGGACATAGTCTGTACATTTAAACTTATTGGAAAGTCCCCACTCTTTTAGTTTTTTGGTAAATCATATTCCTTAAAACATTTAATTAACTTGTCATAAAAAGCAATAGACTAATGGAAATATAGTTACTGACCTAAATCAGTGGTTCCCAAACTTTTTAAACCACAGACTGGCAAACCCATTCACAAACTTTTGGTGGACCAGTAACATTTTATTTGCATATTCATTATGGTAATTAATTTTAAGAGGCCACATATTATTGTGCCTCTGTACACACACAGTGCATGTTATTGTATCCATCAGAGTTTGCAGATATCTACAGCACTAAAAAAATTCTCTTAAAATAATTCTTTCCTTATCTTCAGCCATTAACACCTATGTAAACTTTGTTTGAAATGTACTCATGCAAATGTCATGAGCTAGGCCTTTTGTTCCTGTATTCGAAAGCAAACTAAAAGCTGAACTCACCTGAAATTTTGGCACCACCCTACAGTCTGCCCCAGCCCAGGAGAGAGTCCTATGTCTGCAGCCTAACCAGGGCTGCTGTGCTGAGAACAGTCTGGTTCTTGCTTCCTGCAGCTCAGAGGGAAACAAGTTAAGACAGCCCAAACTCTCCTCCACAGACACCAGCACTGCCCCCATTTCCCCATCTCTACCCTATGCTGCCTCTCTCCCAGACCAGAAAGCTAGAGGAGCATGCTGGGTTTTCTCACAGGAAGCTGCAGGCAAACCTGGCTGCTGTAATCAAACTGCTGGAATCAAACCTCTCCTTTCCCATACTTACTGCAAGCTCCAAACTCCCCTCCGCTCTGGTCCCTCCTGTCCCATGTAATTACTCCCTCCCTCCCTCCTTCCTCCTTATGTCCCCTTCCCTACCAGCATGCTGGTTGTTTGGAGCAAGGAGCTTCTGCTACTGCGGGAGTGCCTCTCCCCATCCAGGAAGCTTTCTATATGGCAGTCCTAACCCTCTGGTCGGGGGGCTCAATTAGCAGTTGCATGGCTGCGCTGCTTACCAAGAACTTAGATTCCCACCGAGCCAATCATCAAGGCATGGGCGTGGCCTGGCAGACAGCAGTTCGCGGACCAGCACCAGTCTGCAGACCGGCAGTTGGGAACCACTGACCTAAGTGATTGATTAATTTTAGCATGGTTTTATAGCATCGTCTTGGTATAATATGAAGAAACAACACTTGATTTGTATCTGGCAGACTATAATTTTTTAAAGATCAACTATCTGCCATTTTTATACAAACTCTATCATCTGTGGGTCACCTCCAGCCTTTTGAGAGAGAGAATTTTCCAATGAGAGAGGTTCTTTTGAGTAACGTTAAGGCTGTAGTGTTCAGGGGGAAAATGAATTGTGCTCTAAAATGTTTGCTCTCTCTCTTCCCTACCCCTTTTTATTCTTGTGCTTAGGTGATTGCCAGCTGCAAACACCATGTCGAATCCAAAAGTGCACCACAGACTTTGTGTCATTAACTTCACATCTCAACTCTGCTCTTGATGGCTTTGATTTGGAGTTCTGCAAAGCCCTGCGGGCATATTCTGCCTGCACCTATCGTAATTCCAAAGTCTGTCGTGGAAACCTCGTTTATCATTCCGCTGTGCTAGGGATCAGCGACCTCATGAGCCAGAGAAACTGCTCCAAGGATGGTCCAACATCATCTACTAACCCTGAAGTTACCCATGACCCCTGTAATTACAATGGCCGCATAGGAACCAGAGAACTTCGGGGAGGAGAGCAAACTCCTTCTTCTGACCTATTTTGTGGCTTGTTTGGTGATCCTCACCTTAGGACTTTTAAGGATCACTTTCAGACATGCAAAGTGGAAGGTGCTTGGCCTCTCATAGACAATAACTACTTATCTGTGCAAGTAACAAATGTGCCTCTGGTCCCAGGATCCAGTGCTACTGCTACAAATAAGGTATGGATTGTGCTCTTCTCTCTCTCCCTGCCCTTTGGTGTTGAGTGGAACTTGAAGCAAAGAGCAAAAATGCAATACAGACTAAACCATTTAATATTCTACTTTTAGACTTACAAGGTTGAGGTGTTTTATGGAGTTGCATGGATGACCATGGTTTGCCTCAGAAAGCCTCTCCGATGTAAAGGGTTAGCTTTTTCTTATAATGGAGGAACCACCCTCACTTCATCAAAAATGTTTGAGATAAAAGATTAATGCTTAAACTCACAGTGGGTGAAATTGGATGTAAACTGCAATTCTTGGAGGTTTAAACAAAGGTTGACTGTTTTAGCTGCTTTGTGTTAATCTACAAAACAGCAAGGTATAACAGAGTCCAGTTTCTAGTCCTGTCTCACCCAGCTACATTGTTGCAGATGAAAAGATACATAGGGCTAGCAAGCTGTGAGCTGAGAGAAGAAAAAAGGAACTTAGAGTACATGTGTCAGGAGAAAGATGTGCAGAATATACTTTATTACAAATGACCATTAAGATTGCTGTTACTAAAAGTGGTGGTGCTATATGGGGAAATATCTGTGCATTTGGTGATATGTTTGAAACTGACAATACAATGTTCTTGTTGATGGTGCATGACCTGTCTGCCACCCTGAAGAGGGTGCTTACGAAACAGGAACAGAAAAGTTGAAAAGGAAGCAGTGAAAAGGCAGCCAAACAGGTGTGTGCCAAGAGAGGGATAGGCACAGGCATGTTTAATGTTGTTCTTGAATCATTAAAGGTAACATAGGAGCAAAAATATCATTGTGTATTTAACTATAGAATAAACTATTTAAAAAATGCAAGCTGATTGCCCATTCAGTGGTGGTACAGTAATCAGTTAAGGACAAGCTGGGGGAAAATAATATTTAACCTCTACTGCAGTCAAGCTTCTAGGGGGCCTTTTGGGTAGGGAAAGGGGAAGCAAAGATTGCCATGATTTCCAAAATGGCAGGGAGATTTCCCGGACTAAATCTGTAAGCTAGCTCTGGCTTATCAAGCCACACAACCCTCTACTTGTCTGTCAAGGTGGAGAGAGGAACTTAGGTCGGGATCTGCAAATTTATTCTCAAGAAAATTATGCAGTAATTTTAAAAAAAAGAAGAGCAGCTTTGCTTGTCAGTTCCTGGATCACTGTTCAGTTCCGTGATAGCATCCAATATTGATACTAATACAGGTGAGATGAATTCTCTGGGCTGGACAGTAGTGGAGTTACGTAAAAGAACTGGTGTTGGACTAACTACAAAAAAATTCAAAACTTGGGATGCTTCTAATGCATCTCCTGTCAAAGCACAATCTGCATGTCCAAATAAACCTTGAACGAAGCATACTTTCCATAACCTGCTTCTCAAAAGAGATTTGTACCTTCCTTTTTTTTTTTTTTTTTAGAAAAGTGCTTATTAAAGATGATCCTGGAAGATGCTTAAATATAGGTAAACAAGAAGGGAAAATACTTCATAGAATACAAAATACTTTTTCATACTAAGTTTTTCTAGGCAGCTGTAGAAAACATCCTTGCATCAGGGAGGTTCCCAGGTGAAATTTTGTGCTAACAAAAGTGGACATAATGTGAGAGGGTAAGTCTCAGTACTATGCTGGGTTGGAGAAACTTGTTCATTTCTAGGCATAAGGCTCTTTTGTATTGCTTCCAATGTAAAGCCATGTAAGCAGTATTCTCCTTCTGGCCCCAAATCTCTCTAGGGGAATGCTGTGTTTGATGCTTTGTCTTCATAATAAGTGTGCTTAATGTTAAAATCTGACCTAAGAATGCATCTCAGCACTAAGGATGTAAATGAATAGCAAGTATTCGATTAACTTATAAGCCTAGGCTTATCAGGTAATCTTCAACTATTGTACTCACATTCTTTCCCCTCCTCCTGCTGCCTCTGATATACAGGAAGCAAGAGGGGAGAGAAGCTTAAAAGCTGGTTTCCCTGCAGCACCAGCTCCGCTGTGCTGCCTGCCTCCCCTCCCTCTCCAACCCCTGGCTGCCTCTATCAGAGGCAGCAGTGTGGGGGTAGCAGGCCAGGGGAGGCTGCCGCAAAGCAGCCTCTGTCCACAGCAAACCCGGGCCCAACGTAGGCAGCAGCAGGCCCTGTCCGCAGGGGATACAAACTCACCACGGGCAGAGGCTGCTTCATGGCAGCTTCTCTCCTCCCCTCCACTTCCCCAGAAGCCTCTGTCCGTGGGGAGCTCAGGACCCCCCTCCCTCCACGGACAGGGTCTGCTGCCACCCCATGCTGCTGCCTCTGTATTGGAGGCAGAAGTGTGGGGCAGCAAGCAGCTGGTCTGCATGGGGAGCTGGTTAAACTGGTTCTCCTTGCAGACCATCTCCTGCCTGGCACCCCATGCTGCTACCTCTGATACAGAGGCAGCAGTGCAGAGTGGCAGGGGGTCCCTGGGAGTGGGGCCATATTGCACTGGCTGCCAGACCCACCCCCAAGGACTATTGAATAGTCGAGTAATGGATAAGATTTTATGCAGTTACTGGACTGTTCTGTTAACGGATAGCTAACATCCCTACTCAGCACCACAAGGATATTAAATATGCAGAAACAGTTAATAAGGGAGCTGCAAGAAGGCATTCATTTTAGAATGTTTGACAGTGGTTTGACACCAGTGACCATGCTAGGTGTTGTGCAATACTTGAGGGATGTTCTTTTGCCAGGCAATCAAGTTTTTATCAGAACATCTCTTTGGGAACTGAAGACTGTGTGTACCTACTGCACTGGAAACATTGCAAGATATGTTGGGAACTAATGCATCTTCCTGAGCTTTAGATTTCTTTATGAAACACAGTCTCCTATAAGTGAGAGAGAAGGTCTATTCAATTATCTTGTCAGTGCAGAATTGACTCCAACAATACTTCTTTTTTTTTTTAATTGTCTTGTTCCATGTGCTTCCACCACTTTGTGGCAGAATTTACTCTCATCGTAGTAGGGATGTAAGTGACTAGTCGACTATCCAATAAGCAAATGCTTATCAGATAGTCAAGTAGTAACTTGACTAGTCGTTTCTCCCCCACCCCCCTTGTTGCCTCTGTCAGAAAAAGGCTGGTGCTGGTGCTGGTGCTGGTGCTGGTGCTGGTGCTGGTGCTGGTGCTGGTGCTGGTGCTGGTGCTGGTGCTGGTGCTGGTGCTGGTGGGAACTGGTAAAGCCAGTTCCTCCTGGCACTGTCTCTGCAGGGGCAGGGGAGGCAGAGAAATAACGAGAAACGGCGTGAGCGTGCCTCAGTCCCTGCTCACACTGGTTCCCACTGCAGGTGCTTCTGCAGGGCTCTTGCACATTTCAAAAGCAGAAGAGCCACAGGGAGCACCGGGTGAGCAGGAACTCAAGCAGACTCAAGTTGGCCACTGTGAACAGAGGGTGCTCCAGGACCAGCCCCTGTTAACAGCAGATATGGTTGTCCACCACGAACAGGGGCTGCTGGACTCAGCGCAAGCCGGAACCGAGCAGTCCCAGCTCGTACTAATCGCTGCACCTCTGCGTTTTCAATGTAATTGAAAATGCAGAGCCGCAGCGTGGGTGACTCCAGAGCCGGCATGAGCCAGGAGTGCTCAGTCCTGTGTCAAGTAGGTTCCTGGAGCTACCTCTGCTACAGCTCTGCAGAGCAACTTTTATCAACTAATTGCATAGTCAATACAAATTGTATCGACTACGATGAGCCAGATAATCACATTTTAACATCCTTACATCATAGTGGGCCTTACTTGGTTTAATTTTAAAACAAACTACTGGTATTGCTAATTTCTTAGATTTTTAAAAATTCACTTTGAATCTAATTTCTCGTTACTTCAGCTGTTTACTTGTTGCATTTCTCTTAGCCTGGAGCATGATGAAGCTAGTCAGTTTCTAATCTGCATTACTTTCAGGTCCCTATATGCTAGCAGGCATGAAATGTTTTGTATTGCAAACACTCCAGAAGAATGTTGTAGGTTTTTAATAAAGAGATTTTTTTTTTTCCTATCGGCTTTCCATTTATGCAGAAACTTGTTTTCAGCCACATTCTGAATTTTGGATCAAATGCCACCTGACCCATTCCATGGAGAAACCAATGAAAGGAGAAAATGAATGTTTACCTTAGTTTCCTCTTCATGCTTTTCTGGTGAGGGGAGGGGTCTGGGGCATTACATAAATTAATCACCCTAAAGCCATTCTGTTGCTATTTGATAGATGCTCCATGGACCCCCCTCCCCTTAGTAGCATGGCTCCCTTAAGAACCATACTGCTATTAGTTGTGTCCACTTACCCCATCTCCCCTCCATCTTGACAGCAAGTAGAGGGTTGTGAGGCTTGATGAAGCCATAGCTAGTTTACAGTAGGGATGTGAAGGACTAGTTGACAGGATAGTCAACTAGTCGCTTCCCCCCCCTTGCTGCCTCTATCAGATAGAGGCAGCAAGGGGAGGGGGGAAAGAGAGAGTACTTCTAGGGCTGTTGCTACACTTCAAAGGTGGAAGCGCCCTATCGACTAATCAAATAGTCGATGCAAAAATGCATCGACTATTTGATTAGTCAGTTATCTGATACTTAACATCCTTAGTTTACAGATTTATTCTGGGAAATCTCCCTGCAGTTTTGGGGATCATTGCATGTAAAACTCCTTGCTTTCCCTTTCCACATCCCAACTGTAACAGAGGGAGAAAAACATGCTGGGGTGGCATCCTTTTGCTATTTTTAATTAGGGGGAGGCCCCCTAGCTTTTCTTGCCCTATTTCTCTGTGTCATGGAATAAAAGAAAGCATGGGGCTCACTGTTCCTGTCATTCCTTATGTTTCCCAAGGCTGGAAGGGGTGTGCTTATACACTTGGTGCTGTTGGCAGTTCCAGTTTTTTCAGTGTTGTACGTAGTATTGCTTTCCTTGCTCTCTGCATCATGAACGCTTTTTGCTTCAGAATTAACTGAATTAGAGGCATTGTATAATCTGTAGTCAAGACGGGAATTTATTGGAACTTGTAACTTTGCTTTCCTTCATACCTAGTCTTTCCTTATACTTGCCCTTCAGATGGAGGAGGAAGCATAGTTCAGTGGGCTAGGGCATTAGCCTCAGACTCTCAAGACTTGGGCTGAAGACCCTGCTTCACTGCTGACTTCCTCTGTTACCTTGGTCTCTCTGTATCTCTGTTCTCCATCTGCAAAATCCATATAAATAGTACTTTGCTCCCTCACAAAGGGCAGGGTGTGTAAATCTATTAAAGATAGTGGGAGCCTTAGAAGTACCTTAGAGGAGGGTTCTTCTCTCTTACAGTGATATTTTTATAGGCAAGGAAATGTTCACTTACCACATCCTTTCGTCAAAGGGGTCTACATCCTCTTCTCACCAATATGTCTCCAAGCATCCCTGAGTAGCAGAGGAGAAAGGTGCAGAAGGGACTGCTCTTCTGCTTATACATAGGAGACTTTCTTCTGATGTAATAATGGTTACAAACTGGAAGGGCTGTTCTCTAGCTAACAGTTTGCCTGGGAGGGCAGGGGCAGACTGGTGGTAGAAAAGCCTGGGGGAAATGGGCAGTCAGAGCACACAGCTTTTACTATACTAGGCACAGTTAAAAGTTGAAGGTGATTGCAATACAAAGGATCTCTATCAGTTGCATTAGCAGTGTAGTGAAACATTGATAAGTTAAGTGGTCTGTCTTCTAGCTAAAATCCTTTTATATTTACAATTTGGCTTCCGTTTTGCAAGAACTACTTTCATTGTACTGCTACTCCCTTTTAAATAATTAACTGGAAAGAGAACACCATCTTCTTGTCGTTCTAAGAAGGACCATGAGATTGTCAAGTCATGTACAATCATATTGACCTTTTATATACCTCTTGCAATGGTTCTAGTGCAGGGGTTTACAATAAGTGGACCACATGCAGTACACCAGGGTTAGCCCCTGATGGGCTGTCAGATGCATTATTTACCTGCATATCCACAGGTGCGGCTGCTCTCAGCCCCTGTTGGCCACGGTTCACTGTTCCCCACCACTGGGAACTGCGAGAAGTGGTGTAGACTGGGCTAGCGCTTCCCCCAGCTCCCAGTGGTGGGGAACAGCGAACCACAGCCAACAGGAGCTGCAAGCAGGTATGGATGCGCAGGTAAATAAAGCATCTGGTGACCCACCATGGGCTGCTAATCCTGGTGCGCCATGGGTCTCTTATTGCCCACTCCTGTTCTAGTGTGTAAAGTCAGGTTGAACTCAGTTGTAATTTTTAGAAAGGGCAAAACTGTAAGAAGGAAAATCGTGTGCAAACTAAAGGTTAAAAATGGAAGTACAAGTCATCCTACCTGTACAAGTAATTAGACCAATCATGCAAACTAGGTAGTATCCTGAGCAAATGGTGCTTGTTAAACACCAAACAGCCATTTGTACGAGCTTAGCTAACTCTCACATACAGTTACCAGAGTAACTTTCATGCATACCGTGGCCTCTGACTTTTGGATGGGTGTTTAACTTCCTTAAGATCAAGAGCTACATTCTGAATGAAAAGAATCTCCCATATATGTCTAAGCTAAAATGTGCATGCTGGCTCTTCAAAATCTAGTTGAATCATTGCTTGTGAAGGGTCCAACTGGCAGCTCTGTGGACTAAGTCATATGTTCACCCTCAAACAGGTTAAGAACAGGCATTGACAGTGAAAAGTTTTCTTCCTAGTTCCCTCCCAAATGGCTCTTCTAGGTTCAGGTTGAAGCACATCTCTAATGGAGAATAAGCTCTGCTCATTCACAGTCTTGTTTTGTTTTTGGTTATTTGTCTTTGTGCATGGGGGGAGGCATATCTAAGGAGAGAATATACTGGCGAGTTTTCTGTCAATTAAAAGTGAAAGGATATAGTCCTGGGTCTTGTTTGAGGGATCTGTCTTTCCTTTTGGCTAGAGTAACCACATGACTCCTGGAACATAGCATGAAGTGGGAGCAAGAAAGCCATTGAAAAGGAGTTTCTGGCTTCTTGAAGGTCCCATAGAAGTTCATATTAAGGATCAAGTTTGAGAAGTGGGATGTGTGGCAAAAGCAGGAAGTTAGTTGTGGGAGAAGCGGGCAGATGTACTGAGGCTGCCTTCGTGGGCAGGGGCTGAAGGAAAAGAGAATCTTTCATTGTGTTAAGAGCAGTTGCAAAATTATCAGTGTCAAATGTTTCCTTACTAGTTATTTTATATAGCCTATAATAGAAAAATAGAATTTCACCAAGGAGGAGAGTCTCATGCTTAGAGTTAGTAGTAAGCTCGAGATCTCATCACCAAACTTCCTGAGTACTTCTGTCTACCTTATCAGCCTTCAAGGTTTTCCCTTACTAAATGGCTTTTCTTGTCTTCCCCCATTCTGAGCTCTACTTTAGTATTGTTCATGCATTTTGTGCTCCTTGTATCATTTCTGTTTCTGAAGAGGATAAAATGAAATCATTTTGTTGCGCATGTGTGGGAAGCGCATAAAGAACAGTAGGTTTTTTCCCCTCCCTCTCTGTCCTCCAAAAGATGTGGGCAGGGAATGGAAAAGATGGGTCAGTCTAACTTGGAGCCTGCCAGCCTTGGCCACGTTACTTATTGCTTACTACAGGTTGAACCTCTCTAGTCCAGCACCTTCAGGACCTGACCGATTCCAAACCAGAACATTTTCTTGGAGGTCATTATTGTCTTGCAGCATTACCAACACTTTACTGCTTACTGGGCTCTGAGGACATTTAGGGGTAAATTATGGCCAAGTTACAGCACAGAACACTGAGAGCTGGAACTGGTGGCTATAAGCAAACTTTATGGGATCACGGGAAGCTTGGCTACACCCATAAAAAGTGGACATTCAGCTAACTAAAATCATTCTGGACAACAGATGTTTCTGTACCAGAGATGTTCAACTTGTATTGCCAAAGAACAACCGGCCAACTGCTGTATTGGGTTAGATCAGTGGTCCATCAAGCTCAGTATCTTGTCTTTACAGTGGCTGGTACCAGAGCTTTAGTGGGAGTTGGCCTCCTCTCTTCTGGCAGTCAGAACTCCTGGACATGGAAACTGTAAAAACTTGGGTTAACATATTCAAAGGCTGTCTAATTTCATGATGTCCTTTGCTTTAAACCAATATTTGGTGATTCATCCCAGTGCTTTGGTAGGTCTACAGATCTCTTCATACATTGGTCTTACCCCAGTCCCTTTTGTGGACTGGAAAAGCACCATGATAAATCAAGATACTGCATTTCCTTCCTTCAAACTGCAGATTTAAACATTACTGATAAATCTTAATTCCAAGATGCAAGAAGCACAGATAAATGTGTTCCTCTGATTCAGACTGCATACTCAGCAGTCTGCCTGACTACAGAGCCTTGCTAAGATCTATCGATACCTCAGCAAGACAGACCTGTTTCTGGATCCAAAGGGAACTGTGTAGCAAAGCATATAATATTTCTTATGGGACAAGTATGATTCTACTTTCATGTATTTAAATATAAATTGAAAATATTTGCACCTTAGAATAATTACATAACTTTCTTGTTGTTGTAGTCTTTCTTCCTCCATGTGCCATGTGTACATGTCTGAAATCTACTCATAAGCCCCTCAAGGAAAGGGATCCTATGGCTTAATCTATGATGACAGGCATTTATGTGTATTACAGTAGCATTTGGAGGCCTCAGTCGAAGATCTAGTGAATTGTGGTAAGTTGCATGCAAAGGTGCAGTGATATACAGTACCTCCCCCAAAGAGCTTTAGGTTTTAAATAGGCAAAAGGTGGGAAGAGAAACAGGCACAAAAAGATAAAGTGACTTGTCCAGATTGTAGCAGGTCAGTGGCAAAACTGGCAACAGATCTTTGTCTCCTGGTTCTGGCCATGAAGCCCTGTCCAAGAGACCATGCTGCCTTTCGGTATTCTTAATACTGTAACATAATACTTAGTTTAGACTTTTATATAGCAATATCTTAAATTCAAAGTCAAGGGTTTTTTGCCTAATCTCATACAGCCTATACCAGCAAAAACGGCCTTGTGGTGGGTTTTGTCTGCTTTAGGCATAGAAGATTGGGCCCTTAATGTTACATTCTGATATAGGAGATGGATTTGGACTTAAGACCTGTTCCTTATTCTTGTAGGTGGAGAAGATCACAGGGAATGAAATATTAAAAGTCAATGAGACAGAGCAGTTTGGAGGTGGGGGGGGGAGGGGAGGGAGAGAGAAATGTTTAACAATGGCATTGTTGTTTTAAATGCATAGCAATACAATCCATCAATAATAAATGATGTGGTATAGTGCAAATGTGCCAAATTGAGTTATTGCATTATATGGGTTAGTTCATAGAAACAAGTAAGCAATACAGATGTTATTTTGAGATTCACTCTTTCAGAGACTAAAAAGTTTCTAGGGACACCAGGTAGAAAAGTGTTTGTGGTTTGTGTGTATACAAAATGTGCTGTTTAGAAGTCCTGAAGAGGTGAAAGGGAAATCTGAGGCTCTCAATGATGAGATAGCAAATATGTAACAGATGTTCGTAACATTGCTTAATGCACTCCTGGCTGGAAGGTGTTCTGTTACTTTGGAAATGACCAAGTTACAAGAATCTATATAGAATAGAAAACCAGATATTGGAGAGAGAGAGGAAATGACTAGGAATTCTCTGGAGATAGCAAACAGACCTAGTAAAGGAAGGAGGTGGGTGTTAAATGATGGTACTTGCAGTCTTGATAGTGTTCTCTTTTAAAGAGGAAAAACAGGAATTAATGTAAGCATTTGTATACTACATAGTAGGAAAAGTGGCTTTCTTAGTACTTGTTTGAGCTAATATTTTGCATGTATAGTCAACCTGTGGAACTCCTTGCCAGAGGATGTGGTGAAGGCTAGGACTTTAACAGGGTTCAAAAAGAGCTAGGTAGATTCATGGAGGTTAAGTCCATCAATTGCTGTTAGCCAGGATGGGTAGGGATTGTGTCCCTAGCCTCTGTTTGTCTGGAAATGGGTGACAGGAGAGGGATCATGTGAGGATTATCTGTTGTTTCCTCCCTCTGGGGCATCTGGTATTGGCCACTGTCGGAAGACAGGATATTGGGCTAGAGGGACCTTTGGTCTGACCCAGTATGACTGTTCTTATGTATGTCTCATGCACAGTGGAGGAGCTGATGAAATACAAGCTGCAAAACATGTATAAAATACATTACCAAATGCAAAAATGTTAAGTTGAAGAGCTTAACTGTGCTAAAGTTATGATGATTAAAAATGCCAAGGTTCAAGCAGCAGTGCTAACTCATGTTGCACCTACTCTTTGTTTTGCAATTTGCTATTAACATGCACCCCACCCCATTAAAAAACTGGCCAAATTCTGCTTGGCACATAACTCCTTTTTTAAAATTCATGTGACCTAATTTACGAGTCAGATAAGATAATATAGTATTTGTAACTTAACAGCCCAGATGCAGCCATGTTATCTTGAAGTCTGAAAATGGAACTACAAAGTTAGCTACTGCATTGAATTGCCCTGGTTTTTGTCATGAGTTACACAGTCTCTCTGCTTCTCTGTGGTGTTGCAGTTACTGAACATCTGAAGGCTGAATGCAAGAGAGTGTAAGAAAAGCCTAATAAGGAGCAGTATTACTGGTGGTCTTATTAAAATCTCTCCCTCTCAAAGGAGGAAGATTAAAATGTTAGCTCCTTGTTCCAGTTGTGGAAAATTCAAGTGTACGCAGCTGTGGAACTCTGCAGTGAAATAGCAGCACCAAACCACTCCAACTCTGACTCTAGTACCATAGCTGCATTATGAGGCTCATCTGGACTAGGATGAAAGATATTTTTAAAACATGTTTGCTGAAATGTTTTAGCTAACATATACAAGTATATACCTTTTTACCTTAGTATGAATAAGCCTATGGAGAGGCAGTAGCTGCTCTGTAGTTGAGAGAACCCATAGAATGTTCCTGTATTACTAGCAGCTTAGGAAGGTTCCACTTTCAAAACTCAAAAGCTTCTGAGTTAGTCTGTAACAGGAAAGATGTAAAAAACAACAAATAGTCTAGTAGCACCTTAAAGACTAACAAAACGTGTAGATGGTATCATGAGCTTTCGTGGTCACAACCCACTTCTTCAGATGACTGGAGTGTTGGAAGGCCAGATCCAAGAATAAATAAGTTGGGGAGGGAAGGGGGAAGAGAAGGGAAAAAATGGAGGGGAGGACGAAAAAAGAGACAGTGAGTAGATAAGCTTCAGAGGGATAGCCAGGTTAGTCTGTAACAGGAAAGATGTAAAAACAACAAATAGTCTAGTAGCAGCTTTAAAGACTAAATAGTTACAAGAGGCTGATAAAGAACCATTAGTTTGCACTTGGAAAGGAAGATGACCAACACCAGATTCTACACAGAGATCAAGAACCATTAGCACCTTCATTGTGTGGTTGGTTGATAATGTGCCAGCCATTCAATATCATATTCAGACCATTTGCATGAGAATTAAACTTGTGAATGAAGTTAAGTTCCAACCCTTCTCTGTGTATTTGGCTTGTGGAATTGGTCTGAAACAAAACAGCGACTTTGGAGATCCATTAATGAGTGTCCAGGAAGATTAAAGTGTTTCCCAACAGGTTTTTGTGTCTTGCCTTTTTGGATATCTGATTTGTGCCCATTAATTCTTTCTGTAGAGATTGTCCAGTTTTGCCAATATATATTGCAGTAGGGGCATTGCTGGCATTTGATGGCATAGGTCACAGATTAGTGGATGTGAGAGGATTTTGTGCTAAAGAAGCATTTGTTTTTAAAAGTAATTTTTTTTTTATGGTCAGGAAACTTCCGTGGAGAGGATTTTGCTCATTTCAAAAACATATTTCTTTCATGAGGCCAAGCAATGGAAAATTTTAGCCCAAAACATTGAGTAGGAATTTGACTTTTTTTGTACATAACTTTTATGTAACTGAGGCTAGTTTAGAGCTTTGGGAAATCTTGGAGTAGGAATGGAAAGTGTTATTTTTGGGGTGGTTTGTCCTCATAATTGCAGGAACTTTTGAGAGCACATCACATTCTCAGAACGCTTGGCTGGCAGACTGATTTTACTTTAGCAGAGTGTTTCCTTCATGCAGATGCACATACGTTAAGGTGCTTCCGGCAGCTGGAATTCCTCGTTGGCTTTTTTTCCGGTCTTTGAACACTGTAATAGATCAACAGCTGTGTGTGGGAATTTACTTGGGTTGAATTAAATGTTACATGTGCACATAGTAACAAAGGGCAGGCTTAGGTGCAAAGATTTTGAAATGCTGAAAGAATTAAGTCATCCAACTGTTCTCAAAATACAGTTCAATGTAGCAGAGGTGGGGGAGAGAGCAATTTAGTGTGAAATTCACCTTTTCTCCCTTCCCTCCCCTCCCTTAAAATATCCAGGAATGGGATACTCTCAAGGTGTGGGTTGCAGAGAGAGTTGAGGAGGAATCACTGAGTAAGGAGTATTAAATCCACCACAAGACTACAGACCTCCTTTTCCACTAGTCCACTCTGCAGATTGGACAGGATCTTGCAGCCTCTCCTTTCCACCTCAAATGAGCATTCTAGCTGGTGCTTAATTTGTAATGAAAGCAGTGCTGGGGCTCAAGCGGTTGTTTTTATGTGCATAACTGATGCCAAAGCCCGAAGGCTTGCAAAATTGCCAAGGCTAGAGGTGGCAAGCTCAGTCATGGAAAGCTCTAGCAAAAGTTAAACATTGCTTCTATCCCACTACCTCTAAGTGTGGAATCTAGCCAGTGGCCTTCTCTTGCTAGCCGATTTGGGGGCATTCAGACCACAGGCTATACCTGCCATTTCATAGATAGCTATTTAACTTGTGCTCTTTGTGCAGCTCCATTGTAAAGATGAAGTGGTATGGAGTAAGAAGGTTAGCTATAGTGTAATTGAATAGTTGTATAACCGCATGAAATCTAGGCGGTTACACAACTATTCAATAGTCCCTGGGGGTGGGGTCAGCAGCCAGTGAGCGTCCCGCTCCACTCCCAGGGAGCCCCCTGCCACGTTGCATTGCTGCCTATCAGAGGAAGCAGCGGGGAGGCAGGTTGGAGCCGGTTCACCAGGGGAGCCAGTTTAAAAGCTACCCTTGCAAACCGGCTGCCCCGTGCTGTGGTCTCTGATACAGAGGCCAGAGCACAGGGTGGCAGCAGCCACTGTCCATGGGGATGTGTGAGCTCCTCGCACGCAGGGGCTGGTCTGTGGCAGCAGTCCCTGTCCACTGGGAGGTTCAAGCTCTCCATGGATAGAGGCTGCTCCATGACAGCAGCCTCTGTCTGCGGCGAGCTCAGACCCTCTGTGGAAAGGGGCTGCTGCTGCCCTACGATGCTGCATCTGTATCAAGAAGCAGCAGCCTGGGGCAGCAGGCAGATCTGGTGCTCCTGGGGAGCCTGATTAAATCCAGCTCCTTACAGGCACTGGCTCCAGCTCTTCCCGTCCCCCCTTGCTGCTCTGATGCATGCATGTAGTTGACAAGATTAGCCATAAGGCTTATTGTTAAACTGTATAAGTCAACTACACGTTGACATCCCTAGTATGGAGGCCTTTGTTCTCTCCCTATGCGTGAGTTTTACTCTTGATGAAGAAAGCAGAGTCCTAGTAAGAGCAGTTAGTGACTGTTCGTTATTTATGTGGTCTCTTGCCAGAAGCAGAGTAAAAATGTTTCCTTCTGTCACATCCAGATTTCCTCATGATCTTCACCAAGCAGAGGAAAGTGTCCCTCTGCATAAGCAGTACCAACCGACTGAAATTTTGGGTTTGACAAACTAGAGGCAAATTGCTCTCTTCTCCCTCTAGAGAAGCATTAAGTTAGTAATGTAGCATATTGATGTTATGATTGTTAGGGAGTTATTGGGGGTAGATGTTTGGAAAAGCAAGTTTTGTGTGGTGTCATTCAAGCCATGTGAGCTGTTAACCTCAGACTCACTGCTGAGCAGTCTTGAATAGAATTTTCCTTTAGCTGGGATATAAGAACATAAGAACGGCCGTACTGGGTCAGACCAAAGGTCCCTCTAGCCCAGTAGCCTGTCTGCCGACAGTGGCCAGCACCAGGTGCCCCAGAGGGGATGGACCGAAGACAATGATCAAGCGATTTGTCTCCTGCCATCCTTCTCCAGTCTCTGACAGAGGCCAGGGACACCATTTCTATCCCCTGGCTAATAGCCTTTTATGGACCTAACCTCCATGAAATTATCCAGCTTCTCTTTAAACTCTGTTATAGTCCTAGCCTTCACAGCCTCCTCTGGCAAGGAGTTCCACAGGTTGACTACGCGCTGTGTGAAGAAGAACTTTCTTTTATTAGTTTTAAACCTGCTACCCATTAACTTCATTTGGTGTCCTCTAGTTCTTCTATTATGGGAACTAATAAATAACTTTCCTTTATTCGCCCTTTCCACATCATTCATGATTTTATACACCCCTATCATATCCCCCCTCGGTCTCCTCTTTTCTAAACTGAAAAGTCCCTGTCGTTCTAACCTCTCTTCATATGGGACCCGTTTGAAACCCCTAATCATTTTAGTTGCCCTTTTCTGAACCCTTTCCAAGGCCAAAATATCTTTTTTGAGGTGAGGAGACCACATCTGTACACAGTATTCAAGATGTGGTCGTACCATGGTTTTATACAGGGGCAGTAAGATATTCTGGGTCTTATTTTCTATCCCTTTTTTAATAATTCCTAGCATCCTATTTGCCTTTTTGACCGCCGCTGCACACTGTGGAAGTTTTCAGGGAACTATCCACGATAACTCCAAGATCTCTCTCCTGATTTGTCATAGCCAAATTAGCCCCCATTATACTGTACGTATAGCTGGGGTTATTTTTCCCAATGTGCATTACTTTACACTTATCCACATTAAATTTCATTTGCCATTTTGTTGCCCAATCACTCAGTTTGGTGAGATCTTTTTGGAGTCTCTCTGTCTGCTTCTGTCTTGACTATCCTAAATAGTTTGGTATCATCTGCAAACTTTACCACCTCACTGCTTACCCCTTTCTCCAGATTATTTATGAATAAGTTGAACAGGATTGGTCCCAGGACTGACCCTTGGAGAACACCACTAGTTACCCCTCTCCATTCTGAAAATTTACCATTTATTCCTACCCTTTGTTTCCTGTCTTTTAACCAGTTCTCAGTCCATGAAAGGACCTTCCCTCTTATCCCATGACAATGTAATTTACACAAGAGCCTTTGGTGAGGGACCTTGTCAAAGGCTTTCTGAAAATGTAAATATACTATATCTACTGGATCCCCCTTGTCTGCATGTTTGTTGACCCCTTCAAAGAACTCTAATAGATTAATTAGTAAGACATGATTTCCCTTTACAGAAAACATGTTGACTTTTGTCCAACAAATATGTTATGTTCTTCTACATGCCTCACAATTTTATTTTTTACTATTGTTTCGACTAATTTGCCCGGTACTAAAGTTAGACTTACCGGTCTGTAATTGCCAGGATCGCCTCTAGAGCCCTTTTTAAATATTGGTGTCACGTTAGCTACCTTCCAGTCATTAGGTACAGAAGCCGATTTAAAGGATAGGTTACAAACCACAGATAATAGTTCAGCAATTTCCCATTTGAGTTCTTTTAGAACCCTTGGATGAATGCTATCCGGTCCTGGAGATTTGTTTACATTGTTTTTCTATTTGTTCCAAAACCTCCTCTAATGACACTTCAATCTGGGACAGTTCCTCAGATTCATCACCCACAAAGGACGGTGCAGATTTAGGAATCTCCCTAACGTCCTCAGCCATGAAGACTGAAGGAAAGAAATCATTTAGTTTCTCCGCAGTGGCTTTATTTATATAATCGTTCTTCTCTTTCAGACTGTCACAAACATGCCTAAAAAACGTTACCATTGCTGTTCCATTTGTGTCCTGGGCTGCATTTATTAAGGTGTAGGGATCAGATGTACAACTAATTACTCATGAGACAATGTCTGGGGACTCCTCCCTGTGGGCTGCTGGACTGAAACACAAAAGATTGGAAGTAAAGTTAAATGGTGGAGTCATTACACTAGACAAAAACAGTGACTTTCTAAGGGGAAGTACTTCATATATTGTCTGGATTTTGAACCAAGTCTTTCAAATTCAGTTATGGCCCAGACATATGAATTTAACAGATTGCTTGATTGCAGCTGTTCTCAAGCTTGCTGTATAACTGATTATAGCAAGGAAACCATTGGAAAATTCAAATCACAGTACCACTGGGAACATGTGAAACTAAAATAGCGAGTGCTCTGTGTGAGAACATAATGCTAACTGGGGCAGATAAAACATTAAAACTAAGTAGTGTTATGTGTGTTTGAAGAGGGTTTGAAGTAGGGAGAGGACATGATAGTAAGGTAAATCTTCACTTTCATTTACAAGAAGGGTGCAAATTTAACATTTAATCTTCCCCCTCCTAGAGGGGAGAGGTGTAATCCAGCTACTTATGAGTCTTAAATCATATTTCAAAGATGTTGTGCGCTAGTGTAGTGGCTAACTGAAATTAAAACATTCAAGGACTGCTAGAAACTAAAGAAGGTCATAGTGCTGGAAAACGTTCATGAACTCATTTTAGAGTACTTAGAATCTTAGCCACATCTACAATTTCTTTGCAGTTTATTTTTCGGCTCCTTTATGATGTATATAGTTTGCCAGGTGTGGACATATCGCTATTAAAATACCATTTATTTCAGTATTTTAAAAAACTCTTTTGACGGTTCAAGTCCGTATTTCCTCTCCTCTTCACTGTTGAGAAAAAAGCTGCAGACATGCCATTTATTTATACAAAATAAGATACTTGCACAGAGCTCTAAGGACCCTAACAAAGTAAAAACATAAACAGTTTGCTTTCTCCTAGGAAGACTGGAAGATCTGATTTCTGTTGTGTTGATTTTAAACAACACATTTTTAAGAGGCTATTAGTATGCCCCATTTAAAAAAAAAAAGTACAAACTTCCAGGTATGCTTTGCAAACGACCTTTTCAATAAAGTAGTTGGCTTTATATTTTTAGTGTCTTGTTCAGAGTGGTATGTTTTCTTATAAGCCACCTGTTTTATTCCTCTCCTTCCTGTAATATGTAGGTTCGGTGGCTGCTAGTGGTCTTGCAGGTGTTGGATCTCCTAGTTTATAAAGCCTACGTCCAACTCCAAACATTGAATAAACGAAGTGCAGATTGTCGGATAATTACAAGAGAGTAGCTAGTCACTGCTTGCCCATTGTACTGATACTGTGCTATTTCCACAGCACTTAAGGTTGTTGCAGGGTACAGTGAATTTTTTTTCCATGTTCACTTAGTCAGCGGCACCCCTTACCCACTGCCCCCCACTCCCCAGATAGAAAGTAGTTCTGTAATGGAAGATAGTATTGTGGGAATTGTTTGGCACATACAGCTCCTTGTGACTGCAGATAATTTCCAAAGTGTAGAGAACATTAGTAAATGGAGTTGTGGCATTTAGTAATGTATACAATCTGTGGCCTTTTTGGCCTCTTTTCCAGTTGCTGTCTTCTAGTATTGTGGGTTTCCTGCTAGTTTAAGAACTCCATTTTCAGTCACTCTTTGCTAGATTATATATTAAGAGTTCCGGGAATGTGCACACACTAGATACACTCTTGATCATTCTACAGTTATGCTAATGGTTTAGAGATGAATTTCTCCTCTAATTACCCTTTGTTTTCTTCCAGATAACGATTATTTTTAAATCCTACCAAGACTGCACAGATCAGAAGGTGTACCAGGCAGTGACTGATGACCTACCGGCAGCTTTTGTAGATGGCACAACAAGTGGTGGTGACAGTGACACGAAGAGCTTGCGCATAGTGGAGAGTGTCAGTGGCCGATGCGTGGAGATGCATGCCAAGTACATTGGAACCACTGTGTTTGTGCGCCAAGTTGGACGTTACCTAACGCTGGCCATTCGCATGCCAAAAGAGCTAGCTATGGCTTATGAAGAAAGCCAGGACCTGCAGCTGTGTGTGAATGGCTGCCCCTCAAGTGAGCGCATTGATGATAGTGGTCACTTGCCTCTGCCCGTTATGGGGCAGCTTCTTCCTCATGCTTCCTCTGCTCAGCCCCGGTCCATGTACACGGTGGAGAGTGCCACTACCAAATGCCACGAGAAGATGCTGGTGAAGGACCTCTATTTTTACTCTTGTGTGTTTGATCTGCTCACCACTGGTGATGCTAACTTCACAGCAGCAGCTCATAGTGCCTTGCAGGATGTAGAGGCACTGCACCCTAGGAAAGAGCGCTGGCACATCTTCCCCCACAGTGGAAATGGTGGCATTGGCCAGAATAGCAAATTGCCTGTTAGTCTTGGACTTGTGTGCTTAATCCTTGTTGCGTTTTTTGTAGGATTTTTTTGTCTATAACAAAGTTTTAAAATATATATTGTCATAATATATTGAGTAAAGCTAAGAGTATATATGTATATACCATGTATATGAAGGGATGTTTGTCTTGGGACACCCACCAGATTGTACATATTGTGGTGGTGTTTTTTTTCATGTATGTTGGATGTAGTATTCTTTGATTGTATCAATTTGTTTTGCAGTTGGTGAAATGTTTTATAATGTCCCTGCATTGGGACGTCATAGAAAGCACTTTATTTTTTATATATTAAATATTTATGTGTGTATCTGGGTAATATGTATAATACACATGTACATACACCACACCCAGTGCTCCCTCAAGTATTATATGGTTTAGCTAACTTTCTATGTAAATGCTTTTTCTATGTTCTCCTTTCAGTCCTTAATTTCTTCCCAAATCCAGCTGTCATTCTCCTGTGAATATAGCACTGACTTCTTGTTCTCTCTAGGTAGATCATTCAGAATTGAGGCTTTTCTGTATCCCTGATATAGATCATCCTTCCTTTGTCCTTCAGTGAAAATGAAACTCCTCTAATGACACTAAAATGTATCTAATCTCACTCTGCATTTATACAGCATTCATGTTGTAGGTAGGAAAGTCTTGGGGGGTTTCTCTAGCTCATTGGAGATGTTAATTGCATAACATGATATCAGAATATCACCCTTCCCTAATCATCATAATTTCATTCCATGAATGGATTGAAATGAGGGGGGTCTCTTGGTTGCCTAGGCTCAAAGAAAGAACCTGAGATTTTTAAAAACCACCTAGGACTAGGTAAGAGAAGCTGTTTATATCACTGTAGGATATCAAGAAGCATGCTGGGAAATCTTCCATATGCGTGCGCCCCTACCAATACATCTTTCCGTAAGAGTCTCAGTCGATCCCAAGAGAACGTGGAGAGCTATGACAAACATCCTTCAATGTGAGTCTAATCAGCTGGAGAGGTTCTAAGTGACCTAAGAGATTCTCTTCTGTAAGCAGCGCTTCTACCAAATGCGTTAAAATATAGGGAGGGGGATTTCAGCAGAGTTCTAATGCAGGATAGGGATAAAGTTCAAGCGGTGGGTCACAAATCAATCTAGCACCTTAAATTATTACAAGAAAAAGGTAATAAAGATTTTCAACAGTGTAAACACACACATGTACCACTCCCCATCTTCCCCCGGTGTAAGTATTTGTTACATTCTCTTTTTCCCTTAGAAACAATTTAGTGTAAATGAGTGAGTCCTAGGATCCTAAGGGAATGTGTCTTTGCTGCATTTTGAAACCCATCTTAGTGAGTCTGAGCCCAAGTCTACAGACTCAGGCTTGGGGGTTGACTGTGGCACTAAAAACCATAGTGCTCCAAAATCCCCTCCCCTCCAGGCATCAGAGCCTGAGCTCCAGGTCCAGCCTGAATGTTTGACTATTTTTAGCACTGAAATGTGAGCCCCAGTCTGGAGACTCAAGCACTGAAACTTGCTGCTTCAGGTTGTTGGGGGTGGTTGTGGGTATTTTGGGGGGGGGGGTAGGAGGGCTATGTATACATGAATAACAGACTGGGATGGTCTTGCTTTCATTACTCTAAAGTTCAGTAATTCAGCTTTACTAAGTGCTTGTTGATGGCGTAATGAGATTTGGAAGTGAAATCTCTTCTATTTTTGCATGGAATGGTGGTGAAGGGCAAGACCGATTAGGGACGGTCACCTTGTAGCAATTGCTGGGACTCTCTGTTGGCAGAGAGACTTAACACTGGAATGTGTGGAAAAATTAGGTGCCACTTACACTGGGCTGGGAATACTGTTTTGAAAATCAATTAAGCTGGCTTGGTTTGGCTAGCCAGTGTGGAAGGCAGAACTATGTACTGAACAGGCTCAAGTCTGTTCAGTTTGCCCCATCCCAACCACACTGTTTAAACTGAATTAGCTGGAAATGGTTTTCCAACTGCTCCGACTAATGTGGTTTCTGGCCTTTTGTAGAACTGAATAGAGGAGGGCAGCTATTGTGTGAAGGGGGGAGGGGATAGGGAGGCAAGATCCATAAATTTTGGGTGGCTGAATTTCTTTATTGGTGCTCTGAGTTTAAAAGTATTGCAAAAGGATTTTGGTGGCTAAACTTAGAGTTGCTGCCCTAGTAAAAGTACATAGTAAATTATGCAGGTCTACTAGCTAGTTTCCTGTATTCTCCAGTCCCATGAATATATGTATATACACTAGTAACAGATTGTGAGCCCCATAGACAAGTAATATTTCAGAATTGTAGTGCTTCCTTAAAAACGTTTTCATTTTCTTGTTTCTGCTGTGGGATTTCTTGAGAATGTTATTTGCACATGTTGGTTCTTGAAGTCCATCCTAGCCAAAAGAGCTTATTTAATGCCAAACATCTGGATATTTTGAAGCTCAGTGAATGGTCTCTGGGGAGAGCTTATGCTTAGACAGAACACTGGTTTTCACAGACACTCCAAATGGCTGTCTTTTAGAAGGCTTCAAATTTTTATTTTTATGCTTGGAAACCCCACAATGTGTCAGTCTTTGCAAAACCTTCTAGATGTGGTTCATGGATATACCAGTAAGTATATGTTTGTGTAAAAGAGTGACTGTGCAGTGTGTAAATACTTTAAATTATTATGATAGAAGAATAAAGTTACATGCCATGCTGTGGAATGTTTGTAATGTGGTGTTAGTGACCTCTGGTGGCTTGATAGAGAAACTTGTGCACATGCAGTTACAGTGACAGTAACTGGTAATCGTCTTAAACCGAAGCCCTGTGTTCATTTTCTGAGAGTCATTTGCTGTACAAGACTGTGCTGTACCCAACCTCCATACTCACTCACACAGTTAATTTATGAGGCAAATATCCTTGTCAGTTATAAATTGATAAATGTAATGAAATTTATGATCAGTAATGGTGAAACAGGGCAGTTTAAATGAGTGGATAGTATATGGTAGCTGAGCTCAGGAAACATCCACTCAGCGTCCCACTTATGGACACTTCCCCTATATTGTTTGTGGAGATATTTCACAAATTTCAAATTCAGTGGTCTCCTTTTGTGCTTCTGTTTTGAAAGATGATAAATTCCATCAGTGCTTCCTATCCTGCAGCTGTGCAGTGTCTCCCAAATCAAAAGAGCCTTGGACAGAAGTGGAAAATCCACCACTAATTTGTAGGTGGATATTGATATGTTAAAAATAATTACCACCTCTGGACTTCACAGGCTCATGGCATTTTTGGAAATATGATTTGCGAAATCTTTCTAGCAACATATTTTAGATACAAAGATGACAACGTTGCACCAAACCCCCAATCAAATGTAGTTGTTGTTGATACTTTTTTAAAAAAGTAAAGGCCTGATAAACACAAGTTTGAATTTCCTTCTTTTGGTACTACTTAATAGGGCTGGAATTGATGAAAAGTAACCCCTAAAGTCGCAGATGCCTGTACTTTAGAAGAGCTGTAGATGGAGGAGAGACTAAATGTACATGTGCCACTAATTTATTGTATCAGATTTTTTGGGAAGGACAGGGACATCACTAGCGTACAGTCGTTGCCAATGTGTGTGATTTACCTCTTCCAGATTTGTAGAAGCTCATATATAACTGACATGAGAGATTTAACTTGTGCAATGCTTAAGTAAGCTGAAGCTATCCACTGTTTTTGCCTTTGTACTTGGATTTTTCAAAATGTTTGGTGTCATGAACGCTATTGTTTGTTCATAGGATTAAATGAGATGCATACGTTTTTCTGTAGCACTTTTTCACCAGAAGATATCCCAAACCTATGCTGATTCATCTTCATAACATTGGGAGAAAAGCATGATCAAAGTTACCTTTTTTCCCATAGGCCACACAGCCAGAGAACCCAAGATTTTAGTCCTATTCCAGTGTCTTAACTGTACATTCTGCACTTGATGTAATAGTTTGAGGAGGTTGGGGGGGGGGGTTCCTATAACAATATCTTCCCTGTTCCCTTTCCCAAAAAGCCTGGTAAGATAAACAAGACTTGCACTGTTAGACTTCAATAGATTGTGGTTCTTGTGGAACAAGAGAGAAAGTAATTTCCAAGAACAAGGCCACTTCTGAAGTATACTGGCTGTAGCCCCTCTTGTGGTTAAATTAAGATGCTCAAGCTGAAATGTTTCTCAAAGAGAGCAATGGTCTTGCTGGTAAATTGAGCCTAAACCATTTAAACCAATGTATGTTATTGATATATATTGCATATTTTTCATTGCTTCTGAGGTTTCTAAAATGGTCATTGAGATAAAGGTGAGGTAATATCTTTTGCAGTGGTTCTCAAGCAGTCATAGGCATACATACCTCTGTCTTCAACTCATCCAGGTATTTGCCTAGTTTTACAACATGCTACATAAGCATTAATGACATCATTAGTAAGCAATTTTCAGTGCTAATATGCTGTTGCTTGCTTTTGTATAATGTCTGATTTTTGTAAGTAAATTTTAAACAGGTGAAATTTGGCATTTGCAAGGCAAATCCATTCCTGAAAAGGGGTACAGTAGTTTGGAAAAGTTGAACCACTGTTCTGTTGGACCAACTTCTGTTGGTGTGTGAGAGAAGCTCTGTATAATCTGAAAGTTTGTTTCTTTCTTTCTTTCATCAACAGAAGTTGAAGATACTACCTCACTGATCCTGTCTTTTTCTAATATCTTGAGACTAAGATGGCTAAAACAACATCGCAACTAACCTGTGTAATGCTCATTAACCTGTGTGTTAATGGTGCAATTTTTAGCTATTCAGTATTTTGATCAGTGTTCTTAATATGCTACTGGATTTCCCTCCACCTCAAAAATAAGGACTATATATTAACACAGATTAACAGACAAAGCTAAATTAGATGTTTGTTGTAATACTGGCACAAATAATCACATCTGCTCTGATTGTTTGTTTGTAAATGACTTGTAAGACACAATGCTGCTGATTAGAGAATCAATGGGGAGCAGCTAAGATTGATTACAGCCTTTGAATATACAGAGTCATTAACCAGATATAAAAACCCCTTCAGTGTATGCAGTTTCAGGAAGTGTTCTTAGGCGGTTGCTTTTATCACTAATGCTACTTTTAAGACCATTTTTATATACAAACAACATGTGAAGAACTCACTCAATAGGAAAAAGTTGTGCACGTTCTCACACTGACAGGTTTTGTAGGGGAGTTACTTTTACTTTTTTTTTTTAAGACTGCACCAAGCACTGCCTCTTAACAGCCCTAGCCTTGCAGAATGAATTGGTAAATCAGGCATGGACTGTAGGTGACAAAGGCGGTTCACTGTGTTGGATGGGGGCATAGGGTCTGTACCTCATTCTGGAGACTTTGAGGGTTGGTGCATAGGGCCTTCTTTTCCCAAATATATTTGAACACACAGAAGGAAGCCCTTAGCTGTAGCCTGTGCCCTATCTACAACGCTGGAGTGTGAAAAAACTGCTCTACCCCTTTTGCCCTGAGCAACACACGTTTCACTATCCTAAGCATGAGTGTGGACAGTGAAATGACATCGAGCCACTCTCCTACTGGCATAGCTACTGCCTGTCACAAAGGTGAAGCAATTATGCTGAGAGCGAGCTCTTCCCTATCGACATAGGTTATGTTCCTTACTGATGCTACAGTGGCATAGCTCCATCAATGCACTTGCTGTGTAGACTAGCCCTGGGTTCATAAAGCACCACGATCCATTATCGCCTAGCAGTGCGAAGAGACATAGGCATTGCAATGCCTAACTATTGAGTAGAGAGCTCTGTTAGTTGGTTAAGGCCCTACCAAATTCAGAGCTATGGAAAACATGCTAGAGACCATGAAATCTGATCTTTTGTGTGCTTTTCCCCTTTACTATACAGATTTTGTGGGCGAGATCAGCTGAGCTGTGTTCAGAGCTGAGTAGCCAGAGCCTAATGGCTGTAGGCCAGGCATACAACTCTGAAGGCAGCAGTCCACCAGCACAGAAGCAAAAGTGGCAATGCCATACCACGCTACCCTTTTGCGCTGCTGTCAGCAGATCTGAGAGGCTAGAGGGTGATAGCTGCTGACTTAGGCCCAGCTCTGCAGGCTGCAGAGCAGAAGTAGGGGTGGCAATACCATACCATCTCATCCTTCTGTGCTGGTGGTGACTCTGCTATGAGAGCAGCACTGCCACCAGCAGCAGTGCAGAAGTCTGTATAGCAGTCACACACTATAACCTCCCCACAACTCCTTTCTGGCTCCATACCCCTACAATTACAACGCTATGAAATTTGAGCTTCTAGTGGCTGCAGTCATGAGATTTATTTTTAGAAGCCT
This sequence comes from Pelochelys cantorii, assembly GCA_032595735.1. NCBI lineage: Eukaryota > Metazoa > Chordata > Testudines > Trionychidae > Pelochelys > Pelochelys cantorii. Next base: position 62,757,280 of record CM064330.1, read on the forward strand.
ATAACTAAGAAATCAACCAAAATAGACCATGAATTTGATAGGGTTCTACCTGTTAGCAACAAAGTGCTAGGCTTCATAAATGTGCCTGCCTGAGATCCGTATACAATTCGTGTTGAAATGCAGAGAGAGGGAGGCAGGGTGTCTAGGAATGGGACCTCCCCCCCCAAACCTAAGCTAGCCCATATGAAATGCAGACAAGAGGTGTGTCCTAAGTGCCACCTCTTTTGCTGTTAGGCACCTTAGTTTGGGCTGCAGGGAAGGTGGCTGTTTCTGCTTGTGAACTGGATTCAGGTGGTTTAGACCAGTAGTTCCCAATCGCTGGTCTTTGGGCTGGTACTAGGCCATGAATTGCTGGTCCAGGGCTCCATGCTGTGCTGCAGCTTTGAAATGCATGCTGGAGCCTGGGATCAGCTGGGGAATCCCACTTCCCTTATAGCTTTAAATTCATGGGTTTAGCATGCTCACCCAGGATGTGGGAGACTTGGGGTCAAGTCCCCCTCTTCAAATAAATCAAGGCCTAGTCCCCTAACTACTTGTCCACAGGGTTTTTCCTCAGGTTTTCCTTTTAAATGACTTAAGTATCTAAAATGAAACAGGAGAGAGTGAAGCAGCCACCCAGCATGGTATCCCATAGTCCTTTGGTTAGAACACATGCCTGCCAGGTAAGTGATTCCTGTTCAATTCCTTGCCCCCTTAGGCACAGGAGGGAATTAAAGTGAGTCTCTGATGCTTCTGGGCTAAAACTTAGAAAAGAGGTGGTATCTCCTGCTTTGGTAGACCTGATCTATCCCCACTTACAAGCTGTAGTGCCACATGCAAGAGAAGTAGAGAAACACCGAGCTTCCCCAGTTGTGGGTTGTCTTATATGTGAGCTAATCCTACAGATGCCTAAGATGAGGCAGTAGTACATGTGTAGGAACTGACACCTAGGAAACTTTAGAGCAAAACTTCAGGTGCCAAAGGAATATAGACAGCTGTTGCGTGGATCATAGTGGTACCAAAAAACTGGGATGTAGCCAGCTAAAACACAGCTTTAAGTACCTAAGGTCCTTTGTGGATGAAAGAGCCTTATGCTTTTATATACATGTTAAGGAGTTTCCCCATACTTAGACCTTTTGAAAAATAAAGGCTACCTATTTGCTTTTTGCAATAGGTCTTTACAAATTTAATGGGGGAGAACAGAGTTAGCAAAGTGTGTCATATTTGTCTCATTAAATGCCATTCTTTTTCTGTAAAACAAACTTTTGAAACGTACCCTTTCTCTTCTGTTGTTTGTATTCATCGGGAAAGCTTGGACAGCATGCCAAAATCACAACTGAGCAGAGCAGGCCCAGACTCCGGCTGCAACAATGGAAGGAGGAGAGCCAGGCTATGTTCCACAGGATCAGCTTTTGACCTGACTCTCCCTTTAGGAACACCAGGTGAAGGGTGAGGAAGTGATGATGCATTTCCAAATTCTGTCCCCCCAAATAAGCTCTGCTTATTATGTGCTAAAAATCACAACTGAGCCCACTCACTTTAGGGTGCAGCTTTCTGAGAGGCACTTGAGCTGTGGTCCTCATCCATGGCTCTTTTCTATACTCAGGGGCTCTGCTGAAACCCTTGAGCCTGGTGGATGGGAATGTGCCTGAGCCTCTCCAAAGGTGTGTGAATTTTCATTACCTCACAGACCTCGTCTTCCAAATTCACACTGACATCACTAGATTAGATCATTTTTGAAGTTTTCTTCATAACCATAACAGCTAGACCCTTAATTTAAAAAGAAAGGTGAGCTTCTGTAGAACAAAATAGCAGAATCAGCAAGCTGTGGGTAGAGTGCTGAGTTTTATTTTCCCATTCTTCTCCAAGGCCTCACACTTGCTCTGCTTCTTTCTGGCCCTGCCTTTGCCTCCCCCAAACAGCTGATCAGCAATGCCACTGCCTGCTCTGGCTGATTAGTGCTATCCACCCACTATTTTTTCCCATGGACACTTGAGCCCTGGAGCACACATGGAGTCAGTGCCTATGGAACTGAGTATTGACCCTCTTAATGCTGGAAGGCAGCCAATGCTGAATAGAGGATTCATTCAATAACTTAAAAATTCCCATGTTGTGTATGAGACTAGCTCTTAGTTTTCTTACTCAAGCAACCTATTTTGTAAGGGAACCTGTGGATAAAATTATAGCCCTCCAGAAGAGAGTTCACGCCATGGTCCAGAGGACAGAAAACTAGACAAGGACTCAGGAGACTTGGATTGTATTCTCAGCCCTGCCCTTGACACACTGTGTGACTTAGTGAGTCTCTTCACTACTGCCTGCCTTTTTCCAACCCATTGGCTGTCTTGTCTACTTAGCAAAACTGACATACCACTGAGACCTAGATAATAATTTAATAATTGACTCAGCCTGTGGCCAGGTTCTCAGTAATTCAGTGCTAAGGATCAGCATGTAAAGAGGAGAGAGTAGCTGCTTGATTTTAGGTTCAAAATTAAATTTTCAACAGCACCTAGACTCCAAACTCTCAAAGGCCTCTCTCTCTTTAGGTAATTACATCCATCAGTTAGAAACCACTGGCATTTTCAAAACTGACACTCAACTGCCTCTATGTCCACTAAGTGACTAAATTTCTGGTGGTTGGCATTCACAAGCTGCCCAAATCCTGATGCCCTACACAGCCAACAAGGAGCTCAGAGCCCAAGCTCAGGCTGAATACCCAAAGGCTCTGAGGAGGGATTCTCAAAGGAGGCAGGAGTAAAAGGATCTCCCCAAGAGGACCTGATACTGTGGGCATGCTCAGAGCACATAGAAGACCTGTCAGAGCCCTCAGGAGCTAGCAGCATAGCAGCCATATAAAAGCAAGCCTAGGTGAGGGTATTTAGCAACAGAGCTTGAGTGGAAAAGACAAACTGTTTCAGCTGCCAGGGCATGGGGGTCAATTTTCAGCTGAATTGACTCAGGTAGCCCCAGGAGAGGATTCAGGCAAATTCAAACCGTGGCTGTGAGTTATTAACTCTAAATAAAATATTCTCCCCCTGGCCACCTCCATCTCATTAGCCAGTGCTGCTTTTCAAAGCACCATAAATGACATTTACATGCAGAGATTCAAAATGCTAATTTAGTACCTTCCTTACCCTAAGAAAGCACTTCAGGGAACTTCTGGAAGGTGATGTTGCTATCTCTCTCAACTCAGGAAAGCAATCACTATCTCCCTTCCTCCCCCAATTTAAAAGATAATTTCAGCAAACATCAAGATATATGAAACCCACAAGAAATGTGCCACACTTTACAGCTCATTAAGGCAGCTTTTTTGTCATTTCCTCATTTTTTGAATATTGTGTATGTCAGAGTCATAGAACCATAGAGCTGGAAAAGACCTCAGAAGGTCATCAAGTCCAGCCCCCTGCTCTAGGTAGGACCAATCCCAACTAAATTAACCCAGCCAGGGCTTTGTCAAGCCGAGACTTAAACACTGCTAGGGATGGAGACTCCACTACTTCCCTAGGTAACCCATTCCAGTGCTTCACCACCCTCCTAGTGAAATAGCTTTTTCCTAATATCCAACCTGGACCTCTCCCACCACAGCATGAGACCATTGCTCTTTGTTCTGCCATCTGTCACTACTGAGAACAACCTTTCTCCATCCTCTTTGGAACCTCCCTTCAGGAAGTTGAAGGCTGCTATCAAATCCCCCCTCACTCTTCGCTTCTGCAGACTAAACAGACCCAACTCCCTCAGCCTCTCCTCATAGGTCATATGCTCCAGCCCCCTAATCATTGTGTTTGCCCTCCGCTGGACCCTCTCCACTGTATCCACATCCTTTTTGTAGTGGGAGTCCAGAACTGGACACAATACTCCAGATGTGGCCTCACCAGAGCCAAATAAATGGGAATAATGACATCTCTGGATCTGCTGGCAATGCTCCTCTTAATGCAACCTAATATGCCATTAGCCTTCTTGGCTACAAGGGCACGCTGTTGAATCATATCCAGCTTCTCATCCACTGTAACCCCGAGGTCTTTTTCTGCAGAACTACTACTTAGCTGGTTGGTCCCCAGCCTGTAACAATGCTTGGGATTCTTCCGTCCCAAGTGCAGGACTCTGCACTTGTCCTTGTTGAACCTCATCAGATTTCTTGTGGCCCAATCCTCCAATTTGTCTAAGTCACTCTGGACCCTATCTCTGCCCTCAAGCATATCTACCTCTCCCCCTAGCTTAGCGTAATCTGCAAACTTGCTGAGGGTGCAATCCATCCCCTCCTCCAGTTCATTAATAAAGGTGTTGAACAAAACCGGTCCTAGAACCGAATCTTGGGGCACTCTGCTAGAAACCGACCTCCATCCTGACATCGAGCCATTGATCACTACCCGCTGGGCCTAGCCTTCTAGTCATCTTTCTATCTATCTTACCGTCCATTTATCCAATCCACATTCCCTTAACTTGCTGGCAAGAATATTGTGGGAGACCGTATCAAAAGCCTTGCTAAAGTCAAGGTATATCACATCCACTGACTTTCCCATGTCCACAGAGCCAGTTACCTCATCATAGAAGCTGATCAGATTGGTCAGGCACGACTTGCCCTTTGTGAATCCATGCTGACTATTCCTAATCACTTTCCTCTCTTCTAAGTGCCTTAAAATAGATTCCTTAAGGATCCCTTCCATGATTTTACCAGGAACCGAGGTAAGACTGACCGGCCTATAGTTCCCTGGATCGTCCTTCTTCCCTTTTTTGAAAATGGGCACTACATTTGCCTTTTTCCAGTCATCCGGGATCTCTCCCATTCTCCACAATTTTTCAAAGATAATGGCCAAAGGCTCCTCAATGACATTTGCCAACTCCCTCAGTACCCTCGGATGCATTAAGTCCAGACCCATGCATTTGTGTATGTTTAGCTTTTCTAAATAGTTCCTAACCTGTTCTTTACCCACCAAGGGCTGTCCATCTTCATCCCATCTTGCGTCACTTAGCGCATTAGTCCGGGAGCTGACCTTGTCCGTGAATACAGAGACAAAGAAAGCATTGAGTACTTCAGCTTTCCCCACATCATCTGTCATTAGGTTACTTTCTTCATCCAGTAGGGGCCCCACACCCTCTCTGATCACCTTCTTCTTGCTAACATGCCTGTAGAAACCTTTACTGTTATCCTTCACATCCTTTGCCAGTCGCAATTCCAATTGCACTTTCGCCTTCCTGATAACCCTCCGGCATTCTCGAGCTATACATTTAAACCCCTCACTGGTCACTTTTCCAAGTTTCCACTTTTTGTAAGCTTCCTTTTTGTGCTTAAATTCACCAAGGATTTCCCCCGTAAGCCAATCTGGTCTACCATGTTTGCCTCTCTTGCTACGTATCAGGATGGTTTCTTTCTGTGCCTTCAATAAGGCTTCTTTAAAATACTGCCAGCTCTCCTAGACTCCTTTCCCCTTCATGTTAGCATCCCAGGGGATTCTGCCCATCATGTGTCTGAGGGAGTCAAAATCTGCTTTTCTGAAGTCCAAGGTGTGTATTTTACTACTCTCTTTTCTTCCTTTGGTCAGGATCCTGAAATCTACCATCTCATGATCACTGCTTCCCAGGTTGTCACCCACCTCTGCTTCCCCTATTAGTTCCTCCCTGTTTGTGAGCAGAAGGTCAAGCTGTGCACAGCCCCTGGTTGGATCCTTCAGCACTTGTACCGAGAAGTTATCCTCAACATTCTCCAAAAACTTCCTGGCTTAGTCGATAGTAAGGAAATCAGAAAGTTTACAATGTCTTTCTACACATGTAAAGTGCCCACTGTATTATTTGTGTTATGTAAATAATCATCTTGCTGAACAAAGGGAGGAAGATGGAAGCACCTAGCCTGCTAGAGAAGGGCTTATAAAGCAAAAGATTGTTAGCTGGACACATTTTGCCCTGGACATTATCAACTTATGGTCTATTCCATTCCATACAATGATCTTTTCATTAATATACACTATTAGAAGATTTACCTGACTTTGCTCAGGTTCTTAACTCAATTTATTTTTTCTTTTCCTTCATTTAAATCATGAAGCTCTAGAGTGGGGCTGGGGATGAGGGGTTCAGTATACAGGCTGCCCCAGGGGGAGAGGACTACCTCAGCCCTCTCTCATTGCAGCAGCTTGGGGCCAAAGTAACTCTCCATGGTTGCTGCAGATCTAGGAGGCACAGCTGGGGAGAAGTGCATGTCCCTCAACTGGGGCAGGTCCAGGTTTGTCTGCCCCTGTATTCCCTGGGCAAAATGAGGAATGCAGCAAACTGTGCACTTCCCCCTTTCTCTCCTATGAAGAGCAACATCCATCAATAGTCCCATATAAATTGGGGTTAGAGGGCGCTTCAGACCACTACTGCCCTCCCTAAAGGGTGCCTAGGGGGGCAGGAGGCTCAGAACTGGGGCAGTCCTGGATGGGGAGAGCACCCCCAGCCACCCATTTCTCCTCCCTGGTGATTCTCTCTCTTTTCTGTATGGTTTTATAAGAAGCAATCCCCTTCCAGGGGCATTCCCTTTTCCTGGAAAAACAAACCCCATACATTGCTTTAAGTTATAAAAGGAAGCTGCATACCGAATTTGGTAGTCCTAACGCTTACCATTTAAAGGTGATCTTGAAGAGACAAACTCACTGACTCATATGTATACAGTAGACTACTTGATCCAAACTTTTAGAATCTCAGTTTTATCTGAAAGCAGCTTAAATTAGCCAGGCAGAAAGCCTCTCTGGGGAAGAATGGCAGCATAACTCCTTTTTTGCCCCAGCTGAGGCTAATTTAGTTGGCACAGAAGAATCTTGCAAACTGGGCTTTAAACCCACCTGCCACAAGGATTTCATGCCAAGTTGCCATCCCTGGAGGAAAAGGATGGATTGGTATTAGTGAGGCCAATTGTCAGTCTCTTGCTGGATGACAGCAATGCTGATAAAATTACAGTAGGATGGTTTGCTGGGGAGCACTCTGAATCGATTGCCTACAGGGGTTGAAGGAGATGGGAAATGCTGGGCTCAGGTGGTTCCACTGATGAGGTCACAACCTTTGAATACGCATGACCCCAATTTAAACATTTTTCTTTATGGCTGTGAGTCTTGCAGAACCCTAAAGGAAATTAAATTTGCAGACCTGACATGATAATAACCTAATCAAGTCAGATTTATGCCACAAGAAGAATACATTTATTATAGCCTTGTTTGCCACCATGCCCTGGAAGAGCATAGAGGAGTCCATTAGGAACAAAGGCAGCTTTAGTGACTAAAGCAGCAAATAGTTTGGTTATTTTCAAAGTGTTAAAAAACTACACCATCTCTCTCACCCATACTTGATAAATACTCCCATTGAATCTGCTGGCTATGATGTACAGCATAAAGAAAGAGCAGATACCATCATGGTGGCACACACATTCTTGGGAAGATGTCCTTCCACTTTCTTTCGAAAGTTCCTGCTAATTACAATAATGGGCCCCACATTTGAAAACAGTATGCTTAAATTTACTACTTCAAGTAGCACCATTGGCTGAAGTGGCCCTCCTCACAATAGTAAAGTTCAGCATGTATGTTAGTGTTTGCAGGATTGAAGCCTTATTAATTAATGCTGTGGAGTAATGCAGCGAGTAGACTCAGCTATCTATTTCTATGCATTTTCATCTAGAGTTTTGCCTTGTGTCCAAAAAGCCACTTTAAAAGCTTCACATTTATTGACATTGCTATTAGGCCAGGACTTGCCTATAGAATACTGCCAAACACACATTGTGCAGGCCTAATAGATAATCAAAAACAAGGAAATTCAGGCAGATGGCTGCTAATTTGTCTATAACTCACTCTGTTGTGCCTTCATATTGCTAGCATCTCAATGCATATTGCCATACAATAGCTATTAAGTACACTGCCATCAATTAAATAGCCAGAGTCTTAGCCCTGAATTTCTTTGCTTTTCTGTGGTGGGCAGCACTGGGGGCATTGGGTCTGTGGGGAAATAAGGTAACAAAATATTAGAAAATGTGAATATTAGCAACATAGAACCACAGAGCCAGAAATGAAGCAAGACTAGTTTATATCAGCTAAGGGTCTGGCTCACACTCTCCTAATATGGGAATAGGCATGTGAAGAAAAACCACTTCCATGAACAGTCTGGTCAGCCTGTGGTTCACTCAGATCCAGTGTGAAGCTGCTGCAGTAAATATGAGTCCCCACTGAATGATACTTCTCATTCAACTTCATACAAGGTTCATGTTGTCAGACACAATATTACAAGAGCCATTATGACCCTTCCATTGACCATAACATAAAATTTCCAATGATAGCATCTCTGTGCTCACAGCGGATCTTGTGAACCCAAAAGGTTGCATTTGGATTTAATTAAAATTAGGCAACCTAACATTTCAAACTCAGCCCTGACTACCAATAGACCGATCTTGTAAAATTAGCCTGTGCAAAAGTGCAGTGACTGATTTTACAATTTAGCTGATGATATGCACTCAAATATTAAATAGCATAATCTAGGCCCATTTGTAGCAATAAATAATGCTTTGAGGAGGAATTACTGAATATGGGGACTAGACCTAGATCCATGAAGGTTCTTAGGCATTTCAATGCTGAACGTCACATCACTCAGCTTGTAGGCACCTAGAAAATCATAGGATAAACACGGTGATCCACTGAAGCGGAGTTAGGCACCTAGGCTCCCTATACAATGCCTGAGGAGAGAGAGGTACTTTATACTGTGATAAAGACAGCAGGCTAAGATGGGGAGCTGCCTAAATTAACCAACAGGAAATGCCAACCAGAGAAGTGTGTCCTATGCTCTGTCCCTCTCACAGACTAAGTCTGGGCTGAAGGGAGGTGCTTAGCTCTGCTAGACACTCATGAACCAGGTGAAATTAAGTGTTTGGCCTTGCAGGAGTAAGGAGCTGCCCCACCCACCACTTTGCCTGGGGGCCTGTGGTGGCTGTCAGCACCGCTGCTTACCACATTAATTATGAAAGTAAAAAAATTGCTTGAGCCTCAGCACCTAATTGTTTGAGCCCTGGCACCTCTTTCTTTACAAATTATACACTGAAAAAGGGTACTGTTACTTTAAAGCTTGGCATCCATTTCCATTGTATTCAAATAATTGCTTTGGACAGGAGTAATGCAAAGCTGAATAGAAACAATAAAGAGCATGAAATCAGAAGCAGCCCTGAAAACAATAGAGGGGTAGCTCTCTATTGGTTGTAGTAGCAGATATTGGCAGCTAGCTTCTGTCAGAGGGTTTCAAGGGAATGAAAAATCCAAAGTCCCTCCTCTCAGCTCATGAATTTAAAGTCACTTCAGCCCCTGCTCAAAAGGGAGAAGGAAAGAAGAGGTGCATCTCATCTGACCAAAGAAGCCTCAGTGGCCTCTGAAGCAAACCTACATCACAGAACTTCTGAGTGCCAAAAGCCCCAGCTCCTCATTACTCACCTTTCCCCTGGCACTTTCTAAATGTCAGTTCTCTGTTAAGATACAAGCAGCAGCGAAACACTGAAAGCCTGGGGGCAGCATAAAATGGATTAAATGTAAAGTAAAAGAAACAAGGAACACAGCATTGTTTGGATTATTTATTTTTGTATTTAATTCATTAGAAACCTCATTTTTAACTGACTTTAATCTGCCACAGACTTTGAGGGAGTGCATGGGGCCTAGTTCCTGAGGAGCTTTTGGAATGCTGTTTTGAAACTTGTGCACTTCTGGGAAACCATCATGTTGGAAAGCAGGAGGCTCTGTGGTTGTAAGGGACATGAAGGGCAGTCAACGAGAGGGGAAGGATGCAGGTGGGACCAAAGACAACTCTAAAATTATGCTAGGATGGCAACTTTCCAAGGGAAGGAAGCTTTGCCACTCAACTATTGGAAATGTTGAGTGGATGAAGTGCTAGCAACAAATTTGCATTTGCAACTGGATAGATTAAAATTCCCTAGGCCACTGCTGGAGGTGCTGCTTCTCTCTCCCATTCACTCCTTTGCACTTATAGTGCTCAGCCCCAGGGCAGTGCAGTAGTTCTAAGGGACTCTACAGCAGGGGTAGGCAAATTCCGGCCTGAGGGCTGGATTCAATTTACAGGGTTAGTCCCTGGTGGGCCCGCACCTCCACGTTTACCTGCGCCCCTGCAGGTATCAGAGGATCACAGCTCTCGTTGGCTGCGGCATCCCATTCTGTGATGCTTCCCAATGTTTGCATTGGCCATGAATGGTGATTCGTCGCCAACCAGAGCTGTGATCTTCCAATACCTGCTGAGGCGCTGGTAAACGTAGCAGCGGCTTGCCAGGGACTAACCCTGCCAGCTGCTGTGGGGAGGTTGGCCCTTCCTGCACTACAGTATGAAGAAGCTCACCGATCTCTGTCCAGGAGCTGAGTGATAAGAACACTGTGATGGATTTGGAGGTGATAGATGCAGGAAAGCAAATGCAGCAGTGGAAGGAGGAGGGAGGGAACAAATTGCTCTTTTTCTTAGCTTCTGTGGGGCCTTAACTTTTGAATAGGATTCTGCCAGTTTTTCCCCCTCAGCTGAATTTAATTTGACTTTGAGCATCCAATTTAACAAATGCGATTTTGCATATCCCCACTAGATGGCTGTGGTTGACAGAATGCACCCTCACTGCTAGGGATTGCATGGATTTAAGGAGTAGATGGCTTTCTCAGAGTCCCTGCAGCAGATTGGAATTTCGGGCTAGGGTCCCCATGCCTCAGATGAAAACACTGTTTCTGGTGGCTATGAGTGCATGTCGTCAGCCACCCATGTCTGTGGCTCAGAACCAGCCTTGTCCAGTGGTACGCTGGTCTAAGCTCTTTTATTTTCACATGGCATTGCTGTGTGGCCCTGGCCACCATGCCCTGTGCAGTTTTGATAAAGATATCAGCATTTCTTTTGCCGATTTGGAGCTCCGCCTGCACAGCAGATGCTACTTTCTTCTCCACCACTCCCAGCAATCAGATCCAGTCTCCTTAATGCTCCATGCTGGAACCATTTGTGACCCTGGGAATGCATGCTCAGTTCTGCTGGTGAACTCCCTACACTACTCCAACAGGAAATGAGCATTTAGAAGTTCCTGGGCCTTTTCCTGCTCACCTGGCTGAAGAGCATTCGAGTTCAAAATGGTGCACTCTGAATCACCACTTGGAGGCCAGTAACTCCAAATTATAATACACAGTGTTTACACCACCCTTAATTTGAGGCGCGAATGTCACCTTCACTCATTCACATGGAGTACAAGGAGGGACTGGGCAGTGTAGACACACACATTACAAATTTGACCTAATAATAATGAATATATTGACCTAAACTTGTAATGTAGACCAGTCCTAAGGCTATACAGCGTCATTTTCCCTAGAATTATAAACTTGTAAATTATAGCCAAAGACCTATCTGATCCCTTTTGTGCTGCTGAAATCATTTTGTTTTTCAAAATGAAAACCATGTAGTTATTTCTGTTTATAATTTTAGCTGAACATATTTGCCACACGGTCTTCAAAATTACAGATTTTGGAATGCAAGCAAAAGGATCTCTCTATTCTGGAAATCAATAAGTGACTATATTGAATTCCCTTTTCATATGAATTTGGATAAAGAAGAAATAGACACCAGCAGAGGCCAGACAGAGCATGAAATCTTCCCTTTTAGAACAGGAACATCCACTGGGCTTGTAATAAAAAAGGAAGCTTATGGTTAACCTTTAGTATTTCACTATCTGACAAATCATTACATATTCTCTACTCTTCAGGAGAAACCATCCATATTAAATACATTCAAAGGAGCGCATTTTTGGAAATTATTGTCCATTACATATAAATTATATTTTTAAGTCAGAATTTACTATATAGACATAACTGTATAAGCAAAGGTTAGTACCTTGTTCCTGAAATGTTTTTTCTTACTGTTCAGACATTTTTCAGAATCTCTCTATAAAAAACTTTTCCTGTGGGACGACATGGGCTGGAGCACTAGGGGAGTGAGGTGTTTCAGTTGGGGGCTCAGATAAGTGAGGGTTGGGGTTTTTTGGAGGGGCTTTTTATTTCTTCTCACTTATGTGGTTCCCAACTGGTTTTTCAGTAGGTCAGTGGCCCCCGACTCAAAAAAGGTTCCTCACTCCTGCCATAAATAAAGACAATGTTGAAACTTTTTGTGTTGAACATAGTATTTTACTTTAATTAAAATGAAGCCTGGCCAACCAGGCTTCAATTGGGGTCCAGCCCCCATCTGGCCACTGAGTCCTGTCCCCAGACGCCCTGTCCTCCCCAGCCCGACACCCTGCCCCTAGCTGGCTCCTGCCAGTCTGGCTGCAGAAAGGGTTGGTGGTGGCCCTTCTCCTACTGTGGCATGGGTAGGAGGAGAGGCTACAATTTGGCTATGGCGGACAGAGGGGGGTTGGCAAGTATAGCGAGCAGGGGTGCAGCTCCCTAGTAGTCTTTAAAAAAACTGGACACAGATCTGAATTTTCTATGAGAGATGCTTATACCAGGCTATTATTCAGCACAGTAACTGAAAGCATACTACCCTCTAGTGGTTTGAACTAGTCCTTTACATTTATGGGTAGAAAAAGAATAATTTTCCCTCCATGGATCAGAATATGTGTTTTCTATCATAGGATTAAGCCATAAATGCAGGAATGCATCTATATCACATGAAAAGAATTGGCAAACACCAGAATAAAGAACATGATTACATATATAATTCTAGAGAGACTAAATAATTCTAAGATAATTTCGAAAATAAAAATCAGAAGAGATCAAGTGTAGTAAATAAATTGCAGGGACCTTTCATTGATAGCACAGCCTTCCAAACTGCAGCTGAAGGAGCACTCCCAGCTCACATTGTGCTCATTCTCATCTTCAGTTGCTAAAATCATATTTTCAAAACTAAAAATACTGATAATTTTTGAAGCAAGCAATTACAGCAGTTGTCACAGGGTTGCAATTCAGTGACTAATGGCAAGGCAAGTGATCTATGAAGGGTGAGTGTGGGCCATAGGTGCTGGAACTCGGGTTTCTGGGTATACTGCAATATTCAGGTTATTTCTGGTCCCTGGCTTGAAGTGATTTCAATTAGATTATATAGATATAGGGCTTGAAGTGATTTCCATTATATATATATACAGTTTGGTTCAGAGGCTCTGAGCACCTCCACTGTATAAATTATTCCCCTGGTGTGGGATGATTCACAAGACACACTCTCCTTGAAGATATGATTTACTCTGTGTGACAGGGCGAGGCAGCCCCACACTGAACTTGCAGGGACCAGCCAGGGTTACCTGGCTGCAGAGGCCCCTCCCCCATGGCCCTACCGAGCATGCCCGGGCTGTAGCTCCATTATAAAAGCCTGGGGAAGGACTCAGTCAGGGGAGGCAGCCGGAGGAGGAGGACCTGTGAAGGGGGCTCCTGCACAGCGGTCACCGGAGACTCCAGGAGAGGCTGGAGGGGACACTGAGGCGAGCTGGGGTGACCCAGGGACTGCCTGCCGAGGAGATGCCGGCCCGGAGGCCGCAGCAAGCTGGGCGAGTACGGGGGAAGGAACCCCAGGGAACCAGGTAGGAAGTGGTCCAGGGCAGGAGTGGGAACCTCCTCTCCCGCCCCGAGAACCTCGGTGTGTTTCGGCCGGATTGCCCTGCCGAGGGAGTGACCCGCTACCCAGTTGCTCACAGGGCCCTGGGCTGGGACCCTGTGGTGCGTCCCCACTACAACTCTAAACTGTGTGGTGGACTCAGGCCGGAGGGCCTTGGCCTTGTCTTAAAGGGCCAGCTTTAAACTGCGTTGTGGACTCAGGCCAGAGGGCCTCGGCCTGGCCAATGATGGCCGGGCTTGGACTGTGCTTTGGACTCCGGCCGGAGGGCCTTGGGCTTAAGAGGGTAGGCGGGAAGGGCCCGCCCCACGTGGTGGAGAATGTGGGCATTTCCTTCCCCTGAGATGAGGGGAAAGTAAGGAGACCCACTTAGCACCAAAAAAGCGGGGGGGGGGGGGAGAGAAAGCAAAGGGAGACATAAGAGATGGGGCGGTTTAGAAAGAGGAAGCGCCCCCAGAGCTGTAACTATGGGCAGGTGTTGATGGCCGGCCAGAGGGCACGGAGGTGGGACGAGGCCAAGATTATAGTGCCCGTGTGGGTGAATGGAACCCCCACCACCGCCCTGGTGGACTCAGGCTGTAGCCAAACCATTGTCCGGACAGGGGTGGCCGTAAGGATGGATCAGCTGGGACCCCCAGTACAAATGATGTGTATTCATGGAGATGTACGGTCCTATGCCACCACCTGGGTGAGGTTGGAAGATGGGCAGCGGGGGCCCCAAAGTCGCCCTATCCAGTGATCCTGGGGTGGGACTGGCTGGGGTTTAATGAACTACTACAAGAAGGGAGTGGTCTAAGGGCAGATATTGTCCGAGCGTGGCAAGCTCGCCGGTCCCAGATAAGCCAGCCCCTAGAGGTAGCGGCGGGGGAAGGGGTCTCACAGGACTCTACGCCTGGAGGACCAGCGGCGAGCATGGGCGGCACCCCTACTGGTCCCCCGCTGATCGACCTAGAGCTAGATGGGGACTTCCTAGAAGAACAACGGAACGACCCCACACTTAGCTGGGAGCAAGCGGTTACTCGCCCAGAAGGGGAGGAGCAGGCCCCAGGTCAGCCCCAAGGGCCCCGCTTTGAGATACGGCAGGACCTTCTCTACCGCCTAGTGCGGGACCCCCAGACCCAGGATGAGATGCACCAGCTGTTAGTCCCACGTCGTTTCCGCCAGGGCCTGTTACAATTGGCCCACACAACCCCCTGGGCAGGGCATATGGGCCGAGAGAAGACCCTGCAGCGAGTGGTGCGACGGTTCTTCTGGCCAGGAATCCACCATGAAGTGTGAGAGTACTGTGCATCGTGTCCCGAGTGCCAGAAGGCTAACCCCGCCAGCATTCCCCGGGCCCCTCTGGTGCCTCTACCCATAGTGGGAATGCCCTTCGAGTGCATTGGCCTGGACTTGGTGGGCCTGCTGGAAAGGAGCCAGACGGGGCATAAATATATCCTAGTCATAGTGGACTATGCTACGTGGTACCCAGAGGCCATCCCATTGCGGACAACTACCGCCCGCATCATTGCTGGGGAGTTGCTAGAAATATTCTCCCGTGTGGGTCTGCCCCGGGAGATCCTCACAGACCAGGGGACGAACCTGACATCGTGACTCATGGTGGAGCTGTGTCATTTACTGAACATCCGTGAGCTCCGGACCTTGGTCTACCACCCGCAGACGGACGGGTTGGTAGAGCGCTTCAATCGCACCTTGAAGACAATGCTGCACAAATTTGTGGAGGAAGACGCCCGTCACTGGGATAAGATGCTCCCAGCACTGATGTTTGCAGTGCGAGAGGTGCCTCAAGCCTCTACAGGGTTCTCGCCCTTTAAGCTCCTGTACGAACGACAACCCAGAGGGATTCTAGACCTCGTCCAAGAGACCTGGGAAGAACAAGAGACCCCGGCCCGAGGCTCCGTACACTACATCCTGCGCTTGCGGGATCGGCTCCAGGAACTGGGGCGTTTGGCACAAGAGAATCTACGCCGGGCCCAGGAGGTCCAGGCAACTCATTACAACCAGGGATCCAGGACTCGGACCTTCCAGCCAGGAGACCGGGTACTACTGTTGCTCCCCTCCTCAGAATCCAAGCTGCTAGCAAAATGGCAAGGCCCATTTGAGGTGGTGAGACGGGTGGGTCCGGTGGACTATGCAGTACGGCTGCCAGGGCAGAGGAAAGAGGTGTGCTCAAGGGGTGGCCAGAAGAACCGTCGCACCACTCGCTGCAGGGTCTTCTCTCGGCCGGGTGCCCCTACTGGTCCCCCGCTGATCGACCTAGAGCTAGATGGGGACTTCCTAGAAGAACAACGGAACGACCCCACACTTAGCTGGGAGCAAGCGGTTACTCGCCCAGAAGGGGAGGAGCAGGCCCCAGGTCAGCCCCAAGGGCCCCGCTTTGAGATACGGCAGGACCTTCTCTGCCGCCTAGTGCGGGACCCCCAGACCCAGGATGAGATGCACCAGCTGTTAGTCCCACGTCGTTTCTGCCGGGGCCTGTTACAATTGGCCCACACAACCCCCTGGGCAGGGCATATGGGCCGAGAAGGAGCAAGAGGCCCTGATGATCACCCCGTACCCTATGGAACCAGAGTTGGGGCCATCCACAGAAGAGGACCCCACGTCCGTGTGCCTGGACATCAGTCCTGACCTTGAGACAGAACAGCGGGAACAGCTACGCTGGCTGCTGAGCAGCTTTCCCCAGGTCCTGTCGTCTAAACCTGGCCGGACGAGCCTAGCAAGCCACCCCCCCACCCCCGGGGCAGAAGGTGTGCGACCATCGCCTGCTGCCCAGGAAGTTGTGGGACACGGTGCGAAGGGAATTGGACCAAATGCTAGCTCTGGGCGTGGTAGAGTCCCAAAGTGACTGGAGGAGCCCCATAGTCCTGGTGCCAATAACGGCCGGGCTTGGACTGTGCTTTGGACTCCAGCCGGAGGGCCTTGGGCTTAAGAGGGTAGGCGGGAAGGGCCCGTCACACTCTGTTGAAATATTGCTAACACCTTGTGACAGAGCAACATCCTTGAAACAAACTTTACAGAATTAGGTTTAAATATCTTTGGAGCCATCTACATTAAATGCATTGTTGTGCGCATAGGTCGTCTGATATGTAACCTCTCTGGGTGAAGATGGTATGTGAACCAGAGGAATGACATGCAAACAGTATCCTCTCAGGACCATGGCAGAGTATTGGCTGCATCATTTGAATAAAGATGGAAGTACTGCTCTCCCAAATTTGGTCTCTGATCTAGCAGCTAACGGTAGCTCATAGTGCTATACAAAGGAACCACCTACCCGCCTCATCAATTTCAGATACTAGAACATTTTGGAACCTGGCTGAGGTCATTGCTTGGTGTCTGGTGGAGTGAGCCATAATAGACAAGTGAGAGAAGTACACTAGCCAGTTAATTACAAGGCATTCTCAATTTTGATAATCCTCATGATGAAATAGCCCGAGCCTTGGAGCAGCCAGCCATAGCCACAAATAGACATCGGAGCAATCTGAAAGATTTGGTCCAATAGCTGTAATAACAAAGACCTACAGAGATGTCTAGAGTACATAGCTTCTTCTCTCCTTGTGAAGAATATTGTTTGGGGGAAGAACACAGATCACATTTAATTGATTGACTTAAGTTGGAAACGGTTTTCTGAATGAATTTTGCATGAAGTCTCAGTATCACTTTGTCCTTACAAAACATAGGACATGAACACAAGAGCCTGCCATTTGCTCATTCTTCTTCCGAGGGCACTCAAAAGACCATTTTGAGGGTGGGATGGAGCATTCCAAGAGAGGCTCAAAAGGGCACTCTAGCTTCAGAGGAATAACATTGAGGTCCCATGCTGGAGTAGATTCTCTGGCAGGCAGGAGGAATGTGTGCATTAGGCCTTTAAGAAACTTGAAAACTGTTGGATGAGAGCAGTGGAACTAGAACACTTCTCATAGTGAGAATTCTAAAAGCCAGCTAAGGAAACTGTTAGACGTGTGTGTTGAAAAGCAATGTGAAAAAGTGCAATTCCTGCTTCTACCAGATAGGTGTGGCATAGTTTCTTGGGACTCCTGGAACAAAACTTATGCTAACTTCCTTCTCGCAGCAGCAAGGAACTTTTCACAGTGAAACCTAGGTATGTTGCCACACCTGTCACAGCCCTAAGTTTCCTATGGATATGAGAAGATTGAGAGCAACTATGTTGTTGAATGGTGTGCCAGTATTGCTGCTAAGTAGACTTTGAGCTACAGGAAAGACTGGAGAATTTTAACTGCTGCATGAATTGGGGATTTTTGGTTCTGGGACCTGTACCAGCTCTAGGCTTTATCAAGAATCTTTTTGATGGAATAAGTTTTCTTAATGAATGTTTTCTTGCTTTATAACAGTTCTTTTAAATACTACAAAACATTGTAGATGGTTTCTTTCTTATCTTTGCATATTTAATATGTACAATTTTCTGAAAGCATTCTATTTAAAATTCACATATTGTCACCATATCTGTTAATTTTATGTCATTACAAGCTTTCATTGTATGTTAAATCTCTCAAAGAACTTGATTCATTTTTAAAGCAGCAAAGTTAAAAAATATAATGCATTGCATTTCTTTGCTTTTGGCAGATCCATATTTAAGTTGAATTGCGTTTTGCACTCAAGGCAGGGGTTCAATCTCTTTATGTTTGAAGAATGTAGCAGATCTTCCCCAGATTATAATGTTTATTCTGAGTATAGTAGGAACTCTCCAAAAATAAAAAAGTAGATTAATTAGCTTGAACTAACAAGCTTGATGCTTTTAATAATTGAGCCCCTTCTATCAGACCCATCTTTGTCCTGAATTATTTTAATAACCAAATAAAGCAAACTCTTTAAATTTTTCCATAAATTTAAATCTAGTACATTGGCCAGACTTGAAGAATTTAGTTAAGGATTAACGTTCATTTTTTGCCATTATTCTTCAGAAGGATACATTTCTTCGTAAGGAGAAACTGACAAATAACCGTTTTTCTCAGAGAGCCTCACAAAGAACTGCTTTCTTCAAAATGGTTGCCTTGCCAGCTTCTATTGTTCTCAATGGGACTGAGACTAAAGGCTCCCTTAGCAAAAACAATCACCTCCTCCCTTTGGCAACAATAACAGTGAAGCCGACTGATATTTAGAGACCTTAGAATATCCCACTCCAGTAAGTATCTTTTGTATGGCTCTTTTTGAATTTTTAGCAGTGACATCCTTGATCACTGCATGGGTATATCAGAAAATTTGTTACTTAATAGTTTAATTTCCATTTATGGCCACCAACCTAGGTTGTCTTCCTATGAATAGGATCCAAAGGTAGCTATACTCTTTGTCCAACAACTTTTTGCTTCATTATACCTCTTCCATTGGTCCCCTCAAATGTTTGTAAAGCTGTATAAATAACTTGGTCATCAGTGAAAATCCAACTTCAACTTTACTTTTAGTTAGATACGAAGACTTTTAAAGATCACCCACAATGAAATTACTACTAGTCAATTACTAAATATTTTTCTGGGAAATGTGAACAAGTAGACTGGTCACAGAAAGAAAGTGATCTGCTATCATTTTCAATTCTGTTTCTTAACTTGGGAAGTAGCAAAATGCTTTCAATTTATGATTTTTCAATTGCAATGAAGCATATGAAATGTAGGCTTTAGAACCTCTCTGTTGAAGCTTATTGTTTTAAGAGAATGCTTTGATCTTTAAAGAGGTAAAATTTGCTTTATCAGGCATTCTTAAAACTTAAGTACGCACCTGGGGGAATGAGAAAACAGATTGACAGAGCCAGACGAGTAAGTACCCAGAAGTCAACTACTTCAAGACAGGCCCAACAAGGAACATAACAGAACACCACTGGTCATCACCTACAGCCCCCAACTTAAACCCCTCCAGCGCATCATTGTCAATCTGCAACCTATCCTGGAAATGATCCCTCACTCTCACAGGCCTTGGGAGACAGGCCAATCCTTGACTACAGATAACTCCTAACCTTAAGCAAATACTTACCAGCAGCCATATATCACACCTCAGATACACTCATCCAGGAACCTACCCCAGCCACAAAAGCGATTGCCAACTCTGTCCCCGTATATCTATACAAGCGACATCATCACAGGACCTAATCACATAAACCACAACATCAGGTGCTCATGTAACTGCACATCTTCTAATGTGATCTATGCCATCAAGTGCCAACAATGCCCCTCTGCCATGTATATTGGCCAAACCAGACACTCTATGACTTAAGCTTGAGCCTCTCATATATATCACTGTATTGTACAATGGAAGAAAACAAGTCAGAAATACCTCCTCAATAATGCACACATCTACTAAGTAAGTTTAAGTGAAATACAAGGAAAAAATCATAAGCATGTTTACAAACCTCTGTTACTTTATATATTTACCAATAGAAATATTTATTGCCTGCTGCAAACTTGTCATGGTAATTCTACATAAAGAATTCTGTACTTCTATTTTATTCTGTTCACATGTGCCTGCATAGAACGACATACCTTTGGAATGAACTGAAATCGGGGTTTCAACCAGTCAGCATAGACCCTTAACCACACACACAGTTTCTGGTGATTATAGGGACTCCTAGGTGCTGAAGTAATACAAAGAAAAACGAACAAACCCCCTAAATTGTAAATCAAAGAGCTTTATCTAGAATATAAGCTATTACTTTTATAAGAATCTTCACTTATTTACTGTACAGAATATTTTAAGTGCTGGTGTTATTGGTACAGTCATGTGCATAACAATCTAACACACCCTCGGTCTCGAACATTAAAACATAATATGCAATCTTCATAATAAGTTTGCGAAGAAATGTTATGGAATATGTCTTTGTTCAGAGAATAAAGATGAGTCATCTTCAATTACGAATGATTTTGTGGGCTACTGTTTTTATTTGAACACCTTAATAGCTCTCTTCTTTCCTGTTTAATTAGATATTTCTGTGCAAATGAATAATTATAATAATCATTTGTTGCTTGAAACTTCTAGAATTTCCTTCATATTATCAGGTTTATAACTCAGGAAAGAACAGTTTCTATCTAAAGAGAGAGGCCTACAGGTTTTGCAATTAAAAAAAATTAGTGAAATTTACCTACTTAAGAGTGGCTAAATATTGTTCAGTATACAGTATATTTGGAGACTGGATTATTCATTTAACCTAGAAAATGAAGAGAGAGGTTACTTACCTTGCAGTATGTGGAGTTCTTCTAGGTGCTTTTGCCCACATGAATCTCACTGAAGGTGTGCATGCCTTATGCATATAGGCTCAGAATCTAACAGCATCTGTTGAGGATGTACACGTGCATTGCGCATCCTTGTGTCTCTTAGGTGGTTATAAAAGGGAAGTAGTCCCATCTACCACTCAGTTCCTTCCCTAACATAGGGCTTGTCTACACTGGCATGTTGGGAGGAAAAGTGACTATCTTGACCATCTTCATAGCCTTCACCATACGGTAGAGGCAGTGGGAGAAAGAGGTGGCTGCTCTGTTGCACAAATAAGGGAGTGATTTGTGCTGAGAAGTTGTAACTGCAACATTGAGTGGACTTCTGTATTGATGTGGTAGAGGAACTGTGTCAGTGCTGAAAAGCATTTTGGTGTGGTGTGTTTCAGTGCTGGCTTGGTGTGGTACTGATCAGTGCTGGCTGTCCCATTCTCTGGTGCTGAGGTCTGCACCGAGCCTGGTGCTGGTGGTGGCAGCATCTCTGCATGGGCCAGCTTTGGTGCTGGTTCCTATGCTAGTGTTGTTGGTGTCATTATGGAGACCTTGTGTCAACTTTGCATAGGGTTTGGGCACCATCGGCATGCGTGCCAAGGCGGTGCCAGAGTTGCCAAGCTTGTCTTACTCTGAAAGAGTTCGGCACTGCAGGCAGAGATCTCCCCTGTGAGGAAACCCTCGAACTACAAGAGTCCCAGTCTGAAGATAATGAGACTTGCTTACTAGGAGCAATGGAAGACTGAGCCTTGTCCGTAGACCCCAGATTTTGACGCGTCAGTGGCAAGGTCATCCTGTGTCGGTTAAAGAGATTTGTCCAGGGGAATCATTTTCAGGCATAGTTCTCTATCCGCCTGGTCTTGGCCTTCATGTTGCTGCAATAAGAGCACTTCTGAGGGATGTGGCTCTCTCTTGATGCAATGAAGACAGGAGGAGTGTCCAGAGACTGGCAAGGGTCTCTGCAGGTGTTGCCTTTCTTAAAGCCTGGAAAACTGGACATGGCAATGGTTGGGAGTTTCATTGTCCTATTTCTTCAGGATGCAGAGATTTTGTTTTTCTTCTCTCCTCTTTTTAAAGGGGTTAGGGTGACTCTGGAAAAAAGAGGTTAAAGAAGGAGTTCAGAAAGGGGTGAGAAGGATGGGAGAACTTAATGTGTGGGTGTTTTTTTTTTTTTTTTTTTTTTTAGGAAAAAGGGCAAGAGTAAGAACTGGGAAAGTATAGGATTTACCCAGTCCCACAGACATGCCTCTTTTGCTGTCCACCTCCATTTAAATAGTACATAGCTTTTGCCTTGGCTATCAGGATTTGAGTAGTGGTGTCCTGAAGAACTGGCAGAAAACCATTGTGGACTAACCCACCTGCTCTGAGATCAAGAATATTTATAAGCCACTGGGGCTATGTCTACACTACAGAGTTTTTTCCAAGATCCTGAAAACCTCCGCCGTGTCCAGGGAACGCATCTGTTCTACCAACATTTTATGAGGAATAAAGGCTCTCCCGAAAGAGGAGGTTTTTTCTGAAATTTGGCTCCATGTAGATGGGTCAAATTTCGGAAAAGCCTCTTCCAAAAAAACAATCGGAAAAAGGTACTCCACAATTTGCGTATTTTCCGAAAAAAAAAAAAAAGCGGCAGTCTAGATGTAGCCTGACACTCTGCTCAGGATCACGTGACTTGGATTGGAAGAGAGCCCAAATGAACATTGCAGCTCAATCTTGACTCTCATCACTTCAGCTGTCAGCAGAAGATTTGAAGGTGGTGGTTAACAAAACAAAACAAAACACTCTAGCAGATATTCACAGGGTCTGCCTACCAGAAGAGAGTATCTTTAGATAAACTTTTACAGGGACTCCATGCAGTGTATAAATAGTCCCGAGCCAACACTGGAGGGATTGTAGGCATAACCATTCACACACAGACATGTAAACACATGCTGGCATATGACTAATAAGCAGAGGTGCATAGTTACTGTGGTTCTTGTATGATAATAATACCATCTAAGCTACAAAGTAAGCAGGAAGACACAGAGGCTTTTATTTTAATGTTTGGCAAGGGAGATGATTAGCAACATTCAAATGATGAAGTAAGTGGGCAGTTTTGGGAATGGCTTGATGCAAGTCTGAGATACCACTGACAAATGATCAAATCCGCCACTGATTTACAATTTAGTACAATTTGTGACTAGTAGCCACAATTTCATTGTACATTTTTGCTTATCTTCCAAAGGTATAAGATATGACAGCACTGCCATGCAATATTCTAAAACAGTTTACTGTGAACCATTGTTTGTGAAATACGTTGAAGCCTGGAAGTTCTTGTCATGCAGCTTACAATCAGGTGCTTTTTTGGGACATAGCAATATCTGAGAATTTTTTTTCCCCCAATGTGCCTCAGGATTGGCTGAAGATGCTTTAAGAAGCTTGCAAGATTTTATATGAAGGTTTTACAGATTCTCATTAATTGGCAAATTCAAAATTGCCATGGTTTAACTGTACTCCTATGATGTACAGTTATTTCTCAAGATTTTGATTCATGTGGCAAAGCGAGCAACAATTAAAAAGACGTTGATTGTTATGTTCCAGTTATGATTCTCATTGCAGCATTAACCTGCACATCCAACGATTTGGTTTGTAACCGGTATGCAATATCCAGCAGTAGAGTATACCCGTGCTATAGTCTGTTTAAAGTATGTGGACATCAACATATGTTGCATCCATGAGTTTTCAGACAAGACTGGTCCCTGCTTTCACCTTACCACTTTTCCAGATGGGGTTTAAAAATCAAGTTTTTACTGCTGATGGTGAGAAGGAACTCTGAGTGGTGGTTGAAGCTGTTCTGCTTTTTTGTACTCTTGCTGCAAGGGGTATGGAAACGTACAAAGGGTGCATGTGGCTCTCAAACAATGCTGGCTACAAGATTCCAAGTTTGCATGCACAAGGCACACAAAAATACAGTGGGATCTGTGTGGGCCAATGCTTGAAGAACCTTCATTTCAACTTATAAAACTTTCAAGTGTCTGAAATTTTTTTTATACAATTAGAAATCAGAATGAGAAATCTGAGCAATATATAATTTATATATAGTCTGAAATTAGGGATAAATGCCATGTGATGCACAATTGGTATCAGTTCTAAGATATTTTATAATTTTATTCTCTCTCTATATATAAAAAACTAAAACTATTTAGGGGAAAGTTTATTTTTCTAGACTCGTGTTCCAACAAGGCAGCTGGCAAACATTGTGGATTAATAGAAGAGCAGCTATCAATTTTTTTTGACACACACACAAAATGAATAAGTTGAGGTTGAGATCTTGTCAATTTTATATTATATATAAATAAAATATAAAGAGAAATGTATGTATTGCCAAGATCTCAACCTCAACTTATTCATTTTGTATCTAAGTATACTGGATTTTTGTAGACAATATTTTAAAAGATGAACATGAGTCATCTTCAGGAAAAAGTTTGGGAAAAATTCTGCTTGCATACATTTCCTGTATTTTGTCTTCCCCATTTTACTAGGGATATTCATATAAACATCCAAGAACTTTGACCTGTCTTAGATTGCATCTGCTTATAATCCCTCTGTACTCAATCTTCTATTTGTGATATCGCAAATAATAATTCAGATGATTATCATGATATAAAAAACAAGCAATCCCGCCCCCCCTCACAAAAGACAAATTGTAAGCGGGGACTACAAATCGTGAAATAAATTAACTAAACAAAGAAATCCTGGTTTTGGACATATGATTTAAAGAAATAATATGGAAAATAAAGTCAAAAATACTATCTAAGCCCCCTAAAACAAGTATTCATTCAAATCAGTGGGTTTTTAATCTTATTAAATTATTCCTCCTGCCATATATTTTAAATATCATATATTTTAAATATCTGATTTTGCTACAATATTCTGAAATTTGGTATAATTACAAAAACTACTATACATTTAAAGGGGCTGAACATAATGATGTTTAACTGATAAGGAAGGTAACATTACAGGAAAAGAGCATCAGAAAACTACAGGAGCCCAAGTATCCATTAGTTAAATTTAATTTGTCAGATAGAAGTTATCTATTTACAATCAGTGTGCATTGTAACAATTTCTATTAATAAAGTCACTCAAATCTTCTAAAATATTAACTGGCTGCATAGCACATTTGACATTATTGCCTATACTGAAAGGGAAAACAAATGGATTTACAATAAATTTTGGTTGATATGGATTTGGAAGGTTTCATGTATTAAACTCTTCTCCTTTTAAAACAAATACATCTAAAAATGTTTTATTCAGAGCCCAAATTCGTTGTATATTTCTCACCATTTCATTACAACAATCACAACACAGTTTATTAAAAAACCAAAACAAGTATCGCACACAGCATCCAATAAAAAAGGAGCACTAAACTGAAGTGTTCCTTTCCCCAATTTTACATTCTGAACAGTGATTCTATCAAGATACTTCATTCAAAAGTGTAATACACTGATTTTGTTTCCTATTTGTGACAAGACGGCCTGAGTTGGTAGGGAAAGGAAGTCAAAAAAAGCCTGAGAGGGGAAAAAGCTCATTTAATTAATTTACAATAATTTACAGCTTTTTTTGTAAAAAGGCATTACAATTGATCACAAACAGGAAAAAATCCTGGCTTCTTTACAGTTCTAGGTACAGAATTTAAATATTCAAGCTTGTGATGAAAAGCGGCAAGGTGGTCGCAGTGTACAATGTAAACAAGTAGCTTTGGAAAGTGAACAAGGTCCTTGAGAGTTCCTTACTAAGAAAAATAAAACAAAATAAAACTCAAATGCCTCATTCCTTCCTGAAACACGATCACAGGTCAGTGTGTAAAAGTTCATTTACAAACATAATTTAAACTGTATTCAGCCTAAAAGCACTTTGACATGAAGAGTTTCATAAGATCCAGTCTGAATGGGGCAGTGTTGAGGTCCCTGTAAAAGTAAACATCTTCCATTTCTTAAAAAAAGTGCCACAACATTTGCAGCACAGTGCAGCATAAACTTTAAATACAAAAATATTTTTTCTTCTGTTGGGATAATAGACCTTGCATCCTGGAAAGAAGTAACAATACTGCTACTGATAGAATATCCAGTCCACATCTTTCAAGTCATGTAAGGCAATTACTGTGTTAGTTTTCTGTATATGGCTAAAAGAAGGTCCAGAAATGTTAGTCTTTGTTATGTTTTCCGAATACTCCATGTATGTTCTGGTGTACTTTTGTGATCTGCTGAGTGTTCAAATGGAGATCTGTGTCCTAAGGGAGACCTTGAGCCATAAGGAGACCTCTGATCTAGTGGTGACCTAGGGCCACTACTGGAAGCTCTATGGTCCATTTGCCAGTCTGAGTGGTACCTATAGTCCCTGGAAGATTTATGATGACTGTATTCTGAACTGGATCGGTGATCTGAGTGTATCCGATGATCTGAATGGGAACGGTGA
This sequence comes from Pelochelys cantorii, assembly GCA_032595735.1. NCBI lineage: Eukaryota > Metazoa > Chordata > Testudines > Trionychidae > Pelochelys > Pelochelys cantorii. Next base: position 62,783,472 of record CM064330.1, read on the forward strand.
TCTGAATGAGACCGACTGTCTTTTAAATTTCCTTCAAGGCTTGACCTGTGATCTCTACTCCTGTGGTCATCTAGCTTTCTATGTTTGCTATCGCTGTAGTATCTGAAAGATAAGATAAATTGTTATTTTGGTAATAAAGATTGAAATTCTCTAAACCAGGGATCTCTGGTCTGGCAACATCCAGGGCCAGAGAGTCCCAGTGGAGGGCTACCGTCCAGGAGCCCTGTGGGCTGGCTGGGCAGTGGGAGCCTACAGCGCGGCAGTGGGGCTTTCTGGCAGGGCAGCTGGGAGGGGTGGCAGTGGGGCTTCCCAGATGGGTAACAGGAGCCTGACATGCAGCAGCAGGCTGCCCAACAGGGCATTGGGAGGCCAGTGCACAGAGCCGGTGAGGCAGTGGGAGTCCAGTGCGCTGAGGTCGTGAGGCTGCTCAACGGGGCTGCAGGGCAGGTGGGGGAAGTGGAGGGGGGAAAGCCAACCAGGAGACCAGCGGTAGGGCCAGAGCTGGGGGGAACTGGTGGCAGGGGAGCCATCTCTCCTGGTCTGGCAAAATCCCTCATCTGGGACTGGTCAGGTCCCAAGGGTGCCGGACCAAGGAGGTCCAACCTATAGTAATAAAAACAAGGGTTAAAATGGTGTCAATTTAGCAAATTAATTCAAGTGCTCATTCTTTTAAATTTTGCATTATGAACAAAAATGATCTGAAATAACAAAAGTTTTAAAATGGTGCTTAGCTGCATCTTGGCAAAGTAAGGTTAATCTCTCTTTCTCTCTCTCACATAGAATAAGTCAAACAATCTTGAAGGGGGATTTAAATGCACAGAAGGCATGTGTTCTTGTGGACAAACCACAGGAGAAGCATTCAATTATTGGACAAGTGTGGAAGAAGGCACATTTTAATGATAGAACTGTATTCTAATTAACTGAGTAAGTTTTAAAAAATATTTTTATATAAAAATATGTTGGATAAATATCTTCGATGATCTAGCAAACAGGTTTTGATATGAACCACTTAACTGAAATGCAATTAAAAATCCCCAGAAACAATTCCAAAAAACAAAACTAACTCCCCCCCCTTCAGATTTCTATGGATTATTGACAAAACTTACCTGCTGTCCTGTTTGTAGTGATCCCAGTCCCTGTGGTCTTTTCCATTGCTGAAGGCAGAATAAGGCCTTTTTCTAGAGTCGCTTTTTTTGTAAGCATCTACTTGATGTCTGTCTTTGTGATGTTCGTGGTATTGTGACAAATGTCTGTCAGAAGAATAACTGTCCCTGCTACTGTCATCATGATTTGTATTCTCTTTCAGTCTTTCCACATCTGCTTAATAAAACAGAAAGCTATGCTCAACTGTGCATTTCTGTGTAAGGGAATTTCATAAATTACAAAATTTCTAGTTGAAAAGTATCGAAGGACTGTTGTACAGGACAACACTTGAACCTCCTAGATTTAAATCTATGAGAGAAATACAATGATTTGTAACAAAAGCTAACAATGGGAGCAAAAATGTGCAAATTGAGAGAAATCTGAGGGGAGAATAAGCAGACTCAAGAAATGCAGAGTGGATTTAGAGGTGGAGAGATAAAGATTATGTAAGATTTAGAAAGAACGGATGAAAAGTTCAATCTGATAAAAGGACAAGAACCTAACAAAGTGTTTCAACAGGAGATCAATTACAATAACATTGCCTTTTCCAGCGAAATTCTGAAGAGTGGTAGAGGAGCAGAGAAATTTATAGTATTCATGGCATGGACAAAAGTTTTAGTAGTGCAAGTAATGAAAAATAACATTTTAGTGTAATTCAGAAGAAGCAGTACCATGGCTTCATGAATGACTGAATCGATACAGTGAAAGAGGAAACAAAAAGTGAAGTGTTGCATTGTGGCTGCAAGCTCAGACTGGGATGACAATGTCGCTGTCAATGAAAAATGGGATATTGCATCCTACACCACAGATTGCTGGTCTCTGCTTTACATGAAGGCCTTAGAATAATCCACAATAATGATTATGACAGCTTCAAGCAAACAAATAACCCAAACCAAAATAAAAAACAAAAACCATACAAACAAAACCAAACCATGTTAGAGCCTGAAACTAGTCTTGAGGCATCCAGAGCTCTTTTTCATAAAATAAACAAACACATTTTTATGCGTACTTTAATGAAAAGGATTGACAAATAAATTCTTTTAAAAACACTTGTTGCAGTTGGATCAGGCTTGATTTAGTTTTACCAGCAGAAAGATGTATGCTAAGGCTAAATTAATCTATACCTCTGTACTTAATGGTAGGGAAAGTTTTAGAAGGTTTCAGAGTTACTGAAGTTTACTTGATTTCAAATATCCTCCTGTACAACATTTCAACACAACAACATGCAGAACTTTTTACCTGGATTTCTAATCACGTGTGTGTTCACACTGCTGCTGATGTTCTGGTCATTGTGTTGCTAAAAGAAATAGACACAACAATTGAAATTGCTAAACCTCAAAATTACAAATACTAGGTGCTAAAACATTCCATCTGATCAAAAAGGTGAAAAAGGTGATAAATGTTAATAAACACACACAAACATATCTTTTAAGTCAGACATTTTCATTTGCACAAGGTAAACTCAGAATTCATTGCAGCTTTATCCTCACAAAACAAGTTTTAATACTTAAAAAAAATCTTTTCAGAATGTCTCTAAATATAAAATAATATATTACCTGAGATTCCTGGCGTTTTTTGATTGCATGTTTATATAGTTTATGCAGCTTTCTGGCATCAAATTCTGTAAACTTTGAAACAAATATCCACAAATTTCTAGAGAAATAAAAAAAAAGAAGAAAAGGCTAGCCTTTCTGCATATGTTGGATTTCCCTTATACCATATTGTATGCAGTGGGCCTGATACACCACTGTGATATTTCAGTGCCACACTTGTATAACTACATTGAAGTCAATAGATTTGTACCACAGCAGTGAATCAGATCCCATCACAGGAGGAGGCAGCATATGTAATAGTACAATAAACAAGTTTGCATAATTATCTGAAGACACAAGATAAAGCATTAAATGCTACAAATATATTATTCATTTCTCTTTTTCTTTACTAGTCTGTGATGTTTATAATAATTAATTTAGAGTGCAAAAGTAACTGGCATTAATGAAAACTCTGCTACTTAAGGGTAGGATGGACCTGACTACAATAGGAGCTGAGTGCTCAGTTCTCTTAAGAGAAACAAGTTGAGTGATGTAATATCTTGGTCCAAACAAACTGTTGGGGAAAGAGACAGCCTTCTGAGCTAAACAGAGCTCTTCTTCAAAGTCAAAAAGCCTGCTCCCTTTTAAAATCCCATTCTAAAATGGAAAGTGTGTTACCAATGGTGTAACTTCCAAGACAGACTTCTCCCCCACTCCAAGACTTTTGTGCTACATGCCTAATTGGTTGAAAACAGCAGAGGCAGAGCAGAAGTATCCATGTGATTTCAAGAGTTGGTCATGCATCTACTGCCTTGAAATCAGATGAATATTCACAGATATTAGTGGAAAGTCCTTCAAATTTTTGGCCTCTATTGATTCAAGAGAGTGAGAGAGAGAGAAATTTCTTTGCTTCTGTCCCCAATTACACTTTAAAAGCCAGGATTGTGTACAGAATGTAGAAGCATTTAATTGCCACTTTCACTATCATGACTGAAAGTGAAATTTGAAAGAGAGGGTGGAAGGAGCAAGGCTAAGCCTGGAACTATTCTGAACTACCTGATACTATTTGAAGGAAGTAAAAAGGAACACCACAAGTTCTTGGGCTGTGGAGGGCCAGAATCCTTTTTATAAAAGGAGTTTTGCTCTGACAGTCATACCTCATAGTATGACTTCCAACTTCACTGCTTCAGAAAAGTTTGCAGGTGTACTGTGGAAAATACAAACCAAAGAGTATTCACTGATGTTCTCACAAGTTCCAAAACACTGTCTTTAGTGCTTAGTTTACTACTTCTTCAGTACACTAAGATACAAGTGATTTATTATTACTATGGTGTCCAACACGCTAGCCACTAGCCAGATGTGTGGCTAGTTGGTTTGAACAATGTGGCTATTTGGCTGGTTAGTACCAGAACTATGGTATAGTAGGAGCCACTCTAGTGGCTACTGCTTCAGAACTGGTTGGACACTACGAGTCTAAGAGGTTTGTTTAAATATGTACAATAGCGGTGTTTAATGAAACTTGAGTACTAGTCACACGTGTAATCTCTGAGAAGTGTAGGAAATGACTGCCTTTAGCATGTTGTTTGGTGTAGTTTGTCTCGTAGTGCCATACGTATGGCCAAAAAGAAGCCAGAGTTTGTACAGCCATTGTTTATTAAATATAAGGTAATCTAACCCAAACACCATATATGTTATGAATAGGTATGATTTCTCAACATTTTCTGGTAGGTTTTATGGCAGTGACACAGGGGCAGAGATAAGGTAGCATGGATGATATTAAAATGTAATGTTTATATTGTTTTTCTTAAAAAAAAAAAAAAAGAATATAACTGTCTAAAGATTTTATGGTTTCTGGGACATGGATCCTGCGCTCGTGCTGGTCTAAAGCGCTTAACACAATGTTGAAATACAATAATTAAGAACAGCAGCATATCTAGGCTAAAATTTGTTCTTCAAAAAAATTGTAGCATTCAATTAAGTGATACACTTTAACCTCTTTAATCTGGTAACCCTGGGAACCAGGGTATGCCAGATTAAGAATTTTCTGGGCCAGGCAGGACACCTTGGGGTCTGGGTGTGAGGGGAATTGTGGTGGGCACTTACCTGGCACCCTGCTCCTGAAGGCACACATGGCTTTATGCCCCCCACCACTATGGGAGTGGCAGGGAAAAGCCTTAAATGCTGTGTCTCGCTGTGCTGCTGTTCCCTAGCTGGGGGAAGGAAAGCAGCACCCTGCAGAACTGCTTCCTCCTCCCCCTGGTGGGGTCCCCCTACCATGGGTGTTCCTAGATAAGGGACACCCAGAGAATGGAGATTCATATGAATTCTGGAAGTTCAGGATTTTATTTTTTTGCAATGATAACAAATGACGGAGTCTTCCCTTAGGGCTTACAACTTTTTTATCTATTTAGAACTGTGTATTTTATTTGAAAGTATAATCTAGGCAAAGTGAAGTCTTTGATTTATAATTAAGCACAAAAACATATTCAGAGATTCTTCTGATTCTCTTTTACCAGCATGTTTGAAATTTCAAAGCTAACAGCTGTGAAACATCTTAGCATATTGTGCCAAAGTTAGTATTTCATTATAAAGCCAGAGCTGATAAGCAATCTAGTTTCACAATAAATTTTAGTATTTTCCTAGAATGGAAGCTTTAAGCAAATTTATAAAAATTCAGAAGTATGAACTATGAAAGCATACTGAATAAAATAATCAACATTAAAAATTAAATGTCATCTTCCTTCTTTACAGATAAAAATGGGTTGTGCCCATGAAAGCTCATGATACCATCTACATTTTTTGTTAGTTTCTAAGGTACTGCAGAACTATTCATTGTTTTTTAAGTTTTTTCAATTACAGACCAACAAGGCTACCGCTCTAAACCTTTTAATCATGATATACAGTTTAGCATGTGGAGGAACATGACTCAGGCTTCAAAAATCCACTGTACAATTAATTTTTTTCTTTATAGATCCTCATATGATATTTAAAAATATCCATAAGTAGGTACAAGACCGTGAGAGTTGGAAACAAACAAAAATTGATAGAAATCACTCTAACAGAAACGGTGATTGATTTTTCCCTTTCCCTCATGAAAAGTGTAGGGTTACTTACTTCCTCCACTGCTTAATTTGTTCAGGATTTGTGTACTCTTTTAGACATTCAGTGATGTGATCTCCAATTTTGATCAGACATTGTCTAGTATGTTCCAGCTGTTCCCTTTCTGAAAGACCTTTTTCTGGTCTATCCAGCTGTTTCAGTGCTGCTTTGACAGGCCTCATTCTTTCTTTGCACTGTAAAGTGGAAAAATAAATATATAAATCAGGAGGACAAAAATAAAAGGTAAATTCTAAAACATGACCCACCCTTACTACTATGATATTTACACAGGCAAAGGAAGTGCCACTCAAAGCCAAATGAAACATCAAATCTCTGGCTCATAGCACTTAAAATTCTGTTTTAATACAGGCTTCCTTTGGAAAAATAATTAGCTCCTATATTAACATTAGATAGCATTTTCTTAAATCTTAAATACAAATTTAATAGGTAAGGTTGTAGGTAGATCTACTGAGCATGGCTTCCACCTTGTGAAGCTGTAGGCCCCCTGTGGCACAGATCTTTCAGCCTAATAAATAAAGCCTCTTGGGCTCCTGGGCCCTGGGGGTGGTCCAGGCTTACTTTGCCTCTCTCTCTGGTTAACAGCATGCAACACGAGTGTACCTGGGTGTGAACAGATGCTAGTGGTCCTTTTGGGAAATGAAATAATGACACTACCCCTCTGGCCTTAGAAAGGGTTCAGAAAAGGGCAACTAAAATGATTAGGGGTTTGGAACAGGTCCCATAAGAAGAGAGGTTAAAGCGACTGGGACTTTTCAGTTTAGAAAAGAGGAGACTGAGGGGGGATATGATAGAGGTATATAAAATCATGAGTGGTGTGGAGAGGATGAATAAAGAAAAGTTATTTATTAGTTCCCATAATAGAAGAACTAGAGGACACCAAATGAAGTTAATGGGTAGCAGGTTTAAAACTAATAAAAGAAAGTTCTTCTTCACACAGCGTGTAGTCAACCTGTGGAACTCCTTGCCAGAGGAGGCTGTGAAGGCTAGGACTATAACAGAGTTTAAAGAGAAGCTAGATAATTTCATGGAGGTTAGGTCCATAAAAGGCTATTAGCCAGGGGATAGAAATGGTGTCCCTGACCTCTGTTTGTCAGAGGCTGGAGAAGGATGGCAGGAGACAAATCGCTTGATCATTGTCTTCGGTCCACCCCCTCTGGGGCACCTGGTGCTGGCCACTGTCAGCAGACAGGCTACTGGGCTAGATGGACCTTTGGTCTGACCCAGTACGGCCGTTCTTATGTTCTGTTATGGCCATCAGGGGGATGGAGGCTGGGTCTGCCACAGCACCTTGGTCGTGTTAGCCACAGTCTTGATAAATGACAGGGCCACTCAAAATGGATCCTCAGCTGTTAGAATGTCCGCCATTTGGTTGGATTCCTCTGATGCCTCCTCTACCTATACTCCCAGATTTTGGGCCAACCTTCTCAACAAGTCCTGATGGGACTTTGTGTCCATGGCTGGTAGGGAGGAAGATGTACCCACTACTGCCTCATTAGGTGAGGCCGGGGAGGACTCTGAGGGGGACATGCTCCTCAGGCTTTTGCAGTACCTCTCCTTCCATATGACAGGCTTGTTGGGTGGTTGGGGCCTGCAAGGTCACCACGGTCTCGCTCTCAAGAGGAGGCCAAGGACTAGCCCTCTGGAGGCTGTGTCTTGGCCCCAACCTGGGAGCCCCTGGAAGAGGTGTGGCATACGGGGCCCTTTGGGTAACTGAGTAGACTGATGCCGCCCAAGATGTCGGTGGACCCTCGGCCTGGTGATGAGCCCACAGTATCCAGAAGGGCTGCTGCATGGGAGGTTGCCATTGTGGTGGCCCAGGTCATCTGAGAGGCTTGGGGGTAGTGCTTTGGTGCCAGGAATAGTGCTGAGCCTGGGAATGGAGACCCATTGTCCTAGATGTGACGGACTCCACTTATGACTCATAAGAAAATTCAGAGGTGGACCAGGACAGTGCCCGAGAACAGTGTCACAGGGAGTGACATAATATACCTACTAGTTTGCTTCCTGAGTTTCACCACTGGTGGAGGTGGAGTCGACACCGGTATCACAACTGGTGCCAGAACCGAAGAAATGGGTGGGGCCAGTGCCAAGAGTAGAGACCCCTCTCTCTGGGGGCAGTAGCCTCCAGCAGTGCTGACAATGTCTGAAGGGGGATGGCTGGTCAATGTCTTCTACCACCATGTCTTCCAACTCCAGGGAATCAACCTGTACCGGGGCTCAACTGTGCTCTTGAAGCGCCAGGTGCAGGTGCTGATGGAGCAACAATCTTAGAACATCCTTCCTGGGGATGCACTCAGGCTGCATGCAGGGAAGGAGAGTGACCCCTCTCTGCTCTCTTTTACGTATGCAGCACTGGTGCCAATTCCAAGACCAACTGCAGCCGAAGTGCTGACTCCATAAGGAGAAGTTTTAAGTGGTTGTCCCCTCTCCATTTTAGTGCCAGGTTTAATCCTTTGCAGATTTTGCACCAAACTGGCTGGTAACTCTCCCCCAAGCACTTTAGACCAGAGTCATGTGGGTTGCCATGGGGCATGGACTTCAGGGATTTAACACAAGGTTTAAAGACCTGAGCCCCAGGCATACCCCGGTTTGGGGAAACCAAAGTGGAAGGGAAACCCTACTAACTCTAATGGCAACTATACAACTAACTATAACAAACAACTAAGAGAAATATGAACTATATACAGCAAACCACTAAGGAATCACTTGTAGAAATAAGGACTAGAGTAGTGTTTCTTAAACTTTTTGAGACCACGGAACACCAAACAATAATATTTTTTTATGTGGAACACCTATGAAAATTTTCTTCAAAAAAATATTGTTGTCAGACAAAAAAAGACAAAAACAAAGAAGAGGTCGCGGCACACCTGCAAGTTGTTCACGGAACACCAGTGTTTCATGGAACATAGTTTAAGAAACACTGGACTAGAGCGTTCCAAAAACTGTCACGTGGTAAGAAGGAACTGAAGAGACAGAAAGCCAGCAGGGTTATGTATGCACCACCATGGAGGCGTCACTCCAGGGGCCCCCCCTGCCAGCCCAATTGGTATGGCTGAGGGAAAAACCTCCTGACAATCATGCATGCAGCATGTGCACACCTAAATGGAATGGACGTGAGCAATCTCTCAAAGAAAAGAGCATATGTAGGCACCATGAAACAATAATAGTTTCATAGGAAGTCACTAAAAAGGAGAGTAGAAGCACACATGTGAAAAAGCTGCTATTGGGCTTATGCACAGTGGATTTTTTCCAGAAATTTTGTAATGTTTAAAAGACAGAACGGAACATTTAAAATATATGCCTTGCCCACACTTTCGGTATGCTATTCTGAGACCTCACTGGCAATGGATCAAGTGCCACAATATCTAAACATATTGGCATTAACTGAACACACAGAAGCAGTTTTATTTTAGATCATTATACTTTTGTGTTAAATATAAGCATTAAAATAGCAATAAGGAACTTACTACACTGAATGTCTTCTGATCCAATTCTTCAGATTCTTCAGATATAGGAACTGGCTCACTACTTGCAGTAATGTGAACTGGAGTATCTGCTGGTGTAGCTTTCTTGGTTTTGTCTTTGTTGTCAGATTTAACGTCACTTGTCTACAAATAATATATAAAAATAGATCTGAAAAGGGAATTGCAGTTTAGGTCTACAGTTATACAACCTTACTACACATATGAACCACTGACATCCATTTAATATTTTCTTTCATTTTTTGCCTAGGGATGTGGAAAGGGGAGGAGGGTCAAAGCTTCTTATCCCACTTGTATTTCCTGCCAGTTAAAGTATGTGGCAGTAAAGGTGTAGGTTCTACAATCAGTTGCCATTTCTTCTCGTTGAAAGAGGTGAAAGCAAAATACCAGTTAAAGGGAAAAGTTTTGTTGTAATGTTAACAGAGCACTAAATGAGCTGAAATGCTTTTCTGCCTCAATAACAACCTGAGTGCCTTTTTTTAAGGTGTATTACAAAATACACTGAAACCTAATTACCTTCTCTTCCTTTACTTCTTTGTCTTTCTGTGTAGACTCCTTTACTTTGCTTTCTCTCTTTTCTTTCGTATCTTTTTCCTTTAATTCTTTCTTATCCTCTTTTTCTTTTTTCTCCCTTTTCAACTCCCTCTTATTTTCCTTTTCTTTTGATTCTCTTTTTTCGTCAACCTCCTTCTTTATACCAACATCTGGCTCGGATTTCTCGTCATTTTCTTTTTCTGCTTTTATTTTTTTATTTTGATGTTTCACTGAAGCGATCTCATCCTGCAATATTTAAGCATACTCATAGCAAACTCAATTCCTAACTTTACAAATTTTACAGTAGATATATTAAAAATATCATTCTTCCTGGAAGTGATTTAAAAAAAATTAATACCTATAAAGTTCAGCTAAATAAAACGATTATGTAAAAACAATTACACTTGTGAAATTTATTAGACATGTGTCAGAGAACACTGAATTGATCAACACTACCTGTTACAGGAACAAAGGGAATCACATTTAGTTTTCCTGAGAACGGAAGAGAAAAGTCAGATGGGCAGTCTCGGATAATCCTTCACTTGGAATAGAGGTGCAGAGGCTCATCTGGTAAGTGGACTGAAGAGTCATTATTTAGCTTTAGGATGAGAGGGTTACTCACCTTGTGCAGTAATGGAGGTTCTTCGAGATGGTTGTTCCTTTGGGTGCTCCACTTTAGGTGTCTGGGCACCTAATCAGAGATTTTCAGTAGCAGTGCCCTCTGGTTGGCTGCACACATGGAGCAGATGGCATGCATGGTGCTGCTATTATGTATGCACAGCCAACTACATCTTCAGTTCCTTTTTTGTCCCAGCAGGAAAAACAAATATGTCCAAAGCAGAGGGGAGGAAGGGCGGGTGGTGGAGCATCCATCTAGAACAATCTCCGTTACTGCACAAGGTGAGTAACCCTCCCTTGTTCTTCGAAGAGTGTCCCTGTGGGTGCTCCACTGTAGGTGACTATGGAACAGTACCCATGATCGGAGGTGGGTAAGTGTTCTGTATGCCCTTGAGGAAGCACTTGGTCACTGGGTGAGTGAAGACAGATTTGTTGTCAATGGGTTGACGAAAGGCTGTTATGGCTGTGAGGGGAACCTTGAAGAGTTGAAAGAGAGGTCTGACTCTTAATTCTAAGAGATATTCCAAGATGTTAGAAAGTGGTACTGTTGAAAGTGGTATGAGCATTTTTGTTCTGACCAAAGTGAGAATCTTTGCCACTTATAGAGGTAAGATTTTCTGGTTGTTATTCTGCGACTGTTCAACAAGATTTGTTTAAATGGATCAGTGAATGTTGTTTCTACTGAGGTGAACCATTGAGAAACCATGCCTGGAGATGAAGTGTTTGTAGGCATGGGTGATGAACTCAGCCTCTCTCTTGTATCAGGAGATGAGGAACCAACGGAAGTTGCCATGGCCTTGTCCTGGACATCTGAAGCAGGAAGGTGTACCATGTCTGCCTGGGCCAGCTGGATGTGGCTCCTGTAGCTGTGACCGATCTTATTTTTTTGACTACTCGATGGAGAAGTGGAAGGGGAGGGAAAGCATAGAGAAGCAGTGTGTTCCAGGGTACTGTGAAAGCGTCCCCCAAGGAGTGAGTGCCAATGCCCGTACAGGAACAATATTGTGGACACCTCTTGTTGGCACAGGTTGCAACCAAATCCATTCTTGGAAAATCCCAATGCCTGAACAGTTGATGCAGGACTTTGGGGTCCATTTCCCATTTGTTGTTGGACTGAAATTCCTTCTGAAATCATCTGCAGTGAGGTTGTCCTTGCCCGGTAGATAAGAGGCTTGTATGTGGATGTTGTGTGCAATGCAGCATGTTCAAAAGTGGACACTCTCCCTGCACAGAGGATAGTATCTGGCTGCACTCTGCCTGTAAAACACGGTTACTTGGTTGTCCGTGAAGATCTGAACTGTGTTGTTGTATATGAGGTGTAGGAAATGCTGGCATGCATAAAATCCCACCCTGAGCTCTAACAGATTTATGTCCAGGTTGCATTCCTGTGCAGACCATTGTCCTTGAGTCCTGAGAGAGCCTGAGTGCGCTCCCCAGCCCAGGAGAGAGGCATCCATCGTGATGATCATGGATGGGGGCGGGGGGAGGTGGCCTTTGTGAAAAGGTACTCCAATGCACATGTTTCTTGGGCCATCAATCTTCACAGCTGGTTCTGTTTATCTTACTTTGATGTATGTATCATTTTTGTGTGTAAAATTAGACATACGGGGTGGGGAATACTTTGTGGGTTTCATATGTGTGAATGAGAGACATGGAGGATGTTACTCTCAAAGTCTTCGTGAAGAACTGTTAAACAATCTCTTTGTCCTTAAGTCTGAGCAGTGGTTGGTAGGGAGTGGCCTCATTTCCTTAACAAAAAGAATAGGAAAGCAGAGGCCTTGGTCTTTTGCTGGGCTGCACCTGAAAGAAAGGAGCTGAAGACCCCAGAGTGGGGAGACTGCCCTGGTTTGAAAGGGCAGCTGGAAAAGAGGTTTTAGGGCAAGTTTGAAAAAGTTTGTACTGTGGTTTCAGTGTAGAATTAGCCAAGCATTTTTGTTTCTTTTGATTTGTAATATATTTTGCTCTGCCTGTTCTCACTTATTACCACTTAAATCCTACTACTTGTACTTAATAAAATCACTTTTATTTTCTATCAAACCCAGTGTAAGTAATTGTTACCTGGGGAGGCAACCAGAGTGTACATTCCCCCTTGCATTGTTAATGGTGGCTTACCCATATCTAATTATTTCAGGTTTGATTCCATTTGGGGAGTGGTATTCCAGGAAGCTGAGCCCTAAACTGCACTCTCCTGGGACCTGAAGGGGTTCAGTGTCTGTACTGCTTCTCAGTGTGGGAAGGGATCTCAGCCAGGGGCCCTGGCTGGGGGAGACCAGCGGAGTTGGCCCAGCAGGACCAGGTGGTGAGGAGCACAAGAGAGAAGGAAAGCAAGTGGCAGTGGCCATGCCAGCACCCCTCCATGGGGTCATCTGTGACTGCACCCTGTCACAGAGAGAAGATATAGCTTCCATGTAATCAAGATGAACTCCATTAAATTCCATTATCTGAGCTGGTTGGACTTTGCACTTAAACAGATTTATCTGCAAAAGTGAGAGTCTGGAATAGAATCTTGGTTAGGGAGACCACCTTTTGTGCTTCTTGACTTGTGTTTGCACTTATCAGGCAGTCATTGAGGTAAGGAAATATCGAGACCCCCCTCTCTGCAGATATGTGCGGCGGTGACCATGAGCACCTTTGAGAAGACCCTCAGAGCTGTGGAGAGTCCAAATGGTAGCACTGTGTATTGGAAGTGTGCATTGCCAACTGCAAATTTGAGGTACTTCCGATGCGTTGGGTGAATGGATATGTGAAAATATGTGTCCTGGAGGTCAAGAGTTGACAACAGTTCTCCTTTGTTTACAGCAGGAATTATAGTGGACAGGGTGACCATCTTGAACCGTTGTGGTCATGTGTGTCAGTTGAGCTTCCTGAAATCGAAAATTGGTCTCTACCTCCCTGACTTTTTCATTGTGAGGAAGTAAAACCCTTTGCCTCTGTAACAGTGAGGTACTGGTTCTATAGCCCCCAGATGGAGCAGGTGGTCGATCTCCTGGAGGAGAATGCTCTGGTGAGATGGGACCTTGGAGAGTGACAGGGAGGGACAAGGGGTAGAAGAAAAAGGGATACAGTATCCACTCTTCAAAATGTGCGGTACCCATCTGTCGGTTCTGATGAACATAAGAACGGCCATACTGGGTCAGACCAAAGCTCCATCCAGCCCAGTACCCTGTCTGCCAACAGTGGCCAATGCCAGGTGTCCCAGAGGGAGTGAATAGAACAGGTAATGATCAAGCAATCTCTCTCCTGCCATCCATCTCCAGCCTCTGACAAACAGAGGCTAGGGACACCATTCCTTACCCATACTGGCTAATAGCCATTAATGGACTTAACCTCCATGAATTTATCTAATTCTCTTTCAAACCCTGTTATAGTCCTAGCCTTCACAACCTCCTCAGGCAAGGAGTTCCACAGATTGACTGTGCACTGTATGAAGAAGAACTTCCTTTTATTTGTTTTAAACCTGCTGCCCATTAGTTTCATTTGGTGGCCCCTAGTTCTTGTATTATGGGAACAAGTAAATAACTTTTCCTTATTCACTTTCTCTACACCACTCAGGATTTTATAGATCTCTATCATATCCCCCCTTAGTCCTCTCTTTTCTAAGCTGAAATGTTCCAGTCTCTTTAATCTCTCCTCATATGGGACCCGTTCCAAACCCCTAATCATTTTAGTTGCCTTTCTCTGAACCTTTTCTAATGCCAGTATATCTTTTTTGAGATGAAGAGACCACATCTGCACGCAGTATTCAAGATATGGGCACACCATGGATTTATATAAAGGAAATAAGATATCCTCCGTCTTATTCTCTATCCCTTTTTTAATGATTCCTAACATCCTGTTTGCTTTTTTGACTGCCGCCGCACACTGCGTGGACGTCTTCAGAGAACTATCCACGATGACTCCAAGATCTCTTTCCTGATTAGCTGTAGCTAAATTAGCCCCCATCATATTATATGTATAGTTGGGGTTATTTTTTCCAATGTGCATTACTTTATATTTATCCACATTAAATTTCATGTGCCATTTTGTTGCCCAATCATTTAGTTTTGTGAGATCTTTTTGAAGTTCTTCACAGTCTGCTTTGGTCTTAACTATCTTGAACAGTTTAATATTGTCTGCAAACTTTGCCACCTCACTGTTTACCCCTTTCTCCACATCATTTATGAACATGTTGAATAGGACTGGTCCTCGGACTGACCCTTGGGGAACACCACTAGTTACCCCTCTCCATTCTGAAAATTTACCATTTATTCCTACCCTTTGTTTCCTGTCTTTTAACCAGTTCTCAGTCCATGAAAGGATCTTCCCTCTTATCCCATGACAACTTAATTTACGTAAGAGCCTTTGGTGAGGGACCTTGTCACAGACTTTCTGGAAATCTAAGTACACTATATCTACTGGATCCCCCTTGTCCACATGTTTGTTGACCCCTTCAAAGAACTCTAATAGATTAATTAGTAAGACATGATTTCCCTTTACAGAAACCATGTTGACTTTTGCCAAACAAATTATATTCTTCTATGTGTCTGACAATTTTATTCTTTACTATTGTTTCAACTAATTTGCCCGGTACTGACGTTAGACTTACTCGTCTGTAATTGCTGGGATCGCCTCTAGAGTCCTTTTTAAATATTGGCGTTACATTAGCTATCTTCCAGTCGTTGGGTACAGAATCTGATTTAAAGGATAGGTTACAAACCATAGTTAATAGTTCCGCAATTTTACATTTGAGTTCTTTCAGAACTCTTGGGCGAATGCCATCCAGTCCCGGTGACTTGTTACTGTTAAGTTTATCAATTTGTTCCAAAACCTCTTCTAATGACACTTCAGTGTGAGACAAGTCCTCAGATT
Source organism: Pelochelys cantorii (assembly GCA_032595735.1). Lineage (NCBI taxonomy): Eukaryota > Metazoa > Chordata > Testudines > Trionychidae > Pelochelys > Pelochelys cantorii. The sequence goes on from CM064330.1 coordinate 62,798,749, forward strand.
TGTCACCTACAAAGGACGGGTCAGGTTTGGGAATCTCCCTAACATCCTCAGCCGTGAAGACTGAAGCAAAGAATTCATTTAGTTTCTCCACAATGACTTTATCGTCTTTAAGTGCTCCTTTTGTATCTCGATCATCCAGGGTTGTTTAGTAGACTTCCTGCTTCTGATGTACTTAAAAAACATTTTGTTATTACCTTTTGAGTTTTTGGCTAGCTGTTCTTCAAACTCCTTTTTGGCTTTTCTTATTACATTTTTACACTTCATTTGGCAGTGTTTATGCTCCTTTCTATTTACCTCACTAGGATTTGACTTCCACTTTTTAAAAGATGACTTTTATCTCTCACTGCTTCTTTTACATGGTGGTTAAGCCACGGTGGCTCTTTTTTAGTTCTTCTACTATGTTTTTTAATTTGGGGTATACATTTAAGTTGGGCCTCTATTACGGTGTCTTTGAAAAGTATCCATGCAGCTTGCAGGGATTCTACTTTAGTCACTGTGCCTTTTAATTTCTGTTTAACTAACCTCCTCATTTTTGCATAGTTCCCCTTTCTGAAATTAAATGCCACAGTGTTGGGCTGCTGAGGTGTTCTTCCCACGACAGGAATGTTCCATGTTATTATATTATGGTCACTATTTCCAAGCGGTCCTGTTATAGTTACCTATTGGACCAGATCCCGCACGCCACTCAGGACTAAATTGAGAACTGCTGCTCCCCTTGTGGGATCCTGTACCAGCTGCTCCAAGAAGCAGTTGCTTAAGGTATGAAGAAATTTTGTCTCTGCATTTCGTCCTGAGGTGACATGCACCCAGTCAATACGGGGATCATTGACGGTAGATGGGTGCTAAGACACTGGTGGAACAGTTGGTGGGACTGTGGTTGCCTTAAACAGAGAGGTGTCACCAGACTCTCAACGTTTGCCTCGAAGTTGAGGGATGGGAGGTAGAAGGCTGGTCAAGGGTTTGTCTCTGTCTGGTTTGGCATTGCTCCCTTCTGTTGTCAAAATGTCTCTATGTTTGACTAAAAGCATGGGTTTGTATCTTTGAGTAAAGAATCTTCCCTGTTTACATTTTGCTGCAGGGACGTAAATACCGAGCATCTTCACTGTGGCTTGGGAATATTTAAGTGAGTGGAGTGACGCATTGGTGGTATCCGAGAAGAGCATTGAGCCCTGGAAGGGAAGATCCTCCACTGCAGTCTGTACCTCCTGGGGGAAACCTGAGAGATGAAGACATAATGACCTCCCCATCACCATGGCCGTCGCAATGGAATCAAATGCAGCTTGTAGAGCAGTGTGGGAATTCAGGGTACCTTCGTTTATATTGGCCCTGCACTGCTCTCTCTCATCCTCCAGAAGTCAGTCAATAAAATGTGATAGTTTCTCAAAAATATGGTGTGTGTATTTTGAGAGCATTGCAGTGTAGTTTAATATATGGAGTTGGAGACACACAGAGGAATAGGCCTTCCTCCCCATGAGGGCCAGCCATTTCCATTTCTTGTCATAAGATGTGGTTCTAGCTGTGCTTTGTTTTTCCCTCTGATTAACTGCATCTACAACTAAGGAGTTAAGGGACATATGGGAAAACAAGCAGTCAGCACCCTGTGGTGCAACATAGTATTTACAGTCTGAACTCTTGCAGACCAGTGGCACTACTGTTGGTATCTGCCAGATCAATTTGGCAGGGTCCATTGGTAAAGCCAGCTTTGCAGATGAGGAGGCATGCAGTATGCAGGTTAATTTATGCTGGGTTTCAGGGAGGCTCACTAAGGAGACCTACCTCCAGGACGTTGGCCACCCTTTTATAAAGCTCCTGGAGTGATTTAAAATCCCCTCCCGCTGTGGGAGAATCGGGCATTAGGATGCCCATCGTGTCCATATAATATTGGTTTAAAAATCACATCTTCGAACCGGTGAAACCAGGCACAGACTTGAAATACATGTTATCTTTTTAAAATTGGTTTACATGTTTGGTCACATTAAAAACAAACAAATGGTAGCAAAGAAGAGTAGAGTTTGAGAGCTAAAGAAGGTTTGTTTAAAAGAAGTTACTTAACCTTGCTGTGTCTTGCTTTTTCCAAATGATAACTGGAGACAGCATTACTCACACTCACTTGAACATTTGATTAAAATGCTTCAAGTGCTAAAAATGGCTATGCATGCACCAACACAACTGCTGAAATTCCATTTTAAGAATCAATGCAGCTAGTAATGTTGCCTTAGACACAAAGCAGTACAGCCTTATCTGTTGCTCCAGTGCTGGATTAGCATTTCTAGCAAATTTCACAGTATCATTTTTCAGACTATAATCATACTTTATTATGGAAGAATTCAGCATTCCATTAATACTGCCACAGATGCTGTTTTCTCTACAATTAAGCTAAAAAAAATTGACTCTCCTCCATAATGTTTAACTAATGTTAACAAGAGCTATTACAGAAAATATGATGCACTCAGATGTTAAACATGCTTTATTATGAGAGTGCCATTCAAACTATTTTGTGTAAAAGCAATATTTAAGTGAGATGGAACAAAGCAAACCACAGAAATGTTTCTTTTAACAGACAACATTTCAAAATTACCCACCTTGTTATCTTCCTCTTCCTCTTCATCAGATTTTTCTGAGGGTAGTGGAGAAGAATCACTTTTTATCTCCTCTTTAACTTTTGCAAGTTTTACCACTTTATTCTTCTTCGCTCTTGTCTTCCTCCTCTTTGAGTTTCCCTGAGTATAAAAACACCATCTTAATGTTGCCAACTGTTCAAAATTGTCACAAGCCATACAGAAAGATTAATTTCTATATCAAATAAAAGTTGATTTTATTAAGTGGCATTCAGATAGACAAGTTACCTAGTTTGACCAGAAATGGGAAAGGGAGCTAGCCTGACAATGATGGGCATATACAAACTAAAGACAAAAATCCTACATGATCTGATCTTATAAATCATCATTTGATTTAAGCAGACCTGCTCTGATTAAATGGTTAACAGTGTGGAGAACAACTGGTGGGCATCTGGTGAGGGTGGAAGAGATTATCTGCTAACAAGGAGATGACTACTTTATCATATTGTTAAAGATCAGAAATTTCACTTACTGCACCAGAAAGTCTTTGTGCTTCCTTCCTTGCAAGATCTTTATTGAGTAATTTAATGAGGTAGTCTGCACGGGTCTGTAACTGCTTGGCCTGGGGTTTCTTATCTGGATCATCTGGTAGAATCTGAGAGGAAAAAAGACCCCATGAAGTATAACACCAATATTTCCAATTTGGAAGATGCCAGAACAGAGAAGCAGCAGCAGCAGCAGCAGAAATACAGAGTACTGGAGACAGGAAAAAGCTGCATAATTTTGGATCCATTCTACCATTACACTGTAAATATGCAAATGTCCCTGAAGGAGTGGAAAACTTCTTGAAACCCACATTCAACTTTTTGCTTCCTCACATACTAATATAGGGAGTCTCAAGAGCAACTCACCAATACAAGAGTTACCATTCTTGAGTTTGTGTTTCTTCTCTCCTATCACATAATTCAGCTAGGAGAAGGTGGGTGCCTGCCTCACATGGCTATCAATGGATGGAACTTCTACCTCAAATAGCATACCTGCTTCTACTGAGTAGGGGAATGAGACAGATGAGCAAAGAGGAATGGGGAGCAAAAAATAAGAGTAAAAATGAATGCAAAGTGCCAAAAGAGAAAGGGGATGAGAGTGATAACAGATAGAAAAAAAGACGACAAAAATCATTGAACCAGGACATAGAACAGTGGGGCAAGGATGTCCTTGGCATCTACCAGTTAACCAGAAGAGGGGTTTCAATAAAGCAGAGTTGACATATAATTTTGGGAGATTTCTAATTCCCATAAAATAAACAGTTTCAATTTCTCCTTACCAATTAAACAAAATACATTTAAAATATGTTCACTAAGCTGGATGGCATGACGTACCTTGTGTGTCAAGCTGAGGTCAGGATCCATTTTTATCATTTCCCAACTGCCATACCCATATTCATAGATGCCTATTAAAAGATTGGAGTCATCATCTTTGCCCCAATCTATATCAAAATGTGCTGCCTTAGTGTGGCATGGAATGGCATATCTAGAGGGAAGAAATTAGAAAGTCAAATAAACTTATTACAGGTTAGACATCTCTGGCCTGGCCTGAGTGGTCCTGAACCATGGAGTTTGCTGGACCAGGGGAGGCCAAGGCTCCTCTCTGTGCTGCAGGCATCCCCAGAACCTGGGTCTTTCCTCCCCTCTGCTGGCCCCATTCTGGGGCTCGCAGGGTCAGCCTCCTTGGGCTGGGATTCCCAGCTGGGCCAGGTCTTCCCATTGGCTCTGCTGCCGCTGGAGTTTGGGCCTGGTCCGGGGATTCCTGCTGGCTGCCACTGGCCCTGCTCCTGCCAGGAATCCCGCCACCGGCCGCTGTTGGCCCCGCTTCCACCAGGGATCCCAGCCAGGGTTTCCGTCGACGGCTCAAATGCTGCCTGGATTCCCAGCCGGGGCCGATTCCTCTCAGCCACCGCAAGGGCTCCCCAGCCTAGGACTCCCCAGGGCTGGGCTCCCCACCCACCAGACTAGGCTCCCCAGCATCCGAGGGACTCACAGCTGGCTTGTGCTCCTCACCTCCGGGACTCACTTGTCCAGCATCATCCATGGTCCTTCCTTCTGGACCATGGATGTTGCTGGACCAGAGAGTCCCAGATTTGGGAGGTCTGTGAAAACTAAAAAGGTGGGGAAAAGGTCAGGTTTTCACTTGCTGAGAAAGAAATTCAAATATATTTTCTAAGGTTTTCACAAACATTTCACAACAATTTTGAGAATTAAATTGATACTGTGATCTGTATGCTAAATAGGCCAAGATTACTATAAAAGAGTATAAGGTGTCTGGGACCATTATTCCTGAAGTCATGTGACTTATCACAGTCCCAGCAATTACTTTGCAGTCTCTAACCGCAGATAGTTGTGAATAAAAGCTTGAAAATGTGACCTAAGCATAATCACTACAGTTTCCGCAGACAGTCTTAAATAATAGCTGTAAAAGGTGTGAATCTCAGTGGGTTAACCCAAAAGCCACATGCTTTGGGAGGCCCTACCATTACCACACAATCAGTCTTCTTCATGTGGCCAGAGAGGTGCCAATTCTAGACATCCAAGTAGATATATTCCAGTAACAAGGGTACATAATGCCACACCCTATGCTTCTTCAGTGATGGAAAGGGAAAGGGAAGAGAAATGAAGGGGATTCACCATCACCATTCTAAATAAAGGGCAGGGGAAAAACAGGAGAGCCCTCTGCCCCTGGACCCTGGCATGCCTAAAGTCCAGATTGCTTTAATCAATCTTGGATGCTAAAGATATTTGTACAGGCCAATATATAAAGGCATTTAATATAGTAACGTAACAGAAAATAACTTCTTTTTCATATTATATAAGAACTACTACTCACCGTTTTCTCTCTTCTGGATCAGAAGGAATAGATTTGTGCAATGGTGCTAACTCTTCCTCATGAGAGATGACTAGCTTTGCATTCACTTGTACTCCTGAAATTCGGAATGTTGGGCCTTTAACTTTTCCAAGTCTGCCCCCTTGAATTAAGAGCCATAACAGTATAACATATCTTGTACATAACATAGATAAATGTTACTTGTATTTTATCTATTGGAAATTTAAAAAAAAAAAAAGCGCCTGATTCTGATCTTAACTGTCCATCATGAAACAATGCACCTTAACATTTTATCCATCCACTCAAATTAATTTTGGTTAAACAAAAACATTCTCGTTATTCCCAGAATTTCAAGTACTGCCAAGTACCGATAACCCAGATTTAATTTAAACTTTTGGATAAAGTGATGTTGTACGCCCTTGTAATTCACCCAGAAAAAAACTTTAGGCATAATGGTATTCATTACCCAATCTACCTATTCAATGTTTCTAGTGTATCTGCAATAATTAGAATCAGATTAATAACTCTGAAATACTTACAACTTTACGAAACTTATTCTTAATAATTTTTTTATTCCATTTTGCTTTGTTCAGACATACCTGCTCTTTCTTGTCCAGAGGAATTGTCCTTTAAAGCCTTAATGCATCCACTGTGTACGAGCTCCCCCAGTCGCCTAAGGTCTGTCTCAGATTTATCAACTAATTCAGCATCTCTAGCTATAGCATCTAACCTGTAATAAAACACAAATTCTTCTTATACCTTTGAAGCTTTGACACTTTATAAATGACTGTTTTACTGAAGCTTCAGGGGTAGCCAAGTTAGTCTGTACAGGATAAACTTAAAAAACAACAAATGGTCTGGTAGCACTTTATAGACAAACAAAACATGTAGATGGTATCATGAGCTTTCATGGACACAGCCCACTTCTCCTGTCATCTGAAGAAGTGGGCTGTGCCCACGAAAGCTCATGATACCATCTACATGTTTTGTTAGTCTATAAAGTGCTACCAGACCATTTGTTGGTTTTTTTAACTGTGTCTTTTACTGAAGAGTAACATCAATCTGCATACATCCTACTCCATGTGGTGAGCACTTCTGATGAATAGAAATGCTATTGAAAAACTAGAGAAATTGTAAAAATGTCAATAAAAGTGATGTAGAGATCAGAAAACAAGAAAACAGGAACAAAAAAAGAGCTAATTTTATTTTTAAGTATTGGAGTGTGTACACAGTGTGTGTTTGAGACAGATACACCCACACTGATAACAGTTGGTAATATGACCTCACAATCTACAGAAAGATAGAAAGAGATGACTTACTCACATTATACAAAGTAAGATCTTTTAAGAAGAAAAAAAGAGGACTGACATCAGGAAAACATACTTAATGGTGAGACTAATTGTGTAACTGGGACCTGACCATTGTGAGTCTTTTTATAAACTTCAATAGGTATTGAACAGGGTCTATGATAATTTAGAAAATTAGGTGGCCAATTAGCCATCACTGAAGGTGACTTAACACTGTGTTAGGTAAGATAGTACTTGGAAGGACATAGTGAATAATCCTACAAAATGCAAAGGGTCAGATTTTATGATCTGAGGTGTTCCTTTGGAAATGCTATATATAGGAAAAAAGGAAAAATAAAGAATATTCAGATTATTTAATATTATTAAGGTAACAAACTAGCACAAAGTTCTCTTTTGAAGATATGGACTCCTGCTAAATTGTTTTGATATAAGCTTACAAATTGCTACATAACTATAATCAAATAGGTTTACCTTTCCAGAGGGCCACCAAATTTCTTGTAACTCTTGATAAACCTAATAACAGAAAATAATAGCTTGGTGTAAGTGTAAGTTTAACTAATCAAAGTTTAAAAATTAGAGTGAATAATATGTCTATTGCAATATAAAAACCAAGTTATATGAATAAGGCTAAAAAGAAAAATCATTAGACCAATTTAATTTATCAAGATAACCCACATTTAAAAACAACCGCTTCATTAAGTTTATAAGGTAATATAAATAAAACAATAGAAGCTCTAATTTATTTCAGAAATTACTTTATTAGTTTCACAAGATAACAGTTATTCAAAGCAACTAGATGAGTTTAAGTCATAAGATCAAATGTAAATTTACAGTAAATAGTTAATTCAGAGATTATTATCCCTTATGTAGTTAAGATGGAGTAGTGATTCAAGACAGATTACTTCTATTAGGATTTAAGATAACATGGCAGAAAAGAGAAGGAATATTATTGCAATTAAAAGAATCACATGTGGATGATAGGTTATTAAGATATATTTAAAACATTCGGGATAAAGAGGGGAAGCAAAGCATCTTAATTTCCTTTCCACTCATGATCAGAACCTGAGTTACTAATGCAGTCACAAAAGCACCCTTGGGAGAAAAAAAGCAGCAATCCATTAATGTTGCTAGATGAAACAGAGAAAGAATGAGGATCCTAAAGTTTAAAATCATTATTTTAACTCAAAATATTCTGTAAGTATTATAATAGTTTGAATAGAGATAAATTTAAATTACAGAAACAAACCAGCATATTTACAAAATGCTGAAAAGGTAAGAAAGTAATTATTCTTCTTCATGCCAAACACTGTTTTCTGCACCAACTATTTGAAAGGATCACGCCATGCAGTTTACTCCAAAAGATCACTTAGTTTAAGTGATTTCTTGCAGTTTTAAAAACTTAAAGCACCATATCTTTGGAATTCAATTATGCTGGTGAGAAATTCAAAACAAAACCCACTCAGTTTTTGTAGGCCTCCCCACAGAGAGGTGCAGGTTCTTGCTCCATCTACAGTTCTATATATTCTATAAAAATTTCTCACCATTGCAACAATCTGTTTTTGAAAGTGCACTGTCGGGAATAACTTCACCACAATTAAATGGAGAGAGGGGTTGTCTGAGCTTACGGGAGAAGGACAGTTCTGCTTTATGGCCAAGCGGCAAGGGAGATGCATGTCAGAGACTGCTTCAAAAAGGGCAGACGGGAGGCAGTTTGCATCTCTGACTCATCCCCTCAGGAATGTCTGAAAAGTATAAAGCAGGGGTGGGGAACTTAAGACCCTGGGGCTGGATGCAGCCCCTGGCTTGCCTGGATCTGGTCCCCAAGGCTCGGGGCTCCCCCCAGCATTGGGGAGCCCATGCTGGCACTCCAGCCCCCTTGGCACACCCCACTGAGCCTCACTGCAGGCCGGATCAAGGTAAGCTGGAGGCCGATCTAGCCCACAGGCTGTAGTTTCCCCCCCCCAATCTATATAATAAAGTTGTAACTTGATTAAAATCCATATTAAGTATCTCCTGTCGTCCTTTTGATATACCCAAATAATACAGGGATTAGCAGTTGTACACACTATGAAACAAGTCATCACACTCCACTTAATAGCATACCTTATTAGAATGGATGGTGTACACATTAATAATCTTTTGTCAGCACCATATAAATACTTAAAAGAGAAGACCTAAATGCCTAGAATGAAAATTCTTAATCAAATTCAGTAAAAACTGTCTTACTTACATAGTTTCAAACTATAGACTGCCTAATTTTATTTCATAACTATGAATAAGCAAGTTTTTTCCCAATCTTACCGCCTAATCTCTGCATCACTAAATCCTTTAATATTCTCTCGTGGAATAGTGCGTGGTCGTCCTCGTTTTTTTGGTCGTTTTCTTTCAGAGATAGAATCACTATCAGAACCAGAGTATCTTCTGTTCCTACTACGCCTCCCTTCACTTCCATTAAAGCTGATCTGGAATTTCAAAAAGGAATAAATAGCATAAAGTTATATAATCAACATTCATAATAAAAGCTTTAGCTAAAATTGATTGTAATTTAAAAAAATGAAAAAGAAGGGAACAAGAGCTTTTTAAAATCCAAAGATACCTGTTTTGCACAGTTTCGCATTCTTGGAAGCATATAAATTTCTTCAAGCTCCTTCTGTCTTTCTTCCTCTTCCAATCTTCGCCTTTGGACCTCTGGAATGATTTCTTCCCAGTTCCTTGAATTTCGTTCAGGCTCCAACTCAATGTCATCTTCATCCATATTTGAAAAATTGGCCACCTTATAAAGCAGAACACATTTATTTTTGCCAATAAGACATGGGAATTTACTTCTATAAACTACAATATTAGAAAATATGGTTCATATATTCACAACAGCATACACAACTTTTATAACTACAACTCACTACAATTATGCTTAGGTATAATGTACACATTATATACCATTTTCACATGTGCATGCATAACACACAACACCTTGCCTGGTACAGGTTGGACCTCTCTGGTCCAGCACCCTCGGGACCTGACTGGTCTTGAAAGAGGGAATTTGCCAGACCAGAGGAGGCATGGGCCCCTAGCCCGTCCCCCTGCCAGGCTGCCATGCTGCTTCAGCCCCAACAGTCTGGACTGCCACATCCCTGGCCCTGCTACTGGGGCTGCCACGGCTGTGCATCTCTGGCCCTGGCCTCATTAATGGGGCTGCCACGGCTGCAGCATCCCCGGCCCCATGTCCGCTACCAGGGCTGTTGTGTTCCCAGCCCCACTACTGGGGCTGCCGTGGCCCTGGCTGTGCTACCAGGGCCGCCAGCTCTCTTGCCACTGGGGATCCCAGCCAGGACTCCCTGGTCCAGGAACATCCATGGCCCTGCCTGACCACGGATGTTGCCGGATGAGGAAGTCCCGGTTTTGGAAGGTCCAACCTGCAGTGACAAAATTGTAGTCATGTGGTCATTTCATGATGATACTATAAGGCAGATGGTGCCTAACTGTCCATTTCTTATCTTAGTATATTTGAACTTTAAGTGTAACTTTGATTCTATACTTTTGAATAGTATAAAGCTTGTTTCTCAGAGAATTACAACATTCCTGTCATGTTTTCTACTGTTAAACTACTGATAAATCCTTTTATGTATAATTCCATTTTGATGGAGCTTTTTCCTCGGGAATTCTTTTGACACACTGTCAAATTTTTCCTCAGGAACGTAAACAAGACTGGCAAATGGTTATTTTTACAGTTTATAATTCAGCTAAACCCAAGTGGAATTTCATTGGATAAAGAAAAGACACTTTGCTAGCCCAAGAGCTTTCTCCATGTGAAACTTCAAAGATTTGCTGCAAGCAATGAAGGTGTTAAGGCTTTTCCAAATAAACCACCACAAGAAACTTTTAAAAATGAATGTATTAAGCAATCTAAATCTAAAAGATGTGACTAGCTCCCATTAGTATGAAAGAGCTTAGACCTGAACATTCTTTTAAAATAATGTTAGATGTTACGATGAGTCAATCTTGACATGAATAATTTATACAAATCACAGTGAAGTTGCAACTGAAGGCACAATAGGTCAATTACTTGATGTCCTACTAATGAGGCAAAATAAGAATAGTTTAGGTTTTTTAAAACCTTATATTGTAGACAACCACCTTGGGCACATAAAAAGAGATTTCTGGAAAAAAGTGTAGTGAATTACCTTTATTTGTATGTAACAGCCATATCAAATTAAGGAAAGATGGATATTTTAGGTCTTTCTGTAACTAAGTAGTATTGTAAAGTAAGGATGTTAAGTTCTAGCCGACTAGTCGATTCCGCCCCCCTTGATACCTCTATTAGATAGAGGCAGCAAAGGGGGAGGAGGTACTTTAGGGTGGAGTTCAAAGGGTAGCGCTGCACAGCTGATCCTCGGTGGCTCAGCTGTGTGGCACTGCCGCTTTGAAACGCTGAGGCGGTGTTTCAAAGTGGCACTGTGGAGCCTGGGGTCAGCTGGGGACTCCCCAGCTGATCCTGGGCTCCCTGCGACATTTCAGCAGATCCTGGGATCCGCTGTGGAATCCCCAGCTGATCCTGGGTTCCGCTGAAATGCCACGGGGAGCCTGGGATCAGCTGGGGAGTCCCCCGATGACCCTGGGCTCCATGCTGTGCTGCAGCTATGAAATGCACAAGAGCCCTCGCTGGGGACTCTTGTACATTTCAAAGCTGTCACACTACATGCAGCCCGGAGTCAGAGGGACTTCCCGCTGGCCCTGGGCTGAATGCCGAGTTCTGCATTCCTCCAGCAGGGGCTCTTGTACATTTCAAAGGAGGAATGAGAAAGTGCCTACTGACTAGTCAAGTAGTCGATGGAAATTCCATCGACTACTCGACTAGTCAATTAACCGATATTTAACATCCTTATTGTAAAAGAAACTGCCACTGACAGAAATAAAGAGAGAGTAGTACCTTAAACTGGGAAAGCAACTCATCCCCTACTGTTAATGGGCCTGGCTCATTTTCTCGTGTTTCAGCCCTCTTCAAGATTTCATCTATATCCATTTCCTGAAAAAAAAAAAAAAAAGAGAACATTTCTCTTTTATCATTAAAGGACTAAAAACAAGATTAGATTGATGTGTCCAGCATATGTGGAAAGTTAGCCCTGCCTACCTGCGGTTCCTGCTCTTCTCCTTCAGGTTCCTTAAAAAGTTCTTCAGCACCAAACTTTAAAATTGCTGACAATTCTTCCTTATTAAAAGGAGTAGAGCTGAAAAGACAAAAAATAAACATTCATTTTCTACTATTTATAAAAACACTAACTTTATATTAGCATGACAAATTTCTCCATAATTCAACCAATTTTTCTTGTCAATTTTCTGCACTGTCAGAAAAAGTTGCATCTAACATGCAATATGAAAAAAAGTTTTTGAAGGTAGCAAAAGTAATTTTGAATCAGAATTAAGAATTCTTTAAATTTTACATATCCAAATTCACGAGATACACTTCCGCACACAACATCTAAAAAGTAAAATTATTTTTAGTCGATGTTGATATGTTATCACCCTTTCTGGATTATGCATCAGTATACCTTGAAGGAGTGGAACCTGTGTGAAGTACAGTCTTCCCTGTAGTGTCCATTCTCTGAATTACTAAATGATCTAACACCATCTTCTTTTTCGCTCTTTCAAGAATATCTTCCTCTACAGATCCCTTTGTGACTAGTCGATAAATATTAACCTACGTACAAAAAAATAAAAACTTTACATAAACATTTGGAAATTACACATTAAAACTGTATTTAAATAAATCTAAGATTAACAAATATTATGGAAAAAGGGAAAGAAAAAATAAAGATGCCAAATCTTTGTTTTCAATGTCCTAATTTTTTGTTTGTTCCCAGATTTAAATTCATTTTAGAGATTAAGTCAGCTCTTTTACTCAAATATCTCCATAAGCAGTTTCCTAAGTAATGTAATTCCAGAACCTAAACTCCAGTGACGAGGCACATAGATACAGCTGTCTTCTAGAATAGCATCCATGCACAATTTATGCTTAAATCATGCTACAGTTGTGGCAGACCTACAGCTTGCCCCATACTAATGGCAACTATCCTCTCATATTCATTGCTATGTAAAAGCAAGTTCCAGATTCTCAATGAAAAAGTCCTGTTTTAGTCAATATAAAGCTCAATTAAGCTCTAATACAGAAGAAATTTCATACCACATTTAACGTAGGGAGCACAGCAGCTTGAATCTACTATTATAATCTTACTAGTGTGACAATGTGCATTAACTAAAAAAATTGTTCACACAATTACATTTTCAATAGAGACGTCATTACTCTAACGTTGCAACTCAGTCCCAAGATATTAAAGAAACAAGGAAAGTTCACCTCTCCACCACCAAAAGTTGGTCCAATAAAAAGTATTAGCTCACTCACCTTGTGTCTCTAATTGTTCTAACGTGTATTTTACAAATGAAAATTCTTTACTAACTATCATGGTTATTAAAATAAGCATCCTACTTGCACAGATGTTATATATGTATTATATACAAAACCACACAAACACCTTATATTGAGAATTATCTATGAACCCAAAATTTATTGATCTAAAAATGTACAGACTTTGTCTCTCAATCCTGACCTGACAGACCCCTCTGCAGGTTCAGGGCTTAAAGCTTGAATATACATACCTGTTTCTTTTGGCCAATTCTATGAGCTCTAGCCTGTGCCTGCAGATCATTCTGGGGGTTCCAGTCAGAATCAAATATAACTACTGTGTCAGCAGATGCCAAGTTTATACCTAGACCTCCAGCTCTTGTAGACAGTAAAAAGCAAAAATCCTGTAAGTAGAAGACAAAGAAATGCATTATAAATATGGTATCAAAATCCATCCCAAATCAATCTGGAACTTAAATGAATTTAGATTGCATAAGCTCTTTGGGGCAGAAACAATCTTTTAAAAGGTGTATTTGTGCAAGGCCTAGCATAGTAGAATCCTGGGTCTATAACTGCAGCTTGCTCCAGTTGCTACCACAATACAACTAATAAGTACTGGTATCACCTACATTTTTTAAAGTAAATATTAAGGCTTTTTATGCTGATGGAAATCCCAAGGATGTGGGACTGCCTACAACAAAAAGTGAGGATGAATCTGTCTTGCTAAATCTAGATAACCTTCACAAAGAGATAAGTTATCTCTTCCTAATGTTAAATGACAAAAAGACCCAGAATCCTAGAAGGTAGACACCAACAGAAAGAATAAGTGACATAAGTAAGTTATGAAGTAGAGTATTTGTGACCATTTGGATAAAACTAAAATCTTGTCTTTTACCGTAATAATTTTTATCATAATTATTAATAGCAAGAAACAAAATATAAGTGATAGAAAAAGACACAGCAAATTCCATACGTGAAAACACATAGTAGCCTACCTCTGAGCCTTCTGCATTAAAATGATCCAGTGCTTGCTTCCTCAATTCCCCTTTTATTGATCCATCTAATCTCTAGAAAGATTGAATGTGCCAGTTAAAATATAAGTCCATATAAAAGTTAGTTCTTACAATGTACAGGTTGAACATCTGTAAACCAGGACTCTCTGGTCCAGCAACTTCCGTGGTCTGGCAGGGCCAGAGAGTTCTGGTGGAGAGCTGGCTGCTAAGAGACCAGCAGGCTGGCAGGGCAGCGGGCTACTGGCAGTGAACTATCAGCGGGGCCCCTGGTCTGGCAAAATCCCTTATCAAGGACGGTCAGGTCCCGAAGGTGGTGCACCAAGGAGGTACAACCTGTTCCACTAATTACAGTAGGTGTAGAAGAGCGTAAGTCTTCTGTTCATAAATACTTCTAAGTAAAACTGTAAAGATAATTTGGAAAGGCACTTTTCTGCTAAATAAACACGATATTAAGACCGTATATGCTGAAAGAGAATGTGAACTCTTCAAAAATTATTGCCCGCTCCTGACCTGAAGGGAGGACACTTCAAAAATTTTCAAAGTGGTTGTGGGCTGCCCCGGAAATGCTGGGGCCTTGGGCAGAAGGGGCAGGCCCTTTAAATAGAAACAAGTGAAAGAGCTCACGCCTCCCCTGTGCTCCTAAACAGCGTGGCAGGGCTGGCTACTGCAAGACCTTTCAATTGTTTCTATTTAAAAGGCTCACATCTTAGCAGCTGCCAGGAAGGCACAACCCCTTTAAATAGAAGCAGTTGAAAGGGCTCATGTCTCCCTGGCTCCCAGGCAACGCGTTAGGGCAGAGGTGGCCAACCCATTAAACAAAGAGAGCCGAAACAGCGGCAGGAAAAAATGCGAAGAGCGATACGAGCCGGAGTTGTTGATAAAAAAAAGAGAGAGAGAGAAAAAAAAAAAAGGGTGCTGACCCTTTAAAAATGTTAGGCTTTTTGGCCACATCAGGCTCCCGCTGGCCACCACCATCTTGCTGATGCCATTTTGAATTGCCGCGCCAGACGCCTCCCCTGCACCCACTGAGCACAGGGAGCAGGGGCAACTTCGCGAGCCATAGGGGAGGCTTTGTGAGCAGCACTCTCAGGGGTGAAGAGCCGCATGTGGCTCGCGAGCCGTGGGTTGGCCACCCCTGCTTTAGGGGATGGGGATGGGAACTGCCGCACAGGCTGGATAAAAGAGGTAGGTGGGCCGGATGTGGCCCACTGACAGGCTTTTGTTCAGCCCTGTCTTAGGCCAGTACAAGAACAAGAACAAACTTTTACCTGAAAAGGGAACTGACGATACTTCAAATATTCTGCTAGGATGTCCAGCATCCTCACCATCTGAGAGAAAATAAGAACTCTGCTGCCACGCTCCCGTAGGCGAATCAGTAGCTTATCAAGAAGGATTAGTTTCCCGCTGCTACGGATTAAATGCTGCAGGAATAATAAGTGTCTTTATTACCAAATGAATCCACATAAATTTGTATTCAGTGACCAGAAGAGTACATTTTTATAAGATAAATGACAAAGTACTTGTGCATTAATCAAAAGTTGAATAATTAAGTAAATCAAATAAGCAGGATATTATATTCAATTCCACTTCAGTATAACAGGACAGTATGAATTAAGCCTGCCTCAAGCAGACAAAAGTAAGCAATGAAAGCCACAGTTGCTAGGTAGATGATCAGAGCTTTATTAATAAAGTATTTGTGGAAAATTAAAAAAAATACATGAAGTACAATCAGAAGGCAACTTTTTGATATCTAAAATATTTAATCTACAATGACGCCTAACTCTTCAAAATATAATTTGCTGGGCTGTCCTAGTCAGTAGCAGCAGTCTGAAGAATGTTCATACTATTTTAATAGAAAACTTCACTGGAACTTTCAAT
Organism: Pelochelys cantorii; assembly: GCA_032595735.1. Classification (NCBI taxonomy): domain Eukaryota; kingdom Metazoa; phylum Chordata; order Testudines; family Trionychidae; genus Pelochelys; species Pelochelys cantorii. The sequence continues at coordinate 62,814,779 of CM064330.1, forward strand.
TAAGTCAATTTCATTCACTTCTGTTTACTAAACATAAGGCCTTTAATTTTCTTTTGCTTTTTACTGATTTTTTTAACAAAAAATGCCCATGTTTTACAATTTTTTTAAAACTAATTTTCACCTGAATTTTGGACCACTCAAATACATGAAAACATTGATTATGTTAAGAAAATCCAATATATTACGTTATATGTGTGTATATTAATATAGCCCTAAGTGCATATGTGAGGCAGTCTATTAAAGAAGTATAGTGTTGGATACTCATATGCACACATGTGTGTGTGTGCGCGTGCGCACACACTCACACATGCACTCATGTATGTGTGCAAGAGAAAGACTTTTTGAATCCCCAAAGAAGTAGTTCTGGAATTCTCTGGATATTTATTGCTCCCTGCTGTGGAAGTAGAGATGGAGAGTTGGTAATCAGACCTGACCACAATGGTAACAAGATTGCTTTCTTTTAAAAGAAACATTTTATGAAAAATTGTAACATGGTTTTATGAAACTAAACACATTTCACTAAATAAACAACTACAGCATTAAAACCTGTTTTTCATTTTAATACTCTTACTTTTCTCTATTTTTTTCTGCCTTCCTGTCCCTGAACATTAAACTCACTATTTATCCAGAAAACCAGGACATCACCATTTGGCACCAATTTTTCCCAGTTTTTAATTTTTGTAATACATACTGGTATTTTACTGGGAAATTTTAAACAATTTAAAAACTGAAAACAAAGGATCTTGACTAGACAAAGTCAGATTTGTAACTAAATACAATTGCTATAGAACTATGTTACTACCCTAGATCAGTGTTTCTCGACCAGTGGTATGACTACCCTAAAGGGTACTCGAGAGAAGTCTGGGAGGTATGTCAACACAACTGAAATTTGAAGAAAACTGAATTTTTGTTTTAAATTTTGCAGTGCTTTATTATTTTTGTACTTTTTACACCCAAAAATTTCATCGCCTGCCCGGCTACAATTAAGTTGTATAAACAAATGTGTTGCAACGGAATAAAAAATTTTGTGTGTCTGAGAACTGTAGGTACTGGGGGTACTTTTTTTTTTTTTTTTTTTTTAAGGGTACTTTATAAAAAAAAAGGTTGACACACACTGCCCTAGATGATGTTCAAAAGGCAGAGAAGTTATCTGGCTTGTTTGTCTGTTTGTTTTAACCAGGAACAACAGTCAGATATTATGGTATTTGAGTGTCTTAAAAGTAAAAAGTAAAACAACTTAATGCTTTAAAAGCGAGACAGTATCATGGTGAAACTTGGAACAATATACAAGTGAGTGCCTTAAAAAGTTCCTCTCTCCTCACAACCAATCCTATCCTTCTTCATAAAAAAAAATTACATGACAACTAATTTTTTCAGGTATCTTAAAAGGGTGTCATAAGGAGGAGGGAGAAAACTTGTTCATCTTGGCCACTGAAGATAGAACAAGAAGCAATGGGCTTAAACTGCAGCAATGGAGGTTTAGGTTGGACATTGGGAAAAAGTTTCTGTCAGGGTAGTCAAATACTGGAATAAATTGCCCAGGGAGGTTGTGGAATCCCCATCTCTGTAGATATTTAAGAGTAGGTTAGATAAATGTCTCGAGGTCCCTTCGAGTCCTAGTATTCTATGATTTTATAACTAGTTAGATCTGTTTAATTTTTAGTTTAATTGCCTGGGGGCATGCAGAATATAGCTGAGTTCCTTGAAAAAGTATGCTGTCCCACAGGTGCAGTACACATTGAACTGACCACTAGGGATGCAAACGGGTAACCAGTTACATGGAGAATGGTCTGCTGCGGGCGAAGGGCTGCTCCAGCTCTGCATGGCTCGAGCTGGGAGCCAGCCCGAGCCTTGGGGCTGGAAGTCAGCGGAGACTGGGATCCAGGAGCTGGCAGAGCCAGCTCCAGTCACACTGCAGAGCTGGGAGTGTGAGCCCTATATCCTGGGGGGCTGGAGCCGTGAGATCCTGCTAGTCGGTTTACTGGTTAAGTGTTACATTAACCTAAATTTAACTGGTTCGTTAACTGATTAACTGGGATTTTGCATCCCTACAGATCACCATTATCTTCTGTACATAGTAAACATGTATCCACTAAAATAATATTTATACAGTATAATAGGTTCATGGAACTTTAACATAGGTATGATTAGCTAAAATCTTAATCCTGTAAACATTTACATACGTGCTTAATTATAAGCATGCAAGTAGCTTCACTGAAATCAATGGGACTATTTTGCTGCATACACTTAGGATAAGTGTCTGTAGCAACAGGGTACAGGTTGAACCTCCCTGGTCCTGCACCCTCAGGACGTGACCTGTCCTAATGAGGGGATTTGCTGGATCAGGGGAGGTCCCCTGTCACTGGCCTCCCAGGACACTGCCACTCCCTCCGACTGGCTCTGCTCCAGCCCTGTTGCTACAGGGCTTGGTCTTGGCTCCAGTCTGCTTCTGCCAGACAGGGTTTTCTGAAGACAGAGATCCTCAGCCACCACAGTCCTGCTTCTGTCCCGCCTGGCCAAGGCTTCCCAGAGACAGGGCTCTGCAGCTGGCTGGGACTCCCTGGGACAGGGCTCACCAGTCTCACTGCTGCCCCGCCTGGAAGGGCTCCCTGGGGACAGGGCTCACCGTTCCAATGGTAGGGCTCCCCACTGCTGGACTCCCGACTAGCTCGCATTCCTGGGTGCAGCAATATTTGCTCTCTGGTCCAGCAATATTTGGCCAGATCCTGCTGGACCACGGATGTTGCCAGATCAGAGAGTCCTGGATTTAGGAAGTTCAACCTGAATAAGAAATATTCTAGGGTCAAATTAAGATGCAATTTGTGCATCATTTACAGTTTTTCACTAACTCATTATCTTTTTAAAGATAAGGAGTAGGGAGGCTATTATTTAGAATATGCATCTATTAGAATGATTGATAGAGCTGCATTTTTTACAAATATGGCCTATGATTTATGTACAAATTTACACTCAATAAGCCAAATTTTAAGATAACTATGTTTCAGCCTTCTTTGCTCCTCCAGCTCTAGAGCTGCAAGTGAGGGGATGGGGGAAGCAGGCCAGACAGTTCCTCTGGCCCCAGGACTGCAGCAGAAAACTCAGGGGAAGAGTGTTCCTGAGGTCAGAAGAGCTGTCAGCCCCATGTACCACAGAAGCCAGAGGAGTTCTCAGCTCTGTGACTTGCCTTGAGGTGTCAATCATAGGCAACCTCCCCGCAGCAGTACTCTTTCCCTATAATGAACCCCTGGGTAGAACAACCAAATAGCTAGAATCCTTAAGGTTTCATTATAGCAAAGGAGTACTGTGTTTAGCAGGCTATATTTGTCATCAGTTATTCTATTGTCTACTTCACTATAAACTCATGTAAGTTTATACTTAAACTGCATTAGAAAGCAGTCATTACAGTAGTATCTTGGCCTTTTCATTTGTTCTATTTCAGATTGATTTTAAAATTAGGGATGTTAAAATGTGTTTAATGAAGTAAATGTGTAACCGCTGAAAATGTCAGTGGTTACATGGTTACAAGTGGGGAGGCAGTCAGCTCCTGCCTACCCGTAAGCGCTGCTGCCTCTGATGCAGTGGGAGGTGGAGAAGGGCTCAGTAGGAGCCACTGCGGATCGGAAGCCTGCATGTAATCATGTACACAGTTACATTTTCACATCCCTATTGAAAATCAGTCAAGTTTTCCTTTTATTCAAAATACAGTCTCAAATTTTCAACCCAATCGAGTCTACTTATCTTTTAATTAAATCAATCTGCTGTACTTTTATTCAAAAATAAGGATAGATCACTATACTAATCATGACACAAAAAGGAAACTAGGAAACAAAAATCAATTCAATCACATATCAATAACACAAAATATACATCACAAGTTCAAGTCTTCACTTTACATAGTATGCTTCAATAGGACAATTGATAGCTAAATACTGTATAAACTATTTTTGTGCATATTTAAAAAAATAAAACAAAACGAAGTGAACAGTTTTATTAAAAAAGTATTTTTACCTGTAAGGCCTCTTGTTTATTATAGAATTCATTATCATCTGGTGGTTTAATGAGGTAGCAATGGTTACAACATTTCTTGAGTTCCATCATGATGTTCAAAAAGCCTGAGGTACTGCCCTTTGAACCTTTACTGAGGGCTTTGTAATTCCTGGTTAAAATCCACCTATGACATAGAATATGCAGTGTAATTTTTAACCACATTGGAGGATGGAGGGGAGGGGGACGGGGACAGAGGGAAGGAGCAAAGAGGAGACAAAAGGTGGCAGGCAGCTATAAAAATCACACAGTAACTGCACTGAAGAAAAAAAAAAAAAGTTCCAGACATAAAACTTGCAAGTATCTCATAAAACAAACCGACTGAAAGGAAATGAATATGAGTTCCAATAAAATAAATCTTAAAAGCAGAGCCCATAAAATGAAATCCATTTAAGACAAAAGTCTCAGGGGTTAAACAAGGCCAGGATTTTACAAGTCTTTATTACATGCTAAAAAAATATCTGTTTAGAAGTTAGTATCATGAAAAGACTCAATAAAATAGGACAATCACACTTATACAGGAAGCAGGTAGTGGGTTTTTTGGTGTGTGTATTTCATACTTTCCTACTTACTTGTAATATTGCTTCTGCAATGCACTCATCTCCATTCTCAAAATCTGTTCAACCTTGGCAGGTAAAGATTTTTCTACATCTTTCTTAACCCTCCGTAACAGAAATGGCTCAAGTTCTTTGTGAAGACTTGCATAGCCAAATTCTCTCCCTTTACCATGCTCCTCTTCAAAATCTTCCCAGGAAGAAAACCTTAAGGTAACAAAAAATTTCAGTGGAATCAGGTTTTTCTGTTTCTCTGTAGCATTTGAAAAATGAAGGACTAAAACGCTCTTGAGAGGGAAATGGACTAAAAAATGACTAGTTAGTTTTGCCAAACTGAAAGCAGATGGGAGCAAAATTCAGAATATCCTCCATGGAGAGAGGCATGCTTCCTGCATTTGGCCCAACTGCTGGAAGCTTTCCTAGTGCCCAGACCGGGGCTTTGCACGGACAGCCAGCACTACATAACCTCCTCCACCGATACCCTGCCTATTCCCCACTCTTATGCTGCCCCTCCCTTAGGCCCCCACCAACTGCTGGCCAACTCCCTCCTCCTCTCTACCTCCCTCCTCCACAAGGCCTCTACTGCCTGCCACCTATGTCTCACCTCTCCTCATGAGACCCCTCCTCTTCTCCACACTCCCCCTAAGATCCTGCTGCACATAGTCTCTACCTCTTCCCCTCCTCCAACTTGAACACATACAAAATCTTTTTTGGGGGGGGGCGGAGGAAGAGGGGGAGGAGAAGAGAGAAGCATTTGCTCGCCTCAGGTATCCCTAACAGATGCTTGCTGCTTGCAAGGAGGAGGGGAATACCAAGAGGTGGGGCCATATTGAGAGGGATTCAAAGAAGAGGAGGGATGCAGTCAGGGGCTGGTTGTGGAGGCCTGGGAGAAAGGGCAGAGCAGAGAGTGAAAGAGAACAAGTGCAGTCAGGGCCACCACACCCCAGGTGTGGTGAAAGGCAGTGGTTGGTGGCTGCACAGCAAGAGAAGCTTAGCCTACTTTGGCCTATTATACCCAACACCTATGATATCCTCCTGTAGGGGATGCCAACATTTCAACATTTGTTTTAATCCTGAATTCAGATGAAAAAATGAAATTTCAAAGTTTTTTGTGGAAAGGAAATTTTGATCAGGAAATACAAACATTTCTTTTTGACGTATTTGATCAAGAAATGAAATATTTTGCTATTCTGGAAAACAGAATATTTATTTTGGTTTATTGAACTGACAGAAAATTCTTAATTTTGAATTAGTTCAATAACAAACTGCATTTGCTCATAGTAGTACATTGCTTCATGGGAACTATAGTACGAGAACTTGGGGGTTCTTGTATTCCCCTAGAGTTCAGGTCCACTTGCCCAAATTACATTTCCTATGTTTCATCAAGTCACATTTCTCTCATAATGCACCATATAGCTCAGAGGCAAATCCATAATGGGAGATGTAATTGCTCTGAGGAATCCAGTCAATGTTAAGAATGGGTGCCAGAACAAGTCCCTTTAAAAAACAATGCACTGTAAGGGAAGTAGTCTTGGCACAGTTGATTCAGATTCATTTTGACTACAAAGGTTTTGTTTTGAATCACTTCAACAAAAGATTGATTAATCCATTTTAGGTTAAGCTGATCCAAAATTTAATATTTCATTTAGATTTTCCTCAACAGAAAATCAAAAGTTTTCAGCAAAACCGAATTTCTCAGCAAAAAAAGTCTGAATTTGTAGGAGCTACATTTTCCAGGAGAAAACCAATTCCAATGGAAAACTCCCCACCAGCTCTGAAATGCAAATATATTAACAACATAGTGAAAATCAAATTACTGTTCAGACTGCTTGCATTTTTATGTAAATATAGTTGGAGAGGGGATTAGGCTATGATTTTCAGTAACATTTAGTTTAGTACAATGGACCATACAGTATCACTGGTTCTGATGTCAATATAGACTTCTGCATAGGAACCAATGACACTATATTTCCCTTTGTATTTTATGGTCATAAATAAGCTTTACTGGAGGACATGAGACACACAGGCCTTTGCTATGTAAATATAATTGACATTAACTGGTAACATTAGCAGCTGTCTCAAAGACAATGAATGAAAAGTTGCTGAGAATTAAGGGTATGTCTACACAACAAAGTTATTTCATAATAACAGCCGTTATTTCAAAATAACTTTACTAGTGTCTACACAGCCAAACCGCTATTTCGAAATTAATTCGAAATAGCGGCATGCTTATTTTGAATTTGGTAAACCTCATTCCACGAGGAATAACACCAAATTCGAAATAGCTATTTCAAAATAAGCGCCGTGTAGACACTTATATCGAAATAGGGGTCCTCCAGCCTTCCCAGGGTGCCCTGGTGGCCACTCCAGCCTCAACCAAGAACACTCTTCTCCCTCCCTGCTCCCCGGAGCCCTTAAAGGGGTTGAGTCTGGCCACAGTGCCTGTGCCAGCTCCAAGCCTGCCAGCCCAGAGCCAGCAGTCACTGCCCCTGACCCAGTGGACCCAAAACATGAGCCAACAAGCCACTGGCAGCCAGCCCTCCACCGCTCCCAAGGAGCAGTCTGCCAGCTGCCAGGAGCCTGCCAGGGCCCGGAGAAGGCGGGCGCCTTCCTGGTCCAGGGTGGAGATCATGGACCTTATTCAGGTTTGGGGGGGGGGGGGAAATGACCCCAACATCCATGATCTCTGCACTAGACGGAGGAATGTGGCCGTCTATGGCAGGATAGCTGCCAGCCTGGCCACCAAAGGCCACATGCGAACCCAGGAGCAGGTTTGCATGAAAATCGAGTTGGTCCGGCGAGACTCCCAACCCTGAGCTTCCCCTCCCCGTTCTTCCTCTTGATCCCCCCTGCCAGCTCCCACCTCCCAGGTTTCCCCCTCCTCTCTCCCATCGTCTCTTCTCCCCTCTCCCTTCCCCAGTCTCACCAGAGTTTCATTCCCCTCCCCCCAGTTTTGTTAAATAAAGAGAGTTTGTGTTCATGAAAATACATGTATTTTATTTGACATCAGGAAGGGGGATTAGGGAGGGGTAAGTGGAAGGACGTGAGGGAGGAATGAGGCACAAGCCCCCAGTGGGGCATACCAGGGAGGCTCTTAGTGCTCCTCAGGGTGGAAGCTCTCCCGCAGGGCATCCTGGATACTGACAGCCCCCCGATGGACCTCCCGGATGGCAGCCTGCAGAAAGTGCAGCCAGGCTCGCAGCAACGCAACCACGAGAAGCACCAGAGTGCCCAGGGGCAGCTCTGGCTCCATGTTGCAGAGTGCTGTGGTGTCCCAAGCAGGGAAAGCTGAGAACCGGCTGTCCAGGGGGTGTCCCTTTAAGCACAGGCCTCAGACAGCCTTAGGCAGCAGCTACACAAAGTAACTCCTGACCTGATGCCTTGCCAGGCCTGGTTCCAACCGGCCTTAAATGCGATTCAGCGTCCACTCAGTGTGGACGCGCTGTTTCAAAATTGCAAAAAGCTATTTCGAAATGCATTTTGTGTATAGACGCATTATTTTGAAATAACGCTGTAGTGTAGACACACCCTAACTGTGTAGAGATAATCCTCCAGAATAAGATGAGGTATACTGTCCGAATTGTAACCCACATTAAGAAATATGGTTTCCAGTATCAATACATTTAATTTTAATAGTTTTCTAAAAACAGAAAAGTTTTAAACTATTATCAAAGTTATCTACAAGAAGTGGCATGAAAAATAATCTGTTATCTGTTTAAATAGGCTATTTTAAAATATTTTTTCTTTGTGAAATTTTCTGTTTAAGAATTTTATATTAACAAGAGTGTGCAAAATCTTACTTACTTTTCTGGCATGATGAAGTGCAACAAAGACCAGAGCTCTTTGAGGGAATTTTGAAGAGGAGTTCCAGTGATAAGAAGACGATGGTTCGACTTAAAGTCTATTAACGTCTTATACAGAAGGGAATCATCATTTTTTAAACGATGAGCTTCATCCACTCCTATAAATGCCCAATTTAGACCGCCAAGGAAAGACTTAAAAAAAGAAAAGAAAATTATGTAAAGGAAGCTTAGAATAATGGAGACAATACAAAATTATTTTTCTACAATCAATATTCAAAACTTAAACTGACCACTAGTTTTGCCAGTCCCTTTTTACATGTCTAAGACAAAACTGAGTAACCAATGACTGGATATAATGTTCAATAACAAACCTTTAAATAAATGGTATATGGACACCAGTATGTTTTAATATTGAAGTATGTCTTTGAAGTTAGCTGAGATCAACAGTAGGAAAGGAGTTCTTAATTATATAATTAGCTGAAATGTGAGCTATTTCAACAAAACTCAAGCCTCAAGAGGTCATTACACTCCATTAGCTTTCCTCTGGTTCTGCAATAATTCAGAGGAATGCTATCACACATGAGGTAGTACAAGTTGAACCTCTCTAGTCCAGCACCCTCAGGACCTGATTTGTGCGAAACCAGAGAATTTACCAAACCACAGGAGGTCAGTATTGCCTAGCAGCATTACCAAGACTTTCACTGCACACTGTGCTCTTAAATGACATTTAGGGGCAAATTACAGCTAGGTAACAGCACAGAAATCGAACAGCCAGCACTGGTAACTGTAAAGAAACTTTATGGGGCCACAGGAAACTTAGCCACGCCCATGATAAGTAGACATCCGGCTAATTAAAACTATGCCGGACCATGGATGTTGCCGGACCACGAGAGGTTCAACCTGTACAAGGTTCGTTACAAAAAGAAATCATCATGGTCCTCTTCTTCCCAGAATATATAAAACAGATAACAATGGGGGGAGGGAGGGAGAGAACATCACTTGTGCTAGGAATAGGAAGAATAAGAGAAAACACTGTGAGTTAACCACAAAATAATTGTGGCATGATGTTCTGACATGCCATTGTGATGTTTGTATTGATAATTAAGGACTAAGACTTTTTTTTTGTTTAAAGCTCAATTCTGAAGTTCTAAGCACTCTGAATTCCACTCAGTTATTTGGAGTGCCTAGAAACTGATATATGAAAACACTGCACTAGTGTACATCATCATTACACACTGACCAAAGACTGCCATTGAATTATAGGATATTGTGCCATATCCATTGCTCTCCGATGCCACTCCTCAAGATTCAGTACCAAAACTGAAAGAGCAGCAACAGATAGCAGTAGCACTAATAGCTTGGAGAAACAAATCTTAATATCTCACAAAAATTTAAAGAAAAACAGCCAACTTGCCAAAGAAAATCTATCCTACTTATAAAATAAAGTGTGTACATTACCAGGAACCAAAATAAATGGAATGGCATGGACAACTCTATGTTGTGGTACAAGATAAATCAGGGGTGGGGAACCTCAGACCTGGGGGCTGGATGCGGCCCCGACTTGCCTGGATCCGGCCTCTGAGCCTCAGGACTTCCTCCACCGAATTGGGAAACCCGAGCTGGTGCTTCAGCCACCCCTGCTGCCACACCATGGGCACTGGAGCACACAAAATCTACTAGCGTGAGCTCCCCGAGGCTTTTGTGTGTGAGGGAAGTGTAGGGAGGGTCTTTTTCCTTCTCAGTCAGGGGCCAAATCAGTGAGGGTTTGTTTTATTTTTTTGCTTCTCACTTGTGTGTGGTCCCCGACTGATTTTTTCTGTAGATCAGTGACCCCCAACCCAAAAAAGGTTCCCTACCCGGAGATAAATGATGATCTCTATTAATGGAAAACAATAAAAATTATGACTTACCTTATCCTTTAGCAAAATTTCATAAGTTGTCAAAAGGATATTAAATTTTAACCTCTTAGTCTGTGGATGCATCCATTCATGAGTTCGTATCTACGAAGAAAGATTGTAAATTTGTCAGAAACTAAAGAGAGAAAGTTGGGATGATCATTTTAAACCTGATTAGCTTCAAATGCTATAAAAGTATGAATGTTAAATAATATACAATAATCGGATTACAGTAATTACTCGTTTAACACATGCCTGCTTAACATGTTTTCACAATAGCACTTTTTTTTTTTTTGAGGGAATGTTTTTCGAATAACACAACCATCCCCGAAATAACACGAAAATAACCAAGTGGCGGATTACTTCGCGTGGCGGTATAAGTTGGTGAAAACAGTGGTAATACGCATGAGTGGATGAATACATGTGGTCACAGCACTCCTCCACTCACTCATGTGTTTATCTTTGTGTTGTAACAAACCGCAGCAACTTGTGTTGCTAGATAACTAATGTTGACATTGATGACCCAGCACCAACAAAAAATTGACTTTGCCACCACTACCTGAAACGCAACCCCCACCTTTTCCATTATTTTTAATGGGAAAATTAACCCCGCATAGCACATTTTCGCTTAGCATGAACATTTTCAGAAACATTTTCGCTTAGCATGAACATCTATTGTTTAAATGAGGAATTACTGTATTTAAAAAAGCACAAAATAGAAACAAACACTTTTAGGAAAGAATTAGACTTAGAAGCAGTAAATATATATATAACAAACATTCAAAAGTAATTTGTTAGGCATACGGGCAATGTCATAAAATGATTAAAGAAAAACAGGACAGTAATTTGCTCCTAAAAAGTAGCATTTGAAGGAGGAAGCTGAAGAAAGAGTTGGTCAACTATTTTCCATTTTCAAGTACATGACAGCTTTGATCTATAAAAACATTTTAGATACATTTACAATGTATTGCAAAATAAGAACCTAGATAAGCTTTAATGTCATTTTTGGCCATCATTTATATTCCTCATACAAACAATCAGTAACTAACTTATAAAACCTTTTCCCTGTAACGATGCAAATCTATTCTAGTAATAGAAAAAATATTTAAAAGTTATTGTATGTTCACTGTGGATCATCAATTTGTGTTCTAATACAATTTTGTAGCTATATAATACTTGGCTATTTCATTGTTACTTTAGTAAAATAAAAGCTGGCTAAAGCCTCCTAAAGCTCAAGGAGAAAAAGTAACAGGTGATATTTGGACAGTGCTTCCTTATAGAATATTCCAAGAATTTTTGGGGAGATGAAGACACGAACATGAAAAATTAAAGGTTTTGAGGGTGAACCGGAGGCAAAAAACAGTACTCTTCCAAACTCTGGCCACAAATGAAGCTCAACAATTCTGCAACCCCATTCACATCAGATCTTATGTAACTGCTATGACCAGCAATGAAATAATCAACTGTGAAATATACTTAGCAATCCCTTGATGTGAACAGGGAAGTTTGCACATCTTTAAATTGTTTCATGGCATCTGCAAACCTGAACAGATGACACACTATCAGCTTAGATTCTGTTCATAATTTAAAAATGTATCTTCTCAATCACGAAGTGAGAGAAAATTTCTTTGTAAATTGAACCTTAGATTTTTTAAAACAAGCTCCCTGACTGTGATAAGCAGCATTGAGAAAGAAATGAAAGAGCATATATAATGAATTATTTAATACCAATCAGTTTACATCACACTTGCACATTAAATATTGTATTTCAGGCAAATATATGCTTTCTAATCTGCAACCAAACACATAAAAGATGAATAGTAGGCAAATATTTGAAAGAACTCTTTTTAGCACTGTGTTTTTCATTACTGTTCGAACGTACTCACCATGTTTCTACTATTGATATCTCCTAAATAAACCACAGCATTCATCTGAGAAGCCCATGTCTGAATTTCTCTTTGCCAAGATGTCAAAGTAGAAAGTGGCACTACCAGCAAGAAAGGCCCATATAACTGATGTTCATGAAACAGGTAGTTCAGAAAAGAAATAGTCTGTATTGTTTTACCCAGACCCATTTCATCTGCAAGAATACAACTGTTCCCTCTGTAAAATGAAAGAAGAATAAAAACGTTTATATAGTACAGGGTGGACAACCCGTTAGAGACGAAGAGCCAAAACAGCAGTGGATAGAGTGCGAAGAGCCACGTACCGGGGGAGAAGGGAGTTGTTGGGGGAGTGCAGGAGTTTGGGCTGGGGTGCATGAGGGGCTCAGGACAGGGAGGCTGGGAGCATGGATGGGCTCAGTACACAGATTTGCAGTGTGTGGATGGTGCAGGAGTGTTGTGGCAGAAGACTGGAGATGTGGAAGTGCAGGAGTTTGGGGGATGAGAAAGGCTCAGGACAGGGGGTTCCAGTGTATGAGAGGCTCAGGTGTGGAGTCTGGGGGAGTGCAGGAGTGTTATGATGCTGCGGCCAGATGGGGCTTGGCCCCAATTGGCCAGGCTTCATTTTTAAATAAAATATGCCAAACACAAAATGCTTCAGCATTGTCTTTATTTATGAGAGGGGCGGGGAACCTGTTTTGAGTCAGGAGTCACTGACCCACAGAAAAGTCAGTCAGGGCCACACAAGTGAGATGCAAAAAACCAACCCCTCCAAAACCCCCCAAGCCTCACTAATGTTGCCCCAACTCTGCTGGTGGGGGCAGGGGACAGGGTGCGGGGACAGGGTGCCAGTGGGTGCTGGGGCAGGGAGCAAATGGGTGCCAGGGAGTACTGGGGCAGGGTACTTGTGGGGGTGTGGGGAGGGGACAGGGACCAGTACCAGGGGATCCTGCAGCTGCGCAACAAGGCCCAGGAAGTGCGCGGGCTGCTCCCCCGTCCCCCAAACAGTGGCGTGGTACTTGAAATGCTGGTCCGTTCAATGCCTGATGCCTTCCTGCACGGGGGGAGGGAGGGGGAGTCCCGGACCGCGCCAGCAACAAATGCTCGGGCAGCGTGCGCCTTGCCCCTCCGCTCCCCACAGCAGCATGCGCTGATGGAGCAGCTGGAGCCAGCACGCTGGAGACTTCATTTTCCCCTGCTGCCTTCCTTTCATTCTCCCCTGCTGCCTTCCTGCATGCGGGGGGAGGGGGGAAGTCCTGGACCACGCCAGCTCCAACTACTCAGGCACGCGTGCTGCCGTGGGACTATCCAGGACTCCCCTTCCCTCCCTCCCCGCACGGGGGAAGGCAACAGGGGAATGAAGTCCCCAGCGCGCCGGCTCCAGCTGCTCAAGCAGTGCGTGCCTTGCTCCTCCACTCCCCACTGCAGCGCGTGCCGTCCGAGCAGCTGGAGCTGGCACTCTGGGGACTTTATTCTCCTGCTGCCTTCCCGCATGGGGGGAAGGGAGAGTCCTGGACCACGCCAGCCCCAAACGCTCAGGCAGCAAGCGCCTTGCTCCTCCACACCCCATGGCGTCACACGCCACTGGAGCAGCCGGAGCCAGCGTGGTCCCAGACCCTCACCCCCTCCCCCACATGCAGGAAGGCAGCAGGGGAACAAAGTCCACAGTGCGCGATGGACCGGCGTTTTAGGTACCGCGCCGGCTGTTGGGAGGGGTGGGGGAGAGCAGCCCATGCACTTCCAGGACCTGGCACGCAGCTGCAGAATTCCCTCCCACCCCACAGGAAACCCGCGCTTCCTCCGTTGTCCCTGGAGGTAGTATAAGCGCGGCGTTCATCTTGGCGGCAGCGCCAGTGAGCACAGGGGAGCCAGAGGCCGTTTGGGGGGTGGGGGGGCGCGCGCGCAAGGGTGGCTTCGTGAGTCGTACTTGGGGGGGGAGGAGGGAGGGAGGGAGAGCCTCATGTGGCTCGTGAGCCACGGGCTGCCCACCTCTGATATAGTATCATACTGCTAATCACCAAGATAAAAAATTAGATTCTTTTAAGCATTTGTTAACAGAAATTCAATGATATTTTGCATGATTTCTCAAATTAACTCACAGATTATTAGGACCATTGCTCACAACTGTATATTCAGCAATAAAACAAACAATGTTTTCATGCAATCAATTCAGAAAAAAATGGTAAACTGTTTTGTAGTGTTTGTTCTCTGAGACAGGTTGAACATGTCCATTCCACTATAGGTGTCTGTGTGCTCCAGTGCACAATTGTCAGAATTTTTCCTTTAGTGGCACCCAACAGGGCAGCACAAGTGTCCTCTGCTGCTTCATGCACAGGCATAAAGGACCATGCCACCCAAAACCGACCGAACTCCCTCTTACTGAATGATTCCAACAGAGATGGGAAAAAGGTCAAATCATGGAATGGACATGTGCAACATACCTTGAAGAGTAACAGTTATGGAAAAGTGAGCATTCATTTTTCCTTTGAGTGATTGCACATGTCTATTTCATGTAGGTGACTACCAAGCAGGCCCAAGGAGGTGATTTCAGAGTCTATTCGAACTGGGACTGGAGACCCACTCATCCAAATTTAGCATCATCTCTAGATTTACAGAGAGATAGATAGCAAGAGGCAAACAGGTTACATGATGATCAGGTTACCACTCTGCAAATGTCGAACATGGGCACACTAGCCAGAAAAGCCAGAGATTTCTCGGGACCTAGTTGAATGAACCACCACACTATCTGGTGGCTTCACATTAACGAACTGTTTGGACATAAGAATGCCCTTCATTTAGTCCACAACAGTAGGGAAGAACCTTAAGGGAGCAGATCTGACGGGTTTAGTCCACTGCTGTTAAAATGCTAAAGCTCTTCTATTATTGAGACAGATAAGACTCCTAAATTGTCAGTGACAGCAGCACCGAGAGGTTCAACAACTCTCTCTCAGCTTCAAATGTCTCCGGGGTTCTGGGAAAGCACTCTTCAGTACTGAGGAGTAAGGTGATCCCAATGATCATGCTTAGAGAGCCCATCTCAACAGTCCCATACTGGGTTCTTCAGTCAATGAATTCCCCTGATTCGAGTCCTTAGCACCCTCCCGAGTCCTTAGATGACCTCAACCTCTTTGCTTACTTTGAAGATTCTGGTATTATGTCCAATTTATAGTGCCTTTTCTTTAGTAATAGTAATTGTATTCTAACTCTCAGGGTTGGTAATGCCGGAGGTGAACCACTGACTAATGCTGAGCTGTCTAGTACCTGGATTCAGATAGATGGTTGATACGGAAATCACAGCACCAATTCCAGCAGTGGATTTCAATCTAGTTGCCGGTTGTTTTTGGAGTGGGGCTTAAAGCCTTTATAATCACCACATTTGTCACTCAAATGAGCCTTTCCAAGTGCTTAAGACAGCTGGGATCAGGGTCACTGTTAGATACTGCCCTATCACAACAGTGGCAAAGCTTGAAATCCAGAGAGCACAACATATCTCTGGTACCAGGGCCAGTATCCAGTCAGAGTGCCGGATCCATACAAACTCACTTTAAAAAAAATTACTTCTTATTCTAATAACTATACTAACAAACCAGAACTACAATAGATACTATTAACATATCTGACTTCAGACTTGAAGAAGGAAAAGGATTTCCAATAACTATCCTGGGCAGTGGGAAGTAACTGAAGGAGATGGGTGGGGGATCAAGGACAGTTCATTTCTTTATGCCTGAACATGATGCACAAAATATCAGAGGGCACTGGTGCTGCCCCAATGGGTACCACTAAGGAAAAGCCCTCTGTCCATGTGCACCAGAGCACATAGACACCTACATTGGAATGGACACAGCATCATTTCAAAAGAATCTTAATTATTGTCACTGCTACAATTTGAAAATTCTTCATTAATCAAATGGTAAAGAGGGACAATGTAAATTTTGTTCTAAATAAAGCTGCTAATGGCTCTTTTGCATGAATTTTAAAAATAACATTCAATGTGTGATATTTGAGGATAATTTCGTTTATTTTCTATTTCATCTACAAGCATTTGAGGGAAAAAGGAAACCAATGGAGAAGTCTCGCTTGTACAAATCAACTGTGCGCTAAGTTTATGTATTTGCAGGTAGAAGCAATCCTTCTCAAATCTGGACTTTACAATTTACTACTCCAATGACAAAATAATCTATTCTACCAGTTTTACGAATTTCTACCATTTACAAGTAATAAAATAACAACATCAGACTTTCAGATTGTACTTACTTGCACCAGGAGTGAGCAAGCCAGTTTAGTCCATTTAGCTGGTAGTCTCTTAACTCTAAACCCTCATGACCACCAATATATGATGGTTGCTTCTTCAGTGCAACAAATCTCGGCCTCTGTTTTAAAACCTATCAAAGTGAAAACGAACATTAGCCCTACTTCTGAATGTTTTCAGATTCTAAACAATTTTACTGATGTTGCAACAAAAACAAAAAATGGAAAAAATTTAAATTACTAGATTAACTTCTAAAAGTTAACATAATTCCACCTTTGAATGAAAATAACTACAATGGGGACATTTACCTACTATGAACTAATAAGTTATACACCTTAACAGCTAACCTAAGCAATTTTGATAATTGTCCTGTATTCTGAAAAACTTTATATAACAACCATAATCCTGAGAACAATACAACCCAATACAAATATTTTTATTGTCTCAATTCTCAGGCATCTATGAAATTATCTTAAATCTCACTTACCTTGCAATCCTTAAAAGGAGTAGTCTTGGATTGATTTCTGCTAAAATACTCATCAATGCACGACTGAAATTTTTTGGCAATGAGAGCACCATCTTCCCAGCTGCACTCTGAGTAAGGGAGACCTTGCCACTTGCAATAATAATCTGGATAACCTGCAGCTGACTTCTGATTTGAATGAGCTGTAGAATACATTTGAGATAAATAACATAATTTTTACTTTAATGATGAAGTATTTCATTTCTGTGACACAAACAAGTGACAGAGTGCTCAGAATTAAAGAACGCACAATTAACCTGCATCCTAATTTATGTGCATATTATTTTACTTTCAATCTAAAATAGCTAAGAATTCCAATAAATGCATTATCCACAAACATAAAGTGTGGAGAATTGGTTTGAATTAAACAAGATGAAATTCAGTAAGGTAAGTTCAAAGTACCTCATTTAGGAATTAAAAATCAAATGGACAACCACAAAATGGGGAATAACTGTCTAGATGGTACTGTTATTGACATGGACGAGGTAGGGGTGGGGGTCTTAGTGAATCACAAATTGAATACAGGTCAACAATACGATGGAATTGCAAAAAGGCTAATATTCTGGGATGTATTAACAGGAATGTCAGATAGACGACATGGGCAATAATTGTTTCAGACTATCAGCGAGGCCTCAGCTTGAGTACTTTCTCCAATTCTGGCTTCCATACTTAAGGAAAGATGGGGACACATTGGAAAGAGTAAAGAGAAAAGCAACAAAAATTATAAAAAGATTTAGAAAACCTAACTCAGGAGGAAAGGCCAAAACAACAAGGCATACTCAATGTTGAGAAAAAAAGAATGTGGAGAGACTTGATTTAAAGCCTTATAAGGGCCTATAAGTTTTTACATACATTATAGGTGGTTATAAAAAGAACAGTAATTAGTTGTTCTCTGTGTTCACTGAAGGTAAAATAAGAAGTAATGGGCTTAATCCACATTAAGGAGGGTTTAGGGTAGATATTATGAAAAACATATTAACTACATGGATAATAAAGCTCTGGAATATGCTTCCAAGGGGAGCTGTGGAATCGCCATCATACAGGTTGGACTAACACTTGGGACAGTCTAGGTTTACTTGGTCCTACCACAGCACAGTGGATGGACTTGATGACTTCTTGAAGTCCCTATGAATCCTACATTTTTAAGAGTCCATAAAAATAGAAACAATGACAGTATATTGTCCATATTGTTATTTCCAGTCTCCAAATTGTCACTTACCAATTATTCTCTCCACTATTTGATATTGTTTATGCAGATCATCAGTAAGTTCTTGCTGGCAGTTATAATACTCCACATCTTCTGGAGAAGCATTTTTCAGCCTGGAACAGAAATTATGTACTCATCACACTGTTTCACTCTAAAATTAAGACAAGTTGACAAACCTAAAGCACCCAATGAAAATTGCAGGAAAAGCTTCCTTGAGAAAGGAACTAAGGGAATCTCAATGGAGAAAAAAACACCTGCTACATAAATTCCTCATCTGAATTAGGTGCTCTTCTGCTGGGCAGCTGAGGAAATTTACTGAGAGACTGTACTAATGGCAGCTAAACCTGATAAAAATAATTAATATAGGTATAATACAGAATGTTCATTCCCAACACTTCTTACTTCATAAGACACTTTCTTCACTTAATGAGAATACAAAAAAGATTAAGTTTACAGAAATCCATTTCAACCATTCCTAAAAGTAAATGGACAAGAACCACCACTTTTCATATATGACACTGAATAACTCACTGGAAACAAGAGAGCATCAAAAGAGGGCAGTGGAAGATAAGGATTTTCTCCAACATTTCATTCAGGACTTTGAACAACTAGGGATGTTAAAATATGTGTAATTGTGTAATCATGTAACTTCTGAAAAGTTCAGCAGTTACATGGTTACACGTGAGGCGGCAGCCAGCTTCCTGGGAGCCAGTGCACACTGGGAGGCAGCGAGTTCCAGCTCCCACCTGCCACCCCAGTCCCAGGGAACCAGCTGCTGGCCTGCGCTGCTGGCTCCCTCCACGAGCCAGACTGGAAGCTGCATGTAACTGTTAGGGTAACTGATAAGCACAAGCTTTAAATGGTTATACTCTTATGTCCCTACTAACACCACAGATAGAGTGTACTTTTTGATCCCAGACAATGGACAGAAAAATGAGACAGCAGAACTGGAAAGCCTAACAAAGTGAATGGAATTTAGGCAAATTTCTCAGACAAAAGATTTAAGTGGAGAATGTACAGAACAGTTCTGCTTAAAGTACAATGATCAAGAAAAGCAAATGGCAGGCCATCATTTATACTACGTGTATTATAAACATTTAAGAAAAATAATTTCCAAGAAGATGTAGCTGTTTATTAAAGACATAATCCCACAATATGCTGCACATAACCATTCACTCAATGGAATGAAGTTGAGGATGCTGTATACCTCTTAGAACCTTAAAATGTTCAAGTGATTTTAACAATAAAAAAAAACATGTGTTATTCTCTTTCTGAACATACACTATGAAAACATTCTCATATGGAGATCAATCCCATTACACTTGCTGGTAAAAAAAAAATAAATCTGAATTATAATAGACGGCAATAGATAACACTCACCATCGTTTTGTTTCCTGATCCTTTTTCTTGTAGTTGTCCAGTTTCTTCATTCCTTTAACATTCTGCTGTTTCAAAGTTTCTTCAGTCTCCCATGTGTTATGGATATGGGACCAGCCTTTCCACTTAATCAGATACTGTATTTCTCCAGGCTCCTTTGATTTATCAAATCCTGTGTTTGGATCACCATCTGCCTCAACTGCATAGATGGTGGTGGTAGCACCAGTGGCTGAGAGCAAATCACAATATAAATTGTAATGGAATATATGTACCAGTGAATCACCTAACAATGAATGTGATATTAATATAATTCAACTGGTAATTTTTTATAATATGAGCATTTATCAACACATGGCTAACTACTTTTGTTATTCTCTTCTACTTAGTGTTACTTACATAAATTATTCTGTAAAAGCATATGCCAGTCAATAAGAGTTTCAAAAATTTGATTTAATAAGACAATTTGACCAATAAAACTGTGCATCTGAATTAACTGAAGGTGAAAGAAGATGATGAAAGAAGGGGCAGACATCTACCTTACAAATACCTAAATGAAACTGATAGAAGAGAATGAACAAGCCTGTCAGGACATCTCACGTCAAAGAATACCATCCCATCACTCAAAGGGCTTTTCTGGGGGCATTAGTTGTAAGAGGGAGCAATTTCCATAACCAATTTATTGTGAGCTATCACAATTCCAGCAAAACCACTCTCCTAGATATTCTGGGATATTCATGGTCAAATTCTACCAATGCCCACTTATCTATCCTGACTTTTTGTTGTACAACTACAATGCAATCAAATGTGTGTGATTGTAGCTCAGATAAAAACAGCCATGTTAACTCTATCTAGCAAACAAGGCTAAAAAGTGCAGTGAAGATGTGATGTGAGCTTCAGCGTGGGCTGTACATGCCAGCACAGGATCTGGGTACATACTTGCAATGATCACACAACCATTTACACACAACTTACTCTGAGAAATATAAATCACGTTGTAGTTCTCTACCGTAAGAATCTCCACCAGCATAGCATCAGAGTGGTCAGAAATTGGTGGCATGATAGTCCTACTGCCACCAATAACATACCACTGATCACTGATTAAGGATCCTATCTAGTCAACTTTCTGCTTTCTACTAAATAGGGGTTACATTTATAGGAAGCTATTCAGTTGTCCATACAGAGCAGCACTGAGATTTATTTGCATGACACTGAACTAGCTTCCACTTAAAGTCCTTCTTCAGCAGCTGTCCTCTAATTCTGTTCCCATTACTTGACCATGGAAGCTTCCCAATATTCTTCAAGGCTTATTTAAAAGGCACTATCCATTTTAAAATGCTTTCTGTTTGAAGCTTTTAACCTAACATTGTTATATGTAAAACCTAAAGTTGCTCATAACTGAAAACACAGAAAATTCCACTTGTATACTCTATGCATTTATCATATTATGTGTCACTGTTTCTCCTATATAGTCCATCTGGTGATTTCTCACACACCAATAGAGGGGGATAAAGTTTTTTAAAAGTAAAAAGTATTATTGTTAAAAAACAAACATTGACAATGGGATTCAGGGACATGACTTCAATAAGCAAAGGATTTCACCTCTAATGCAAGTACAGTTTTCACCAGTGCAGCAAAACCTGCACCCAGGTAAGATGGACCAATGCAGCTAGACAGGTAGATGGCACTCCTGAGAAGACAAAGCCCAATTTTCTGGAAGTTTCATAGTTTGGGATATCAAGGCTACAGACTTTCACCAGCAGAGCTATGTTACAGAGGTGTGGTTTGTGACCAATATAGCTGTGCTGGCAAAAGCCCCTAGATCAGACACAGTTATACCAGCAAAACCGAATGTATTTTGCTTTAAAATTGTGGGGCTGAAGGACTAGAATAATCAATGCTTGCAATAGCAGAGTGCTAGCAAAGCACTTCTAGCATAGATTTGGGCAAAACCAAGGCTGTGCAGATCTCCACAGAATATACTCTGCAGAGGATAAAATGCCCTAAAATGAACCTTTTCTAATTTAGTTTTATTATTTCCAAACATACTTGATAAGCAAAGTAGTTCACTGATAATAGTTTCACTTTAACAGAAACAGACATTAACTGTGAGGCTATCAAAATTTGCCTCTCTGATAATTAGGATTTTACATCCCTAGTAATCAGTTAACCTGGTAAGCACTAGGTTAACCTAACGTTTAACCAGTTAACTGATTAAGTAGGGATCCAGTCTTGGAGCTGGGGCTGCCGCTGCCGCCATGGACAGCAGACTCCCAGCTCTGCTCCCAAGGCTGCTGTCAATGCCTGCAACAGGACACTCCCAGTCCCAGGGCCAGGCGGGTTTTTGCTGCCAGCAGCGGCAGGATGCTCCCAGCCTGAGGCTGGAGCTTCTGATGGCTCCTGGCATCACTGGGGCAGCCCTCCGCCCACAGCAGGCCATGGGTCAGGGGGCTACTCCTACGCACTGGTTAATCGGTACCCGGTAAGTATCACCCAGGAAGGGTGATATATATGTACAGGTATATTAGTAATTTAAATAATTTATAAAAGAGTACACATTACAATTTGAGGAGACAGCAGCAGAGGTGAATTTCTGGTGTTGATCAAGGTTAATCACTACATACATGCACTTGTGTATTCCCTTTCCAAACAGCCCATCAAATCTAATAAGATCTTATGAAGTTATGAAACTGAATTTTTCCAAATCCTTAATGTTCTACCACCAAGGAGAAATAAGTCATAATGTGCTTTAAATAGAATGTACATTTAAAATTATTTCGGGGGGAAGAGGAGAAAGTTACATGCACACTATATACTTTTGAAATGTAAAAATGTTTTTGCTTAATTACAACAAAAGTCCTAAAAATAATTTTAAACTATTATTAAAGGCTCAATCTGGACAGAGCCAAACAGCTGTTTTAATTATGGCTGTGGGATAGGGCATAAATATTAAACTCTATATACTACCCTCATAATCCACATGAAATTTCCATTAATAAAAAAGGAAAGTTTGCACAGATATACAGTTGAAAATATGTATTTTATTTAACTAAACTTTTATTAAAGTTTTAGATTTATCTATTATCTTATTGCCACATTCAGCATCACTTAGGTAAAGTATGCTTACCCCCAGGACCATCATTCTTTGTACCCTTCCCTGCTGATCCTCTCTCCCCCTTTTTTTCTCTCTATGGCCATATCTACACTATGAAGAAGTGTTTATTTTAGCATGTGTTAACTAATACATGGTAAAATCCTAATAAAGACAAGGTAAGTTGTGGTTTTAAAATGTTAGCTGGTTGAGGATAATGCTAGGATTGAGTCTAGGGTTTTCTTTGACAATTAACACCCATGAAAAAGTACATTTCTTCTTAGCTAAGACAACATCTGTATTTCTTTCCCTAAAGAAACTGGGGCTGAATTAAGAAAGGGTCTTTAGAGGCAAAAGCCTGGGTGCCCCTTAGCCTGGGGCCCTGGGCTGCAGCCACAATAGCCCCAAGACAGCCCTTTCTTGGTGGAGGGAGGGACGGCTCTGCTTTCATTCCTCCTCCTGCTCCCACCTCCTCCAGCCCCGGGCTGCAGCCGTGTCCTTTAAGCGCTGGGAAACTCTATCCCTCTGCTGTCCTCGCCTAGAGGCTCCACCTCCACAGCTTCCATTAGCCAGGAATCACAGCCAAGGGAAGCTCTGTGTGTGTGTGTGGTGGGGGGGGGGTACATTCTGGTGAATATGGGGCTGCACAGATCACAAAGAGCCACCTATCCCCCCGCAAACAGAAGCTGCCCTAAGTAAGCACCCTGCAACCCCAACGTCCTCTCTAGCCCTGAGCCCCTCTCACAGCCCAACTCCCTCCCAAACCCTGCACTGCAACCTCCAACCCTTAACCCACTCCTGCACCTAACTTGCCTGCACCCTGTAGCATTTTGAGAATCTAGGTAAAAAAATACCTCCTTTTCGTCCAATACGACTATCCATAAACTTTTCTATTGTTTCAAATTCATCTTCTTCAGGTTGTGGGACATCCTCTCCACAGACTTCCAATAAGTCATCTGAATCAGTCTTTGTTTCTTCAGCTTCTTTGTAACTAACATTGACTGTTGCCTGGCGACGAGACCCTCTTTTATCATAATCATCATCTTCATCCGATGAATCAAGTTGCCTCTTTTTCTGTCCTGCATTCTTCTTCCCGCTTTTTGGCTTAATTCTTAAAAAAAAACAAGAGTTGACAAAACAAAGATGTTTTCAATACAGAAATACTCACAAATGTTCTGCCGTTTCTTACAGAGTATTAATATTTGACAGTGATTGTTCAACTCAACTATATTGCACTCAATTAAATAATACAAGGAAACACACTCACTATGACTTACTGCTGTGATTACATCTTTTGTAACTTCAAAAAACAACTTCCACTCTAGGGATACAGAATTCTACAAATAAACAGTTACATTTTGATTTTAGCTTAGGGAGAAAGAGAAGACATTCCGATTCTCATCAGAAATCTTACCATAAAGTATCTTCAATTCCATAATTCTTACCTGATTGGAGGTTTCCTGCTTTTCACTTTATTTTTTGGCTCATAGTCAGATTCACTCTCTTCACAACTGCTTTTCTCTCTATCTTCCTCTGATTCAGAATCTGAACCAGTCCCAGAGACAGATCCTGATCCTGACATTTGCCAGTCTTCACTGCATATAATGAAAGGCAGAAATGTTAAGAATTAGAATATTCAGCATTACAGTGAGCCATATACACAAACACTGGAAACCAGAATAATCCTTCTGTGGCCCCCACCCAACCGAACCTGGACCTACCCCATCTGGGGAACATGCATCCCTCCCCCAGCTGTGGACATGGAGAAGAGTTTCTCACCTGACTCCAAGCTGCTGCAGTGAGAGAGGGCTAGGTTAGTCCTCCCTTCCCAGAGCAGCCTGCATAATGAGCCCTTCATCCATGTCACATATGTTTTCAATTTATTTTCCAAAAAACAAAAATTAATTGAGTTAAAGACCTGAGCAACGCCAGGTAAATCTTCTAGTATATCGATAATGTTCAGGATAGGCAGCTATTCAGCAGGAAAAGTGTGTTACAACTAAAACGTGTCAGAGTAGATTCTATAAAGCATTGCTGGAGGTGCTTTTGAATAGACACGATCAATTCAAGCGTACCTGATACAGGGTATTTTACTAACCGGGAATGTGAAGTCCTGTTTTACATAAATTGCATATGAACATCTATATTAGAAAATATCCCAACAGTCTAGTCAAAATTGAAAAGCAACAAAATCATGTCCAAAAAACAACCCGAAGTCCAAATAGAACTGAAATACTTTTATATATTAGATTAAATATACATAAATACTAAAATACACAAGTACAAAGGAAACTTTTATGTAGTATTCTTATATGTAAAATATCCTACTCTTTATGTTTTTTCCTCTTGTTCTCACTGCATGATTCATCCACAGTGTCTTCGCTACTAGAAGAATCCTGCCACGAAAGTGAAGAATGTACAGAATTTGTTATCAAATATGAAAAGAGCAATACAATTGTTAGCAATCTGGGCTTCTATTCTTGAACTAGCATACATTTATTTTCATGTTTGATTCTCTGTCTCTTTCAGTACACAACAATGCACTGAATATGAAAAGGGTTTCCAAATTTCAGTATTCAAAATCTATCACAATTGTTTGTCCATGTATATGGCTCTACTAGAATATCTTTTTAAAAATTACTGTGCCTGCATGCAGTATATTTTAAAAACTGTCATAAGCTAGTTACACTCAGGCCCTAGAACAGTTTAAAATGTTTATTAAGAATGACAAAAAAAAAAAATCTTACCTACCTTTCATAATTGTTGTTCTTCAAGATGTGTTGCTCATGTCCATTGCATTCTACGTTTGTGTGCAACGATAGGCACAGTTGTGGATTTTTTGCTTTAGCAGTATCCATAGGGTTGGCAGTGATGTCCTCTTGAGTGAGACACTCATGTACTAGTATAAGACACTGCTGACCCTACACCCTCTCTGTTCTTCTTGCCGGCAACTTTGACAGAGGGGCAATGAGGATGGGTAATGAAATGGACATGAGCAAAACCATCTTGAAGACCAACAGTTACAAAAGACAGTTAACTGTTTTTTCTTCAAGTGCTTGCTTGTATTGATTCCACTCTAGGTGACTCAGAAGCAATGCCAATAAAGGTGGTCTCGGAGTTCATGGTCCTGCAGCTTGCAGCATTGCCCTGCTGAAGCCAACATCATCCTGGGATTGCTGTGCAGACAAACAACCAGGTAGCAGCTCTATAGACCTCTTGGATTTGCACTTGAGCCAAGAAAGCTGTTGATGACACTTAAGTAGCTGACTGTCACCACTCTGATCTCAGACACCCTGAAAGCAGACGTGGATCTAAAGCCTCCAGGAGAGGAGAAGAAAGCAGAAAGCTAACGGTTTGAAGGGAGCCCCATGAGTCTTGACAGCATGAGATTTAAATCCCAGGGGGAGGTAGGGTCCAGGCATGAGGATAAAGATCTCCAGACCTTTTGAGAATCATGCTGTCATATAGTGAGCGAAGACTGACCTGCCCTAGAACAGAGGTTGGAAAGCCAAAACAGAAGCCAGGTGGACTCTGATCAATGACAAGGACAAGCCCTGAAGTTTGAGGTGCAGAAAAAACCTGCAGTGAGATCTGCTCAGCTCAGATGCAATATTCCAAAGCCCAACATGTGAACCTTTTCCACTTTGCCAGATAAGTCATTTTGATTGAGGAATTTCTGCTATCCAGCAAGACCTGTTGTACCCAGTCTTCTACTCTTCTGCATTCAGCCAGTCATTAGCCATTCTCACAAGTGCAATACCTCCAAGTTCTGGTGCAAGAGACTGTTGTGATCCTAGGATAGCAGGTCCAGAGAGGGAGCCGTCTGGGACAGCTACTGAAAGATATCAGGATAACCCTTGCCCAGTACGTTTGGTCTTCACAAGGACTTTGTGGATCAACAGCATGGGTGGAAGGCCCCATGAGGGCCCCAGAGCTCGGGAACAAGGAAGCATCTGACAGGGAACCTTTGTCCATCCCACAGAGTCAACATAACATGTAGCATTTCCTGCTCTGATGGGATGCAGACAAGTCCACCTTGGGAAATGGGGAACTCCCCAAGATCATACTGGGTGCCTCAGAGCAACCTCTCATAGTGAGACAAGAAGATCCTGCAGAGGCAATCTTCGAGCACATTTCTGGTCTCGGGCAGATGCATGGCTACCAGATGAACTAGGGATGTAAGCGAGTACTTGACTACTCGACTACTCAGTAAGTGTATGCTTTACTCGCTCCCCACCCTGCTGCCTTTCATACAGGAGCCAGTACTGGGGGGTGCTGCAGGGCCCAGCAAGGAGCTGACACCACCCCACCACAGGCAGAGGCCGCTGCCACAAACCAGCCTCTGTTCGTGACAGCCTGGGCTTTCCATGGACAGAGGCTGCTGGACCCAGCGTGAGCCAGGACCGAGCAGTCCCAGTTCGTGCCAGCTCCAGGACCACTGCGCCTCTGCATTTTAAGCGTAGTAAGAACCACCATGGGGTAGCTTCCAGAACCAGTGCGAGCTGGGACTGCGCGAGCTAGGAATTTGAGTGGCAGACACTCAAAGAATTTAGTCCTGCTCTGCAGAAGTATAGTGGTCCCAGAGCCAGCGTGAGCTGGGACTGTTCAGTCTCAGCTCACCAGCTTTGGGAATTACCCTCACTGCAGCTCTTCAGAGCTCCTCCCCTTATTGACTAATTGTGTAGTCAAATTGTATCAACTATATGATTAGCAAAATACTCGTTCCTTAACATCCTTAAGATGAACACTATGCAACACACAGCAGTCCAAAAGATGAACAACTTCTTGGCAAAGGGCTGATGAACTGGCTCCGCCTTGCTTGTTGATGTAACACCTATTGTTGTTGAGGACCTGAACCACATTGTCCCTAAGGTGGGACAAGAATGCCTTGCAGACCAGACAAACCTTAGGTCCCTGACCAGATCATCCTGCAAGCAGTGACCTTGAGTGCTGAGCTCATCACTATAGGCTCCCCAGCCCAGGTCTGAAGCATCTGAGACCAAGGTCGGGAACAGGGCCATGAACGGAACATCCTTCAATGCCAACCAAGGGTTCAACCACAATTAAAATACCAGCAGAGCTTCGGAATCGGTGCTGGGGGAAGGGACTGGAGATATGATGAGGAGAGGTCCGACAAGGCAGGCCACTGGGACCTGCATCAAGGACAACTGACAGGAGGGCAAACAGCACTGGCAGTACAGTGATCAGTATCTCCCTCACGATAATCTACGACTGCAGTGCCAGTGACTGAGGGTGAACCTGATAGGGTTTGGGCTGCAACTCAAGTGATCTGAGGTGTGGAGGTGGAGAGCACTGCTTCATCTTGGTGGATCTGTGGAGCACCACTACCCCATGACCAGCAAGCTTAGTCTCGTAGAGAGCCTTTTCCAGTTCCTGAGGCATGTGCAGAAGCCTTTGATCTCTCGGCACTAGGGGAGCTTGTGAAGGCATTGGTACTTTCAGGAGTTTAGGTCCCATGTTGCTCCTGGGAGTGGGTGGTTAACCTATCAAGTTGCTAAAGGAAACCTCAAATGCGTGGCTTTGGAGTAGCTGGGCAGCCCTAAGTGGTTCTCCTTGCCCAATAACCCAAGGCCCTTATTGTTTGGTGGTAGGGAGCCATGCTTCCTAGCCTTCTTTTTGGGCACCAGCAATGGGGCAAGATGCCAGGCAGAACCCAGTGCTGAAGGTACACTGAGTCCAAGGCGTTTAGTGAGTGCTGGTGAGACACAGAAGTTAGATGAAGGGCAGATTCCATGAGGAGAGCTCATAACTGAATATCCCCCTTTGGGTGTGCGGGGTCAAAAGCTTTTACAAATATGGAACTTGTCTTTCGTGTGATTTCCCACAGGCACTTTAGGCAGTTGCTATGGGGGGTCACTTGCAGAAACAGGCCCGTTGAACTCCATGCAGGCCTTAAACCCAGGAGACCAGCGCATACTCCACCTGGGGCAAAGTCCAGGCTGGGACTTTAACAGCTAACTAAACTTAACAACTACTTAACACGAACTGCTATAAACAAACTAATTACAAGGCCCCAAGGCTTGACATCAGTAAGAGAAAGAGTATGTCTACACTGCATTCCTCTTTCGAGAGAGGAATGCAAATGCAGCCGAGCAAAATTGCAAATGAAGCGCGGATTTGAATTTCCCGTGCTTCATTTGCATAATTGCATCCAACCGCTATTTCAAAATACCCTATTTCAAAATAAAAAACGCTGTCTAGACACGGTTATTTTGAAAGAAAACCCCTCTTTCAAAATAACCCTTAAACCTCATTTTATAACCCTTAACCCTTCTTTCAAAATAACCCATAAAACTCATTATATAAACCATATCAACATGAAAAACTTAAAAAAAAACAACAGTCTGGTGGCACTTGAAAGACTAACAAAACATGCAGATGGTATCATGAGTTTTCGTGGGCACAGTCCACATCTTCAGATTCTGAAGCAATAGATATCCTAGCAATAGTTGTATGTTAATATTTTCAATGTGTTTACATAGAAAATCCTAACTTACATTTAACATAGAACTGAATAAATAGTTAAAAAAAACCAACTGTATCATACAAAAACATAAGTTCATGGTAATAGAAGAAAATGTAGAATTTATGAGAGAAGATACCTCTGACCATACTGTTTAATTATTCCCTAGAAGTGAAGAGATGTTCACATACTTTTTTGCTTATCAGATAACTTTCACCCTCTCAACCTCAACAACATGTGTTTGCATCCTAGATTCAACTAAGATCAACTGTTCAGAACTTTCTATTTGAAAAATTCTAAAATTTTCAAGGAATCCTTGAAAGAGACTAGAAGTGTAGATTGTGAGTTCTCAAACTTTTTTTTTTTTAATTATGTGGACCACATCTTCACAAGGACTGTCATACAGCCCTTCCATTCACTAAAGTATGACATACTTTTAGAAACTACAGCAATTGCTTATATAAAGTAGTAATATTTGGAAAGTATCTTTATGCATATAAGTAATTTAGAAGCTGGAAACACAGAAGAAGGCCAAGAATAAGTGACTTGCGAGTATATGGACTATAATTTGGTAGTATCTGGTTAAAGCTCTTTCTAAGAAGGGTAATTTCTGCATCACTTACCCAAATATGTGAAATTAGAAATGATTCAGCATTTCTCCAGAAAAGCCAAATTCTCTTTTGAGATGTATGTACATAATGCTTATTGTCTTCAGATTGTTACACTTACATACAGAATGAGTAATTATATCTCTATGCTTATATTTAAAACAATGACTCAAAATGAGCTATTCACCTCTTCTGACCCACTGTTTGATGAGGCTGCTTTCTGCTGCTGTTGCTGCTGCTGCTTCCTGAGCATTGCTGATCTCTGTACAGCCAAAATACTTGGATTTGATCTCCAAAACTGAAACAGTATTCAAATAGAAGAGTCATGCAGTCACATACTGTGAAATATTACAATCATTTAATACAGCCAAATTCCCTAACTGAAGTTTTGCTACTAAAATTAACTGTTTTCAATATTATTGAAATTGAAGAATTATTCAAATATATTCAATTTGAAGAATTAAGAGAATGTTACAATTTGTTATAATATTTTAATGCAAAATGTAGCATGTTTTATAGGACAATGAAGTAGGAACTATTATAGAGATTGAACCTCTGTCGCCTGGGACTCTCTGGTCCAGCAACTCTATGGCCTGGAAGAACCACAGATGTTGCAGAATGAGAGCACTCCAGAGGCAGAGGTTGCTAGCGAGTTGGAGTGCACAGCCCGTGAGGCACCAAAGCCTGCAGCCAGAGGGACAGGGAAGCCGTGGGAGGGGGCAGAGCTCACGGGGCAGCAGAGGCTGCAGCCAGCGGGGCTATTGTGAGCTCCGGCAGGGTGGCGGTGTAGCTGTGAGCTCCGATGGGGCCAAAGCAAGCTCCAACAAGGCCAGGCGACTGGGGAGAGGAACCCGGTGGGGAAGCTGGCATCCCCCCTCTCCCAGACCTCATCTGGTCCAGCAAACTCCCTTATCCCGTTAGGTCCCAAGGGTGCCAAACCAGGGAGGTCCAACTTATATTAACACAAATACATATGCTATAGCACTATATTGCTAACACAGTGCAATTTGTTATAACTCAAATAATTCCAATAAGGAAGCATTGCAACATCTTGAAAAATGAATAAAAAAGTAAAACTGAGTTTTAAGCAGAATTATGTAAATTATTATATTTATTATACTTTCTTTCATCCAAGGGGAATGATATTTTACAAACTTTATATATTACACACAACAGCAGCTAGAGCAATTTTGAGGTTTTTACACCCCGTTGGATATACTTAGAAACAATTTTCTAAACAATTTAGATTTTCTTCTGAAATTTTGCATTCTTCTTCCTCATAAAAGACTAATCACACGGAAATTTGAAGTTTTCCCGTTCAACAGTTTATCTGGCAACAGCAAACTAAAGTATACAGACAAGATTTTCAAAAATAAAGGTAAGAATAGATTTAGTAGAGTAGGTGCCTAAATAAAGGATCTGATCTTTAAAAGTGGGCTAGCAGTCTACAATCAATAGGTGTAGCTGGGTGTGCAACACTTTAGAAGTCAGGCTATTTAATTTAGGTACCCGGGAATTTAGTAGCATAATTTCATGTATCCTGAAAATAATTTCTGAAAATCTTGCCCTTAATAAATGCCATGATATTCCTATCCATGATACACAGATATTTTACTAATCAATAAAAGCTCAAATCTTTACAGTTTAACAATTCTTTCATCCCCAGATCTTATCTATAGCCTATAAATAGTGAAAATAGCTATAGGAGAAAACCACTAAAGGTAGTCTAATACCTTTCACTAGAACATTTATTTGTTCATTTTACCTCAGCTCCACCAACTTTCGGTGGTTTTGCTTGAACTTGTTTCTTCTCTCTAGATGTGTCTGATTCTGATTCTGACTGACTGCCTGACTCTGAACCAGAGTCCGAGTCGCTGCTACCTGACTGGCTGCTACTTCCATCGCTACTGCTTCCAGAACTTGAACCAGATCCAGAACCTGATGCTGAACCAGAATCGTCATCCGATTGGCTGTAATTAAAAGAATATTATGCAGCATTTTGAGTAGCAGAAAAAAGTAAAGTTCGAAATAATTTGGCTTCACCTGTAAATTGTGAAATTAGTCAAGCACGTATATAATAGCCTACTCTTACAAATGGATGCAGTGTATTGTTTAAGGCTTCCGTGCTGTGATAACTGGGAGTACTTCACAAGGTGGGTCAATTAATAATATTTCCATAGACATATCCCCTGCAGCCCACAGCTTCAAAGAGAAAAATTATTAGTTGATTAAATGTCCACTTTTACATTCATACAAAGGTAAGGACAAAACAAACATGCTTCACTGATCTTTATAAATAGGGCCAAATTCAAGGTAAGAGGAAACTGTAGAGTTGTCATCTTGCTATTGTGAAAGTCCTACACTAAACTTCCATGAAGTTCACATTTGGGATAGGTACTACTAGCTTTCTTGTCTGGTGTAGGTTGTACTACAATTTCCAGCCTTGCGGATAAACAACAGCTGATACACAGTGCATGGGACTAAGATGGGGGCGGGGGGGGGAAGAGTCAGAGATAGCCCCTCCTCCTTCCAAATAGCCAGACAACAGGAAAAGAAGAAAGAGGTCTGAAAAAATTCAGAGCTATTAGCTAAGCTTTGTATAAAGTTTGTGCTTCAAGTAAGGACCAGGGACAGCACTCTTACACAGGACAGATCATCCATAATCAGAGTACACAGTCCATGCAGGCATAATGAGTGTGAAAGAAAGTCACTACCATCTAAATCACTTATTGAAATTAAATACATGTTATTTAAAACAAACACCACCCATCACTCTCAAGTGAGAAGGAACAATAAAAATAATCTAAGGCAGCAAAGAGGTCTTTCAACAAAATCAGAATAGATCAGATCATCTTTCCTATACTTTTAAAGAAAAATGAAAAAAAAACTGAAGAAAAAGCTTCAGAACTTTAAAAAACCCACACACAATTTCAGGTCCTCTTTATACTGTATAGAGGAACCAAAACAGGACAAAACATCAATTTAAACAAAATCCTTTGTAAAGTCATATTTTACACCTTGTGTTATAAATCTGGATCTAGTGATATATACAAAGAGAGGGTTATCAGGAAGGGTTATAAGCAGGGCTCAACAAACTATACAATCTACTCGCCTGTGGCGAGTAGATTTCAGCTGCGCACCCCGTTCATTCGTGGTTCGCACATGCGCACACGCAATGCAGCTCTTGCGCACGCGCAGTACGGGGCTGGCAAGCGGTTTTCGCTGCAGTTTGTCAAGACCTGGTTATAAGGATTCTATTCCTGATGGCTCACCTACACAGGTGATGATACTAAGGATAAGAGGTGAATAATTGACTAATTGTGTAGTTAATACAATTTGTATTGGCTACATGATTAGTCAATAAGGGAAAAGCCCTTTGTCCCAGCTCATGCTGTTTCAGGAGCTACCCCTGCTGAGGCTCTGCAGTTTAAATGTAGCAGGAGCTGGGTGTGCAGGCATTATTCAGTCATTGACAAAAAGCTCTGCACTTGCTTAAATCGGTTCAAATTATTTTAGGACAAAGGAACATTTGTTTAAAGTTACATGTGATAACTGTTTTTTAAATCATGTTTGATGTAACTGAAAGACTGTTAAGAGGATGGATTGATTTTCATCATTATTCGGGTTTTGATATTACCTGTTCTTTATCAAGACGCTTATTTAAAATTACGCAGCTATCTTCAAGGCAGTATAGTTCCTATAACACTTTCCAGAAAGATGCCTGTTTAAAAATAGTGGGACAGCAGGGTGACAGCAGCACCGGTCTAGGGCAGGGTCTGAGCTTCTGGACCCAGTGCAAGCTGAAAATGAGCATGGCTGCCTGCCCTCCCGGCTCCTAATACATTTAAACTGCAGAGGCGCAGCAGGGATAGGTCCCAGGTGGGTCCCAGACCAACGCAAGCCAGAAAAGAGCCAGGAATACTGGGGCTCTGTATTTTAAATGTAGTAATAGCCAGACTGGCACAAGCAGTGGGGAGGGTCAGGGAGATAGGGAAAGCTGCTGCAAAGCAGCTCCTGCCCATAGCAGGCCCAGGCTCACTGTGGACAAAGGCTGCTCCAGCAGCACCCTTGTTTATGGCGGTTGGGGTTGGCTGCGGACAGGGGCTGCTGGACTCATCGCTCGCTGGGACTGAGGAAGCACAGCTCAGTCCAACCTCGTGCCAGTCTGGGACCGCTATGGCTCTGCATTTAAATGTAGTAAGAGCCAAGTGGTTCTTACCACATTTAAATGCAGAGTCACAGCGGTCCCGGCTGTGTTTTGGCTCACGCTGGTCCAGAACCTATGCCTGCTGTGCCTCTGCAGTTTAAATGTATTAGGCCCCGGGCAGACAGACAGCCTGTCTTAGTTACAGCTTGTGCCAGGTCCAGCAGCTCAGACACCCTCCCCCCAGACAGGAGCTGCTGCCACTTCATCAGAGGCAGCAGCAAAGGGCGTCAGGCAACCAGTCCACGAAGGGAGCTGGTTTTTAAAGTGGCTCCCCTCGTGGACCATCCCCCGCAAGGCACTCCGCACTACTGCCTTTGATACAGAGGCGGCAGGGAGCGCCTCAGGTGTGAGCACCAGAGCACACTAGGGATGTTAAATTGCGGGTAACTGACTATTCGACGAGTTGATAGGGTGTCTTCGCTGTTGAAGTGTATAAACAGCCCTAGGGCTGTTGCTACACTTTAAAGGCGAAAGCGCCACGTGGAGCCCAGGGTCAGCTGGGGACTCCCTGCTGACCCAGGGCTCCTTGCGGTGGTGCTGCTTTGAAGTGCTGCGGGAGCCAGGAGTCAGCCTCCTCCCCGCATTTCAAAGTGGCAGCACCAGGTGGCGCCCAGATTCAGCTGGGGAGTTCCCAGATGATCCTGGGCTTCATAGAGCACTGCCACTTTGAAGTATGCCCTTCTTCCCCCCGCTTTCTGATACAGGCAGCAAAAAGGGGAGAGGAGGAGCAACTAGTCGACAAGCTTGTTGACTTTCTGAAAAGCATTTGCTTATCGAATAGTCACCTAGTCTTTCACATTCCTAGAGTGCATTGGTTGCCGAACCTATCCCCAGGGACTATAGAATAGTCAACTGAGAAGTATTCATAAGGTTACTCAACTATTCAATTAACTTATATTTAACATCCCTAATATTTTTTAAATATATCTCCCCATATTGACACTCTGAGTGCTTTTCTAAATGGGGAATTTTATTGGCATAAATCTGTCACTAAACTACTGCATAAGCACCAAGTCACCTGCCCTCCATACATATTTATGCCCCTTCTTTCTCTCTCTCCTTTCATTAGACCACACTTCATCCTTTTTAACTTAAATTAATTATTTGAACTGTTGTACATAACATTTTGAAACAATTTTTTGTATGCACATATTTTGAACTATGTTCAAGATACAAACACTGTTTTCTGAAAACAATGCTAAAGACCTAGAAACTGACAAGAAGTCCCAATATTTTTAAACAGGTATCTTTTTGGAAAGTATTATAGGAATTATACTATCTTGAAAGTAGCTGCATAATTTTGAAGAAACATCTTGATAAATAACAGGTAATACCAAAAACCTAACAATTATGAAAATCAAATCAGTTGCATCAAACATGATTTAAAAAACTGTTATCACATCTAATTTTAAACTCATGTTCTTTTGTCCTAAAATTATTTGAACCAATTTACACAGTGCAAACCTGTCTATCAATGACTGAATAATGCATGAGAATAAGAATACAAAGTATGCAGTAACTATTTTTAAGACAACCAGTAGCTTTATATTTTCTAAAAAGAAGTCTCTAATCTAATTGGATATTTGTTAAGAGCATGATAAGAAATTTCAGATGGGTAGCCATGTTAGTCCCACCTGGGGAACTGAAGAAACAGACTGATAGAGCCAGATGGGTATTTAACAGTCACCTACTATAGAACAGGCCTAACAAGGAAAGTAACAGAAAACCACTGCTCGTCACCTACAGTCCCCCAATTAAAGCTTCTCCAGAACTTCATCAAGGACCTATAGCCTATCCTGGAAAACAATCTCTCAGGACAATCCTCACTTACAAAAAGCCCCCAACCTGAAGCAAGTATTCACTAGCATAACACACAGCAGAAACACTAACCCATGAACCAATCCTTGCAACTAACCACATTGCCAACTTTGTCCACATATCTATGCAAGTGACACCAACCGAGGACCTAGCCACAGCAGCCACACCATCAAGAGTTTGTTCACCCAGCACATCTACTAATATGATATATGTCATCATTTGCCAGCAATGCCTCTCTGCCATTGGCTAAACCAGACTGTCTCTATGCAAAAGAATAAATGGCCGCAAATCAAACATCATGAATAGTAATGCTCAAAAACTTAGTAGGAAAGCACTTCAGTCTCCCTGGACACTAAGCAACAGACTTGCAAGTTGCCACACTTCATCCAAGAAACCCTTCAAAACCAGACTTCAATGTGATACTACAATGCTGGAATTCACATGCAAATCTGACACTATCCAATTGGGTCTGTATAGAGCCTAAATGTGGCTAGCTCACTATTAAAAGCAATTTTCCCTCTTTTAGAATTCATACTTACTCAACTATTCAGAATACAGATGTAATAGTGTCGATGATTAACCGATTAACAGATAAGCAAAAGCTAATAGGTTAATGCTATAGACTACATGCATTCCCCCTATCCCCACCAGTACATTTTTTAGTAGGCTGGCCAGCAGTCAAGCTGAATCCTGGCTCGCACTGGGTTTGGGATTAGAGCATCAGGATTTTGGCATTCGTACCCCCTGGTCTATGAGGATGTGGAAGATTTGTCCTACCCCATTCCCACCAGCCTCTGGACTTCCAGTCTTCTCTTCAACCAGAATATATTCTCTCAGGCAACATGTACAAAAAATTAGTGAGGCATTGGTAAATGAACCAGTGGGACTGCACCAGCATAAGCACCACCAATGTCATGAGTTCATATCAGGAATGCTATTTCAACTAGGAATGTAAGCGAGTAGTCAACTACCCGATAAGTCTAAGCTTATCGGGTAGTCGAGTTGACTACTTGCATTTCTTTGCTTCAGTCTTCACGGCTGAGGACATTGGGGACCTGGTGCAAGGACCTGCTCCAGGACCTGGTGCAAGGACCTGCTCCAGGACCTGGTGCAAGGACCTGCTCCAGGACCTGGTGCAAGCCGGGACTAAGCACCTTCCCTTATTGACTAATCATGTAGTAGATAAAAATTTAATCAACTACACAGAGGTGGGGAAGGGAAGGTTACTCACCTTGTGCAGTAACTGGAGCTCTTTGAGAGGTGTTCCCTGGATGTCCCTGTGGGTGCTCCACTTAGGTGTATCAGCCCCGCTGTGCATACGACCCAGAGATCTTTGGTAGCAGTCCCTGGCCGCTGGTGTGTGCTGCACTATTGCCCAATTGCTCTGAGTAACAGTTAGGCATGCGCTAGCGGTTATTCCCTCTGTTCCTTCTCTACGCTGGAGTGTGTTAGCTCGGAACAGAGGGAAGGAAGGTGGGTGTGGAGCACCCACAGGGACACTTCTCGAAGAACTCCAGTTACTACATAAGGTGAGTAACCTTCCCTTCCTCTTCGAGGGTCCCCGTGGGTGCTCCACTTAGGTGACTATGCAGCAGTACTCCTGCTTGGCGGTGGTCACTCCGTGATGCAGGATTGGTTGTTGGACAGTATGGTACGCCCAAAACTAGTGTCCTAAAGGACCGAATAGAGTAATCTTGAGGAAAGCAGTTGTGGCAGATACTGCACTCGTGGAACGCGCCTGTATAATAGTTGGTGACTGTATATATTTCTGGGTGTAATCCAGTTGTATGCATGTAGACATCCATTTGGATATTCGTTGTTTGGAAAACAAGTCGTTCTCTGGACCTGGCCGTGCACTACATGAACAGTCTGAGGGTATGTCGGAAGACTCTTGTACTTTCAAGGTAGAAGCTAATGCCCTGTGCACCTCCAACGTATGCAGCCCTGCCTGACTGCTGTCCTTGTGTGGTTTCGGGAAGACCACAGATAAGTATATTGACTCGTTACATTGGACTGAAGTAGGTATCTTAGGCTGGAATTTCGGATGGGTTCTAAGGATGACTATGCCCTTGTAGAACACCATGCACGGCAGGGCGGGTCCACTCTGTGTGCCGCTAGCTCTCCCCTCTCCTAGCTGATGTTACTCGGAGAAAAGCTCCTTTCATTGAAAGGTGGAGTAATGAGCAATTGGTGAGCATTCAAAAGGCCATCCCTTAGTGCATTAGAGCCAAATCCCATAATGGTGCTGGATCTCTGTGGTGGATAGAGATTCTATGTCCCTTTCTGGAATCTCTTCACACATGGGCGGGGAAAACCCGGAATACACCTGTATGTGTGGGCACATCACAGATATAGCTGCCAAGTATACAATGAAGGAAGTAACTGACAGTCCTGTGTCCCGCAGGTGGAGCATATACTCTAGCATGTCTGATATCCCTGCCCTGCGTGTATCTCGCGCTTGCACTGAATTCCAGGCTTCAAATCAGGCCCACTTCTACAGGGAAGTCCATCTTATAGTGGATCTTCTAGAATTGATCAGAATATCTGTGACCCTACAAAACCATGTTACCTCATTATTTGAGAGCCAATAAGAATCCATACTCGCGGATTAGTGTGTGGAGGCCAGGATGTGGTATGTGCCCTTTGTCCTGGGTCAGCAGTGCTCGTACTGATGGGAGCTCGTATGGGTGATGAGTGCAGAGTTGCAGTATGGGATGGTACCAGATATGTCTTGGCCAATGGGGACTACCAGTACGCCCCATACTGCATCCTGTTTAATGTTCAGTATCGTCTGTTGTATAAGAGGTACAGGTGGACACGCATACGCCAATGGGAAGTCCCAGTGGGCTGCAAATGCACCCAAGAGGGCACGGTCCAATGCCTGCTCTGGAAGGTGGGGTAGCCGCACACCTACAGCATGGATCATTACAGAGGGCACTTGGAGTTGGCATGCATCGCAACGCATCCACCACCGGATAACCCTATTTCTTAAAAGAAAAATTTGTTTATGATGGACTTGTTGATTTCCCGTTCATACTTCTGCAGGAATTGTCCGCTGAGGGCATCCAGTAATACCTTGTCCTTGCCCACTAAATGCATTGCGATAGGTGTAATGTTGTGTGTGAAATACCATCTCCACCGTTTCATTTAGTCCGCACAGAGGCTGCATGATCTCACGCCTCCTCTGTTTATGTAATATGTCACTGCGGTATTGTCCAACATCATTCTCACGGTTTTGTTCCGTATGTGCTCAAGCAGTTGGGAGCATGCTTGTCTGACTGCCCTGAGCTCCAATACATTGGTATGGAGCCGGGACTCCTGTCATGTCTACTGTCCCTGTGGTATCATGTTCCCCATGTGGTCTCCCCATGCCCACAAGGGCATGTCCGTTGTGATAGTGACATATGGCAATGACGCCTGAAACAGAGGCACCATGCATACATTGAATATGTCTGTCCACCAGTCTAGGGTAGCCTTGACCTGAATGGTACATGGAGTGTCCTGTGGATCAGGTTGTGTCTTGGTCAATACACCAGATTCATCCATGCCTGTAATGGCCCTATATGCAGTTGAGCGTGTCCCTCTACAAATGTGGATGTGGCCATGTATCCAAGTATTTGCAGGCATGTATGCGCCGAGGAGCATCTGCCACTCGGCATCGACACAATCGAGTCACGTAATCCTTGCCATCTGTGGATTGGCAATGATGCTATACCCTTGTTGCAGTCCAGCTGCGCTGCTGTACGAGTGAGGGAACATTTGTTCAAGTGCAAGAGGAGCCCGAGTGTGTCGAATAACTGCCTTGTTGAGCATAACACCCGTTGCATGCTCCATACGTGGGTGCCATGATCAAACAGCTGTCGAGATATGGCCATATGTATATGTGCTTTCTCCGGAGGTGTGTGGCTACCCAGGCAAGGATCTTGGAGAATACTCTGGGTGCTGCTGACAGGCCGAAGGGGAGCACCCTTTACTGATAGTGTAAGTCCTCGACAGTGAACCTGAGGATCCGTCTGCGTGCTGGGTGAATTGATATGTGGAACACGCGTTCTGGAGGTCGAGGGTAGATAGCAATGGTACTGTCTCCAAGGCAGGAACGAACCTTGCCAGCGTAACCATAGTCAACTTCTGATATTTGACGAACTGGTTGAGACCACGAAAATCTAGGATGGGTTTCCACCCCCCCCCCAATTTCTTGATGGAAAGGAAGTATCTGGAATAGAATCCACTGCCTCTATATCGGCTGAGTACTCACTCTGTAGCACCCAGTTCACGAGGCACTATGCCTCTGCCAAGAGCACACACTCATGGGAGGGGTCCCCGAAGAGGGACAGGGTGGGTGGGTGGGTGAGTTGGAGGAGCTGCTGTGAATGGTGTGCAGTATCTGGTTTGTATTATTTCTAGGACCCCTTGGTCCGAGGTGATGGTTTTCCAAGCTGGATAGAATTGGGAGAGTGTTTCCATAGATCTGCCTGCCCTGGAGAATTGAGGGCCACTGTACCCTCAACCAACGTCACAAATTTGCTGACGAGAATTGGACTCATTTGATTGTCTTCCTCTCGATTGTCTGGACGTCTCTTATTCTCATAGGGCATACCCTGTTGTTCTGAACCTGTGATTATAGTATTTGTATTGTTTCTTCTTAACTCCAGGCAGTTGAATCCCTAACACCCAGAAGCCCCCCTCTAATGGAAGAGCTTCTATGTTTGATTGTACTTTTTTGGGAAAAAACCCGGACAGTTGCAGCCATGCCACTCTCCTCAGCACCACTGAATTTGGCATGGACCTGGCTGCTGTATCCATAGCATTCAACACTGCTTGTAATGCTGTGTGGGAGATCAGAAACCTTCCGTCACATTTGATTCTAATTGTTCCTTTATCTCTTCTGGTAGATATTGAATAAAGGAACTGAAGGTCCTAGATGTCTGTTGTGAATATTTTACTACTAAAGCTATGTAATTAGCAATTCTGGTTGAAGGGAGACTGAGGGGTATGCCTTTGTTCCCATAGCATCTGTCTTCTCTATCTCCTAATCATGACTCTGTGCTCTGGGATAGTGCTGTTGATTCCCCCTTAGAGTGGCAGCCTCTACCACCAACAAATTTGGTGAAGGGTATGAAAACAGGAATTCTACCCCATAGGCATTACATAGTATTTCTTATCTATTTGCTTGGAAGTCGCCAGTATCGATGTAGGGGTCTTCCATATGGCCTTAGTTGGGGCATTGAGGCCTCGGTCATTGGCAGGGCCAATTTGGTGTGCTGAGGTAAGGTAAGCATGCTTGTGTTTGTTGTGCCTTATGTCCATGAGTTGTTCTAGAGTCTTCGTGACCCTGTGGAATAGGTCTTGAAACCTGCTATAGCCGCACCTCCAGTAGGTGACATAGGTAGATGATGGTCGTCCATCGTTACACAGGACTTATTAGGAGGGATAAGCAATCTTGTGTAGCTTCCTCCATCAATGACTCGCTGTCATGGGTGCCTGGGCTGTAGTGAACTCATCCCGCATGTGTGCGTTGGATGACAGACCTTGGTACCCAGATAGTTTGTTATAGTTTATTTCTATAGGGTGCCCATAGGGCCCCTGAGGTGGGAGCAGTGGGGGTACCCATTGTACCATTTGCCAATTCTGGGCAGTGTACTGAGGAACTCTGAGCTGGCCCCTTACTCATCATCACCACTACATCGCGCTGATATTAGCGATGCTGGTGTGGACGGTAGTACGGAACCTGTAGCATGGTATGACGTTGGTACCAAATAATGGGGAGCATGGTACCGATGGTACCGCAAAGTCCGCCTCAGTCACGTACCCTGGTACCGGGGGCAGCAGTGGCATCACTATAAAGCCTGCCGTTGCTGAATACATCTATGCATTCGGCGCTCTGGGTACCGAGGATACCGCAAGTGTGTCTGCGTGCGGCATTCCGCTGCTTTGCAGCCTGCCTGCTTTGTTATCTGCTGCCAATATCGGCTTCTCCTGCGGTACCACAGGCTTGTTCTGAGAAGAGCTCGAAGCTTGGCCAGCGGCTCTGTGCTTCACTTTGGGATCATTGATTCTGAGTAGGATCCCTTCACCTGCTTTATGCTGCCCTGTTCGGGACAAGCACTGTGTGCCTCCTTGCCCAGAGGACCTTTATTACTTGGTTACAGAGCGTCAGCAGGGGACCTGGCATGTTTTGTGCTGCACTCCTGGTCCAGCTCTCTCTAGCACATCCCTCTGAGAGAATGCTCCTTTTGCCCTCCATCCCAGGTGTATTGTCTCTGGGGGTGAGAGTTGAAGCAGGCTGCTGGGCAGCCACAGTCCTATTCATGCAAAACAAAAATTTCTCTGCTGTGAGTCTCTCGCCCCCCTTTTAGAACTGGGGGAAGGGGGTGGTAGTTTTTAAACAGGGAGGGCAGTGGAGACACTGTGCAAGCCCATCTGCTGCCGAGATAAAGACGCTGCACCCTGTACCCGTTTCAAAACTATAGGCACTGGCATGACAGGGTTTTGGGGGTTTTTTTGGAGGTGCCGCGGGTGAACAGGACGCTCCGCTCATTGTTTATGTTCTGTGGCTCTTTTGTTCATCCTCTTCTTCTTGTTCTTCTTTTCAAAGGCTTTTCGGGAGACTGTGCTACTCGGGACCGACGCCGGCGGTGATTGAAAAGGAACTGAGGGAATGGCCTCAGTTAGGGAATGGCTGGCACATGCCTAACTGTCAATCGGAGTGATTGCGCAATAGCGCAGCATGCGCTGGCGGCTGCAGACTGCTATCAAAGATCTCCAGGCCGTGTGCACAGTGGGGCTGATACTCCTAAGTGGAGCACCCACGGGGACCTTTGAAGGAGAACCTTTTTTGGGTCAGGGGCTGCTGACCCACAGAAAAATCAATCGGGGGCTGCACACAAGTGAGAAAAAAAAAAGACAAAAACACTCTTTGACATGGCCCCCACTGAGGAGAAAGATACTCCCCACATTTCCCTCACACCCCTGAGCCTATGGGGCCCAGCATAATAGATTTTGGGTGGCAGGGACTGGAGTACCAGCATGGGCTCCCCAATGCACGAGGGAGAGAGAGGCCTCGGACGCCAGATCTGGACCCCAAGGCCTAAGGTTCCCCACCCCGTACTACACCATTAACCAATTACCTGCCTCTTAAGATCTTTAATTTCAACTGTAGTTTTTTTGCATTTTTGCTCCATGTGCATACTAGTATTCTGCCCACTCTCTGGGTACCTATTCCACATTCCTCTGCATATCACTTTGCAGCAAGTGTATAATCTCTACAAGTGATAGTTTATGTATCTGCACTTATTCACACACTTTTTTTGCTTTAGCTGTCACTTTTGACTAGTAACATCCTGCATGAGGAATTGCTTATCTGATGCTGAGGAGAAGCTGAATCTTTCTACTCACTGCAGCAACCATGGCAGAAAGCCTAACTCCCTGCTGGCCATTTTCCATGCACCCCATCCAGTTCCTCCGTTACCTGAGGCAGTAACATAAGACATGAAACTGGGAGGATATGAGGGAAGGAAGACAGAAGAAAAAAGGGAAAAGGGCAAATGAAAGGCTGAGATGTAGTCAGAGAGGGAGAGTTAAAAAAAACAACAGGTTAGTTCATGTACATTAAAGCCTTAGTTCTGTTTTTCAGAGCCAAGGGCTATGGAAGATGGTCCTAAGAGAAAGACTTGAGAGTTATAGCAGCCCCAAGTATATAGGGAGAGGGGGATTCCATGTGTAATTTAGATTAAATTCCAGTGGAATTCCATGAGCAAAATATACACACAAAAGTTACAAGTTTAAATTACATTGGGCTTCATTGTTTCTCTGTAAGATGGAATTGGGGATAGGTCTATTGGAAGATAAGTGGCTCCAACTTCAGAAGAGTTCCATCTTGACTGCT
The DNA here is from genome assembly GCA_032595735.1 of Pelochelys cantorii. NCBI lineage: Eukaryota > Metazoa > Chordata > Testudines > Trionychidae > Pelochelys > Pelochelys cantorii. The sequence goes on from CM064330.1 coordinate 62,858,404, forward strand.
TTCGATCCAACACTAAATTGGGACAGGAAGATTAGGTTGGAGAAGTTTGCATGCCTGTCTGTATTCAGATGATAGAGGCAATAATCTGAGACACCAAAACTGTTGGAGAAGAATTAGCAAAGACATTCTATGATAGCACTAAGAGCATATGTACCATTGCTGGTATTACATTTACACAGCTACTAAGATTCTCCGCATTCACACTTGGACAAGCTGGCACACTGGTTAGTTTTACTGGAACTAACTCCCATCCATAAAGTGATTTTTATTTACATTTCAACATCACTAGAAGCACATGAGTATACAAATGTGCTAAATAATTCACAGAGTGAATAAAAGTTACGTTTTCCTAGTGCATACAAGACCTAAGATAGTTCTACAACAGCATTTCTTCCATCCCCAACATTCCACATCAATGTCATTATCGACTGGCTTTAGGAAGCAGCAAAAATTTTGCTGAGTGGTTGAAGACACTTAGCATTTAAATTTCTTCTTTTTAAAAAAATCAGGTCTACTAGAAAAATGGACATCAGAAATTCATCACCCAGCTTTCTAGTATCGCAAATTAGATTTACTTCATCCCCCATGCTACTTCCTGGTCTAACATTTTTAGTTACAGACAAGGAAGAGGAAACTATTCCCAAATCTAAATCCATTTGAAAAACAATTAAATACAGTCACACTGAATTTATGGTAATGAAGAACTCTCTCCCAGGTTGTATCACAGTGACAAGTGGTTTAATCTTTCTTGAAGTAGAAAAGGAAAGATGTGATGTTAGAAGTGATCAATATGTTTCAGGCAAGAATCATTATAAGCTTCCATTTTTAACTGAACTACTACTTACTGGTAATGTTTCACACTATATCAAACTTGACCTTTAAAGTAATTGTTTTACTGGAGAAGAAGTACATGACAGCATGTCAGTCAAGTTAACATTACAATGAAATAGTATCTGGGCTGTCTTTGTGACAAAGATATTAAGATGCGAATCCCAACTAGTAGCTGTTAGTAAATGTAGCTATATCTTAATGTCTCCTTTGCTCCATGTGTAATTGAGACTAAAAATTACTCTAAAAATTTAGACTAAAAATTAGCATTAGAAGCAGTGTTCCTTCCTCTATTTCCTTTTTCCCCCTACCCTTTTCCACTTTCTCCAGTACCATATTATGCCAGCAACTCCCTTTCCCAGGATATGTCTGCACTTGCACCCTCTTTTGAGAGAGGGATGCAAATGCAGACACTCGAAATTGCAAATGAAGCCAGGATTTAAATATCCCATGCTTCATTTGCATATTCGCGTTATGGCGCTATTTGAAATAACAGATGCTGTAAAGACGCGGTTATTTCAAGAGAAAATCCTTCTCTCGAAATAACTGGTAAACCTCGTTGTATGAGGAATAAGGGTTATTTCGAGAGAAGGGATTTCTCTCAAAATAACCGCGTCTTAACAGCATCTGTTATTTCGAAATAGCGCTATAATGTGAATATGCAAATGAAGCGCAGGATATTTAAATCCTGGCTTCATTTGCAATTTCGAATGTCTGCATTAGCATCCCTCTCTCGAAAGTGGGTGCAAGTGTAGACATACCCCCAGCTGAAAAGTAATGGATTCTACTCATTATCAACCATACCTCTTTAGTTACGTCCAATTATGCAACCCTTTCTCACAACGCATTCTCCCTGCTCATTCAAGCAGTCTCACTGAACTGTATGGAAATGGTCACCTGAACAGGTACTGCTCATTATGAGTTAGCATTCTAAAACTGTACCCCTCATTTTCATAGTTTGAGGTATTACTGAAACATTCCTTCACCCTGGACCTCAAAGTGCTCATTGTTTCTGATATGTGCTTGTCCACAAAGTAAGTGACCAAGCCTGACACTTGAATGAATATCCTTGGATAGAACTACTGCAAATGAATATGATGTAGCTCACCAATGCAGTTTCTCCATTATGTTTGACTCTTGCCCTACTGTCCAAGGATCATATCTGTTTCATATTGTTCAAAATTAGGAAAATAACTGGAACCTTCATTTCTCATTCTGATATTCTTGCAGGAATTGTGATCATCTGCTGCTGGTGGTGGTTCTTATGCGAGGATAAGAGGAAAATGAAGAGGTAAGAGAGGCAATTTGTTCATTTGCCTCCCTCACACTTCAGAAAATTTCCAAGAGCAATGTGAGGATCATATCTTTGCTTCAGCTGCTCTTAAACACAAAAGCGGTCGAGTGAAACTAAATATACGTCAGTCCCATCTACTGAGACCACTTAAAGGATTATGACCAGAAAGGTAAGCATCCTTTCTTCTGTGAGCTGAATGTCAATAAAACAAGTTTTAGGTAGGGTTTATAAAAGAGAGGTTCTGGTGTTATTTTAAATTTTGAAATGAACCATAGTAGTTATTTGTGCTCTGTTAAATCTCTGTATCATTGCTGTTCTCTCAAAGAATTGTAAGCAACAAAATGAGTTCACTTGCAATTAGCAAGGGATGAGTTGCACCCTAGAGAGGAAACTGTATCAGTACTTCTGTAGCATTAATGAAAGTGATAAGTCAGAAGTTGTATGTTTTCTCTCCCCACTCTTTCCATTCTTCTCTTATTATCATTCAAACATATTCTTTTTTTCCTGTCATTTCATATTTACCTCCACATTATACTGTCTTCCTTTTACTCCATCCTTGATTACATTCCTCTTCTAAAGATCCCTTTCATTTGTTTTTCTTCTCTCATATTCCACTATGTCATATCAAATGGCCACTCACGCCATTAGAAGAAACTTAGAACCCAAAAGCACACAAGGAAAAGGAAGGGATATTGGAGTGGAGCCACCGATCCTAGAAATTCTTGTTCTTCACTGACACATTGAGCTACCATCGGAAGAAGGCACTGTTGATGACAGCTGTGTGGGAAGTGTGCAGCCAAGCATCTGCTGTCACTAACTGTTGGACAACAGCTGAGTAATAGTACACTATGGATGCCTCTCCAGTTGCCTAAAGTATGGGCTCATAGAAACTGCAGTTCTTCAGAGAGGTATTATACAAACTTAAGACAAAAATATCAGCCAAGCAAACAAACATTTTGGATGTATAAAACATATATTCTGTAAAACTAAATTGTGTCAGTACTGATGAAGATATTCTAATTTTTTTTAAAGAGAAACCTAAAGATGCATGCACTGCACTTTATAAATAGTAGCTCAAAACAAAAAAGTGACATAAGCAATGTACACAATAGTTTCAGGGGCACTGTGGTGCTACACAGGGAGTACAAATAGCAGTGGGTCAGCTGCAAAACCACTGTTTTCCACCCTGATGCAAGGCAGAATGGTGGCATGGCGTGCTCTATGCAACAGAACTAACAATACTTGTATAGACATTGAATGAATCTTGTACCTCACGTTAATACAACTCACCAGGTAAAAATCTTAGCGTAGATGAGTCTCAGTGCAGTTTTCCCATGTTGCCGGACTGGGATAAATTTTAAAGGGGAGTTTAGTGATACATCACGAGTGTCTCTACTTCCCACCTACTGCCTCACCCCCAAAGGAAATTGCTTTGTTTCTACTGCAGCAAAAATGACACTGAATTGAGATTGGTGCACAAGTTCACAGTGTATGGTTAAAAAATTTAATTTATGTTCAAAAAGAACCTTTCATAACATTACTCATGTATAACTGATGTTCTTAGAATCAACATGAAGAGCAACAATATGGAAAAAAGTACACAACCCTGAGAGATTTAGATTTCTTGCCAAAAAAGGCATGCAAAGAAAAGCGTGATAATCCAGTGAAAAGCTGGAAGATTTAAATTATTCTTTTTGTATCAATACACTTTTAAAAAATCTCATGAAAAATAAATATCACTTGCAGTTTACATTCCATTCTTTTAAATTGCTGTTTCAATGATATTTTTCAAAATATATGTTTATAACTCCTTGTCACAGTATGAGCTTGCCTTCTGAGAATCCTGGGCTTTGCCTCACTCATAAGAGGAGTATGAGACTAGACTCAAAAGGAACAGAAAGAGGCTGAAGAACATAATATCTGGGAAAAACAGATTTTGACTTTATTAAAATAACTTTTCAATGTGAATAAATGAAGGAGAATGTACGTGAATGACAAGGACCATTCTATTTTGAGAGACCTCAGAAAGGGCAAACAGAGGGAATGGAGACACCCATAACCTGACTAAGTAAGCCACGCTAACTACATTCTCGTTAAATTGAAATCTGTAACCAGAGTATAGTGGATCTACCACTTTGACATAATTTAATAGCGAAAACTTTGCACATATTCATCTTAAAAATTGGAAATTCATCTAGACAAAATTTTCATGAATTGTTAAATGACTGTGCCTGTGAGAAAACACATTATATAAGATTCAGCATCCTAGCACAAAGGGCACAAGGCAGTCATGTGCACTTCAATACCTCCAACATTTAAACTTTGATTTTCCTAACTTAAAAAGCAGTATCCTTTTACTTTCCCCTGTAATTACCAATAAGATTGTTCAATCTTAAACTTTTTCCAGAGTAAACATGACAGTGTGAATAATTTCTGGACTGAGCTTCTGTTGCATCGTTCACATGCAAAGTCAGTAACTCTATTGCTCCTCTGTACAGATATCCTCCCAATTCTGTTATTCCTCTTAACCACGTACTTCAAAAATTCCACAGCAATGTCCACGTAAAACAATAAAACCAGCATGTGGCTCTCTCTTCTTGTGCTTCCCATCCACCCGCCCTCAACCCACTAGACTCTTCCATCAGCATGTAGCTCCTTGCCATTCATGTGCCACCACAATTAATTAGAGTCACTGGACTTCAATACACGGAGAGAACCATTGACTCCCAAGTTGGGCTCAAGAAGGCCATGGTCTACAATCTACATCCATGAGATTATGCAAACACTGGATTAGAATACCTGTATCAGAGCAAGTGCACTTGAATACATTGTGCAATATCTAAGTTAAAACTTCTAACTAGCCAGCAATGCCACTCCTTACTGAATCCAACACAATTAAATACACTTGGATGGGCCATGTCTGGTTGTTTGAGATAAGCTCATTGATATAGCTTTTTTGTAGCAGCGTGTAAAAACAAAATAGCTTATGATAATGCATGTGAAACATAGAAGCTCTTTGAACTAGGGATGTGAATAGCTAACCGGTAAGCATCACCTTTATCGGGTTATGCTTACCAGTTATGGTTAACAGGTGGCCAGGGGGCTATTCCAGTCCTGTGAAAGGAGGGCGCCAAGTATTTTACATAGCTGGAGTTGTGTTTCCTAACCGATCACTAACACTAATTTAACACTGTCCACGTGTGTCTGTCTGTTCAAGAACTTCTCCTAAATGGTAAGAGCAAGGGCCACCAAATTCAGCACACAGCTTCCTCTTATCATAATTTAAAGCAAAATGAGGGTTTGCTTGTGCCAGGAATGGAATCACTTCTCATAAAATCATTCAGAAAAAAAGAGACAAAATCACCAGGCAGGTGAAAGAGGCAGACTGGCTGCTTTCCCCCCCATCCAGGATTGCCCTAGCCCCAAGCCTCTGACCCCCAGATGCCCTTTAGGTAGGTCAGTGGAGGGCTGAAGCTCCCTCCCTCTCCCCCCCCCCCCCCGATTCGTATGTGAACATTGCTGGCTGTTCCCTTTCGTCAGGGAGCAAGGAGAAAGTGCACAGTTAACTGCATTCCTCACTCTGCCTGCAGCGCTCAGGGGGCAGACAAACTTAGACATGCCCCAGCCAGGAGACATGCACCCTCCCCGGCTGTGCGCACTAGAGCTGCAGCAGCCATAAAGAGATGCTTCTCACCTAGCCGCAAGCTGCTAATGGTGTGAGAGGGCTGGGCTAGTCTTCCCTCCCAGCGGTAGCCTGCATCCTGAATCCCTCATCCCCAACCCATCCCAGCACAATGATTTAAATTAAGCATGTACATTTTCATTTTATTTTCTAAAAAATGAAAAAATTAATTCAGTTAAGAACCCCAGCAACGCTGGGTAAACCTTCTAGTATTATATAAGCAATAGAGGAAAAAGTCTCCCCCCTATGTAAAGGACCATGGTGAAACTCAGTGGGATCCATGAAGCCCACTGTACACCCACATAATAAAATCAAAATTGTATAGCATCTTCTTCCAGAGTTTTTTAAAATATGAACTCTTTTGATGAAAAGGTACTACAAACTGTTTTTACTTTCTGATTTGTGCTGGAATTGAACAGACTGACTTGTCTTAGTAACGGGTGTTGTATTTCCCATTTCCCTAAAAAATGTGTTTCCAGTTTGGCTCAGGGAATGGGTTCGGCTTTGATGTTGAATTTAAGCAGGGCATCTCACTTAGCAGAACTAGTTCTCTATCTTGTAAGTCCATGCCATGTTCACATAGAGAGGGTTCAGGGACAGCACTACCAGGGGCACTTCTTGGCTACTAGTGGGGACAGTGACACTTCTTTTCCTCCTTCCTATGCATTCATTCTTCACCCAGAGAAAGGGAGGTTTGTACAATACAATGCTTCAATTCCCTGTCCTATGTGAAGCACATAGAAGGAGCAGAAGAACTGAATGCAGATCAGAGACATTAGTTCAGCCCATTAGTGTTGATATTATGCTTATGCAATTCAGGAGTAGGTAATGTAGTACTGAATTTCCCGATGGGGCTGCCCTAACTTGCTTAGTTTTTCTTGATGCTAACTGGCAAGCAAATGTAACTGAGACTCCTTAAAAAGTTACTAGCCCACAAAGGTTAACTTTTTCTGAACACCTGATTCCAACAATGTTTCTTTCCTCCTTAACAACCAAGGTCATTTGCACAAAGACAGTTTTATTATTGCTGACTTTATCTACTCATGCTTCCTTCCTATTCAGAGGAACAATATTTGTGATGTTACTGTTAAGTGCTCTGGATACATACATTATCACAGGATTGTGCACTTTACATACTGAAATAAGCAGAAAGAAAAGAAGCCTCCAAACAATCATGTAACAGAACACTGAGATGATAAAAAACAGAGGTAGATGATAAAATGTTAAGTCTTGTCCACCCTACAGCTGTCACCATTGTTGGCCCCAGCGATAAATTATAGGTACAAAGTTTATTTTATCAGTTGTGGAAAAAAAAACCATTCAACTTTCATATTCATAGCCCAAGCATTTTCCAGGTATTTCATATGAACAACAAAGGTTCACATGCAATACTTCGCAAATGCTTGGACTATCAACATGAAAGTTACATGTTTTTTCAAAAGTGATAAAAATTTTTCCCAACTGGCAGCTGCTATGAGTGTACAGGGATAGAAAAGCCAGATGATAAATCTAATCAGCCTCTGCACGGGGAATGAGACTGGACACAAATAAGAGAGATCTGCACTCGTCAGAAGCAAGATCTCTGCTTCCTTCCCTTTCCCCATTACCAACTGAAGGAAATGGAAGACAGCTAGAATTCTATCATCAGGCTACTGGAACAGTTTCTGAGTGCTTCACTTGTGCAACAACTTCTTGCACACCATGAGGCAGCGAGCAGGGGCTTGCTTTCCCCTTCAAAGTGCGGCTGGTTTCCAGCCACCAGCTGCACAGTCATCCCCTACTCCTCCAGCCAGCACTCGCACTGCTAGCCTTCACCTGTGCTTCTTGCCTGACACCGCTGAGGCTAAAGGTAAAAAAATATAGCTTGTAAGTGTACATGTTCATAAGTCGGATTTTGTAACTTGGGGAGCACCTGTATTTTGTTCAGTGCCTCATCTGTTGTATTGTCACACAGAATATAAAAGACCCTTTTAGATTTACCACTCTGTTTTTTTTTCCTTCCCCAACCTCTTGTATTGGTTTCTCTCCCCACTCCCTGTCTTTGAGCACCTCCTATATCCTTTTCTCTGCATTTACTTTCTTGCAGCAACTCTCAATCACCTACTCACTGTGTTTCATTCCTATTCTCACCCCCATTCCATCCACTAAAATGATCTGTGATTAAACAGTTTATGTTGACAATGAAGTGTCATCACAAGGCTTTAATGCTGATCTTCTAGTCAGATTAAAATGGGACATGAGAGTTCAGCTCTCTGGGTTATGGTTTGAACACAGATATCACTGAATTGGGAACATTTGAAAGCTTATCTCTGCAACAAGAAGAGTTAGATGTTCTTTTTAAAAAAAGAAAAAGATTACATTCTGGAGCCTCCAAAAAGCATTATGGTATAACAAAGCTACATGGGTTGACCATACATTTAAGGACCCTTTGATGGCTTTTAGCTAGACAGTACTGCTAGAATTTACACTCAGTTCAGATTACCTTCACAACTAGGGCTCAAATAACTTTTAAAATGAAAATGTACCTACCATTCACAAAGGAAGGCTTCCTGCTTGCAACTTGCAAGTAGGGAACTGGATTTTTCTAGTTCTATTCATGCATTATTTGGCTATATGGTTAATAAATAATACATTTAAACAAGCTGTATTTAAATGCAGAATGAAATCTGACTCCAGAATTAATAATTAAGCTGATTATGTATATTAGAATCTCTGCTTGATATTCACTTGTAATCGGGTTATTGGAAATACTTGAAACATTTTAGTTTATTGCAACATTTTTAATTTGTTACCTTTTTAAAACAAGAAAACACACATTGTTATTCTAGATACATTATGCAGCAGGTGCGACATTTCAGTTTGAGATGAGGCATCTCTCTTCCTACATTATCTTTAATTAGGATGGCTTGTGTTTCTTTTTAAATAGCCAATGCAACTCCATATATTTGCAAAGAAATTTGAGATGTTCCAGACAAGTTAGCCATGGTTTTTGAATTCTGATTTACAACATTTTGAAAATCAAGCCAGGCTTTGTTGACGCTATTTTTTTTTGAGAAAGTAAAAATAAGTATAGCTCTGAACTTGAGGAACATTATGGTATTAATTGCAGCTGAAATCCTGCAACTTTGCTGCTTCCAATAAAAAGCAAGATAACTGTCTAGTCATCAACTAAGCTTTTAAAAATATTGGAGTGAATCATTATAATTATCAAGCACTAAAACAAAAAATTTGAAACTAGTCATTTTAGAGAATAGCATAAAATGCATATACATTGTTAATTCTAGGTATAATTGAAGTTCTCATTACACAGAGGCATAGGATCATATATTTGTGCATATTTTTCCCCCTCCCATGTGCAGCATACATCATGTCACTAATTTAAACAGAAATCTTTGAGCTTCCTACAGTCAAACAAGCTTAGCACACCATACCAAGTACATTTGTAGGATAACAATTTCTAATTCCAGTCCATAGTGCTTAGAGACATTATCTGGGTTTAACTGATTTGTTAATTGATTAAATAGTTAATACTGACACACTGAAGTTTGAATGACAACTAGTTAACATCCCATTGAAAGAAAAGGTATTTCACCCTTGCTGTTTAAGTGTGAAGATGGTAAAAATTACAAAAAATATAAAGAACAATTTGGCTCAAATTATCTGCAACCAGGCAAAACATTTCTTAGATGGAAGTTATATTTTCTACCCTAAAAACAGCCATGGAGGTTATCAGAAATCCAGAGAAACCCTACATTTACATGTTCTATGAAAATTATACACAAAGTTGTATTTTTCCTATTCCCGTTCATGAAAAATCAAAAAATAGCCTTTGAAGTTCCATGAGGACTGCTTACCTTGGTTTGAAAAACAAATTTTGTATTATACTAAATAAACTTCCCTAGAGCAAGAGGAACATCTTCTAAACAACTAATAACAATATACATCCTCAAGCAAAGTTGAATAGGTTTCACCCTTGCTGTTTGAAAGTTTGAAATAGGAATGTAAAATCCTATTTAATTAGCTACCAGCTAACCATTAAGTTAAGCAGCCCCCACACACAGCAGACCTGGCCTGGGCAGGCAGGGGAGCTGTTCCAGCAGAACAGCCCCCCTGCCCGTCCCCTTTAATTGGTTAACCGGTTAAGTGTAATGTTTAGTCTAAATACCAATAAGTTAACTGTATGTTTATAAATACAGCATACATCAAACTATTATGGTGACAGGAATGATACGAGGATCCAAAGAGGACACAACAAGACCTCAAAACTATGTTCTGCATCTATGCCAAAGAGTTTCAGCTCTCCACAATAAAGTTAAAAATTCAAGCTGTCTTCTAACAAAGCCATATAGCAGAAACTTGAAATGATTAGTACTTACCTTGATTCTCCACTGTTTCTTATGCTTTCCTCATCACTGTGCCCATTCATTGTAAATATTCTGACGTTTAAAATACAAGTCCACTCAGTTTTTGAGATGGATACTAAAAGTCCGCTTTGTTGTTGTCCTTGTAATCCACGTGTTTTACAGGTGGCTTGTTTGTTCAACTGTTCACCAAAGGTATTCAAGATCCTTTCCCAAATTACCTAAAATAGAGTTAGACAAAAGTATTAAGAATATTAATTTGAAATATTGCATGGTTTCATATAACCTCTGGGGATGCCAAAGATACAAGAATCAAATATGAAACCTATTCAATTAAAAAAAATAAGTTTCTGATACAGCTGCAATTACTGATGGTTTTGTAATCACTTTCCTGTTTTAAAGAATGGTTTCTCTTTTTCCTATTGCTCTGTGAGAAGCCCACACAAAGAACAGAGTACAACTGGCTATACAAAGGAACTGCTAAACTGAAAGTACCATGACAAACACAAAGTACACAAACTGAAAATAAATAAAAATATTTTCTAACTTACAGTAGGTGAGGAAGTACTACTTGTGAATATTTTGGGATGTTTATTGACTGTATCATGGGGTTGAAAAGCATGATCAGATTTAGCTTCTAAATACTACTACATTATAAACTTTAAACAAGGACAAAGTTAAAAAGACAAGTAGTTTATTTCAACTGATGGAATAAGATCAGTAGAGACATTAAAAACATATGGTATAAGCATTTCTGCTGTTCAGGCATAATATTTTAGTTAATTACCACACAACCTAACTGCCACACATTTAAAAAGTTGGGCTGGTCAAGAGTTATCCAATAACAAATAACTCAAGATCTCACAGCTGGAAAGGTTATTTTTTCACATATCACGATAATCAGAAATGTGGGCAGTCAAGTATCTGAAGTGTCTGAGGTCAGTGTAAGTGTCCTATACCAGGAGTAAAAGGATGAACCTAACAAATCAGCTAATGAAGACTGCCCCCAGTCCTACTGGATGGATGTGAATGACACTAGGGTTTCGCATAAGGGTTCCCCCCACCCCACTTAGTCCGGATGCCTCCTGATTTGCCCACAGTGATCCGATTGTCTGTCCCGCCGGGATTGCCTCTGGCCACGGATACTCTCAGGCATCATCCGCCACACAGTCTCTCATCCAGGCCAGTACACAAAGGACATGGCGGAGGGTATGAGCGACCGAGGAGACCGATAATCCTGCCTCAGCCAGACACCCAACTCGACCGGGAATCAAACAGGCCGCTCACAAGGAGCGGAGCGCGTCCGTGGAGCGGCCCTTCGCCGCAGCACTGACTGACGCAGTTGAGGTCGGAGAGCCCCTGTTGATCACAAACATGTGGGGTCTACTGGTTCAACGAAGCTGCCCGATGGGAGGCCTGGCACTCGTTGCGGACCGGGCTCCTCGGTCCTGCCACCCCAAAGTCACTCACCGACATGCCCATCCCCGCCAATCGGCCTTTTGCACAGTCCAAATGTACCCGCCAACCCCGATGCTCGCAGCTCCCGCTCCCCACCATGCAGCTCCCCGCCTGCTGTGCTGTGGGACCCCCTGGCTAAAGACCCCCCGCCGTAATCCCCTAAACGCAGCGGCCTCTCACTTTCCCAACCACCCGCCCTCCATGAGCGCCCAGGTCAGAACCGCCTACACCCCCTCCCGGCAATGGTCGGTCTCCCTCCTCCTTCGTGGACACTTCCCCGCTCCCGGCGCGGCCTGCACTGGCGCCGCTCTTGGCCACGGCTCCCCGGCCGCTGCAGCCTCCTGCGCGGGCCGCTGAAACCCGCCCCCCACTTCGCCAAGGCACCTCGAGGGCCGCGCTGCCGGTCCGCCGACTCCCACCGCCCGCTCCCAGGAGCTAGCGAGCCCCAGCTCCTTCCGCGGCTCACAGCGAGCCCCGCTCTCTCGCGCTCATCACCCCCGCGCGCCGCCCGCCTGGAAGCAACAAACAGGCCCCACTCCCGGCCGGCTTCTTCCCACGCAGCCCCCGGCCTGGCCGCTGAGCCCCGGCAGCCGCAGCGAGTCCAGCTCCACACCTGCGAGGAACTAACGAGCCCAGCCCGCGCCCGAGCAGGCCGCTTCCTACCTGCGCGTGTCCCGGCCGGGCCTCCCCAGGGCCGCGCTGTCGGGACACAGCGTTATCCCAGTGGAGAGCAAAGTGCTGCCTACAGCCCGGGCTCGGGGGCTGCTCCGGCCGCCGCCGGGCCTGGGCCGCTTCTCCCCCGCCGGTCGCACTGGGCCCCTCGCTGACCTACACGGCAGGCTGGCCCACGGCGCCTCGCACAATGAAGCCCGAACCGGGAGGGGGAGAGAACCAGGGTGCCGCTGCGCCGCTGCCGCCACCGCTTAGGTCCTCCCGGCCGCCGCCATCACGCTACCACCGCTCAGTACAGGCTCCCCCTCCCTCGGTCCGATGGAAACCCCGGGTGTGATGTCAGCCCGGCGCCCTGGGACAGTGTGTGAGTAGAGGGAGGAGCTACGCGAGGAGGCAGGACTGGAGCAGCCGGGAGCAAAGTGGCGGCCTGACAGGGACCAAAGGAGAAGGTGGCGGACGCTGGGCGGCTTAGCAACTAAGGGTGAGGGTCAGAAAGCAGGCAGGGTGAAGCCAAGGGTTATTCACTGTTGGGCCTGCTACCGGCATCAGTCAGCAGTGGAAATTTACATCTGCAATGTCCCAGATGTAAGTAGTTGCGATCTGCTCTAACTTTGGTCAGATCTTTCTTGGGGCCACCGTGAACCTCGCTTATTTTAAAAATCTTGGCTCGATTTGGCTTCTACCACGAACTTTAAGAACAAGTTTAAAATGGTTCCTATCCGTTTGTCTTCTTCCAGGTTTGTAAGTAACCTCACACTGAAAGAGGAAGGTGATCGTTCCCACGCCATTTCTGGGTTTATATGCACTAAGAAAGACAGTGTCATGCTCTTCCTGAGACATGGACGCTTCTGTACACTACTGGAAGATTTTTTTTCCTCTCACTCCAGCTGTTCTCATCTTCATGGGACTGATGAAGTGAGACTATTATTGGACAATTTATTTAATGTTATTAAACATGGGGGGAAGGGAGAAATCAAAGGGATTAAATCTTTGTCAATAACTATTACATTCTCAGTATTGTTAATTTAAAGTCCAGGTATTTCCAAATAATATACTACATGCAGAATGTTTCTGTTGTGTTCCATTCAACAGCCATTTCTTTGCCAAACCAAACAAAACTCTGATTCCTCAATTCCAGCCAGTATATCCTGCTTTGTACACTGTAAGGCTAGATTTATTATATGTTAAGTCCAGCAGGAACTGTTGTGATTGTATAATCTGACTTCCTGAATAACACAGGTCACAGAAATCCCTCAAAATAATTACTCGATCTTTTAAAAAATATAATTTAAAATTTGTCACTGGTGGAGAACCTAAGTAGAGTTCCCTGTGAGTTGTGCACTTTTGCCACTGCTGAGGAGTGATTTAAATGCCATCCAGCTGATTAACAGTGAGCCCATAGCTAGGTTTTATTTCTACTGGGGGTGTGCATTCACACATGCCTTGGTTCACATAGAAGAATATATTCTGCACTTGGATGGAAAAGATTAGAGGAAACATTGACCACAACCCTTGGTAAACTTCCAATTGTGAATTGCTCCCACTGTTCAAAATGCATGTCTTATTTCCAGTTTGAATTTATCTAGCTTCACTGACAACCACTAGATATTATTATACCTTTCCCTGCTACCTTGAAGAACTCATATATTAAATGTGTCCTTCATGTACATATGTATAGACTATAAGCAAGTCACTTCATTACTTTCTCTTTTAGCTAAATAGATTGTGTTCCTTGAGTCTGTCATTCTAAGGCAGCCATGGCCAACCAGCAGCTCGCGAGATGCATTCAGCTCTCCCCCCCCGTGGAAGTGCAGCTTGCGAAGCTGCCCCTGCACTCATAAGAACATAAGAATGACCAAAGGTCCATCTAGCCCAGTAGCCTGTCTGCAGACAGTGGCCAGCGCCAGGTGCCCTGGAGGGGGTGGACCGAAGACAATGATCAAGCGATTTGTCTCCTGCCATCCATCTCCAGCCTCTGACAAACAGAGGCCAGGAACACCATTCCTACCCCCTGGCTAATAGCCTTTTATGGACCTAACCTCCATGAATTTATCTAGCTTCTCTTTAAACTCTGTTATAGTTCTAGCCTTCACAGCCTCCTCTGGCAAGGAGTTCCACAGGTTGACTATGCGCTGTGTGAAGAAGAACTTTCTTTTATTAGTTTTAAACCTGCTACCCATTAATTTCATTTGGTGTCCTCTAGTCCTTATATTATGGGAATAATATAACTCCTGAAAACTGTTCCTGCCTCCCGGCTCCCTGTGCTCACTGGGGCAGGGGAGCCATCCAGTATGGCCATTCAAAATGGCATCTTCAAGATGGCAGCAACCAGCGGGAGCCTGATGTGGCCAGAAAGCCTTTAACCGCATTTCTTAAAGGAACAGTCCTTTTTTTTTTTTTCGCTTGACCAAATGCGGATGGGAGCTTCTTTTTTTTTTCCTTTGCTCGACAGCTTTCCCCCCTCCCCCAGCTCTTTGCGCTATATGCACAACTATTTTGGCTCTTTGCTTGTAATGGGTTGGCCATCCCTGCTCTAAGGCTTTGTTTCTAATCCTTTAATCATTCTCATGGCTCTTTTATGAATTGTCTCAAATTTATCAATATCCTTCTTGGTAAATCCAGCAGCAGTTGCAACATTGCCAACTACTCTCTCTACTCCTACTCAAGATTCCTCTGTTCAGCCTCCCAAAATTGTATTAGCTTGTTTTTTGTCACAGCATCACATTGGAAGTTCATATTCAGCTGATTATCCATTAGAATCCCCCAATCTTTTTTTTAGTCCCCGCAACTTGCAATAGTATACAAGAATACCTAAAGTATACATAGTCCTTGTCTCTATTTATCTGCCATTTTGTACTCTCAAAAATTATATATATTCTATCATACTCCAACTTCTTGCTGTTACTTACCAGATAGATTTTGCTTACACGGCCAGCACCATGGAACAATTGTGGTGACAGCTTTTAAAATCTTCATCACAAATGCTTACAGACAAGGTTTCATTTATAGTGTTACCAAGTATTTACTAACTAGAGGTATGAGTTTCAAAGCCATGCCTTCAAGGATTGAGCAGGCTTGTAAAAATGTATTGTTTGCTTATTGAACCAAAGATTGCAAAGGGGAAGTATCATAAATAGGTACTAGAAAAGAGTTGCTGGATTATTATAATAACTAGAATGAGGAAGTTAGACAGTATTTCCCTGCTTGTTGCGCTATATTAATCTGGAGAGCAGAAGCCTAGCACGGCCTAAGCCAACAGTAATTAATGCCAAAAGAACATTTCAGAGTGAATATTTGGAGTCAGATATTTGTCACATACCTGATGGCTGCTAACTCTCTTGAAGGGATGGCAAGAAAGAAAAGACTAGATGGTAGGTGAAGAGAAGGTGGGTGATAGCTGGCTGGGTGGGAAGGTAGAGTAGGCTGCTGGTGACAGCAGGGGAGGGGAGAGAAGTGGAGGGTATGCAGTGGGGGCAACAGCAGGGAAGGATGAGTGACAGCTACCTGGGCAGAAGGAGTAGGTGGTAGGTAATGGAAGGAGGTTGATGGCAGGAAAGGGGAGGGTGGGTGACAGCTGACTGGGAAGGAGGGGTAGGATAGTTGTTAGGCCATGACAGGGGAAAATAGGGTTAGTGTCAGGCAATGGCAGGGGAGGGGAGAGGAAGCTGCAGGAGATAGCAAGGGAAAAGAGGTAGGTAACTATCAGCTAGATGGGTGGAAGCTAGAAAGCCTTGCTCTGTCTGCTCCACTTCAAGGACTGGACAACTAAACTGTTCACCATCCGCTGAGGTGACAGTTGGAATCTCCAACAGCCCCGCTTGAGAACTCTAGAGCTGATCCTGGAACTGGGAGTGCCTGATTGGCTGTAGCTTGTAATGAAGCTGCCATCTCAACCAAAGAGGTTTCAAAGTACAGATAGAGACTGGGGAAGAGGCAGCTACCATTCCACTTCTCACTACCTTAGAGAAACTGCAAAACCCTGTTTTTTTACCTTGCCTTTTCCTTACTGCAGGAGTTCTCAGACTTCCTTGTGCCATGACCCCCTTTCTGACAACAAAAATTGCTACCTGATCCCAGCAGGGGGGATTGAACCCTGAGCTCATCCAAGTTCCCCCATCCTGGCTAGGAGGATCAAAACCAAAGCCCCACTGTCTTAGGTGGAGGGAGGTGAGGGGACCAAGATGAATCCCAAGCCCAACTGCCCTGGATGGGGAGGGAGGTTAAAGACAAAGACCAAGGGCTTCAGCCCCAGGTGGGAAACCTGAAAGCCTGAGCTTCAGCACCCAGGGCTGAAATCCTCATGCTTTGGCCGCAGACAATGGGGCTTGGGCGCCAGGAAATTAAAATGGGGTCTTCAACCACTTTGAGAATCACTGCATTACAGTGATACCACACTAGCAGCATTTAAAAACAAATTAAGAAAGCTCAGTCCTTGAAGTGAAGAGAGATGGGATTTGTTGAAATACGTTAAAGTGTCCAGAAAAAAAATCACAATGATTCAAAGCCTTGAAAACCTTTCTTAAATAGATTGACCTTGTCAAAGAAAAGCAAGAAATAATTTAGTGATGTGATGGATCACCGGAAGTCTTTAAACCAAGACTGGATGTCTTTTAAAATATATGTTCTAGTTCAGCCAGAAGCTATAGGTTTAGTGCAGAAATTACTCGGAAAATTCCATGGCCTGTATTATCTAGGAGGTTAACTTAGATGTTCATAATGGTTCTTTTGCCCTTAAAATCTATGAATATGTAAGTTTACAAGTACCATTGATTAATTTGTGGTAATTTGTGGTAAAATGCCATGGTGATGGATTTGCAAGGGATTTATTCAGGTCCCATTCAAGTCAGTTGAAAAACTGCCTCCACATCAATGGTGCAATAACAAGCCTTAAATGAGGAGTTCATCCCTATGAAACGAACATGGTCCACAGAACTAGGAAAATCTTGAGAAAGTAAGCATCTAATCCTAAATGAAAGCAGAGAAAGGAAATAGAGGGTATCTACTGAATCACAGAATCCTAAGGCTAGACTAGACCTCAGGAGGTCATCGAGTCCAGCCCCCTGCCCAAAGCAGGACCAACCCTAACTAAATCATCCCCAGCCAGGGCTTTGTCATGCCAGGACTTAAAAACCTCTAGGGATGGAGATTCCACCTCTCTAAGTAACCCTTTTCAGTGCTTCACCACCCTCTTACTGAAATAGTTTTTCCTAATATCCAACCTAGACCTCCCCCACTGTAATTTGAGACCATTGCTCCTTTTTCTGCCATCCACCACTACTGAGAACAGCCTCTCTTCATCCTCTTTGGAACCTCCCTTCAGGAGTTGAAGGCTGTTATGAAAAACCCCCCTCACTCTTCTTTTCTGCAGACAAAATAAACCCAAATCCCTCAGCCTCTCCTCGCAGGTCATGTGCTTCAGCCCCCTAATCATTTTGGTTGCCCTCTGCTGGACCCTCTCCAATGCATCCACATCCTTTCTATAGTGGGAGGCCCAGAACTGGATTCAATATTCCAGATGTGGCCTCACCAGTGCTGAATAAAGGGGAATAATAACTTCTCTAGATCTGCTGGAAATGCTCTTCCTAATGCACCCTAATATGCCATTAGCCTTCTTGGCTACCAGGGCACATTGTTGACGCATATCCAGCTTCTCATCCACTCTAATCCCCAGGGCCTTTTCTGCTGAACTGCTACTTAGCCAGCCCATCCCCAGCCTGTAATCATGCTTACGATTCTTCCGTCCCAAGTGCAGAACTCTGCACTTGTCCTTGTTGAACCTCATCAGATTTCTTTTGGCTTAGTCCTCCAATTTGTCTAGGTCACTCTGGACCCTATCCCTGCCCTCCAACGTATCTACCTCTCTCCCCGCCTCCCTGAAAACTTGCTGAGGGTGCAATCTATCCCCACATCCAGGTCATTAATAAAGCAGTTGAACAAAACCGATCCTTGGGGCACTCCACTTGAAACTGCCAACCAGACATCAAACCGTTGATCACTACCCGTTGGGCCCGACAATCTAGCCAGCTTTCTATCCACCTTACAGTTCATTTATCCAATCCATACTTCCTTAACTTGTTGGCAAGAATATTGTGGGAGACCATATCAAAAGCTTTGCTAAAATTAAGGTGCATCACATCCACTGACTTCCCCATGTCCACAGAGCAGCTAATCAGATTGGTCAGGCATGGATTTATTGAGGATCCCCTCCATGATTTTTCCGGGGACTGAGGTAAAGCTAACTGCTCTGTAGTTCCCTGGATTGTCCTTCTTTCCTTTTTTAAAGATGGGCACCACATTTGCCTTTTCCCAATCATCCAGGACCTCTCCCAATCTCCACAAGTTTTCAAAGATAATGGCCAAAGTCTCTGCAATGACATTTGCCAACTTCCCCAATACCCTCAGATGCATTAAATCTGGATCCATGCACTTGTGTATGTCTAATTTTTCTAAATAGTTCCTAACCAGTTCTTTCTCTACCGAGGGTTGCCCACCTCCTTACCATACTGCGTTGCCTAGTGCAGTAGTCTTGGGGCTGACCTTGTCTGTGAAGACAGAGGCAAAAAAAGCATTGAGTACTTTAGCTTTTCCCACATCATCTGTCACTAGGTTACCTCCCTCATCCAGTAAGAGTCCCACACCCGCTCTGATCACCCTCTTATTGCTAACATGCCTGTAGAAACCTTTCTTGTTTCACTTCACATACCTTGCTAGCTGCAATTCCAATTGTGCTTTCGTCTTCCTGATTACTCCCCTGCATTCTTGAGCAATATATTTATACTCCTCCCTAGTCATCTGACCAAGTTTCCACTTCTTATAAACTTCCTTTTTGTGTTTAAGCTTGCCAGTGATTTCCCTGGTAAGCCAGTCTGGTCACCTACCATATTTGCTATTCTTACTGTGCATTGAGATGGTTTGTTCCTGTGCCTTCAATAAGGCTTCTTTAAACTACTGCCAGGTCTCCTGGACTCCTTTCCCCTTCATATTAGCATCCCAGGGGATCCTGCCCATCAGTTTTCTGAGGGAGTCAAAGTCTGTTTTTCTGAAGTCCAGGGTGTGTATTTTGCTGCTCTCCTTTCTTTCTTTTGTCAGGATCCTAAAGTCTACCATCTCATGATCTCTGCTGCCCAGGTTGCCACCCACATCTACTTTCCCTGCTAGTTCCTCCCTGTTTGTGAGCAGCAGGTCAGAGTATGCCCCTGGTTTGTTCCTTCAGCATTTGTACCAGGAAGTTATCCCCAGCATTCTCCAAAAGCTTTCTGGATTGTCTGTGTACTGCTGTATTGGTCTCCCAAGAGATGTCAGGATGATTGAAGTCCCCCATGAGAACCAGGGCCTGTGATCTGGAAGCTTCTCTTAGTTGTATGAAGAAAACCTCTTCTGCCTCATCCACCTGATTTGGTGGTCTGTAGCAGACACCAACCACAACATCACCCCTGTTGCTCGTACCTCTAAACTTAACCCAAAGATATTCAATGAGCTTTTCTCCCTCTATGTACTGGAGCTTTGAGCAATCATACTGCTCTTTTACATACAGTGCAACTCCTCCTCTTTTTCTCCCCTGTCTGTTCTTCCTGAACAGTTTATGCCCTTCCATGACAGTGTTCCAGTCATGTGAGTCATCCCACCAAGTCTCCCTTATTTCTGTCAAATCATAGTTCTTTGACTGTGCCGGGGTTTCTTATTCTTCCTGTTTGTTTCCCATGCTTCTTGCATTTGTGTACAAACATGTTAGATTACTAGTTGATTGCTCTACCTTCTCCGTTCGAATCAGGGGTCCTCCTTTGTTGCTCTTTCTTCCTTGTGTTTCTTCCCAGTATCCCACTCTCCCACTTAAATTCCTCACTAGCAAGCCTGCCCACAAAGATGCTCTTTTCTTTCTTGTTTAGGTGGATCCAATCTCTTCCTAGCAATCCTTGTGCAGGAACTGGGTCCCATGGTCAAAGAAACCAAAGCCCTCTCTCTGACATCACTTGTGCAACCACGCATTTTCTTCCACGATTTGACGATCCCTACCTGGACTTTTTCTTCAACAAGGAGGATGGACGAGAACACTACTTGCATTTCAAATTCTTTGATTCTTCTTCCCAGTGTTACATAATCTTCCGTGAACCTGCTCAAGGTCATTCTTGGCCATATCGTTAGTTCCCACATGGAGAAGCAGGAAGGGGTAGCAATCCAAAGGTTTGATACATTTTGGAAGACTCTCAGTCACATCCTGAATTCTAGCTCCTGGTAAGCAGCACACTTCTTGAGATTCCAGGTCTGGTCGGCAAATGGATGACTCTATCCCTGTGAGGAGGGAGTCCCCGACTACCACCACCCATCTTCTTCTCTTGGGGATAGTGATCGTGGAACCCCCATCCCTAGGACTACACATCCTATGCCTTCTGGTCGATGGGGTCTTCTTCTGATCCCTTCCCTGAGAGGTCTCTGCCAAAGCATTCTCCACCATAGTGCCTGTGCAGAGAGCCTGAAAGTGGATACTTACCTCTAATGGAATTGGGGTACCTGAGTTAGCTTTTTTCTCCTGGAGATTACATTTCCTTATTCTGTACTGCCCTCATTGGTTCTTCAACCTACTGTGCCTGCAGTATTAAATGCTGCCTTTTATCGAGGAAGTCTTCATCTTCTCTGATGGAGTGCAGGGTTGATACTTGGGCCTCAAGTCCTCTAATTTTTTCTTCCGATATGGCAACCAGCTTGCACTTAGTGCAGATGAAATCCCTTCTATCTTCCGAGAGGAAAAAGAGAATGTAGGCATCCAGCAGTTTTTACTTAGTGTCTAATCTAAAGATTTATCAGAAGTTCCCAAGGAAGAAAGAATTTAAAATTCCTACCAATAATAACAACAAAGTGGACAACCTAGACAACTTCATCACTTAATTACAAAGTACAGTTGGCTCTTTAATAAGCATTCAAACTCTAAATGTCACCAAAGATACCAAATGCTAGTCAAACAAATCCTTCTACTTTCCCATCTCAATTCTAAAAACCTTTACATGATCCTTATTATCCAAAACAAAATATATTTCAGTTTTTTCCCAAATCAGGGAAAATATGTAGAAAAGCATTAGCTATAGAAAAAGTCGCTACGATTAAATACATTCAAATCTGGTGTGTGTTAGAAACACTGAATAAATCCCTATTGCCAAACAATACATTTTTAAAATTCATAGTTATGTCTACTACAGATAAAGTACAGATATAGTGCTTGGTCCTGCCGTGAGTGCAGGGGACTGGACTTGATGACCTCTCGAGGTCCCTTCCAGTTCCAGTATTCTATGATTCTATAGTGATGGCAGTCATTTGGAGGAGAAGGAAATCAGGCACTGTTTCCAAGTAAAATGATTGGTTTCAAAACCCATGCCATCATTAATGTGGGAAAATCACACTGTCAAACAAAAGTAAAAATATAATGATTTACAGTACACATATCTAAATTTCTTTGCATGAATTCCAATACTAGAGTTGGAATTTATATTGGAAATATAGGTGGATCTCTACATCTGTATATAGCTGATGGGGCTGCACCTGCAACATTTCCTTCACAGGATCAAAACATTAGCCCAGAAATACTTTAAGCAAGTGTATACCTTCATGCAAATGAATAGTCCCAATGAATGGTTAAAGCCTTGTCTTCGCTAGCTACAAAGTGCCTTGTCTTTGCTGGGATTTTGACTTGAGTTATCATGTATGTTCTCACAGGACTTAAGAACATACCTTTTTTCCTAGTGCAGTTGCATATTAAGTGTTTCCATGATCAGGTTTTTAATGAAGTTATTTTTGCACACAACATCGCTTATCACAAAGCTCCTAAAGCCATGGGCTATTTCTGCCTTTTGTTTATTAGATTGTTAGCATGTTATTGCATGTTTCACACACACATTGTCAACGTATTGCACAAATTAGAGGCACAGATTTGCACTTAACACTTACATTATTTTAAAATCTGACTCTTGAAGTTATCATTTGAATTCAACATCCTTTTGAGAGTAAAGGTACCAGTTCATGCTTTTTCAGACTATCTGCAGATGAAGGAAGACAATTTTGCATTGATTTAAAATCAGTTCACATTTAGGAGCTTTTCTTCATAATCATAAAAGCATAAATACCTTTTATTTTAAAAATAAAGGCCTATAAGCTGCAGTTTTTCATGAGATAAGATAAATACCTAATAAGCATACCTGCCCTTGGGCCAGATATTTAACACTACTGGTTTAGTGCTGTCTATTTCCTTTGAAAAATAGTGCCTACTTTCTCTAATACATCTTTTCTATTATTAATTATCTGTATTATGGTAGTGCTTAAAAGCATAATACAAACAATAAAAAGATGGGTCCCTATCACCAACAGCTTACAGTTTAAGTATGAAGTCTTATGTACATGGCCTTGTTTATCTCTTCACTCTTCTATTCCCCTATTGTTGTTATATTCAGTCTTTCATTCTGTTATCTGTGTTTCCATCATCATTCTCTTTTATTTTGGTTAGCTATTGGAGCTCCAACAATGGTGATTTATCTAGGTGTTTATCACTGTATGAGAGTATTTCATCTTTCGTTCCCTTCTCTCTATCCCTCATATATACTCTGTTACCCTAGTCCTTTCAATTGTGTCCCTTCTTGCCATTCAAGTGACTTCTCACTTCTCCCAGGACTTCCCTTCTCATCTACAGCCTAATCATTTATTTCTCAGTACCACGCCCTGTCTTAGGGCAAGGTGAGCAAGGCAGTTGCCTAGGGCACCACGCTGCCCAGCGCCCACACACCTGGCTTCTCAGATCTTCCTCAGTCTCCCCATGGATGAAGCCACCGAAGTAGAAGTCATGTGTGGTTGAGTAGGTGGTGTTCACCACTGAGGGCAGTTGAGAGGAATAACCATTGTAGAGGAGGGTAGAAATGATAAAGGGAAGGTCAGGGTAAAGAGAATGGAGGCTATATGTGGGAGAGGAGGGAGTTAGTGGAGGTGTTAGTGAAATAAAGCATAGAGGACACTGGGCACAATAGGCAGTGTTGTGGGGGTGGGCAGCGAACTGTAAAGAGGATCAAGATTGTGCGAGAGTGAAGGGGTTGCAAACCACAAGAGGAAGGGGCTGCTGGGCAGGCATGGACAGAAGGAGGAGAAAGTGGCCACCCAGCCCAATGTAAACAGGGGCAGGGGGAGAAGGGAAAGGAAAATCCCCACATGTGCTTGTGATAAGAGTCTCTGTTGCAGTAGTTGTCCCAGGGGACTGGCAAACAAGTAGGCCAGGAGATAGTCTTCAATAACAGGAGCAAGAGTGGATGGAATGTGGGGAGGACTTCATCCAGCTCCCCTACTCACCAGCTGCACAGCAGCTGGCATAGCACAACAGCAGCAATGCTAGCAGCAGCCACCTAAACTGCTACCCACAAAGTGACAGGCAACAGTGAATGAAGCAGGAGATTGCAGGAAGAAAAAGGAATGTTGTGATGTTTAGGGGATCATTTAGTTCAGTAAGGGGTTCTGTCACCACATGCCCTGTAACTTCAAAGTGTGTTGGTGCTGCGTGACTATGGTTTATATGCTCTCATGGCCCTCGTACTCCTTGCAAGTGACATTAACAGCCCTTTTAGTCCTGAATCTTCCCAAATCCAGCCTTTCTGAGTTCTTAATTACTAGACATTTGAGCTATTCATTTCTGTTTCCTTGAAGGTATGAAATCAGCTCTCTAATTATTAGTTCACTATGGCACACACATTTCACACAGTTTGCATAATAGAGATCTACTTGGCTAGTTTATTTTACAGAAAAGAGACCAATTCAAAGATGAAATAACGAGGGAAGGCAAACATATACAAGTTATTCTGAAAATAAACATAAATATACACTTCCATTTAGATAAATACACAATTCCATTTAGATAAAACCTCTTCAGTACAATATTTGTTTGCATTCAAACAGTTTCTCAGCACAACTCCTAGGTACATAGGATCCAGAGTTTCACAGATAGCTTCTTGTCTAGAGGCTGTGTGTCAGGCTCTGAGTAGATTTCATGTCAAACCCCTTCCATTTTAAAAGAGTGCATTTGTTCCCTTCAGGCACTGTAGACATTCAAAGTGAGGGAAATTTCCAGTTATCTCAATATGTTTCCATTAACTGGAATGTCCGATCACTGTCTTTTCCTAGGTTGTACAATGGATCATTACTTGAGTCCAGTTTTGTATAAACATTTAGCGTCAGAGGTGTCTCTCCCTGTCTGATCATTCACTGCCATGCTGTGAGGTGTTTATGAGTACAGTTCTCTGTATAAACAGATACATATATTCATAACCATAGTTGTATACATATCTCACAATTTCTTAGATTAGAACACCATAGGCTTTCATAAGAAACCTCTAATTTTTACTGTACAATAACATTGTATACAATCAGTTGTTTTCAATGCTTATTTTTGGGGTTAAACCATCTGTTCTCATCTTGGGGTGTATGGACTCTGATTGTCACAATGGTCTCATAGTTAATACAGTTTAATGTTGCCCTGGAGAACTGGATTATGTCCCTGTCTCTGCTTGAGAGTTCCTATATGATTCTGGGCAAGACACTTGAACCAAACTTTCACAGTGGTTCAGAAAGGCCATGATTACACTAGGAACACTCTACCCGTACAAGAATACCCGTATAGTATAATGGCAAAGCATTCCTAGTGTGGCTGTAGCTATCCCAATAAAACTGCTTTGGACTGTTAGTAAGACCATCCCCCACAAATGTAACAAGCTATGGCAGTAAAAGCACAGCTTTGACAGTACTGCTGCATCAACTGCAGAATTCTGCCAGTATAGCTATGTCAGCCAGGGGCCACACTTCTTCACACGGTTGACTGACACAGGTATGTAGGCCTTTCTGGAGCCCTAGGCCTAGGTAACTGTATGAAAAAAACGTAGGCTTGGCTTTGGCAGAAAAGTATCTAACCCACTAAACACATTCGTGACCTGAGAGAATGGAATAACTTAGAGTTCTCAAGTACTGTAACTACATAAACAAATACCCCAAAGATGGTACAGTACTACACCAACCTCTGCAAAGTAACTATGGAATTGCAGGATAATAGATGAGGCTGTTTTGTTCAAATTAAAAGGTACAAGGCACAGGATAAAAAACAAAACACATAGGGTATGTCTACACTAGCCCCCTAGTTCGAACTAGGGACGCTAATGTAGGCATTCGAACTTGCAAATGAAGCCCGGGATTTAAATATCCCGGGCTTCATTTGCATGTTCCCGGGCGGGCGCCATTTTAAAATCCCCCTAGTCCGAACTAACTGCCCGCGGCTACACGCGGCAGTTAAAAGTTAATTCGAACTAAGTCCTCGTGGAATGAGGTGTAACAGTTAATTTGAACTAAGGACTTAGTTCGAATTAACTTTTAACTGCCGCGTGTAGCCGCGGGCAGTTAGTTCGGACTAGGGGGATTTTAAAATGGCGCCCGCCCGGGAACATGCAAATGAAGCCCGGGATATTTAAATCCCGAGCTTCATCTGCAAGTTCGAATGCCTACATTAGCGTCCCTAGTTCGAACTAGGCGGCTAGTGTAGACATACCCATATGGAATGTAATATGTAGCTTGCCTCAATATATAAAACAAGAGTAGAAGGATGAGCGTTTTTATACTGGCCTAGGGGATAGCATTATATTATATTGATTGAGTTATCTTATTATGGGCTTGTTACTCCCAAAATCAGACTCAGGAACCCTTAGAATTACCTGCCTATATCTGCAATTTAATTCTCAGTTTTTCTGTTTTTGGTAGGTGAAAGGGGGTGGCCTGGCCTAGAGGAGTTGCTCTCCAGAACAGACTAATTCTCTCACCTCCAGGAGAACATGGATACAGACTTCGTCTCAAAGGATTGACGCTCAGGCAGAAATTCCTCAAAAATAAAAAAACATTTTATTTTACATCAGATTTCCTAATATATCTAAAACAAAAGAACATTATGAAAACACAGCAAATCTAAAACATATATTAAAAAGAATAAAACCACTCTTTTTTAAACAAAAAAGTTTAAAATTTAGGCTTAAATATAAAATTCTGTTAGCATAGATACACATTAAAGTACCCAAAATTGCAATATCCTACAATTAGAAAATAACTTTAAGAGGTTAAATTTTATGTGCAATGATCAGTTACATATAAGGTACGTATACAATCATTCAGCTTTATTATCTCAAATACAACCATTCCTACATTCTAGATAGTCCTTATAGAATCATAGGGTTGAAAGAGACCTCAGGAGGTAACAAGGCCAATCCCCATTAAAAGTAGGACCAATCCCAATGAAATCATCCTACCCAGGACTTTGTTAAGCCTGGATTTAAAAACTTGTAGGGATAGAGATTCCACCACTTTCCTAGATAATCCATTCCAGTGCTTCACCATCCTCCAAGTGAAATCCCTTGACCAAATCCCTCAACAACTGCCTAGTGATGATATTGCAATACTTCCTACCCTGAATGATGTCCAAGCTGCCATCAAAGCAATGAAGAGCAACAAGGACTAGACAGAATCCCCACTGAAGTCTTCAAAGAAGGAGGGCTAAAGCTCCACAAACAATTCCATTTCCTGATTCTTAAGATCTGGAATAGGAAGCAGATACTGCAAGAGTTCAGAGACACGCTGATTGTCAGTCTCTTTAAGAAGGGTGACAAATCAGACTGTGGAAAGGCAAGGAAAATCTCCCTCCTGGCAAAGGCAGGGAAAATCTTAGCTTGAATCCTTGCCAACTGACTCCTACCACTCTCAGAAGAAATTCTTCCAGAGTCCCAGTGCAGCTTCTGACCATTCTGAGGAACAGTGGACATGATTTTCACTGCTTGGCAATTGCAAGAAAAATGTCACAAACAAAATCAAGCCTTATTCATGAGTTTCATTGACCTGACCAAGGTGTTCAGTTCAATCTGTCGTAGTGCTCAGTGGACCATCCTCTCAAAGATTGGTTGCCCCCAAAAATTCATCAGTATCCTGAGGCTGCTTCACAACATTACCGCCACAGTGCTGAGTAACAATGGATCCCTAAGCAACCCCTCTGAGGTCAAAACGGGAGTCAAAAAAGGCTGTGTCATTGCCCCAGAGCTGTTCTGTATCTTCATTGCCATGACCCTCTACCTCATTGATGGCAAGCTTTCAGATGGCGTGAAGATTGTCTACAGAATGAATGGGAAGCTTTCAATATCAGGAGACTGAAGGCCAAAAGCAAGACCTCCATGACTTCCATCATGGAGCTTCAGTATGTGGATGACAATATGGCTGCTGCTCTTTCCACTGTAACTCTTTAGACCATCTTAAGTGCTTTCACTGAAGCGTCCAAGAATCTCGGTCTCACAGTGAACATCAAAAAAGACCAAGGTGCTCCATCACCCCTTGCTGACGGGATAATCTTATATACCATCTATTAAAGTCAATGGAGAATTGCTGGAAAAAATGGAGCATTTCCTGTACCTTGGAAGTCATCTCTCTGCCAAAATGGACATTGATGTGGAAATCCAGCATCGCCTGAGCTGCACAAGCTCTGCTTTTGCCCGCCTGAGATGAAGGGTCTTTGAGAACTGGGACATTAGTGCCAGGACAAAGCTCCTTGTGTACCATGCAGTGGTTATTCCAACACTGATGTACACATGTGAAACCTGGACAACATATAAGCATCACCTGAAGGCACTTGAACAATATCATCAACGCCGCCTCAGGAGAATCTTAAATATCCCTTGGGAGGAAAGGCGCACCAACACTAGCATCCTGGAAGAGTCAAACATGACCAGCATTGAAGCTGTCATCATCTACCAACAACTTCACTGGACTGGTTACATGGTCCGGATGCCTGATCAGCACCTCCCAAAACAGATTCTGTCTTCTGAGCTGAAGGAAGGACGGAGGAGCGTTTACCAGAGGAAGTGATTTAAGGACATGTTGAAAGCAAACATGAAAAAGTATGGCATCAGTGTTGATACGTGGGAGGATCTTGCCTAAGACCATCCCCAGTGGAAAGCAGTAATCTGTGAGGGGGTAGCACAATTTGAGAGGTCCCACCGCACCGCAGACAAGGAGAGGCAGAGAAGGAGGAAAGAGCGGCAAAAACTGCCCTGAGTCCCTCCAATAGCCACCAGCACCTGCCCCTTCTGTGATAAGACCTGTGGCTCCAGAATCAGGCTGGTCAGTCATCAGCAGATCCACAAATAGGAGAGTGATAGGAAGATGTCCTACTCGTTATCGAGTGACCGCCAAGAGAAAGAGAGTAAAATAGCTTTTCTAATACCCAATGGAGACCTTCCTAATGCAACTTGAGACCATTGCTCCTCAGTTTGTCATTTGTCAGCATTGAGGACAGCCTCTCTCTATCACTTTGGAACCCCCCCTCGGATAGCCAAAGGCTGGTATCAAATTCCTCCTTCACTTTTCTCTTCTGTAGATTAAACAAGCTAAAATCCCTCAGCGTCTCCTCATAAGTCACGTGCTGCAGCCCCCTATTTATTTTTCTTGCCCTGCATTGGACTTTCTTCAATGTGTCCACTTCTTTTCTACAATGGGGGACCCAGAATTGGATGAAATACCCCAGGTGTAACCTCACCAGGGCCAAATAAAGGGGAAGAATCACTTCCCTAAATCTGCTGCCAGTGCTCCTATTAATACCCCAATATGCCGTTGGCTTTCTTGGCTACAAGGGCACACTGTTGACTCATATCCAACTTCTCATCCACTGTAATCTGCAGGTCCTTTTCTCCAGAACTGCTGTGTAAATACTCAATCGCCAGTCTGTAGCAGTGCTTGGGATTTTTCCATCCCAAGTGCAGGACTTTGCACTTGTTCTTGTTGAACCTCATCAGATTTCTTTTGGCCCAATACTCCAATTAGTTTGTTATTCGGGACCCTATCCCTACCCTCCAGTGTATCTACCTCTCCCCTTACCTTAGTGTCATCTGCGAATTTGCTGAGGGTACAATCCATCCCCATATCCAGGGCATTAATAAAGATGTTGAACAAAACTGGATCTAAAACTAACCACTGGGGCACTCGGCTTGATACCGTCCACCAACCAGACATTGAACCGTTGATCACCACCCATTGAGCCTGATGATCTAGTCAGCTTTCTATCCACCTTATAGTCCATTTATCCAATCCATACTTCCTTAACTTGCTGGCAAGAATACTGTGGGAGAATGTATCAAAAGGTTTGCTAAAGTCAAGGTATTTCACATCCACTCCCTTCCCCATATCCACAGAGCCAGTTACCTTGCAATGGAAGGCAATCAGGTTGATCAGGCATGACTTAAGTCATAGAATAATAGAACTAAAAGAGACCTCAAGAGGTCATCAAGTTCAGTCCCCTGCCCTTACACCAGGACCAAGCATCGTCTAGAACATTCCTGATAAATGTCTATCCAATTTGCTCTTAAATAACTGCAGTGATGGAGATTCCATAATTTCCCTAGGCAATTTATTCCAGTGTTTAACCAACCTGACAGTTAGGAAGTTTTTCCTAATGTCCATCCTAAACCTCCCTTGCTGCAATTTAAGCCCATTGCTTCTTGTCCTATCATCAGAGGCCAAAGAGAACAATGTTTCTCCCTCCTCCTTTTAACACCTTTTTAGATACTTGAAAACTGCTAACATGACCCCTCTCGGTCTTCTCTTTTCGAAACTAAAGAGGCTCGATTCTTTCAGTCTTCCCTGACAGGTCATGTTTTCTAGATCATTAATCGTTTTTGTTGCTCTTCTCTGGACTTTCTCCAATACAAGAATACCCATGCACCAATTGAGGCCTAATCAGTACAGACTAGAGCGGAAGAATTACTTCTCATGTCTTACTCACAACACTCCTATTAATGAACTCCAGAATTATGTTTGCTTTTTTTTGTAACAGTTTCACATTTCCACTATGACCCATAGATCCCATTCTGCAGTACACCCTCCTAGACAGTTGCTTCTCATTCTATAAGTGTGAAACTGATTGTTTCTTCCTAAGTGGAATACTTTGCATTTGTCCTTATTAAGCTTCATACTATTTATCTCAGATCATTTCTCTAGTTTGTCCAGATCATTTTGAATTATGACCCTATCCTCCAAAGCACTTACAACTCCTCCCAGCTTGGTATCATCTGCAAACTTAATAAGTGTACTCTCTATGCCAATATCTAAATCATTGATAAAGATATTGAACAGAACGGTCCCAAAACAGACGCCTGCGGAACCCCTTTTGTTGTACCTTAATAACTACTCTCTGAAACTGGTTATCCAGCCAGTTATGCACCCACCTTATAGTAGCCCCATCTAGATTGTATTTCCCTAGTTTATGAATAAGAAGATGATGAGGGAACATATCAAATGCTTTACTAAAGTCTAGGTATACCACACCCACTGCTTCTCCCCTATCCACAAAGCTTGCACTTGGTGAATCCATGTTGACTATTCCTAATCACTTTCTTCTCTTCCAAGTGCTTCAAAAGGGATTTCTTGACAATCCCCTCCATGATTTTTTTCTGGGGAGTGAGGTGAGACTGAGCAGTCTGTAGTTCCCTGGATTCTCCTTCCCTTTTTTTAAAGATAGGCACTACATTTGCCTTTTTTCCATTGTCTGGGACCTCCCGCACTCACCATGAATTTTCAAAGATAATGGCCAATGGCTCTGCAATCACACCAGCCAACTCCCTCAGCACCCTTGGATGCATTAGATCAGACCCCATGGTTTTGTGTATGTACAGCTTTTCTAAATAATTCTCAACATGTTTTTTCTCCATTGAGGGCTGCCAGCCTCCTTTCCATACTTTGTTGCCTAGTGCAGCAGTTTGGGAGCTGACCTTGTCTATGAAGACAGAGGCAAAATAAGCATTGAGTACTTCAGCTTTTCCCACATCATCTATCACTAGATTACCTCCCTCATCCAGTAAGGGTCCCACACCCTCCCTGATCACCTTTTTATTGCTAACATGCCTGTAGAAACCTTTCTTGTTACTTTTCATATCTCTTGCTAACTGCAATTCCGGTTGCACTTTCTCCTTCCTAACTGCATACTCACACAGTATATTTATACTCTGCCCTAATTATTTGTTCAGATTTACACTTTTTGTAAGCTTCCTTTTTGTGTTTAAGATTTCACCAAAGATGTCACTGTTAAGCCAATCTGGTCACCTACCATATTTGCTTTTCTTACCGGATGTTGGGATGATTTGTTCCTGTGCCTTCTATAAGGCTACTTTAAAATACAGCCAGCTCTCCTGAATTCCTTTCCCCCTCATGTTAGTGTCCCAGGGGATCTTGCCCATCAGTTCCCTGAGGGAGTCAAAGTCTGCTTTTCTGAAGCCCCGGGTCTGCATTTTGCTGCTCTCCTTTCTTCTTTTGGCCAGGATCCTGAATTCGACCATCTCACGATCTCTGCTGCCCAGGTTGCCACCCACATCTACTTCCCCTGCTAGTTCCTCCCTGTTTGTGAACAGCAGGTCAAGCTGAGTATGCCCCTGGTTTGTTCCTTCAGCACTTGTACCAGGAAGTTGTCCCCAACATTCTCCAAAAACTTTGTGGATTGTCTGTGTACTGTTGTACTGATCTCCCAACAGATATCAGGGTAATTTAAGTTCCCTATGAGAATCAGGGCTTGTGATCTGGAAGCTTCTGTTAGTTGTCTGAAGAAAGCCTTGTCTACCCCATCCACCTGATCTGGTGGTCTATTACAAACATCCAACAAGACATCACCCTTGTTGCTCCTGCCTCTAAACTTAACCCAAAGACTCTCAACAGGCTTTTCTCCTGTTTTATACTGGAGCTTTGAGCAATCATACTGCTCTTTTGCATACAGTGCAATTCCTGCAACTTTTCTCCCCTGCCTTTCCTTCCTGAATAGTTTATATCCTTCCATGACAGTGCTTCAATCATGTGAGTCATTCCACCAAGTCTCCGTTATTCCAGTCACATCATATCTTATGTGACAGTCATCATGCCTTCTTCTCCACAGTCTTCTGTCCCTCTTCTCCCTCTAGGTCTTTCTGATCTGTTATGATTGATGTTGCTGCTACTGCTTCTTTGCTTCTGCCTCTGTTCAGTAATTTTAGCTTTTAACTTTCAGTTTGTGATGTCTTTTGATGAGACTCAAAACATTCACTCACTCCATCACCTTCAACTCATATTCTGACACAGATTGACTAAAGACTGCCAGTTCTCTGTCTTATATACAGATTTTTCCCTCTTCTGCTTGGTTATTTTTACAATACTGAGGTTTTCTACCAATCAGATTTAAGCTCTCTATCTGTCAATCAAAACTGGAACTGATAGAAAACCTGAGCCTTAGACACTGGACCTGATTGAGAACCTGTGTTATGCTTAACTGACCCCCCTCCCTTCAGGTTTTGGAATGACCTTTGTTTCACATCATTCTGTCTGCTCCCTATTGGCTGACTCCCAGTCCTCCATTTTGGATTACTCTAATTGTGATTGCTTGCCACCACCATCTTGTCATTGCTAGCTGTAACCTCCTAAAACTATATTAATTATTAAAGCTTTATAATAATAAACTATCCATATCTAAATATACTCTAGCACTATGATTCTCTGTC
This sequence comes from Pelochelys cantorii, assembly GCA_032595735.1. Lineage (NCBI taxonomy): Eukaryota > Metazoa > Chordata > Testudines > Trionychidae > Pelochelys > Pelochelys cantorii. Next base: position 62,891,248 of record CM064330.1, read on the forward strand.
TCTATCCTATTTTTATTATCTTAAATTTAAATCCAGTCTTCCCGTCCTTCAGTTAGTGGTGGCAGCACAGAGCTCTTAGGGTATGTCTGCACTAAAGTGGGTCAATTTTATTTAATGTGTGTTTGAGCATGTGATTTAACAAATGTGATTTTGCATGTCCCCACTAGGTGGCTGTGGTCAATGGAGTCAGCGGTTGCATTGATTCAAGGAGTGATGCATTGTGGGTAGCTAGCTTACACTCTCTGCAGCAGATTGGAATGCTGGGCTAGGGTCTCATGAGATGAAAACTTTGTTGCCGGTGGTTATAAGTGCATACTGTAAACCTTCCGTATCTGTGGCTCACAACCAGCCTTGTTCTATGATGCACTTATCTAAGCTCCTTTATTTTCACACAGCATTACTGTGTGTTCTTAGTGGAGCCGTTATCCACCAAGCCCTGTGTGATTTTGGCACAGATATCAGCATTGGTTTTGCTGGTTCAAAGCTCTGCCTGTACACAGGACTGTCCCTAAAAATGTTCATGCCCTACACCACTCCCTTTGAGAGGGCAGTTGCCCTTCTGTGGGGGAGGGGGGGTGACAGCCCCTATGTAAGGGGACTGTCTCTTGGCCATGGGGGGAGGAGTTGTGGGGAGCAGGAGTGGGGCAGGGAGGCAGCAGGGATTGGGTCTGCACTCACCAAAAGTGGTGGGAAGTGGAGCAAGCTAGCCCCAGCCTCCTCCACTCTCCTGTCTCCCAGCCATGTTGCTCGAGGGAGGGAGCTGGGAGAAAGGGGTGGGACTACCCCCTGCACTCAGTGGTGGTAGAAAGCAGAGCAACACATTTGGGAGGCAGGGGAGTGGAGTTAGCAGCACCTTGGTTGCTCCTCTTTCCCCCTCCCCGACCACTGTTGCCAGTGAATAGGGAGGTGGCGTGAACTCTTGCTCTTGGTGCCAGGACTTCCCTATTGTCCCACAGGCCATGTGGCTCTAGGGAAGAGATGGAATGGGTGGAGGAAGCGTGGAGGTATCCTAGGTCCCATGGTCCCCTTGGATGGCCTTGCTGGGTGCAACCTGTCAGAATGGGGGTGGCTGAGGGATGGGGCTGCCCCCTGGAATCAATGCTGCCCCATAGACAGCACACAACTGGCAATGGCACCATGGAATTTGGGGAAATTTGATGCCCCAAATTTCATGATGCCCTATGCAGCTGCATACTCTGCTTATTGGTAAGGATGGTCTTAAATATCTCCAGAGATAGAGAGCCCACAACCTCCCTAGGCAACTTATTCCAGTGTTTAACCATCCTGATAGTTAGAAGTTTTTCCTAATGTCCAACTTAACCTCCATTGCTGCAGTTTAAGCCCATTGCTTCTTGTCCTATCCTCAGAGGCCAAGGAGAACAATTTTTCTCCCATCTCCTTGTGACATGTTTCCATGCTGGAGTGCATTTGCAGCTCTGAGCACTGCATGTTAAGCTGTGCTGGTGAGCTTCCTACGCTGCTCCAACAAGGAATGAACATTCAAAAGTTTCCTAGGCTTTTCCTATGCTCACCTGGATAAACAGCATTGGAGTTCAAAGCACTCTGGATCACCACCTGGAGGCCTGTAACTCCAAATTACAACACTGTGTTTACATTGCCCTTAATTTGAGGAGTGAATGTCCTTTTAGGTGGAGTACAGGAGTTGATTTTAAAAGCCCTTTAGGTCAACACGAAGAACTTGGCAGTGTAACACACACATTACAAATTTGACCTAACACTAAGTATGATGACCTTATGTGGCTGGGTGACCCTGGCGACAGGGTGGCCTAGTGGCTAGGTCATGGAATTAGCTGGCAGAAAAGGGGTACAGAACCCTGCCACTGGTGGTCCTGCCCTAGGAACTCTGGCCCACTATATTAGTATAGTCCTTAAGTTTGGGGCATGGCCACAAAGTCCAGATTCCCCCCTTAGTTAGGGTTCTAGCAAGTTTCCACCCCCCCCTTTGTTCCAGGGGGTCGGTTTGGATGCTTACTTGCTCCTATGGCTGGCCAAGCGGACAGGCTTTGGTTCATATCCTACAGAGTGTGGAATCACGTTCCTGTCTCTGGTCAGTCCCTAAGGGTATGTCTACACAGCAAAGTTATTTTGAAATAACTATCCTAGTGTCTACACAGCCATTCCATTATTTTGAAATTAAATCGAAATAGCAGAGGGCTTATTTCGAAATTGGTAAACCTCATTCCATGAGGAATAACGTCAATTTCAAAATTGCTATTTCGAAATAAGTGCTGTGTAGACACTTATTTCAAAATAGGGGGCCTCCAGCCTTCTGAGGTTGCCCTGGTGGCCACTCTGGCCTCAACCAAGAACACTCTTCTCCCTCCCCCCCTCCCCGGAGCTCTTAAAGGGGTAGACTCTGGCCACAGTGCCTGTGCCAGCTCCAAGACTGCCAGCCCAGAGCCAGCAGTCACTGCCCCTGACCCAGTGGTCCCGAAACATGAGCCAGCAAGCCACTGGCAGCCAGCCCTCCACCGCTCCCCAGGAGCAGTCTGCAGCTGCCAGGAGCCTGCCAGGGCCCAGAGAAGGCAGATGCCTTCCTGGTCCAGGGTGGAGATCATGGACCTTATTCAGGTTTGGGGGGGATTCCCCCAATGTCTATGATCTCCACACTAGATGGAGCAACGCAGCCGTCTGTGGCAGGATAGCTGCCAGCCTGGCCACATGCAAACCCAAGAGCAAGTTCACATGAAAATCAAGTTGGTCCAGCGAGACCCCCAGCCCTGAGCTTCCTCTCTCCGTTCTTCCCCCTCCCAGCTCTCTCCTCCCAGGTTTCCCCCTCCCCTCTCCCATCCTCTCTTCTCTCCTTTCCTCAGTCTCACCAGAGTTTCATTCCCCCCACCCCACCCCAGTTTTGTTAAATAAAGAGAGTTTGTGTTCATGGAAATATGTGTATTTTATTTGACATCAGGAAGGAGGGCTAGGGAGGGGTAAGTGGAAGGACGTGAGGGAGGAATGAGGCACAAGCCCCCATGGGGCAGACCAGGGAGGCTCTTAGTGCTCCTCAGGGTGGAAGCTCTCCCACAGGGCCTCCTGGATACTGACAGCCCCCCGATGGACCTCCCGGATGGCAGCCTGCAGAAAGTGCAGCCAGGCTCGCAGCAACGTGTCCAAGAGAAGCACCAGAGTGCCCGGGGCAGCTCTGGCTCCATGCTGCAGAGTGCTGTGGTGTCCCAAGTGAGGACAACCAGAGCATACAGAGACAAAATGCTTTGCTGTCCCTCATCAAGGTAGACAAGCAAGCAGGGAAACCTGAGAACTGGCTGTCCGGGGGTCCCTTTAAGCACAGACCTCAGATAGCCTCAGGCAGCAGCCACACAAAGTAACTCCTGACCTGATGCCCTGCTGGACCTGGTTCCAGCCGGCCTTCAGTGCGATTCAGCATCCACTCAGTGTGGACGCAGTATTTCGAAATAGCAAAAAGCTATTTTGAAATGCATTTTGTGTGTAGATGTGTTATTTCGAAATAAGCCATTTCAAAATAACTATTTCGAAATTAGATATTTCTAAATAACGCTGCAGTGGAAACATACCCTAACTGAGCTAGCCTCCTTCCTTTTATCCTTTCTCAAAGCTTGACACTGGCTGCAGGTAAAGTGGGGCAGGGCTAGCTGGGCCAAAAGGCTTTGTTTAACCCCTGTGATACCAGGTCCTCCCCTCTTCACTCCCTCACATCTTAGTTTGTAGGAAAAATTTTTTTAAAGGGGTAGCTGTGTTAGTCTGTAACTTTAAAACAATGACTGGTCCTGTGCCTCCTTAGACACCAACCAAAATATATAGAGTCATGAACTTTCATGGGAAAAACCCACTTCATCAGATGAATCGGAGTGGAACTAATAGAAACATAAGAATGGCCATACTGTGTCAGACCAAAGGTCCATTTAGCCCAGTATCCTGTCTTCCAACAATGGCCAATGCCAGATGCCCCAGAGGGAGTCAGCAGAACAGGTAATCATCAAGTGATCCCTCTCCTGTCATCCATTTCCTGCTAGGGTCACCATTCCTACCCATCCTGGATAATAAGTATTGATGGACCTAACCTCCATGAATTTATCTAGTTCTTTTTGAATGCTGTTAATGTCCTGGTCTTCACAACAGCCTCTGGCAAGAAACCAAGAGATATATATAACAGCAGAAGTACCTATCAATTGTAGGTCCTGTTTTAATGAGGCTAATTAAGTGGGCTGGATTAGTCCCAAACATAGCTTTTGAAGTGGAAATGCAGATGTTAAAGGCAAGAGAAATTGGCTTTGTAATGCTCCAACCAGTTAATAAATCTCAGAGGGGAAGCCATGTTAATCTGTAACTTTAAAAACAAGTAGTCTTGTGGCACTTTAAAGACTAACCAAAATATATAGAATCATGAGCTTTCATGGGCAAAATGCACTTCTTCAGACTTCATCCACTTCCACTCCAATTCACCTGATGAAGCAGGTTTTGCCCATGAAAGTTCATGATTCTATATATTTTGGTTAGTCACTAAGGTGCCACAGGACCATTCGCTGTTTTCAACCAATTAACATCTTTGGGAAGGTTTAGACTACACAGCTTTTCTGGGATACTTCCCGAAAAGCTCTGCCGCATCCAAGGAAAGCATTCACTTTTCCAAAAAAAAAAAAATGTTGGAAAAGCAGACACGTTTTGTCGGCATCCCTTAAACCTCATTTTACAAGGAAGAAGGGATGTTCCAAAAGACGTTTTTTTCCCCCAAAATTTGGCCCCATGTAAACAGGCCAAATTTCAGAAAAGCCTCTTTCGGAAGTAAAGGCTTTGTAGGTCTTATCTTTGTAGTCTAGACCTAGCCTTTGTTCAAGTACAAGGTAACAGTGTCAAATCTGTAGATGAATTCTAGTTCTGCAGACTCTTTCTGTAATTGTTTAGTGAAATTCCTTTGTAGAAGAATGGCTATTTTTAAATACATGATTGAATGATCAGGCAGGTTTCCCTACAGGTTTATGTGCATTACCATTTCTGATGGCTGATTTTTGTCCATTTATCCTTTGTTGTAGAGACTATATTCTATACAAATAAAGCACCATAAAATACTAAGTTCTCTGAAAAAATCAGGCCATAGGCATCTCGATTTGGGCACCCAAAATTAGTAGATACTTTTGATTCTAATTTCTCTGTGCTACAGTTCCCCATGTGTAAAAAGAATAATAATACTATTCCACATCTCACAGGGATCTTGAGCAGATAACTTAATTAATATTTGTGAACGACTCAGATGTTACAGTAATAAGCATCTCACAGGGATCTTGTGCAGATAACTTAATTAATATTTGTGAAACACTCAGATGCTGTAGGAATGAGCCCCTTAGGAAATTAATAATTCTGTATTTGGAACAGGATTTGAACAGTGTGCAGTAAATAAGGCACACTGAATAATGAGGATAAAACAAAATTCTGAATAAGTGCTCATTCATTGAGCACAGTCCACTCTCTGCACCGAATAAGGAAAGGGTTCTGCAACAAAAATAGTATGTGATCATGAAATTAAAAACCATGAATATCCATATGCACAAGGAGACCAAATTAAACTGAAACAAGCAACCTTAATAACCAACTTTTGAGTGTTTGACTTTGCAGACTCAATTTTATTTGAAATTAGTTTTTGCTAACTAACTAGATGCTCTATCCCAAATGCAGTTATATGCTGAATCACAGCCTTTCCATTTGCTAATTCTGCCACAGACATAGAGTTTTGCAGCTCAGCAAATTCCACTCTTCGTTAGTGGATATGTTCTTACCTGCAAAATGTGTGTTTTGACATCAAGATAGCCATTCTCATATACCCTTATTGTAGGGAAGACAAAGGAAGAAAGCACAATAACAAGACCCCTTCCCTAATTGCAGCTTCATTTCATTTTTCTCTCTTCTCTGCTTCATAATCAATCCATTAGCACACTTAATTAATGCACTCACCCTCTCTTTAACAGCCATGTAAACTATCCAATAGTTGTTATATTTACAGCTGCAAAAACCTGATAAAAATTTCTAGTCATATATTTACAGAACTGCTGACCCAGATAATGTGCATAATAGAAGGCAGCTTAGTCATTGAGAATGCATCACAACTCAAATATACATATTAAATAACTACAGATTGGACCTCTCTGGTCCGGTATCATCAGGACCTAAACGGTCTCTGTGAGTGGTATCCTTCCTGTCTTAGCATCTATCTATTTACTTTGATCTGCTTAGGTTTAAATACCCATTCTCCAGATACTTAATGATGCCCTGTCTCACACCCCCCTTCCTTTTTCCTTTTTTTTCTCCCCCCTCTCCTTCCCCTCTCCTATTTATTTCGAATTTTCATATCCCCTACTCATAACTCCGGTCAGCTGAAGAAGTGGGCTGTGCCCAGAAAGCTCATGATACCATCGACATGTTTTGTTAGTTTATAAAGTTCTACCAGAGCATTTGTTCTTTTTTTCTGTAACAGACTAACTCGGCTATCCCCTGAAGGTCCCAAACAAGAGAATTTGCTGGACCAGGGGAGGTCTTCTGCCACCGGCCCCCCAAGCCCATCAGCTGGTCGGCTACCCCAGCAGGCAATCCTGCCTTCCCATCCCCTACCTGGCTGAGCCCAGCTCAGCTACTGCTGGCTCCCCGGGTGGCACAGGCTCCAGCTCCTGCCCTGGGGCTACAATTCTGTGCAGCCAGGAGCAGCTGTAGGACTGGGGATCTGACCCCAGCCCTGCGCAGCCCCAGCCTTGGCCCCATGTAGCCGGGGGAAGCCGTGGGGCTCCAGCCCCTGCCCCGCACAGCTGGAGGAAGCTACGGGGCTCTGGCCCTATTCCTGCGCAACTGGAGAAAGCTGTAGGGCTCTGGACCCATCTCTGTGCAGCACCAGCCTGGTCCTACACAGGCAGGGGAAGCCGTGGGGTTCTGGCCCTGTCCCAATGCTCCTGGGGGCTGCTGGAGGGATCCGGCTCTGAAGTCCCGCCCAGCTGGCCCTCCTGCCCATAGGCTCCCAGGCTCTCTGCTCCAGGAGCATCCGTGGTCCAGATGTTGCCTGCCCAGAGACTCCCAGATTTTGAAGGTACAACCTATATGTATATATGGAATATCTGTCATCCACTTTCCTTATGATTTTATACTTGGACAGAATTTGTGAAAATATATTATAAAACTCAGCATAGACAAATCTGAACTATTAGTCCTCAATTGTGATAGAGGAAAAATTGATCCTGAAATAGCAAAGAAAATGGCAATTGCTGTAGTAAAATTCCTGGTAATGACTTTGAATTAGAAGTGGCAAACAAAATAATATTGTGGAAAGTTACCCCATCATTGCGGGGTAAAAATAATGTCATCAAAATTAATATCCTTAGTGTTTATTTTTATTTCAAATGTTACACTGAACACATTTGAGAACCCTTTAAAATAAATGTAACATTCTCCACGTACCATTACATAGCAGGAGAAAAGGTCAGCTAATACTACCCACTATTACACTATAATTAATATATATAAATAGTTGCTTCTGTGTCTCATGCTTACTTTTTTTTATTATTAAGCAATAATGATATGTTAAAAAAGGAAAAACTGACTCAACATTGGGCCCACTAGGGATCACATCAAAGAAAAAAATGATAACCTCTAAATCTCCTGAAACCCAGGAATGGCTTATACAGCCACATAATGTTGATTGATGGAAGGAAAATGTACCAAACTAGCAATAGCACATTCACACATCTTACTCACTTGCTGAGCATTTGGAAAAAAATTCTATTTTGAATAGCTAATGGTATGCTAAATGTAATGTCTGTAAGGAAAAGAAGAAAGGACAGATACAAAAAATGTGGTGTTAAAAATGTGGTGTGGGCTAACATCAAGTTGTGCATTTCATTGTTAAACTATGAAATAATTAGTATGGCTACCAGCAATAAAACTGTAATATTTTATTGGTATTAACTATAATTCTTGAGACTCCAATAAAGTTCAGGACCCTCTTCTGCAAGGCACTGTACAGACACATAGCAAGGTCTTTTTACAATACAGAGTTTTTGATGACAAAAGTTAGTTTTCATTGACAAAACACTGGAGGTGTTCACGCTACATTGTTCCTGATGTAAACCTCTCCTGTTTTATTGACAAAATGAAACCATCTTGACAAGAGACATAAGAGCTTTTTGTAGCAAAATTAGATCTAGAAAGTGTTTGCCCAGTGTGGAGCACTCACATCATATCTTCCCAGCTGATCATGATGTCGCCACATAACACATTCTCTCCTGTTAGAGGGAAACAAGTTATTAGTTCTACTGGGTCTAATGAAGAGAGGAAATGGTGCTGTTCCTGCTTTTCTCCAGCTGTAGTAACTTTGATAGTACTACCCATGTGTCATGCACCTTCTAAGATGGCCCGCACACTGATATAAGCGAAATGACCCTGGTGATCTACCAGAGCTTGCAATACCATAGAGAAGCATCATATTCTATTGATGTACTCCATCACAAGATGGTGTGGGGCCAAAATTGTGATATGAGTGCCAGTTATTGCCCTGTTTAGTTAGGCAGTCCAATTTAATGCACATTTCCAAGAGCCACTGTCCTTTGTAGTAGGATGCAATTAATAACCCTGCACAATTGTGTGAACATGACCTGTACGGTGGACTACCCAATTCCAAACTTATTCTCACAACTCACTGGTAGTAGTTTGGAGACGGCAGCTTCCACACAGCAATTGCCATGTACTTCTTCACTCAGAGGGCAACTCTCATTTCAGCATCCTTGCACTGCAGTGCTGGGGTATAATTCCAATAAGGTGACTTTGCATATCCAGAAGTTCTGCAGCCACTGCTCATCATCTCAGACCTACATAATGATGGGATCTCACCATTGAGTGGTTGTTTCCCAAGTTCATTAGTCTACCATGTGTTACTGCTCCATGAATGGCCCAAGTATCAGGCTTTGTTTCTTTCCATGGAACACAACAGGGTAGGCACTACAGATTCTTTTTTAGATTCAGAGTTCATCATATACTGCATGCTCTGCTGCATTGTGTTTATAACCCTGAGCACACTAGAACAGAGCAGTGCGGGATCTATCCTTTGAAGCACAGATGGCAGGTACATAGTAAACTGGGGCCATTAAGAAATGATGTGAAATGAAGTCCATGGAGTAATGGGACAGAAAACACTGCATCATGGGACACTGAACCTGCACACGTGATGTACTGTGATTCCTCTTTGTGTAGACATAGCCTTAGTAATGGTTGTGACAGTTTGACAGTATCTGTAATATCCTGAACAAACCTTTTTGAATTCAATTAAATCTTAATGAATAATAGTTAGTAACTTAGAGGTACATTCTATTGGAAAAGCAAATGTTTATGGACTATTGTGAGGCTTTATGGAAGCAGAAGACAAAATTAATTTAATCTCTGGAAGGAATGAAGAAGTTCAAAGGCCTTATTGCAACAATAAGTGTGAAGTAGATTTCCTAGGCTGAAAATACCTGGTGAAAAGATAGAGGCTCATGTTTTCACCCAAAAGTGGCAACAGTTACCAAGTTGGAAGCCTGAGTCCACAAATATACTTACTAGAAGATTGATGCTCCAGATCTTCTGGCATTCAGTTTAGTGGTGGGGCTAGTAAGGACCGGCTAAATCGATTGCTGAGGGCATCCCCTTTAGTGCTAAAACAAAAGGAAAAACTATGTAGCACTTTAAAGACTAACAAGATGGTTTAACAGGTGATGGTGCCAAAGTTTGAATCAAGTTATATCAACTCCACCTACTCAATTAAAGTAGCTGGAGTTGCGTATCTTAATTCGAACTTCTCCCCTAGTATAGACCTGGCCTGAGAGTAGGTGCCCTTTCTGAACCACCGAGGGAAGATATATATGTGGTTGTCCTAAACTGACAAATTTGGATTTACAATGAAAGATCCCAGTCCTGTGAGTACTTAGCCAATGTCTACACTTAAAAATGTTACCACTTTAACTATTTTGGCTAGGAGTGTGACTTCTTTTACCATAATTGTTATATCAGAAAAAGCTTTACTGTGGATAGTTACACTGGTATTAAAGTTATTTATATAGTATTGTTATTTCCCTTGCCTTAAAGCAGTGTTTCTCAAAATGGTCCGTGATCCACTCTGAGAAACCTGCTAACTGACCACTCTGGTTTGTTTATTTACTGGCTACTCATCCACAGAGCCTCGTGGTTCCCATTGAGAAGTGGAGTGGGCTGGGCCGTTGCTTCCTGTGTCTCCCCTTGGCTGCAGAGCCAGTAAATAAACAAACCAAAGTGGCCAGTTAGTAGGTTTCTCAGAATAGATCCGTGGACCACTGCGAGAATCACTGCCTTAAAAGAATAAGCTTATACTGTACTGGGAAGGATTTTTATATTGATACAAATGCATCCATACTGCAGACTTGTATGGCATAAACTATGCTGGTACAGTTTAAGTATGTAACTTTTACATATAACTGAGTTCTCACACATGTCCTTAACTTTACATTCTGGGACTTGTTCCCTTGATTATACAAGATTATTCACAGCATATAAAGCTAAGCATGTGTAATGCCAGGTATACACTTGGAAGACTTTGCTAGTATAGCTATAGCAGTATACTATACTGACTAATGTTCTTATGTGGACATAGCTTGTACTGGCAAAGCTATCCCACTCCACTCCCCATTCAAAATAAGCTATACTGGCATAAGTTACTGTATAACTGAAGTTGCTTTTGCTAGTGCAGCTATGTCAGTCAGCAATCACATTTTCTTCAATCCCCGACCAACATAGCTATGGCAATGAAATTTTTTAGCATAGATCTGGGACTGGAATAAGTCTCTGCTGGACCAGAGCCTAAAAAGACAAGAAAGACTGGCCATGTTTACACTACAAAGTTTTGCCACCATGACTATGTTAGCTAGCAGTGTGTCCTTTTGTTGGAATAATTTATGCTGCTTGAGAAAGTGGCTTAACTGTGCCAGCAAAATAACTGTTTGCCACTATAAGCAGCATCTCCACTCAAGAACTTTGCCAATACAGTTAAGCCAAAATTGCTATCCCAGAAAAGGCTTTGTAGTGAAGACTAGCCAAGGAAAAGGATGGGAGTGAGACTAGCAAAGGAAAAGGATGGTCACAAACATGAAAAAAAAAAATCTGAGAAAAATGTCAATGTTATTTTTGTTTTTCTGGATTTAAAATTATTTATTTTTAATTAAAAATAAATTAATGAATTCCTTTGCTTTTATTTCCAAAATTTGTATTGTTTCCTTTTTCCTTCCTCCCAAGTCATTATTTATTTGAAAATGACTTAAAAAAAGAAAAACAAGCAAAAGGAAATGAAAACAATAATTTTTAAACAAAACATTTTGTGAAAAATTCTAAAATGGATAATTGTGCATGAACATTTGGATGTTTGTAACAAAACATTTTTTGATAAAAATGTTTGAAGTGTTTTGAATATTTCTAGATAGGATACATTTAATATAATCTCCATGTGACAGATAATGGGTCTGATACTCACTTGACTTTTACTCTCTTGACATTCCATTGCCTTCAGTGAAGTAATTCATGATTTTCATCAATGTGAGTGAAAGGAGAAAAAGGCCTTAAGAGATTTTCCCAAGGTCACACAGGAGACCTGGGTTCGCTTTTCAGGCTTGCTATTGGTTTGCTTGATCAGGTTGTCACAAAACAATGTCTCATCATTCTCTGAAGTCACAATTTGTATATGGGGCAGAGTGGGCACACAGGAGACTTACAACCAACCTAGAAACTAAACCCAAGTATTCTGAGAACCTTAAACACAACACTATACTTCCTTTACAATTATGTAGCTCTTCTAAGTATCTCATTCCCAAACCATACATTGAAGATTTGTATGGAGACAGTCCTTTATATCCAGAATGGAAGAAGGATAGTTCTTTGACATTTCTGTTTTAGGCAAGAAAAAGTTTTTTTTTTTTTTTCATATGAGAGTAGAAGTCTATCTTCAAAATTAGATAAATAAAATGGTCATTTTTTTAAAAAAACCCTAAGTTTCTGGGTGCAACATTTTCACAGGCTTACACTTAATTTAGATCAAATTATCTATGTCATTCAGGAGTGTGAAAAATTCACTTCCCTGAACACTGTAGCTATGCTGACTTTGCCCTTAGCATAGACAAAGCCAAGTTGACAGAAGAATGCTTCCATCACCCTAGGTACAACTGTCAGGGACATGGATTACCTAGTGATAGCAAACCATCTTCTGTCACTGTAGGAAAAGCATCTACACTACAGTGCTGCCACTGTAATGCTCACAGTGTAGACAAGTGCACAGTAATTTCCCATAAAGACTAAATCTGAAAAGAATTCCCTTCCAGTGCTGCCCACTCATCCCCATATACAAATTGTGATTTCAGAGAATGACGAGACATTGTTTTGTAACAATCTGATCAAGGAAGAGAGGCAGCTTACCATAGTGGGTTGCATAAAGATAAAATGCTTTGTAATTTCTCGTCTCTCTTCCTCCAGACAAGAACTATTAACTATTATCATTTGTGAAAGCTCTTTTTTTATTCAACAGTGACAACATGCTTAATATTTTAAAATTAAGGTACATAGGTCCCACCTACGCTGAAAGAATATGTGCAAAACCACATTTTTCTACCTCTGATAGAGGACCATGTGTTATAAAAAATACAGATGTTTATTGCCAGTGTGGATGGAAAAACATAGTTTTATAACTTTCTTAAGGATTCGGCTCAGATCTTTGAACCACATTGTAAACAAGGGCAGAGGAAAGTTTCCGTGAGATTTTTCTTGCAAAGGATAATATTAACTTTTGCTCTTCCTCTTAGCTTTAGAATCTCATCCTTACCAGAGATGGAGAGGTGGGAATGTGTTTTTCTCTTTTTCAAGAGGATCAGTACTTTTATGAGGAACAGGAGGCTGAGGAAGTATTATGGAAGTACTGGGACTTCTAGGCTACATCTATACTGCAGTGCTATTTTGGGATACTGGAGTTATCCTTAAATAGCTATTCCACGTCTTTTGAGCGTGCCCGTTATGTCAAAATATAACAGGCTTGCTATTCCGACGTCACTGTGAACCTCATTCCATGAGGAGTAAGGGATGTTTCAGAATAACGATTTATTTAGAAACTAGCGAATTAGCCCATCATAAGATGGGATTTTCAGGTCTCTCGTCCACGTCGGTCTTCTCTCTTGAGCCTCCGGTCTCTCAGTCCATCTCTCTCTCTCTCTCTCCTCCTCCTCCTACTGCCTCCGCCTCTCTCTCTCTTAGCTCTCCTCCACCTCCTGCCTCTCTCTCTGTCTCTCTCTTTCTCTTCTCCTCTCCCTCCTGCCTCTCACTTGGGGGACTGCGGCGCCCAAACAGCCGTTTGGGCTCCACGCTCCCCGTGCTGCATGGGGAGCACGGAGCCCAAACGGTCGCTTGCACCACTTGTTCCCACGTGGCGACCCGGCTGAGTGGCACAGAAGTCAGCTAAGCGCCACTGTGGGAGGCGAAGGGGGGTGGGGCAGTGACGTTCACAGCCAGGGGGTGGGGCCTGGAGCCGCTGTCATGCTGCACGTCACCACCCTGCCACCCTTGGCGCTTGGCTGACTTCTGCGCTGCTTAGCCGGGCTGCCGCGGGGGAGCCCAAACGGCCGCTTGCTCCGCTTGCTTCCCCGCGATGGCCCGGCTGAGCGGCACAGAAGTCAGCCGAGCACCACGGCGGGAGGCAAAGGGGGGCGGGGCAGTGACGTACACAGCCAGGCCCTGCCCTCTGTGTATGGGGGTGCTGCATGGGGAGCGCAGGGCCCAAACGGCCGCTTGCACCACTTGCTCCCCTGCAGCGGCCCGACTGAGTGGTACAGAAGTCAGCCAAGCACCATGGCGGGAGGCAACAGCGCCGCCCAGAGGGAACAGCCAGCATTTCAGCATTACAGAGTCACGGACATTGGGCTACTATATATATGATAAGTGCTGTGTAGAAAGTGCCAAATTTCGAAATAAACTATTTTGAAATTGACTCAAAATAAGCTATGCAATTTGTGTAGCTCAAATTGCATAGCTTATTTCAAACTACGGGGTCATTGTAGACGCACGCCTAATGAAAACCTTAGTTTTCCAAATAGCTCAACATCTGATTTGAAGGATCTTGAATGAATTGAAACTTGCAGTGTTTTCTGAGTCTTTTCCGGGACACGATCTGACCTATGGGCCTCTGAAGATCCTGTCAGAGGACCTAATAGCTCTGTTATCTTGTTTCTAAAGTGGCTTTGAGGATTATATTGAGGCCAACATCTTGGATTTCTTTCAGGAAAGTAAGGAACCCAAATGCTAAATTATTTAAATGAAAATAAGTGGTCAACTGAGCTTGTTTTAAACATCATCTTAGAACTACTTGATTCACGTGCTAATCTAACATGCAGTTGCATTTTCTGGGTTTTTTTCAATAAACTATACTGTGGGTATTTATGACTCAGCAGTGGATAGTGCAAGACTCTGTGTCCCCCCCTGAAGCTATGAAAATAAAGCAAGATGATGACCTCGAGACATTCCTGGTAACTTTTGACATGGTTGCTATGACTGCCCCCTGGCCTGTGGAGAGTTGGACTACTTTTCTCACCCTCCCACCCCCCCAGTTATCACAAACAGGCCAGGCTGCACAAGTCAATCCCCAATTTACTGGCTATTTTAGACAAGTGTTCCCTATAAGCTGAAGTCTTGGGTGGTCATGCAGGAGAGATTCGGGTGTCACCCAGCAGATTAGCAAAGCACCCACAGCCAGCAGCATGTGTTTCTACTGGTGGTGCACATTTGCATATGCAAGGTGCACATACAAATTTATTCTGCACATGGATGAAAAAAATTAAAGGGAATTTTTTGGCTGACACTCACTACCAGTGATAGGGTATGGCCATGGGTGGTGTCCCAGTGCCTGAGAGAACATTGTTGGTTATGGCTACAGCTCAAAAGAGTTGTTTAAGTGCAGTTTACTAAGTTTCATTGAACAGGGAACAAGACTGGGTTATGCTATGACATCCTGAAACCTCTTTTGAAGCCATCTGTGATGGGGCGCCTCCGCCCCACACTGAGAGCTGCTCCGAACCCCGAGCCGGGGAGCCCGGAGGAGGGCCGAGTGGGGACGGAGACCCGCCGGAAAACCCCAGCCAGGGAACAGCCGAGGGGAGTGCAGGCGGAAAAGTGGGGAATGCGGCTCGTCCGCCGGTGCTGGCGCCTGCGGATGTTGTGGCCCGTGATGTCATGTGGAGGACGCTGGAGGGCTGGGGCGAGGACGTCAGGGGAGGGCCTTCCCCAGATGCCATGGCAGGGAATTTAAAAAGGCGTGGGGAAGCCGGGGAGGAGAGGAAGGAAAGCAAAGAGGGGAAGAGGGTTAGAGGAAGCGGCAGCGAGGAAGGAGCGGAGACCAGCACACAGAGAGCTTCACAAAAGGACATGGGACGGGGGATGGCAGCGGTGAGTCTTACCCCCCGACCCAGCGGGCCAGAATTAAGTATGGAGCCGGGGAAGAAGTGGCCCAGGGCAGGGCCATGCACCCCGTGTGTGGAGGAGTTTAGGGGCTACAGCCCCCTCCACTGAGCAGGGACCGAGGTCCCCGCCTTAAGGCCCTGGGCCGGGGCTCAGAGAGAGGGAGAGCCCGAGCCCCCTTCCCCGACGCTAGGGGCATGGTCCCCGGGCAGTGCAGCCGCCATACTGGAAGATAAAAAGGGGAACACCAACATAGCAAAAGGGAGAGGGAATCAGTAGAAATCGAGCCGCGATCGGCGGTGCAGAGAAACAGTTGTGACTTTGGGGAGCGGAGAGACTTGAACCCCATGGGGGGAACTTATAACACCATCACTTTAGCAGAGAATTACCCCACTATGAGGCCAATAGCAAATTATCCCCCTCAGGTGGTGTGCCTATGCTTCTGCTGACACAGGCAGCAGAAGGGAGAGCGAGAAAGAGGGATGAGAGAAGGACATGGCAACATGATCCTAGTAAGGACAGAGTTGTGGATCAAGAGTTGTGAATGAGGATACTCCCTCACCAGAATCTGGTCTTCAGGACATAGATGACTTTGAGAGCAGGCCCTCTTTGTAGCTGAATGGGTACAGGAGACCAAGCTGGGCCCTGTTCAATGATGGGAATTGCTTTGCATGCAGGCAGCTTGCAATGAAACTGCCCGTACATAGATTGTCTTTTTGATCAATTATGACTAGCCAACTCCAGGGCTGTAAGAAGGAACAGAAGAAATTATTAGAGTGCATACAACTCAGTGACTAGGACTGACAGACTTAGGTTGCTGTGAGACTCTGGTGAGGATGAGTCTGGTGGGACCTGAAACTATTCCCACTGGCACCAGCTATTTATAGAGCATCCGTGGGGATGCACTCATACTCCGTGAAGAAGGTACAGCAGAGCCTTGAGGCAGCACTACAGTGAGGAAACTGTGTGGGAGTAACCTCAGTTCACACTGTTATGGATAAGAGGAGCCTTTTCTGAACACCCCAGCATTTGGTGACTAAAGGGTTAAACTCAGGTAGTTAGTGGGTGTTGTCAG
This sequence comes from Pelochelys cantorii, assembly GCA_032595735.1. Classification (NCBI taxonomy): domain Eukaryota; kingdom Metazoa; phylum Chordata; order Testudines; family Trionychidae; genus Pelochelys; species Pelochelys cantorii. The sequence goes on from CM064330.1 coordinate 62,907,782, forward strand.
GGAGCCAGGGCCGCCAATGTGAGAAGGATGTTGAGATTTGAGTTAAAGATATACCTTCATGTTGTTCTTCTTTGTGTGAGTTTTAAGCCAGGAGTTGGGGGAACAGGATGTATTGAACCAGGTAGAACTACCAGGCCTACAAAGAATACTGGGCATGGAGATGTACTGGACTTTGAAGCACAGATAATAAGTAGATAGGGAAATGTCTATTTAGACATGATCAGGTTTTTTCTTTGTTTTGTTGTTTAGTTAAACTTCTCTATGCTATGTCCATGTGCCCCCCAACATACTGTACTTTAAGCTGTATTGCAGGGATGGCATTTTTCTCTGTGTTTTTTACATTGTTCTTTTCTCAGTTGCTTAAAACATCTAGCAACCAAGTATGCTTTATCAAGTATATCTTTTTGTTTTGTTATAAAAATAATCTTTTTTAAGGCAATGATTTGATTCTTGTGTCCTGGAAGGTAATAAGAGGTCTGTGTATGCATGCCTAAGACTGAGAAGTCAGTTATCAGAGATTACAGTTTGTTTTCTCTTTTTATTCAAGTTCTCTTGTGTTAGAAGAGCTTGGGGTACTCCTCTGGAAGAAGTTCAAGTTTCTCTGGATTCAAGAAGGAAGGGGTTTTTCCTGGAATCTGTAACTTCGGGGAGATTTTAAACAGAACCCTGTAGAGGCAAGGTATTTTTAGGTCTCTTGCAGTCCACCACTTGGAGTGCCAGAGTGGGGAACAGCCTTGACACCCACATATGTGATAATCAGGTGGAATTGAAGTTTTTTTAGAGACCTAATAAAACCTGAGACTAGGATAGGCAATCCCAGTGATGCCAGTAATGGGGAACATTAGGGAGTTCAAGCTATAGTCGGTGAAGCAAAGGATGAAGACCAAGGGGAAGGAACATCCACATACACAGACAATAACTCCACCACTCTTCAGGGTAAATAAGAAAAGGAACAGTATTCCTAGGGCTATTATTCTCCATCACTTGACGTCTTTAAATCAAGAAGATATGCCATGTCTCAAACTTGAGTTATGGCCTTGTTCATGCAGAAATAACAGGGTGAGATATTTTGTCCTGTGTATGCAAGAGGCCAGATACTATATAATCAGAATGTTTTTTTCTTGATGAATGATAGGCAGGACTAAGCAAGGGAATGAAGACTGAAGAATGAAGACTGTGTTTGAACAAGGTTGATTTGGTGGAAGAGCAGAGAAATGACCTAATGTTACGCTAAGGCTATGAACAGCTTAGGTAGGTTAACAGGCAATTAGTGGAGCAATGTTTCCTGAAGCAATGGCCTTACTTTGAGTTAAAGGGAAATAAAACATATAGAATGATCATCGGAGTGGAAAGGTTACAATGAAACTTCTCATCCCAAAGAAAAACTGTAGGGAAATATTACACCTGGCACATGTCATGCTCTGTGGGAGATGTCTTGGTAAGGAAAAAGGGAGAGGAAAGAAAAAAATGTACTGTCAATAGTAGTGCAAGTGCTAATGAGGCTAATTGAGTGGGCCATCTATTATAAAACCAGTCTTCCTTACATTTATAATGTCATTTACATCAGAAGCTAAGCATGAGACACTTCCAGCCCACTCAATTAGCCTCATTAGCACCTGCACTAATATTGACAGGTACTTTTTTTTCCTTTCCTCTCCCTTCTTTTTATGTTGTAATTCTGATAGTCCCTTTTTTTCCCCCTCTCATGCTCATCTGAAGAAGTGGGTTTTGCCCACGAAAACTCATAATACTATACATATTTTTGTTGGTCTCTCAGGTCATGTCTACGCTAGGAAATTATTTCGAAATTACAACTCCTGAAATAACTATTTCAAAAAGGTGTGTCCACATTACAGGGAAGCCTCAAAATTAGTTCCCTCTTAATGTGGATGTGCTACCTTGACTTAGAGCCCCAAGAAGCACTGCGGGGGGTAATTAATTTGACTAACTCTGGGGAGTGGTTATTTCAAAATAGCAGCAGTGGAGCATCTACAATATCACTGTGGATAATAATAATTCAAAATAATTATTTAAAATAAGCATTATTCATCATGGAAAGCAGGAGTTATTATTTCAAAATAAGCAGCACCTTATTTCAAAATAACGGGCTTGGTAATGTGGACGCTCTGCTTGTTATTTTGAAATTAGGGGAATTATTTTGAAATAATTCCCTAATGTAGACCAGGGCTCAAGTGTCACAGGACTTTCTTTTTTTTTAATTTTTTTAGTTTATTCAAGAAAAGGATAAGAGGTGACTCCCTTACAGTCTAAAAATACCATGGGGGAAGAGATTTCTGATAGTCGACAGCTTTTTAAGTTAGCAGGAAAAGGCATAACAAGATCCAGGGGTTAGAAGATGAAGCTAGATAATTCCAGAATAGAAATAAGGCACACTTTTAAAACATCAGGGTAAATAAGAAAAGAAACAGTTTTCCTAGGGCTATTATTCTCCATCACTTGATGTTTTTAAATCAAGAAGCTATGCCCTGTCTCAAACTTGAGTTATGACCTTGTTGATGCAGAAATAACAGGATGAGATATTTTGTCCTGTGTATGCAAGAGGCCAGATACTGTATGATCACAATGTTTTTTTTCTTGTTTTTAAAATTTGTGAATCTATTACTTAATATTTTACCTTCCAAAGGTAGATAAATTAGTAGCCATGGAGTTTACTATTTGTGGGTTTTGTGGATAAAACCTTGAAGTGATGGCTTGTCTCTTCTATAGGTATCCCATTGCTATTTATTTAAAAAAGGATTTCTCCTGATGTTGGTAGCCAGCATTGATCCTCCTCTGATATTATGTGGTGTGCAGACTGTATCCTCAATCCCAGAGGCAGCTGCATTTCGGTGGCTCTGTATGGGTTGCTTTTGCAATAGAAATCACTATATGAACTATATTTTTATTACTTTTTCCATATTAATACATAAGGCATACAGTTGTAAGAAGTTAATTGCCTTTGGGACTGCTGATTCAAATCAAAACCAAAAGATATATTTACCTACGTTCTGTGGATGTTAAAGGTACAGTGAAGGACCACTACCTCTTTAAATCACATCTGGAAATAACATCAAAGTCAGTATACAATATTTTATCCCTGCACTATATTACCAGCTGAGGAACTGATATTTATCAATAACAACTTTCAAATTAATAGCTTTTCACAAGTTAGTGACAAAGCCTTGGCTGGAATGATTTCGTTGGAGTTGGTCCTGCTTTGATCAGGGGATTGGACTGGATGATCTCCTGAAGTGTCTCTATTAAACCATGTCTTGTTAGTCTTTAAAGTGCTACATAGTTTTTCCTTTTGTTTTAGCAAGATCAGACTAACACGGCTACCTCTCTATTACTAATCTTCTGAGAGTCTGCAATTGTAATGATGCAAATCTTTAGCATATCGCTTAGCAAGAAGGCACTAACTGCTAAACTAAATGAGTGTTCTGGGCTAAGCATTATAATATATGGTTAACATTATTAATTATGAATCAAAACCATAACTTCCAATATTTCTTATGGGTACAAAAATTCATAGGTTATTTAAAACCTGGCCTAAATATAAACTAAATTTACATTAAAAAACTTACATGCACTATCTAACGCCAACCATTCAAATGCTTTCTTGCTTTCTATTATTATGCTACTGTGTTATATGACAATAGAATTCATTTTCTCCCAGTTTTCTTTCTTGATGTAGGTAAAATAAACTAAATGTGGATTTTAAAGGAAAAAAAAGAAACAAAGAAAAAACAAAAGAAACAAAGAAACGAAGAAGAATCAATAATGGATTAAACCACATTAATAAACACCTGCATGTTTACTGCTACCCCTACTTTATAGGGCTGATGGCTCTGAAAGTATTGGCACATGAGTACTAATCTCCAGCTCATTTTATGTGATGCATTCATTAACTAATGGTTAACTAAATGAAACATAAATGAAAATGAAACATACATGGAAAGACATGGGGCATCCATAAGAATAGCAAATGCTATTCTGTAAAGAGCTCTTTCAATAACTGTCAGATGAATTCATAATGATGGGACAGTTAAAGTAAAAATGATGCTCTAATTTCTGTTACAGTGAATGCCGTGAGAATGCATAATGTTTTAAAGACCAGCTTTTAGACTGCTAGTTAGAGTAATTTTACTGAATGTTTGGTCCAGAAATGATTATAAGACATGCACAAAGCCAATAAAACTATTATTGGTGACATTACTTGAACTAAAGTAGAAGTGTTTTAGATTCTTAATGGTTTTGAGACAGCTTTGAAGACAGGGATGGGCAGGGATATATATCTTCACTCTTCCTTGTTTGGAATGATTTGTCTTGAACCAGAGAGCACACTAAAAATCAAACATGAGTAGGTTGTATACAGGCCAGGATTTAGAATATTTTATCATGACACCTTTATTCCTCTGTTTACCCCTCATAATTTCTCTCAATATAAATTTATTAGATTTCTAACATATTTTAGAACACAGTTCGACCAAGCAAAATTAAAGGTGAGATTTTGCATTCCTCACTCACAGAAAATTCCCCTTGAAATCAATGTAAACTGCATTGCATATCCACACAGAATGGGAGCTCCAGTGGTAGAAGTGCTAGCACTAGACTAGACTTTGATGTTTTACTATTCAGTATCTTCTAATTCTGCTCAGAGAAGTTCCAGATACAATGGCTGTAAAACCATTCGCAGTGGCTCTTAGGCCTGGTCTGCACTAGGGGTACATCTACATTGCACGCTTATTTTGAAATAAGCTATTTCAGAAGAAATACTCCGAAATAGCTTATTTTGAAATAGAACATCTACACTACAGGGAAAACTCAAAATTAATCCAAGGCAGGCTTCCCTAATGTGGACATGCCAACTTGATATGGAGCCCCAGGATGCATTGGGGAGTAATTACTCTGAATGCCTTGGGGAGGAGCTATTTCGATATAGCAGCAGTGTGACATCCACATTATTGCTATTCTGAAATAGCTATTTTGGAATAGGCATTATTCCTCGTGGAATAAGGTTTACAGAAGTTGACATAAGCTGTCCATTATTTTGAATTTATTTCAAAATAATGAAATGGCTGTGTAGACGATCACATTGTTTTTTCAGAATAAAAGCTGAAATAATGCTGCTGTGTAGACGCACCCTAAAGGAGAAAGTCAGCTTAAGATACACAACTTAAGATATGCCACAAAGTATCTTCAATCATGTTTTGATGCTGTCCACACAGCAGGAGGTCGATGGGAGCACTTGCTCCCGTCAACTTCCCTTTCTCCTCATGAAGAGAGGACTACAAGCACCAATGGGAGCACCCATTCAGTTTGAATTAGCATGTCTTCACTAGACCCACTAATTCAAGCCCTGGAAGATTGAGTGGGGCAGCTTCAATCTTTTCTGTAGTGTAGACAGGCCCTAACTGAATATTCTTAATTTTGCTAGTACCGATTGTATGAGGCCAGTGCTTTAGCAATAGTGGAAGATTTCCCCAAATCCTCAGAGTAAATGGGCCTAAATTGGGATTAACAGATGATAATAATAAATGACAAAGGTATATTTGACGTTACTCTCAGCCACTGATGTATTGGTTTGCCAGCAGACATTGTTTGAAGTGTTATTATTTTAGTGAAATTTCAACTATTAAAACTAAGTTAATGTTGTTTTGATTTGACTTACATATAGAAATAAACTTGAATGACTTTCAGAAGTTGTTTACATGATTATGTATGCACCATTTAAGTTTAAATGTTTTTCTTTGTAATTTAATCTCATTCCCAAAATGCATGTTTATTTCTTTGAGGTGAATTTTTGCAGTGTTAATTATGTCCCAATTTAAGATATTGTAAGAACATGGAATTTCACTAATGTACAGTTGGATAGTCAAGGCACAATGCAATGGAAGTCTAGAAGCCAAATTCTGCTCTCACGCAGAACAGTATAATTTTGAAGCAGCTCCATTAGCTTCAGTTAAGTTACTTTGGATTTATTTGTGAGAGAGATGGAATCTGTTCCTTTCTCCCTTCTTCTATATTTAAAAAAAATAGTCAGACAGCAGCAAAAATCTCCTCATTTAAAAATTATTTGTAAATAAAATGAAAAGTTATTGCTAAAAGAATAAGAACTGGATAGTATGAAAAATCAAAAGAAATGTCTGCTCCTAGGTGATGGTAGTACGGTAACTCTTTCACAATTAACATCTAGCCTGACACAGAACATAATATTTTGGTCCCTGGGTAGAAGTTGGTGAGAAGGTTTTACTTTCATTTTTCAAGATTAGTTAGCATTTAGGTCTCAATGGGCAGATTCCACTTTCTGGAAGTTTTATTTCTCAAGATTATTTCACTGTGCAAGATGTCTCAAGAAAGACATTAATGTATCAGAAAAGGGCTGATTTGAGAATTTCTTATTTCTAGGTAACTGCCTGGGGTGTGTAGACCCCATGTGGGATTGGTAACCAAGGAATTAATACAGGAACTGTCAGCCACCACTGATTAGCAGCCTCACAACAGTCAGAATAAAAGAACCGAGTAGCAGATTACTACACAAGAAGCAGGCCTGAGAAAGAAAATCCTGCCAGCAAGTTAGTGAGAAACTGCTCCACAGTAACACCACCAAGAAGGGAAGACCAGAGCCACAGCGTATAGAACCAACGGGGGGGGGGGGGGAGAGAAAAAGGGTAGGAAGGTGCACAAAGTACCACAGGAGAATTGTTGAGGACTGATTCTGCCTGCCTTGGTTAAGGGACCTGAGCCAGAACCCAGTGGAGTGTGTGTACCTGGGTTCCTCTATCCCTTAACAGGGACTAAGAGCCAGTGGGTTGCAGGCTCCTTGCAGACACAAACTGCTTGAAACTGGCTGTATGGCTCCTTTCCCACCACAACAGCTTCCTTATCCCCTTTTAAAAGGCACTTTAAAACTAACTGGCTTATGGCCAGTAAAATCAACACATTCCCCACACTGTATTATCCCTTCACGTCTCCCTTTACCTTTTGCCCCCAATTCATGTGTGCCTTGTTTTTACAGATTGCCATTGCTGTAACTTCTGTGCATTATCAGGTATTTGTATGAATAAGTCATGATAAAAGTAAATTGAATTATATAGCATTTTTTTTGGCTTTAAACACTGGCAAACACTTTGTTCTGATTATGGTTTAATAGCTGTGGGGCTCAAGACACAGAATAACTTCCTTTGCCTTCCCAAGATAGAAGTGTATCATCTGTCACTGTAAAACAATCCTTGAAATTCAAAGTGCACTAGTTGTAAGTTGTGTAAGTTTGTCATTGCTACTCAGATTAGGGAACTTTTTAGCTTCTGTCTGTCACAATAACTATTAACAAGAACTTAGAGAAATGGTAATGAGACACACGTAACATTTAATTCTGCTTCAGATGCTTGGCAATTAATAATAACAGATTCTGGGTCCCTCTAGTGGAGAAATGGTTTTGGTTCCAATTCACAACCAGGAGACACTGGAAAAAAATAATTCCAAGCCATTTAATGTATTACACTGATGGAGCATAGAACGTCTGTATACAAAACTTAGTGCAGAATTTTGTGCCATAAATACCAGGCATATGTGACCCTTTACAGAATAAAGAACCACCTAGTTTTGAATTTCCCTTGTTTTAAGGATAGATCTCAAGTATTTTATCTTCTGTACAGACAAGTTTCTTCTCTTCACTGTCTGAATTTTACACTACTAATTTCATTACTGAACATGTTGTAGCCAATTTGGAAATAGTTCAACAGTATTCTAAAAATGATGTGCAACATATGCTATGCTTCTCATTGTCACTTGTCTGCAGACTCTGCTGACCTCTTCTTATTGCATGAAACCAAGAAATTAAAAACCATATTAATACAATGTCTTTTCTATTCTACGAAAGGAAGGACAGTCCAGAGATGAGGGAGCTAAACTAAGAGCCCCAAAAGCCCATGTTCAGGATCCTGCTTTGCCACAGACTTTCTGTGTGATGGTGGACAAGTCATTTAGGCCAGTGCTACACTAGAAAAGATATGGTGGTATAATGGCCATTTTTGTGAGAAAGCGTGTAGGCAATTTTATATCAACATAAAGTGCTATTGTTAATATAACTTATACTGATAACTCAGGTGAAATAAGCTTTATTGACAAAAGCATCAATGTCAGTTTAACTGTGTCTATATTAAGAATTACTGGTAATTCTTACTCTTTACAAAAAATCACATTCTTTTTTTAAAGAATCACTCTTTAAAAAAAAAATCACACTCCTAGCAGACATTACTATACCAGCAAAAATTTCCAGTGTAGACCAGGTCTTAGGATCTGTGTACCTCAGCTCCTCCCAAAAATGGGATTAAGAATACTTTTTCTCCTTAGCGGTGGTATGATGATAAATATATTAGAGATTATGGGACAGGTGGATACCATGGTAATGAGGCTTATACCAGTATCTAAGTTAAATAGTAATTATGAAAATTTAAAAAATTCCTGGCACTTTCTTTTACTTCATCTACCAACATCTTCACATGCACTCATATTTCCCCATATTATTATGTTTGTGGATTTATTTACAATTTTCTGAAAAAGGTATGGTTAGCCCTGCAACAAATAGTGCATCAATGCTCCAAACTCTGTTCTAGAAGAGTAAAACAACCCATGCTTCAGAGAATGGGAAGAACTACAACAAGAAAAAAAAACTGCCCAGCAAAACCAGGTGTTAGCAGCCTTCTCCTATGTGGCTGCCAGAGGAGAAGCATCTTCGGTTCTTTGAACAGCTGAGAAACATAAAGTTAAGGTTTGGTATGGCAGGAGCAACTCAGCCAGATGAATGGCTGCTCATAGTGTACTAATGTTAGGACAATGGGGGGCCCAGAAGGAGGCCAAGGCAGGAGAGGTATGGAAAAGTTAAACTTCCTTTCGGCCCCTGGATGCCTTATAGTCCTACCCCCCCCTCTTTATTTCCCCCACAGCTGTATGATAAGATAAAAATATGGTCTGGCTTGCACATTCCTGCTTGTCAGGGAGCCATAGATCAGTAAGTGAGGAGGCGGGTTCTGCAAGACGAAACGTTTACACCACTGAATAAAGATTGCTTGTTATGAACATTCAGGGTGCCTCTTCCTCTGGCATGAGTCGAGGAGAGCACCCGCTCAGCTGATCGATAAATAAAGAACTTGGTATCTGTCCTCTTGCTTTCCGTGCCTCCTTGGGGTAATTGAGTGGCTCCAGGGAGAAACGAGCCCATCTGGCTAACACTAATGCATTTGGGACATTCAAAGGGATGGGAGTAAAAGAGAAATATAAGGGGGAGGGGAAGAGGATGTCTTCAGAAGGAGAGAGAGGGAAAACTAGCACATGCTTCAGGCTGGCCAGCATTAATTTGGAGGGGCAAATAGGAAGCAAAATGAGAATAAAATCAAGAAATATGGCAAAAGAACAAAATGCCCATAGAAAAGAGTATAAATAGAATCAGAGAAGTAACCAATAATGCTGCACTTGAAGCAAAAAGAGATAAAGAACAATCTGGTGGTAGTGCATCAGTAGGAAATTTCCTGAAAAATCCCATAGACAAGACTGTAAGGCAACTAGCCCCTAGCACAGTGGGGTCGTTGTGTGCATCTAAGGCTTCTAAATGCTATAGTAATATAAATAATAAATAACAGCATTTGTCACAATCTCAGCTGTAGGTATGTAGTTTTAGTGCCTCCTCCTAACTAGTATAGGCCCCCATGTGAAAGGAAGGCTGATTGCAGTGACTTGTCCTAGTGCAGGCTAAAACTCACCAAAATGGGGGGGAGGAGAGAGCAGTTGGAAGGAATGAAACAAGTTAGTAGTAATTGTTCTGTAGGTTGTGAAAATGGTTGTTATTGATTCTCTTCTATCTTCTTATCTCTACTTTTGTTTGTTACTTAAAGCATGAAAAAACAAAAATTAAATCTTCATCTTCCAGTGTTGTTGGGGAAAAAAGCGGGGGGCGGGGGGGAAGGTTTCAAGATAGCTTTTCCACAACAGCCTGTTTCTCCAACAGTAAATATTTGTTTGAAAAAAGAAAAAAAACTTTTGACCAGCTTTAAAAGCAGCTTCTGTAATAAATCATGCTCAGCACAGAGCTTAAAACATAACAGAATTTTAATACACAGTGTTAAAATGATATGAGTTAGCAGATGTACAAATACAGACTGTGAAAGGAGACTAGAAAATAAATATATTTTTTTCTCCAAAACTTACTGACAATTTCTCTGAGTAGGGCTTTTCCAATTGCTCATTCTTAATACCAGAGTCTTTTGTTTTTAGTGTAGTTCAGCTTCCCTGAGAACTTTTCCTATACAGAACTCCTCCTCCTTGAGCACTTTGTATTGAAATACTGTCTGCTATAATAATTTTTTCAGGTTGGTGTTGTGAAAAAAGAACCCATGCCTCACTTTTATGTTACCACTTCTACTAGCTAGTTGGAACCTGGACCTCCCAGCTACCTTTCGATAGGACAAAGAAAAGAGACTCTGTACGTTCTGGAAAGTCAATTCTAAAGTACGTATCTCTAAAGACTTGTTCCTTATGATAAGGTACTTGAGAAAATTATCAATATGCATTTTCTTTTTAAACTACTAAGTCAAAGGGATTCTTTAAAATGATTCCATAAATGTATTGTTGGTTTTGTTTCTGTTGGAATCTCCTACGCTAAATTGACCCCTGGGGTATTGATCGCCATAACTCTGATCTCCTGGTAAGTGTAGATCTGTCCAAAGCCTTAATAGTGTAAGGGAGATGAGAAATGACTCAGGATTTCCTAGGACAGATATTAGTAGATATTGTCTGTCTGTCCTTGTGTCCTTCTCTTTTTTAAATCCTGGAAACAGAGTCATTAATGTTTCATGACACTTGCATTTTCACAAAGTATAACTAAGCGGTGAGAGGCTACACTAGTGGTGCTTTGTAGCAGTCTTATGTGGCCATTAGCAGATGCTTGAATAATGCAGTTTTCCCAAAGATTTCAAAACAGTAGACTCTCCTAATTCCCTGTTTTATTGTTTTTCTGCTTTTGTGGACTTGAGTAATCACTTGCAAATGGTTTAACACATCATAAAGTAAGATTGGTAGTATTTGTGCTCCCTTATCAGAACTGTAAATGACTACACAAGATGCAAGGCAACGGAGAATCAGATTGAATGTATACCTAAAGCATTAATGTGATCAACATTAGCAGGATAATAACACACTATTATAACATACATCTGAAATGATTCTCAACTCTGCATTGTGATTATGTGCACTGGTCTGACTTAACTAAGTTAAATGTCTCAAGATCATGTCATCTGAAGAAGTGGGTTTTGCCCACAAAATCCTATGATACTATATATATATATTTGTTAGTCTCTAAAGGGTAGGTCTATACTATGGGATAAGGTCGAATTAAGATATGCAACTTCAGCTATGTTAATTGCGTAGCTGAAGTTGAAGTAACTTAACTCAACTTTTGGTGCTGTCCTCGCTGCAGGAAGTCGAAGGGAGAACATTCTTCCTTCAACTTCCCTTACTCCTTGTAGAACCAGGACTATTGGCATCATCGACCCGAGTGCCCCTCTCAGTATGAATTAGCGTGTCTTCACTAGACCCACTAATTTGAAGCCTGGAAGATCGACAGAGACAGCTTCAATCTTCTTTGGAGTGTAGACATACCCTTGCGGGGTGTCTCTTTTGGTAAAAATGATTTACTGTTTTATAATTACGTGGATGTCTATTCAATGGTGATAATTATGGTCATTTTGGGCTTCCATTTAAAACATGTATAGATTTGCAAATGACTCTCTAGGATCATAAATTATCTCATAGTTTTGCTTTTGTGCTTGAAATATGTGGCACACATCCATAGATATATTCTTCTCTTTTTAGTAGCCAGTCCCTTAAAGTTGGGATGTCAGCAGTTTAGTTAATGCACAGAGACAGCAGCATTGAATTAATCAAAGTCATCACCTGAATAGCTCAGTATTTATCAGTTTTCCTCTGAAACATAGTGAGCACTTTGGTAGAGAACTTGACAAGTTGAGAAGCAGTTTGAGCCCCAATAAATGTACATCAGGAAATTTCAATGCAAATTATTTTCATCGCCAAAGCGCTAAATTAATATGTGGCAAACAAGGTATCTAGAAGAGTCAACAGAGAGCCTATGAATCACACCAGAATATTAAGCTGTTGTCTTTTCAAAACAAGTTCCTCATGATTAGCCTGATTAAATCCACTCTTCCCTGCCTTCATCTTTACTTAGAAAATATCAGGAAATGAATGTCTTTAATTCTTCACAACCATATAAACCCTCATGGCTCATCACCCTGCATAATTTTTAGCTAAAGAAATATTCCAAAAAATCCATTTAAAGGTCAACAAATTACTAGTGACTGTAAAATATAGTTTCTTATTCAAGAAACAAATTTTCAGTTATCTGGTAATGGCACTGTTAACATTTGTGTGGTTGACAGGCGGGTAAGGATAGCCACCTTTAAGGACAGTAAACCAGAATAACTAAAAAATAAAATAAAAGTCTCTTTTCTCTTCCATTTGATACCACTTGCTACTGTAAATTCATGAAACGGCATTTGTTAGGTCCTTAAGTTAATCAATTGCAAATATTTAAATTGGATATATTCAAAGAGCACATGAAAAGAAAATATTCAAATATATGCAATGAATATTTAGGACTGACTTATTTTTATTTGCAGAAGATAATCTTGCATTCAGTTGTACAGAAGAGTAAAGTTTTAAAGCTGTTTAGTTTCTCTATATTGCAGGTTTCCTGCACAAAAGACCTAAATAAGGGAAAAGCTTAATATGAATCTTATAGGAAGAAACCACCACTTGCAAGAATGACTGACCTGGGGATGTGGTGGATACTCCATCTCTTGAAGTCTTTAAATTCAAACTGGATCTCTTTCTAGAAAATACACTATACCTAGAAATTATGGGCTTGCTGCAGAAACTACTGAGTGAGGGTCATTGGTCTGTTTTGCATGTCAGACAAGAGGATAATGGTTTCTTCTGGCCTCACATGAAAAATAAACCAAATATTAAAGTCTCATTTAGCTAGGCAACATACAAATGAAGTAGATACTCCCCATCCTAGAGCTCAACGTCTAGGGGCACAGTTCTCAAACTTTAGCAATCTGAGGACTCATTTTGATTTAAAATTTTTTGTAGGCTCCTAAACGCCCGCCCCCCCCCGGACCCCACTTCCACTCCTCTGCTTCCCCAAAGCCCCACCTTTCTCTTCCTGCCCCTCATCTTTACACCCCCTTCCGCGAGTGCACCCTGTCCTCACTCCTCCCCGTCCCCAACAGCACCTCCTGCACACCTCAGAACATGTTTCCCAGCATCCAGGAGGGAAGGAGGAGTTGATTAGTGGGACCACTCCTTCCCCCAGAGTGCACTCTGTCTCCACACTTCACTTGCCTCTCAGTGCCTCATGCACACTATGAAACAGCTATTCCCTGGCACTGAAAGGGAGGGGTCGAGTTCAGAAAAGGAGGGGAGGAGTTGATCAGTGGGGCAGGAACCCTTGTGGAACCCTAGGGGTTCATAGATCCCAGGTTGAGAAACACTGATCTAGGACCCAGGGCCTGAATTCAGTTCTGTATTGGCAGACTCTTATGCCCTTGTGGAGTCTTACTGATTTCAGCATGACTCTGTGCAAGCAGTCTCCCTGTATCGATCACATTACAGGATTGGGGGCCTCCCTGTCAGGCAGGCTGTATCAGATATATGAAACAAACAAGGGGGAGGAGAGGAAACAAAATGAGCAAAACTTAGCATGAGTGCAAAAGATTCATCCTGCCATTCATTAAATCAATAACAGCATAACTTACTGACCAATTTAGGGCCAGATGGTATAAACTTTACTTCCATGAGCAATTCCATTAGTTTAAATGGGATTAGTTGCATGAGTAAAGTATAATAGAATTTTTCAATTTTATACATTATCAGAATGCCATTTGCCTCCTTGAATCTATTTAAACCCTGTCATTTTAATGATAATTGAAATCTTATTGCTTTTGTTTATTCTGGCACTTAAACAAGAATGGTGGCTTAAAACAATATTGTTTGTGATTCACCTTTGGTCCTTCAAGACATAACAAGTCTCTCAAAACCTCCCCCAAAATGAGTGACTACTAATTAAATACTTTCCCTGTGCTGTGAAATGCAATAATCATTGTATCTTGGTTACCGGGGGGGGAGCGAGGGGAACTTGACCAGCATTTGGATTTGCTGTTGACTTCTTACAAGCTTAGGCCATTTCACTTACAGTGTCCACTTCCAGCCATGATAAGTTATGTATGTGCACATAGGACTAGTGAGCAGATAGCACATCCAACTCCGAGATTCACTTGTCCATTTTCTCAAAGTGCTTTTTAAAATGTAAAGACATGATCCATTTTCCTTTTTCAAGTTGCCCGAACAGGCATAAACTGCATCTGACAGATATTATAATCTTGTGGGGTTCTTCACATTCCATTTCATGCTGATTCGAAACTCAATGCTATAGTGTTTCTTAAAATAAAATGAAATATATTTGTGATTTACTTTCTGATCCCAGAGTTCCTGTACAGATGTGATAAATAAATAAATTACAGCATAGCGTGACCTAAAAATCCCACAAAAGTGTATTTTTGGAGGATTAATTTATGGCATCTAAGTTTACATTTATTATAATCCCACTAAAATAGTATGAACTTCAGTAGCAGTTATGATTGACAACTGTTCTCGCAGAGATGCCCAATAAAAATCAGTCTTTCACATTCCTTTTTCCTCTGACTCTGAAGAAGTGAAAAAAAAAGCAGATTTATATTAAACTAACAACAATGCAGTTGGTTACAATAACGGTGAGATCAGGGATGAATTCCTAGGAGAATGTCTGATTGGAGGTGAACTCTTCTAGGCTGTCATGAATCCCTGGGAAGCTCCCTGTGCCTCAACCACTGAAGTTTAATTACTAGGTTGGGCTTAAGTATATCAGTATAACTGTGTGTTTCTTATTCTTTTAAATGAGAGGTTAATGCTTTTGTTTCTATAACTCTATGACAAATGAAACTGTGTTTTGCATATATTGTGTAAGAGCTCTATCCAACCACTGTCTTGATGGCATAAGAACATTAAGATATTTAACGAGTGTAGTTGGCCATGCATGCTCCCATTGAAGTTGACGTCTTAAATAGTCTTGCATGAGACAAAGGCAAAAGTACACAACAAAGAGCTGTGATGGACCGGGCCAGGTCTGGGCACTGCTGAGGGTGTCCTCTCAGGGTGGATTGCTCAAAACTAGGGCTACTTACGGCCCTCAACTGGAAACCTTTCCCATATAGGCTACAAACCAGTCACACAGAGTGCTTCAGCTGCCAATCCAGCGAGCAGGAAACCTCACGAGCAAAACCCCTCAGACAACCCAGCTCTCCCTGTGCCACAATCAGCCTTGGGCTTACACACAGGTGAGAGGTTATAGAACCCAATCTTACCTACCCTGAATGGGTTTTCCCAGTCCCAAAGAACCAGCCACAGATCCTCGGACAACTTACACTTTAGATCTTACCCACAAGAGCATGCTTAGCCAATCTTTTAGAATCTAAAATCTAGAGATTTATTAACAAAAGAAAGAAAAGTTAGACAGTAAGATTGTTAAGGAGAATACATTACATGAGCCAATCACCAAGTTCTTGATACAGGCTCTTAGCAGAGATGTTACAACCTGCTAACTTAGACGCCTCTGGTATATATCCTATGTCAGGATGGGTCAGCAATCCTTCCCGGCTCTCTGTCCCTAGCAAGATTGAAGACAAAATGGAGTCCGCCTCATGGCACTTATATATCTCTGGTGTCTCCCAAGCTGGAGCTGGTCACATGATGGCATGTTTCAGATGCCAGCAGCCATGAGATACTGACTGGTTTGCTGGTTTCCAGACGCATTCCTCAGGTGTGTATTGGCCACCTTGAGAACCATTGTCCTTGGGGCTGTGCTAATTAGCATAGTCATTGACTGAACAATCCTTCTTTACAACAAGCAGTCCAGGCCCATTGCTCTGTCTCGGACAGAGAACATTCACAGTACAAGCACAGAGTCCATATTCATAACTCCACATACAAACATCACACAAGTACATGAGTAGCATACACAGAATCATTAGAACATAAGCTTTCATTTGATACCTCACATGGCCCTCTTTGTATAGACTTTGGGGCAAACACCCCCCGTGGGCACAGAGGTGATCTGGCTGCTCCCCTTAAAATCCAATAATGTGACAAGAGCACTTAATTTAGGTGGAACTATTGGAATAACTCATCACCCACACCTACTGGAATAAATATGGTCGTTCCCTAGTAGGCCAGTCCTGAAATGCTTTTCTCTGGCTACAGAATTTCTTCCCACCTAATTAGTCTTTAAAAGGAGATGTCCCTGTGTTTTTCTGTCTCCTGCACAGCAAGTACCCTGGAGCAATGCCGCCTAAACTGGGGGTGAGGTGCAAGGAAGGATGCATGGACAGGCCATGTTCCTTTTGAAAGTGGATAGGCCATTTTCCTTTCCACCCTATTATCTGCCATAGTGGAGGGGAGGACCTGAGAGGAGCCCCCAGGCATATCCCCATACTCAGGCTCACTGGCCAGTTCAGGGATGGTAGAAGTGGAGGGTCTGCAACTCCATACTTGCTCCCCATAGTAAGAACCATGCAGACAGTTGTAATGTGTACCCTCCACCTGCCTGGGCAAGCAGCCTGGGAGATGGGGACATGGACCAGGGACTGCTCTCAAGCCTCCTGCCTAGGTGGGTGGAGGATCTGCTCTGTAGCTCCCTATAGCTGTTTGCACAGATTTGATCATGGCTGGGCTGTGGCTCCAAGGCCCTCTACCCTGGCTAGAACCCATCCAGAGAATGAGCCATATGGGCAGATGTTTGGGAAGCTGCTGGGTCCCTCCACTTTCCCTGGGTGGGGGTGGGGAAGCTGTGCTCCCTGGTCCCACTCTGACTTCTGGCTTGGCCAGGGATGGAGCCTCTGAGAAGGGGTGGGGCCATGGGAGAAGAGGTAGGGCCTCAGGGTGTTGGGGACCTGGTCCCCCCCACTTTTGGGAAGCTCCGTTGTCCTTGCCCTTGAGTCTCAAATCCATCCCCATTTTTTTTTCATTGACTTCCATAGCATCTCTTCTGAAACACTGCTACAGCTTGTGCAAAGAATTCTGGGATGCATTTGGGAACTGAAGCCACATACTGCAGAAACAGGGAATGGAAGGGCTGTTGAGTAGAATGTGTGGGAATGGAGCAGATCAGGGAGCAATATGAGTGATAAGGGTTCAAACTATCTTTCCCTAAAGTCACCAGTCCATTTATATGCTTCTGCTTCTTCTGAATTTGAGTGTAGCAAATCTCTCTTCAGTTTAAGCAGCAGAGGTTCTGTTGGTATATAGAGTATGCACAAACCTACAGAGTAGGTAATGAACATAGCTACCATGACTATTAAAGCCAGGCTTTCAGTGCTCAACACTCTCAATTGGGCTAGATTTACAGTAGAGCTTAGTCCCCATTCAAGCACCTAAATAAGGGCCACATTTTCAGAGATGCTTGGCACCTGTAAACATAAGGCAGTGTTTCCCCAAAGATCTTATATAGGGCATTAGCTCTATTGAAAAGCTGATCAAAGTATCCCATCACCACTACTTTCTTTTTTATTACAAAACATAAAATATAATGATAATGTGGATTTCAAAATGTGGATTTTCAAAAACATGTAGAGGAGTTGTATTACATTTGAAGACTATATCAATGTTTTAAATTTCAGCATATATTTTAAAGATGGACTTGTTTGAGGGTGCTCAAGTCTTTGATTTTGGTTTGGACCTTCCAAAAGTAGTATAGTAGCACTGTTTCAAGAAATACCTGATTCAGAAACTTAGAGGATGTAAGAGAAAATTTGATTTGCTCGTTCAGTATGTTAGGGGAAAAGCAATGTAATGGCCATCTTAGAAATGTTACAGTATTAGGAAGGAGTGAAGAAACGAACAATATGGGAAAGGAAACCAGGGAGAGACTTAGAAAGGAGCAATAATGGCCCTGGAGGGGGCTTTCAAGATTTGTGTTAAAATCTACTACTGTGTTGAGTGAAAAATACAGGTTTGTCTTTCTTGGTTTTGATGGTGCTAATTGTGTCCTTAGCTCTGATACTAAAGCAGATCTTTGGTGTAAACACACAATGCACATGATGTAGGTCAGGAAACCAACAATATTAATATAGTGCTATGATTGGCTCACAAGGAGATGCTGTCCACCTGTTCCTTTGCATCCATTTACTCTGTTCTTCACAGTTAAACAAAAGGTAAACATGGACAAAATCTCAAGTTGATGGCTGAATACCAAGAAGAAAATCTGTGCTTAGAAATTTTCAAGAAAATTAAAAGACAGAAGTGAATAGGATGCATTGCACTGCAAGTTCTGAAGCATTGAGGTCAGTGCTCATGCTGACAGAATAAAGGAGCATGTCAAAAGTAAGTGACAAAGAAGCTTAAAGAATAGAGTGAGCTTCGGAATAAATAGGTCAGTATCAGTAGCTCTCACTAGGGCTTTCATGAAAAAGATGGCACAGCACGACTGCATCGATGAATTCATGCATGCTCTTTGTTTTGCCGGACAGACGCTCTTAATTGCAGAGGGGCTTATTGATGACTTTTTGCAATAATATCATCTAGCAGAAAAAAACCCTTCCTAATACAGACAATCTTACTTGTAACTCTGAAAGAAAATGATGATGCTTTAGTATCTAAATTGATGGAACAAACTGACGAAAATGTTGTGTGTAGTCTGATCTTTTTTATGAATTTCTTGATGCATTGAACCATCCAGTTCTTGGCCTTCTGTTTTCATCATCTGCATTGTTTTGTACTAATGTAACATTCATCTCCTTTGCTGAAACACATTTTGTTGAGGCAGCAATAATGGACATATTTGAGATGTACCAGTGAAGTTGGGAAATTGTGACCACAACTAACACAGATTCTGCTTCCTACATGGCTAAATTTACACAGGAGATTAAACTCAATCAGAAATGTGTTGCTTTGCATTACCTGTCCTGATTAACACTTTGCTGTCAGCAGCTACTACTATAGAAGATATAAAATCATGTGTTATTGGATTCAGGGCCATTTTCAAGCATGCAATCAAGCTGAAGGCTTTGTTTTAAACAGTGTGACACAAATGCTGAGCCAAATTATCTACCCATTATGCCACATCAGTTGATGAGATTGTACTTTGCTGCCTGTTATGTAACAGACATGGGGACTGTGCTAATACATCTTCTAGATCATTCTAAATTTGTTGGTTCTAAAGTGGAAACTCCAAAGAGATTGGCAAGTAACCAAAATGAGCACTGCCTGGGGAAAGGATCAGTTTTATGTGCTGTTGAACAGAAGGGACGTATCTCCTTCTAAGAACTATACTAATGAATGAGAGAAGTGGAGATCAGACAGAATCAACGTTGGTTTCTAATGTATAGTAATCAGTGACCAGAGAGATGTCAGACGATGATGAGACAATGATGGAGGGAAGAGGGGTTTAGAAATGCGTGGATGAGACGATGGTGTAGGGAAGAGGGGTAAAGATTTATTAGGAAGTGGGGACACTTTTGGGAGAGGGGGAGCCTATACAGGAAGGATGGGCTCCATCTAAACCAGAGTGAAACCAGACTGCTGGCACTAAACAGTAGAGCAGTTTTTAAACTAAGAGATGGGGGAAAGCCGATTGGTGCAGAGAAGCACATAAATCGGATGGAGACTTCTTTTAGAGGAGAATCCATTGATAGAGATTCTCTAAGCTGTAGTCAGAAAGAGAGGAGGGGAGAGGACAAACCATGGGCCAGAGCAGACAAACAACTGCATATAAAGGAATCCAATGCATCAGGGAAGGGCAGACAAATAAACAGTGGCAAATTTTTAAAGTGGTTCTACACAAATGCTAGGAGTCTGACTAATAAGATGGGTGAACTAGAGTACCTCGTATTAAAGGAGGAGATTGACATAATAGGCATCACTGAAACCTGGTGGAATGAGGAAAATCTGTGGGACACAATCATACTGGGATATAAAATATATCGGAAGGATAAAGCAGGCCGTGTGGGTGGCAGAGTGGCACTGTATGTGAAAGATAATATAGAATCAAAATGTTCACTAGAATCGCTATGGATAGTAATTCCATGCTCCAATAATAAGAATTTAGCAATAGGGATATATTATCGACCACCTGACCAGGACAGCAATACTGATATTGAAATGCTGAGGGAGATTAGAGAGGCTACCAAAATAAAGAACTCTATCATAATGGGGGATTTTAATTATCCCCATATTGACTGGATACATGTCACCTCAGGAAGAGAAGCAGAGATAAAATTTCTCAATGGCTTAAATGACTGCTTCTTGGAGCAGCTGGTACAGGAACCCACAAGGGGAGAGGCAATTCTCGATTTAGTCCTGAGTGGAGCACAGGATCAGGTCCAGGAGATAACCATTACAGGACCGCTTGGGGATAGTGACCATAATATAATAACATTTAACATTCCTGTGGTGGGAAGAACACCTCAGCAGTCCAGCACTCTGGCATTTAATTTCAAAAGGGGAATTACACAAAAATGAGGAGGTTAGTTAAACAGAAATTAAAAGGCACAGTGACTAGAGCCAAATCCCTGCAAGCTGCATGGAAACTTTTTAAAGACATCATAATAGAGGCCCAACTTAAATGTATACCCCAAATTAAAAAACACAGTAGGAGACCTAAAAAAGAGTCACCGTGGCTTAACCACCGTGTAAAAGAAGCAGTGAGGGACAAAAAGGCATCTTTCAAGAAGTGGAAGTCCAGTCCTAGTGAGATAAATAGAAAGGAACATAAACACTGTCAAATCAAGTGTAAAAATGTAATAAGAAAAGCAAAAAAAGATTTTGAGGAACAGCTAGCCAAAAACTCAAAAAGAAATAGCAAAATGTTTTTTAAGTACATTAGAAGCAGGAAGCCTGCTACAAAACCAGTGGGTCCTCTAGACGACTGAGATATAAAAGGAGCAATCAAGGACAATAAAGCCATTGCAGAGAAACTAAATGATTTCTTTGCTTCAGTCTTCACGGCTGAGGATGTTTGGGAGATTCCCAAATCTGCACCGTACTTTGTGGGTGATGAATCTGAGGAGCTGTCCTGGATTGAAGTGTCATTAGAGAGGTTTTGGAACAAATAGAAAAACTTAATGTTTAACAAATCACCGGGACCGGATGGGCATTCATCCAAGGGTTCTAAAAGAACTCAAATGGGAAACTGCTGAACTATTATCTGTGATTTGTAACCTATCCTTTAAATCGGCTTCCGTACCTAATGACTGGAAGGTAGCTAACGTGACACCAATATTTAAAAAGGGCTCTAGAGGCGATCCTGGCAATTACAGACTGGTAAGTCTAACTTCAGTAGTGGGCAAATTAGTCGAAACAATAGTAAAGAATAAAATTGTCAGGCAGGTAGAAGAACATAATTTGTTGGACAAAAGTCAACATGGTTTCTGTAAAGGGAAAGTTGTCTTACTAATCTATTAGAGTTCTTTGAAGGGGTTAACAAACATGCAGACAAGGGGGATCCAGTAGATATAGTATACTTAGATTTTCAGAAAGCCTTTGACAGGGTCCCTCACCAAAGGCTCTTGTGTAAATTACATTGTCATGGGATAAGAGGGAAGGTCCTTTCATGGATTGAGAACTGGTTGAAAGACAGGAAACAAAGGGTAGGAATAAATGGTAAATTTTCAGAATGGAGAGGGGTAACTAGTGGTGTTCCCCAAGGGTCAGTCCTGGGACCAATCCTGTTCAACTTATTCATAAATGATCTGGAGAAAGGGGTAAACAGTGAGGTGGTAAAGTCTGCTGATGATACTAAACTGTTTAAGATAGTCAAGACAGAAGCAGACTGTGAAGAACTTCAAAAAGATCTCACCAAACTGAGTGATTGGGCAACAAAATGGCAAATGAAATTTAATGTGGATAAGTGTAAAGTAATGCACGTTGGAAAAAATAACCCCAGCTATACGTACAGTATGATGGGGGCTAATTTGGCTACGACAAATCAGGAAAGAGATCTTGGAGTTATCATGGATAGTTCCCTGAAAACTTCTACACAGTGTGCAGCGGCAGTCAGAAAGGCAAATAGGACATAAGGAATTATTAAGAAAGGGATAGAAAATAAGACACAGAATATCTTACTGCCCCTGTATAAAACTATGGTATGCTCACATCTTGAATATTGTGTACAGATGTGGTCTCCTCATCTCAAAAAAGATATTTTGGCCTTGGAAAGGGCTCAGAAAAGGGCAGCTAAAATGATTAGGGGTTTGGAACGGGTCTCATATGAAGAGAGGTTAAAGCGACTGGGACTTTTCAGTTTAGAAAAGAGGAGACTAAGGGGGGATATGATAGAGGTATATAAAATCATGAGTGGCGTGGAGAGGGCGAATAAAGAAAAGTTATTTATTAGTTCCCATAATAGAAGAACTAGAGGACACCAAATGAAGTTAATGGGTAGCAGGTTTAAAACTAATAAAAGAAAGTTCTTCTTCATACAGCGTGTAGTCAACCTGTGGAACTCCTTGCCAGAGGAGGCTGTGAAGGCTAGGACTATAACAGAGTTTAAAGAGAAGCTAGATAATTTCATGGAGGTTAGGTCCATAAAAGGCTATTAGCCAGGGGATAGAAATGGTGTCCCTGGCCTCTGTTTGTCAGAGGCTGGAGTTGGATGGCAGGAGACAAATCGCTTGATCATTGTCTTCGGTCCACCCTCTCTGGGGCACCTGGTGCTGGCCACTGTCGGCAGACAGGCTACTGGGCTTGATGGACCTTTGGTCTGACTCAGTACGGCCATTCTTATGTTCAGACCATGATGATGTAACAACATCACCCCTGTCAACATAAATCTTTCACAACCAATAAAAATCAGAGCAAGTGATAAAAAGAATCAGTGTCATTTTAGTATAACTAGACTACAGTAGAACTCTCACTCCATAAATAGTTATACATTTTTTGCTCGACAAATTTTACCCTGGCAACCCTAGGGGTTCCTTGAAATTCTTTCAAGCTGAAAAGGGTACGGTGGCCAAATAAAATTGGGAAATACTGACTTAGTGCATTCACATGCACTAGTATGATTTATGTTATGTCATGAGTTGCTGTATTTCAATTATTCAGTTTAGCGTCACCTTTAGAGTCACTCCAAGTGACCAAAATTCATGAGTGAGGTGCCCCAAAAGTATGAAGACTCTTTGGCTTAACACATCACCACAGTGACCCAAGTCCATCTTGAAAGCATTTTATTTGACTTCTGGTTCTTGAGTTTTCAAGATGGACTTGGGTCACTGTGATGGTGTTTGAATTTCTTATTGAAAAACAAGAAGTTAAAAAAGGGTTGCTCTGGTCTCGGGGGTCTCTGCCCAACTGCACCTGTATAAGCTGCAGGAAGAGTTTAAAAATGGGAACATAGGAGGTCTGTGGCAAGTAGACAGGGAAGGTGAGTTGACCCATAGTCTGAGTTTGTGAGAAGCAGTGCTTGCTGCATGAGGTCTGGCCAGTGGTCTAAGTCAAAAAAGAAGGGACCAATGCGCCTCTCTGGTTAGAGACTGTTTTAGTCTTTGCTTTTCCCTCTGGAAAGAGAAGGCACTGATGGGATATAACCCAGGTTGACAGCTGCATAATATCACAAAGTGCAGGACTGGCTGCCTACCATTGGGACTTGGCTCCTCTACCAACTCCTAGGCTTAGGCCCACGATAGTGTAGACATTGATCTAAGTTACATGACTTCAGCTACATGAATATCTGTCTACACTGCCTGTGGATCCAGTGCCCTTATAGAGAGAGAACTACAGAGACCTACTGCTGACCCTAATTAGGGTGGGGAGAGATGATCTTAAAGGTAAAAGGGGCAGAGATGTGAATCTCAATGCATAGCAGGGGAGGGAGGGTACCTGAAGAATTTATACACTGAAATTAAAAACCCACAGCTAGCCTATCCAGCTGACTTGGGCTCACAAGGTTCAGTTTAAAGGGTGTTTAATTGCAGTTTAGGCATGAGGGCTGCAGTCCTTGCTTTGGGATGCTCTGATCTTTCAGGGTCCTAGATTGAGTGCTCTAGCTCAAGCCCAAACATCTGCACTACATGTAAACAGTCCCTTAGCCAGAGCCCTGCAAACCTGAGACAGCTGGCACAGGCCAGTCGTAGTTTTTCAGTTGCAGTGTAGACATATCCCCTGAGGCTTCCCACTTAATCCTGAAGGTTTCCCCTTTGTTGGACTCTCTATATACATACCCTGAAATGGACTGATATGAATGTGACCTGACTAGAAGGCACAATCACGAGAAGGGCAGAGTAATAGAAAAAACAGGGGACGTGCAGGAGGAAAACAAACTGCCACCCACCTGTCTATCCACTAGGTGAAATTAATGGTGAGTGTTCCCCTCAGTCACATTTTGAAGCTTTTCTCCTCAACCAAGGGGACTAGAAGTGTGTGTGTGTGTGTGTGTGTGTGTGTGGCAGGGGGGTGGGGCGAGGGGAAAGGAGAGGGAGGAGGACGGGATTTTTTAAAAAGTCAAAATACTTACCATGGCTCATACCTTTAAGAAACATGAAAAATAACAAGGATCCCAATTAAAATCACAAATGTTGGTAACTTAGGGTACGTCTACACTGCAATGCTATTTTGGGTTACTGGAGTATTCCAAAATAGCTATCCCACATCTTCACAGTAAGCCCGTTATTTTGGGCTTGCTATTCTGACTTCCCTGTAAACCTCATTCTGTGTGGAGTAAGGGATGTTTCGCAACAGTGCTTTATTTCAAAATTTAGTTCTGTGTAGACAGCACCAAATAACAAAATACGCTATTTCGAAATAACACCAAAATAGGATACACAATTTGAGTAGCTCAAATTGCGTATCTTATTTCAATCTATGGTGCAATGGACCCTTTGTGTTCCTGAAAACAGAAAATGTGTCCCAGCTTGGTGTCCAGTCCAAAAAATAGACCTACACTCTTTTAGATCTGCCTGAGGCTTAAACAATAATCATTAATGAGCTATGCACATAAGTCCTCCATTCATCCAGAAGATGAACCCTCATGTGTGTTAAATAACTGTTGCCAGTGTAAGAGTTGCAGGATCAAATTGCAGAAATGATTGATTTTTATAAAAGCTACAATTAACCAGTAATTGGGCAAATATCTAAGCAGCAATTGATTTCTGCCTCACTGTGGTAACTTCGTCCTTAAAATAAATAAAAGCTATAACTTTAACCTTTACAGGAATAAAGACCTGAGTTCATATCTCTTTTCATACTCAAACAGATGTATATCGCTGATTATTTGCTCAGGATTTTAAAGCTTCATAAGAACAACAATCTTTTTTTTTTTTCCAAGAGGGCATGTAGCATCAGGACTCTCTGCATTTACAAATAATTTTAAGGGCATTTGAGTGAGAGAACAGAATCTGAAAACAAGGAAGGGAAAGCTTACAAACTTAAATGCAAAGGGGGACTGAAAAAAACTGAAAATGAAATTGTGCTCCTAGTTTTAATGTTTTCTAATTCCCATTTATCACAAGCAAAGTAAGGTGGATGGAAAGAGTGTGTGTGTGTGGGGGGGGGGGTTGCATGACCCACAGTGGTTGACACACGTGGTTATAAATATTTGCATGTGTATAATTTACTCATGTAGGGAAATCAAATTTTTAACCCGAGTGATTTAGGAAAGTAACAATTCATTCAGCATGTAAACAGTGTGGGCTGTGCATTTCAATAACTTGTTGCCATATTAGTGATGAGTGTCTCAGATATTAGTGATGAGTGTCACAGGGTTAGCAGCACCTCTGACTTGTCCAGGTCCCGGAGGGTGCATTTACACTGCACCCGTAGGGTGAAATAAGATACACAATTTGAGCTACGCAAATCGCGTATCTTATATCCATCTAATTTCAAAATAAACTATTCCAAACTAAGCCTTGTGGAATGAGGGTTACAGGGACATCGGAAAAGTAAGACCATGATTTCTAAATCTATTTCAAAATAACAGGATGGTTTGAAAGATGTGGAATAGCTATTTCAGGATACCTCCAGTATCCTGAAATAGCGCCACAATCTAGATGTACCCTTAGAGGGTACTCCCAGTTCCACTTTCTCTTCCACACTCTCAGGTTGACCCTTGGGCTATATCTCCCTGTGGTAAACTAATTACCTCTGCAGTCTATAATTCCATTTCCTCTGGGAACAATGCCAGTGGTATTCAGTGACCTGACAGCATACTTAAAACAAACTATTATTTATTTAGAACAAAATTATTTAAGACAAAGAAGATTTTAAAACAATGAACTGGTCTACATGAATGCCTGTCTCTCCCTAAGGCTTACTGTTTCCTGTGTCTGGAAAGGCCCAGCTCCTTTAAACTATTGCAAAGTCTGTCTCTGTATCAGTTCCCTCTGGACAACTGACCACTTCCCTTCTCTTCTTTTCTCTTCCTGAGCAAGACTTTTAAACTACTTGTAGGCCTCTGTTCTGTTAATTCACTGCACAGACAAAACAGCTGTGTCACTTTGGTCTGGGCCTGGAAATAGGCCATTGTCTTGTAACAGTCTGCATCCCAATGTTTCCTTGAAGAGTGTGGTGTTTCCCTGCTTACTCTTCCCCACAACCCCCTATTAAGCCAGATCAATGCAGTCCTACAGAAATAGCCAATATATGATGACTTTACTTCATTAAACAGGTAACAAATGGTGTTTATAAGATTCCATCTCAGTATTCTTAGGTTATTACATAGCAACTCCATGACTATCAAAACAGATTCTATAGCGATCCCAGGGATGACATTATTTTATACTTCCACCCACAATTCTGGGGAAATAAGCAAAATTACTTCAATGGTGTAATAACAGAAAAGGGAGACGTGAAATTTCTTTATCGCTGCATTTTAACATCTGTAAAATAGTTAATAAAGCTTCTAGAGCTATGTGCCTGTCACAGCATGATGAGAAAATATCATCCCCCACAGAAACTATTTTGATAGAGACTTCTGTGGTTATGGGATCTGCTACGGTACATGACTGTTTCTGGTTCTGAGAAATAAATGACTTGTTTGGAATATAGGAAGAATACTTGGTGTTGATGGGAAGGCATTTGTTTTCAAGGGCTTTTTTAAAACCCTTAATGTAGCAAACTCTTTCAACAACTTTTTTGTTGGGTGGGTGGTTTTCTACTCTTGTATCTTCTGGAAGATTTCTGAGATCAACTGTTTCTAGGGACAAACTAGCTTGGCTTATTCCATGAAAAACAATAAATTGATAAATTCCGTCCACCTCCTAGTGAGAATGTGGTTGTGTCAATTATATTAGGTGGACTGGTAGGAAAGGAGACTTGTTGAGGAGGAGGCACAGATAGCTAGGCTAGGGAAGACAGCCTCCAGTTAAGGACGAACTAGCAAGAAGCCCAAAATGAAGACAACCAAGTTATTAGGTCTCTATTTTTATATCACATCACTGTCATATGACAGGAGGGGCTGTTTATGCTTATTAAGCAGTACTTATTAAGCGGTACTTAGTGTAATGATAACATATTCAATTCTTTTTGGTTAGCTGCCAGCCAAAGAACTGCAAAGCAGCAATGTAGGGCTACGTCTAGACTGCAAGCCTCTTTTGAAAGAGGCTTTTTTGAAAAATACTTTCAAAAAAGCCTCTTTCAAAAAAGAGCATCTAGACTACAACCAGTACTTTCGAAAAAGCAAACCTCTTTTTCAAAAGAGAGCACCCAGGCAGTCTGGATGCTCTCTTTCAAAAAAGCACAGTTTACATTACACAGTGCCTTTTTTTGAAAGAACACTTTTGAAAAAATGCGTTCTTCCTAGTAAAACGAGGTTTTCCACGGTCGAAAGAACTGCCACTTTCTTTCGATTTACTTTCAAAAGAACGTGGCAGCAGTCTAGATGCAGGGAAAGTTTTTTTGAAAAAAGGCCACTTTTTTCGAAAAAACCCTGTAGTCTGGACACACCCTAGGTGTTGTCTGGAATTTCCTTCCTCTTCATATATTGTGCAATATTTTATTTAGTCAGTACTATTTGAAATCAAAGTGATGAATTGATCTTTGAACTTTCAGCATATCTTAGAGTTGCATCCATGATTTATTTTCATGTTGATTATTCCAAGAAATAGATGTTTTTATATTAACTGATAATGGAGAGTAGCCTGACACAAAGAAGCCAGAGATCAGTGTATTATAATACTGCAGACCAGGTGTGGCCAACCCGCGGCTCGTGAGCCGCATGCGGCTCTTCAAAGAAAAAATTGCGGCTCCCACACCTGCACCCGCGGCTCACGGCTCTTAAAGGGGCAGCATGTTTTTTTTCTCAACAATTTTACGCGAGGCCAGTGTTTCCCAATTGGTGCTCCACGGAACCCTGTTGTTCCACGGAGTGAAAGCAAGGGTTCCGTGAAGAGCCGACATTCCACCACCCCTTCTGAAAGAGACAGCTGGAGTTCTGGCATCCCGTGCAGACTTCAAAATGGCTGCCTAAAAAGAGCAATTGCCTGCTCCTCTTAAAAGAGCAAACTGTTTTGGTTTTTTTGCTTAACAACTTTGCGCTGTATCCACCACTATTTTGGCTCTTCGTCTGTAACGGGTTGGCCACCCCTGCTGCAGAGTAATGGAGTCTCTCTCTCTCTCTCTCATACACACACACATTTGAACTAGGTGTTTAATAATACTTGGTTTCCCTTCAATCTTATGATTATAAACACTCATCCTTGACTGCACTGTCTCTCTCTAGTTCACTGAGCACTACTTATAAAGATTTAAAATATTAATAAATTTGTACCAGGGCTTAAGTGAATTTCAATGCAAAATCCACAGAGCAGCTTTATTATTTCACAGGCATCTTTTGTTTTCTTGGGTTAATACTTAAAATATGGCTGGATTATGAAAAGTTAAGATGCTGGTTTAGAATTTTAGTAATAGATTTCTGGCCTTGGTCCTCCAGATGAAAACCACAACCTCTATAGCAGAACAAGGCTGTCATATGTAAAAAGGACAATCCCAAACTTTTGTGCTAGTGTGATTGAAGGTAAAAGTAAGGGAATGTTCTGGAGAACATTACTCTGTCCCTGCTAACAGCAGAGGGAGACTTTCTTCTTCTCCCTGGCATAGGAAGCTAGAACTCTTCCTCCTCTATGGCTAGTACTGCAGGTACTCTCTTCAGCAATGGGATTTTAAAAAAGAGAATAGCAGGAACTCATCCTAACTGAAAAGTTGTTATGGCTCTTATTCTTTCCATAAGAAGATGAAACAGCAGCAACACCTGACAGGTGAATGAACTGGGAGTCACCCATCCTGACCTCCTCTAAGGAGATCTCTTCCTCCATGCCACACATTCTCTCCCTCTCCTCTGCAATGGGAAGAAGAAAATTGCCAACGCTTGGTCGTGGGTCCCTCTCTTGTACAGGCATGATAGTAATTTTACAGAAAATCAGATTTCAAAAGCTCTCCAAACAGCTCATTTGTTTTATAAAGCTTTTCTTACATCAGTTCAGACTCTCTGTGTACACACTGGCATGTACTGGAATAGGATGGGGACTTCAGGAAGCTATCACATACACATGTTCTTATGCTAAGTCTCATTTGGCTGGCTATGGGCTTCCTTGTGGAAATGACCTATCTTAAAATACATTTCTTCTCTCAGTCCCATTTTTTTCTTCTATGAATGTTCTGTCAACACATGACATACAACCCATCAGAACCTCCAAGACTTCCACTCATATTTTATCTACTTTGATTAAAGTAAACTCAGAATATTGGTGAAGTTTTGTTCCCAAATACTATTTATGACATTAATTTACCTATACTTGCTGTGTAATATATAGTGAAGAATGCAATTTTTTTCTCTGTTTTCAGTACGTTAAACTGAAAATTTGGAGGTCTGCATCGTATTTTATATTAATATAAACTATAAAACAAATACAAGGGATAATAAACTGATCACTTGCATGTTAATCCATTAAAATTTTTATTGGAAAAACAGTTCCCTCAAGATGTAGTAAAATTTCTAGTTTGCCACGCCCAAATGCTGTAGAAAGTAGGAAGCCCTCTGACAAGTTAGTTTTCCTATGGACTTCCTATGCTGCACATGAATATTGTTTTATACTGCAGTAGAATCCAGAGTCTCAATCAAGATTCAGGCTCCATTTCACTAGGTGCTAGTTAAACTGATTTAAATGAACAGCTTTCAGGTAATTAGCACTCAAGAATTGGCCAAGGAGCTCTTTGGAATGTTATCCAAATGTTCTCTTTTATATGTACCTGTGCAATGACTGAACCTGGGATTTCTGGATCTAAAAGCATGAGACACTACTTATAGCTTCTTCCTACCTGCTTAAACTTTAATTTTTAGGCTCTCTCCACTAAAAGGAAAGGGAGGGATGGGATTTAGCCAGGAGAGAAGACAGTGTCTATGTCACACCTGTGAAGCTGGAGTAGTTTTAGAGGAAATGGAAGAAATTTAATATTATAAAAAGGTAAACAGAATGACCCTATCCAAAATAAATGCAATAGCTATTACAAAAGTCTTAACTAAAGATGAAAATATAGTTAGTGC
The DNA here is from genome assembly GCA_032595735.1 of Pelochelys cantorii. Lineage (NCBI taxonomy): Eukaryota > Metazoa > Chordata > Testudines > Trionychidae > Pelochelys > Pelochelys cantorii. The sequence goes on from CM064330.1 coordinate 62,938,416, forward strand.
CAATGAACATGATCATATTGAAAAATAGATGTTCTTAAATTAGCCCAGCTTTTGATGGGATTGCAAGTTTGGCTGACAGATGTTACAGATTTAATATTTTGATTTTTGTTAGGTAATTGATTTTGTCTAGAACATGTATTTTAAATAAGGTGTCATGTAGCACTAACTCAGTGTCACATCTTGCGTGATTGAAATCTGGTTAACTTACAATTCTCAGAACAATTTAATATAGCATCAGTGGGTAGGAATAACTTTTTTCCTCCCTCAGGGATCTGTTCTCAGCCCAACACAATTTTATATGTTTAAAACAGGCTCTACGTCGGCCATAAATGACTGGGATTAATGCAGGAAATACTGCGTGAAATTCTATGGCCTATGTTATGCAGGATGTCAGAAATGATTGTACTAGTTATTCCTTCTGGCCCTTAAAATCTTAGAGGTTGATATCCCTGCCACAAAGGCTACATCTACACTGGCCAGTCTTGTGCAAGAACATATGCAAATGAGGCGCAGCGATGAATATTGCTGCACCTCATTTGCATACTTAATGAGCTGCCATTTTTGCACAAGGGGCTTTTGTGCAAGAAGGAGCAGTCTACATTGCTCCTTCTCGCGCTAAAACCCCCATTTGTGCAAGAGCCATTCTGTCTGAAAATAAGCGGCAGAATGGCTATTGCACAAGGGGGTTTTTGCGCAAGAAGGAGCAATGTAGACTGCTCCTTCTTGCGCAAAAGCCCCTTGTGCAAAAATGGCAGCTCATTAAGTATGCAAATGAGGTGCAGCAATATTCATCATTGTGCCTCATTTGCATATGTTCTTGCGCAAGACTGGCCAGTCTAGACGTAGCCAAAGAGTTTACAAAGTAATCTAAACAAAGCCACTTTTTTGTCTTAAACAAAATTCAGAGAGAACAGGGGAGGAAGGAAAGGGCAACAGAGTTTTAACAGACATTGGTTGGTCATAGACTCTCTCTATGGTCATGGCAAGTCACCTAATCTCTTTCTACCTCAATTCTCCTTCTATATAATGGGTATAATAGTGGTTTCTACCTCCCAGACTACTGTGATGAGCAATATGATAATCAAGACTGTGAAGTGCTCAGATACTATGTAATTTGTGCGTGTGTGTGTGTGTGTGTGTGTGTGTATGTGTGTGGGGGGGCTATATAAATACATAAAATTGCCTAAGGAACAGGCAACATTTCTCTTTGCAAATCTTCCTTTGTCTCCAACCTACTTCAGGCAGGTTGGCATTCACAAAATGACTGTCAGATCATGTTCATTCTACCAAATAATTAACAAACATAAGAAGTGCAGTTTTATTCTGTAAGAGTTTGTAAATAACTGCAGCTGTTTTATATAGATTATGCAAATGAAGGAAATGATTTTTGCACTTGTTGCCAACACTTTGCAAATGTGGTAAAAAGAGCCAGAAAGAAATATCAGCTGTGCTCCATTTTAAGTAACTAAAAAGAATTAGTGCAATATAGTGTTCCAGCAATAAATACTGGAGAGATGTTTGTACTATAATGCAGGCTGAACCTATCAAAACTGGGACTCTCTGGTCCGGCAACATCTGTGGACTGTCATGAATGTTCCCTGGCTGGGAATCTGGTGGCAGGCAGGAAGGCTGGTGGTTGGCAGCAAAGCTGGCAGCTCAGCTGGGCCAGCGGCTGTGAGGATGGAGTCCAGGAACCCAGCCCAGGAGTCCAGCCAGGCCGGCAGCAAGGGGGCCAGTGGCGAGGGTGCTGGATCAGGGAGGTCCAACATGTACCTGCAAATGCATTAAAATTACCTGCTTCTCATGCAGAAATTCACCTGCTTACTACCTACTAGTTGGTAAAGTTTTTTTTTTTTAATGCTTCTCCATGCCTTATTATTATTGAGCTCACAGTGCTCTTGTTCAAAAATGCTTTACAATCACTGATTCTCACCAGACCTGCATCAGGTCGTGTTCCATATAGAGCCACAGAATCAGATGTCAAGTGATATTCTCAAGTAAAGAAATGATCACAGGAGTATATCTATCCCTATTAGATCAGCCAACTAATTAGATAATGGGGAAACAGGCTTTTTTTTAATGATCTCTACATATTTCAGCACCACAATTGCAATGTTGATCCAGTGTAGAAATGAATACAAAGAGTATGTCAACACTGGAAGTTGAGCAACAGAAATGAAGAGCCACCAAGGCTGGGACACAAACAAATCCTGGTACAGTGGTTTATCAATAAACTTTGTGGTAAAGCAGTGTGTGTGTGTCACATACAATGGAAAACTAAGCCAACTAACAGCCCATACCTTCTACTCTTGCCCCCCAAACAGACAGCTAACCATCACCACAACTTCTGTGGTATAGTTGTACTTCTTTGGTCTGACACCCTCAGGACCTGACCAGTCCTGAACCAGGAAATATGCTCGATCAGAGAAGTCAATGCTGGCCCCTCTGTTGTGGCCAGCTCTGGGACTCTGCTCCTGTGGCAGCAGAGGGGTCACATTGATTGAGTAGGGACTGGAGAGGGGGGAGTACTCCGGGGAAGAGGCCGGGTTGCTGCAGAGCCCCACAGATGGGGGCTAGGAGTGTAGTCCCATAGGATTGCACTGAGCCCCATGGTCACCAGACTGTGCTTTTGGCCTCCACTGCTTGTGGAGCTGTGCTCCTGACCCTCAGCCACAGGGATCCATGCACCCTGCCTTTTCCCCCAAATGTCCCCCCATCCCTGCTCCTCCTCCTTCTCCTCCTCCTCTTTCCTTGAGCTATTTGCAATACTTCAGAAGCTCTGGGAAGGAGGGGGATGAGTTTTTAAGTGCAGGGCCTCAGCTTTTCCCTATGAGTGCTTCAGCCCAGGAGCATCCAGGGGGGTGCTGGACCACAGATGTTGCTGAACAAGGGAAGTTCAGACAGCAAATTTCCAACCTGTATATAACCTTAACTCAGCCCCCTAGGAGTGCCAACCTTTCATCAACCTCTTTAACCACAAATTTTCACCAGACACAACACAATCAATCATTACATCAAATATCCACAGCAGGAAGTGAGCTGGTAAAGGAGTGCATTCATAAAAGAGTGGGGGAAAATGGGCCAGGATTGTTTTTTTGGAGCATAGTTTGTGATGTACAGTGGTTGTGATAACAGGAAGTGGTATGGAACAGTAAATGACTCTCACATGTGGTTAATTCATGAGAACAACTATTACTGAAGTGAAATCCCATCCCCACTGAAGTCATAGGAATTTTGCTATTGATTTCACTGGGGTCGGGATTTTATCCCAAGATTTCAATGGGATCAAAGAAATCTAGTTTTCCCCTCAGTGAAATAGTTCCAAATACACCTTCAGTTTTGTCCAGGTTTCTGCTGCATCTCCAGACATATGTTCTACACACCTGGTTCCTAGTCCCTGGGGTGACTGATAATCCCACAGTGTCACCAGAAGACCATAGAAAGACTTAGCCAGGGACCACTGTGGAGAGTAAGCACTGCAGGAAGTATTGCCCATGAGAGCCACAGAGACAGGACCCTGCTGCTATCTGGTTAACCAGGTGCTCCTACTGGACCCCACGGGTTGCCACAGAAAGTTGTTTGGGCAATGACAGATCTCGGCCTCTGGCAATCTTTGACTTTGCCTTGTCTCTGCTCTCTGATTCCAGCTTGACTTTGACCCTGACTCCCCTGTTTATGGGACCTGGCCTTGTGATTCCTCCAACTGAAGACTGGTGACTCTTATTCCTTGATGGGCAGATCTCAGTTCCTTATAACATCTGTTCCTTATAACATCTGTTCTTGTGGTCAGCATGTTACAGGGCTTGTCAAAAATAATCATATGTATTCCATTAATTTTCAAAAACTCACAAATGTGTTTTCTAATTTTTTTCAAATAATCATTTGTCAGATTGCAACAAAAAAACTCTTCCCTTTTTTTCCTGCCCTAGGAAAACAAACCCACTTTCCCCTTCATCCCACATGGAAACAAACCCCAACATTGAGTAGATGACAAATCAAATACAAACATTTTCCACAGGAAGGAGTTCAACCAGCATTCTGGTCCCAGGATCATCTTCTGGGGCTGGATCTCTGCAACAAGACTACTCTTTGGATAATTGCTTAACTCGCCTTCTTGTGTTTGGTCCTCTCAGTGCTCTTCCTGCAGCCTGGATTGCATAGATTTCAGTCAACCACTCCCCCTCTCATTGCTGATAAGGTATTGATTGCTGGTCCCTGCTTGAGCTATCCCTCTAAAGTAACATTCTCCTCTTTCAATGGGAGGTGGGCAGCAGCTGGAAGTCAAAGGTGAGATTTCTTGACAGTTGTCTAGCAAACCAGGTCTTTGAATATGAAAATATTGGCTCCTCTTTTTCATCTTCCCCTTAATCTAATAGGGGTGGAGAGCAGCAGTGCTGCTGCTATGTGGCATAAGGGCTCAACAACAGTGTGAACAATCAGTCAAAGGCACTTAAAATGGGGACAGGTAACCCTGCAAGGATCAAAAGTCCAACTCTTGCAATTAACATCTGTGTCACAGATGTAGCAGGAACTAGGTTTTTATTTTACCCTTAGTATTTCTCAATTTATAACCAGGAAGTTGCTACAAGCAACAAGTCAGTAATCTTCTACATGGGGCTTGGGAAGTGCTTGCTATAGCAAATATCCACTTAACTGCATTACTTTAGCCATATTGATAACATCTCTCCAAAAGAAATAAGTGGCATCTTCAAAAAGGGATAGGATAGGGTTGCTTTTTGGTAAGCAATTGACTCTTAATCACTCTTCCTGAAGGTCATGTTCATCTCTCTTCACTCTGGCAAAACTGGTTGCTTCAATTAAGTGAGTAGCTTCTAGTGATTCAGTTAATTACTCAGTATGCAGTTGGGTGTAATATACTGGCTTGCCATGTGTGTGATTTGCTCCTACCCCCCCTGTTCTTAATGGCAAGCTCCAGGCACCTGTCATTCTGGCAATTTATTCATAGCTAATGGAGTTATTTAAGTATCAGTGCTAGCTACTGGAAGTCCTAGCTACCCTCCTGAGTGATCACCTTGGTGGGTATATGTAGCTGGCTGTGGTTTGTTACATTTGACAGCCCAAAGAGAAATGAGAGAGAATCCATGGAATTGTGCATTTGCAAATATTGCATTCTGGTTGTTGTATTGTACTTCTGTCTGTGATGGGATTGTGTTTCTATAATTTACATATGATAGCAATACTGTTATGGAATTAATGTCTATTAAAGGAATCCAGGTGTTTTTAAAATGTAGACTGAAAGCTTGGCTAGAAAGAAATTGGAGTCAAAATAACTTGTCAATTGTAATTCATAGCTTTTATGTCATTCTGACTTATTTTACATATAAATAAATGTATCCAAATGCAGAGCTGCACTGAAATGATTAAAGATGTGAATTACAACAGATTTAGTGACTTGAGTTTCCATGCAGACAAGTCTTGAGATAATGAGACCTCTGTCCAGGAACAATGATAAAACAAACCAAAATTCTATTTCTAAATTCTCTTCAAGGCTGGCTAAAGAGCAGGGAAGCTCAAAGTGAACTCTAGATTTAGAAGCAAGAAAGTGGTGTGGGGAGAAAGAAACTGCCATCTGGTGCTAAACTAGTATGTTGTGGTGTTTGTTTTTGGCAGGGGGAAAGAATGAGGAGGAAGAGGATTTAACAGAAATAGAGAACAGAATATTTCCTGCAGTTAACACCAGAAAAAAGCTATTCTGAATTGTGGATGTAATCTTGTTCTGCTGGAACAAACACAAATTATTGAGTGGAAATGGATCAGAAAAGATCTGATGAAGAATTTAAGAGACCTGGAAATCCTGGGACCAAAAAAGGTGTGTGCATGTAGTATATTAGCCAAAAGGATAACAGAAAAACTAAATGCATAATTCCCTCTTATGTTGCTCTTAATTAAAGACAAGATGGTTCTAATAATTGGAGTATTGCATAGTGTGGAGTTGGCTATGACTTGTACACTGTCTAACTTTTACATGTGTCCATCTGACAGCAGTCCCATACAAAATGCAGGCTATGAAGAGGACTCTTGGTTTATAGCCCCTGGTAGAGGTAAGTGTCTAGACACCTTCCCTTCTGAAAGTAGCTTCCTCTTTGGGATTCAGTCTTCAGTGAGGAAAATAAAGTATGTTAAAGACATAATTTACAAATACAACATTGAGTTGGTATCATCGGCACCAACCAGTCACATGCTGAATCAATCACATGTTGAGAGAGAATGTCACTTTATAAGAAAGGCAGGGACAAATGTTAGTTAATAGCTCTCTGCTGCTCAAGCTCTCCTGCTTGTTAACTGCTGTCCTCTTCCTTTTGCTTTCACTAGTTTTTACATAAACAACCACGAACAACTTCAACTGCAGTTCACGCAAACAAGCTACAGACTCTGCAACTGAAATGAACATTAAACTTGGCTTACTGCTATGTCTCACTGAAAATGAGATCAAAATATTCACTCCTTTCTCTCTTCTCCTCTCCCCCCCCCGCCCCCCGTCTTCACTTGTAATTCTTCTACGCAGAGACAGATTCTACTCTGTTTGCTGTACAACAGCTAAAAATCAATTCTTCTGCCTTCCATAGTAACTGTGAGATCACGTGGGTGGAACTAAATGCAGAATTTGGCTAATCAATTAACATGTTTAGCCTAAGTGTCTCAAAGATTGGATAGATCTAACTTTTGAATACATTATTAACAAAACAATTTGCTTCCATATTTCTTCTCCCAATTCATACAATAAAGTGTGAATGAACAAATGAATTTTGTACAAGTAGATTTAATAGGCTTTTCATATTTATATAGACTGTGAAAACTTTGCATTTGAGGTGCCTCTATTGTAAAAGATTTTAAAAATCTGAATGTTTGTTTGTGGTTCAGGTCTGGAAATTAGACAGTTAAGAGAGCTGCTGCCTCTTATTAAAATTCATTGCAAAATGGGCACATAACTGCGTTGGCCTACTTTGAAACTTCCAGCCAAGCTCCGAGAAGTATTCATAAAATGGTGTGACCATTTCCACAGATAATAGTGGTACACCTGTGAACCAGGGTCTGCTGTGATTCAAGAGGGACATAGCTGGCATATCCTTGTCTTGCATATGCTGCTGTGCACCCCTTTTGAGAAGGACACCATCACCCATCTCCATATCCTGCCCTTCCATAATATATTGCAGTGAGGGGCAGAACTACCGCTGCTACTGCAGCAGACAAAGACTGGAAGTTGACCTGTTCAGTCTCCATTTTGGGCAATGTGGGACTAATACTGAAGTGGTCTTTTCTGTGTGCAGTGGTTTTATTTCCCTATAAACTAAACTACACTTTGGTGGAGGGGAAAAGACTTTCCAAGTATTTAATCACCTCCTGTAGTCCTCTAGCATATAGCTGTTGCCACAGTAACATATTAACTGCCTGCCCCTCCTAAAGATTTGACAACTGAGCTTGTATTTAGCCTTAATGGCTGAGCAAGGGCAAATCTCAGGCTTTCAGTGACTTTATTACCTTTGTGGGGGAGACCCACATCTCACTCTCTCTTCTGAGCAGTGTATTTTCAGGTTTCACACCTGCCTGCTTCAGTGTGTTGTTCTCAGCAGAGACAGGCTGCCTAAATACACCTGCTTCTATTTCTCTTCAGAGACTGGTTAACAGAGTGATAGTCAACAGTTATAAGTATCATACTGTTCTTTCTATGCAAGCCTATTTTATTTGTAAGCTTAAAAAGCACCACAGGAAAAAACATTTTTTTTTAAAAAACTTACAAGCATGCTAATAACCTACAAGGGTTCATTCCAACACTGACTTGGATTCCGGCAGGAGTAGTGCTCTAAATGCTCACCCAAGGAGATTCCTTGTGGTTAAATGTTCAACTCAGAACAAGCCCATGGTCATGTGGAGCCTCAGTAGGCCCAGTCCTTTGTATCCTATGCAAAGAACTGGGGCTGGTAACAGAGGAAGTACAGGTTCAACCTCTCTGGACTGGGACCCTCAGGTCTGGCAAGGTCCATGGTCCAGCAGGCTCATGGATATTGCTGGACCTGAGAGCACCAAGGCTGGGTGACCATGGGGTTGGCTGTGGCAGCCCTGAGACGACAAAGCCATGGCAGCCCTCATGGCCCCGAGGAGCAGAGCTCCAGTGACTCCAGAACAGTGGAGCCATGGCAGCTGTGGAAGCCTTGGCGGCCTAAGGAGTGGAGCCCTGGTGGTTTTGGGGAGTAGAGCCGTGACTGCTGCAGCAGCCCCAAACTCCTCCCCCACCCCAATGCCCTGAGCCCTGGCAGCACTGTAGCCAGGAAGACATGATGGCTCCGGTGTAACAGAGTCCAGCAGCCCTGGGGAGCGGAGCCCTGACAGTTCCAGAGCCATTGCAGTCCTGGCACCCCAGAGCTGTTCCAGTGTTGGTGCCTGAGAGCCACAGCAGCCCAGATGCTGTGGCCCTGGGACAGTGGTGTCCTGGCAGTCGCTGGGCATTGGAGCTGTGGCAGCTCTAGGGTGAGCAGAGCCTGATGGTCCCAGGGCAGCAGCTGGCTAGTGGAGCTGGGAGTCAGTGGTCTGAGGGCAAAGGACCTCCACTCAGTCTGTTGACTGACCCTGGGAGAGCTCAGAGTCCCATCAACAGAGGGATGGAATTGACCTCCTCTAATACCACAAACTCCCTCTTTCAGGTCCAGTCAGGGCTGGAGGGTGCCACACTAGGGAAGTCCAACCTATACATTACAATTCCCCTCTTACTACAGAATATGTATATGCACAATAAAACATACACTACTGCGTGTTCAATGCAATGCATCTCCAAAGACATAAACTTTACTGAATTAGAGTTAATCTTAATTCCTTAATGTTTGCTCCAGATATTGTCAGTCTATCATACTAGCATCGATGTCTTAGCTGCCCATGAAATAATGGTCTTCTGTTTGATTTCAGTATTATTCTAAGATATTGTATGAGTTAACAAAACACTAGATTTTTTTTTTTTTTATTTACTTTTTAAGAACTCATGCAGGGAAAAATACTAATCCAGTTTATAAATTACATAGTCTCATTTCCTGTGGCCATGCCCCCTACTAAATTCACATGAATCAGTTTAGCCTATTGGATTTTCATTGATATCTTTATCCAGGGCAAAAAAAATTAAACCCTTTATTCTCAAAGACCCACTGAAATTTATTAAGGAATCAGTATGTTTGTCTTGATGCTTAAAATTACAGTGAGGTCTCTGCTCATGATACCTTCAAGATCTTGTGTCCAGAGATCAATGAATGAATTTCAAAGCCCTCTCAGTTTTAACAGAATCCTGGCAAATGGTGATAGTTTGTTGGTGTCTTTGCTTATTGCCCCTCCTTTTTTTTTTTTTTTTTTTTTTTTTTTTTTTTTTTTTTTTACTGAATTCAATGAAAACTGGAACTTTATTCCTTCTTGGTAGGGTATCCTGACAAATGTGTGAATTCAGTGGCTTCACGCTTTCTGGAATGTCCAAAATACAGTTGCAGTCTGACAGAACACTAACAATTAAAAAAAAAAAAAAATCTCCATAGATTTTGGTCCATGTATGGCTTTTAAGTTCTGAAATGGTGCTCATAATTGCAGAAAACTTCTCTTCTTAAACTAGATCTACTTATTGCATTTAAAAATAGCCATGTTGCAAATAAATACTGCAATATAGCTGTAATGGGAGAAATGCAGGAGTATGTGACACTTTGTCATAGAGTTTTCAAATGTTTACTTCCATATTTCTTTGTAATTTTGTATGTCAGTTCAAGACTAATACTCATAGGTAGTCATGTCTTGTTTGAACAAATGTTATTTTTATAGCTTTTATATTAAATCTAATTTCCTTAGAACTAAAATAATCTAATATGAAATACAACATTTAAGTTGTTAAACAATTTGTAGAATAAATGGGCATTTTTCTATTAAAATGAAAATGTGCAAACATTTTAGTAATCACTTCTATAATCTTATATCAGTCCATCTAAATATGATGTTTCCAAGTCTGTAAATGTTACTAAATTATAATGCCTTAAATGAGATGTTACAAATGATTCCAGTGTGTACCCCCCATTAAATGGTGGCCCAAAGAACTAAAATAATACTAATATATGTCACAATCAGGAACATGTAAGAATACATAACTATAGTCATTCACCTGACTGTGTACCTATTTGTTAAGCATTCAAGACTGTGCTGGGTATATTACACATGCCCCAGAGACAGTCTGTTATTGCTCAGACTTTATGGTCTAGTGCAGGCTTTCACTTATTTGAATTGATGGTCAAGCTCTCACATTTATCCACTTAATTCCATACTCTCATTTTAAACCCAAAATAGTTTCTGTTGGGTTAGGTACATTGACTTATACCTTTTTGTGAACAGTTAGAACACTGCTACAGTCAAAGAATTGAACATAATTCTGTGCATTTCTGTAATACCTTTTGCCAGAGTCTCTTAAAATGGATTTGAAAGCTAGTTAAACCTCTCAATGACCCAGTCAAGTACCATAGCTAAGCATTAGTGTTTGAAGGGCAGGAGCCTGTGCTGGAAACAAAGCCCATCCACAAAAAAGCTTAGATGCTGCAAAATTAAGGGCGGGTACACACTACGGGAGCATAGTGTAGCTGAAATTGGTGTACTTACAGGGGTGACACAGCGACACACAAGATTGGGCATGAGGGGCCACATGCCCCAACACAGTGGGTGGAAGGGGTCGGCCAGCAGCTGGTGGGGAGATTAATAAAGGGAGGGGGCTGACACCCACTGGAAAGATCTGCCCCCACCACACTCATCAGTAGTGGTGGGGGAAGCAGAGCAAGGCAGCCCCAGCTGCTTTTCTCTCTCAGTATGCTGCTGTGAGGAAGGAGGCCAGAATGCCTCTGCACTACCTATCAGGAAGCAGACGATGTGGCTAAGGGAACAAAGCAGCTGGGGTTGCCTTGCTCTGCTTACTCTACCACAGCTGGTGAGTGTGTGTGTGTGTGTGTGTGGGGAAGGGATGGACACCTGCTGCCAGCACTCACTCCACTGGTCCCTAGGTTTGCCTCTGTTGTATAATCTTCAGCCCAATGATGAGGGCACTCAGATGGGTTGTGGGATACCCTAGTTCAATTCCCTCCTCAGTTTTGTGAGAAGAGATATGAACAGGGGTTTACTCACTGCATGGTGAGTGCTAGAGCCACTTGACTTCTCCCACTGAATGTTTAATACAAAGTGGAATGACATCAACAGGCATGATAAAGACGGCTACTCAGGAATATTCTATAGCTCACTGGTATGGGCACTTACCTAAGAGGAAGGAAACACCTGTTCAAATCCATTCTCCTCATCAGGTGGCAACATTAGTAATTGCTTTACAGTCTTAGAGCTTACTACTGAAGAGAATGTGTAAGTGAAGCAGGATGCTTAATTAGGCACATTAGTGCATTTTTCTGTGAACAAAGAGGCCCTTCTTTTGAAAATGTAGTGCTGTTTTATGCTGACATCCCCAAAATACTGTTCAATCTGCACACAAAGCAGCTTTTTCATGTCATTTTCAAAACACAATCCAATTTTAAAATTTGGACATGCAGATTGTTGCAACTTTAGGTTCAAAGGAAGGCTCTGGGTTGAGGATCGCTCCAATAAATGAACCTGAGGACATTTCTCTTCTAAGGTAAGTTGATGTCCATTTAGGTCAGTGTTTTGCAAAGTGGTATATGGACCCATTCTGAGAGAGCTGCTACCGGGCCACCCTGGTTTGTTTACGTGCCAGCTCTGCAGCCATGTAACCTCATGGCTCCCATTGGCTGCGGTTCACCGTTTGCAGCCAAGGGGAGCCGCGGAAAGAAGTGGCCCAGGTTATGCTGTTTCCAGGCTCTCCCCTTGGCTGCAAACATTAACCGCAGCCAATGGGAGCCAGCCAATGGCCACAGAGTCAGTAATTATACAAACCAGAGTGGCCCAGTAGCAGCTTTCTCAGAGTGCGTCCATGTACCACTTTGAGTAACACCGATTTAGATTGAATTTAAATTGAAGAAAAGTAAGAGGATCTCAAATGTACAACACTCACCTTGCTGTAACTATTGTTGCTTTGCAAGAGTTGGTTTGATTGGCATGTTACAAAATGAAACTAAAGCAGGACTATATGTGGTGACTCATACAGGGCAAAAACATTTACCATTGCAGAAGAAATCCAAAATGGTTACAAATCATTTTTGGTTCCAGAAACTATTTTTCTACATTTGTCATTTCTTTCCTCTCTTCAAGGTACATCTCATACCTTTTTCAAAGGGAAAAAACCCAATCACTGGGAAAAAAAAGAGAATTTCATATTCAGAATCAAAATACTATTTCAGAAGCAAACATAAGAATAGTGTAATTCTTAATAAGATTCCTATTAGAGCTTTAAATAAAGAGAAATTGTAATAAGCACACAAAAAGAATCACCCCTCTTAGATTAGAATTGTGATATTGAAGAAATAATTCTGTCCAACTGTCAGCAGAGGTCCTCAGTTCCATACTTTATGCAGCACATTCAAGCACCACAAAACCTTTTGTCCTCAATTTACAATAAGCCCAATTCCTGTGTTTATATTCTATTCCTTCATCCAGCTGATTGCAGTTAGGTGAAGCTGTTTCAGATTCTGGCTGCAAGAGTATACTTTTAGGTTTCTCGAAGAGACATGATGGAGCTAAAGCATGCACAAAATATACAATTGAGTAACATTTTAAAAAGGATCCACAGACACAAACCAACAAGGGCCATGAAATACAATGCGAAAACACAGTGTGTGAGGAGGGGAAAGAGCCAACCATTTTGTTCCTGCAGTATTATTTGCCTCTATATATTTGTGAACAATCAGATTATTAAATTACAACTTGGATTCTGGAGGCTGTATTGGGAATGGATAAAGACAGTACCATAGCAGTTGTGGAGAGATGTTTTGAACAGAGTAGTTCTAAATGGAAATAAATTCTGAAGAGGTGGAGAGAGCATCAGAATGTAATTGCGGACAGTTTAAAACATTTTGGCAAATTTGAATCTGAATAATTTGCCTAGTTGCAGTATGATTTATTTAAAACGTATAAAAAAGCAGTGGATTGGCTTAAATCATTATTTAAGATATTGGTTTTATTTGCCATGATGGTGCAACCATATAGTCTAGAAATTCATGCTTTTTAAATTGAAATTTTACTTGAAACTATGATTCTAAGAGGTGGGGCTTAAAAATGAACCAAATGTTGCAAGACTTGGGATTTAAATCACAGTAGCTGGCAACACTTCTTACTCTTCACTAGCTCTTCATTTAGCATTGCTGCTGCCCTTACATTTGAACTTTAAGGGCCTGATTCTGCTCACTGAAATAGGAAGTAAACTGCATTTGAGTAAAACTGTTTATAGTATGTGTGTGAAGGGGAGGAGAAAAATCTAGATTAAAAAAGAAATCACCCGATGAAATAAAATGTTTTCCCATCTCCACTCTGCTCTGAGCATTGGTGCTTTCCTACTTCTGTCTCCAGAGCTCTTGACTCTTTATTTTCCACAGATGATATACTTCCAGAGGCTCATTGCCAATCTAGAGGTAACTGACCAAAGCAAACAATTCTGAGATAGAGATTCCATCCATTCTCTCCCCATCTGCAATTCTAAGTGCTTTAGCAACACTGCTTGGGAGGATGGGACTGACAGCTGAAAAGACTTACCTCAGAAGTTGGGGAGAACACTTCACCCCCTCTTTTTAGTCAAGTCTACACTGGTACTTTACAGCGCTATAACTTTCTGGCTCGGGGGTGTGAAAAACACTCCCTGAGCGCAGCCAGTTACAGTGCTGTGAAGCACCTGTGTGAACCAGGCTACAGTACTGGGAGATGCGCTCTTAGAGGAAGATGTGCTCTCAGAGCTGTTAGCTGCTCCCCACATGGAGGTGATTTATTTTCTTCCAGCTCTCATGATCACACTTTCAATTTAAAGCACTGCTATGGCTGCACTTTGAACTTTAAAGTGTAGACAAAGCCTTATTCTTTGTGTTGGGGGAATGAAAAGATCAAACAAATTGGCCCTCTGAATGGCACCACTGTAGAATATACTGTGGATTGTGCAAAATAAACACAACTTTTAGGGGTCCTGGTAGTGCTAAGACACAATAGCATGCTCCTTTATTTCTTTATGGAGAAGAAACATGGGGTGTGTGTATATCTTTTACAAAACATAACTAGAACAAAAAATCCCAGGGCCTTATTTGTATGCATGTTAGGCTTTTTACTGCCTATCCTTCTAGGCCTGTTGTGGTGTATTTTTTGTTTTTGTTTTGTTTTTTAAAAAAAGGTTCAGGGACTGCAGGCTTTGTATACTACTTTATTCTCATATGCATTTAAAGTGTTTGCCAAACAAGCTTCATTACCAAACCTTTTTGGAGTAGTAGGATTACTTCACATGTCTGTGAAAGAGCTGCTTTTCAGCAGTCACTACTTAAGTAAGGAAGGGGAACTACTAGATGCTGTATAAAATTTAATTCAATTTGAAAGTGTATCAGTTGTTAAAAATCAGCCTTTAGTAAAAAAGTGTTCCCAAGATAATCCATTTTTTTCCTTGTTATCTTATTGACTTTGTATAGTGTGAACATTCAATTAATTAGAGCGGGGAAAAAGTTGCCTGTATATTATAATCTAGATTATGATGCATAGCATATATTATTAGCTATTTTCTTGCAGCTATCTAATTTGAATGCTGTTTCTGAGAAATATCCTAATATATTTGAAAAGTAAATTCAGTATCTCAACATCCAATTTCTGTTCTCATTAAATTCTCTATAAAAGTTTAACCTGAAAGTGGCATTTGTTACCAATCTCAAAAAAGATTTTTTTTGTCAAAACCCTAAGAAATCCCTGCCACTAACTCTTAAGCAGCACTTGCAACACACCACATAACCCAGCCCTATAAGCTCATATCTCCCCACAATCATCTTTATTCATATGCTAGCTGAGATTCACTTCACCATTTTTCATTGTCTGAGGGAAGTTAGTTAAACAGAAATTAAAAGGTACAGTGACTAAAGTAAAATCTCTGCAAGCTCCATGGAAACTTTTCAAAGATACCATAATAGAGGTCCAACTTAAATGTACATCCCAAATTAAAAAACACAGTAAAAGAACCAAAAAAGTGCCACCATGGCTTAACAATCAGGTAAAAGAAGCAGTGACAGATAAAAAGATATCTTTTAAAAAAGTGGAAGTCAAATCCTAGTGAAGAAAATAGAAAGGACCATAAACTTTGTCAAATTAAGTGTAAAAAATATAATAAGAAAAGCCAAAAAGGAATGTGAAGAATAGCTAGCCAAAAACTCAAAAAGTAATAGTAAAATGTTTTTTAAGTACATCAGAAGCAGGAAGCTGGTTAAACAACCAGTGATGCCCTTGGACAATTGAGATGCTAAAGGAGCACTCAAAGATGATAAAATCATTGTGGAGAAGCTAAATTAATTCTTTGTTTCAGTCTTCACGGCTGAGGATATTGGGGGGGATTCCCAAACCTGAGCCATTCTTTTTAGGTGACAAATCTGAGGAATTATCCCAGATTGAGGTGTCATTAGAGGAGGTTTTGGAACAAATTGATAAACTTAACAGTAACAAGTCACCAGGACCAGATGGCATTCACCCAAGAGTTCTGAAAGAACTCAAGTGGGAAATTGCGGAACTATTAACTGTGATTTGTAACCTATCCTTTAAATCAGCTTCCATATCTAAAGATTGGAAGATAGCTAATGTGACGCAAATATTTAAAAAGGGCTCTAGCGTTGATCCTGGCAATTACAGACTGCCAAGTCTAATGTCAGTACCGGCAAATTAGTTGAAACTATAATAAAGAATAAAATTGTCAGACACGTGGATGAATATAATTTGTTGGGGGAAAGTCAACATGGTTTCTGTAAAGGAAAATCATGCCTTACTAATCTGCTAGAGTTCTTTGAGGGGGGTCAACAAACATGTGGACAAGGGGGATCCAATGGATATAGTATACTTAGATTTCCAGAAAGCCTTTGACAAGGTCCCTCACCAAAGGCTCTTAAGTAAAGGAAATTGTCATGGGATAAGAGGGAAGGTCCTTTCATGGATTGATAACTGGTTAAAAGATAGGAATCAAATGGTAGGAATAAATGGTAACTTTTCAGAGTGGAGAGAGGTAACTAGTCGGGTCCCCCAAGGGTCTGTCCTGGGACCCATCCTATTCAACTTATTTATAAATGATCTAGAGAAGATTTGCAGATGATACCAAACTGCTCAAGATAGTTAAGACCAAAGCAGACTGTGAAGAGCTTCAAAAAGATCTCACCAAACAGAGGGTATGTCTAGACTACGTCCACTTTCAAAAGAGGGATGTAAATTAGACATATCAAAATTGCAAATGAAGTCGGGATTTGAATTTCCCGTGCTTCATTTGCATAATCATGTCACAGTGTTCTTTCGAAAAATGCTATTTCAAAAGTGAAACTGTGGTCTAGAAATGGTTCTTTCAAAAAGAAAAGCCTTTTTCAAAAGAATGCTGTGATGCGATTATGCAAATGAAGCACGGGAAATTCAAATCCTGGCTTCATTTGCAATTTCTATATGTCTAATTTACATTCCTCTTTCGAAAGAGGGATGTAGTTTAGACGTACAGTAAGTGATTGGGCATCAAAATGGCAAATTAAATTTAATGTTGGTAAATGTAAATTAATACATATTGGAAAAAAATAATCACAGCTATATATACAGTATAATGGGGACTAATTTGGTGACAACTACTCGAGAGAGATCTTGGAGTCATTGTGGATAGTTCTCTGAAAACATCCACTCAGTGTGCAGTCGCAGTCAAAAAAGCAAATAGAATGTTAGGAGTCATTAAAAAGGGATAGAGAATAAGACAGAAAATATCTTATTGCCCCTATATAAAACCATGGTACGCCCACATCTTGAATACTGCATACAGATGTGGTCGCCTCATCTCAAAAAGGATATATTGGCATTGGAGAAGGTTCAGAAAAGGGCAACAAAAATTATTAGGGGTTTGGAACGGGTCCCATATGAAGAGAGATTAAAAAGACTTGGACTTTTCAGCTTAGAAAAGAGGAGACTAAGGGGGGATATGATAGAGGTCTATAAAATCATGACTGATATGGAAAAAGTAAATAAGGAAAAGTTATTTACTTATTCCCACAATGTAAGAACTAGGGGTCACCAAATGAAATTCATAGGCAGCAGGTTTAAAACAGACAAAAGGAAGTTTTTCTTCACTCGGTGCACATTCAGCCTATGGAACTCCTTGCCAGAGGATGCGGTGAAGGCTAGGACTTTAACAGGGTTCAAAAAAGAGCTAGATAGATTCATGGAGGTTAGGTCCATCAATGGCTATTAGCCAGGATGGGTAGGAATGGTGTCCCTAGCTTCTGTTTCTCTGGAGGTGGGTGACAGGGGAGAGATCATGGGAGGATTACCTGTTGTGATCCCTCCCTCTGGGGCATCTGATATAGGCCACTGTTGTCAGACAGGATTCTGGGCTAGATGGACCTTTGGTCTAACCCAGTATGGCCGTTTTTATGTTCTTATGAGGGTACCCAGGAGTGTTAAGGAAAAACTGACATTAATCTGAAATAACATCGTCTGCATCTGCACTACAAGCAGTTATTTTGACATAATGTCAAAATAATGTTGAGCTGGAGGACTTCTTACTCTGACTCTTGTAACCCTCATTTCAAGAGGAGTAAGGGAAGTCAGAGGAAGAGTGCTCTACTTTGAAGTTCCTGCTGTGTAGACAGTGCCAAAAACCGAATTAAGCTATTTTGCCTTAAGCTATGCAATTGACATAGCTCAAGCTGCGTAGCTTATTTTGGCTTTAGCCCTGCTGTGTATATGTGCCCTGAGAAGCTAAGAGATATGCAATAAAAGGGCTAAAAAGATAATTAATTGAATTCTAATATTGTTGTACTATTGCTTTTGTTTTTTTACTTTGGGTTTTCCTCACTTCATACAGTACTCATCTGAAAAACTTTTATGATTCAGGATTGTATATCTTAAAGAAGCCAGCCAGCCACAAAGTTTGAAATGTGGTGGCTTAGGCTGAGGTTCACACATCCTAGTGCCATTCTGCTGAACATCTTCAGTTATAGGATAGTGAATGAAAGAAACAAAGTGCTACTTTGTACAGTGCGCAAACAATGCACAATTATTTAAGAAGACTGAGTCTCATACAAATAACATTTCCACTCCTTGGGCAAAACAGTTTTGTTTGCCTGCAGGAAATAATCCCTTTTCCTTAATTATATCAATATGGGGATAATTCCTCTTGGCAGGAAAGAGTTTTGAAAGGCTAGTATGGACTTTTCAACAACTCTCAGAGTTGGCCTCAGTCTGCTTCCATTACAGAGTTAGGCCAGTGCTGAATGCTTTTGTAAATCTCACCCTTATCAATAAAAGATAATTGCAGTAATAGATCACTGCCTCTTTAAGAGACAATAGAAGAATATAGGGGACTAAGACTCAAGCTTCAAGATGAATTCATACTGAACCAATTGTTCATGCATTTGTTCAAAAAGATTAATAATGGCCCCACTGTCTGGTCTTCTTTGGGCCATTGAATACATGCTGATAAATAAAATGTAGATAGTGCAATAAATCAGTGACAACCAAGGATTTCATGGATGTCCTTATACTGCATTCCATGGCCAGTTGAAACTTCAGAAGAATCACAGAATCCAGATCCTCTTCTCCCAAAAGCAATAACTTTTGTCATTTGAGCTAAAGAAGAATCTTTAACCTGTTAGCAGTACAGGGCTTATAACACAGTTGAAGATTTTGGATGTCATCCAGTAGATGGCAGTGGTACACATTCAATAAGTCAATCCACTGCAATATGATTTATGATCCACTTTTCTGGTAGTGAAAAACATCTTAAGAACTGCTGTCTTCTACAGAAAGACATCTAGGTAATACAGGGAAGAAAGGGTGCTGAGCTATTTTTCTCCTGTCCCTTGATATTCTGTCACAGATGCAGTCAGCAGATGAGAGGGACTGTTGAAATTGTTCTTTTTTGGGGGTCACAGGCCTCTGGAATTTGCTACACTTTGTTCTGATATAGAGCAAACTGGTGACTTTATAGGAATGCTGCAAAAGCCATTTGTTTCAGAGTTTATGGGATAAGATGAGGGTATGTTCCTGGTCATGATTTATGGGTGAGCGGCTTTTCTGTTTTCTGAGTAAGGTAAACTGCTACCTGAATTTGATTATTTAAGGTTGCTCACTGGCAGAATTAATTTATCTGTGGATTGGTATTAATGCTGCTGGATGTTCATTAATTATGATTAATATAATTTTAGTAATTATGGCTAGGATGTTCAGAGCTTTCATGTGCATGGTTTTTTAATGTCAAATTTAAAGCAAATATCCAGGGGGGTTGAAGATGCTCATATCTTCCTATGGGAAATGACAGCAATTTTAAAACTAAATTAGAGCTTGAAGTTCAGTGGGAATGTTTGGATGACAACCCAGTTTCCATAATGGGGTGTAACCTTTTTAAATAGTCCTGGTGAACCTGAAATATAATTCATTTCAAAGCATGAATTAAAAGTTGTTTTGTGTACTACGCCTGTGCAGAGTGTCCCAGAAAATTATTATGGCTTTATAATTACGTTTATATTTTTAGCATTTTCTCACCTTTGTTGCTGCTTCAGGCTCACTCAAATGGGGAGATGGGACCATTGTAAAACAGCAATATTCACGATACACAAAGTGCTGTCAAACTCAAAGTAAGCAAACCAAAGAATAATATGTTTCTCTAATCCCTTCAGTTATAATAATCTAAGGCAATAATTGACAATAGTAGGTTTAAAAAATCATAAGTCTTACTTTTAAAAATTTGGTGTACCTTTAAGCACACTGACATTCATAGGAAATATCTGAAATGATTTTTTTTTAATCTAAGTGATGCATTCTCTGCCTTTATAATAAAGGGAAGTATCTTGTCCTGAGATACAGTTGTATAGCTACCACACTAATTTCTATATTTTTTAAAAACTCATTGGCCCCAAACACTGTCCCTTCCCCCCAATACTTGCTTTGGAAAGCACTTTAATTTTTATCTAGGAATTGGTTTCCCTTTGGAAATGGAATTAGGGTTAGGTTGCCATAGCAACAGATTTCTGTTTCTCATGCCATATATTTATCTGGGTTGCTACAGTGCTACTGCTTTTCGGTGTTTTATCCATTGAGTGAGTGTCTGACTTCTACAATAAACTTCAAAACAGTGACCTATGATATTTCTCAAAGTAACAGGGCAACTTGCCACTTTAAACATAGAACTTTACAGCTTGTCTTCAGTCATTTAGCTAGGGTACTATTTATCAGCTGTGTAGGTTTTGTTTTTAATGGCATGACTGGAATAATTCATAAATAATAATAAAGGGTTGCTTAAAAATCTGTATACTTTTGGAAAAGTGACCCCTTCCCCCAAATAATGTGTATTTTGTGGAAGAGAGGAATGAAGGCTATATTGCATACAAATGTTTGAAGAGTTTAAACACCAAGGCTCTGATACAGGACAGCATTCTTCTCCATGGAAGCATTTAAGCATTGACTTCAAAGGGACATGAGCAGGGCTTAAGTTTTCTCCTGAATGAGAGTCCAAAGAATGAATAAGTATAGTTCAAGGTGTTATAATTAGGAACAGAAGGATAATGTGAAGAAAGCTGAATATTAATGAAAGACAAAAAATCCAGACAGCAAAATAGATTTTTGAAAACTGTCCCATAGCCTTTGTCTTCGTTAGTATTTTTCTAAGGACACATCTCCACTTACCCCAAGATAGACACTCCAGAGATTGATCTCCCAGGGTTTGATTTAGCAGATTTAGTAAGGACCTGCTAAATTGACCATTGATGGTACCTACATAAACTCTGGTGCACCACTAGGTCACAAGGAGCAAGGGAAGTTGACAGGAGAGATTCTCTCATCGATCTCTCACAGTGGGGACACCACAGAAATTCGACCTAAAGTATGTCAGCTCCAACTACTCTATCTTTTAACTTAGGTTGACTTTCTCCACTAGTATAGACCTGGCCTTTGAATTTACCGCCATGGCATCTCCAAAAGCAAAATCTCTTGAGTAGACAAACTGCTGTCACTTTCACCATAATGTTGTACAACGCTGTTCCAAACAGGTCTAATCAATACAGTATTAAAAAAGTGAGATTTTTATCATTCATTTTAATGGACCCAGGATGTCATCCACCATGTAGTCTTGTCTCACTTGGTCACTATTTAAAAAATTGGTCTATTAAAAGATATTGCCTCACTCACCACTAATATGGGACTGACACAGTTCCATCTATACTGCATGGAGTCTGTTTGTTCTGTATAATCTGAAATAAAAGTAACTTACACTGAAACACACATTTCATACTGTATACATGGGAAAATGCCACTTTGATTTTACCTTTCTAGTATGGTTTAAGTGCCTGGGAGGGACTTCTTCATCCCTGTATCCCAGTCTTTCAACTTGATGGACTCCATTGTTATGACTTACTCGCACAGAACAGAATGCAGCAGTTCTGAAGCATTTCATGCTGTGTAAAGATGTTTCTTGTTTGCTCATGCCACATGCACAAAAGTTCACTTTTAATTATGATATGGTAACTTATTCACATGTTTCCTTAATATTCCTTTATCTTTACTTGCTATTCAATGTTGTTCCAGCTTTCAAATCCTGTCTACAATATTGGATTTTCTATGCCAAATCCAGCTTTTATTTGTCACATACCTTTTATTAATGCATTTGTACCTTAAAGTTCTATAAATGCCATAATTCTTGTGAATGATGCTATATAAATGAATAAATAAAATGTCTTTGATTCAGTGGGAACTAGCTAGCAATTCAAGCAAATGTCAAAATCATTTTCTTTGAATACTCTTTCCTTATCTGTTGCTCTGTTAGCATAGAGATAATTATACTATTCCATATGTATGAAAAAGAAACTACACTCTCCTACCTCTTCTAGACATCTTCCTGATAAAGTATCAAGTGCTATCATAGAGCTTACTTCAAACTTTCAGAGTGGCCCCAAATTCCTGTAATTTGTACTTCTATAGTACTTATATTTTGTGTTTATTATCTCACAGAATCATAGAATCATAGGATTGGAAGGAACCTTGAGAGGTCTTCTAGTCCAGTCCCCTGCATTCAAGGCAACACTAAGTATTATCTACACCATCCCTGATAAGGATTTGTATAACCTGCTCTTTAAAACCTGCAATGAGGGATATGCCACAACCTCTCTAGGCAATTTATTCCAGTCCTTAACTACACTGGTGGTTAGGAAGTTTTCCCTAGTGTCCATCCTAAATCTCCCTTCTGCAATTTAAGTAATTGATTCTTGTTCTACTCTGAAAGGTTAAAGAGAACATTTTCTCTCTTCTTCTTGTAACAACCTTTTGTGTACTTGAAAACTATTATAATTTCACCTCTCAGTCCTCTCTTCTCTAAATACATAATTTTCTTTCAATCTTCCTTCACAGGTCATGTTTTCTAGAACTTCACTTTTTGTTGTTCCTCTTAGACTTTCTCCAATTTGTCAACATCTTTCCTGAAATGTGGTGCCCAGAACTGGCCACAATAATCCAGTGAAGGACTAATCAGCAGGGAGTAAAGCAGAAGAATATTTCTTTTGTCTTGCTTGCATTACTCCTGCTAATACATCCCAGAATGAGATTTACTTTTTTTGAAAGTGTTACACTCATACTTAATTTGTGATCCACTATGACCCACAGATCTCTTTTCACGCTACTCCTTCTTAGGCAGTATTTGCCCATTTTGTATTTGTGCCACTGGTTGGTCCTTCCTAAGTGAAGTACTTTGCATTTGTCCTTTTTGAATTTCATTCTATTTATTTTAGACCATTTCTCCAGTTTGTCCAGATCATGTTACATTTTAATCCCATCACCAAAAAAAATTGCAATCCCACCTAGTCTGGTATCACTCCCAAATTTTATAAGTATCTTCTCTATGCCATTATCTAAGGGTACATCTAGACTACATCCCTTTTTCGGTAAAGGGATGTAAATTAGGCACGTCGATATTGCAAATGAAGCCGGGATTTAAATATCCTGCGCTTCATTTGCATAATGGCAGCTGCCGCTTTTTTTCAAAACGGGGCTTTTTCGAAACAAGCCTGTCAGTTTAGATGGGAACCTTTCAAAAATAAAACCCTTTTTTGAAAAATCCTGTACTCCTCAAAAAATGCGGTTTACAGGATCTTTCGAAAAAGGGTTTATTTTCAAAGATTCCCGTCTAAACTGCCATTTTTTTTTTCAAATAAGCCCCATTTTGAAAAAAAGCGGCAGCCGCCATTATGCAAATCTATTTAAATCCCGGCTTCATTTGCAATAACGACATGCCTAATTTACATCCCTTTACCGAAAAAGGGATGTTGTCTAGACACACTCTAAATCACTGAAGAAGACATTGAACAGAATTGGACATAGCTACTGGTCCTTGAAGGACTCCACTTGATAGGCCTTTCTACCTTGACTGTGAATCACTGATGACTATTCTCTGGGAACAGTTTTCTAACCAGTTATGTGTTCACTTTATATTAGCTCCATATTGGTTGTATTTCCCTCATTTTGTTTTTGAGAAGATCACGCAAGATAGTATCAAAAGTCTCTTATAATTCCATGGGTTATCCTTATTCCCCTTTTTATAGATTTACGGTTTATTTGTCCTCTTCCAGTTCTCTTGAATCCTACCCATCTTCCATGACCTTTTTGAAGATAATTGCTAATGGTTCAGGCCTTGAGTATTCTAGGATATATTTCATCAGACCCTGGCAACTTGAAGACTTCTAACTTGTTTAAGTAATTTTTAAATTGTTCATCGCCAATTTTAGCCTCTGATCTTACCTCATTTTCACCAGCATTCATAAAGTTAGATAGCCAATTGCTACTAAACTTTTAGGTGAAAACTGAAACAAAAAAGTCGTTTAGCGTTTTTGCCATTTCCATATTTTCTGGTATTATTTGTTCCCCTATTGATTAATGGGCCTACTCTGTCCTTGGTCTTTCTCTTGCTTCTAATTTATGTGAAGAATGTTTTCTTGTTCTTTATATCTCTAGCTCCTTTAATCTTGTTTTGTGTCTTGGCCATTCTAATTTTGCCCCTACATACTTGTGGTGTTTTTTATATGCATCCTTTGTAATTTGACTTAATTTTCACTTTTTGTAAAGACTTTGCTTTTTAATTTTCTGATCACTGAAGATCCCCTGGTTAACAAAGGGTTGTGCTCTTACCATACTTTCTATTTTTCCTATGCAGTGGAATAGTTTGTTTTTGTGCCTTTAATCATGTCTCTCTCAAACTGTTTTTCCCCTTAAACTTGCTTCCTATTAGATTTTACCTACCAACATCCTAAGTTTATTTAAGCCTGTCTTCTTGAAATCTGTTACATTTATTATGCTGTTTCCCTCTTACCATTCCTTAGAACAGTGTTTCTCAAAGTGATTCACTTTGAGAAACCTGCTAACTGGCCCCTCCAGTTTGTTTATTTACTGGCTCTGCAGCCATGGAGCCTTGTGGCTCCCATTGGTTCCAGTTCACCATTTGCAGCCAAGGGGGGAACCACGAGAAGAAACCCCGCCTTAGAATCATGAACTCTGCTATTTCATGATCGCTTTCATCCAAGCTGTCTTCCACTTTCAAATTCTCCCTCAGTTCCTCCCTATTTGTCAAAATCAAATTTAGAACAACCTCTCCCCTAGAGGCTTTATCAACATTCTGAAATGAAAAATTATATCCAATACATTCAAATAACTTATTGGACAATCTCTGCTCTGCTGCATTATTTGTCCAACAGATGTCTGAGTAGGTGAATCCCTCCATCACCACCAAGTCCTGTGCATTGGATGGTTTTTGCTAGTTCTAAAAAAGGCTCATCAATCTCTTCTTCCTGGTTAGATAGTCTGGAGTAGACCTCTACCATGACATCATTGTTTTTATCCTTTTCTTCCTTTACCCAGAGACTTTGAACATGTCTTCCTCCTATTTCTATTTCAACCTCAGTCCAAGTGTATATGTTTTTGATATGCAAGGGTACGTCTAGACTACATGGCTCCATTGACGAAGCCATGTAGATTTGTTTGTTCGGCAAAGGGAAATGAAGCCGCGATTTAAATAATCGCAGCTTCATTTAAATTTAAATGGCTGCCGCGCTCTGCCGACCAGCTGTTTGTTGGCAGATTGGGGCAGTCTGGATGCTCCCCTGTCGACTTGAAAGCCCTTTGTCGACCTCCGGTAAACCTCATCCTACGAGGCATAAGGGGAAGGTCGACTGTGGAGCGTCCAGACTAGCGCGCTGAACCAACAAACAGCTGATCAGCTGTTTGTCGGCTCAGCGCGGCAGCCTTTTAAATTTAAATGAAGTGGCGATTATTTAAATTGATGCTTCATTTCCCTTTGCCTACAACCCTAATCTACATGGCTCTGTCGATGGAGCCATGTAGTCTAGACACAGCCTAAGGCAACATCTTCTCCCTTCATGTTGACTGAATGAGACTCAAAATACAGTGGGCAGATATCACTGTTATTAATCATATAAATGTGGCCTACCCTGCCATTCTTTCCCTACTTCCTCCCATGATTTTTTATTCCAACCTTTTTTCAGTGGGGAATGTTTTATCCTATTCAATCTCTCTCAAGAGGATGAATTTATTTCCCCCCAGTGTTAATAAGTGTTCTTGTGGATCTGCTAGATTTTACAACCAAACAAACATATTCTGTGTTTGGCGGTACTTGGATGATCATACCTGTAATAGTTATATCTTGGCTTTTATATAACTGTATTGAAGTTCTAAGAATATATTGATAGCTCCTCACTAACTCTGATGTACCAAGATCAGAAATACTTTTCTTAAAGATGCCCAAACTGTTCAATATAAAATCTCTAAGCAGATTGCCACTGAGCGGAGCTGTCTAAAAATGCCAATTGTTTTTTGGGAAAAGACAGACTTAAAAAAATTCCCTATGAGTTTCTTTTTATGATCTTTTCTGCCTTTTTCAGATGCAAATTAGAAACAAGGCAAAAAGGAGGAGGAAAAGTCATTTTCCCATCGTGTTTGTTGTAAATTTTTGACTAACTCTGTCTTTGAGCTATTATAGGAAGCATGTCAAAAGTATACTGGAGATTTACTTCCTTTTTGATAAACTAGGTGAATACTAAGTTTTCTTGTTTAAATTGTAGGGACTAAGATAATCACCTTGATAAAAGTGAGTTAATTTAGGTTGGATCTAAACAAATATGATTGGTGTGCATCAAGCATCAGAATCAAGCTGGTAGTGAACAGGCTATAGTCATTTAAGAAGGATATCCTTTGGAGATTATTTGGGTGAATATGTGTGTCAGAACTTAAAATATTTAGTCGAAACTAGGGTGGGTACTGATATCACCAGTCTGTATTGCCCCATGCTAAACTTCCACTCCAGAATCTGTATGGGCTCTCTCAGGATTCTACCTCTACTTTCATGGTCACTTCCTTCCCAAGAGGTTTTGCTTGATGGCTTTTGTCCAACTCTTTTAATTCCTGTTCCTCTATTGCATTCTTTATGGACTCCTGGATAGAAGAGATGGTAACACACATAGCTCCCTTCAATTATTCAATTACCTGTTCTTGTATGTAAACTGGCTTTTAGAAGTGCTAAATTTCTATTATATTGTTGATTGGCAGAGCTAAAATGGAATGAGTAATGTAACATATTTGAGAAAGCCAGCATTATTTTCTACTTTCTTTTTGAACTGACATTTACTGTATCTTTGTTCAACACTGACTGCATTTGCAATTAGGTGTTTGTTCTAAGTTTAGAAGGTGTGTGCCATTTTCCAGCTGGGCTTGACTCATTAATTGTGCTTGGCATTCTTCTTGCTGTTTTGTCTGTGCATGGAGCTTGTTTGCCTTCATAGCTGAGGTAAGAGAAATCTCAATTTTGTCACTCATTGAAGTGACTTTTATTTGCTGATAATAGTAGGCTTATATTTTGCTTTTAGAGTGGTGTGAGTTTGATTGGAATGGGGAGAGGAAGGTGGCTGTTGGAAAAATAGAGGAATGACTGCCTTGCTTTTTTCTATACGATCCTTAGTCCTTTAGGATGAGATGACTCAAATCAGGACCTAAAGCCAGGTCTACACACTTAAAATTGTATCTACATAACTGTCAGAAAGTGGTGGGATGTTATTTACTGACTGACACAGTTGTGCTGGTAAGAGCTCTAGAGTACATGCAGTTTTACTGGTATAAGGCACTTTACATTGGAACAGTTTAGGCTTAGTCTACATTACAAAGCCCTAGGTGTTGATGTAACTATGCCAGGGGTGGGCAAATACTGGCCCACAGGTTGGATCCAGTTCCCCAGTGTTAGCTCCTGGCGAGCTGCTGCCACTTTATTTACTTGCGCCTCCACAGGTACAGGTGAGTGCAGCTCCCATTAGCTGCAGATCACCGTTCCCAGATGATGGGAGCTGCAGGAAATGGTGTCCCAATCCATGCCACTTCCAGAAGCTCCCGTTGGCTGGGAACCATGATCACCAGGGCAAATTTTATTGCCCACCCCGATGAAGAGTGCTTCTATGGGTATAGCAAATGTCATTTGGGAAGTTGACATAGCTATGACAGCAAAATATTTTCTGTTGGCTTAGCTGCTTTTTTTATTGAGGTCTCTGTTGGTAATGGCTAAGGAAAAATCTCTGTAGAGTAGACAAGCTGTTATTTTGCATGCCTAAACAATAATAAGCTATACCAGCATGACTGCATCCTCACTAGGTGGTTTTTGGGTTTGTTTTGCTACACATAAACAAAGCCAAATTCTACAATATCTTGCATCTTTTGTTGTCACATGCACTTTTGCAAACTGAGTGCATAACTCTACCAGATCAGAATTATTTTTCCACACTTCGCACAGGTGTGAATGATCACAAAAGGTGCTCAGGCACTGGAGAATTAGGTTATGTTGGCTAAGGATCTCTCTCTTGTCTAGGCTAAGGCTTATGAATTTTATAAAACTTCATATAGTGCAGCTACCACCATATCTAGAAATTTGGTGGCTGCCTTTTTTGTTTGTGTGTTTGTTGGTGCATTTGTTTGTGTGTGTTTGAAGCTGCTGGTGTAGTCTAGCCAAATCCAGGACTTCATACATCATGAGTCAGATTTGAAACTTCATGAGAGTAGCTTTAAAACTATGACATTTAAAAATAATAATAGATCATGGTGCTTTTTGCTTGCCTCTGATTTCCAGTCTTTGTGAGAAGCCACCCATCCAAAAAAGACACTGCTACACAGTGTGTATGAAAAGAAGACAGATATAATTATGCTAGAAATGGGGAAAGATAACCAAATTATAATATTTTTAGAATCTCTAGCATTAAAAAGTGTCTAGTTGCCAGTGAATGAAACAAGTCTTAATTATTATTTTTTTCATTTGTATAGTCATTCACAATTATCAGGTGTAAAACTAGATAAAAAATTCAAGAAGTGGTAAGTTAAATCTATGAGACAAAAGCATAGGAAGTCTACCATGCTCCTACTTTCTTTCTTCTTCTGTGAATTAATTCTGTGTGGTCCCTGTGAAGCTACAGCCAAACACTGCTGCAAAACTTCATCTAGTGTAACATACAGCTTTTTTTCCTTTATTTTTCATATACCACATCAACTTTAAGTTTATTTCCAAATGCAACTTGTAAAGTTATTTCCAATCTACAAATGTTTTGCCTATGTTTTGAAACTGTTCCCAAAATGAGCTTTCAGCAAGATTCCTTTTTGAATCTGTATGTAAAACTGTTTAAATACGCGTGTAAAAAAGACCTAATAATTTTCAATACTATTTCAAAAAGATAAGATTTATTCAACTGGTACCAAAGTCCAACTGAGAATAGGAATCACCTTTACTATTCAAAAGTAGATTGATAGTACAATCTCTAGAACTCTCTTTAGTCCCAAGGACTTAAAAGATGTTTACTCTTAGCATTATTCTATACAGTGTTACTCTATGAAATATTTCCTTTCACCAAATTAATGGAGTGGTATTTACTGTGTTCTCACTTCAAAATCTTCCATTAGTTATAGTTAATTTATCATACATAAACTCCACTGAATTTTCTAGTCTAACAAAACAAGGTGTAAAACAATCTATTTTCATATAAAGTGCCCCAGATACAGACAGCACAATATATAATTGGTATGTTGACAATATCTGACTCCTTTGAACCATTAGTAAAAGCAAACTGCAGTGGGAGACCGATGACCAACAGTGCTTCTCCATTCAATTGGCAGTTAATCTCATTGCCTGAACTAGATTTTGATATAACCATTTAAAAAGTCAATCCTTTTCCAACACCACATCTTTATATGGCAATGCAATTTTTCTTTGATGTCTTTTTTTTAACATATGAAAAGGATTGGATCAGATTATACTTGTAAAACATACAGTGGGAAAGAATGGCCTTAGAAGTTGGCCAAAGACTTCCCACAAGAGGTATAGAAAGCAGAATAAGAGAGAGAATCTGTAAAAGTAGGAACATTTGAATATGATTGGTTTCAATTTCCAAAACACTAATTAAGATATCAACTGTAAAAGCACAAAAGAAACCTTGATATTCCTGGAGACAGTACAATAATATTTCTGCACAGTTCACTGAGCAACCAGAAAGACTGGAGGCTATTCAACGCTTATGAAACAGGTATTTTAAAAAAGTTGAAAGATAGTGAACATGTAAGGTTGAGTGTTTAAAACCTAAGGGCATATACAAAAAGTTGTAATTCAAAAAGAGTGAAGTGTAAATGGGATTTGAGACTTTTGTGGCGTCTGTTTAAAAAAAAAAAAAAAAAAAAAAAGTTGGTTTTCTACTTAGAAAGTGTATTTCAGCAACATAAGAGGTATTTTTTGAAAGTTCTAAGTCTATGAATACACAGCTTTGTGAAAAAATTAAGGATGGGGCACATATATTTTACCTGACATAAAAACAAGGAAATGAAAAATTAAATCATAACCATACATGTTCTCCACCTACCTCACTTCTATCATATATCACAGCTCACATCATTATCTTATCTTTCCCCACTCTAGGGGTGCCAGCTGTTCACCATCTTCCTTCACAAAACTGGGGATTACAATGGGAAGAGTGACGGAGAGTGATAGAAGCAGTATTATTACACACATTCATTCAAAAATAATCACCCCTTACTTACCTTCCTCCCCCTCCCCACTAAAAGGGACCGATCTAAACCAAGTCCCTATTTTGGCAACTTTCTGGCTTCCAGGGGCAGCTGCTAACCTTCAATTTGCCAGTTTGTATGAAGTTTTCAGATTCAAAATCCAATACTAAATGAACAAACATGAGCTTTTGTTGGGGGAGCATTCTTCTTACTCCTCCACCCTTGGGTGGAAAAACTGACATTCTGACCCTCCTCCTTTATTACCATCCTACATCTTACCTGTGCCATCCCCTCCACTCACACTCTGCTTTCATACTTTTCCAAAATTCTTGGGTTCCAAATTCTCCCCCCCTCCCCCCACCAAATTTCTTCAGTCTGTCCCACATTCACCTCATCTGGTTCTCCATTATCCCCCAATATTCACCTGTTTCTCACCATGCTATACAGGTGGCAGGGGGAGAGGGGAACGTGTTAACTTTTCTGAAAGCCTGGCTTGCTCCAACTGGGAAAATTGGAAGGAGATCTCTGTAGCAAAGGGCAGCCTAAACTGCTTCCTACACAGGCTGTAGGGAATTTGTTATCTTTCCTGAGAGTGCCTGTAGCTTTGGTCCCACTGAGAACAGTGGAAGAGGGTGACCTCTTTGAAAAAGGCAATTCTTTGAAGTTTATCTGAAAGGGATTTCATTCATGGACTTGGAAAGGTAAACTTTCATTTTTGAAGAATAATAGCAAAAAGAATTACCTTTAATCTTAAATGTTTCTTTTCCAAAAGTGACCAGGTCTAATAAAGATGAACTTCCTTTCCAATTAGTGTGTAGATAGATATATGATTCTTGTAAAATATACCTATTGACAGGTAGCAGCCCAAAGACTGATTTAGAACTCTTTTCATTTAAAGAATTTATGAAAATAAACAAGACAGAACTTTCAAAGGCCATGAACACTAACATTGTGAAAATTCACAGGAAAAGATGATCTGTGTGGAAAAGGAAAAAGAACAACAGGAATTTAAGTCTATTTCAGAATGTACCCATAATTAGCGGCAGCCAATGTTTACAATATTTATGGTGTGTGTGTGTGTGTGTGTGTGTGTGTGTGTGTGTGTGTCCAACTCCTAGCATAGATTATGCCAGTCTTATGATGACTTTAAACTATGGTAGATCTCAGGGCTGATTTTTAATATTTGTGAATGGCTGAACAAGAAGAGGCACCTCATTCACACCCTTTTCTCTTTTGCTACCTTCTGTATGCTAGGGCAGCACTGGGCAAAATAGGGCCACCAAAATACTGCCAAGCTCCCAGATCAGGCCTACAGACATAGCAGAGAGCCTCAGGCAGGCTCCCTGCCTGCCTCTCCCCACGCTGCTCAGAAAAATGGCTCTGGAGCCATTTGTCTCTTAATAGCTGTGAGCCTGGGGGTGGGGGAGGATTCATGACCAAACCGCACCCCAGCACAATCCCATTGGCCATTTCCAGCCAACGGGAACTGCCTGTTTGACAGATAGGCAGCATGTGAAGTATCCTTCCCTCCCTTAGGCTTGTACCTATTTACAGACCCACGTAGACCTGGCCATGGCTGGGCAGTCAGGGTCTGAGAAGTGTGTGTGGGGGGGGGGGGGGGAGGGATTGCTGCTGTCTGGGAGTCACCCAGGTAAGTCTCCCAGCCAGAACCTGACTCTGGCACCCCAGACCCTTCCTCTCCCAACCCTCTGCTCCTCCACTCCTGACCCTCTACCTCACATAACCCAAATCCTTTGCCCCCCCTCCTGTACCCATATCTCCTCCCAGAACCTGCACCCCAATTCCCTGCATCCCAGTCACAACCCCCTCCTGCCCAAGGTAACAACACAAACCCCTTCACACCCTCCCCTACCCCGGTCCCCTACCCCAGCTCACAACCCCCTCATGCACCAGGTCACAACCACATCCTTCACTCAAACTGCCTCCCAGATCCCACACTCCCTTCTGCCTCAGTCCCTTACCCCAAACTCCCTTCTGCACTCAACCTCCATCCCAGACCCCACACCTCCTCCATTAATATCATGGAAGAGCACAGCCCTTGAAAACTTTCCAAACTCTTAGGTAGTCTCCCGTCAAATATTATTGCCCATGTCTGTGCTAGGGACTGGGAGATATGGTGGCACAGAAGCTGCTACAATAACTCTGTCGTCTAGAGTTTCTCCTCCATTGTCCTATTTTCAGTAGCTATGTATAAGGGGCAGAGTTAAGGCCACACACCAGGCTGAATTTGGGAGCATAACTTATCTGTTTTATGTTGTTAGGGAAAAATTCTGGACAAAAGCTGACATTTTTAATTGTGACCATTGCATACATCTGAATGCTAATGTGGCTATACAAATACTAAGGAAAACCAGGTGGATTTCTTTGTGTTAGAGACAAACTGAGGAACCATATAAACATTAATGGAATAAAGAGGTAATAGCAGGATTTAGAGCTATTCAAATCAGGCTGAGTTCTGTAATTATCTTCCTTTATTTTAGAAGTTCTTGGGGGAATAAGAGTTTTCTATCTTGCTCTGTTCAGTTGGTTATCTGGAGTCCCAAAGCTCTCCAGATCTTTGGGCAGAGGACTGCTTTGTCCTTTGGCCATATGAAGTGTCAAGCTGTACACCTTATGAAGAAAAGTAGACGAGGACATTGAGTGCTAAAATGGCAGCAGCAAGTAAAACACCTGAGAATTAAATACAGGATAAAAAAATATGAAGGCCAGCGGAACAGTATAAATTGATACTGGAGAAAGGTGGAACAATGCAAAAGTGAAAGCAGGTGACCAAAAAGTATAGTGAAAATATGATCAAAGAGCACCAATCATTTCATTTGAAAGAAAATATATATTTAAATGGACACTGCAGCAAAAGCTGGAAGAGGTGAAAGTCTTGGGGACAGGCAATAAGGAAACAGTGTGTATATCAAGCAGTTATGATGCATGAGTCATTACTCCCATACTGATATATCCCAATATGTGAAGCACCAGGAACCTAGAGTATAACCTTACCCCTGCCTGACACACAATGCTCCTCTCTGTGGCCATACCAACTCCAGATCAGATCACCAACTTACACAGTCCAACAAACTGATACAAGGAGGAATTGATGCTGATTGACAGACACATTAAGCTGCCAGTCTTCCTTGTTTCCAGCTGAACAATCAGAACAAAAGAGCCCAACAATGAAATAGAGAACTTCCTGTAATTTAGGCAACTATTCTCCTCTTCTAAAAGAATGATGCAAAGTGCTGGGCTGGTTTCCCTATAAGGGGAGAGTGTAAGTGGGATGTGTGTGAAGCAGCACCTTAACTGTATTTTATAATTTTCGTAGCTGAGTTTTTTTTGTAATAATATTTCCCAAAAGACTATGTGGGGAATCCTTTCACTGTTGCTTCCTGCATTTCTCACGTGGGTGGGTGGGGGGTGGTGGTGGTGGTGTGTGTGTGTGTGTGTGTGTGTGTGTGTGTGTGTGGAGTCAAAGGCCCTGTTAATTCCAGGTTACTAACATTTTTTTGTGTGATACATTAGTTTCAATTGACAGGCAGCGAAGATACAACTCTCACAGCTCCCCCTTACAAACTTCTGATCTTGCTGTCAAACAAAGTTCTGTATCACATCCATTTTAGAGAAAAGTCTTTCCTTTCCTATATAAAGTTTACATGTTTCATGGAAATAATAGCCTGAAAACATGTAAGATTTGCTTTCATTCATTTTGCATGGAACACAAAATAATAAAAAATAGCAAAGGCTCATATTTTAGTACTATCAAGCTGGGGCTTATTTCTAAATGAAAGACTTGCCCCCTGGGGACCTGTATAGAGAAACTACTATGGTTTGCAGGTAAAAATGATACTTTACATTTAAATAATGTGAAAGGTGTGACAAACAATGCAAAATTCAGGAAAATCTAAAAGGTTAACAGTAGGAGTTAAGAGTCTGGTATTAGCATTTACTTTCTTGGCTTTTGTTAGTGTGAGTCAAAGGCTTTAATGATTTTCAAATCCATTATTTACTCTGAATTTTCTTTTTTAAAAATAGTAAAGATCTTAATATATTTGCTGCCTTCAGGAAAGATAGGTCAGTCCATATTTAGCACTGTGTTAATTGAGATTTAGCTGGTTATCGTTCTGTAGTCTTCAGCCATTACTGTGAAAGCCTAAGACTATGTCTACACTGCAGGCTTCTTGCACAAGAACTTGCAAAAATTCTTCCACAAGAGCGCGTCCACACTGCCATGTGCTTTTGCGCAAGAGCATCCAGGACGGTGTGGATGTTCTCTTGCGCAAGAAAGCTCCGATGGCCATTTTAGCCATAGGGCTTTCTTGCACAAGAAGTTCGTGTTGCATGTCTACACTGCCGCCTTGTGGAAGAGCTCTTGCGCAAGAGGGCTTATTCCTCGTGGGGAGAGGAATAACTCTTCCGGAAGAAGCCCTGTTTTCTGATGCTGTACTGTAAATTTACTTGCGCAAGAACGCGTGTGCAGTGTAGACGCTTTGCAAGTTTTGCGCAAGAACATCTGTTCTTGCGCAAAAAGCTGCAGTGTAGACGTAG
The DNA here is from genome assembly GCA_032595735.1 of Pelochelys cantorii. Lineage (NCBI taxonomy): Eukaryota > Metazoa > Chordata > Testudines > Trionychidae > Pelochelys > Pelochelys cantorii. The sequence goes on from CM064330.1 coordinate 62,973,159, forward strand.
CCTAAGTGTTTTTAACCAGTAGTACAATATTTTAATCAAGTGACATTTCCTGCTGGTGACATACATTGTCTGTGCACACACAAGTCATATTGACCTCAGTAGGGGATGCCTTTTCTTTCGAGTTACACTGTAGGTATATTTTTTCTCCTTTAATTTTAAGTGTTCTGAGTTAAGAGAGCTGAGGGTTTTTTTGAAAAGTTGTGTGTTTTTTGGTTGTTAATGGCCACTTTTTACTAATCAAAAGGCATGACACATTCAGAGAGCAGTATTATTCAGTAAGAAGCACAAACTGTTGATGGCATTTCAATGATACATAATTAGTTTTGACAAGATTGCTTACCATGGCCTGTCTCCTGTGAATTGTGATAGATCCCTCTCTCATGCTTGCCTGGATTTATTTAGTTATACAAATTTCATGAAGTGGGAAAGCTTGACTTAAAACCTACCTTATGTACTTGTATGATTTCCTTATATGAATGCCTCTTCATCTTTAATGTACATATTATTGGTTACAATTTGTATTGCATTAGTGTCTAAAAATCCCTTTTATAGACTAGGGCCCTCCTCTATTCATCACCATACAAACACAAAACAAAAACTCCAGTCTAAGTTCTCTTGCAATTCTCATAGTGCCCTGTGAGACTAGTGTGATGTTTCTCAGGGCCATCACTTTATTACCTCTGGTCTCTAGCATGAGGTAGTCTTGCCTGTGGCTGGTTGCTCTAACACCGCCAGCCACTTAAACACTCTCCTCTGTGCTATGCCAGCCCCACTTTCATCTTACAGGTTAGTCCTTAAATCCTTTTGAATTGTTCACCTGTGATATTCAGCCTCTGACACTGGATTGTATACAGCCAAACCCTATGATACAACCGGATTTGCTCCGACCCCACAAATAGAGACAATCACCTACAGCATGGGTTCCCAAACTGGGGGGTGTGAAGAAATTTCAGGGGGGGGGTGTGAGGCGACCCAGCCCCCCTTCAATTCTCCCCCCCCCCCCAAGTTTTGCTGCTATTTTGGTTTTTCGGTCCCGGTCAGTTCCTTTTTTTTTGCTCAACAAGTTTTGATGCTATGGGGGTGGGGTGGGGCATGAGGGTTTCTCAAAAATAAAAAAGGGGGCGTGATGCCAAAAAGTTTGGGAACCACTGACTTACAGGATCTTTACAGAGCATTCCTAAAACTGAAATACCCACCTGGGGAAGTGAAAAAACAAATTGACAGAGCCAAAAAAGTACCCAGACATGAACTACTTCAAGACAGATCCAAAAGAGAAAATGACAGAACTCCTCTTGTTGTTACTTACAGTACACAACTCAGACCCCTCCAATGCATTATACACAATCTACAACCCATCTTGGAAAATGATCCCTCACTCTCAGAGGCCTTAGGAGGAAAAACCCTTCTTGTTTACAGACAACCCCCTGACCTGAAACGTATTCTTTCTGATAACCATGCCACACAACCACATCATAAGCCTCCAGGAACCCGGCCCTGCAACCAAAAAAGATTCCAACTCTGCCCACATATCTACACTGACAAATTCATCACTGGAGCAAACAACATAAGCCACAAAATCAAAAGGTCATTTGACTGCGCATCTAGTAATTTGATCTACGTCATCAAATGCCAACAGTGCTCTTCTACTATATATATTGGTCAAACTGGACGTTCTCTGCGGGAAAGAATCAATGAACACAAATCGGATATACATAAAGGGAATACTCAGAAGCCCGTTGGAGAACATTTCTGCTTGCCTAACCATAATCTGACAGATCTATAGGTGGTGGTCTTGTCACAGGCCAGCTCCTCATGCCAAATTCACAGGGAAAGCCTGGATTACATTACACACACATTCAATTCACATGCTAATGGACTCAATCATGATTTAAATTGTTGGGGACTCTATCACTGAAGGTGCTAACAACTTTCTGAGTGGAATGCTTCCTGTCTTAGCAATCTATCTATTGACTTTGATCTTTATCTGCTTATGTTTAGCACCCATTCTCCAGGTACTTAAAGAAAAAACAGGAAGCGGGGTGGGAGACAGAGCATCATTCTCTCTTTCCCCCTCCCCTCCCTTTTCCCTTCTCCTATTTATTTCGAGTTTTCATATTCCCTACTCATAACTCTGGTCATCTGAAGAAGTGGGCTGTGCCCATGAAAGCTCATGATACCATCTACATGTTTTGTTAGTCTATAAAGTGCTTCCAGACCATTTGTTGTTTTTCTCTGTAACAGACTAACTTGGCTACCCCCTGGAGCTCATAGAAATCTGATATTCTGTCCCCAAAGGAGTGGTGTGTATCTGGTTACTAGTTTTACCTTGAACCACTGCAGATGTAAATCACACAGAACCTGTGAACTCTTATAATAAAATAAAAGCAGAGGGGTAGCTGAGCTTGTCTGTAACAGGAAAAACTTAAAAAAACAACAAATAGTCTAGTAGCACCTTAAAGACAAACAAAACATGTAGATGGTATCATGAGCTTTTGTGGGCACAACCCACTTCAGATGACTGGAGTATTAGAAGTCCAGATCCAAGAATAAATAAGTAAAGGTGTGGGGAAAGAGAAAAAAGGGAGAGACACTGAGTAGATGGTTCAAATAGTTACAAGAGGCTGATAAGAACAATTAGCACCTCCATTGTTTGGTTGGTTGGTTGGTTAAGTCATTAGGATGTGGAAGGTAGTGTGCAAGTCAGACGATGTCCCTGTTCATACCATTTGCATAAGAATTAACTTCATTTACAAGTTTAAGTTCCAATCCTTCTCTGTGTATTTGGCTTGTGGAATTGGCCTGAAATAATATGGTGACTTGGAGATCCACCAATGAGTGTCCAGGTTAAAGTGTTCTCCAACAGGTTTTTATGTATTGCCTTTTCGGATATCTGATTTGTGTCCATTAATTCTTTCCTGTAGAGACTGTCCAGTTTGGCCAATATACATGGCAGTGCAGCATTGTTGGCATTTGATAACATAGATCACATTGGTGGATGTGCAGTTAAATGAGCCTCTGATTTGGTGACTGATGTGGTTGGGTCCAGTGATTAAATCGCTAGTGTAGATGTGTGGGCAGAACTTAACTGAAACAACAGCTCAGGAAGCTCCCTGTTGCTGCTCAGGACCAAATTTACACTACCATCCACCTTAATCCCTGACCAGGAGTTTTCTATCTGCTACCCAAGATACACAAACCTAGAAATCCCGGACAACCCATCATCTCAAGCACTGGCACACTTACAACAGGATTATCTGGCTATATTGACTCTCCTCAGACCCTGTGCTACCAGCACTCCTAGCTATCACCACTGACTTCCTGAGGAAACTACAAAACATCAATAATCTTCCTGAAAAAACCATCCTGGCCACCATGGACGTAGAAGCTCTTTATACCAACATTCCACATGAAGACAGATTACAAGCTTTCAGGAATACCATCCCCAATGACAGCACTGCACACCTGGTTACAGAGCTCTGCGACTTTGCCTTCACCTACAACTACTTTCGATACGGAGACAATTTGTATCTTCAAGTCAGCGGCACAGCCATTGGCACCTGCATGGCATGAAAATATGCCAGCGTCTTTATGGCTGACCTGAACAATGTTTCCTCGGCTCTCGCCCCCTAGCATCCTTACTCTACTTACGCTATCTTTATCATATGGACCCACGGGAAAGAGAAGCTTGAAGAATTTCACAGGGATTTCAACAAATTCCACCCCACCATCAACCTCAGCCTGGATCAGTCCACATGAGACAGCCACTTTCTTGACACTACAGTATAATTAAATAATGGACAAATTTCCACCACCTGACACCGGAAACCTACCGACTGCTACACTTACCTTCATGCCTCTAGTTTCCATCCCAGATACATTTCTCAATCTATTGTTTACAGCCAAGCCCTAAGATACCACTGGATTTGTTTCAGTCCCACAGACAGAGACAAACACCTTCATTATCTATAAAGAGCATTCATAAAACTGAAATACCCACCTGGAGAAGTTTAAAAAACAGATCGATAGTCAAAAGAGTATCCAGACATGAACTACTTCAAGGCAGGCCAAAAAGAGAAAACAACAGAATTGCACTTGTCATCACCTACAGTCCACAACTTAAACCCCTCCAATGCATTATCAACAATCTACAGTTTAGATAGGTAGATTTTTTTTTTTATAATCTTTTTTTTTATAAAGTACCCCTTTAAAAAAATTATAAGTACCTTCAGGACCTACAGTTTTCAAACACACCAATTTTTTTCTATCATTGAAACACAATTGTTTAAACAACTTAATCGTAGCTGAGCGTGCGATGACATTTTTGGGTGTAAAAAGTACAAAAATAATAAAGAGCTGTTAAAACAAAAATTCAGTTTTCTACAAATTTCAGTTGTGTTGATGTAACCCCCCAGGTTTCTCTCGAGTATCCTTGAGGGTACTAATACCACTGGTTGAGAAACACTGGTTTAGATAGTCCGACAGTGTTTATTGTTTTCCTTGTATGGGGGTTTGGAAATCATGTCTGAGCTGGCTAATAGTTTTTCTCTTCTGTAGCTCAAGATTACAGCCCAGGAACTTTCCCTGAGTATCTATATCAAATTGTGGCACTTTCCATCTAGCCAATTTACTATGGTTGCAACCATAGTTTTGTTTTGATAATAAGACTGTTTTTATTCTAATTAACTGGTATTGGTTGATTCTGGTGTTCTGGAAGGTCTGTCTATGTGTATCTGCATGCCTTTGACTGGGGAAAAAGAGCTTGGGGTACCCCTGGGGTTGGTTTCAAGTGTTCACCCTGTTTATTTTTACTTTGGGGATCAAAAGCACTTGATGGTGGCAGCAGGTTCCCCAAAATCTGGGTATTAGGATTTTGGGGGGAAGTTTTTGTAACCAGTGCCTGTAGAGGCAAGATTTTGGCGTGCTGTTATAGGCCCCCAACTTCTGCATTCATAGTGCCAGAGTGGGGAACAGCCTTGACAAGGACACAGAAATAATCTGCTGACAAAGTGATTGACAAAGGCCGTATGCATTCCAAAACAAAGTAGATTTTTATTGATGTAACTAATAATCACTACTACATTGTAATCTAAAAATATAAATTGGACATGAATCTCTTACACAAATCCATTACTGTAAGTTCAGGAGCATTTAAACTACAATAGTGTATTGTTTAAATGATTCTAAGTAATGTGCTCTATTGCAGATGGCCAGTACAGGTTGAACCTTCTTAGTCCAGCATGCTTAGGACCTGACCAGTCCTGAAAGAGGGAGTTTGCAGGACCAGGGGAGGTCGGCCCTCCTGTTGATGGACTCCAGTCTCTCCTATGTCACCATGCTCCCAGATCTGCTGCCTGGCCTTGGAGGCTGCCATGCTACAGATGTTGCCCTACCAGAGAGGTTCAACCTGTACTACTTATAGATTGCTGACAATAGGTAATAATGAATTCACAGACACACACATCTTAGGAACATACATACTAATACTACAGGTTGACCCTCTGAAATCTGGGACTGTCTGGTCTGGCAACATCCATGGTCCAGCAGAGCACAGCAGAAGTGGGGATGGCAAGCCACATCCCCGGGGCCTGGCAGAAGTGGGGCAGCTAGCAAACCCCATCCCTGGCGATTCCCGGTTAGGTGAGGGAGAAGTGGGGCCATGGCGGATGGAGGCTGGAGCCCAGCAGGCTGGAGCCCAGTGGCAGTGAGGCTGGAGTGGAGCCAACTGCAGGGAGGGGAGAAGGTCCTAGGAGGTTGGTGGCAGGGGACCTTCCCATATCCAGCAAATTCCCTCATTCAGGACGGGTCAGATCCCGAGGGTGCCAGACAAAGGAGGTCCAACTTGTACACTATACTGTATTATAGCTAAACTAGAGTTAAAATTAACAAACTTAGTGTAAACTTGACTATGTTGATTCTGCTGCACTGTTTACTGTTGTTGCTGTTGCTCCTACTGTAGCTTCTGCCTGTTGTTGATACTTTGCAGCTCACTCTAGACAGCTGTGTTTCTCCTTGGGCTCCCTCTCAGCTGCTTCTTTTGCTCTAGTACTGTTGCAGCTTTGTGTCTGTTCTTCTGTTTTTGTCAACAGCCACTCTTCTGACTCGTTTCCAGAAAGTGTTCTGGCCAGCTCCTGACTTCTGCCTGTTGACAGTCTGCCTTTTATATTGTCAGATCTTTCATTTACTTGCTCACTGGTGATGTTTACCCCAGAATTAAGATTCTGCTGATGCTTTCACGTATTTGGCTCTCTGCCAAGGTGCCATTTTAGCTAGTTGTTTACCTTCACTGAACTTTTCACCCCACTTGACTTTTTGACAAGGTGATTTTAGTAATTCTAAGCTTCCCGTCAATTTTATGTGACCTCCTTTTGTGACCATTATCCTACTTTTGTGCCAAGCATGCTCAGGATCTTTAGCTTCTATTTTATGGTGGAGTAACTCTTTCTGATTCAGAATGGAGGTCAGGCATACAAAATGGAGGCTGGAGAATTTCCTCAGTATCTCCAGGATCCATTTTTTTAATGAAAAAACCTTAGTTTTTAAGATGTCTCTTCAGTGAAAGGATACAATGAACCTCTCCCTCCTCTGTTATAGTGAAACTGTTCTTTTGTTTCTCTTTGTAGACAGGGAGAACTCTGGTTTCATTATAAATTTTATTTTTCTTTATCTTCAAATGATTTCAACTGTTTGCAGTTGGCCTGATGGTTTTCCATTGACAATTTTTATACTGAGCAAGGCTAAGCAACTGAATCTTCTTTTGCACCACCAGCTACATAAGGCAAGTTGACAATTCTCTCTTGGCTGCGTGGGCCATAACTGAGACATGTTATCCCTGGTGACTAATTTTTACTCCAGGAGTATTACTTGTACATACATCTAGAAATGATTATGAATCTTGACAATTTCTTCTCTTTCTGCAGATAACATACATATTACTCTTAGAGGATAAATATCCTATAAGACGTGTATAGTGTAACAAAATTAGTTTATCAGATCTAAAGTTAGAGTTGTCTGCAAAGAACAGGGGACCTTTTATTGAGAGGTCTGTGTGTCATATTCAAGAAGTACTATGTTTTTCATTTTACAGATAGGGAACTGACAGACAGAGACTATAACTTGCCCAAGATTACACTAGAAGTCTGACAGAACAGAAAATTGAAACTGAGTCTCCCAAGTCCCTATTATCACTCTATCTTCCATCTTCTCAATGCACATTAATTTAAGCAAAATCTAATACAATTGGGTTAAAGTGAAAATTGTTCTCCTCTCTCCCCATGTTACCTGGTTTGTTATATCAGTTCTTACATTCAGACTGTAAGCTCTTTGGGGATGTAAACTGTATTTTTTATTTGTCAACCTTCTTCGCAATGAGGTTTGAGCCTCTATGCACCACGACAACTCAAATAATAAACAAGATATGTTAAGTAAGCATCAAACGAGATTGATTAGAGTGAGAGAACCTAAATCTTGTTTGAAGATAATAATAATAATAATAATTAATAATATAATTAATACATTTAATAAGATGCAAAAAAGAAAAACTTGTAAACCTCAGCATTCCTTAATTTTGGTTGGAACAAAATTCCAATAGATCACTACTAAAGCTGTTCTCAAAATTTCCAATCCAGCTGAAACTGAAAGTCTGTATTAATCTTGTGAAAGCTTGTTCTGAGATCTCCAGTCTCATTTCCACATCAAAGAAGTCATCCAAACCAAACTTTCAAATCTTCTGGGGCTGCCCATTGCTAATATATGCCCAGTCATCAATGTATGTATGTTTGACTAATACTGTGTACCTCTTTCAAGAAACTCCAGACTATTACTTCCTACCACGCATTCACTTTTGAGTTGAAAAATGTACTCTGAGATATAACCATCAACTGTACACTTTCACAAAACTGTCAAGAACAAGACTTATAATTGGCATCCTCAGTGATATGAAACTTTCCACATTGCTATTAGAATCCTAATATTTCAAATATTTCAACCTTTTATGCAATCTGGACTACCAAGTCTTTTTGGTGTGTGTGTGGGGGGGAGGGGCGGCAACATTTCACTTAAGTCTTGATTCAGCAGAGCACTTTAAACATGTGTTTTAAGTGCTTTCCTGAATCAAGGCCTACAGCTACTGTCCTTATTATCACAAAATACATACTGAGGGAATGGAGTATCTTGAAGTCTACAAGATTGAACCCAATAAAGAATAAGAAAGTACCAACAAGGTTTTTTTGTTGTTGCTAACAATAAATGTAATGAAAGCGATGCTTGATACTTTTCTTGATTTCTACCTTTTCTCAAACACACTTTCAATTCATGACCTTTGTGATCTTGGGGATTGGATTTGACAATCTCTTGAGGTTCCTTCCAATCCGTGATTTCCTTGAAAAACACATTAAATCATGAGTCAAATTGCCAGTATGACTGGACAGCTGCCAAAATTATTTTTCCCCTTTGAAGTTATTAATAACAATTTCAAAAATATAGGCCATTAGCTAACCAAAATAGCATCATGATCTACCTGCAACCTGATCCAACAGTCACTTAACTACATGAATAAATGTATTAATCAGACTAATCCCTTTGAGCTCATGTGAAATTGTTTTATAACACATCAAATTATTAGACCCTGAGCCTACCACTGATAATGTGGGTAGATTGGTGTGCACGTGCACAATACTGTAAGTCAGAGAATTCTGCTCCTGCACTCGATGATGGCGATCAGTTGTTGATGAATATGATCATCTTCCGTGGGAGTTGTGGACCCTCAGGTAGCTGAGAAGGCCGACCCTTGAACCACAAGTCTGATTACAATGAGGACAGATGTTTCCAGGTACAGCAAGAAGCTTTTGACCATGACTAGAAGCCAGTCTCCCCCTCCTCCTGCTCCTCTTCTCTTCCTCAGCTTGTCGGCGGGCACATTTAAAATGCACAGAGTCATTGTGTAATACTTCTATCCATGTAGAGCAATTCCACAACATGGTCAAAAGCCACTCTGTGACTCCGGTAAAATTTCTTCTGACAGGGGCAGAAGATGGGTTGCAAGGACCAGTGCCAGAACTTTGCCTGCAACAGCAAGTGGAAAGATATTACAATAGTTTCCACAGTCTGCTTTATTCCCTTTCTTAAAGAGGGTAACAGTCTAGGTGTCCCTTATTTCACTAGTATTTCCTTCTTTATCCAGATTTTAAGGATAAGCAGGCTGAGCTGCCAAATTAACTCTGATCCACCATCTTTTAAGATTTCAGAAGGGATCCCATCTGGATCTGCTACTTCGTTGTTCTTCATCTGCTTGATGGCATTGTATACCTCATGTAAATTGGGAAGGTCTCTCAGCTCATCCCTAGAAGGTCGTTGGGGGCTTTGCTCAAGAACTTCATCTGCAACCGTGGAGGGTGCACAATACTGTTGAAGTCAGTGGATTCTGCTTCTGCACCCATGAGGGATCAATTGAAGGACTGGGGTTTAAATGTTCAAAGTCAGGTGGCTATACAATTCAAAATGCTTGATCTCCACTTATGACATTGAGGAGAGTTTTGATATCTTTTTAATAGAAAATGTTATGCAAGTGCAAAGTATTATACTGAAAAGTCAACTAGTTTCTCTCTCTCTCTACACACACACACACACACACACACACACACACACACACACACACACACACACACACAATTAAAATTGGGAAAACCACCTATTTTATGTACAAATTCTACTGCATTATTGACAACTGTAAGATTTCAAAATGTTCTTTATACACATCTTAAGGTAAATCAAATTTATTTGTATTAATATTCACCCGGTCATATTGTGCCTTTTGTTAGAATAACAACATTTCAGCTCTCCAGATGTTGTGCTAGAATCTTAGTATATAATACAAAGAGAAGCATAAAATAGAAATCAATAGCTCAGTATCTCATCTGTGAGCTGTATAGCAAGATAATAAAATAATTCACCAAAGTCTGACACTGTAAGGTTTCTGAGACTAAAAACATTTCGGAGATATCATGCTTGCTGCTTTTTTTAGTCAGAACAGAATATAGGTTACAGTCCTTTAAAGGTAATGTTTTCACTTTTTGGTAAGAAAACAGTGGAAATAGCTGACACATAGATTTTGTCTTTTTAACCCTGGGAAGTCATAGACCTATTTACATCTAGCAGTTCTTGTTCTTTGATGTGATTATTGTCTAAGCTACAACTACATACATAAACTAAATAAAAATAACATTACTTAGGTAGCATAGTCAAGAATTCAAAAGTTAGAAATTGCCAGAACTAAGGTTACTTTAATTTGGTTGCCTGGTATCTATAAATTATGATATAGGACAGACTGAGCGCCACCTATTCCAGAATAGCTGAAAGCCTGGTGAATAGAGCACTTGTCTGAGAATAGAGAGAGCTGAAGTCTGTGTGTCATGGCGATGCTAAGTCTCTAATTTGTTAAAATCTCAAGAGTTAATGATGTTACACAGGTGTCAACAATAAATAAACTTCGACCTTATCCTAGAATTCACTGTACCTAGACATCCCACTGAAACTTCAGGGATTTGCACTGTGGAGTAAATCTCAAAACTGGGCTCAATGTTTTCAATAAATCCTCTTTAAATTTCCTTTCTATCTCAGCTGCTCCCTTTTTTGTTCTGTTGAGCCTCATGATGCCACTAGGTCTGCACCACACAGTCTTTGCAGACAGTAACACAAGCCAGCAGAATGTGTTCCTGTCACATATATCTAGTAAGCAAATACAAAAAAATCCTCTCCAAACCTTTCAGGCCTTCTTTTATACCCCCAAAAAGCCAGAATGAATAGAAGTGCAGTTTTTAAAATGTTCCTTTGCAGGTCACCATTAAGGGAAGCTCATTTTAGAAAGATTTCCTTAGGGTCAGGCAGGGACTTGAGTAGCTTTTGTGACAGAGGAAAAAGGGAGGTGGCTGAAGGTATTACACAGTCCAGAAAAGTGCTTTTTTCATAGCGTAAAATTTTGGAATATCATGGGAGAAGTGGTGGATCGATTCTTTTATCTTTGGCAGGCCTAGCTGTGAAATTATTCTTGGCAACTCGCACAATTTTATTGTAAATCTTGTGGGGGTTTTAATGTTAGTTTGTTTTTGTAAAGTCCCAGCTGTGGGAGGCATGTGAGTGGGTGAGTATTTATTTAAATAAATAAAAAAAATTAAATGTTGTGATTGTGGAGAAAAACTTGAAAACATCAGATGCATGCAAAAGATTACTCCCCCAACACAAGACAAATGTAGAGAACCCAGAATTTAAAAAAATCATGAAATTTTTCAGTCAGTCATGATTTCTTACAGTATGACTTGCACTATTTAAATGTACTAGGTCAGCAAAACTAAGAACGATCTCTGTAGTTTGAAAAGAGGGATCCCTTCTTTGTTGTGTTTTCCTGCTGTTTGTCTCTCTTACTATGATACTATGAAGAGTCAGTTGCTGTACCTGCCCATTGGTGGACCACTATTAGATTTTATGTGGTATTTCATGATATTTTTAGCTGTTTTTCTGTCTATGGGGGAGAACAATAAATGAACAACAAATATCTACAGTCTCTATTAGTGAATGAGAACAAAGTGACTCATTCTCATTCTGTGTCTGCACTGAACAGGAAATAACAGCTGCTTCACAACTGCCTCTGAAAGCAATCAAGAAGCTTCCATATTTCCCGGCACAATATCCACACAGTCTACTATCAGTTACATAACTATAGACTCTTCTCTCAGATGCACTTTTCAGCATGGCCTCTGGTGTGCCTCACTTACTTTTCTAAAGAATAGCGTTCAAAATGAGATCCTGGCACAATGAATTCAGTATGGATAGTTTCCTGGGAGCCTGAATTTATGAAGGCTTAATTTCTAAAAGTGATACCTTTTACATGTTCATGTTTTCTTTGGGCTTTCTTCATCAGCTTCCCAAGACAGTGTAGGAGCAATTAAATGTCAGTGATTTCTCATAATTGTTTTGTCTACTGACAAAACATTCATATTTTATGAAGAAATTGGATCCCTTTTTCCAATTCTTAAGCAGACATCGTATTTATGGTATGATTCATAATGAAGAGAAAATATCAAATCAGTTAGATACTAGATAGACTTACATCTGGCCTCTCTCTGTCATCCCAATGATAAAGTACTAAAAAGCCTCATTTGTTTTCTTCTGGAAGAATTAATATAAGCAATATGCATACAAAAGATTCCATTCCTAAGTGTATCACTTAGTAAAACGTTCTGCCTCTAATGCACTTCATGTTTATTACTTGTACACTTGTTCGCTATTGACTTTATGTATTTTAACAATGAATGCATTGATCTAATCCAGATCATTAGCAATCTTAATTTTTTCTATAGTGCCCAACACTATATCAAAGTTCTAACAAAGTCATTTTATGTACTGTTATTAACGTCAGTTACAAAAAAGATGGGGTTAGAACTTCCAGTCAGGGCCAGCTCTAGGTTTTTTCCTGCCCCAAGCAAAAAAATTTTTGGCCACCCCACCGCCCCACAAAAAAAAAAAAAAAAAAAAAACCAACAACAAACAACACTGGGAAAAAGGGTGTTGAAGGGGAAAAAAAAGGGGGGGGGAAGACTGAAGTTGAGGCAAAAAAAAAAAAAAAAGACTCCAAGGCTTAAGCCAAAAAATTAAAATAAAAAATAAAACAGCATGTCCCCTTTAAGAGTGAGTGCATGGATAGGAACAGGGGAGCTTCCCCTAGGTCTTTTGGCCGGCAGCCATTTTGTAGAACCAGGTAAGCATGGGAACTGGGGTCGGGGGGCTGGGGGTGTTGGGGGCTGGGGGGGTTTGGGCTAGGGGTGAGGCCGGGTGCTGAGTGTTTGTAGGGTTGCCAGGTGCCTGGCATTTTTGCTTCCTGGCCAGGGAAAAAAATCAGAAAATACCGGACATCTCAGGTGTCCGGTATTCTCTGAATTTTTCTACCGGACAGAAGGCGAAAATACCGGACTGTCTGGGTGGATACCAGACACCTGGCAACCCTAGGTAGGAAGGGGGCATCCTACCTGTTCAACTTGTTCATCAATGATCTAGAAAATGAGGTAAGCAGTGAGGTGGCCAAGTTTGCAGATGACACAAAGTTGTTCAGGACAGTCAAAAGCAAAAGGGATTGTGAAGAACTACAAAAAGATCTCAGCAAACTGAGTGATTGGGCAGCAAAATGGCAAATGAAATTTAATGTGGGTAAGTGTAAGGTAATGCATGTTGGAAAAAATAACCCAAATTACACGTACTACATGATGGGGTCAAATTTAGCTACGACAGATCAGGAAAGGGATCTTGGAGTTATAGTGGATAGTTCTATGAAGACATCCACGCAGTGTGCAGCGGCAGTTAGTAAGGCAAATAGGATGTTAGGAATTATTAAAAAAGGGATAGATAATAAGACAAAAGATATCATACTTCCCCTATATAAAACTATGGTACGCCCACATCTCGAGTACTGCGTGCAGATGTGGTCTCCTCACCTCAAAAAAGATATATTGGCATTAGAAAAGGTTCAGAAAAGGGCGACTAAGATGATTAGGGGCTTGGAAAGGGTCCCATATGGGGAGAGGCTAGAGAGACTGGGACTTTTCAGTTTGGAAAAAAGGCGATTGAGGGGCGATATGATAGAGGTATATAAAATCATGAATGGTGTGGAGAAAGTGATTATAGAAAAATTATTTACCTTTTCCCATAATACAAGAACTAGGGGACACCAAATGAAATTGATGGGTAGTAGGTTCAAAACTAATAAAAGGAAATTTTTCTTCACACAGCGCACAGTCAACCTGTGGAACTCCTTGCCCGAGGAGGCTGTGAAGGCCAGGACTCTATTAGGGTTTAAAAAAGAGCTTGATAAATTTTTGCAGGTTAGGTCCATAAATGGCTATTAGCCAGGGATAAAGTATGGTGCCCTAGCCTTCATAACAAGGGCAGGAGATGGATGGCAGGAGATAAATCACTTGATCATTGTCTTCTGTTCTCCTTCTCTGGGGCACCTGGCATTGGCCACCGTCGGCAGATGGGATGCTGGGCTCGATGGACCTTTGGTCTGACCCAGTATGGCCATTCTTATGTTCTTATGTACCTGGGATTTCCACACGATGTAGGCGGAGGGGTGGCTGATGGCTGGGTCCAGGCTGCAGGTCTGGCGGAGCGGAGCCTCCACTTGGAGTGGAGAGGCTCTTGGAGGAGGTAGCGGCCGCTGGGGAGGAGCAGGACTCAGGAGACCGGGCTGGCCAGCAGGCTCTGGGGCCGGGCGCACATGGTGCCAGTGCTGGCTGCGCTGCATAGGATTGCCAGGTGTCCGGTTTTCTACCGGACAATCCTGTATTTGCACCCTCTGTCCGGTAGAAAAACTCAGAAAATACCGGACACGTGCATGTTCTGAATTTCCGGCAGGGCACCGGACGGAAGGCTGGCGGGGGCGGGGGAGCGACTGGGAGGCGGGGCCACGATTGGTGCTGGGAGCCCTGTGGTCGCGTGCAAAGGTGGGGCAGGGCGGGGGCACTGGCTGAGACTCCCAGCCACTCCCCCCGCCCGGCTTCTGCACACAACCAGAGGCTCCCAGTGCCAATCGTGGCCCCGCCTGTCTTCTACTAGCAACTAGAGGAAGTGCCTGCTGCGGGCGCGGCCTGTTGGACTCCTGCTGCGGCCAGTGGCTGCACCCCCCACCCCCACCAGCTCTGCTTCCTGCCCCCTTCCTCCGGCCCCCCTCCTCCCATCCTGCCCCCCCCCCCGGTCCCTCCCCAGCTGTGCTTCCTGCCCCCCCTTCCTCCTGGCCCCCCTTCCTCCCGGCCAGCCCCACAGCCCCCGACTCCTGCCCTGCCAGCCCCACCTCCCACACAGTGGTGCCAGCTGGCTGTGCAGCCACGGCGTTTCCCGGGCCACAGCCCTTTAAAATCGGCGGGGTGGGGATAGGCGTTGCCGGGGGCGGCGCCAGCTGCTTACCTGAAATGCTGCCCCTGGCAAAGTGCCGCCCCAAGCACCTGCATGATTTGCTGGTGCCTAGAGCCGGCCCTGCTTCCAGTCCATCCAAGCTATGCTTAGTGCAGGACAATGGCAAAGGTGTCTTGAAACCACCTGGATGCTCCCCATGCTCTTGGAGCCACCTGTAGAATGGTCTGGTCCCAAACAATATTTAGACCATGCTCAGGATTTTTCTGTTATATCTCATTGCCTATGGCTCAAATGGGCCATTTTTGCAGTTGTGGACACTATAGTGCAGAGGAGCTACCTTTTACCTCAGAACACCCATTTCTTCAGGAGCCAAGAGAGAGTGATGTAGAGCCACCAAACAGATTCTACGCCACCCTGGGATTTCCCCTTGTAAACAGGGAACTGGTTAAATTGGCATTATGACCATTTGTATTAGGGCAGCATCACAAAGCAATGTGCCCAACGATCTGACCCATGTAACTTTATAAAAGAGGGAGACTGATGTGTGGAGTGGGTGTTTTTTTTAATTTAATCCATAATATCAGCAAGTGAAACAGTGCAGTGGCTGGGCAAGCCATTCAAATCTCATCTAGAAGAATCACCCCCAGGGGTGAAACAGCAGTTCGTGTTACATGCCTATGTGAGCCCTTGCCTCAGTACAAATGGAGTATTGCTCTTTCGGGTTGAACATTTGTTTCCTAAAGGAAACAGCACCAATTCACTTCATATATGTCTCTGAATAGTTAGTTACATTTGGTTGCAACTATCTTGAGCTGTATTTGAATCAATGACCTAGAGATAAGTTTAATTGCCACTTGAGATGTGGTAATAACTGTTTTTTCAGTGTGCTCGTTGAAAAATTGGAAAAAAAATTCTGGGTCGAAGGAGATACATTGAGGATTAATCTTTTTAATTGAGGGGAAAGTTAGGGCTGTCAATTAATTGCAGTTAGCGCATGTGGTTAATTCGAAACAAAGGAACACACTATTTTTGGTGATGGGACTTAGTAGCAACTGGGCAAGGAGGGAAGCACTGGCTGTGGTGATTTGGGAGAACCAGTTCAACACTTACAGGCGGGAAGAGAAGAGCCAGTCCCTCGCCATCTGTACCATCTTCTCCTGGCTGGTCAGGGCTAGTCTTCAGGGTGGGAAGTGGAGTGCTATGTGCCTTTGGGGTAGGGGTAGCCCTTCTGCACTGCTTCTTTCTGCCTCCCTCTTCCCCATGTAGCTGCTATTGGCCAAGCTGCTTTGGATAGGGAACCTCCCTCCTATGTGCTGTTCACAGTGGGGACAGAGGGGCTGATGTTGGAGTGTCTTCCTCCACCTGCCCATGTATTCGGTCACCACTGAGCTGGGATTAGGGAGAACTGGCTAAGGAGGGAGCACTGCTGACAGCAGTTGCTGCTGGCTGAAAAAGTGTTCAAGCTCTTGAGTGCTCTGCATCAAGATACAGCAGCCTCCTATATTTCTCCCCTCCCCAACACATACTCTCTCACGCACCAAATTAGAATCTGAGATGACAGCCCTGGTGAGTCAGAAATGGCCAGAGGGCTGCCGGATGGCTATGGGCCTTGGCATGTTTGGGATGTTTTCTACATTCTCAAACATATTGATTTCTATTACAACACAGAATACAAAATGTACAATGCTCACTTCATATTATTTTTGTTATAAATATTTTCATTGTAAAAAAGAAATAGCATTTTTCAGTTTGCCACATACAAGTACTGTAGTCCAATTTCTTTTATTGTAAAAAGTGTAATTTACAAATGTAGAATGTTTTTATATAACTGCACTCAAAAATAAAACAAATGTAAAACTTTAGATCCTAGAAGTCCACTTAGTCCTGCTTCTTATTCAACAGTGGCTAAGGTGAACAAGTTTGTTTACATTTGCAGGAGATACTGCTGCCTCCATGCAACACCGTAAATAAGAAGGCAGCAGTATCTCTTGTAAATGTAAACAAAATGTGCAGGCTTCTGAAGGGTTGAGGTTTTATTTTACCTTGAATAATGAATGAAAGGGAGCCACATGTTCTAATATTTGGCATATCTGTCTCCTCAAATCAATTGCCTTTTCTATTACAAAACTTCCCATGTTTGGCTGTTCAACTTGGCTGCTAGGTCCTGTAAACTCTCATCAGGAGCTGAAGTAAAGCTTGACTGATATTGGTTGTGTAGTGTCCAGTAAAAAGACCATATTATCTAGTGGTGGTGCTGTAGTCTGTTTGAGAGATTGTATAAGAAAAAGGATTACTGTGAACTTTTGAGGATTCTATAGGTTTGGAAAAGTATCTGCCTCAAATCCTGAATGATTTGTATGGGCAGGGGTAGTGAAATAAGTGGCTTTTCTCCACACAATCAAGCAGGTAATTACATGAGACTGAAATGTTCAGTGGCTCAAAAAAGCCTCAGCTCAGTTGTTTACAGTCAATGTAGGCCAGCCTGTTACCATCAGCTGACTGCCATTTAGTGGAGTGTATTCCATATCTAACTCTAACTTGCATATTGCTATATTCTAGATTCAGTGGGAGGTGCTCGTGGCAAGAGCTGTGTAGGCAGGCAGCTGAAGAGAAATACCACAGCATCTATAAAGACATGGATAACCCTTCTCCATTTCAAACCATTTTGACCTATCTTGAATACTTAATGTTCCAATTCAAACAAAATATTTTTGCTAGTCCTAGAGCTGAAGGAGTTGTCTTACTAGTTAGTTACGTTTGTACCTTGTCATCCTGTCCAAGACTTAAACACTTTCAAAATATAGCATATAAAAGCTTTATTGCAGACTCTTTTTGTAGAAAGATATATAAATCCATCTTGACAGTGGGGTGATCAGATTCTAGAGATCAGTAAATTCTGCAAGTAAAAGTTAACTAAGCAATAAACAACCCAATACAAATGTTTAATAAATATTTATTGTACAATATCTTTTTATTTCTCAGCTCTCAAATATTTTGATTTTCTTTTACTTCAAATTATCTGAAGAAAAGCAGCAATTAAGGCCTATAACACCTCACTAAGTGGTTGTTAACTGTTAACACAATGTTATCACACTTCATCTGGCATTTCCTGAGGCAGCCAACAAATAAAGAGCTGAGATTCTTAAAAACCAAACCGAACAAAATACTGAAATACATTGAGACATTGCTCCATCATTTAGGTGGTGTCTGTTGGAAAGAAATGGTTCAGTTTTGCCTTCTGGACTTAAGTTTGTCTTGGGAGCTGCCTGGAGTCAGGCTGTTCTGAGAAACCACCACCTGGAGTTCCAGGTGTGCAGAGGCCAACCATAGCCATTGTTATGCCCCTTAATTGAGCTCATGGTGCAGTTCCCTTCCCACCCAGCCAGCTCCAGCCCTTCCTGCCCCTTTCTGGGACACCTAACAACATTAGCCAGGAGCAGTCTGTGCACATGGGATGACAGGGTCTGTAACGATGAGAAATACTTATGCAAGAGGCCACTTTTGTGCCCCATTTGGTTTTTTTCCTTCATTTTGGTCCTTTTGTCCCGATGCACTGACTGAAAGCCTACTGCAATCATATTATTTGCTGTGCTCTCAGTATGTGCAGCTCCCTGAAGGAATTGGTAAGCAGTGTGCTTAGGTTAATTATGTTCTGTGTAGTGGGAGGAACATATATAAAGAATATGGCAACATTTCCTTTGGATTTCCAGTGGCTCTTGTCAGGATCATTTGTGATCATTAAATAGCCCTTGGCATCTTTCACAGTTAAGGGTGTCTGAGACCATTACAGTAGCATGCAAATATGTTTTTGTTTTATGTTGTCCTGGTGAATGATACACAAAGAAAAGTGGCGTAAGTAGAGTAGCTGTCTTTGCCATTGTATCAGGCTGTTTTTTGTTTAAACAGACACATAAGAGGAATCCTACTGCTCCGGTGAGACTGGAGTTGCTTAGGGTTATGCCACAGCTGAATTTAGCCTTATGTCTGCTGTTGGGATTTTTGTGGTACTCAATGGCAACCATATGAGTCAGGTGTTTGGCAGAAACAAGAGTCTTCAATGTGCTGTTCGATTTGAAGCTTTATTCAATGTGGACAAAGGGAGAGCACCCCGGTACAAAACCAGTCAGGCTCTCTAGGAGAGGCAAGTCCCTTCCTCAGTATTTTATAGCATAGAGTGATTGCTCCACATGAACCTTTGTCCAGTCTCATCACATTCTTTACACTCAGCATAACTGATCATGTTTAACATTCCCACAGATAAACCTGTTTACCACATACCTGTACCTTGATCCTCCATCTGCTGAGCTCACCCTCCCCTTGGACACTCTCCAAGAACAAAGAGAAGATGTTCCAGAAACTGATTAGCTACCGAGGGGGGAGCTCGGCAGGTTTCTCTGCACGTACATACCTGCTAAATTATCCTTTGCATAAAACACATACATTCCTAAGCATAGGCACAATATACAATACCCTTCACTGCACTACAGATACATGCTGTCCAATGGGAATATTACAAGCTTATAAAAATATTTTGTTCTGATTTAAAAAACCAACAAAGTGTCACCAGAATTGACTTATTTCTGAGGATAGTATTGATTTTTTGATGAAGCATCACTTTCCAAAGGACAAATATTCTGTTGGAAAATTTTCAGACTGTGCTAATTACAACTAAAGAAGCCAGAAGATTGCATTAGAAAGGCCTTTCTTCTGGAACAGTGGGATAAAATTTAAGTGTGATAGCACAGTCAGTTCCTCATATCCCCTCTCTGGCCTCCAGATTGCATGACACGTTGTGTTGTCCACTGGTGATCTTATTTCATTTTAACACATTTCTATCCCAGTGCTCAAAAATAGGATGGCAGTGAAATTTTATGGTATGTGGGTGAGGGATGTACTCTTACATATTGTTATTTTCCTCCTGACAGGGACTTACCAGAAATATATCTGTATTTTCTGGGATTCTCCTCTGAATACTTAAAGTATCTTCCCCGTACAGTTTTGTTCCCTAAGAGAGGAACAAAGAGTCACTGATAGCAACTGGCGAGCAAGCTCTCTCCCATGCTTCTCTTGCAGTTGCAGCTCCTGTACCATCTGGCTGGGCCAGGTTTCTCACTCTTAGTGTTGTGATCTGGCACATAGGGCTGCAGTGTAATTCAGGTTTGGCCTGGCCACCCCTCCACCATGATGGAGAGATGGCCAGGCCAAATTTGAGTGAATGATGTCGTGACATGGCTCATGTATCATGCTGCAATGCCTACAGCAGAGACTTGATGCTGGCTCCACAGAACAGAAGCCACCCCTGCCAGGTGAAAGTGAGCTAGGCTCGCTCTCCAGCTCTGTGTGAAAATGTGTGTTGTACAATGTGTGTTGTCCTAACCAATTGGTGGCCACAGGCAACCACTGGGGGGGGGGGGTTGGGCCAAAATGCAGTCGTGGCCCCTTTAATTGCCACATGTTCCGAGTGGGCTTCTGTCAGGCTCTGTCGACGGCCCCTTGAAAATGGCAGCCCCTAAGACCAGCTCTGGTTGTACAACTCTTTTTGTCAATTGTAATCTGTGCTTGAAAGATGCCACACAAATATCTAAAGGTCACCATGAGGTGATGGAGAGTAGTCACTCCCACTGCCCTCTACTAGTTCCACTATTGACTGACTTTATTGATCATAGAAAAGGATTTATACTATCCTGAAAGTAATAACCACTCTCTTATTCTGAGTTTAAGGTATCCTCTTTGTCACTCTCCTGCTTGATCAATGACAATTTAAAAACAAACAAACAAGCCTACATTAATATTTGAGCCATTTACCAATTAATTCCATGCACCCAATATGCAACTCTTAGTCTATGATATATAACCTAGCATTCTGTTTTCTTGCAAAACATATCAACATTTTGCTGTGACATTATAAAATGGTAATGTTTTGCTTTCCTGATCTTTTTGTTTCTCCTTCTACTTTGTGCTTTCTGGAGCACTGTCACTGACCTTACAAATAAACTTTAATGCGGACATTTTCACCCTCCTCCCTCTTCCCTCCCCCCCCCCCCCGGCAAGGAAATTGAAAGAGAATTTTCAAGTAGGTCTTATATACATTCTGTCTGAGGATTTGTGCCAAATATTAATGCCTAAGTTGAAAGATCTTTTTGAAGTTGAGACAGTTTTCATATGGTAATCATTCCATTTCCAAAACTCTTTAAAAGTATTGCTTGTTTCCATGAATATTTATGATTAGTCATTCCACTAATTTAGTATTTTGTTCTCAGGTGATCCAAAAATAACTTTTAGAATGGCCTCCTGGGCAAATAAATCACTTTGTCAAAGAAGAATCCCTTGGTATTCAGGGTATAAACTCTCTTACTCCTGGTTTGTATTTCCTCATTTATTGGCAAGAGATTTTTTAGTGCATATAAAGGAGAGAAAGTTACAGGCAACTTCTGGCACCAAATGAACACTTAAAATAAAGCATTCCTAATCCATTTTAGGCTCTATTATCACACTTCTATCTAGTCAAACAATGTAAAATTATTTTGTTAGAAGCTATTTTGTCATTGGACTTCTATTATTCAGATTTTTTCTGGTGATGGCAGTAGTAGATGAGATCTAGCCTCTTTCCCCACTTTTATATGTAAGAAATCCATTAAACTCCAACTTGAGCAAACTTTAGTGTTGGAACAGAAGCAGATAAGAGCCCTGCATATCTGGAATGACTCTGTGGCTGAAATCATCTTGTTAATTAGTTTCAGTTCCTGTATCTCTACCTGTGAAGGGCCATCTGGTTGTTGTTGCCAAATTACTCCTCCCAGTCTCTTGTCAGATGCTGTTGTGTGCTGTGTGTGCATCCATCAATGTGAACAGGGCTCTGCTGCTTTTAGAGCTAATTTTGAAAGGTATTTAGGCACATAAAGATTTAGATAGAACCAGATTTTAAAGGCATTTAGGCACCAAGATGCTTTCAAAAAAATCTTTCTAGGTGTCTAAGTACCACTTACTTAAGAGGGAATATGAAATGTAGAAAGCAGAGGGAAATACTAGAGTATGTTGGTTATTGGTTATAGCTAGATAGGGATAAAGTTCAGAATCTAACCAAATGGCACAATACTGCCACCTCCAAAGTGTTTCTCCTAATAAGAGGCAGGGAACAGCATTCTCCAATAGGCAATGCTAATTACCTGCTCAGTAAAGTAATTAGGTAAATAAGGAATCCTAATTCCCTAGATTGTTTTCCAGAGCCCTATAAAAATTAAAACCTCTCTTTGCAATGAGGAAGATATCGTGGCCCATACAACCCTGTCATTGCAAGATTTATGGTGGGCTCTTCACAAGCATCTAAGTGATTTTAGGAGCATAATCTAGCCAAAAACTCAAAAAGAAATAACATGTTTTTTCAGTACATTAGAAGCAGGAAGCCTGCTAAAAAACCTGTGGGTCCCCTAGACAATCGAGATATAAAAGGAGCAATCAAGGATGATAAAGCCATTGAGGAGAAACCAAATGATTTCTTTGCTTCAGTCTTCACGGCTGAGGACGTTAGGGAGATTCCCAAATCTGCACTGTCCTTTGTGGGTGATGAATCTGAGGAACTGTCCCAGATTGAAGTGTCATTAGAGGAGGTTTTGGAACAAATAGAAAAACTTAATGTCAACAAATCTCCGGGACCAGATGGCATTCATCCAAGGGTTCTGAAAAAACTCAAATGGGAAATTGCTGAACTATTATCTGTGGTTTGTAACCTATCCTTTAAATCGGCTTCTGTACCTAATGACTGGAAGGTAGATAACGTGACACCAATATTTAAAAAGGGCTCTAGAGGCAATCCTGGCAATTACAGACCAGTAAGTCTAACTTCAGTACCAGGCAAATTAGTCGAAAAAATAGTAAAGAATAAAATTGTCAGGCATGTGGAAAAACATAATTTGTAGGGCAAAGGTCAACATGGTTTCTGTAAAGGGAAATCCTGTCTTACTATTCTATTAGAGTTCTTTGAAGGGGTTAACAAACATGCGGACAAGGGAGATCCAGTAGATATAGTATACTTAGATTTTCAGAAAGCCTTTGACAAGGTCCCTCACCAAAGGCTCTTGTGTAAATTACATTGTCATGGGATAAGAGAGAAGGTCCTTTCATGGATTGAGAACTGGTTGAAAGACAGGAAACAAAGGGTAGGAATAAATGGTAAATTTTCAGAATGGAGAGGGGTAACTAGTGGTGTTCCCCAAGGGTCAGTCTTGGGACCAATCCTGTTCAACTTATTCATAAATGATCTGGAGAAAGGGGTAAGCAGTGAGGTGGTAAAGTTTGCGGATGATACCAAACTGTTTAGGATAGTCAAGACAGAAGTAGACTGTGAGGGACTCCAAGAAGATCTCACCAAACTGAGTGATTGGGCAACAAAATGGCAAATGAAATTTAATGTGGATAAGTGTAAAGTAATGCACATTGGGAAAAATAACCCCAACTATATGTAGAGTATGATGGGGGCTAATTTGGCTACGACAAATCAGGAAAGAGATCTTGGAGTTATCGTGGACAGTTCTCTGAAAACTTCCACACAGTGTGCAACGGTGGTCAAAAAGGCAAATAGGATGCTAGGAATTATTAAGAAAGGGATAGAAAATAAGACCCAGAATATCTTACTGCCCCTGTACAAAACTATGGTATGCCCACATCTTGAATACTGTGTACAGGTGTGGTCTCCTCACTTCAAAAAAGATATTTTGGCCTTGGAAAGGGTTCAGAAAAGGGCAACTAAAATGATTAGGGGTTTGGAACGGGTCCCATATGAAGAGAGGCTAAAACGACTGGGACTTTTCAGTTTAGAAAAGAGGAGACTGAGGGGGGATATGATAGAGGTATATAAAATCATGAGTGGCGTGGAGAGGGTGAATAAAGAAAAGTTATTTATTAGTTCCCATAATAGAAGAACTAGAGGACACCAAATGAAGTTAATGGGTAGCAGGTTTAAAACTAATAAAAGAAAGTTCTTCTTCACACAGCGTGTAGTCAACCTGTGGAACTCCTTGCCAGAGGAGGCTGTGAAGGCTAGGACTATAACAGAATTTAAAGAGAAGCTAGATAATTTCATGGAGGTTAGGTCCATAAAAGGCTATTAGCCAGGGGATAGAAAAGGTGTCCCTGGCCTCTGTTTGTCAGAGGCTGGAAAGGGATGGCAGGAGACAAATCGCTTGATCATTGTCTTTGGTCCACCCTCTCTGGGGCATCTGGTGCTGGCCACTGTCGGCAGACAGGCTACTGGGCTAGATGGACCTTTGGTCTGACCCAGTACGGCCGTTCTTATGTTCTTAATCTAATTGATTTTTAAAATTCCCTATTTCTCAATTTGTCACCTGGATAAAAAGCAGTATACTCTACATTACACACCCTATGGGATTTTGCCTGAATTAAGAGAGTTCTATTGGACCTTAGGTCTCTACAAAGTCTCCATAAGAACATTCCAAAACTTGGTATGATGTTGGTAATTCTCTATCAAGTGTATCCCACGAGTCACGAAAACGCTCAATTCACAATATAGATAAAAGATAAACAGGCAAATATGGATACTTGTAAGGTGTTCAGGGGAAGTAGGTTGAGTTAGTTTGGAAGCAAGAGAACTGGGCTCATAGCTGGAAAATGTAAAGTTTGTGCAATAGAATTTTGTTTAAATATGAAGTTTCCACAGTTTTCCTTCACATGGACCACATCTTAATTGGGTGTTTCATGGGCCCACTGCTCTCATATTTGTGATCCTATGGATCTTACTCTGCCTTGGATAACTGAATAACAGCCATGGAGCATCTGCAGTAGTTGCTTATATTTTAAAAAAATGACATATTTTTAAGTGTCTCTTAACCCAATTGAACAGGTAAAAATAGCTATGAGCTAGTATTATGTGACCAAATAGTGCTTCGTACACTATTAGAAAGTCTCAGACAGTCCACAGGCACATAAATTTGGTAACCACTATTCGACACCTAAAAAGCTGTTCCTGAGCATCAAAAATATACTATGCCACAATATTTTATTGTCCAGGGGTGTTAGTTGGCATGCTAAATAAGGAAAGATGCCAACCAGATGGCATGGAAAGTCTAATAAGCAAGCAGCTGGCCTACTCCTGCCATGCAAATATATTCTTTGCAATTGAGAAAGTGGAATAAAAAAAATACAGCATAATTACTGAATGCATCACACGCTACACATGAGTGTACTGGACTGACATACTTACGATAGCATAAAGAATAAGTTACACATTTTCCACCTACAGTTGTGCAAGGCATACTTTACAATTACAAATTTAAAAGAGTTCAAGTAATTAAAAATGTTAGCGTGGTAAGTTTAATGAGTACTTTATGCAACATATCTAGAATGTGATGGCTGGTGTGCTTATTAAATAGCTGCTGACAAATGCTAAAGAATTAGCTATAAATACTTATTAAACATAAATGAAATAGGCAGCCACTGTACAAAAGCCTTACATCAGAAATGGCCTAAGAGGAGAGACCTTTTTGGTTGAAAATGCACAATCTATCATATTGCTGAATTGAGTCATGAGTTACCGATACACATCATCCCAATCTGTCCCATATCTTCTAAGCATTTTCTAAAAGCATTTTCCTTTTCATTTAAAAATAGGCCTAAAGTGATGAGAAGAGACCTACAGTGATGTAGCGAAATGTTACTGATCTCTCTTGATTTTCTTTCAGTCTTGAGATAGATTGGGGAATGCCATCAAAAAGTCATTGAGTGTCCCAGAAGATCTGGGATACCCTAGTGAAGGAATATTTATGGGTTCCTATGAAGGTGTCTACTATTGCACCCTACTAACTAACTAGACTATAAAAGATTTATATTAATAGATGTAGCTCTGGTGTGTAGCAAAGACAAAATTCCAAAAGTTGAGTACTTTTTGCAGAGTTTTATTGGAACTACCATGCATATGCAAATTAAGTTTTCATACAATCCTGTTTAAATATGTTTCCTGCCTCTTAATTAAGTAGAACACAAAGTTTAAAATTTGTAACGTTCCTGATGAGCATACATGTTAATATCCCTGAGCTAGACTGAAAGCTTGGTTATACACTGGAGACTACAATAAAGAAAAAACCCAGCATTATTCTAGCACAGACTATATAGGTATTACTATATAGGTATTATAGTAATACAAATATGACTAAAAATATTGCCTACTTCAACCTTTTATTATCCTTAATTACCAGTTAGGTACTTTTATTATAGTAACTCTGGATGCAAAAAACCAATTCTCAGGTTAAATACTCTTTTGACCTTCAGAAAATATTAAAAATGATATGTTTTGACCATGTTAATTACTTGTAATTAACAGCAGTATCTAGCTGCTGGTTTGGTTCATGAGTGCTGCTATGTTTTCTATTAAGGAAGAGTTTTATTGCTTCATAAAACTTACATTAAGCTATTCCTGTTATGCTACACTACAAGTGATCAAATATAAGGTTTAGATAAGCTTATAAGTGACTTATGAGAGGGAGGAAGCAAAACAAATGAATTAGGTCAAATAGAAGAAAGTGGCAATTAAATCCAGAATTAGAGATTAAAGATGTCCATAAAATGGAACATTTATGGAAGCCTGTAATAGATTCATATTAAAGCTGCTGACATAAAATAAATATTTTGTAAGCCTTACTTTGGGGAAAGCATGGAGTGCTATGATGGTGAAATCAGTGTGAATTGTTTTCCATTCTGATGTATTGTAAAGCTTTATAAACAATAATTGGATTGACAGAAGCTTTTGCCTATGTTAAAAGTTTCCATTTGTAGTCCAATGAAGAGATAGCATCAACACATTAGAAATTTGCTTTGGGGAAATGACTTGTGTGTAATCCCATGGCTCTGAAAAGATCCTTTCTATGGGATTCTTACTTCTGGGTTTTAGTTCCCTTGCATAACAATGGGGACTTTTCTCAGCTCTTAAGGAAAACAGACATCACTCATATTGGTACTAGTGTAGAGCAGTGAGACAAAGCCCTTACTGGTATTTACCAGGCATTTATCTGTGCTACAGCACCATGTACCAGTCATTTCTGTGGCTGCACAGGAGGTAAGACTCTTAGAGTAAGACAATTCAAAGTCATCAATCATAGGGCCAGGTGAGTCTGGGGCTCCAGCTGTGGTAGAGGGGCTCTGGGGCCAGGCTGCGTGGCCTTGGTTGCAGTTTGGGTCAGAAAAGAGGTGCCAGGTTTAAGATGCCCCTCTCCTGACTATGGCAGGCCCTCCTCCCCATCTTCAACAGGTGCCTTGAGTGCCAGCGTGGCACTAACTAGGCAGATGCACAACTGTGCAGCTTATAGAGAACTGTGTAATGAGGGTAGCTGAGTGTAGGGCCCCGCTCTTCATTCCCCCCCTCAGGGTGATGGGGGGGGGGGGGGACTTTTGCCCCTCCCCTCTTGGGGTATGGGGTTGTTTTATCCGGGCTCATGGCTTATACAGTTTGATATCTATCCCGCCACCAGAGTACACAAACTCCCTGTATACAATAGTCCTCGCTACCCTTCACACTTTCGGTTGCCGGAGGTAGGGGGACCCGGGCCCACCCTCTTCACCGGGTCCCAACCCGGGGCCCAAAAAAAGGGGGAAATGCTCAGGGTTCCCCCTTTGGCTGATGGGGACGCCGCCCCTAACATGTCAGCCCACGGGATGCTAAGAGCCCCTTCCCCGGGCCACTTCCTACTACTCCACCAGGACACTCACCCCCCCCACCTCACTCCGCTGGGGTACCGTGTTCCGGTGTTCATCCATTCTCTCGGCGTCCCGAGTCCACAATGGCGTCCGGCCTTCCCTTGGATCCCTGGCAGGTCACAGCTGGGGTTTCGAGCCTTCTCCTGATTTTCTGCCCGACTTCCCAGGTTGCTGGGACTGGAGTCAGTACTGCCTCCTCTGGGCTCCCCCTCCACCTCCCGGAGTCTGAGACCTGCCATTTTTAAAGGCTGTGCCACAGCGTCGGCGTGGCCGTGGATTGGTCCGTACCCCACATGGTTCCTCCCCTGCCTGCTGGGCATCCCCTGTTGGGGTTGCCTGGCAACTGGGAGCGGCGGCGCGTACGTCTTCCAGCTGCGACCTACGCACCCGTGCTCCTGTCATCAGCGGCTCGTCCGCGAGAGTGCGGGGCTTATCTGCCCTGTCACACTGATCAATAGCCATGTTTATTGCAAATCTTGGGAAAAGAAAGTAGGAAAAGCCCTAAGGGCCAGGTCAAGCAGGGAAGATCTAGGATTAGAAGTCTGGAGTTCCAGCCAAATATTGTTATGCCTGTGGACAGCAGGGCATCTGAAGAGAGAATTTTCCTACTTATACTGGGTGATCCTGGTGCCTGGAAATATCATATCAGTCTGCAAGAAGTCATGCTGGTTAACAAGAAGAATGCATGCTCCCCTTTAGGCATTCCAGCTGTTGGCTCCCATTTAGATAATCAAGTCTAATATCGTCCGAGGTTATTGAAAACTTTATTCACCATACTTAAAGTTCTGTCAATCCCACAGGATTGGACACTTACCCCAGGACAATATGAATCTCAGTTCTTAACCAACTGTCACACTGTCATCCAGTCCTTAATACCTAAAATCTAAGATTTATTATTAAAAGGAAAAAGAAGAGAGTTATAAATGGTTAAAAGATCAATGTTCACAGATCAGGATCATACTTATATCTGCTAGTTTGTAAAAGATTCACTGGAATCATCCCATCAGTTTAAAATCCAAAGGCAGCTTAGATGTAAAGTCTGTTAGAGCTTTCCATGCATTTTCCAAGCATTTCAAATAATTATTTGAAGATCTCTACCCTATGGCTTGTGCTTTTCTTGTTCAAAGTTTAAGCAGACAAGAGACG
Source organism: Pelochelys cantorii (assembly GCA_032595735.1). NCBI lineage: Eukaryota > Metazoa > Chordata > Testudines > Trionychidae > Pelochelys > Pelochelys cantorii. Next base: position 63,001,902 of record CM064330.1, read on the forward strand.
AAAGTATCAGGCCTAAGGGTTCCTTTATAGCTGAAGCAGACTGGGCGCTGACAGGCAACTCAGCCTCCTGGGCTTTGATGAAAAGTCTGTGATCTCTATTCAGTGGGTCCTTTCTCAGACAATACCTTTATCAAGAGCCATTCAAACTAACCAGAGTTTACAGCTGGTGTACTTTGTGGAACTACAATTTTTGGTGCAGATGCAGACAATAATATTATTATACCACATGTCCCATATAAATGATTATATCCCCTTAAATCTCCAAGTCAATAGAAAACAATACAATGAAGCATTATAAAACAGGATTTAGATCACATGATTAGATTTCTGATAGGATGCAGGTGAACACAGATACATTTAGCTCTTATTCTTTGATTCTCTAGCAATACAGGCAAATGGGTTAAAGACGCCAAGTCTACTTAAGATGGCTTTGATGATAACTATCTACAAGGAATGGCCCTTTTTACCTTTGAAATACCCTTTAGATATGCCTTAAGAGTTGCTTATAGGACTCCCAGACTGCTGATTGCTTAACCTTTCCTAGTGCAGTGTGACATACTGCAATAAAGAACCTTGCCAGGGAGTAGGGAATGATGTAAAGCCTAGTAGATTAGGTAATAATGGTAATAGTTTTGGGTAGGGGGAAAGAGGATATATAAAGAGACATTGTCCCCATAGGTAAATGGGAGCAGGGAAGACAAGGGCAGGGTTTCAAGGGAAAAGAGTGAGGAAGAAGCAGAGGCTTGTAGCAAGACCATTAATGTGGGAAAGAAAGCCAAGGGGGTGGTAAAACCAATATGCGAGAAGAAGCAGGAGGAGAGAGCGAGAGATGTATGGACTAACACAAAAAGGAACCACAAAGGGGTGGGGACTCAGAAGTATGATAGGGAATTGGTGGAGCAGATGAAGCAGCTACAGGAGAAGGCTACAAGAGACTGCCGAGGCTAGGGAATTTCAAAAGGAAAAGTTTAGAGATGCACTGGAGGAATAGGGAAGGCTGAGGCCCATGAGGGCCTAAAGCTGAAGAGATGCATCTTCTGACCCCAGCTATGCCAAACGCAGAAGAGGAGATCATTACCCCTCCCTGCCATGGGTAGCAGTCTTGAGGGGGGAAGGTATGTGATGGGGTGTTAAACCCTGAGGGGTTTAATTGGCCCATATGACCCCCATTAACCCTTTCATGGCAAGTGCAGGATGGGTACCCCATCTTAGTGTCTGAAAAGGGATTTTTCTCTTTGACACCCCAACAGACTAGTGATATTATAAAAATGAGAGGACCACGCAATTGCTTTGCAGACATGCAATGGAGATTTCTTGGAGACAGTGGTTGTAGGTTTGCCTCCGTCCAGTCAAGTCATACAAGGGGAAATGGTAGGTAAGTGTCTTCTAAGTCATCAATATTGGAGCATTGCACAAATACACTAAAGTGCTTGAGACAAAGGCTTCACAACTTAGATAACAGATCAGACCAATAGCAAGAATAGATTTTAAAGCTGGAAGGGACGATTAGATAATCCAGCTTTACCTCCTGTGTAACACAGACCATAGAACTTCACCCAGTTACTCTTACACTGAGCCTAATAACTTTTGTTTGACTAAAACATAATTTCCAGATTAGCATCTATACTTAATCTAAAGTCACAAAGAGATGGAGAATACATCACTTCCCTTAGTAGTTCATTCTAAAGCTTAAAAATTCTCAATGTTAAAAATGAGTGCCTTATTTCAATTTGATTTGTCTTGCTTTTGCTTCCATCCAGTAGTTCCTTTTCTCCACTAAATTAAAGAGCCTGTTGGTACCAATATTTTCTCTCCACAAAGGTACTTATACATTGTAATCAAATTGCCCATAATCTGTCCTTTTCCCATTATCTGAATATTATGAAGTTCCTTTATTTTTGTCTCTCTTATATAACTCTACAATACTGAATTTGACAGCATGAAACATGATTTAATAGTTTTATGATCCTTTGGCAGTATTTAACATGGACTTCAGTGGCACACAATGTCAAGAATTCTAGCTTACTATACTTCAGAAAGCATTTTTCAAAATTTCTCGTAGAATTTAATACAGTGATAAAGTGAGATCTCTATTGAACAACAGAAAGATACACTTGGTACAAGACAAAAAGGAGAGAAAAGGAACTGACATAAAAAATAGATCCCTGAGGAGCAGTAATTAGAAGATAGCCAGATACAAAAGACTTAGAACTTTTACAGGATGACAAAGATGTAGCAATATAGATAAAATGACATGATGAGGGCTTTGATTATTTTTTAATGTACAGCTCTAATATCCGTTATATTTTATGGTAGGAAGAAAGTGAAAAATTCAAAAGAATGTTTCCTAAATATTAATGAGAAGTAATAGAAGTAGAAATTCTTTTTAATAGGGCCTTATCACTCAAAAAAAGGTACAAATATTTGGGAATTACAAGGAAAACATGAAGGACACAGGAACTGTCCCATCATTTAAAAAAAAAAAACCCCAAAAAAACAGCAAGCAAATGGTCTGGTAGCACTTCATAGACCAGCAAAACATGTAGATGGTATCATGAGTTTTCGTGGGCACAGCCCACTTCTTCAGATGACCGGAGTTATGATTAGAGGATAAGGAAACTCGAAATAAATAGGAGAAGGGAAGGAAAGATGTTCTGTCGCCACCCCCCTACCTCTATGCATAAAGTATCAGGAGAAAGGGTGCTAAACCTGAGTTTAAAGATCAAAGTCAGTGGACGGATAAGGCAGGAAAGATACCATTCAGAAAGTAGTTAGCACCTTCATTGATAAAGGTTCTACCACCCCATATCTTGATTAAGTCCATAATTAATTTAATTGAATTTGAATATGTATTGTGATTCCAAGCTTTCCCTGTGGATTTGGCTTGAGGAACTGGCCTGTGACAAGACCGCCACCTTCAGATCTTTGACATTATGGTTAGGTAAATAGAAACGTTCTGCCACTGGCTTCTGAGTATTTTCTTTACGTATATCCGATTTGTGTCCATTGATTCTTTCACGTAGAGAAAGTCCAGTTTGACCAATATATATAGTAGAGGGGCACTGTTGGCATTTGATGGCGTAGATCAAATTACTAGATGTGCAGTCAAATGACCCCTTGATTTTGTGGCTAGTGTTGTTTGCTCCAGTGATGAATTCGTCAGTGTAGATATGTGGGCAGAGTTGGAATCTTTTTTGGTTGCAGGGCCGGGTTCCTGGAGGCTTATGATGTGGTTGTGTGGCATGGTTATCAGAAAGAATACGTTTCAGGTTAGGGGGTTGTCTGTAAACAAGAATAGATTTTTCTCCTAAGGCTTCTGAGAGTGAGGGATCATTTTCCAGGATGGGTTGTAGATTGTGTATAATGCGTTGGAGTCTGAGTTGTGGACTGTAGGTAACAACAAGAGGAGTTCTGTTATTTTCTCTTTTGGGTCTGTCTTGAAGTAGTTCATGTCTGGGTACTTTTTTGGCTCTGTCAGTTTGTTTTTTCACTTCCCCAGGTGGGTATCTCAGATTTATGAATGCTCTGTAAAGATCCTGTAGGTGATTGTCTCTGTCTCTGTCTGTGGGGTCGGAGCAAATCCGGTTGTATCATAGGGCTTGGCTGTATACAGTCAACTGAAAAATGTGTCTGGGATGGAAGCTGGAAGTATGAAGGTAAGTGTAGCGGTCTGTGGGTTTACGATATAGGGTGGTTGAAAGTTGTCCATTATTTAACTTTACTGTAGTGTCCAGGAAGTGGATTTCCCTTGTGGACTGGTCCAGGCTGAGGTTGATAGTGGGGTGGAAGTTGTTGAAATCCTGGTGGAATTCTTCAAGAGTCTCTTTCCCATGTAAATGGTAAACATTTACCATTTTTAAAGGTTTGTCAAAAGGTTGTGAGAAGCCTTAATGTAAGACATTTTCATTAGTTTTTTTGTAAAAGGAAAAACACTTAAGTATAGCTTCCCAATCTTCCCTGTCTTTGAGTCGTCACTGAGTTTGTAAAGTAATCAAACACTACAGGCCAACATAAATTGGTAACTAATAGGTATCCTCGAATGTCTGTTTCCTAGGGACTTGCTCCATCTCCTACTATAATTGATAGGCATCTTTCCATTGATTTTTATGGAGTTGAATTGGACTTTTAAAGGAGGATGTTGGAAGAAGGTCCCTTATCCATGAATTCTGCATTTTCACGCTTGAGTTCCTTCAGAACTCTTGGGTTAATGTCATCTGGTCCTGGTGACATTAAATTAATAAACTAAACAGTAATCACATCTCAGTCTCAGATTTATCCCTAAAAAGAATGGCTCAGGTTTGGAAATCTCCTTCAAGTCCTCAGCCATGAAGACTGATGCAAAGAATTAATTTACTTTCTCCACAATGACCTTATTGTCTTTGAGTGCTCCTTTAGCATCTCAATCATCCAGCGGCCCCACTGTTTGTTTAGCAGGTTTCCTGATTCTGATGTACTTATCATTTGCTATTACTTTTTGAGTTTTTGGCTAGATTGTTGTTTAGGAAGCTCCCTCATTCTGCCCAAAAACTCTCCTGTTCTTGATTGTCTTAAAATATACCCATATTTATCACACCTATTGGGTAAAAATAAATCCCATTTATACTAGGTTAATGTGATACTAAAATCTACCACATATTACCCTGCATAAAGGTGTTGCTATTCTATGTACCTGTGGCAAGAGCCTCACTTTGAAATCCTGACCTATGGAAGTCCTTGATACAATCTTCTAAGATTTCCCGTCTAGCCTTGTTCTATATAGTGTACGTTAAAGGGGCATATGCATACTCTCGGAAATGTTCCCAAGTTACTTTCAATAGCTGAAGCACTCCATATGGTGTGCACTGAGGAGGGATTTTTAGTTGCCACAATGCTTTAGGGGTTTTGGCAGCACTCACTATGCCTGGTAACAGTGCTAGAGTTGCTGCAGATGTAACAGGGACACCTGAAAGAGAAATTAGACCAAGGATGAAGTAATATAATTTACTGCTTTCCTACCGAGGCTGTGATTTTTTTTTTCTTTCTGTTCTAAATATCACCCACCTCTGTGTCTATCGCTTTTCAATACTATTGTTTTCCCCCCCCTTTATCTGGTACAATTGTTAGTTACTAGGCTCTTTGGTGCTATAGTTTGCCTGTGTCTGTCAGTGCATTGGGTATTGCGATAACACTTGTTTCTTAGTGACACTCACCACAGACTCAGTTTCTTTCTGACAATTATTGGCTCGCAAAGCATTACACTGATTCTACTGTGGGTTACTGCAACTGATCCTCCTTTCCTAGGAAAGTTTTCTTAACATGGCATGAGTACCTTCAACATGGGCTGCAACTGTGGCTGGCCTTTAAGAAGGGAAATATTTCTTCTGCCCTCTCTACCCATTCTGGCTCTAATAAAGGGCACATCTGAAAACTACCCTTCATCCTCTGCTACTCTCGCTGGGCTGTAAAATAAAGTATAGCACGCTTTTCAAATTCCTGAGGCGGTCCATTCCTGGACTGTGCATTACTCAGTCACAAGAGCAAATATTCCCTTGTGGGTGCTTTATCTTGGAAACAGAAGCAATACATCATTATTTTTAACAGCCTGTATTGGGATGAAGGGGACAATTTATTCAACTTTGATTTTATTTTCTCACTTTTCTGAGTGAATTAGTGCCCCAGAGGCAGAACTGCCAATGACCTTCCTACCTGGTTATGGAGCAGGGTAAGATTCATGTTATATGGTTCACAGACAGTCAGAACAAATGAGATTAGAGGATCAATTATAGAGTCTAGTTGAAAGAAGGAACAAGAAACGATTGAGAAAGCAAGTTCTGAAGATGTTTGTTGTGGGGAAATTGAAGAGAATTAACAAGGCACAAAGCTTCAAAAATATTCCCTCTTCCAGGTAGTGTCATTTATTTTCACATTCAGACAGCGTCGTTCTTGCTAATTATTCACTGGTGCCATGAGGCATAATGCCAAAGGTGTCAGGAATCTGATGGAGTTCTTACACTGAGACATTCACTTTCACCATCTGCTACATAATTCTGGGGTGGGGACAGTAGGACAGCAGGCATACTAAAAGCATTAGTGTTGATGCCATTTAGAGGTGCAACAAAGGTTCCACTGGCAAAAAGCCCTGAAAGCAAATAGCATGGGTTGTTAAAAATGTGGAACTAATCAGAAGGCACAACCTTTACAGTATCATTACAGAGTCCTAGATCATCTTTCTCAGTTGTCTCCCATCCTGTGTAGGCCAGCAGCATGCATGGGAATGCAACAGCTATTATGAGATGTAAAAAAGCAACATGAGGGTCTTCTTTAACATTAGAATGAGCATAAATTGTTTAGTGTAGTTCAGGACAAGTGAAGCCACATAAAGCTGTGGTCATAAAAAACAAGTACACATCTAATCAGCCATCTGCACAAGCTTGATATAAGAACACTGCTGAATGCAGCTCTAGACTGATGTTTCTAGTTAATGTAGTCATCAGATGAATGTTTGCTGACCCCCTCTTCCTTGCTTTCTTTTCTAAAAACAGGCACTATTTTACCACAAAGGCCCCAAAACCGTGCAGCTGAACATAGTGTGACTAGTATTGTAAAACACTCTCTCATTTTGTATTTTTTTTAAAGTTCTCTTAAGAAAAGTTCATTCTTCAGTTTTAAAACAAAATTCATAAAAGATCTTGCGAACAGGAGCAGCTAACAGGGCGTTTGGAGAGGGAGTTCTCCAGGTAAAAGAGGAGTAAAAACAGGACCCTTGTGGTAAGTGGCTGTCTGGAGTGTGTGTTTGTGTGTGGGGGAGTTATTTGCTGTGTGCTGAGCTTGTGTTTGTGTGTTTCGTTTGTTTGTTTGTTTGTTTGAAGGAGCTTCTAAAAGGTTTGAAATCTAGAAGCCTCTGTTAATTGGCTGAGCCTCAGTGAGGGGGAGGGGCTACCAGAGCTATATAAGCCTGTGACTCAGCGACCAGGAGCAGCTAACAGGGAGTTTGGAGAGGGAGTTTAGAGGGGGAGGTTAGAGGGCCTGAGGGACTTCTGACCTTCTTTAAAACATAACTCTTATAATAATCGATATTCCAGAGGTTTAAAAAGAATCCCAGTTTCTGCTGAAACTTATTCATTGGAAAAATGGAGACAGAAGCCCAGCAGCAGAGTGGGGGCTATCCTGTTTATTGCGTCGAGTGTAACATGTATTATTACCTGCCCTGTGGGCGGATGGCGTATGTGTGCACCCGTTGCAAGGAGCTCCTGACCCTCAGAGACCGGGTTCGGGCTTTGGAGGCCAGGGTGGCTGAACTGGAGGAGCGAAGGGAGGTAGAGAGATATGTTGATGAGACTTTCCAGGACATTGTAGTACTGTCCCACCTCCAGCCTGAGAGCCCCAGTGCTCTTAAGGAGGATGAAAGTCTCAAGCGAACAGAGCATTCAATGGGAGCAGAGGGAAACCATTCCATAGCTGGGACCCTCCTCCCAGAGGATGTTGCGGTATCCTCTCGCACTGAGGATACCTCTGAGGGGGAGGGAATGCCAGTTAGGAAGAGGCAGGTGGTAGTAGTGGGTGATTCGATCGTTAGAAAAATAGATAGTTGGGTTTGTGATGACCGGGAGTACCGTATGGTCACTTGCCTGCCTGGTGCGAAGGTTGCGGATCTCTCGAGGCATCTAGATAGACTTATGTGTAGTGCTGTGGAGGAGCTGGTGGTCGTGGTACATGTAGGTACCAATGAAGGAGGGAAGGGTAGGAGAGATGTCCTGGATGCCAAATTTAGGCTGCTAGGAAAGAGACTGAAATCCAGGACCTCTATGGTGGCATTCTCAGAAATGCTTCCAGTTCCACGTGCAGGGCCAGGTAGGCAGGCAGAGCTTCAGAGTCTCAATGCGTGGATGAGACGATGGTGTAGGGAAGAGGGGTTTGGATTTATTAGGAACTGGGGACACTTTTGGGAGAGGGGGAGTCTATACAGGAAGATGGGCTCCACCTAAACCAGGGTGGAACCAGACTGCTGGCACTAAACATTAAAAAGGCTGTAGAGCAGCTTTTAAACTAAGAGATGGGGGAAAGCCGATTGGTGCGGAGATGCACGTAAATCGGAGGGAGACTTCTCTTAGAGGAGAATCCATTGATAGAGATTCTCTAAGCTGTAGTCAGAAAGAGAGGAGGGGAGAGGGCAAATCATGGGCCAGAGCAGACAAACAACCACATACAAAGGAATCCAATGCACCAGGAAAGGGCAGAAAAATAAGCAGTGGCAAATTTTTAAAGTGCTTCTACACAAATGCTAGGAGTCTGACTAATAAGATGGGTGAACTAGAGTACCTAGTATTAAATGAGGAGATTGACATAATAGGCATCACTGAAACCTGGTGGAATGAGGAAAATCTGTGGGACACAATCATACCGGGATATAAAATATATCGAAAGGATAGAGCAGGCCGGGTGGGTGGTGGAGTGGCACTGTATGTGAAAGATAATGTAGAATCAAATGAAATAAAAATATTAAGTGAATCAACATGTTCAATAGAATCGCTATGGATAGTAATTCCATGCTCCAAGAATAAGAAATTAGCAGTAGGGATATATTACTGACCACCTGACCAGGACAGCGATACTGGCATTGAAATGCTGAGGGAGATTAGAGAGGCTACCAAAATAAAGAACTCTATAATAATGGGGGATTTTAATTATCCCCATATTGATTGGGTACATGTCACCTCAGGAAGAGAACCAGAGATAAAATTTCTCAGTGGCCTAAATGACTGCTTCTTGGAGCAGCTGGTGCAGGAACCCACAAGGGGAGAGGCAATTCTCGATTTAATCCTGAGTGGAGTGCAGGATCAGGTCCAGGAAATAACCGTTACAGGACCGCTTGGGAATAGTGACCATAATATAATAACATTCAACATTCCTGTGGTGGGTAGAACACCTCAGCAGTCCAGCACCCTTGCATTTAATTTCAAAAAGGGGAATTACACAAAAATGAGGAGGCTAGTTAAACAGAAATTAAAAGGCACAGTGACTAGAGCCAAATCCCTGCAAGCTGCATGGAAACTTTTTAAAGACACCATAATAGAGGCCCAACTTAAATGTATACCCCAAATTAAAAAACATAGCAAGAGACCTAAAAAAGTGTCACCGTGGCTTAACCACCATGTAAAAGAAGCAGTGAGGGACAAAAAGGCATCTTTTAAGAAGTGGAAGTCCAATCCTAGTGAGATAAATAGAAAGGAACATAAACACTGTCAAATCAAGTGTAAAAATGTAATAAGAAAAGCAAAAAAAGATTTTGAGGAACAGCTAGCCAAAAACGTAAAGAGAAATAACAGCATGTTTTTTAAGTACATTAGAAGCAGGAAGCCTGCTAAAAAACCTGTGGGTCCCCTAGACGATCGAACTATAAAAGGCGCAATCAAGGACGATAAAGCCATTGAGGAGAAACCAAATGATTTCTTTGCTTCAGTCTTCACGGTTGAGGACGTTGGGGAGATGCCCAAATCTGCACCGTCCTTTGTGGGTGATGAATCTGAGGAACTGTCCCGGATTGAAGTGTCATTAGAGGAGGTTTTGGAACAAACAGAAAAACTTAATGTTAACAAATCTCCGGGACCGGATGGCATTCATCCAAGGGTTCTAAAAGAACTCAAATGGGAAATTGCTGAACTATTATCTGTGGTTTCTAACCTATCCTTTAAATCGGCTTCTGTACCTGATGACCGGAAGGTAGCCAACGTGACACCAATATTTAAAAAGGGCTCTTGAGGCGATCCGGGCAATTACAGACCGGTAAGTCTAACTTCAGTACCGAGCAAATTAGTCGAAACAATAGTAAAGAATAAAATTGTGAAGCATGTAGAAGAACATAATTTGTTGGACGAAAGTCAACATGGTTTCTGTAAAGGGAAATCATGTCTTACTAATCTATTAGAGTTCTTTGAAGGGGTTAACAAACATGCGGACAAGGGGGATCCAGTAGATATAGTATACTTAGATTTTCAGAAAGCCTTTGACAAGGTCCCTCACCAAAGGCTCTTGTGTATATTACATGCCCATGGGATAAGAGGGAAGGTCCTTTCTTGGATTGAGAACTGGTTAAAAGACAGGAAACAAAGGGTAGGAATAAATGGTAAATTTTCAGAATGGAGAGGGGTAACTAGTGGTGTCCCCCAAGGGTCAGTCTTGGGACCAATCCTGTTCAACTTATTCATAAATGATCTGGAGAAAGGGGTAAGCAGTGAGGTGGTAAAGTTTGCAGATGATACCAAACTGTTTAGGATAGTCAAGACAGAAGCAGACTGTGAGGGACTCCAAGAAGATCTCACCAAACTGAGTGATTGGGCAACAAAATGGCAAATGAAATTTAATGTGGATAAGTGTAAAGTAATGCACGTTGGAAAAAATAACCCCAACTATACGTAGAGTATGATGGGGGCTAATTTGGCTACGACAAATCAGGAAAGAGATCTTGGAGTTATCGTGGAGAGTTCTCTGAAAACTTCCACACAGTGTGCAGCGGCAGTCAAAAAGGCAAATAGGATGCTAGGAATTATTAAAAAAGGGATAGAAAATAAGACCCAGAATATCTTACTGCCCCTGTATAAAATTATGGTACGCCCACATCTTGAATACTGTGTACAGGTGTGGTCTCCTCACCTCAAAAAAGATATTTTGGCCTTGGAAAGAGTTCAGAAAAGGGCAACTAAAATGATTAGGGGTTTCGAACGGGTCCCATATGAGGAGAGGCTAAAGAGATTGGGACTTTTCAGTTTAGAAAAGAGGAGACTGAGGGGGGATATGATAGAGGTATATAAAATCATGAGTGGCGTGGAGAAAAAAGAAAAGGGCGAATAAAGAAAAGTTATTTATTAGTTCCCATAATAGAAGAACTAGAGGACACCAAATGAAATTAATGGGTAGCAGGTTTAAAACTAATAAAAGAAAGTTCTTCTTCATACAGCGTGTAGTCAGCCTGTGGAACTCCTTGCCAGAGGAGGCTGTGAAGGCTAGGACTATAATAGAGTTTAAAGAGAAGCTAGATAATTTCATGGAGGTTAGGTCCATAAAAGGCTATTAGCCAGGGGATAAAATGGTGTCCTTGGCCTCTGTTTGTCAGAGGCTGGAGAAGGATGGCAGGAGACAAATCGCTTGATCATTGTCTTCGGTCCACCCTCTCTGGGGCACCTGGTGCTGGCCACTGTTGGCAGACAGGAACCTGGGCTAGATGGACCTTTGGTCTGACCCAGTACGGCCATTCTTATGTTCTTATCTTTTCAAATGATAAACAGCTGGCAAAAAATCACTGAGGGTGATAAAGGAGGAGACCTATTCCATTAGATCTGGGCAGAACAGCTACTCTTCTTTTTGATTGACTGCATGTGCAAATCACATTTTTGCATTTGTGGACACAGCATTTTGTTTTAAGGAGAAATGAAAAGCAAGAACAAAATATGACTTGCTGTTCATCGTAATTGTACGTGCTGGTGGGGGCTGTTTCATATTTTTGAGGTGGGATTCATGCTTCTATCATGTTTTCACAGGATCATCTTTTTCTTTTTAAAGTAGCTGTCCTGGGAAATGTGTAAGGCTCCTTCATGCTCACTGGAAGGTATCCCTATTTTGAGTTAGCTCTCCTGGGAACATATTGACCATATTTCCTTGTGTGTCGGGGCTATGTCTAGTATGCAAAGAAAATTTGAAAAAAGATACACAAATTGTGAACCACAATTTGTGTATCTTTTCCCGCTTTTCTTTCGAAAGAGGCTTTTCTGAAATTTGGCCCTGTGTAGATGGGGCTAAATTTGGAAAAACCTCCTCTTTTGGCACATCCCTTTTTCCTCATACAATGAGGATTACAGGGATGGTGAAAGAACGTGTCCGCTTTAATGGAAATTTTTCCGAAAAAGTGGACTCATTCCTTGGGTGTGGCATCCCGGAAAAGCTCTGCAGTATAGACATAGCCAGAGAGACTCCCATTTACAAGCTCAAAACACTTGCCTCCTGATCCAGATGGTGCAGCCTGAGAGGAACCACAACCAGGCTGTAATGCCACTCACTCAAATTTGGCCCAACTGTTCCTCCTTCATAATGAAGCTCTATAGAATATTCAGTATATGGGAGGTAGACTATCATGATGGCCCAGAGGAGCTGGGAGTTGTATAGCTTTGCATGTAGAGAAGCTTGGGCACAGATATGGCAGCAGTTATCTCCCTTGGGGCTAGAGATCCACTATGTTACAGTATTCCTCTTTCCAGCTCAGAAGTAGAGGGATCAGTTTCCTATTCTTGGTTTCAGGGAGGGCTGGAGCCTCCCAAAAGTAATCATAGAACACATAGATGCATCTACGCAGCACCCTAAACTCGAAATCAGATAAGCAATTTGAGCTACACAAATTGCATATCTTATTTTGAATCAAAATAGCTTATTTTGAAATTTGGTGTGTCTACACAACACCAAATTTCGAAATAACATGCTATTTGAAGACATCTGTTAACCCTCGTGGAATGAGAATTACCGGGTTGCTGAAATAGCGTGCCTGTTACTTTGAAAATATTTCAAAATAACAGGCGGCTTGTGTAGACACAGGGTAGCTATTTTGGGATACCTCTGGTGTCCCGAAATAGCCGTGCAATGTAAATGTACCCATAGCGTCTTTCCCTCTGCAACGTGTATGTGTGTGGAGAGAGCAAGAGGTATGGCAGCTTACACAAGGGAATGGACTATATAGCTGGTCCTAACTTTCTCTCAACAACTTTTCCATCCAATCTTCTGCTGATGGCCAGCAGCATATTGAGGCTGCCATAGGAATAGCCAATTTATAAATGATCACTATTCTGCAGGGTTTACAGGGCTTGGCATCAGCCCATCTCCAGTCCTCTCTGCAGGGAAGCTGCCCCATTCAGTCCTAGTGATTTGCATTGTCTATGGCAACATGAGTGGGGCTGTGGTAGGGTGCAGTGCCTGGTCCAGTTTCCAAAAATTCACATCTCGCTTTCCTGGGAGCCAGGCTTTAACAGGAGCTCACCAGATAAAACCAGAGTGTGGACCAGTCTTTGGGGTCCAGGGGTGAGGGTTCTGGCTAGGGTTTGGGCTCTGGCATGGGGCTGGGATAAGGGATTTGGGATGCAGGCTGCCATGGGGTTGTGGTGGGGATAGGGGACTGTCCCACATATCTCTCTCTGCAGCAGTTCGGTGCCAGGTGAGAGGTGTCACACCATGGCTGCAGCAGCATCAGTGGGGCTGAATTGGGGGAGGAGCACCTGGCCATGGCAGGTCCCAGCTGGGGCTTGGTTGGGGCTGGGTGAATGGCACCGCAACAGTTATGGGGCTTGGAGGTGGCATCTCTCCCCACCACAGCACTTAGCACTTGTGTGGCATTTAATAGGCAGCTGAGTAGCCCTCAGCTTAGATGGATTTTAGCTAAGTACCTTGCTGAATCATGGCCTATTTAACTCAAAGTGATGCTTTCTAATTGCAACTCCTCTAGGAGCTATTCTCTTGTCTCAATTAAAATTTACTTTCTGCATACTTAATATTTTTCCCCTTCAGATTTTGTGCACAAAAACAATCCTTTATTCTTCAACTTTATCATGTAAATTTGTGAAATTGTATATGACACAGTGAGTGCCTGATGATGAAAATAAATCTCTGCTACAGGAAAAAGAAAATCCGCCTATATATACTAGATCACTCCTCAGTGGCATGCTATTGTTCTGGCATTCATTTTTACTATTGCCATTCAAATGGCTGAGCAGAGATAATATAACAGATTATAGGAACAGATTGTTCATGTGTATGTAGTTGGTAACACAATGATTGCTGATCTTTTCTAAAAACTCGGGTAAGATGATATTTCAATTAAAACTCTCGTTTTACTTTGTTCTTCTCCGAAGTGAAAATATAGTGAAGACACACACTTAGGTAAGCTGCTTCAGTAATGCAAAGAGGGAGGGAAATTTTCATTTTGGCTCCTTCACAGACAAAAAAATCATGAGAGAGTCAGTTCACATCTGCAATACAAATTCATTTATGATTAAAGTTTTGCTAGGCTTCACTTTCTTCCACAACTCCCAATAATTTGGGGTCACTGTTCTTCCCTGATGCTATCATTTTCTTCATCACTCTTTTAGCCCAGTGTAAGAGACTCAGGATATTCTGAATAAGTAGAGACAGGGGAAATGGTTTCCCTAGCAACATGTATCAGAACAGTTCAGCCCTGGTTGTCTTCATTCTAGTGATTTGTGCATCAGTTCTTAGCAAGAATCAAATGTGTCTGGTTTTAAAACTTCTTTGGTGAGCTGAAGTGAGAAATATTTTGTTTAATGAAATGGATAAACAACCCTTTTCCTCCATGTGTCCATGGAGTTACTTTAGATATGCCTGGTCTTTCTCTTAACTGGTGGCTACACAGGATCTATTTATGACATGACTGTACAACACTGTCTGCTTCTCCATTCTGGGAGACCTGCAGTCATCTGTCCAGCCACCCTTCCAGTGGCAGCTTCAGCCCATGGCGTGGCTACTTTCTCAGTGGTAAGGGTGAAGGCTGGCAGAGGGGATCTGTGCCAGACCCATTATTCTGGGTACTGGCTCAGGGGCCTTATAGAAGGCCTCTACTTGCTGAGTCCCCTCCAACTCCTCTCAATACCTTTCCCTGAGCTACTTCCTTGTGGCCCCAGCACTCTCTTTGCCCTTGCTTCAGGGTCCCAATGTGCAAATCCATACAGCTAGCCAGGAACTGCTGTTAGCTCCCTGGGTCTTTGCCTGCAGTAATGCTCTGTTCAGGATGTTTGCTGCTCTCTTGACTGCAAGGCAGCAAGTCTTCCTTCCTCAAGTTCCAGGGAATGACTGAATATGCTCTGCTCTGCAGCCTTTCTTGTATGGGCCAGCCCAGCCCTGATTGGCTGCTCCTTGCAGCTGCTCTCTGAACAGCTGCCTCTTGTGCAGCCTCCCAAGGGTTCTATTAACCCGTTATGAGAAAAAATGGCACAGTTTGTATTTTATGATTAAAGCATGAAAACCTCCAAAACTGAGTTGGGCCAAACAGTGTAAGTTGTAGTATATCCAGACTCCGTTGTATCAATACAGCTGATAAGTATTTCTGTGTTCCTGGTTCACATTGAGTGGGTGGGTTTCCTGTGAAATCTGGAATCATTAGCGAGTGATTAATGCAAATTCCACAACAATGCTTATGTAAAAACCCAGCCTTTTGAATCTTCACCCTGAGGAGAGGGCCATTGACTGATGGCAGGGAAAACTGTAATAAGAGGCCAAATATCATAGACCTAAATTATATAAAGAAATGGTCAGACTGTCCCAACATGGTTCTTGTACTTGATCTATAACCTAAAATGATCAGATAACCAAGAAATCAAACCCAGTTTAGGGGTTTGTAAGACCGACACCTACCAATACCAAATGTTGGTGTTAGGGGTGATTGCTGTTAAACTTTTAGCATGCATGTCGGACCCTTTATTGTGCAATGTTTTCTCTGTAATGCTTTTGCTTTAAGAATAAAAGCTGTGTGAAAGCTGACTGATAACCAGTGTATGCTGTTGTAGTGTCTGGAGAAAAGTTAACCACAAGTGTTGGACCGCAGTCAAACCTGCTGGTGAAAATACTGAGGTGCAGAGGGACTGAGGACCTAAACACTTGGTCAGGGAGAGAGACATGGGCTTCTGCCTGAGAAAAGCGATGGCTAGAAACCTGAAATCTCAAAAGGTGCTCTCCAGAGGGACTAGAAAGGTAGTGTAAAAGATATAGTTACCTGAAACTGTGATGGATGGATTTTTAAAAATACAAAATGAGAATAAAAGACATACTAAGAATGATATAGACCTGTAATTAGATAGTGATGGTAACATTTTCCGTGAGGCAGAAGTGTTCATCAAACACATCTGTGTTGAGAGAGGCTGGATGACATATATAGTTTACAGTGATAATGAAATATTCTCTATTCTGATAGCAACTAGGGAGGATGGTAAACAATTAATAAAGTTAAACATTTTAGAATCTGCTAGTTTGGGTTTAAAAAGCATTGACTGAGGAACTTTCTGTGACATTGATGTTGGTATTTAATGAATCTTGGAATACTGGAGAATTTCCTGAGGACTGTAACAAATCTAGTGTGCTAATATTTAAAAAGAATGCCAATATTTTTAGAGGGTAAACAGAATGATCTAGTTAGCTTAACATCACTTATAGGCAAAATCAGTTAAAGGCTATTACAGGATGAAATCAGCAAAGAATTAAAGAATGGAAAAATACTTAATGTCAATACGGTTTTATAAAAAATAGGTCTTTTCAAACAAATTCTATCCTATTATTAACTTACAAATTCAGTTGACAAAGGTAATTGTGTTGACATTATAAATGGAGGACGCTGTAAGATTAGTATGACCTTTTGGCAAATAAATTAACTCTATATAAAATCAATGCAGCACATAAAATCTGGTTAACTGATCTTCAAATAATTGTCAAAGAGGAATGATCATCCAATGGGGTACTTAGAAAGGAGCCACACAGGGAACTCTTCTTGGTCCATTGCTATTCAACATATTGATCTATTATTTGGAGGAAAATATAAAATCACTACTGATGAAATTTACAGACAACAAAGAAAGTGGTGAATTGGCAAATAAGGCTGGAGACAGGCCTTTTATACAGACACATGTAGATCACTTAGTAAGATGGGTTTATTTGAACATGTTTGTAACATATCCAAATGAGATTATGCACTGTTCCTTCATCACAATACGAAGAATGTAGGTCATCTCAAGATGGGGGACTGTGTCCTGGTGTTCAGTGAACTGAAAAGGATGTAAAGTTCATGGTGGGAATTCAACTGAGCATGTGCTTGCAAGAGAGCAAACTTGATTCTTGGATGTAAAAGCAGTGACTATTGAATACTGTTGTTAGTGCTTTGAATTCATGTTAGCTTGCTAAGTTAGCTTGTGAAGTTAGGTATTTACTTTTTATTTTCTTATAACCTATTTGGACTTTTATGTTTCATTACTTGTAATCACTTAAAATCTATCTTTCTGCAGCTAATCAACTTACTTTATTATTTTATTTGGTCCAGTGGATTTGGACTGAAGTGTTTTGGATGCTCCATTTGGAATAACAGGATTTGTGTATATAATTTTCTATTAAAAATGACAGAGTTCATATGAGCTTATATTGCCCAGGAGAGAGCTGGGCAGTACAATATGCACATTTCTGGGGGAAAGTCTGGGACTGGAATTGGCTGGTGTTGCTCTGCACTGTAATTCAAGGGTGGCTATCTGTAGCACTCTTGCAGTATAACAGGGAGTAATTTACTTGCTGCAGGCTGGGTGTGAGCAGATATCCTCAGGTTGGAGAATTGAGGGACATAGCTATTCATCAGTTCAGACTGTACCCTGAGTAATGTCACAGATACTTCAACTGAAGTCATCATCCTGAGTTTTAACAGGTGAAACAGACATTCACTGTAAAAGGCACATGTTTCCAATGCGCTTTGATACTTGGCACCTTCACTGTTCTTTTCTAGTGATGACTGGGAAGTGGGACAATGGAAAAATGTTATCTAAAGTGACAATGTTGATTTGAAATGTCAGGAGTTCATTGTCCTCATTCGAGGGCACCACATATACTGCAGAATTAACCATTAGTGTTCTCTGTGTAGTTGATACACTTGACTTCTGGATGGAAATTTGTGGCACAGAATGTACAGCTGGCCCAAGGTCCTACAAGAAGGCCTTGGTGGTTCTGAGAATTGAACCCTGATTTGTCAAGTTATAATGTGGGACTTGAGAAGATCATCCTTTCCCTTTTATTTAGGAGGTACGTATGACTGTGAGGGAGCTGCAGAGTGCATAGAAAGCAGTTTCACTGAAACATTTAATGTCTAATATTTAATAAAGTTTTGTCTCTGTGTGTTAAATCATTATAAGAGTGGGAGCAAAACTGCTACATTGTGCTAAAGAATGTGTTCAGAAGTCAACTGGACTACTTGCTTGAGCGAGAATTTATCTTGCATGAGCACAGGTTTACAGGATTATGTTTGAAAGCTGTAAATATGCATAGGCTGAGAGGAAAACTAATCAAATTCTGAAGGCCTTTGCCTTAATGATGGTTTTAAGTGAGTGAATTGATGCATAGGACCACTGTGTGTCCTCTGCACTCATATGAATTTCACCCTGCATTTGTACTGAAGATATGAATGCCTTTTTAATTACACTGTGAATGTCCAGAATATATTTCACAGTTGGAAAGATCAATAAGGTTTGACAGTGAAAGGAAGTGAGAGATTATTCTACCAGTTTCTTGAGCAATATAATCACTAGAAATGGAAATGTTCTTATTGTTGAGGGGAACTTCTTAAAAAATGACCCCAAAGTATGTGCATGTTATTTTTCTATCCAAATGTATCATCTATCTGTTCATTGCTATACAAGATTGTCATGTAAGTGTGCATTGGCTGAATTTTTAAAACCTCATGTCTATCAATTTAATTGTTGTTCTGCTTATGTCTTAAGTTGTGGTGGGAGAGGTGGTCTTAAGTTGTGGTGGGAGAGGTCCAGGTTGGATATAAGGAAAAACTATTTCACTAGGAGAGTGGTGAAACACTGGAATGGGTTACCTAGGGAAGTAGTGGAGTCTCCATCCCTAGAGGTATTTAAGTCTCGGCTTGACAAAGCCCTGATTGGGTTGATCTAGCTGGAATTGGTCCTGGTTGTCTAGCTGGTGAGTCTTGCCCACATGCTCAGGGTTCAGCTGATCACCATATTTGGGGTCGGGAAGGAATTTTCCTCCAGGGTAGATTAGCAGAGGCCTTGGAGGTTTTTCGCCTTCCTCTGTAGCATGGGGCACGGATCACTTGCTGGAGGATTCTCTGCATCTTGGGGTCCTTAAACCATTTGAGGACTTCAATATCTGAGATATAGGTGAGAAGATTATTCTAGGAGAGGGTGGGTGAGATTCTATGGCCTGCATTGTGAAGGGGGTCAGACTAGTTGATCATAATGGTCCCTTCTGACCTTAAAGTCTAAGTCTATGTCATAAATCTGTAGTTGCTCACCATTTTCTTGTATTTTTGCTCTCATTAAATCTTTGCTTTGTACCTCACCATTGAAACTGTCCCACATTCCAAGTCAATCAGTAAGACCTTTCTGACTTTTATTCCTTACAGTTCAATATGATCTAAAATGCAGACAAGGTGCTTTTAAAATTATAACTTGATTTAAAGAGATGGAATTTTATTCCTGCAAAGACCAGATGATAAAAAATATCAGTAGTGGATTCCTGGATTTTGGGAACAAACAAGATGGACAGTTGAAAGGGTTACATGGGTGAGAGAGACTCAGAAAAATCATTGTTTTGCTTCACCATGAAATGATTTTCATCTGTTTCTTATAGAATACAATAAAATATTTTTTACTATGAGGAATTTCACTCATCCACATATGCAAGTCAAATTCCATATTTAAACCTGTCGAACTAGAAATAAATAATCTTATAGATATTTTCAAAAGTTTGTTTGTTTGTTTGTCCCAAAAGATCTCCAAAACGGTAAGAGCTAGAAACACAAAATTTTGAACGGATACTACTTATTTCCTAACTTAAATAACTGGATTGGTTATATCTCAAAATCGGTTACCCCAGAGTCCCAATTGGGCCCACTGGTAATTAGCTTTTAGTAGTGCCTGATCATAGGCATTTGCTGGACTCTTCTGTTAAGCGTGTCACATAAACTGCAACTACGAGATCCTTTCCCTATAAAAGAAAAAGTATTTCCAATAAAATATGTTTTGTTAAAACAATTTATGTAGTTCATTCACCACACCTTTTGTTATCCAGAAATGAGTTAAATGCATTTTGTAAGCACATCACTAGCTATGTTAATTTCTTAAAGTAATATATAAGAGAAAAGTATTTTCAATAAAATATGCTATGTTAATGTAATTGATGTAGTTCATTCATCACACCTTTTACTATATTTTCCCCGGGTGACACCGGGTATTTCTGCTAGTTTATAATAAGAACCAAACTGGAGACTTCATCTAAAACTCAAATCTAGCCCAACTGGGACAAATTTTTGCAAAACAACATTGAACTTCTGCATACCTTTGCACTTCCTGGTTCTGGCTGAAAGTAGATATGCCAAAATAAGAGATGGTGTTTTTGCAACGTTTGTAGCCAAGTGACAAGCAGTAAGCCATAGAAATCTCAAGACAGAACCTACTCTTTCAGCCCAAGAATTTACCCATTTCTCATTGAAATGCTTGGCAAAGTTTCAAGGACTATAATAAGCATAGAAATGAATCCCATTTTGCATAATCAAGAGGATCAAATAGTTTTGATGAATATTTAAACAGATGGGTGTTTATCCAAACCAAAATGTTGTAGTAGTGTTGGTTTCAGGATATTAAAGAGACAAGATGGGTGAGGAGGTATCTTTTTATTGGACAAGCTTTTACTGATGAGAGAGACAAATTTTTGGGCTTACAGAGAGCTTGCTGTTGATCCAATAAAATATATTACCTCACCTACCTTGTCTTATGAATCATCTAAATGTCATCTATAATTAATAATGCTAAAAAATAGCATAGAGAGAGCATAATGCTTTTTTGAACTTAATGCTTTGCAGACATTTACTAATATTGTGCTGTAGATAAGGCTGTTCTATTCTCTGCGCATTATTGAAGTAATGGTGAAGTAACTGTCCAGTTCCACAGAAGTAAGCAGAGTGTGATTAGAAATGAAGAGTTCCCAGCTTCCAAGCCTGTGCCCTAGATGCTAGATCACATTCCTTAAAATATTAGATTTGTTTAATTCACATGAAATTCTTTACTTAAATGTAGTTCTTCCAGTTATGAAAGTCAGGCTTGATTTTGATCACACATCATAAATGAGATAGTTTCATGCTCTATCAGTTCTCTCCATCCTCAGCCCACAACTTTCCAGGATCCAACTCCTTAATTTTTTCATTTGAAATTCTGACAATTGGCTGTCAGCACAATATCACTAAGGCTATGTCTAGAGTACAAAGATCAACTGGAAAAAGAAACACAATTTGCAGTATGCAAATTGCATATCTTTTTTCTATTTACTTCCGAAAGAGGCTTTTCCAATATTTGGCCCGTCTACACGGGGACAAATTTCAGAAAAAAATCCCTCTTTCGGAACATCCCTTTTTCCTCATAAAACAAGGTTTACAGGGATGTTGACAAAACGTGTCTGCTTTTCCAACTTTTTTTTTCAGAAAAGCGGACGTGTTCCTTGGACGTGGTAAAGCTTTTCTGGGATACCTCTGTGGCGGCGCGTCGGGGTCCCCTGACTCCTGCACCCCCGTAATGGCATGGACAGACTCCACCAGCCAGTAGAATAGAGGGAGTTTATTGCTTCTCCAGGA
The DNA here is from genome assembly GCA_032595735.1 of Pelochelys cantorii. Classification (NCBI taxonomy): domain Eukaryota; kingdom Metazoa; phylum Chordata; order Testudines; family Trionychidae; genus Pelochelys; species Pelochelys cantorii. The sequence continues at coordinate 63,023,269 of CM064330.1, forward strand.
TACAGCACAGCACAGATGTCATCTGGTTACAGGAACCGGGACTAGGATGCCTCAGCCCTCCTTGAGATGGGGGATGCTGGGCCCCTAAATTCCAGCCCCTCTGGGCCCTAGGCTGTCTCCTCCATGATCCCAGACAGCCAGCTAACTCACTCACTTCCAGCCCTGCCCCCAGCCAGGTCTGGCCTCGCCCCCTTCCTTTCCATTGTTCCGCTCCATGGGAGATACCTGTCTGACGAGTTTCGAGTTTCGAAGCCCCCTTGCATAATGACTCATCCCCTGCCCTGCTGGGTCGTGCTGCAGACAGCACCCAGTGGAGGTCACTGACAACCCACTGCCCAGCATAGCAACCAGCAAGGTACCCCCACTACGTCACAACCTCCGATATCCCGGTAAAGCTCTGCAGTCTAGATGTACCCTAATAGTGGCTTCATTTCTCCTCTCCTAGAAGATAAAGATAAAAAACTTTGCTCTTGTCACTTTGGAGGGCTGGCAAAATCTAATTCAGTAAGTAGGGATCTGAAAGGTCTGTGAACTTTTGATGAAGGAAATGGATGCATCAGTTGTGAAGGAGTTTGCCAGTAGGACATAAACAAAAATGATAACTTGTTTGGTACTGTACATCTCTGCTACACATATAATATAAACATAAAGGACTAAATTCAGCCCTTAGTGGTTCCAAAGTAAATTTAGAATAACTTAATTAAATTCACTGGAGTTACTCTGGATTTACACAGGAATCACTAAAAATAGAGTTTTGTCCTACAAGTTTCCTTGAGTAGTGTTACTTGCTTGGTAGTATCTGAATGTAGAGAATATAAATCTAGAGCTTTCTATTGCATTAACATACAGAAGGCAAAATGGATGAAATATTCCTCAGGGCTGAGTCATGCTGACAGTTACTAGTATTCAATTATTTAATTAGATAAGTCTTAGCTACTGCCTGGCCTAACTAGTTTCAGATATATAGAGCATTCAGCTATTTAAGCCTCAGCTGAGAGCTCATGAAATGGATTTACAAAGGGTTGACAGTCACCTTTGACAGGATTACAGTGCAGGAGTTATTTGTGCTGTTTATAATTTAAAAGATCAAACTCTATGGAAGGCATACAATAGAAGGATAAATGCACTTTGCACAGACCTTGCTGGAAAGAAGAAGCCAGAGCTGTCAAAGCAAAGCTGTCATGCACATCCCTGTTCATTTTTTTTGCTACAGACTGACAATTTGTGAAAATGCACAGTGGCATATAGAGTAGTACATGTGGGGGTACCTTGGACTGAATCTATGTACCAGTTCCTTGGGTTTTTTGCTGTTGTAAATTATGGCTTACCTAGCAGCTTTAGCAGTGACTTACAATTGACTGTGAGACAGGATCCCTATAGGCTCCTATCTTAACTTGTTAGAAAGCCATAATAAAAGATTTCTCTTGGATGGAGAAGAAGAAAATCAAGTACTCGTGGACTTTATTTAAGAAACATGGAATATGCTGCCTAGTGTGAACCTTCCAACAATAAATAATTGCATTGAAATGAAATAGCCAGAAAGCAAAGCACATTCTCTGTCCCACAGACTTAAATTGAGACCTAACACTGTAGCTGTAACCTTAGCTTTCCTGACAGTCATGCAGATGGATTCTCAGATTACTGCCAGCTGAAGTACACAGTTATTTTGAGGGAAATCCCAGTGTTTGAATGTAGCTAAACCCTAGTAAAAAATGGTCTTGCACAAAGGCTTTACAAACACAAGACTAGATGTGTAATACTGCTATGCTGAGGGTTGGGTAAGACCTCATTGAAGCTAATAGGAATAAAAATCAACTGCCCTTTATTCAGGTTAAGTGTAAAAAGCAGCTACACTCTTTATGGATATAGATAGTTGAACCACTAGTAGTGACTCTTTGTAGTCTGAGGGATCTTCCCTTGGGGTCTGAATGCAAATGCTGGGGGCTGAGTATTGTTTGATGGAGCTCTGTATGTCTGGGAGACAAGCAGCAGAAAACAGACAGCAGCACATACAGCAAGGAAGCTCCATATACATTCAGAAAAGCAATTGTAGCATGGCCTTGAGGAACAAACTAAGGCCTTGTTGACTGAACTCTATAGTGTAGCCAAAACCAGTTTTCATCAGCAAAAGTGTATATGCTACAATGCTCCTTCTGCTGACAAAACTTCCGTGCTTTGCTGACAAAACTAAACCACCTTGACAGGAGGCATAGATCATTTTGTGTCAAAACTGCATTGACAACATATCAGTGTAGATATGGTATGTCACTGTAAATTGCCTCTAGGAGGTATCCCAAACTATCCATCCTGACTTCTCTGGTCAGCATTCTCTGCTGCCCTACATTCAGATACTCAGGCTTTTTGTCCCCCTTTCAAAGACCAGGACATTTTAAAATTCCACTTCTTGTCTGTTTGGCATGGAAAGCTCACATCACATATTCCCAGCTAACTGCAAATTCTTCCCCACTTGGAGCACGCACAACTCCTTGGATCTGTTGGCACAGTGGAAGGAGAGCTGGACAGTTCCATCTCTGTTCTAGTTTTCAGAACTTTAATACCTAAGGTAAGATTTTTTGTGGCGTATTAGATAAGTCTGGGATATACGTCGGTGCTGGGCAAAGATACAGGAGCTGAAGCATGCATACCAGAAGGCAAGGGAATCAAACTGTCAATCTAATGCAGGGCAAAAGCCCTGCAGCTTCTAAAAGGAGCTGGACACCATCCTTGACAGTGACACCACCTCCTTTGCCAAGAGCCCCATGGATACTTTGGGGAAGGACCAGTCATAGATGATTAGGTCAAGTTGGAGGATGATGTGGAGCTCACAGCAGGGCCATCTGGGGTGCAGAAGGTAGGGCCTCTCTTCCCCACTGGAGGGGTTTAGCCAATTCCAGCAATCCATCTCTGGCACACATAATGCAGGGGAAGGGGGCTCTGGCCTCTGGTAAGTGATCTTTTTAGTTTTTGCTGCTTGGTTATGAGGCATAACTGTCTGTAGGTGGCTGAAGAGCTCGAAATGTACAAGGCTATGCTTCACATTCCCCTGTGCAGCTACCCAATGCAGTAGGCCTCTTCCATATAAACTTAAAGGTAAAGTTAATTAAGAAAGTAACCAGGGTGACTGTCCTCTGATTATGATTAGTTTATAGCAGCGTTTCTTCAAGTGTGTTCCATGGTACACCGATGTGCCGCGAGGCAGTCAGAGGTGTGCCGCAGAGAGAACAGAAAAATTCTGCTCCTCCCACCCCCACAGATACCGTAGACAGGTCCTGCTGCAGCTGCCTCCCTCCCCGCCTAGCCCACAGGATGGCCCCTGTCCCACGGGGCCTCCGGTGCTGCGCAGCTTCCTCCTCCTCCTCCTCCACGTGTGCAGGTGGCTGCTTTTACAGTGGCCGCTGCTGCTGGGAGGGGGAGGGGTGTCTGGAGCTGAGGCGCTGCTCCTGGACTGCAGCATTTTAAAACTGCTGTCTGCGGGGAACCCTGCTCAGACTCTGCCACACCTCCCCGGGGCGTGCTTGGGCTCTGCTGTCCCCCATGTGCTGCTGCTCTCTCTCCCTTGTGCCCCTCCCCAGCCTGCTGGGGAAACAGCAGAGTTTAATCTGCCAGGGACGGTCAGGGTTTCTACTCTTTCCCCCCCCCCCCCCGCCCTACCAGTGGGAAACCTGGCCTGGTGCTGCAGCTGTGCTGGGTTCCCTGCTGCATGGGGGGGGGAGGGGCGGGGACTGAGCTCTCCACCCCCCACTCCTCTCGAGGAACAAGAGCATGCTCCCTGGAGGCTTTCCCTGCTGCAGCAGGGTGCCAAGCCAGGTAAGCGTCCCTCCTCATGCCCAGACCCCGCACCCAAACCCCCCTCACTATCCTCCCCCTGCCAAGACCCCACATTCCCAGCTTCCTCTGACACCCTGCCCCAAGTCCCCTCCTGCACCCTCCCTCCTGGCCAGACACCCTGCCCCGAGACCTGCTCCTGGCCAGACATTCTGCCCCAAGACCCCTCTTCTACCCTTTCTCCTGGCCAGACACTCTGCCCCAAGTCCCCTCCTGCACCCTCCCTCCTGGCCAGACACCCTGCCACAAGACCTCTCCTCTACCCTCCCTCCTGGCCAGACACGTGACCTTATTTAGCATTTGTTTATTATTATCCTTACTTTTTTGTGGTCTACATTTTCAGCTCCATGTACCAGACTGTTATTAGGGCAGTCTTCCTGGGGGGGGTTTGTGGCGCATTTCGATCCCCAGGTCTTCCTTGACAAAAAAATCCTTGGTGTTTCCCATAAAAAAAATATTGTTTGGTGTACTTCAGTCTTAAAAAGTTTAAGAAATACTGGTCTACAGCTATTCTTCTGGAGGCCATGAGCACCAAGGACCGGATTTTGCAGTCCTCACTCATGTGAGCACAGGGTACAGGACTAAGGTCTAATTGAGGCTCACTTCTGCTTTTTTCTGATTGTGGCCTAGTTTTCAGTTGATCGGCATTAAAACTGTTGTAATAAACCAATTCGGATAAAAAAAAGACCCTGTTCTGAAGCTTCCAAAACTGAATAAAATCAAACTTTTTACTTTAATTCAAGGAAACACAGGGCTTTCTGTTTGTTTTAATTTCCTCTGTCTACTTTTCTGAGTTTGACCATCACCGGTAAAAACATTACCAAAATACTACATTGAGATTATATTCCCATATTTTTGACCTGGCATGTACCAGGGAACAGAAAAAATCTTACAAAAATGAGGCATCAGCTCAGTTTCTAAACCAAAATGTTTCAGAAATACTACAGATGAGCTTATCTGATTAGATCTCGTGAATGTTTTGACATTCACTTAATATAACATTCTACAATAAAATGAGGAATGGCAAATTCTAAGCTCTGAATGAAGCCTCCTCTTCTCATCAATGTCTTTCCTTTTCGTGTAAATCTGATTGCTCAGCTTATGCAAATCAAAATGGATTTTTAAGACTGTAATCATACTTTGGAAAAATACCACATTGCCATTCAAAAGACATTTTTAATTATTCTTTACAATCCACTGCCCAGCCACATAAAAATATTAACCTGTCCAAATATATAAGTATAAAAGGAGGCATATTTTCATCTTAAAAATAGAATGTATGACAATTTAATCCCTATGTTAGCCACATGGGAGAAGCATTTAACTCCAGGCTCATTTTCAAAATATATATGTAAGTAATTTATAAATACCCACATTACACATTGTATAATAATGCTCTTTAAATTATAATGACCAGATCCTAGGGTGATAACAGAAATAAGACCATTAGTAACAAACTCATCAACCAATATTCCATTCTGAAATCAACTAGAACTAGACTCTATTTCATTGAACTGTCTGAACTAAGACAAGAGACAGAGTTTAAGATATTTTGATATATTACATTTCTTAACAGGACTCCAGACAATAGAGAGGAAAGTACCTTAGTCAGCCTTTTACTGTAGTTGGAAGTTGTTTGTTATGTCTACAGCACAGACTTAATTACTGTGGTGGCTGATGTCCACTCTGCCCTCCTTCTGTTGGTGGACGTGCTCCTGGTGAGGATGCACTCCATCAAGTGAAGAGGGGCAGTGTAGGGGTCTGAGAGCCAGTGTGGGGGGCCTGATATATCAAGTTGAAGTTGGGCCTTCTGATTTGTTGTTGCTGTTCCTACTATTCCATCAGTTCTAGTCACAGAGGTAAATATCTTCTAAGGAAACTTGCTTATTGTGACCATTTAGGACAGATCAAACAATTGAGGAGAAAGTCATTATAATACTACTTCCAAAACACATGTTGCTTTCTTAAAGAATCACAGTATAAATCAATAGATCCTTGCAGCATTTTACAGGAGAGTCTGTATTACAAGAGTTATTGTTTCCCTTCAGAGCTTAACAGTTTATGTTGAAGAGGCCAGAAAGAGGTTACACAAACATTTTTTCCTTTCCCATTTATTCTGGTTCCTTTTAATCGTGTTCCATAAATTTTGCTGGTTTTCATTTCACAGCTCAAACAACTGAGCTTCACCTTAGGCCACGTTTACACTACAGGATCTATAACAGCATAGCTATGGCACCCATCTATACCAACATAAACCTGTAATGTAGGCAGCTTAGTGTGCCAGAAGAGGATCTTCAGTCACTGTATGAAGTCAAATTTCCTGAGCAATGACCAAAGTATTCTTTCATTGTGTCTATGTTGTTGTAGCTACTTTGCTCAGGCATTTGGATTTTTCAAACTTCTGAGCTGTCTAGCTATGTCAGCTTAAGTGTTAAGTGTAGACCAGGCCTTATTTACTGGTAGAACATCAGCCTGCAAATTTTTGCATAAGTTAATACATTCACAAATCTTCATAAATGTGTGTAAAATTGATCCACTGTTTTAAACTATGAGAATGTTGTTCCATATTAACCAAAGATGTGAATTGAAACCTATTTAGTTAAACGGATTCAGACCCCTGAGTGGACGTTTTGGTTTAAATCAGATATATTTCAGCATAGTAACAATTTAAACTAAAATGATATCAAACATTTTTGAACCAAAATACAAATGTTCACACAGGTTTTTGTGTTGATATAATTAAATAGGAATAGATGGACACCTTGGGTGAAATCAACACCAATTTTCCCTTGTAGACAAGCCTTGAATGAAAATGGCAACATTGACCCTTCTGGATAAAACCAATTTTTCCTGAGTTTGTCCTGAGTAGAAATTAATTCATGTCGAATTCATATAGTCATTTTCATATTCAAATATCTTTTATTTTTACAACAAGATGAGTTTTTTACATACACAAATTACCTTTTAGTTTTGTGAGCTACCAGACCAAAAAATGTCTTGCCTTTGTGCATTTGTCATTTTCTTGGGCACAGTGAGCATTTTTGTGCACAACTGTAATGATTACACTATTTTAAAGAGGTGAAAGGTATGAAAGACAAATACAGTTTTTAGTTTAAAGGCAAGAGCTAAATTTCATTACACCACTTTTTTCAGTTCCATTCCCTTCTGCTTCCCTTTTTGTACTTATTCTCTATGAAACAAAGCTTGCACCAACTGAGCATGCACTTTTCTAAATTAACCCAACATGCACTTTTCTAAATTGAAAGAACAAACTTTTTACTCTAAAAATATCATCTTTATGTTCCACTAATAGTAGTCTGGAAGTTGTTTGTATTGAGCTCAGTGTCAGGATTACTTTGTATCATTTTCACCAATACAAATAGCTATTTCACAATGATTTTTTTAAAATGTACAGTAATTTGATTGTCATCTTGTGAACAATGAAAAGAATGGTTGCCAAGAGACTAAAATGCTGCTTAGAGTATAGGCTGTGAAAGGGACTCACACTAACTGCAAATCAAGAACTTGCAAATGGAAAATGTTTGTAGTAGCATTCCCCAATAGGCAGAGTTTTCACTTGGTTAGCCGCACCAATAAAACTGGTGTGGGAAACGATACAGGATACCTCATGCCTGTAAATTACTTTAGAGCTAGCATGTTTTTATTCTTCTATTGCTTGATCTTATATATGACCACCACTGACTTTTAATGGCTGTTTTATAAGGCAGATTTACAATAGATCTTTCATGCAGACAGCAGCATAGAGTAAATTAAAGTCAGCCTTGGATTTTCATTAGTTTATAGATGGAAGGAGTAGTAGTTCCCCATTCATTTGACATTTTCGTCATTGTTAGACTTCTAAATAAACCTGCAGGCTTTATTTATTTACCTATTTATTACAATAAACTAATGTCATTTTCAGAAACAATTTGTACAGATATTTTGACTTGAAAAACCATATGTCACATACATGTAAGAAGTATTCTTCAGCTGAAGTAAAGGGTTAAGCTCCTATCACTTACTCCTTTTGCTCAGAATCAACTCCAATCATATGTCTGAGCATTTAACTGGGTGAAGCCAGAACTTCTGTATTTCTATCTGGAAATGTCGTTCATTATTCTTTATTTCAAATTCCTATTTACCCAAAGGAAATACTGTAAGGTAAATTTTTAGTTTTTGCTGGCATGCTGATTTCAATCTAATGTTACAACATTTTTCGGAGTCTCTTTTATTATTATTATATTAATTTAGAGTTTAGGGCCAGAAGAGACCATTAGATCATAAAGTCTAACCACCTGTGCATCATAGGCCATTGCATTTTATCACATTACTGCTGTATTAATTCCAATATTTTGTGTTTGATTACAGCCTTCCAGAAAGACGTCCAGTCTTAATGTGAAGACAAAAAGTTAGAAAATCCACCTTGGTAGTTTGTTCCAGTGATTAATCAGCCTCACTGTTTAAAAAAAAATTGGGCCCACATTCTAATTTAAATTTGTTGTTATGCCTGTCTCTGCTAGATTAAAGAGTCTTTTAGCATCCATTATTTTTTTCCCCATGAAGGTACTTATAAATTTCAATCAATTCACTTGGTTCTCAATCTTCTTGTTGATAAGCTAAAGAGACTGAGCTGCTTAATTCTCTCGTATAAGCCGTTTTTTCCAGCCAGGTAAAATCACCACACTACTCCACTGCTATATTTTATAATGCCAAAGCCCTGCAGAAATATGTTCACCTCACATATGCACTTTGTTCCTCTCTGATCTCTTTACTTGTACTTACTGTGGTTCTGTTCTTCCATCCTGTAGGACAAGGTTGAGGCCCATTCATTGTGTTTCGGTCCATTTGGAGCAAGATACATCACAAAGTTCTCTCCTTCTAATGAGAAGCAGCACTCTGGGCCAGGAGGGTGGGACGAGGCTTCCATGCTGCTGTTCCTGGAAGTGGGCATTGCAAATTCTTCATAGCCTGGCTGGTTTTACCTACTCACTGGATTGTACTCCACGGTCAGTCTAGTGCCTGAGCTGTTGCCCCCACCGGTGGCCAGAGCTGTGCTGGAGAGGTATGAGACAGAGTGTGTGTGTGTGTGTGTGTGTGTGTGTGTGTTGAGGGGAGCGGGGGCAGAGTTGGTGCGAAGACTGGGAAGGGAAGCACAGGGCAATGCACTGGGGGAACAAAGGCAGGATAATGGTATTGTGAGTGGGGATGATGTAGGAGGCTGATGGGGAAGGAAGGAGTGGAAGGGATCGTGGGCATCTAGCAAGAAAGAGTGTTTATTATTATCCTGTTTCTTATGAAAGGGAACCCACATGCCTCATGGAGCAATCAGGAAAGGGGAGACCCATGGAGCTGTCCCCCGCTCTCCATAAAGTACAGCAGCTATAAAACAAGAATCTCTTCCCCAATCCCATATAGTAATGAGGATGGACAACCTCCTCTCCACCTTATGGAATTGCCCTTCTCTCCATACCAAGATAGCCTGTTGGAGTGGGAAAAGCATGTCTGGGCTCTGCTGTCAGTGGACATGCACTGGGGGAGCATTGGAGGGAAAGAATGCTTTCTGAAGTGCCAGAACATAGCTCCGTCCTGGATTTGAGGTGCTGGAGTGACATTTCAGGCCTCTCTGGCAGCACTATATCCCATCCCTACTTGTGTTCACTGCTTCCCTGTTTATACCTCTTAGGGTGGCAGTCGTTCTTTTTGGCATACTACTGCACTGGAAGTGCGTGCTGCATTGCTTCTTCACTACACAAACCTTTTCATTTTCCAGGGTATAGCACCCCATTCTGTAAATATGGACTGCATTCCTCCTTTTCAAATCTCTAACTTTGCATTTGGCTGTATTCAAATGGATAGTGTTTGAATGACTGCCCTGTCCTCCTCATTGCATCTGCCAATCTCTGTGTTGTCTCCGAATTTTATCAACAGTAATTTCTATATTTTCTTCTGGATAACTTCTTGTATAGTATTGGGCCTGTTATTAATCCCCACAGAACCCCACAGGAAAGACTCTATTCAATGATGGTTCCCCATTGACAATTACTTTTTGAGATCTGTCAGCTCTGCATTATTATTTTGTTATTTAATTGTGTTATAGGGGTGATATTGGGGTGATGGGTGGGGTCACAGACAAAGATCTGCTCCCTAGAAAAATGGAGCTCTGATTTCTGGACTCTGAGTTATTGGAATAATCTACTATGTGATTAGGGGGGTTCCGGTGTATGATGGGCTCAAGGTTGATGTAGGGGATGGGCAGGTGCATTATGATGCTGCAGCCACAAAGGGACTGGTTCCCAGTTGGGGGCTAGTTGACCAGGCTTCAGTTTAAAATAAAGTAAAATATTATGTCCAACACGAAAGGTTTCAACATTGTCTTTATTTATGCTAATGGAGGGGAAACCTTTTTTGGGTTGGGGGCCACTGACCCACTGAAAAATCAGTCAGGGACCACACAAGTGAGAAGCAAAAAAAACCCAACCAACCAACCCCCTTAGCCCCCCCCTCGCAACCCTCACTGATATGGCCCCCAACTGAAACCCCTCACGCCCCTTGTGCTCCAGCCCCACAGTGGGGGGAGGGGTAGGGCGGACTGAGGTTCAAAGCCTCAGGCCAGATTTACTCTTCTGGGGTTCCAGGGTTAGTGGAGTTTGTGGGACCCCCTAGGCTCTGGGGTGGGGCCAAAATGAGGGATTAAGTGTTCAGGAAAGGGCTGCCAGTGAATGAGATAAGGATGGGAGTGCAGGATCTGGGTGGGAGGTTTGTGAGGGTGCAAGGTCTGAGTGGGAGGTAGGGTGTAGGAGCAGGCTGGAGGTAGGGTGTCTGGCCAGGGCGAGTGGGGGCAGGAACAGACTGAGGGCTGGGTATCTGGCTGGGGGGAGAGGGCAAGGGTAAGGAGTCAGGAGTGGGCTGGGGGCAGAGTGTTTTTCCCAGCCTAGGGAAGGAAAATGGCAGCCTGTGGAGCCATTTTTGTCTCCGCTTGTTCCCCTCACACTGGATCCAGTGGGGATTATTGGGGCTTTTTCTCCCTCCTCTCCCCTCCCCCCTGCCTCCTGTAGAAAGCTGGCACTGGTGTTCCAATTTTGCAGGGAGCCATAAAACTATAGCACCAATGTAGGCTCCCTGTTGTCAGCAGAGCAAGGGGGAGCTGAGCTGGAGCTCCAAAAGAGACATATCTGGCTCCCTAGTGAGCCATAGGTTGACAACCCCTGGGCTAGACAAAGCAGAGAGTTGCAGGCTGTTATAAAAGGAGCTGCAATGCAGTTTGCAGTCACTTGTTGCTTGAAGCCTGAGGAATGTAGTTGATGCTCTTGGCTAGTCAATGGGAACTGTAGCACCATGGACAGATCAGTGGTGGAAGGAACCAGGAGAGTGAGAGAGCATTCTGGGCTGGCTGCTGGACTTGAACATAGAAGAGCCCTGTGGTATGGGTGAAGAGAACTGGCTCAGAGAACTGAAAACTGTTTTGTTAAAGCGACATGGTGTGTGTGACTGCTGTTCTTAGGATCCATGGCTGGGACATGGAGTATTGGGTGTGGCTAGGTTCTGTGTCCCTGCCACAGGTTACCTGAAAAATGAGCTGCAATTGGATGGTGATTTAACCCCCAAAAGAGGATCTGAGCTACTTAGTGGTCTAGCTGAAGAGCCTGGTTCAGAAGGAATCATAGATAGTAAAACCATTACCTTTAGGGAGGAAGTTACAGGGTTGTTTCATACCAGGGCCAGGACTATTAAAGATTGCAGACCCATCTGATCAGAAGGGGGAATCTGTGCGAGGTGGATGCCACACCATTACAGCCCTATTGTGGGTAGCTTGTAGTTTACATGATAAATTATTAATTTAATTATTATAATGCCATGGCAATCAGGATTTTAAATCACTAAATAATAAACATACTTCAAATGAGAACTTCAATGTATAAAAGATGGTGGCCATGAGTGAGCCCAGTGCCACTTTTAAAACATTCAGTAAGTTCTTTTAAAAGTCTCTTGAAGTGACATATCAGCTTCAATAGAAACATGGGTGCAGTCTAGCAGTCCATTTGTTTTTCATTTGACTATCCTGTAGAGCTGCAGTAGCAGGGTGTGGATGATGGCTCTGAAGCACAGCCAACTTTCTATAACTGAGTCTTCTTCAATTTTACCAGCATAAATATCCTCCCCTGGGAGCTACCACATACATTAATAGGGCTATGGCAGTGCTTTGTGGCAGCCAGAATCCCTAGGAGACTCAGCCACAGTCCTCCTGGAGACTGCACATAGTAAACCTGCAGTACCACCCTTGCAGAGAATGGAGTTCAATGTTGATAAATGAAAAGTAATGCATATAATCCTAATCCCAACTATACATACAAAATGATGTGGTCTAAATTAGCTGTTACCAGTCAAGAGAGATCTTGGAGTCATTGTGGTTAGTTCTCTGAAAAGATCCACTCGATGTGCGGTGGTGGTCAAAAAAAGCTGACAATGTTAGGAACCATTAGGAAATGCATAGATAAGATGGAAAAATTCCATAATGCCACTATGTAAATCATGATATGCCCATGCCTTGAATACTGCATGAAGTTCTGGACATGCAGTCTAAAAAAATAAATGGTCAAGAGTGACACATGGGGGGCATCTATGGTCATGTGCCCCCAAATGCTGTGGAGGGAGGGGCAAAAAGCCAGCAGCCAACAGAGCTGTCCCATCTAGGGGCAACTGCCTGGGCCCCATGTTTGGAGGGGGCTCCTCGGGGCCCAGAGCAGCCAGAGGGACTAGTGGGAGTCCTGGCTTCAGAAGTTGGGATTGGGCCTACCCCTGCACTCCCTGGCAACCTGGTCCCAGCTCACTCTGCTCCCTTGGCTCCCAGCCATGTTACTTGTGGAAGGGAGATTGGGGGCAGGAATTGAACTGCCTCCCCGCATTCACCAGCTTTGGGAAGTGGAGTGATGCCACTGACAGTGGGGGTGGAGGGAGCAAATCAGGCTGTAGCTGGCTGTCCCCTGGGCTAGGGCTGGGATGGGGGGAGTCACATGGCCAGTGTTCCATGTGTCTCCCCATCATAGTTATCTATAAAAACCTGAGTGGTGTGGAGAAAGTTGAACAAGGAATCATCCAATGGAATTAATAAGCAGCAGGTTTTGAACAAACAAAAGGAATTCATTCTTCTAACAATATGCAGCCAAGTTGTAGAATGCATTGCCAGAGACTGTTGTGAAGGCCAAAACTATAATTGGGTTAAAAAAAAATTGATACATCCATCAATAGCTATTAGTGAAGATGGTCAGGGATGCAATCTCTATGCCTCTGACTGCAGAGGGTAGACCTGGACAACAATGAATAGAATAATTAATGATTGCCCTGTTAAGTTTTTTCCCTTAGAAGCATCCTGCATTAACCACTGATGTAGCATCCCAGTCTGACCCAATATGGTAATTCTTTTGTTTATTATGTAAAGTAATACCCAAAACAGAGAGAAGGAGGAAAAGGTCACTATCGTGTCAGAGGCAAAATGCTGTATGGTAAATTTTGAATCTGGGATGACACACAATACTTCTAGCTATGATATAAATGTGAATGGATTTGAAGTCATGTTTTGGAGCACAGCTTCTATGTAAGGAGAACTGCATGCTGCAAGAAACAAATTCCTGGAGGAAGTGGCATGGATATTTCCTCTTCATATCTTAATTTGTCTCTTAAATTGCCTAAGCATAGTTTTTGGTCACTTGAACATTAATATAGTACTGCAAGTATAGTCAAAATCAAATTGACTGGAGTAGCTGGGAGCAAATCTTTAGTATTTTCATTTCATAATGAGGTGACATGAACTGTCTGGAAAGCAGGAGTTACTAGAGCTTAGCACAGGTGCTACTTGTCTAAGCCTGTGATCACATTTTGTTCTCCTTACAACAGAAGTGTCTTACATTTCACTGGACTTGCTACCTTTTGGAAGTGATGGGACTTCACTGCCACTCAAGTGTTCTCTTCGAAATAAAAAAAACTAAGCTACTCCAAATTATGTAGTTCTAAAGCGACAATATGACTTTTCCATGGCTGTAGGATGACATAGATAAATGTAATATCATTTAAAGGCTGAGGACACTGTGTTTTAAAGTAGAAATCCTCCAATTTTCATCGTAGCCAAAGAGGGCAGAAGCTTGGCATATGCTCTGGTGATGGTTTCTCTTTCTATTTTTCTTCAGCACAGCTGCAATTTAAACTTTGATTTGTAAGCACAACCTTTTTTGGTAGTTAAACTTTAAAGTTCCACATGTTCTGCTGAGTATTTCATGTATAGGTGCTATTCATTTTGGGGAAAGTTTCATATTGTTTGAAGGGATTCATCCTACACAAACTACACACATCCATCTAGATTCATATATTAAAATGTTCTCCATTTGTTAGAATGAAATTACCTTTATTCAGCTTGGGATTCCCTGCCTTCTGGAAAGTTTTAACATGGCTGCTTTGACAAAAGCTCATTTCTAAAAGCAAAATAACCACAAAATTCTTCACTCTCCACTTAATGCTGGAGCAGGTTGGGAATATTTCTATGAAATGTCTTTTTTGTCAGACAAAGCCAATGTGTTGAGAGTAAAACTCTCCATGGGACTATATCAGATTCAACTAAAACTTTTGTCAGGAAAGGCTCCTCAGGCCTGGGATGGCATATCTGGTCAAAACGAGAGAAAGAAAGATGAGCGTCCTTCCACTCCCAAATGGATCTGCTGTGCTTGATTTAGAGCAGGGACTAGTACCCAGCTCTATCATCTCTAATGGTGAACATCACAACACCTGGCTATATATTATTCTAGGGTTTTGAACTGAGTCTGTATGTCTATGTCTCACTCTTGTTTGCTTTGGTTTAAAACCTTTGAAAGTCACAGTTTGTCTTGATGCGTGTGGTCGGTTGGCCCGCCCGGAGGGGTTCCTCCTCCTCCGGCTCAGTGGGCGGCCACTCCGACCCGCTGTGCTGCCCCTTTAAGACCGACCCCGTTGGTCCACAGGGGGCGGTCCAGCCTTAGCTCAGGGTATAACCGCAGCAACCCTCTCACAGTTATGAGGAGCGGCCAGGCCCTCAGTCCAGGGCGTGGCAACCAGCACACAGTTACAAAAGGTGGCCAGGCCCTCAGTCCAGGGCGTGGCAACAAACAAACACAGTTACAGAGAGTGGCCAGGCCCTCAGTCCAGGGCGTGGCAACCAGCACAGTTACAACGGGTGGCCAGGCCCTCAGTCCAGGGCGTGGCAACAAACACACAGTTACAAAGGGTGGCCAGGCCCTCAGTCCAGGGCGTGGCAACAAACAAACAGGTGAGTAGCTCCTTGGTCAGGAGGGGTGCAGGCGGATCGCCTGTACCAGTGGCAAGGAGGGAGAGACTGCCACCCAATAGGTGGGCGGCAGGGGGGGGCGCAGGCCCACCCACTCCTCTGCGCCCCGGCCCAGGGCCCTAGAGCAGCCGTGCGGGCTGCTTCGGCTCGGTGGGGGCTCCGGCCCGAAACGCACCGGCCTAGGGGCCTTTAACAGCCCCCACTATCCCTGGGCCACTTCCGTTCTCCCCCTCGGGTGGTACCTGGATGTCGGGCAGAGGAGACTGGGAGTCCAGGAGAGTCTCGTCCCACCGGGGTGGTCCGGTCCAGTCCTCGGCCGCTTGCAGGTCACTGGGGCTCAGCAGGATTCCAGGGGCCGGCAGATTCGGGCGGTTGAGCCAGGCCTCCGGGTCAGGGTCCGTGGAAGTCCCCGGCGGTGCCTCCGGTCGAGGTAGCTGGGGCCGCTCCTCCCGGTCCCGGGGCTGGCGCTGGGGCACAGGCTCCGGCTGGCCTTTCGGCTCCTCCGTCGCTTCTGGGAAGGTAGGCCGGTTACGCTGGGCCTCCCCCTCCCGGGCAGGGAGCCACTGGTCTGTGTCTGGGGCCCGGCAAGTAGGAGGTCCGGGCCAGGCCTCAGTCCCTACTTCCCAGGCTGGGAGTCCAGAGGAGGCCTCTAGCCTCCCGGCAGGCTCAGCCCTGACTGAGGCCGCTGCCTGGGCTTTTATAGTCCTGGGCCCGCCCCCGGGCTTCCGGTCAGGTGATGGGGCGGGGTTAGCCTCAGCCCAACATGGCGTCTGGAGGGGTTCCTCCTCCTCCGGCTCTGTGGGTACCCGCTCCCCTGGCTCACTCCACTCTAGAGAAGGAGGAGAGGCAGCAGGGTGCAGTGTTGCTGCTCTTCCTTCTCCCTCCCCTTGCTCCTGCTCCTGCACCAGCTGGGGCTCTCCCTGCTCCACCCAGCCACCACCTGAGGCCTCTGTGCTGCTGGACCTGCTTCTCCTGGACACCGCCGCTTCTCACCACCACCGGCTACTGCTGCTGCCGCCTGAGGGGAGAGGGGGGGCCTGCCGGCTGCCCCCCCTCTCCCCTCCTCCACTCCAGAGGAAGAGGACCCCACCAGCACCCACCACCCAGAGGCCTTCCCCCGCTGACTGCTGCCTGCCCACTGCCACTGCTGCTGCTGCTGCGCCCTGCCAAGGAGGAAAGAGGAGAACCACTATCCAGAACCGTGGAGGGGGTTTGTTCATTAGACTGAACTTTGTTTTTCCACCTGCTCCAGGGGTGGTGGTGAACTGAGCTACTAAGAAGGGGGGCAGGGGGAGGGGCCCAGAGCCCTCCCCCCAAGTCCAGCTGCCCCCCCCCCTTTTTTGCTGCCACCACCCCCAACACCCCCCTCCACCACCCCTTACCATCTGGACTGGCTCCTCTCCCCTTGGTGGGGTTTGCTGCCCCGCCCTCCATCTGGGATTTTGCTGCAGTGGTGGGCGAGGTCGAGCCCTCACAGCGCTCGTGGGTGTGCTCCCTCCCCACCCCCTTGGACTTGGCCCCCCCTCCTCAGCTACATTTGGTTGGGGGCCTTCCTCACCTCTGGTTACTCACCCTACCCCAGCAGCTTGTTCCTTTCCCCACTGTCTGCCCTCCCCTGCTAGCCTAGGTTGCTTCTCCCTCCCTCCCCAAAGCTACTCACCCGTCACATTTACTCCCAAAGTTTACCTGCCATGCCCCTGCCCCAGCTAGCCTAGTTGTGCGCCCCGCCCCTCTCAGCTGCTGTTTTGTCTCCTCTTCACCCCTCCCCCCAGCCGCCCGCTAGCGCTTGAGGACTACCCCGTTTGCCTTGTGCCCCTCTCGAGCACCTGTGTCCTACCCTCCCCCCCTTTTAGTTAGTTCCCCTGTACACTGTACCCCCCCCCCAATGATCCCATAGCCCCCCCTTTTATACCCCAGTGCAGCCGGAGGAGCCGGCCCTTGTCCTGTACCCGTTGCTTTGTCCCTTGCCCATCGTGCCAGCACCCTCCTCCTCTGTTTCCAGCCTTACAGGGAGGAGTGGTAGCTGGCCTCTCGGTTCCCCTTATTTCCATCCTGCCCTTCCTGATTCCCTCCCTCCCTGCAGTCAGTCGGTGGGAGGGAGTGGTTGTCTCTCCCCTTCCTCCTCCCTCCCCAATCGCGCACCCTTTTCCTCACGTTCCTCCCCTCCGCAATAGCGCCCTCCTCCTCTGCCACAGCCTCAGCAGGGAGGAGAGGCTGCAACCCCCCCCCCTTTTTTTTCAGTTGCCCCTCTCCAAAACCAGAGCCTTCCCTCCTCCCTGCCCTCTCCCTCACGGACACCCTCCTCCCCTGCCTGCTGTTTGGTGGGGAGGAGTGGTTAACCCTTACCCTCCCTTCCTGCCATTTGTGCCTCCCTCCTCCTTCTCCACATGATGGAGGAAAACCCCCCTTCACTTGTCGATCCCACGGTCTCCCCGTTGCCACCGGGCCCAAAGAATGCCGCGGCTAACCTCCCGACCCCAGGCCCGAGCTCCGCCGCTGCCACGACCGATGCTCCCTCAAATCCGGGAGCAGCTTCCACCTCGACCGGAAAAAAGGGCCGGGGGGGGAAGAAAGGCAAGGGCCCGGCCCCGAAGGCCAAACCCCCCACGGCTGAGGCTGCCCCGCCCGCTGTGGCTCCAACGTCCGCCACAGCCCCTCCTTCCCCTGCCGTTCCCTCCACCAGCTCTGGGGGAAATCCACCCACGGCCCCCAGAGCGTACGCCCAGGTGGCTGCTGCCGCCCCACCACGTGCCGGGTTATCTGCCCATACCGCCGCCTCCAGCGCCATCCCTGGTGGCCGAGGTCCCTTTCCCACTCTGACCAGGAGGCACGGTGTTCGCTGCCTCCTGGTCGCCGCCTCGCCCCATGTCGAAACCTACGTGCGGGCGTTGGCGAGGGTGGTGGGGGCCTCGGCCGTGGTGGCGGCCTCCAAGATGTACGGCAAGGTGGTGTTCTTCCTTGCCTCGGAGGCCGCCGCCCAGGAGGCGGTGGAGAGGGGCCTGGCCGTGGGGGGCGTGCACGTGCCCCTCGAGCCATTGGAGGACCTGGGCGTACGGGTGGTTCTCACTTCCGTCCCGCCCTTCCTCCCCAATGCCGCCCTGTTGCCTTCCCTCTCCACTCTGGGGAAGCCAATTTCTGTGATCAGCCCTCTCCCGTTGGGCTGTAAGGACCCCGCCCTCCGCCACGTCTTGTCATTCCGCCGGCAGGTGCAACTGCAAATGCCGCCGGCGGCGCGTGGCGGGGTGGCGCTCGAGGGGTCCTTTATGGTGCCCTACCAGGGGGCCCTCTACCGGGTCCACTATTCTTCGGGGGAGGCCCGGTGCTTCCTCTGCCGGGCGGTGGGGCACGTCCGGAGGGACTGTCCCTTGGCCCGGTCGGAGGGGGCGCCCGGGACCCCCGGGGCCCGGGAGGACGACGGCCTTACCACCGCCGGCCCCCCTGGAAGTCCGGCCTCCGCGGCTGCCCCTCCTCCAACCGACGGCTCTGCTCGGCAGCCGAAGGCATCCCCTTCGGCGTGCCCGAGCGAGCAGGCGGGCCCTGACTCCATTCAATCTGTTTCTGCAGGGCCCGAGGAGGAGAGGGTGGCGCGGTTGCCGCCGGGCGAGGGAGAGGGCTCCCCCCAGGTGGAGGTCACCCTACCCTCCTCCTTCCCTCCCTTGCCTCAACGCCCCCCCCGAAAACAAACTGCGCCCCCCGGCCTTGCCCCTGCTGACCAGCCCTCCAGCTCCACCTTGGAGGGCTGGACGCTCGTTCGGGGGAAGCGCAAAGCCCGCCCTTCGCGGGCTCAATCCCCCCCCTCCGATGGGGAGGGCGGGAAGGCCCCCCTCCGAAAGATCTCGAGGGGGGCCAGCGCCGCCGAGAGCGCCCCCGACGAGCTTCAGCAGGAGGCGCCGGACGAGGTGGCCGTGGCAGCGAGGGGGGACGATGTCGCCCCCCCTATGGAGCCCTTCCAAGAGGAGGCCTCGGATGGAGCCCCCCCGGCCCCGGCTCCAGCTGAGCCCTCCCCCGCTCCGGCTGAGGTAATTGTCGCCTTGGCGGCCGCGGGGGAGGGCTCCGGGGCCGAGGGGATGGAACTTAGCTCCATCTTCGAGGAGATCGAGGCCCTGGGTCTGACCCCGCTCGCTCAGGGGGAGGACGACCCTCCGCCAGCGGGCCTCGGTCTGGGCGGCGACTCTGCGGCGCCGCCCCCTCCCCCTCCCAATCCCAACTCCGTGTCCCAGGTGGCCGACCCCGTCCTCACACTTGGGGCGCCCCTGATATTGCCCACTGGCCCGGCCGACTCGAGCGCCAGAGCCGATGCCGCCGAGCCCTTAGGGGCGACGGCTGGTGCCGAGTGGCCGGGTCTTGAGTCTGGGGACGCCCCCTTTCCCGCAACCGAGGCGGGGCGGTCATCTCCCCTTCCCGCTGGGGGCCCAGCAGAAGACACCGCTCTGGCCGACGCCGAGGTATCTATTCCAACCTCGTCACCTGAACCCGGCGTCGGCGTGGGCCCCCTTCCCGTTCCTGCTCCCGATTCCCAGGTCCCCATTCGGGAGGTGCCGCGGCCCGGTGGGATAGCCACCAGAGACCCCTACCCAGACCCTGCCCGGGATTCCGATCCTCTCCCGTGTCCCGATCCTCCCCCCACCCCTGTTTCCGCCCTTTATGAACCCATCTCCAGCCCCGAGTCCTCCCCTGTCCCTGACTCCCCTCCAACCCCCACCTCTTCCCTGCTCCCTAACCCCGACCCACCGTCCGGCTCAGAGCCCATTCCTTCTCCCGCCCCTACCGTGAAGAACATTCCTCCGTTGCCGTCCCCCCGTCCCTTTCCCATCCCGGCCCCTGCCGCAACACCAGATCCACCCCCATCGCCCCCCCAAACGTCCGCTAGTGCCGCTCCCACGGGGGCCGTCTCGTTCCCGCTGGCCGCGGGCGGCCCTCAGGGGGCGGTATTTGTATCCCCGGTCCCCAACCCGTTAGGGGCTGCCTTGTTCCCTCCGCCGCCCCCTCCCTTGCCGGAGTCGGGGACGGGCAGCGCGGCGCCTTCGGTGTCGGCGCCGCGTTGGGGATCGGATCCCTGTTTGCCCGCCTCTGTGGCCCGTGAGCTCCACCCGGGGGCCCGGACGGAGAAGAATCCTGGTTCCCCCTTAGCGCTGAGGGGCGAGCTGCGCCAATTCCTCGCGGATAACCGCGGGGTAAAAGGGAAGGTGCAGCTCGCCCTCCAGCGCTGGGGGGACTTCCATCCCATCCTCCAGGCCACTAGAGCCCTGTTGCAGGAGGGGAGAGGGACCGATAGGCAGGGCGACGCGGCCTACCGCCGGACCCGCAGATTTCGAGACGCGCTCCTGACCTTCGGGGCGGAGTGCGGTCTGCTGCGGGACCTGCGGGGGGCCGACGATCGTCCTGCCCGTGAGGATCCACCCCAGCCCTCTCGATGAAGTACACCACTATCGCGACGTTGAATGCCCGGGGCTGTAGGGCGGGTCTCCGCAGGAGCCGGGTGCTCTCCTTCCTTCGGGAGGGGGGGTACTCGGTGGCCTTCCTGCAGGAGACCCACACGACTCCGGCCGTCGAGGCTGGCTGGCGGCTGGAGTGGGGGGACGGGGTATATTTTAGCCACCTCGGCGTCCGCTCGGCCGGGGTGGCCACCCTGTTCTCCCCTGCCCTACGGCCCGAGGTGCTGGGGACGGCCGAGGTTGTCCCGGGCCGCCTGCTGCACGTCCGGGCCCGCGTGGAGGGGCTGACGTTGAACCTGGTCAACGTCTACGCCCCGAACGCGGGCCCGGACCAGGTCACCTTTTATCGGCAGGCGGCCACCTTCCTCGGCACTCTGGATCCTCGCGAGTGTCTGGTCCTGGGCGGGGATTTCAACACCACCCTCGATGACCGGGACCGTGTAGGACTCGCGAACTGCCAGGCCGCAGCAGGCGTCCTCAGGGAGATCGTAGATCACCACTCCCTGGTGGACGTCTGGCGAGACCACCACCCGGACGACAACACCACCTTCACCTACGTCCGGGTGGGGGACCATCGGTCGAGCCACTCCCGGTTGGATCGCATTTACCTCTCCCGCTTCCATCTGGCACGAGCCCACTCCTCCAGCATCCGGCCGGCCCCGTTCGCGGACCACCATTTGGTGGCCGTGAAAGCCTCTCTGAATCCGGAGAGGCTGGGGCCGGCCTATTGGCACTTTAATAACAGCTTGCTGGAGGACGTGGGCTTCGTGGCGTCCTTCCGGGAGTTCTGGCTGGCCTGGCGGGGGCAGCGGCCCGCCTTTCCCTCGGCGCGGCGATGGTGGGACGTGGGGAAGGTGCGCGCCCGGCTCTTCTGCCGCGACTACTCCCGGGGCGCCAGCCGGCGGAGGGATGCGGCGATAGAGCAGCTGGAACGGGAGGTCTTGAAGCTTGAGAGGCGTCTGGCATCCGCCCCCGAGGATCCACTCCTCCGCGAGGCGTACCGGGAGAGGCGGGAGGAGCTCCGGGCCCTGGAAGATCGCAGGGCCCGGGGCGCCTTCGTTCGATCTCGCATCCAGCTCCTTCGGGAGATGGATCGCGGCTCCCGCTTCTTCTACGCCCTGGAGAAAAGGAGGGGGGCCAAAAAGCACGTCACCTGCCTTTTGGCGGAGGACGGCACCCCCCTCACGGATCCGGCGGAGATGCGTGGAAGGGCCAGGGCCTTCTACGCCAGTTTGTTCTCCCCGGACCCGACCGAAGCCGACGCCTGCAAGGTGCTCTGGACCGAGCTCCCGACGGTCAGCGAGGGCGACCGAGACCGGCTGGAGATGCCTCTCACTCTGGCCGAGTTCTCGGAAGCCCTCCGTCTCATGCCCAACAATAAAAGCCCGGGCATGGACGGGCTGACCGTGGAGTTTTACCGCGTGTTCTGGGACGTCCTCGGCCCGGACCTCGTCGCCGTCTGGGCCGAGTCCTTGGAGAGCGGGGTCCTCCCTCTGTCGTGCAGGCGAGCCGTGCTCGCCTTGCTGCCGAAGAAGGGGGACCTCCGCGACCTTCGGAATTGGCGTCCCGTCTCGCTCCTCAGCACGGACTACAAGGTCGTAGCAAAAGCCATCTCGCTGCGACTGCGGTCCGTGCTGGCGGACGTCATCCATCCCGACCAGACCTACACCGTCCCGGGCCGTAGCATTTTTGATAATTTGTATTTGGTCCGGGATCTCTTGGAGCTCGGGTGTAGGGACGGCTTGTCGTTCGCCCTCCTGTCCCTGGACCAGGAGAAGGCGTTCGACAGGATGGATCACGGGTATCTCCTGGGCACCCTGCGGGCCTTCGGCTTCGGGCCCCGTTTTGTGGGTTTTCTCCGGGTGCTGTATGCTCTCGCGGAGTGTTTGGTCAGGCTCAACTGGACCCTGACCGAGCCGGTCAGCTTCGGGCGGGGGGTACGTCAGGGGTGTCCGCTGTCGGGCCAGCTGTACGCTCTGGCGATCGAGCCCTTCCTCCGTCTCCTCCGTCGGAGGTTGACGGGGTTGGTGCTCCGAGAGCCGGAGCTGCGGCTGGTCCTGTCGGCGTACGCCGACGACGTGCTCCTCGTGGTCCAGGACCCGGGCGATCTGGCGCGGGTGGAGGCCTGCCAAGCCGTCTACTCGGCAGCCTCCTCCGCCCGGGTCAACTGGGTCAAGAGCTCTGGCCTGGTGGTCGGGGACGGGTGGCGGGCCGGCTCCCTCCCGCCCGCGCTTCAGGCCATCAGGTGGAGCGCGGGTCCGCTGCTCTATCTGGGCGTTTATTTATCTGCCACGCATCCTTCTCCGACGGAAAACTGGCAAGGTTTGGACGCCAGGGTGGGTGAGCGGTTGCGGAGATGGGCAGGACTGCTCCGGTGTCTCTCCCTTCGAGGGAGGGCACTGGTGCTGAATCAGCTGGTCCTGTCCATGCTCTGGCACCGGCTCAACACCCTGCGCCCGGCCCCGGAGGTCCTGGCCAAGCTCCAGAGGACAGCTTTGGAGTTTTTTTGGCCAGGACTGCACTGGGTCTCTGCAGGGGTCTTGTCTCTCCCCTTGGAGGAGGGGGGCCAGGGCCTGGTCTGCGTGCGCAGCCAGGTCCGGACCTTCCGCCTCCAGGCCCTGCAGAGACTCCTCTTTAGTGCAGGTAGTCCGGCATGGAGCACTTTGGCGTGCGCCTTCCTCCGCCGCCTCCGAGGGCTCCGATACGACCGGCAGCTCTTTTTTATCCACCCGAGGGGTCTTCCGCGAGACCTCTCCGAGCTGCCGGAATTCTACCAGGACCTCCTCCAGACCTGGAAGCTGTTTTCGGCGACCAGGTCCGTTGTGGCCGCCGAGGGAGGAGACCTCCTCGCGGAGCCCCTGCTCCACAATCCAGCCTTGTGCGTGCAGGTGGCGGAGTCTCCCTCGGTGCGCCGGAGGCTGATCCTGGCAGAAACCACCATGATCGGAGACCTCCTGGACTACGACAGAGGGGACTGGGTGGATCCCCGAGCGCTCGCTCGGCGCATGGGGCTCTCCACCCCCCGAACCCCTCTGCGCCTACTCCAGGAGGTGAAGGCGGCTCTGCCGCGGCCCGCTCTCGACTTCCTGCAGCGGTCCGTGCGAGAGGGTATCCCCCGCCCCTCCCTTCCTGCAAACCCTCCGTCCCTTTTTATCGGGCCCCTGTTCCGCGGGCCCCCCCGGCCTCCCCACCCTTGGACCCCCAGCCGGCTGCAAAAGTTGCAGCCGGTTTGCTTTCGAACCGCGCCTCGAGAACATCTGTACACGCTCGTGCTCCACACCTTGCATTTCCCCACCCTCGTGTCCCGCCCCGATACCAAGTGGCGGGACTACTTAAGACCCGTTGAGGGTGGGGAACCCCGATGGGCCAGCCTATATTCCACCTTAATCCCGCGGCCCGTCGGGGATATCAGTTGGCGGCTCCTTCACGGAGCCGTGAGCACGGGCGTGTACCTGGCGCGGTTCACCCCCATCCCGGACACCTGCCCTTTTTGCGGCGTGAGGGAAAACCTGGCGCACGTCTACCTCGAATGCGCCAGGTTGCAGCCCCTATTCCGGCTCCTCCAGAACCTCTTACTGAGGTTCTGGCTGCACTTTTCCCCACACCTTTTCCTTTATGCACACCCAATCCGTGGCCCCACAAAGTCGCGGGACCTCCTCGTCAACCTCCTCCTGGCTCTAGCCAAAGCCGCCATTTATAACACCAGGGAGAGGATGCTAGGCGAGGGGGTTCCCTGCGACTGTGGGGCCTATTTTCGTTCATTCCTAGCGTCACGTATCCGGGCAGAGTTCCTCTGGGCGGCGTCCACTGGCTCCATGGACAGTTTCGAGGAGCAGTGGGCGCTGTCCGGGGTTCTCTGCTCGGTGTCCCCATCCGGTCTCCTAGTTATAAACCTTTAACCTGCACTCCTTGCCCCTTTTGTCATTTTTTGTCCCCAGTAATTAGTTGGGCATGGGTCCAGTCGTCCCTCCCGCAAGGCTGGGGGAGGGGCTTTTAGAAGTGGGCAGGCTTTGCCTACCCACTCTCCCGTGTTCCAAATAGACCCATTACAATGCGGATGAACAAGTTTATTCCAAAATGTCTTAGTCAATAGGAAAACCATTTTCTGCCCAGCTCTAGTTGATGAAGACAACACTTTCAGCTACCCAAGGCCTATTTGGAGTTTTTATTTTAATTCTAAATTTCAAAGCTTACCATAGTTACTCACCTAGCTAAAGAAACATAGCTTCACAGAGCAGGACAATCTCATTAGCAGTGGGATTTAGGTAATGTAGACCTTGTGCTGGCCTATGCCCCGGGAGAATATTGCTCTATCTGAGTTCAGTAGGAGTGGGTTCTGCTGTATTTTAAAGAGATATTCAGTTCCAAGATGTAAAGTTAGTGACTACTAGAGGATTGTTTCTCATACATGTCAAACATGCAGTCCCCACTGAAATAATAAATAATTGTCTGACCCAACATATCTTCTCTGTTAGAGGAACACCCCTTACAGTAGCTGCAGAGCTATCCGTATCCACTGCTTTATTTTTTTAGCTACCTGTATCCCCCCTTCAGAACACATGCAAGCTCCTACTTGCATGCAACCCGGGGGGTAGGAAAGACTATCCCTCGATAGTCTAATGGATAGTGCATTGAGCTGCATGCCACGTGACAGGAGTTTGAGTTCCAGCTGCTTTGTGTCTGCTTTGTGTTGTGTCACACAACAAGAGGAGGTTGGGTAACCAGATTCAAATTTTTGCTTTGTCATTGTCCCACATTCCAGGAAAGTACCTTCACTGCCAAGCTATTGGTTATTCTGGAATGGGGGAGGATTTCTGATTCTCATGGAATTTCTGGTCAAAATTAATCCTGAACTTAAAATAACCCTTCACAATTAAAGTTTAATCAAAACTAGTAATTCCCTTGAAGTTTTGGATTTGGATTTGATGACTTGTCATTTTCTGACCAAAACAAATAAACCGATTTTTTTTGTCAAATTTCTGTCCAGCTCCAGTACAGACTGAGAGATAAGAAAGAGGTGCTCTGTATTCAGCTCTTCATCCATAATCAAGAAGTCTGTTCTGCTTTAATTGAACTGTAAGAAGCTTCTCTTCAAAAGATTACTTCTTCTCTAGGTGCATCTAACAGAAATGTAATTAAGTGCAATTAGGTTGCTGGTTTGATGAGGTGTAGCTGACCTTTGTCTCATCTTTATCACTTATGGAGTGACAATGCAGATAAAATGGATAGTACAATGTTTTTCATTGTTTATTTGGTTATATTAAGGAGGGATTAATGGAGCTAAATGGATTAATGGAGTTAATCCAGTTAATAAAAAAGCAGTTCCTTCATTTGTAAAATACCCTTAAATATTGTTTTCAGTTCCTAAAATTCCACTAGTAATAACTATTAACCATATTTCTTGGTTGGGATCTATTCTTTCACTCTGCCTCTGCTGCATTTAAATAGGCTAGTGATATTTTATTCAACATAACATCTTGATCAATGGATACACTTGCTAAGGGGTTCAGTTATGGATGGAACCAGCTAATGATAAAATACTGATTATTTTTACCTGTCTTAAGTATTGACTATATTCACTAAAGTGCACGAAAAATCAGAAGACAATATACTGAGTGTTCAGTAATGAAACTTGTTTTAAGCAACTAGTCAAGAGACCAAGAAAAACTGGAGGTGGTCTTGAGATGGAAAATCTGGGGGTTACTTTAGAGAGATCTCTAAAGTTAGTAGGCTCTCTCACAAGAATGGGCTATCTGATTAATCATGATCATCTAAAACACTTGTGTCCTCGTCTATATTATATTTTTGAGTCATGTGAGCTAATATGTTAAAATTTGAATATTATCTTGTGTGAAACTGAGGCCCATGGGAACTTGTCTGGGTTTTTGGGGAAGTCTTGAAGTGAGCAATATAGTTCTTCAGGAGGGAATCCTCCTTGCACCAAATAACATTTCTCACCTTATCACACTTTTTTACAGTTCATTTTTCAATAATTCTTTCTTTGCTTATATTTTAAGGGTTGTGAGTCTAGATCATTTTATTTTGACATCAAGAATAACAGGACAAACTAGTTAACAAAGAGTGGAGGAAATGTGAAGAATAAGTAATTAAAAGGACAGTGAAAAACCCTGGAAATCTTTAGTTCTGGGTTCTTTAAGACAGGGTAGTGTGGGGACGTTTGCTTTGCCATTATCCATGGTCTATCTGTTCAGCTCATAAGCAGATTTCACTTTTCTAGTGTTTTTAGTCTTGTTGCTTTAGCAGGCATTAATTTAATTGAAAAAGGAAATTAGTGTAAGTGTACAGAGCAATGAAAATTTAGATGTTACTGCCTAAAAGATCGGTGTGGTATTGTATAGATAGAACAACTGCCAAAAGAGTTCCTTGAGGAACTCAACATAATGTGTTTGCATGAAAAGGAATTTGTTCCCACAGTGCTACAAATGGAAATTTTTGAAAAGGAAAAACTGCAACAGCATAGCAAGAGTCATATCCCTCCAGATTTTAAGGCGTTCTTGCAGAATAACACTGTCTTAAAAGTAGAGAGGACAATACTGAAATTTGACAGCCCTAATCCAATGCAAGGAGAGCCATGTTTTTGGGGACCTAGTTCCAGATCAGACCTGAGATAAAATTTTGGCCCCATTAAAGTCAGTGGGACTTGAGTGGTTTTAGAATTGGTGGCAGGGAACTAGGTTCCATTTGAAAAAATGTATTGTCACTGCTTGGCTCTCCCTGATTTCCTCAGGTTCCACCTCTTTCTGCTGAAGAAGATTGTTCTATCCTCTATCCAATAATATTGCCATCACAGGCCCATGGCTCTGGCACTCTTCCCTCCATCTAGCAGCCACTGTCACCCCTTCTTCTCCCAGAGTGGCACACCTGCCAGAATGCATTGTGCTTTGGAGCTTGTTTTCCCACATACCAAAATCTTTCTTTACTTCAATTTCTTGGAGGAAGGGGGCCTGTTGCCTTTGAAATTATACAACATTTTGGTACAGCCTTTCACTTTCCCAAGACAGTAGTTTTTTTAAACATCTGCATAGAGTAATTTTGGGATTCATGTCTATTTAGTGCAGTGTTGTGCACTCTGAAAAGATTGTTGCTACACTTTTATGTGCTCAGAAGATATTTACTAGGGAGAGTCTGAATTTTGGAATTTGATTGCCCAGGGAATAGTCAGTTTGAAATCTAATGAATAAGATAAGAAATCTTCTCATGAATAGATATTGAGCACCCCCAAGATATCATTATAATAGGAAGAAAATTAACTCTAACATCTGCATTATTGAACAGTTCATGCTAGCTTTAAATATGACACTCAGTGTCATATTTCATTTCCATATTTTATGAGCCTAGTAATACTTTTTACTAAATGCCCACAGTAAGAGGTTACAGCTATGGCAGATTTTCATTACCATCTGGCTATTTGATTAATAAATGCAGCTGTTTGCACTATGATAACCACAAAGTTAGAACCCTTTTCTTTTCTTTTTGTTTTTTTTAAAGGTTAACATAATGCCTAGAGGTGACAGTGTTATTGCTGTCTGTTTCTTTCTCTCTATTTATCATACTTGTCCCGCAAATTCATTTTTGCTATATGTCTCAAGCAGGTGTCACTGAAGTGTACCACTTCTATCAGGAGAGCTGACAGACCTGCTGGGCCCTGGGCAAGGGGTGGGGGGCACTTCTGTGATCCTGGAAGGGGTGGAGACTCAAACAGAAGGGGCAGGGACAGGGCAGACAGCCCTCAGCATCTCCCGGATTGTGCTGTGCTGCCCCAGCCAGCTCTCAGACTGCTCAGAGGTCTGGTGTTGATTTAAATGACTTAGGACTGCTGCTGCTATGATAATGGCAGAATCTGGGAGCCCCAAGCCCTTTTGAATTTCTGGGTGCTGGGGCGTTGCCCCCTTTGCTCTCCCTGTCAGTGAGCCTGACTTCAAGATTGATCTTAATTAATGTACCTATGCCTGCTAAATCATAATGGCAGCTGAGTTAGTAGAAAGACTCATTAAGAAAATGTCAATTGTCAACACTGAGAATTTTTCAACTGAAAGGAAGAAGTGGGCTTGAATACCATGAGGCCAACCTCTTTGCTGGTGTACATTGGGACAACTTAATCGGTCCTAAGAGACTAGGGGCTTGTCCACACTTAGGGTGTGTCTAGACTACAGGGATTTTTCGAAAAAAGTGGCCTTTTTTTGAAAAATCTTTACCTGCATCTAAACTGCCGCCGCATTCTGTTGACAGTAAATTGAAAGAACGTGGAGGTTTTGTCGACAGCGGTAAACCTCATTTTACAAGGAATAACGCTATTTTTGACAGAGATCTGTCGAAAAAAGGTATGTGTAGACATGGGGAAGTTATTTTTCTGAAAATAAAGGCCTCCAGGAAAAAGCCCTGGTGGACACTCCTTGCCAGACCTTTCACCTCTATTGTTTCTGGCTGTAGCCATCTTTTAAAGGCACAGGCACCTAGGAGAAGCATTGTGGCAGCAAGTCAGCTCCAAGCAGGACCCTGACCGCTCGGCTGTTCCTGGTAGGCCCACTTACAGCCATGTCACAGGCACAAGACCCCCGAGACCCTTCTGGCCTTTCCAGGGACATATCCCAGGACCAAGCCAGGGGCACCAAATGCCAGGCACCATCATGGTCTGGCCCTGAGATCAAAGCCCTTTCGGAGCTCTGGTCTGAGGAGGAGTCTCTGCAGGCCCTGCAGTCCAGGAGGAGAAATGCGGACATTTATGCCTGAATGGCAGATGGTGTAGCCAAAAAAGGCCACTACCCCCCGCACACTAGACCAAGTGCGAGCCAAGCTCAAGGAACTGCGGCAGGGGTATGTCAGGGCCCGTGAGCACAGCTCCTGGTCTGGGGAAGCAGCACACTATTGTGCCTACTATGACGACCTGGACCGAATCCTGGGCAGGGGAACCCTTGTCTCCGGAGAAGGTTGTGGAGTCAGGGAGGGGGAGACCTGTGCAGCAGTGGCTGCAGCTCCAGGATGACATCCCTGAGGACCAGCAGCTCCAAGATGAGGAGGAGGAGGACGACACCAGGAGCATAGTGACCCTCACCCTGGAGCCAGTCCCCCAGATGCAGGAGGCCTCCCAGACATCTTTGGACACTGAGGAGGGAACATCAGGTGAGTGCTGTGAGGGTCCAATGCACACAGGGCAGGGGAGGTGGGAGCAAAGGGGATGGTGCGGTACTGTGATGTGTCATGCTGATCATAGCCTGGGAGGCCTCACACATGGCTGACCGCAGGGAGGGCTGTCCTACCCCCGCATGGGTGCGAGGCACCACCTACTCCTGCAGATAGTGATGTCAGGTGCAGGCATGGGTTGGGGACCCTGAGATGGCCACGCAGCTCCAGGGCTCTCTGCAACCTGTGGGAACCACAACTTTGGCCCGACACTTGTCTATGCTGCTTGGCTGTGGTGCGTGTGTGAGGGGGGCAGGATGGTGGCCTGCATGCCCTCTGGGCTCCAGTGAGGCCATGGCTGCTGGCCAGGCCAAACCAGGTCTTGCTGAGACCACATCAACATCCCCTGACCCTAGGACAGGCACTGACTGCTGTGAAGGAGGGCATGCCCTCTCAGGGAAATTGTGAGCATGCATGACTGACTACTTTTCTCTCTTGTCCTCCACAGCTGAACCAACCATCCAGGAGGGACGCTCCACACCTGTCCCACCACCCAGATGGCTTCATGGAACCTGCTGGCACTCACATACCTGGAACTGATGCGCCAGCACATCTCGGTCCTGCAAAGGATGCAGGTCACATTTTCCGATAGGATGCAGGCAGAGGCAGAGTGGCGCACTCGCTTGCTGGACGAGTTCGTCCAGCAGCGCACTGCTATTTGCTCTGCTATCCGAGAGGCGATGGCCTTCCCAGGTCCTGTCCTTGTTCCTGCTCCTCCTGCTCAGCCTGCCCCTCCAACACCTGCCCCCCCCCCCGCCCCCTGCTTTCCCAGACCCAGGTGCAGCCCCACCTCCTGCCCTGCCCCCTACTGTCCCAGACTGCATGCATGGCCATCTCCGACTCAGCCCCCATACCCAAGGTGGCAGAAGCTATTCGTCCAGGCGGCACCCTCAGCCCTGAGCCTCCCTCCCCCCTTCCAGGTTTACAGCCCTCTCTCCCCTTCCAGATTTACAGTCCCCTTCCCACCGGTGAGTGAAGCACTTTATTTTGTAAGACAAAGTTTATTTTTCATTACAAAAGAGTGTTAATGCTTGTTACATACAACTTTGCATTAAACTGTAAGCATTTTGTAAACCACACCTGTCTCTCTTCTGTTTGTATGTCTACAAAGTGGGGCAGGGATGGGTTTGGGAGGGGAAGGCACTGGGGGCAAGGAGCAAACCCACATTTGGAAGGGCCTGGGGAAAGTCATTGGGCTCCTTGGGAGAATCTCTCCCTGAGGGCCTCCCAAATATGCAATCCTGACTGGTGGGCCTGGTGGATAGCAGCTGTCTGGGGCTGCTCAAAATGCCTCCCGTCCACATCAGCCCATGTCCCTCATCCTGGGAGGAAGGCCTCCCCTTTCCTCTCTACCAGGTTGTGCAGCACACAACAGGCAGCAACCACCTTGGAGATGTTGTGTTCCTGCATATCCAGGCAAGTGAGCAGGCACCTAAACCTGCCCTTCAGATGCCCGAAGGAGCATTCTACCTGCAAGCAAGCCCTGTTCAGGTGGGAGTTAAACAGTTCCCTGCTCGCATCCAGGCGTCCAGTGTATGGCTTCATAAGCCAGGACATAAGGGGGTAGGCTGTGTCGGCCACGATGCACATAGGCATCTGCATGTCTCCAACTGCAAAGTTGTGCTGTGGAAATAATGTCCCAGCCTGCACCCTGCGGTACAGGTATAAGTTGCAGAAGATGCGGGCATCATGTGCTTGGCCCAACCACCCCACACAAATGTCAGTGAATTGTCCCCAGTGGTCGACCAGGGCCTGCAGCACCATGGAAAAGTAGCCGTTTCTGTTAATGTACTGGGCTGCTCGATGGGGTGGTACGCGGATCGGGATGTGAGTCCCATCGAGCGCTCCACCGCAGTTCAGGAATCCTAGCCCCACAAATCCACGATGGTATCCAGGTCTCCAAGGCGGACAGTCCTGTGAAGCAGCTTTCTGTTTGTCTCCACCCGCAGAAAGGGACAAATAGAAACACACATAATAGGAAATTAGAGGGGTTGCCTGAGCTGTTGAGAGGTGCTCCCCCACTCCTCCCCTCCCAGACCCCAAGAGTCCCCCCTCAAGTGCCCCCC
Organism: Pelochelys cantorii; assembly: GCA_032595735.1. Classification (NCBI taxonomy): domain Eukaryota; kingdom Metazoa; phylum Chordata; order Testudines; family Trionychidae; genus Pelochelys; species Pelochelys cantorii. The sequence goes on from CM064330.1 coordinate 63,055,104, forward strand.
CCCCCCCGCAGCAGGGCAGGGTGAGGTCAGGAGGGCTTCTACCACTCCCACCCTATCCCCCATTCCCTCTGCTCAGTCCTGACCATCCCCCTTGTCCGCCCCCCCCCCCACATGGACTGTCCACAGAGAGTGACTTACCTCCATCAAGACGGCCCCAACAGTAGACCTCCCCACGCCAAACTGGTGTTCCACCGAGCGGTAGCTTTTGGGGGTGGCCAGCTTCCAGAGGGTAATAGTGACCTATTTCTCCAGGGGGATGGCAGGCCACGAGTGGATGTCCTGGTGTTGTAGGGCAGGGGCAAGCCAGGCACACAGCTCCTGGAACATGGACTTCCACATATGGAAGTTTCGGAGCCACTGCTGATCATCCCACTGCTCCATAACAAGACGGTCCCACCAGTCTGAACTGATGTCCAGCCTCCAAACTTGCCTCTCCAGGAACAAGTTCGGTGGCAAGGGCAGTGGGGCTGCAGCCCGAGTGAGGGGCTCAAGGCTGGGTTCTGAATCCAGATCTGGCACGAACATCATGATGGTCTCATGTAAATGCAGCAGATCTTCAATCATGACAGTGTGGGGCCATCGCCTGCCCAGGGGCAGCTCAGGCTCCATATCAAAAAAAGGATGAAAAGCAGAAAAAGCAACCAAAAAGCAAACTGCTGTGGTGTTCCAGAAAGCAGGGCAACTAAAGCAAGCACTGCAGCAGCTTTGCTGTCCCTCTCAGAGGTAGGCAAGCCAGAAGCAGCAGCAGAGAAACGGCTGTAAAGGGGAATCCCTTTAAGCTTGCATCTCTGCAAAGGGCAGGCAGCAGCACCCAGAAGTAAAGGCTGCCCCCCTGCCCTGGCAGAAGTGGTTACGGGTGCCATTTTTTCAAAAGAGCGTCCAGACTGGCTGGATGCTCTTTTTCGAAAAAGCAGATCGCTTTTTTGATCCGCTTAGTGCAATCTAGACGCTCTTTTTCGAAAGACGCTTTCAAAAAAGCCTCTTTTGAAAAGGGCGTGTAGTCTAGACGTACCCTTATAGTGCTACTGTTGCACTTTGTGAAGAGCTTCTCCTATTCGTGTAGATACTCCACCTCTTCTAGAGGCAATAGCTATGTTGACAGAGAAGCGCTTCCATTGATTTAGCTCGATCCATGATGGGGATTAGGCTGGTATAACTGAATCACTTAGGATTTTCCACTTCCCTGTGCAACATCGTTAAACCAACATAAGGTTGCAGTGTTGACTAGAATTTGTAATTGTGGAACACAGCAATGATTCTACAAACTGAAGTCTCGATCCTACAAAATAATCCATGGCTGTGGACCCTGTACCCAGGCAAAACCCAATTGTAGTCATTAGGGTTCATCATCATGGACAAAAGAGTATCCCATGTGGATCCCTTTGCAAAGCTGGGTCGAAGGCACTGATTCATCAGTTTTTTAAAAATGTAATTTAGGAATGTTTTTGACCAGCTCTACTGTTACTGTAATGGGTAGGCACTCCAGTTATCTCAGTAAAACTCAGTTTAAGAAGCTCTGCAAATTGCTACTGTGGTAATACATGTGTGAGGTACATTTGGAATGTTGTGTGACAGCCAGGCTGCGCAGCTGTAAGAGTGATGAAAGGCAGGAATGTTAGCCCTAAAATGTTAAAGACCCTTTCCCTATTAATTGAAAAGGGGCTAACTCAGGTCACCTAGGGACACCTAGAGTCAAATTAAGGGGTGCCTGAGACCTTTAAAAACCTCTTCTGTGGTGAGGCAGCGAGGAGGAGAGCTAAGCTGCTGCAGGACTTGTGGCATCAGGAAGAAAGCCATCCACTATGGAGGAGCTTGCTCTTCTCCCTTCAGGGAAAACTACATAACTGACTTCCTGTTTAGGAGAAATACTGGCACCTGGGAGCCAATAACAAGACCACACAGCCCTGGAGGGGAGTATGCAAAAGATGTTCCCCAATTGTTTTTTGTTGTGATTTTGTTTTTATCTCTTGTATTTTTTGGTGGAGGAGTACTCCTTGGGCCTGCCCTGAGGCATACTTAATGGGAAATATGAGAAATAAAATCCAAGTTGTTTAAAAAAAAATCCCAACAACAACATCTGGAGTGGATCCAAGCCCCCTCACCCACCATCAAAAGGGGAAGTGCTGAGCTAGGAAATTCCTTGGGCCTGATTTAGAGACAATCTATTAATTGGTGGGGAGTTATATTTGTCTGACTTAAAAATAATGGATAGATAGTAGAGTTTTGCATGAATATAAAGTATATGTGCCCCTGTATTATTAATGGGCAGAATGGATGAGCAAGAAGGACAAACATTGCTCTACATATTATATCCTCCCATTTTCAGTGTGTATTAGAAGCAGTGAAGAGTTCAGGCACTATTCATTATACATTCCTGTCTCTCCTTGAGGGGGAGAAATAGAATGAAATTCATACTTGTTTCATTAATATTTATGGGGAAAAAACCTAAGCAAACATTAAGAGTTTTTTAAGTAGTTAACTTTTATGTATTGTGCTGTGTCTCTCGATGTCGGTGAGTACATTCAGGTCTAATTAATTTACTCAAGTTCCCCTTGATGTTTGTTTAGATTTAGATTGGTATTAACTTGTGTCCCTTGTCTGAGCCTCTGGGTACATTTACAACAAAGAAAACCATATCAGATATATAAATTATAACAACATTGGCCTCTAACAAAATTCAGTTCCCAAATTGCCAGCCACCACTGTTACAATCTTCTTATTTGTTGTTTACACAGCACCATAGATGCTTTACAGGAAGATAAATGACGGATCACTGCCTTACAATCTTACAGAAGCTTACAATTTAAGTTTCTGATTCTGAAAGCTGATGTGTGCATGTAGAACTTTGTGGTGGCAGGCAGATGTTCCATATAGGTACAAGGTTCACCTACATGAAACTGCTTGCAAGAATAGGGCTTAAGCTTGACCATTCACACCAAAGATAGAGGTGGGAGAAAGGTGGGTACCAGAGGAAAAAAAGCAAGAAGTATGTTTGCACCAAACCATAACTTACTGCTTTAAAACAAACACAAACATCATAGAATACTAGAAGGGACCTTGAGAGATCATCGAGTCCAGTCTCCTGCCCTCACAGTAGGACCAAGCACGATCATCCCTGATAGATGTCTATCAAACATGCTCTTAAATATCTCCAGTGATGGAGATTCCACAACCTCCCTAGGCAATTTATTCCAGTGTTTAACCACCCTGGCAGTTAGGAGGTTTTTCTTATGTCCAATCTAAACCTCTCTTACTGCAGTTTAAGCCCATTACTTCTTGTCCTGTCCTCAGAGGACAACGAGAATAATTTTTCTCCCTCCTCCTTGTAACACCCTTTTAGATACTTGAAAACTGCTATCATATCCCCTCTCAGTCTTCTCTTTTATAAATGAAACAAGCCCAGTTCTTTCAGTCTTCCCTCATAGGTCATGTTTTCTAGACCTTTAATCATTTTTGTTGCTCTTCTCTGGACCTTCTCCAATTTCTCCACATCTTTCTTGAAGTGTGCCCAGAACTGGACACAATACTCCAACTGAGGCCTAATGAGTGCAGAGTAGCATGGAAGAATGACTTCTTGTCTCTTGCTCACAACACTCTTGTTAATGCATCCCAGAATCATGTTTACTTTTTTTGCAACAGTGTCACACTGTTGACTCATGTTTAGCTTGTGGTCCACTATGATCCCTAAATCCCATTCAGCAGTCACCTTCCTAGACAATCACTTCCCATTCTGTATGTGTGAAACTGATTGTTCCTTCCTAAGTGGAGCACTTTGCATTTGTCCTTATTAAACTTCATCCTGTTTACCTCAAGACCATGTCCAGATCATTTTGAATTTTGGCCTTATCCTCCAAAGCAGTTGCAACCCCTCCCAGCTTGGTATCATCTGCAAACTTAATAAGCGTACTCTCTATGCCATCATCTAAATCATTGATGAAGATATTGAACAGAACTGATCCCCAAACAGACCCCTGCAGAACCCCACTTATTATGCCCTTTTAGATATGATTGTGAACTGTTAATAACTACACTCTGAGAATGATTATCCAGCCAGTTATGCACCCAGCTTATAGCAACCCATTTAGGTTGCATTTTCCTAATTTATTGATAAGAAGGGCAGGTGAGACCATGTCAAATGCCTAACTAAAGTCAAGGTATACCACTTCCATACCACGTCCACCGCTTCTCCCTTATCCACAAGACATGATATCCTATCAAAGCAAGCTATCAGATTGGTTTGACATGATTTGTTCTTTACAAATCCATGCTGGTTGTTACCTATCACCTTATTATCTTCCAGATGTTTGCAGATGGATTCCTTAATTACGTGCTCCATTATCCATTATCTCCATTAAACTGACTGGGAAACTGACCCAGTTTCCTGGGTTGTTCTTATTTCCATTTTTATACATGGACATTATATTTGCCCTTTTCCAGTCTTCTGGAATCTCTTCTGACTGCCATGATTTTTCTAAGTTGACAGCCAATGTACAGCCAAATGTAAATTGGAGCAATTCTATTGATTTGAAAGAAGCAACATGAATTCGTACCAGCAGCATAGGCAGTGAGTAACTAGGGCTAAAGAGGGTTCAACTACACAAATCTGAGCTATCCCATAACATACATGCTCAGCAGGCAGGCAAAGCTCCACCTCCAGTGACACTAGGGCCAGCTTGTAGCCACGCTGTCTGTCTGTCCAGGAACATGGAGAGTTTTAGGAGCCATCTGTTGAGGAGTCTGAAGGGCCTCAGCATGGTGACTGTCATGGATAACTATGGTGACACCTGCATTGAATAGGAAAGATCACAATGTCCAAGTCAACTGATGAGACAAAATACTTTTGACCCCAACATTATAGCCAATGAGGGTCCACAATAATTCCTATGTACAAATTTACATAAAGAGCTGAAACAACTTCAATCTAGCTCTGCTAAAGCCTTCTTCCTACCCACCAGTATCATAACTATGTCGGGATTGACTGGCACACAGTTCAACTTCTCTGTGTACCTATCCTCGTCAGGCACTGCAAACACCACTACTTGGGTTTTCTGGAAAAGATTTGGATCTGCAGCCTAAAACCTCTTTAAACCAGCTCCTCAATATGCTAACTAGAACTGAACCTGAAATGATCTTTCACTGTGTATTTTTGAGAAAAAATCATTCAGAAAACCTGGGGGCGTGGGAGCCTAATAGGCCTGGTTGCCAAGGTCCCATCTAAACAAGGTGTTGGGGTGGTGGGAGGATGAACACATTTGCAGAAAATCATGAACATTTCTATGGAAACTTTAATAAAAATCAGCAAATTACCATGGGGATGCAACATCTTTGATGAATCTGTTTTCCAGTGGGAAAAGCTCATTGCAATTCTCTAACAAGCTTTTTTTTTTTTTTTTTTTTTTTTTTAAGGGAAATGAAGGACACAGGAACAGTAGACAAGTTGACCTAACTTTGGTATCTGGAAAGGTACCGAAACAAATTACAGTACTAATCAGTTGGTAAGAACATAGAATAAAATAGGTTTATAAGGAACAGCCAGCATGGCTGTGTCAAGAACAGTTCACACCAAACCAACCTAATTATAGTGGCCTATTGTATAGCAGGGAAGCAGTAGATGTGATATATCTTGATTTTAGTAAGGCTTTCCACACTCACATATGATATGCTAATAAGCAAATTAGGGAAATGTGGCCTAGATTATTATATTATATTACAATATGGTGAGTGAATATGTGGTTGAATGATCATACGGTGAAACCTTTGTTATCCGGCACTCTGTTAACCAGAAAACTTTAACTGGCATTGCCCCCAGCCACAATACTGTCACATTTTCAGGTGCACAGGCCTGGTTTGGTTTACCATGATTGGCTTAACAATTTTTTATTTAAGAAATACTAATCATCTTTAACTCAAAATAGAAATGTGAGTCCAACTGCCTCACACTACAAAACTACCAATATTAAAAACTTGAGTTTTACTATTATTGTCCATTGGTTTTTCCTACGTTGATGGGACCCTCAGATAACCAGAATTTTTAGATAATCAGAACGCCCCAATCCCCAAGCGTGTCAGATAGCACAGGTTTTACTGTACTTATTAGTTATCAATAGTTCATTGTCCAGCTGGGGGGACATATCTAGTGGGGACTTGCAGGGATCAGTTCTGGGTCTGGTCCTGGTCATTATTTTCAGTAATAATTTGGATAATGGAATAGTGAATATGCTAAACATGACACCAAATTCCCATCCCACCTGCTTGCACCCTTCAATCACTAGTCAGTCTCCACCCCTGCCTCCCACATCCTTCCTGCTCACGCCCCACACGCCAATAAAATAATTTGTTCAGGTACAGAGTTTGGACACTCTCCTGGCAGCTAGCATGGGGCTACAGAGAAGTGACCTGCCAGGAAGGGCTATGCTCTGTGGGCTCATGGGCCTCACATGTAAATGAAAATCTAACACAATCAGTAAAATGGGGTGTGATGGCGAGTCGGGGTTCCCCCCGATCCTGCAGCCCCATAGCAGCAAGAACAGACTCCGCCAGCCAGTAGAATAGAGAGGGTTAATTGCTTCTCCAGGATATAACACAGCATAGATGTGATGTGGTTACAGGAGTCAGGGCCAGGATGCCTCAGACCTCTTGGGTTAGGAGGTCCATTCCCAGCCCCTGACCCTCAGCCTTCAGCTTAGGCTGTTTCCTTCATGTTTACCAGCCAGCAACTCCCCTTCCCCCAAAACCTCCCTTCCTTTGTTCTGTCCCCTCCCTCAACAGGTCGGACAGGTTGGGTCTTTGCTTATGTGACCTTAGGCAGCCGTCCTGCTGGGCAGTGCAACAGATACCGAACAGTAGGGGTCACCCCCAGCCCAAACACAGCCACTAGTGGATACCCAGACTGTATGACCTGCCCACTACATCACACGGGGTCCAACTACAAAAAAATCCCTTTTTTTCTGGGTGGTCATAGGTACCCGGCTCGCTAGTGAGGGGCAGGAGCTGGGTTATGTGCAAACAGGCAGGTAGGGAGAGAATTCCCCACTCTCCGTGTCTGGTTACTGCCTGTCTTTGCAGGGCAGCAGTGCTCCAGATGTGCCCTTCCAGCTGGCAAGTGAGCTTCTAGTTTGGGGCTGGGACATGCTCCTTGCGGACAGAGTACAACATAGAGAAATGGAACCATGGAGGAACCTCCAGCTTTACGTGCACACACCCTACTGAGAACCAGATTTGGGTTATGTGGGAAGAGAGCCTGGTGGGGTAATCTGGGCCACTAGTCCTTATCCTGGAGCTCCATGGTCCACAACCCACCCCCGTCCTTTCATCTCTACCCCAACCTCCATCCTCCAGTCCTACACCTCCATCCCCCTGCCTCCACTCTTATACCCACCATCCTCCCTAGCCCCTTCTCCTCCCCACCCCACACTGCCTATTCCTACCCCCACTTCCTTCTTCTATTCTTCACACCCCCACACTGCCCATCCCCCTGCCTCTATTCGCATATCCCCTCACTCCCACCATCCCCCTTACTGCACTGCCCATCTCCACATCCTCCCTATACCCCTTCCTCCCTCCCTACACATACCCTGGCCCCTCCTACAAATTTGTTGAGCTGCATGCTCCTCCCCCAGCTCCAGGAGCACCACTGAACTGGGCAGCACAGCCCTAGCAACCGCAGCAGAAGCCACAGCCTGCCCCCAGCCCAGCCTTTCCAAATGGGCCTGTTGTGGTTTGTGTAACACTGTGTGAATGGTCTCTGGGGCAGCTTTGCTCCATGGCGAGCCCAGGGAGCCTGGAGCACAGAGTGGCTGCTCCGGAGAACTGGGGAAATGGTTGGGGTGCATTATAACCATGCCATACCAAAAGGGCCGGGTATGTGGTATGGCCAAGACCTGTCCACCACACGGTGTACCCAGGAGAGCACACCTGAGCCAGGGTCCTGGGCCTAGGTCACTGGCACATGCTGGAGCCACTCGCTCAGGAGGAGAACTGTGGTGGTGGTGTGGCATTCCCCCGGCGCCCCCATTGCATTTCCAGCATCGGCCACACCAGATAGAACAGGCCTGGCTGGGCCCTGTCTCCATTCCTGGCACAAGTGGGCAATGCTCCAAGCCTCGCACCTGCTGAAGCCACCAAAGCAGCCCCCTGGGCCGGGGGATAGGCCACATGAAAGGCTGCAGACAGAGCTGAGTGGGCAGTACCCTTGGGTGGCGGAAGCTGCCCAGTGGCTTTGCTGGTCCCTGAATAGTGTCCAGGGCAGGGAGCCTGTGCAAGCCAAGCCTGTTGATTCTGATGACATGATGATGTCATTCTGTCACCCGGCAGGATTTTTTTATATATAGAGAGAGATTTAAACACTAGAATAGGCTTGAAAGGGAGGTTGGGGACCTTTCTAATCTGTTCTTGAAACATCAAATGGCAAACTCCTGTAGGGGATGGTTTACATCCTACCTCCTGTTGGACTACATGACCTGAGGTGCCTTCCAGACCTACATTTCTATGATTCTGTAATGCTAGTGTACACATTAACAGAAAAGTTAGTAATAAGAACCCTATACAAGAAGACCATGTGGGAGGAGGATCAGTTTCCCAACATTATTTTGAATGTAGGGAGGGACAGAAGCACTGCAGAACATCCCATGCATTCCTGCCAGAACCTGCAAGCAAAATAATATTATCTTTGCTCAGCTGTATCCCAGGCTCTGATAAATCTAAGAAAAGAACTGGGACAAGGGACTCTTGTCTTTTGCCAGTTGCAGATAGACAGTCAAGAAAATTAATGTAGTTTTCACACAGTACTAATTTAAAAGCATCTTACTGATTGTCCTTTGAAAAATTATGTATTATACAATGCTGGTATCAGAATATTTTGTTAGGATCAATATAAAGATGCACAATAAGTTATTTCCATAGAAATTGACTAGCTTTCATGCAACAGCTATTTCACTGAGGCATTATTTTTCATTTATGTTTATCCAATTTGAAAAGTTCATAGTAATCTTTTTAAAGGAAAATGAATTCAATTAACACTAAAAGATGTTTTGGCTTTCTTAGTTTTTCAGCTACAGAAACAATGATAAACAAACCATCTCTTAGATCCTTTGAAAGCATAAATTTGTAAAATTGTGATAACTTAAATCACATTTAAAGTATTAAAAGAGAAAAATACATATGTTGATTCCTGTACAAAAAATCACTGTTTTTAAATATTTTTAAATACTCTCGTGCTATTTTACTGATCTATGTGAGGAATAAAAGTGTACTCAGTCACATATTACATTATAAATAGTTGAGCTGTTTATTCCTCCATTAAGTCAGTGTGCAGGATTTATCATTATGAATGATTTAACATGTATAGTAGAAATGCTGACAGACTCCCATCAGCTTGAGGGATCCCATTGTGCTTGCAAAATAACTTTGGTACAGTGAAGACACAAACTCTACCCGAAAAAGTCTTCCGATCTAATTTGAAACAAGGTAAAAAAGTCAATGTAACAATCAGTAGGGGGGAGAGGGAGATTGGAGATAAGGATAACATTAATAAAAAGCTCACATTGTTATGTCCATTAGCTCTGTTTGAAATGAATGGAATTGTAATGATCAAGTGGTTAAATTTTCTACTGTGAATTAACATCAGTTATCAGTTCACCTAGATTTCATTATCTATGTCTGTTCTTATATGCCCCCCCATAATGTATTATGAGAGTGCCTTCAAAATAATTTAAAATTAAGTAACAATACTATTTATTCACAGTGTGTGTGATGGAGTGTACTGTCCCTGCACTGAGCAGGGAGGGGTTAACTCAGCTCTGAGGACTGCGAAAGCCACACCCCCTTTACCCTACTGGGCATGCTCCAGCTGCACCACTATAAAAGGGAACAGCTCAGCTCAGTTGGGACTGATGGCTGGAGGAAGAGAACATATCTTGACAGCTCCAGGCAAACTGTAGTGACTACCCAGACACCAAGGCCCTACCATGAAGGCTGAAAGCCAGATGCATCCAGATACCTCGCAAGTTCCAAAAGTGAGCACAAGCAGCCAGATCCCAGACGAAGGAGGGGAGCTGGAGATTCATCTGGGAGCTGAAACAACTGTAGCAGAAAGCAGCCCAGGAAAGGTGATGGCTACATGGTGAGTGAGCCGACACAGAAGACTCAGCGTGTTTCGTATGGAGCGTTTCCCTGCTGATTCAGTGGCTAGAGAAAGCCACTAACAGGGCCCAGTGGAGTGGGAAGGCCTGGATCCCCCTGCTGGGGGATGTAAACCTTTCCCCTATCTACTGTTCCTTGAAAGACTCTGATCATTGGGTTGCATTCCCCCACAAGGCGGGGTGAGTTATAGACGGAGACTATTGAATTGTGCAGACTATTGAACTGTACTGCCCTGCAAATGGGGCAAGTTAGAGTCTCTGCTCATTGGGTCACCCTGCCCCAGGGTCTAGGGACTTTGGCGGGTGGAGTTAGAGACACAAACTGGGGAACAAACATGGAGAATGCAAGAGAGTGACAGGTGCGAGATGGGCACTCTCATCCTGCACTTGGTGGAGGTCCTTCCCATCTATGTTATGGTGTGACAGCACATAGGAACCCCAATCCTGACCAGGATACCACTGTGCTAGATGCTGTACACACATAGAAAAAAAACATGATGCCTGCCCCAAAGAGCTTACAGTCTAAGTGCAAGATAAACACTAACTTTCCTCCTTCCTTTACTCATCTAGAGAAGGGTGTGTTCATAAGGGTATAGGTACAGAGCCCATGGGAACAAGTTTCCCAGCCTGGTTTGACAGAATCATGCTACCAGGGCTCATGCTTTGACAGTAGCTGCATAGACAGTACTTTGAAGTTGCCACTTAGTAGCCAAACCTCAGCTGGTCTCAAACCTGGGCCAGCAGATCTGTCATAAAGCAAACATCCCAACACTGTAACCCATATATATTTCACTACCCATGATCCGCTATGGATCCAGACCACAAGAAGTCATGCCAATTCCAACAGACAGAAGACTCCTGATTGATTCCTTCCACCTACGTAAACCCAGGGGGCATTCCAGGAACTGTCAAGGGAACACTGCAGATTTCCTATAGCTGCCATGACCATTTCTGCTTCTGACTGAGATCTTGGACCAATTTGGACTTTGCCTCCTGATCCAGGCCATGAAACCTGACTTGGACTCTTGAGTTTTGGTATTGACTTGGACTCTTGAGTTTTGGTATTGACCCAGGTCTGGATCTTGATTATGAGCTTCTCTGCTGCTGTTGGCCTCAGGTTTGACCCTGTTCTACCCCTTGCTTCCTACTTCCCCTCTCAGAATGCTGACAGTGTGCCTGGGCCATACTAACCCATGGTGAAGGCTTGCCTTTGGGAAGCAGGGAGGCAGTGGGCACCTCTGTGCCCAACATGCCCCAGAGAGTACTAAAAATGCCTGAAATGGCTGACCATGCCCAGGAGGTTCAGCCTGTGCTGCAAGCCCAAATATTGCAGCTCCTGACAGAAAACCAAGCTCTGCATGGGGAATTCACCTAGCTCTGTGACAAAAATGCAGCACTGGGGTTCAACTGGCACTGCACATAGCAGCTGACCAGGTGCTCTGAGAGCAGGTGACACAGTTGCGGGAGAAGAATACTGCACCTTGGGCATAATCTGTGGCTGAGTACCCAGAACTAGGACCAGGATTTCTCTCCCAGAATGCTTTAATGGAGACCTTCACAATCAGAGGAATTATCAACCAATGCTGCCTGCTGTTTCTGTTCTATCCCCATCCTACCTCACCAGCGAAACAGAAGTAGGGCTTGTAATTAGCATCCTGACAAGAGATGCATTGGACTGGGTCCCATCCCTGCTTGAATGAGCAAGCCTGACAATAATGGACTGGGATGTCTTCCTCCAGGCATTTTCCACCACGTCCCCCCCGTCCCCACTTTGCCTGCTCATTGGAGGCAGCCCTGCATAAACTTGAGCAGGGACAGGGACTGGCCTCTTTCTATTCAGCTCACTTTTGGTGACTAATTTCTAACAGTGAAACAAAGTGGTTCAGATCTACCCGTTTTGGTGGGTGCTATGCAAAAATAAGGATGTGCTAGCTTGTGTGGAGGCCTTGGTTAACTTAAATGACTTTTGTCATCCTCATCATATGCATTGTCAGTAGGCTCTCTGAGTGATGTGTGGTTAGGAATGTGTCCAGGCCATTAGCCAATTGCACCTTAGGTACTTTCTCTGACCTAAACCCATGCATCTGGATACCACCTACCGGCAGGGCCAGATTATCCATTAGACACAGTAGACACAGTGCCTACGGCCTACAAAAATTTAGGGCCTACAAAAAATGCAGTTGCCTCAAATACATGAAATTTATTGTGGGTATCATGAAAGTGTGCTAAAAGACCATAATATAAATTCATGACCATGCATGGGCTCCTCAATGCTGGGCTTCTGTAGATTAGTCTTTTGTAGTATGTCATTCCAAATGACACACACCAAAACTGTTTCAAACTGATCCAGCTTCTTAGTCAGTGACTTTGCCTCATGGACTACTGCTGGTGGTTGTTGGTCACTTTCAGCTATGTCTTTCAAAGTCTGATAAATTTCAGAATAGTTCATATAAAGTGCTCAGGTGGTATTGTTCCGTGCTGACCATCTTGTTTCTGCTATGCTTTGTACAACATAGGTATTATACTTCATGTTATTTACAAATAGACCATCTCTGAAGCTGAGAAGAACTTAAAGAATGATCCCCCAAAATCCCCCAAAACCCTGATTGCTGTAGGAGAACACTCAACAGCAGCTGATCCAACCAAATTCAGACTATGGGGAGAACATGAAACCCATTCAGCCAAACTATTAACTTCATGAATCCTAGCTTGAACCCTAAATAAATGTCACTCATATTGCTGGCGTTATCATATGACTGTGACCTGCAGCTTGCAATATCAATGCCATAAAATTTGAGAATATCCTGCAAAAGATCAAGTAAGTATTTTCCACCATGTTGTTCAATGGGAATGAACTGAAGAAATCGTTCAGCCACATTTCCATCACTGAGTACATAATGAAACACCACTTAGGCTGATCAGTGTGACTAATATCAGGGGATGAATTCATATTGATTCCATAATACTTTGCTTTCTTGATTTCAGATATTATCTGCTCCATAATTTTGGATCCCAATATATCAGTACATTCATTGCATATAGTTGATGAAAGATAAGACACATTCCTTCTTTCTGGATTGCCATGTTGTTGCATGTGTTCTGAGAGAAATAGATCAAATTCAGCTAGAAGTTCAATGCAACCAAGGTCGTTTCCATTGTTAGGGCAGCCATGTACTTCAATGTCTTCATGAAAAGCTATTCCTCATTCAGTAAGGAATCTTACTATCGCAACTATTCTCTTTAGGACTTCAGTCCAGTATTTACATGATCTTTCCTTCATCTTCTCCAGTTCTGCGTCAATTCTGGTAGACTTCTGATGCTGGAGCATCATTGACAGTGCACCAAGATGATCCTTCCACTGCTCATGAGAAGTAATTCTAGTGACTGCATTTTTCCGATCATTAAAGCCTGTTATAAATTGATTAGAGTAGTCACTGACACAGAATAGTTTGCATATGTGCCAATACACTTTACCAGTTGATGAAGAATACATAAGCCATTCTCTTTGGACAGTTTCCTCATTTGCTAGTCATCTGAAAATCTTTTCTTTTTACCAAATTGTCTACCCTGCAATGAGAAATTGGAATCCAAATTCTGGCAATGTGTATTTTCTGCAAAATATTTTTATGAAACATGGAGTGATTTCCCACTCAGCTGAATCAAAACTATATTTTAATGTTGTGACAAAATCTGATGTTTTCTTTGGTATCTCTGTTTCTGTTTCCATCACATCTCCTGCTGGTATTGTCATGGCCTGTCATGGCCACTTCTGAAGCAGCCTGACTGACCCTTGCTTATTCCTTACTTGATCTTGACATTTCAACACCACTTTTAGTGATATCAGCTTCAACATGGTCTGAAGCTTTGTTTTCCAAGTCTGATATTGATGGATCAATGGGAGAGCTTGCACTGTCACTACCCATGTCTTTTCTCATGAAATTCAGCAAAGAACTCCCTCAACTTGTTCCTTTTTCCCTTTTGTTTTGCTTTAAATATCCAGAACTATTCTTCCTCTTATAGCTGTCTGACATATTCAATCCAATTCAAAGATACCCTGAAAATTAAAAAAATGAAACTTGATGATATTGAACAACACACTCTTAAGTCTATTATATAATTAAAAAATTAAAATGATATCTTATCTGTTTTTAATATTTTTATCTCTTCAAAAACAGTCCTTTCCAAGGATTATTTAATCATTTTATTATCAGGTCTAAATAAACAATCTTTTATTACCTAATTACCGAGGCTCCCTGTAAGCTGGGTAGCAGTGTGGCCTCACAGCTGTTTAATGAACCTTGCCCAGGAGCTCAGATGCTGCTTCTCAGGAAGCTACCTTACTGGGGAAGGAGTAGTTCTCCCTCAGCAACAGCAGCAGTTCCAGACTGGAGATGGAGTTTGCCTCTTTCTGCTGGTGGGGAGGCGACATAAGGAGGAAGGGGGCAATAAGTGGCTGTGTGTGCAGGGAGAGCTTTAGAGATGGGGAGTTTGGGGTTTCCTGGCTGAGCTGTGGGCGAATAGGATTGGTGTGATTACAGTAGCTGGGTTTGGCTGCAGTTTCATGTGAGAAATCCAGCACTCTCCAGCCTACTGGCTAGAAGGGGGCGGGGGAGCGGGGGAGCAGACTACATGGGGTAGCGAGGTGGGGGGAAAGAGGGGTTGGGTGGGTGCTGGCGTCTGTGTGGTGAAATAGGGGGAGTTAGTTGGATGTTCTGATTCACTCTTGTCTGGACTGCAACTGCTGGTGCAAGAGAGAGCCCTAGGACTCTCCCCTGGGCTGGGGGAGGGAAGGGAAAACAGGCTGCATGGGTGTGTGTGTGTGTGGGGGGGGGGTGATATGCTGGGGTATGGTGACATGTGGTTATATGGGAGATGGGGATGCTGCTATGGGAACTTCATCGTGTCATTAATGCATCAGAGAAATCTTAGTCAAATGTATCTTCCATTTTCTTGTTGAGGCTGAAATGAGGAGGGTTGGTATTAATTACCAATTGTTTGATGACATAATTACAAGATCTTAAATATTCCAGGAAAATATGATGGGGGAAAGAATAATGTAGCACCCACTGTTAGACTTATAGAGCAAATGCAAAACAGTGACTCTTCAGCAGTTCTAGACCAAAATATTTTTCACTTAGTATCAGGAGGGAAAGATAAAGAGCTTGCTTTTGTCCATGTTGAGTTTGCCTCTTGTTAACAATCTGCCTGGAGATGTTAGCCTAAGCTAAAAATTAGTTTGTTTGGAGAGAGACAAATCCAGAGCAGACAAAGAGGGTGGAAAGATTCTGCACTAGCAGATCTTAATGCAGAATCTGACTTCACTTGGTGTCTTCTATTGTAAAGCAGTTAGGTTGCTTTTGTAGATAAATATTTTGTGGATAGGCCTAGCTTATGATATTTGTTTGATAACATTTCAAAGAAGGTATTAATGGCTTAAGGTATGGAAAGGATTCTTTTAACAGATTTTTGGAGTGTTATAGATATCTCAAGACTGATCTTTATTTTTAAAAAATATCCTGTGTTACTAATTAATACATGGTAAATTGTTAACTAGAAGAACTTTGCCTTGGAACCTGTTTATTTGTTTGCCCTTATAATTAGAGTTTGATTCCAGACAAGTGATTTCCATTAAATTTTAGAATTTGTATGGAGAGGGGCATTAAGGCCATATCTTTTCTATATGGTATAGTTCTAGCTCTTATGATTCAATGGGCATACTAGGCATGATGCTAGGTGTGTTGTAGGTTGAAGATTTATCTGCAAGCTCTTTAAAAATGGATCTCTCTACAAACTCTGAAGCCATGTGTTAAAATGCTGCTCTGCAGCTTCTAGTCTTTGAATTGATGACACACAATGTGAAAATTTCAAACAACAATAACTTTAATTTGTGTTTACAGGTCTCTGTTTCACTTGCATAGTCATCCTAAACATTCATTTAAAATACCCATCACCAACCACCTGATATTTTACATTTGTGACTTTATTTGTTTTGTGTTGATTTATTACTTATTTTTACTCTCTATGTTTAAAAACAACGGTGCTGTAGCACCATAGAGACTAACCAAAATATATAAATAGTATCATGAGCTTTCCATTGTAGTTTTTTTAGTTACAGACTAACATGGGTACCCCTCTGAGACTGTTCTGTTTATGCACTATCAATCAAATTAAGAGTTGACATCCCAAAGAAACTGTATAAGTCTGACTGCATGCCTTTTTCTCTCCTTTCCAGTGTAAGTAAATAGTGTATTAATATTAGCAAGGAGAACATGATTGTTTCCAGTTGACTCATAGATTGCTTTAGCATCTTAAAGCTGAGCTATATGTGCATAATACACATTTTGGTGTATGTACTAGCTTGAGTTGTTAGAAAGGATGATAAAATACATGTAATCCCAGAGTAGTGTTAATTTATTTTATTTGATATTAAATAAACATCATAAGCATTGCTCCCTGTTAATTATCCCTTGTTCTAAAGTATTTGTCTTCCATACCTATGTTTGTCTTCCATACCTATGAACTGTTTAAAATATATATTTATATCTAGGTTTTTTGTTTGTACTGGTGATGCACATAAGAAAATTCCATCCACCCAAGGATGGAAAATGTTAGAGGGAACACTGTTTATTACTACAGTGTTAACATTTCACAGTCATATTTCAGAAACCCTAGGCTACTACTAAACACTTTCTGTGGCAGAAATGTATGGCCAGCATCAGTCAATGTGCTATAATGTCGTAAATGATATTGAACGATCTGGAGACACAGTGTTGCCAAGTTATCAGGTCTGTGGCACAATGCATTGCTCTGATTAGGGGCTTCTGAAAGACTCACATAGTCAATTTTAAAATAGTGGGGTCTGGGTTCCCCCCCTTGCTCCGCACCTAGCTACATTGAAGAGTGACATTAATAGACTGTGGCTTGCCCCTGAGGTGAGAGGGTAGATGTTGGCTGCAGTTGGCCATGGTGGCAGGTGAGATTGAGGATTGTTGATACTCTAAGAAGGGACCAGAGACCACAGTAGTGGGTACTGCTGGAGGGCAGTGTCACACAGAGGACACTGCAGTCCTGGGAGTAATGTGGGTCCCAAGCTAGAGCATGGAGAGAACGCAGAGTGATGATGGGAAAGACACTGCCCTGCTAAGTACTAAGCTAATTCCCAAGGAGACCAGCAGGAGGTGCCACACAATGAGATGACACCACAAAACAGACCCTGAAAACTGTCTTGAACTCTGATCCTGAAATTGACCCTGGCCTGAAACTTGACTATGAGTCTCCACTATTCTCTTGGCCTCAGGTATGACACTTCTCTGATCTTTGGTTTTGACTCCTGTTCTCTGGATCCTGACAGGAGTGGGATAAACTTCAGAGCCTGAGAACTTCGGCTTGGAAGCACTATCTACACAGCTATCTTTACAGTGCTACACCAGGTCTTCTATCTTGAGTAGCAGGCTCTCTCCTGTGGGCTGTGTAGATATACCTGAAGTATTTATGGGTGGGTGTGATGCTCCCTAGGGGCACCCAGGGTTGTGAAGCATTTACTACCATTTTCCCTTAATATAAGGGAACCTTGCTTGTGTCTTTCAGGTGTCAGTTGCCTGATATGCCTGATCACAGTCAACACCCTCTCAGACCACACAGGCTTTGTTGATCAGTGTGATACAGGCTGTCAGTAGAAACCTTGCATGACACCCTTTGGTGAACTAGAATGTATATACTGGACCCAGGGGACCCTGTAATCCTTAGGCAGCACTGTGGCCAATCCAGTTGTTGACAAAAAGTTCTTATGTCACAGTGAATGGGGATTTATTTTATTTGGCTAAATCGGATGTTTCATCTTTCACCCACACAATTATACAGCTTTAAATGGGGAAAAGAGAGAAATAGCTGATCAAAAACCTTAATTTTAAAGTAAAAATTTATAAACTACAAAATAGATTTTGAATGATAATTGGGAAACATCCCTGATTCCTAGTATTATTATTATGTATTGATGTTAGAAATTCCAGTTTTGGCATCTTTTTCCTAGCACGGGGAATAATGTGTGGCCCTTTTTGATGTACTAAAACCTCCATTTCAATTTTTGTACTCTTCCCCATTTCCTTTGGCTACTTTAGCATTTCCTGAAACCTACATTAACAAAGCGATCTATATTTGCCACCAAATCAGATCTGTGACAAGAATAGGAAACAGTATTACTGAAATTATTTCCATTAGAATACAAATACATTTGTATAGTGTTTCTTTGACTCACCAACTCATTTAAGCACATACATAACCAATGAAGTCAATGGGGCTTCTCAGATGTTATATTAAGTACCTGCTTATATAAGGTCTAAATTTTGCTGGCTGCCATTTTAAATGAGCGTTAATTGAGGCATCCTACTGATCTCTCCCTTCCTTTATGAGGCTGGAAAGATGATTTTCCGTATTTGAAATGTGATTCTGGATGCTGAGTATCCACATTGTCTATTTGGAATGTAGATCTTGAGAAATTAAATAGCTGTAGTTTCTTTGGAATTTGTTCTAGTCTGAATCAAAGTATGTGTGTGGCTGAGGGGGGAGAGTGGATCTGAAAATCAGAAGGGACAGTCTCCTAAAAATGTATTTAAAACACCAACGGAAAACAAGACCACAACCAAAAAGCATCTTTCCCACTATGACTAATTTAGCATTTTTGAGCGATTTAATTTGATAAGCTCTGTGCTATCCATGCTGCCAAAGAGAGCTAAAGGCATGAAGGCATTTAGTCTGATATTTTTCCCCTTCTAATTAGCGTAAGAGTGAAGCTTGTTTACACTAGAATAGGGCTCCTGTTGTGCCTTTAACTTGCAAAAAACAGACTGCTTATTCACTTTAGTTTCCACAGCGGTCTTGTCCCTTGTGTCCTCCACAGAACAATTTTTTTACTGTTCTTTATTATTGTGCAAAAGCAGTCTGTTTAACACCTGCAAGAGTCGGCTGTTAATTTGGGCTTTTTTTGCTTTGTCACCAGAGGTGTCAGCTGCATGACAAAGAAAAGGCCTGCTGGTATGATAGCTGACATGAAGGAAGAAAATTTTCAGAAAAAAAAGTAAAACTGCTCGTACTACTGCCTTGTACGGTGATAGTAATTACATATGTCCACAGGAGACCAAGATGATAAAAGCAAATGTCTGCCAGAAACTTTAGGACCTCTGGATTGAGGATGGAAAAACAGCCTTCAGGGAGTACATAAAGTTCTTCAAAGGCTTGATGCAGCTTTGAATATTAAATAGTCGGTGCTGGGCAGAATATTCTAAGAGTCACGGAGCAAAGGTGGTAGGACGCGGACAAAGAATTAGTCTCTATCTTCATTGACTTCCAATTATTGGTAGACCAAAATGCTAACTCTGTAGTAATGAAATACGTAATATTGACCATGCTAGCTCTGCACAGAACCAAGTCCTTGCTTCACTATTATATCTAGACCTCACCTCAGCATTAACCTCATCCATATCATAAAACTTCAATAACTTTGAGATCTGTTATATGCTTTCTATCTGCTTTTTCAGAACAATTATGGCCCAGCTACTCCTCATTCAGTCTATGTATACTTCTAAATATTCAACTGCTTCATTTTTTCTATTTTTTAAAAAGTATGGAATATTTCAAAGTATCCTGTACTGCCCTAGAACCTCTGCCTACCCCTTGTTCCCTGGCTCATAAAGCCCTACATGGGTAGCCTGGACCTCACCAAGGAGCACTTCAACACCAGGCTGAGCAGGTGCTGCATGGTAATGGAGTGTGTGTTCAGCCATTTAAAATGGAGGTTCAAGAGTCTCCTCACCCATCTAGACCACTGCGAATGCAATATCCCCTTTGTGATGGCAGCCTGCATTGTGCTCCGCAGCCTGTGTGAGAGCAAGGGGGGAAGAGAGTTTTCATCTGGGGGGGCAGAGGCTGACTGGCTGGCCAGGGCATTTGAGCAGCTGGACTCCAGTGCCATCAGGGGTGCACACCAAGGGCCAGTGCTCATCAGGGAAGCCTTGAGGGAGAGTTTTGTCCTGTGCCAGTCGAGAGACACTTCCCTGGCCACTTGTGCCTTTCCTCCTCCACCCCTCCCTTCCCCTCTCCCCCCCACCCCCCCTGCAGAACAAATAATAAAGCCTTCTTTTCTGAAACCATAGGACTGTTCATTGGGGGGATATATGATAGGGGAGGGACTGGGGAAAGAACCAGGCAGGGGGGGAAAGAGGGAAGGGAGCTCAGGAATGGGGCTGGGAGTGGTGCTTCCCTCTGGTTGGTTGGGAGGTTTCAGCTGCCTGGGAGGTCCCACCACCGCATGTTCTGGGGCCCCAGTGGTCCCTGAGGAGGCTAGGAGAGGAAGCCATGAGGGGGTAGGGAGATGGCCTGCTCTATGCATGATGTCATGCACTCCATCACTGAGCTGGTCCCAGGTGACCTTCCTCCGCTCCTGGATGAGGGACTGCAAGAGGGCCATCTGCTCCTGCATCCAGGAGCTCGAAATAGTGGCAGGTGTGCAGTGCTGCCTCAGAGCATCTACTCTGCTCCCTGGCCTTATGATAGGCCTGCCAGAGCAACTTGACCTTCATCCAGACTTGGTCCAGGGTCTGGTTGTGGCGTTTGTTGGTCAGGCTAGCAGTCATCCAGCCACAGACATCCACATTCCATTTTCTGGTGCAGAGATCCTGGAGGTTGGTCTCCTTACCCCAGACCTTGATCTTCACACCAGTCCAGACCGGAGCTCTCCTGCATCCCTAACCAGTGACAGGCAAGGGTGCAGCAGGAGTACTGGAAGCCATGGTAGGCTGTGAGGCATATTTTGGGTCACTCATAGCTCTTGGATGCTGCTGTGTCACACGGGGATTTCAGAGCTCATCACATGGGACAAGCCCGCTCCTGCTTCCTGGAGTTTTAAGCACTGCAGGAGAAAGCGAGCAGTGGAGATGCCAGGTCTGGCCAGAGCAGTCCAAAGTACCTCTGTGAAAGGCCTCTGGAGGCCATTTATTTTGAATTAGCAGCAGAGGAGCATCCACGCTAAGGCTATTTCAAAATAACAATTTTGAAATTAGAGTTATTCCCTGAGGAAAGCAGGAGTAGATTTTGAAATAATGGGCTTGGTAGTGTGGACACTTCTCTTGTTATTTTGACCTAAGGAGGATTATTTTGAAATAACTCCCTAATGTAGACCAGGGCTAACTGATTAGGAGCTTCTGGAAAGAATCACAGAGTCAGTTTTAATCCTGCAGCTCACAAACAACAGCATATAGCTTCTTTGGTTTTAACCTGCTGTGGGGGTGCGGGGGGGCGGGTCTGGAGATTATCTATGAGACACACAAGACGAAGAATTTTGGGGACTATAGCATCAGATGTCTTTTCTCTTGAAAACTTAATTACTTTGTCAAACGGTATCTCTTTAAGTTCTCATGGAAAACCTTTAGTATCTGTAAGGCAATAGTTTCACAGGATGTTTTAGTTTTATCTAATCTGAATCAAGTCAATCTGATCACAGGGTTAAGTGGGTGTACTCTTAATCATAGGGTTAAGTGCTCCTCCCCAACCCTACCCTAAGTGATTTTTCCTTTGAAGGGAATGCATTGACTAAACTGCCCCCAGGCCTGTCGTCTTTGCATTTGGGATGAATAGGGACAGTTTGGTCATGTTAAGAACACAGACCTATTATTTCTGATAGCCAAATTTCATGTCAGGGAGATTAACTTGTTGGAAAAATGATAATAGATTTTGAGGGCTTACTCAGTTTTTTTGATGATCAGCAAGAAGCAGAAGTGCTACAGTTTGAGCTTGGAGCCTGTTTGAGGTTTCTTGTTGCCATTTCAGTGAATCAGATGAAGCTGCCTGGAGATCTTCTTTCTAGGCACTCTGTTTATTTAATCCTTTTGCAACCTGTTTTGGCGAAGGAGTCAGGTGAGTTATTTCAATGTTTAATCATTTTTGTTTAAAGTGAAAAACAAAGTAACAAGGTAATCCT
Organism: Pelochelys cantorii; assembly: GCA_032595735.1. Taxonomy (NCBI): domain Eukaryota; kingdom Metazoa; phylum Chordata; order Testudines; family Trionychidae; genus Pelochelys; species Pelochelys cantorii. Next base: position 63,077,214 of record CM064330.1, read on the forward strand.
TTTTAAAAATACCATGTATTTTGTGAAAAATTATTTCTTGTGATGTGCCATTTGAAAACTCATAATTGGCTGAACATTATTGTCCTGCTAAATGTGTGCCAACATTATATAGAAAGTTATAAGATTCTACTCTAACATTGTTGTTGACTTAACATTTGAGACACATGCCCAAGCCAGTTTTTCCAAGACATAAGGCCCACATATGCTCTTGCCAAGTATCACCATAATCAAGTGGACTATCGGGGACTGTCACCTGATTAAGGGGCCATTCTTTGGCTGGAAGAAAGATGTGAGCAAGGATTTTACATATTAGCAATGGAATAGCTGGTACTATTCTGTGTAAACAGACTATTGCCTGAGCCCCAGCTGGACATAATCCCCAAAGTGAGAAGAAGGGTGTAAGAATGAGAAACAGAGGCTCCCAATCCACCTCTTTTCCCTTATGGCAGCAACAATGCCTGAAGAATTGAACTGGGGCAGGCCCTGGTCTGGAGGCTTCCAGTCAGAAAGACTATGGAGAGAAAGGTGGGAAAAATCTTTGCTTTGAATCCATTTAGATTGTGATACTTACTATCAGTCTGTATTTTTATCTTTTATTTCTGCTGTAATCAATTCTGGCATTTATGCCTTATTACTTGCAATCACTTAAAATCTATCTTTCTGTAGTTAATACACTTGTTCTACTGTTTTATCTAAACCAGTCTGTGTTTGGAATGACATGTTTGTGAATCTCCTCTTGAGATAACAGGTTTGTGCATATTATTTTCCATTGATGAAATGATGGATTTTCCATGAGCTTGTATTGTATTGCTCAGCACCCTTCAGGGGAAGGTGTGGAACAGGGAGTTTGCTGGTGTTGCCTTGTGTTTAATTCATGAGTGGCTAGCCAGGTATTAATGTAATTCAGCTGGAAATGATGTTAAATGTTAGAGGCTGTGAGTGAGCACAAACAGGTGGTCGCTCTTATAGTGAAGCAATATAAAGAGCATCCCAGGTTAGAGATTTAAGTAGAGACAGCTGTTCAATAGTTCACATTGTACCCTGGGAAATGTTGTCCTGAGGTTTTTACCTGAATTTTACCTGCAAGGCAAGGTTTAGACAGGCAGGGTCTCAACGAGTTTGCTGATGAGGTGGACAGACTGATGTGGCAAGGAGCGTATGTGCAGTTTGATCTCTAGGGCTCTGGGCATCCTGAGGGAGCATCATGCTCTCACCACCCAAATAGTACATATAATCATGTATTCTGTTCTAACAAGCATGTTAAAAGAACCATGTTAGAATAAAATATTCACAATATATACTTTCTGGGTGACACCTTTGACCCTGAGTTTCAATGTGCACTCTAGTTATGTATTTATAGCACCACAATCATTTGTTCTACTCAATATTCTACGTATTTTTTTCCTCTGGATTTTAATGAATTTTTTTTTCTAAGGTGAAATATTTCAAAACATGTAACTGATCATTTTTCATTTGCTTTTAGAGCAGATCACGTAGAATTAATTGATCTACGTACGCACAAAACTCCTATTAAAATGCTTCTTTCTATTTTTAATGTGACACACATTCAAGAACTTTATGCTCCCATTAATAGTATTTATTTCATATTCTTTATGCAAGTCTTCTAATTATGTGTTCTGCTATCACTAGACTGCCTTCAAAAATCAGATAATTACTTGTCAGGAGATCTCTTTTTGATTAAACTACAAAAAAAGCCTTCCATTAAAATGTCCCTTTTCACTAGCACCTATTTGATATTGGATCATAGATGAATGATACCGCATCTTTCTAACCAGAAAAAATAACTTAAGCTGGTGACCTATACAAAGTTATTTCCACTTTGCTTTGACCTAGTTAGAAAGTGTAGGACTTTGAGAGGTCTTCTAGTCCAGTCCCCATATGTGTCTACACCAGGGCTGGATTACCCAATAGACAGACTGCGCACGTGCTTAGGGCACCAGCAAAGCAGGGGCACCAAAAAAAAAAAAAGAGATTTTACAGTATAGTATTGTTTTTATTTTGAATTACATATGGGGGGGGGCACCATAATCTTTTCAGTACTTAGGGCCTCTAAAGGTCTTAATCCAGCCCTGGTCTACACCCAGTTTGTCTCCCACTGATGTAATTACCCTGTTCTTCCAAAATAGTAAAACCATCTCCCCAAGATACAGAGCCATGGTCGCAGCGGTGAAAGTAACTTAACATTTCTTACAGCAACTGTCCTATTGCAACCCAGGTCTCTGCCAACTTTTTAAATAGCCCCCTAATGGCTTTTGTGGCAGCTCAGAGAGCTCTTGCCAGAGCTGCACACCTGAGCATTCCCACTTAATTTCACCTCTGCATGGCCGATATACAGAGATCAATGAAGCATGAGTATGCATATTGCTTCACTTATGTCAGCCCTAACAGTCTTTCACCAGCTGTTCACAATGGTCACACTGCTCTCGGGTCTTGTAGACCAGAAGTCCCTTCCTGCCTTAAAACATCACACATTTTTTAGATGCCTTTTCCTTATTGTCCATCTGAGTTAGCACACCTCACAGCAAACCACTGCTGTGTGCAACTGTCCAGCTGGCCATGCAGGATACATGCTCCTGCTGTGCTCCTGCCCATAGTAGACAGGAAATATTGGCTCTGAACATCCACAGAACTGCTGATATCTCCAAGCAAATTTCTTGGGGGATTCAGGGAGGAGTATGACAGGGACCAGCAGCAGTGCCACATGTAAGCCAAGGAACTGCAGAAAGCACACCAGAAGTCCCAGGGAGCCCACAAAAGATCGAGAGCTGCATACCTGCCACCTTTACAAAGATTTGCATGCCATACTTGGAGGTGAACCCATGCACTACAGTGGATACTTGCAAAGTGCCTGAGTCACAGACCCTTCTGTAAACAGCAAAGGGGAAGATGTGTGTCTTCCCTGATCAGCCAACATTGATGTCAGTGTTGCCACTGTTCCATCAGCACTAACATATGGTAAGGTGCTCTTGAGCCAAAATGGGGATGTGCCTGCTGTCTGTTGCTGCACCACAGTTTGGCAATTACAAATTTCCACAGGGCTTCTCCACTGTCAATGCAGCTCTCAGTTTGTTGCCTCTGCACTGAATGTCTCGGACAAGCTCAGCACACAGATCCCAGAATATTGCCTTACACGTCTGAAAATTCTGAAGTCACTGCTTGTCATCCCAAGCACGCATTATGATGTGATCCCACCACTCAGTGCTTGTTTCCTGGGCCCAGAAGCAACACTCTTTCATTTGCAGCTGCTTTGTGAACCCCACCAACAAATTTTAGTTGTGAACACCACCAACCAACCAAAGAGTGGAGGTGCTAATTGTTCTTATCAGCTTCTTGTAACTTGAACAATCTGTTCACTTTTTTTTTCTCCTTTCTTCCCTCATCTGCGCCCCCCTCCCCCTTTCCTTTATTTATTCTTGGATCTGGACTTTCAATACTCCAGTTATCTGAAGAAGTAGGTTTTGCCCACAAAAGCTCATGATACCATCTACATGTTTTGTTAGTCTTTAAGTTGCTACTAGACTATTTGTTGTTGTTGTTTTTTTACATTTTTCCAGTTACAGGCTAACTCAGCTACCCCTCTGAAACTTGAATTGGTTTTTCTATGTTCCACAGCAAAGCGACTGTCTGGAAAAAGCCATGTTCCACGTGGTGGTTCTTGAATCTCTACAAATACTGGAGGATTGCATCTCCGGTGTTTGCAATGACCATGACAATAGTACAGAGTTTATCAGGTTCCATTCTTCTGTCAGAGATGGTAGAGAGAGCCAAGTCTTTCATGGGAAATTGAAAATGGGCACAAAAATTATGGGATAAAGATGGTATCTTGGATTGAAGAACATTGCCTTATTGGGGGTACATCTGCACAGTGGAGCTAAACTTGAAATAAGCTATGCAACTTGAATTACATTAATTGCGTAGTTTAAGTCAAAATAGCATATTTCGAATGGGGGCACATCTACACAGCACTTATTTTGAAATAGAGCATTCTTCCTCTGACTTCCCTTACTCCTTATACAATGAGGGTTACAGAAGTTGGTGTAAGAAGCCCATTATTTGAAATTTATTTCAAAATAATGGACATGCTGTATAGACGTGCAATACATTATTTCAGAATAACTAATGTTATTCTGAAATAACGTTGCAATGTTATGCTGAATAATATTGCTGTCCCTGGATGTGGAACCCTTTCTCCTAGTCACCCATGCACCATCATTTGTGTCCCACCATACATTGCCAAAACTAGCCAAGAGCAACGATTGGCTGTACATTGGGACACCAGTCCATGTTGCACTATGCAGTGCATCAACATAAGTACTCCTGGTGAGTGAGGACATGCTGCCTTGACACAAGCACACATACAAATGAAATATGAACTGTGGTGGCCGTATGCCAACAGAACTTGCCTATGCAAAGTGTTGCAGTGTAGACATGGCCTCACTTCTCTAAGAGTAATCCCTCAGGGTATGTCTACACTAGCCCCCTAGTTCGAACTAGGGAGGCTAATGTAGGCATTCGAAGTTGCAAATGAAGCCCGGGATTTAAATATCCCAGGCTTCATTTGCATCTTCCGGGGCACCGCCATTTTTAAATGTCCCCTAGTCCAAACTCCATGCCCACGGCTACACGCGGCAAAGAGTAGGTAGTTCGAATTAGGTTCTCTAATTCGAACTACCGTTACTCCTCATGGAACGAGGTGTACCGGTAGTTTGAATTAGAGATCCTAATTCGAACTACCTACTCCGTGCCGCGTGTAGCCGAGGGCACGGAGTTCGGACTAGGGGACATTTAAAAATGGCGGTGCTCAGGAAGATGCAAATGAAGCCCGGGATATTTAAATCCCAGGCTTCATTTGCAACTTCGAATGCCTACATTAGCCTCCCTAGTTCGAACTAGGGGGCTAGTGTAGACATATCCTCATTTCGCAGGGATTTGTATGAAGTATTTTTTGGTCTTGGTTCATATTTGTGTTGTGGGTTCAGAAAGCTTGAGTTCACCATGGGGTTTGGATTCAAATATACCCAAACTTAAAAGTTTAAAGTAAAATTAATCTGAAAAAGCATTTGGGATTGAAACAATGCAAACATATGCAAGTTTAACACCTTTTCCACCTCAAACCAAAAAACATCTGTTGCTCACCAGAAACATGTTGAATTTAGCGCAAATTCGATACTTGTAATAGGATATTCAAGTAGATGTGTTTTTGCATGAGTTTGTGTTTTCAGTTTGCAAGTTTCATACAGTTTTAATGCTTACTTTATCAACTATATTTCAGCATACAGGATTGCCTCTGTTTTTTTGCTCCTGGCTACAGAGAGCCAAACCAAAATATGATTTTGAAGTGCATGCCTGTAAGCTATTCTGATCATGCTACAAAATAATGACAAAATACCAAAAGCTGTATGTCTTGGAATTATTTTGGGGAAGTTCTACGATGGTCTATATTCTACAAAAAGTCAAATTATACGATCACGATTGCCTTTTCTGGCCTCGGAATTTGTGAAAAGAGATAATTCAGCTTGTATTTGGTTCAGTGTAACTCCTGCACTGCCTTCTTTAAGACCATCTCCCCTTGGTTGTTTTGAACTCCTAGGAAACTAGAGGAGTTCTAAACTGTGTGGGAGGTCTAGGTTGGATATTAAGAAAATCTATTTCACAAGGAATGTGGTGAAGCACTGGAATGGGTTACCTAGGAAGGAATTGGAATCTCCATCCTTAGAGATTTTTAAGGCCAGGTTTGACAAAGCCCTGGCTGAAATGATTTAGTTGGAGTTGGTCCTGCTTTGAGCAGGGTTGGACTACATGACCTCCTAAGGTCTTTTCTAACCCTAGTATTCTATATTCTATTACATTTGAATTAAGTGTCCCACAACTTATGGGATGTAACCATTTTAACAGATGGGTCCCACTTCTTTCAAACCTAGCATGCAGGAAAAATATTACAGCTCTCATGACGATGAGTTACAAATCCTTATTTTATTAAATTCTCAGGTTGGCACACTGTGACAATGCACATTAGTTCTCGTTGACTCTCTATAACAGTATCATGAGATTATTTTTTTTCCCTCAAGACCTATTCAACATGGGTGTAGTTCTACCAGTAATACATACATAGTTCTTATATCATTCCTGAAAATAGATTTCTAAAAATATTGTCATACTAATTGAACAGTTATGGCACAGCAGTTTTCAGAAAGAACTTTAAACATGATTTCCTGGTTATCTATTTGGAAATGTTCTATATTTTTCAACATCAGTAATGTTCATATTGTATGTGCTTCCTTTGCAAGTCAAAGCTAGAATTTTGTAACAGCCAGAATTGTAAGTTCAACCCAGTGTTGCAAATATCAAGCTGTGTGCTGTACTATAAATTATCTGCAACAATACATATTCAGAATAAGAATTTAGATAGTAATTTTTCTAATGATATATGAGGGGGAAAAAGAATATGTATGTTGAAAATTGAAGGGTAAAGATGATGTGGGTAGAAAGGCAGCCTCTCAACTCTCTTTAGTTCCTTTTATGGGTTCTATTCGGTCATGCTTTATTCAAATCTATGGTTCTAATTAAAGCAGTACAATCTCCGAAAGGCAGTGTTGGCACTAAAGGTGTTAAAGTCACTATCATTCACATTGTAACTAATTATAGTGGAATTATTGACATGCCCATTTTAAATACAATTAGAAAACATATTAGAAACTGATGTGAACAGCAGAATAGAAATATGGAATCTCAGCTGCTTTGGTATATACAACAATAGGTATTTAGCAAACTTCTTATAAAAAAAAAAAAAGAAATGCATTAACATTTAACAGACACTGAGGGAAATCCTTCATTCAGGGAACTGTGGATTGCATAATTTATTTCAGAAAAATTTAAACTCCTAGACCTAGACAAACTTTCAGAAAGAACATGGGTTTCCCCGCACTCTTTTAGAAAGGTAATTGAATTGTAGCATATGAGTAATTACTCAGGACAAAAGGATGAGGAAGTAGGGTACAGGATACAGAGGATTGGCATGCATGTAGTTAAGGAATGATGGCATAAAAAATGTTGGGAAAGAGCAAGAAAAAGCTTTAGGGGCAGAGGTTGGAAGCTGCTGGGATGTAGGATGTGTCCTTGAAGCATGAGAGAGAGGCTTGAGAGCTGAAAATCAATTAAAGAAAAGAGAGTCCATAAAGATATAGGGAAGCCTAGGTGTAAAGAGATTTAGATGAAGGGGGGAGGCCTTTGGGCACAAAGATACCTGGAAGAGAGAGAGGCATGATGTGAAGAGATGGGGGGTGGGAGGGGAGTGGAGATATAGAGACTATGACTTGGAGTGTGGTTTAGAGTGCAAGGGGACTATATATAGGGACAGAAGCTTGGATGTAAAGAAAGCGATGTAAATCCCTTTTGTTAAAGCTAAGTGGAATGAAGGTCTGGACCAGGGATAATCAGTAGGTGGGATAGGGCCAAATCCAGACCAGTGGATGCTTTTGAACAGAATGTGAAATCTTATTATTACCAAAAATTTAATTACCCCTCGACTGGACTCCTGACTTTTTTTCATTATCCAACAATGATGAGATGGCTGCAAATGACTGACAGAATAGTGAAGACCAAATGATGATGATTAACATTGAATGAGACAATTGTGCACAACATGGGAGCAAACCAAATTGGAATTTCAACAGAAAAAATCTGGGGATACCTTACCTTCCTATGTACGCGTAGATTGATACTTATATTGCAAAATGTATTCTATAAAATCTAAAATCATTTGGATTTAAGCTAGTTGTGATGGGATCCCCAGAGTGCAGCCTGAGACTGTGAGACTCCTGTGCCCCCTTAACTCTCCATCCCATGCTGTGTCTCAGAATGCATTGCTAGTGACAAGCGACAAACCCCTCCTGGCACAATCACAAAGGAGACCCACACTTAGCTAGATTGCATGAATGCTCCCACACCTAATCATGAGTCAATAGAAAAAGGTACTAGCCAGGTCCCTCCAGATACCACCCTTGTGCTTCAGGAATATACTGTCTTGTACTGCTCAAGACAGAGCTGCAAGTTTATTAACTGGCTCTCAAATGGAAGTGGCAAACCAATTATACACCAGTCTCTGAGCAGATACCATCACCTCAGACCAACTCACTGGTAGCGACAAAAGGTTAATAACTACTAAAGATAAATTTCAAGTGATTATAAATGATAGGCATAAACAGTAGCTACCAAAATAAAATAAAATAAAATAAAAGCTTGCAGTCTAAACTCTCAACCCTGTTAGACTGGGCAACATTTATATTGAGAAGTTTTTCTCACCCCACTGGATATTGCAGTTCATCATACACAGGTTTCTCCCTTGAAACCTGGGCCAGTCTCCTCTGTGGGAGTCTTCTTTGTGTCCTTATTGCTTGCAGTGTATGCGGGGGGGAAACGGGGGAAGGACCAAGGAAAAGCATGGGGCTGCTGTGTTCTGTTTTATACCCTTAATCTCATGTGAAGAACACAAGTACAAGTATGTCCGGTGGGTAGCTCCTTTTCTGGACAATGGCCATTGATGGTAGTTTTTATACCTACCTGTGCATTGGTTAGCACCCTTGTCCTTGACTCTGGAAAGCTAGTATCTGGGTGTTTCCCAAAACCACAGCATATTTTAGTGAAAACTAAACAACACATTTCTTATAATTTTATATGCATTGATTATATATTTGGGACAGTGGGTTTCAGCAGATCAGAACCTTTCCCACAATCCCTCACATAGCATCCTCTTTCTGCAATATTACAATTGTATACAAATGAATATAAGGGCTACTCTCCCACGATATACTGTGTCACACTAGCTATGCACTCAAATTGTGTTCTTAATTTGGAAAACAAATGTTTCCTAAGCTGTGTCTTCCCTGCCTTAACCAAGTTGCATCAGTTATATCCTGTTTCCTTAGACCACTGAATAACTATGTGATTTTCTTGGAATATTATATTCCCATACTATATTAGCCTATCAAGACAAAAAACAGTACTGTATATCATACATTTGCATATAGTGCTATCTGTCTGATGACATGGGAACTTCCTATGTGTCTTCCTTAGTTTGGGAGAATGTGCCCAAACCATGTATGTTGATTAATTAATTCTACACTTTCCACAAACACACATCAATTCAATAATCATCCCTCCAGTCTTACCTCTGCTCCACCACATCCCTTAGTCATGTACTTACTTGGATCTACAGCTGCCCTCACCCTCCATCCCTATATCAATTAATTCTATGGTAACTCTTCAACCCTTCATCCTACCCCAACTGTATTTTTTTCTCTTGTCAGGCAGTTCTGTGTTTGCTTTACAAACAGTCCTATGTCATTTTTCCAACAAATCTCTGTATTCAGTAGGTTATGATTCAGCCTCCTGTACTCATACGGTAAGCAACAGAAGTAATAAATAACCCTCAAAATCTCCACAAGGTCCAAATTATGTAAAAAATTTGGTTAGGTGATTATGCTAAACGTGGCTTTTAACATTAGCAAAATATTTCTAAAATGTTTCGTTCAGATAGAAAGATAAATGAGATGTATCAAAAGTTTCCTGACTAATTGAGAAATACTAGTATGATCTTGTCTATTTGTTTGCTACTTTCTGGGAGATATTTTCCATCTGCTACATGAAATCCCAGCATTTGAGCTTGGTAAATGCAATAGTATTATGCAGTAAATATTAATCTAAAAGGCTAATTTCACATAAGATTCCAAAAATTATAAAGGACATCAGTAAAGACGATCAGAAGTGGGGGAAAAACTGAAGAACAAAGAAACAATAGTCTTTAAACTTTTATTTTGTGGCTTTACTAGAACATTTAACAATCAGATTGCTGTCTTTTAACTGTGTATGTGTCCACTAGAAATAAGGTTTTAAAAACCTCCTGCATTTTATCACTTAAGAATTTTGGAATAGCTGTCCAGGCTGCAGAACTAGATCCAAATTTCATATCTGACTGCTATTATGATGCACTGAACCATAGGTATTTGAAATGTGGATCTGAACTTTACATTCTGGATCTACATTGTGTGTTGAATGATTCTTGCCCAAAATAATGAAGTAGGTATCTAAAAATATACTAGTGATGGATGAATCTAGGATTGATTTGGATATGCATTCAAAAATTTACATTCAAACTTCTTGGGTGGGTAAGATATATATTTAGGATAGAAGTGGTTTAAAAAGTACATAAAATTCAAAGTTGAAGAAAAAAATCTAGCTAATGAAATGTGCAGTTTCTAATTGTGTCAAGGTATGTGACTAGCCTTACAAAAATTAACTTGCTATCTGCACTCCTTTATAAGATGATAGGGATTTAACGGACATCATGTAACCAAAGGCATGTGAACTAACACCTAAAACTTTAAATGAGTGCTAATCAGAAATGAGACTATGTAAAACTGACACCTCTTACTAAATGGATTAGCTAAATGCCACAGTGGAGCCAATCAGTACATCTATTTACTTTACTGAACATAACACATTTTAAACTTAAAAAACAAAAACTGGTCTGGTAGCACTTTATAGACTAACAAATCAGGAAGATGGTATCATGAGCTTTCGTGGGCACAGCCCACTTCTTCAGATGACCGGAGTTTTGAGTTTAGGATGTGCAGACCCAAAATAAATAGGGGAGAAGGGGAGAGAAAAAAAGGAGGGGGGGGGAAACAGGGAGCAGAGATTATGAAAAATCAAAGGGAAAAACAGGAAGGCAGAAGGGTCATCAGTAAGCACCTAAAGATTGGCCAGTTAAAACAAAGCAGATAAGGATCAAAGTCAATAGATGGGGGGGGGGGGTTTACTAACACAGGAATCTACACAAAGAGCTGTTTGCACCTTCATTGAATGTTAGGTTGGTAATGGCCCAGCCGCCCCTCATCCCGACTGAGTCCATTAGCATGAGAACTGAACTTGCAGATGAACTATAATTCCAACACTTCTCTGTGTATTTGGCTGGTAGAGTTTGTTTGTGACAAGACAGCCACCAGGAGATCTTTTAAAGAGTGATTAGGTAGATTGAAGTGCTGTCCAAAAGGTTTGTGTATGTTCCCTTTACATATATCTGATTTATGTCCATTGATTCTTTCTTGTAGGGACTGTCCAGTCTGTCCAATATACATAGCAGTGAGGCATTGCTGGCATTTGATGGCATAGATCAAATTACTGGATATGTAGTTGAATGATCCCTTGATTTGATAGCTTATGTTGCTGGCTCCAGTGATTAATTTGCTTGTATAGATATGTGGGCAGAGTTGGCACCGCTGCTGATTGCAGGGCTGGGTTCCTAGAGGCTTATGATGTGGTTGTGTAGCATGGTTACCAGAAAGAATTTGTTTCAGTTTGGGCTGTTGTCTGTAAGCGAGAATAGGCTTTTCCCCAAAGATTTCTGAGAATGAAGGATCATTTTCCAAAATGGGTTGCAGATTGTGTATAATGTGTTGGATGGGTTTGAGTTGTGGACTATAGGTAATAACAAGTGGAATTCTGTTATTCTCCCTTTTGGGTCTGTCTTGAAGTAGTTTACGTCTGGGTACTTTTTTTGGCTCTGTCAGTCTGTTATTTCACTTCTCCAGGTGTGTATTTCAGTTTTAGAAATGCTCTATAAAGATCCTGTAAGTGTTTGTCTCTATCTATGGGATCAGAGCAAATCTGGTTGTATCTTAGGGCTTGGCTGTGTACAATAGATTGAAAAATGTGTCTGGGATGGAAGCTGGAGGCATGAAGGTAAGTATAGCAATTGGTGGGTTTCTGGTATAGGGTGGTGGAGATTTGTCCATTAATTAATTGTACTGTAGTATCCAGGAAGTGGATTTCTCGTGTGGACTGGTCCAAGCTGAGGTTGATGGTGGGATGGAAGTTGTTGAAATCCTTGTGAAATTCTTCAAGAGTCTCTTTTCCGTGGGTCCATATGATGATGTCATCGGTGTAGCATAAGTAAAGTAGGGGTGTTAGGAAGCGAAAGCTGAGGAAAAGTTGTTCAAGGTCAGCCATAAAGATGTTGGCATATTGTGGTGCCATGCAGGTGCCCATGGCTGTGCCACTGACTTGGAGATACAAATTGTCTCCGAATTGGAAGTAGTTTTGGGTGAGGACAAAGTCACAGAGCTCTGTAATCAGGTGTGCAGTGCTGTTATCAGGGATGGTGTTCCTAATAGCCTGTAATCCGTCTTCATGTGGAATGTTGGTGTAAAGGGTGTCTACGTCCATAGTGGCCAGTATGATATTTTCAGGTAGATTACTGATGTTTTGAAGTTTCCTCAGGAAGTCAGTGGTGTTGCAGAGGTAGCTGGGAGTGCTGGTAGCATCGGGTCTGAGGAAGGAGTCGATATAGCCAGATAATCCTGTGAATAAGTGTTTCTTCTTTTTAATACATAAGATTATCTAGTAGGTGTAGCAGAGTTAGCTGGATTAGGAATAATTTAAAAAACAACAAATTGTCTTGCAGCACCTTAGAGACTAACAAAAAATGTAGATGGTATCATGAGCTTTCGTGGGCACAACCCACTTCTTCAGATGAATGGAGTTTAAGGGGTCCAGATTCCAAATACATAGCAGAAAAAGAGAGAGGGTGGAGAGGGAAAGGAAAGGAGAAAAATGGGAAAAGAATGGTCAGTTAGAGTTTCCATGCTAAATGTAGCTGACAGAACTCTCTCTAGAGAGAGAGTGGTCAATTGGTCTAGAGAGAGTTTTCTAGAGAGAGAGAGATATCAGCTTCATTCAGCATAGAAACTCTAGCTGACCATTATTTTCCCCATTTTTCTCCTTTCCTTCCCTCTCCATCCCCTTTCTTTCTCTATGTATGTGGAAACTAGACCCCTTAAATGCCATTCATCTGAAGAAGTGGGTTGTGCCCACGAAAGCTCATGATACTATCTACATTTTTTGTTAGTCTCTAAGGTGCTGCAAGACTATTTGTTGTTTTTTAAAGTTTTTTCTACTACAAACTAACACGGCTACCCCTCTGAAACTGGATTAGGAATGTTTGAGTGTAAATGACTAGCCATTTAACCAATTATAGGTTAATGGTGTTGTTTGCACTCTCTGGGAGCCAGGTGGGCAAGGGCTGCTTGCTCCACTCCTGGGGAAAAGGCTTCACTGCTGGCTCCACTCCCAGTGAGGAGGCCTCACTGTGGCAGCGAGGCTTCCTCCCTGGGGGCTGGGTAAGCAGGGGCTGGTGGCCCCACCCCTGGGGAGGCTTTGCTGCAGGCTCTGTTGTATAATGCTAAGCTTTATACTGCAAAGCCTGCGGCACAAGTAACCTTGTAACAGTTGAGATTTTCAGAGGTTACATGGTTGCCCTGATACATTATTTTTACCTCCCTAACCTGGATCCTTTTTTAGCTTATTCACCATCAACAGAATTATTAACCAAATCCTGATTTCTGCATCTTTACAGGTGGTGAAGTGTGAGCCAGTGAAATCCCATAGAGTTTGCAGAGCTTGATGTTAGAAAGTAGATCTATTTTTACTTGTAGACTGAAAAAAATGTATCTGGAACGCAGTGAGAGAGATTTGAACATCAAAATTCAATATACAAATTTACAGAGATTTTTTTTTTATATTGGAACTACAATTTAAGCATACTTAACAGCCATTGTTACAAACATAAATAAAATAATCCTGCTGTTGTTGTGAATAATTCTCGACACAGACATTGTAAGCAATAGTATCCCAAGTCAGAGTTGCTTTGTTTTTAGTGTCAAGGGTCCTTCCCATATGTGTGATTTTGCTATGATATCACAAAAGGAACACAGCCATCAGTTTTCTTTGGAACAGAATCTCTTATCTGTTTTGTTTTTTCGTATTATGAGAAGATCTATCCAAATTCCCCTTTCATTTTCATATCTTCATTTATCAGCAGCAAGAACCAGTACAAAATATCTACTCATACTTGCTGCTGGTATGAAAAATTAACCTTATTTTCTTATTATAAATGTGAATTTTTAGTTTCTAGTCATAATTCATCAGCATCTCAGCTTGATTTCTGCATCTCTGTGTGACACTTTAGGAATATTTATATATAAGGAAAAGAAATACAGTGATCTAATCTCATTTCATATTTCTTGCATTTGACCTCTAGATGGAGATATAACAATTTAGCATCATGTACATTCATAGATTGCAACCTGGTCTACTGACTCCATCCTGTTCTCTTTGGGCAATTTGTCAACATGCACTGGTATTGAAACATTCAGTAGTGCTTTATGGTATTATAAAGTTATAAATAAACACAGAAGCTCTAGGTAGTATCCACTTCTTGATTAAAATAGACTCCTTTCCACTTCTTTCTTCTTCTTTCTCACAAAGAAGCAGATATCAGAATCTGGTGCAGAAGCATGTACTGAGAATTGAAACTAAAGTAAATTAGAAAACCAGTTTCTTAATTCAGAGAAAATTTAGATTAACTTCCACATGAGCGGTGAGGACAGCAATGGACAAGCGAAGAAGCTAGAAAAAGGAGTTATTTTTAAAACTAAGCACTAGACTGAGAAACAGACATTATCCATTCTCTGCAAGGGAAGTGTTCCCATAGAAGTAGACTTCAGTAACTCCTGGATGGGTCAGTGGAAATACTCTGTGTTCTGTTTGCATAACATGGGGACTTTGCATAAGGCCTGATGTAAAGCTCATGAATTAAGTCACTGGAAAGCTGTTTAGTACAATGGGCATTTGATCAGCTTACTAGAGAGTTCATACTCTATACTGTGACTGTGTTATTTTTGCAACATTTAACCCTTATGAAATGCAATAATTTGCAATAAAATATATTTACATAGAACACTATAGCAGCAGCAAGTTTGTTTTTTATGTCTGTCAAAGCAGTCCTTCTTTGACAAAAAATAAAATTCATAAAAGGTCTAGGTCTGGAAAGCAATTAAATGAGCAGCTTGCCATCTAAAGATATTTTTAGTTAAAAATACAGAAACTCTAGGGCAGAAAGAACCACCACCATGCTTTTAATGTTCAGAGACTCACACTCTTTTTATTAAATCATTTTGGGAATAATGAAGAACTGCATAAACGGGGGGTCACAGGGAGGGAATAAATTGCTTCTAACTTACCTCTCAAAGGAAGTCAATGAAGTTTTAGCAGTTTACACCAACTGATAGTCCAGCCCACTATTTCTAATGTTTTTTTTTAAATTAATCTCTCAAGCCTTTCAATATCTTGAAAAATATATTGCTGGGTCCAGAATTATGATATTTAAAACCCAACTCACCTATGGCACTGCAGATTTTTTTAAAGAGCCCAAAACTTTCTGTGCAATGGCACACTTGTTAATGACACCAGAATTAAAGCCAACTATGATTAAAGCCCCTGTTTATGCAGTTCTTCATTATTCCCAAAATGATTTAATAAAAAAACTGTGTGTGTGAGCCAACTATGATAGTGATATTAAAATGAATTTTAAAAAGTGTCCCAGTGAACCATTTTATGTTGATGATCGAAAGATTAAATTCATCAGGAAAATGTTTCTATCATAATGTATGTATATTTGAACATTGACTCTTGAATAGTGCGTGTAATATCAAATTTTACCAATCAGAAACAATTTCAATATATTAATGACACCAGAATTAAAGCCAACTATGATAGTGATATTAAAATTAATTTTTAAAAGTCTCCTAGTGAACCATTTTATATAAATTTATATAAATCACTTTATTTATGGGACATGTATTGAGGTTTAAATTATTGTGTACCCAAGTCTGTCCCTTTTACTTATTACTCTGTGACGAGACTCACTGACTTCAAGATATAGCTTATCATACACAGGAGTGGCAGACTCAGACCCAGAGTGAATGACATTGACACTGACAGAAGTGAAGAGATTTATTCCTGGAACACAAAAGAAATTATTTGATGTTGTCACCAAGGCCAAGATTGAACACTTCTGCCTGCAATAAATTTATAAAACTTCATTAATTTCTAGGGAGCCACATGCAGTAGTTTTGCATTCTCATGTTAGATCCACTCCTTAATATTTGTTTGGTATTTACCTGCCAGAAGTTATAGCAAAGTAGAAAGGAAAGCCAACAAGAAATGAAACAATGACCCAGATAATGCTCCTGGAGAAAAAACAGAAAAGCAGTTTATTGGAGAAGAAAGTCTGAGAAGGGTAGCTCTGTTAGTCTGTAACTTTACAAACAAGAAGTAGTCTTGTAGCACCTCAGGGCATCTCTACACTAGAAAATTATTTCAAATTAACTTATTTTGAAATAATAACTCTCAAAATAACTATTTTGAAATAGCATGTCAACACCACGATGCAGCATTGAAATAGCACAGAATTATTTCAAAATAGCGTGTCCACACTAATTGCAGCCTGCATTGCATTTAAAGCCCCTGGAAGCATTCCAGGGAAGGCACCAAGAGGATGGACACTTCCTTGTAGGTGCTTGCTGAGGCTAGTTGAGACGTGCTTAAAGGGGTTCCTTTCTACAACTGCGTCTCACATATCTCTTCTCCACTGCCTACCCAACTCATTCCAGGTGCTCTGGTTGCCCTTGCAGACTCCACAGCACTGACAACATGGAGCCAGAGCTGCTGCAAACCAGTGCCAGGCTCATGAGCCTCATGCTGAACCTCATGGTGAAGTTTATCCACATTGCCCACGTGCTGCTTCAGGATGACGATGACCAGCCCAGACCGGGGGACATCTTCACCCAGGCCCTGGTGCTCCTGATGCAGCAAATGATCCCCAATCCCCAGCATGTTGTAGAATGCTGCTTCTGGCGGAGGGAGACCAGTTCCGACTGGTGGGACCACATTGTCGTGGAGGGGTGGGATGACCAGCAGTGGTCCAGAACTTCTGCATGTGGAAGGCCACCTTCCTGGAGCTCTGCAAATGGCTTGCCCCTGCCCTCAGGTGACAGAACACCTGGCTAGGACCCGCCATCCCCCCCCTGAAGAATCATGTCACCATCAACCTATGGAAGCTCGCCACGCTGGACAGCTACCACTCTGTTGGAAACCAGTTCAATGTGGGGAAATCCACAGTTGGGGCTGTGCTCATGCAGGTAGTCAAGGCCGTCAACAACGTATTTCTGCAGAGGGTTGTCATCCTGGGGAATGTCAATCCCATAGTCGCTGGTTTTGCTTCCATGGGCTTCTGCAACTGTGGATGGACCCTACATGGCACCCACATCCCCATCCTGGCCCCTGATCACAGTGCCTCAGACTACATAAACAGAAGGGGGTACTTTTCAATGGTGTTTCAGTCCCTGGTGGACCACAAGGGATGGTTCACAGACATTAACCTCAGCTGGTTGAGGAAGGTGCACAATGCCCAAACATTTTGGAACCCAAGCCTGTTCCAGAGGATGCACATCGGCACTTTTTTCCCCAACCACAGCATCAGGGTTGGGGATGTTGACATGCCCAGAGGTGACATAGCCTACCTCTTGCTCCCCTGGCTGATGAAGCCCTACATGGATAGCCTGGACCCCTCCAAGGAGAATTTCAATGCCATGCTCAGTAGGTGCTGCGTGGTGGTGGAGTGTGCCTTCAGCCACCTAAAGGGGAGGTTCAGAAGTCACCCACCTGGACCTCAGTGACTGCAACATCCCCTACATGGTGGTGGCCTGCTGTGTGCTCCACCACATATGTGAGAGCAAGGGGAGAGATTTTCCTGCCAGGGTGGGAAGCAGAGGCTGATTGGTTGGCCAGGGCATATGAGCAGCTGGACACCAGCACTATCAGGAGAGCACATCAGGGGACTGTGTTAATCCAGGAGGCCTTGAAAGAAGAGTTTCAGCCAAGGCCACCTGTGAGACTCTCCCCTGGGCCTCTCCACAAGGGGTCCCTGCATTGCCTTCATGTGCCTTTCCTCCCCCACCTCTCCCTTTCCCTGCCCTCCCTTCCCATCTTCCTCCTTCCCCTGCAGACCAAATAAAAAAAAGCCTTTTTGTTTGAACAAAGAAGTCCAGATCCAAGAATAAATAAGGGAAGGGGGAGGGGAGAAGGGGAAAAAAGGAGAGAGAAAGGAAAAAAGAGAAACACAGTGAGTAGATGGTTCAAATAATTACAAGAGGCTGATAAGGAAAATTAACACCTCCACTGGTTGGTTGGTTGAGTCATTAGGATGTGGAAGGTAGTGTGCAAGCCAGCCAATGTCCCTGTTCATACCATTTGCATAAGAATTAAACATGTAGATGAAGTTAAGTTCCAATCCTTCCCTGTGTATTTGGCTTGTGGAATTGGCCTGAAACAACACCATGATTTGGAGATCCATTAATGAGTGTCCAGGCAGATTAAAGTGTTCTCCAACAGGTTTCTGTGTGTTGCCTTTTGGATATCTGATTTGTGTCCATTAATTCTTTCCTGTAGAGACTGTCCAGTTTGGCCAATATACATGGCAGTGGGGCATTTGATGGCATAGATCACATTAGTGGATGTGCAGTTATATGAGCCTCTGATTTGGTGGCTGATGTGGTTGGGTCCAGTGATGAAATCGCTAGTGTAGATCTGTGGGCAGAGTTGGCACCGGGGCTGATTGCCAGGGTGGGTTCCTGGATGATTATGATGGAGGTGTGATGTGTGGTTACTGAAAAGAATTTGTTTGAGGTTAGGTGGTTGCCTGTAGGTGAGTATTCGCCTTTCCCCCAAGGCCTCTGAGAGTGAGGGGTTATTTTCCAGGATAGGTTGTAGATTGTGGATAATGCGTTGAAGGGGTTTAAGTTGTAGACTGTCAGTGATGACAAGTGGAATTCTGTTTTCTCTTTAGAACCTGTATTGAAGTAGTTCATGTGTTGGTACTCTTTTGGCTCTGTCAATCTGTTTTTTCACTTCTCCAGGTGGGTATTTCAGTTTTATGAATGCTCTATATAGATCCTGTAGGTGTTTGTCTGTGGGTTTGGGGCAAATCTGGTTGTATCTCCAATGTCTTTATGGCTGATCTTGAACAACGTTTCCTCAGCTCTCGCCCCCTAGCACTCTTACTCTACCTATGCTACATTGATGACATCTTCATCATATGGACCCATGGGAAAGAGTCTAGCTTCCATCCCAGACACATTTCTCAGTCTCTTGTGTACAGCCACACCCTAAGATACAACCAGATTTGCTCCAATCCCACAGACAGAAAAGCACCCCTGGGCTCCTTCAGGAGCGTGGCTTCCTTACCTAGGTTGTAGTCTCTGGTTATAAACTCGGGATGAGCAACTTTCTACTGGGGTCCATCTTGCATTTATTCTTCATGAATATAGTTACATCAGCAATCAGAACAAACTATGTGTAAGTAATATTATAGTTTATGAAGCCTGCCTTTCATTAATTTTCTTCTTTTGTCTTAATGGGGGAAGAAATGAGTTATTTCCCTCTAAGCCAGTGGTCTCCAATCTTTTTATGCCCAAGATCACTTTTTCAATTTCAGGGCAATGCAGGATCTCCCCCAAGCCTTCCTCAGGGCCCCACTCACTCCATTTCCTCTTCTATCCATCACTTGCTCTCCTCTACCCTCTCTCAGTTTCACTGGGTGGTGGCAGAGGACGTGGGCTCTGGGCTGGGGTTAAGGGATTTGAGAGGAGGAAGGAGTGAGGGGTGAAAGCTCTGGGAGGGAATATGGATGCAGGAGGGGACTCCAGGGTGGGGCAGAGTGTTGAGGTACAGGAGGTGGCAGAGGAGGGGGGTGCTGCTCTGGCAGGGGGTTCCAGGCCAGGGGCATGGCATTGGCCTGAGTGGACTGTGGCTCATTTTACATCCATGCCAATCCCCACCAGTACACCTGGTGCTCCAGCTAAAGAGTGCCCAACTGCACCTCAGCTAGGGCCATGCTTGCCCCGCTGTGCTTGTAATTGTGGCTTGCCCCACTGAACCCTAGTGTTCTGACTGGGGAGCAGGGCTAGGGGACCAAGCTTACCCCCACTTTACTCTGGTACTCCGGCTGGGGATCAAGTTCATGGCTTACCCCTCATCTCTCTACTCTAGTTAACCCCCTAGTTTTGCCCACCCACCCACCCAAAGTCAGGGCCCACCCAAGTGGGCTCTTCTGGCTATGTCGCTGCTCCAGGCTCTTTGCTGGAAACAGGCTCTGCTCCATCAATGGTGTTTCAAAGCCCCAGTCAGGAGACAAGAATATTTTATGTCATGCTGTGGCAATTACCAAGGTGGAGGCTGTTGTCAAACCTCTGCACCCTCTGTCATGCTCAGGCTGCTCTCTCTTTGGGATGGAGTTGGTATGTACCTTACATTTGTGTGGATTGATATGTCTGGGGCTTGTTTAAACAAGGTTGTTTTTAAAGCTGGGGCTTGCTTTGACTGGCAACATTGATTCCCCATCTCTCCCTTCCCCCAACCTGCAGCTACTGTTGAGTTCCTGGGGATTTTTTCCCTTAGGGTACGTCTAGACTGCATCCCTCTGTCGGCAGAGGGATGCAGTCTAGACACAGCCTTACTGACAAGGCTGGGGAGCTGTGCAGGATTCCCATCCCTACCCACTGCTGCAGTTAGGGAGTCTGCAAAGACTGGGGGAGGGGGACCTTCAGGGGATCTCCCCATGTAAACTCTTCTGTTGGCTGTGGAAAGAAAGCTCCCTGACCCCCTGGACATTGCTGGAATTGCCAAGGTTAGGAAATCGGTGATGGGCAGTTTGATGCTGACTCCTTTTGAGGATCAAAGAAGGGAATTCGAAGTAGTGAGCCCAGTCCAAGGCCCTCTCAATATCTCCCTGTCCCTTTAAGCACCTTTCAAGGTAAAGGTAGAAATCTCCCCTGAGAAGACATCCAACAAATCCACCTGGGGCTGCGGCAGCATGCAGCCTGTGAGTAAGGCAGAGTGAGACTTTGAGTTCAGCTGGCTCTTTGTTAAAGCTCCCTCTGCTACTTGAAAACAAAATGAGGGAGAGATCACTGAGATCGACGGTCAGTGCCTCCATCACCTGGTTGGGGACAGCCACCTAGCTTTATATTTATACATTTTTTAAAATGTATTTTATTCTTCATTTTTAAAATGGTTGAAATTATATATCTGTATTTGTTGCAAGATTCCTACATAGTACTCACACAATAAATATTCAATATATTTTTAAACTGAAATATTCTTACCATTTAATATGGAGATCACTGTTAGCATCTTTGCAGCTGAATACTTCTGATGAAGTGTGAGTCTCATCACAATTAAGGCACATGCAGACTTTGGAATACTATTTCAGCTTGACAAAAGAACAGTCTTGCTAGGTCTTGACTCTCAAATCAAAGAATTTATGATTAATGGAATGAATCAACAAGAGAATTATACTGTGAAGAATTCTATGCCTGCCAACTCCATAACAAGTATGTTTATGGGTAATGTTCTATAACACTACTAGTGAGGACTACTAATCTGTACCACTGAAATTAGCTGAAATAAATTAACAGAAAAGCTTTTGTTAAAAAAAAAAAGTGGAGATAGCCATAAAATGCTGTTGTTTAACACAACACAGTAGGACATTTAGTTTGAGTTTATCAGGCTCATCGTATCTATTAGGGTTAATGGAGTTCCTCACCTATACCTATCTGACCCCCTTAATTGAGAAAGAACAAAGCAATTTTTCAAAACCAGATCAGCTCCTTTGTCTTTTTACAATCTACGGAAATTGAATGTCACACATCTTCTCATGAATATTACATCCCAAAATTCTTTGTATCAAGTCAAATAAGAAGCTATGGACTTTTAGCATTATTATATTCTTACTAATTTGTATACAACATGTTTAAATATCAGGACCAACATGCTACACGTATTTCCTGCATATAGAATGTATTTTTCTTTTATTTCTACATCAAGCAAAAGATATGAGCAAAGAGTAGTTGTCTTGCTTAATTCTCACATTGGAGTCTGTCTTGGTTGCAGCTTCCAAAAGTATGTTGGTGTTGATAATAGCTCAGAACAACTATTTCCTTTCAAAGTGAGTTAATGTATCATCTTCTGTCTCTGAGTACACTATTCTATAGAGAGAAAACTTTTATTGTATAAGGGCATGTAGAGTACTGTATGAGCCACTAAAGTTCAAGAAAAAATAAAACCTTTCCTATTTCATTTCAGTCCCATAGGACTTTATTATGAATGGTCATGACTGTTTTTAGTTAAAGAGAAAGAAAGACAACAGAAAAGGTCTCAGTGGGGAGAGATTCTCATTCAGAGTTGTATGGTACAACTATTCCAGTTCAATGGCACACAAAATGTCGATTCAAAGCAAATCCAGCTGCAGTGATATATGCTATCATCATTTTTATTACACAATCAACAGGGCAACACATATTGGATTTCTACTGGTGTACTACAAAATAGTCTGAGAAAGGTCTCCTGATTTTTCTTGACATGCTGCATTTACATGACACTGCTGACATGACATACCAGACAATCTCAGGAGATTTGGAAAAGGTCAGTGGAAAATGTTGCTGTAGAGTTTCTCAGAGCAATTGAGAGGAAGGCAGGCTTTGCATCAGATTATGATGCATGTTGGAGCAAGGAATTGGATAGAGTTTACTCTTGTATAAAAAATTCTAGAATAAATGTCAGAATGGGAGACAGAAGGGGAGAGAGAGAGTCAGTGTATAAAATTCACCTTGACTTAGTACTACTCTGCTTATCTGACTTTTTATATAAATTATCTCATGGACTACATCTCTTGTTTTTTTTTCTTCAGCATTCACAGTCATATATCCCTAATTTATCTGTTCCATTTACTAAAGTGGCACCATGTTTTATACGGATAGGTGGCAAGCAATCCTGTGTGTTCAGCTAATTTTTCCAAAAACTACTGTTATCTTGTCATTCTTGCCCATTTATTTATTTCATCCATTATTTTATTTCATCAACCTGATGTATCTCCCCCTCCACCAAGATTATAAGTGCTTTGAAATAGGACCTGTCCCTTTATTACAAGGAAGGTTTTCAAAGGCACAAAGGAGACTAGGTTCCAACTGATTTTAAATGGGAAGCGGGGCACATTACTCTATTTTTGGGCTTTAAAAATTTCCCCTTACATCTTGATGCAGTCAGTAGTGCTATGGGGTTCCAGTGTCAGACTGGAGCATCTAGAAGTTATTGTAATACAAATAATAATTATTTATATTTTATTATATTTGATTTGATCTACTCCTTTTGTGGTTTTTTGTACTCATTTAATACTATGGAACACCTAGCCTTTTCTATAGGTGCTTGTCACTGCCTCTTAGGGTGGTCTGTCAAGGAACTTCAGATTCTTCTAACTAACCCTCCTTAATTTGCTCTCATTAAGGGCAATTCTTGGACCTTAACTTCCAGCTAAACCTGTTGCACTTCATTTTTTGGGTTTGCCATCTGTTTCCATTGTCTGGGCATTTCTTGGAGGCAGCCTGGTATACGACTGCAACCACCTTACTACTCCAGGTCTTCTTTCTTTGTAGCCTCCCTTGTATAGCAGGCCTTGTTTCCTCTGCTGATTGCAGCTACGGGTGTCTGCCTTCATGACTGACAGCTCTGCATGGGGATGTGTTCAAGCTGCTGTCTCCCAAACCCCTCACTGCTAGAGAAACAAATGTATCTTTTATTATGCCCTGAGACTGAGAAACTAAGACTATTTTGGACTGAAAAGGGTGGGAGAACACATTTCAAAGTGTTGCCAGATCCACTGACTTTGTATTAATTTTATTGACTTGTAGTGAGGTGAGTGGCCACCCACAGAGCCAGCAGGGAAGGAACACCTTCTTGAGTCCTGGTGGGCAGAGTGCCACCTCACTCAACCATCCTGATGGATGTCAGTGGGTGGGACAGGAAGTACAAAGGCAGACCCAGGAGCTCAGTTAGCCCTGGTCTACACTAGGGAGTTTTTTTAAAAATAACTCCCCTTATTTCGAAATAACAAGCAGAGCATCCATACTATCAAGCCCATTATTTCAAAATAAGGGGCTGGTTATTTTGAAATAAAAACTCCTGCTTTACACAAGAAATAATGCTTATTTCAAAACAGTTATTTCAAAATAGTGGTCATGTGGACTACTCCCCAGAGTCATTCAAAGTAATTACTTCCCTGTGTTTCCTTGGGCTCTAAGTTGAGGTAGTATGTTCATATTAAGAGAGCTGTCTCAGACTAATTTCAAGGCTTCCCTGTAGTGTGACACACTATTTTGAAATCGTTATTTCAAAAGTTGTTATTTCAAAATAAGCTTTTTCAGAATAATTTCCTAGTGTAGACATGCCCCTAGGAACCAACCTCTGGAGAAGCCAGATGCCTCCCCTGAGCTCCCAAAGTGGGAGGTTGATGCAGAAGGAAGGAAGCAGAGGACAGGCGAGGACCACCAAGACCATTGGCGAACCCAGACCCAGAGGAGCTACAAGCCCTGATAGAGGCCCCCTTCCCCAATGACCTGGAAGTCCTGCTATGAAGCCAGGTAGGCCCACAGGGGGAGTTAGGAAGTAGTGCAGGGATAGCTGAAAGAGTCAGCATGTTGTGGTCAGGATCCCCACTGACCTAGTAATAGACCAATCTGCCACTGATAGGGCCCCGGTCTGGGATGCAGTGAAGTGAGTGGGCCTGTGTCCCTCCTTCCAATCACAATCCATGGATGGCAATCTCCTCCTTTTTCCTAGGCAAAGACCTGAGCTTGTCAGCCCTCTGCCAGAGTTAGAGGATCCAACTGCTTTGCTGCCCCACCTTGAGTTAGTGCCTGCGTGTATTCACTATTTTAAGGCTCAGCCTGAGCATAGGCCTGAGCTCCTGAACTCTTTGCTGCCCCACACTGACTCAAGGCTTGGACTAACTAAACGTGTTTGTGGTGTGGCCCTGACCAGAGAGTCATACGCATGACACCAGTCACCCTGCTGATTCCCTCTGTGCAGTTGGCAGAGTGGCAGTGAGGCAGAGTGGCTGCCTATAGATCTAGAGGGGAAGGAGCCACGCCCCAACTGGACAACATGACTATTTTAGATTTAACATTCTGAGAATTGGTAGGCTCTGTCTCCTGATGAGGCTCAATATTATTAACATTACTATTTAGGTGGTTGCAATACTCACACTTAGGAAAAGACTTCTATATCTGTAATAGTTTTATTAAAATAATGAGCAAAATTACAAACACGCTAGCCCAACAAGGGAGCTAAAGATAATGCAAAACATGAATCTAAGTATTCATATGCTCACAACCTTTGTAAAAGGACCCAAAAGTGTTAGTCATCATGCTCCAGCATCAGACTATCCCCACCATTGTTGCCAATATTCACCATCCTGACATCTCCCACAAGATGCATTTACTCAGACACACAGACCAGGATACAACTTTTATAATGTGTTACACTGATGCTGTTAGGCCTAATGCATGTTCAGGTAGGGATTTCACCCCCTTTTCCTTATTTGTATTTCCTGATGCTCAGGATCAGTCCCTTTATTAGTAAACATAATGGTTTTATATTTTAAATGGAGTGAAACTGACCTTCTCTATTCTGCTATGCTTTGAAATTGATACAATCAAATCTCGATGGCTGGAAGGAGATTATTTCTTAAGTACTTGAACTGTATCCTCTTTTTTTTTCCTCTTTACATCCATTTTTGCAGCAGGGCTCCTAGGGTATGTCTAGATTACATGCCTCTGCATGACACGAGTCATGACGCGGATCGATCAACAAGGAGAGCCTTTGTCAACCGCTCCCTTATGCCTCATGAAACGAGGTTTACAGGAGCGGTCAACAAAGGCTTCCCTTGTCAACCAATCCGTGTCTTGACTCATGCGCTGTGTCGACAATCAGCTGAGCCGGCACAGAGCGGCGGCCATTTTTATTTTAATGAAGCTGGGGATATTTAAATCTCCACTTCATTGACTATGTCGGGTAGCCTATTTTACATGCCTCTGTCGGCAGAGACATGTAATCTAGACGTACCCCTAGGGACTTTAAAATGAGCCAGTCTGTAAACCAGAAGCTATAGTTTTTATTTGTTTACTTAGAGTTCTTTGAAGCAGGGACTACCTTGTTGTTTTGCATTTGTACACCGCCTAACTACGTAGGATCCTAGACAGGGGCACCAAAGTGCTAGAAATAATGTTGAATACTTCACTCCTTGGTACTAGTCAATGTGAGTAAAGAAATCAGAATTTGATTCTATGCAAATCATGTGCAAACTCTCATCATTTAGTTAATTATGGCAATCAACATTTATCCTTGTTTCCCCAATTCCCTACAATCACAAACAATCTGACTGTAGGCAACATGAGCCCAGACAGAATTATAGTCCCTTCTGATACTTTTATTATTGTTACTTAGTGAATTGTCCAGAGGAAGACTGAAACAAAGTGTCCGTCTGTAGATCTAAATACTGTGCAGTAAGTGTAGTAGTGATCTGAGGTGGAATTGGGAAGCTGTGCAGTACTATTTCTTTGGAAGCAGTGAGTCTGTGAATGCTGACAGTGTCTCGTGAAATAAGGGTTGGGCATTCTAGAGAGAGGCTCAGAGGATGCAAGAGCTGGAGTGTGCCCATTGCCACCCTGTAGAGGGAGAGCAGGGCCTGCACAGGATTAGAGAGGAGTCTTGTGTTACCTATGGCCAGTGAAGTTGGGGAGCTGGCCTCTGTGAAGCACAGACAAGACTTCCTCACATGAACCGCAGGTGATAGTGAGGTGCCTCATAACCCTGGGTACCTCGGTAAGTGTCACAGCCAGATGCATTATCGTTCTTTTAAAGTGCAATTTTAAGATTTGTGGCATTTTGAGCCAGCAAAGCAGCCTCTCTCTGTGGGCTGCCTAAAGTTTCCGACTAGGAATCACCAGCTGAATTATGATTGATATGATGAAATGGCATTGAAAGGGGAAATAAAATAAAAAGCAATCAGGATACAGCTATTGTATACATCATTTTTTCTCCATTTTAAAAGAGGATCAGATCAATAATTTATGCTGCTGTGTCTCTGATTCTCCTCGAGGAGGTTGTGGAAAGAAGAAAAGTGTTGATTTCCACAGTCCCTGGACAAGAATTTTAGATCAGTAAAGGTCAGAAGTTCAGTGGTAGGGGGAATTCAGCAAGTCCCTTAAGCATTATACTGACATTACAAGACAGAGCTAGTAAAGGTCTCCATTTATTGATGTCCTTTTAGAAGGACACTGTAATATCAAAATGCCATCAATTTTGAATACACTTGTCTCCTTAGTACAGTGCCAAGATCTCTGAAGGCCCTGTGGATCGCTTCAAACCTGGGCTCCCATACATCTCTTTAGCAGATCTGTATACAGTATCAGAAGGCAATCTCTACTACCATATTTTTGTATTCCATTTAGTACTCAAAGGGGCTGAATGTCCTGTTTCACTTGTAGAAATCTGCAATTATCATGTAGTTATACTATGTTTACCATAGTCAATCCTATTAAGTTATTATGCAATTACTTGCGGGATATCTGTGTTCTATAATGCGGACAGTGTTGCTAACAATACAGCAATTTATGCTACTCCAGTGCCTGCTTTCCAGTGTGTGTCTGAATCTAAGCTTCCTCAACTAGCTTTGTATCTTCAGTGACTGACAGAAGATATTGCTGATTCTGTATAGTTCACAGCATTCTTCTTCGCAGAGCAGGACTGTGTTTGTGAGAGATCTACAGGTGCTGTGGATTGTGTAGGTTTATGTTCTAGAAATGGTTGTGTTTAGATTGGAAGACAGTGATATGGCAGAGAGACAGGATCTTATTTTTGGGTAGCTTTTGCTTGGAGTAGGAAAAGTTATGTTGGTTTAGTGGTAGGGCTCTCTTTTTATTGGTTTTGCTTCTTCTAGCCATGTTTCCATCATCCTGGTCAAGTGATAGTACCTGTCCAACATGGTTGAAGATCTCATGGGGTTTGGGCAAGGAATTGTTAGGTGGACAAAGTGGGAGAGGTATTGGGAATGAGGAATTCTTTGGAGTTAAGAAAATTAAAAAGGAAAGTGATTTTCTGTGGGTTGGAAGCCAGATGGGATTTGAGGAGGGGAAGGTCTTTTTGGTGATCCCCTTGTTTTTGCGTTTCTGTGGAAGTTTTGGAGATAGGTATCTGGTTTGTTTTGTTTGTTTTCAGTTTTACGTGGCATCTACCACTTTCACTGGAAATCATTTCTAATATACTGTACTCACTTTTGGCAGCTGCTGCTGTACACTTTCTGTGGCCACTCTATGGCAACCAAAAGGAATAGGTGGGAAACATGGGGGGGGGGGGAGGGCGGGCACTGTGCTCCCTAATTTCCTTGATGGGTAAAGGAAGACTAAGCTGGAAATGCAAGATTTAAGTTTCACTTTCTTGATCCAATTTGGGGGAACAAGCTGGGAGCCAGCAGCCCCATGGGGCTAGAGCAGACCTTCACCTGCAGCTCACCATGGACAGGGGGCTGCTCTTGAGTAACAGTTACCTGTTCACATCCTTAGATTATACCAGGGATAGAATTTAAATGGCTATAATATTAATGTACTGGTTGCTCTGCCCTGCCTCAGTTTGTTCAAAGGAGCTGGTTGTCTTGTGTGCAGTTTGCAGGCAGATTCTATACTTTCTTCTCCTCTCAAAATCAGGTTAAGATGGTCATGTCAGTACTGCAATAAATAAAGGCAAATTTTATTTTCCAAGCAGGTTTTCCTTACTTTGAACTGCTCAATAATTTGCCACAATAATTTGTCCCTTTTGCTATAGCCATGGAGATAGTGATACTGTGGGTTTTAGATGCTGATATTCAGATGACAATTGAATCTTACTACAATACTGTAGTAAGACTTATTTGTGAATTAGAGAATATGAATATGATGTTGCCACATAGAACAGTAGGCTTCTTTTCTTAGGATTATTGTGTTCCTCCATACTATATCCTAGGATTTTTATATATTTCACTCCTATTCTATTACCATGAATGGAATAGAGACAGTTCAGTATGGATTCAGTATGCTTGCAAATCAATATATGACTGTAACACAACCACAAGAATCTTCTGGGGAGGGCCCTGTTACCCCCAGAATGTCTGTATCACTTGATATATACGTATGTAGTTCTACAGATTGGCTCTGGGGTTCAAACCAGGCCTTCAAGCAAGCAATTTACTTTAGAAAAGTTCACAATTGGATTAATGCTTTTCACTTGAGCCAGAGGTAAAAGTAAGTGTGTGCACCTTGGTGCACAGCTCTGGCAAGAGCCAGCTGAGCTGTGGCAAAAGCCAGCAGGAAGCTATTTAAAGAGCTGGTGCAGACTCAGGTTACAATAGGACAGTGCCTGTAAGACATTTTAAGTTACTTTCACCCCTGCTTGGCCCTTTTTGGTTTCTGTATATAATGATACTAGAAGAATTATCCAACATTGCCTGGGTTCAGCCTGGTGGTGGTGGGGGAAGCTGCACAGGCCAGCCCCAAGGCAGAGAACAAAGGGTTGTGCCTGCCTGCCAGCATGGCCACGCTGGGTGGCTCAGCGGCGCTGTGGTGAAGGACTGCTTGTGGGTCCTGAGGTGGGAGAGGCAGGGCTGCACTGCCCAGCACCAGTGGTGCTCTGGGAGGGGCCATAGTGGTGGAGCCAGCAGGGCTTCCCGCTTGATCTGGTACTGTGGCTGAGGGCCGGGGGAGGTTTGGGGCAAGAGGGCCATGGAGGCTACGTCTTCACGGCAGCACTGTGTCGGGATACCGTGTCTTTTGAGTGCACCCATTTTGAAATATAACAGGCTCGCTATTCCAATGTCCCTGTAAACCTCATTCCACAAGGTCTAAGGAATGTTTTAGAACAGCAATTTATTTCAAAATAAGTTCTGGGTAGAAAGCTTATAGCTTTCGAAATAAGCTATTTTGAAATTGAGTGGCTCAAATTGAATAGCTTATTTTGAGCTACCGGTGCTGTGTCGCTGCACCCTTACTTGGGCCAGTGGCCTGCAAGATGGTGAATCCCAATCCCAGCTGGCCATTCCCTTCCTATGCAGCTGGCCTCAGTGGTCACTCTGCAGTATAGCTTTTATTCATGATCTCTGCCCTTAGTGCAGTAGAGACATTGCAGTATCATGTCCCTCTAATCAGCCCCCTCCCTTTCCATGTTATGGAAAACAATCAAATTCCAGGCACTTGCTATTTTCCTGACATAAACAAATCCTGATCTTGCTCTAGGATAAAAGGAAGCTGTATACCAAATTTAGTGGTTGTAGCTGTTGCCATTTAGGAGGAGTTCTTGAACTAACGGACTCGCAAATAGACTCACAGACAGATGCGTATTATATATATATATGTGTATTTATTAATGGACTGGCAGGAGATGAGGAAAGTCAATTATGAATAAAGTACAAATAATAATTTTGAAAATGTTTTGTTTTGCATATTTACTCTCTGATATGAGCATAGGATATTATGTTCCAGAAAATGGATTAGAGAATATTTCAACTTCTTTTAAAAATATTGGTTAGGTAAGTTGATGTACATTTCCCTATGAATATATATACAAGCCTGAATCTATAGAGAGATGTTTTACCTATCACCATTTAGGTTTAATTTTATTTCAACTAAGTGAATAGCTTCATTGATATAGTGTAGGAGTAACTATACTCTGCTGAAGTAATTAGTTGCCTTGTTCTGTTAAGTGTAACACATCATCATTAAATGACTGTTTCAGAGTTCTCTTTTCCCTGTGGCTGCTGAATAATATTCTTTCCCAGATTATTTATTTAAAGATCTTGCAGATTGTGGCAAAATTGCCTGAGTAAAAATGAAGCAACACGGTATAAAGAGTTTGTCCAATAGTGAGCTTGCTTTAAATCGGTTGTTTTATATCTCCTTCAGGCTTCCATTCTGTTATCTCCTTTCTTATTTCTTTCACATTTATATTTTTTAATAATTAAACAACTCGTGTCACCTGTTCAGCTATGTGCACAGCACTGACACCTTCAGAATACAGAATGTAGAAATCTGACATTATTCAAAACCAGGCAAACAGAACTGTGACAGGGAAAATGAGATAATATGTTCATAAATATAAGTGAAGTGCAGCTTAAAATAGTTTAGAACTTTTGTCAGCATGCATGAGTGGTAATAGAATATTTTTCCTTCCTGCAATAATTAAAATCCACGATGAGCTCGTCCTCTCTTGTGATATGGTTCAAATAGTAAATTGATAACAAATTTTGCTGACAGCACAAAGATGCTTAGAAACATCATATGTATGGAATTTTCAATTAGCTTTATTCATAATAATTCTAAATGACTAGCTGGCTCCAGCAACTGATGCTGGAATATGGACTCTGTTACTTCTGAGGTCTCAGCCTGAATCTGGCACGAGTTGCAGGTGACCTAAAGCCCATCTCTTGAATGTTTGGTGGCCAATACAAAAATGAAATGATTATCTCCATTTAATTCCAAGTGGACATGCCTCCATGTTACAAGCAAACTAAAACAATTAGCACTAATTGACACATTATATGGAGTCCAGTCTGGCTCCATTTCTGAACTTTCCCAAAGTTCAGGAGTGTTTGGAATCAAGTTTTGGACTGGAAAGCTGGTAATTTTGTTGGAACCTAGAAGGAATAAATACCCCTCCAGGCTATGGAGTAGGCAAAATAATTATTTCTGTTGCCACCAGGCTATAGTAAGCCCTGAGTCCTTACATGCCTCCTTTGTGTGTAAGATGACCCCTTTGGCTTGGTTGATCTGTACAGCGGTGGCTACTTCATTTTCATACCGGCTTTTCCTACTTTCCCTCTATGCATTGACATCCAGAGAGCACTGCTTTGCACAAATATGTTAGCTTCCATGACACAGCCCCTCTAAACCTTTCTGTCCACATTGGTTCTACTGTTCCAGCTATCATCACAGAAAAGGGCAGCATTTGAAGTAGTACAATTTTATCTGAAGTATAATCAGTTACATGTAGATTTAAATCTGTATAATGAAGTTTGGACTCAGATTTGAACTTTCTTAAAATTTATTGGTGACAACACATGGATTTTATTTTATTTTATTTTATCACAGGATCTACTGATGTATGAGCTACATGCTTCACTGAATACAAAAAAACCTAATCGCAGCCCAAAGCATTCTCAAGCTAATTTTCAGATGTCATATGAGTGGAGTAACAAAACAGAAAGCAGGGGATGGGAAGTGCTGTGAGGCAGCTGCTTTTTATGGCAACCTAAGACCCAGTCTGCCCATGATGGCCTTATGAAGGCCCCATGTGAGGCTGCTTTTCCCGGTCCCCAGTGGAGGTCCAGGTGAGTGGGCCAGAACTGGGCTGCTTTGCCTGGCCCTGGCATGAGCTCCGGAGAGCAGGGCCACTTTCTCCAGCCCGGCCTGAGCAGTGGGGGAAAGGCTGGGATTCCTGGCTCCAGCATCTCTGGGGGAGAATAAATCCAAGGGGGATCATTGTGGGGTGGGGGCCAGCAGAACTCTCCTTGTCCGGCGTTGCAGCTGAGGGCAAGGAGGGATTGAGACAAGGGTGCACTCTACCCTCTCTGGTAGGTGGCAGGGAAGAGAGCCCTATCTGCAGGTGGACACTGTATTCCTACTGCGCCTGCCCTGTGTGGTCACTCTACAGTATGGCTGTTTCCTGCACTTGCTGCCCCCCAGTGGTGAGTCTGAAGTATGTCATTCCTCCTCTCTCTGCCCCCTCCCTTTCCATCAGATTTCAGGCACTTCCCATTTTCCTACCACAACCAAACCCTAACCCTGGTTTAAGTTAGGGTAAGAGGATACTGCATACCAAATTGGCGGTCCTAGCTCTTAACAGTTTAGGAGGAGTTCTTGAACAAACAGACCCAACAGATGGATTCACAGACAGACAGATAGACTCACTCTCTCTAACTCTCTCTTTATATATATAAAGAGAGAGTTAGAGAGAGAGAGAGAGAGAGAGAGAGAGAGATTAAGGAGTTCAGAGTCTCACTTACTGTTGACATCATGGGCCTATTGCTAGTAATATGTAATAGATTACTTTTTTTAGTCACAGTTATCTGTGTAATTTGTAATAGATTTCTTTTTAAAAAATAACCCTTCTGTATGTAGGTTTGAATCCATAGTCCCTGAAAATGCCATGAATAAGCCCATGAATAGTAGTAACTAGTCTTTCCACATTGGAGAGGATGCTATGCTAATGTATGATATTATTTTTGCATCTATCTCAACTTCTTATTTACTGGAGGAGTGATTCCCTTTTAAAATGCAAAATTCATCAGTTTGTTGGTAGCAAATCACTTTTTTCTCTACCTCAAAAGATGAATATTTGAATGCGCCCACCACCAACACTAATCAACTTGTAACTACGAATCAGCCAACAAAAGAAGGATACATTAGGAACAGACTTTGAAAGAATGCCTTTAAAGTTATTTTGTTTGCACAAAGAGACAACCCAAGGCAGGAAATGAACCAAAGCATAAATTCATGGAAGTGTTTATAAGATGCTGTTGGGAATCAAACTAGCAGGCATATTACTTTTGGTGTAAATACGCACAACTGTAGCAATAAAATAAAACAAATGCATCACTAGAGCTTACTTCCGTGCTTAGAGTACAGTATTGTCAATTTTTTTTTTCAGGAGGCAAGTGCGTGCTTAAAATATTCTTAGTGAATTTCACTCTAATTTAGATGGCCTTCTGAAGACCTTGTGTACTCCTAATGGCTATTTAGAGATACAGATTGAACCTCTCTTGTCTGGCACTCTTTGGTGCATCCGCATCCCATGGTCTGGCATGATTTTAGTTAGCTAGATGTCCATTTATCATGGGTGTGGCCAAGTTTCCTGCAGTCCCATAAAACTTTTTTTACAGATCCCAGTCCTGGCTCTTATTGTTTTCTGCTATTGTTAAGCTCTAATTTACCCCTAAATGTCTTCTAAGAGCCCAGTTAGCAGACATCCTGTGGTCCAGCAAATTCTCTAGTTTAGCATCAGTCAGATCCCACGGGTCCCAGACTAGAGTGGTTCAGTCTGTATAAGTGATATGTAAGGGATTTGTGTCTGCCCTTTGCAGCGTGGAAATTCTGCTCAAAATAAAAAATACGTATATTAATGAAATGTCATTACAAATTCAAACCAAAAACACCAGGACATGTGAAAGCTAGGATCTCTTTGCAATGAGGTTTTCATAGTATGAGATTCCAGTCCACTGAAATAAGACAACTGTGGAAGCAGATTAAATGTCACCAAGTGTCAATGATAACTCTTCCACATGGCACTGGGTCAGGGAGTCTTACTCAGCCTAAACTTCCACTGACTCAAGGAGAGCAAGGAATAGTAAGGTGCTGTGAGGGAGCATACTTACCCAGCACTAGACAGGGAAGGATTAGCTCTACATGGCGAGCTGAGGAAGTTGTACCCCCTCAGTCTACTGGGCATACTCCAAATGCATTAGTATAAAAGGGAGTAACTCAGCTCAGCTGGCCTGACTGCTAACAAGGAAGGTTGCACATCACAGGCTCCAGCTGAGGAGCAGCTGAACCATGAAGGAATGGGAGCGAGAGTCACTGCAACCCAGGACATGACAGGACACTTATGGAGGTCCCTCAGGCTATGTCTACACTTCGGGGGTTTTCCGGGGGATGCATCTGCTCTTCCACTTTCTTTTTTGTGGAAGAGCAGACGTGCTCTTTTGGAACCCCTGTCTTCCTCCTGCCACGAGGAAGAAGTGCTCTTCCAAAAGAGGAGGCTTTTCCGAAATTTGGCCCAGTGTAGACAGGCTAAATTTTAGAAAAACTGCTTCCGAAAAAACTATCGGAAAAAGGTACGCAAATTGCAGAGCGCAGTTTGTGTACCTTTTTCCGATAAATCTTTGTAGTGTAGACATAGCCTCTAAGTCCAGAGTCACGGGGGACAGTGCAGACTAGGGAACCCATAGACAGTGGATATGCCTAGACCTCAGCAGCAGGAACCATTGTAGGAAGCAGCCCAGGAAAATTAGTTAATGGCCCAGTCAGTGAACTGGAAACCCCTGTTGATTCAATGGCATGTGCTCTTGCCAATATCAGGCCTGTGGGCTGGGGCCCGGTGGAGAGGGAGGGCCTGAGCCTCTACCTGATGTGCCAAAGCCCCCCCTTTTGTGCATGGTAGCCTCCTTCTTTGACTGAGGCCGCTTGGCCACTAGGTCTCATTGCCCTACTAGCAGGGGTGGACCTCTTACTCTGGCCTGTAGGCCTTATTGCCTGCTAACAGGGATGAATCTATGGACTTTGGCTGCTAGGCTTTACAGCCTGTGGACTTGGGGTGAATCCATGGACTTTGGCCACTAAGATCTATTTCCCTTCTAACAGGGGCAAAGCCACTGACTTTGGCTACTAAGCTCCACTACCCTGCTAATGAGGCTAACATTGTCTTTGGCCATTAGGCTGTATTGCCCTGTTAATAGGGGTGAACATATTTAGCTACGGAAACACAAATGTGGGCTATTTTACCCCCCCACACACACCCTAAAGGTGATGTGGCACATTGACCCTGCACTGGATGATGTCCTCCCAACCTTGTCACAGATGCATATGGCTACCTTACTGTTGATTCCTGTACTGAATTAGCAATCAGTCCCCCAGGGCATTGCAGTTATAGTGCCTGTCACTTGTTACCAATTTGAATTCCATGGAAGAACTTGCCAAAAAGTATCTATATGGATTGAACATTCATGGGCAGAAGGGTCTGATTCCACAGGTGTCTATTTCTGAGTCTATTGCTGATGATCACCACAGTTCCAGACTTCAGAGTAGTGTAAGTTTTATTTCCACTTCAGTGAGGTATTCAAAAGTAATTAAAACTCTTACAAAGTCCTCTCAGGAAGACCTCAGGATAACAATGTTCTTTTAATAGAGTCTTGATAGTTTTGTGTTTTTGTTTTAATGTTGCATGAGCTATTGTAGATTGTATTGGTGCAATTCAATCTTCTATGTGAGATCTGTGAGAGATCAAGAGACAGGAAACAAAGAGGAAGAAATAAAAAAATATTAAAGAAAAGTACACAGACCAAAAAGAGAAGATACATCTGACTGTTACCTTACTCTCAGATTTTATATGATTTTCAAGGCTAGTATTATCTGATTCCCCTTGAGTTTCTATGTGCAGGCTCAGCCAACAGCTCACTGAGTAACCTGTTCTCCTTCTACAGGACCAAGAGGATAGTCTCTCTCTTGTCTTGGCAAATTGGGAGGTAACTATTAGGGGTGGCCTCAATCATCTTTGTAGATATTCATATTGGAACATTATGGTTCATTTAGCTCTTCCTTCTCTATCACTGCAGAAAAATATTGGTAGTTTTCTATTAATTTCCTGAATATTATTGCTTTGAATAACATAGCAAGCCTATGACCTCTCTTAGCAGGTTATTCTAATCTGTAATTGATTTCACTGTCAGAAATTGCATTCTTTTATTTTGCTTAAAGTTTTCCTTTCTTAACTTTAGCCTATTACTACTACCTGTACTTGCACAGACAGTTGAAAATAATCCCCCTTGCTCTCACTTCCTTTTTGTCAATTCTTCACAGGTTCTGCTATCATGTACCTTCTTTTCTTAGTTATTTTCCCCAGGCTGTTAAAATTCAGTTCTTTCAACCCCCCTTCATAGGTCATTTTTTTCAAAAGTCATTTGCATTTAAAATATTTGTTGCTTTTCTTTGGATACTTTCTAGTTCACCCGTATATGGAGAACCCTGAGTTTGCATATAGTACTGCAGATGTATAAAGAACAATAATTACTGTCCTGACCCTACACTGATGATCTCTGTTCTTTATATGCCCCACAGCTAATAATAGCCATGATAGGCATCAGCATCACAATTCATGTTCATGTTTGATTTATTTTCTTTGTTTTTTTCACCTTATCTTTTTCCATTTCACAACCTTTTATTCTCCTATCTTGTACATAAGAAATCAGTCATGTAGACAGATATGTATTAATTGTACAATGATCTTTTCCAAACTACACTGGTTACAATCACACACGGGTTTCTCATAATGAAAAGTCTTAATTACATTTCTGAACCCTAAAGACAGGGGATCTAAGCAAGTGTACATCAAAATATATCCACTGAAGTGAGTAGAGTGACAGTTATTGACACAATTGAAAAATCTCATCCAACATGACAACCACATTCTTTCAACACTGAACGTATCACAGTATCAACTTAGTTTGTGGTCTATCTTTTCTGTGCTCATTACTGTCTGCTCCTACTATCTTTTTTTTCCCAATGGGCTCTGTTACTTTCTGGCTCCATCTCCCTCTGAACTATTCACAAACTGTTATAAGTTGACCTGACTTGTTGGGCCCCATATGCTTCTATGTCTCCTGGATCTGGGTAGAATCTAGTAATTGTTTCTGGATCCCAGGCACATAGCTCTTATCTGAGCCCTTCTTTATGACATAGCATTGTGCAACCCTACTTGTCTCCCAAAACAGTGCCTCAAACTTTCAAGCCCCCAGAATTGTAAATACATTTTCCAGAATTTCCACCAAAGATATGCGTGCTCTGACTTTGAGCTTAATCCTCAAAGGCTTAGAAAAGGACTTTCTTAACCATACTTTGCTGCTTTTGAAGTGTACAAACCTACAGATCTTTGCAGAACAACACGTCTGACAACATCCCTTTGCTTTCCATTGGAAAATGCTGGTGTGAAGAAACAAACATTTTTCAGGTACATATTGATTTTTGTCAACATTTTCAACAGGAAATTCTCAAAATGCTTTGAGTATTATGTTTGACCTGATCAACACCAAACATTTCAAGAAGATCAAAACAAAACATTTTGAAACACTTCATTTTGAACTTTTCATATCAGTATTCAGCCAAGCCCTAAGATACCACTGGATTTGCTCCGATCCCACAGACAGAGATGAACACCTAGAGCATTCCTAAAACTGACATACCCACCTGGAGAAGTGAAAAAACACAGAGCCCAAAAAGTATGCAGACATGAACTACTTCAAGACAGACCCAAAAGAGAAAATAACAGAATTCCACTTGTCATTACCTATAGTCCACAACTCAAACCTCTCCCATACATAATACACAATTTACAAACCATCTTGGAAAATGATCCCTCACTCTCAGAGGCTTTGGGGGAAAAGCCTATTCTTGCTTACAGACAATCCCCCAACCTGAAACGAATTCTTTCCGGTAACCATGCTACACAGCCACATTATAATCATCCAGCCCTGCAATCAGCCTCAGTGCCAACTCTGCCCACATATCTATACAAGTGAATTCATCACTGGAGCCAGCAACATAAGCTACCAAATTAAAGGCTCATTTAACTGCTCATCCAGTAATTTGATCTATGCCATCAAATGCCCGAAATGCCCAACTGCTATGTATACTGGACAGACTGGACAGTCCCTACGAGAGAGAATCAAAGGACACAAATCAGACATACATAAAGGGAACATACAGAAACCTATTGGAGAACACTTCAATCTACCTAATCACTCTTTAAAAGATCTCCAGATGGCTGTCTTGTCACAAACCAATTCTACAAGCCAAATACACAGAGAGGCGTTGGAATTACAATTCATCCACAAATTCAGTTCTCACACTGGTGACCTCCTCAACTGAGATAACGAATGGCTGGGACATTATCAGTTTAACATTCAATGAAGGTGCCAACAGCTCTTTGTCTGTGTATATACTTGTGTTAGTACCCTTCCTGTCTAATTGCTATCCTATGATCCCTATCTGCTTCTTTTAACTATCCAATCTTTAGGTGCTTATAGGTTACCAGTTCTGCCTATGTGTTTTTCCCTTTTAATATTTTCATACCCTCTGCTCCTTGTTTCCCATCCCCTACCTTCTCCCCTATTTATTTTGAGTCTGCACATCCTATACTCAAAACTCTGGCCATCTGAAGAAATGGGCTGTGCCCACGAAAGCTCATGATACTATCTATATGTTTTGTTAGTCTATAAAGTGCTACCAGGCCATTTGTTGTTTTTTAAGTTTTTCATATCAGTGTTGGACAAAATTATTTGTTTGCTTAATTCTAGTTGCAATACATAATGTGGGTCATAATTTGACACAGACATATTCCAATTGCTTCCTCAAGATGCATGCAAGAAGTCTCTTTGAGGTGTCTACAGTACAGGTGTGAGAAGGAGCTTAGAAAGGCTACTGAGAGGAGTTAAGGGTTTGTACATCAGTCAGCCAAAAGCTAATACAGCCTGAGTTGTCTTTGTTTCCACACAGTCTTTTCACACAGTGGAACCCCCCAATAGGGCACTGGCTGATGGAGGTTGCCTTGGTGGATCCACAGGGAGTGAGGGGTAGCATGGATACACAAAGGGATTGTTTTAGCCTCCATTCAATTCTCTTCCTGAATGGGGACTGGCAGGGCAGTGGGGCTTGTCACAGATTCAGGGCTGGAGGTGGGGGGGAAGATATGACTTTCCCTGGTCTGGCAAAATCCCTCATCCAGGATGGGTGAGGTCCTCAGAGTGCCGGAACAGGGAGGTCCAATCTGTACTACCACTCTATCAGCTCATCTTCTCCAGAAAAAAACCCAGCTTTTTACCATGATCTACAATTTAACAGACTGAGGCTCTGGAAAGCCAAATGAGAGAATCCAATTCCAGAGTCAAAGGCTTTTGCCAAAATACCAGCTCCAAAACATTAGTTTTGCTAAGGTGCCTTAGTGTACCTCAGCCATGGGAGCTACACATAGAAATTTTCGGAGGCAAATTTTTCAAAGATTGGCTTTATAGTCATTCATTTTTAAGTCTCTGTTGCCTCACCTGCTATTTTTCATAGAGCTTGGCAGCTGAGTCACATTGGTATTTTACAGGTACCAGTAAGTGACTGGTACTCAGATTCATTCTGCTGACCTAGAGCCTGGCCCTGGAAGGTGCTGCTGAATGGCACTGATGTCATCAGGAGTAGAGGGAAAGTATATGGCCAGAATTTCAAAACAGCTCTTTCTTTGGTGACCACTATAATTGTCATAATGGGAGCTGCTGGATACTGAGTTCTTTTGAGAACCTGACCTACAAAGGAGGGGAAAGTTGTGAACATGAAGCTTGAGAAGAATAACAGAGTACAGTTAGTTGCATTAGACCAGGGGTGGCCAACCTGTTACAGAGGGAAAAAAGTTGTCGAGGGGTGAAAAAAAAAGGATGCTGCCCCTTTAAATGAAAACTCTGGTTTGGCTTTTTGGCCACATCAGGCTTCCATCGGCCGGTGGCATCTTGCTGATGCCATTTTGCTTCCCCGCACCGGATGGCTCCCCTGCACTCAGTGAGCACAGGGAACCGGGGTCCCTTTATAGGGGCACAGGGGCGGCTTCGCGAGCCGCACTTTTTGTGGTGAAGAGACACATGCGGCTCACGAGACATGGGTTGGCCATCTCTGCATTAGACGGTACGTAACACTATTTCATGAAACT
This sequence comes from Pelochelys cantorii, assembly GCA_032595735.1. NCBI lineage: Eukaryota > Metazoa > Chordata > Testudines > Trionychidae > Pelochelys > Pelochelys cantorii. The sequence continues at coordinate 63,117,501 of CM064330.1, forward strand.
GTCTTTGGAGGAGGATGGTCAAGATGATCTGATGGATCATTTAGAGCATTAATATCTGTGGTTGGGTTTGTCTATAAAATACTTAATGTATAATTGGGGAATATTTGAATTAATTCATTCAGAAAACACTTTACTTTTTCTGGCAACCTCGCTGGAGCTGTTTTAAAGGGTTTTATTTTTACTGTCAGCTTTTTTTGCAGGACTCTTACAATGCAGCCACGTTGATTGCTCATAGAAGAGTAGGTTTGAAAGAGTCATCAGGCAGTCATCTAGTCCAGCAGGACACACCCAACTAAATCATGTCTACCTTCCTTATGTGGCTAGTCTTGGAGACCACAAAAGGTTTTATGTCACAATTCAGAAGCCTGGACATTCTTTCCTCCAGTTACTGGCAGTTCTTTTTCCTACTCTGTACAGCATACTTCATTACAGTGGGAAGATTGTTTCTTCCCTTCTCAGTAACTATCTATTAGAAAAATAACTGTGTGTCTGGATTTCATAAAACTCTATTATGGCGCTACTTCTCTTGAGTTTCATACTATTTGCTTTATCACAGTGCTGTTACTGAAAAACTCGCCATTCATCTCTTGCAGAATCTTCAGAACCTTACCTATTGAGATGCAGTCCTTTTCTCATATGTTGTGTATGTTTGCAGATTCATCCAGGTGTGAAGTACAACAGGCAGTTTTTCTTCCGTTTCCTATGTCATCCACTGGTTGTGCTGTTGCTAAAATGGAGAGCCTTTTTAAATCATCAGTAGCTGAGCTGTTTCCTCACTTTCCTCCCTTATTTTCTCAGTTGATTATTTTCTCTCCTTCCATCCCACCCAAGAAATGGACATTTGTTACAGTTTATTCTGTGGCTAGATAAATGTCTCCCCTATATAGATTTTTATCTCTGCAGCCAGAATTACAAATGTACAGTCTAGTCAGCTGGCAACATTTTCTGTAAAAATGCTGTGTGTCAGTTGGAAAGATTTCTGTAAAAATGCTGTGTGTTCCAAATTGAATTTAATCTTCTTCCTGTCCAAATAATGTTATTAGATTGAAGATAAAAAAAAATCCATGTATTTAGGAATATTTAGCATCATTCCAGAATGCACTCTGTTTCCTCTTTAAAAATCAGGGGGTTTTTTCCTAATGAAAAGTCAGGAAAATCAAATCATGACATGGTAGCTGATTGATTAATGGTCTGAATTATTTTTAGCTTTAATTCTTGGCAGAGGTATAATTTGATTATCTGCTTCCTGGAGCATTGGAGATTGTTTTCTGCCTTTCCTCTGCACTGAAAAGTCAAAATGTTAAACTTTAGGTTACATATTAGGCTAAACTTCAAAATGGAAAGTCTGAGGACTAATGAAATGATGTGTAAGCATTTCTATGTCTCTGTTTGGATGCACAGCTAGCACAGATGCACATATATAAAAAAAGATTAATTGCATGCACAAATGGATACTTAAGTGTCTAGCTACTTGCACATATAATCACAAGACTGCAATGCACAGTAATCATGTGTGGCCCTAATCCTGCATGAAGAACTTTAGTGAGACTCAATGCTAGTACAAGGGTCTATCCATAAAGTTATTTTTGCAAGATTTTGGCCATAATTATGACAAGGAGACTGTTAAAATAGATAGGCCCACGTCTTAATTTTGCCTATGCATATCATTTATATATGCTTTTGAAATGCCTTTAATTCTTTGTGCTTTCTTCTCCTCACTCAATACAAAAGAATCAGTAATATAAACAATAATATCTCGGCCCCTCTGTTTTTGTTTCCAATACTCTTATTTCTAAATGGGTAACAACAGTGCCAAAAGCTGAACACTGTTATTTGTCACAATAAGAAAGCCAGATGGTTGCAAGAAAGAGAGAGGGCTCATGAAGTTTAATGCAATAATAAATAGACAAAATAAACTGAAGAAAGAGATCATTTTAAAATGTTTGCCCTGCAAACAATGTACAAAACTTCAAATCAATGCCAGCAAGTATTCTCATTGTGATGTATCTTACTTAGCGCTGGTCTACACTAGACCAGGAAGGTTGGCTTAAAGTACACAGCTCCAGCTACGCAAAATGTGTAGCTTGAGTCGGCTTATCTTAAGCTGAGCCTCGGCAGCATCCACAACCTTATTCATATTGCTGATGAAATCAAATGCAAGCCCTTTTTTCAATGAATCAAGCTTTTGCATTTAAATTTTTTCTTTGTCTTTCTTTAACATGTTCAGTTCCTTTTAGGGAGGAGTGTTAAATTAATTGAGATAATTTGTGCCATTTGGTCAGAAGAATGATTTTGGTTAAATAGGACTTGGCATCAAAATATGGGTCCCATTTCTGATTTTGTCATACACTTCCTTTGTGACCTTGGTGTGGAATTTAATTGCTCCATACGTAAAGTCCTAATCTGCAAAACAAAGATCATATAGAGCAGTGGAAATATAAGATAAAATACTCAGATATATTTCAGATACATTAATTAGAATTACACTTCTGGTTTTTTATTTATCTTACTCTTCTATGATTTATTTTGATGTGGAATATGCTTTGTTTTAAATAAAGGCGGGAAAGGTTACATCATCAAATCACAGAAAAGAATCAATTTATGAATATCAAATACTCAAAGGAAAACTCACAACAAACAGTTTGTGACTAATCCAGAGTCTGAGTTTGTTCACACCAAATATCTGTCAAACAGTCCAAAAGTTCTTGAAAATCAGTCTCTTTCAAGAAAGATAACTAGGAGAAAAGGCTAAAATGTTTGAATTATAATTCTTAATTAATTGTTTATTTGTATATTTACTTTGAGGTAGTGCATATTATCCAGATTATATAGCAGGACCACTATACAATTTTATAACAATAGACTAGTCTGTGAATGTATTGGAAATCTGATTATGTATCTCATGGGGAAGTAAGAGACTAACGAATGAGGAAGCTGAAAGCAGTACATTCTTTGAGTGTGAGTGCCTCAGTTTTGGGATTCTTAGGCCATCTTGGTCCACCATATCACAAATTCATCAACCTTCTGGATGTGTGGCAAGTCCTAATTTTTTCCCTCTCCTCTGTAAGACTATTGAGGAGGCAGTGCACTGAAGGGGATATATTTATGGCTACTCTGGTTTGTTTTGTGACTTAATGGGATAGATGCACAGAGCACAGGATGAGCACCTATAGTAGAGCTGTTTGTAAAATAAATGTTTGCACACTGAAAATATTGACTTGTCATCAAAAAACTGAACATTTTCAGCTGAAAATTAAAAACTTTCCAGTTTTTAAGTTTTTGGTTGTTTGATGAAAACTCCAACTTTGCTGTTGAAAGTAGATTTTTTTTTATGGGGGGGAGTATAGTCAAGCATCCCATTTTCTGTTTCAGTAAGACCCGGTGTCTAGTTTTATGTTTTGTTTTACAAATGTAGTGACATAACGATAGATAAATGTCATCACTGTTTGTAAAGTGCTTTGTGATCCTAGGATATTAGGTTCTATAAAAGTTTAAATTATTACCAATATGTATTGTTATACAAATTAATGCACATATCTTGTCTAGTCTATTTAGAATTCCTTTAACCAACTCATATGGTTATGCAAATATGATGGAGAGGATGGCTTTCTCTTCTTCCATTTCAACACACAATCCCATCAAACATATATGATTTACTTTGTAACATGAAGGAGTGCTAAGATTTTTCCACAGAAATTTAGAGGCCTAATGCCAGATGATTTCAGACCATGTGTTTGTATTCAGGAAGCATGGATTAAATCTTTTTTTGAACATAAGAACAGCCATACTGGGTCAGACCAAAGGTCCATCTAGCCCATAGAATCATAGAGCTGGAAGAGACCTCAGGAGTCCAGTCCAGCCCCCTGCCCAAGGCAGGACCAATCCCAACTAAATCAACCCAGCCAGGGCTTTGTCAAACCAAGACTTAAAAACCTCTAGGGATGGAGATTCCACCACCTCCCTAGGTAACCCATTCCAGTACTTCACTGCCCTCCTAGTGAAATAGGTTTTCCTAATGTCCAACCTAGACCTCTCCCACTGTAACTTGAGCCCATTGCTCCTTGTTCTGCCATCCGTCACTACTGTGAACAGCCTCTCTCCATCCTCTTTGGAATCTCCCTTCAGGAAATTGAAGGCTGCTATCAAATCCCCCCTCACTCTTCTCTTCTGCAGACTAAACATAGAGTTGCCTTCCGCTGGACCCTCTCCAATGCGTCCACATCCTTTCTATAGTGGGGGGCCCAGAACTGGACACAGTACTCCAGGTGTGGCCTCACCAGAGCTGAATAAAGGGGAATAATCACTTATTTAGATCTGCTGGCAATACTCATCCTAATGCACCCTAATATGCCATTAGCCTTCTTGGCTGCAAGGGCACACTGTTGACTCATATCCAGGTTCTCATACACTGTAATCCCCAGGTCCTTTTCTGCAGAACGGCTACTTAGCTATTCGGTTCCCAGCCTGTAACAATGCTTGGGATTCTTCCGTCCCAAGTGCAGACTCTACACTTGTCCTTCTTGAACCTCATCAGATTTCATTTGGCCCAGTCCTCTAATCTGTCTAGGTCACTCTGGACCCTATCTCTGCCCTCCAGCGTATCTACCTCTCCTGTCTTGCAACAGTCACTAATGTCAAATGCCCCAGAGGGAGTGAACAGAATAGGTAATCATCAAGTGATCGCTCTTCTGTCTTCCATTTCCAGCCCCTGACAAATATAGGCTAGGGACACCATTCCTACTCATTCTGGCTAATAAATATTGATGAACTGAACTTCTAGGAATGTATCTAGTTATTTTTGGAATACTGTTAAAGTCCTGGTCTTCACAACATCCTCTGGCAAGGATTTTTACAGGTTGACTCTGTGCTTCATGAAGAAAAACTTCCTTTTGTTCGTTTTAAACCTGCTACCTATTAATTTCATTGGATGACCCCTAGTTCTTATGTTACGGGAACAAGTAAATAACTTTTCCTTGTTCATTTTTTCATGTTTATCATGATTTTATAGAGCTCTATCATATCCCGCCTTAGTCTCCTCTTTTCTAAGTGTAAGCAGGGGCTGAACTGCTGCTTGCTATCAGCCAGCTAAAAGGAGAGAGCTGCCCTGGGCGTGGGTGTGCCCACTACAATTGTTTAGCTCTGCAAGATAATTAACTGTTAACTGTTGATATGTAAATACAGCTCATGCCAGGACAGGGAGGGAATACGAGGTGAGGCTATGTAAATCCAATTCAGCTAGGGCTGATGGAGGATCAGTGTTGGAATGGAATGTGGTGTATTGTAAATAATTTGGGGCTGTTGTGGGGGTCACAAATCATGCTACCCCTAAATGTGGGAACTGTAAAACATGACACCAGTGCTTGCAGGAGAGACACCATCATTGTAAGAAGTCTCCGAGGAACAAGCCTCCCCACTTCCAGAGTTGAGTGAACTGAGCTGGGGGGAAGGGTTAAAGGGCTTGAGTCAGCCTGCTTCACACCTGCCAGGTGTGAGCTGTAAGATTGGCCCAACCTGCCCTTTTCCCCCTGGGTGCATCTAGACTGGCAAGATTTTGCGCAAAAGCAAAAACTTGCCGCCTGTCTACACTGGCCGCGAGAATTTGCACAAGAACACTGACTTTGTAATGTACAAAATCAGTGCTTCTTGCGCAAATACTTTGATGCTCCCGCTCAGGCATAAGCCCTCTTGTGCAAGAGTACTTGTGCAAGAGGGCCAGTGTAGACAGGAATGTTAATTTATTGCGCAAGAAAGCCCAATGGCTAAAATGGCCATCGGAGCTTTCTTGCGCAAGAGAGCGTCTATACTGGGCACGGATGCTTTTGCGCAAAAGCAAATCTTTTGCGCAAAGGCACATGCCAGTATAGACGCTCTCTTGTGCAAATACTTTTAACGGAAAAACTTTTCTGTTAAAAGTATTTGCGTGAAATCATGCCAATCTGGACGCAGCCCCTTTGTTTTCAGGACAGACCTAAAGCAGACTCCATGAGGAGTCTTTTTGATAGTCCAGTGGAAGCTGGAATCCTTTGCCAGTCTAGGTGGTGGCTAAAGAGTAGAAATCACTAAGAGCTGAAATCACTGGTTTGGCTGGGAGCCAGACCCATTGCAGCCAGCGAAGTGGCGGTGGCCAGCAGAGTGGCCAGTAGGAGCGGCGCCAGGCGAGGAGTGGTGGCAGGTGAGGAGCGGCGACCAGTGGCGTGGCGCGGCGCGGCTGGTAGGAGCGGCGGCAGGTGAAGAGCAGCGGCAGGCGAGGAGTGGTGACCAGCGGCGTGGCATGGCTGGTAGGAGCGGCGGCAGGCGACCAGCGGAGCATCTGGTGGAGTGGGACAAGACAGGTGGTGGAGTGCGGCGGAGTGGCTTGCGTTAAAGACTGCAGCAGACCCTACAGAGAGGTGGGGCCATCGGACTACGTAAGGTGCCCCTATCTATCTCCCCACCCCCATTTCTACCCAGGTTGGGAGGTAAAACCCTGCAGATGAACTTCTGGACTCTGGGCGGCACTGACCAGGGACAGAGACTTTTGGGGTGTCGGACTTTGGGACTTCGGGTGATTCTTGGCTGCGGGGCGGGAGGGTTAGCTCATGTTTGGGCTATGAACTCTGTTTGTGGTATTTTCCCAAGTTAATGCTGTATGACTTCTCTCTATTTCATTAAATTTCTTTCCTACACTCAGACTCTGTGCTTGCGAGTGGGGAAGCATTGCCTCTCAGAGGCACCCAGGGGTGTGTGAATTTCCCAGGTTACTGGGTGGGGACTTGAGCCGGTTCTGTGTGAGATGGACCCCTAGATATTGAACCCGGCCCTGGTTGCTGCCAGGCCTACCCGGCAGAAGGGTTACATAAGCTTGGGAATTTTATAAATCAACACTTTTGGAATACTGGAGGGTTGTTTTTTTTATAAACAACACATCACAAATATGGGTAAGAACTACTCCAATGATTTTTCATGATACATATTTTCATCTCAAATTAGTAATTCTTCTGGGATGCTAAAATGGTGTCTCAAATCTTGAATATAATTGTAAAAATAAATAATAGTTATAACACTTTAAAAAAGGATATATGTATCAAAAGCTCTCACCATTCTCCTATATCTGATTCCACTGAAGTCATGGGTAAAATGTCCTTTGACTTCAAGCAGCAGTTAAGCTCATGCCGAGTGCTTTTGAAAATTCCATCCTTCATTGTGGTATTGTAATCCTCAGTTTGCTGCGAGAAATGGTTTATATGATAGCACTGCTATTTTTCTAATTGCTTGCAATTAGACTTCTGGGGTCCCATCTAGACTCTTCTCCCAAGGCTCCATCCTCTTCTCTGCCTCTTCCCCCAAGGCCTCACCCTGTTGCTTGTTCCTGTTCCCCTTCAAACCATTGTTCATCAGATCATCTCCCCCATCTCTGAAATTGGGCTCCCTCTGCTCTGGGGCTGGTACAAGAGTTGCTGCAGAGCGAGAAGGTTCCTGTCTGTAAGTAGGAGGCAGCCCTGACTAAGTGTAGGCTGGGATGTGTTAAAGGGTGCGTCTACACTCACCGTTATTTCATGATAACTAGCATGATTTTGAAATAACAATGCAAGCATCTACACAGCCATTCTGTTATTTTGAAATAATTTTGAAATAATGGATAGCTTATTCTGAAACTGTAAACCTCATTTTATGAGGAATAATGCCTATTCCAAAATAGCTATTTCAAAAGAAGGCATGTGTAGACATTCTACTGCAGCTATTTCGAAATAGCCCCTCACTAGGGCCATTCTAAGTTATTCCTCCCCAGTGCCTCTTGGGGCTCTAAATCGAGGTTGCACATCTACATTAGGGAAGCCTGCCTTTGGACTGATTTTGAGACTTCCAGAATAGCTTATTTCAAAATAAACATGCAGTGTAGACTGACCCTTAATGACCCAGTGCCTACTTTTACCCCATGTAACTGGACTTTTGGTGTCCATTCAGTACAGCTGACTGGACGCATCCAGGTCCCCATTTTGACTGGACTTTCTGGTCAAAGACTAGGCACTTGGCAAGCCTATTATGTGACACCAGAAATCATGAGGAACTCTAGGATATTAGTCCTACTGGAAGGTAATCAAAAAGATGGATGATGGCAATAGAATTTGAGGAGTCCTGTAGCACCTTAAAGAGAGATTTATTTGGGCATAAGCTTGCTAATACGAGTATATCAAAAGAAGGGAGTTACTTATGAAGTGCAGAACCAGTGTTAACAAGGCGAATCCAGTCAGGGTGGATATGGTTCACTCCAGCAGCTGATGGGTAGATGTGAATTCCATGAGAGGTTGCCTTTGTAGAGAGAACCTTTCTGAATCCTTATTCAGTCCTAATTTGTTCGTTTTGAATTTGCAAATAAATTTCAGCTCTGCTGTTTCTGGTTGTAGTCTGCTTTTGAAGGTTCTTTTTGTAAAAGGATGGCTACATTTAAATCTGTTACTGAGTGTCCATGGAGGTTAAAGTGTTCTCTTACTGGTTTTTGTATGTTCTCTTTCTCACTGACTTATATGTGTCCATTTTCCTTTGCCGTAGAGACTGTCCAGTTTGACCAATGCATGGCAGAGGGGCATTGCTGGCACATGGTGGTATATATCACATTAGTGCAGTTGTATGTTTCCCTTATGGTGTGGCTTATGTGGTTAGGTCCTGTGATATCGCTTGTATACACATGCGGACTGAGTTGTCAATAGGGTTTGTTGCAGGGATAGATTCATAGGTTAGTGTTCCTGTGGTGTGATGTGTTGCTGCTGGTGAGTATTTGCTTTGGGTTGGGGAGCTGTCCGTAGGCTAATATACTATCTATCTATCTATATCTCCCTGCCTCTGTAATTTCCACTCCAATGCATCTAATGAAGTGGGGTTTACCTACGAAAGCTTATGCCCAAGTAAATCTGTTAGTCTTTAAGGTACCACAGGGCTTTTTGTTGTTATTGCAGCTTACATTTAACTTCCTCCCTGACCATGTAGACGCACATCCTGGGATAAGAGTGACTTTGTTTTGGTTTAGCTTGAACCTCTTCCTAAATAATATGATCGTCAAACAGACCACTCTTACACTGAAATGAATGTCTTATGTGGCTGATTTTACCAGTATTAAGACATACATTTAAATTCCCACGTTGTTATTTACCTGTTACTTACCTGTGTAGGGTAGGCCTAAGTGGAGGACATATGGCTTTTAGTGGTTAATGTGAGATATTTGAATAGCAATGTCTTTAGTTATAATATATAAAAATGAAACTGATGGCTGATTTTACACCAGGCTGGCTTGAATTTAAGTAAACAGAGTGACCTCATTCTCTGGGCCAAATTCTATTTTTAATTGCAGAAGTGCAAATCTTGTGTAATTATGAAATGCAAATATTATAGGATAAATTATTTACTCACCTGGCAAACTGAGTCTATTTTCCCCCCTAAAGATGGCAATGTCATTTCTATGGTACCTGTTATCTACAATTCTCAGTATTACAGAGATAATTTCATAGTGCAACTATGTCAATTTATATTTTTAATGAGAAATGATATATTATGTTCTATAAGTAGTCATTTTTAAAAAAATTATATGCTCTTAAAGTATCATTTTAAACTATTAAAATATGTCATTTGAACTTCAGTCCTTGCATCCTTAATGATACTTTCTTCTGACAAATGTATATATCACAGCAAAGGTATATTAAGAAAAGGCTGGTTTCTTATTCCCGTGTTCTTATCTTTTTTGTTCAGTTTCCTCAGCATAAACAGATGTAATAAGAGGTATTTATCATGAAATCATCCACCCAAGCATCAAAATTCACTAAATTTCTGTTAATGCTATGTACATGCATTTCCTGTCATTGCTGTAATAAAAAATAGCCAGTTAAGGTAACATTAACTTCTATCTCCGTTGACATACCTTGCTCAGATACATTATCAGACCCCATCAGCTCTACAACTCTACAAAAAATGAGAAGAACGGCTCTTGCACAAAAGGGGGGTTTTGCGCAAAAAGGCGCCGTCTACAAGTGCTTTTCTGCGCAAAAACCTCTTGCGCAAAAGGGAAAGGAAGAGGAAATGCAAATGAGAGCTGTATTTGCCTTTCCTCTTATGGAAGAGGATTGTAGTTGAGACATAGCTCATTCTAGGAGCAGCCTAATGGCTGTCTAGCTGCTCCCAGCGTGGGCGGGTAGGACTCAGACCCACCATGCTGTGTTCTCCAGGTGAGCACTCTTGCCCCTAAGCCACTCCAGAACATGCCTTGTTGGGGCTAGGGTTTTAACATTTTTGTTAACCTGTGTTAGTTGAGGTGTTCAATGTAAATACAGACTGAGATTTCATTTCTATTTAAAGTCTTTAAACTCTTCTTTCAGTGGAAAACACAATACTGTCTTAACTATAGTGTTGATAAAGTACCTTCATTAATCTTGATCAAACCCTTTAACATGTTGCTTTCTGCATTGTTGCTGTCCTCTATTATAATACAGTTTCACTAACACTAAGACACAGCAAGCAGTCAGAGTTATAAAAATAGATTTATTAAACTGAATACAGGCCAATGTTACATACTGAAGCTCTACTGATTGTCTCTATATCTCACCTGGGAGCAAACTGCCAAGCATGCATTCCTGAGCATATAATCTCATAATTCCCTCAACACACTGAGGCTAGGTCTACACTATAGCTTTTTTTTGGAAAAAGCTACGCAATATGCACTCTACATTTTGCGTAGCTTTTTCCAATTTTTTTTTTCTGAAGAGGCTTTTCTGAAATTTGGCCCGTCTACACTGAACCAAATTTCAGAAAATCCCCATCTTTCAGAAGATCCCTTCTTCCTCATGAAATGAGGAAGACAGGGCTTCCGAAAGAGTGCGTTTGTAGTTCTGCAAAAAAAAAAAAAAAAAAAAAGCGAAAGAGCAAATGAGTTCCCTGGATGCAGCGGAGGTTTTACGGGAAAACCCGGAAAAACCTGGAAAAGAGTTTATCCCGGAAAAACCCCACAGTGTAGACGTACCCTGAGAAAAGAAAAGGACACTTATTATTACACATTTTGGCAAATTGCAGCCAAGTAGAGCAAAAAAAAAGTGTAAATGGGGGGGCCAGATTATTAATTCTGAAAACCTCCTTCTCCAGCATCCAGGAGGATCTTGACACAGTGGAATTTGGAAGATTCAGTCAAAGAATGGTAGGTTGGACACAGGTCAGGGATTCCATACAAAGGATTTCGTCCTCTGAAAGCTGTGGAGCTCTGCTTTGTAAAATAACCTTTGTCAGAGAGAAGGGTTTTTTGAGCTATGGAGAGGGGAGTGGAGGCTTGATGGAGCCACATTAGGCTCATAATTCTTCATCCACTGAGTGGGAATACACTGGATGTGCAAACTACTTTGGTTTGTGGTCGAGTATTTGGTCCCAGGTTCTCAAAGGTATTTAGGCTCCTAGCTTCCATTGGATCTGGATCTTGGTCCCTGACATTTAGTAAAGGCTGGATTGAGCATTGTTCTTATTTTAGAGAGTGACATTGGCTTGTAAAGGGGGCCAGGTGATTTAAATATATACATCACAAATCTTTCTACATGACTGCTTCTCAACTAGGCACTTCTAAAATACACTACTTGAAAAGTGGGCAAGAAAAACAAGTGAGGGCATAAAACCTGCACCTGAAAACTAATATTGCTTTAATCAGTGATGGTTAAAATTCAGTATTGGTAGAACTGCTAAAGATTTCTTTTATGCTGCACACATCACTTTGTTTCATAGCTTCCATCTGTTACTAGCAATCATCATCTACTTTAAAGGGACTTGTAAAACAATAAAATAGCCACAGCTTAATTGTTTCATGTTATGGCAATTAAATCATGTATCAGGAAAGCTCCCAGTGAAACTATACTCCTTTATAAATTAATTAAATAGGCTTATGAAATCAGTATTTATTTCTACAATTGGCAGTAAAATTCCCAGACAATAATTTTGCAGAATGATACTAACTGCTTATCAAATGTACATTGTGTTGATCAGAAAAGCATGAAGTACTAAGGATTGTGTGGAATAAAGACCTGATATTAATATATGGTCATGTAATCACATTCCTGATTTTCATGCTCCATTAGAAATAAACAAATGATATATTTACACATGAACAGGGACAGTTACAGAACTGGCCATATGTGATTGCAAAATTGCATCTTTTGGAGTGTCTGATCACAGAAATTGTTGGTACAAATTAAGCATGCCATTGAATGAACATTTCTGGATTTTTTTATCTGATTTTTTTTTAATCAAGATACTATTATATTTTTATCACTGGCAAAAGTCCAGTTGAATACAAAAGGAATTTTGCTCATATAAAACCTAAAGGATGGATAAACTGCAAATCTTAATCTATAACAAACTACAGTTTCCACAGAAAACTTTCCAGAGTGGAGCCCATCTTTATGCAGTGTAGTTGCAGGTCATTCACATTTTTTTTGTTTAGTGCCTTCTGGGCACATATTAAATTGCACTGCAGTTTGATTAAATGATAAATTTTCTCTCACTAATGGGGCTGTTTAGTCATAAACATTGATGTTAGAAATCCATAACAAAATATTCAGTATAAAACTGTTTTCAGCCAAATCTACCTGTCACTTTGAAGAATGTCTCAATTTCACTTTACTGCTGAGTATATCAATATGCCAGATCATTGTCATTCTCTTGGCATGATTAGAATATCATAAATAAATGTGTGCAATTTAGCTCTGGTAGGGTTTAATTTACTATAACAAAAGTGGCAAAAATACCATCTCTCTAATTTAAATTGAGGAAAAACCACTGTGCAAGAGTGGGCAGGTGGAATTCCAAACTGCAGTACTTCACACAGCATATGTTAGGGGAATCTAAAATGAAATCATTGAATGAGACACAAGTTTGGCACGCAGTATTTCTTTCACATTAAATCTAATTTTAAAGCTATAAAATGCTTGTTGTCACTGGATACTAAATTTTGTTGGAAAAAAATGCTTATTGCCACAATTCAAGTGCTTGTATGCTGCCGTTGTTTTCCAATTACACACACTTTCTTAAGAGAACTACCTCTTATTTGCCAAGACTACACCATTATATAGTATATGTGAGTTAAAGAGTTATATGCCATAGAAAGATAACTTAAAAAATTTAACCTTGACATGGCATATCCTCAGGACTCCAGGGTGGCTGACCTTTGATTGCTCCTTGCTTCACGCAGTATTGTGTCAGCATGGAAGTACTGGAACTCACGTGGAGTTGAGGGAACAAGGAAGGAATTTCTCTACATTTTTAAAACTCCTGAGGACATGTATTTAAAACTCTGTCTTCCCAAAGCAGAGTTTTTATTATTGGGCCACTACATCCTTTTTTTTATTGAAAAATTGGGCCACTACATCCTCTATAGGCACACACTCCTAACAGAAGAGAGCCTCTCAATATGGTTGCTAAATCTACTCTACAGAATATGAATGAATAAAAAATAATAAGTAAGCCCAGTAATTTTACACTGTATTTAATAAAGTATTAAATTTATTTATGTATTATTCAGAGCTGGGCATACTAAAAGGCAGAGGTGGCAGCACCATCTACAGTTGAGTCTGACATCCTAATTATAAGGCCATGTTTTCAGTGAGTTATGACTTTGTGAAATTGTAAATATCTGGGTTGAAATTATGCTGAGTGTCTGTCTCAGGCAGGAGTTTATTTTAGAATGTCAGCATAGATAGTTCAGACATTTTTGAGAACAAGATTGGGAGAAAATACATTATTTGGTTTAATTTCTTTCTTATAACTATTTCATTGAGAAACTCAAGTGCAGATCCATTATCTGAAGATTGTGTGTAAGACTTTCCCTCCACTTGGTGCTCCTGACCATTGTGGGCCACTAGAGAACTGAATACACAGAGCTAGGAGATTCTTTTCCTGTGCTCTCAGCACCCCCCTTATGATGTCCAGCCATCATAGTTGAGAAAGCAGCATGACTCAAATGCACCAGATCTAAGTGTAGGTGACAAAGGAAATAGATTGGGTTATGGAGTCTGGAAGGTGAGATGATGCACTGGCCAAGGGCAATAGATTGAGCAGGGATACTGCGAAGTGGGGAAGAAACAGGGAATGGAAAAGACTAGGAGCAGAGGGAGGTCATTGGACACAAAGTTATGACTAATGTAGGGTGGATATAGGGACTGACTGAGCAAGGAGACTGGTTCTTAGAGCAAGTGAGTGAGGGGTGAACATGAAATTTGATGAAAATTTGGGAGGGCTTGGGGAAAAACTGCATTTGGCAGAGCAAGTTGTGCTGGATCCCAGTGATTCTGAAATAGGCCCAGGGCTCCAGGCTACCACTGCCACTACCATGGCAGCAGCAGTGGCAAACGGAGCCCAGAGCTTTTAAATCACTACCAGAGTCCCACGTTGTGAAGTGTGGATGGCTCTGAGGGCTGGCTGGGGGAGGCACAGCTCAGTCTGGGTGGTATTGAAGGCTCTGCCCCTTCTGCCCAAGTCCCCATCCCTTCCAGAGAACCCAGAGCAGAGCCCTCTCCTCATTGCCCGAGGCCCGGCAAAGTCAGTCACTAGCCCTGCACAGTAGGCAGTGTCTTTTGTGTCACTGAAGCAAAATTTAAATTTTCAGTGCAAATCCTGACAGTTCGCCATTGTTGGTTTTGTTTTGCATGTATCAGAGAGTAAAGAAAAATGACATTTGTCCTATAAACATAAATAGAAATTGCTACCTTGCTTTTTTCTCCTCCTTATGTCTGGCAGCAGAACACAGAACTGTCAGATTCAATCTGACTTGTGCTTCCATTATTGCTACTATTACTCTTACTCTCCTTTTTTTGGTCTCTCTAATTAATACCTTGGCTAAGCTGGTCTGAATCCTATCCCTCTTCTGGGGAATGATCTCTGCAATCCTGTGTTGCATGCTTACTTTGTTACTAAGCAACAAAGCAAATTATAGATATCATTCTTTTGAGTCTGGTAAGAATTTCACATATTTGCTACACTGAGATGTAAAATGCAGCACCATTGATTTCTATAGTTTTCACAGGTTATGCATTTGAAGTGGCCCATAAGGAATAAATGGAATATGGTCTTACTTTTGCATGGTTTGCTCATGCTGCTATCACTTTTTATTTATCTATTTTAAATTTATGGCAAATGCCTTTATTTATAATATGCCTATCACATTGGTATCTAAGTGTTGCTATCCATCTGTTCTGCTATTTGCTCCTAGACAAAAGTTAAAATCAGTGTTTAGAAATTGTCTGTGAAAAAGGTCAGGTATCTGCATGATATGTTAAATTACCCACAATAAAAATAATAGAATTTCATTGCTTGTCAATTGGATTTATTGCATTGATCTGTGGTCATGAAATCTGAAAACACCTAAACATTCATGTAAATATTCAATATCTCTTGTATGTATTGTTTTGGTTAAAAAAATTCAAAAAAACTGTAAATGTTTGGGCACAGAGTTGTGAATAATTGTCCAGCAGTATTTTTAGCCAACAGGATGAAAATCTAGCCCCTTTTATTGTCAGTGACAAAACTCGCAGTGTAGCCAGGATTTTGCCCATAGTGGATATATTTTTGACTTTCCTAACTATTCATATATTAAACTTGTTTAACGTACAGTACAGCATTCACAGTAGAGAATACACTCACTCTTATTTCTCATGGCTATTGAAGGCATTTGTCTTCTGCAAAACAGAGTGGATCTGCTGGAATTTGATATTTGGCTTTATTAGTATTTAAAGGGGAGGTGATATGTGAAGGGAAAGAAAAAGTGAGTTTGTGCCCTTTTCTGCCTGTTTTTCATGACTACCAAAGGTCTGACATATATTAAGAAATGTCTGGTCTTTACCTTTTCATTTCTGAACAATAACCCATTTCTGTCTCACTTTATCTGGGTTGATATCATTTATCTAAACTGGTAACTAAGGTAATAGTTTTTGTTTAAGAAATGTTATCTTTAAAGTGTAGCTGTACTATGTTGTGACTGTTTCTTTAGAGGAGAATCTTTCTATCTCTTCCTCCACCATTCTCAGTAGATACTAGTTATCAGTTCAGTCACAACCAGTTTAGAAACTGTGTGTGACAATGAACGCTCTCGAAGGAAACCTTCAGTGCTAAGCATGTCAGGTATTGTACCAATAGTAAATTGAACTAAAATTGGCTATCTTTTAAAAATTGTTATTCTTACTGCAGATTGAAACAAGGAGCTTGGACAGTAGGAAGAAAGTGGTCAGTTTTCACAATGAAGAGAGATAAATAGTGGGGTCCCTCCAAAAATCTTTCCTGTATTTGGAGCTATTCATAAATCATTTGGACCTATTCATAAATGATCTGGAAAAGGGAGTGAATAGTGAGGTGAAAAAATTGGCAGATGATACAAAATTACTCAAGATAGTTAAACTCAAAGCTGAGGGTGAAGAGGTACAAAGGAATCTCATTAAACTAGGTGACCAGATGAAAAAATGGCAGATAGAATTCAATGTTGATAGTTCAATGTAATGCACATGGGGAAAAAATAATTCCAGTAATACACACAGAGGGATACAGTCTAACTTCGCTATTACCAATAAGAAATAGCTTGTAGTCTTCACCACATGTACTTGTCAACTTGTGGAACTTGAGAAAGTTTGTTATGAAGGCCAAAAGTATAACTGGAGTCAAACTAGAATTAGACAAATTAATGGAAAATAGGTCCCCGAATGGCTATTAGCCAACATGGTCAGGGATTCAGCTTCATTCTCCTCTAACGGCCAGGAGTTGGGACTAGATGACAGAGCATTTGATCATCTGAAATTGCTTTGTTGTTTTCATTCCCTCTGGCTCTAGCTACTGTCAGAGACTGGATACTGGCAAGATGGACCATTTTAAAGAAATGACATATTTAACATATTTGCCATAGAATAATCCCTTTTAAAGTTTCTTACAGAAAATGAACGCATACTTATATTGGTATTTGGACTACAACAAAGATGTGAAAATTGTACAACATCAGTGCTATATAAACCACTGGAAAATACAAGTGCGCTCTTCCAGCTACAGAGATGTGGAAAAATTGTCCAAAACAAAAATGTCTGGTTATTCTATAGTGTTTGTATTTCCTTGATTTTAATGTATGCAAGATATTGCATGCTCACGTGTGTAGATGAGACACAATGTGGTCTAGTGGCTTGGGCATTGCCCTGGCAGCCAGGAGACTTGGGTTCTATTGCTGGTTTGTGTTGTGGTACATCTGCTTCACCTCTTACTGTCCCTTTTTCCACCTTTACCTTGTATCTGTTTTGCCTGTTACTAAGCTCTTCCGGTCATGGACTCTCTCTTACTATGTGTTTGTACAGTAGAGGCAATCAGGTTTGGAGCTGCTAAAAATGATAGTAATATAAAATAATAATAAATAATCATGTGAACAATAGTGTGGGGGAGGACTCTAAGGTGCACTTGGACTTATGACCTGAGTCTATAGCAATGCCAAGTTACTTTCTATGAACAATAACACTGTATCCTTTTTGTTTTTTTCAAAACCATATCTTTTGCCAAAGTGTAGAGCATAGGAAGTTGTTTTAAAGGCTTGAGAGTGTCAAACAGAAATGCAATCAAATACATACTAGGATTAAATGTCTGAGTCCCCCTCCCATTCTGTCAACATAAAAATAGAAAAATTAGAATTATCCCTACAGGAAACAGAAAATCCCTTTGAATGCTATTAGTGTACATAGAGCCAGTTCTGAGAATGATTTAAAGCAGTGACACTGTCCTTTTCTCTCAGTTTTTCAGTGAAAGTAAATAGGAAACATAATGGGCATCTGGGAAATTTGGTACATAGCTACAGGCTTTTCTTGATTTGGTAATCTAGTATAGCACTTCAAAGACTCCTTGGAGAAGACCAAAGCCCACAGGTAAGTGATAAACACAGAGACCTGGGAGATGGGTTAGAAATGGGAGGGAGCATGGGCTATTATAGCAGAGAAAAAGGAGGGACAAGGCAGAAGTAGGAGGCAAGATCAAATCAGTATCTTAGATGCCTATATACAAATGTAAGAAGTACAGGTAATAAGCAGGAAGAACTTAAGTGCTAATAAATAAACACACCTATGACATCGTTGATATCCCACAGAGACTTGGTGGGATAATACACACAGTTGGAATATTGGTATAGAAGGGTACAGCTTAATCAGGAAGGATAGATGGGGAAAAAGGGAGGAGGTGTTGCTTTATCTATTAAAAATGTATATACTTGAACTGAGTTGGAGATGGACATAGGAGACAGAGTGTTGAGCATCTCTGGGTTAGGTTAAAAGGGGTAAAAAATGAGAGTGATGTCATGCTAGGGGTCTACTACAGACCACCAACCTACATAGAAGAGGTAGATGAGGCTTTTTTTAAACAACAAACAAAATCATCCAAAGTGCAGGATTTGGTGGTGATGGGGGACTTCAGCTATCCAGACATATGTTGGGAAACTAATACAGTGGGGCATAGACTATCCAATAAGTGCTTGGACTGCATTGAAGAATTTTTTTTATTTCAGAAGGTTGAAAACGCTACTAGAGGGGAAGCTGTTCTAGATTTGATTTAACAAATAGGGAGGAACTGGTTGAGAATTTGAAAATGGAAGGCAGCTTGGGTGAAAGTGATCATGAAATGATAAAGTTCATGATTCTAAGGAATGGTAGAAGAGAACAGCAAAACAGAGATGATGGATTTCAGGAAGGCTTATTTTGGTAAGCTCAGAAAGCTGGTAGGTAAGGTCCCATGGGAAGCAAGATTAAGGGAAAAAACAACTGAAGAGAGTTGGCAGTTTTTCAAAGGGACATTATTAAGGGCCCAAAAGCAAGCTATTCTGCTGCGTAGGAAAGATAGAAAGTATGACAAAAGATCTTGCATAATCTAAAAATCAAAAAGGAGTCATATAAAAAGTGGAAACGAGGACAAATTACAAAGGATAAATATAAGCAAACAACAAAGGTATGCAGGGGCAAGGTTAGAAAGACAAAGGCACAAAATGAGCTCAAACTAGCTACAGGCATAAAAGGAAACAAGAAGACTTTCTATAAATATATTAGATGCAAGAGGAAGTCCAGGGACAGGGTAGGCCCATTGCTCAGTGAGGAGGGAGAAACAATAACAGGAATATTGGAAATGGCAGAGGTGCTTAATGACTTTGTTGTTTTGGTCTTCACCAAGAAGTCTGATGATGAAGGAATGCCTAATATAGTAAATGTTAGTGGGAGTGGAGTAGGTTTAGAAGATAAAATAGAAAAGAACAAGTTAAAAATCACTTAGAAAAGTTAGATGTCTGCATGTCACTGGGGCCTGATTAAATGCATCCTAGAATACTCAAGGAGCTGATAGAGGAGGTAACTGAGCCTTTAGCTATCATCTTTGAAAAATCATGGAAGACAGGAGAGATTCCAGAAGACTGGAAAAGGGCAAATATACTGCCCGTCTATAAAAAGGGAAATAAGAACAACCCAGGAAACTACAGACCAGTCAATTTAACTTCTCTGTCAGGAAAGATAATGGAGCAAGTATTTAAGGAATTCATCTGCAAACACCTAGAAGATAATAAAGTGATAGGTAACCGCTAGCATGGATTTGTAAAGAACAAATCATGTCAAACCAAACTGATAGCTTTCTTTGATAGGATAACAAGTCTTGTGGATAAGGGAGAAGCAGTGGACGTGGTATACCTAGATTTTAGTAAGGCATTTGATATGGTCTCATATGATCTTTTTATCAATAAACTAGGCAAATACAACTTAGATGGGGCTACTCTAGGGTGGGTGCATAACTGGCTGGATAACCATTCTCAGAGAGTAGTTATTAATGGTTCACAATCCTGCTGGAAGGGCAAAACAAGTCAGGTTCTGCAGCGATCTATTTTGGGACCAGTTCTGTTCAATATCTTCATCAACAATTTAAATATTGGCATAGAGATTACACTTATTAAGTTTGCGGATGATGCCAAGTTGGAAGGGGTTGCAAGTGCTTTGGAGGATAGGGTCATCATTCAAAATGATCTGGACAAACTGGAGAAATGGTCTTGAGGTAAACAGGATGAAGTTCAATAAGGACAAATGCAAAATACTCCACTTAGGAAGAAACAATCAGTTTTACACACACAGAATGGGAAGCAACTGTCTAGAAAGGAGAACTGCAGAAAGGTATTAAGGGGCCATAGTGGACCACAAGCTAACTATGAGCCAACAGTGTGGTGATAGTGCAAAAAAAGCAAACATGATTCTCGGATGCATTGACAGGAATGTTGTGAGCAAGACATGAGAAGTCATTCTTCCATTGTACTCTGTGCTGATTAGGCCTCAGCTGGAGTATTGTGTCCAATTCTGGGCACCACATTTCAAGAAAGATGTGGAAAAATTGGAGAAGGTCCAGAGAAGAGCAACAAGAATGATCAAAGGTCTAGAGAACATGACCTATGAAGGAAGACTGAAAAAATTGGGCTTGAACACTGAAAGGGAACATGATATACTTCAGGTATATAAAAGGGTGTCACAAGGAGGAGGGAGATAGGACAAGAAACAATGGGCCTAAACTGCAGGTTTAGGTTGGACATTAGGAAAAACTTCCTGTCTGGGTGGTTAAACACAGGAATAAATTGCCTAGGGAGGTTGTGGAATCTCCATCTCTGGAGATATTTAAGTGCAGGTTAGATAGACATCTATCAGGGATGGTCTAGACGGTACTGGGTCCTGCCATGAGGGCAGGGGACTGGACTCAATGACCTCTCAAGGTCCCTTCTAGTTCTAGTGTTCTATGAAGTGTTCTAGGGAAGCTAATCCAGTCAAAGGCATTTTGCTCTTCAAGTGGAAGAAGAGGTTTTCTATACACTGTCACGCCTCATAGAAATCCTGGTTACATGGTAGGGAGTCTTCAGTGTATAGAAACTTATATGGGAGACCTGAGAGAGGGGAAACTGCCATATTTTTTATTGTTGCTCTAAGCAAGGACATTTCAAAGCACAATGCTGTATTGAACAATAGGAATTTTTTAAAAATTCTCTCAGTACGGTTGGGGCTGCTGTGTAATCACTGGCGGCTCCTGTTCCAGTGATATTCCCATCAGGAAACACAGACTGTTGGGAATATCAGGCATTAAACAAAACAGGGAGATATGAGCTAAAGTCTGAGAACAGCAGACTTCCATTGCTCTGTGGGGTCTAGTTCCATACTTTTTACTGGAGATGGTTTTCTGACCACAAGGAGCTTTGTTTCATCCATTTAAATTACTTGTCAGATCCAACTCTGTTACAGCGTCATCTTCCAGGAGGTCTGGGCCCTTTTGTATTACTGAGCCCTGGGGCAATTGCCCCATTTATCCCTCCCCTATAAGTGGGCCTTCCTGGTCGTTAATAAAAAGGTTTAATAGCATAGGGACAGGAGCTGATCCCTGGAGAGAAACACATTTGTTTCAGGATTCCCATTTTACAATTACATTTTGAAACCTATCGCTTAGTTTTTAATCCTTTTAATATGTGCCATGTTTTTGTATCTTCCTAGTTTTTTAATCAAAATGCTAAGTCAATACTTTACAGAAGTCTAAGTATATTACATCAATACTTACCATTATCAACCAAATTTGTAATCTCATCAAAACAAAGATACCAAGTTAGTTTGAACAGGTTTATTTTCTGTAAAGCCTGATTGGCTTTAATTACACAACCTTCTTCTAATTCTTTATTAATTGAATCCCATATTAGTGGTTCCATTATCTTGCCTGAGACTGATATCAGAATGATAGGTCTGTAATTACTCACGTTTTCCATTTGCCCTTTTTTTAAAGACTGGCACAATAGCTTTTCTCTAGACATTCCAAGTATGGAAATTCCCTAGTATTCCAAGTATTTTGAAATAACAATTATGTACAAGGAGGGAAAACAATGGTTCCATCTTGCTTGTAAACATTTGAAGAAAACAGACCACAAAAGGTTAAATAAAATTATTTCCTTCTTATATATCTTGAATGTTACTCAGGAAGAAGATGGCTTTATAATTCCTGAAGCTGGTGCTTTTTGGCTAACAATATTGTTTGACATACTTTATAGGACTATAAAGTAAATAGCCTCGAAGTACATCTATAACTAAGATCTACAAGAAGAGCAGGAGGCCTTCAACTGTGTTACATTCCTCAAAAAGAAACTGAAATGAAAGAAGACCACAGGAACAAATTGAGATGGGGGATTATTAAAAAATTAAACCAGAGGGGGGTTGTTCTTGATGATAAATTAGGACCTCCAAAGGTGTGGAAGGGAGTGGAGATTTCAAAACGGCTAAATCTTGCTGAGCAACCTCTTGTGGCATGAGACTACTAATAATTTTTATGGAAAAATATGGCTTATTTAAATATAGAGGGATTCTCTTGAATGTATTTTTCTTCTGACTTTGTCCCAACTCATCTATTTTGGCCATTCAGCACTGTGATGGATTTTTCGGCAGAAGTAAGGCAAATTGATTTGGCATGGTCCAACAAAAAGTATAAGGGCGCCCACCCTTGGGGCATCTGCTGACAGCTGAGCATTCAGGACAATGTACAACAACTCCAAACTGTTCTAATGGCATTGAGTTACCAGAAGACACTGTTGAGTTACCTTAAGACACTGTTTTGCTGGTAGAGCTGGTCAGGTAATGTTGGCTGTTTCTAGTGACGTACTTTTAACAAAGCTGAAAACTTTCACACTGGTTTTGTTGTTGTTGTTTTGTTTTCAGCAATCAAAACCCAAAACAATTTAGACAGTTGAGACCTTTGGGGGTCTTCCTTTTCTTTTAATAATATTTTCACCTGTCTGACTTTTTTTTAACTTTTGGGGGATTTTCATTTTTTAAACAAAACGTTGAAAATGTAACTGAAAGTAGTAGTTTCCCAGGAAAGTTTACAGTTTGATTAAAAACCATTTTTCATTGGGATGTTTTAAACAAGAAAGTTCGACTTGCTCTACTTGCTAGTTGCATTTGTTTACCAGAGTGTATTAGACTTTGGTTTGGAGATATGCCTTTTGCAGGGTGGAATGCAATTCATTCTAGCTCAGGGTGGTCAGTAATTTTTTGGGGGGCGGGGGAGCACTTCACAAATTTCTGAAGTGGTTGTAGGCTGCAAGGCCTTGGGTGGAAGGGGCATGGGGCTTCCCATGCTCTCCCGCCCACAGACCCTGATTGGTCCAGCAGGGGGAGAGTGTGTGAAGTCTTTGCCCCCCATACACGGGTGCCTAGAGAGAACCACCAGCTGTTTTAAACAGCTGGCAGTTCCCTCTAGGCGTTGCATGCTCCTGGTAGTGAGAGGAGACTTTGTGAACTCCACCTGCTCCCAGGCCAACTGAGACCTGGGGACAGGGAAGCATGCAAAGTCTCTTTCCCCTACCCCCATCCTGTCAGGGGCACATGGTGCCTAGAGGGAACTACCAGCTGTTTTGAAGTGGGAGAGTGGCAGTGTGGCCATGGGCCGGATCAACCAGCTTGGTGGGCTGGATCTGGCCTGCAGAGGCTGTCTTGCCTACCCCCTGTTTTAGGTGATGATGATCTTAAGAGCAGAGTTAAGATTTGATACAAAGAGCTGCACAAAAGAAGCCATTTGCAGTGTTAAACAAGTAGTATGTTTTATTGGTCCTATAAAACCCAGGGAACGTGCTGCATGTTCCTGAGCACCTTGTCTATTAAAGTCATAGAGTGTAAAGCTGCCAGACCATGTACATAGACAAACAGCTCTCTCATAATATCTAGCAATATATTCTAACATAAATTATTTCTGTGTCATTTCTTTAGGTTATAAACATGCAAGCAAATAAAACATTACATTCGTTATACACCACTCAGTGTTCAGTGAGATCAAATCCTAAAATCTGTTAAAACATTTTCCTGATGCAGATATTAGTCAGGGCAGTAACTTGAATTTAAAGAAAAGATGAAAACTCCATTATTTTCAGCTCATATGGAAAAAAAGAAAATATAGTAACTGGAGGTACATCTATATGTCTATACAGCAGAGTTATTTCGGAATAACTGATGTTATGTCGAAATAACATAGTGCATGTCTACACTACAAGCCTTTATTTCAAAATAATGTTGAGCTGGAGGACATCTGACTCTGACTCCTGTAGCCCTCATTTCACGAGGAGTAAAGGAAGTCAAAGGGAAAGTGTTCTTCCTTCTACTTCTGGTGTGTAGACAGTGCCAAAAGCCAAATTAAGCTATTTCGACTTCATCTACACAAATGACGTAGCTCAAGTTGTGTAGCTTAATTCAACTTTTGCCCTGCAGTGTAGATGTACCCTGAGTTTTCTTGGTCAATTAGATGTACCCTGAGTTTTCTTGCGTCTACATTGCACCGTAGGTCGAAATAAGATACGCAATTTGAGCTATGCAAATTGCATATCTTATTTCAATGTTATTTCAAAATAGCTTATTTCAAAATTTGTCATTGTGTACACAGCACTTATTTTTAAATAAATTGCTATTCCAAAATATCCCTTACTCCTTGTGGAATGAGGCTTACAGGGACATCAGAATTATGAGCCTGTTATATTTCCAAGTAATGGGTGTACTCAAAAGACATGGAATAGCTATTTCGGGATACCTCTGGTATCTCAAAATAGCGCTGCAGTGTAGACGTAGCCTTACAGAAAGTAATATGATCTTTGAGACAAAAATCAGCTCACTGGTAATGGGGAAAGGATAAGGATTTCTTTCTGAATTATCTGACATGGGGGAAAAAATGATTCATAGCAATTAAGACATGGGTGAGAAAAATAAAGAAAATAAAAGTGTGGTTTATCTTTGTTACTGAAGGATGTCTGTCCCTTCCATTTCAACACTCTTCACCCCCATTACTATAGTATTTGAAGACCTATTTAAATTGCTTGGTTTTAAAACAAACTTTTGCAGCACACACTATGGCAGTTTTGGGGTTCTGATAATCATTTTATGTTATACTAAAAATAACTGGTGATTGAGCTAAAGATTAACATTGGTCTAAATTTAAATGAAAGTTTAATGGAATGTCAATAAATATAACCAAATTACATATTCATGGTGTTTGACTTACTTTGATTGTTGCTGTTGTCATCCACTTTCTATGAAGGGCCTTATCAAAGAATGGTCTTTTACAAATACTCAAAATCAAAATGAATTAATTGAATTTTACATTTTGTGCATCTATTAGTACATTCTATTTAAAATGTGAGGAGGAGGGAAGTGTTGTATTTAATGTAGTCCAAATTTACCTTCTCTTTCCATGTCCTTTGTTGCCAAAATCTGTGGGAAGTTGATGGAAATTCTGATTTCTTATGGACTGCTGCACTTCAGATACAGACCCTGTACATTGCTCTTGTACATTTTAAAAATGTGTTGATTAAAGCAACTGTTTTTGCTTTGCTTTGCTTTGCTTTGCTTACTGTTTTGTTTGGTGCAGGAATGTTTCAGTTTGCCTATTTCAGTATCTGGATGGTCAGAAATGGGAAGGAATCTTCTCAGTTCCAACCTGCAGCATGGCTCTGGAAATGTTCTGCAGCCATTTCAGTAATGAGGCTGCAAAAGCCATAGCAGAACTAATGAATCCCCAGCTTCTGAGTGGATTGGCAAACTAAGATCTGTGCTATAATCCTACTAGTAAGCAATGTGGGACAGTATCTTTTTTTTTTATGATGTCTGATTCTTAATTTGGAATTTCCAGATGCTAACATGCTACATATAAATAAGCACATGCATAACAGCATATTTTCCATCTCTCTTCTACCCCTGCCATTTTCTATGTGCTGGAATGCAAGGAGCACTTTTGGAGCTGATTTCTGTGGCTTATAATTAATGCAGGAGAGAACTGTCCTTCCAGCCTACAATTCCTGCTCCTAACCTCCTTTGGAAGAACAGTTTCTCTGCCAGGGGACTCTCAACAGAGTCCATGGCAAGATTTACTTCCATGAACAGACACACGTGCAAGCAGCACATTTAGAAAATAAAAACATCAGATCTATATGTTAACTTGCCCAAACACTTAACCTGGTTACCACTCATACATATAGGGTTTGCACATGTGCTTTTGTAGATGCAAGGGGAGTCTGTTATATAAATGTGGCTCCTGAAGTCAGCTATTGGTAGTACCCTACTCTCAATTAAACAAAAAAAAGTTTCCATAGACTACTTGTTGTTATGAAAATATTATGCTGTAATTGGTTATGCCATTGGAAAAAAAGGGGGCTAAAGACTGTTCTTTGTAGGGGGAAATAGAGATTTAGGATCTATTCTAATAACATATAGTATTAAATAACATGCAACATTTGTCTAGATTATACAGTCTTGTTTGTGAACACAACACATTTCTTTAATATACTGTAGTAGCAATGTCATTCTTCAAAGATCTTTATACACACAGCAGCCGTGAAATTAACAGTCTTAAAAAGGAAGGATACAATTGAATATTATTCTGTGGCCTCTTAATGTGCCACTTTTGCATGGCACTTGCTACCACTCCCGATGTTATGGCATGTAAGAAAATAGGATATTTTTAAATAGAGTTGTTGCAAATTGTATATTTTATGGTCCAGTTTTATGAAGTAAAAAGTTTCATATATGCAATTATGGATATGTGGTGCAGTAAAAATCTTAACTGAAAATTAGCATAAGTCCAAGATATTTTCCTTAAAAAAATTGAGGTTGAAAACATTTCCAATTTTAGAATCTTTTCAGGAAATAGAGCAGGCTGGGAAAAATACCTATACATTACGAGCTGCCTCTGTGTTCAACAATAATTTACACTTGTTTATCACCTTTGTACGCAGAATTTTATGTATATGAAATGTCTTGATTATTATTATTATTATTATTATTGTATTTTAATAAGAGCAAATATGGAAAATGTAAAGCCTGAGTTCATACGTTATCTGGACATCTTATGTAAAGGAAACAGAAAGGAGAGCATTAGAATGAATTGAGATCAAATGTCAATCAATGAGGTTGTCAATCATTGTAAACTACCATAATGACAAAATGTTTTGGCACGTAGCTCACATATGTCACATCCACCAACTTACCTGTTGGAATTTGAAAAATAATGTATGCGCTTGTTATGATTCTCCTTAGCCAATCATTGTAAAGCTATGTAAATTAGCATTTTTGAATGAGCCAATTGATTTAAAATGAAATATTATGAATATTCATGAGCCCATGTTATAAAAACCTGTACCACGCAACAGTTGGTGTGGCGTCGGGTATATGTGCGTCGGGTTAGGTATAGTGTAAGAGAGTGAGAGAGGTCCTAATCTTAGTCCTAGGTCAAGAGAATGTGTGAGGTCTAATGCAGTCTTTAAGAATTAAGCAGGGCGGAAGGCTTTGTTTCTTTCTTTTTAGGTAGCGTTAGGTTTAGTTAGCTAGTTTAGTATTTTAGAGTAGTTTAGCTTTCGTCCTCATGCTTGTTCGGCAGGCTGCGTCGCGGTACCGCTTGTCGGCCGTCATCGCGTCTGTTCGACGGGTGCGTCGGTGATTAGATTAGGGTTTTCTTTTAGGTTAGATAGGATAGGATTATTAGAGTCTAGCGTCCATCGTCTGCTCCGGCCGCAGCTGAAGAGAGGGAAGAGGACCGAAGACCAGACGCATCTGCGGAAGGTAGATCGGCCGTCTTCGAAATCTTCCTCAGCGCTTCAAGGGATCGCACAGGCTGTTCCTCTCCAAGGGCTTCAAATTAGCCTAAGGATTGAGGTCGCCTGACCAACGACCCTGTCACCGAGGAACTCCTGGTTGTTCTTCGCCCGAGGCTCTCCATCGGCCAGAGGCTTGAGGTCACCAGCATCGCCACCATCGTCCTGTTTGCGCCGAGGACTCTGGTAATTATTATTAGGGGTAACCATAGGAGGACTGCCGTCCATGGTTATTCGATGTATGTTGTTTAAATTTGCACTACAGTATAGTCCTGTTGTTTAACTCTAACCACTTGCCAGTTTTTATTGACTGCGCCTAAAATCTACTGATATTACGACCGGTGATAGATCCGAGTAGTGAGGACCTTAGTCCATCCCACGAGGATGTGAATCAACTGTAGCTTCCCCGCTAACACCTTCATTAACCTAGACTATGTCTACGCTGGGAAGGTTTGGCGACAAAAGTGCTGTGGACACACAAAAGTCGGCAAAAGTGAAAACTGGTCAAAGTGCTTTTTCTGCCTCCTATTGTCGACTTTTCATGGTCACATTGCTAGCACTCTGTTGACAGATAGAGCAAAGCAATGTGGGTAAGCATCCCACAGTGCAGTGTTGTGGGAAGGCAGAGCTGATCCCTGCACTTCTTGGGATTCTCTCAGCGTTCTCTCACAGCATTTTCAGCTGCTGGGAGCAGCATCATGTGTATCTCTGTGAACTTTTCATGCTGAGGAATGGTAGAGCTGCGCAGCAGTCTCTCCAGCCGTCCCACTGCAGCAGTAGTCTGTCTGCTGCTGTGTTTCTAGCAGGGCAGAATGGGAGCATTCCAGTGATTTGCTCTTTTTGTTTGTTTCTCAAATGGAGCAGCTCACTCAGCTGTTAGATACTTCCTGGGGCTTTGAAAGGGGAGGGGCACATGCCTGCAGGGCAGCAGAGATCAAAAAATTGATCACAGCCATCAGGGCAGGCATTGTGGAATCCTGGCAGAAGCCACTTCTCTCCACAAAACAAAAAACAGAATCCATACTAGCTCTTTGTTGACAATAAAGGGAAGGGAAAAGACAAATATCTCTCAGGGAAGGAAGATTTTTGTACCCCAAACTGGGTGTTTTTCCTAACAAAAGTTACACTGTAATGTGTATGCTCTCACTGTTTTGTCAACAAAGAGTAGTTTTTGGTGAGAAAACATGCCACTGTTGACAAAGTCCTACATTGTTTCAAACAGCTAAGGGGAAAAATGATGGATCCAAGAACACTTTACCTGATTCTGAAAGTTTACCATATTTAAAATAATAATAAAAAAACCCTCCAGTTTTGCCCTACGATGGCTATAAATAGGTATGTCAGCAAAGAATTACTTGTTTAAATGGTCACATTTACAAGACCCAATTGTTGAAAAGAGAGACTTTTTCAAGGATTCATGAATGATTGCAGCTTTAAAGCTAGCTGTCAGGAGTTTTACCAATTGTGACTAAAATAAAAGTACATTGAAAATTACAAGATACAATTAATTTAAAAATCAAATATAAGAGTTAGACATTTGCAGTAAATTCTGTTCTCCAGCTTATACAGACATATGTGACTTTTCCTATTTTGCAGACTGCATCTTCAAGAAAGGAATGAGAAGAAAAATATGTTTTCTGCACTGGCATTTTTTTCTTTATAAGTGACTGTTTATTCAATATTTTAATATAATATTAGAATGAACAGGTCTATGTAAAAATACAAAAAGCATGGAGAACTGGTGTATTTTTATTTCTAGGCCAATTTTATGGATTTCATCATTAGACTCTGTCCTGTATAGATAAGAAATGGGATAGAGCTTTCCTCCTAGCTTGGCTTAAATCAATACAGCAGCAATTCATACAAAAGTGCTTACTTCAATCAAGGCACTATCATTGCTGAGGAACAGTATATTGCTTTCAACTGCATTGGGAAGAGACGGGGTAGAATTGTTTACTACAGATTCTGTAAACTACAGTCAAGGTTAGTGAACTAAATTAACTGTAGCCAAAGTCAGTGAAGAAAACTGGTACAAAATCTGTGGATGGTTTTGTTGTGTTGTGGATGTTTTCTGTTCATTTTCTGCTTCAAAGGTAGCAAGGTGGTGGGAGGGAAGGAATCACTATAATTTCTGAATTAGACACCAGTACAAAGCTGTTGATTGTGGAAGGAATATGGGAAATAATCGGTATTAAGTAATACTGGTGTGACAAGATTGGATGCTGTTGATTTTTTGTTTATTTTTCTAGTTGTAGCTTGAACAACAACAACAACATATCCACCACATGATTAAGTATGAGTTAAACTGAGGTGACTAAATCTAACTAGTGTGCTGAAAAGAGAAGCAGGTTGCATAGGGAGAAGTGCCTTCATTTTCCACATAAGTGTCACTTGTACAAGGGAAGGTCACCCTGAAGTACCTGAATGTCATTGAAGTTATCTTTCATCTCTGTATCTGAAAATGAGAGGTGTGCCAAATTGACAAGACTAATGAGGGTACATAAAAGCTGGGATTGATGTCTGCGAATGTGTGCTTACAGTTGATAAAATGCGTAACAATCAGAACAGAAGGAAGGTTAATGTTGTTTTATTGGTTTTTCTCATCCTGAGACTTCTACTGCTGCTGAGTTTAGTAGGATCAAATCATACTTCATATAACAAAAGCTTTAACCATGGCAATGGTACCTCACCTGCATAATAACAAAATAAGCATGTTCATTATCTCTCCAGAAATCAGCCTGCTTACTTTTCTCTCTTTTGTCTGTGTTCTGTTGAAGATTTTCAGAGAGACATTAACCTACTTCAGAACAGGTGTGGAGACCGTGATGGGGACAATCTCTCCAGCTTTCTGAGCACAAAGGGAACATGATTGCTCCTGAAAAAACCCTAACTAAAATTAGACTCATTCAATTGTAATGATACTGGGGAAACCCCAAATCCACAAGTCACTCAGATGCAAGGCTGCAAGAAGGCAAAATTTGTGTGACCTTTATATATAGGTTATACTTCTATCCCAATCAAATGGTCAAATTATATTACAGTCTTATTGAAAAATAGTAGGTTGGTAGCAAGGTTAGTTTGATGGTGTAGGGATATGATTCTCATTTAGGCTGTGAGCCCTTGCAAGTTCAAATCCCAGGCATGCCTTGGGCCTGCTTTTTGTGTCATTGTATCCTTAATTCAGGGGGCAAGAACATGGACCTTGTAAGCCACGAATCCCTGAGTTCAAATCTCACTGGAGGCTTGCAGGAGAGGTATAGTTATGGAATTGTTCACCTCTTCCACTGACAGTGGTGGGTGGCAAGAACAGCTGTTTTGTTGCTTGGCAGATTCCTAAAAAGGGGATGCTTTGAGCATCCATCAAGGAGGGCTGCATTCTACCAGAAGTGGGAAATTGAACCCACACGAACACTTCATCAATTGGAACCTAAGACCAACACCTTAACTGCTCAGCCATTCTAGTGAGCCCTCAGAAGTGCAATAAAACTTGTACAACTGGACTACTATGTCCAGTTCTGGGTACTATATTTCAGGAAAGAGAAATTGGAGGAGGTCCAGAGAACAACAACAAAAACAAGCAAAGGTCTATAAAACCTGAGCTATGTGGGAAGAATGAAAAATTTAGGTTTGTTTAGTTTGGAAAAGAGAAGACTCAGCTGCTTTCAGATACCTAAAGGGGTGTTACAAGGAGGAAGGAGAAAAATTATTCTCCTTAACCTTTGATGATAGGACAAGGAGCAATTGGTTTAAATTGCAGAGAGGGAGGTTTAGGTTGGACATTAGGAAATACTTCCTAACTGTGAGAGTGGTTAATCACTGAAATCAATTGCATAGGGAGGTTGTAGAATCTCTATCATTGGAGATATATAAGAGCAGGTTAGATAGATATCTGTCAGGGATCTAGATTGTGCTTGGTCCTGTCATGAGGGCAGGGGACTGGACTTGATGACCTCTAGAGGTCCCTTCCAGTTCTAGTATTCTATGGTTCTAAGATTGTAATGTTTGTTGGGAAGGTGATCCTGGTTAATGGTCCTTGTTCTCGCTAATCTTGCTTCTCCTTTTTGAGCATTCCAAGCTTGTTTATGCAAGTCTCCAAGTATTGCATAGAAATGCAATGCCAAAAAGGGGCGGTAATTTTGCCTCTCACAGCTGAGTACTGATGATTCAGAGAAGGAATGCTTCCTCTAATTGTAGCACCATCCTGGTCAATTGCTAAAAGTCTTACTTGAAACTGTGAAAATACCTAGTAAACAGGTCCTTTGGTTCAAAATAAATGTACATCATTTCCTTGATTCCTTTTTGTCCTTTCTTTCAATAATTTCCCATAAAATGCTTATAAGTCAAAAAAATATCCTGCCACACTGTCATCCACTTTTATTTCAGCAAAATGCCAACCCAACACAGAGGCTCCAGCACAACATCACATCTAATACACATTTTGTAAGGTATTTCAACACAGAGAGGGCTCTATATTATAGATCAGTGCTTTATTCTACTGGTCACTGCACATCTTTTTAAACTAAAGAACAATCTGTGCTTGAAATGAAAAGCAGTCTGTTTTTTATTCCTACTCAAGTAATTGTGGCTTTAATGTAGGTAGGAATTCATTCCTACAAGTTATTATATTTTCTTTTTTCAGCAGAGTAATACACAATATAATCCCAATAGAAGAGTACAGCTGTATTATTTAGGACTGACATTTTTATGTGCGTGCCAGTCACACTTAATCTTTTCTTCAACTATCAACAAAATGCCTTCTGACATTACACTCTAATTTTCCACAATGCGAATCAGATGTCATAAATGATAGAGAAGGCTTGCTGGAAGACTTGGTTTAAAGTGTAATTTTTCTCCCTTTATGGCAAATGGAGATAGGTATGTTTTGAAGAAGTAAACAGTATGCATATGAATTGCTGGAGGCTGAAATTCTATTGATTTTTAAACATCCAATCTGTAAGAAGGCTATGGAAATTTTCAAATTGCTCTTTAAAACTGGCTTCCTTGTTTTTTTAGGGGAACCAATAAAAATATGTTTGTACTGCTGGGGATAATTAGAGCAGATCATGAGAGAGAATATAAGAATTAAATTTGCATATGAGCTTTGAATGTGGATTAAATTTTGTTTTACTGACTGAAATGCATTCTGTTTCAATTAATCTGAAAGGAAAGAAAAGGTCTCTGTAGAAAACAAGACTCTAAAAGGGTGCATCTGCACAACAGGGCTTAACTCGTAATAAGCTATGCAAATTGAGCTACGTCAATTGTGTAGCTTATTTTGAAATTGAAATTGGGAGCATCTACATCACACTTATTTTGAAATAGACACTCTTCCTCCAATTTCTCTTATTCCTCATCCAATGAGGATTACGGGAATCAGAGTAAAAAGTCCTCCAGCTTGAGAGTATTTTGACATTATTTTGAAATAACTGCCTGCTGTGTAGACCCGGACTAAGCTTTTTCAAAATAAAACTAGTTATTTTGAAATAATGTTGCTGTGTAGATGTACCCT
Source organism: Pelochelys cantorii (assembly GCA_032595735.1). NCBI lineage: Eukaryota > Metazoa > Chordata > Testudines > Trionychidae > Pelochelys > Pelochelys cantorii. Next base: position 63,150,629 of record CM064330.1, read on the forward strand.
AAGTAAAATGTATTATCATTAGAATGACCATATGGGTCAAATCAATGACCCAGCTAACCCAGAATTCTGTGTTTTGAAAGTGGTTGGTGCCAGATGCTTCAGAAAGAATGAACAAAATAGAATAATTATTCAGTGATCCATCCTCTGTTGTCCAGTCCAAGCTTCTATCAGTCAGAGATTTAGGGACATCTTGGAGCACGGGATTTCATCTCTGACCATCTTAGCCAATAGCAATTGTTGAAACTATCTCCCATAAACAGGTCTGAAATTGTCTGGGTTTTCAATTGCTGAGCTCCTTATGGAGTTCCACATTCTTACACAGCAGCACAATACTCGCCTTTTCCCCACCACTATGCCCCTGATGTGATTATAAAATCATCCAATCTTTTCTGTCTGGGGTGAAGCTCTGGTCCCTCCTATTCTCTTCCTGTGGCACACAGTTGCTTGGCCTTCTGAGAACTGCAACCCTTTGGTCTATTTCCCACTGTTGGGCTGAGTGGATGGTTGGCTGGGTTGTGTTGGTGGCACGTAAGCAGCTGCTCTAGCTGTTCTAGCTCCTCCTGCCATGAGGGTCCTTCATTGTTAGGAACTTTGCATCTAGCATCAATGGCCCCATAATGGTCTATTGTCCATGGCCTAGCCCGCTAACCAAGTCACTCAAAAGTTCAATCTACTTTCAGAGGAACAAAAGGTCCATCTTGAAGTCCAAATAAATATCGTAACTAATCAGTGTCACCTAAGAGGGGAAGAAGACTTAAGTCAAGATGTCAGACACATCACATACATTATACATGCTGGCAGAGACTTCCAAAGCTGCCATGAGGAGCTGTTCTTCCATATCCCCTGGGGCTACACTTACACTGCACATTTATTTTGGAATGTGTCCTTGAGAAAATCAGCCACTGTCCACAATGGATTCACAGAGTGATACGGTACGTCAGCTGGCTGTATTTTATGGTTTATCAACATGTAACTGCAAAGTTAGCTCTTGTCTCTTTTTAGATTGTATTATTCTGATGTTTTCCAAGTCATAGAAAATGTGTAGTAATTTGCTCTGTATCATTACGTAGTGTCCTCACAGTTTTGGTGCTAATTATAGATTCATAGTCTTTCATGTTCAGGACTCTTTTACCGAGTCCAGTGAATTCCATATCTCCCAGGACAATAGTATCATGTTTTGATCTCATCACTCTTTTGCAGTGGTCACTCATTGCTCTTCTCTCATGTTAAAAATTGAGGCATCAATGGACAAAACGTGGATTTGTGATACATGCAAGAGATCTTCACAAGAAAGGCCAAGTGATAGGGATATTTATTCTCTGAGTTCATCTGGTGACCACATAGCACAACAGGAAACACAAGGGCCATCTCCCTGCTCTCTATATGCACACAGGGTTCCCCTTGTAATGAGGAGTAAAACTCCCCTGGACTTCCACAGGAGCAAGAGAAAGCTTGCCATTTGGAAGGGGAGAGGGGGGGAAGAAGAGCTGAATTGTTAGGCCTGCCATTTGGAAGTGGCTGTGGATGGTATTAGTCAGTGCTCAGCTAGTTCTCCCTAAATTAAACTGTGGGCATGAACAGAAAAGGGTGAGGATGGGAAATGGCATAGCAGTGACATGTAATAAATGGCAAGTTATTTCAGACTGTAAAAGAGTGCTTAACATTATATCCTGTGTCAGCTTAATTTTGCTTAATGAAGAAAAATGAAGTAATTGTAAAATTTCATTGGAAGTGTTGGTTCTGTTGATTCAGAATTTACAGCATGTCCCTACTTCACAAACTTAATCCACTCTTTTTACAATTTTATGTTTACAATCTTGCAATCCTGCTTAGACAAAGAGTTCACTTGGACCTCTGGCCAAGAAAATGGTAATGTTACAATAGCTAAATAACAGTTTTCTAAACTAGCTGGAGCAGAGTAGACACCACATTAGCAATCTTTCTCACTACCCTCACGAACCTAGGGGGTAGACGTCTGTCTGCACATACAATTTTTTTTTAAATCCTCCCTATGTTTGTTATACTCTGCTGCTGTGTTAAACATTTTATTTAAACTTTGTAACTAGCTTTGTGGTTTCTGTATCTGTGAGGGAAGTTGCTATGATTATGTTATCCGAAACTAATTTAAGATTTTTATTCTTTATTTGTTTCATAGTTTGCAAAACGTACACATAAATAAACTACAGAGCATTGACTGTGTTATGTGAATGTGCAATGGACAGCATGAACTTAAATGGAGGACTTGAAAGAAAACTAGTCAACAGCCAATCAGAATGAACAGCTGAGTATCCTCTTTTTTGCATATAGAAGCTGCAAAACATGATAATCTGTATTGTGGTAATACCCATCAGAGGTCTGTAGCCAGACATGAACCCCATCTTGTCCCTCCCTCCCCCCGAGAGCAAGAGAAAGGCAGTCAGCCTTTGATGCCCTGGGAACACAGGTGTGCTGCCTGTCCCTGACTCTACCATAAACAGAAACCAGACAGTAAATGGGCTAGCTGATGACCCGGGGCCTCCCGCCGCCCTGATGGCTAGTACCAGTAATTGACACGCCTGCACTGTCCCAGGAGAGGAATCTTCGCCCATCACATACCAGAGGTGCCCATTGTCTGCATTTTCCCAGGTGTGAATTATGCTTTGCACCCTTCGTGGGAAACTTGGCATTCAAAGCCATTTTTCCTAATTGGCCACTTGAGACCAGGAAGAAGCCTATGTGACCCAAGGGGTATAAAGAGGGATTTAGTAGACCACCCCATTTGAGCTCCAATCACCTACCCCTGCTGGCAGGTATTGATTGTCTCCCGAGGTCTGTGGGATGCCCAACCTCGCCCTACTTCTTCCCGAGGGATTGAGAGAAAGACGCTGGCCACGCCAAGTCTGGAACGCAGGGATCAGAATATATACCTGCTAGGTGTCTATTTTGCATGCATTTAATAAGAGCTCAGAGAACCAAAAGGGTTTCATGATGGTACCTGTAAGTGACTTATTAGTGTAATTTCTGTCCTGTCCTTTGTATTGGCTGTGTTATCTGTAACACAGTAGTAGCATTTAACAGCTAAGTTTACCCTGTAACAATAAAAAAGTAACTGTTTAAGCTGTGACCTGACTCCTTCAGTTGATGTAACAGAACCAAGCACAATTTAAAAAAAGAACTCCAGCTAGTCATAAGGGACAGATATAGGGGGAGCTTGAGCGTTGGATCATGTCGTTTCCAGGAGACAGATCCGTTGGGGCATCTCTCAGCCTCCCCAGGCTGCCCGCTGCAAAGGGATCGTGTATCCTAGCAGTCAAAATCTGAGGTGTAATAAGCTCTCCCTGTAAACTTCTTGGGGCGCCCGTCAACCTCCTCCAGGTTGCCCGCTGCTAAGGGACCCCAGTCCTAGCAGTTGAAGTCTCGGGTGTATAATACACACACACCACTTACTGCCCTGACCACCGGCTGACAAGGTCATAGAAGAATTGTGCAAGACACTGTACCCAATACAGAACAACAGACTTTGCCCCACAGAGCTTACAACAGTATAGTCCGATTGCAGCGAAGAACTTAAACGCGTACTTAACTCTAAGCATGTGAAGAGCTGCATTCATTTTTATCACATCTTCTGGAAGCCTTTGCCAGCATGGGGCTCTTATTACATCCCAGTTGAAAAATAAAGTTGCCTTTCTTTGCAAATACTAGGCGAGGTGTTGAAGACACACTGTTCTACTTTTTAGATTATTCCATGCATGAAAAGAGGTGTGGCTTGTACCACTGGCATATAGTTGGGTAAACTGGTGGAACTAGGTACATGTCATGTATGTCCATGATATCAAATTCTACTGGAGACTTGGTGTATCCAAAGCTGGAACTCTAACTTCAACAGATCACTTTTATTTTTAACTCTTTCAAGTTACTACATTTGAAGTTTAAAGTGTAGCTTGCTTTCTTGATGTTTTCCTTCATCAATAAATGCTAGCTGTATGCTTTACCAGAAAATCCCAACCCTGCAAGAAACAGATTATAAGGTGATAGTAGAAGAATAACTTTCAAATACAAAGAACCTAGGAACTGAATAGGCTAAAAGAAATAGAAAATGTATTATATAGGTCTAGAAAGAATCAGAATATAAAACTCTTCATGGGGTGGAAAACATGCTGCAATTAGTATATGAATCAATAGCTCAGAAAAAAGCTAATGTCCAAATACAAGCTCAAAGATGTTTAGAGAATGAAACTCAGATTATGTCTACATTAGTGTGCATACTTGATTATTTGACCAACTACATGCTTACATATGTTCCCTAGACCCATGCTGTTGTCCACGTAGTAGTACTGGACATGGGTATAAAACTGTATACTAGAGTGTAGCTATGTCCCTGCTGAATTGAGTGTTATGTTATGTTAGCAGTACGATTTCAGAGGCTGTATCCAATGGGCCTGAGTATTACAGGGAGATCACTTTGCTGTATAAGCGACAAGGAGTCCTGTAGCACCTTATAGACTAACAGATCTATTGGAGCATAAGCTTTCATGGGCAAAGACCCACTTCGTCAGATGCATGTAGTGGAAATATCCAGAGGCACGTATAAATATGCAGGCCAGAATCAGGCTAGAGATAATGAGGTTAATTCAATCAGGGAGGATGAGGCCCACTTCTAGCAGCTGATGTGGAGGTGTGAACACCAAGAGAGGAGAAACTGCTTTTGTAGTTGGCTAGTCAGTCACGGTCTTTGTTTAATCCTGAGCTGATGGTGTCAAACTTGCAGATGAACTGTAGCTCAGCAGTTTCTCTTTGAAGCCTGGTCTTGAAGTTTTTTTGCTGCAGGATGGCTACCTTTAGATCTGCAATTGTGTGTCCAGGGAGACTGAAGTGTTCTCCTACAGGTTTTTGTATATTGCCATTCCTAATATCTGATTTGTGTCCAGGTCTGACTAGAAGGAGGCTGCCAGACAACTCTCCAATACCAAATTCTACAGGCCACTTCCCTCAGCTCCCACTGAGGAATACACTAAGAAACTGCACCATCTGCTCAGGACACTCCCTACACAAGCACAGGAACAAATCAACATACCTTTAGAGTCCCAACCGGGGTTATTCTATCTACTACCCAAGATCCACAAACCTGGAAATCCTGGATGCTCCATCATCTTGGGCATTGGCACTCTCACTGAAGGACTGTCTGGATATGTGGACTCTCTACTCAGACCCTATGCCACCAGCACTCCCAGCTATCTCCGTGACACCACTGATTTCCTGAGAAAACTACAATGCATTGGTGATATTCCAGAAAACACCATCCTAGCCACCATGGATGTAGAGGCTCTCTACACAAACATCCCATACATAGATGGAATACAAGCTGTCAGGAACAGTATCCCTGATGATGCCACAGCACAACTGGTGGCTGAGCTCTGTGACTTTATCCTCAAACACAATTATTTCAGATTTGGTGACAATATATACCTCCAGACTAGTGGCACCGCTATGGGCACCCACATGGCCCCACAATATGCCAACATTTTTATGGCTGACCTAGAACAACGCTTCCTCAGCTCTCGTCTACTCACGCCCCTTCTCTACCTACACTACATTGATGACATCTTCATCATCTGGACCCATGGGAAAGAAACTCTGGAAGAATTCCACCACGATTTCAACAGCTTCCACCCCACCATCAACCTCAGCCTGAACCAGTCTACATGAGAGGTTCACTTCCTGGACACCATGGTGCAAATAATTGACGGTCACATAAACACCACCCTCTACCGAAAACCTACCGACCGCTATGCCTACCTTCATGCCTCCAGCTTCCATCCCGGACATACCACACAATCCATTGTTTACAGCCAAGCACTGAGGTATAACCGCATTTGCTCCAACCCCTCAGACAGAGACCAACGCCTACAAGATCTTCACCAAGCATTCTTGAAACTACGATACTCACATGAGGAAATAAGGAAACAGATTAACAGAGCCAGACATGTACCCAGAAGCCTCCTGCTGCAGGACAAGCCCAAGAAAGAAACCAACAAAACACCACTGGCCATCACCTACAGTCCTCAGCTAAAACCTCTCCAACGCATCATCAGTGATCTACAACCCATCCTGGACAATGATCCCTCACTTTCACAGGCCTTGGGAGGCAGGCCAGTCCTCCCCCACAGACAACCTGCCAACCTGAAGCATATTCTCACCAGCAACTATACACCGCACCATAGTAACTCTCACTCAGGAACCAATCCATGCAACAAACCTCGGTGCCAACTCTGCCCACATATCTACACTAGCAACACCATCACAGGACCTAACCAGATCAGCCACACCATCACTGGTTCATTCACCTGCACATCTACCAATGTAATATATGCCATCATATGCCAACAATGCCCCTCTGCTATATACATTGGCCAAACTGGACAGTCCCTACGTAAAATAATAAATGGACACAAATCAGATATTAGGAATGGCAATATACAAAAGCCTGTAGGAGAACATTTCAGCCTCCCTAGACACACAATTGCAAATCTAAAGGTAGCCATCCTGCAGCAAAAAAACTTCAAGACCAGACTTCAAAGAGAAACTGCAAGTTTGACACCATCAGCTCAGGATTAAACAAAGACTGTGAATGGCTAGCTAACTACAAAAGCAGCTTCTCCTCTCTTGGTGTTCACACCTCCACATCAGCTGCTAGAAGTGGGCCTCATCCTCCCTGATTGAATTAACCTCGTTGTCTCTAGCCTAATTCTGGCCTGCATATTTATACCTGCCTCTGGATATTTCCACTATATGCATCTGACGAAGTGGGTCTTTGCCCACAAAAGCTCCAATACATCTGTCAGTCTATAAGGTGCTACAGGACTCCTTGTCACTTTTGCAGATCCAGACTAACACGGCTACCTCTCTGATACTTTGCTGTCTGTATTTCATATTTACCAATGATAGTCTCTCATCTGCCAAACTGGGTGGAAGACCTGGAGCAGCTGGATGATGATCTGGTTCTGCGCCTGCTTCTTGTGTGACAAATATTTATGCAGTGGAACAGGTTATTGGCAAAATTCCGGATGGAATTTGGGCAGAATATTCTGGTGCATTTGGTAATAGACATACATGCAAGTCTAGGTATGTAACTGCAAAAATATACCTGCATGAGAAGCTAGTGTATCCCTTCTGAATTCCCCCTCCCCTAAGTTTTACAAATATAGTCAAATAATGCACCTGAATTGCTATGTGTGTTCTTAATTTTTAAACAGCCACATTTATTTTTACCAAGTAATTTCATTGAAAAGAGGAAAACTGTTCTGTGAGAATGTCTTTATGCTGCAATAAAATTATACTATACGCTGTCTTATTAAATAGATGTCACATAAAAATACTAGCAAATCTGAAGGTTAGATCCTCAGCCACTCTAAGTCCATGTATCTTCAGTGTGGCTAGTGGTGCTGAGCTTATTTGGTCCTGGACCTTTTATTACATAAGTTCATTAGAAAATTCTTGTAGATAGAAGAGTGGGATTTCAATTTTTGTTGTGTTCTAAATTTTGATAGAAAATATCAATGTTTATTTTTAAGGTTTTTTAAATTTTAATCATTTGAAATGTTGACAGTTGTGAGAAATTAAAGGGAAGGGAAGTCAACAATAATTGACAAACATTTTCATCATCACATGTCAAAATGTACAAAGTAAATATACCTCAGTTCCAATACGTTCTTAAGCAGCGTTTTTATTCCTTTGCCTATCTGTAAATTTTGATTACTGACTGAAATATTTGTCAGTATAATATATATGGTTAAATTGATGTTTACCAATATTTAACAATGAAAATCTAATCCTTCTAAGTCTACTTATAGAAATAATGCAGTAATATTTTATTTAGAGATACGTCAATCTGTCCAGTTCTGAGTTCTTCATAGATATTATGATGGTGTACTACAATTTTGATACCTGCTAAAATACCTGAGATATTTTTGTAAAACCTTCACCCATCTGTGCCTAACATTCCCATATATATCTTTTCTAGGGGGAAAAAAAACAATTAAACCTGAAATGGCTGCTGCAACATGAAATCTTACTGTTATTCAGCAATGCAGATCATAACATTTTCTAGAGTAAAAATTATCCAGGGGTTTCAAACTAGCATTGGAATCACAGTGCAGTTACATTCTTCAACAACTACTGAATCACAGAGATGTGCTTTTTTCATGCAAAAAGCAGCTGCAGGCGCAGTGAAATAGTCCCAGGGATGCAATTAAACTCAATTGCCTTTTAATGTATTCTACACCCTTTACAACTATTACATTTCCACAGTAATACATTACTTAAAGTAACAATTACCAAGAGATTTGGATTGTTTCTGCACAAAATGTTACAATGGGAAGAATACTATTTACATATAAACTGAAAAGAAACAGGCTTTTTAAATGAAAAGGTAGAAACATTAATTTAACTTTAGCTAGTATCTGGATGTAATTATGTTCAGAAAATGAGCTCCAATCTGATATCATAACAACAGTTAGGGTATCAAGGCTCAGTTAAATGGGATGATAAATGATATCCTACTTAAGACATAGTATTAGGGCAATACAAAATGCTGGACTGAGTTAAAGAAACTTAAAAAAAATAGGCTGTCCCTAAATATGGAAGACCGGATACTCAGCTGGTGAAAGCTCTGAGCTTTGCACGGCACATCGCAAGGGAAGCACTCTGTATTTCTCAGTTGGGCCCAGATCTTTTATGTTAGCTTGGAAAATATTTTACACCAGCTTTACAAGGTCACTATTTTCTGACCCTTCCAGCAACCCCATTAGTTGTTTGTTGCTTTGCATTTTCCTATTCTCCATATTTGCTTCATCAATGAGATTTTATTTGTGACCTTAACTTGCTTTGTATTTGAATACAGTCTTGTCATCGTATTGCTTTGATTGTTAGGACCCTTTTCTGTGTAAAGACTCATTTATCAACTTTATTTACATCAGCCCCAAACCATTAATCACTTTCTGTAAGCCAGAACTAATTAGTATGAGTGTCAGTCCTTTTGTATTCTGGTCTCAAATCAAAGCTGACTTCTTGTGTTCCCAATTTTCCATAAATGCTGTTTTCAGAATGGCTTTTCACCAGAAAATGAAATAAAGGCTAGAATCACAACTCCCTGTCTGAATTATTTACACAGCTCAGGCAGAACAGTGCCACTACTAGAAGGTTGCCCCAAATAGGCAGTTGAGGACTTCCATTGCCCGCCTTGCCTGGAACAGTGGACATGTTGGGGACAATCTTGACTTGGAAGAACTCACTGGTGTCATTCAAACTGACCAAAATTAGAGCAGTCCTGAACCCACACTAAATGGCTAGGCAGAAGAAAAAAGCTGAGAGAGAAAATGGAGCCCCAAAGGATAATGATCTACAGTGGCAGCCTGTCAATACAGGCGAACTAGGCAGTCACCTAGGGCACCAAGATAAACGGACGTTGAGGGCTTTGGAGGCAGGCTCCGATTGCGCGCCGATTGCACGTTTCACCTCGGGCGCCAGTTGCTGGCAGCTCATCTAGGGCCGCTCCTGACCATCTAAAATCCGTTAGTAACTGGAGAGTGAAAGAAGGTTGAGAAAACCAAATATCTGTGATGCATACACTTTTAAGCAGAGATCCATGATGTTAAATAAAGCAGGGATTTAGTTTGAATTTTTATATCTATTTTGGTAAATAGAAAAAAAAAGTCAAATCTAGTTTCCTGGAACATAGTCTTTAAATATTTCAGTTCTAGTTTAAGTAGAGGTTAATCATGGAGACAGAATTCTGTTCTAGGTCAAGCGTACTCTGAGGTTTGGGTTGAAGCTTCAGGGGGTAGCCAAGTTAGTCAGTACAGGATAAACTTAAAAAACAACAAATGGTCTGGTAGTACTTTATAGACTAACAAAACATGAAGATGGTATTGTGAGCTTTCGTGGGCACAACCCACTTCTTCAGATGACCGGAGTTTTGAGTTTAGGATGTGGAGACCCAAAATAAATAGGGAAGAAGGGAGGGGGGAGAAAAAAAAAGGACGAGGGCAGGAAACAAGGAGCAGAGGGTATGGAAATATCACAGGGAAAAACGGGAAGGCAGAACTGGGAATCAGTAAGCACCTGAAGATTGGGTAGTTAAAATGAAGCAGATAAGAATCAAAGGCAATAACAGGAACCTGAAAGTTTGGAGTCAGAATTGACCGAACAGTAATCACATGCATGAGTTGTTCTTGTGGGCATTAATCCCAAAATGGTACAAATGAAGTTAACAGACTTTCCTGAGAGACTTTCAGTATGGTGTGACACTGACCCTCACTTCTACAACATCTGTTTATTTACCTTTTGCTATTTTAAAATGGTTTGGATAAAATTAAATCCAGTTTGAAACTTTTTCTAAAATTGAAACAAAATTAAACATAATAAATTTAGCTAGCTATTTTAAATATAAGTATATATACTTCTACACTTTCTGTTTTGGATTGGGATCAGATATGGAAATACCAGAACATAAGAGATTATTTCCACAATATATATGATGATATTAAAAACTAGTGTATGATTGGTGTTTAATAGAAATGACTGGGAGTTTGGAAATCTGAGTAGAAATTTTGTGAGAGCAAACTAATAGTTCAGAAAATCATCAGATAATATAAAAAATGTAAACCCTATTTTTAAAAAATTAGGTATATGAAATGTCTATGTTTGCACATGCAGGATGTGTAATAGCACAAACAAGTAGCCAGTTAAACGTATAAATATAAATTACATTCTCTTATCCAAAATGCGTATGTTATACAGCCGGTCCCCAAGTCGCAGTTACGCAGTTACGACCGAAGCTGTCGTAAATGGCAGACCCCAAGTTATGAACGCGATCTGCGCTTACAAACAGCACGGTCGTGTGTAACTCTATGGGGTCCGACTTACGAACAAACCGAGTTACCACCAATTGCTTGGTCCATAACCGGTTTGTAAGTCGGGAAGAATCTGTATTAATTAAGAGTAAGACTGTCCCCTAATTGCACACACTTCTGCCTGTCTTCATGTGCGTCGTTATAAACACTTAGCCATGCAAGTTTCTATTGTTTTGTACCTGGAAAGTGAGAACAAGAGCTCTTAATGGCTATACCCATTTCTACTTATATATATGACTACTCCAGACATGTGCTCAAATAAATTGAATTAAATCCCTGAATGTTCGATTCACTGAGCTTTATTAGATTGAAATCTGCATTTGTACAATACTGAGCTGCTAAGAAACCCTTTATTTATGTATGTTCTTCTCACCTTGAAAACCATCCATCATGCATTTAAATTGTTTGGTGGCAGGAATGTCATTCAACGAGACAGCCAATGTAAACACATACCGCCCACTCCTTTGACCAGAAAGATGAATATGAAAGCATACTTATTGTGGATCTATAGTATGACAGATTTTTATTGAATGCACTTAGCTCTACAAGCTGATGTTTTTTATTCCGTTAAGCTCCCAGTAAAAATATCTAATTAAAAACAAGTTACAGAAAAATGTATTTTATCATCATGTTTTAGATTTTACTTTTATTTTGTGCTTTCATATTTTCTTGGATGATTGCTAGCCATTGTCTTGCCATTTGAAATGCATACAAAATTTCTCATGCCCTTCTAGTATAGTTTGTATTTCACTGGGTTTTTCCTCATTCTATATCAAACAGGAGTGTGTCTGATTTCTTTTGCTCTTTTTTGAGAAATAAACAACAATATAATATTTGCTATTTGCAATGAGAGAGGACATATGGCACATTAAGGTTGGTGAGTACTTTGCCTAGGTCATAACCAGATTGTTGCTTCAAAGAAAGGAAAGTCCCATTTCCACAAAAACAACTAGCCAGTTGGGCAAAATAGAAGGAAAAATGACTTTCAGTCCCATGATGGTCAATATGTACCCCTCAGGTTGGAATTTCAACATTAGAGTTAAAGGATGGTGGACAATGAAAGAAAGTCCTTTCTTTGTCTGTTTTAAGCAAGGAAGCAGGGTCACTTGGACAAGACCTGAAAAAGCAGGTGTATGAAGTAAATGCTAATCTCTTAGGCTATGTTTACACTATAGGATAAGGTTGAATTAAGATCATAGAATCATAGAATACTAGGACTGGAAGGGACCTCGAGAGGTCATTGAGTCCAGTCCCCTGCCCTCATGACAGAACCAAATACTGTCTAGACCATCCCTGATAGACATTTATCTAACCTACTCTTAAATATCTCCAGAGATGGGGATTCCACAACCTCCCTGGGCAATTTATTCCAGTGTTTGACTACCCTGACAGTCAGGAACTTTTTCCTAATGTCCAACCTAAACCTCCCTTGCTGCAGTTTAAGCCCATTGCTTCTTGTTCTATCCTCAGAGGCCAAGATGAACAAGTTTTCTCCCTCCTCCTTATGACACCCTTTTAGATACCTGAAAACTGCTATCATGTCCCCCCTCAATCTTCTCTTTTCTAAACTAAACAAACCCAATTCTTTCAGCCTTCCTTCATAGGTCATGTTCTCTAGACCTTTAATCATTCTTGTTGCTCTTCTCTGGACCTTCTCCAATTTCTCCACAGCTTTCTTGAAATGTGGCACCCAGAACTGGGCAAATACTCCAACTGAGGTCTAACCAGCGCAGAGTAGAGCGGAAGAATGACTTCTCGTGTCTTGCTCACAACACACCTATTAATGCATCCCAGAATCGTGTTTGCTTTTTTTGCAACAGCATCACTCTGCTGACTCATATTCAGCTTGTGGTCCACTATAGCCCCTAGATCCTTTTCTGCCGTACTCCTTCCTAAACAGTCACTCCCATTCTGTATGTGTGAAACTGATTGTTCCTTCCTAAGTGGAGCACTTTGCATTTGTCTTTATTAAACTTCATCCTGTTTACCTCAGACCATTTCTCCAATTTGTCCAGATCATTTTGAGTTATGACTCTATCCTCCAGAGCAGTCGCAACCCCTCCCAGCTTGGTATCATCTGCAAACTTAATAAGCGTACTTTCTATGCCAATATCTAAATCGTTGATGAAGATATTGAACAGAACCGGTCCCAAAACAGACCCCTGCAGAACCCCACTTGTTATACCTTTCCAGCAGGATTGAGAACCATTAATAACTATTCTCTGAGTACGGATATCCAGCCAGTTATGCACCCACCTTATAGTAGCCCCATCTAAGTTGTATTTCCCTAGTTTATGCATAAGAAGGTCATGTGACACCATATCAAATGCTTTACTAAAGTCTAGGTATACCACATCCACCACTTCTCCCTTATCCACAAGGCTTGATAGCCTATCAAAGAAAGCTATCAGATCGGATTGACATGATTTTTTCTTTACAAATCCATGCTGGCTGTTCCCTATCACCTTGCCACCTTCCAAGTGTTTACAGATGATTTCCTTAATTACTTGCTCCATTAACTTCCCTGGCACAGAAGTTAAACTAACTGGTCTGTAGTTTCCTGGGTTGTTCTTGTTTCCCTTTTTAAAAATGGGCACTATATTTGTCCTTTTCCAGTCTTCTGGAATCTCTCCTGTCTCCCACGATTTTCCAAAGATGATACCTAGAGGCTCAGATACCTCTTCTATCAGCTCCTTGATTATTCTAGGATGCATTTCAGATACACAACTTCAGCTACGTTAACTGTGTAGCTGAAGTCGAAGCATCCTAACTCGACTTTTGGCGCTGTCCACACTGCAGGAAGTCGAAGTAAGAACACTCTCCCTTCGACTTCCCTTATTCCCCATGGAAGCAGGACGACCGGCATCGACCGGAGTGTCCCTCTTAGTTTGAATTAGCTGTCTTAATTAGACCTGCTAATTTGAACCTTGGAAGATAGACCGCAGCAGCTTCAATCATTCTCTGAAGTGTAGATGTACCCTTACAGAATGAAAGGCTAACCTAAAAAACTGCTTAGTAACACTGTTCTTTTTCATCCTTCTACTTCAATTTAAATTTACGTTGAATCAGACCTTGTAACCAAATATAGAGTCATAATGAATATGCACAAAGGGGACAAATTAAGAGAGAATAGGCAACCTCAATTCTGACATTTCCTGCAATTCTAATAATGTTCTTTAATATAGGTTTCTGTTTATATTATGTATTACAAAGTGATCTGCAAGAGATTAACCTGGAAAATAATTTGAATATTACATCTGAAGTAGCTAAATGTGTGTAGATATTACATTGATGGCATTCAGTGATTGTTGCCAAAAGATAAATAGATGGTTTCTTCCACTAAATAAACAAAAATTATTGATATTTGATTTTATTACTACTTAAAGGTGACCTATAAAGGAAAGAACATAAAATTTGTGTTTGACTTTTTTCATAAATAGGGGGAGGAAATGGGTATGATTCAGAGACATATATTTCTGCATGGTTTTTAACCTTGGGAATGTCAGGAATGAAAAGACTGCTTTTCGTTTATGCTGGGGTGGCATTGTGGGTCTAAGGGGCATTTTCCTTTCAGAAATGAGAGTATTCAATGTTTAAGACAGACCATTTTTTCTCCCAGGTATTTGAATTATATCATAGAATCATAGAATACTAGGACGGGAAGGGACCTCGAGAGATCATCGAGTCCAGTCCCCTGCCCTCATGGCAGGACCCAGAACTGTCTAGACCATCCCTGATAGACATTTATCTAACCTGCTCTTAAATATCTCCAGAGATGGAGACTCCACAACCACCCTAGGCAATTTAATCCAGTGTTTAACCACCCCGACAGTTAGGAACTTTTTCCTAATGTCCAACTTAAACTTCCCATTGCTTCTTGTTCTATCCTCAGAGGCCAGGAAGAAGAAGTTTTCTTCCTCCTCCTTGTGACACCCTTTTAGATACCTGACAACCGCTATCATGTCCTCTCTCAATCTTCTCTTTTCCAAACTAAACAAGCCCAATTCTTTCAGTCTTCCTTCATAGGTCATGTTCTCTAGACCTTTAATCATTCTTGTTGCTCTTCTCTGGACCTTCTCCAATTTTCCACATCTTTCTTGAAATGTGGCACCCAGAACTGGGCAAATACTCCAATTGAGGCCTAACTAGTGCAGAGTAGAGTGGAAGAATGACTTCTCGTGTCTTGCTCACAACACACTTGTTAATGCATCCTAGAATCATGTTGGCTTTTTTTGCAATAGCATCACACTGTTGAGTCATATTTAGCTTGTGGTCCACTATAACCCCTAGATCCCTTTCTGCCGTACTCCTTCCTAGACAGTCGCTTCCCATTCTGTATGTGTGAAACTTATTGTTCCTTCCTAAGTGGAGCACTTTGCATTTGTCCTTATTAAACTTCATCCTGTTTACCTCAGACCATTTCTCCAATTTGTCCAGATCATTTTGAATTATGACCCTATCCTCCAAACCAGTTGCAACCCCTCCAAGCTTGATATCATCTGCAAACTTAATAAGCGTACTCTGTATGCCGATATCTAAATCGTTGATGAAGATATTGAACAGAGCCGGTCCCAAAACAGAGCCCTGAGGAACCCCACTTGTTACTCCTTTCCAGTAGGATTGTGAACCATTAATAACTACTCTCTGGGAACGGTTATCCAGCCAGTTATGCACCCACCTTATAGTAGCCCCATCTAAGTATTAACAAAGACAAAGTGTTATAGATGATCTAAAACTAACCTATTAATTCTTCATCTCTATTAATTAGGATGTTAGTTCCAAAGTACTTATGATGTTTCAGCTGTACCAGCTCTCCCTTTTGTCCATAAAACCTTCTAGGGTAGATACAGTCTGAAATTTTAACACAAGGAATAATATCCCTGCTATCTATAACTCAAAAACAACCAAAAAATTCATTTTTGGACATACAACCTAAAGAAAACCACAAGCCCCTTTTGTTTCTCCTCTGCATTAATAAAATAAAAACTCTTTACCCACAGGTGTTTAGGCTGGTTGTTCAAAAATCTTAGCTAAGACACAAACAATTTTTTTGCAGTGAGCAGTATTATAAATTCAGCCCTTCCCACATTTAATAAAAGTGGGAACTGCAAGACCTCCAGTTTCAAGTATAGGCAGAGACCACATTTCCAGGGGCAGGAATGCTGAGTGTTTAATAGTGCCCTTCATAAGAGAGCATGATGATAAAAATCCCAACATTTTTAGTGTTTTTGTTTTTCAGAATCACTCAACAGTGGATTCCAGTCAAGGCAGTACTTTAAGTCTTAGTTTACCAATTAATCAAACTAAACAAGTTTCTAAGCATGGCCCACATTGCCCCTACCTATAGCATCACTGGGAAGGCATCATGGGACCTATCTCCCAATTCTAAGAATCTGTTGGAGCTAGCGGCAGACCAGGACTACCTTTGTGAAAGTCTTGTGTCTTGGGCTTGGTAGTTCATCCTTCTGACAGTAGTTTAGGTCCCTGAAGCTTTGTTATCAGGGAATACTTTGTCCTGGCTGCTTCAGGGATACACCCTCACACCCTTAAAGCAGGCTCTCCACCACTGAGACAGTTTTGCTGAAAAAGACTATAAAGACCCATGCTGTATTTTCTTTTCTTCATTAACTCTGCAGAAAGCCTGGGGGAATGTTCTTTTACAGTTGTGGCCAAGTCTCTCAACCCCTGGTTTGCTCAATCCCCATCCTTCTTCCCTTTGTGTGGATTGCTAGACTGCAGGAAATGATTCCACAAAGGCTCCATTTTTGCTGGGGAGTGGAAATATGCACATACTTAGTATGCTTTCTGCATGTGGCTCTGGTGGCACAATGCCTCCTCTTTCATGGTTTGGCCAGTGAGTATGCATGGTACCAACTTATGTTACAAATATGCTTTAAAAACATCTTTTAGTCTTTAGTCCCTAGCCCACCTTAGATGATGCTAGAAAGTCAAGAGATCATAAAATTCACAAACCTACAAAATCATGTTAAGACTGAGAAATAAGGTAACAATGTCAGTCAAACTCTGATAGAGCCATCACAGCACCTTTAACTGCTCTCCTTTGTATCCAGCAATTGTGGTAGTCACCATTGTCTCATAAGAGGCTTTTGAGAGTCCAAATGCCACAATGCTTTAGCAAAACAAAGCTTATAGAATGGTTCATTTGTTAACTGAAGAGTCAATTTTAGAGTTTTATGCTTAAGATTTGACATGTATATATGTGCATTGGACCTACTCTGAAATCCAAGAGCATGTCCCACACTTTCTTTCATAGGCTTCCCTTTTTCTTACTTACTGTCAAATCCTCTTCCCATTGTTGGATGGTTATTGCTCATGGATGCATCCTCCAGCAGGAGCTTACTCAGGTGCTGAAACCAATGCCACTCCCTAAAGTAGTTAGAGTGGAATGGCTGTCTAAGCCCGGTCCCATCCTCAATACACAACAGAAGTCTGAGCAACATTTCTGCAATTCACTCAGGCTGACTTCTGGGGGGGATTGTATTTGCTATTATATGACCAACCCTCATCCCAACACGGTTTCATTGTATTTTATACATTTCTAGTCTATAAATCTATAATACAAAATCTATTTCTATAAATAGTTGTCCTGATTGATGTAAATGATCTGGAGTAATTTTATGGTTAGTATAAATGGGGAAGTTATTATGCGTAATAAAAATAAGAAAGTGAAACTAAGATTAATTATGAAAGGGAACTTAAATATAGGAAGAAACAAATACTAAAACAGAACAATCTTATCTATTCAGCAGTTGTACTTTCTATCACAGAGAAGGATCTGGATTTTTTTACTCTGCTGCATATATATATGTGATAATGATGATGCTCTGTTGGTGTATCTCAGAGTTGCTTAACTGAAGCCAATTAAGTGAATCTGATTCACTGAAAATCTAGGCCCTTGTTTTCTTATCATACAAACTGTACATCAGAGTAACTTAAAATTTCATGAAGATTGGGGGGCAGTCCCTTCTCCATATCCAATGTTCAGATTGCTTTCATTAGCAATTCTCTATCTCTAAGCTGTTTGTCTGTATTCCTTAGGGAATGTCTCTCTCCAAGCTGGCTGTTCTTTTTTTAGCTTTGAATTGTGTTCTCATGCTTAGCAGGAGAATCTCTCTCCTTATAGTTTATTAATGTTGTAAAAAAGTTCTACGATTTTAGTGTTGCTCAAGATAAATTGAATCACCTGTTTCTTAGGTTATAAAAACTGATTGGATGATGTAAAGACACTCTTTGAAAAGTGTAATACAGAGTAAAGAGCTATTTATTAGTACACTGTTTTTCCAGATTTTTCATCCTCTTGAGCACTCTGTAAGGGTGCATATATACAGCACCCTAAACTCGAAATAAGATACGCAATTTACGCTATGCAAATTGCATATCTTATTTTGAATGTACTCCAAAATAGCTTATTTTGAAAGTTGGGGCATCTACACAGCGGCAAATTTTGAAATAACGCGCTATTTTGAGCCAACCCTTATCCCTCGTGCAATGAGATTTACCAGGATGGGAAAATAGTGCACCTGTTATTTCGAAAAATATTTCAAAATACTGGGCGACTTGTGTAGACATGGGGTAGTTATTTCGGGATACGTTTGATATCCTGGAATACCCATGCAGTTGAGATGTACCCTATGAGGAAAAAACCCTCTCACAGACCAATTGCTCCCTTGTAACACACTAATCTCCTAATATCTAGTTCTCAAAATATTTTAATTTGTAGACAGTCAAGAAAGTTTCATTGTTTTTATGGTGGTATATATTTGAGAAGTATTACTAGTATCATTTGTAGCCTAATATAAACAAAGGTCTGGGTAATTTTATGATAAATAATATAATTAACATTATGTAGGATAAAACGGGGACAATCCGATTGTCATTTTTGGGGGGTCTTAAATTGATTACTGCATGAGTCAGGAAAATGTTCTGCCTTGTGCAGGACTGGAGAAATCAATTACTGTGTTATGAGGGTTGGTTTATTTTTGTGTGTCTGAGTGTCATGATTCCTCTTGAAGTGTCAGATGTTGGCCACTGTCAGAGAGAGTACCGTACTTGATGAGCTGATAGGTTTTGTTCTGCATAATAAGACTATGTTCCTATAAAGAACTAAGTATATTCTATTACCTTTGCTCTGTATTATCCAAGTGCTGTGGAAATCCTCAAGGAGCCTGTTCAGTTGTCTTTATGGTATTTTTTGTGTTCCCAAAGCATTTCTCGGTGGTATGATGGAGTAAGGATGTAACCTTAGGTCTTCATTTAAGGCTCCAAATAAAATAGGACTGTACAACCCATGGCACTTATCATTTTGTCTGAGAAACCTGTTCTTAAGTAGTTATGTGAGCGACATCTTTTAAATTATTCTTACACTATCTTCTACTAAGCAGCACATCAATTAAAATAAATTTTGTGTACTCAGTGGCTGCATCTATATTTGTTTTGCCAGTGCATATTAGGTGCATATATTGAACACCTGGATACCTAGATGCCTTCACTTACATTTCCAAAGTTGACCAGTGTTATCCCATTGCTGACAGATGGATAGAAAGAATGAAGCAAAAATTATAATTAAAAGTATGGTGCACTACTGCTAGGTTTCTTGCTTAGACTACAAAAGCATTTCTGGATTCCTCCGTTACTGTTTGACTCACCTATCTATAATGAAAATAAAGTTTCATGTGCTTCTGGAAGAGCTAAATGTGAAGAATGACAGCATGGATTGAAAACTTGTTACCAGTAGGGGGTGAGTGAGTGGTAGGACTTAATAAAAACTCTGGGCTATCTGGCTTTGGCTCATCAACTCCATATTTACTAAAAATTGAGAAGGGGTCATAGTTTTGTTCTACTTATCTACACTTTATTATTCTGTCTGCTTTCTCAAAGCCAATTCTGGGAATTTTTCCAAAACTTCTACCATCTGTGGCTCCTAGCACAGTGTAAAAAAAAGAGGCTGAGCTCTAATAGAGCTAACGTGAGCATCCCAAGATAGATTTATACTCTGAAAAACAAGCCCCTACTAACTCACTTTGCTTGCTTGTCAAGGCTGTGATTGAGAGAGAGAGCGTCTGTGTCACTAAAAAATTGCAACTGCTCTAACTCAAGAAGCCAGCAATAATGTTGTTGCATTTGTATGGTAACTTTCAGAACATCAGCACCACTGAACACAAAACACTCTTGATTTTTTTTTTCAGCAAGGGCTTACTGAGGCTTGAATATCAAAACCCCTGTTCATGCTCCTTCTTAGTGTTGCAAAGAGCTGTCAAAGGACTTCAGAAATAGGGTGTTACATTTAATTGTTAGAACCATAACCCCTCAAGAAGAGAGAAAAATGAACATATTGGATCATGTTTTCCAGAAAATATAAGAGACAAAAAACTACACTTGTGGTATTAGGACATAGTCTGTGTCACATCACATACTGTGGTGGAGTAAACAAATCACTTCAGAAATCTCTTTTGCTGTTATGTTGGTAAAGAAACCACACTTCAAGGAATGTCGCTATGCATGAACACTGAGGTTGTGTCTATACTGGTGCAATCTTGCGCCAGAGCTATGCAAATGAGGCTCAGTGTGGAATATCGCCTAGCCTCATTTGCATTACTAATGAGCTGCCATTTTGCAGAAGAGGCTCTTGCGCAAGATGGAGCTGTCTACACTGCCCCTTCTTGCGCAAGAAAAACCCTCTTGCGCAAAGCCGTTATGCCTGAAAATAATCAGCATAACGGCTTTGCGCAAGAGGGCTTTTCTTGCGCAAGAAGGGGCAGTGTAGACAGCTCCGTCTTGCACAAGAGCCTCTTCCGCAAAAATGGTGGCTCATTAGTTATGCAAATGAGGCTCAGCGATATTCCACACTGAGCCTCATTTGCATAGCTCTGGCGCAAGATTGCACCAGTATAGACACAGCCTGATGGTTTTGTCTTGGTCTCTCTTGGGAACTTTATCATCCAGTCTTCCTGTGACAGACTCTGCTAAGGAGAAGGAGCCAACCCAGTTCCACTGGAAAAAGTTAATTGTCTAAGTAGCTGAGTGAGAGCTAATTAGGTAAAGAATGCTTGGGCCTTATAAGAGATTATGAGGTGCAGAGTGGGATCAAACACACACAGAGAGAAAGTCCCTAAGGAGAGGAATTATCTGGGGATTTGGTGAGGGAGGGCACCAGAGTGCTCAAAAAGGGAGGAGCTGTGAATGCCATGCCTGAGTAAAACCTAGTCCCAACAGCAGGAGCTCACCAGGTATGAACTCACAGCTGCAGGAACCCCAGATCACAAAAGAATTATATGTTGTTCCACAGAAGAATGGCCCTGGTTAAAAGACTTCAGGATCCTTGAACCTAGTCAAGGAAAGCTTCCCCGGCTGATGAGAGGAGGCCCAGATTCCAAAAGAGTGTTCTCAGTAAGGAGGGCAATGCTGATAAGGAGCCTGAACAGAAGAGATAGATGGACTTAAGTGAGGATTGACAAACTAAAGTTAACTTGATCCTCTTCCCCAGCAGCTCTGCTGCTAGGGTGAAGGTTTATTTGTGTAACATGTTCTGCCTTTAGATTAACTGAAACAGAACTCTAAAGGGACACAGTTCAATCTATATATATAAGCTTCACTGAATTTAGTGAAAGCACTGTAGAGGAAACTGAGACAGAGATACAAACATGGTTCTGCACTGGGGCTCTTTATGACTGCCCACCATTCCAAAAATCACTTCTGCTATTACTGTTTCTGATTAGAATGGGCAAGGGGCTATTTTAGTTATGTCTTCAGACCATAAAGGTTTTACACACTGGTAATATCACAGGTCTGCCACATCTCCGGTTTCTCCCAACTTTATTATCACTTCGGTACATACTTTTTCACATTACACATTTGCCTACACTGTTCTGCTACATAACTCTAGATAACTCACACCTTATGTTCCCTCAGAATCCCATGTGGATATCTTTTGCCCGTAATTTCTGTTGCGTATCTGCTGCATGCTAACAGATTAGCTCTGTTACGTGTGAACTGCTCCCCAGGAGAATCTGGCCCAATGCACACAGTGCTTCAGCAATGAAAGGATTAGTCCTGTATCTTGGAAAAAGTTGTAATAGACCATCAGTTCAAATCAATGACATACAAGGACACAAAGTCACCTACTGCTATACAGTAAAAGTGCTTTCCCTAAATGTACTACAATAGGCATCTTATACTATGAATATTTTAGTTACTTTGGTTTGAAACATTTTATTAAAACTGTTGCCGCTAAGGAACAAAAATCTGACCTCATGGTGATCAGCCTCGCTATGAACCATTGAATATAACCAAGAAATCTGCAGGGGCTACTTGCTTCTTTCTGTTCTTACAAAGGGACAGAGGGTGGGGAGAAGCAAAGCTAGCTATCATAATGCTAGCTGATTAAAAGAAAGGGAAGGAGTAAGCTTTAATCACTGTTGCCATCTCCATCACATTTGGAAAACTGGTCTCTGCTCTTGGAGTAGCTGATAAGACTGTGCTGTGCCTGTGTTTTTGCATCAGTGAGATCAAGTAAAAGTCAACATCAAAGACAAAAGCCGAATTTTCTATCTTCACTGTTCTTTTCTTCACCTTCTGTGTGTGTGTTTTGTATTGTCTTCTAGGAAACAGGACCAGACTACCACAAGAGATCCAGTCCAGCTCAGCTAACTCTTCTTTTTTCCTTCAAAAAGACAGTTATCTTCATCTGTAATGCCATCTAAAAGATTGTCAAAGAAGGAATTTGTCCTTCTACAGATACTCTACAACTAAAGGGAAAAAAAACAAGGGATGCTATTAAAATGACTTTTACTTTACATTTTAAATGCTTAAATTCTTTTATTCTTCTTTTCACTATATCTTTAATAAAAGGCTAAAAAGATTTTTGTAATAATGTGTTTGGTATGGTGCAAAGCAGACTGAGGTCTCTTTACAAAACCCCAACCCTTGCTTAATGTTAACCTTTATGTTGCATGGTGTGTTGTGGTGTCAGGTATTAGAGGCATGTCTACACTGCAGCATTATTTTGAAATAAGTATCTACACAGCAAGTCTGTTATTTCAAAATAATTTAGAAATAACGGGCTTCTTATTTCAAAATCAGCAACCCTCATTTCAGGAGAAATAATGCCTATTTTGAAATAGTTATTTTGAATTAGTGTGTGTGTAAACAGCGCAGCTGTGATTATTTTAAATAAGTGTCCTTCTCACAGCTGCCCTGTTAGCCACTCTCTCCACACTCATTCAAACTCTATAGTTGCCCTTCTCCTGCAGCCCTTAAAGGTGCAGCCAGAGGAGAAGCAGTTTGTGGCATGACATGAGCCTTACTAGTAATGTGCCACACAGCAGCGCCCTGCTCTGCCTTTCCTGCTGCCGTGGCAGACCCTAGTGCTCCATCTGAGCCCCCCACAGCTGCCAGCACAGCTGCAGCCAGCTCCTAAGCCCCTGCCTGGAGGCAGAAGAGGAGGGCACCATCCTGGTCTCGTGCAGAGATCCTGGATCCCATTGAGGTCTGGGGAGAGGAGGCAAAGCTCCAGGATCTCTGAACCAGGCACAGGAATGCCAACATCTACGGCCAGATGGCCAACAGCCTGGGCCAGAAGGGCCACATTTGCACCCAGGAGCAGGTGTACATGAAAGTCAAGGAACTGAGGCAGGTCTACTCCCACTCAGGGGCAGAACCCCAGACCTGCCCCTATAATGAACAGTTCCACTCCCCTTGTTGCAGACTCTGAGCTGGGGACTCCCATTGTCAGTCTCCCAGTGGGCAGGCCCATGGACGAGGAGGAAGAGGAGGTGGAAGAAAAGGTGGAGAAGGAGGAGGAGACCAGCATCAATACCATGCTCACCAGCCAGGAGGTCAACCTGTCATTGGAGATGGTACCCCCCCCCCCCATCCCAGGATGTCACCCAGGGCTTGGATGAGGTCAGGGAAGGCCCAGCAGGTTATTCATAGAATCATAGAACCATAGATCTGGAAGAGACCTCAGGAGGTCATCAAGTCCAGCCCCCTGCTCTAGGCAGGACTAATCCCAACTAAATCAACCCAGTCAGGGCTTTGTCAAGCTGAGACTTAAACACCTCTAGGGATGGAGACTCCACTACTTCCCTAGGTAACCCATTCCAGTGTTTCACCACTCTCCTAGTGAAATAGTTTTCCCTAATATCCAACCTGAACCTCTCCCACCACAACTTAAGACCATTGCTCCTTGTTCTGACACCAGTCACTACTGAGAACAGCTTTTCTCCATCCTCTTTGGAACCTCCCTTCAGGAAGTTGAAGGCTGCTATCAAATCCCCCCTCACTCTTTGCTTCTGCAGACTAAACAGACCCAATACCCTCAGCCTCTCCTCATAGGTCATATGCTCCAGCCCCCTAATCATTTTGGTTGCCCTCCGCTGGACCCTCTCCAATGTGTCCACATCCTTTTTGTAGTGGGGGGCCCAGAACTGGACACAATACTCCAGATGTGGCCTCACCAGAGCCATTACTTTCCCTAAACACACGCAGTGAGAGGCAGCAGGTGGTGAGGGGCTGAACACTTTTTACCCAGCCTTCTGAACCTGGGCATCACACCACAGCCTGTGCATGTGGGTGCACATGGAGCACCAGTTCAGAGCACACAGCTTCAATGAGGCTGCCACACAGGAACCTTGTGCTCCTGCTCACAGGGGGCTCATCTAGACTACATCCCTCTTTCAAAAAGAAGAATGTAAAATAGGCAGGTCGAAAGTGCAAATGAAGCGCTGATTTAAATATCCTGCACTTCATTTGCATATTTGCATCTGATCACGGTTTCGAAAAAGGGCATTTCGAAAGTGAAACTGCAGTCTAGACATGGTGCTTTTGGGGAAAAAATCGCTTTTTTTAAAGATCCCATACTCCTGAAAAATGAGGAGGATCATGGAGAAGTACCCCTTCCAGATGATATAATCCAATGCCTGGGGGTCAGGAGCCCAGATGGGGATGTGGATGCCATCAATGCCCCCCCTGCAGTTGGGGAAAACCGGTGACGATGGGGTCAACACCACCCAGGGTGATGACCCTGCACAGAAGGATGGTGTTGATAGCCCTCCCCAACTGTACAAGAAGACAAACAGAGAATCACAGGGTTGCTAGAGCCCCCAGGAATTCCCCGAGCCCAATTCCCTTTCCCCACACCAGCACCAACCTCAACTTGCCGCATCCCTAGTAGGGCTATGTGAAGCTGGGACTGGACAACCTCCCAGGGAGGGAGAATCCTCCACGTCCCCTTCCCTAGGGAACCCCATTTCAGCAATTGAACCTCCTGGGACAATAGCAAGAGAGTCATACCTGCATGACCACGGCCCTGATGGTTGATCTCCCCACACCTGACTGGTTCCAGACAGAGCAGTAGCTGTCCAGTGTGGCAAGCTTCCAAATGGTGATGGCAACCTGCTTCTGGAGGGGGATGACCAGTCGCATGTGGGTGTCCCATCACCAGAGGGCAGTGGTGAGCCACTCGCAGAGCTCCAGGAAGGTGTCCTTTCACATGTGAAAGTTCTGGAGCCACTGCTGGTCATCCCACTGTTCTATGACTATCCAGTCTCACCAGCTGGAACTGGTGTCCCGGTGCCAGAAGCGGGGAGGTGGGAGGGGCTGTGCTGCATGAGCAGCACATGCAGAAAGGTGAGGAAGTGCCCCCGAGTGAGCTATGGGTCCTGTTCCTGTAGTGCTACGTGGGTAGCCAAGAGGTAGCCGAGTTAGTCTATAACTGGAAAAAAACTTAAAAAACAACGAATAGTCTAGCAGCACCTTAAAGACTAACAAAACACGTAGATGGTATCATGAGCTTTCGTGGGGTACAGTAGGTTAAGTGTTTTCATTATATATAGGTTCATATTTCTTGTTCCTTGCTGAGTTCTGGAACTAGTGATGATGCTGTGGCCATGTAGTCCACAGTCAGACTGAGAATCACAGTAGGGTTTTGATAGTTATGCTGACACTGTGTGTGGAATATGCTGTAGATCTAGCACAGGGATGAAAAGCTTAATCTGTGATAGGTTTATTTAGTTGTCTGGAGTAGGAAAGAATATATGACTTAATTTGTTGATTCAATTTGAGAGGGAGCGCTGCCTGCTGAGGAGCAGTTCCTGTGTGCTCTCCTAACTCAACATGTTCTGGATGATGTGCAGGGATAGAGAGAACAGAGGGCAGATAATCAGGAGACAGCAAAGTTATTGCCTGTCGTTTAAATAGATTTGGATTACCCAGCAGGATTTTGAAAAGTGGTCAGTAATTTGCCACTGCTCCTGTGGAGGGACTCAGTTTCTGAAGTTTCCTTTCCTTTCCTTTAAATGTCACACAATCATAGAACAGGTGTGCTAGAGGTAATGATTGGTGGATACAGGTCTTGGTAGAACTCTCTTTTATAGATTATTATTATTTTTTGTAGAGTCAAAAGACCAGCCCCAGTGAAAACCGGGGATGCATTGTACTGGGCACTGCACACACAGATAAATACAGTCTATATGCCAGAGAGTTTACAATCTAAAAATCAGACATAGGCCTGAGAAAACAGGCTGTTTACCACAATGGAATGGTTTAGATGTTGTAATGTGAAGCCCCCATTTTTTGAAGGCCAGGAAATATGATGGATTTGCAAGGCTTTAAGATTACATCCTTTTGTAGGACCTTAGGTTCCATATAGCATTGAAATGTGAATTATTGCTTGTCAGTCGAATTGTAACTGTGTCCCAGTTCTTTCTTTCTATGTTATCCAGAATGGCATCAACAATGGAAATATGAAAAGTGAAAACTTTTTTAACTTTTTAACTAGAGGTTCAGAATTTCTCTCTAATTTTAGATTTGCAGTCAAATGCAGTAGCACTTTTTAGGTGCAAATAATTGTAGGCAAAAATTATGGCATTTAGTCAACTGCCTAATGAAAACCATTACTAAAACCACTCATATTTGTAGAATTTCCACAGATTTGTATTAATTTTTTGATCATTTTTTGAAATTGATCCATTTTTCTTTATATTTTTTGAATGTCAGTCATAGACTTTTTTCTTGTGCTGCTAATGGAACAATTAAATCAACAGCACATTTGTCATCCCAAATGCCAGAACAGAACTGGGCAAATGTCAAATAGACATGATTAGATAATTGCATCCAAGTTCCAACAACGTTATGTTTCTAAGCATTTTTAAAAGTGCATTTTTAATTGTTTGTTCAATTTGTGAGAGAATCTTTGTGAAAATTAAATGGTGACATCTGTATTTACCTTTCTAAATAGCAGAGAGAAATTGTATTCTGTCACAGATAGAGAGAACACACACACATGATTTTTATAATTTTAACTAAATTCACCTTCAAGATAAGCATGATTATATTTAACTATTTAATGTTATGGTATCTCTTTTAAAATGGTACATATTTCACTACCAGTCTCAGAGGCATAGCCATGTTAGTCAGTAGTGGATTTTACCCACAAAAGCTTATACCCTAGTAAATGTTAGTCTGTAAGGCCATGTTTACACTACAGATAAGATCAAAGAAGCTGCAGTCAATCTTCCACAGTATGAATTAGCAGATCTGGTGAAGTCACGCTAATTCAAACTGAGAAGGAGCTCCTGTCAGTACTGGTAGTCCTGCTTCCACAAGGAATAAGGGAAGTCAAAAGGAGAGTGTCCTCCCTTTGACTTTTTGCAGTGTGGACAACACCAAAATCCAAGTTAAGCTATTTTGACTTAAGGTACGCAATTAATGTAGCTGAAGTTGAGTATCTTAATTTGAACTTATCCCCTAGTGTAGACCAGGGGTAAGGTATGACGGGACTTCTCATTGATGACACTGCCAGTATGTTTGAAAAAGTTCGTTCTTTTTGTTTCTCTTGGTTTGGTCAAGGGACCTGATTTTCAGTTTCCAGGTTCATACAAGACTGCCTGTGCACAAGTATGTGTCTATTTTGGACATATACTTAGGTGCATGACTATATTGCTTGAGAATGCAGAGGAGTCATCAGGAAGGTGAAAGCGCAATTGGCATGTTAACAATAAGAGGGTGATCAGAAAGGGTGTGGGGCCCTTACTGGATGAGGGAGGTAACCTAGTGACAGATGATGTGGAAAAAGCTGAAGTACTCAATGGTTTCTTTGCCTCTTTCTTCACAGACAAGGTCAGCTCCCAGACTAATGCACTGCACTATGGGAAAGAGGTGGACAGACCTTGGTGGGGAAAGAACAGGTTAGAAACTATTTAGAAAAGCTAAACATACACAAATCCATGGGTCTGGATTTAATGCATCCGAGGGTACTGACAGAGTTGGCAAATGTCATTGCAGAGCCTTTGGCCATTACCTTTGAAAACTCATGGAGATCAGGAGAGATCCCATATGATTAGAAAAAGGCAAATGTAGTGCCCATCTTTAAAAAAGGGAAGAAGGACAATCCAGGGAACTACAGACCAGTCAGCCTTACCTCAGTCCCCGGAAAAATCATGGAGGGGATTCTCAAGGAATCCGGTCGGTTTCTAGCGGAGTGCCCCAAGGATCGGTTCTAGGGCCAGTTTTGTTCAACATCTTTATTAATTACCTGGATGTGGGGATGGATTGCATCCTCAGCAAGTTTTCAGATGACACTAACCTGGGCAGAGAGGTAGATATGTTGGAGGGCAGGGATAGGGTCCAGAGTGACCTAGACAAATTAGAGGATTGGGCCAAAAGAAATCTGATGAGGTTCAATAAGGACAAGTGTAGAGTCCTGCACTTGGGACGGAAGAATCCCAAGCATTGTTACAGCCTAGGGACCGACTGGAAAAGTAGCAGTTCTGCAGAAAAGGACCTGGGGATTACAGTGGATGAGAATCTGGATATGAGTCAACAAGTGTGTCCTTATAGCCAAGAAGGCTAATGGCGTATTAGGTTGCATTAGGAGGAGCATTGCCAGCAGATCTAGAGAAGTGATTATTCCCCTTTATTCGGCTCTGGTGAGGCCACATCTGGAGTACTGTGTGCAGTTCTGGGCCCTCCACTATAGAAAGGATGTGGATGCATTGGAGAAGGTCCAGCGGAGGGCAACCAAAATGATTAGGGGGTTGAAGCACATGACCTATGAGAAAAGAATGAGGAATTTGGGTTTGTTTAGTCTGCAGAAGAAAAGCGTGGGGGGCATTTGATAGCAGCCTTCAACTTCCTGAAGGGAGGTTCCAAAGAGGATGGAGAAAAGCTGTTCACTGTAGTGACGGATGGCAGAAGAAGGAGCAATGATCTCAAGTTGCAGTGGGGGAGGTCTAAGTTGGATATTAGGAAAAACTGTTTCACTAGGAGGGTGGTGAAGTACTGGAATGGGTTACCTAGGGAGGTGGTGGAATCTCCATCCCTAGAGGTTTTTAAGTCTCGGCTTGACAAAGCTCTGGCTGGGTTGATTTAGTTGGGATTGGTCCTGCCTTGGGTAGGGAGCTAGACTTGACGCCCTTCTGAGGTCTCTTCCAGCTCTATGATTCTATGATTCTATGACTAGATTTGCACATACATAGGCTGTGAGGTGCACATGCTCAATATGTATGTCACATCCACTTATCCACATACAGCCAAGGATTTAAAGTTGAGCTTTCAAATTAGTCTAGTCACTTTTACAATTTCACTTGTTTACATGGCTGTCAATTTCTAACCTGTTTCACTGCTTGGTGCATATGTAGTAAGAAACAGCGGCAATCATTGGGTAGCAAGATACTGCAGGAGCATATTAATTAAATAAACTGGTTTCATAGGATTTTTTAAAAACTAATGGAAGATTTTTTGTGGCCTTGAGGAGTTGTGGAAGTTTGTTTAGAAAATCTAAATTAACCTGATATCGTTCTATGAACTATACATTTCTCACAGGTCTCCAATTATTTAAGATCACATAGTCACACAACAAACAAAGATGGTCTCCCTCTCTTTTCCGTAATATACGTATTTGTTTACTTAGGAAACTGATTTCACCTTTTGTAGGTTTATTTTGTAATTTAAAACCTCTTGATGGAATAATCTACTATATTGTTGCATGCTTGTTACTTAAATTCTTTGCCATTTGGGACCAGGTGATGGGAGGCCCAAACCACACAATGCCAAAAGAAGTTAAGGTGGCTAGCTGGGCCAATTATCTCCCCAGACTGCATTTGCATGAGGAGCCAGGGAGCAAGGATTAGTTAGATGAGAATCAGCTGGATGGGAACAGGAGAGGCCTGTATAAAGTCCAGGAGCAGAGTTTGTAGTCTCACTCAAGGAGAAAGGGTATGGAGGGAGGGGATAGACAGAGGAGACAAGAGATTCAGACCTTGAGGGCTAGGAGTCTGCACCCTAGGAATGTACCTGAGAGGCCAGATGCTGCTAAGATCAAAGAGGTCTAAGGGCTGAGCCCAATACACAAGGGGAACTCAGCTAGGACTATAGCAATTATAGGTCTTGTTATGTCATATGATATTTCATGTAACACACTTTGTGCTGCAGATGCCAAAAGAAATCATGTTTAAATTATACCCCCACACACTTATTCTAGAAATCAAAATGTTCTGAAAATTCTTGTTGGAATAGTTATATGCTTTGGAAGATTTCTCCCCTCAGCCCCACAAATATAAGTTTAGATACCATAGCTTCTCTGGGCACATATTTTCTATCCACTTGTCAGTATCTCAGTGACATTTGGTTGAAAGATTTTTCATCATAATTGATTGTTGTGCTATTCTGAAATTTGACATAGAGGTGCTTCTGATGATGGATGATTCAGTGGTTAAATGAATGAGATCCTGATGATTTTTCAAGGAGTAGGCTTTGCCAGTTCAAATATTCAAGTTAAACCCAATCCGTAACTCCTTGTCATCTTTTATTGTTGTTCCAGAACAGTTCACATTTAGAGGTTTCAAGAGGCAGAGGTGTTCGCATTGTGGGTAGCAAGCCACTCACTTGGATATAATTAATTTCTATATATCTATTGAGCTAGAACCTAGTCTCAATAGATAGAACCTAGAACCTGAAAATCGTTTAGCTTTCCAGTATTTCAAACTGGGCACCCAAATGCTGCAATAACTGTAACCCATATCAAACCTGGAGGAGGAATAACAGGAGGTTCTGGGTCAGTTCAGGCCTGAGTGGCCAGGAAGAAAGATGTCCCTTTGCCAGAGGGAGTGGTGCCTGCATAGTTGTAGAGAGATGGGGTGACTAGCCAGAGGAGCCTCTGAGAGGAACAGTTAGACCCCAAAGAGTTTCATACAAGTCAGGGACTATTCAGGAACCAAGCCCAAAGGAAAAAGTTCCTCACGGGAGGATGGGTGACTCAGTATTGAGTTGGATTTGCTTTTTGTTTTAGAAGGTTTGGGAGATAAACCTCTCCAACCCCTGCCCGAACCCCTCCAGAAAGGGATAGGATTGAAGGTACTTCTCAGTGGACTACAGAGACAGAAAATTCTGACATAACTATACTGACTGTGAGATATGGCTGGAAGATTAGAAACCAGAGGTTTTCGGCCCAGGGGCAGCATGTAGCCTAATTAGAACACAGCTACAGCCCAGCGGTGTACTAAAACAAAACAATCAAAATTTCCCACTTTGGATCTGGGGAAGAGGGGTCTGGCAGCCTGCTGGAGCACTCCTGCCACTAGGAAGATGGTGAGTGCCGTGGGGGGGGGGGGCAGGATATGGGAGAATGAGTCTCTGGGCAGGTTTGGGTGAAGGGGTCTCTTGGCAGAGAGGGGGTGGGGAGCACTGGGAACTAAGGGTTGGTGTGGGTTCTGAAGCACATGCAGGTTTCAGGTGGGGCTCTGATCCTGACCCTGTGCCTTGAGTCCTGGCAGCCCACCTGGTGTGTGTGGGTGTGGGGCGGGCATTTGAATCCATGCTGCTGAATGCCTGGCCCCACATCATGGGTCCTGGGGCTGACCAGTGGGTCTCAGGTTCCCATAGAACTGGTCCTACACAGCAGGATCCAGCATCTGGCTTCTAGGCTCCATACTTAGGGCTCTGCTCCTGGCCCTTCTCTGTGGAGGGGTCTCTGGGCAGGGGATACAGGGCATAGTGGACTCTGAGCAGGATGTGTGTGTGTGTGTAGGCGGGGGGAGGCGGGGACATACTGCAGTTCTCAGCCAATAGCCCACAACACATTGTGGATGCAGCCCACAATGATGAATAGGTTGATAACCACTGCTGTAAGATGTCTAAACACATAATCCTTGAGCTCAGAAGTGGTTTATGCTTCTGAGGATTATTCTTTTAACACTTCTTGGCCGCTCCTCATCTCAAAGTGAGAAAGTCAACTGCTATTTGTTTTCCCCCTTACTTTTCTGGTCCTGACAAATAAAAAAAGACATAGAACCTATTCACATGGATGAGTCACCTTTGAAAACTGCTTTTAGTTTCAAACCCTCTTGAAAAGTGAATAAATCAACTCTACAGTGTCATACATAAGCCATTCATTATGCTCAAGAAGCTGCTCAACTGTTTCATTATGGGGAAAAATGATTCTAGATGGAAATGAAGCAAACATTTTCTTAAACATTGCTTTCTAAACCTGATTTAACCTCCAAGGGTCTTCCCGCCAAGTTCTTTATAATAGCATCATCACAGTATCAATGCCATAGTTATGGCTGAGGGAGCATTTTCATTACATGTCCTTGCTCTCAGGCCCTTACATAAAAAAATCCTTTGGGTTGAAATGTCTCATGTTTGTTTTCAACCCATAGATTTATAAAAATAAGACAAAGTGTTATAATTTATATTTGGTTATATTGGTGAGTAAGCAGCTGAAAAGAAATAATTTCATGCTTGGATAAAACAATCCTTTTCCCCCTACCCATGCCTCCCAAAACACCCCTTCCTCTTTTGAATACATTTTTCATCATGAAATCATTCAACCCGCAATCTGAGCCAGTGTGCACATGTTACCACACTAAAGTTGAAAAGTATTGCTTACAAAATGAAAAGTCTACGAGTGAATTGAAATAGCCTTATAGTCATGCATAGTGAATTGTTGTGCTGACTGCTTTAAATGTGCACAGAGTGTGAAATTCATCCATAAGCACAAAATCAATGCCAGGACTTTTCCCTGTGGTACCTCTGGGCAGAGGAGATCACTGATTGGGTGGTGGCATAAGGAAAATGTGATGGAGGGGCCAGGTCCTAAAGCAGTAGAATCTAGCAGACAGAACTCTTGACCAGCTGGCATATGCCTTTAAGGATTTTGAAAGGCCCGATAAAGAGAGAAAAGAACCTATGGAGAGCTAGTTATAGAGAAGAATAGTCCTTGAAGAAGTAATGGTTAGGAGAAAGATAGGCACTATTTCTTTAAAGATATGGGATCAGGAACATGGTAGAGTGAGCAGTGCAAAACTCTCCTTTCCCCCAGCCAAACAGGATAAACTGGCCAAAAGGGGCCAGCATACTGGCAGGTACATATTCCCTTACAGCGGGGGCAAATGCTTATGGGAGAAGCTTGCTGAATTTTCTAGATTAGAAGGGTAATTGGAAAGGGTGTTCAGCTGATGAAGCAGGCAAAAGCCTTACAGCTGACTATGCCAAGACACACAGCCTGAGATTATCCTAAAGCAATAAGCCTGAGGCTGAGCAACTAGCTTCAGTGAGAGGATGTGGAGGGAACTCCTGACCGAAGGAAGGAAGATACTGCTTGGGAATATTTGGGGGTACAGCTGTCAGCCCCTGAGAGAGAGAGAGAGAGAGAGCAAGCAAGTTTCTGTTTAGATGACTGCTTTAAAGGTGAGAGACAGACACAGCCATGTTATTGCAGAGAAGAGGTGGGAGTGGTCTTAGAGAAAAGTACCCTTTTATAACTGCACAAGGAGAATCTAGGCAGAACCAAAGATCTAGGCAAGGATAGCAGAGTTCAGAGACCTGGTGAATATGCCAGCACACAGTAGCTGCTCAAGGATACAGTCTCTAGCTGCCCAAAACCTGGTCCCTGGGCTGGAATCCAGAGGTCAGGGTGGGCCTGGGTTCCCCTATACTCCCCTACACCAAGAGGAAAGTTACAAGTTGGCAAAATAGAAATGGCTATGAACTTCAAGCCTTGGATAAGAGTTTGAAGGTTGAGTTTAAAAGGAGACTTCGGTCTGGGGTTCTGTTTCCTTTTCCTTTTTTTTTTTTTAAGACTTCAGCCAACCCCCAAAAGGGCCATGAATTGAGAGATATCCTAGTTGGAGGTCAGAAAAAAACGCAAGAGATCACTGTGCAACCAGAATGGCTAATGGGGGGCACAAAACTGGGGTGGGGGATGTATGCCTGCAACACTGCACCAGAACTGTGGAGGTGTTCTGGAAATGAGAAGCTCATCTACAGGGAATATTTAAATGCTGATGAGGTGATCCTGGCACTATTACCGAATGTCACAGGGAATTGGGAACGGGCTATTGGATGAGGTTGGTGGTCAGGTGGAAGGCAGAAAACCTGGCATAAATGGGAGTGGAATAGTATGCCCTCTACTATATTTTCACAGCTGGAATAGTGGTCATGGGGAGAAACTACAAGTTTAGGCTGCAGCTGCTTATCTCCCCCTAAACCTGGGTGTGGTTTCTGTATTCACCTGCTAAGGACCCCCCTCCCCACACACTCCCCCTTACACTCCTACTTAGTTTCCCCCACACAGCATGTTTAATCCTGAAATTGCCAAATATCTCCATTGCAACGTCTAGATGGCATATGTTTGTATTTCAAGATAAGGAAGAGTTTGTATTTCACTATAAATGGATGCTTTGTACTATGAATAATTTTTCCATGACAAATATCTCAATGGTAATGTGAAAAAGACACTATAATCGGATCACAACAAACCACTGGTGAAACAATGAGCTCTGAGTTTTGATAAGTCTGTGAAAGAGGGGAAGGGGATTGCTTATTTAATAAAGAGCTGCATAATACTGACTTCTGAGGTTCTCCTGTCACACGCATTGTTTTAACACCAGTGGCCCAGTGCTGCAAGATGCTGTCGCTTCCTGTGAGCTGCTGAGTGCTCATAACTCTCACACACTATAGCACCTTTCAGAATCAAAGCCTGAATTGGCCTGTCTTCTCAGCTTGACCGGGGAGGAAGATTTGTGTTTCTGCATCATGCATCTCCTTGTAAAATGATTCAACACTCTTAGAATAAAAGTCAAGTCAGAGGAAGTAATAAATATCAGAATGATTATGTTGGCTAAGGTTTTTTTAAATGTAAAGCTGCCTAGGTGATATAATAGCTACAGATTTTTGAAAGCTTTCCAGCTCACACGGATCATGGCATTATGATGTATAAAACCAGTTTCTATGTATAAGACTGCATACAAGTTATTCTAATGAAAAGCATCATGAAAACAATGGATAATATCTATATTAATACTAAAGGGTTATTAAAGGATTATTTGGGAAATATCCATAAGTTTGTTTTTCAAAGGATATTTTCATTAAGAAATCATTGATAGGTGAAATACCACTTTTGGCTGAACAAATATGCTTTTTAAAAATGCAAATTCTTGACTAGGTGTAGGGGAAAAAGTAGGTGGGGGGACATGTAGTGATAGTCTAAGCAAACATGATCAATAAGGTGAATTGTTTGTATTAGGGGGAACTGTCTTTGCTTGGTACTGTAGATTTCTTGCACCAAAATGATAGCAACATAAAGTACTGTAGACACCTAGACTTATGCAGGATTATCTCTCTACTCTTTGGGGTATGGACTATCTTTTTGTTGGGTATTTGTACTGCACTTAGCGCCATATTGCTCTGGTTCATGACTGAGGCATAAATAATAGCTCAAAGAGAAATGAATGCTGGGAGAAGTATGGGACAGAAGTAACTGAGCTTGTGATTAGGGTCTTGTGCTGAAGATTAAAGGAGGAAGTTTAAGAGACTGGACAAGTGAGATGCTCGTGTCAGATGAGTTGCTGCCATGGTAATTGAAGTCATCAAAATAAGGTTGGAAAGTAGGAATGAAGAGAACAAAAGAAGGAATCAGGAGCCAGCAGTATGATAAATGACAGTCACATGGAGAATTAGGGGAAAGGAGAGTAGGATAGCTTTCACTTCCAAGGATAGTTAGGAAGAGGCAACCAGACTTGAAATTGATCAGGGTGTATGCAGGGATAACTGGAGAGAGAATAATGTTGCTTGGAGCAAATGCAGTTGGCAATAGCAAAGGTGAGAGAGAGGAGAAAAAGGAGAGGATTCTGCTCCCATATTCACTGAAATCCAAATATGGTATTCTGCACAGTATTGCAGCTAAATTCAAATGTTTAAATGATTTCTAGCTGTAACAATGACACATTTTCCAAACAGTTGAGAATCCAAATAAGTTGTGTCCAAATTTTCAGTTTGAGGGCCAGTATCAAAGACACATCAGAATGTACAGAGCTGACATAGTTGGCGCAGGATATACGTCAAGTGTGGGGCAAGCGTTTGGCATGTGTTGTACTCCATGTATTACCAAATAGCACATGGTTCCTGGGGAAGAAACATGACCAGCCTGAAGGGTGCTTAAATCTGGGCTAGTGCTGAAATTCAGGGAACTGTAACTCATTGGTTCTTAGTAAGGTTGGTCAAAAAATACCGATGAAACATTTTCCTGTAATAAAATGACATTAATCCTTGCATTTGCTTTGTAGTTCCAGGTCCCTCATTTTTCCATAGGAGTTAATTTAATACACAGAGCAACCGTGAAATGAAATGTTTTGATTCAGGAATGTCAAAATGTTTCCTCCTGATTGATAATGTCAAAACATTTCAATGTTTCCAAAATTGTAGGGTTTTTTCTGAACTTTTTATTTCATGGAAAGTTTTGATATTTTGACTTTCTGTGTTGATGTGGGATGGAAAGAAATGTTGAAATGTCAGAAGTTCCCATGGGGCAGAAATTCCGTATCTTTTTTTTATCAGTTCGACTTAGTTTCTTGCCTGTTTGTTGTCTCCTGGGCTGCTTGAGTGGCTGCATAGCTAAGGGTAACTATGCTTTGCTAGATGCTCCTCTGAGCTTCGCCTATCCAATCCTGATCTCTCCAGTGCTCTCTCAACTTGGCAGGGAACCCTTTCCATAATGACAGGACTGGTTTGAACGCTCCAGCTAAAAAATTGTTTAGCACCTGTCAGAGGACACATTTTCCAGTTGGTAAACTTAGGGTTAGGTCTGATTTTCTTCTTACTATAGTCAGCTCAAGGCAATAGATTGGACACCACTGATCTAAATAGCCTCAAAGAAATAATTTCACTAGAGAAATGCAAAAGTCTAAGCAATTCTCTGTCTTTTTTTGGAGGGTTTTATAATCAGGGCTGGATTAACTTTCCTGCAGACTGGGGGGTGTGTGTTACAGAGCAAGGTTTGCAGGGGATTGGGGTATGGAAGGGGTGTATCTCTAGTTGGGGAGGGTGGGACTATGGAACAGGAGGTTGGGGTGCAGCAGGAGATTCAGGGTATTGGACTCTGGGAGTTTGAGTGTATGAGCAGGCTGCAGGCTGTGGTACAGAGCTAGGGTGCCAGAGGAGGTGTGGTTTGTAGGCTCCAGCTGGCAGGCACTTATTCTGGGCAGCAGCAGGGCTAAGGCAGGATCCTTGCCTACCCTGACTGCACTTTTCTACTCTGCTCCCTGAGGAGGCTTTCAGGTCTGGCACCTATGTGCAGATGTACGCAGAATTTTATGTATATGTAAATGTCTTGATGATGATTATTATTATTACTATTATTGTATTTTAATAAGAGCAAATATGGAAAATGTAAAGCCTGAGTTCATACGTTATCTGGACACCTTGTGTAAAGAAAACAGAAAGGAGAGCATTAGAATGAATTGAGATCAAATGTCAATCAATGAGGTTGTCAATCATTGTAAATTACCATAATGACAAAATGTTTTGGAACGTAGCTCACGTATGTCACATCCACCAACTTACCTGTTGGAATTTGAAAGATAATGTATGCGCTTGTTATGATTCTCCTTAGCCAATCATTGTAAAGCTATGTAAATTAGCATTCTGAATGAGCCAACCAGTTTAAAATGAAATATTATGAATATTCATGAGCCTATGTTATAAAAACCTGTACCACGCAACAGTTGGTGTGGCGTCGGGTATATGTGCGTCGGGTTAGGTATAGTGTAAGAGAGTGAGAGAGGTACAAATCTTAGTCCTAGGTCAAGAGAATGTGTGAGGTCTAATACAGTCTTTAAGAATTAAGCAGGGCGGAAGGCTTTGTTTTTTTCTTTTTAGGTAGTGTTAGGTTTAGTTAGCTAGTTTAGTATTTCAGAGTAGTTTAGCTTTCGTCCTCATGTTTGTTCGGCAGGCTGCGTCGCGGTACCGCTTGTCGGCCGTCATCGCGTCTGTTCGACGGGTGCGTCGGTGATTAGATTAGGGTTTTCTTTTAGGTTAGATAGGATAGGATTATTAGAGTCTAGCGTCCATCGTCTGCTCCGGCCGCAGCTGAAGAGAGGGAAGAGGACCGAAGACCAGACGCATCTGCGGAAGGTAGATCGGCCGTCTTCGAAATCTTCCTCAGCGCTTCAAGGGATCGCACAGGCTGTTCCTCTCCAAGGGCTTCAAATTAGCCTAAGGATTGAGGTCGCCTGACCAACGACCTTGTCACTGAGGGACTCCTGGTTGTTCCTCGCCCGAGGCTCTCCATCGGCCAGAGGCTTGAGGTCACCAGCATCGCCACCATCGTCCTGTTTGCACCGAGGACTCTGGTAATTATTATTAGGGGTAACCATAGGAGGACTGCCGTCCATGGTTATTCGATGTATGTTGTTTAAATTTGCACTACAATATAGTCCTGTTGTTTAACTCTAACCACTTGCCAGTTTTTATTGACTGCGCCTAAAATCTACTGATATTACGACCGGTGATAGATCCGAGTAGTGAGGACCTTAGTCCATCCCACGAGGATGTGAATCAACTGTAGCTTCCCCGCTAACACAGGGACCAACCTGCTCTGCATGGTTCATGCTGCCTAGGCCCTTGGGCACCATAGCTTTCCCAACCAATGGGAGTTGCAGAGCCAGCACTGGGGATGGGGGCAGTGTGCAGAGATTTCCTGAATGTCCTGGGGATGCAGGGGCATGCAGGTGAACTGGCACTCACAGCTCTAGCCCTGTGCACGTTGGGGGCCAGAGTCCGGTCTGTAGCACAAATTGCCACAGGCCAGATGAAAAGAAGCAGCACACTGCATCCAGCTTGCAAGCCAGCAGGCTCCCACCTTAGCCTGAGCCTAGCCTTAGCTGCAGCCTCTAAAGCCCCTACATTAATCTGACCTTGTTTATAATGGCACAGATCACTGTAGTATCCAAGTGCCAAGAGCTGTTTTTATGTCTTAAGAATATAATGGTATAGTGAGTTCAGAAGGCCTGGACATTATATTGTTAGCTTATTTAGAAAAGTGTGTTCAGAGGTCTGATACAGCGTTTCTTATTCAATAAAAGGACAGACTATATTGGTGCTATAGCCCTGAAAATATTTTTTTATATAAAAAAATAAAACCAGACATAGAGCTAGCTGCAAATCCTCTGGTAGAAGACTTTTCTGTCGGAGAAGGCTGATTCACCAAAACTGAAATATTTTGGGGGGTCTTTTTTATGAAATTGCATTAGAATCCTCAACCCAATTAGGTTCATAGGTGTCACCCAGAATCTACCTAGCTTCTTGCCAGTGTACCTGCCAGTATGATTGGCAGCTTGAGCTCATAGGCTCCCTGCTTTTTGACAGCTCCCCTGGAGGCTGATGGTGAACTGAGAGCCTGGGAATCCTGTCTCTCAGTCTGTCAGCTCCCCTAGTGAGCTGCTACCAAAGGGGGTTCCAAGGCATCCAGGTTCACTCCTCCACCAGACAGGCTCACAGAGTCCCAGATCCTCAGCTTCCAGGCTCACAGCTCCTCAGCCACCTGGACTCCCAGAAGCTGCAGATCCAGAGTAAATTTGGGGGAGGGAATGGGTTTGGTTCAAATCAGTATGAAATGTCAAAATCCCCCATGTACTTTTTCCACAAACACCTCAACTCCTATGTAGTTTTAAAGGCACTTCCACTCTGTCAAAATAGAGTTCAATTATTTATCAGAGGGTGACATTTAAGTGTTTACCTTAGATATATGGGACTTTTTCATTTATTTGTGCTGTCAACTTACTTTGATTTAGTGAAGGCCAGAGTGACTTTTAAAATCTTCCACATAGCAATATTATTTTCTCCACATCTGTCTCTTCCAGGAGAGACAACAAACTTCAATGTTTCAACTGTGTTTTTCTTGATACATGTTTCTTAGCATTAGCTAGACAAAACAAAAGCTCTTACCTATCCTTACAGAATTACAGAAAGTGTGAATGAGGAGTAAATAGGACACAGTGGAACACTGGCATTTTAAAGGCAACACACAAGCAGAGCTCAAAGAGCTAAAACTAAAAAAACTGCAGAGTTCTGGTTTGCTCTGTCAGAGGGTAAGTCAGAGTGACTTTGCACAGTGTATCTTCAAACTGATGTGACCTTTGAAAAATTCAGCTGTCTCCCACCCACAGCTTGGGCTGTTATTAACAGCAAATAACAAAGCAGCAAAAGGAGCATGAAGTAATGCTGAAATAGGGAAACTCTATAGGCAATGTTTATAAATCTAATGCTATGAATGTGAGTTTGAATGTACAGGAAAATGAATTGGACAGTCAGGCTGTCAAAAGAGATCTCATCTTAGTTAGGTTCAGGTTGTGCTTTGCTACTCAGGAAATAATGCAGTCCCCATAGTCTCTGTGGGGGATGGAACACCATCAGAAGGGGTATGTGTGAAAAGAATTAGGAGTCAGTAGGGCTGAGTTACAAAGGTCGGGGAGGGTAGTGTATTGCCTTTTCTATTATGGTGTAGCTGCAGGTGTATGGTGAGGGAAATTTCTTCCCAGAGATAGTCAGTCATATTAGCTCATGGAGAGATTCTTTCTCAGCATAAACCAGTACCTCTAAGACGGAGTAAATAAAATTTACCTAGTAAATAAGCACAAGGCACCTGTTTCTCTATTTCCTTCCTGCCCTTCTGCCATTTATAGCCATGCAGGGCCTGATTCAGCAAAGCACTCAATCATTTTCTTTTTCATTACATAGGACTGTTCCATAAATAGTTGTCTATAGGGTGTACTAGCCTACCCTAACTGGCAGACAGCACTTCTTTGGGGCTCCAATATTTCATATGGGCAAAAGATGATCCACACCTCCAGCTACTCTGTTGTTGGGTTGAGTGAGGAATAATCTGTTTCCTCTTCAGATAGAGCAGATGACAGGATTTTACCAAGATGGAGATGTCACACTGAGAAGCAAGTATGTTGTTCTCTAACCTGTCTTTTTCCACAGTCTGTTATTTCCTAGCATGTGTTTCTCAACTGCAAAACAATATTGTTTATAGTATACTTCGCTTTAATTTGTTTTCAAGCTTTATTTTAGACTGCCATAAAAACTAAGTTAAAATAACTCTATTTTATTTAATGTGACAATTTAATGCCTTATAAGAAAAGGTAAAATAATCTGTTTTTAATGAAATTTAATAGGTACACAAACGTGTGACACCAAATAAAGCTGATTTAATGGATGTGCCTGATACTGGTCCCCTGTAGAACTTAATGGTAAAATATCCAGTAATTTCAGCACAATATTATCAACATTGTCAATCCTCACTTTTGATAGAGTAATGCCATTAGAGAATTTGACGTGGTTTTTTTTTTTTCTTCATCAATCTACACTGCAAACCTTTCCTTGGCAGTATTAAGGCCTCAATTGGAGTACCATGTCCAGTTCTTCTAGAAAGATGGGGAGAAATTGGAGAAAGTCCAGAGGAGAGCAATAAAAGTGATTCAAGATATAGAAATCATTATCGACCAGGAAAGACAGAAAAAAATTGATTTGTTTAATCTGGAGGAGACAAGACCGAGAGGGGACATAATAGTCTTCAAGTACATAAAAGGCTGTTACAAAGAAAAGAGTGATAAATTGTCCTCCTTAACCACTGAGGACAGGGAAAGAAGCATGGGTTTAAGTTGCACCGAAGAAGATTGAGGTTTGACATTAGGAAAAGCTTCCTAACTGTAAGGATAGTTAAGTACTAGAACAAATTACCAAGGAAGGTTGTGGAATCTCCATTGCTGGAGGTTTTAAAGAACATTTTAGACAAACAGCTGCCAGGGATGGTCTAGAGAATACTCAGTCCTGACAATGCAGGGGACTAGACTACATGACCTATCTAGGTCCCTTCCAGTCCAATATTTCTAGGAATCTGTGTGTATTATCTGAAGCAAGTATGTGTTTTGTATTTCATGTGTTTTTTTTAAATTTGGTTTCACTGCAATTCTATCTTCTTTGCAAACCAAATAGTGTGATGTGAGGATGCTTTTTTTTCCTCTCTGTAGGAAAATAATTATTATACTGTATGGGTATGTATCTTAAAACCAGTCATCAATAGATGGCAAAATTGAATTTATTTTAAAAAATAATATTGTAAACAAATAGAACAGCATAAGCAAAATGCAAAGAATTTCTGCTTCACTTTCCTTGGTAATCTATAATTGCAGCATACAGGAGAGTGGCATTCATTTATCAGGCTTTCACTTACTGCAAACTGAAGTGGGAGAACACACACACCAATAGACATTTGACAAGTTAAATGGACAGAGAAGTGCACCTGAATATGAAGCAGCAAAAAGAAAATATTCCACAACACTACATCATTTCATAAGTCTAATGGTGCAAGAGCTGCCATCCAGCACCTGTTTTTATATGACACAGACTTCCTTGACTGTCAGAGAAATTGATGCTATAAGGGTAAATTAAGAACTATTTTCATAAGATTTTCAATTCCAATAAGCATTAAATATATTTTGCTTCTCAGAGACCATGAACTAGTTCCATAATCTAATAACCAATTTTACTGAAAATACAGCATCAGAATATTGTAATATTAAATTTGGTTTTAAAATATCCTCAGTGTTTTAGGTAAAGTTAAAATGATCTTTTACTTTAGAATCCACTAAATTAAGTTATTTATATTTGTTACATTTTGAGATGAACAATGAAGAGTTAAGCATGGTAAAAATGCTTATCTGAGGGATCACTGATAATCTGTAAATTAAAAACAAGAAGCAGATCTATGGCATCTTAGCCCAGGTCTACACTAAGACTTTGTTTTGAAATAATCCCCCCAATCTCACTACACTACCATGCCTGCTATTTTGAAATAATGGGGTACGGAATTTGAAATCTCTACTCCTATTTTTCGTCAGGAGTAATGCTAACTCCAAAGTAGTTATTTTGAACTCTTGGTAGCGTGGACACTCCAATGCGGCTATTTCAAAATAGTTACTCCCCAATGCTTCCTGGGCTCTAAATCTGAGGTAGTGTGTACACAATAACAGAGCCTGCTTTGGACTAATTTCAAGGCTTGCCCGTAGTATGGACGCGCTTGTTCAAATTCGTAAAATTGGGAGTTAAGTCAAATTTAGTAATTTTGAAATAGTTTCCTACAGTAGACATGGCCTTAGACACTAACAAATGCATCATGATCTCTGATGAAGTGGGGTTTACCCATGACAGCTCATGAGACAATATATTTGTTAGTCTCTAAGGATATGTCTAGACTACGCTAGGCTTTCGAAAGAGGAATTTGCATATCTTCTTTCGAGCTCACTTTCAAAAGCAGCAGTTTTGAAAATAAAAGTAATCTAGACGCAGCTTGTTGGCGGAACCGCGCCCCCCCCCCCCCCGGTTTGTTGACGAGCCGCATAAATCTCATTTTTTAAGGAAAAGTGGCTTTCAAAAGTCTAGCGTAGTCTAGATATAGCCTAAGAGTGCATTTACTCAACAAAATTATTTTGGAATCTCTGACGTTATTTCAAAATAACAATGTGAGCATCTACACACAATTCCATTATTTCAAAATAATTTCAAAATCACGAATGGCTTATTTAGAAATCTGTAAAGCTCATTCCCTGAGGAATAATGCTTATTTGGAATAGCAGTAGCATGGATGTTTCATTGCTGCTATTTCGAAATAGCCCCTCCCCAGGGCCATTCAAAATAATTACTCCCCAATGCTCCCTGGGGCTCTGATTCGAGGTAGCACATCCACATTAGGGAAGCCTGCCTTGGGCTAATTTTGAGGCTTCCCTGTACTGTGGATATGCCATTTTGAAATTGAAATTAAAAATTCCGAAATAGCTTATTTTGAAATAAGCGTGCTGTGTAGACGTACCTTAAGGTGCCAAGAACTGCTTGTGGTTAATGAAGAACCAAGTATAATAAAACAAAAGCAAGATTGACTGATGACTATTTAAAACCATTTGCCCTGAAATCCAATTAACTTCTCAGA
The DNA here is from genome assembly GCA_032595735.1 of Pelochelys cantorii. Lineage (NCBI taxonomy): Eukaryota > Metazoa > Chordata > Testudines > Trionychidae > Pelochelys > Pelochelys cantorii. Next base: position 63,194,798 of record CM064330.1, read on the forward strand.
TAATTTCTGTTCTCATTGCAGTTTTAGGTTTCTTTGTTTTTCCCCCTATTAGGGACTGACTCTTGCAAGGTGCTGAACATTCTGATCCTAAAAAACACTCGAGCACATGCTTAACTTTAAGCATGTGAATAGTCCCACTGACTTCAGTAATACTAATTATGCTTAAAAATTAAGAACCTGCTTCAATGCTTTGTGAGATTGAGACCAAAAATGCTTAGCATCTTTCAAGATGCAGAGCAATACCTGTTTAAATAAAAACTTGTTGTTTGGTTTAATATCTGTTGTAGAAAATAGAGATTCCTTAAATCTACAAGGGTCTACATAGCACCCGAAACTTGAAATAAGATACGCAATTTGCACTGCGCAAATTGTGTAGCTTATTTCAAATCTATTTTGAAATAGCATATTTCGTCATTTGGTGCTGTCTACATAGCTCCAAATTCCAAAATAAAGCGATATTTTGAGCCATCCCTTAATCCTCGTAGAATGAGATTTATAGGAATGGTGAAATAGCGCATCCACTATATTTCAAAATAACGGAGGTGTTCAAAAAATGTGGGGTAGCTATTTTGGAATACCTCTGGTATCCTGTAGCCAGACATGAACCCCATCTTGTTTCCCCCGCCCCCCCCCCCCCCGCCCCAGAGAGCAAGAGAAAGGCAGTCAGCCTTTGATGCCCTGGGAACGCAGCTGTGCTGCCTGTCCCTGACTCTACCATAAACAGAAACCAGACAGTAAATGGGCTAGCTGACGACCCGGGGGCCTCCCGTTGCCCTGATGGCTAGTACCAGTAATTGACACGCCTGCACTGTCCCAGGAGAGGAATCTTCGCCCATCACATACCAGAGGTGCCCATTGTCTGCATTTTCCCAGGTGTGAATTATGCTTAGCACCCTTCCTGGGAAACTTGGCATTCAAAGCCATTTTTCCTAATTGGCCACTTGAGACCAGGAAGAAGCCTACGTGACCCAAGGGGTATAAAGAGGGGTTTAGTAGACCACCCCATTTGAGCTCCAATCATCTACACCTGCTGGCAGGTATTGGTTGTCTCCCGAGGTCTGTGGGATGCCCAACCTCGCCCTACTTCTTCCCGAGGGATTGAGAGAAAGACGCTGGCCACGCCAAGTCTGGAACGCAGGGATCAGAATATATACCTGCTAGGTGTCTATTTTGCATGCATTTAATAAGAGCTCAGAGAACCAAAAGGGTTTCATGGTACCTGTAAGTGACTTATTAGTGTAATTTCTGTCCTGTCCTTTGTAGTGGCTGTGTTATCTGTAACACAGTTGTAGCATTTAACAGCTAAGTTTACCCTGTAACAATAAAATAGTAACTGTTTAAGCTGTGACCTGACTCCTTCAGTTGCTGTAACAGAACCAAGCACAATTTTAAAAGAACTCCAGCCGGTCATAAGGGACAGATATAGGGAGAGCTTGAGTGTTGGATCGTGTCGCTTCCAGGGGACAGATCCATTGGGGCATCTCTCAGCCTCCCCAGGCTGCCCGCTGTGAAGGGATCGTGTATCCTAGCAGTCAAAATCTGAGGTGTAATAAGTTCTCCCTGTAAACTCTGGGGCGTCTGTCGGCCTGTTGGCTGCCTGCCGCGAAAGGATCCCGATCCTAGCGGTAAAGACACGGACGTTAAACTCCTCGGGGCACCCATCAGTCTCACCTAGACTGCCCACTGCGACGGGGCCTTGTGTCTCAGCAGCTGAAGACTTGGGTGTAACACACACACATGCACTGCCCTGACCATCGGCTGACATATCCTGAAATAACTTTGCTGTGTAGACCTACCCTAACAGAGAGAACAGACTGTAAAACACAAGATAGTAATCAGCTTCTGGAAACACTTTAAAAAAATCTTCTAAGAGATTATTTAACCCTTAGGCTATATCTGGACTTCAGGCTTCTTTCAGAGATCTTCCAAAAAAAACTTCTTCCAAAAGAGAGCACCTACATAGAAAAAGTGCATCGAAAAAGCGATCTGCTTTTTCAAAAGATAGTGTCCATTCAGTGTGGACACTATCTCACATTTAAGCTGTGATTATGATGGATGGAGTGGCCACCAGAGCACCTGTGCTTTTTCCTCTTTCCTCTTCTTTCAAAAAAACTCCCTCTTCCACGCCCACATACCCCTTTTTCCTAAAGAGCTCTTTCAGAAAAAGGCTTCTTTCTCATAGAAAGAGGTTTACCAATGCTGGGAAAACCCCTCTGTTCTTCCGGTTTTCTTTTGTAAGAATGCGATTACAGTGTGGATGTAATTCAAGTTTTTCCGGAAAAACAGTCATTTTTCAAAAAAAACTCTGTAGTGTAGACATAGCCTTAGGGTACTGCTATTTTCCCTTCTTGCCAGCAAATTAAATGCAACACAGTCATCTATAAGTGTCAACAATCTCCCGGGGCCAAAAGACAGTAAAACTACTTCCATTAAGGAAAGATAGGAACACCAAAAAGAGATTTTTCTTTCTCACTTCCAAATGTTAGACAGCTTTCCCATAAATCTTCACACACTATTTCATTCACATTTTTAGATAACCTTTATGTATTTCTAGCTTCTCAGTAAGTAGATTGATGAGAGAACCCATCACTCTGTTACCCATAGCAACATTAGCATTTCTCATAGCACCAATGCACAAGTCTCAGAGAAAGGGAAAGCATTTTGGACACCATCCATTTCACATTACTATTAACGATGATAACCTTTGCCCCATCTCTTAGTATAGATTTATTTTCACTATCATCAATTTCTTATTGTATTTCTCAGTTGTTTAAATATTTTGGATTAAGTGATCTAATTTGTAATTATTTATGTCATCTCTAGTTGCTCTTTCCTAATTTTTACAGCATTGCAATTGAGATTTCCTACCACGTTCATTATCATTATTATTGAATCTGTAGCTGAAAACTGAAAAATATTTATGCTATAAACTCAAATTTGGAGTTGTCCCTTAAACCCTAATTTTTTTTTGGTGGGGGCAAGGCGGAACAGTTAGGGGGAAAGGAAAGCTCCTTTCTCCACAAAAAAATCATGTGTAGTCCCTGCCCAGATGATATTTAATTTTTAAAGTTTGAAATTATTCAAACAAACCATTTAAGTTATAGTACGTGATTTGATAATCTATGGTTTTCAGTGCTTGAATATGTATGAATACTCTTAGGCACTGTCACTGTGTTCAGTGCTGAAAGGAACTCTCGAAAACTGCCTAAATTAATTTACAATGTAAGGGCCATTTTGTGAGCTGCTCCCTCAAAGATGCATGAGGAGAGAGGAATGGATCTGGTGGGACAGTTGTCAAATTTTTCAGCTGGAAAAAATGTTGTTTTTCAACAAAAACATGTCAGTTTTGGTGAACTTAGCATCAGGAAGGTTTCTTGTGTCCAGAATGGAATTTCTGGTTAAATAATAATAGAGAATTGCAGAATAGCTAGTAGCCCAACTGTCTGATTCCAAGCAGGAACTTGAATCTAGGTCTTCTAATGTGAATGCCTTAATCACCAAGTTTTTCTCAGGGAGGTGGAAGGGCTGTATACATGTTTGCATGTGTAGTTTTTGCATGAAGATTTTTTTAAAGCCTCATTTTCATATCATATATTTCAGAACCTCGTATTCTATTTGTGAAAAAGAACTGTGGCATCGTGATGGTTAGTGATAAAGCAGAGAACATGAAGCCTTCTTTGTTCCAGCTTCTACACAAAGGCTGGCCACAACATCAGTCCTTGGCACTCCACTTTCTATAAGGAGTGTCCTTTTTCGATCTGTCTAGCTATACTACTTATAGTCAAGGACCCAATTCAACAAGGTATGTAACCACATGAATAACTAAGCATGTGAGCATTCCTGTTGAAGTCAGTTCATGGCATCCACTCTTCGGACACTGGATGTTACAAAATGACAAGAAGGAAGTGCCCCTTTGCTTATTCTTACTGGAGGCTTGGTTTTCTGCATTATGTGAAATCTGTTCGGAATATTTTAAATTCTTGAATTCTACCATATTGTTTTTACATTTTGTGAAGATTTGTTCTCTGAGTATCTACATTTCTGAGGCAATCTGGGCAACCTGTCCCACATCTGGGACTCTCTTTCCTTTCCCTGAAAGTGATAAAATATTTGGTTTTCTTTATCACACACAATGAAATGAAATATTGAAACCCTCCATGAAATGGAATTTCCTTTATTTGTCCAGCTCTAGTTCCACCCTCCCCCCAGTCTCTTCACTTCACCTACTATCTTCTATGTTTTCTCTTTCCTTCCTCCTCTTTCTCTATAGCTCTCCTCTACCCCACTGCCCTATCACTACCAAAAGGGATTAGGATTTTCAAAATCACCTACTGGATTTACACACAGAAATCTCATCAACTTCCATGAGGGTTGCATTGTGTGACTAAATCGCCTACGTAGCTTTGAAAATCTCAGTCCGATTATATTGCTTGATCTCACGTGTCACTGTGCTTTTACAAAATAACATGAGGCCTTATGAACTAAGCCATAAATCATGCCATCTATTTAACACACATATTCTGTGTCAAAAATAGGCCAGGATATTTTTGGCAGTATTAAACCAAAACTCTGAAATGTATATATGAAATCATGTCTAAAAACTCAAAGAAGTGTGCTAATAGCTTGATTGTGTTGTTAATTTTACTAATATACTGAGAGAATTTTATATAAATACATTTTAAACATTTTAATCCTGGCTTCTAATAAACAAAATAGAGGCATTTGCCATCCACTCACTCACAGAAATAAGAAATACATAAAGAAGCTGGAAAAGGTCTAAAGCACAGATAGCTCTTCCCCCAGACATACCTTCTCTCCCCACAAAACTAACCACATGTGGCTTGTGCATATTAACTTACTACAAAACAGACTTATACTTTATATATTGTATAACACAGAAAAACATTACTGAGCAAAATGACAATAACCATTTAATTAACTTTTTTCCTTTAAATTGAAACTGAAAACATTTGAGGCCTGAAGAAATCTTCAGAATCAAAATATCTAGAGTATCAAGTCAATGACTTTTCCATTCTCAAATATATATTTTTAAAGTAGCTCAAAATGCAGCATCCTAAAAAGACAAAAATGAATGTATAGAAAACAGAAATCTAACCTAAATCATCCTTGCTGCGACTTTGAGTCCATTGCTTCTTGTCTTATCAGAGGTTAATGAGAACCATTTTTCTACCCTCTACTTTTTAAGAACTTTTTGCATACTTGAAAGTTATCATGTCCCCCTTTAGTCTCCAGGCTAAACAAACCCATTTTTTCAATCTTTCCTCATAGGTCATGTTTTCTAGACCCTTATTCATTGTTTTCGTTCAGACTTTCTGCAATTTGACCACATCTTTCCCAAAATGTGGTGTCCAGAACTGGGAATACTACTCCAGTTGTGGTTTAGCAGAGTGAAAGAATTCTCATGTCATGTGTATGTGTGTGTGTGTGTGTGTGTATATGTATATGTGTATATATATATATATATATATATATTTTTTTTTTTGCAGTTGATTATTTCTTCCTAAGGGCAGTACTTTGCATTTATCCTTATTTAATGTCATCCTATTTATTGAAGATCGTTCCTCCAATTTGTAAAGACCATTTTGCATTTTATTCCTGTCCTCTAATGTGTTTGCAATCCTTCCCAGCTTGATGTTGTGCACAAACTTTATAGAAATACTTTCTATCCACATTATTTATAATGATATTGAAAAGAACCAGATCCAGGACATATCCCTGCAGGACTCACTCCTTATGTCCTTCCAATTTGATTGTAAACCACTTATAACTACTCTGAATAAAGGTATTCAAGCAATTGTGTACCCACCTTACAGTTGTGTGCCTAGGCTATTTTTCTTCAGTTTGCTTATGAGAAAGTCATGTGACACAGTATCTTCACTTTGAAGTCAGGCTTTTGATACATCAGACCTACTGCTTTCCCTCCATTCATAAAGCTTGTTAGCCACTAGAGAAGGATACTATATTGGTTTGACATGATTAGCTCCTGAGAAATCCATTGTATGTAACTTTTATCTCCTTATTATTTATTATCCATGACCATCTTCAGGGTGGCTAACCAAGGGTACATCTAGACTGCACGCCTTTTTCGACAGAGGCTTTGTCGACAGATACTGTCAACAAAGCCTATGTCGAAAAAGAGCATCTAGACTACAACCAGTACTATCGACAAAGCAAGCCACTTTTTTGAAAGAGTCTAGATGCTCTCTTTCGAAAAAGCACAGTTTGCATGCAATAGCACCTTTTTTCAACAGAGTACTATCGAAAAAAGGCGTTATTCCTCGTTGAGTGAGGTTTACCGCTGTCGACAAAACTGCCGCGTTCTGTCAACTTACTGTCCACAGAATGCAGCGGTAGTGTAGACACAGGTATAGTTTTGTCGACAAAAGCCCACTTTTGTCAACAAACCCTATAGTCTAGACACACCCCAAGATATCCTTGTATTTGGGTTGTTTCCAGACTAATTTTTTTTTTATGAAGACATGTATTTAGCCTGACTCTTAACCATAGGTCCAGGGCTCCTTATTCAGTATTTTGAAGCAACACATACAGAATCACACCTTGCTTTTAGCATGCTCTTAGATATTTTAGGATTTCAATTATAACCTTACATTAAGAGCTGGTCAAAACCCAGAAATCCTGTTCAGCAGTAAATTCTGGCATTTCAAAATTGGTTTTGGTCTGAACCAGAACAAAAAGAAAAAAACAAAATTGCCAGTCAAATAACATTTTTTTAATAAAATATTTTGGGGCTAATGTTCCATTTTGATAAAATTCAACATTTCATTTTGATTTTTAATATTAATATAATAGCAAATGTAATGCAATTTTTTATTTTGAAATGTATTAAAATAAAACATCATAATGTTCCAGAATGTATCTACCTTAATCAAATGCGTTCTTCATTTTTTAAACTAAAATTGTCAACATATTCCCCCCAGAAAGGTTAGATTTTAATGGAACATCATTTCTGACAGTAAATAATTCTGTTGGTTTTTTTTAACTCCTCAATATTTGTTACAAAATAGATGCTGCTGTAATACTCCAGAATAGCAATTAATATACTATATGCGTCTTCACTAATGAAAGCAATTAGTTGGATAACATGAACAAGCTTCACTTAGTTAATTTTTATGACCTTGTTTCTTTTCTTGCCCCATATCAATCTCTGCTCTCATCCATTATTTGTCTGTGTGTGTCAGGAATCAAGACACTATCTTGATTAGGATTTATTCATAAACTCTCTAATACATTGATCCTATTTCATTTTCTCCAGTAAGGGAGCACATTAAAAGTAAGACTGTGAAGCACCAAACTATTAACAATCTTGATTTAGAACCCATATCTCAGAGTCAAATTAAAAAACCCTCTAAGATTATTTTACCCTCAGGCAAATCTTAATTCCTTTCCAATGTCCTATTTCAAGTTATGTTGCTAATTACAGCCAGTACTCTTCTCTCTAATACTGGAAAAGCATCCTAACAAAAACTGGCATTGACTAGCTAAAGGGTGTCCTCTTTGGCTGTCTCTCCTTGTCCTCATTTTGTCTGTTTCTTTGCTAATTGTGATCCTAATTTATTAGTTCAGTAGGTTTAGACAATAGTCAAGAAGATGGCTAATTGTGAGAAGGAAAAAACATGAAGACTGACAGAGAAATTTCCTAATCTGCCGCCTTATTTATTAGGCTTCCTGGAAAGCAATGAAATGTGACAAATTCAATAAAGCTCTAGGTAAATGCCATTCTGTGACTCTGACATTCCTCTCACATATTATCACAAAGCATAAATGCATTAGAATATTGTTTTTAAATTATTTGATCACGTAATTTTTATCAGTTTTTCAACAAGATGGACATAATAAAACATGAAGAATGTGGCCACTGATTTGCATTTGCCTTGTATGCCTAAATCAGATCTGTTCTACAGAATGAAAAAGTTTATTTAAATGTATGGGATTCTCCCTTTTCATTGATTTTTTTTTTTAAACTAACCAGATATGTCTACAAAATGTGCTGTAGTTCATGGAACGTTAAAGAAACATGCATCACTTTTAAGAGAGAGACTAACATAGTTAAGGCTGCTGTACTATGATGTGAGTGTGTGTGTGAGAGAGAGAGAGAGAGAATTTTGTTGTATTACCAGAACAACCTTCTAATACAATTTAAAAGATTTTCCAGTGGGGACATAATGGGCATCTGCCCCATGGCCAGACAATTCAGAAGTGGTCAGGGCTCTCAGACACCACCACGGTTACTGCAGCAGTGGTGGCGGCCAGAGCCCTGGTTCTTTATATTTCTACCAGAACTCTGGGTGGTGTTGAAGGGTAGGCAGAAGGAGGCTAGCCCCACCCATTTCTCTTGAGGCCCTGCCTCTTGTGGAAGCACGGAGCTCCCTCTCACACTTTGCCCAGGGCCTGGCAATTCTGTCATCCCCCTGCTTTGTTGTCAATGTTTTCAAGTTCTGTCAAAAGTTAGGAAAGAAACCCTTAATTCTAACTTCTAATATGTGATAAACTTAAACAACAAATAGTCTGATAGCACTTTATAGACTAACAAAACATGTAGATGGCATCATGAGCTTTCTACATGTTTTGTTAGTCTATAAAGTGCTACCAGACCATTTGTTGTTTTTTAAGTTTATCCTGTACAGACTAACTTGGCTACCCCCTGAAGCTTCTAATATGTGGTTTGTCATCCTGTGTGGAACTTATTTATTACCCATTTGCTTGTATTGATACTATTTTAACCTGAATTTAGTTCTCATGAAAAAGGTATTGGATTGATAGCTATGGAATACATTTAGTCTGCACTGTCCACAGAACAGGCATGGCACAGACAGTGGCAGTGTAAGGTTGCTCACCGCTCTCTACTGTACTCTATAGTGTATTCAGTCCTTTTTTTAAAAAAAGAATTCTTTCCTCTAGAATGGAGAGGCTAGCTTCTCATGATCTACAGACCATATTTGCAGCCTAGCCTTTGAGCCTGCCCCTTATTTTCATTTACACTTCTGTGGGCAGTTATTTCCTGAGACAGATTACAAATGCAAATAGACTGTTTTGTACAGCATCTGGCAAAATGAGGTCCGGATTTGTGACTCTCCCTCAGCTGCTACACCACTACATATAATTAATAAACTGCTAAAAATCTGCCTCATAATACCTTTCCTAGCTCAGAGAATAAGAAAAATAACCAGACACAGAGTGTACCACCTCAGGTAATGAGTCAGGAATTATCAGCCTTCTGGGAGCAATTTTTCTGTGAGGCTGGAAGAAGCTTCTTCCAACCTACGTCAAGTTGCTGGATAACCCTAAATGCATTTCTGAATGAGAACCTTTCTTTTGAGTGGATGCATGTCAGTGACTACATGTTATCCTTCTTGCAAAACGTGGCTTTTTAAATTGGAGAGGGGAAAAAGCCAGTCTGGCCTTCCAGTTATGATAGTGAACAAGAAAACATCACCAGAATGAGTTTACATCACTTGGACAGTTAGGGGTTTTATGCTGTCTTTCACCTTTTTCCTTATTTCTCAAATTTGTCACTTTGCCCTGGTCTACTCTAGGGAGTCATTTCAAAATAATAAGTGGGGCATCCACACTACCATGCACATTATTTCAAAATCTGTACTCCTGCTTTCCTCGGGGAATAAGCTTACTTCAAAAGAGTTCTTTCAAATTCAGTTACTTTGAAATAATTTGCTAGTGTAGTCATGCCCTTTAAGAGGAAACCTGGAAGCCGGCATGAATGGAAGTCCGTTGATGTGCATCATTCAGTATGATCCTAATGCTGCATACAATGGCATTCCATAGCAAAAGTATTATTTACTTTGGAGGGAGTATCATAGAGACCTCAGGAGGTCAAGTCCAGCCCCCTGACCAAAGCAGGACCAATCCCATCTAAATCATCCCAGCCAGGGCTTTGTCAAGCCAAGACTTAAAAAACTCTAGGGATGGAGATTCCACCACCTCCCTAGGTAACTCATTCCAGTACTTCACCACCCTCCTAGTGAAATAGTTTTTCCTGATATCCAACATAGACCTTTCCCACTGTAACTTGAGACCATTGCTCCTTGTTCTGCCATCCGTCACTATTGTGAACAGCCTCTCTCTATCCACTTTGGAACCTCCCTTTCGGAAATTGAAGGCTGCTATCAAATCCCCCCTCACTCTTCTCTTCTATAGACTAAATAAGCCCAAATCCCTCAGCCTCTCCTCATAGGCCATGTGCTTCAGCCTCCTCCTCATTTTGGTTGCCCCTTGCTGGACCCTCTCCAATGCGTTCACATCCTTTCTGTAGTGCCAAGAACTGGATGCAGTACTTCAGATGTGGCCACCCCAGTGCAGAATAAAGGGGAATAATCACTTCTCTAGATCTGCTGGCAATGTTCCTTCTAATGCACCTTAATATGCCATTAGTCTTCTTGGCTACAAGAAGACTAATCCAGCTTCTTATACACTGTAATTCCCAGGTCCTTTTCTGCCAAATTGCTACTTTGCCAGTTGGTTCCCAGCCTGTAACCATGCTTGGAATTCTTCCATCCCAAGTGCAGGACTCCGCACTTGTCCTTGTTGAACCTCGTCAGATTTATTTTGGTCCAATCCTCTAATCTGTCTAGGTCACATTGGACCCTATCCCTGCCCTCCAGCATATCTCCCTCTCCCCCTCGCTTAGTATCATCTGCGAATTTGCTGAGGGTGCAATCCAACCCCTCATCCAGGTCATTAATAAAGATGTTGAACAAAACCAGCCCTAGATACAATCCTTGGGGCTCTCTGCTTGAAACTGACCACCAACCTGACATTGAACCATTGATCACTACCTGTTGGGTCGACAATCTAGCCAGCTTTCTATCCACCGTACAGTCCAATTATCCAATTCATATTTCCTTAACTTGTTGGCAAGGATATTGTGGGAAACCGTATCAAAAGCTTTGCTAAAGCCAGGGTATATTACATCCATTGACTTCCCCGTGTCCACAGAACCAGTTACTTCATCATAGAAGCTAATCGGATTGATCAGGCATGACTTGCCCTTGGTGAATCCATATTTCCACTCTGATCACATTTCCACTCTTCCAAGTACTTCAAAATGAATTCCTTAAGGATCCCCTCCATGATTTTTCTGGGGACCGAGGTAAGGCTGACTGGTCTGTAGTTTCCTGGATTGTCCTTCTTCCCTTTTTTTATTGATGGGCACTACATTTGCCTTTTTCCAATCATCTGGGATCTCTCCCAATTTCCATGAGTTTTCAAAGTATGATTTTATCATTTCCATGAAACGCTCAGCTAATGACCATACCTGCCATTCTTATTTTGTGTTTAATGCCTGTCATGATCCAAGTATTAAGTCTGTAACTGTTCAGGATAGGGGATATATTTTTTTTCTACTTGATGGTAGTTGTAACCCCAGAGGTACATCTACTTATGGTTGAGAACCGCTGCTGTAGAGCACACACAGAGGTCTTTCAGGGGGCACATCAACTCACCTGGATATTTGCCTAGTTTTACAGCTGGCTACATGAAAAGCACTAGTGAAGTCAGTACAAACTAAAACTTCATACAAACCAAATAAGAAAGCAAGCATTTGTTCACTAACCATATGCTATGACAATTGTATGTCTGATTTTTGTAAAAAAGTAGCTTTTCAGAGAGGTGAAACTTAAGGGTTTGCAAGACAAATCCAACTCCAGAAATAGTAGTCCAGAAGGCTGAGAACAATTGTTTTAGAGCACTACATGTATATATGGTGCCATAGAAATGATTACTAGTTTTTACATAAAATCATAATTTGTGCAGGTCTTATTTGTATCTTCTATATAGTTTAGAGATGCCAGAACTAGACTCCTATACAATGTTTACTATGTCTAACACAATTCTCTGACACATAATTGACAATTTACAACCTATCCTGGAAAATGATCCCTCACTCTCACAGACCTTGGGAGGCAGATACATACTTTCCCCTGGGTCTGAATGGTTAGTTCATGCCACTTATTTTCAGCTGGTTCGAAAACATTGAAGAGCCAGCTCAACCCACTATTTGAAAAATCCATACAACTAAATCTACGGTATGAACTGTCTTTACAAAACATCCTTGAGCAGATTTTGATTGGGGTTTTGGAGAGCTTAAAAACCCCACTGTCTTCTCTCCACTAGTCTACACTCCACTTTTTGTATTTCCTGTTTTATGCTTTTTCAATTGACAGTCTCACTTTCCAAGTTCACTGTTCTTTGATACAGTAGAATTCCTAGTGGAATTTCTTCATTTTTCTAACATTAAAATAGCAAAAAGAAATTTTGGGGAGGAAGATACATACTGTAGACTCGTATAAGTTGTTCATTGAAAGCAGGGCTGGTGACAGATGTTTCTGGACCCTGGGCAATGTAGAAGGTGCCTGGCTTTGGGCCCGCAGAAAGGGCGGGACTAGGGCAGCCAGCCCTCCCCGCCTCCTAGAATACATGTCACCTCCCCCAGACAGCCCTTAGTGCTTCCTGGATTGTGCCACGAGGGGCTTCGGTGATTATTTTAATTACTTGGAGCCCTGGGCCCTTTTAAGCTGCCAGGGCAACTGCCCTCTTTGCTGTCCCCCTGTCGGCCCTGATTGCAAGGGAACTATAGACAGACCTGGCTATGAAAAAGATCAGGGGCCTAAACTGTTCAACCCTATTTCCTTTATTCATTTCCTGGAGTTAATATACCTGAGGAAGCTTGCTTTTTCTTCTAATGTTCTATTTTATGGTCCAGATGCATTTGTACTTCAGTAAAAGAGACAATGATAAGCAAGTGCTATATGTTATAACCCCAGAGCAAATTAGATTGGGTGAAGTGCTTGCACACTTGATTGCACTTTTTATGCAGCACCTTAGACAGTGAGATCCTGGTTCATGACTAGACCTTCTAGGCATTGCAAACATATAAATTAAAAGGGCCTTCTAGCTAAAGTTCTGGTAGTCACTGAATTGCTGCTCTATATAGGATCCAGTCAAATAATTAAGACCAGTTTTCAATTAAAATAATTCTGTGTAGGTTTAGTGATGTCAGCTGAAATTAGTGGGTTCCTAAGTTCCTGTTTCTGTAATGCTTCCAGCTGAGGACATGTCTACAGTAGGAAATTTATTTCAAAATAATAACTCCCAAAATAACAAAAACGAAATAGCAGGTCACACTACAGGGGTTCCTCAAATTAGTCCCAGGCAGGCTTCGTTATTGTGGACACGCTACCTCGACTTAGAGCCCCAGGAAGCACTGGGAAGTAATTACTTCAAATGACTCTGGGGAGTAGTTATTTTGAAATAGCAGCAGCAGAGTTAGTGTTACTAAAGTCAGAATAAGTGTTACTCCGCAAGGAAAGCAGGAGTACAGATTTCTAAATAACCAGCATCTTATTTTGAAATAACAGGCTTGGTAGTGTGGACACTCAGCTTATTATTTCGAAATAAGGGTGGTTATTTCAAAATAACTCCCTAGTATAGACCAGGACTAAAGGAGCACTGGGGAGAGCCAACCAGCAGGGAATGTTGCCTTACAAGTAACTCTGGTGGGGAATAGAAAGTTTCCCATAATAATTGAAAAGTTTCACATTCTTGGCTTTCAATTTTAAAACTATAACCTGCATTAAGTATTTTTAACACATTTAAATATTGAATGCAACCACATTTATTCAGCCATGAGCAAAGCCAAAGACACTCTACAATTTATCTTGTTAATACATCAGGAAGGTGCCTAATTGTGATCATCCATTCATTTTGGGCATCCTTGATGCAAAGAGCTAGATAGTTGACACTTTAATAAAGAATGCCCTCTTCTCATTTTTTAAAGTAAATACATATTGACAGGATAACTTATTTATGAAATGTTCAGTGTGATCTAGCCTTGACATAAAAATGCAGAAGTATACAGATTAAATAGAACCATTCACTTATTTCTCAACGGGAACATAATGTGAATGGCTTGTTTGATTTTGTTTCAGAACAGTGATGAAATGTGAAGGGGAGGAATTGTGTATCCTTTATGCTGGCATTGCATGAAAAGTGATTTCTCCCTCTACCTGCTAATGCAGAGGATTTATAGAGGTGACTTCTTAGAGTAAAATGCATATACTCTAAGAGATTTTTCTCACACTCCATCCATTCTATGGAATTAAAATAAGATGATGATATACATTCCCTTTTATACAGCATATACCTTTCTGAACTCTTATGAGTCAGAGGAAAAACAGTTTTGCTTTGTCTTGAAGCCAATGGAAACAGTAATATTTTCAGCAGGTAGATCATGACTTGAAGCTTGTGACATGCCCCTAGCAGTTATTGTATTTGTTTGTGTTGTGTAGTTTAAACAATCTATAAACATAAGGGAGTGCTCTCCCCCCCCCCCTTTGAAACTTACAAGCTAAAGCCACAGAGCTGCAGTTTGTTGTATGTGGATGGACCCCTCCACCCACATGGAGCTTCGATTCAAGTTCGTGTGACTCAACACAGGAGGACTCCAGCCTAAGTGGCTGATCCAATGCTCATTAGAGTTATTGGGTCTGAGAAGCAAACACAGAATGCAGTGGACAGGCCCTTGGAGGGAATATTATTATTCCAGTTATTGACGTGATTATTAAATCACTTCTGTTGAGCTTTTCCATTTGTGTTATCCAGAACACTTTGTCCACTTCTGGAAGAACACTTCATCCTGCTCTCTGGGGTCCAAAAACTCACTTTGACTCCAGATGTCATCATTCAAGTTTCTTTATAGGGCATACAGCAAAACTACACTGATCAGACTCATAAAAATGGAAATATTGGGTCAGATCAAAGGTCCATCAAGCCCGGTGTCCTGTCTTCTGATGAAGAATGAAGAGAACAGACAATCACTGAGTAATCAATCCCTTGTTACGTACTCCTAGGTTCTGGCAATCACAACATGTAATTTTCACATGATTTTTTGGGCTTAAAGAATTTCCACATATTCTTATCAAGGGAAGAGTAGGCACCAGCTTTCTTCAGGCCCAGGAGATTCTCAATGTCTCACTGTACCTCAGGTCCACTCCTACCCAACCACTTCCCCCACGTTCCCACCCTGTGCCACCTCTTCCCTCCCCTTTCCCTGAGCACATTCCATCCCTGCTCCACCCCTTCTTCCAAGAGTCTCCTGATCATGTAACAACAGCTGATTGCACTGGGTGAGAGGAGCTGGGAGGGAAGGGAAGGAGTAGATAGGCAGAGAAGGGGAGACATAGAGGGGTGGGGAGGAGCTGGCTGCCAGTGGGTGCTTAACAACCATTAATTTTTTCCATGGGTGTCTGATCACTCAGCAACATCTTGAGGTTCAGTTTTCCTAACATTGACATTTTTGTTAACTACCTCTCCTTTTGCTGTTACTCCAGAAGTACACACTTTTTTTTTTCATTCTTATCCTGCAGCTCTTTCAGCTGCTGTTTCTTTAATACAAAAGGGTCCAGAATTTCTTCCTGCTTTCCTGGTTCTGCTGTAGCCACAACCATGCCCTCTAGTCCTTATTTAAAAAGGATGTTGAACATCATAAAAGCATTGAAGTAACAAAGCCAGATAATATCAGCTACTTGCATTTGGCTTGAGGGGGAAAAGGAATTTAGCTAAGACTGCCAGCAAGCATTGGCAGCTGCTCAAAAAGTCTCTCTCAGTTTTTGCAAATATGAATAAGAGAATCAAATATATTTTTAGTGGAATCTTTTAAAGTCAATTTTACACAAACAAAATATTTTTTTACGAGACAACCGTGTTTGTTTAGGTTCTTAAAATCTTGCACAATTACACAAACATATTTGCATTTATTTTAGATGTTTTGCTCAACACCTCTTTCACTATTTTAATTATATTTTACAAAGTTGTATACTGACTACATTCCTTCTTTACACAGAGAGAATCAAGTTCAAATGAAACCCCCTTAATTTCTCTTAGTGATTTTTTTTTACTAACTTATCCATAATCAAATGATTTAAATTATTGTCTCTGCTACACTAATAATTTACTATTGATTATTTACAGACCATTCCTTTGACGAAAGGGCCTGTTTGCTTCAGAATGGCTGCTGTAAATATTCTTGAGGAAAAACAAATAGTGGTTTTTACACCACTTGACCTCTACTTGCATAATTTGTAGGACTGCCAAGGTCTCGCCTGGGCGAGGCTGAGCCCAGCTGTTTTTTTATCAAACACATTCTTTGTTTTTCCCTTCTTACTGAATGTTACATCCAATACCTTTATTACACTATCCAGCTTGTGCCTTCAAGCAGTTTATGGTATTTAATATCTGTGTGAATGCTCCCTTTTACTTCTCCTTCTTTCCTTCAACAAGTTAGTGATCCCAAAATGCCCATTTCTCAGCTGATTTCTCTCAATGGCTCTGAGCTAATCTTTGTACTTTTTTTGAAGTCATTCTTTAGCTATAATTATCATCGTCTCCCTGGCCATACTTGAGTTTCATTGGTATTTAACAGACCTTTGGTGTAATCTGCCAAGCATGTTTTTACATAAGCAACCAGAGTCCCTCCCTCTATTCTCCTCTTGTTACTGAATTTCTTTTTGGGAGAGACTTCAGTACTTGAATTTAATAAAATGGTTTTCTTTCATTTTTTTTCATTTCTGATCTAATGCTATTTCCTGGAGTTCCCTTTGTCATGCAGTTCCAGTATCCCCCTATCATTCCTTGTTTAGATGTAAGCCAAATCTTCCATCACCCTGGAATCCTCCTCAAATTTATACCCTTCTAATGCCATTGTTAAATTGCTGGATTGCAATCCTTGATAGTAAAGCTATATTTGTAGTAGTAACTATGTTACCTGCTCCAGATGAATGGATCCAGTTCAAATCATGACACCAATAATATTGGAATTTCACTCCCCTGCTACCTTTTCCATGGTCATGTCCTCCAGTTCTTCCAGAGAGCACTTCATTCTGTTCTCTGGGATACTGAAAATTGACTTCACTGAGGTTCCATTGACATACAGGAAAGCTATGGAGCACAGTAGTTGGCTATAAAGCATCCAGAGTTATACAAAAACCTTTATGTATATTTGTACACTGCCTTATATTTACAACACATTGCATTACAACCACTTTTTTGTTTGATTGCCTTGGTTACTTTACAGGAAGCAATCCCTGTGCAGAATGCTCTGTCTTTGCATTGTCCACACTCAGCCTATTCTTTATTTTATTTCTACAGTCCTAACATATTCTCTCTCCTCCCCCCACCCCCTTAGTAAATGGGTATTCTTTCTTATCTTGTCTGGCTCAGACACTCTGTCTTTTTAGCCTACCGAGCTATTTGCTTAAGTTATTTATCATAAACTTTCTATTTTCTACCTAATGAGCTGTTTATCTACCTATTTCTATCATCCAAGAAATGAGGCATCCCTCCACATGTTAATTACTCATATCAGGCCAGGCCTTCACTATACCTTCTTACGGACGTTACTTCTGAAATGAATTCTGAGGAGTGATTTGACTGAGGAGAGGGAGTTGTCTTGTTATACTGGGATTGGGAAAGTGCTTGGAGAAAAGGCATGATTGTCTAAGAGATCAAGAGCCTGATGCCATTATCCCATATCCCTCAACATTTCAAGAATCCAAAGCCAGTCACACGCCACTTAGTTTTGGCTCATCCTCCCCTCTATCGGTAGGGACTGTCATGGGATGTCTGCCACACGGCTGGCAGAAGAGAGGTTAAAATTACCCCAGGGAGGCTGCCCTGGAGATAACCAACTAGGGAAGGGCTTGTAGATACAGTCAATTGGGAGAAAATTGGCTGTCTCACTCTGAATCAGGGCCAGGCTGAGCCGTATAAGAAGGGCTGCTGAACCGAGCAACTTCCAATAGATTCTCATTCTGTTGTACAAAACTCAGGACTATTGTGAAGTCTGATGTGTGGTCTTGTGCAAAAGTAAATATATAAAACAGAATGAGAATCTATTGGCACAGAGGCTTATCCTTTTGAAAGTGGTTGTCCTGTCACAAACCAATTCTACTAGCCAAATACACAGAGGCATTGGAATTACAATTCATCCACAAATTCAATTCTCATGCTAATGGACTCAATCTTGATAGGCTGATAGTGTCCCAACTATCCCTTAACATCCAGTGAAGGTGCAAACAGCTCTTTGTGTAGATTCCTGTGTTAAGAAGTATACTATGTATTGACTTTGATTCTTATCTGCTTCATTTTAACTACCCAATCTTCAGGTGCTTACTGATTCCCAGCTCTGCCTTCCTGTTTTTCCCTTTGATTTTTCCATACCCTCTGCTCCCTGTCTCCCACCCCCTTCCTTTTTTTCCTCCCTCCCCCTTGTCTCCTATTTATTTTGGGTCTGTACATCCTAAACTCAAAACTCCAGTCAACTGAAGAAGTGGGCTGTGCCCACGAAAGCTCATGATACCATCTACATGTTTTATTAGTCTATAAAGTGCTACCAGACGATTTGTTGTTTTTTCCTTTTGAAACCATTTTGTTTTTCTGTTTCTAACTTTCCCTCCTTACCTTGTTCACAACTCTGCAGACTAATACATAAGATGGGCAGATTTGTTTGACTGCAGTTTTCTAAATACAGCCTCATTCACACATTTTTGGTGATTTATTGATATGTATTCTTGATGACCATTAACCATAAGGTTTAATCATGCTGCACACTCAAGCATGACAGGCAGATACTACTATACATAGAACACGAAATATTTCAAATTAAAAGGTGGAAGTTAACTCCATTTTTGTTGGTATTTCAGATCGGTAGCATCTGCTAATGTGTTTATTAGGTAAGCTTTATTACTGAATTATTTGAAAGATGCTAAGATAACACTGTGATCTCAATACTAAAACAACCCCCTAAAATGTTAATTTGTATTTTCAAACTAATTTTGTTTTGACCAGGCTAGTACCCTGTTTGTAATCACTCTCCTCCTGCATGTGATTACATATTATTAGCATAAAAAAGCCTAACAAATGCAAACTTTAAGCTTTCATGTTTGAATGCTCATTGAAAATAAGCTTAAAAGTTAACTTTCTCTCAGCAGTTGAGTTAGTCATTCAGTCATGAAAGTCCATGTGCCTTGTGACCAAAGCAATACATCCCAAGTGTGATTTTTTTTTCAGTAGCACATCAGAAAGTAAATGAAATTTGCAAAATATTTTAATGAGTTAATACTGAGAAGGTCATGACCTTTGTGGATATTTCGTGGGCAGAAAAGGAGACAAAATTTCTAGAATAGACAATTCATTATTCTTTACCTATCTAAACTATTCTAATCAGTTATCAAAGAATGTACAGAATGAGGAGGCAATTACAATTAATAAAGAAGTCAAATCATCAGGGTGGGTCACTCCTCCCATAGGTCAAATTTGACTAGAGTTACTTCCTAGTTATTCCATTTCAGCGAGCTGATTTGATTTGTGGCACTATTTATATAGTAAAGTACAACTTAACAACAGTAAGAGGATAATTGGACTAAATGTTGTTTTGAGAGAAACAATGCAGTAATTTTAGAAGATCTTTAAATGGCTTCACAGAATAAAAAGTCCACGCTAAACAGCTCTGAAATACAATTTTTTTGTTGTTTTTTTTAAGATGACATGCCTTATTTCTTATCACGGCAGTACAGCTCTGCACCATAGGGACCAATTATACAAATGGATTCTTGTGCCATTAAATAGCTCAAAACAGTATTTAAAATGCTTTATGAAATGTTGTAAACTTAAATGAAATAATGAGCATTTGTCAAGAACTTAAATGTTTTATGCAATTCTTAGGTCACTGGGTTTATCTACCACATTCATATTAGACAACATAACCTTGAGCAATAAAAATATCATTGTAAGCTATAGAACAGACATACAGGCATTTTTCTCTATTTTTAAAAGCCTTTTTTCTCCCTCCCTATTTTGTGATTTCTCTCATCGTATTTTTTGTTACTATAGCACACAGTTCTTTCAATTACTAATACACAGTAAATGTTTCAATAACTTAAGCTCAAATGAAACAAAAGACAGAACTATGTAGCACTTTAAAGACTAACAAGATGGTTTATAGGCGATGAGCTTTCATGGGCCAGACCCACTTCCTCAGATCAATATGTGGAAGAAAATCGGCACAACCATATATACCAATGTGATACAATCAAAAAAATGAACGCATGTGAAATTGACAAATCAAATTTTAGAACAGAGTGGGGGTGAGGGGGGAAGGTTAGTTTCTGTGAGGTAATGACATAGGGGTGATAATAGGGGAAGTTTCTGTGAGGTAATGACATTAGGGGTGATAATTGGGGAAGCTATCTTTGTAAAGCCCACGAAAGCTCATCACCTATAAACCATCTTGTTAGTCTTTAAAGTGCTACATAGTTCTGTCTTTTGTTTCAGCTACACCAGACTAACACGGCTGCATCTCTGTCACTATTAAGCTCAAATGGATTCGGAAAAAAATGGATAGCAATAATAGCTACTCTGTCCCCTGTCACAATTTAAGAATGTTACATTTTGCTTAAACATCCCTTTTGGTGCAGTATACTTTGGCATAAAAGATTGAAAAATACCTCAATTACTTCAGATTCTGCATTTTTATGTACATTAGTGAAATTTCATTAAAGCTACAACAGGGCTTTTTGATTTACAGAAATGACATCAATGACTTGAAATCTGCAGTCCATTTCTTATCTATTAAGTTTGCTCTGTTTATTTTTATAGGCTGCATCAGGCCTGGGTTTCTCCACTACCATATAATTTCTGTCATACATAAGGGCACAGATGATGCCAACTTATTAGACTTGTCTCTCCCTGTCTGTTGAAATATCCATAATTCTTTCACCTTTGATTCCTTGTCATTCTTTATCTTAATTATAGTAATGCTTTCCCACTGTTCTGGTAAAGGTTATGTCTGCACTTTCATTATAAACTTTAGTGTTAAAGGGTTTATAACTTGGCCATAAAAATGTGGGTTTTTTTTTCCTATCTGAGCTTAAACTTATACTCTTTTGAGTCTGAATGGATCTTTGGCTATTTGGGGAATTTAGTTTCATCAATTTGCTCTGATTCCTTCTATCCATCATTTTAAAACCTAAAAAGCCCCAGGTTGCAGTATTTGTGCCCTTTTAAAATACCTTATAAATTTTTCCCCCACACTACACAACCTTTTAAAATTCTGCTGATTATATTCTGCAATATTGGCATGAATCCATTTGAAACCAATAGAGTTATGGCAATGTAAATGAGAGGAGACTCAAGATCCTTGTGTATGGTTCCTTCTTTCCCATTTTAGTATAAATGTAGAAACTGAGAGGCAAGAGAAGGGTGAAAAAGCAGCAAAGTAAAAGGAACATGAGTACATGTTAAGGATTTTCCAAACAAAACATCAGTATCAGAGCTGAGTCAAAATAAATTAATAGAAGTGAATGAGTAATAGAGAAGGGGATTAAAAACAAACCAATATAAAGTCAATATCAAAAAATGAGGAGTGACGTTAGTTCGAACCAAGCAGTTTGATTCAAACTAACGCGTCCTGGAGCGCACTTCCTGGTTCAAATCAGCTGTTGAGCAGAATAACGCGCGGGCGAGATTATGCTAATGAAGCGTGGGATATTTAAATCCCGCTTCATTAGCAATTTCGGTCGGCTACATTTGCATCCCTAGCTCGAACTAGGGAGCAAGTGTAGACGTACCCTAAGAATTGAGGACACATGAATTTTGTAGGCCATTCTCTTTGCATGCCCATCTAGGGGCCCATGTGAGTCTGGAAAATTGTTTAACAGCCATATATGCACACAGCAAGGTCTTTCTTGCGGGGAAATGAGGTTTCAGATGGATTCCTGCTGTTTCACTCATGCAGAGAGTTATAAATGGTTGGGAGGATCTTCCAGAGAATAGTCTTTAGTGAAGACATATGAAGCAAAAATCTTGGGATAAAATCAGATTAGCTTGAACTTGATTAAAAAGCTCTCTAAAGCAAAAGGAACCATAGACTGGTGGGCAGAAGTATCAGCTCAAGAGATTAATAATAAAGTTATTTCCAGTGGCAGTCTCAATCCATTGCCAGAAGGCTTTCCTTCATTGAGTCAGAAACAAAAATAATAAGCCACTGTGAACACCGGGTCCCAAATGCCGCCAACTTTCCCAGCTTCTTAGTCAGCTAAGAGGGGATAGGTCACACTCTTTTTCTCCCTACCTCCAAGGTACCCAGAGCAACTTTTCCCCTCTGATTACCTTACACCGATCACCTAGGTAACAGGCAGAAGTCTGGGTTGGGGCTTTGAGTGCCTTTCCATCTTCTCACGGGGATCTTATGGTAGAAGCAACATTATTAACAGCACTTTAAGTTTCTAATGAATCATTCAGTGGAAATCATAGTTGAATAGCCATCAACATCATTTTGTATATTACCTCTTTCATTTAAAGCCAGGAATTAATTGCAAAGAAAATCTTACCCTTTTACAGTAAATTGCACAGAAACATGGTGTGCTGCCGTTTACCGGTACTTTAGTCACCCAAAAACAATTTTCACACCTCACTGATGCAAATAAATGAGAGGTAAAATGAAGTCATAGTAATTCTGTAGACTTTTTGATCACTCATTCTATGTGGGATTTTTTTAAGGGAACACATTAGTTTTCCTCTCATCTCATGGAAGAACTCAACATTTTTCAAAGCTGTTATATTACAGGTGTTGTTTGAAGGTAGTGAATCCTCTCTGTTCAAATAATCTAACATTTTACCTTAAAACCCTTTATGTGAATTACAATTTTACCATGAGGAGAGAGTGAATTTTTAGGGACTTTCAGTGTGAGGAGGAACTAATTTTAGAACCTTATGTAATATTAAATGAGCTGGCTCCATGTTAATTTTTCAGAATCCTACAAGAGGCTAGATTGTGCAACTAAAGCGCTGTACTTTTTAGGGCTCTATTGGCCCCAGAGAATCAGCAGAAGCATTCTGTCTCTCAGAATGTCTCCTTAAGTTTTCCAGTGGGCTGTGGGGAGACAGTAGTGGAGGGCAGGAAGTTCTGCTTCCCAGCATGGCCAATCAGGGTGTGTCTACACTGCACCATTATTTCAAGATAACTAACATTATTTCAAAATAATAATGCAAACAACTACACAGCCATTCTGTTACTTTGAAATAATTTTGAAATAACAGACGGCTTATTCCAAAACCTGTAAACCTCATTCTGCAAGAAATAATGCCTATTCTGAAATAGCAATTTCGAAATAAGGCGCGTGTACATGCTCCCCTGTTGGTATTTTGAAATAGAATGGCCCTGGTGAGGGGCTAAATTATTCTTCCCCAGTGCCTCCTGGGGCTCTAAATCAAGATAGCATGTCTACACTTTAGGGAAGCCTCAAATTTAGTCCAAGGCAGGCTTCCCTAGTGTAGATATGCTATTTTGGAATAACTATTCCAGAATAGCTTATTTCAAAATAAGCGTGCAGTGTAGACATACCCTTACTCTCCTCCTGCCCTGTGACCAGCAAAGAGCCACAGTTCCATTCATTCCAAAGCTCATTTTAGGCTCTTAACTTTATTCAGGTAACATCTCAGAATCAGCCTTTCCCTTCCCTGTGGAGGGGAGCTGCCATTTTGGCTTCACCTTTGGTGAACCACACACTTTCTGTTCTTTTCTTCTCCCTACAGGTTCTGTTTTAAAAAAAGAAGTCTGAATTTAGTCCACAATGTATTTGTTTCCATTATTTGTTATTCAAAATGGGAAAAGGGTTTTTTTTATTACTAGTTGCCTTTGCTTTTCTGTACAGTAGTTGATTGATTTAGTCATTTGTTAAAGATTAAAATAATCTGAGCAGCCAAGTTCACACACATTCACACCCTCACTCAGAATACATTTGATCCTTAAAAACTCATTTCCTCCTGGTTCCTAAAGTGACACTATACCATTGTAGGCATCACTGAGGTGCCTGTTACTATGATATCAAAGGCCTTGATCCTACATAGACCTTTGTGTGTGCTTAGCTTTATACACAAAAAGTTAAGGAAGTGCATGTTTCTTTGTGATGTCGTAGTCTATGTGCTGAACAGAGATGGTAGCAAGCAGGGATCCCAGCAATGCTATCTTTCTTTCCACAATTTGAACTTTTTGGAATGTATTGTATTTTTTCACTAGTGGGAAGATAAGGAGAAAAATCCTGTCATGTACAGCTAGAATATATAAGCTTTTAGTGGCAGACAGACACTTTTCTGTGTGTGTTTCACAAAATCACAGAATTATACAAAAATAGAGGGCAGGAGAGGCCTTCCCCTGATACTGAAGCCGATGTTCCCTTTCTATTTTGTTTGTACTGAGTGGACTGCAAACTTCAGTGAGAACTGTGCGTTAGATTGTGGGCAAGCATACACTTGCCTAAAGATACAAAACCACATTTTATGTGTGAGGGTTGTCTGTTATTCTCCCTTGCGACCAGGAGCAGCTAACAGGGAGTTTGGAGAGGGAGTTTAGAGGGCGCGAGTGACTTCTGACCTTCTTTAAACATAACTTTTATAATAATCTATTTTCCAGACATTTAAAAAGAAGCCCAGTTTATAATTAAACTTATTCATAAGAAAAATGGAGACAGAAGCCCAGCAGCAGAGTGGGGGCTATCCTGTTTATTGTGTCGAGTGTAACATGTATGATTACCTGCCCTGTGGGTGAGTGGTGTATTTGTGCACCTGTTGCAAGGAGCTCCTGACCCTCAGAGACCAAGTTTGGGCTTTGGAAGCCAGGGTGGCTGAACTGGAGGAGCTAAGGGAGGAAGAGAGCTATGTTGATGAGACTTTCCAGGACACTGTAGTACTGTCCCACCTCCAGTCTGAGAACCCCAGTGTTCATAAAGAGGATGAAAGTCTCAAGGGAACAGAGCATTCAATGGGAACAGAGGGAAACCATCCTGTAGTTGGGACCCACCTTCCAGAGGATGTTGCGGTATCCTCTCACACTGAGGATACCTCTGAGGGGGAGGGAACGCCAGTTGTTAGGAAGAGGCAGGTGTTAGTAGTGGGTAATTCGATCATTAGAAACATAGATAGTTGGGTTTGTGATGACTGGGAGAACCGTATGATCACTTGCCTGCCTGAAGCGAAGGTTGTGGATCTCTCGAGGCATCTAGATAGACTTATGTGTAGTGCTGGGGAGGAGCCAGTGGTCGTGGTACATGTAGGTACCAATGACGTAGGGAAGGGTAGGAGAGATGTCTTGGAGGCCAAATTTAGGTTGCTAGGAAAAAGACTGAAATCCAGGACCTCTATGGTGGCATTCTCAGAAATGCTTCCAGTTCCATGCGCAGGGCCAGGTAGGCAGAAAGAGCTTCAGAGTCTCAATGCGTGGATGAGACGATAGTGTAGGGAAGAGGGGTTTAGATTTATTAGGAACTGGGGACACTTTTGGGAGAGGGGGAGCCTATACAGGAAGGATGGGTTCCACCTAAACCAGGGTGGAACCAAACTGCTGGCACTAAACATTAAAAAGGCCGTAGAGGAGTTTTTAAACTAAGAGATAGGGGAAAACCGATTGGTGTGGAGATGCACATAAATCGGATGGAGACTTCTCTCAGAGGAGAATCCATTGATAGAGATTCTTTAAGCTGTAGTCAGAGAGAGAGGAGGGGAGAGGACAAACCATGGGCCAGAGCAGACAAACAACCGCATATAAAGGAATCCAATGCATCAGGGAAGGGCAGACAAATAAACAGGGGCAAATTTTTAAAGTGCTTCTACACAAATGCTAGGAGTCTGACTAATAAGATGGGTGAACTAGAGTACCTCGTATTAAAGGAAGAGATTGACATAATAGGCATCACTGAAACCTGGTGGAATGAGGAAAATCTGTGGGACACAATCATACTGGGATATAAAATATATCGGAAGGATAAAGCAGGCTGTGTGGGTGGCGGAGTGGCACTGTATGTGAAAGATAATGTAGAATCAAATGAACTAAAAATATTAAATGAATCAACATGTTCAATAGAATCGCTATGGATAGTAATTCCATGCTCCAATAATAAGAATTTAGCAGTAGGGATATATTATCGACCACCTGACCAGGACAGCAATACTGATATTCAAATGCTGAGGGAGATTAGAGAGGCTACCAAAATAAAGAACTCTATCATAATGGGGGATTTTAATTATGCCCATATTGACTGGATACATGTCACCTCAGGAAGAGAAGCAGAGATAAAATTTCTCAATGGCTTAAATGACTGCTTCTTGGAGCAGCTGGTACAGGAACCCACAAGGGGAGAGGCAATTCTCGATTTAGTCCTGAGTGGAGCGCAGGATCAGGTCCAGGAGATAACCATTACAGGATCGCTTGGGAATAGTGACCATAATATAATAACATTTAACATTCTTGTGGTGGGAAGAACACCTCAGCAGTCCAGCACCCTGGCATTTAATTTCAAAAAGGGGAATTACACAAAAATGAGGAGGTTAATTAAACAGAAATTAAAAGGCACAGTGACTAGAGCCAAATCCCTGCAAGCTGCATGGAAACTTTTTAAAGACACCATAATAGAGGCCCAACTTAAATGTATACCCCAAATTAAAAAACATAGTAGGAGACCTAAAAAAGAGTCACTGTGGCTTAACTACCATGTAAAAGAAGCAGTGAGGGACGAAAAGGCATCTTTCAAGAAGTGGAAGTCCAATCCTAGTGAGATAAATAGAAAGGAACATAAACACTGTCAAATCAAGTGTAAAAATGTAATAAGAAAAGCAAAAAAAGATTTTGAGGAACAGCTAGCCAAAAACTCAAAAAGAAATAGCAAAATGTTTTTTAAGTACATTAGAAGCAGGAAGCCTGATACAAAACCAGTGGGTCCTCTAGACGATCGAGATATAAAAGGAGCAATCAAGGACAATAAAGCCATTGCGGAGAAACTAAATGATTTATTTGCTTCAGTCTTCACGGTTGAGGATGTTAGGCAGATTCCCAAATCTGCACCGTCCTTTGTGGGTGATGAATCTGAGGAGCTGTCCTGGATTGAAGTGTCATTAGAGGAGGTTTTGGAACAAATAGAAAAACTTAATGTTAACAAATCATCGGGACCGGATGGCATTCATCCAAGGGTTCTAAGAGAACTCAAATGGGAAATTGCTGAACTATTATCTGTGGTTTGTAACCTATCCTTTAAATCGGCTTCCGTACCTAATGACTGGAAGGTAGCTAACGTGACACCAATATTTAAAAAGGGCTCTAGAGGCGATCCTGGCAATTACAGACCAGTAAGTCTAACTTCAGTAGTGGGCAAATTAGTTGAAACAATAGTAAAGAATAAAATTGTCAGGCATGTAGAAGAACATAATTTGTTGGACAAAAGTCAACATGGTTTCTGTAAAGGGAAATCATGTCTTACTAATCTATTAGAGTTCTTTGAAGGGGTTAACAAACATGCAGACAAGGGGGATCCAGTAGATATAGTATACTTAGATTTTCAGAAAGCCTTTGACAAGGTCCCTCACCAAAGGCTCTTGTGTAAATTACATTGTCATGGGATAGGAGGGAAGGTCCTTTCATGATTGAGAACTGGTTAAAAGACAGGAAACAAAGGGTAGGAATAAATGGCAAATTTTCAGAATGGAGAGGGGTAACTAGTGGTGTTCCCCAAGGGTCAGTCCTGGGGCCAATCCTGTTCAACTTATTCATAAATGATCTGGAGAAAAGGGTAAACTGAGGTGGTAAAGTTTGCTGATGATACTAAACTGTTTAAGATAGTCAAGACAGAAGCAGACTGTGAAGAACTTCAAAAAGATCTCACCAAACTGAGTGATTGGGCAACAAAATGGCACATGAAATTTAATGTGGATAAGTGTAAAGTAATGCACGTTGGAAAAAAATAACCCCAACTATATGTATAGTATGATGGGGGCTAATTTGGCTACGACAAATCAGGAAAGAGATCTTGGAGTTATCGTGGATAGTTCTCTGAAAACTTCCACACAGTGTGCAGCGGTGGTCAAAAAGGCAAATAGGATGTTAGGAATTATTAAGAAAGGGATAGAAAATAAGACACAGAATATCTTACTGCCCCTGTATAAAACTATGGTACGCCCACATCTTGAATACTGTGTACAGATGTGGTCTCCTCACCTCAAAAAAGATATTTTGGCCTTAGAAAGGGTTCAGAAAAGGGCAACTAAAATGATTACGGGTTTGGGACGGGTCTCATATGAAGAGAGGTTAAAGCGACTGGGACTTTTCAGTTTAGAAAAGAGGAGACTAAGGGGGGATATGATAGAGGTATATAAAATCATGAGTGGCGTGGAGAGGGCGAATAAAGAAAAGTTATGTATTAGTTCCCATAATAGAAGAACTAGAGGACACCAAATGAAGTTAATGGGTAGCAGGTTTAAAACTAATAAAAGAAAGTTCTTCTTCACACAGCGCGTAGTCAACCTGTGGAACTCCTTGCCAGAGGAGGCTGTGAAGGCTAGGACTATAACAGAATTTAAAGAGAAGCTAGATAACTTCATGGAGGTTAGGTCCATAAAAGGCTATTAGCCAGGGGATAGAAATGGTGTCCTTGGTTTCTGTTTGTCAGAGGCTGGAGAGGGATGGCAGGAGACAAATCGCTTGATCATTGTCTTCGGTCCACCCCCTCTGGGGCAACTGGTGCTGGCCACTGTCGGCAGACAGGCTACTGGGCTAGATGGACCTTTGGTCTGACCCAGTACAGCCGTTCTTATGTTCCCTCCAAAGTGTATATGTTGCGAGATGATAGAGAGAATTTAGGATGTGACCCGAAGTGCCTCTGGCAGACCAAATTGAAAATGCCAAAGTCAGGGCAGGCTGCAAAAAGGAGACTTTGATTTCCTCAAAATTGGTGTTTAATACAGTAATTAGATTTACCAGCCAGTATAAATAGTGCTTTTACTCCCCTACAATGGTAATCAAGCAGCTGAAAAAACCCCACACAGCCCACTTTATTGCATTTGAGTGTCTGGGTCCCAATAAGCAAATGGGTCCAGTATAGTGAGAAGTTCCTCAAAACTTTATTCATTACATAAGATGTACTTCTGTCTCCCAAAGGCCTGCCACATTACAAGATCAATACTAATTTAGAATTTACATAAAATATCACTCTGTCACCAATCCATCAGTATCTAAATCCAAAGGTTTATTATAAAAGAGAAAGGGAAGAGAGTTTTTAAATGGTCAGAGAAATTGGATACATACATATGACTTCCAAATCAATATATATATCAGGTTCTTAGCAGCTTTGATGAGTTTGAAAGGTTTCAGTTTGTAGCTTATTTACCCCAGAGGTGAAAAGCAAGACTGAAGACAAAATGGAGGTGATGCAGCTGACTTTTTATATTGCACATTTGTCCCCAGCACATAGGCATGGAAAATTATTTGGAATGTCCTGTCCATTGGCCTGTCTCTACAGATTCTGTGGGCTCATGGGCATAGCCTCTGGCTTCTATCGATGGGCTCATTGTACAGATGATTGCTCTTGATTAAAGCTATGATTTTGTCATGGATATTTTAGTAAAAGTCATGGGCAATGAACAAAAATCATGGAAGCTGTGACCTGTCCCTAACTTTTTTTTACTAAAAGTAGCTCTGACAAAATGGGGAGGGAGGAAGTTCCAGCACTCTGCTCCCCCTGCAGTGGCTGAAGGCTTCAGAGAGCTCATCACCCATTGGTTAGGAAGGGTGAGGTTAGCTGGGAGGTTCAGCTGCATTCTTCCACAGCTGCTGAGCCACTCTGGGGTCACCCTGCAACTGTCGTTTGCTTATGCACGGGTGGTCAGAGTAAGGGGAGAGAGGGATGGTTGTGTGTGGAGCTCACTGGGGGCACTGCATGTGGGAAGGAACACTGTGAGCGCACATTAGCACCTGACATTTGTCATGGTTTGCCTCCAGTTTGCAAAGTTCTTTTCATATCCTATTCACCTGAGAGAAGATCTATTAATGGGTGAAGATCTGGTAGATCAAAAATCAAACAAGGGCAGTTGCCATTTGGGTAATTGTCTGTGATGTAGACTGTAATTTGAACACTCCATCTTGATAGAAACCATGTCTTGCAAATATCCAAATCACATTAATGCTAATCTGTAAAATGGCTGCCCATAAACTCCTGCTTTATGACCAAGGTGAATTAAGCAAGGAGAGAGTACTCTGCAGAAGATAGATTCCAAGTAAAAGGGTTGTGTATGTCTGGGATTGAGGGGCCATGTGGGGTGGTGTGTTGGGTGTGCAGAAGACATTACTCCATTGTGGCTCCTCCTCAGTATCTCACACAATGGCATCGGCAGCCTTAGGAGCTCATCCAGGGGTCTATTCAGGGGTATGTGCCAGACTACACCTTCCCCAGGCTGTGGGTGCTCCCAGAAAGGGGTTCCCCTGGTCAGAGTGCTCTCCCCCATTGCCTGTCAGCAGCAGCAGCAACCTCCAACTCCTTGTTAAACCAACTGCCAGGGAGTGAAGGGTGGGGGAAGTCAGCACTTCAGTTCCATCTTACCACAGTTCCAGACTCAAAGGGGCAGCATGGAACCTGACCAGGCCACTCCCCACAGCTTCCGCTCCAAGGGCATCCCAGAGCTGCTGCCTCCTTTCTGTCAGGCTGTGGTGAGCATGTCCTTAAGACCAGAAGCGGGGCCATGTGCACTTTGTCATGGGGTGCCAAGAGTACAACAGGATCTTAAAGGGCCTTTCTGGGTCCATGCAGAGGAAATGTGAGCAGTACACTTTCTGACCCGCATGGCATCTGTCAGATTGCTGTGCGGCCACATGTGCACACAGTTTACAAGGAACATTGTTAGAGCATTTGTGACAGCTGTTTGTCTAAACTATTCTGCCAAAACTCCAAGTCCATCAATGGTTACTAGCCAAGGTGGGCAGGGATAGTGTCCCTAGATTCTGCTTGACAGACTAAGTGTGGCCAGCAGGGATTGATCACTTGGAGACTGCCTGTTCTGTTGTCTCTGGAGCACCTGGCACTGATCGCTGTCAGAAGACAGGATACTGGGTTAGGTGGACCTCTGGTCTCACCTGGTATTGTCATTCTTATGTTTTCCTAGGTAATCTGTTGAAGTGCTGAACTATCCTTAGCAATAGAAGGCTTTTCCTAATTACTACCTAAATCCCTCTAGCTGCAGATTAAGCTGATTACTTCCTGTTCTAGTTTGTTTGAGCAGCATGTAGCACATTGTGACCTCAAACCTACCATCATATACAACTAATTATTTTATTATATTTGAGGAGACAAGCTATTTATTTGCTTTTGAGTTTTTGTTTTGGTTTATTGCAAAATTTAATATTCACAATGATATTTTTTTCCTGGTTAAAGGGAAATGTTCTTCATTTACAAAACATTTTCAAATAAATTAATTCCTACTCCAAATACTTCTGTGCTGTAACCCATGGGCAATGCCTAGATACAGCTTGAAATCCCAAAAAGGAAACATGTTTTCATACATTTGACAGCTACCAAAATTTAAACAATGTGTTACTCAATAGATGTGGAGAGATTTTTGATTATTTGTCAACAGTGTATGAGTGGCTTAAACTATATTTCTTCCAGAAAAAAGGGAAAATATGTTCAGTATTCAGGTTCTCACTAATGAAAGAAATGTCAGATATTATCAGAGCAGAGAAATGTACTGTAATATCATGCTTGTGTTTTTCCTACCATTTAAAAATAATACTTAAAAGATCAAAATATATTTCCATTAAGTAAGGTATAGAACAATTTTCATTTCGGACAGTGTGAAGGACTTTTAAATAGTGGTATTTTTATGAAAATGTGTCCAATAAAAGCTTACATACATAGTAGATCTAACATTGGCCCTAGTGTGGAGAAAAATGTAGTCATGATAACATGAGTTAATACAGTAAATAAACCTACTAAATGGGTGATTTTTTTTCTTCATCAAAGAATACTTATTAAACATGTCCATTACTTTGACAAGAATTTGCTTTAAGTAATGTATCATTTAGGAATGAAGAGTATGTCCATTGTACTAGACTATCATGTGTTCAGGTTGATGCCAGTTGAAAGATAATTTCCCCTTGATTTTCAGTTAGTTGTCAGATTCGGCTCTTGGTTTACCTGCATTCAATCCCACTGACTTCATTGTTTCTCCAAGACTTCAGTGGTGAGTGCTTGTATATGTCATAATTTGGTCAATTTGACTTTGATTTATAATCTCAGTGTCACAATAATATATCTATACATTATTCTTTGAATGCCAAAAGTATGGAGAGTAGGCACAACTCTACCACAGGTAATTGTGGTAATATGGTATCTTTGTCACACAACCATCTTTCCCAAGATCAGTAAATGGATAAGGAAGAACTAGCTGATGATTTAATATTAGCATTCAGAAGTAATTCTGGTAAACAGAGGGAACGTATAGAGCCAAAGTCTTTGCCACTGTAATTTACCAAAATTCCACTGAAGTCAGCAAAGGAGTGCTAATTTACACCGTCAGATGCTTGGCATTTGATTTTACCTAAGATTGTGGTTCAGGAAAAACAACCTTGTAGATATAATATTGAAGCAGTTGTTAATCTGAGTTGCAAAGTGCTTGTGATCTGATTCATTTGAAAAATTCCTAGAAATACAACTCTAAAGAACTTCAGCATTATCTTCTCAAAAACAGGAAAACATCTCTCAAAAAGTTTCCATTGTCTTCTCTCTTTTATATCGCAGTCTGATTCTAAATAGAATGACCACAACAACAATTTTGGTAGAAATGTATCCACTCTTCTTCCTTCAGAAATGACTTCTGGTCTTTAGAAAGACAAGATGAGTGAGGTAATATATGTTATTAGACCAACTTCTGTAGTTGAGAGAGACAGGCTTTTGAGCTAAACAGCATTCTTCTTCAGGTATGATAAAGATACTAAGAGTGCCTCATCTTTAGTTATGTTCCCTTAAGGCAATTAGTCAAGTTATGTCTGGTTTCACTTCTAGTTCCAGATTGATCAGAAGAGGATCAGATTTCTGTTTCACTTGTACTGCTGTAAATCAGAATAGTTCCACTGAGTTATCCAAAATTAAAAAGAAGACAGAATGAGATTCAATAATTTAAAACTCATAGATTCTTGGCCAATGAGAGAGGACTTTCGAATATACATTTGGTCAGAGTTTTAAACGTTGATGAAAGATGAGGTATTTTTAAAAAATAAAGTACATGACACAATCCAGTGAGTCTGTCAAGAATAGTACCCTAAGGATCTGAATTTGTGACCTTTCATTAGGCAGATAACAAAAGATAGCATAACATATTCCAAGAATTTCACACATTTCATGAACTACATTATTCAACAAATTTTATCCTTCTAGCTCTAATTACACTTAGACACGTAAGAGATGGGCCTTCTGCAGACTTCTCTAGCTGAATCATAAACAGCTGAAAAAAAATATAGCTTGCTCCAAAACTTTTCCTTTCAGGTATACAGATAATTGCCATCAAACATGTTTAAAAGTCTGAGAGGGGTAGCCACGTTAGTCTGTAAGTGCCAGCAATGCCCCTCTGCCATGTATATTGGGCAAACTGGACAGTCGCTATGACAAAGGATTAATGGACACAAATCAGATATTCAAAAAGGTAACACACAGAATCCTGTTGGGGAACATTTTAACTTTCCCGGGCACTCACTAATGGATCTAAAAGTGACTATACTGTTACAAAGCAATTTCAAAAACCAGCTGGAGAGAGAAGCTGCAGAACTTGGCTTCATTTACAAGTTTGACACCAGTAATCAAGGTCTGAACAAAGACCTAACCTGGATGGGCCATTACATTCCACACCCTAATGACATAAAAAACTAAGCACCGGGTACTTGTAGCCCACTCTATTAGCCTCATTTGGCATACTCTAATTGACAATATTTTTTCCTATTTTTCCCTTCTCTTTCCCTCCCTATCCCCTCTCTTTCTCTGCTATTTATTTGTACCCTGGATCCCTTATTCCATTCATCTGAAGAAGTGGGTTGTGCCCATGAAAGCTCATGATACCATCTACATTTTTGTTAGTCTCTAAAATGCTGCAAAACTATTCATTGTTTTTTTTTAAGTTTTGCCATCAAACAGGATTTTGAAAGTGGAAGGAGTAAAGTAGGAGACAAATATGGGATGCTCTGAACTGTGTGAACCCTTCATGGTAAAAAATATTGTATACTATAAAACATAACTAGGGTTTTCA
Organism: Pelochelys cantorii; assembly: GCA_032595735.1. Taxonomy (NCBI): domain Eukaryota; kingdom Metazoa; phylum Chordata; order Testudines; family Trionychidae; genus Pelochelys; species Pelochelys cantorii. The sequence goes on from CM064330.1 coordinate 63,228,956, forward strand.
GTGACCTAAATTATTGGGATAAAAACCATCAAAAGACGAATGTGACAATCAATGTAGAATAAATCCATGAGATCATTAGCGATTACTATCTGAAGATTTGGTGCATGGGTCTTGAAGAAGGATTGGTCATTGCTAGCTCTCAATGACCTTGGAAATTTGGCAAGGCTGTCTGCATCATTGGTTCTGGTGTGTTTCATCTCTCTAGGCTAATGTGCCATTGGCTGGTATATTGTGGGGGAAAACTGCAGGCAATATTTTTTTCAACAGGAGCTCAATTAGAGAAGGACCATTTTAAGATGTTATTTGGACTCCATAAGGTGTCTTGGCAAGGGGACACTGAATAGATGTATGCTCTCTCAGGCTAGGGCTACACTACTGTCTTCTATCGGAAAAAGCTACGCAAATTTCACTCCACAATTTACGTAGCTTTTTTCGATTGCTTTTGTGGAAAAGGCTTTTCTACCATTTGGCCTAGTCTAGGCGGGGCCAAATGGCAGAAAAGCTTCCTCCTTTCAGCAGCGCCCTTATGCCTCATGAAACGAGGTATACAGGGCTCCCCGAAAGAGTGCATTTGCTCTTCCACAAAAAAAAGCAGAAGAGCAAACGCGTTCCGTGGACACAGTGGGGTTTTTGCAGGATACCTCTGGTATCCCACACAAATCCCATTGTCTAGACATAGCCTCAGAGCATTCCTCCTGTTTGCCCAGCGTCATGCTATTGGGCTAGTAATAGTTGTTTAGGGGACTGCACATCTCAATGCGGCTGATGTCCAGGAAGACTTCTTTCTGTTTACAGGGACTTTACCCTTAGAAGCAGAGGCTGGTGGAGGTTTCTGCTCTAGTGTCTTGGAGCAATATGCATCTATTAAACTAATTAGTGATATAACCTAGACTATCCATTATACTGAACAACATATGCATTACAGCTGGCTTAGTAGAATCACTGAGGCAAACACTGGTGTATCATATGGGTGTTATTTCAAATGCTCATTCTCATATTGAACTTCAATATCAGGTGCTTTTGTCACCCACATGCTTTATATTGCTGCCCCTGACTTTTTCCCTCTATATCTTTGGGAAGGGGAAAGAAGTGGTGCGAGGTGACATGGATCTGATGTGGACGCATTGTCTCCACATATTTGCAGAGAGTATGGCAGGACAAATTGGATTAGAACCTTTCAGAACAGAGTATGGTATTTATTAGACATGTTCAGTAACTGTTTTGAGGCTATTTTGGAAGCATAGTGGCAAGCCACTCTCTAGCCACTCTCTGAGAGCTGAGTAGAGCAAAGAGGGATAGACAGGAGGTAATAAATACAGGAGTTAAAGACAGCCCTATAGACTCAGCAGCTGATCAACACAGTTCCAAGAAATGTTTCTTCTGTGAAGGCCGGGTCCCCAGGCCCGGCCTTAGGGCAGGAGTGCAAGGCAAATACCTTGGGCCCCATGCTTTTGGGGCCCCATGCTTTTGGGGCCCCATGCTGCTGAGTATTCACCATCCACCGTCTAGGCCCAGGGTCCTGCTCCCTGCATCCTGCCTTGGGCCCTGCAAGCCCTTTGGCCAGGCCTGCAGGTCCCCATGCCTGCTGACAGGGATGTGTGGGGAAAGGAGCAGTTACCTTTCAGCCTGGCAATTCAAAAGGGCTCCTTGCAGTTTGATTAAATATATGCAGTTTATATTTGACAGGTTTAGTATATATCTTCAAAGTAGGTAATAGAATCAGAATTCTTTTCAGGTCTGGAATTGATTCAGAAGACCTAATTTCCATGGCAGCTTTTATTTTTACCGATTTGAACTTGAGCCCACCTCATTTATACAATGTCTGAAGAAATCTAGTTATTTCTGGTGCAACAAGCACTTCTGTTTGTTGAACTTGCAGACCAAGAGATTTACTTGTTTTCAGGATTGATTTAAAATCATACTCCTCTCAGGTCAACGATATCTGGGGACATTCCTCCATATTAGCACTGACCCCTTTCATGTACTTGAATGGTTCTGCTTGATTTTTCTCCAGAGGATCTTTGCACTAATAAAGAGTAAAGACCTAAGAATTATGTGACTTAATTCTGTCTAGCTTGAACAGATGTTCATGGATCGATCTACACAACATTTTCACACTAACTTTGGAGGTGAAGATGGCAGACTTGGGAGCAATCCAGAACCACCTTTGGTCAGTCTCTTTGGACCTGTTTTAGCTGAACATGCCAAATTTTAGATTGTTGTGCTTCAAACAGAATTTCACCTGTACTTTTTTTTTAATTCTAGAAGTCTTTGTTATTACTTATTAGTTGATTTATGTTTGATCACTGCTGTACTTGTGTGTGCCTTTTCCTCCATTTAGGTACTTTCCAAGTGGTTATCTCTGAAGCAGCACCACACTAAAGGATAGATTAAGGTATCCAAATGGAAGCTAAGTGCCTAGAATTTCAGCGTTTATCTCGCATTGTCACATCAATAAAGCAAAAGCACCCAACATTCACTCTCTTATTTTGGTACCTAAATGGGAGCTGAGGGCTTCTGAAAAATTTGCTATAAGAACTTGATTTAAAGACGACAGAAATGTAATGGAAAAAAAGTCTCTTAAACACTTGGCTTTAGGTCAGACCCACAGGCTACTCTATAGCTCTTCTTTTTCTTTTCTTAGGTGGGAGCTTGTTGTCCAGGCAATGCCACAGGGCTGCTTCATGTTTCAGCCCCATTATGATATGGGAACTCCATCACTGTGAAGTCCATAAATAGATGTAGACTTGGGCTGAGGCGTTTATTCCTCTGGCACAATGGAACTTTCTACCATTGGGGTAAAAATCATCTGTGCAGAAGATAGAAAGTTCTTGTGGGGTGGAACAATAGTCTGACACCATGGAATGAATTCTCACTGGAACAATGAGCCACCGTGAACTTCAGTAATTTCTATTCTAATTCAAAGGTGAACTTGTCTTCTTTAATACAGAGCTCTCTGTGTGTCTACTAGAGCTGTCCAGAGGATGACAATTCCATTTCACAATAACTTTTGAGGTTTTTGAAATGCTGTTTTTATTTCCCTCTCTGTCTACCCTGGACACACACATGCCTTCCAGACAAACTCCAACATCTCTATCACATATTTAGATTTCAGGTAAATCATATTTAATCAAAAGTGTTCTGAACAGCTCTATTATATATTGTGTTAAAAATCAAAACTAAATACTCCTCTTCAGAGCATTCTTCTTTGGGAAGAGGATAAGGGCTTGTCTTCACTACCACACTATAATAGTGCAACTGTGCCAATGTAGCACGCCTGAAGATAAGCTACATTGACATGAAAGTGCTCTCCCATCAATGTAGGTGCTCGACCTCGGGGGGGAGGGGGGAGCAGAAGCTATGTTGGCAGGAGAGTGTCTCCAGCTGGCATAGCATGGTGTACAGAGCATTTAAGTCAATGTAATGTATGGCACTCGGGGAGGGGGGAGTGTTTTTTTCACAGTTCTGACTGATGTAAGTTGCTTCAACTTAAGCAGTAGTGTAAAGAACCCCTGAGACAAACATGTGATGGATGTTCATTACATTGCTTTACGTAGTACTGTAAGAAAGACCCTAGAATACTAGAACTGGAAGGGACCTCGAGAGATCATCAAGTCAAGACCCCTGCCCTCACGGCAGGACCAAGAACAATCTACACCATCCCTGATATTTGTCTTTCTAACCTGGTCTTAAATATCTCCGGAGACAGAGATTCCACAACCCCCCTAGGTAACTTATTCCAGTGTTTAACCATCCTGACAGTTAGGAAGTTTTTCCTAATGTCCAACCTAAACCTCCCTTGCTGCAGTTTAAGCCCATTGCTTCTTGTCCTATCAGAGGCCAAGAAGAACAATGTTTTTTTCCCTCCTCCTTATGACACCCTTTTAGATACTTGAATGGAATCTGGTCTCTCTCTGTGAAATATGGTGTTCTATGTGCTTTTACCCTATACTAAACTGATTTCATGGGGGAGTGCAGAGTTTCTGAAATTGGGAGTCCTGACTGAAAGGGAGCTGCTGGGGGAGGAGAGGGGGGCACAAGGTTATTTTAGCAGGGTTGCAGTATTGCCCCACTTACTTCTGCACTGCCTTCAGAGAGGTTTAGCAGCTGTTGGCAAGCAGCAGCATACAGGTAAAGGTGGCAATACCATACTGTTCCATCCTTATTTCTAGGCTGCTGCTGGCAGTGGCTGTGTCCTCAGAGCTGGACTCCTGGTCAACAGCTGCCCAGCTCTGAAGACAGTACCGTTACCTGCAGCAGAATAATAACCTGTGTAGAATAGAATTGGGAGTTATTGGAGATTCATTAATAGTAAGTGGCTACAGTTACCATGTGGATGATACAAAATCAGTAGTAGAGGGGAAGATGTCCAGGAACCAGCCTCACTATTCAGAAAAGCTCCACACTCTAAAACAGTTAAGAATCCATCCTATAATATTACCACTAACGTTACAGAAAGTGAATCAAATCCTGAATTTATACAGTCTCAACAGCATCAAAACTCCCATTCGTTTCAATGGGATTGACAGGAGAGAATTCTGTGTACAAATGCTAGGCTATTCTCTTTTTGCTATTTCCAAATGAGGAGAAAGAAGAAAGAAATATAGACGTGTGGAAAGAGAGTGAGAGGCAGCAGAACTAAGAGCATTTTTCTGCATGAGACACAACAAAAAGTGCAGATCTCTGGAAACAACACCAGCTATAAGTTGTTTTTCCATAGGCATGCTGGCCTTTTCTAGGCAACCCTTTCTACTGTGATCATCCTTGTCATTAGGCACCTGCATCAAATTGCACTTGGCTGGGTTAACAAATTAACCTTGTAGTGTATTTCAACATAATCTATATAATGGAAGAGGATGACATTTTTCTAGTCTAGGGGACTATTGGAGCCTAAGGACTTAGGTGCAAATGCAGAGTCCTTTTAATGTCTATATGGCTGTATATATATTAATGTCTGTAATTTAGGTTGTTTTAGATGCTTAAGTGCCTGATTTTAAAGTACTTAAATGTCCAAGTGACACACACTGTGCTGTTAGATACCTTCAGGTGCAAAAACTAGTATCAGAATTAAATTACTGATAATTGGTAGTTAAGCAGGTAGTGGGGTTCTTTTATTACTTTTACCAATGTTTTTTGTTGTAATTTGAAGTTGTATTGGGTTGGAGAGTTCTCCATTTCATAGCTTACCTAAATTGTGCTAAGTTACATAACTAGTGGTGATTGTTTTTAATTTGTTTTGAACAGATAAACACAGAGATCATATTTGGGTTTAAGGAGAAGGGAACATGCTAGCTTGTGCATCCAAAGACAGACAAATTTGCTATTCTGATAATTAAAGGGTGTATGTGTGTGTAAACATAGTTAAAATGTGAGATTTGAGGTCTAACAGTGGCTTACTACTGATTGTTAGGGGATGTAAGTGTGTTTTTGAAATTATTACATACTATTACCCCTTTTGGGCTGAGTAGCTAGTCAAAAGTATGGAGTCTTGTAGATTATTCCCACTGGAAAGAGAAATTGGTGTTGAAATCAGATGTTTCTTTGTTCAGTACCAAAGCTCTTTCAGACAGTGCTTTGGCCCAAAAGCTCTTTTTAGGCTTTCCCAGGGCTGTCCACCATCCTTAATCAGGTTGTGTTTGCAGCTGCATTCACTGTTTCTGTGTGTCTCTGCTTCTCTCCCATTCAGCTCTATTCATACAATACCAGGCAAAGTGTCTCCAGCCACGTTTTAAATTCTGAGTGGCCGTGGATGTGCCTTTGTTTTGTTCATAATGCTATTATTCATAAAGGATCTGGTCTGTTTCTACTATTTTAATTGAAGGGCAACAATTACACTCGCTAGCTTCAATGAGTTTAATCTTACCTATAACAATGCTATCTTAGATCAAAAACTGGAATTCAGTTATCATTATGACTATTAAAATCCCAGTAATGATGAAAAGCTTTCTGTTGCTCAATGGATATAAATCCAACAGTTAGACTGGCTGTTTCTTATTATTTCAAACTAAATGCCCTGTGTGTTATCTTCATTGCCACGTGTGAGTAAATTAGGCCAGATTTATATCAGTGTTTCCCACGCAGTGTGGAAATGTACTAGCACAGTCAATCTCCAACAGGTTTGCTGCAATTTTTTTTAAACTACATACAAAAACAAAACACCCCTTCCCTTGTGTGTTAATTTGTGTCAGAGCAAAATCACATTCTGTACTTTGGCTCTCTAGGATGAAACTCTTTCAAATATTAAGCATGTATCATATTCTATTCTCAAAGTGAGGCTAAGATAGCCAATCTGAGTCCTGCAGAGAAAAAGGAAGGGAAGAGAAGTAAGAGGGGAAAGCCACTTTGTAATTAGTCATCTCTTCCAGGAGAAGAGAAACTAATAAGAGCTCAATTTCTCTCTCTCTCCTTATCTCCGCTGTCTCCCTCCTGCAGCTTCTGGCCAGAAGGATGGGAGGGAAGGGGAAAGAAGCCACTGCCCTATCCTGTAAAGGAAGTGAAGACCCTGCTATAGCCCTCCCTCAGGAAAAGCAGAGTTAAGGTGGGGTCTCTGAACTGTAAGGGTGGGAGATGTGCAGAGTAAATTTTGTTATGCACACCAAAGCATGTATGGATATGCACCACTAGTGCACACATGCTGCTGGCCGTGAGTGGCTCTGGATGCTCTGCTAATCAGCTAGATGGCACCTAAATCTCTCCTTTGTGGCTGCCCAAGTGCTCATCTTAAAGGGAACACTGAAAATGGGGAGGCCAGAATTGATGAGGATGGGAAAACAGAAGTGGTAAGAGTAGGGACTGTGTGGAGCTCAGGGAAGAACTGGTGTGATGGGGGCGAGCTGGGTGTCACTTTCTCCACTGAGTGCTTTTGTCCAACATATTTATATTTAGCTTTAATGTTTGTTGGTTTTCATTGTTGGAAAAATGTAATTCTGATACAAAACACAGATCATGATCCAACATTAGCCACCCTGGTTGTTTTGATTTTAACCCTTGTTCTGGTATTCTGATATTCTTGTTCTGGATTGGCTCATGAATATTCATGAGTTTATTTGGAGACAATATGGTGGTATGCATCAAAATAATGACAGGATCAAGAGATATTCCCCTCTCACCCCACACCTAAAAAAAAGGTTGGGAACCACTGCTCTAAACTATTTGCAGAAAGCACAAATAGCTCATGAATGATTTACAAATCAAAATATAAATTCATCATGCATTTGTTACCGCATTCAGCCAACACTTGTTCTATAGACAGTGCCTTAGCTACACCAGACCATGCCTGGTGCTTGAAATATTGGCACTTTCAAATCTTGCACTGCAGGAATAACTTTGTCCTGTTGGGCAATGGATGTTTTACTTCTTGCATTAGCGAAGTGATAAAGTTTATTTCATACCTTTTAACATCCTAGCAGGTGATTTTGTTGTGCTTATAAAAGCACACTGAATTTATTTCAGGGAACAAGGCAATATGCTGTGTTTGTTTATATTACAAAATAAATATTAGACATCAGTGCCCTCGCACACTGCTGGTGGTATTATAGTTACCAGTGCTTATTGTTGCTCAGGTCAGCCTAGTGGCCTGCTAGATTGAACACAAGTAGGGGAACTGGGCCTCAGCCCGACATGTCCAAAACTCTGTTTCAGAACACCTCCAAAGTCCCTTGGCTATTGTCCATTTTTTTATAACAACAAATCCTTATGTAAGCCTATGGACTATGCTGTGTTATACTTGCATTGTTAATTACCAACTCATTTTTGCCTTTTTAAAAAAATAGAGGTGTTTTGTTTTTACATATTTTTTTTATTTTGCATTTTGGTTTTGATTTAGGGAGGATGCCTTTTGAGCTTTAGGTTTGTTAATTTGCACTTTCTCTCTGGCCAGTAGGGTCTTAGCATGATGCTGCTGACAGCTTGTTGCTTTACTTTCTCTTCATAATTTTGCTGGTGGTTGGTATATTTATTTACATTCCACACATACCTCATTTAGATACATAGAAAAGTACAATGATTTCAAAAGCCAGCTTTTAAGAGGGCAGAACAAAGCAATCTCCAGTACTACTAAATCAGTAAAGAACACCGATTAAAACAATTTCACCAACTAAACTTAAAACTATTTTGTCCTTTATTATATCTCAAATCCGTTTTACTATACAACTTGAAATCTAGGTGTTTTTTCTGACATGTAATCATCTCAAAACACAACATGTTATTCATAATAAGCTTTTCTATTATGTGTTATCTGGTGTCTGCACACAGTTTATAACTAAAAACAAAACAAAACATAAACTCCCCCAATCCTTACATTTAATGTCAAATAGTTTTCTGAAGTTGCATCTGCAAATATTAAATAATGCCCATTCGTGTGCACACTTGTAAAGAAATTGAAAGAAAATGGGTGAATAAATGTATAATTATGGGCTTTGAATTCACAAAATGGGTACATGGAAAAAATTGCACTTTGAGAGTTCATGTGAATGTTTCCTTTTATTGTACAGTGGGGGAGGGAGGAGGGGGGGACAATGACTCTATATGCCATTACTAAAAGAGAGGACTTAATTTCCACCTGTCAAATTATCAAACAAGAAAGGTAGGAGTTGGCAAACTTTTTCTGTTGCTTTCTAGGAGTGAAATCCTGTAACGATAGACAGTTTTTAGAGCTGTTAATATGCTAGGATACAACATGTAGGAATGGGAGAATATTAATGTAAACTGAGATTTATGTTCCTCAGATGGGACATAAGAAACAGGTTTGCTTTGAGAAAATACAGGAGGGAGAGAAATGTATATATTGTTTCTTGGATTGTTATTAGTTACTTATGTACAGTATCAAAGAAATTGCTCCATACTGATCATCCTTGTAAAAATATTATCCCTACTAATAGGTTAGTTGTCTGACTTGCAAATGGCCATGTTGGAATTCAAAGCTGACCAGTCAAGAGCATTTAGCTGGAACACTCAACAGTTTCAAGATATTCACATGTTTAAATTGACATCTAATACTTTACTGGAAATATATCTTTTATTCTCCCCATAATTCTTTCTCCCTCATCAGAATGCCCTTTGTGTACAACAGAGTAATCTTTGCTGAGAAGAAAAAACTTAAACAACAACAATAGTCCTGCAGCACCTAAGAGACTTATAAAAAAATGTAGATGGTATCATGAGCTTTCATGGGCACAGCCCACTTTTTCAGAAGATTAATTATAATGCCATATAGTACGTCTGAAACTCAGCGTTACTTGGTTTGGGAAAAATCGGGACTGTTCATTGTCATTCTTTGCTGTTTTAGTTTGAATGTCCTGTATTGTTTTGTTTTGCTGAAGTTGGTTTCAAGAACACTTCATGACTTATGTTCCTTTAGAACATTCATGAAAATAGGATGTGTAACTCAGAATACTATACTACTGAGTAACATTTAAGATAAATTCAATAACCCAATAAAAGCTGATTTCTTGCAACACTGAACAATCTGAACTCACTTGGCTCTCATTTGTCTTATGACTGCAGAGGTGATAATTGCATACTTAGTCTGATTTTTATTTTTTTGCAGCATGTTAACTACTTACGATAAACAATTTGTTCAATATTTACTTTAGCTGTGAAACCTTAATCACCTTTCCCAAACCTGAAGATAATATGTTTTGTGTAACTCAAAAGCTTGTTTCTTTCATCAACAGAAGTTGGTCCATTTAAAAATACTATCTCACTCACTCCTATAAGAGTCACCCATAGGTTACTCTCACAGGATTAAGTAAACTAGATACATAAAATACCATTATTCTACTTGCAATTTCCACAATATCATTTTATAGAACTTCTTGTAATAAATCATATAAATCAAGTCTTTTAAAGCAGATAATTAAATTTGTGGATGTTTGATTCTCAGAGTACATCTATTTTTAGTTTGAAACATATTAAGCCTGAAAGGAAAACCATGAGATTGGAGAAGTAAGCTATTTTTGTGCTATATTTTAAATAAAATATAAATCATGTAAGACCAGTATCTTCTGAAACTTTAATTATGATGGAAATGTACAATCATATATTATACTTTCTCCTTCAGTAGTTCCAATTCATTTTGTGCTTTCCCTTGATATCCACTCTTCCATTTGATGATCATTTACATAGATAGTCCGGGCCAGACTGGGTAACACCAAAGGATAAATATTCCATACTCTTTATGAAAAAAGTTTTTTTAAATGTAATTTCTGTACCTACTGTAGGTGAGATGACATTTTAGAACCCAGAATTTCAGATAAGGTAGTTGGTGTGCTAGCTTTTTAACTTTATATTGTGCTACAAGCAGCAGTAAATCAGACTTTCGTGGCAGACAGAAGTTATGGCCTCAATTCAGCAAGGTAATTAAGCATATTATCAGGAATGTGCAGTCACTATGCAGCCAACGAGTGCAGCTGGGCCTCAGCAGAACCATCTCTTTGGTGAAGGCAATCAAATGGCTTGCCCTAAAGCCAAGCAGCTGCAAATGATCTGTGGCTGTTCAACACCTACATCTGGTGGATTTTCTGTTTCCCTGTGCTTGCCATACTCCAGTCCTTGTTCTTGCATATGTCTGGCCTCCCTCCAGTCCTGTCCTAGCCCTGCTTCAGCTTTTCCTGACTGCAGGTATTCCAGTTCTGATCCTTGGCTTTAATTCTCAGGTCTGACTGTCATAGACCTGATCTCTGGCATTTGGACTCTGACTGTTACACCAGACTGGCTCCATTCTGGTCTCTTGACATCTATGTGCTTAAAGTTACCCATATAAGTTCCACAGATTCCAAGGTTCCCCAACAAGCAATCAAAAGACCTTACAAATGAACACTCAAATATGAATTACAGGGTAAGTATATGCAGAGACTGGCTTTTAAAATCAGTGAATAGAAACCATTACTGTCACAAGAACATTAGTAGTTCCAATATGTATTAAATGTAATCACTATGTTTTATTCTCTTTTTGAATTTTTGACACAGTTTCTGTGTTTCCCATGTTTAGTAATGATCCCCATTTGATTAATGGACTTTCATCTTCATTGTGTTGCACAATAGCTAACAAAGACTAGTTTGCAGTGGGAACTTTTGATGTTCATGTCTGGAGAGCTGGCTGGTCACATGATACTTCTTTTTTCTTTCCAGAACAAAGAAACAGAACGGGGGAAGAGGAGAATTCAGCCAAAAGTAAAGTGACTGGTGAAATTTACTCTTTCTTCTCTGCCACATTCATAGGGGTAGCAATGAAATGTACCTTAAGCGATAAGACTTGTGCTGTGTTCAAAGTGGTGAATTTCACCCACAAATTACTTGTTTCAAAGAACATAGTGTTGGAGTGCTTTTTTTGTAAGAAAAAAGGTGCTGGTACTCCAGGCTCAAAGTTGTTGAGCGGGGAAAAAAGGGGGGGGGGGGAGACTTGTTGAGCAAAAAAAAAAGCCACCAGGGCTCCGTGTCCCGAGCGGGCTTCCATCAGGAGTCAAGCTACCCCAGGATATAGGTGTCGGTACGCCAAAGGGGAATCCCATTCAATTAAGGTATGATGGGAAAATAGGTGCTGGTATGCCGTCCCAGGGCATACTGTCACAAAAAAAGCCCTGGTGTTTTATATCACTAAAAATACTTTCCTAATATCACTTTTCCAAGGGTGCTTCTAGACTACATTCCTCTTTTGAAAGAGGAATGTAAATGAAGGAAATCAAAAAGGCAAATGAAACACAGATTTACAAATCTTGTGCTTCATTTGCATAATCCCGTCCGAAGACTTTTTTGAAAGGTTTAAAAAAAAATTTAAAAAAAAAGCAGTCTAGATGCGATTCTTTTGGGGAAAAAAACCCTTTTTCGAAAGAACCCTGTAAACCTCACTTTTTCAGGAGTAAAGGTTCTTTTGAAAGTTTTTTTTTCCTGAAAGAATAGAGTCTAGACTGCTTTTTTTTTTTTTTTTTTTTTTTTTTTTTAATCTTTTCAAAAAAGCGATTGGACTCGATTATGCAACTGAAGCGTAAGATTTTTAAATCTGCGCTTCATTTGCATTTTCAATTTCCTTCATTTACATTCCTCTTTTGAAAGAGGAATGTAGACTAGACACACCCCAAGACAGTAAATGCTGCAGACACCACAGGAATGTTACGCCACCATTAAAATATGTCCCACTATGGTCTTGTCTACACTTGTGGTAGCATGTAGAGCAGATATAGCTATGTGCCATGGTAGTTACTCAGGGCTAGTCCATTGGATGCGGTAGCTACATTGGCAGGAGATGCTCCCACTGATGTAGCATTGTCCACATCAGCACTTAGGTTGGTGTAACTTATTCACACCCCTGAGCAATGTAAGTTATGTCAGCCTCTATTGTAGACAAGCCCTCAGGGCTTGATTGTCCCTTCCCACAGAAAGGGAAGAGTATACTGCAAACTCCTAAGGCTCATCATATAGACTTTCTCCATTCCCATTTTTAAATGGAGAGGAGTCTCTGACTTTTCACATAGGAAAGATGGCGGTGCCTGGGAACTTCACAGGGCCATAATATCTATGTGTAAAACCATTTCTAGTTAGCTGTGTAGAGGTACAGATGACAAAGCAGAGATCTGACCCCATTTGGGGATCCATGGTCTTCCTGGCTCTGTTGGCACTAGGGCTCTGTATAAGCCATACAGCCACTGTCTCTCCATTGCTCACACCCTTCAACATCTCTTGATTCATTTGAAGGTGATTCCATAGTGATTGTGAACAGATAGCAGCCAAGCTCCAATGTGAGGAGAATAGAGCTTCTTTAAGACTGGAGATAGCATACCACAGAGATGCTGCTTCCAACTTACATACTTCCCATTTGTGTTCATTTTTTCTCTCCTTCATGTGTAAATGGAAGAGAGCATCTGACTTATTTAAAATAAAGTTTCCTTTAAAGTGCACCATATACAGAAGCAAACAATGAGAGATTCAGGCACAGAGTTCATATGCATTATCAGCTGAAGAAGGGTATTTCCTTAATTATTATATATAGATATTGGATTCCATCTCTGTTAGAATGTCACTCAAACATGTGGTTTAAACCATTGATCTGATAGAACAGCTCTTGGACATAAAAGCCATAATCCTATCGACCCTGTTTCAGATTCATGGTATAATTATACTTTAGATTGATTACTACAATAGATGGAATGTGTTATAAACAAAATTTAAAAATCTGTCAAAGTGATCCAAACACATCACACTCATGGAACCCTAAGCTGCCAAAGAAAGTTAAATCTTCTTATCCCCTGGAAATGTGGGAGGGTTTTAATGGAGATACAGCCTGCCCTCTTTCATGATGAAGCCCCTGGCCCTGAGGGATAAGGATCCTTTGTGGTCCTGGTGTGTGTAATTTGTGCAAACAGGAGGCTATTTAACCCTGAAAATATACAATGCTGTGTTTGCGGTTTCTCAGGCATCAGAGTTCCCTTTTTGCTAATGTGATACTGTAATGCTTGTTTTTGTATTTTGGTGATTAATACAATAGAAAAGGATTTTGTTTTATTTCAAGATAAAATCTCTATTTTTATATTGATTTTTATTGTCTTATTTTTCTAACTTTACACATGGGTTAGCTAACTTCTCATTACCAGAATTAGTGTTGATCTATAGAGTTGCATTTTTTTCTGTCTGTCATCTGTTGTCTGTGTGTGTATGTGTTTTCCTTTCAGAAAAATACTTGGCATTTCTTTGGGCAAGAACAGATGAAACTGAATGGTAAATAATAGGAAACAAGCTTCTCTTGATCAGAGCAACCTTTTCAGATCATTTAAAAATAAACAACCTTTCCAACATGAAGATGTAGGAGAACCAAACAGCAAGATATTTGAGTGCAATCCTTTATTTGTTGTGACATCAAAGGAAGATAATTCACAAAGATTCAAGGTTGGATATTATAATAATTCCCAAGTATTAATTTTCTAAAGTACTCATGTGACTTAGGAGACAAAGGACTATTGACTTTCAATGGGCTTTGTGCTCTTAGGGTACATAGATGCTTTGGACAACCTCACCCTAAATTACTACCTCAAATCATGGCTTTGCCATGAGGCTCATGTATGTGGCAGCACGTTGTTTTACTGTCCCAAGAGCAGCTTGAGAGTAGACTGTGACTTTGAGTCACAATCTGCCTCCTGGCATCTGCCTGCTTCAGGGGGCTGTATTCTGCATCTGGACACGTGGCAGAGTGTATGTTCCTTGTTGTGCCAGCACTGCTGCATCATCTAATACACTGTGAAGGGAGGCAGCATTTGAGCTCCATTCATCCCCCTTTGCAGATACCAACTCCCTGCTCACATAGGCAGCAGGGGGATCAGCAACTCTGCAAGTGCTGCTCCCCTGCCTCCCACTTTCTGAGTAACTGGCACAGAGTCTAAGGAGTGTCATGTGGTTCGATTTATTTTAGATCCAAGGGAAATCAGTACACTTCAGGGCTACTTAACCATTGCCTTATTTATTGCAAGCTTTAAGCAGTTAATACAGTTACAAGCCTTAAGAACAATTACTATACAATTTAAACCTTAAATATTATAAATTCTAAAGCAAATAATACAGTGCAAAACAATGCCAAAGCAATTACTAAAAGATCTACTATATACAATAATAAACCCTAATTCACTTGCACTTTACCCGTATTCTACCTATAGTGCCAGGCAGGAGGTCATGGTTCCGTCTTTTCCCACCCATAGGATTGCCACCACTGACATAGCTGGTTTGAAGGGCCTAATCACTTCTAGTTACATCGAGCAGAATCTGTGGATCAATCCTGCCCATTCCCTACCATCGATTGTTCTTACTAAGCCCAATTTATAGCAATGAGAGACTTACTTGTTCTAATAATATTTACCAATTGATTATGTATTATGCAGGATACGTAAAATGCCCAATGCCCCTATTTGGGGTACATCCTGCTACTCAGGATGTTGCTGCTATGTGCGCAGTTAAGTTTCATGGCTACATCTGTACTTTTTGTTTATCAGAACAAAAGTACCAGTACAAGGCTGCTTGTCCTCTGTGTGTTCTTGACTAGTCTCAGATACCATGCTTAATCTGCATTGTTATGCAAAACATTTCCTGACTCGCACAGCTTTCTTTATTAACCCAGCCTAGCCTGAGTGCTTTGTTACACCAGACTTGAGACAGGCCAGAAATGCACACTTTGGACAAGGCAGACATTCCCATTTATTGCCAAGTCAGGGTAGTGCAGGCTCCCCCACAAGGAGGCACCTTATATTCATATACCACCCTGTGTGCCATGATCTGACCCTATGTAAATTGATCATGTGCAGAGGATTTTTTTCTAGTTTGATAGTTAATGCCATATTCAGCAATGTATTGACATAATGTTTAAAGCAATATAGGTCTATAAAATTTCACTGGGAAGTACCATCTCCATCTGGGGTGAACAATATAATAGCTTCTTTTATTAAGCAGTAGCTCTGTCCATGTGACCTAAAGTGCTGAGAGCAGCAGATTTCCCTTCCCTTCATATTACTGCTGCTTCTTTCAACTCCTCCTTGGTTTGTTTTATATCTTAACATTTATCTATATGCTTAGGCAATCTGTGTGCTTGATCCCATAAGCATGATCTCAGTAATAGTTTACAAGTTTTTTGTCTCACCAGTTCTCTATGGCTATGTCTAGACTGCAGAGTTATATCGGAAAAAGATGCACAAATTGCAAACTGCAATTTGCGTATCTTTTTCTGCTTTTTTTTTCGGAAGAGGCTTTTCTGAAATTTGGCCCAGCTACACAGGGAATACAGGGATGAGGAATGCGTACAACGAGGAATATAGCAATGCCAAAAAAACACGTCTGCTTTTCTGGAAACTGTTCCGAAAAAGTGGACGTGTTCCTTGGACGCAGCAGAGCTTTTCCGGGACACCTCTGGTATCCAAGAAAATCTCTGCAATGTAGGCATAGCCTATCTCATATTATTTTTCAGAGTATTTTAGGTGCCTATTCAGTACTCTAGCGATTTTAGTAATATTCAAATTATTTTCCAGGTTAATCTCTTGCAGATCACTTTGTAATACATAATGTAAACAGAAACCTATATTAAAGAACATTATTAGAATTGCAAAGTCAAATATTCCAAAGTTAGGAAATGTCAGAGTTGAGGTTGCCAATTTTCTCTTAATTTGTTCCTTTTGTGCATATTCATTACGACTCTGTATCTGGTTACAAGGTCTCATTCAACTTTTCCAGAGTGGAGAGTGGCGCTAGCTCAAAATGAGCTATGCAAATTGTGTAGCTTATTTTGAGTTTATTTCAAGATAGTCTATTTTGAAATGTGTCGCTGTCTACACAGCACTAAATTTCAAAATAGACCGCTATTCCGACAAATCTCTTAATCCTTGTGGAATGAGGTTTACTGAGACATTGGAATAGCAAGCCCGTTTTTTCAATTGCATTTGAAATAATGGGTGCATTGTTAAGATGCAGAAAACACTGTTTTGAGGTATCAGACGTATCCTGAAATTGCGCCACTGTCTAGACGTACCCTGAATAATCAGCTAATCGTTGTTTTGTTTTTTCCTCATTGGGTCATGTGGAAAAACATTGTGATCTTTTAATTAAAAACTATATCACAATTAGAACTGAGCACATAATTGATTTTTAGTTTTGTAGCTGAACTGAATAAAAATACTTAAAGAACCAAGGTGGGTTTTTTTTTCTTTTTGGTTTCTTGATGAAACAAGAGAATGTTCGTTTGGGTTGTGGAGCCTGAAGAGGGCTCCAGTTTATGAGCAAATACTAAACCAGGTGGGCCAAATGAGTGGGTATGTGTGTTGATTTTTGGATTTGTCAGAACTTAAGTCTTGTATACCACTGGCCATGAAGTTTTGTTGCCTTGTTGGTAGGGTCAAATTGCAGTGCACGGTACTGTCTTAAAAATGTATTCTCTCTAAAACAGAGGTAGGGAACCTAAGGCCCGGGAGCCAGATGCAGCCCCTGGGTTGCCTGGATTTGGCTTCAAAGCTTAGGGCTTCCCACAGCATTGGGGAGCCTGCGCTGGCACTCCAACTCCTCCCCCCACCACCCGTTGCCTCCCCACAGTGGAAATGAGAGAAGATTCAGGGTCTGTATGCTGCTAGCTAATTTGCATCAGATGGTGTAGTGTTCATGTTACTAAGACTTGTTCAAGGGCAAGTTTGTTGAAGATTAAATCAGGCAAGACAGAGGAACTCTAGGTTACAGCAATGATCTTAAGAGTAAGAAGAATTTGAGTTATTAACATGATTTTCAATATCTTAGCCTTCAACCTCATACTTGAGAGAGCATGTAGTAATTATCTGGAAATGAAGTCCCTCTAGTTTTATTGTATTGTAAATGAAGAGTGGGCAATTGTTTAATTTGTGGCCTAACGGATATATATGCAGCGTAGATGGTAGTTATTATAGTTAATATAACTCTTAATTGCAGAAGAAGAGACAGTAAATTGCAAGGCTGAATTAAAAACACATCAGTGGTAAGTTACACTTTTTTGTTGCTAAATCCATGACACAGCTTCGTTTAAAAAATGTACATTAAATAATTTGCCATGGCCATAAAACAAATTGGCATATACTGATATAAGCAAAGTTCAAACATGCTAAATTTGGAGGGGGGGAAGTCACTTTAACCAATGGCTACGTAGAATCACTAATTTTAAATAGCTGGACTAGCATTTTGGAAATCTGAGTAATTACTGTGTTCTGTTAAGAACTGACAAGATACTAAGACATGGTTGATCTTTTCACTGCAGTAGATTGTGTAAGGTACAATGTAGGTTTCAGAGCACAGAATCTAGTTTCCATCTACAGGTTTCAAAAGCTGCAGAGGCTGCTGAAGTAGTTTGTATGATCAATTATCCCGGAAGAGTGGGAATCTTCAAACTACATACTGAAATTATTTTTTTCTGCCCAAAGCATTATTTTGTGCCACATTAAATATATGTTTCCTTAGGATTCAGAATGTATCAAATACCACAATAAATTAGGTCAAGTAAATACTATACAATACTGCCATATGTGATGGGAAATTCTATTGACAAATGAACTCACTTAAAAAAATTTGGCAAAAAAGCGCTCTCTGTTTAGTAGTCCCTTGCAAGCTTAGCAGAATACTTTTCCAATAAAGTATACATGGTTTTTTCCTGGGGTATGAATAATCTCCAATAAGATGTCTGTATCTTAAGGTAAAGTAGATTACAACTGGCAACCATGGGTAAATAGATTAACTACTGAATGGATTTTTAGTTTCTCATGAAAATTGCCTCCTGAAGAGCTGTCAGTATGCCAGTCTCTCAGAGAGACTGTGGTCTGCAGTTTGTGTCAATCTGATTCATATACAGCAAAAAATTGCAGCTACTCCGATTAGGAAAAATTCATCAGCTATAGTTCATTAAGTGAATAACGGGCCCTGACACATGCATTTTATAGAGCTCTTTGCTATCAGGCTTATATATATATGAGAAAATTATGAGTAGAAATGATAAATCCTATCTTCTCTTTATCATTCATTATATATACTTTTAACATGTACAGAAATGAAAGCAGACAAATAATGCTATCTTAATACATTAGTACTCCTATAAAGACTCTGGATCGCTAATTTATACAGTAAATTATTCCTAAGAACAATATTGTATATTAAGTATACAGTGCAGAACAAACTATGCCAGCAGAGCCAGGGCCAGATTATCCATTAGGCATAGTGCCTAGGGCCTACAAAAAATTTAGGGTCTACGAAAAATGTAGGCCCTAAAAAAATTCATAATTGACTCAAAAACAAGAAAAGAAAACTGCTAAAGATAAGACACATTCCCTCTTCCTGGATTGCCATGTCATTGCATGTGTTCTGAGAGAAATTGATCACATTCATCTAGAAGTTCAATTGAACCAAGTTAGTTTCCATTGTTAGGAACTTCATGTCCCCACGAAAGGCTAGTCTGTGTTGAGCAAGGAATCTTATTACATCAACTATTCTCTTCAGGGCTTCAATCCAGTATTTACATGATCTTTCCATCATCTTCTCCAGTTTTGCATCAATTCTGGCGGACTTCTGATGCTGGAGCATCATTGACAGTGTGCCAAGCTGATCCTTCCACTGCTCATGAGAAGTCATTCTAGTGACCACATTTTTCCAGTCATCTAAACCTGTTATAAATTGTTTAGAGTACTCACTGACACAGAGTAGTTTGCATATGTAGCAATACATTTTACTAGTTGTGGGAGAATAAATAAGCCAGTCTCTTTGGACAGTTTCCCCATTTGCCAGTCGCCTGAAAAATATTCTTAGCATGCATATCTTTTCTTTTCACCAAATTGTCTATTTTGCAATGAGAAATTGGAATCCAAATTCTGGGAAGGTGTACTTTTTGCAAAATATTTTATAAAACATGGAGTGATTTTTTTTCCATTCATCTGTCACAAAATCTGATGTTTTCTTTAGTGTTTCTGTTTTAATCACATCTCCTGCCAGTACTGTCATGGCCACTTTTGAAAGCGGACTGAGTGACCCTTGTTTGTTCTTCACTTGAACTTGAAGGGTCAACGCCACTTTCAGTGTCATCTGCTTCTACATGTTCCGAAGCTTTGTTTTCCAAGTCTGATACTGATGGATCAATGGGAGAGCTTGCACTGTCACTCCCCATGTCTTTTTCTCATGAAATTCAGCAGAGAACCCCTCATCTTTTATAAAGCTTGTTCCTTTTTTTTTCTTTCACTTTACATATCCAGAACCATGCTTTCTCTTGTAGCCGACATATTCAATCCAATTCAAAGATACCGTGAAAATTAAAAAAAGAAGAAACTTGATTATATTAAACACATTCTTAACTCTACAGCCGGTCCCCAAGTTGCGAATGGTCGACTTACGACCATTCGCAGTTACGACCAAAGCTGTCGTAAATGGCGGACCCTGAGTTACGAACGCGATCTGCGCTTACGAACAGCGCGGTCATGTGTAACTCAATGGGGTCCGACTTACGAATGAACCGAGTTACAACCAATTGGTTGATCCGTAGCCGGTTCGTAAGTCGGAGAGAGGCTGTATTGTATAATACAAATTTTAAATGATATCTTACCTGTTTTTAATATTTGTATCTTTTCAAAAACAGTCCTTTCCAAGTATTATTTAATCACTTTATTATCAGGTCTAAATAAACAACCTTTTATTACCTAATTACCAAGGCTCCCTGTAAGCTGAGCAGCAGTGTGGCCTTGCAGCTGTTTAATGAGCCCTATCGAGGAGCTCAAGTCCTGCTTCACAGGAAGCTGCCTTACTGAGGGAGGGGTAGTTCTCCCTTTGCAGCAGCAGCAGTTCCAGGCTGGAAATGGAGTTTGCCTCTTTCAGCTGGTGGGGAGGGGATATAAGGAGGAGGGAGGCAATAAGTGGCTGTTGGGGGTGGCTGTTTGGGGGGAGGAGAGAGGTTTAGAGGTGGGGAGTTTGGCGTTTCCTGGCTGGGCTGCAAGAGGATAGGATTGGTGTGATTACAGTAGCTGGGTTTGGCTGCGGTTTCATGTAAGAAACCCAGCACTTAGGATCGAGCCTGCTGGGCTGGGAGGGGAGGAAAGTGGGAACAGACTGCATAGGGTAGGTAGATGGTGGGGTGGGGGAATGGGGTGGGTGGATGCTGGCATCTGTGTGGTGAGGTAGGAGGACTTTTTTGGGGGTCCTGACTCACTTTTGTCTGGGCTGCCACTGCTGGTACAAGAGAGAGACATAGGACTCTCTCCTGGGCTGGGGGAGGGGAGGGGAAGCAGGCTGTGTTAGCCTGTATTGAAGCTCATACAGAATCTACCTGAATGTCACTATTATTATTATGTAAGATCTGTAATTATATATGCTTATCATTCATGTAAAGGAGGCCTAGTCAATGCTGAAATATGTGTATGCCTATGCTTGAAGTCGAACTATCTGTGGAAGTCCATTACTGTAATATTTGTCAATCAAATGGAACTGTCAATCAATTGGGAGTCATTGTTTAAGTAAGGGTCTTGCACATCTCGTATCTACCTGTCAGGTTATATTTAAATATTTGTTATGATAAACATTTTCTTGTATGCTAATTTGTTATGGTCAGTTGACCAATAGGTTTGAAATCATGTATATGAGCATTCCAATTTGACCAATCATTTCAAAGTGGAATACTCATGAATATTCATCAGCCCACCTTTTATAAGTCCACACAATGGCAGTTGTTGCTGTTGCGTCGGGCTTAGTTAGGTTGAGCATCCCAGCCTAGGCTATTCTCTTAAGGATAGACGGAAGGTCTATTCCTTACCTTAGGTTTAGATAGGGTTAGTTAGGTTAGCTTTCGTCGTCGAGTCTGTCCATCAGGTTCGCATCGGTCCACGCATGTTGGCCGTTGTCGAGCTTGTCCGGCAGGCGTGTCGCGATTTAGTTTAGTTTTCCTTTTAGTTAGGTTAGGGTAGTTTAGAATAGGTATTCTACCATCGTCTGCTCCAGCGGTGCTAAAGAGCCTGAAGAATCGCGCTTCGCGGAAGGTGAAGTCAGCATTTCTCCTCAGCTCTTTGTGGGACACCTGGCTGTTCCTCTCCTGAGGCCCGGAAGGATCAACGGATTGAGGTCGCCAGCTTCAACCCTGAGACATCCGTCGAGGGACTCCTGGCTGTTCCTCGCCCGAGGCTTTAAATTAGCCAGAGGCTTGTAGGTCGCCAGCTCCGCGTCCATCGTCTCCTGCGACTCAGATTGTGGTATTATTTTCTTTCCTCTTTGGGACTTCCCCAAAGAGTGTTTGTCCAATTATTTTTCTGTTAATATAGTCTTGTGGTTTTAAAATTAACCAAATTGTAAGTTTTTATTTATGCGCCAGTTCCTGGGACTACCCAGTGAACAGATACGGGAGAGGGTCCGCATTTGTAATCTTCTTTTATATTAATTAGGCTAATTGGCAATTAAACAATTAGTACATACCGTTACCATCACGCGTGTCCGGGTAACAGCTGCATGGGGAGGTGGTTATTCTGATATGCTGGGTATGGAGGCATGTGTCAGGCTGCATATGGGAGATGGGGATGCTGCTGTGGAAACATCATTGTCTCATTAATGCATCAAAGGGAGCTTGTCAATTATACCTTCCCTTTTCTGAAGGCTGGAGTGAGGAGGGGTCAGTATTAATTACCAATTGATTGGTGACATAATTACAAGATCTTAAATATGACAGGAAAATATGATGGGGAAAAGAATAATGTTAGACTTGTAGAGCAAACACAAAGCAGTGACCCCTCAGTAGTTCTAGACCAAAATATTTTTCACCTAGTATCAGGAGGGAAAGATAAAGAGCTTGCTTTTGGCCATGTTGAGTTTATTAACAGGAGGCAGTCTGCCTGGAGATGTTAGCCTAAGCTAAACATTAGTTTGTCTGGAGGGAGACAGATCCAGAGCAGACAAATAAAGAGGGTGGAGAGATTCTGCATTAGCATATCTTAATGCAGGAGCTGATTTCACTGTATTGGTGTTTTTCTATTGTAAGGCAGTTAGGTGTTAATGGCTTAAAGGTATGGAAAGAAAATGATTATTTTTACAGATTTTTTGAGTGTTGTAGATATCTGAAGACTTTGATATCTACAACACTCCAATGTAGACAGTAAATTGTTAAAACTGGAAGAATTTTACCATGGAACCTGTTTATTTGTTTGGCCTTTCAATTAGAGTTTGATTCCAGACAAGTGATTTCTATTAAATTTTAGAATTTGTTTGGGGAGGGGCAGTATGGCCAAATCTTTTCCGTATTGTATAGTTCTGGCTCTTATGAGTCAATGGGCGTACTAGGTGTAATGCTAGGTGGGTTGTAGGATAAAGACTGTATTTACAAGCTCTTTAAAAATGTATCTCGCTACAAACTCTGAAATCATGTGTTAAAGTGCTGCTCTGCAGTTTCTAGTTTTTGAGTTGGTAAGACACATAGTGTGAAAGTTTCAAATAAGGATAACTTTTATCTTTTTTTACAGTTCTCTGTTTCACTTGCATGGTAATCCTAAACATTCATTTAAAATACTCATCACGAATCACCTGATGTTTTACTTCCCTTCCAATTTTCACGTTTGTGGCTTTATTCGCTTTCTGTGTGGCTCTATTACTTATTTTTATTGTTCTATGTTTGTGTGTTATCAACTCTTAATTTGATTAATATCTCAGAGAAACTGCACAAGCCTGAGTGCAGGCCTTTTTCTCTCCTTTCCAGTGTAAGTAAATATTGTAATAATGTTTGCAAGGAGAGCATGACTATTTCTGTTGACCCATAGATTGCTTTAGCATTTTAAAGCTGAGTTGTGTGGCTAATACACTTTTTTGGTGTGATTACTAGCTTGAGTTGTTAGAAAGGATGATAAAATACAGGTAATCCCAGGGTAGTGTTAATTTTCTTTTTATTTGATATTAAATAAACATAATAAGCATTGCTCCTTGTTAATTATCCCTTGGTTTACAATTTTTGTCTTCCATACCTATGAGCTGTTTAAAATATATATTTATGTCTAGGTTTTTTGTTTGTACTGGTGGTGTACATAAGTAAATTCCACCCACCCAAGGATGGAAAAAGTTAGAGGGAACCCTGTTTATTACACAGTGTTTTCATTTCACAGTTGTGTTTCAGAAACCCTAGGCCACTACTAAACATTGCTTCTGGCAGAAATGTATGGCCAGCATCAGCTAATATACTGTTGTTTTGCAAAAGACCTTGAACGATCTTGAGACACGATGTTGCCAAGTTATTGGCTCTGTGGCACAATGCATTGCTCCGTGGATTTTACAGACATAGCAGCAGCAACATCACCTTACTTTTCTCCTTATCAGCCAATAGCTACCAGGTGAATCCTAAGTATAATTGTAGTGTACAACAAAATGCCTTTTATTGTAGAGTGAAGTACCATGAATTTCTCACATGGTGCACCACTTTCAAGAGCAAAAATTAGAGTGGGTGATATTAGGTGTATAGGGGGCCTACAATTATGAGAGTGCCTAGGGCCTACAAAGAGCTTAATCCGGCCCTGAACACAGCACAGTTTTTCCAATATAAGCTGCATCCATACTGAGATCACTTTAAGCTTTCCAAATGTAGATCTGCCCTAAGATATGTATACTTTCTGCCTAAGTAGAGTTCTTCAAAACACTTCAAACTGGGGGAAATCATGGGAGGAAATAGCCTTATTTTTAAAGGAACACTTCCATGGATTTTTAAAAAACTTTTTAGTTTTTAAAATAAAATAGCAATTAAAACCATTTTTCTTTGTTTTCAGTGTTTGTGTCCCTCCATCCATTTATTCCTATTTTCATCTCCCTTCCCTTTTTCATTAGCAAAATAGAAGGTGTAAAAGGGAGAGGAGAAATGAAGGAAGACCTAAAATTTTCAAATACAGGATTTTGCAATCTAATTACAGATTTTTTGTGTAAATGCATTCTCATTTTAGGTCAAACCTCCCTTGTCCAGCACTCCTGGGACCTGAGTGATCCTGAAACACAGAATTTGCTGGACAAGGGGAGGTCAAGGCTCCCTACCTGGGTGTAGGGTTCTGCTCCCAGCTGGGGCTGCACTCCACGCTGCCTGCCTTGCTGTGTCCAGACACCCATTCCCCCACACTGTACCAGCCCTGGGCAGGGTCCACTTCGCTGCCCCAACTCTGGGCCAGGCTGTGTGCCCTGTTGATGCCAGCCCTGGCTATGGCTGCACTCCCCGCCACCAGCCCTGGCCAGGACTGTGTTCCTGGCTGCTGGCCCTGCTGCTTCCAGCCCTAGCTGGGGCTACACTCCTGGCCATCAATGCTGGCCAAGGCTGTGCTCCCCACAGCACCGCCCCACTGCGGCTACACTCCCCACTGCCAGCCCAGCTCAGGCTGCACTTCTGAACCTGGCCAGCTTAGACTTTCTGGGCCTGCTGGGCCACCGATGTTGCCAGACCAGAGAGTCCCAGATTTTGGAGGTTCAACCTGTTCTATCCTTTGCTGACTAATCCATCACCCTGAGATGGATATGAACATTGCAGCCCCTAGAAACAGCCACAAATGTGTCACCTCCAAAATGCTGAAACTCAGAAAATATTTTGACTCTGTTGGAAATACAAAGAGGAGAATTCTCTCAGTAACACTTTGTCTCCTGCTTCTAAAATATTTGTTGTGTGCCAATAATAAATCCATTCTTAATACCATTTCTTTGACTATGGACTTGAAACTCCTCCTGCATTTACAATTATAGGGAGTTGGTAGCGGTGTTCCCTCTAAGCTGTGCAGCAGCACAGTGTCACAGGTGATTAATCAGCCCCTCCCAGTCAGCCAGCTCCATGCAGAGAGCCCTGGATAGGACTGATTCACCTATGAAGTTGTGTTGCTGCGCACCTTAGAGGGAATACTGGTTGGTAGTACTCAGTGCTTCTCAGAATCAGGCCTAATAATAATAATTAATAATAATAGCAACTTCATAGAATAGCCTGGTGAAGCACATAACTGTATTATTGGGAAGTTGAAATTTGGTGCCACAAAATAAATGCACACTTTTGAACCTCCGTGCTAATGAAATAGTTGATTTCCATTTCATTAGTTGAGTGTTTATCTTAGATTTCTTGACTGTATGGAACATTTTCTATGCAACAGTGCAGTACAGATCAGAAACTGAAAAAATATGATGGTTTGGAAAGAGGTTTGGAGAAACAAGATAAGAGGATGGCAAACTAATATATTAAGAGGTATCTGAAATTAGTCATCCCATGGAATGTATTAATGTTTTTAATTTAATTTTAATTAGTTAATTTTTGTACTCTGGTACCAACATAAAGCAACTTCACGACTGAAAACTTCATAAGCAGATTGGGAAGCAATGCCACTCGTAAGTAGTAGCTCTGTTGCAGGTGGTAAATGAGGCAGCTCATTCACTATGGGCTGGCATTGCAGCAGTGTAGAACTCTTAAAGACTTGTGGAGGCCAGATAAGCTCCATAGCTGTAGAGGCTGATCCTGAAGGAAACATTCTCTCTAAGGCAGCCATGAAAATATTGCACGCAGATGCCAGGTTCATTTAATTCCAAGAAACAAAAGAATCCACGTTGGCTTCTGGTCCATATGGCCATCAGGCACTGAAATGAGTGTCAGGAGATTAGGTGTCTCTCTATTGTCCCAGGGAAAGACTGGAGCTTCCTCCCAACCTGAATGAAAAGACTAAAAACTGGAGTAGGCAAGTGCTTCCCAAGGTGATATCTAGGGATCTCAGTCCAGGAGTTCTTTCTCTTCCCCCTTAAAATATATCAAATGAAATTCATGAATAGCTTTTCAATAATGTTAACATCTCTGTGTACTAAAGCTTGAAACACAGCGAACGAATGGAGTTCTGCTATTGCTTCTGGAGTTCCTAAGGGCATGTTTACACTGGGGAGTTATTTCAAAATAACTCCCCTTATTTTGAAATAAGGCAAGCATCCATACTACTGAGCCTGTTATTTTGAAATAATGGGCTTGTTATTTAGAAATAATAACTCCTGCTTGTGCAGAGGAATAAGCCTGTTTTCAAATAGTTATTCTGGGAGTTATTTCAAAATAACCTGGCAGTACAGACATACTTAATAGTCTACATTTCACGTTTCTAGCATTAAGAATAGGGTATTGGATCTCAAGCCTAATACTGGACAAGAGTTGAACAGTGTTCAGCCTGCACCTCAGAGCAGTATGATGTTGAGGGTAACTTTGTTACCTAAGGAGGAGAGGAAAGATTTTTGTGGTCTGTGTGTGTTTTTGTGTGTGTTTAAGCACATACACTCATTTAAATAACTGGCAAAGTTGAATTAAGCTGTAATACTGTTAGATGTTCTAGTTACTTTTGTCCCCAGTCATACATTATGACGTATGTGATCTCTTCACTAAACTATCATAATGTATAAACACAAGGGGTGGGAG
Source organism: Pelochelys cantorii (assembly GCA_032595735.1). Taxonomy (NCBI): domain Eukaryota; kingdom Metazoa; phylum Chordata; order Testudines; family Trionychidae; genus Pelochelys; species Pelochelys cantorii. The sequence continues at coordinate 63,255,834 of CM064330.1, forward strand.
GAGAGGAGAGCTGAATTAAGATTGCCCACAACTGGCACAATTTCAAGGATAGTCCTACTAAAATAGTGTATTGCTGTAATGCTTAGCCACTCCTGTGATAATGCTGCACTCTCTAATTGGCACATGAAAGCAACAAGAGGTTGCCATGTGCTCAGTACAGACAGAATCTCATGAGATCCTAACTGCCAAACTGAGTCTGATCATATTCAAAATGAGCATGGGAAAAAATGAGGATTTCCCCCCCAGTGGATTATAAATTTGACTAAATTTTGTTGTGTTTTAATACCACACCAGGGTGACCCTCCAGTCAGATTTCAAGCTTTTAAGCCAAAGATGCTAGCACTTCTCTTCCACTTGTTGTGAAACTTTTTTTTTAATATGGGCAAAACAACATTTTCCCCTCATATCACTCTTGGAAACTGCTGAATAATTTTTGCTAAAACTACCCAAAGAAATTCAGCCTGAGGCAGGCACTTGGTTTCAGATGATCTAGTCAATGTCTACACTACCAGGTTATTTTGTTATAACTATTTTGAAATAAGCTTATTTCGCTTCACATGCAGGAGTTATTTCAAAATAACAAGCCCATTGTTTTGAAATAATAGGCTTGGTAGTGTGGATATTCTCCTTGTTGTTTTGAAATAAAGGGAGTTATTTTGAAATAACTCCCATACTCCTCTAGGGTATGTTTACACTACAGAATTTTGTCGGAAAAATGGCTGTTTTTCTGACACAACTTGAGGAATGTCCATGCTGCAATTGCATTCTTCCACAAGAAAATTGAAAGAGCAGAGCTCTTTTGCAAAAAGGCATGTGTGGACGGGGAAGAGGGAGTTCTTTTGGAAGAAGAAGAAAGAGGAAACAGCACAGGTGCCCTGGTGGCAATTCCATCCATAGCAATCACAGCTTAAGTGCGAGAGTGTGTCCATTCAGTGTGGACGCTCTCTTTCGAAAAAGCAGATGGCTTTTTCGATGCACTTTTGCAGTGTGGAGACACTCTTTCAGAAGAAGCTTTTTCAGAAGATCTCTTCTGAAAAAAGCTTCTTCTGAAAGAAGCCTTCTAGTCTAGACGTAGCCCTCAAGCGGCTCATGACCCAGAGTGCCAGCCTCAGGACAGAGTGGTAAGAAATAGGTCACAAGCCCCAAACTGTTTAAGTGTTCTATACTTAGATTTCACCAACCAAGTATCAAGTGTAAACTCTTCTGTCTTAAATTGGAGTCATGGACACTCCTCTTGCATACTCCTCTATCTTTTCACCTAGGCATATTGTCTGTCTGTCTGTCTGTCTCTGTGTCTCATGTATGCGCGCACACAAATGAGCCAGTGTTAGTTTCCAAAAGGTAATAGATGCTGCTGCAATATGCTAGCTTTCTATGTCTTCTAGAGCTAACTGAAGAGAAGTAGCTTGGGGATCCCTTGATTATGCTTAGAAATGTTGCCATCTCCAAATTTCAAGCAACATAGTGATACAGTTGGTTCTAGTCCCAAAATAGCACCCCAGTCTACACATACCCTAACAGTCCCTTATAGGCATCAGTGGGCAAAATCAAAAGGTAAATACAAACAGTGGTGGGGAATTTAGCATGGAAATTCGAGGACAATTATTAGGCCAAGACCAGAACTCCTCAAGTGAGGAGGGGGAGGGCTGATGCTTACAATAAAGGGGAAATGCAAAGAAGCCTCAGGGTTACTCTGTGGGGGAGATGAAGGAGTGCTACAGGTATGCTTATATTTTGTTCCTGTGGGTCCATTGGTCGAATCTAAAGACATGGGATACCCTGATTGTGGGTCCATAGCCTTGCCCCACCAGCTACAATAGAGAAAGAAGAAAGTTAAAAATTACTTAGATAAGTTAGACATCTTCAAATCACCAGGGCCTTAAAAAAAAATGCATCCTAGAGTACTCTACTTACCGACTGAGGAGATATCTGAGCCATTAGCAATTGTTTTAGAAAAGTCACAAAAGATGCGGAGATTCCAGACGACTGGAAGAAGGCAAATATAATGCCAATCCATAAAAAGGAAAATAAGGACAACCCAGGGAATTAAAGATCAGTCAGCCTAACTTCAATGCCAGAAAGGTAATGGAGCAAATAATTAAGCAATCAATTTGCAAACACCTCCAAGATAATAAGGTGATAAACAGTCAACTTGGATTTGTCAAGAACAAATTGTGGCAAACCAATCTAATAGCTTTATTTGACAGGGTAACAAGCCATGCAGTTGGAAAGAAATTATAGATGTATATTTTGACTTTAGTAAGGCTTTTGATATTGTTTCATGTGACCTTCTCATAAACAAACTAGGGAAATGCACCTAGATGGAGGTTACTATAAGATGGGAGCATAGCTGTTTGGAAAATCATTCCCAGAGACTTCAGAGGGGTAGCCGAGTTATTCTGTAACTGGAAAAAATTAAAAACCAACGAATAGTCTAGCAGTATCTTAATGACTAACAAAATATGTAGATAGTGTCATGAGTTTTCGTGGGTACAACCTGCCATTCATCTGAAGAAGTCAGTAGTACCCACAAAAGCTCATGATACTGTATACCGGGTTTTTTGTCTTTAAGGTGCTGCTAGACTATTTGTTGGCTTTTAAGTTTTTCCATTCCCAGAGAGTAATTATCAGTGTTTCACAGTTCAGATGGAAGGGCATACTGAGTGGAGTCCCACAGGGATAGTCCTGGGTCCAGATCTGTTCAATATCTTCTTACGTTATTTAGATGACACAAAGTGTACAGTTATAAAGTTTGCAAACAATGCCAACTTGGAAGAAGTTGTAAATGCTTTGGAAGATAAGATTAAAACTCAAAATAATCTCTCTTTGGCAGTTTTCCTACCAAATGTTGTGAAAGTTTTTCAGGAGTGATTCTTGTCTCCTCCTTCAATGGGATCAGTTTTACTTCTAGAGTATTCTCTTCCCCCCCCCCCCCATTTCATTAAGGGGAATGAAGTGGAAAAGAGTAATGCTGGTAAAATCATTCATGATGCACGAGTTACCTGTTTCTGTTCTCATGGATGGCATGTTCTTGGCTCTCCCATCCAACCAGTGTTCTAAACAAATTGTTACTTCCATTACTTCCAAGGTTACTTCTCTGTAGTGGGGGAGTAGTGATAAAAACTCACATGCAAAACCTCATATCAAAATCCTAAATTATAATAACTCTGTAGTTCAAAATGCTTATTTATATAATCCATGGATCTGAAAATAAAAAATGGTTTGCAGGAGATTTACCTATATTTGCTACAGTAACTGGCTTCTGTGGAATAAATGTATTTTCTTCTGTATTCATTTCTTACTACTGTATAACCTTTGTTGTCATCATGTTTTACAAAGTCAAAACTCAACTCTTTGATTTGCTTTTTTTTCCTATGAGGAAAAAGCCAGTTAATGGTCATACCTCAACTCTGTGACTGGTTTCCCACCTCCTTAGTTGTTAACCTATCCATAGCTATTTCAGTCTGTTGCTGTTTCTCTGAGTTATGTAATTACAGAGGTTGGATGATAAAGCCTCTTGAACAATGATTTCTTTTACATGCTGCCTTTGCTGTATATTTAAGGTGGGTACAGCATCCATGTATTTAACATTTTGCATAGGTTCAACTGGGATGAATTTACTATGGACACAAACTTCTCCCAAATTCCCCTTCTGTAAATGAGCTTTAGCTTTTTTCCTTTTATCTTATAAATGCATGCATATTAGCAAACACATTTACCACCTTGGGGGATACAGTTTCAGGAGACTACCTACTGGAGGACCTAGAAAGCTCTCCAACCTGGACTATTGCATATATGACACATTGGCTTGCTCATGGTCTTGCCAATGAAAGGTAAGCACAATCTACAAAATTACCTGGGCCGGTAAATATTTTAACTGCCATTCTCAGGCACCCATAATTTTTAATGGGACAGTCTTAATATTTAAGGGACTGCCCCAGCTGCTGTCAATTCCCTTTTAATTTATTTTTTGATTGTTTTCTCTTTATAATACTAGCACTTCTGGGGTAGCTGCAGAAGTGGCCTAATTAAATTTTATCTTAAGATAGATGTGATGGAAAGGCTGCTACCTTTATATTGTTGGAAATTTGTCAGGAGTGGCTGACTTCTCCTGTCTGAAATATGCAATGCTGACTCTTGGGCCCATAAATCTGATAATATTATTAGTACCAAGTGCTAGTATAGGTTCTTTATTTTATCAGTATTTTAATACAACCTATACTGTAGTTCTTGAAACCCAGGAGAAATGGACAGGATAGTTCTGTGGGGAAATATCTAGTAACTAAATGTATTCTATACAGTAGCTAGAATGAATGAATTGAATTAAAGGAAATACAGATCACAAGGCTGCATATTTTCTCAGAGGAATGCCAACCCACCCATATCCCCTGTGCCATATCAGTTTCTACCAAACTACATGCAAAGGTATAGTGTGTAAGGGTAGAATACAGCAAAAACAGGCTGCTAAATATTACCAGGAGGGAATTCACAGTGGCCTAGGAAAGACTGGTAATTTAATTGTATCGATTTTAAATGAAAGTGACTTTGAACCAAGGGAGACTAATGTGAACAGTAAGCCTAATTGCAGATGCCCCTGTACATTATTCAGATAACTCCTCCCAGGTGGATAATAGAGAACTTAACAAGAGAATAGAAAATTGTACTTTCTCTTGCCACAAAGAAAAGGAATCAATATTGCTTCTTATGTTCCAATCCTCTAACAGAATTAGAAATGGTCCTATGCTTCCAGGTTTTATTAATTCCACTGAAACAATTGTATATGAACAGTTTTACTCATTAATTTATTCTGACTAAAATTAAACGGCTCTGGTCCATCTAAGAGGAATATACAAAATGGTGGAAAAACTCTACCAGGAAATTCTTGTCATGAACACTTGTGATTTGATATGCCTTAATCATCAGTATTCGTTACTGTGTCTAAATGAAGTGGTGAAAGGAATGAAAATCTATTAAATAATTAACACTTATTTTACATGCAAATCAAACACTTGAGTCCTGAATAAACAAAGACAACTATTCTGTGTCATTAAAACATCACAATTTCAGTGATACTTTAAACTTACATTATACCTTCCATGCAAACTTCTCCAGGCATTTTAGTTACTTAAATTAGTTGAAAAATCTCTCATTTTATAGGTGAAGAATGGATGCATCAGAGTTTAAATGAATTCTCCAAGATCATAAAGGAAAAGTGCAAGCTAGGAATAGAGTAGGACTCCAGTCATATATTTTCCCTCTAAAGCTTCCAAACTAAGCTTCTTCCCTTATGCTTTGGTAGCATATAGCCTGAGGCTCACACTGGACTCTTCATTACTCTTGGCAACAAAGATTGCAACAATAGTGAGGTCAACCTTGTACCATCTCCAGCTTTCCTCTTTGATCCATGATTACAGCATATAGAAGCTTTCTGAATAAACAATAGATTTTTCTTTTAAAAATACTGATTGAAACTTGATTTTTTTTGTAGAGCGTTTGACAGACTTTCATCTGTCAGCTTTATTGGATTTAGGATGGAATTTGTAATCGAGACCGTGAACCACCTTCTCCAGAACAGCCTGTAGACTGGGGGGGGGGCTAGAGTGCTCACTTTGAACTTGGGGCACTCTATCCTGGGCAAAGGCACTAACCACCAGGTTATTGGTCGTTGGGTTTCTCTCAGTCTCTGCTCTTGGAGCTGTTCCATTTTGTATAACAGTTCACTGGGCCAGAGTGAGCAAGTGACAGATCATAACCCAGTGGTTAAGACAGTGTCTATGTACAGGAGATGCAGGGTCAAGTCCTTGGTTTTCCCTCCCTCCCCCCCAAAAAAGATATTTGAAATCTCAATATTTTTGCAGAATGAGAGAATCCTTTCCCATGCAACCTATCCATTATTTTGTCACCTCTGGATTAGACTATTGGAACTCCTAAAGTTGTTATATTTTGATGCTTACCAACCATACATTTCAAACCATTATTTTTGGATATACCATGAACGTAGTTTTGAAAATTAAAAATTCTACTTAGCAATTAACAAGGTACAGAAAGAATGAAAAGAGAATCTTAACACTTAAAAAAAGAAAAATTATGAATGGTCAGAGAGCAAAATCATAATGGAATAATATGAAAGATAAATATGAAGGCCCTTTGACTTGTCACAGCTCTATCAAACTCTCATTCACGTCAGTGAAATCACATCTGCCAATATTATTCAGGATTGGTACTATCAAAGGGGAATAAGCTAATATATAATACGCTGATTCAGTTTTTGTAGATGAACACAAGAAGGTATACTTGAGATTGTGTGTGTGCACTGTCTGTGCTGGCAAAACTCCTCTGTGCAAACACTTGTACATGGATGGTTGAGTGAGTGACACATGGAGAGAATTCATTTCAGGTGCCAGTTAAGTTAGAATTTTGAAATTTTGGCAAGCTCATTCATGAGAAGCTACTGAAAACAGTCAAAAGAGTGGGGAAATCACTGTTGAATGCTATCCTTCCATCACAGGTTACTATATAGTTATAGAGGACTATGCTATAGGGTAGACTTTAGCCTTGTACAAGCTCAAGCTCACATCTATAGAGAGATGAGGAGGGGAGTGAGGGTCCCCATAAATATGGAGCACAGAATCCTCTCTGTATAATCCATGAAAAATATTTCTTTTGCTGTATATACAAGTTAAATCAATTACTGTATGTTTGTACAGTGCCTCAGACAATGGCATCCTGGCTTGGTTCAATGGAAATGTTCAATAAGATGTATGATTTTATTATGTGTGCATCCAAGTCTTTGACAATTTTTCAAGAGCTCATTCTTATGCACTGCTTCAGTAAAAGTCTACTGAAATCTCAATAGAAATGTATGGAATTCTAACTCAATAAAAATGAGGAAATGTACAATGTGAGCAGAACACATTGTAATGCTGATAGTATTCCCTCTGATGAATAGATTCTTCCTGTCTGCTAATTGGCCAAAGAGCCCATACCTAAGTAACAGACAACTTAGGGAAATAGAGCTGTTCAGAACATCTTCTCTGCAAAGAAATGTTGATGAAATAGACTATTTAATTAAAGCTGGAATGTGTCATGGGCATGTGGACAAGAAACTTGCCTTTGGATGGCTTTCTTGTGGGTTGACTAAAGGGAGACTGATTGTGTAGGTGGATGATTAAGGAAGCAGAATGGGATGTTGAAGGTGCAAGTTCAAGTCTCTAGTTTGCTTGTTTTTGAAAGCTTGACAGAGGAGAGATTTGAACCTGGATGTTCCATGGCCCAGACCAGTAATCTATATGCCAGGATGAGAGTGGGGCATGCATGTGCCTTAGAAAGTGCTTCCAAAATGAATGTTTATCTTTCAGCTAGCTCTATTAGGAAATTATCAATAGGATAAATAAAGCCTGATCTGATCCTGAGCTAATCCTTACTAATATGCTTATTTTTAATAAATAACTATTTAGCTTTCCATCTTTGAAGAACTTCACAAACTTTAATTAATCTGTTCATGACCATTGGGAGGCTAGAATTTCTTATAATCTCACTCTTACAGAAAGAAATGAAGCAGGCAGGTGAAGTGATCTATCTAGGGAAAGAATGAGATAATTAAAACTAGGTTGGGACTCCTGATTTCTAAGCCTATGCTTAAACCACCCCTCTTTTTAGACCTGATCCCCTTTTCCCTTATGGGGCCTCAGATCAGCATCCACTGCTGTAGATACACTAACATACCTGCATGCTCAGCTGAAAGTTGTGTATGCTAGTGTTAGCATTTTCCTGTACAAACCCCATTGGAACAAATGTGTTTACATGTGAAAAAATGTAATCACCCTTATTCATAGGTGTTAATGCAAAGCTAAATCAGTGACTTCAGCACCAAAAGACATGAAATATTTTTGGCCACACCTACCTGTTTCATTAGCAATAACTGATGTGGTAGGAAAGCAATCTTTATTAAGAGTGCTGAGTGACCAAATGCCATCCCTCTCCCTCTGGACTAGGAAATAAGGCTTGTAGGCCCTTTTACAATTCAATAGCATAACAGTGCTGCTCTCTCTGCTCTCCCTCAGGGGCAAAGACAGGAATACCAAAGACCAGCCAGCATTCATAGAGCACAGCACATCTGAATAAAATCATTTAAAAAACCCCCCACATACAACACTAAACCATCTACATGCATCCTAAAGTTACCTGGTGTCACACTTCTTTCACATCAAAACACTAGTAGGTTTTCAGTCCTTAAAACCTTCCACCAGAGTTTTGACATCTTTCATAAAGTTATTGGATCAAAATAAGAAATTTCCTAAATGTGGATGGGAAAAGATCCTGTTAACATCAAAATTACATGGGGGTGGGGAGGAATCCACAAGCAATTCAGAAGGCAAAATAGTCCAAAACTTCAGATTTTCTGAAGTGTGGACAAACACCCTGAATAATGTAAATATGTGATATATTTGTTATAGTAACAAGATGACTTTTGTAGATAGTCACTTCTATTTTACACAGATTAAACCTCATCCAGCCTTCACTCATTCAGGTCCTTATCTTGGCCAGGCTTTGGAAATGTCAAGATACTGCATCATTTGTATATAAGGAAAAAGATACATCAGACATACTAATATCCCGATTGTCCTAACAATCTAATTATTGCCACAACAGATTTACATATTGGGCAGAAAAGACTCAGGATGGAGCCCTTCAAAACCCTTGTGTTGCTGTCTGAATGCACAATTTCCTAACATCACACTTTATCTCTCCCAGAGGAAAGAATGAGACCATTTAAAGAATCACCCCTAACCTTGCCAGTATTTGTATCTGAATTAACAAAAGCTCATTGCTGACTGTATCAAAGGGTGCTGAAAGACTGAAAGGAATTAGCAAGGAAAACTTCGTTTTATCCATTGCTAGAAGATGCTGATGAAATTAGAGCAGTTTCTCCTTGATGCCAAATGACAAAGTTTTGATCAGATAATATACAATCATACATATTAATATTGCCTCTACTAGCAAATTATACAGCTTAGCATCTTTATTTTTATGTTTCCCATTTTTTCCTTTCCCTTTGTATTTCTGTCTACATTAAATATTACTGTACCTAAGATTAGTTCTCTTTTTTCCTCCTTATTAACAACTCTTCTCCCCCCTTAGCTTCTCCAGCAAGAGCATGCTGACACACAACTTGGAGCTCTGTCATTGTGCAAAATACAAAATGACTAAATTTGCATGGTATATTTGAATGCCGGGTGCTCAGGAAATATCACATCATGAACAGTCATGAAAAATTTACTCACAAATCACTGTAGTCCTAGAATTCCTTTCATCTATATGAAAAATGAAAGAGCCATACTTGAAACAATTATATTGGGAACATTAAACTGATATGCATATGTATGATCCCACTATAAATAATATGACATGGATCTTATCTTGCATGGAACTGCATAATTTTAATGAGATGATAGGGTGTTGAGGGCATGCGGTATCTCATAAGAAGTTAGCTATCAAAATATCTCTCTCTCATAGTAAAATAGTCAGGTCAAAATGCATAAAATAGACTATTTCAATGCTTTTAATGTTCTTGTTTTTCTGTTGGTAACTTCTTGTTTACCACCACGCCTAATCAGCCCTTATTATTAACCTGAAATATACAGTAACTCTCAAAATTTGAGTCCGCCTGAGTGGAAGCCTTTTGTGTGTCTGAAGAAATTTGACCACAGTGGATTGGACCAAGCACAGGATGAATGACAACAGAATTTCTCTTTTCCTAATGTAGAATGATTATTTCTTTACTTTCATTTAGTTTAGGAACAGTGTTTTAATCATTTGATTGGAAGTTAAGGCTTGCTCTGAAAACTCTTTGCATACTGTAAGAGATGAGGTTTTTTTTCTTATTTTATGAGAAAGCAAACACAATTCTATGTATGCAGTCCTTTATATTGTTATACTTAATTCTTTTTTTTAAGTGTTAAGAACATTGTGTGTGTGTGTGTGTGTGTGAGAGATCTTGTTACAGATTTTTACCCCCATGATTGTTGAAGTACAGTAGTATATCATTGTGCTTAAAGATTCATTTTTCTGCAGCTGATTTTGGAATGTAACTTTTTATACTATCAGTAAAACAAAATAAACTTGCTTTGAAATTGTTTGCTTTGCAAAATTTAATAAAAAAAAACGAGGGTTAGATACTGCAGTATGTGAAATCTTTCTGAAGATTTCAGAACTATATTAAAAGCATTTTTTAAAGATCTTATCAGCCGTGCTTCAATTAACCGTTCTGCAGGATCTGCAGATTGAATTATATCCAAAGTCTATTGTAATCTCAGGAGGAACCATGTACAAGATTGGTCTCTTGGCTGGCTGCCAAAGCAGAAGCATAATGCAGTGAGAGCCAGACCAAATAATGCCCATTTGACAGTGCAATCACAAATTCTTGGGTAATGAGACTAATTAGCTTCTTTTCTTGATGCTATGATGATCCTGGAGGCATTCTTACATGTTTACAAGGCAGAAGGTACAAGTAGTTATATTTCTTAAAGTCTGAGGTGATGATAAATGGGTGGCAATGAATCTTTCAAATATCAAGACTGATTAAATGGTTGTATATTACTGGTGCATATGTAGAATATTATTAGCTAATAATATTTTAGTCTAGAGCAACTTCTATTTTATTTTTTAATAAGCATTGTACTTGGAGATGTGTTGAAACATTTGGTTGAAGTGTGAGAAATTCCAAATATTGAGGAAAGAGATTAAAGGACTGTACAAAGTCCATAGAAAGCAATCCCTTGAAATAGGGATTTCTGTTTCCTTTATTCAGCCCTCTAATACCCTGACATCTTTAACCACCTATCACTGGAAAACCCTCACCATTTAGTATCTGTTCTATCACAATTTGTTACTTTGGATCAACTCAATCATGCTGTGTGGTTCTATTTTCCTGCAACACAATAAAGAACAGATTATCCAATTTAGTATCCAAAGAGTCATTTGGGAGTCTAACCAGGAATTTTGATGGTTTAAGGGGGGGAAATCCCACTTACGATACAGAACAAAATACCATTATATGCACTACTGTTACAAAGTCACAATATCTCTCGATAATACAGTTCTTTCCTGTTCAATATTAAGAATGTACAGTGGGATTTCATATACTATTGTGTGTTACATATGTAAAAAATATTTGCTTGTACTTCAATTAAAATCAGAGAGAGATATCAAATTATGTGCTTGCTTGTGATATTAATTTTAATAAATAGAAATATTTGTAATGAGGAATGGTTTATAATCCCATCTAGGTACACTGTAGAAGGCTTGTGTCTATCAGAAATTTCAAATCTGTCACATTTATTTCTGTTGTCAACATTGTGATAGCATTAGTCAAAGAAAGTAACATTTAGATCTCATGAGTGCGTAATATAAGCTATAGTTTGCAGCTTAAAATTGTTATCTGTTAACTAATTTGAAGTGTTTGTTTTAACATATGAATGTTTCAAAATTAGATAATTATAAAATGCAACACGTTGGTCATCATTTGCAGTACTTCAATTACAGTCAATGGAGTTACACTGGGGATGACTTAATATCTTAAATAAAATAAACTCATATATAGCAGCACATAGCATCACTAATTATAAAGACTAGTAGGAACAGGAACAGGAGTCATACTGGAATAGTATTGCACATGATGGTGGTACAGTTTATCTAGAGACCATGCCAAATTTTCCAGAATTTATTCTTCCATGAAACTTATACTTTTCTAGCCCTTATGGCTTTGAAGAATTCCATTCAAAGAGAATTTGCTCTATGCTGACTGAATTTTCAGATAGTCCTAATTAGTGGGTCAAGCACCTCGTGCTAACTTCAGTGGATTTATGGTAGGGGTAGATTTGACTCAATAACATTGGCATATGGGTGGCATTTGGATCTAAACCTCATTTTTATCAGACCAGGACAGTGAGATCTCTGTGCTCTTTTGATTACTAATAGTGATGGGAAACAAAATGCAAATAAACTGGCTGAAGGGGAATATCTAGATAAATGAAGTGACGCAGAGCAACATTTGAATGAATGGACTAGTTGTATGAACATGCTTCCTGAGATGATGTAAAACTTTCTCTCCTAGACTGAAATGCACAATATTAAATAAATACTTTATAAACTATAATCAAATTAACCTTTAATCTTCTTTGTTAACCTATATACATTGAGCTCCCTGAGTTTATAAGGCATGTTTTCTTTTCTTTTACTCACTCTAGTGGCTCTTCTCTGAATCTTCTCCAGTTCATCAATCTCCTTGAATTGTGGGCACCAGAACTGTTTAACTATAGGTCACGTCAGTACTTGATACAAAGGTAAAATACTCCTCCTCGTGATTCTCCTGTTTATCCAGGACCTCATTAGCTCTTGTGGCCATTGCATCATATTGGGATCTCATGTTCAGTATGCACCTTGACTCCCAAATCTTTTTCAGAGTCACTTCTTCCCATGATAGAAACCCATCCTATAAGTATGAAAGCTTCAGAGAGGTAGTCAAGTTAGTCTGTAACTGGAAAAACGTACACAACAAATAGTCTTGTAGCACCTTAGAGATTAACAAAACATGTAGATGGTATCACGAGCTTTCGTGTGCACAACCCACTACAAGTCTAGAAGTATGAGTTAGTTTTTCATCCTTGTAATGGGTCGGAGTGGCCGCCCACTGAGCCGGAGGAGGAGGAACCCCTCCAGACGCCATGTTGGGCTGAGGCTAACCCCGCCCCATCACCTGACCGGAAGCCCGGGGGCGGGCCCAGGACTATAAAAGCCCAGGCAGTGGCCTCAGTCAGGGCTGAGCCTGCCGGGAGGCTAGAGGCCTCCTCTGGACTCCCAGCCTGGGAAGTAGGGACTGAGGCCTGGCCCGGACCTCCTACTTGCCGGGCCCCAGACACAGACCAGTGGCTCCCTGCCCGGGAGGGGGAGGCCCAGCGTAACCGGCCTACCTTCCCAGGAGCGACGGAGGAGCCGAAAGGCCAGCCGGAGCCTGTGCCCCAGCGCCAGCCCCGGGACCGGGAGGAGTGGCCCCAGCTACCTCGACCGGAGGCACCGCCGGGGACTTCCACGGACCCTGACCCGGAGGCCTGGCTCAACCGCCCGAATCTGCCGGCCCCTGGAATCCTGCTGACCCCCAGTGACCTGCAAGCGGCCGAGGACTGGACCGGACCACCCCGGTGGGACGAGACTCTCCTGGACTCCCAGTCTCCTCTGCCCGACATCCAGGTACCACCCGAGGGGGAGAACGGAAGTGGCCCAGGGATAGTGGGGGCTGTTAAAGGCCCCTAGGCCGGTGCGTTTCGGGCCGGAGCCCCCACCGAGCCGAAGCAGCCCGCACGGCTGCTCTAGGGCCCTGGGCCGGGGCGCAGAGGAGTGGGTGGGCCTGCGCCCCCCCTGCCGCCCACCTATTGGGTGGCAGTCTCTCCCTCCTTGCCACTGGTACAGGCGATCCGCCTGCACCGCTCCTGACCAAGGAGCTACTCACCTATTTGTTTGTTGCCACGCCCTGGACTGAGGGCCTGGCCACCCTTTGTAACTGTTTGTTTGTTGCCACGCCCTGGACTGAGGGCCTGGCCACCCTTTGTAACTGTGTTGGTTTGTTGCCACGCCCTGGACTGAGGGCCTGGCCACCCTTTGTAACTGTGTGCTGGCTGCCACGCCCTGGACTGAGGGCCTGGCCACCTTTTGTAACTGTGTGCTGGTTGCCACGCCCTGGACTGAGGGCCTGGCCGCTCCTCATAACCGTGAGAAGGGTGCTGCGGTTATACCCTGAGCTAAGGCTGGACCGCCCCCTGTGGACCAACGGGGTCGGTCTTAAAGGGGCAGCACAGCGGGTCGGAGTGGCCGCCCACTGAGCCAGAGGAGGAGGAACCCCTCCGGGCGGGCCAACCGACCACAATCCTAAATGCATATATTTACATTGAACTGTATTAAAACATTGTTTACTTACATCCAAGTGATCTAGTTCTCCTTGAATCAGTTAGCCGTCCTCTTATCAGTGATGATTTTATGTTTTCTTCCATGTCATTGGTAAAAATATGAAATAGCATAGGACCATGAACTGATCCTTCCATGATCCCATTGGAAACACATAGACTTCATGGTGATTCCCCATTTATAATTACTTCTTGAGACCTCTTGGTTATTTCATTTTAATCTCTTTAATGTGTGTCATGTCAATTTTATCCTTCAATTTTTTTAATTCAAATATTGTGCAATACTAAGTGAAAAACTTTGCAGAACTACAGAAAGAGTGTATGTGTGACAGTCCTATTATCTTTTTATCTTTAGCATTTATTATCTTTCATCTCATTGGTGTTTCCACTTGAGAGAATAAACAGAACACTGAGTGAATGCAGAGAAATTTCTAATAATGGAGTGCTAAGTGGCACAAGTGTCTAGTCTAGGTGCATATTCAGATTATATAATATCATTCATATCTCAAATCATATGATAGAAGAAATATATTTAAAACACTTAAGAACTTGGTTTCAGTTTTTCCCTCTTAGGGAAGGAAAAGGAGGAGACAAGTGAATGTGTGTGGGAGAGAAATCCTTGACATAAAACATTTTATTAAATTCTCATACTTCACAAAGAGGCTTTCCTAAACATTCTCAGCCTATCCTTGCACTATTGACAATAATGGGAGCATTACTATAGATGTCAATGAGCCTTCAAAGTATAATTCACAAACCAAATTAAGGTCCTGATGTAGCAAGATGCATAATCATGAACAAAAAAGTTTTCAGTGACGTACAGTGGAACTATTCATGCATATGAGGTTAAGCATGTGCTCGTGTATATTTTTCTAAATGGGATCTAAAACAGTCGAGAGAAATCTAACTGGTCGAGCCTATTCCACTGTCAGGATTTATCCTCAAAAATGTTGTATTTATATTTTTCAGTATCACAATTCAAGTTTCACTGATCTTCTGCCTGAACTCAGGCAGTCAGTTTTAACTCATAGAGGTAAGTGATTTCACCGGTATGGGAGCCTAAGGAATTTTAGAATCACTCAGTATTCTGTGAAACATTCCTGCTAGAATGCACTCTGTATTTTGTATGTTTTAGTGACTACAAACTGCATATTTTTGACATCAAGGATATTTGTGACGCTTGTCACACTTCCGCTATTGTTTAGTGTTGTGTACATATGATGTGCTGCATAAATACTCATCTCACTCTGCCCAAAGTGGGTAGTTTTCAGTCAGGCATTTTGCACATTCAACAGCAGGTATTTGAGCAATCTGAGTTCACCAGAATCTGCATTACTTGTGAAATGTTCACTTCACACCAAACTTGTGTGTCATCAGCACAGTGCAATGCAATTCAATGGTGCAAAATCATTTCCTCTGAGCAGGAGGTGGAGAAGATTATGAAGAAATCTCTTGAAGAGCAATGAATCCCGGTGTTTGCTGTGGAACCAATTGTGTGGGCTTCCCTGAGCCTCCATTAAGAAATGTGCTTTGGGGAATTAATGTAGGAAGAGCAAGGGCCCTTGAGATTCACCAGACAATCAGTTTGACCAATTCACGCTTCACTGCCATGTGGTGTGCAGCAGCTACTGGGTTCACTGGAGCAGCTAGGAATCAGAAGTAGCTATGGAGTGTCTCACTTTGTAACTGGAGCTGGAAGAGTTCCATTTGCTGTTATCTATATGGGCTTCCAAATTTTTCACCCTTCAGATTAGGTGTTCTTGGACCAATTTTTGTCCCTTCGTTATTAGCTAAATACCTAAGGAAAGTAACACGTGTATTTCATATTATGGCAAAACTACTCTGTTCAGTCTTGTCTTCACTGCAGAGTTAACTTGCACACTTAGGTATTGCTGCTAACCCCGCTCCTGTTCACACATACAACTGGCCTGAGTGTGGTACCTGTAGCTTTACCCTGAGCTGATTGGCATGTCCTGGGATCTAGGTTAAAACACAAATTATGCTTACTCTTGGGCCTGTTGTCTGCTCTGTGTGCAGTGAAGATGCAGGCTAAACTATTTTAGTGCTGATAGGCTTCTAGTGCCTTCACACTGTTCCCCCTGTGTGCCCAGAAGGACAGCTGAATTTTCTTACAGATCACTATGAAGGAATCAAAGAGTGGCACAGCTGATTGTAGCACAAAGAATCATGGGATGTGCCACAAGCAGCACATATATGTACTGGTTACTGGCTTTAAAGCATAATCCAGTTGCTAACTGCTAATCATCAAAATTCACATTGCAGGGAAGACAAACTGAACTGGGTTTTGTTATTCAGGCAGCACATAGAGGAACAGTTGTTCTTCTCATTTTTAGCATGAACATTTGTCTCTGTCTTTTCAGAAGTTTTTTGTTTTTTATTTTTATTTTTTTATAATTTTCCATCACTAGAATTGTTGAGAAGTATTATTTCCAGGATATAAATGCATATTGCTGTGTAGATATTTTCTACTAAACTCAATTGTCATCAGTAGTGTGTTTTGAAAAAAAGAAAGAAAATAAATGATTTGCAACCTTCTGATCTTCCCGAGCCATCCATTCTCTTTGTCCTTGGTTCTTCAGAGAATGATAATAGTGAAAAATCTGTAAACACTCCTTCCTCATTCAGCCTTCTATCTTAGGGGCCAATTCTCACCTTTGCTTGCACACAGAGAATCCTTTCTAACAATGAAACTTTCTTGCTCCTGCACAATTAAATGCTGCAGATGTAACCAAGGGGACTTCTTGGGACTATTATAAATATGTCTGGATTGTGGTTAGGCAAACACAGGGCTTCTAAAATGACTAGTTGCTGGAGTGTTGTTGAGAGATTTACTTAAGTCAATGGAGTGCTAAATGGGAACTCCCAGTCTTCCAAAGGACTGAAATAGACTTTCTCAGAGTAAGTGTGCTACCTACATACTGGAGATAACGTGTGATGGTCTTGGCCTTCAGAGGCTTGAGGATCCTTAAAAGCCTTAATCTCACATTCTGTCAGCTATTGAATCCACATAGACCAAAAATGCATTCTTATGAGAGGGACCACCCGATGTTGCTTTTTGGACCATTAATATGCTTCATGGAGGCTTGCACTTCCATAGAGTGTCAGTGTAATACTGAGAAACTACTATTGAGTTATCTCATTGAGGAGACTTGATGCAGGGCTGGCCCAGCCATTGGCTTTTGAGAGCCTTATAAATGTTTGGATTTTTTGCAACTCCAACAACCTAAGAACCTTAGTCACTATAAATAATAAACAGTACTGTCTTTTAGCGAATATAACCCGCGGGTTATATTCGTTTTTACAAACCCCGCACCTCACCCCCCCACGGGCTATACTCATGCGCGGGGTATATAGGGTTTTTTTTCTCAATGGAAGAGGATCCCCCCCCCCCCCCCATCCTTTCACTACCTTTGCCGGGCTGGGGTTAGGCTCCCAGCCTGCGACTGAACAACGCGGGGAAACTTACAAGGGGTGCAGCAGCCAGGAACGCTCCGAAGCCGGGGCAGAAGCATCCCCAGCAGAGGCACAAGGCAGTCTGAGCAGTGTAGTTTTCTAAGAGCACAAGGCCAGATAGGACTACTGCAATCATTTACTCTGACCTACTATATAACTCAGGACTTTAGACTTCCCTGAACTAAATCCTGTTAAAACTGAGGCATATCTTTTTGTGTAACATATGGATTAGATGTTTTTCTTTTTCACCGATGGAGAACCCACTACAGTCCTTGATGAGTTGTTCCATGATTAATTACCTTCTCTTAAAAAATGACACATTATTTCTAGTTTTAACCTGATCAGCTTCAACTTTCATCCATTAGCACTTGATATTTTTGTCAGTTAAATTGCAAAGCCCTTTTTTGGTTTGTCTGAATGCAGAAGGAGATGAAGGGAGATATTTTGGGGAGTGAATAGCTACTCACAAAGCAAAAAAAAAACCAACAAAAAACCAGTCTTCAGCTCAACCAGTTTTAGTTCATTGGTGGTGATGTAGTCAAACATGTTGTTTTGTTTCCTTTATAGTCAAAAATAAATCTACACAAAGGACACTGAGATATTTTTATAGGGGGAAAAAAGTAAAATGATCCATATTTTAACTTCTATTAAATTCACAAAATAAATTAACTGAAAGAATAGAGATTTTACCCATTTACCCCCGGTACAATAAATAATTCAGACATAAATGTGCCTTTAAAGGTAACGTATTTTGTCTATTAATTATAATACTTGTGATTTTCTTCCTCTATATTGTGAAATCTGTTCTAAATTAACATCAGTGTTAAAAAGCAAATTTTAGCAAGGCAGAGCAAGCTAGAAAACGGAAATCTTCTAAAGTCCCTGGACCTGATCTTGCAATAGCCAAATGATTGAGCAAAAGCACAGCTGAAGAAGAGGCCTGTGTTGGAAAACATTTAAAGAGACTGTAGGTATCACTACACCCAAAAGTAGCATGAACTCTTCTGGAGCTCTTTTGGGTTATAAATAACAAAGCACTGACCTGTGTTGTAAACACACATGCCTCCCTGTACTACTGCTCTCCTGCCTCCACAACTGTAAGCATTCAAATCCCATTTGATAGCTTGATCAATTAAAATGCCTGATGTCTCGCTGCTAATGAAATCCAGGTTATCTACACTATATATCCCCGATCTATGGTCTTAGTGAGTAAGATCTGATGAGAATTACTTGAATGGAAAATTTCTAAGGAATACCATTGTGCTACTGGAACTGAAATTGATGTTTCAATAGCTAACATTCTCTTCTCCTCACCAGAAATTGAATCAATACATCAGAGTAATATTAATTGTCACTGAGATGCAGCAGCATGATAGATTCTAAGGAACCTGCACAAAAATGAAGAGCTGCTCTCCTGGCCATCTTGGCAGACAGACGAGGAGGTCCTATTATTTCTAGCCCAGGGCTTACATTTTCTGAGGCACAGAACAATTACAGGCAGGATAGTGACTATGAAGAGAATAAATTGAAATTTTTGTTGTTACTTAAAGAGAGAAAATTCTAGGCAACTGAAAATTTGGATCTATATTGTGTATGTGTTTGGAAACAGTGCCAGAATGCTGTCTTCAGTATCATCTTTCAGATGAGACATAAAACAAAACTGTTAGCTAGTGGTAGTTATTGAATATCCTCTCACACTTTCTACCTTATTATTTGTAAATGTCTATTTATTTTTTATGAACATATGTAGCCAGACATGAACCCCATCTTGTTTTCCCCCCCCCCCCAGAGAGCAAGAGAAAGGCAGTCAGCCTTTGATGCCCTGGGAATGCAGGTGTGCTGCTTGTCCCTGACTCTAATAAACAGAAACCAGACAGTAAATGGGCTAGCTGATAACCGGAGGGGCCCCCCTCCTGCTGCCCTGATGGCTAGCACCAGTAATTGACACGCCTACACTGTCCCAGGAGAGGAATCTTCGCCCATCACATACTAGAGTGCCCATTGTCTGCAGTTTCCCAGGTGTGAATTATGCTTTGCACCCTTCCGTGGGAAACCTGGCATTCAAAGCCATTTTTCCTAATTGGCCACTTGAGACCAGGAAGAAGCCTACGTGACCCAAGGGGTATAAAGAGGGGTTTAGTAGCCCACCCCATTTGAGCTCCAATCTATACCTGCTGGCAGGTATATGTTGTCTCCCGAGGTCTGTGGGACGCCCAGCCTCGCCCTACTTCTTCCCGAGGGATTGAGAGAAAGACGCTGGCCACGCCAAGTCTGGAACGCAGGGGTGAGAATTATACCTGCAATGTGTTTCTTATGTGTACACTTTAATTTAGTTACTCTATTATAAGTTTCTCTAATCAACCTGTTTCACTTCTATTGTAAACAAGAAAATAAGATTGTGCCCTCATTCACTTTATAAGTTTAAATATATATATTGAACCAAGTTTTCTTTCTTCTTTTCTTTTCTTTCTCCTACAAATAAGCAAGTGTGGTTTGAGTTTCTGACTTGAACCCGTGCTGCTGTACCCGAACCGAACACAAACAAAAGAACTCCAGCTGGTCATAAGGGACAGATATAGGGAGAGCTTGAGCGTTGGATCGTGTCGCTTCCAGGGGACAGATCCGTTGGGGCACCTCTCAGCCTCCCCAGGCTGCCCACTGCGACGGGACTTTGTGTCCTAGCAGTCAAAGTCTGAGGTGTAAAGCTCTCCCTGTTAAACTCTGGGGCGTCTGTCAGCCTGTTGGCTGCCCACTGCAAAGGATCCCGATCCTAGCAGTAAAGACACGGACGTTAAACTCTTTGGGGCACCCGTCAACCTCCTCCAGGTTGCCCACTGCTAAGGGACCCCACTCCTAGCAGTTAAAGTCTCGGGTGTATAGCTCACACACACCACTCACTGCCCTGACCACCGGCTGACAACATATTATAAAGGTTTTATTACTGTGTACACAACAGTGCATTAGCTTTAAAAGAGTATCTGATTCATAAATGTTAAGGCCAGAATAGACATCATAGTGTCCCTCATATAACAGAGGCTGTAGTGTAGGCTGTAGGACTTCCCTGAACTAGTTCAAACTTCAGTGTTTCATATAAAAAATCTATGTACTAAACAGTTGTGGTAGATACCAACATCAATGAGTAACTTGTATATCCATTTTTAAAAATGTCATGTTGGATAGATTTACTTAACATAAGAGCTTCAGTGTCTATTGGAAAATTAATCTACATTTTAAATATCACTTCTGTTTTAATTTTAAGCAGTTTATAAATTCATTCATGTATTGACATTAGTTGAGTGATAATAGAATAGCGTTAGCATTATTTCTACCTATCTATGACCAGATTTGACAGACTCAAATGAATTGTCATGACACTAAATATTAGAACATTATTCATTTTGTGTTTAGAGAGCAAATTATTCTTGTATCATATAAAATCCATGAATTAGTCTTCTGTTTGTCGACAGTTTTTCCAAATTGCACAAAATGTTGTTTGCATATATAGACCAGTGTGATATAGAGATTCAACAACCATTACATGCAGTTGTTAAAAAGTTAATTTTCTTTCTAGTTTTCAAACTGACCAATAGAAGGAGACCATTTTATGAATATAATGGAAATGTATATCTACACTGCGTTGCTCATTCGGGATGCCGGAAGTATCCTGAAATAGCAATGCCACGTCTTTAAAAGCACCTGCTATTTCCCGAAATTCGGGAAATAGAGGGTGCACTATTCCGGCATCCCTGTAATCCTCTTGGAATGAAGGTTAAGAGATTTGTCGGAATAGTGCCTTATTTTGAAATTCATAAGGTCTATCGATTTGGACTCTGAATAAGCCATGCAATTTGCATAGCGCAAATTGAGTAGGTTATTCCGACAGAAGGGTGCTATTTAGATGCACCCTAAGTGGGGTAAGACAGAGCCTAATGTTGATTATGCCCAGGAAATGCAGAAAACAGAACATATGATAGTTGCCTCTTGAATGAGGGTGTGGGACAAGGGTCCTAGGAAAATATAGTATCTGACTATGTAAATAAGGATTTTATCATGCATACACAAATGGGAGCCAAAACAAGTTTACACTGGCATCTGCAATTCTTCCATGAACAATTGTTGTTCATGAGATATACAAATATTTAACATAAACATCAACTGTAGATTCACTTCTTGGGAGCTATTATTTCCATAAAGTGATTCATAACTACCAAAAGTAAAAATAGATTTAGAATTAATAATTTTCTTAAGGGGTTGCTAGTGATAGTGGGCAGAAATCTCCACTCCTATTATGTGTTTTCTTGAATGTTCGGGGAAATTTAAAAATAGATACCTGGGTTTTTTTTCTCTGTTTAAAAGTAGATAATTTTCTTCAGTTATTTCTATTTGTCATGCAATAATATGCTTCATCTAACTGAAGCATTCAGTAATTCCTTCTGATGTAGAAACAAAGCACATGAAGATGCTATTTTAAAAAGTCAATACCTTTAGCAGTTGGGCATTTTAAGGATTCAAAAGGAATAGAATAAAACCCACACCTCTCTGAGTGTCCCATTAAGGTTGGGAATATTCATGTGTGGAGCTCCCTCAATCTTTCCTGTTACTGTTTCAGTTTGAGTTAATATTTAAAGAATCAGAGCAGGGGGACTTGACCTGGGTCTCCCACCTAGGTGCCCTAACCACTCAAGTTTTTTTTCCTCTCTCTCCCAGTGACTATACATATATTTATCTAAAATGGAACAGCTTGCACAGGAGAAAATTAGGACCCTGCCACATAAGAACAGCCTGTAGCTCAGTGGTTAGAGCACATATGTAGGAGATGTGGGACATCTCTGTTCAAATCCTTCCCCATGGCCCCACAGCTACCATCAAGTTCAGGGAGGAATTGAACCTGGGGGCCCCACATCTGAATATGTTAACTGGATTAAAAGTCATAAAGTGATGTTGTCTTGTCCCATTAGGCATTCTGATTTTGCAACACTTGTATTTTTAGCGTAATTCAAAATATCAACATTTTCCTTGGGATGAAATATTTCAAAATATTTCAATTAAAAATATAAAAACATTTAATGTTGATATTACTGATCAAATTAATTTTTTTCAATATTGCCAAAACAAGATGTTTCATTTCAGTTTGTTGAACCAAAGCTCAGTGTCAGTTCAACCTTCAGTTGTGTCTGTCTATAGTGTTGTGGGCCTGTGACCGTTCTTACGGTGGCCATTACCCCTTTGCCTCGAGTGAGAAAAAGAGAGTCTTGCTGGGGCTTCAGTGCCAGCTCCTCATGCTTCCAGTCTGTTGGCTACCTTAACAGTCCTCTCTGGGCTATGCCAGCCATTATTTTGCCTTGCAGATTAACAATAGGTGCACTCCCATCCCCAAGTCCATAACTTGCTTCCTAAAGACTAAGCTTCGACAGGTTAACCTCTTATGTCATCCCAAATGTCCTGTGCAGCGCTTCCGTCTAAAACGAAGTCTACACTGGGTCTTGACAGTGTTGTAACTTTCTGTCTCAGGGTGTGAAAAAACACCCCCCACCCTCCCCCAAGCGCACCAAGTTACAGTGCTTTAAAGAGTCAGTGTGAACCAGGTTACAGTGCTGGGAGATGCAGTCCCAGTGCTGTTAACTACGCCACTCATGGAGGTGTTTTATATAAATCTCTCACACAGTGTTCGTGCCATGGCTGCACTTTCAGTTTAATGCTATGGCAGCTTCACTTTAAACTTTTAAAGTGTAGACAAAGCCATATATTGATTGGTATTCTATATTCATGAATGTAAATGTGCTGTTAACTTGGTAGAAGATAAAGAGGTGTCTCCTTGTTTTCTACTTATATTCCCAAAGGGGTAGTAGCTGTGTTGGTCGGTAACTTTAAAAACAACAAGTGGTCCTGTGGCTCCTTAGAGACTAACAAATATATATAGTAACGTGAGCTTCTGTGGCAAAACCTACTTCTTCACATCATCTCATCACAATCCTTTGTGATTCAGTTTTTGGTGTCTTGCCTCCCTGTTAATTTTGTATATAAATATGTAATTGTGTTGGTTTTCAATGCTTAATTTACATGTGAACTGAGAAGGACGGGTGAATACACACCCTTTGTCTGGCAGAAACATTTTTGTCAGCTTTACCTAGCACACAGACTTAAAAACATTCTCAGTGTAAATACACAACTGATTCAACATCATCCATACTGACATCTCACAACAACTGTGACGATCAGTATAACATAAGCTTTCATTAGAGAACACACATGACATAATTTAAGGATTAAGATAATGAAATCTGTATAGTAAGTGTATGAGTTTGTCATGGCTAGGAGGAGTGGCCATACAAAATAGTGAACCCTTTACCAGTTGGCATCAATGAGCCTCTGTATGACTGGGACCTTTATGGTGTTTGTAATTCATATGCCTTTTACCTCATTCTCCCTTGTGGGCACGGTTATGTGTCTGGATTATATTTTCTATGATATATTACATAGATTGGTAAGAGGGGGAACTCTGGTGTATCATGGCATGTGTGGTCATGGTCTAGATGCTGAAGATTAGGGATATGAGTCCACCTGAACTACAAGTGCCATGAAACACATGGCACCATAGGCAGATGCGATTTAATGTGAACCTGACACAAAATGAAATAGTTTGACAAATTCAGATCAAACCAAGCCAAAACAAAATATTGGGTTTTTTCTTTTTTCACAATTGGAAGTCTTAGTTAACATCAAAATTTTCCTTGGGAAGCTTTAATTTTGCAGAAATTACATTATCCATCAAAAATATTTTTTACAGAAAATTCCCAACAAGCTCTAGTGTCCCCAAGTAATCCTTAGATCCCTCCCATATAAGAGCTCATTTTTGCCCTCTAACTATGAGTGAGAAGTGTACACATTTAACTAAGCTTAAGCTATAAGTGCCAACTTCTTTGTTACACCAGTGCAATAACATTTGCTTCAGTTGGGGTTTGCTGGTAGAAATGAGAGGGATATTTGTCTCTTATCTTGTCTAGCCCACCTTACACTGTGCACTCTGATGTGATGGTATCACAGCACAATGAGATATGGCTCTTCTAGAACATCTGTTTTTTCTATTCTATGAATAGGGTAGATCTCATTTGATTAGATTTATTTGGTGTTAAATCCAAAGGGCCAAATCCTTGACTGGTGGAAACTAGCACTAGAATTTGGCCCATGATTTATAGGTGAATTAAAATGGATTGATTTGCGAGTATGTGAACAAAGCTGATAGAACATTAATAAAAGCTTATGTAATGCTGCAACTGTGTTTGCAACCTGCTAATGACTGTGGATAGAGTTCATCAGTAAGCATTTTAATGTGTTTACTTGGGCAACTGGACAGGCAGCATAGTGCCTACTGAATGCTTATTTGGTTCCTAAATTTAATTTAAAATGAATCATCTGCTAGAGGTAGAAGTAAACAGACATTTTTACAACATTTCTGGGGCGATTAAGAATATTAGTGTTCATATTAAAAGTTGCGGCTGTTGTGCCCAAACTACCAAGTGCAATGCTAATGTCTTCTGGCTACCAAAGTCAGTCTGTATTTATCATATCTATTTCTGTCTCTTTGATTCTGCCCTAGCAGCAGTTCTGCAGTAGCTGCAGGCTAGAAAATTAGCCACAAGATCCATGTCTGTGTCCTTGTCTTTGTGTCTCACTTCATTAGACCTGTAAGAATGTTTAACTGATATTTTTTCTCTGTTATTTTCTCATGCCAATCTAGTACATTATAAGGACATATTGTGAGAGGACTGAGCAGTAATGACTTACTCATGCATTTCTCATTAGCTCTACAGCAACATTTTACTTTTATTTTTTTCTCTGCTATTACAGATGTATTGAAATGTGCTGGCATTCTCATATGGCTACCACCATGCATGAATTCTATTGCGAAGGTGCATATAACTCCATTGTCTATTGGACAATGGAAATCATAGTGTAGGTGTTATTTATTGTTCTCTCTTGTGGAAGACCATAGACATACTTTTGCAATGAAATCTCAGGGTCATAAATCTGTTGGCTTACATATTGATAATATAATAAGGTGACAGACTGAAAAATCAGCGCTTATAAATATTACGTTTAGAACTAGAGGGACCCGTTGAATATCACATTTCTGTCTGAACATGTTGTATTTGTTATAGTTACAATTAATACCTATGTTTGTTATCTATCAATGGAAAGTTAGAGAAATAAGGTCTGGATTTTTTTCTGTTCATTTACTTGGAAAATTTGACAGCACTTTCAGAATGGGCAGCATTACAGTTTTCCCTCAATGGATAATTCAGTCCTGACCCTACTCCAGGATCCTCTGGGCCCTGTGCAGAGTCCCAGTAAATTCAGTGAGGTTCTGCATGAAACAACAAATCTACACTAGATGGTCCCAAAGCAGGACTGAAACTTTAGCTAGCCTCCCCTTTTCCCCCAAAAGAACAGCCAGTTCTATACAGATTTTTACGCTCCCCTCATGGCTGTAGTATTTAAACACCTTCCAGTGGTTCATTCAGCAATATGGTTAATATTTTCTAAGTGTGATTTGCTCTCTCTTCTCCTTTCCCTGGGGGAGAACTGTGTGTGGGCCAGTGTTATGTTTCAGTGCTTTTTATTAAAAAAAAATGTGCATGCTGCTGTGGGCTTATGTTGGAAAAGGGAAGGGCAATGAAATGTACCTTGCACTTAGAGTGGAAGGTGATATGGTTTGTGATTGTTCTTACTTCCTCTGGGAGTTTGTTCCACAATCTTGGCCAGCCTCAAGAAAACAGTTTCCTGCACAGATGAGCTTTAACCTTTAGAAAGTTCCAAGGTGCCTGTGGAGCAGAGTCCAGAGTCCTTATTCTGGAGCTTTAGGCTGTCTTTTAGATATCCTGGCTGCCAGGGCTGGAGACAGACTTCGTCATGTCTTGAGAAATGTATGGGGGAGGCTTAGCTCTGGGCCTCCCCATAGGGGTGGGGCTAGAGGCAGCCAGCTCTCAGCACTACATAGACTGTGCTGTGCCTCCCCTAGCCAGCCCTCAATGCTGCCCAGACCACATTGCCTGGGGCTCTGGCAGTGGTGACTCAGACCTCCGGGACCTATTAAATTGCCAGGCCACAGGGCAGATGCTTTCTTTTTCCCCATCCCCACCCTCCCAGTGAGCAGCCCTGCTGGTCACTGCTGTCCATCAAGCAACTTGATGATGAGGACTGAGATCCTTAACTTGATGCTTATGAGAAGCCAGTGTATGGGGGAAATGATAAGTTTGATGTATTTATGGTAGCCCATATTACTGAAACATTGTGATAAAGTTGTTCTGAAGTAGGTGGGGCTTACTTAGAGCTGATGGTAATGCTTTATTTGATACATTTCAAAGGAGAAGTAGAGAAGCTGTTATTCTTTTTTTAATGATTTTTTTAAAAGGGAGAATATTGTATTTCAAAAGAACAGGAAATACCATATGTTATCACAACAAGTTTATGGATTTTTAAAAGTGTATGAAAATCTAAGACCCACAAGTGTATATTTCAAAAATGATACAAAATGCCAGGTTTTAAATCATATTGAATTAAGTGCTTTATAGATCCATACCTGAGATCTAGGCCACATATTCAACTCCTCCCTAGTGCTATCCTGAAACACTTCAGAGAAGGTGACCATGCTAGGTGGGGACTTGGAAGCAGTAGGAAAGAATTGGCAACATTTTCAGTTTGCTGTTGGGACAGAATCATTGTTGCCAAGTTCATTCATAAAAAGAGGGGAAAGCTTTCTTTTAACTCAGAAGCAGGCCAAATGTATTCCCCCTTAAACCTTCCAAATATTTCTTTCACAAATAGTGTTCTGTAGCACTTACTTTATTGCAACTCCTTCTGTATTTAGTTACTGCCTATAGCTTGCCACCACCAAAACAAAGTGAAAATAAAATTAGGGGTGATTGAAAAAAAAAAACCCAAGAAAGTTATTTTTTAGCTTTGAAACCATATAGCAGTTATTATTTATAGTCCTGTAGTGAATTACTTTCTTTTTTACAATTTCCTGCCTTATTTCTGTCAGTTTCCATGCTGGATTCAGTGACCACAAACTAGATTAATCTGGTAACCCAAATTTCTTGCTCCCGCTCCCACTCCCACTCCAAAGTGATGCCTAGTGAACTTGTAAATTCTATTTGCATGATAAACAAATTGAAAAGTGGTTTCATTTTGGGTGTGTTTGGCAGACCGTGCATAAGGTATGTAAATTAGTGATATTTGTGTCTCAAAAAATAAAAAAATAAAGTGGGATGGAATCATTGGGGAGTTTGGCAAATTCACACTTGTTATGCTGCCCTCACAGTTACATGAGCTACTATAAAGCTCATAAAGATGTCTTGAAGTTCCTAGTCTTTTCTGGGTCTGCTTGATACATACAAGTGACCTCTGTATCTCCCAACAACACAGGCAATTCCATCCAACTCATTTACTGTTGACAGATTGGGTAGCCTGGGATCTGCCTGAACTGGCAGAGGGGTGATATCCTACAAGGAGCTTGTAAGGGTTCGTATTGTAAAGAATTAAAAGCTACTTTAATCTGTCATGCAATCTCTTTTGTTTCCATAATTTCCCAGCATTTCAGTTTATCTCTGTGACCCAGGCACCGTCTTATCCATAACATCTGACTGCAGGAAAATGCATAAATAATATCAGATTAGGAAAGATTGCATTTTCAATATAGTGGGCTAAATCAAATCCTGACATCCTTCTTCATCCCCTCCCATTGACTACCCCATAGGAAAGGGCCCTGAGGAAGGAATCCTCAACAGAGATCCCATCAGAAGGACAGGGTTTGCCCTTTCCCATGGGGTTTTCTGGTGCTGGGGCTTGGTGCTGTATTATACATCACAGGAAATAATCAGAAGGTGTGTCTGCCTGCTTGGCCCTTGTCTACCTCTTACCACAGAAAGGTCACCTAAGCAGTTCCCATGTAAGCTGTTACCTCATGCACAGGTCTGGAAGGGATAATGTGGACTCAATTGTTAATATATGTTCCTGATTCAGACAAACGCTTGCAGAAATGAGTGGTATGTTAAGGGTGTATTATTCTAATGGAAAAAAATGATTAAACACATTCTTGATACATTGGCTTATATTGCTCTCCTGTCAGATGCTTGCCCTGGAATGCAGCCTGTTTCTCAGCTGTGTACTTACTGTGCAAACTAGAGATGCTCTCAAACTAACCACCCAAATGTACATTCAATATTGGTTCTCATTTATCAATATTACAGATGTGTTGTGTCAAGTCTTACAGGAAATATTAGCACAAAAAGTGTCCTTCCCCTGTGCTGTTTCCTCCATCTCCATGGCAACCTCCTGTGCAAGACCCAGCCACAACTTCAGTCCCCTGACTGAGAGTCCTCACCTGTGCTTCTAGCAACAGTAACTCCTCAACTCACCTGTGAAACAGTCAGTAGAAAGAGCATAAACTGCACCCCCTAAAATGGTGCCACAGGACTCCTTGTTGTTTCTGCTGAAATCGACTAACACAGCTACCCCTCTGAAACAGCAGGTAGGCATCTCTGGATGTAGGAGTTCTGGAATGCAGTCTGAGAATGCTGGGTATTTCCTCATACAGGTAGCTGCAAATGTACAGGTGACAATAAAAAGGCCAATCATTCAAATGGGTGAGGTTTCAACTTCCATAAGGTTAGTCAGAAGTAAAGAGCAGAATTTAGATAGCAACTTAAATAATGCATGGAAGATCACTTAATTTTTAGAGTAAAGGTATGCCGACGGGTACGTGCCCATGCATAGCATTGCAAGACAACAACAAAGCATTTAACATTGTAGTTTATAGAAGCTTATTTTTATGGAGCAGATTGCTGGAAAGAAAGCTCTCTCTCTCCCTTGACTCTGGAAAGCTTGATGTTAGCTTGATCTCCAGTTTGACCTCAGCTCTGGTTAACCTGCTAGGGGCATAGCATGGCTGAAAAAATACAAATGAAAAGGTATGTAATTGTTCACTACGTTTCCTGACTAGCTTTTTCTGGCTGTCTCAGCACTGAGTACTACAACAGATAAATCAACAGTGATTAGCAGTGTCTGTATTGGGGGGTGGAGGGGAATGACATGGGGCAGGGAATTTTTTATTTAATGCATTATTAAAAGTTTGCTGCAGGGATTCCAGAAAGAAAATACTATCCCATATTCTTTTACAAATGGGAACTATGAAAGGAGGAGTCTAATCTTATGTTGAACTCAGTAAGGAATCTAATCTCATTGCATGAAGCAGATTTTATTACTTACTTGGACATGGAAAAAAGTTATAAAAGCAAACAGCTTAGCTCACAGTTCTTTGTTATATTAGATACTTGTGCTTCTCAATTGCTTAAAAATAGAATAGTTTGCTTGATGTGTCTATGTTGTCTGGGAATGGGAACCTGGAATTTCTAAATTTCAGTACCAGCTCTGCCACTTACTCACAAGATGGACGTAAGCAAATCATTTAAGTTGTTTTCAAGTTTTGATGTACCTCAGATTAAATATCTACATCCACATTAGGCATCTGAATGCAGTGGCCTGATTGTCAGAGATGTGGAGCCTCCACAAACTATGACTTGACACACTCAGTTTCTCTTATTTCCCCTCACTCTCTTGTAAAACTGCAATAATGAAACTTTACATTTCCCCTCCATTAAACAACTTAGTCTGAGCTGTATGGAGGGATAGAAAAATACATTTGAAAAGCTATGCAAAAAGAATTGGCAGTATATGGACATAGTCTGGATGTGAGGACCACGAGAAGGATCTGAGTCAAGGACAACACCCAGGTTATTGGCATGAGTGACAGACAGGAGGGTGATTTGATCCACAGGAGATGGCAGGAATGTCTTGAGAGAAGAGGGGAAATATTAAGAGCTTTGTTTCAATCACATCAAGCTTGACTTGATGATTACACATACATGAGGCTATGTCAAAGAAAGAGGCTGAGATTTTACTTAGGCCTAGATTGGAGAGGTAGATAATCGTAAAATTTGTGTTTTGAAGATGAGATTACCTAGAAATGAGGTATAGAAAGGAACAATTAGAGAGGGAGGAAAGAACCAGAAGGAAAGAAGAAGTCCTCTAAAAAGGACAAGTTTTCAAGAAGAGCATGATTTACAGTGTCCAAAGCAGCTGACAAGTCTAGGAAAATGAGGCTGAAGTATTGGTTATGAAATCTGATGGGAATAACAGTTTGGTGGAGAGAAAGGGACAGTTTATGTGAAATTATTCACAGGAAATGCTGAATCAGCCAGTTTTCAGGAGACTTGGACTATTGCTGTGTTGTTAATATGGGAAGGATAGAAATGTATTTTTATTTATTCACTACAACTTATCCCATGCTCTATGTATATTATGTAACATAAACAAAAGCAATGTCACAAAGTTAACCAGTAGAATAAAGTAAGTCTTGGAAGGCTCACATCATTTGCATAATATATATGGATATTAATAAACATGATTAATAATGACAGTGCTTAAGGACCTACCAAAATAAGAGTCCCATTGCACTAGACACTGAATAAATTCAATGGTAGACAGTCCCTGCCTTGCAAAGCTTTACAGAGTAAGTTAAATGGTGACTTGATGACAGCCTATAAGTACCAATACCTCGAACAAATATTTGGTAATGGGCTCTTGACAGATATCAAAAAAGATATCACACAGTACAGTGGCTGGAACTTGAAACTAGACAAGCTCAGACTGGAAATATGACTTTTACTGATGAGGATAATTGACCACTCTGAAAATTTGGCAAGAGTCAGGCTTACCGATTGGGGGGGGGGGGAGGGATGACAAAAGGGGCAACTGTCCAGGGCCCAGTGATTCAAAGGGGCCCCAAGCCCTTTAAATCACCACTTGTGCACTACCACGGCATTCCAAGAGGCTCTTAGGGGTGCCTGAGGAGACAGTGCCCCACCCCTTGTGGAAGTGTGAAGCTGGCCTCTCCACCTTGTGCAGGGGCCTGGTGTGGTTGTTGAGACTCCTTCAAGAGTCCCTACTTTAGCTGCTTCTGAAGCTGCTCCTACAGTTATGGACTCTGTCTGGTTCCTCCCCATGTGATTCCTAAAACCACATGGGGGAAGGTTGGTCTTATTGTCCATAAACGGAAAGGGAGAGGTGTCACCTGCAAGGTTCTGAGTCCAAGATGTGTTGGGCAGTGGCCTCTATTTTGTCACTCACTGCAACAGACCTTGTTTTGGAAGAATTCAAATATTTCATAGAATCATAGAACCATAGAGCTGGAAGAGACCTCAGAAGGTCATCAAGTCCAGCCCCCTGCTTTGATCAAATTTGGGACCTTGTCTAAATCCTTCCAACTGTTTTGTAGTTCACATTATATCTGAAACTGACTAGCCTACAGTAATTTTATACAGACACACCTGCACTTGCAGGGGAATTATATATTCCCCTAAAAAAGTTTCCTTCCTGTACATGTCCAACATCAGCACAACTTTCCCGCAGGCTAAGTTGAAAAGTGAGAGGCTGTTAATACCCCAGCCAGTTAAGTTTCATATGCATTCTCTCTTTCTGTATATCCGTTGGGTCTCAGCTCAGTCAGTGACCAGCCTACAGCTCCAGGCTATGTCTGTATTGCTTAGGCTCAAAAGTGCAAAACCAAATGTAAAAATAAAATTGCATACCATCAAACTGCAGAAAATGAAGCACCAGTTTATAAACTGCTGCCAACTTAGGTCCTCTACTTCCTCGAGGAGTTTAGTTATAAACTAAATCCGAGTTATTGGATCATTCTGCCACTACTGTTTCCATTCCTATTTCTGTGAACTACCATACAAGAACATGTGGATGATAAATACCCAGTGATTGCTGAGAATGTAAGGAAACATACAAAATTAAGTATACACAGAATGCCTTATAGCCCATTCCCCTTGCCCTTTTTTCCAAGAAATAAATGGAAAAAGAAAATGTCTGCTGAGGGGAATTTATGGTGAAACAGCATGTGTTATGCTAAGTGCTGTTGTCATACAGTTGCATACTTAAATGTAGCAAAAGTACTGTCTCACTTGTATAAAAAGATAAAGGGAATATATAACAGTATTTATAAAATAATTATTTGGAAGTAGATCTGGTCAAACAAAATATTTTTTTCTTAAATCGTCTCTTGTTGAACACAATTTTTTACGGAAAAGAGTTTATTTCACTTGGAATATTTTGGTGGTTTATTGAAAAACTAAAACCCACCCCTTTTTTAATTTTTGAACATCAAAACTAAAAAAAAAAAAAATCAGTGTTTTGGGTTGCCCTCTTTTCTCTACAATCTGCTGCCCTTTCTCCCCCACCCTGAATGATAAATGGGAAGATGAAAAGGTGACAGACAGAACTGGAAAATGTGAAAAATTTGGATTCAGCTGTCAAAACTGAAATATTTTGAGCATCACTCTGAAAAAGACTTTGACAAAAACTTTTTTTCATTGTTCTCAGAATTACAGGCTGTGTAATCCTGTATTCTTACTGTTATTCTGATTCTCTTCCCTCACTCACTACCTTGTGTTTATCACGATCTGTTTATTAAAATCCTGGCGCAACTAATGTCAAAGAGAAATTAATCATTGATTTCAGAAGGGACAGGATTTCATTCTTGAGCTCACCAGTGTATAGAGGAAGATTATCATATGGTCTATTATGTTATAGTTCTACATATGCAGCCCAGAAATATATTCTTTTGACAAACATATCACATTAGAAAGTTATGTTCCAAGTTGTTCACTGTCGCTGCAACTTCTGGTGTACCGTTTCCATTTTCCTCCCATTAATGCATTTGTGTGAAACCCTGATTCCATTAAAGTCAATGACAAAACACTCTGAGTCCAATGGGTTTCACCATTTGTGTTTTGGAGTATTTCCCCCACAATTATCAGTTTGTATCTCTCTTCTCCCCCCGCCCCCACCGGACATATTTCTGACTTTTCTATGTCCCTGTGTATATTTAATATTATCAGCTTGCAGTTTAGCATTTTCTATAACTTTCTGACACTTTTTTGTGTGCTCTAGATAAAAAGAACAGTTTTGTTTGATTCCTGGGTATTACTAGAGCAGAAGGATTGAAAATATATTGATGAATACAGGGCAGGCCTGGGCAAAATACAGCCCGTGGGCCACATCCAGCCCACTAAGCCAGCAGATTCGGCCCGCAGAGGCAGCTTGCCCCGCAGCCCCAAGCGCCGTGCAGAAACGCAGCTGCAGGGCTCTGGTTTTGTTTTAGAACTGGAGGGGAGCAGGGAAGTTTTAGGAGCTACCCCGCTCCCAGCACATTCCCGTTGGCCGGTTTCTGGCGGAAATCAGCCAATGGGATCTGTTTGTTAGAATAACAGGCAGCTAAGAAGAATCATGCCGCCTCTCCTCGGCTCAGTTATTCATGAAGCACATGGCCAGGCAGGCAGGAGAGGGATAAGGATCTTGCGCAAAAAGGGGGTTTTGCACAAAACGGACATGTCCACACTGCCTGTTTTTGCACAAAAACCCCTTGTGCAAAAGGCATCGGAGGAGATTATGCATGTGACAAAATGCTAATCAGCATTTCATTTGCATTGCCTCTTCCAGCAGAAAACTGTAGTGTAGACATAGCCTCAGTGTTTTGGTTTGGCTATTTATTTATCTAAAAGGGCAGTATAAGAGTATTAGTAATAATTTAGAAATGTTTTCCCTTTTCGTTGTAACCTATAGGAAGCTAGAAACTAAGCCTTTTTCCTTAAAATGTTGCTCTATTTTTATGCAGTGCTGTTCATTAGTTTTGGCATGCATTTCTTTTTTTTTTATTATCTTAATTATTTGGTGTGGAAAAAAAACTGCAATTCTTTATATGTACAAACACTACAAATATACACAAAGAAAAGAAGACAGGCCAAACCTGGAATTACAAAACTCTGTGAGTGTCCCTTTACATGATTCTTCTATTAAATTGGAAATTTTGAATAGCTGTGTTTCTCTTCCTATTTCAAATCAAATCCATTCAAATGCAAAACAGATATATAGAGTCTGCTCTCAGATACCTTTCTTTTACCAATTCAATTTGAATCTGATCTTGAAGTACGTAGCAACACAGGATTTGACAAACTAGATCAGATTAGACCAGTGGAACCTGGTGTGTATGTTTGTGTTTATATGTAAAAATTCTTTAGTAAAAAACCCCAAATAGTAAGCAACACTAAACAGATACATAAGATCTCAGCCACTAAATGAACAAAGTGCATTTATCTTTGTGTGGGGATTCTTAACAAGGCAGCACGTTCAATCTTCTTCAAGTAAACAGCTTTTATACCAATTTCTCAGATGCTAACATTTCCCCTTGCTGGCTCTTTATCCTTATTTTGTGTAGAAGCTTTTATTGCACCTCCCACAATGGAATTCAAGATACAATTGCAGAAGATTATCTGTGTGCTTGCTTTAGGTTCAGAGATTCCAAGGTCAGGAAGGACCATCATGAACATCTAGTTTGGCCTTCTGTGTAAAACAGACTATAAAGCTTCTCCAAAATAATTCCTAGAGCACAACTCTTTTGGGAAAAAGTATATTTTTTAATGCTGACAGAAATGGAGATTTCACCACAATCCTGGATAAATTGTTCAATGGTTTTCAGCTTCCAGCTGTTGGTTTGTGTTATATATTTCTCTACTACACTGAAAAGCTCATTATCAAATATTTATTCCCCATATAGATACTTATAGACTAGAAGTAAGTCACCCGTTAACCTTTTCTATGTGAGGCTAAGTAAATTGAACTCTGTGAGACTATCACTATAAGGTAGGCTTCCTAATCCCTTTAAGCTTTCTCATGAGGCTTCTTCTGTACTGGAGGTCAGACTACATAATTACAATGGTTCCTTTTGCCTTAGTGTCTGTGAACCTTGACCCTTTCAGTCAAACATGAACTGATTTGTAAATATGGGAATGTGACTCTAGGCAAATTAGGAAATTTGCATGGATGTGTTTGATAGCTTTCACACAAAACATTGGGATCATTAGATTGACGTTAAAATTAAATTAATAAATTAGGCATCGAATATGGACACTAGTCTTTCCTCCTTCAAATCTTTCTGAAAATGTTCATCTGCCATGATGCATAAAAGTAATCCGCTAATAACAGTCTAATAAGAAATTGAAGGAGGCAGTTGCGCAAACTAGGTTAGAGTAGGTCAATACATATTTACTGATGTAATTACAAAAGGAAAAATTTCAAGCATGTATAAGACTAAATGTTCAATTGTTTTCTCTTTCCAGTCTTTGCATGTTGCTTGTTTTCTTTGGGACAGATACTATGCCGAGGATTCTGTCACAAAATCTAATATATTACGTGAGATGGGGGTGGGAAGAATTCCTGAAGATCCAAAGCAGAGTGCATGAATCCTGTTCAGATACAAAATTGGTATCCATGTCTGCATCTGCAAAAATGAGCCACAGATACCTGCTGATATAAAGCAAAGATCTGTGAATTTTCAGGTTTCTAGATACAAAATTTGTATCCACATCCACATTTGTAGCTACAAAAATGAGCTGTGGATTTCGACATCTACATCAATAGGTGTGGATACCCATAGATATAAAGTGGGTATCTGCATATTTGCAGGGCCCTGAGCATATGGCTTCTTGGAATAAGAGCAGATAGAGAAATGCCTGACTTCATGAAATATGAGACAGTTTCTGAACAAATTAGTCAAGTTGCTTACTACAGAATTCTTCCCAGATCTGCCCTCAACATGATTCCTACAATCTTTCATTGTTGCAGTACAGTAATGACCTGTGACTCAGGGGAACTGACAAAGCTGCTGGGCAAAATTTATAAGGCATGTTATTGGACCTAATTTGAGTGGAGTAATAGGATGGCATAGCTCGCCTGTGTGCTGTTTGACCTCTTCTCACAATTATAAAAACCTTCTCTTTGAGTAATCAGAGACCATTTACGGGAGCTTTCGTTTGAAGAGGTGTTCTCCAGAAGCACTTTTTATGATTGGTGACTAGGTGTTTTTGCATGAAATAAATACTTCAGCATGGAATGGTTGTAGCTTTGTTTCTATCTGCTTCACCCCCATGCTATAATTACATTAGAGAAAGGGTCAGAATACAACAAAGAATGGAGAAACAAACAAGGTCTCTGATTTGATGGCATTTTTAGACCTATGTACAGGCATTGTGGGAACATTACTACTACTACCGGTAGAATAACAATTTATGAAGATAAAAACTCCAGCAGGAAGAAGAGGAGCTTTTTCATTATTATGTGCTGCTGAACTGCAGTCCACGCACAGCAAGAAAACCTATTTCTTCCAGGGAAAGTAAATTTGTACAATGTTCTCTAAGACACATGATAACTTAAATGTTGATCCAGTTATGAAGGCCCAAGTTACAAAGTATACCAGTTACCCCAGTTAAGGAAATCGTTGCTTTATGGCCAGAAAAACTAAAATGAATAATTTTCAGAAATTGCCAACAATGGTTTTATTTTGGTTTGATTTAACAAAGGCTCTGCCATAAAGCATTTGAGGTTCTAAGGCTTTTTAACTTATGCTTTTAGCATTTAGGATGGCACCACAATAAGACAGGTTTTTTTATATAACTTCAGTAAACTGGAAAAACATAATGTTTGCTAAAAGGAATAATTTTAATGAAGTTTGTAATACTTGAGAATTAGTGCCAATTGGATAAGAACATTGATTAAATATTTATACTTTAACCTTTAGAATATTTGATGATGATGATGATGTATAAGTAATCAGCAAGCTCTTATAGGTATACTAGCCAGCCTGTTTCTCCCAATTTCCTATAGGAGTTAACCATTATAATTGAACAAAGCATCCTTGATCAATTTTATTTAAAAAGTCTACCATAATAGCAGTAGTATTCTGCTCTCTTAAAACCCCAGCCCTACCACAAACAGTGAATGTGCAGGAACAAAAGTTTTAGGCCAGGATTATCATATTAAATTAAACCTCTACCCTTATAATGAAAACACACATGGACTTTGGTCATTTCCTTTTCCCTTTGTGGCACCAAGCCACTGACCTCTGCTCTGGCTATGTGCCTTCTGTAAAAGGTGTACTTGGGCAATTTCTGGTTGGTATAACAACCCTTAAAGGGCTAGTTACTGGCTTGAAAAAGTAGAAGACTAAAGACAAGTCACTTTTTCACCCCCTTACCACAGGTCCTGCATTGTACCCACTTTGGGTGGACCTTATCCTTGAAACCTTGTTGACATTGAAAAAGATTTATTTTTGAATCCATTATTTGTGCAGCAGAAGTAATGACCTATTATGACCTATAGTGTATAATATTGACTTAAAAATCCAAATGGTTTAAATTATTGCTGTGTAATGTATGTTCATCTGTCATCAAATAAGTGTGGTTAAAACAAAGTTTTCTTTGATGAAGCTAGTGGCCATAGTGTTGTAAGTAAGAAATGAGAAGTAATTCTTCCACTGGCGCTGATTAGGCCTCCACTGGAATATTGGATCCAGTTTTGAGCACCAAATTTCAGGTAAGATGTGGACAAATTGTAAGAAGTTCAAATAACAGCAGTAAAAAAAAATTAAAGTTCTAGAAAATATAACTTCTGAGGGAAGTCTGAAAGAACTGAGTTTTATCCTAGAAAAGAAAAGACTGAGAGGGGACATAACTCTTTCAATTACCTAAAAGATTGCTACAAGGAGAAGAGAGAAAAATTATTCTCCTTCACCTCTGATGATAGGACAAGAAGCAATGGGCTTCAATTTCAGCAAGGAAGGTTTATTTTTAATATCAGGAAAAAAATTAGCTGTCAGAGTGGTTTAAGCAATGGAATAAATTGTCTAGGGACAATTGTCTCCATAATTAGAGATTTTTAAGAGCAGATTAGACAAACATCTGTCAGGAATGGTCTAGATGGTACTTGATCTTGCCATGTGTGCATAGCATTGTACTTGATGACCTCTTGAGGTCCCTTCCTGTCCTATTATTCTACAGGATTAGCTTGAATCAAAGTCTCAAATTGCAACATTATCATTCCATATTGGTGTCATATTTTATGTTAATTCTAAATGAATGAATATGGAATATCAAGCCCCTAAATACACGCCTGAATGTACCTACATCTCAAGTGATTAGCTTGAAGCCATTTGTGTTTAGTATTTTGTTCCCCAGAAACTTTATAAGATTGTCTATTCACAGAAAAGCTTTTTAAACAAAACATGCTCCCTAACGGACCTGAAAAGGGCAAGAGTACTAACGATGTATGGCATGTGTTAACTAATAAATCCAAAGCTAGCATGCAGCAAAAATGTGAGAAAGATAGGCAAGCATCTGAGAAATTGCAGTGAGAGGGGCAGGGAAGGTTGAGCCTGAAATATTTCTAGTTGGTTTGACTATATCTAGCAGCTACAGCTGTGTTATCTAGCCTAAAGAAAAATCAATCTGGAATCCTGTAGCACCTTAAAAACTAACACATTTATTTAGGCATAAGCTTTTGTGATTTTGGAGCCCACTTCATCAGATGCATCTAAAGGCACAACTCTTGTATTAACTGCATGCATAGTCCAATTAGATCAAGTATATTCAACCTTCTGGAAATACTTTGTTTATAATAGGCATGCTCAGAGTCTCAGTGACTGTCAGTATAGTCATTGTCTATAATACAGAAATATGGGTAGGATCCATGAAGGGATTTAAACATTGCAATACTAAGCATCATAGAGCCCAGCTTTTAGATGCCTAGAAAATCACAAGAGCAACACTGGTACCCACAAAGCCTGAGTTAGGTGCTCAGGCTTTCAATGCTGAATGAACAGAGAGAATGGTGCCTGAGAATGCAATCTACAAATCCAGCATGCTAGCCAATGGAAGATACTGACTGAAGAGAGGACTGTCCCTCCCACAGCAATAAGTGCCTATTGCTGTGTAGTGATTTATGAAGGGGAACCAACCCCCATTGTCACCTGAGTAGTTAGTGCAGGAGTGAATTAGGTTCCTGCTTCTGCCATCAATAATATCTGGAGGAAGAAATGGCAGTGCTACTGCTCACCTTGCCACTTTTAGTCCAGTGGTTAGAGTACTCACCTTTAGATGTAGGAGATCCAGGATCAAGTCCCCACATTTTTGCCAAAAAAGGAGAGAGGACTTCAACAAGGGTCTTCCATGGCTTGGGAGAGTGCTCTAAGCACTGCTCTATGGGATATTCTGATGTGGTTCTCCCTTCATCTCTCCTGTTGAAACTGTTCTACTTAGAATAAATAATGAAAGTGGAATTAGAGCAGGGGGGATTGGTCCTGGGAATATCAGAGACCCTTCAAAGCTTGTTTCTCTGATCAATAGATATTAGTTCCATAGAAGATATCGCCTCAACCACCCTGCCTCTCTAGTATCCTGGGATCAACATGTTACAATAACACCATGTGTTCAAATATTTCTCTATAGTGGAACAGTCACTGGACCAAGATAAACTCTGTAACTCAGTGGTGAGGGAGCCATCACAAAGGAGAGGATCCCAGGACCAGTCCCCCTGCCCTTTAAGAGCTCTATGTAAATACCAAAGCTTGTCTCACTCATCATCAGAAGTTGACCAATAAAATATATTTCTTCACTTACCTTGTTCTTCAAATACTTGAATAGTCATTGAGAGAGAAGGTAGTCTAGTAATTAGAGCACACATCTCAGATATAGAAACTCAGGGTCTAGTCCTCCTCCTCTAATTATTTAGAACAGTGGAACAGATTCAACAGGAGAGACTGAGGGAACTCCTCATTAAAATACTCAGAATTAGGTGCTGGAAAAGGAGTGTGGAAAGTGGGCCTTCAGAACAAGCTGAAGAGAACAGGTGTGTTAAAATAATGCATTGAGTTGTGGTGATATGACATTAATGGGTTTAGCTATATAAGTTGGTGCTCGAATTTTTAAAACCTGTTGGTGTTTATTGGTACGATCCCATTCTGCAGATAACTCTATACTTAGCCAGCCTTTGGCTCTGTGGAAAACTACTGTATAAGAAGTTATGTGCTCAACTGGGAATGTTTCAGTTTTTTAAAATAATCATAAAGGCTGCAAAATACTTAGTAGAACTTGAAGTTATTTTGCCATTAGCAGGAACCAAAAATATTTGAAGAAAAATAATTTGTTCAGATGGGGAAAAAGGCTTTTTTGTATTATTATTATTTTTTTTAGTCCATGTGTGACAAACATATTGTACCTGATTGTTTGCAGCTTTTATACAAAGCTATCACATCACAAATTCTATTGCCTAGAATTAAGCTAAGATGTTTCTCTAATGTACTAGGCTTTCAGAGAATAGTCTTAGATGGATTAAAATGGAGCCATAATGGTTTTTGAAGTTAAAACAATTTTCCCACAGCAAGCATTATCTCAGTTGGCTGACCTAGGTTACAGATACAACACTTCAGC
Organism: Pelochelys cantorii; assembly: GCA_032595735.1. NCBI lineage: Eukaryota > Metazoa > Chordata > Testudines > Trionychidae > Pelochelys > Pelochelys cantorii. The sequence goes on from CM064330.1 coordinate 63,296,650, forward strand.
ATTTTACATCTACAGCTGCTTCCCAAGGAGAAGATTAAACTGGTCTTTCAGATGATTCTTTCAGGTGTCGTTTTGTGAAGTCAGTTCTAAAGTTTAGTGGATCATTTATGTTGCTGTAACTAGCAAAAGCATTTTCAATAAGGTCTTCCAGCCCACGGTGAATTTAGCAGTAGATTATGTGAGTCCTGCTGATTAAATAAGGATGTCTCAGCTGTAAAAGAGCGCCAGCTATTATGAGGATTTTGTGATAGTGATTAGCCTGTAGCATTGTGACAAACCTGCTAGTGAATAGGAGAAGGAAACAGGAGTTTTAGGAGGAGTTCTGCAGGTGAAGTAGGAGCAATGGCATGACTCTTGGTGTGAGTTTGTTTGTTAATTTGTTACGTGCCTTCTTGCCATGTGCCTGCTTGATTGAAGTGAATAGGGTGTTCCATTTGAGAGGCTGTGCTGAGCCTAGTGGCCTGCTAGGCAAGGCTGAGATCTTTCTAATGAGGCTCAGGCCTTCTAGCCTTTCAGCCCTAATCCCATCAGAATCCCTTGACAAGGAGGAAGAGCTAATTTGGGGCAACAATGATTTAAAAAGCCAGCTCCTAAGCAACCAGAAGAGTAGCAAATGGAGTTTTGCAAGGGAGGCTAGAGGGAGCATGAGAATCAGACACCATCTAATAAACATTCTCTAACTTTAAGCCAATACCACCCCCCTTTCACCTCACAAGAAAAAAAAACAAAGAACAATCAAACAAACAAACAAAAATCCCTGCAGGAGTAAAACCAATATAGGCAGAAATCCATTGTCAGAGCAGTCCAGTTTCCTGCACTGAAAATGGATAGGTAACATATATGTGCATTCCGTACAAGCAACTCATTGACTTCAAAAATCAAGAATAAGCTCTTGTGACCAGCATGGCTGAATGAGAAGAGTGAAGGATGATGGAGAGACACATAGAAAAGACTTTCAAGGACATAACAGCAGCGCGACCTCCAGTGTGACAACCAATGTGCTGCTGAAGAGGCTGAACGTCTTGGGGAAGAACAGCAAGCTGAGCAGAGGGAGATGGCGTCATGGTTGGGACCCTCCTTCCAGTTGATGTCATGCTATCCTTTCACATTGAGGATACCTCTCCAGCCCCCCCCCCCTTTATTAGGAAGAGACAGGTAATAGTAATGGAGTATTTGAGTATTAGAAAAATGTAGACAGTTGGATTTGTAATAACTGAGACAACCTTATGGGAATCAGCTGCTGGGTGTGAAGGATGTGGACCTCTCAGGACATCTAGTCAGAATGATGTGCTGTTCTGGAGAAGAGCCAATAGTGATAATACATGCAGATACCAATGACATAGGGAAAGATAGGACAGAGATCCTGGAGGCTCAATTTAGGCTGCTAGGTAAGAGACTTCTGTAGTAGAATTCTTCAGCATACTTCCAGTTCCACATGAAGGGACAGTTAGACAAACAAAAATTGTGGCATCTCAACCTGTGGATGGATGAGACAATGGTGTTCAGAAGAGGGTTTTAGGTTTATAAAGAATTGGGGAACCTTTTGGGGAAAAGGAGCCTATACAGGAAAGATGGGTGCTTCCTAAACCAAAATAGAGACCATGTACCCTTGTATGTAAAATTACAGAAGTCATAGAGAGACCTTAAACTAAGTCATGGGCAGTCTGTATCCTAGGTGGGGGAAGACTTTGCTTTCCCAAACCGCCAGCTTGGCCCCGTCCACACTCTGCCCCCAGAACACCTACTGCAGGCATTCTAGGGACAGAGTGTTGCTGCCCCCAGTGCCTAGTCTCCCTGTGCTCTGAGGCTGGAGCCATGTGCTCTCTTCCCCCCATGGTAGGGGTGGGGTCTTGGCAGAAAGGGCAGGGTTGGGGGTGAAGCTGGGAGCTTGCCTCCCCCAGTCCTATCTTCACTGACCAACCATGAGCTAAGTGCTTGGGCAAAGCTGACTGATATAGGGAGAACACACAGTCAGATAGAGATATGCCTTAGCGGAAGATTTTTTTAAATCAGAATAATCTGTGTCCTATTAAAGAGGAGATAATAAATAGTTGAAAAAATACAGGCAGGAACTGAAGAGAAACAGCCAAACAAAAAAGTCCCGTTCAATTACATCACATGAAGGCAGACAATTAAATATTGACAACATTTACAAATATTTGTATACAAATGTTAGAAATCTAAATATTAAATGCCTAAATGTGTATTCCAGAATTAAATGAGGATATTGATACAATAGACATCACAGAAACTTGATGGAACAGTGATCATCAAGGGGACAAAGGTACAAAATATACAGGAATTACAGAGTAGTTTGCAGTGGTGTGGGAATGGCACTGCATGTGGAAAAAAGCAGACACACAAATATAGTAACAATTTCAAAAGAATCAAACAATAACCGTACAATCCCTATGTATAGAAATTCCATGCTGAAATAATGAAGAGTATAGCAGTCAGCACCCTCTGACCAGGATGGTGGTTGTGAAATGTTCAGGGAAATTATAGAGGCTACACAAAACAGAAAACCCAATAATAATGGGGGATTTTGACTATCCCCATATTAACTGGTGCATGCCACTTCAGGATGGAATACAGAAAATTTCTAAACCCCATTAATCATTGCTTTTTGGAGCACCTAGTCCTGGAATCCACAAAGAAAGAGACAATTCTTAATTTCATTCTAGATGGCACACAGGAACTGGCCAAGAGGTGAATATAACTGAACTGCTTGGTAATAGCGACCATAGTATATTACATTTAAATATCTCCTGTGGGGAGAAAATACCAAAGAAACCCTTAAAGTAACATTTAAGGTCAAAAAGAGGAACTACCCCAAAATGAGGAGGCTAGTTAGAGGAAACTAAAAAGAACAGACTCCAGAATGAAATGCCTACAATCTATACAAAGAAGTTTTTTAAAACACCATAACAGAAACTCTATGTATAACCCTAATATTATTAATAATAATTAATAATAAATAGCAAGAGAACCAAAATGCCCCTTTGGATGCACAACAACAGAATAAAAGGCAGTTAGAGACAAAAAGGATTTTTTTTTAAAAATTGAAAGTTGCATAAACTCTGTCAATCAAATGTAAAAGTATAATTAGTTAGGCCAAAAAAGAATCTGAAAAGTAACTTAAAAAAACCCAACAACCCCATCCACAATCTAACAGCATTTTTAAACTATATCAGATGCAGGAAATCTGCCAAACAATCATAGGGACCACTGGACTTCCAGGGTTATAAAGATGCACTCAAGGAGTATAAGGTTGATGTGGAGAAGCTAAATGAATCCTTTGCATTGGTCTTCATTGCAGAGTAAGTGAAGGAAATTCCCACATCAGATTCATTCTTTTCAGGTGCCAAATCTTAGGAACTATGCCAGACTGAAGTGTCCATAGAGGACATTTTAGAACAAATTGATAAACTAAACAGTAATAAGTCACTAGGATCAGATGGTATTCACCTATTAGTTCTGAAGGAACTCAGATATAAAATTGAACAGATATATCACTGTTAACTGTGATATTTAACTATCAGTTAAATCAGCTTCACTACCAAATGACTGGCAGATAGTTTATATAATGCCAATTTTTAAAAAGGATCCTCACAATTACAGGTCAATAAGTAACTTGTGCACAGGTAGGACTTCCCTGCTCTGCCATCCTCAGGACCTGAACAGTCCCAAACCACAGAGTTTGCTGGACCAGAGGAGGCCATGGCTCCCCTCCCAGCTGTCAATCCAGCTCCCATGCCGGCCCTATTGCCACCAGTCCTGCCGTGGCTGCACTCCTGCCTGGAGATGGGGCTGTACTCTCCACTGTGCTAGGGGCATCAGGCCCCATAGCCTTTGGTCTGGCCGGGGCTGTACTCACTGCTGTGCTGGCTCTGGCTGGCGCTACACTCCTCAGCGCCACCAGCCTCGCTGCCTCTAGCCCCAGCTGGGGTTGCACTTCCTGCCAGGGCTCTGCTCCTGCTGGAGCTGTGCTCTCCACCGCCAGTCCAGCCTGGCCAGCTAGGACTCTCTGATCCAGAAATAACTGTGGTCTAGATGGACTGTGGATGTTGCTGGACCAGAGAATCCTGGATTGTAGAGGTTTAAGCTGTATCAGGCAAATTGGTTGAAACTATATTAAAGAACAAACTTATCAGACATAGAGATGAACATAATTTATTGGGGGGAATCAACATGGCTTTTGTAGAGGGAAATCAAGCCTCATTGATCTATTAGAATTCTTTGAGGTGGTCAAAAACATGTGGATGAAGGGTTCCAGTGGAGATTGTGTATTGGACTTTCAGAAAGTCTTTGACAAAGTCCCTCACCAAACGCTTTTAAACAAACTAGGCAGTCATGGTATAAGTGAGAAGGGTCAGTAACTATAAAAATAATACACTGGGGAAAGAGTAATGTGAAGTTAAAAACAATGAAACAGTTGTTTCTCTCTGCTCTATGTATTGTCTCTTATTTGATACTTAGTTTTTAAAGTCTTCTAGACAGGAGCTGTCTTTTTGCTGAGCGTTTGTATGGATCTTAGTATTACAAACCCCTAAGCCATTGCTGGGGGTGGGAAACCTTTTTTGGGTCTGGGACCACTGACCCATAGAAAAATCAGTTGGTCTGCATACATGTGAGAAGCAAAAAACAAACATACAAACAAAAAACCACAAAAAAACCCACCTCTCACTTACGTGGCCCCTGACTGAGAAGCAGAAAGACACTTGTCTACAAGGGCCCAGACCAGTAGATTTTGTGTGCACCAGCCCTGCGGGGGTCAGTGGGAGGCATAGAGCATGAGCACAGGCTCCCCAATGGTGGTGGAGAGCCCTGAGCCTCTGGGACTGGATCCAGCCCCCAGGTCTTAGGTTCCCCATCCCTGCCCTAGGCACTACTGCAGTACAAACAATTATTTTCAAAGGTGGGACCAAAACATTGCACTCACCCTCCCTGTTACTCTGAAACTTGAGCTTCCTCCTGTGTTATTGAGACACTCTGGATTTTTGGGGAAGCATCAAACCCAATATGGGAGAAACTGTGAAGCAGCTGCTAAGTATAGTGTACTGCTTTCATAATCCCACTGTAACCCCCTTTCTCCTCCCCGGGGTTACTCGGGAGCAAGTCACACTCACAGGTGTGCCTCGGTGCCTGATGGTTTTAACCTAAAAAGAGATCCTGAGCACCCCAGTGGTGATGGTGTTTAGTTGGGGAAAGCCCTATCCACCCCCTTGCTGCAGTCCCTTGCTTGTAATGAATGTATAATGCCAGGACCTCCACCTGGCTGGCCTTGTACACACTTACTGGTGTGCCTTGAGAGCCTCCAAGAATATACTCATTCCAGCTATAATCTGGATCTAATTCCAGAACAACACTACAAATCATATACATCTAATAGATTACATTAAAATAAACAATCTTTACTTAACTTAAATAAACAGGGTTTAACAGATTAACAATGAATAGCCTTAACAAAGTGCACAACAATAATTGGAACTTATATATCTAGCAGTTACACTGCCAATATTGATCCCACCCCAGAATGTGCACATCCCTGGACTCAGAGTCCTAGACTCTTGCTTGCGTGGGTGCGCTTGAAGAACTGCAGCTGTAGTGGAGGTTCTCTGCAGGCAGTGTGTATGAGGGTCCAAGCTAGGCAGCAGCTCTGTCCCAGGCAGCACTTTCCCAAAAAGGCCCAAATTACTTACATCCTCAATCTGTGCCTCACAGAAGCAGCCTGCTAGATCCCAGTTCCAAAGGCATCTAGTCCCAGTCTGTAGCTGCACTCTAACAGCCCCAGACTGGATCAAACTCCTCCACAACAGCCTGGCTCCCCTTCTGTTCCAAAATCCAAGGGCAGAGTCCCCAACTGCTAGGCCTCTCTTCTCATGCACATGGAGAGATTCCAGATCTCCCACACAAGAGTCACTTCCTTCCTGCTTTTCCCAAGGGCTCGTGGGAATTGTAGTCTGTGAGGCTGGATTGCAGCACACAGGGTCTTTCCAGAAAATAAGTAGAGGCACCTTTAGTAAAGGGACTACATCACAAATAATGAGGTAGCTCAAGATGGAAGTTAGTGATACTCCTAGAAGCAAGTAATATTAAGCTTTTTCTATGGGTGGAAGTTAAATAGTTTTTAACTGATTTAGTTACATCCATGCAAATGCCTATGAGGGTACAATTTTGATGAAAAAATGCTGTAAATTCAGTTTAACTTGATTCCTAATTGACTTGAGGAAAAACTAAAACAAGTTTGCTTTAAACTGAAATAAGAGTGTCCATGCAGGAGTGTGTATCAATTTGACTAAATTGGTTTAAAATCATATCTTTAGTACAGTGCAATTAAGGGAAGTCTTAGGCAACAGTCATAATTTATCTATCAAACAGGCTTATAATGCTCTGATAAACACCTGAAATGAAATGAATAAAGAAAATAAGAGTTAATCTAAGATAAGAGTAAGGAAAAATGAAAACAACAACTATTCTCTGGTCCTTCACAAAAGGAAAAACTGTCAATGAAAATAAAAGTAATTTAAGATATATTACACTTTAGGGATGTGAATAAGTAGTTGACTAGTCAATAAGCAAATGCTTATCAGATAGTCAACATACTAGTCACTTCCCCAACCCCCTTGCTGCCTTTATCAGAAAGTGGCAGCAAGTGGAGGGAAAGGAGCGGGTGCTTCAAAGAGGTAGCACCACGTGGAGCCCAGGGTCAGCTGGGGACTCCCTTGCTAACCCTGGGCTCCATGTGGCACTGTCGCTTTGAAATGCTGTGGGGAACACAGGGCCAGCAGGGGATTGCTTGAGTCCTTGCTTGGCCCTGTGCTCCCTGTAGCGCTTTCGCCCTTATCGCCTAATCAAATAGTCGATTCAAATTCGATTAGCTGATTAATCTAACTTTAACATCCTTATACTTATCCCATTTTAAAAAATCACACAGGATTAAGTACTACAAAATCTGAGTAATTAAATCAGTTACATCCTATACTTGAAGCAGAATGTGTATTAATGACGCTGATTAATTTATCCAATTGATAGAGGATTGGGTCCTTTTGGTAAAATAAAAGTACAGGATGTCTGGTAAGCTCCTAAACCTTGGTACACAGAAAGTATTTTTTTTCTTTTAAGATTTATTTCTTTAGCAGGTATTTCCTTAAGAGGGCTCCATTGTATAGTTCAATAAGTTATGACATGCTGAAGAGAGAAAGAACCTTGTTGTTTAGGCACTGTAATCTTTTCAGAAGTATTTATTTACAATGAGCACCCCTGTAGTCTCCCATCTACCCTGTGCCATTCAGTGCATCTGGTCAGACAGCTTCATGCATAGTTCCAGTGTGTGGTCTATAATTATACTAATATAAAATAGAGGCCCACTGCAGTCCCTATGCATTCAGTAGAAATCGTTTTCATGTGTGTGTGTGTGTGTGTGTGTGTGTGTGTTAATAATGGAAAGTAAATTTACTGTTATGTATATTGTTTTAAACAGAGAAAATAACTGGCCTATAAAACTATTTATTTAGTTGAGTCATTCTGAAGCACAAAAGTATAGTGGTTACTGTGTGTTGTGTAAAAAATGATTTCCTTTCTTTTTTAAAACTCCTGCTTATTAATTTCATCAGGTGATTTGCTAGATCATGTGTTATGTGAATGGCTAATAATACTTTTTCAACACATTCATGAATTATAGACCAATATCCTAGCCCCTATTCCTGAACAGTCCCAATTTTTTAAATCAATCCTCAGTTGGAAGCTATTCCATACCCTAATAATTTTTGTTGCCCTTTTCTGTATATATTCCAGTTCCAATAAATCTTTCTGAGATCAGGCAACCACAACACAATAGTCAAGATGTGGGCATATCATGGATTTCTATAGTGGCATTATGAGTATGTTTTAATCTATTCCTTGCCTAATGGTTCCTAACATTGTTATATTGAGCAGCTGTTTTCAGATACCTATCCACAATTACTTCAAGATTTTTTTTTGAGTGGTAACAGCTGATTGAAACCACATCATTTTCTATATATAGAAGGGATTAGTTTCCCCAGTGTGCATTATTTTGAGACAAAGCAGTTGACAGACTTTAATGGATCCTGGATAAGGTGGGTGGGTGGGGGATGGCTCCAGGTCCCCAAAAGGGACACGGCTTCAGGCACAGGGGTGAGGCTGGGGGCTAGCATCCCCCATCCAGCCTGTTAGTGCTTTCTTGGGCATTTAAATTGCTTGGGCCTGAGACAGCTGCCCCCTTTGCTCCTCCTCCAGTCAGCTGACCTGTTTTGAGATTATCAGCGTTCAATTTCATCTACCAATTTGTCATCCAATTTTGTTAAACCTTGCTACTCCTTAGTCATCTTTGGATTAATTATCTTCAGTAATTTAGTACTGCTTGCAAGTTTTGCCACTTCATTATCTGGCCCCCTTTGCAGATCACTTATGTATATGTTGAGCAGCATAGGTCTCACCCTTAGGATACTCCACTGTATTTCTGTCTCCATTATCAGTACTAACCATTTAATCCTTTCCTTTGTATCCTATCTTTTGACCAGTTACTGATCGATGAGAGGATCTTTCTTTTTTACTCAATATAGCTTAGTTTGCATAAGAGCCTTTGGTGAGGCAATTTTGTCCAAAGCTTTCTGAAAGACCAAATACACCATACAGACAGGAGCATCCTTGCTAACATGCTTGTTAACATCCTTAATGAATTATAAAAGATTAGTAAGCTTTGCAAAAATAGTTATACACAAGATAAGCGCCACATACACAGAGTACCCTGCTTCTCAAAGTGAATCCTGCATATTCAAAGATTAATAGATTAATTAGATTTAGTACACTGGATTTATTATATAAATTGAAATTGTTGGAAATAGAAGTGACAAAAACTAAACAACTTTTCATGAGCACCTTGTGTGGGAAGAAGCCACAATTTTTGGAAGTGACAGGTATTATATTAATTGTCTCACCTGAGTGCCACTCAGCTGCTTTATAATTTCTTGAAATAAATATCAAACTGTTCATATTTTCAAACTTTAAAACTATGAAAACCCTAGGTATTTCAGTCATCTTTAAGTATCCAAAACTTACTATGCTGCAGTATTTATCTTTGTGACAACTGCAGATAAATGCTGAAGTCCTTGAAAGGGTATTACTTCAGCAGAAACCAAATAATTTCTACTGTGCAATTTGTTTAAGTTATATTTGAACTCTAATTGGGGTCATTCTCCCCCAGCCCCGAAAACAATCCATTTCCACCCTCCTTTTTTGTCTCTTTTTGTTTGGTATTCACCTCTGCTTAACCATAAGTAAAGCTACTTTCTGTCCTATCTGCCCTATCTGCACTAATGGATACAGTGTTTTTCAAGAAGCACTCTCTGAGGCAGGCTCTGGCCAGTAAATCAACTGTAGTGTTAATCAATAAAAGTAATCAACCTCTGAGAATAACCTGTCTATTACAATATGTTGGCAACAAAGCATTTGCTGGTCTTTAAAATATTGTTTAAAGCGTAAACAAAAAGACACTGCTGTAATTTTTCTCTTTCTTTGGCTTGGCAACATTTGAATTTTAAATGAAGGTGAAGTTTAAATTCCTATGAGTATGAGAACATAAAAGAAAAAGACTGAAGAAATGTATGAAAGGAGGGTAAGTTGATCAATAGAGTCCATATTTTTTGCTATGCATCCTTGAACAGATTTGCTGCTTGACTGAGTTGCAAAATGTATAATCATAAGAGATATTGGCTTTGTATCCTGAAAATGTGTTTCTTATCCAAATAAGATTAGATTTATCTCTAACTGGCGTTCACTTAGGGGTATTTACAGTATTATTATAGTGGAACATTTGTGACAGTCCTATTCAGTTCCTTTCATTGTAAGTCTCTATACTGAGAATCTTATAAATATGCGCTCAAATAGTATTATTAAACTGCATCCAAGTATTCTAAGGTGATTATTTAACTATTTTATACCAAGTGGAACTGCTTTAATGGCAGAGTTTGAGACCCCCACCAGAGTACCCTGGAGCTCAGTACCTAAGAAACTGTCCTTGAATATGGGAGATCTGGTCTCAGGTCCCTAGAGGGAGCTCAAACTTGCATCTCCCACATCTCAGTGAGTGCTTTAATCACTGGACTATTCAGTGCCAGGGTTGTGCCACTCCATCTTGGTTTTTGTGCATCTAGACCTTTTGCTTTTGTCAAAAATGCCAGAAATCATTTTATTAAAAACATTTTTCCTTTTTAGTTTTGCCAAAAATTCTGAAAAAATATAATTTGTCTGACCTGAATTGATTTTTTTTTCAAATTCTTGGAACTGACAGCAAACTGAAAAATCACTTGTTTCAGCCAGCTCTAGTCACAATGCAATCAATGTAAGCAGTAAGAACTCCAGGCTTTCGGTTTGCCCAGAGATTACTCAGGGATGCAGGAGTGGCAGGGAAAGTCTGATATACTCTTCAAAGATCTGCCCCCAACAAAGTCTGCCCGCAGAAAAGCTCTGCCCACGTAATGCCAAAATAAGAAACCACTTAACTAGATTGTGCAGGTGTTCAAAACATGAACCTAACCTCTCTTATGCTGATGTAGTGTGTCTCAAGGGCAGTCAGATTGAATTCCTCTAATCCTTATTTAGTTACTTTGGGTTTAGTGTTGTGGGGAGCTCTGTGCCTTTTGCAAAGAACAGCGGCCCCAATTCTGTCTGAAAATTATGTGAGTTGAGGGTGAACAATACCATGCCGGACTGGTGCCTCGAGACTTGCATAAAAAAGCACAAGGGACCCAACCTTTTAAGGACCCAAGTTCTTTTCAGTTTCCAAAGATAACAAAAGGAACTCAGGGCAGAATGAGACTCACTGTGAGATGCCAAATGTGAAATAAATTCATTCTCAAATATAGCAAACAGAGCAAATAATTGAGTGGAAAAAACATGAGTTGCGCTTTGTTCCCAAGTACCACTCATTTCTGACACCAAAAGAGCTGTTACTCAAGGCTGTATGTACATGACATAGACAGAGACTAAGGTAGAGAAATTAAATAAGGTGTAGCTTTTTAACTGCAAGAGTAATTAACAATGAGAACAACTTACAATAGGTCATAGTGAGGTCTCCATCACTGACAATTTTTAAATTGATGATGTTCTAAAAGTTCTGCTCTAGGAATTATATTGGGAAATTTCTATGGACTGTGTTATGCAGGAGGTCAGATTAGATGATCCTGGTTGTCCCTGCTGGCCTTAGAATCTACACATCTAGGAAAATCTGAATATAAAAATGTACAAGTCTCACAGAGATTCTTTCCCTCAACCCCAGAGTGTGTTGTTTTCATTGTTTTGCCACTGTATTAAGTCTTCTGTAGTTGAGACTGAGATGAAAATCTTCCATTTTCTTGCCTATAATGAGATGGCATGAAATGGCTATGTACTTTTTGTAATGAATGCTGACATAAATGATTTAAATAAATTAATATATAAATTTATTTTCTATGATACATAAGCGGCAATGGAGATCTGGCATAAAATACCATTTGGAGTATGTTAATGTTCAAAGGAGCAATATTTTTACATTGCAGCCAAGATCATAACTCATTTGTGCCACTTATCAGAGATCTGCCCTGCAGATCTGATAAGTGGATTTAGCCCTTAATGTATAATCATAAATATTGGATATCTGCCTTATTGGTGAACTTTCTTGGGGTTTTAATTATTTTTATTCCATTTTTTTCAGTTTCTCCCTCTCTCTCATACACAAAGGAAACACAAACAATGAAAGAAGACTAAACAAAACCAAATCAAATAGCCAGAATGAAATAGAAAGAGTGATTGTTTTATATGCATACTGTGTGTCCTTCCATACAAGCCAGAAAACAGCTAGATTGCGACTTTAGACACAAGTCTGAGCAAGTGATGATGTGCAAATTGTTCGGAGTGGAACAGTTTCAAGGGACAGACTGGAAGAACCCCCATCCCAAAATACCCTACAGACTCAAGAATAGGCCACTCACTTGTAATTTGGGATACCCAAATTGAAATTCCTGCTCTGAATCAGTCAGAAAGGAGACTTGAAGTTGGGTCTCCCCCATCCAAAAGGAGTATGCTAACCACTGACTTATAGTCAGATAATACTTCACCTCTAGTTTTGTTAGTGGCATTTCTAAAATGCTCTGAAATGAAACATTTTGGCTAGTGAGCAGACAGATTGACCATTTGCACAGTTTTAGTACCAATTCCTTTATTCCAATACAGTTAATGCTACCCTGTTTTCATACAGTTAAGAAAAGCTACCTGTATATATGATGAATCATATTGCAGGGTCAGAAATATTGACTGGGTTTTAGGGAAATGTCAGTCTTGGTAATATCACATCTTGGAAATTTGGTTCAGCTTGAAGTCACATCTTGACTAAGAACCAAAGAATGTTAGTTCATCCCACCAAAAGAACAGCAGGTAGCAGATTTCTGGACAGCCGCACATTTCTAATGAATCTATCTTGCTCTAAAGCACAGGAAAAAAGTTACTATTTTTAAGGGCTACCTAGAACAAACAAACAAAAATCCCTCCTTCACCATTATTATACTATCAGGCCAGTTCTAAAAAAAAGGCTAATAGTCTCTCTCCATTCTCTACTGAAGTGATTATAAACTCTTACTCACTTATATAAAACTCCCACATAGTAATAATCATTTCATTTTACTCTAACACTTGCTATACTGTAACACCCTGACCTTCCAATAGTGTCATGCCATGCACATGAGGCACAATGAGTAATTATTATAATTACCTTTTCTGAAATCTTACTCTTATAACTTAACTACTTAGCATTTGCCTTATTTATATATTGGAATGAACTCTCTTAAACTCTGATTCACTTTTTTGTTTAAATAGTCCCCACAAATACCACTTATAATATCTTCAAAACTTCACAATTAGAGTTCTAGCAAATGCAGGTAACAAGCCTTCCTAGTTTCTTAGGGTGTATTGACACTGCACCATAGGTCAAAATAAGGTATGCAATTTGAGTTATGCAAATTGTGTATCTTATTTCAATCTTATTTCGAAATAGCTTAATTTCGAAATTTGGCACTGTCTACATAGCACTTATTTTAAAATAAATCACTATTCTGAAATAACTCTTACTCCTCGTGAAATGAGATTTAAAGGGATGTTGGAATAGTGAGCCCGTTATATTTCAAAGTAACCAGTATGCTCAAAAGATGAGGAATAGCTATTTTAGCATACCTCCGTATCTTGAAATAGAGCTGCAGTATAAATGTTGCCTTAGTTATTAGATTAGACTGGAACAGAGCTCAATAAGGCTGGTCAGGAATTCCTGCTTTTTTGGTTTTTGAACCAAGAAAATGCTGACATGTTGAAATAAATTCTTGTTGAAGGTTTCTTGGGTTCAGGGTAGAACTCTGGAACAAAATGAGAGACCAACTAGTCAACTGTGCTTAGAATAACTAGTTGGTTAGGGCAGGGGTGTACAACCCTTGGGCAAGGGAGTTGCAGTTGTCTTCCTGTGGGGGGGGGTCACAGCGCCGGGCCAGCCATCATTTTGTTTTCCCGGCTTAGTGTTCGACGTGCACGCAGTTTGGGCGGAGAGAGTGGCAGGCGAGCGGATCGGCACTTGAAATTAAAGGGGCTGCAACAAAATGTTCTGGATGGCTTTTTTTTTTCTCAACCAAAATTTTCCTGGCCCTGAGGGGTCGTGAATTAAAAAAGGTTGAGAACCACTGGGTTAGGGCACTAGCTCATAAGTTAATGTCTCTATTACCCTGATTCAAACCCTATTACCCAGGAGTCCCTGAAGTTTACTGATAACATCCTCAACTCCTCCAGAAATGCTAAAAGTATTATGGAATTCCCCAGTATGTAAGGGGAACCATCTCTGCAGTCACTGATATGGTAACTTCTTGATAGTTAAAGAAGAAATTACTTTTAAGCTCAATTTTGAATGCTCTAAAAACCTCAAAAAAACCCCCAAACAACCAACTACAAAACCACCCCTCCTTTCCACAGCAGATTTTAAATGTGATGCCAGTAAAGTGTGTGTCTTTTATATTGTTTTCCCTAAATAGCAGGTAATTTGAATAAGTTTGGCAATAGCTGTTAATGTTTTGAAATTTTTTCAAGCTTTCTCTTCAGTGTACACATCTCTTCAGAGATTTTGACTAGGGTTGTAATAGTTAACCTTTTAAATGTGTACACTGATGAGCCTGGACTCATTGGTTAATCTTTACGGTTACATGCAAGGCAGGGGGGAATAGGCGGGAGCCAGTGCTTGTGGGAAACTGGCTTTTAAGTAGGCTTTTAAGCCTCTAAGATTTTCCATCGTTGGGCAGGTTGAATTTTCTTTTGAGGGGGTTGAAATTTCTTATGTGCAAGTTGAATTTTCTTTGGGGGAGAGAGATGGGAGCAGGAGCTGAGATGTCAGGGTTTCTCCCTGCTTCAGGAGGGGTTGTTTCCTGTTTCTCTCTGAACTTATAAGACAACATGCTGACATCCCCAAAATCACACGCTCTCCCCCTTGCCCCACATGGTCACCCTCTTGCGCCACATACACATACACTCCCTGTCACACTCTCTCTCCTACCCCCCAGATGTCTGTTGAAAAGTAATTGTCATTGTAGCAGGATGGCCATGGAGCAATGGCACTGAGAAACCTACATCATTTGAAAGTGAATGCTCCATGCAGCATTGCAAACCGTTCTCATATCATCCTGTGGTATGTTGCATAGTGGACTAGCTACCACAATGTACTGCTTTTAAAGTCCCATATTATCATCCGCTCTACCCTGTGGGGGTAGTAACTAAAAGGGAGAGTAATTAAACTAAAATCCCTGGAAGCTGCATGGGAACTGTTTAAAGACACCATACTAGAGGCCCAACTTAAATGTATACCCCAAATAAAAAAACACAGTAAGAGACCTAACAAAGAACCACCATGGCTAAACAGCCATGTTAAAAAGGCAGTGAGAGAGAAAAGGGCAGCTTTTAAAAAGTGGAAGTCAAATCCTAGTGAGGAAAATAGAAAGGAACATAAACACTCCCAAATTAAGTGTCATAATGTAGTAAGAAAAGCCAAAAAAGAGTTTGAGGAACAGCTAGCCAAAAATTCAAAAAATGATAGTAAAATGTTTTTTAAATACATTAGAAGCAGGAAGCCCGCTAAAAAAGCAGTGGGGCCCTTGGATGATAAAGATATAAAAGGAGCGATCAAGGAAGACAGTGCCATTGCGGAGCGATTAAATGATTTCTTTGCTTCAGTCTTCACGGCTGAGGATGTTACAGAGGTTCCTAAATCTGAGCCAGCCTTTTTAGGTGACAAATCTGAGGAACTCACTCAGATTGAAGTGACATTAGAGGAGGTTATGGAATTAATTGATAAGCTGAATAGTAACAAGTCTCCGGGACCAGACGGCATTCACCCAAGGGTTCTGAAAGAACTCAAATGTGAAATTGTGGAGTTATTAACAGTGGTTTGTAACCTATCCTTTAAATCCACTTTGGTACCAAATGACTGGAAGATGGCCAATATAACACCAATATTTAAAAAAGGCTCTAGAGGAGATCCTGGCAATTATAGACCGATAAGTTTAACATCAGTACCAGGCAAATTAGTAGAAACACTAGTAAAGAGTAAAATTGCAAGGCACATAGAAGAGCACGAATTGTTGGGCAAAAGTCAGCATGGTTTCTGCAGAGGGAAGTCGTGTCTAACTAATCTGTTAGAATTCTTTGAAGGGGTTAATAAACATGCGGACAAGGGGCACCCAGTGGATATAATATACCTAGATTTCCAGAAAGCCTTTGACACGGTCCCACACCAAAGGCTTTTACGTAAATTAGGTGGTCATGGGATAGGAGGAAAGGTCCTTTCATGGATCAAGAATTGGTTAAAAGACAGAAAACAAAGGGTGGGAATAAATGGTAAATTTTCACAATGGAGGAGGGTAACTAGTGGTGTTCCCCAGGGGTCAGTACTGGGACCAGTCCTGTTCAACTTGTTCATCAATGATCTAGAAAATGAGGTAAGCAGTGAGGTGGCCAAGTTTGCAGATGACACAAAGTTGTTCAGGACAGTCAAAAGCAAAAGGGATTGTGAAGAACTACAAAAAGATCTCAGCAAACTGAGTGATTGGGCAGCAAAATGGCAAATGAAATTTAATGTGGGTAAGTGTAAGGTAATGCATGTTGGAAAAAATAACCCAAATTACACGTACTACATGATGGGGTCAAATTTAGCTACGACAGATCAGGAAAGGGATCTTGGAGTTATAGTGGATAGTTCTATGAAGACATCCACGCAGTGTGCAGCGGCAGTTAGTAAGGCAAATAGGATGTTAGGAATTATTAAAAAAGGGATAGATAATAAGACAAAAGATATCATACTTCCCCTATATAAAACTATGGTACGCCCACATCTCGAGTACTGCGTGCAGATGTGGTCTCCTCACCTCAAAAAAGATATATTGGCATTAGAAAAGGTTCAGAAAAGGGCGACTAAGATGATTAGGGGCTTGGAAAGGGTCCCATATGGGGAGAGGCTAGAGAGACTGGGACTTTTCAGTTTGGAAAAAAGGCGATTGAGGGGCGATATGATAGAGGTATATAAAATCATGAATGGTGTGGAGAAAGTGATTATAGAAAAATTATTTACCTTTTCCCATAATACAAGAACTAGGGGACACCAAATGAAATTGATGGGTAGTAGGTTCAAAACTAATAAAAGGAAATTTTTCTTCACACAGCGCACAGTCAACCTGTGGAACTCCTTGCCCGAGAAGGCTGTGAAGGCCAGGACTCTATTAGGGTTTAAAAAAGAGCTTGATAAATTTTTGCAGATTAGGTCCATAAATGGCTATTAGCCAGGGATAAAGTATGGTGCCCTAGCTTTCATAACAAGGGCAGGAGATGGATGGCAGGAGATAAATCACTTGATCATTGTCTTCTGTTCTCCTTCTCTGGGGCACCTGGCATTGGCCACCGTCGGCAGATGGGATGCTGGGCTCGATGGACCTTTGGTCTGACCCAGTATGGCCATTCTTATGTTCTTATGTACCCAAAAACCTTAAATTATTTTAATGAATATAAACAATCTACATGAAAACAGGTGCTCCATGAATTCTTGATTTACAAACAATCACATACTGAATGCAGCCATCCTCCACTCTTCACTACAATTCCAGATGAGTGTCTGTGTGACGTTTGTCACCAAACACACAGTACAGTATGTATTGATTGAAACTAGCAGAATTTTTCCAGGATCATGGGGAAAATGTTTGTTGAATTTTCTATGGAAATTTTTACTTTTTTTTTCCCCCAAAAAAAGAGCTGAAAACTCTTGATTCATGGGAATTGTAGTTTAGGTGCTTCAAATCCCTTTGGACCATTGCAAGTGTTGTTGAAGTTGTAAGATCTAAAGGGAAGCAAAGCTGGGAGTGGAGAGTAGAAATCAGTGCATGGAACCTAGGGAGCTGCGGAGAGCTGACTTGTAGCGACTTAAGGACCAAGGGTAAGGAAAATGCAAATCTCTGAGTTCTTTGGGACAGGAACCATCATTTTGTTGGTGTGGTTCCTATATGAAGCAAAACAGGACCTGAGTTCCATGTGTACCTGTGCATTTGCCTAAGTGAACACCCTTTTTGGTGTCACTGCTCTTCAGAGTTGCCCAACTTTCAGGGTCATCGAATCATAGGTTTTAATCCAGAAGACATCTTGATGCAATACCAAGATGATTTTTCTCACATTTACTGTAAATGGCTCCTTTGCCTAAGTAAACAAGGGTGATGGTTGTGGGGAGAAGGGAAGTTAAGGGCAAAATAGTCTCAGAGACCTAGACAAATTGAAAAGGAGAGGATTAAAAACCATTAACCAAAGCAGAAGTTTGAGTTTTTCAGGCCAATACGTCTATAGAACACCATTTAAAAAAAATTACCAAAATCTGTCTGAATCCAGAAGTTCATTAAAAATGTAGAAATATGGACTTTTTGAATTTGGCTAAGTATTAGACTTTAAAATAAACTGAAATAAATCTGAAAATTTTTAGTATTAATATTTCAAAGAGGGTCAAAACAAATTATTGCTGGGTACATAATTGTATCTGCTAAAGGAATCTTTAAATTATTTTTGAATAAATATTGTGGAGAAACATAAACATCTTTTATCTTCCAGTATGGAATGAAATAATAAAAGACTTGGAGGAATGGAACAAATACAAAATTTCTTGGGTAGATAGGGTAACCTCAATAAAGACGAACATCTTCCTGATGTTGTTTAGTCTTAGGGGAATTCTGCAATTGTTGCATTTGGAGCTATAGTAAAATTGCAGAATTTCCCCAGGACAAGTGGTTGTTTTATTATTTCAGTGCATCCAGGTTGGTACCCCTGACATGACATTAAAAACACAGCAGGAGGTACCATTAAAATTCCTATAGCAGGGGTTCTCAAACTTTGTGATACCATGACTCCCCTCTCAGTTACTCACGACCTCCCGGGGGGTCAGGACCCACAGTTTGAGAAATGCAGTCGTATAGAAACATAAAACACAAGGGACAAGTTCTTCAGTTCTGCTTAAAGTAGGGTGGACTCGCTTTCCCTGTTTGGGTTTGTTACTGCTATTAATCAGTTGGGTTAACATCCAAAATCTGGGTAAAACTTGCAAAAGACCAGAGCACAAATAAAGCTATCTATATTAATTGTTGGGTTAAAAAGTATTTTATATCACACATACAAAAAAATCCATCTTTCATCCAATCTACCTTAGCAGCTTTGGACTTTTAAAAAAATCTGCTACTGTGGTCCTCTCATTTAGCATCTTTCATTAATAATCAGGAATTTATCCCTAGGAAATATCAAAGAGGCTATTCATTGTAAGAGCTGAGATTACTCTATTCAGACATCTGTTCCTGAATCCTAAAATGAGATCATACCAAGAGAAATATAATAATGTCAGTAATATAAAGATCCTGTATTTTCCATATTGACAAGTCAAATATTTTGTTGTAAAATCAGGATATATGACAACTGTAACTAGTCCTTTCACCATGTTTGAAAAGTTGATCCAGGAGCATGCTAGAACCAAATATTTAATTTTTAAGATGTACACATACATACCCCACACACATACATGTACACATACACACACGATATTGCTTGAAAAAAATCATTTATAAGAAAAAAAGAGATTTGAATAAGGAAATTGTGCTGAACTAGAGAGAAGGGGATATACAGCTTCAAATTATGAAGATAATAAATAATGTTAATAAATTATTGGAGAGATGACATTTAAGTTTATTTAAAATCCATCATGGAGCTGCTCTATTTGGGTGTGTCAATACTACAATCTCAACTTGAAATAAACTATGCAATTTGAGGTACACAAATGGCATAGCTTATTTTGAGTGTATTTCAAAATAGCTTATTTTGTAATTTGACACTATTCCAAAATGTCCTTTAATCCTTCAGGAATGAGGTTTACAGGGTCATCAGAATAGCATGCCTGTTATTTCAAAAGATATTTCCATATACCAGGCTTGTTCAAAAGACACGACATAGCTATTTTGGGATACCAGAAGTATCCTGAAATAGTGCCACAGTGTACACATACCCTTTGATGGGTTTTAGGGAAAGGGGAATATACTTGTACTTGTGGTAGTTGCAGATAATTTTGGGAGAAAATTATTGAAGAAATTAATTTTATGCCAGCTTCCCAGAGAGCCTCTGGCCCACTTATTTAATATTCCAGTAAAGGATCTACAGAATGATAAATTAATTACTTTTTAATTTTAACACCAAGACTTACTATTGCACATTATTGGAAAAATTTGATTGCTCCTATGGAATTGTGGTAGAGGAAAACATGTGCTGTCTTTGTAATGGAAAAACATTCACACTGAGTATTTACATACAAGAAGTGACAAAAAATTGTAAGTATTCAGAAATTTGGTCACTCTAGCATACTCAGGAGGATGGCTCCCCAGTTATCAAGCAGGAATCCTTAGCCAAGTTCTTTTAATATAAACCTGATCCTGAATAAGTAATAAGTAATGTTAGATGCAGCAGTAGGTTAGACATTAATTGTAACTTTGCCTTAATAAAAATATATTTTTAAAAACCTAAAGCCAGTGATTAATCTCTGCATGTATAAGTGGGCCAATTTACGTGCCAAGGTATGCAGTCCTGTAAGGCTAGAGTATCTCTTACACATTATAATTTACAGCATTCTTCCCTGCATGAGATGTATCTGGGGAAAACCTCTAAATAACTTAAACCCCAGCCTGTGTGTTTGGGAAGCAAGATTTGCTCATCTAATTCTCATGGGTTTTGATTTGCTTAATCAGAAAAAAATGGAAACCAGTGGAGAACTTTAGCAAAATTTGACAAGACTTC
The DNA here is from genome assembly GCA_032595735.1 of Pelochelys cantorii. NCBI lineage: Eukaryota > Metazoa > Chordata > Testudines > Trionychidae > Pelochelys > Pelochelys cantorii. The sequence continues at coordinate 63,317,026 of CM064330.1, forward strand.
AGCGTTACATTGGGTTTATTAAAATCTGATTTTGAAAAATACAGTGGGATAAATATTTGTTTTTGCTTGTGTGCGCACACAGGTAAATTACAGCATATGTGTTTTTTAATAATGCAACCCATCAGTGCATGCTTTAAATCATCTAACATTTAACTGTGACCAAAGAATAGCATTTACACCCTTGCAACCAGTGGGTTTTATGGGAGCTAATACTAATGCACATGTTTATCTTGAAAATTAAGGAATTTGGTTTCTAGCTCTGCCACAGACTTCCTATGTTTTCCTGTGCTACTCATTTATGATAAACATTTCAAAAACATCTAAATTACTTAGGAGCTTAAATCCCATTAAAGGCTGATGGGATTAAGGCTTCTAAACAAATTAAATGCTTTAGAACATTTTACCCCTGATAATTGTGCCTCATTTCCCCATCCATAAAAGGGGGATAATTCTACTTTTCTCTTTTCCTCTGATTGTTTTATCTATTTAATTGTAAGCTTTTGGTGCTAGAACTGTTCACTACTTTATGGGGCCCAAATCTCAGTTGAGATCTCAAAACATTACTGTAATATATAGAAGAAGTGAATGCATAGGTGTTTGCAAGCTTATGTGTGTGCTCCTACATTTGTATTTGCACACATGGAACTTGGGGTCTGAAAATGTACCTATCTGTATTACCCAGGTCAATCCATTCTCATAGACCAACATATATATTTAGGTCATAGCCTAGTCCTGTTGAAGTCAATGACAAATGTCATTGATTTCAAGGAACCAATATGAGAAATCCAAATTGTAGAACCCAGCTCAAGTATTTTAGCTGGGTCCCAAGGAAATCCATGGGAGAAAACAATGAGGAATTCTCCTTCTGAGGCCTGAATAGTAGCAAAGTGGATCTGAGGAGGACACCCTAATTGCCTCTAACAGCTTTCATGAGCCTCACCTCTCTGCAATTGCCCAACAAACCCCCATCACATGGGACTCAACTCCACAGAGCACATATTTATTCCCTTCACCTGAGTCCTAGATCATGTTGAGAAATGGGACATTAATTCCACTACCAGGAGATGTGTGTACTTACAAACATAAGTGAAAGGATTACTCCTAGGTGAAATCGCTGTATCCGATTGGCCTTGTAGTGGGAAAATATTGAGTGGAACTTTATTACTTTCTCAAATTATTGTAGGGGGTTCCTCTAGATTTCCCACCCCTCCACTTCAGAAGCTTCTATTTCTCATTCCTTCGCTTTCTTATATCTTGAGAGAGCTTTAGAAGTTTCCCCATTTCTCCCTTGTATAGAGCTAGAACAAAACAAGGATAATTTCATTTTGCAAACTTAAGCCTGAGGTGGCACAAAACTCAGTTCTAAGTAAAAGTCACCGGCTGAAGGACAAGGGATGTATAGATAAATGGTTCCAATTTTGGCCTGTTTATCTTTTATAATTAATAGGAAGTAAACCTTTGTAGTAAATGTCAATATCATATATATTGTTAAGTGAACAAAAAAATATTCTGAAAGATTTCAGTAGGGTGGCCCAAAAGTTTACTTTGTATTTATAATAAGGAGCAGCCATTAGCTGAAAACACAGTGGGAAAGTACTATGCATGCACAGTCAAAAGCAAAATCTACTCTCAACTCCCCTGAAATTCTTCACTAACTAACTCCAATACAATGCTGATGTCTTCTGAAGTAATCCTTGCCACTTTCTATTTGTGTATCAGTGCCTTTCTTCCTTTCCCACTGTGCTTTACAAAGAAATAAGTTACCAACTAACAGTGACTATAGAGAAAAGTGGCAGCTCACACACAGCCTTGGAAAATAGAACCTATTTTCCTGAGAAGGGGAAATGTCAAGAAACTGGGGTTATCTCAAAATGTTTTTAAAGAGCACTATAGATTCTTTCTCTTCGACCTTGACAGCCTTGAGAGACAAGGAAAATGGACTGCTTTAAAGTCTGTTCCAAATTTTTTTTTTTGCCTGTTTTCAGTTGTCAGTATTATATGCCTTAATAATACATACAAGGAATAAAATGTTTTAGATCTGTCCAAAGTATGTCTGTCTTTTCAGAGAACTAAATTCTCCCTGCCCCTTGCCTTGGCATGCAGAGTGTACCCGGAGGCTTCTTGGCGCTTGCCTCCTTTCCCTCCCCCATCATATGCCCCATATGTCAAATGTCAGGATCATTTGAAAGGGGAGTGTGGGTCCTAATTCTATTTGAGCATCTATAGGTCAAATTACCCCTTTGGGAAGGGTGTGACATTTTTTTCTCTTTACAAAGAAGTCACGCAGGCACAGTTGGGTCCTCAAAGTACCATAATTACTAAATACACAGAACAATACATGGCCTGACTTGTTTCTGGTAGCTTTTAAACCATAAAAATCCAGTGAGTGCCGCTAGAGAGCTCACAAACTATTTAAACTACCTATTCCTATGCTCAACAGAAGGGGCACTCTCCTGCTTTCAACTAAGTTCCATTTCGTGCAATTCTCCTGGCTGCCAGCCACACTGCCATCAGCCCTGGCAGGGCTCTTAGTCACAGGCCTTTCAGCTGCCTGACTCCTGGCCACTGAGGCTCTCTGGTTCAAGAATATCTGTGGTCCTACTGGATCACGGATATTGCAGAACCAGAGAGTCCCAGCTTAGAGAGGTTCAAACTGAGTGTATAGGGTGAATAAATGGTAGATGTATTTTCAGTTATTCTGCCATAAATCTGGCATAATTCCATGAACTTCAATGGCTGTACCATAAGTAATATTATGTAATTTTGCATTTATGATTTTTGTATCCTTATCACTAAGGGTGTGTCTAGACTACAGGATTTTGTCAACAAAAGTGGACTTTTGTCAACAAAACTATACCTGCGTCTACACTGCCGCTGAGTTCTGTCGACATAACATTGACAGAACTCAGCAGTTTTGTCGACGGCTGTAAACCTCGTTCTACGAGGAATTATGCCTTTTGTCGACAGAGTTCTGTCGACAGAAGGCGTTATTGCATCTACACTGTCCTTTGCGTCTACACTGTCATGTCGACAAAGCGGCTTACTTTGTCGACAGAACTGGATGTAGTCTAGATGCTCTTTGTCGACGGAAGCTTTGTCAACAGTATCTGTCGACAAAACTTCTGTTGACAAAAGCCTGTAGTCTAGACATACCCTAATGGTTGCTGTAACACAATTCTCACATTCACAGTACAAAATCACTTAAATGCTTATAGTGTATTTTAGAGAGAGGATTTATATTAATTAGATTTAATTTGTATATTAGTATTAAAAATACATTGTATGAAATGTCTATTTAAAACTATTAGGGCCTGCTACAGCTAGGACTTTACTCTTGGGAGCTTTATTTTGGTAGAGAAGGTGCTGAAGAAACAAATTATTTTTAACCCTACAAAAGGAAATAAAAGCTGTTATCTTGCAAGCTGCTATTCACATAGGGGTACGTCTACACAGCAGTGTTATTTCACAATAGCTGACGTTATTTAGAAATAACACAGTCCATATCTACAGTACACGCAGTTATTTCAACATAATGTCAAAATAATGTCAAGCTGAAGGACTTCTTTCTCTGACTCCTATAATCCTCATTGTATGAGGAGTAAGGGAAGTCAGAGGAAGAGTGCTCTTCCTTGGACTTCCTGCTGTGTAGACCATGCCAAAAGCCTAATTGAGCTATTTCTACTTAAGCTATGCAACTGATGTAGCTCAAGTTGCATAGCTTATTTTGGCTTTAGCCCTGCTATGTAGACATACCCATACAGTCACCTATTTATTTCAGTGCGAACCAGTGTCTGCCCATGCAGAGCAATTACCAAGAAATAAGCCTAATTATTTAGAAGATCGCTGAACTTAAACAGATGGTTTGTGATGTACAGAGTCCAAAAGTGAAAAGTATGAAATATCCAACATTCCATCAATACTATGTGATGCTACACTGGGAATTCAGTATGCTGCTGTGATGGTCACAAAATACAGAGCAAGATAACATTTATGTCTGATGTTCCAACAAAATGCTTATTTGCATAAAACACCGAAGAAACTTTTCAGAGCAAGAATAGTCATCCATGTGGAAATATTATATCCATAATGTTGTCAAAGTCAGTGCCTGCATGGATTATTATCATCTGCTTTGTATGTGGCAGTCAGATTTTGTAAGCTACAGTTGTCTATGGACAGCTAGAATTGTTTCCAGCTATTTTGGGAAAGATTCTCTTTTATCTCCACAGGCTAGCATGATTTTCTCTGATATGTTTCCCACTTTTTCAGCATTCACGGACACCTTTCAGACATTTATACCTATTAGTAAAACCTGACAGGCATCCCACTGGATAATGAATAATTCAGTTTGATTAATACAAGTTTTATGTAAGTAACTAGTGCACAGAATAATCATGATTGGGGACTTTGGAAATTGCAAACTCCTACGCCAAGTCCTTTCAGAGAACTCTTTACATCCATGTGGATCTTCACCACCCAACTCTGTTCATGGTGTGCCAGTGACACACTGACTGGATGGAAAATAAACAAGATAGTTGATCTTGCCAGATCATTGCTTTTTCCCCTCTCTTTTGCCTCACTAGCCCCCTGATTTAATTACATTAATGGTATCATTCTTTTCTGAACTGTAAACTCTTTGGAGTAGGGGCTCCTGTTTTTCAAAGCCTTCAAGAGGATTTGTACAAGCCGTGTGCTAAATTACCTAACATTTAAAAATCTCAACTGTTACTTTCCTTTATGTGTCTGTATGGATCACACATAGTACTAGTACTGTGCAAAGAATTCATACTGATCTTACATTATAAGATCATTCTGGACAATGGAACATGCTTTGTGGCAAATATTTATTTTATGAATATAAATTAAGTATATTTTATTCACTATGAAATATTGCTTTGTATTTGCATATTTAATGTATATTTACTTAGGAATAACCCATGGAAAATAATGGAATGTATGTATGGAAGAATAATATACAATGATGCTATAGTACATTGTATAATAGCAGTAAAAATGAATAACAATAAAATTGCATCATAGACAATGAATATACTATGATAATGAAAGATGTCACAGGTGTAGTTTCATGAAATTTATACTAATGGAAAGTATGATTATCTGTTTTTAATGTAGGGAAAATGTAATGATGTTAATTGTGAGTTGGACAACAAAGCATAAAATATAGTATATGGCTTGATTGAACAGACAACAGTTTTAAATTACTTTCCTGTGCTTACTGATTAAATGCAGCTAGTAACTTATTCCCTATTCTGTGTGCTGCTGGTCATTTTATCCACGGTTTTAATTTTGTTACTTTGCTAACAATTTTTTAGATAATTTTGAGAATTGCTCTTAATATTGTGCAGTAAGTATAGAATAACCATCCAGGGAAACTCTGAAACTCTCAACCTTATCAGGCAGCATTTAACTATTAAAAATTACATTTTTATGTCTGCTCTGCAGTTATCAACCACTTCTAAAACCAACATACACAAATGCACCAATGTAGAACTTTCCTTTGGATTTCCCAGTGTGGGTTTCACTGTCCACTCTTTAGTAGCAGATTGTGGAGCCCTTATGGTTCCAGAAGAAGAACTGCTTCTTTGGCTATGTCTACCCTAGAGGCTAGGAGTGTATTTACTCTTCTCATGTATACATACTCACACTAGCTTCTATATAAGTAGCAGTAGAGCATGGTAGCATGGGTAAGTAGCAGTGGAAGCATGGCTGAATTGTGCTGAATACAGATCTACTGTTTTCAGAGGTGCACAAATCTGGGCCAGATGATGTAAAGGCATAGAAGAATATCAGGAATTTGGGAGCTAGGTAGCAGTTTGCCACAGTTAAAGGCAAGAAATTGGTTCTATGCAAGTAGATATCCGGTTTCCAGTGGAACATTTTACAGTACTGAAATGCACTTCTATGCGAACATAGCTTTGCTCCTACAACTATTCTCATCCCCCTCTTTCCACTCATTGCTTTCCCACTTTCATTCATTTAAATTCTGAGGCTGCCCTTTTTATATTTGTGATTTGGGAGGAGGAGGACGGTATTTTGCACAAGATACATTTGAAAATCCTAGCCTTAGGCACTCTGAAAATTCACGTGGCTGGACCATGAGTATAACATTTGGCTGTGATTTTTTTTAAATGTATATATTATTAATTTTTTTAAAAGTACAAATAACCACCACTGTGGACCTATAACAACATAGATATTTAGCTACAGGTCTTTGAAAATTCGAAAGGCAGTGCCCAAACCTGTAATAGATGCTTAATAAACCTATAGTGGATGCCTGTAATTGTGATGAGAAAACTAGAAAGTTTTTGGATGCCCACTGTAATATGCTAATTCAGCTGTGAGAAGGTACTGCTGATACCTCATCATTACTGACTGTCCTAAAAGTTAAGTCTTGGTTGAATCAATCAGATTGTTTCCCTATTAACTATAAAACAAAAAGATCGCCCCCCCCTGAACACTCAGTTCTTTACAAATGTAGTGTTGTTGTTCTTATCTTGGATACCCTGTCTAGAAAATCTCTAGGAGAAACTCATCCCTTTTCAGAGAGCCAACACAAGAACAGTGCACCTTTTAAGTTAGAGGTGTGGAACCTCAGGCCCATTGACTGGATGCAGCCCCCAGCTTGCCTGCATTTTCTCCCCTCCTCCCCCCGAGGCTCAGCCCCACCCCCACCATTGGGGAGCCCGTGCTGGCACTCCAGACCTGCTCCTGCTTCTCATTTGTGTGCAGCCCCTGCCTGATTTTGTTGTGTGTCAGCAGCCCCCGACCCAAAAAAGGTTCTGCATCCTTGTTTTAAGCCTTATATTTATTTACATACTCATTTTCAGCCCATCCTTTCCAGAAGCTGGCATAGTTAAGTGACAATGGAGTTTGTGTATGGAGATAAGTAAAAAGAATAGAGTCTCATTTGCATATTGAATCTCTCAGTTTCTGTTTGCAATTTTGTTATTGTCATTAAGGAATAGAAGAAAACAATATTTAGGTCAGTGACTGCAAATTTTAAACCAGCATCATTTGAATACCTTCGAAATGTATTCAAAACCATCTTCTCTCTTCTCCCTGCCTACTGTTTTAATCCCAGTTTTATGATCTGTGTAGGGACTTGTTTGCATGCTAGTACTATTACAAACCAGGCAGAGAAGTTGTATATACTAAATATTTAGAAAGAGAAGTTCAATATGTCTTGTTAAACCAATAGGACATAACAGGTCAAGATGTCTAGACAGAAAATGAACTTGGGAAGAACTTTTCTTCTTGTAGAAATAGTTTATTTCCCCTTTGTAAATTAGCCTTTGATGTAGAGTTATCACAACAATTTTATGTCTTTCTCTCTCTAGGAAATTCTAAATGTAATGCAATTAAGTTCCAATTGTACTTTTCACTCTTGCATTTTCCCCAGCACAACTGACTGCTAGATTCCTTCCATTTTACACTGAATGTCTTATGGTCATCTTAGCAGAAATAGCCTCCTAAACTTACTTTGTTTCATTGAACTATGTCAAATAAAGCAAAGTGAGTAGGAGAAATTGGGGATCTTTTTGTAAATATCAGCTTTGGTTTGCTGTTATTTGTGGGGATCATATTCAGGGGTGAAAGGAATTTAAAATTCTTACTGATATGGGGGGGCCAAGCTCTCCTCCAGCCAGCCCTCCAGTGCTATATGGCGTACACTGCATGGGTCTCCAGCTGCTGCTGTGGTAGTGGTGGCAGTGTTTGGAAGCCCACCAGATCATGGAGCCTCTGGGGCAGCTGCCTCTCCTCTTTCCTCCTTCTTGGTGGCCCTTCCCCTCTCCATTGACAACCTTGCCAATAGGGTCGAGCAGTGCTGCCACAAAAGTGCTTTTATGTCATTCCCTCTTTCCCCCTTCTCCCTCCATTGACCATCCTGAGGCAAAAGGGGCAGTGATGTTAAAACGCTGCCATGGCAACTCTTTAACATTGGCTGTGCACAGGCCCATATTGGTAGCCACTTCTTACCAGTATGCTGCAACGACCTATACTAGCCCACTTTTACCTCTAATTCTGTTATTCATTGCTTTGAGTGTGTATACAAAGTTTCAGTCATCTGATCAGGGAGCAGACACAATAGCAAACACAAAACAGTCAAAATGAGCAGCTCACAAAAAATCTATAGGCTGAAAACTTTGCAGAAGTCAGGATTGTCTCAGAAACTTGATAAACAGAAATCAGAGTTTCATTTTTAATGACTGTTATTTGCATTGCATCATTTTGTGTCATAATCTCACCACAATATGCCAACCATTGAAGAACCCAAAACTTGCACAACTGTCCTTAGAAGCTTTAGCAGAGGCACATTGCTTCCTTGGGATGCTTCACTTCATTTTTTTGTATAAATCATGGCTGAGGAAATTCATGAACATTTGGTTCAGAGGGGTAGCCGAGTTATTGTGTAACAGGAAAAACATAAAAAAACAACAAATAGACTAGTAGCACCTTAAAGACTAACAAAACATGTAGATGGTATCATGAGCTTTCATAGGCACAGCCCACTTCTTCAGATGACAGAAGCGTTAGAAGTCCAGATCCAAGAGTAAATAAGGGAAGGAGGGAGGCGGAAGAAGGGAAAAAAAAGAAAGAGAAGGAAGGAAAAGAAGGGAGGAAAGGAAGAAGACAGACAGTGAGTAGATAAGCTTCAGAGGGGTAGCCGAGTTAGTCTGCAACAGGAAAAACTTAAACAACAAATAGTCTAATAGCATCTTAAAAATGAAATAGTTACAAGAGGCTGATAAGAACCATTAGCACCTCCATTGTTTGATTGGTAGGCTAATTCATAGGTCGTAGTGACAGCCTGGATTTCTATATTCAATGCTTCTTCAACCGTTCACAGACTGACATTATGCGCAAACAACAACAAGTGACATATAACCTAAGCCGCGCTGAATGCTATGCTGTCCAGACTCTCTAAAACAACTCTGACATTATAATCAAGCTGGCTGACAAAGGGGTGCTGTGATCATTATGAATAAGTTGGACTATGAACAGGAGGCAGCTAGACAGCTCTCCAACACCACATTTTACAGACTTCTCTCCTCTGATCCCAGTTCACAATACCAAAAGAAACTATACCATCTTCTTAAAGAACTCCCTGCCTCTACTCGGTACCAAATTCACACAGACAAGCCTTCTGAACACTGAGCAGGATTATTCTATTTGCTTCCCGAAACCTGGAAACCCCGGATGTCCCATCATTTCAGGTATTGGCACACTCACTACTGGATTATCCAGCTATGTAGACTCCCTCCTCAAACCTATGATACCAACACTCCGAGCTATCTCCGACATACCACTGACTTCCTGAGGAAATGAAAAAGCATCGATAACCTTCCTGATAACGTCATCCTTGCCACCATGGATGTAGAAACTCTGTACACCAATATTCCACATGAAGATGGACTACAAGTGATTAGAAACACTATACCAGAGGTTACCACAGCAAATCTGGTAGCAGATCGATGTAACTTTGTTCTTACCCACAATTATTTCCAATTTGGAGATAAGTTATATCTCCAGATCAGCGGCACAGCCATGGGTACCCTCATGGCCCCACAGTACGCTAACATCTTTATGGCTGACTTAGTGAATGGGAGTTGAGGAAACATTGTTCTATCACCCCTCCTTTACTTATGCTACATTGATGACATCTTTATCATTTGGACCGATGGCCAAAAAACACTGGACGAATTCCACAGAGATTTTAACAACCTACACCCCACCATCAATCTCAGCCTAGACCATTCGACACAAGAGATCCATTTCCTGGACACCACAGTACAAATCACTGATGGCAAAATCAATATCACTCTCTACAGGAAGCCCACTGACTGCTACACTTACTTACATGCCTCCAGCTTCTATCCAGGACACACCATACGATCCATTGTCTATAGTCAAATCCTTAGATACAACTACATCTACTCCAATCCCACTGACAGAGACCAAAAACTTCAAGATCTCTATCAAGCATTTATAAAACTCAATTACCCACAGGGGAAAGTAAAAAAAAAAAAAAAAAAAAAAACAGATAGAAAGGGCCAGACAAATACCCAGAAACCAGCTACTTCTAGATAGGCCCAAGAAAATCAATAATAGGACACCACTTGTTATTACCTATAGCCCCCAACTCAAACCCTTCCAGAGCCTTATCAATAACCTACAACCTATACTGGAACAGGATGCTACACTCCGAGAGGCTCTGGGTGACAGACCTATACTCTCCTATAGACAACCACCTAACCTCAGGAAGATTCTTACTAACAACCACAGGGCATACCACATTAAAACTAACTCTGGAACTTTCCCTTGCAATAAACCCTGTTGCCAGCTTTGTCCACATATTTACTCTGCAGATACTATCACTGGACCTAACCATGTCAGTTATTTGTTTACTCCTTCATTGTATCCCTTTTGTTATATAATGATCATGCCAATTCACTTTCAGAATATGATCTGAAGAAGTGGGTCTGCCCCACGACAGCTCATCACCTAATAAACCATCTTGTTAGTCTTTAAAGTGCTACATGACTGCTTTTTTTGGTCTTACCATGATCAGACTAACATGGCTACCTCTCTGTTACTTCTTATTGTAATCAAGTCACCTCTTTTTGGTAAGCTAAACAGGATGAGCTCTTGAATTGGTCTCATTGCAAGGCATTTTCTTCAACAGCTGCTTGCGCCGCTTGCTCCCGTGCGGCGGCCCAGCTGAGCGGCGCAGAAGTCAGCCGAGCGCCACGGCGGGAGGCAACAGCACCGCCCAGAGGGAACATCCAGCTTTTTAGCATTGCAGAGTCACAGATATTGGGTTACTTTATTTATATATTTTACTGCTACTATTTTATCATTGTTGTATTATATGTATGCAGTTAACATTTATCAACCAAACTTGTAATCTCATCAGAGAATGAAATCAGGATTGTTTGACAAGGTCTATTTTTTATATGGCATGTTGTCTTGACATATTTCTGTCCTTTAAATTTTTATTAATTTAATCCTACATCAAGTTTTCCATTATTTTGCTCAGAATTGATGTCAGGCTAACTGGCCTGTCCTTACTTGGGTAATCCTGTTTGTGCCTTTTGAATATTGGCATAACTTCCTGTCTTCTGGAATGTTCCTGGTATTCCATGATTTTTTGAAAATTAACAATAGTTTTAGTGCTCGTGGGTGTAAGTTATCTAACCCGGTGCCTTAAAAATGTTTATCCTTAGATATTATTTAACATCATCCTTAGCTATTAGGAATGGAAAGTAATTCTTCATCCTTTTTTAATGTGCATATATCTTCCTTCTTTCCATAAGCAGAAAATAGGTACTTATTGAAAAATTCTCCGTTATCTTATATATATATATATTGTTTTCTTAGTCTAGTAATGGAACTTTTGTTCCTAATGTACTTTTTAAAATCCTTAGTGTTCTCAGCACTGTCAGCCTTGGATTTCTCCCTGTTGTTCTTTAGCTTCCCTTATCAATTTTCTTCACCGTGTTATTTCTAATTTATATTGCTTTTATCCTCTCTTTTCCCCATTTTACCTCATTTTTATATGTTGCTTTTTTATTTCAAATTGCTGCCATCACTCAGGATGGGCTTTTAGCCAAAGTTGTCCTTCTCAATTGTGGAATGATAGCTTTTGGGCTCTTTTTCAAGAACATCCAATTTTCATTCTCATATTTCTCATTAGATTCTTCCTTTCACTATTTTTCATAATTGTCCTCAGTTTTAGGAAATTACCTTTGTAAAGTGTAAGTGTGTGTGTGTGTATTACCAGTTGTTACTACACTCTGATCAAACATATTGAATGTACTCAGGTCATGATCTTTGGACTCTAGGCAATCACTAGTTTCCAGTCCAGTAATTAGTCAAATGGCTGAGTGCTATAATGCTCTTAATAAGATACAGGATATATTTCTAGAAATATTATTAGTGCAGCCACACTCATAGAAGAAGAGGCGGGGGGAAAAAAGGAGCAACTTTAAAAAAAAAAGTAAAATAGAGGTTCTTAATTGTGTCATAGACTTTCTAATTGTAGCTTTAGTTGATACCATTTAATTAGATGAAATAGTAGAAGATATCTGAAATTCTAAAATGGAACTGCAATTATGCATCAGTAGGAACATTCTTTTAAAAGGGTTCATAATGGGCATGCATATTACACATGTGAAATGCATTAGAATAATAATATCAAAGGCAACCTTTTCAAAGGGGAAATTTGCAAGATTAAAAAATAACACAAAAATGTCTAAAGTGGTGGGAGGAACAAATGGAGTAAGGTGAAGCTCTAATATACCCAAATTAAAGCACCACTATTATTCATGAAGCATCTTTTAGGATATAATGTATTCTAGTAGGAAGGCTAGAGAAAGACCTTTATGTACATCTTAGGCTGATGTGTAATTAAATGACTGTGATTTAAATACAATATTGATGGAGACAAATTATTTCCCACTCTGCAAGCCATTTCCAACTGCTATAGGTGTACATAATGGACCAAACTTTGATGACTGTACTCTGTTTTCACTCACTCTTCAGTCAATGAAGTCAAGGGCAATTTTGGATGACGGAAGATTGATTAAAGAAATAGGCTTGATCACCACTCCTTTGGAAAAGACTGAGGGAGGAAGGGTGTAGAGAAGAGAATGAAATTTTCCCAAAGTTTTTCTTGCAGATTTTCTCTCTGATTGTTCTTTTGAGGGAAGGCAAGAAATGATCTACTCTGGAATGGGCAAATCCTTTGACTACTACAAAAATTATATCCCAGCTCTACAATTCTATAAGGAGCTTCAAAAACCTACAGAAATTAAATATATATTCCCTGTTAATATATAGATTTTAATCATTTTAATAGTTTGCCTATACCCTGAAGTTATAAAGCCATACTGAGGTCAGAATCTTTTTGTGCAGAGCAAACCTTGAGGAATAATGTATCCAGGGCATTAGTGACTTTTTTTTTCCTTCCCAGTTTCTAATGATTCTCTTCCCACTGAAGTTATTGGTATCTGAGAGTACTTGCAACCTCGCTGCATAAAGTTCTATGCAAAAGCAAAATATAGCCTACCATACTTATTAGCTTTCTTCCCCACTTTGAAACAGATTACAATTAAAGGCATCAGGTGTAGAAAAATGCATATTATTTGGAAAGGAAATGTCCTTTTTATCTACATAAAATAAAAACTGGCTTACATTCTGCATTTGCTACCGCTACATGTGATTTAGGCTTAGCAGGCAGAAAAACTGACAAGCTCTCATACTAACCGAACATTAAATCATGAGAGAATTCACGACTGACAGTCTTCCAGACTTTTTTTTTTTGAAAGGGCAGTATCTTTTCAACAAGTGTGATCATCCAAAAAGAAACAGACAGAACTGAGTTTGACAAGATGGTACAGCTTCTTTTTAGAATCACACGAGACAGACAAGTATATGTCAATCTTCAAATTAAAATGCTAAAAAGAAATTAGTCTATAGTGCACATCAGGCAAACTCCACAAGCAATTATTGAAGCATTCTTTATTATGCCCTTACGTGTTATAACAGGACAGTATATGAGGGTGGGTGGGAAATAATTACCCAAAGTATCAATATTTTCCTTCTAATTTTTCTTATGGCCATACATAAAGTAATGCATTTTGTGATTAACTGCAATTGATTTATCCTGTCTTAATACTGTCATAACTGCTAATTAGTGTCTAAACTTTGGAAAATCCTAATATCTTTCCTGTACCCTCTTGCCTAAAAAAAGTACTTATTCCTGATTTTCATTTGTTAAAGTCACCATGCAAGTCCTCTGTGCAGAGAGATTGGTGTCCTTTTGTGCAACTTCTACCATGTTGACTTTTGATTTTGAATTTTTAATAAGAATTTGTGGTAGCTCAGTTTGACAATCTGCTGAAATCAGCATTCTTACAAGGCAGGACTTCTATTAATTCAACAGAAAACCTAATGATTTCAATGCATGCTTAAGTAGTCAGATTTTCCTGTTAGTCTACCAAAACAAATCCAGAAAATGTCACATTGAATTTATTATAGCAGACAGGTTCCTGTACTCCTATTACTAAAATGATAAAATTAAGTCTTTAATATATTTTATGGTCTCCCAAGAAGGGCATTCAGAAGAGTAAATTATAGCTAAACCAAAGACTGATGTACTTAAGCATATTCCTGAAGTTGAGCACATGTGTAATTTTGTTGACTTCATGTGCTCACTGCTGAACCAAGAAATGAATTCATTAATGATAAAATACAATTTAATAAGAATGTAAATGCACAATATTAGGTGTTTTTTTCTGATGGGAGACTATGTTCTGAAATCTTTGTCTTTCTAACTGCAACTTTTTTGAACAAGTTGTTCTGGGTTTTTAGTCAATACTAGTAGAATTAATAGGCAATGCTTAAATTTCATTTATTTGGGAGATGTTTTTATGTGAGCAATAATTTTTTAGAATATTACTACAGATTTCAAGGTATGGGGTTAATCTGCAAGTTGTTTCCTAGTCAGCTTGCAAGTTACTAGCCAAGGGTTCTTTGTAGTGTTATGTATCATGCACAAATCAAAGTTACTGCTATTCACAAATGAATAATTTTTGTTTCAGAGAAACAGAATCTTTAGGATGCAGCCCAGTACATTACAATTCTTACAATATCCACTTGTTATGAGCATACCTCACACTTCTTATTTGACATTTATTTTTTAAAATATATTGTAATTTTTCTGTACCACATAGGGTCTGATTCTGTAAGATAACTAGAATTTCCTGCAGGATTCAGTGTGCCACTGATGACCATTGGCATTAGTGGGGGTTAATAGCTTTCAGCATCTTGCAAGACTGGCCTTCGTTGACATGCAGCTAGGCACCTTAATTGCATGTATTATACAATATTTATAACAGAAAGCATTAAACATAACTAAACTTACCACTAATGTGATTGTAATCATTCCAGTAGTGGCTTAGCTCTTACTACTGAGCAAACAGAGTGAAAACAAACTGAATTCAAATTAATGAACAATAAAACATCCCCAGATTTTCTTACCTATCATAATGACAGGTTTCAGAGGTAGCTGTCTTAGGTAGCTGTGTTTTGGCAAAAACAACAAGGAGTCCGATGGCACCTTAGAGACTAACAAATTTATTGTGATATAAGCAATTCACAAAAGCTTATGCCATAATAAAATTGTTAGTCTTTAAGATGATACTGGACGCCTTGTTGATTTTTTCCTATCGTGTTGGACAGCCCCTCTGAGATAATGAGATCTCTATGCACTGCTATCATTTAAACCCATGCATCCAGAAGCCTTAATTTTCATTTCAGAGGGAGTGCTGGTTATCGAGAGTACCAAATATATTGAAAAACCCTAAGGATAATTCCAAGTCCTCCATTATTCACTGGTTCTCAACCTGACTACTTTGTGCACATTTCTGTTCTTCTGTGATAATGAACTGAACTTCTTATTGAAAGTGCTGTGTGGATTATCTTCAGCAAAGAGGTGAGGCATGAAAGCTTTTGAATTCTCAAGATGAGACCAGGTAGAGGATTTTTAATGGATACTAAACACCAGTGTTTACTTATAAAGATAAATCTAGTTTGCTAGTCAATAATATAAACAGATTAAAACTCATTACAATCTATTACTTTTTAAAGTGAGGATTGCACTCTAAGGCTACGTCTACACTACGAGTTTTCTCGGCAAAAATATGCTAATGAGGGACTTATTTGCATGAGTCGTGATCTCATTTGCATATTTTTTCGCTAGGGTTTTTGTGCAAAAACAAGCAGTGTGAACCTTTTCTTTTTGCACAAAAACCCCTTTTCCCACCAGATCCTTATGCCCCCAAAAAGGAGGTTTATTGATCTGGCGGGAAAAGGGGTCTTTGCGCAAAAAGAAAATGCCCACACTGCTTGTTTTGCTGCAAAAACCCTTTGAGCAAAAATGCCTTGCATAAATTATGCAAATGAGGTGCAGCAATATGCTAATCAGTGCCTCATTTCCATACTCACTGCCGGCAAAACTGGCAGTGTAGTCGTAGCCTAAGTGCACAGCACTAACTGCTATTTGTTATTTATATTGAAACAGGTAGGAAGCCTCTGCCCAAAGTCCATACTCTGTAAGGCCCCAATTTATCAAAGTGCATAAATATGTGCGTAAATTTAGAAACACTTATTGTCCCAATGAATCTGGAGTTTAAAAGACAATTAAGGAACAATGGAAAATAAGGAGCAACAACAAAGATAAAGTAATGATGCGTTAAATATATCTTGTTAGTACCTTCTTATGTTTTGTTGTTTTTGTAGTAGTATTTTTTACACGTTATTGCTGTTTAAAGGAGAGGAATAGATTTGTATGTCTTTTAGATGAAGTGTTATTTCAGTAAATAAATGAATCTAAACAGAGTTTAAAAGAAAAATAGAATAGAATGGAAGAGAAGAGACTTGTACCAGAAAAGCTGTTTGTCAGATATTTATCTGAGCTCAGTTCAACCACGCGTACCATAATTCAAGTAAATACAACTAAAGATGTGAAAAATAAAGTGAAATGTTATTGAATGAAAATCAGCGGAAGTAATCAGAAATTATTAGTCACATCAGTTAAATGGTTATATGAATTTGCACTACATTTCTTTTAGAATAAAAGACAGAAGATAGAGTATACTTTGTATGCTAAATGTTGATTATGAAATGTTTTATAAATATAAATCAAGGGTTTTTTTTAGAAACGAAATTCCAGGAGTGTCATTGTGAGGGAGCTAGCTTTGCCTTTAGCTAACCATATTGTTAAACAACACACAGATTTTAACAATAGGGTTCTTTCTTCACAATATCCTTAGAGTTCAATATGGAGATATGAAAGCAGTTATTCTCTCACTAAAGAAATGGGTGGTTCCTGGCAGGAATTAGGTGGCTTGGCACAGCACATGGAGGACCATGCATTATGCATGCCTGCACTGTGCTGCCCTAAGTAAACACAAGATTTGAGTCTCTTGTGCTTCCAGGCTCATTTTAAATTTTGAATTCTGTTCAAAATGTAAACAAAAAAACCTTAGATTAATTAAAGCCTATTTCCTGTTGTTTATGTAAGCTTTCTTTTAAACTTGTGTTTCTGTTCCCTGGGGCCACTCTGTTTTCTTGGATGGATCTGCTACTGTGTGGCAGTACTCATACTGAGATGAACACAGTTTACTTATCCCCACAGCCTGCAGCTAGTATGGCTCAATGGCTTCTGGGTTAAAGGAGATCTTACTCATCCACTTTCTTCATTAGGTCATTACCCTTTCAGAGGCATTGGTCAGTACAACCTTGGATGCTCAGCTAGTCCTGAATTATCATTCTCTAAACCACAGAATAAGGAGACTCTCCACACTTGCATTGTCTGTAGCTCTGTCCTTTCCTTCTCTGTTTCCCACAGAGCACACACTATAGATCTGTTCATACAGTAGAAGGATGAGGAGAATATGCAGGCCTGGTGGGAAGACTGGATAGACTGGGGGATGCACTTAGATCCCCTACCAGCACCTTCAGAGGTTAAACAGAAAATATAGCGTCACTTTGATCTGTAGTATCTTGGAATGATGCCCACTGCTCATGGTCCTTGTGACCTTCCCCATAATCTTGGGAACCATGTTGATAGGGACTTAAGGGGTTGCTGAGGCCAGAACTAGTGCAGAGTCACATGGCCTCTCTGCAGAAAACTTGATCCCCTGTGGATCGCCAAGAATCTGTCAGGTTTGGGGTTGGATTCTATGATTTATCCTCTGGTTTAGTGTGTAGTCCTTTAGTAGAACAATAGGATGAAGCTTTGAAATATATTTCTTAGATACTTCCTCTTACTGAACCCCACCTCTGCTATTTCTATAGGAGGGGATTATCTAGGCTATTATTTTTCCATATGAAGTACTATAGGACAAATAGTTTGGGTAAGATGAAGGGTGTGTTATGTCTTTTTACATCAGTTATGTGTATTGGAGCCTGAGTCTTACTGTCCTGTTCCTTGTGAAGCCATCTGCAGATTCCAAGGCCGGAAGGGACCATTGAGATCACCTAGTCTGACCATAGAACTTCTCCAAAATCATTCCTTGTCAAGGTTTAGAAACAACATCCTATCCTGATTTAAAAATTGGCGGTGAAAAAGATTCTATCACAACCCTGGGTGGGCTATATCAGTGGTTAATTACCCTCTCTGGGTTAAAAATTTACCACTTATTTTCAGTAGGAATATGTCTTTCAACTTCTAGCCAGTGGATCATGTTTTATCCTTCTCTGCTTGATTGATAAGCACATTATTAAATATTTATTCCCCATGAATGTATTCATATACTGTGATCAAGTCACCCCTTAACCTTCTCTTTGTTGAACTGAATAGATTTATCTCCTCAGGTATATAACAATCAGGCATTTTTTCTAATCCTTTAATCATTCCCCGGTTTATCTCTCTCCAATTTATCAACATTTTTTCTTGAATTGTGGACACCAGAACTGGACTTTCACTTGAAGGTATATCTCATGATTTCATCCTACTTATTTCTAGCAGTCTAGAGTTTTCCATGAAACAAAGTAGAAAATACCTGAATTTCTAAAACAACAAATAAATTTTTTAAAACTTTCTCCATTGTCATAAAGCAAATAAAAAGGGCACAAATACATTGCTTTTTTTTCTTTGCAAGTCCCCTTTTAACTTTTTTTTTAATAGTTACTCAAAGCAAGACTTTTGAAGTTTGATTCATCACTAGTATATTGCAGCTGGGTTTTATTTCCTCTGACTATAGTAGAGCAGATGACCTAAAATAACTGTCTATACCCCCTAGCAATATAAAATACAATCATGCACAGTCAGGTTGGTAAAACCTGAAAGCAGCCTTCCCTCCTTCATTTGCCATGGTGCTGTGCTCACAGGGATGGAAAAGGCTTATAGACCTGATAGAGACTGAGAGAACTGTCTACACAGTGCCAAATTACAAAATAAGCTATTTTGAAATAGCATTGAAATAAGATACATAATTTGTGTAGCTCAAATTGTGTATCTTATTTCAAGTTACAGTTCTGGGTAGACTGTATAGATTGTGCTTCCTTTATTTGTTTCGTTTTAAATTATTTGTATCACAGCAGGAAGTAGAAAAGAGAAACATGAATTGGGGCAACATTGTACTTAGTGTTGTACAAACATATTGAAAGTGAAAGAGATGACCCTGAAACATCACTTAATTTTGGGGGGCCTCGAACCTGGATCCAGACCCAAATATTGTGGCTGCCAAACCAATCCTTAAGTTCAGAACACACAATTTTTGGAGGGTTCAAAATCCTGATCTGAGGTTTGCATCCCTGGATCATCTTTAATAAACAGTGAAACTACCATATGTCAAAGTCCATATCCACCCACTTAGAGAAGAATTTCATCTCCACTGAAAGGCATTTACATTTGTCAATCTCTGACTACAAATTCATGTGCATTAATAGACAAATTCTAAATCTGCTTTCTTGCTTTTGGAAAAGTAGGCCCACTGTTAGCTGCAGTTAGTTTTCAGGAAACAACTTTTGCTTCGTGTACTATTATGTGGATACAATTCTATTTGTAAAACTAATTGATTACACGGTTAAAATGTCAATTGTTCATTCAAGACTATAGCATCAAGAAGAAGCAATGTCTAGCTGTGTGATCAGCAGATGCTTTTGATGTGCTGCTGACCACAATAAATCCATGTGAATTGGAAGAGGTGATCATTGCAGTTGCACAAAATGCAACCCCTGCAATCTCAAAGGTAGTGTAACTGGGAGAAGAGTCAGGGAGGAGGACTATTTCTGAACTGATGGGGGGAAAAGAGGGTCTTTCAAGACTCCACCTTCATTTTAGGACTGGGAGTGAGGTGGACAGTGAGGGAGAGAAGGATGAGAGAGAGAGAGAAGAATCCCTGGAGCTGATGGGTGATCTAGTGGCCACTGTGCACCTCAGGGAAGTTCTATAAAAATCTCTGGTATTTCCAGGAGATAACTCCCTTTATTAGGTATTTACCCTTCATATGGGATTGTGGTGCTAGCTGTTGATGCACAGTTCCCAGATGAGCTAAGTTTAAAAAGTTACAACCTAATTAAATCATATCCCTCACACTTAATATTATTTCTGTGTGGCTGGAATAACCTTTATGAAAAAGTAAATTTGTAAATGTAGTGGTAACAAAGAGAGAATTAGATATTTGAAGAATTAGATATTAGATTTAGCAAAGGAGATTGAGGGGATCATATAGTTTCATTACATTTACACCAATAGAGAATTTCCCAGAATAATTTTCCTCATATGTCCAATACAAGATTTGCTCACTGCAGCTTCAGAAAATAAGGTCACATCCTCCTTTAAAAAAACCCAAACCCATGGGTGAAGTAAAGCTTTAAAAAAAAAAGCCAGAACCCCACTATACCAAGAAATCTGAGAAAATACTCGGTTCTATTCTGAAAAGGTTTAAATTTGTTCGCTTACAAATTTAAATATTTTCAGAACAGAACCAAGTATTTGCTCTGATTTGCCAAGAAAAGTCTAGTCAGCTTCAGAAAATGGTCTGTGTCTATGTCCGTTTGTCACACTGGTTAAAGCACTTGCCTGAGATGTGGGCAACAGATTTGAATCCCTGCTGTGTCTAGGTCAAGGACTTTAAACCACCTCTTCTTCTCTTAGGCAAGTATCCTAAACACCTGGCTGTTGGCTAGTCTGAGATCAGTTTCTCCCAATCTGTCCACTAAAGCCATTCCACTTGGTAAAATTACTTAAAAACCCATTGGAGCAGGTAATGGAACTGAGGTCTCCCCATAAAGGTTTAACTTCTCTAGTCTAGAAACCTTGGGACCCGATTGGTACTGAACCAGAGAATTTGCCAAACCATGGGAGGTCAGTATTGTCTAGCAGCATTACCAACACTTTCACAGCTTACTGGGCTCTTAGAAGACATTTAGGGGTAAATTAGACCTAAAAAAATATCACAGAACACTGAGAGCCAGGACTGGAGGCTGTAAACAAACTTTATGGTACTGTGGGAAACTTAGCTATGCCTATGGTAAGTGGACATCCATCTAACTAAAATCATACCAGACCGTGGATATTGCCAGAGTAGAGAATGCTGGACTAGAGAGGTTCAACCTGTACTAGGTGAATGCTCTTTACCACCAGACTATGTCCTATTCTACTGTCAATCTCTGATAGTCCACTTTGTTCAAATATTTAAATATTTACTGAGAGAGAGGCTGAGGCTACGTCTATACCGCAGGTTTCTTTCGGAAGAAGCTTTTCCAGAAGAGATCTTCTGAAAAAACTTCTTCCAAAAAAGAGCATCCACACTGCCAAAGCACATAGGAAAAACAATCTGCTTTTTCGAAAGATAGTGTCCACACTGAATGGACGCTATCTTGCATTTAAGCAGTGATTACGATGGCTGGAGTGGCCACCAGGGGACCTGTGCTTTTTCCTCTTTCCTCTTCTTTTGAAAGAACTCCCTCTTCCCCATCCACATACACTTTTTTCCAAAAGAGCTCTTTTGGAAAAAGGCTTCTTCCTCGTGGAAAGAGGTTTACCAATGTCGGAAAAACTCCTCTGTTCTTTTGATTTTTTTTGTGAAAGAACGCGACTGCAGTGTGGATGTAAGTGAAGTTTTTCCGAAAAAACTCTTCAGTGTAGACATACCCTGAGAGAATGATTCACTAGTCTAGTGATTCTGAACTCACCTGGGAGATGTGGATTCAAACTCCTCCTGTGAACCAGGCAGAGAGACCATTTGAATCTATATCTCCTCTCTCCCTCCAATGTAGCATATATCTACTCAGCAAATGTACATGTATCAAATAGATAGAATAATGCAGAAGAGAGAGGTGAATGTGTATATGTATGTGCTGTATGATCAAACAAATAGCCATTTTTTGAAAATGGTAAAATAGCATCAGATAATAACACAGTGGATCAGAAAGAGCAAGACAGTGAAATATGGCACGTGGCTGATGGAGGGAAAACAATAAAACAAAAGGCAGAAACTGTCAGATCATCCAAAAATTATGCCCTCCCCCCACAAAAACCTCTAAGTCAATGATTCAGTGGAATCTTTGGGAAATAATGTATGTATTTATTCAGTTTCTATGACTTCTATACAGTTATTTAGGCACCACTTGATGTTATGAGACAGATATTAACTCCAATATGGAGTGGGAAAATGGCACATCAATTTCACACAATCCTGGATACTGTGTTTCTCTATATTTTTTGTTGTGCATAAAACACAGTGTTTTATCTCCTGTATAATTAAGAGAGTTTGTCTGTGCAACTGTGAGTCTGTGCATCTGTCTGGTTGTCTTTTCAAGAATCCTAAACAGGACCACCAAATTTGGTATATATATCTTATCATAACTTAAAGCAAGGTAAGGGTTAGGTTTTGCTAGGGAAATGTGAAGTGCCTGGAATGGAATTGTATCTCTTAATACCATACAGAAATGGGCTAGTGAGGGGCAATAACCCCCATCTGGGACTGCCCAAGCCTCTCACCCTGCAGGCACTCTTTAGGGAGGGTGCCAAACTTTGCTATCTGTTCCCCTTCAACAGAAGGGAAAGTGCACGGTTTGCTGCATTCTTCACTCTGGCTGGGGACTGTAGGGGACATAAGAACGGTCATACTGGGTCAGACCAAAGATCCATCCAGCCCAGTATCCTATCTTCCAACAGTAGCCAATGCCAGATGCCCCAGAGGGAGTGAAAAGAAACAGGTGATCTTCAAGTGATCTCTCTTCTGTCATCCATTTCCAGCCCCTGATAAACAGATGGACAGATGAACCTGGACCTGCCCAAGGCTGGGGACAAGCATCCCTTCTCCAGTTGTGCTCGTTGGTGTTGCAGTGGACATAGAGAGGTGTTTCTCACCTGGCCCCAAACTGCTGTGGTGAGAAAGCTGGGCAGCCTGCATACTGAACCCCTCAACCCACAGCAGTGTTTTAAATGAAGCATGTAACGCTCGGTAAATCTTATAGTAGGTCTATAATTCTAAACTGATCACACCCCTTCCTCCCTAAAGGTTCTCCCAGTATTTCTGCCAGGACTTACCTGCAACCATCTACCCGTTTTTAAGGTTCAGGTGCCTACTCTTAAGCCCAGCTGGTCTGTAGGTAATCAGCCCATGCTCACTAAATTGATTCCCTCTTAAAGGGGCCAGTCACCCTGTGACAATGACTTATTCACAGTACGGTTCCTGGTTTTTGTTTGTACAAACTATAACTCTAAAATGTATCCTGATGAGATCTGCTGTGGTATCACTAGATTTGATTGTTCTTTTGTATGAATCAGTTCTTTTGCATGATTGGCTGATGTTGTTATCATTTATGTTGCAGTAATTCACAAATTAAGGTAAATGCTGTCCAAGCATAATGGAAGACTTACTTCCAGCCCCAAAGAGTTTATAATTTTAATGTAAAGTTGCGGTTTTTTTGTCAATTTTATTTTCATTTTTTCCCGCATCATTTTTTTGGGCTAAAATGTAAATTATTTACTCATTTTAGCATTTATGTTGTGTCTTTATGGTGTTTGCTCAGTCTTTTTCACAATTCAGAAATAAATGGTCCCTTTTATACATGCATATTCACATGCTCTTCTACAGACACACATAGTCCTTGATGGAATGCCTCCTAAATCCTTTCTATTTATATCTGTTGCTGCTGCAACTTGAGTGAAACATTCAAGCAGGGGAAAGCCAAGAAAATTGAAGTTATGTGCCTGTAGATATATAATCGTATATAACAACCAGAGTGCAGAACAGATTCAATATTTTATAATTTTATATCAAGTGCTCTGACTGGAATATGGTCAATAGGAAATTATAAAATTTCACTGACAGCATTACTAGAATGGTGTACTAAATTCATGTAATACTTTCTGACACTGACCACTTCTTTGTGAGAATTGACAAGATGTACCTTTTTTTTCCTGACAGTAATCCTTGCTATTGATCTCAGACGTCTGCTTCAACTGAAGTAAATTGACATTTATATCACTAACACAGCTAGAATAAAATTTGAGGGAGTTTACAGCCATGCCCTCGAGGGACACAATATCAAAGAATGTGAACTTTAGTCTTGCTTCCAAAATGGGGGAAGGAGGCGGTAGGGATGTGGGTGAGCCTACATACAAAAAAAACAATTGTTTTATTTTGGCACATGCCAAGTCCATTGCACAAGGCGTTGTGAGTTTTTTTGCCTTGTGGTTGATTTAAGAAATTAAATGTAAACTAAATCATAAAGAAAATACAATGCAGCCAATTATAATGGTTATTAGAGCAGTGGGAATAACATCAATACCTAATTGACACTAAACTCATTGAAAAATTCATCATTATAGAAGCCAGAAAATGCTAAAAATAGACATCCAACATTGCCTTAGAATGTTAGTAGTCATATTTAGTACAATGCTGGTTATTTCATTCATTAATACCTATACATTCTGTATTTTTCTTCATTGATTTCAATGAAATCTTGTATTTTGGTGTTTTTCTGTTCTACTTTTGGGCATATATTGGTTATCTCCTTCTCCTGTCCCTTGCTCTCTGATTATGATGATATCGATCTCTTTTAATATAATAGTCTTTTAGATTTGGGTACAATACATACTTTTTTTTTATAAAGTCAGAGGAAGATTTTGACCCCTCACTCACACTGATGAGGAACCTAATTCAAAACCCATTGATGTCAATGGAAGGACTCTTATTGATTTAAATGGCCTGTGGATCAGAGCTTTAAGATAGGTGTATATTTGAACAAAAGGCTCCTGTGGCATGGCCACAGCTGATCCAGGTCCTCTGACTCAGACTTATGAGGCTCAGGCTGTGGGGTAAAATATTGCTGTTTAGACATTTGGACTCAGACTGGATAGCTAGGTCTGAGACCTCCCCTCTCTTAGGATCCCAGAGTCCAGGCTCCAGCTCAAGCCCAAACATCTACATGGCAATTAAACCCATAGTCTGAGCCCTCAAGCCCAATTCAGCTGATCTGGGCCAGCTCCGGGTCTCTCATTCCAGTGTAGATGACGCCTTCGTCACCTGAGTACTCCCAAAGTTTTCAGTAGGATGGCTTGGGTGAATAAATGCTCCTTACCAGTATGAATGAAGGGTTCACACATTGATCTTAATGTCCCCCAGCCTGCTTTCATTTCTATTAAATGTAACCTTCTGCCATGTGAAGCTGGCAACAGCCAGGGCCAGGTTAAATATCTAGGAATTCTTTTCAACAATACAGCATAGAACTGGGCTTGAGCCCCAACCCAGAAAATTGGTAAAACTAAACATCATCCCAGGTGCTTCTGATTGGCAATACTTCCCCACTTGCAAACAGAGTCAGAGTATAGAATTTTTTTTTTAATAAAATGAGAGAAGTTACCTGATGTTAATTAGGAAAAATACCACAAGCAGGATTCATAATCATAAAGCTGTGAGCAGGGCATCTGTGCTGCATCTGTAGGGCAGAGACTTCTGCCTGATGTTCCTGAGTTCTATAACCAAAAGTTTCTTTTTTGTGCCCCCCTCTGCTCCCTCACCATACCCCAATCACTGTGATTGTCTTTGGTCAGTGAGGACCTAGGGTTCAGAGGTGCATCTGTGTGAATTGACCTCCCACCCAGGAAAGAAGGCACCTTCCTTGGCATTTGCTCTGACTGGCTGTCTCACTAGTCTCAGTTCCTCTCTGATGACCACCCCACCAGTACCACCCCCACCAACAGGTTCCTTGCCACCAGCTGCCTGCTTGCCACTTTTGTTAGTCACTCCCACTTGCCACCTGGTCACCACTTTCCCCAACTACCTCTCTGTTGCAGTTTCTTTCTGTTGTCACCAACTTATCTGCTGTGACTTCTGTAGAAGTGAGTTTTAGCTCTCAGCAGATGGGTCAGAAACATGGCCCCAGCACAAATGATTTCAGCAAATCTTCTTCTAGTCACTAAGAAAATATAATTACTCTTTAGAAGCAATATCTGAGGTTTTTTAAAGTCTTCTATTCCCTGGGATGGGATAATAGGAGCAGTTACTATTATTAACAAATGCTATTGCCAGAGCTGTGCTGACATCTTCAATAATGTTACTGCACAAACTATTAGTCACCATCATTTCAATTACATTAATTTAACACCAAAATTGAAAATCAAAGTTTGATAAGTGGGTAAAGCACCCACACGAGGAAATAAATTTTCTCTTCAATGTGGGTAAGAATGTGACAGAAAACATTTGTTTGAAATAAACAAATGATGTGCTATAAAAAAGTACCTGACAACAACATTCTTTTAACTTGAATTATGGGTAGTATTAAGCAAAAAACTAATGTAAACCTAAGAGAGAAATGGAAATTACTTTAGTCTGGATCGGGGTGGGCAATAATTTTCTTCCAGGGGCCACTTCAGAAATTTTTCAAGTGGCCCCAGGCAGAGGCCTCAAGTGGAAGGGGCAGGGCCAGGATACTTCCCTGCTTCACCACCCATAGACCATGATTCGTCTGGGGATGAGGGAGCGCCTTTGTCCCCACCCCCCCCAGAGACTCTCCCTAGGCACCCATGCCCCTGGCGGTGGGAGGTGACTTTGCATGCTCCCCCTTCTGCCATCGGGCCAATCATGGCTTAGGATTGCGTGGGATTGCATGCGTGAAGCTTCTTCCTGCCCTACCAGGAGTGCATGATGCTTAGAAGTGCCATGCGCTCGTCACAGGTCAGTGCAGGGTGGAGGAAACTGTGTGCTCCCCCTGTCACCTGCTCCTGGCAGGGCGGGAGGAGACTTTGCATGCTCTCTTGCCCTAGGCCAATCAGGGCTAGGGAGTGAGGGAGCACACAAAATACCATTCCACGCTGCGAGGAGAGCGTGGTGCTTCTAAGCACAGTGTGCTTCTCACAGGGCAGGGGCAGGGTGGAGGAAACTTTGCTCACTCTCCCTGCCCCCAGGCCAATCAGGAGAAGGGCACTCCTGAACAGGAGCACAGGGTTCCTTTGTCACAGGCTCCTGAAGCTGTGTGCTGTGGACTGTCACTCCATGTGCACCCATGTGCACAGCCTGCCATGCAA
This sequence comes from Pelochelys cantorii, assembly GCA_032595735.1. Taxonomy (NCBI): domain Eukaryota; kingdom Metazoa; phylum Chordata; order Testudines; family Trionychidae; genus Pelochelys; species Pelochelys cantorii. The sequence continues at coordinate 63,344,096 of CM064330.1, forward strand.
TCCCTGGGCTGCTGTGTGATCCCCAGGCTGAAAAGGCCAAGAGAGGAGCACGCAGCCCCTCACCGCCCGCTGCCTCCCCACCATGTGTGTATAAGAATAGTAATAGAAGTCACCTGATGGGCCTTCCCTGAGAGCCTCCAATCCCTGAGTGACATCCTAGTTTGGAAGTACTGGCTGCAGGGCCAGGATGACCTCCTGGTTGGCAGGCATTGTGTCTACGCTGGCCTCGTTCTCCTTCTGCACCTTCTCCTCCTCGTCACTGGCCACCCCCTCTGGGTGGCTGATGATGGGCATCTCTAGCCCAGAGTCCATGATGGGGGGAGGGAGGGATGGGGCTGACCCCCCTCCCAAGATGTGGTGGAGATGCTTATAGTAGGGGCAGGTCTGGGGTGTTACCCCTGAGCGGGAGCTGTGCTCCCTAAACTTTGTATAGGCCTGCCTCAGTTCTTTGACCTTCATACACTCCTGCTCCTGGGTGCACTTGTGGCCCAGGCTTTCAGCCATCCAGCCATAAAGTCTGCATTCCTGCGACTGGTGCAGAGATCCTGCAGGTTCTCCGCACCAGACCAGTAAGGTGCTCTTCTCTTTCAGCCACAATCAGGGAATTGGGAGCTGCCTGAAGCTGTGTTGGAAGCTGCGGGGGGCTTGGCTGCAGTGGTGGGCTCAGCCATGGCAGCAGGGAAGGCTGTGCAGGGTCCTCCTATGTGGCACAATGCTAGCAGGGCCTGCTTCGTGCCACAAGCCCTTTCCCTTCTGCCTGCAGCTTTAAGGGCTGCTGGGGAAGGGGAACTATAGAGTTCTGATGAGTATGGACAGAGTGGCCACCAGGGCAGCTGTGAGCTTTCCTGGAGGCCACTTATTTCGAAATAACTTCAGCTGCCTCATTTACACATGCCCTATTTTGAAATAGGTGTTATTCCTCATAAAATGAGGATTACAGAATTTGAAATAAAAAGCCTGTTATTTCAAAATTATTTCAAAATAACAGGCTTGCTGTGTAGACTCTCACTTTGTTATTTTGAAATAACACTGTGGGTAGACATGCCCTTAATGTTTCTGAATCTGAGTTCCCCATTCTTAAAGTGGGGACACAGTTTTCTATCTGTACCATTTAACAGACCTTTAGTCTTTTTTCTCCTTATACAAACTCTCAATAATTTCTTGGCTTACAGCCACCACTGTCAACAACCTCAAGCTCTTTTTCCCATACAAAGGCTGTGCGAAAACATGAGGATTTTGGAGAAGGGAAATCAAAGGAGTAACAGAAAAGTAGTCACTGTGGTGGTCATGTAGGAGGCAGGAGTACCCAAAACTTCACACAAACCTTATACGTGTCACAGTTCAGGGAACAAATGAAGGTCCAGGTTAGCTGTGTATTTCCAAATAGGTTTGTCCATTGCACTATGTTTGATATCTATTATTAAATGCCCTGCAATTTCTATGCCTTTTTCAACTCATTACATCTGGTGAATCAAACAAAAGTATTTATATGTTTTTGTCAATATAACTTTAGGGCAATCTGACATGCTTCAGATTACTGTGATTTAAAAGGAGAATGAAATATAATTCTTGAATACAAATTTGTCCTAGGTTTATTCAACAAACTAAACCAACACACTAAAATTCATTACAGTATATGCAGCGTATTGCCCTGGAGCTCTGTGATTCATTTCCTGCTTGCACTCGATGTAGCAAATACATTGAATAGCAAGCAAGGGGCCATTATCAGTAATAGTTCCCCAGACAGTCAGAGATATTTTGGAAGAGCAGTTTAAGTATCCTATTAAAGGTCTAACATACCAGGTTGCACCAGTTACTATTACAGAAGTTTAATTATGGGAGAAGCAGCTTTCTTTAATTGTTGTAGCCAGCAGTGGCTAGAGAGACTGAAATAATGAAGAGAACATAGTGATGAAAGCATTAATTGAAAAAATGTGATTTAGCAACATTTTCATGCTATGTGACATATGGCTTCATCAGGAGAACCATAGTAGATGCAGTTCAGGCATTAAGGTAGGATGTCATTACACAAACTATGATACCGAGACTAATAGAGACAATGTGGGGCAAATATACAGAGCAAAAAACTTGGGGAAGGGGGGAATGCCCCTCTCTTGATATGGTAATTTGGTAGAGGATATGGAGGTTGCCTACATCAACAGTGAATTTCAGAAATATAGACTTGTAATGGGATGTGTGTAAACCTGTAAATATTTCCTGTTAGACACTTATAATTCCTGTGTGGGACTGGACAGCTACTGTTTTAAAAGAATATTTCAGTTAGATTTGATGAAGAATTCAAATTTTATTTTAATGTCTGAGATCAGATTACTTACAGTCAGAGAATATTCAAAAGAACCTGTCTGATGAGCAGGACAGCTAAGTATAATGCTGTTTCCTTGCACTGCTAACCCCTAGCTCTGCAATCAAGAAGAAAGGGCTGGGGAATCTTTAAAACAAAGGTGTTGCAAGATCCATGAGACTAACTAAAAGCCTCAATTTTTCTGTCAAAAATAATTTACTTGACATCTAGCATCTGACAAGCTTCCTTTGTTCAGTGTCTATATGATTTGATCCAGTACTAGTTCAGAAAACACAGGAAGGAGGATTAAAAGAGATAAAGTTAGGAGAAATATGTGGCACATGAAAACACATTAAATAGATATGCTTTTGCAAAGCTCTGTGGAGAGTGCTATTTTCTAAGGTTCACATTGCTTATGGAAAAATACTAAGTTCATACTAATAACTATTTGTTGATAATAAATTGGTATGTTCTGTAATAATAATAATTAATCATTAATAGTGACTATCACTCCTTGTCAAAGGATGTTGTGAAGAACTTAAATGGAGTGCAAAAAAGAGCTAGATAAATTCATTGAGGTTAGGTCCATCAATGGCTATTGGCCAGGATGGATAGGAATGGTGTCCCTAGCCTCTGTTTGGCTATGTCTAAACTGAAGGCTTCCTTCGGAAGAAGGTTTTCCGGAAGAGATCTTCTGAAAAAACTTCTTCCGAAAGAGAGTGTCTACATAGCAAAAGCACATGGAAAAAGCAATCTGCTTTTCGAAAGATAGCGTCCACATTGAATGGATGCTATCTCACATTTAAGCTGTGATTACTATGGACGGAGTAGCCACCAGGGCACCTGTGCTTTTTCCTCTTCCCTCTTTTTTCAAAAGAACTCCCTCTTCCCCATCCACACACACCTTTTTCCGAAAGAGCTGCGGCAGGAGAGAGAAGGAGAACCTCCTCCCACTCCTTCACAACTTAGGTCAGTGGTTGCCACAGTGAGGGGGGAGAGACTGGTGATATTAAAATCTGAGTTGCATGCTTCTATTTATACAACACAAAAGTTAATTAGTATTAAGGGGTTTTTTATATAGTGCTTTTATCTATAGCACTTTAAAATAGTTAGCAAATGTTACAATCAATATTTGGAAAGATCAATATTTGGAAAGACCACTTTTCTGCCAAGACCGTCAGCAATTGTCAAGTGGTCCTCAAAAAAAAAAAAAAAAGTCTGGTCTGGTCTGTATGCTTCTCTGAAAACTCTCCATTGTATATTGTTTTTGGAATAGTCCTTGGGAGCATGGATTTCTTTAAGAGCCATCAACACTCATGGCTCCTCCATTCTTGCACTTGAAAGGCTGATTGTGGCTATTCCCAACCTTACAACATATTTCATTAACACACACGCAGCATAATTCATTCATATCCATTTGCTACATTTTTTTCTCTAAGGATGCATCTAGACAGCAGCGCTATTTCAGGATACTTCTGGTATCCCGAAATAGCATTTTCCGTGTCTTGATAGAGCGCCCGTTATTTTGAAATATCTTTCAAAATAACAGGTGTGCTATTCCGACGTTCCTGTAAATCTTTTTCCATGAGGATTAAGGGATTTTTCTGAATAGTTGCTTATTTCTAAATTAACTTGAAATAAGATATGCAATTTGCGCAGCTCAAATTACTTAGCTTATTTCGAGCTAAGGGTGCAGTGTAGCTGCTCCCTTAGATAGGTCTTGGATACCCTAGGGTTTAAGGAGGGCAGGGAGTGATTACACCTCTGAGTTCTAGAGAAGCATCCTAAACAGACTGCATGCAGATCGTATCTGCAGTTGTTAAAACAGCTCAAGATTAGATCTGGGTGAAACTTTTTATCCAAAACTGTTTTTCAGGGATATTGAAACATCACAAATGTATGTCTGTGAGGCTGAATGACTTGTTCATTTTAGAATACCACATTTTAAAATATCAAAATATTTGTTTCAATGTTTTCAAAATAAAACATTTTAAATGCTCAAAATTGAAACAATATATTTTGTTTGAACTTGAACAAAATATTTCACTCAGCCAATTTTTTTTTTACTTTTCAATTTGCTGATTTTTTCATTTTCTGTCTAACCACAAACAATTTCATTGACTTTTAAAATTTGCTAGAAAAACAAAAATCACCCAACTATGTTCAAGATATTTTGCTTTTCAGAGATCTTGACATTATGGTCCAATCAACTTCTATTAAAGTTAATAGATCGACTCCCATTGAATTCAGTGACAGTTGGCTCAGTCTCTATGTGATGCTGGAGTGCTGGGAGGTGGAAGATTCTATAAAGAAACAGATTAAAGCAATAAAGGGAAATGAGAGAGATAAAGAAGCTGTAGTGCACTTTGATGTGGCTTTAGAGAATTAAGAGTTGACCTTTCCCTGAAACTTAGATTGGGGATATTGTGACTCATTGTGTGTCAGCTAGGTGCATTCATGATATCTGCACAAGACGTAGGGCCTGATCTTATGGTTATCTTGTGTGGGAAGTGCCATATGAACTCCTCATTTTCCTAGCTTGCCAATACTTGTGGTATTGTTTTGTGTTGTAACAATAGCATTCTTGCAAAGGGGGGTGTAACAGGACTTTGATACAGATTTCCTAGTTTTTCAAAATCTGAGTTTCAGGATTTAAAACTCTCACATTCTGCAGTAATATAGGATATTTTGGAATGACAGGGATCTTTACCTCATATTGAAGTTTTCTGGTTTTAATACAAGATAAGCTTTAAGATAAAGACCTTTTTCCAAGGACCTTTTGTCTTCTGGGCAAATATTCTATTACAGATGAAATACTAATCTCCCCGGACAAAGGCACGTAGGTAACTGCGTCTAACATTGGTGAATTATACACCATGTAACTGTTGTATCTGCATCACCGTAGCTCTTCTTCCTGATGAAAAATATGAAGAAATATTCAAAAATGTCCATGGCTGTGAAAAACCATTTTTCACCTAGCTCTAAAGTGCTGAACTATAATAAATTCAATGAGAACATTATGAACAGGCTTAAGTGTGAACTGAGTCAGGCTGTATTTGCACAAATGTAATTTTTGAACAATATCAGTGGAGCTAGATGAAGTCCTTAGAGTGGATTCTAAGAGCCACTGCATGAAATATGCTACTAGGACACCTTTCACAGTAACTTCTTTTTTATTGTATTTATGAAGAATGACTGGACTGTAATGAGTTTAAAATACACATAAATCCTATTGATTTCATATGTGCAATTGAGGGCATACTTAGACCTGACAGTATCTATCCTGTCAGATGAGAAAGCTGTAGGTTATGAATCTTCAAGGCTTTTCATCCGACATTTATCATTAAAGGTTCAGTCACTTTACCAGCACAGCTGTGCATTATAACCAGTTCATCTGTTCATGCGAACATAGGGTTTTTGTTTTGTTTTGTTTTGTTTTGTGTGTGTGTGAGTTTTGTTTTGATTTAATACCAAGTTTGGAAATCCTGAATACTGCTTTACAATACATTGAAAGGAGTTTTATAGAAAGCAGTGAATTATTCTAAATGTAACCTACTAAACGGATATTAATAGTAGAACCAAAACCAAGCATAAGGTACCTATGTGCCCTGTGAAATCCATGTTTTGTCAGCTTCACTGCTATTGGTAGAGAAGCTTGCAAAAACTGAAATTAGCTCAGGTATATCTAAATAAGTTGTAATTACATATCTGATTTCAGTGTAAATGGATCCTTAATTATATATATATGAGCAATGGTCAAAATAGATAGCTATTTTCTTTGGTTGTATTTCTAGTGACTTTTTCAGTCTCATACATTGTATAAATCTTTGTCTTGAATTATTTATGGTGAATCAAATTTTTTTCCTACAGGGACAGTAGACCAGAGCAGATAGTATACCCTTAATATAGACCGGGGTGGGCTAGATTTTGGTAAGTAGTCAAGGGCTGAACTTCTGTGGAGGAGGTGTGGGGTCTGTAATGTGGGGTGGAGAAGGGAGCTTAGGATGGAGGACTGGGGTGCAGGAGGCAGTGTGGGGTCTGAGAGGGAGTTTGGGTGGAGTGGGTTATGATCTGAGGCAAAGGCTTGAGGTAAAGGGTCCAGGATGGTTATGGGTGCAGGAAAAGGTTCTGGCCTTGGGGAGCAGTGTCGGAGGGGATGCAGGATCTGGTAGGGAGTTGTGACCTGGAGGAAGGGGTGCAGAGAGTTTGGGTGGTGACATGGGACAGGGGAATGGGGTGCAGGGTTAGGGAGGGGGTATGGGTTCAGAAAAGGATTCTGGCAGGAGGAGGGGTGTGGAAGGGTGCAGGCTCTGGGAGGGAGTTGTGACCTGGAGGAAGGGGTGCAGAGAGTTTGGGTGGTGACATGGGGCAGGGGAATGAGGTGCAGGGTCAGGGAGGAGTTATGGGTTCAGAAGAGGATTCTGGCAGGGAGGAGGGGTGTGGAAGGGTGCAGGTTCTTGGAGGGAGTTGTGACCTGGAGGAGAGAGGGGGTGGGTGCTAGAGGCAGGCTTTGTCTGGGAGCCACTTCCCTAGGCCGTTCCAAGCCAACAGCTCTGCAGACTCCTGCCTGTGTGCTGGACAGCTGCTCCACATAGTTCTGCTCCAGCAAAGGAAGGGAGAGGGGGTGAGGAAGTGAGGAGGCTTCATTCACTGTCCCTGCCTTCAGCAAAATTTCTCACCTTCCACAAAGTTTCCCATCGGCTGGAAACTGACCAATGGGAACTGGGGCATTTTGTTAGGGGCCGGGCACAGCATGTGAAGCTTTCTCCTCCTTGCTCAGAATGCATAGCAATTAGCAGTCAGCTGTTTAAAACGGCTGCAGCTGCTATTTAGTAAGGGTGTTGGTGAGGTGGCCAGGTCTGCTTTGGTGGGCTGGATCCAGTCCGTCAGCGGCCTCTTGCCCGCCCCTGATTTAGACATTACATACCTGTACAAAGTGGATATTAAACATTTAATAAAAAGGAGAGATTTTTTTTACCTTGCATTTTGAAGTTCCTGAATATGTTATCAAGAAATTTTCTCATCCCAGAGGATACAATCATATTTTTAATTTTATTATTTTGTATCAGGCTCTAAAAATCAGGCTAAAGCATGGACCTCTAGATGAGACTTTAAAACAATTAATGTTCATTATTATTGTGTTGAATATGTTCAAAATTCAGATTTTTTTAACACAGTTTTGTAGCATTTCCAAATTACTTTTAACAAATAACAAGAAAAATATATTGAAATGAGGGAATGATTCAGAAATTTATTGTGTCTATATCACCACCACCAATCACTTAAAAAAATTATCGTGGATCACAAAGAACTTTGGATAAATGGTACTCTGTTTATTTTTGTGACAAAAAGACTATTCATCAGAATTTTTAGCAGATTGTAGAGTAAAAATATGAGTGCAGTTCATTTGAGAAAAAAAATGTCATGGGGTAAGAGGAAAGGTCCTCTTATGGATTTATAACTGGTTAAAAAGATAGGAAACAAAGGGTAGGAAAAAATGGTCAGGTTTAAGAATAGAGAAAGGTAATTAATTAGTGGTGTCCCCCAAAGATCCATACTGGGACCAGTCCTATTCAATATATAAATAAATGATCTGGAGAAAGGGGTAAACAGTGAGGTGGCAAAATTTGCAGATGATACTAAAGTGCTCAAGATAGTTAAGTCCAAAGCAGACTGTGAAAAGCTTCAAAAGGATCTCACAAAAGTAGACGAAAGGACAACAAAATTGGGAGATGAATTTTAATGTTGATAAATGCAAAGTAATGTATATTGGAAAACATAATCCCAACTATATGTATAATAAAATGAGTACTAAATCAGCTACATTAGAGAGATCTTGACATCATTGTGGATAGCTTTCTGAAAACATCTACTCAATGTGCAGCAGCAGTCAAAAAAGCAAACAGAATGTTAGGAATCATTAAGAAAGGGATAGAGAACAAGACAGAGACTATCTTAATGCCTCTATATCAGTGGTCACTGAACAGTAGATCAGGATCTACCAGTAGATTTGGGAGCCTCTGACAGGTGACCCTGACTGGTTTAGCCAGGAGGCTATCAAGCACTGGCCCTGCCACCCGCTGTCATGCTGCTCCTGCCCTCTACCTTGGAGCTGCTCCCTTTGGAGCTTCCTGCTTGCTGCACAGCATGTGGGAGGGAGAAGTGGAGGGGCTGATGTCAGGGTGTACCTCCTTCCCCCACTCCCATACCCATCTTCACATAGAGAGAAGGGGATGGAGGGAGCTTAGCCATGCAAATCTCTGTCATGCTCACACGCTGTGTGTGTCTGTCATTCTTACAAACACACACTGTCCTTCCCTCTCAGCTCCCAACTCAACACGTATGTGGGGGGTACTAGTTACTTCTGTTACTGCTTGCAAAGTGGGTTATTTTTGGTTTTTGTCTGGTCTGTGCATTTCATAATTTTCATTTCTCTTTTACACTTAAATTTAATTCTTTGAGTAGTGAGTTCTAAAATGCCTAACCTGTCATGGCTGGAGTAATTATCCCTATGGTAATTGTTGCTTCTGGAAGTCACTGGCACATCCCTGCAGCCCCCAAGGAAGGCAGAGCAGGGGGTCTCCACATGCTGTCCTTGCCTTCAGACATCACCCCTGCAGCTCCCATTGATCAATAATAGAGAACCATGTCCAGTAGAAGCTGAGGGGTGGGTGCCTGTGGATGAGGGGCAGCACATGGTGCCATGAAGACATTGCTGTATGTGCCATCTGCTTTCAGGAATGGTACAGGGCCAGGGCAGGAGTAAGCCTGCCTTAACCGCACTACCCGGAAGCCATCTTAGTTAAGTGGTGCCCAGCCAGAGCCTGCTTTCTGAACCTCTGTTCCAGCTCTGAACCTCCTCCTGCACCCAACCTCCTGCCCCAGATGTGAGTCCCCCGGCACCCAAACCTCTTCCCAGAGCTTGCACCCTGACACCCCTCCTGGACCTCAATCCCCGACCCTGGGCTAATCCCGGAGCCCTCCCACCCTCTGAACACCCAAGACCAGAGACTGCTCCCCAACCCCTTACCCCAGCCTGGTGAAAGTGACTGAAGATGGGGGAGAAAGAGGGATGGAGTGAGCAGGGTGGAGCAGGGGCAGGGCCTCAAAGAAGGGGTGGGAAAGCGAAGTTACTCACCTTCAGTGCAGTAACTGTCGTTCTTCGAGGTGGTGTCCCCGCGGGTGCTGGGCTTGCCCCGGCGCCGCAGACGGAAGCTTGTAATGAGCAGTGTTCGGCCGGACTGCGCATGTGCCGCGGGCTCGTGGCTTTTGCGTTCTTTTCTGTCTCGTGCGGTCCGGCCCCCCCCCCCAGTTCCTCGAGACCGCCTCGGAGTCTGTATGGGTATGTCTACACTACCACCCTAGTTTGAACTAGGGTGGTTAATGTAGGCATTCGAAGTTGCAAATGAAGCCCGGGATTTAAATATCCCGGGCTTCATTTGCATCTTGCCGGGCGGGCGCCATTTTTAAATCCCCTTAGGTCGAACTCCGTGCCCGCGGCTACACGCGGCACGGAGTAGGTAGTTCGAATTAGGATCTCTAATTCGAACTACCGGTACACCTCGTTCCACGAGGAGTAATGGTAGTTCGAATTAGAGATCCTAATTCGAACTACCTTCTCCGTGCCGCGTGTAGCCGCGGGCACGGAGTTCGACCTAAGGGGATTTAAAAATGGCGCCCGCCCGGCAAGATGCAAATGAAGCCCGGGATATTTAAATCCCGGGCTTCATTTGCAACTTCAAATGCCTACATTAACCACCCTAGTTCGAACTAGGGTGGTAGTGTAGACATACCCTAAGAGACAAGAGCAGAGAGAGAGAGGACTCCGAAGCGGGGAGGAGGGCGGGTAGTGGAGCACCCGCGGGGACCCCACCTCGAAGAATGACAGTTACTGCACCGAAGGTGAGTAACTTCGCTTTCTTCTTCGGGGATGTCCCTGTGGGTGCTCCACTATGGGTGACTGCGTAGCAGTAGTCGCCAGAATGGAAAGGAGGGCAAGGAGTCCCTATTTGTCCTCTGTGGAGAGCACCGCAGTTGCCACTGCCCCATCTGAACGAGTGATTTGAGAAATAGAATAGTGTTTGGCGAAGGTCTCATGTGAGGACCAGGTCGCCGTCCTGCAGATGTCCTTCAGAGATACCCCTCTATGAAACGCTGTAGATATGGCCATGGCTCTAGTGGAGTGGGCGCATGGTTGGGATGGAAGGGGTAAGCCTTTCGCTGCGTACGATTGCTTTATGCATGAGGTTACAAGATTGGAAATCCTCTGGGAAGATAGGCGTTGACCCTTTGACCTCTGTGTCAGGGAGATGAATAAGTGGTCCGTACGCCTGAAAGGTTTAGTGCGATCTATGTAGAATGCTAAGGCCCTGCTGGTGTCCAAGGAGTGTAGGGCCACTTCTTGTGGTGAGGCATGGGGCTTTGGGAAAAAGGTTGGGAGGATCACTGGTTCATTGACATGGAAATGTGAGACAATTTTGGGTATGAATCTTGGGTGTAGTCTCAAGACTACTCCATCCTTATGGAAAATTGTATATGGTGGCGTGGCCATCATGGTGGAAAGCTCGCTCACTCTGCGTGCCGATGTTATGGCAAGCAGGAAAACGGTTTTCAAAGTGAGGAAATGCAAGGATACAGTCACCAGAGGCTTGAATGGCGGCCTCATTAGGGCGTCGAGGACTACATCCAGGCTCCACACCAGTGGGACTGGGTCGTGCGGTGGGGCCATATTGGTAAGGCCCTTGAGAAATCTCTTAGTAGTAGGATGAGCGAAGACAGAGACGCCATCTATCGGTGATGTGAATGCTGAAATTGCTGCGAGGTGCACCCTGATGGAGGCGAGGCCTTTGTTCTTTAGGTGCAACGTGTAGTCCAGGACGGAGGGGATCGACGGACATGTTGGATCATGGTGGTTCTAGGTACATCAGGAGGAGAATCTGCGCCACTTGTGAAGGTAAGTTTTTCTCGTGGTTTGTCGTCTACTGTGTACTAGGACGTGCTGGACTGGGACAGAGCAGAGGGATTCGAATGGAGTCAGCCACTTAGGAACCATGCTGTTAGGTTCAGCATTTGTATCTGGGGGTGTTTCAGGCGTCCTCAGTCTTGTGTGAGGAGATTGTGGAGAGGCGGAAGGTGGATCGGTGTCCACACGGAGAGACGGTGGAGGAAGGGAAACTAGTGCTGGCGAGGCCAGCCCAGGGCTATGAGGATCAGCGTTGCCCTGTCCGCCTTCAGCTTCTGAAGGACTTTGGGGATCAGAGGTATGGGGGGGAATGCATAGAGGAGGGGTCCGCGCCAAGTCGTAAGGAAGGCGTCCCCCAGGGATGCGCGGCCTAGGCCCGCCCTGGTGCAGTACTTGCGGCATTTTGTATTGGTGGGAGTTGCAAAGAGGTCCACTTGGGGAGTACCCCAACGTTGGAAGATCTCGCGTAGGATGCCATCGTGCATTTCCCATTCATGCTTCACATGGAAGTGCCTGCTCAGGAAATCTGCCGTCACATTTGTGGTGCCAGGTAAGTAGGATGCCGTAGGTGTTATTCCATGGCGAAAGCACCAGTTCCAAAAGCGGATGGCTTCTGTGCATAGGGAACGGGAGCGAGCGCTGCCTTGGCGATTCATGTAATACATGGCTGTGATGTTGGCCGTGAGTATCCTCACCGTGGTGTTTCGAATGTAGATGAGGAAGGATTTGCATGCGTTGAAAATGGCGCATAGCTCTAGAAGGTTTATGTGTAGCCGTGCTTCTTGTGAGGACCATTGGCCTTGGACTGAGAGGGAGCCCATGTGAGCCCCCCAGCCTAATAGGGAGGCATCCGTTGTGATTTGATGGAGTGGCTCCTGCCAATGGAAAGGTATACCTGACAGCAGGTTTGTGTGGCTGGTCCACCATAGGAGTGATTGGAGAACGCCAGGTGGCAGCGTTACCAGCCTGTGGAGATCGTATCTGGTGTGGTCATATACGAGAGTCAGCCAGTACTGAAGGGCGCGCAGGTGTAATCTGGCATAGTTCACCACATATGTTGTGGCGGCCATATGGCCCATCAGTATGAGGCATGTGATGAGTGGAACGGTAGGGCTGACGATGATGGTGTGAATGAGGTCTTGGATGGCTTGAAACCTCTGTAAGGGTAGGAACGCTCTGCCGGCAAGTGAGTCCAGGCGGGCCCCAATGAACTCGATGTTCTGAGTGGGGCGCAAAATGGACTTTTGCTCGTTGAGGAGGAGTCCGAGCGATTGAAAGACTTGCCTTGTGAGGTGAACCATCTGGGAGACCTCGTGTGCAGAAGGGCCCTTGAGTAGGCAATCGTCCAAGTAAGGGAGATGAGTACCCCTTGGCGTCGGAGGAAGGCCGTGACCACGGATAGAACCTTTGAAAACACCCTGGGGGCTGACAATAGCCCGAAGGGAAGGACCTTGTATTGAAAGTGGTCCTTTGCCACGACAAAGCGCAAGAACCTCCTGTGAGCTGGATGGATAGGGACGTGGAAATAGGCGTCCTGGAGGTCGAGGGCGGCAAACCAGTCCTGTGGATCTAACGCAGGGATTATGGCAGCTAAAGTCATCATTTTGAATCGTTGTTTCTTGAGATATTTGTTCAAACAGCGGGGATCTAGGATGGGGCGCCAACCTCCAGACCTCTTCTGGGTGAGGAAATAATGTGAGTAAAAGCCCCTGTTCCTGAAATCCTTTGGGACTGGCTCTATGGCACCCAGACAGAGAAGGCGGTCGACTTCTAGTCGGAGGAGGGTCTCGTGAGAGTGGTCCCTGAAGAGGGACAGGGCGGGAGGGGTGGTTGGTGGGATGGCTATGAAAGGGATAGGGTAGCCAGATTGAACAATCTCAAGGACCCATCTGTCCGTAGTGATTTTTGCCCATTGATGTAGAAAGGGCCTCAGCCGGTGGTGAAAGAGCTGGGTTGTACGATTCGTGATGCTGCCTGTGACTGTCTGCTCGCCCCCGACCAACGCATCAAACCTGTTGCTTGTTGTTGGGAGGGATGTTCATCCTGCCGTTAGGGTTTCAGCGTCGCTGAGGCCTCTGGCGAGAGCGTTGGTTGTCGAAGGGCCTCTGTTGCTGGTGTTGTTGCTGCCACTGATGTCTGCGCTGGCATGGTGAGTACCGGCATCTCTTAAAGGGCGGAGTGTACATCCCCAGAGTTCGGGAGTCTTTAGAAGAGTGTAAGATTGAGTCTGTGGTCTCTGCAAAGAGCTTATCCTTGTCGAAGGGTAAGTCCTCGACTTTGGCCTGTAGTTCCTTCGGAACTCCCACCACTTGAAGGAAAGAAGCTCTGCGCATAACGATGGCAGTCGCAGTGGAGCGAGCAGCGGTGTCAGTGACGTCCATGGCTATTTGGAGGGACGTTCTCGCTGATGTGTAGCCCTCTTGGATTACTGACCTCAGGATCGATTTCTTAGAATCAGGGAGATGATCCATGAGGGGGGTGAGGCGTGAAAACGTATCAAAGGTGTGATTGGAGAGATGCGCCGAGTAATTGGCGATTCTGAGGAGTAGTGTTGCTGAAGTGTAGACCTTCCTACCCAGGAGGTCAAGTCTCTTTACTTCCTTATCGGGGCCCTGTTGTTTGAGGTGTGGGGCTCTAGCCCTCTGTTGAGCTGCGTTGATTACTAAGGAGTTAGGTTGTGGATGGGCAAAGAGGAATTCCATGCCCTTCGGTGGTATGAAATATTTCTTGTCGGCCCGTTTGTTGGTTGGAAGAGCCGACGCTGGAGCATGCCACACTTCATCAGCCAGTTCCAGGATGCCGTCGTCAAGAGGAATGGCCAGGCGTGACCTATGCTGCGGCTGGAGATTCCTGAAAAGCTTGTGCTGCTTGTCCTTGAGTTCCTGCATCGGAATCTCTTGTGTAATGGCTACTCGCTTAAACAACTCTTGAAACTGACGGAGGTCATCTGGTGGAGAGCTGTTGCCCGGTGTGACTGCCTCCTCTGGCGGCGACGAGTCTGGGATGGAAGTCCCCGGTAGGTGGTCCCCGAAGGCAGTGTGATCCGTCTCTGATGGAGGATGAGGTGGTGATGCTGAATGGTGCGGAGGGGTAAGGAGAGCCGGAGTTGGAGAGCGTCTGCCGGAGTTGGAGAGCGTGATAGATAATCGTAGGCAGAACGTGATCGATAAGAGTAGCTGCTGCAGGAGTCTCGAGAGTGGCGGTCTCCACGATGATATTTGTTATGTCGCGGTGAGCGGTCGTGGTGATAGTTGGAACGGGCGTAATATCGGTAATGGTACGGAGAGCAGGGTGAACAGGAGCAGATGTCTGATGCCCTGGAAGAAGCAGGGGACGCAGAGAGCTGCCTGTAGTGATGTGTGCAATGGGAAGGTGCAGCAGCCAGAAATGGTGAAGGCAGCCTGGAGGAGGCATGGGGGGATCCATGCCAGTGGGTATAGCGGCGTGGAGAAAGAGGCACCGGGAGAGGTGAGGACGGTGCCGGCGAGAGAAGGTGGGAGTGAGAGCTGCTCCGGCGCGGGGAGATCAAAGGAGCAGGACTCAGCGCTCCTGATGTGGCGGCGTGCACTGAAGAGCTAGCAGGCACTCTGTTGACCGGCGCCGGCAGCTCAGGGACAGCAGCAACCTGCGCCGTGCTGGTAGTGAGGCGGATTGGCGCCGTGTAGTCCGGCACCGCACAATGGCTTGGGAGGGGTGCGGGTGCCTGTGCCGTGACAGTCGGTTCCGGGTCAGTTCTCGGAGCCGGCTCAGCACTCTGCAACGGAGGCAGAGGAAGGGGCTGAGGCAATGCTGCCTGGGGAGCCGGAGTATGAGAAGGCTCCCGTGGGCACTTCGGCTTTGGAGCTGCTGAGGCAGGGGGACGTGGCTTCACAGTGCCAGAGGTCCCAGGCCTGTCAGGCTGACTTTCCCTGCCATTTAAGGCAGCTAGTAGGGATGTCGTCAGGGAGACCCTAGGCTTTTTCTGAAGCCCCATAGTCGGGGAGGAAGCCTGGCGCTTGTGGGGCTGCTGGTCAGAATCAGCTTGCTGTGGCTGCAGGGCTTTGTCAAAGAGAAGCATTCGCAGACGCCTCCCTCTGTCTTTCCTAGCCCTGGAGGTGAGTCTGGTGCAGTGGGTACACTTCTGGGGGACATGAGATTTCCCCAGACAACGGATGCATTCTGAGTGGCCATCAGAGGCTGGCATTGCCTCCCAGCAAGAGCCGCATTTTTTTAAGCCGGCAGTTGACATTTTGCCGGTTGCCCTGAGGCAGTTGTTGTTTGCAGCCAAGTTTTATCTCCGAGTAAATGGTAATGTGGTGATAATGTCTCTGTTCTCTTGTCTTTATCTGTTGTTTTTGTCTTTCTTTCTCTTTTTTTTTTTTTCAGGGAACGCAACTATGTACAAGGGGCGAAAGGCCGAACAGCTGAGAGGTGGGAGGTAAGAACAGTAAGCGGTTTCTATTCTTACTCCCATACAATTCTTGTAGGTGTGGGGGGGGGGGTTTGGGGTTTTTTTAAGAAATAAGGAGAAAAAACAAGGGAAAAGGGAAGTAAGGGTGTATGTACAAGGAGGGAACTAGAAATAATCTAGTTCAGTGAGCTAAATGAAGAGCGCGGTTCCAAGCATCTGCAGCCTGAGGCGGTAAAGAGGAACTGGCGGGGGGCTGGACCGCGCAAGACAGAAAAGAGCGCGAAAGCCACGAGCCCGCGGCACATGCGCAGTCCAGCCAAACACTGCTCATCACAAGCTTCCGTTTGCGGCGCCGGAGCAAGCCCAGCACCCATAGTGGAGCACCCACGGGGACATCCCCGAAGAAGAAGGAAGCATTTGGGTTTGAGGTAGTTCTTACATTGCACTTAAATTGAAAAAGTGATCTTGTGGTTAAAAAGGTTGGAAACCACTACTCTATATAAATCCATGGTATGTCCACATAATGAATACTGCATGCAGATGTGGTTTCCTAATCTCAAAAAAGATATCTTGGCATTGGAAAAAGTTAAGAAAAGGGCAATAAAAATGATTAGGGGTATGGAACAGCTTCCATACAAGGAGAAATTAATAAAACTGGGACTTTTCAGCTTGGAAGAGAGACAACCAAGGGGAGCTATTATAGAGATAAAATCGTGGTATGGAAAAAGTGAAAAAGAAGAGTTATTTAGTCCTTCCCATAACACGAGAACTAGGAACCATCAAAATAAATAGGCAGCAGGTTTAAAATAAACCAAGGGTATGTCTACACAGCAAAGTTATTCGAAATAACAGCCGTTATTTCAAAATAACTTTACTAGTGCCTACACAGCCAAACCGCTCTTTCGAAATTAATTCGAAATAGCGGAGCACTTATTTCAAATTTGGTAAACCTCATTCCACAAGGAATAATGCCAAATTCGAAATAGCTATTTCGAAATAAGTGCTGTGTAGATACTTATTTCAAAATAGGGGGCCTCCAGCCTTCCCAGGGTGCCCTGGTGGCCACTCCAGCCTCAACCAAGAACACTCCTCTCCCTTCCCCCTCCCCAGAGCCCTTAAAGGGGTTGACTCTGGCCACAGTGTCTGTGCCAGCTCCAAGCCTGCCAGCCCAGAGCCAGCAGTCACTGCCCCTGACCCAGGGGCCCCAAGACATAAGCCAGCAAGCCACTGGCAGCCAGCCCTCCACCACTCCCCAGGAGCAGTCTGCCAGCTCCCAGGAGCCTGCCAGGGCCTGGAGAAGGCAAGCGCCTTCCTGGTCCAGGGTGGAGATCATGGACCTTATTCAGGTTTGGAGGGGATGCCCCCAATATCCATGATCTCCGCATTAGATGGAGGAATGTGGCCATCTATGGCAGGATGGCTCCAAGCCTGGCCACCAAAGGCCACATGCAAACCCAGGAGCAGGTTTGCATGAAAATCAAGTTGGTCCGGCGAGACCCCCAACCCTGAGACCTGAGCTTCCCCTCCCCCTTCTCCCCTTGCTTCCCCCTTCCAGCTCCCTCCTCCCAGGTTTCCCCCTCCCCCTCTCCCACCTTTTCTTCTTCCCTTTCCCGCCTCCTTTCCCCATTCTCACCAAAGTTTCATTCCACACACACACCCCACTTTTGTTAAATAAAGAGAGTTTGTGTTCATGAAAATACGTGTATTTTATTTGACATCAGGAAGGGGGGTTAGGGTGCGGTAAGTGGAAGGATGTGAGGGAGGAATGAGGCACAAGCCCCCAGTGGGGCAAACCAGGGAGGCTCTTAGTGCTCCTCAGGGTGGAAGCTCTCCTGCAGGGCCTCCTGGATACTGACAGCCCCCCGATGGGACCTCCTGGATGGCAGCCTGCAGAAAGTGCAGCCAGGCTCGCAGCAACGCGTCCACGAGAAGCACCAGAATGCCCAGGGGCAGCTCTGGCTCCATGTTGCAGAGTGCTGTGGTGTCCCGAGTGAGGGCAACCAGAGCACGCAGAGACAAAATGCTTTGCTGTCCCTCATCGAGGTAGGCAAGCAAGCAGGGAAAGCTGAGAACCAGCTGTCCGGGGGGGGGCGCCCTTTAAGCACATGCCTCAGATAGCATCAGGCAGCATCCACACAAAGTAACTCCTGACCTGATGCCCTGCCGGACGTGGTTCCGGCCAGCCATAAAGGCGATTCAGCGTCCACTCAGTGTGGATGCACTATTTCAAAATAGCAAAAAGCTATTTCAAAATGCATTTTGTGTGTAGACGCATTATTTCAAAATAACTTATTTCAAATTAACTATTTCTAAATAAGATATTTCGAAATAACACTGTAGTGTAGACATACCCAAAAGGAAGTACTTCTTTGCAGAACACATAGTCAACTTGTGGAATTCCTTGCCAGAGAATGTTGTGAAGTCCAAGACTATAACAGGGTTCAAAAAGAGCTGGATAAATTCATAGAGAATAGGTCCATCAATGGCTATTAGCCAGAATGGGTAGGAATGGTGTCCCTAGCCTCTGTTTTTCAGACGCTGGGAATAAGCGACAGGGGAAGGGTCACCTTGATGATTACCTGTTCTTTTCATTTCATCTGGGGCACTGTAGAAGACAAGATACTGGGCTAGATGGACCTTTGGTCTGACCCAGTATGGCTGTTTTTATGTTCTTTATGTAAATGCCATTTCTATAAACTTGTTTAGCACTTTATTCATTTAAAGTATGAATTGTACTAATATATGAATAAAATAATCTTTTTGTCTTCCATGGAAATGCACATATCTTTCTGATGAAGGCAACAAAATCCAATGAGAGGGGAGGGACTCTCCCTCATAGAGAAACCATAGACAGCTGGGGGGGGGGGGGTGGATTCTGAAACTCAGAAGTGGCAGAGGCAGGGATTAGAAATAATGTCAGAAGGATGACTCAGACAAGAAAGAAAAAAGACGACTTCAAAAGTTTTGGATAACTTATTGGTGCTGGGTCCTAGTGTATGTCTACATTGCAGTTTTTCCAGAAAACTGGTCATTTTTCCAGAAAAACTACACTTACATCCATACTGCAATTGTGCAAAATAGCGTCCAATCAATGTGGACGCTATCTTTCAAAAAGGCAGATCGCTTTTTCGATGTACTTTTGCTGTGCGGACGCTCTTTCAGAAGAAGTTTTTCCGGAAGATCTCTTCTGGAAAAGCTTCTTCTGAAAGAAGCCTGCAGTCTAGACATAGCCCTAAAGAGATGTAAAGGGACTGATTGGAGTCAAAGATAAAATAGTGATAAATAGTACAATTCAAACTTCCCTACATCCAGATCAAACTAACAGGGAACCTATTCATATACTGTTGCCCCTCTGTCCTCATGGAATCCGTGGGGGCGGTGTCATGGGGTTACATGAGCTCCCTTCTTGGAATTTCTTTATAGAATCCAGGATCTGCATATGTAAAGAGGTAGCCAAGCCTATGGTGGGGTACTGTGTGCTTTTCACTCTCACAAGGAATACTCATGCAAGTGAATACAGTGCTGTGGTAGCAACTCTGTTGTTGGGGAGGTGAAGTAGGGGGGTTTCTTGAAGTCTGGGGAAAAACCATGCCCCAAACCTCATCTGCCAAATAGAAAATTTCAGAGGTTTTTTGGGAGAAGAACCTCAGAGTTCTACTTCCCCTCTCCTCCTTTGCTCCCAACATGGTTTTCTGGCCAAAGAATGCAGTTTGCACTAAAATGACACTGTGATATGGAGAGTGTAGATAGGGGAAACAGAAAATAGGGCATCATGCTTCAGCTGTAAGTGTATATTACTTTGGAAAAAGGTCTAGTCAATTCAAATAATTGTCAGAAAATTGCTTAGCCCTAAGGTCAGTTTGAAGTTTACAGTTCAGAAGGCCTCTACATTCTGTAACAAATTCAGTATTATCTAACATTACCCATTGACATCATGGGTCAAATTCTGCCCTTAATTACATCACAGTTTGTCCAGAGTAACTCTATTGACTTCAGCGTAAGTGAAAATAGAGTTTATCCTCATAAATGGAATTCATGCCCATTGCATTCAAAGGCCTATGGGACACAGACAGTTGAATGCAATAAATTCCATTTTCATCCACATTTTGTCAAAGTTTATTTTGGTATATCATCTCACTTTTGGAATTATTTTTTCCACCTGAAGTTTTTTCTTTTAATTTCTTCTTTGTTCATTCTTTCTGTCTCTAAGGATTGTGCTCTCCCAGACAATTTTGCCTTGAACTTTCATTGGTGCTTTGTTTCAGTATGAGAGGAGGAAATAACAGCAACAGATTAAAACTCTATATTCTATCATGATGAGCCAGGTTATGTCAGAAAAAAGCAAGCAGGCCTGACAGCAGAAATCAGACATGACCCTAAGAAAAAGAGTAATAAACTGAAGAACAAAGGCACCGAGATCTCCACTTTGGAAGATCTGAAATTGGTTTTCACCCGTTCTCTTTAAATTATAACAATAGTGCCGTGAGCAGCTGCTGTTAGAGAAATCACTATATAATTGAGATAAAGTAAATCATGACGTGTGTGTGTGTGTGTGAATATATAATATATATATAAAAATGAGAGAGTGAGCTACTGAACTAGCAAGCGAGTCTGTCCATATGTTTGTTTAAGAACTCCTAAATGGTAAGAACTAGGACCAGCAAATTGATATGCAGCTCCTTTTTATCATAATTTAAAGCAAGGTAAGGGTTTTGTTGGGAGCTCCCCTTCCTCCAATGCATACAGAGATGCATAAAACCATACAGAAAAGAGACTGAATCCTTGTCTGGACTGCCTCAGCCCTGAGACTCCCACCCCCAGGCACCCTTCGGGGCAGGCTGGAGGGGGCCGCAGCTTCCATGTCCCCCATTCATACGGGAGCATTACTTGCTGTTCCCCTTCATTAAGGAGTGAGGGGAAAGTGCACAGTCTGCTCCATTTCTCAATCTGGCTGGGAGCAGAGGTGGCAGATAAATCTGTATCTTCTCCATTCAGAGGACATGCACCTCTTCCATGGCTGTGCCTGCTAGAGCTGGAGCAGCCGTGGAGAAGTACTTTCACCTGGCCCCACGCTGCTGCAGTGAGAGAGGGCTAGGGTATTCCTCTCTCCGGGCTCATACAGGGCTCATCTAGACTACAGGGAACGGTCGAAAGAAGATACGCAAATTCCGTGGGAATTTGCATATCTTCTTCCGATCGCACTTTCGAAAGCAGAGCTTTTGAAAGTGAAAGTAATTAAGACGTGGCTTTTTCGGCGAACCGCCCCCTTCGTCAAAAAGCCGCTCTTCCTCAAAAAAGGAGGTTTACACGGCTTTTCAACAAAGAGGGAAGCCTGCGTGCTGAACCCCTCATCCCCAGCACCACCCAGAACAATGATTTAAATGAAGAAAAACAAAACTTATTTAAGGACCTGAGCAATGCCAGATAGATCTTCTATTATAATATAAAAGTAACTTCTTTCTGAAGTGGGCTGTGAAAGGGACTTTCTCTCCTGGGACTGTGCTCTGTTCATTCTGACTCATATCCACCTTGGCAATTCCTAGGGAAGTTTGATTAGAGATGATAACTCAACAATGGCATTACTTGCCTGTATAATATTATATATATTAATGAGTGGAACTCCTAGTACTTCTCATAGTGAAGGTTCTAAAACATTTTCCATCCAAATGTCCTATTTTCACCCACCCTCATGAAATAAGAGGGGCTTATCTATATGGGCTTGCCTGTCTGAACAGTTAGTGCACAGAAAGCTGGGGTTGTAAATATCCAATGTGCTAACCTGGAATGCACTGTCTAGTCATATGGTCCCTGATACCATGCACTAAAAGTTTTGTGGTTCTCAGAGCATTTATCCTTCAGGGTTGGACATTCCTTGTGTGTTAATTGCCAAAACATGTTCTACACTTTTTCCATCATTTTAAATAAATCTAGCCACATTTTTCCAGGCATTGCTCCAGGTAGGAACTTGGCTGGGCATGGAGGAAGTTCTGCAGAGATTTAAATGGCAGTCTAATTGATCAGATAGAATAAGCAATACAGTAGAATGATTTGCCTTGATCTGGCATTCAGTCTGTGTAAGAGTGGTGAACTGGATACAAAATCAATGTAAGTTACACTATTTTACCAATCACAT
Source organism: Pelochelys cantorii (assembly GCA_032595735.1). Lineage (NCBI taxonomy): Eukaryota > Metazoa > Chordata > Testudines > Trionychidae > Pelochelys > Pelochelys cantorii. Next base: position 63,365,883 of record CM064330.1, read on the forward strand.
CAGTTTTCTAACCACAATTCAATGGAAAAAGCACTCAGTTACAGCAGGGCTATATTTTTGCCAGAGTCATCTTATAGAGTAGTGATTTGCTTAATTTAGAGAGAAAGGGAAAAAAATGAAAAAGTTACCTGTAATTGAAAAATCACCCTTGAGCATACCTACTTTACTAAACATCTGCCAAGTTTTTAGTATGACTTAATGAGTCACTACACTCTTTCTGACTTCACTATAGTTGCTTTATGCCTAGATTGATGGACCATAGGCTCTAGGATTGCTGTTGGCTTAATTTGCATGAGAGATATTGAAAATCCCTCTTTGAAATGCACACAGTATAATCCTCCAAAGAACTGTCTTATCAGTAACAGAAGAAAATCAGCAGTGTGAAAGAAATCACTTTTCCAATGGGAAACTTTGGTATTAACCTATGACAAAGAGGCATCTGCTGTCCACAATGTAAGCCATCACTCTGGTGTCTATTGAGTAGGTTTTGCTGAAAACCCTCCGCAGCTGAACAATAGCAACAATGCAATATAATGTGAAATTTACTCTTCGTTCAGGGCCAGATGTTGGCTCTTTATGAGCAGGTGTACAACGTACAGTTCAGACAGCATCCAACGTACTAGTTATTGTGTGAGGAAGATGTAGTGCCACCAATACCATTAGATAACTTAACAAGACTATGAAACAGCTATATTCTTTGGGCGTAGCTATATTCTTTTCCACAACAGCTGATGGTTTGAAACTAGCAATGTGGGAACACACTTTACACTCTCAAAATATTAGCACCGCTGCTGAGTGCACTTTTTCAATCTATGGCATTTCCTGACAATAGCTTTGTTCTTTTTTTCTTTTTTCTTTTTTTTAAACCATTCTTTTCATCCTGCAGAATAATTTTAAGGAGAAGAAAACACTCAGTTGGGAACACCATGAATGGAGATGTAGGAAATTCCCTTCCCTTTTTTTGCTTAATGGTTTTCTAATCTCATACTGCTAGAATGGGGACACAGATCACAAACCAGGCTTCAACCCTCCAGATTCTAAGACTGATGTTTGTTGATGGGATCTTTTTCCTTAGTGGAAGCACATCTTCCTGTTATTCTCTGAAATTGTATTGATCCAATTTGCTTCCTATTGTAGGTTTCATTTAAACTTAAACATCAAGGAAAATCTGAAGATGACCTTCACTGTATTTTAATGTAATGCATTCACATGTCATTCAAGTTTCCAGAATATTTTCCATTAGAGTGTATTCACTGGCAAATAATTTATAATAATAGCAATGATATTTTAGGCCACAATGAGCAGACCTTTTCAGTGTGAGTAGTGCCACTGAAGTCAAGAAAAAGGTTCATGTGCTTAAAATTAGGTCCATATGTGAGTGAGGAGAGTTGGGACTTTAATGTATGAAATGAAATGGCAGAGCTGAGGTGGAACTTTCAACCTCAATTCTGCATTTTCTGACTTAAGTGTGAACTTTTCCTTTATGATTTTTGCACTTAGAAAATATGTGGATTAGGCAGCAAAATAGGTTAGTTACAAGAGAATTTTAAAACATTGGATTATGTGTGTGTGTGGAGGTGCTTTACACATATGCAGAGGAAATATAGTATTAAATTTCCTTGTGAGATTTCAGAAATGTGTGTATTATATATGTAAATATTTCTAGGAATATGTTAAATTTTCGTTGCTTTCTCAAAAGTCAGAATACGAATTATCAAGAAAATTAAGGAATTGACAGATTTAATTATTCTAAATATCTGCGCCACACACATCCATGTACACTGAAGAACTTAATTTAATGTGTTTTGAATGTTTTAAATCTTGATGTGAAAAACATTGCTATAGCAGTGCTCTGAGCAAAGCTGCCAGAGATGGTAAAACTGATGTTTGAATTGCTTAGGTTAAAATTGCTTGCATGAATCAGTCTTTTTATCAATATCAAACATAATTATTAATAATGCAAATATTCTTTATTACACATTTCAGTCACTCTTTTAGAAATGGGTTTTTACACGATGACATTTAATTAGACTTCAACTGGTGATGAATTATATCTAATTATCCAGTAAACTTTTCACTTTCACAAATGCTGTCATTAGGTTAGATCGTTATGCTTATATTCTTCAGGCATAGGTAATCCAGTCTTAAAAAAGTCTTAAAAGGGAAAGAGATTGTTTTGATTTTTCATTTCATTATATAATAAATGTAATATTTGTCACCTGAAACATGAAGATTTCTCTTTGGTTGTGAGACATTTTTCTTTCTTGTATTGCTCCATTGAGGTTTAAAGGGGTTGCCTATTTTCTGATTAAATTTATGAGCATTCCAAAGTAATTAGTTCAATTAAATGAGATTATTAATTACAGATGAAATTTTACTCTGCAAATTTCATAAAGATTTAAAGTGTCTTTCAGTTATTATTACTACGCATTCCACTAGTCATTATCTCTTTATTTATGAATAATAATTTGCTACTAATGATTGAAGTTCCTTTCCCATGGAAATTGGAGTGTTTCATTTTCATTATCTTATCTTTCATCAGCACTGAGGCATTTTTTGTAATTGGTTACTTCTATAATGTTAAATTTCCCATACTTCCATGTCTGTATCAAACAACGTACTGTAGCATAATCAAACTAGTTTAGGGGTTGTCTTTGGGTTAGACATTTTTTGTCTTGTCTTGTATCTGACTTTTGTAATCTAATTAATTAACTTTTATAAAGACCAGAAACAATATAGCATAAAGTACGGCAAAGAAGTCCAAGTGATAAATCTTTAATGACACAATAAATGTAAAGTATGGATTTCAGCATGGTCTTAAGCAACTTATTTAATATGTGGCTGTGATATTCTACTTTGGACAGAGGGCCAGATCTTCCACTGGTGTAAAGTAGCACGTTTCCATTGAAGTCAGTTTTGTAATTTAGACAAGCTGAGTTCTGATTCACATCCTACATTTTCTAACAGACGAGAGTCAGAGGCATTGAATATTTAGTCATGAGACCAGTGGAGCTGTAGGTACCTACAGAATGCAGGATTAAGCCACAATGAGGCAAAAGGAGAAGCCTCAAATGTACAACATCACCAGCCACCACACACTTTCAATGTCTTACTTTGTTTAGATGGAAAGCTCCTCTAAAATTTGTCCTTAACTATACTGGAATTGGCGCTCTGCTCTGTATTATTAAAGTGTGTATTTTTGTGTGTGTTTGCTTGTAGATTAGAGAGCTGTTTCTCCAGCTGTTGGCAAAGTGATAAACAAAATCCAAGTGTCTAGCAAAGAGCTGTTTTTACTGTTCATAGAAGCACTTATTCAGCTAGTATTGCCAATACAATAGCTTTGTTCTATTTTTTTCAGAAATGCTTCTTAGTAGCATTTCTATGTATTACTATTTCATGTATATCCTACAAAAATATAGTACAAGTTGTTCTTATAACTATCATAAATATGTGTCATCTTTCAATCCTTGTCATATACAACTCACATCGAGTTCCATGATCTTGAAATAATTGAACGAAACAGGTGTAACTGGAAAAGGAAAACATAAGTAATAATGTTATGGTTTTTATTATATACAAAACTAAGCTTTTGGAAAAACAATGGGGAGTCCGGTGGCACTTTAAAGGCTAACAGATTTATTTGGACATAAGTTTTCATGGGTACAACTCACTTTATTACCATGTATCAAGTATAGGTAGCAAAAGTGAGAACTAGAAGGTCATAGGCAGCAAAAGCAACCTTAAAAGATGAGGTGAGAAATGGATCTGATTGGAAATTTGATGTTGGGAAAGCTATTTGCAGCCTGTGAGTTTTGAGCTTCACATTTAGTGAGGTTTAAGTACAAGGAAAGTTTGAAAATTACAAACTCTCTCATTAGAGAGCATAATAAGTGCCAGCCTTCAGGAAGACATACGAAGATTTAAACAAAGGTCAGTTTTATTTTCCAGGTTTTTGAAAGTATGCAGGTTTCATATAAATCCAAATTAAAATGCAGAGAAAATAAGATAGCATGTGTGTTGCAATAGGCAAAAGTTTAAAATAAAAACAAAGTCTCTGTCAGTGGAGAATCTTAAGAACAGCGTTGCTGCTATGGCAGCAAATTGAACATTAAACTTAGCTATATAATTGAAAACTCTGCATGTACTGCAGCTAGTAGTAGAGGTGGTGATTGACTATTGGACTTGTGTTGGGTGAATTTCTAATGTGTATATCTATTCACTTACTGTCTGAAACCTATCAGAAGTCTAGTATTGACTTCAGTGCTTTCCCTGGGAAAAAAGCTGAAAGAAAAAGAGGAAAAAGAAAAGTCAGTCACAGGGTTCATGTATGTTGCCAGAGGAAAGAGCAAAGGCTTCAGAGGTCTTTTGAAGAGGCCAATTAAGAAACTAAAGAAGCTTAGTCTATAAAACATAATACCTGTTCCCACAAATTCAAGGATGAAGGCTATTTTAGGGGAATATTGATCCGTGCCTGCAGACTATTGATCTTTTCTCTGTGTGCAGCCAACCAAACTATTCATAGTGGAAAAATATTCAATGAACTTAAACTCTTTATTCTGTTTGTGAATTGGCTGTGACATTGGATGTCAATTTTTTACAAATCTGTTTACTACTTGTAATCATGTTCAGATTTTTTTTATTAACACAGTTGAGCCCAGGATTGTTCAGATTTTTCTGGTAAGCATGAAGTTTATATTCAGCATTTAAAATGAACTATTTAAGCTTTAGGACTGGTTTCCTAATGCACATTTATATTGTTTCTGTTCTCTGATTGGATCGCTTAATTGTTATAAATTATTTCTGCTCGCACTTGAAATGAACTTAATGTTTATTATCAATATGAATATGTATTATAAGTTTGAAATTCACTTCTGAGGATCATAAAGAAAATTAGGACATAAGGTTGTTAGAGCCGGGATTGCTTCTTACATAGTTTGGGCTATATTCAGCACACAGGTGCATCTAGACAGCACCCTTCTGTCGGAATAAGCTATGCAATTTGCGAATTGCGTACCTTATTCCGAGTCTAGGTTGAAAGAGCTTATTTTGAAATTTGGCATCACATTTCAAAATAAGATACTATTCTGACAAATCCCTTAGCCCTCCTGGAATGAGGGTTACAGGGACGCTGGAATAGTGCGCCCGTTATTTTGGAAAATAGCAGGAGTGTTTAAAGACGTGGCATTGCTATTTTGGCATACTTCCAATATCCCAAAATAGCGCCGTAGTCTAGACATACCAGGACTCTGACTCTGAGCAGGGACTGTGGCTGCTATTTTAATAAAAATAGTATCTATGCAGTTAAGAATATTGCTATATGAATGTTCATAAACAGAAAATAATAAAGGCATATAACAAGCTGTATTGATTCATGGTTTTTATCTCTCTGACTTGCTTAAATATATGTTTATCTTGAGCATTTGCTATGCCTGAATCTCCATCCCAAATATATTTTAAAACATATGAGTGTCAGATATACACAAATGAAAAAAATCCCCCTCAACTCTTTTCAATGGAAATTTGAAGTTTCATCTGAAGGAATTTTTTTCCACAGAAAATTCCAATTCTTCATCAAAAGCCTGACAAAAAGTTTTTATTGCTGAAAATCCAAACCTTCAGTGTTTTTACCAAAAATCTGAAATTTTCATTTTTTTCATAAACTTATTTTTTATGTGGTCAAAATTGTCCATGGGTAGCAGCAGCAGCAGCACTCCATTTTCCAACCATCTCTAGTAATTTTGCCTTTGCTGATTGATCTCTGGAACACATGATATGCTGCTGTACTTATTGTTGCCCTTTCTGTCATCAGTGTATCATCTGGCCATTAGAGTTGCCCCTCTACTGAGGAACACAGATGTGTGGGCTTTCCAGGTCAACTTGCAAGTGGGTGAAAAAATTGTGACAAGGAATCTGGGTATACTCTAAGGATGTCTGCACTGCAATGTTAGCCCAAGATTCAAACTCAGGCTCAAATCTAAATCCCCTTTTGCCTATACAAAAATTGTGCTAATCTAGGGCTTGGAGCCAGGACGAGCTGGGGGCAGGGAAGTACACAGAGAATCCAAGCCTGAGGCAAGCCAAGACCTGAGGTTTTCAAACCCTATTGCTTAGATGCTTCTGGATTCGTGCTCTAGGAGCAAAGGCGCCATTTCAGGCGCATGGGGGCAGGGGGCAGCAGCCACGCACTCTGGGATATGGCTAGCTTTTTATCCAGTTTCCCAAATGCTAAGGGAGTGAGGGGGAAGTGCTTGCATTCTGTGCATTCCTCTCACACCTGGCTGCTGAGTTCCCTAAGGGTGTGAGGGGAATGCACGGAATGCAAGCACTTTCCACTCACTCTCTTAGCATCCGGGGAATGGGATGAAAAGCTAGCCACATCCCGGAGCACATGGCTGCTGCCCTTCCTACGCACTCGAAATGGCACCCTTGTCTGGAAGTCTGCCACATGTATTCTACAAACTGATTTTCTTTGTCCTCTGGACAATCAAGTTTGATGAACAGTCAAGTTTTTCCACACTGCACCATGCATGCAGGGCTAGAGAAATCACGTTCGGGGAGGGCTAGAGGATGTCTGGGATGAGGTGGTTGGACTTCAACTCCCATAGTGCAGTGTAAATGCTGGAGTCCCAGGTAGGGACCCAGGTTTCAACAGTTCTTAACCAGCAGCTACTAATGATACTCATGCCCTAGATTAACAAAGCCATGGATTCCTACCTTGAATTTTACTAACCCTGGGGTTTACATCACAGTGTAGATGCATCCCTAGACAGCACCTGCTCTGATCAAGCTAACATGCAAAAACAGCAGTATGGCCATGGTGGCACAGAGAAAGACTCAGGCACATTGTCTGAGTACATACCTAGGATCTCAGATGGGACTCGATTTAGATGGTTAGTCTGAGCCTCCATCCATTCCACCCTGGTCACATTGCTATTTTTAGTACATTAGCTTGATCAGAGCTAGCTTATGTAGGTCTACTGGAACTTGACCTTCCTAGCAGTGTAGATGGACTCTAACAATACCTCAATTTATTTACAGATAGACATTGCACCTGAAATGTGATGCTCAAACAGCTTACTGGGCAATCCCTTCTTCCTAAAATCTTAATTCAGCAATGTCTGATTCCTGGGAGCAACTCTGTCTCAAGAATTTACCCCACTCAGACTTTGTCTACACTGCCGGCTTTTGCAGGCAGAGAGTATGCAAATGAAGCACCGATTAGCATTTTGTCGCACTTCATTTGCATAATATATTTGAGCCATTTTTGTGCAAGGGGTTTTTGCACAAAAAGAAGCAGTGTGGACATTTCTTTTTTGCGCAAAACCCCCTTTTTGCACAAGATCCTTATGCTTCTCCTGGAGGCATACACTTCTTCTTTTTGCCCAAAAACTCCTAGTGCAAAAAGAATCGGTAGAAAATATGCTAATGACATCACGACATGCTAATTAGCATCTTTTCTGCTGCAAAAAGTTGCAGTGTAGACATAGCCTCAGAGAGAAAACTGTACAGTGCTTACTCTCCTTTACCTGCCCTACAAAGAATTATTTGTAATGCCAAACCAGCAATACAGCATGTCTTTCTAAGAGTGTCCAAACTTACTTGCACACTTAGTAATATCAGTGCCACACAATGATGCCTGACATAAGGATATTACCTATCAGGAGTTGCTGGGAACTTTAAAAGTATAGAGTTATATCATAATATATTCCTTATTTAGGCAAAACATCCATGGAAGTCAATTGGAGTTTTGTCCACATAAGAACTTGGAGATTTGTCCCATGTATTTTAAGTTAATATACTGCATCACCATAGATCTTCATATATTCATCTCTGGTGAAAATTTTAGCCAATGGAACATCTTTCTATCTCCCATGTTTAATTTCACAGTTTGGTCCTCTTGTTTACAAAAATTTGTTCTTTCAACTCTGTGTTCAGGTGAACTAATTTTAATTCAAAATCATTATTCCCAGTTGATCCTGTAAACTTTTGTGACATATAAAGGCCAAATTTTAGCTTTCATACATTCAATCCTCCCTCTTTTGTGGTCTCTTTATAAATGCAAATTGCATTATACAGTATGTTCTATAGAGTAGTGTTTTTAGTATTATGTTGTTCCATCGTTCTCATTGATCACCACGCACACTACTGCCAGAATAGATTCCTTCCAAAGTTTTGGGTTTTTTTTATATGAAATAAAAAGTAAATATAAAGTAAAAATCAGAGCTTCCTATATTTGTAACTAATGAAACCTGCATTTTCCAAAAACTGACACAGAGGCCCAACAATAGGGAGGAGCAGAGGGGGCAATTGCTCTTGAGCCCAGTGATTCTAAAGTGCCCAGAGCCCTGGCCCCTTTACATTGCCACTGGAGTGCTGGTTGATATGCTCCAGGTGTTTCTAAGGGCTGTGGGGACAGCATGACTCATTCCAGGCAATGCAGAGAACTGTCTGCCCCAGCCCCTCTCCTTTCGCCGAAGGTCCCACCCCTTCTGGGAGCATGAAGCCAGTCGTCTCCCCCTGCCCTCAAACACACACACCCCTTGCCCAGGGTCCCAACTTGGCTGTCTGCTCCCCTGCTGGCACAAAGCTGTTATGTGAAAATCACGTTTTGAAAAATCATTATAAGTGACTTGAGGTAACTTCAATCTGAAGACAAACAATGATGAATTAATGGGCGTATGCTGTCTCATGTTTATTTTATAAACTATCAGCACCATCTGTGGCTAACTTCACTAATGCTAAGACCAATATCTGATGTAGAATGAATCTGTATTGTGGCTAGCTCCAGACACTGTCAGTATTGTATGTCAAGCGACACAACATACTTTTTAAATAATGTAGGAATTATGTGCAGTACTGTAAAAGCTGTAGTATATCTAGGGAGCAAATTTTGCAATGAAAATCCAAAGTAATTATATTGACTTTGATTAAGTGACTCCAGATTTAAACCCATCTAAATGAGAGCAGAATTTAGTCCCAAGGGGGCTAATTGTAAATCAAGAGTAATTTAGGATATGCCTACACTATAAATGCTACAGCAGCACAATCTTCTCCTCCCATCCTCTCCAGGATTGGAGAGACTCTTTCTGAGATTTATTGGGTGGTAGGGAAACAAACCTGGTGCAGAAGCACAGGACCTTCATAGTTGTCCTTTGGGATGTGCCTAGGCCATTGAGCCTTTACTGTGACCAGGCAGACCCTGTCTCACCAAAAGGACAATGAAGGGGGATGTCCCCAGAGAGATCTTATGGAGATTTTCTACCTCTGAGATGTCTCTGATGTTCCATCCCACAACAGGAGGTGCTCTAGTTCTAGATAATTGCATTTCTTTTTACCCATATAAAGTTGTGCAAAGGCTGTTTGAAGGACATAGAAAGAAAGAGTAACCTATGAATGGAATTATTTCCCTGGAACATGCTTATGTTTCTGAAAGAAACTCACCCTATTTCTTTAAATTCCATACTACTTAATTAATTGATTTACCCTACTTTACTCCCATGACCTTTTGGGGAAAGTAAAAGATGTCCTGGGCTTTCTGTAAATATTCTTCAATTACTGTGTGGTTTCTTAGCATTTACACTTAAGAGAGTTTGCTGGCTCCAGATAAATAGGATGTATCATAGAATCATAGAACCATAGAGCTGGAAGAGACCTCAGAAGGTCATCAAGTCCAGCCCCCTGCTCTAGACAGGGATGGATGGTGATAGGTCTACTGTTGTTACCTGTACAGCGTGTGCCATGTTTGTCTTCCTCCTGGAAGAAAGAATGGATTTCATCTGCGCTAAGTGCAAGCTGGTCACCATTTTGGAAGAAAAAATTAGAGGACTGGAGGCCCAAGTGTCAACCCTACGCTCGATCATAGAACCATAGAGCTGGAAAACACATCAGAAGGTCACCAAGTCCAGCCCCCTGCTCTAGGCAGGACCAATCCCAACTAAATCAATCCAGCCAGGGCTTTGTCAAGCCAAGACTTAAACACCTCTAGGGATGGAGACTCCACTACTTCCCTAGGTAACCCATTCCAGTGCTTCACCACTCTCCTAGTGAAATAGTTTTTCCTAATATCCAACCTGGACCTCTCCCACCGCAACTTGAGACCATTGCTCCTTGTTCTGCCATCTGTCACCACTGAGAACAGCCTTTCTCCATCCTCTTTGGAACCTCCCTCCAATTTGTCTAAGTCACTCTGGAACCTATCTCTGCCCTCAAGCGTATCTACCTCTCCCCCTAGCTTAGTGTCATCTGCAAACTTGCTGAGGGTTACAGGGACACTGGAATAGTGCGCCCATTATTTTGGAAAATAGCGGGAGTGTTTAAAGACGTGGCGTTGCTATTAATCAGTAGCAATCCATGCCCTCATCCAGGTCATTAATAAAGATATTGAACAAAACCGGTCCTAGAACTGAACCTTGGGGCACTCCGCTAGAAACCGACCGCCATCCTGACATCAAGCTGTTGATCACTACCCTCTTAACTTGCTGGCAAGAATATTGCTGGCAAGAATATTGTGGGAGACCGTATCAAAAGCCTTGCTAAAGTCAAGGTATATCACATCCACTGACTTTCCCATGTCCATAGAGCCAGTTACCTCATCATAGAAGCTAATCAGATTGGTCAGGCACGACTTGCCCTTTCTAAATCCATGCTGACTATTCCTGATCACTTTCCTCTCTTCCAAGTGCCTCAAAATGAATTCCTTAAGGATCCCTTCCATGATTTTTCCAGGAACCAAGGTAAGACTGACCAGCCTATAGTTCCCTGGATCGTCTTTCTTCCCTTTTTTGAAGATGGGCACTGCATTTGCCTTCTTCCAATCATCCAGGATGTCTCCCGATCTCCACGACTTTTCAAAGATAATGGCCAAAGGCTCCTCAATGACATTTGCCAACTCCCTCAGTACCCTCGGATGCATTAAGTCTGGACACATGCATTTGTGTACGTTTAGCTTTTCTAAATAGTTCCTAACTTAGACAAATTGGAGGATTGGGCCACAAGAAATCTGATGAGGTTCAACAAGGACAAGTGCAGAGTCCTGCACTTGGGACGGAAGAATCCCAAGCATTGTTACAGGCTGGGGACCAACCAGCTAAGTAGTAGTTCTGCAGAAAAGGACCTGGGGGTTACTGTGGATGGGAAGCTGTATATGAGTCAACAGTGTACCCTTGTAGCCAAGAAGGCTAATGGCATATTAGGGTGCATTAGGAGGAGCATTGCCAGCAGATCCAGAGAAGTGATTATTCCCTTTTATTCGGTTCTGGTGATGCCACATCTGGAGTATTGTGTCCAGTTCTGGGCCCTCCACTACAAAAAGGATGTGGATGCATTGGAGAGGGTCCAGCGGAGGGCAACCAAAATGATTAGGGGGCTGGAGTATATGACCTATGAGGGGAGGCTGAGGGTGTTGGGTCTGTTTAGTCTGCAGAAGCGAAGAGTGAGGGGGGATTTGATAGCAGCCTTCAACTTCCTGAAGGGAGGTTCCAAAGAGGATGGAGAAAGGCTGTTCTCAGTGGTGACGGATGGCAGAACAAGGAGCAATGGTCTCAAGTTGTGGTAGGAGAGGTCCAGGTTGGAAATTAGGAAAAACTATTTCACTAGGAGGGTGGTGAAGCACTGGAATGGGTTACCTAGGGAAGTAGTGGAGTCTCCATCCCTAGAGGTGTTTAAGTCTCGGCTTGACAAAGCCCTGGCTGGGTTGATTTAGTTGGGATTGGTCCTGCCTTGTTCTTCATGTCCTCTAAGAATCTCATAACAACATGAGCAAATATAGGAATCCTACAACATAGGAATGCTGTCTAGAAAGGACTGGTTTAGGGATAAAAGCAATAGTCTGAGTATTCATACTTTCATTTGTCAGTGTGACTGCAGAACCACCTCGCCTATTAGAGAACAGTGAGCGTGTGCTGCAGGCAATCACCTATCCTAGTCCTGCCCTTACTGTATGGCCTAATTTAAGCTTCATTTTGCAGAAAGAGTAATTGCATGAAAGGATTTTATCTATTTATATCTATTTTCAAATTTATTTGCTGGTCATTCCAGGATTCATCAATGACCCGTCATTTATGGAATTAAGAAAAAATATTTTACTTCATGAATGTACCAAAAATAGTTAGAACTTTTGTATAGGGATTGCTACCTGTGATCGATGTTGTCACAATGATCTGAGAGAGCATGTCATACAGCAAGATGAAGGATCTTTTTTCCCCCCCTTGAGATGAGGAAGAGACTTTCTTCAAAGATTTTCATCATTAGGAATTCTCAACAATTTCAAAGGTTTTCTTCGTTAGAATTCTGCTTGATTCTGTGTTCAAATGCTTGCTGTTAAAGCTATGTATTACAGCTCCCCTGAATTTTCAAAAGAGGGGGTCATAAAGCAGAACTTCAAAATGAGTCAGTGATGTGTTTGGGGAGCGTATTTTCTGGCATTAGCCACCACAACAAAAGAAAAAGGGCATTTCAGTGATCTATCAAAAGGCAGAAAACAGAACGAGAGATTATCAAAGCTAGTTCTATAATGGAATGGTCAAGCGATTGCATCTAATCCTGAAGGTGTTGGCTTCCTGTGATGAAATACAAGCCTGTGTTCATAGCCTAAACACTGCTGTAATAAGTATGCCTTATAAGGTATTATTTCAAAAGTCATAATGTGTGGGTCAGTGTTGTTCTAATAAAATGTGTGTTGACTTAAGTAAAGATATAATGTTTTCCTGTATGATGCTATGTTCCAAACCCCACAGCCCTGTACAGGAGGAAGTCTGGTCTATCCTTAGCAAAGGAAGAAATGTGTGGTTCTTTAATTTACATTTAAATAGTAAGCAGAGTAATCAAGCAGGGAGCAAAGCCAAAGGAAGTTCAAACAGGCGAAAAAAACTCAACAACATAGCCTCTCACATAAACCCTTTGACTTCTTTCAGCTGCAGCGAGCTGAACAGCCACCAGGACCCTGGGGCAAAGTGTGTGGGAGGGGTGGGGGAAAGGCTGGCTAGCCTTGTTAGGATATTTCAGAGTTAATGGGGTCTTGGCAAGGCTTGCTATGTTGGCAGGGGTCTGGTCAGGCTAGGCCTACACAACTTTCCTTGCTAAATAATAAGCCTGTTTTTTAATTGCGGGAGGCCTGCATTTTCCGTACCTGGTGCTTGTCGGAAAGATAAGTAAGGCCTGCTATTCCCCTCCTTACTGCACATAGGAAAATAGTGCAGGCTGTTTTCTCTCTTTGCTGCTGACGAGATAGATAGAAGTATTGTTACACTAAGCTGCAGCTTGGTGAACACACCCTTCCTCACTGTATCCCTTGCCTGTTTTCACTCACCACAAAACTTACTATCAGGGTCATGGCTTCTTTTTCTTTTCCCCGCAGGCTGCTGAATAAGACATTAGGTCATGCTGATTCAACTAAAAATCAGAAAACAAACAGGAGTGGATATAATTGTATTCACCATCTGCTTATTAATAATCATTGTATGGGAGTTAATCTTACTAAATAAGGTTTTATGGAAAGTAGTGATAGATGTGTGAATTTGCATACCAAAATGGATGAAGTAGTATAACTGCTGCCAAATCTTTGCCACTCGGAATGGTGTATTGGGGGTCCGAGGTAAACGTGAGTGGACAATGAAGTGGTTTGCTTTATTCCGTCCGCTCCTGAGTGTCCTGTGCAGTCGTCTTCTTCTTCCAACAACCCTCTGAACAGATGAAACCGAGGCCAGAAGGGGCAGGGACAAAGGTAGTCCCTAGCATCACCCAGCCCTCAGAACTGTGTGGAGTAGGGCTCCAACATTCCTACAATAATTCAAAGAGCCCTGGGGTTCGTGCCTCTGCCACTGCCACGGTAGCAGTGGCAGTGCTGGGAGCTTCAGTTTCCTTTGAATCTCCAGGTGCCACAACAATTGCCCAATTCATCTCTCCCTCCACCCCATCGACCTCATTCTCCACACATATGAAAACAAGAGGAAACAGCTGTTGTAGCCTCAAGGGAGCCCCATGTGGAGAGTTTGGTTATTCATTTGCTGGAGTATCTGGGGAGAAATTTTGCTTGAGTCTAATATAGCTGGTTCAATTAGGCATGAGCGTATGTTTTATCTTTAGTTTTCTTGTAACTGTTTTTAACTTTTATGCCTCATAACTTGAGCTTGCTTAAAATCTATTTTTAGTTTAACTTTTTTATTGTTTTATACAATTCAGTGTGCTTAAATTGAAATGCCAGGGCAGCTATTTCAGGGAACAAATTGGTATATTATTCCCTTAAAGAAATAATCAGACTTACATATATTTGTAATAGCCAGGAGAGGGCTGGGCAGTGTAGGACATGTGCTTCTTGGGGAAGATCCAGGACTGGTGGATTGTTGAGGTCATCCTAGAATATAACTTAGGCTGAGGAGAGCCAAAGTATAGCTGTCAGACTGAAGTTACACAGATACACTCTGGGTGTGGTTTGTATACTGGAAAACAGTTTGTGAGTATCCCAAGTGGGAGCTACAAAGGCAAGGCATTGTAAGGCATGCAGAGTTTCAGGGCAGAATGACACAGCCCCCTATTAATTTGGATTGTGCTCCAGTATGTTGCCCTGCTCTTAACAATCACTGAAGTCATGGAAAGCAAAATCAACAGGATTTAAGGTAGAAGATGAGCATGTCTCAAGTAATTAGCTGGGAGATGCTTATCACCCACCTCAGTTCCTCATGGATCCTGATAGTCTGACTTACTGAGAATAGCTCAGAAAATTTATTACCACTGTTTTAAAGAGTGAAACTTGAAAAAGTCCTATTGCATCCAGTGGCCCCAGTTCTATTTTCTATCTGAAATACAAATAATAGGGATGCAGCTGGATTCTTCTGAGTTTATTTAATTGCTTATTTTTAATAGACGAAACACATTTTTACAACAATATTTGTAAAAGAAAATGAATCAATCTTTCATTGAAACCTAGTGTGGTAAGACTCAATCACTTAGGACTAAATATGTCCATTCCTTTTACATTTGAGAAACACAAAATCCAGCCACAATAATTTATAATTGTCTCTGGCACATAGTGTGTTTTGTTAAATCCAAAGACTTCTTAGCATTTGGGGGACTTTTTTCCCCACTCTGGGATACGTAATAATCCTTTCATTTGCTTTAAAGGCATTTGTCTGAAAGAGTGTGTCTAGACTACATCCCTCTTTCGACAGAGGGATGTAAATGAAGCACTTGGAAAGTGCAAATGAAGCTGGGATTTAAATATCCCGTGCTTCATTTGCATAATCACGTAATGGTGCTCTTTCAAAAAAGTGCGATTTCGAAATTGAAACCACAGTCTAGACGTGGTTCTTACGAAAATGGGGTGGTTCTTTCGAAAGATCCTGTAAACCTCATTTTTTATTTAAATCCTGGCTTCATTTGCAGTTTCAAAGTGCTTCATTTACATCCCTCTGTTGAAAGAGGGATGTAGTCTAGACGTAGCCAAAATAATGTTGGTTCAAAAATAACATTGGATACATTAATAAAAATTAATATAATTGAGGGAAGTTTAGGTTTCAAGGGAAACTAAAGCCCACTTATTCTCTTTCACTGATCTCTCATACAGACAGTAGCTATTATGGGTATATCAAAGATATATCACTTGTATTGCTTAGTCCTGGACACTTATGTTGTAAATGTCAAGAGTTCATGTCAAAGGTTAGCCTTTTGGTACAATTTATGTCCCATTTTTAATGCTTAAAGGAGAGATCACTTCTCTCTACCTTTTGTATTGAGAGAATGGCCTGGGAATTATATGAACTGTAAATATAATGAACCTGTATGGGAAAAGATTTATAGGTATATAAAATATTCTATTCCCCACTGCCTGAGTAAGATCGCTCCAAGGTCAGCTAATTAAGGGAAGTTATTTTATCCCCTTAAAAATACATGAAGCCAGCCATTATTAATAGATTATTATTGTCAGTTTTCCTTCCCTATTTATATCTTATTAACTATATATCTTTATTAAACATTATATCTTTTATATAATGGTACAGGTTGGACCTCCCTGGTCTGGCAGGGAGGTCCAACCTGTACCATAAATAATTTAAAACATTTTAAAAGGTCAAGAATGGGGGTGGGGGAGTTTCAATTTTGTCAAAATTAAATGTTTTGAGTGTTTTAAATTGCTTGATTGAAAGGGAAAAATTCAAAATAGTGGAACAGTAGAATTTCCCACAGAATGGAAAATCTGGTTCTCATTCAGCTGCATTCAGGGCCTATTACTGGAAGTGCCTTACAGACACAATGGTAGGTATAGTTCTCATCCCCAAGAGCTTAACATTGATGCACTCAGAAAAGATAAATGTCTTCCTCCCTACAGTACAAGCACAGTTTATCTTTTTGACACAGGAAAAATTATAGGCCACATGCTAGATGAAAGATTAAATATATATTCCCCACATTCATATTTTTGTATTCGTAAATATAATACACCAAAGAATTGTGAGGGCCACCAAGGATCACAGAAGGAAAGATCATCACTGTAGGATTAATTTGCTACACATTGTGTGGAAGTTCTGTATGTACAGTTTAGATGGAGAAACATTTTTTGTAACCATGAAAGCTCTGACATTAAGAAGGATGTGTAAAATTTTCAAATATTTTGAAGTGCCTTATTTGATTGTAATCTGTTTGGGGCAGGAACAGCTTTTTGTTCTGTACAGCACTTAACACAATGGGAGCCTGATTCATGACTGCTTTCCTGGGCACTGTTAAATAATAATACTGAGAAGCCCATTATCCAACACAGGTTGAACCTGTAAAATATGGGACTCACTCTCTGATATGGGAACATCCATGGTCTGGCAGGAGCACAGCCCTCAGCAGGACTGACAGCCAGGACCGTAGCCCCAGCCAGAGCTGGAAGCCTCAGGGCCAGCAGCTAGCAAACCAGCTCCGGCTGGGGCTGGCGAGGTGCAGGGGGTGCAGCCCAAGTTGGGGCTGGAGTAGCAGTGCCAGCAACCATGAATGCAGGCCTGGCCAAGGCTGAAGTCAACGGGGCCAGCACCTGGGCACACAGCCTGGCCTGGCAGTGTGTGGGGCGCAGCCTCTAGCAGGGCTGGAGGCAGTGGGACGGCAGCCCCTGTCCTGGGCTAGTGCAGTGTGGGGGAGAGTGGTGGCTAGAAAGCGTAGCCCCAGCTGGGAGCAAAACCCTACACCCGCGAAGGGAGCCTTGACCTCCCCAGTCCAGCAAATTCTTTGGTTCCAAACACCTCAGGTCTGAAGGGTGCGGACAAGGGAGGTTCGACCTGTAGTCAAAAGTGACTTAGGGCCAGATTTCTAAAGGTACCTAACCAAGAAAATAGGCACCTAGTCAGATGTAGAGAAATGAGTATGTGATTTTGGTGACTACCTTACATTGACACTCAATGGGAGTTTTGTTCCTAACCTGCTCAGGTGCTTTTGAAAATGGAACTTAGTCCTCAGTCTTGTAAACGCTTTTGAAAACTTTTACCTAATGGCTCAGTTTCCTACTATTTGATGACAATTTTAAAATGCATATGTCTGAGAGCATGTGTGTGTGTGTGTGTGTGTGTGTGTGTGTGAGAGAGAGAGAGAGAGAGAGAGAGAGAGAGAGAGAGACACACAGAGGAACAAAACAAGCTCCACAAAACCCCATTTCCTGTTGGCTGGCTTCTCTGTGCGAGTTCATAGGAGAGGACGGTGGATATCTGGTTTCATCCATATGGTTGATGAAGGGTGTGATGCAATGTGAGGTACTCCACCTAGGGCTGGCCTTCCAAATTGTGGTGCTGTGCAGTCTGAGTACCTGGACCTCCCCACTGCCGGTGCAGCCTGACTCAGCGTGCAGTGGTCTCATAGAATCTGTTCAGTCTCAGCTCGAGTGACCCAGAGGAACTGGGACACAACAAACATATTTCTTGATCCTTGTGTGAAAAGGGGTATAATCAGGACATGCTGCAGTGCAGAGTGAAGATTACAGAGCTCAGACAAGCTTATCATAAGGCCCATGAATGTTCTGGTGTTTAATGCTGACCTGCTCTTTCTATAAGGAGCTGGACAGTATTTTCGGTGGTGACCCCACCTCCACTGCCAAGAGCCCATGGATGCTTCCAGGGCACAAAGACAGTACCCAGAAGAACTAAGCCAGAGGATGAAATTGTAGATGAAGAGGTTGAGGTAGACGAGAACCAGGGGCTTCCCCCAAGGTCACCAACTGTGTCTGGCAGCCAGGAACTGTTCTCCACTGCTGACAGACCCAGTCTGATCAACCGTTTTCCGGGGCAAGGAAGCAGGGGATGAGATTCAGGGTAAGCGGCTATGGCTTGTGGAGTGCAGGGCCAAGGGCAAGGAAAAGTGGGAGGCTGGCTGTGTTCTGAAAGCTGCATGTAGCCCTGAGTAGCTAATCAATAGTGCTGAGCAGCATGTTGATGCTCGCTGTGATCTCAATGGAATCCTGCAGAGAGAAGCTATCAGAACTTATGGAGATGTACTTGTACATTTTCTGCCACTGATTCCACAGCTATCTAGGTGCCCTGTGTATGGCTGCATGAGCCAGGGCTGCAAGGGATAAGCCAGGTCTCCCAGAATCACACTGGGCATTGGCACATCCCCACTGTAATTTTGTGGTCTGGAAAGAAAGTCCCTTCCTGCAGCTTTCTGCACAGGCCAGTGTTCCTGAAGATGCATGTGTCATGAACCATTCCAGACCACCCTGCATGTATGTCTGTGAAATGCTCATGGTGATCCACCAGCACCTGTATCACCATCAAGAAGTGTCCTTTCCCGATGTTGTAGTTGGTGGTAAAGTGGGCAGGCACTAACATCAGAATATGTGTATCCATCTATTGCCCTTCCTCCCATTTGGCAGGGGAGGGGCAATTGGGAAATCCCTGTCTGCAAAGCCAGCCACTATGACATGCCCATTTCCCAGAATCACAGTCCTCCATAGCAGAATGTGATTTAATGCCCTGTATACTTGCAGTAGTACGGCACCAACAGTAGCTTTTCCCACTCCAAACCAATTTGCAACTGACCAAAATCAATCAGGAGTCACCAGTTTTCATACAGCAATTGCCACACGCTTCTCCACAAAGAAGGCAGCTTTCATTCTGGTGTCCTTGCACCACAGGTTGGGGCTCAGCTCAGCACACAGTTCCAGGAAGGTTGCTTTATGCATGCCAAAGTTCTGTAGCCACTGCTCTTCATCCCACACCACACCAGCATGATGATGAAATCCCACAAATCAGTGCTGGTTTTCCTAGTCCAAATCCTGTACAGCCTCACTGTAACTGCCAAATGCAGTAATTTCAAGATGATCTCCCCTGCCATCTGTAAGGTCCTCACAACTGTTAACAGAGCATGTGAGAGAAGTGAGGGATCCATTATTTCTCACAGCAAATGCTGAAGTGGACAGTAGAAAATGGCAGTTGGAAGAAAAACACAAAAGGATGCCAGAAGCGTTGAACAAAGTGGTGCTTGATGAGACATTTTGCACAGTCCCAAGATGCCCTATGCTCTGTTCTGCAGTCCCACAACACCTGCTGACAGATGTTTTCAGCAAGTTATGTGGCATACATACCCACAGTTCATTACTCCTGCTTTTGACGAGGGAGCTCCCAATGTGAACACAATCTGTCAACAAGGGAGACAAGCGTGAACATGCCATTGTCGATTTCTGCAAGTCAACATTAGTTTCCTTGACAAAACTTATTCATGTAGACATACCTTTAGAATCTCTTTGATTTCACTTCCTCAGTTATGAAATTTTTGTTCTCCAATCCAGAGCAATATGATGTGAATTAGGGTGTCAGAAAGTATTCCGCAGTGATAATGATTAATCTTATAGTTGGAACAAATAACTCATGAATAATCCATGGGCTGAAATAAGTAGTAGAAAATATCTGATGGAACTAATGACTAACAAATGTATTTTGAATACCTCACTCTGAATATTGAAACAGAATACAGACTCAATTTTTTTTATTGTTTGTGTTACATACTGTCATGCTGAGTATAATTCAGGGTGGAAAAAAGTGTAAAGAGAGCCATATTACCTAGAAGAAAGAGCCCAAGCCAATTCCCATCCCATCCCAATGGTGCAGGGGGAAACTGGACCAGAAGGGGTATAGCCAATTCCTGGGAGAGTTAATGCTCAGATATGCTGGATCCAAACCTCTTCCTGTTCCTCAAAGTCCATATCAGAGTATGCCTCTAGGAGGAAGGGAGGGAGAGCCCCTGCATTGGTCTCACTTAAGTACCTGATACGTGAGAGGGAACAGTTCCTCTTCCCAGTGTTAAGGTAATAAAATTGCAGCCTGCTGCTTAAACCCATCCTTGTGTCACTTTCACTCTTTCTGTGTATCATAAGAATCAGGATGTTCATAAGTCAAAGGAATTCTACTGTAAGAGATAAAGCGGCCAGCCATGAACCCGTCTGCAGACAGGTGTGGAAATTACGCCTCCAGAATCCTCTGCTCAGACATCAAGGCATAACAACATTTTGTGACACACTGTCACTTCATATGTATCTTGTTAAACAGGGCACCTGGGAGATGGCTAACTAATTGACACTGGTCCGTCTTATAAAGTAAAACTACAGTGAACTCAAAACCTAGTCTCCTTATATAAGTGTCATGATGTTTCATTGATAATTGAGGGCAGTCATGTCAAACTGTAGATCGACTTATAAAGGCAGGATGTTCTACAAAGTAGACACAGTACAAATGTATTGAGAGGTCACTTGGAACCAAATTAGGTGTCTAGAAATAAATGATGCATTTTTAAACACAAACTCATTTTTGTAAAAATAAAGAATCAACGTGTCAGCTGTTTAAAGCTGACAGAACTGAATGGAGGTTTTTGCATATATTCCCAGTGTGGACATGTAGGCATTTCAAAACCCAGCTAGTTGCAATTTAAAATCCCCCAAACTTTTCTGAGCTGTA
The DNA here is from genome assembly GCA_032595735.1 of Pelochelys cantorii. Lineage (NCBI taxonomy): Eukaryota > Metazoa > Chordata > Testudines > Trionychidae > Pelochelys > Pelochelys cantorii. Next base: position 63,386,789 of record CM064330.1, read on the forward strand.
AGATTTTCATGTGTTTTCAACTGCCCTCGTTACTGTCATTTCTCACAACAGCTAAATGGGAACACATCCTCTGGCAATGAAAACTCAGGTAGCTCTACTTGTTGCTATGACTACTTAAAATTACAAAACTTTCTGTAGGTGGCACTTAAAGCTCAATTCTAGCATACGCTGAGTATAGATCAACAGAACTGATAAGGCAAAATAAAAGTTGAAGAGTAAAACATCTTATTTTGGATCTATTTTTCCATTGCCCCTACAATGGTTCTTATTGATTTAATCTGTTCCCCCCCTCCCAAGAGTAGATTTCTCTAAAATCAAATCATGTTTAAATTGGATTTAGATACATCTTCAGATTAACTTAGTGAAAACCAAATAAATAATATTTATTCTTGTAATACATATTTGTAACAGAGTTTTATTAAAAATGCCCAAGAACAGAGACTGTGAACCTGAAAAAATCAGATAACATTGTGGAAAAACTCATTGTTTGAAGTTAGGCTCTTGAGTCACAATGTGAAGGATGTATAATACATTTAACTGATTTCTGTTTATTTACAACAAATTTACATTTTGGTTTGCTACCAGCAAAGTTTAAAACCATGTTTGAAAGAACACATTTTAAAGACTTTTCTTACACTAACAAAGTCAAATGAAATGTGCTAAAGAGAGTTAACCTTTTCATTATAACTATTTATTCATATATAAAATCCCCCACTTGGAGTTTGCCAGCTTCTGAAATGCCAGGCTGATCCTCTAGGGTGGAGATCCTGCAAAAATAATGCCAACCATTACTTGGTTAGTACCTCCTACCCCTGCCTCCATTTCCCAACATGCCTGGGAGTCAGCAATGGGGAAAGAGCGGACAGGCAGTTTTCTGGGCCAATTGTCATTCAGGGCTGCTCAGTCCCCTCAAGAGGAGAGAACAGCCTGAATCAGACTGAGACTAGTTTTTGTTTCAATTTGTGCTTTGAGTTTGTGAGCAGAAAAATCACAAGGAGCCATTGAATTGCTAGGGAATCTAATGCAGGGGTGAGCAATAAATAAGACTGTTCCTTTTACAAAAGAGACCACTAAAGTGGGATCTGATAGAGATGTATAAAATGCTGAATCATAGAACCATAGAGCTGGAAGAGACATCAGAAGGTCATCAAGTCCAGCCCCCTGCTCTAGGCAGGACCAATCCGAACTAAATCAACCCAGCCAGGGCTTTGTCAAGCCAAGACTTAAAAACCTCTAGGGATGGAGATTCCACCACCTCCCTAGGTAACCCATTCCAGTGCTTCACTATCCTCCTAGTGAAATAGTTTTTCCTAATATCCAACCTGGACCTCTCCCACCACAACTTGAGACCATTGCTCCTTGTTCTGCCATCTGTCACGACTGAGAACAGCCTCTCTCCATCCTCTTTGGAACCTCCCTTCAGGAAGTTGAAGGCTGCTATCAAATCCCCCCTCACTCTTCGCTTCTGCAGACTAAACAGACCCAACTCCCTCAGCCTCTCCTCACAAGTCATGTGCTCCAGCCCCCTAATCATTTTGGTTGCCCTCCGCTGGACCCTCTCCAATGCGTCCACATCCTTTTTGTAGTGGAGGGCCCAGAACTGGACACAATACTCCAGATGTGGCCTCACCAGAGCCAAATAAAGGGGAATAATCACATCTCTGGATCTGCTGGCAATGCTCCTCTTAATGCACCCTAATATGCCATTACCCTTCTTGGCTACAAGGGTACACTGTTGACTCATATCCAGCTTCTCATCCACTGTAACCCCCAGGACCTTTTCTGCAGAACTACTACTTAACTGGTTGGTCCCCAGCTTGTAACTATGCTTGGGATTCTTCCGTCCCAAGTGCAGGACTCTGCACTTGTCCTTGTTGAACTTCATCAGATTTCTTGTGGCCCAATCCTCCAATTTGTCTAAGTCACTCTGGAGGTGGAGAACATGAATAGGGAAGTGTTATTTATTCCTTTATATAACATAAGAACTAGAGGTTACACAATGAAATCAATAGATAGTGGTTTTAAAACAAATAGAAGGAAATACTACTTCACTCAAACCTGTGGTACTCACTGCCATGAAATGTGAACGCCAATAATATAACTAGATTACTGTGGCTCCAGGATCAAACCCCTGAGTCATAGAATCATAGAGCTGGAAGAGACCTCAGGAGGTCATCAAGTAGATAGGTATTTTCCTGTACACCATACTGAAATGATCTTCCTTTTCCATTTCCAGAAACAAAGAAAAAAGTCCACCTAAGTTCACATTTATACACCATTGAAACTGGATGACAATTAGAAGATTTCAGCAGAATTATTTTATTTTGTAAACTCTGAAATCGTTGACCTCAGTGTCCTCTGCTGGTGTATGTGCCAATGTGGGAAGAAGTGTTGTGCAAAGACAGGATTTCTAGGAAATGTACAGAATGTGTATAGCCATAGCTTTGTCTAGGTTAGAACTCTAAGTGGGGCTACCAAGAGTAGAGCTGGCCAGCAATTTTCCATTTACGATGGTTTGTGACCCCTCTCCCCCAAAATGGATTTTTGACTAAACAAAGCTGGATCTGATTTTCTCACAGAAATGTAACTTTCTTTAACAAACCTCAACCCTCTGAAACTTTTTGAAAAGCTGAAATTTTCTGTGGAACCCTAACCCTCCCCTTATTTTCCAGCAATATCTAGCCAGAAGGTATTAGGGGAAGAGAGTGATTTACGACAGCCCTTCAAAGTATGTAGCACGCTCCCTCATACTCCCAGCTATCTTCTATGGAGTATCTCCCAAAATAAATTAACGTGGTAGCAACTCCTGTGCTTCCCTGAGTTCAGGAATAGCAAATCTGGGTAGCCTTTATTTGGGCTATGCAATAGGATAGGGAGACTCCTATGTCAGCCCTTTCTCTTCCCCACACATTTTGATAGCCAGAATCTAGTCCTGGGTGACCTTTGCCACTAGTTTTCCAATCCCACAGCATTTGCTCCAGCCTTTCTCAGGATTTACTCTCTCTGATCTCCTGCTCTTTTCACTGAGTTCCTCTATTCCTCACATACTGGTGTAAAAACTGTCTCAGAAGCTACTGCGAGGTGAAAAAGACTTCTGTATTATTTAACTGAGAAGGATTCGGGGCACAAATTTGCATGAAATATTCTATACAATATCAAGATGTATTTTGTTGCCTGTACATTTTCCTCGGGGAACTTATTTCCTGGAGCACATAAATGTATAGTAGTCACTATCCATACTCCTTCACAACACTTAGACTGAATTTTAAAAAAACATTGACACTTTACGCCATCCCTCTCCCTACTATAAATAGCTCTCTGCTACCTAAAAAATGATGCTCAACCAACCAGGCAAAACCTATAAATATCTTCTATTGAGATGAAAGAGGCCATTCTGTTCAATGGGAAGGGAAAGAGACAGCATATCCCTCAATTCATATCACTTTTATTCTTGCTGAACATATCTTCTCATTCTATGCCTGCAACCTCAGAATCCCTTGTTAAATTTTATTTTTCTTGAATCTTTACTAAGAAAAAACATTCTCATGATGACTTGAACATAGCTATAATGACAGTATGCATGCCTTAGGAGTTATATAATATTTAAGGGAGTTTTTCTGTCTTTCTGTCTGTTTTTTCAAGAACTCCTCCTAAACGGGAAAAGCTAGAGCCATCAAATTCAGTATACATAACTTAAAGAAAAGTATCTTCTTATCATCACTTAAAGCAAGGTAAAGCTATGGTAGTGCCAGGAAAATGGGATGTGTCTGGAATGGGATTGTTTCTCATAAAACCATACAGAAAAGAGACAGAATCACCAGGCTGGTGAAAGAGGTTGTCTGGGGGTGCTTTGAGCCGCCCACACCCCAGGCACCCTTTATGAAGGGGGGAGGGTCAGAAACTCTCTCCCCCCATCCCCCGTTTGTATGGCAGCATTGCTGGTTGTTCCCCTTTGTCAGGGAAAAAGGGGTAAGTACACAGTTTGCTGCATTCCTAACTCTGTTGGGAGTGCAGGGGGCAAATGAACCTGGATCTGCCGCAACTGGGGAACATGCATCCCTCCTCTAGCTGTGCCCCCTGGATCTACAGCTGCGATAGAGATGCACTCCTCACCTAGCCCCAAGGTGCTGCAGTGAGGCACTCTCCCCAGGCCAGTCTGCATACTGCACCCTTCATCCCCAGCCCTACGCCAGAGCAATTATTTAAATGAAGCACATAGATTTTCATTTTATTTTCCCAAACTCAAAAATTAATTGACTTAAGGATCCGGGCAATGCTGGATAAATCTTGTCGTGTGTGTGTATGTGTATAAGGGGACTGAGTGGGGGAGTGCAGGATTTCAGGGCAGGAGGTGGGGGTGCAGGAGTTGAGGAAGGGGGTTGTGACGTATGAGGGGCTCAAAGGAGTGGGGGGATCAGAGTAGTGGGTGGAGGCAGTCAGTGGCTCCTCCCCTGGGCCAGACCAGGGTGGCAAGGGCTGTGCAGCTCACCCATTGGTTTCTCTCAGGGGCCAGTCCAGGGTGGCAGGGGCTGCTGCTGGCTGGTTGGCTGCTGCTCCCCATGGCAGGGAAGGCCAAGGTGGTGGGGTGCTGCTGGCCTGTGGCTGCTCCATGGGGCTGGTATGCTTGTTGCATCCCTGTAATCATTCTGGGTTATAACTGACCCCCCCCCATGCTTGCTGCTCCTCCTTTGGTCATTTGTGAGCATATCTGTCCCTGCTATCACCCCCCTCCCTTTCCATTTGATGTGGAACAATCATATTCCATGAATATCCCTTTGTCCTGGCATAACCAAACTCTGACTTTGCTTTAAGTTAGGAGAAGAGGAAGCTTCATACCAAATTTGGTGGGTCCTCTTACCATTCAAGAGCAACGGGCTCACAGACTGCTGGTTAGACACACAGATTCCCTCCCTGAAGATAGGTTAGGAGCATAATGGCTGCTGTAGAGCATGATGGGAGAAAAACTCTTATATTGCATCCTTAGTATGATGGGGATGGAGAACAAAGAACATGAGGAAGAACAGAAAAGAAGACATAATGCTTCCATTCATGTATTTACAATCCCAGATACCCAGTAACACCGATACACCTTCCAACATTGCTGTCTTAAAGTAGTGCGATATTATTCAGACTGAGAAACTCAAAACTACTGTTGGTCTAGATAGTAAAAGTGGGAAATAACTTCTATCATTCTGGCTAGAAAACATACAGAGAAAGAAAGTGCTCTCACCAACATAATCAGGACTGTTTCTTTATGCAAATCAGACAGCAACAATTCTGAGAGTTGAAACAGTCTTCTGTATATGGACAATGAAATGTTATCCTGGGCAGAACAGATAGATAAGTATCAGGCTTTCTGGATTCAGTTCCTAACTTTGCCGTGGTGGGTCTTTGTTTTCTCCTCTGTAAAATGGGTCAGTCACACATGATTTAACCTTGCAGGGGTGTGGCAAGGCTTAATTAAAGTCTATAAACTACTTTGAGACATTGTGATGAAAGGTGCTCTAGTAATTATTATATTATTGATCATTATCTTAACAACATGGATATCTACTCTCCAAGCATCAGAACTGCTATTCCCTTTATTTCCATGAAGGTACATTAGAGAAGGTTTAGTTAACTGTGTGAATGGAATTATTATTCAGACCAATCTGAATTCTGGTGCAAGGAAGATGTGTGGTGAAAGATGTATACTGTACTTTTTTCCCCTATTCATAAAATAATGCTTATGAGCATGAAAAGATTTCAGAAGATTTCATTAAATCCCCCAGATTTGAGATTACTATGTGGACTTTACCCAAATGTATCTCAAGTTTTTATCCCTCCCCTCTTTTCCCCCCCTTCTCCTTTTCCTACTTTCAATGTGAACAAAAGTCCATCTTTTCACTGGTAAGTTCTGAATGTTAGGAAATTATCAGTAGAAGCCAAAAAGGACAAAAAGGTCACTTTCAAACAGATGCACCCAATAACAGGACAGCTTGGCATTGTTTTCAAAGTTACTTCTGTACGACATACTCCAGTTTATTCTGTGCTTTTGCCTACCACATTTAAAATCAGCAGAGCTTCATCAGAATAATAGGACAGCTAAGGTAGGTGCGGCCTATTCTGGTAATATTTCTAGAGTATATCAGCAAAACTGCTCATATCAGTTGCTGCTATCCTCAGTGTTGAACAGTGAATTATATTTATAAATATAGGAAGGAAGTCATTTAGAGAGACCAATTCTGCAATCTTCCCATCTTTGAGTAATCCTTATTCCCTTACCTTTATGGGACAACTTCAGGGTTGGGCCTTTAACATTTGTCTTTTAGGAATTGAGCTGAAGAATTACAGAGATTGCAAACTTAACAGGAACTGGGAACCTCAAATGCTGAAGGAAGGGGGAGATATTTGACATTATAGGCAGTATATAAGCCATTTCACAAAAAGTCTCTTCTTACAAGATTTTCAGCAAATTTTTGCAAACTCACAATATTTGGGTAAGAGAGAGGAAATGATCTGAACTTTCAGCTTTGCTGTGCCAAAATCATTTTTACCTTAATTCTTCTTCACTATTGCACATAATTGTTTGACACCTGTTACAGGTCTGTCTTGTCTCAAATGGATTCTCTTCACAATTGCATATTTAATTGCTACTTTTCCAAAGGCTAAAACAGATCATAATTCTTTTGTGTTGTTATTGTCATTTTTGCTTTGGGTAGTTTTCAAGGAAGAGTGGGAAAGAGTTGCCACAGCAACATATTTATTTCTATAAATGCATTTGTACTTTGAGCTAGTGTTCAGTTTGGCAGTAACGTAAGAATCTTCCTTTCGATTGTGTGACATTACAAAACAACGGCTAATTACAAAACCTATGATTCTCTTCTGCTGGCCTGAAGGTTGTATAAAAGCTTGGACAACTGTAAAATTTGTGTCTTCTATGTAAAAAGAGTTCTTTTGGACCAATGGAAAAAGTACATTTTCAAAATAAAAATATTAAATGTTAAATGTATTTGTAGCTGTTTGGTATGTAAAGTACCTGAGTGAACTGTATTTATACTTCTGTACTTCCTTCTCCCTTTAATCAGCATTTTCCAAGGAAAATCCAAGAACTAAAATATATTAGCATACCAATTTTTCTTTTCAAAAAAAGGGAGTTGAATTCCCTTTTTGGGGGGTATTTAGATAATGCCTACACACAGTAGACTCTGCTGACCACGTATTTTCCCTCTATGCTTCAGGCACCGATTGTTGGCGATAATCAGGGCAGATACTCTAAAGACTACTATACAACACATTGGATGGAACTGAATTATATTGTGAATGATTTATTGGTTTTTCAGACTGGATTACAGGGACACCATGGTTGGGAACTCTCATAATGCACCACCTCCTCTTTTCAAGAGGGGAGCCCAGGACATGGATGATGTCATTTGACCAACAAACCCAGTGTATAGAAAAGAATGTAAGCAGAAAGAACTCACATTGCAAATATCATGAGGCACTGTGGCACATTTGAGTCAAAATATTTCAGGTTTTGCCTAGAATATTTTGGTATTCAATGTTGTTGCCAAAAAGTCAAAATACTCCATTAAACATTTATTTTAAAACTTTTTAAAATATTTCCATCAAATTATTCCATCGGGAAAATAATACCCAATTTTTTTGATCTGCTTGTGTTTTATCCCTATTAAATTCCACTAATTTCAAAAGGACTTCCAGAAGCAACGAGGGTCTCCAGCCTTGATTGGGCAGGATTTATGTAGTTTATACAAGGATGTGGGAGTTAGGCCCATGGATTCACTAACTACTGCTCTCTGCAAAACACCAATGACTTCTATAGCATCAATGCTGATTTACCCAGAGTACAGCATTGTTCTTGCTGCTGTGTAGTGTGTGGTGGAAACATCCTCTGCTCCAATCCTCACGAACGCTTCTGCATCAAGCCTGATTACTTTGGTAAAGCTTAAAATGTGGTGGAAGGTTTTGGACTTTAGTGTGTAGTGTTTGTTGAAGATCATGTTAAAACAAAAATAATCATAGAATCATAGAGCTGGAAGAGACCTCAGGAGGTCATCAAGTCCAGCCCCCTGCCCAAGGCAGGACCAATCCCAACTAACTCAACCCAGCCAGGGCTTTGTCAAGCCAAGACTTAAAAACCTCTAGGGATGGAGATGCCACCACCTACCTAGGTAACCCATTCCAGTACTTCACCACCCTCCTAGTGAAATAGTTTTTCCTAATATCCAACCTAGACCTCCCTCACTGTAACTTGAGCCCATTGCTCCTTGTTCTGCCATCCGTCACTACAGTGAACAGCCTTTCTCCATCCTCTTAGGAACCTCCCTTCAGGAAGTTGAAGGCTGCTATCAAATCCCCCCTCACTTTTCTCTTCTGCAGACTAAACAAACCCAAATCCCTCAGTCTCTCATCATAGGTCATGCGCTCTAGCCCCCTACTCATTTTGGTCACCCAATGCTGGACCCTCTCCAATGCGTCCAGATCCTTTCTATAGTGGGGGGGACCAGAACTGGACACAATACTCCAGATGTGGCTTCACCAGATCCAAATAAAGGGGAATAATCACTTCTCTGGATCTGCTGGCAATGCTCCTCCTAATGCACCCTAATATGCCATTAGCCCTGTTGGCTACAAGGACACACTGTTGACTCATAGCCAGCTTCTCATCCACTGTAATCCCCAGTTCTTTTTCTGCAGAATTGCTACTTAGCCAGTCAGTCCCCAGCCTGTAACAATGCTTGGGATTCTTCCGTCCCAAGTTCAAGACTCTGCACTCATCCTTGTTGAACCTCATCAGATTTCTTTTGGCCTAATCCTCTAATCTCTCCAGGTCACCCTGGACTCTATCCCTGCCCTCCAGCGTATCTACCTCTCCCCCTAGCTTAGTGTCATCTGCAGACTTGCTGAGGGTGCAATCCATCCCCTCGTCCGGGTCATTAATAAAGATATTGAACAAAACCGGTCCTAGAACAGATCCTTGGGGACTCCCCTAGAAACCGACCACCAACCTGACATCGAACCGTTGATCACAACCTGTTGGGCCCGACATTCTATCCATCTTTCTATCCATCTTACAGTCCATGTATCCAATCCATACTCCCTTAACTTGCTGGCAAGAATATTGTGGAAGATTGTATAAAAAGCTTTGCTAAAGTCAAGGTATATCACAACCACTGACTTCCCTATATCCACAGAGCCAGTTACCTCATCATAGAAGCTAATCAGATTGGTCAGGCATGACTTGCCCTTTGTGAATCCATGTTGACTATTCCTGATCACTTTCCCCTCTTCCAAGTGCTTCAAAATGGATTCCTTGAGGATCCCCTCCATGATTTTTCCGGGGACGGAGGTAAGGCTGACTGGTCTGTAGTTCCCTGGATTGTCCTTCTTCTCTTTTTTAAAGATGGGCACTACATTTACCTTTTTCCAATCATCTGTGATCTCTCCTGATCTCCACTAGTTTTCAAAGATAATGGCCAAAGGCTCCGCAATGACATTTGCCAACTCCCTCAGATGCATTAAATCTGGACCTATGGATTTGTGTATGTTTAGCTTTTCTAAATAGTTTCTAACCTGTTCTTTCCCCACCAAGGGCTGTCCACCTCCTTCCCATACTGTGTTGCCTAGTGCATATGTCTGGGAGCTGACCTTGTCCGTGAACATGGAGGCAAAGAAAGCATTGAGTACTTCCGCTTTTTCTACATCATCTGTCACTAGGTTACCTCCCTCATCCAGTAAGGGCCCCACACCCTCTCTGATTACCCTCTTACTGCTAAGATGCCTGTAGAGACCTTTCTTGTTATCCTTCACATCCCTTGCTAGCTGCAATTCCAACTGCGCTTTCGCCTTCCTGATAACTCCCCTGCATTCTCGAGCAATATATTTATACTCCTCCCTAGTCATCTGTCCAAGTTTCCACTTCTCGTAAGCTTCTTTTTTGTGTTTAAGCTCACCAAGGATTTCCCCAGTAAGCCAATCTGGTCGCCTACCATACTTGCTTTTCTTGCTACATCAGGGTGGTTTCTTCCTGTGCCTTTAATAAGGCTTTTTTAAAATACTGCCATCTCTGCTGGACTCCTTTCCCCTTCATGTAAGCATCCCAGGGAATCCTGCCCATCAGTTCTCTCGGGAGTCAAAGTCTGCTTTTCTGAAGTCTGCTTTTCTGAAATCTACCATCTCATGATCACTGCTTCCCAGGTTGTCACCCACCTCTACTTCCCCTATTAGTTACTCCCTGTTTATGAGCAGCAGGTCAAGCTGCACATGGCCCCTGGTCGGTTCCTTCAGCACTTGTACCAAGAAGTTATCCCCAACATTCTCCAAAAACTTCCTGGATTGTCTGTGTACTGCCGTATACGTCTCCCAACAGATGTCAGGGTGACTAAAGTCCCCCATGAGAACCAGGGCCTGTGATCTGGAAGCTTCTCTCAGTTGTCTGAAGAAAGGCTCATCTACCTCATCCACCTGATCCAGTGGTCTATAGCAGACACCACCCACAACATCATCCCTGTTGCTTCCACCTCTAAATTTAACCCATAGACTCTCAACAGGCTTTTCTCCCTCTATATACTGAAGCTCTGAGCAATCATACTGCTCTCTCACATACAATGCAACTCCTCCTCCTTTTCTCCCCTGCCTGTTCTTTCTGAACATTTTATACCCTTCCATGACAGTGCTCTAGTCATGCGAGTCATCCCACCAAGTCTCAGTTATTCCAATCAAATCATAGTTCTTTGACTGGGCCAGCACTTCTAATTCTTCCTGTTTGTTTCCCAGGCTTCTTGCATTTGTGTACAAACACCTTAGATAACCAGCTGATTGCCCTACCTTCTCCATCTGAATCAGGGGTCCTCCCTTGTTGCTCGTTCCTCCTTGTGTTTCTTCCCGGTATCCAACTTCCTCACTTACCACTGGTCACCGTCCTTGAACGATCCTAGTTTAAAGCCCTCCTCAATAGGTTTGCAAGCCTGCCCATGAAGATGCTCTTTCCTGTCTTGGTTAAATGGATCCCATCTCTTCCTAACAATCCTTGTGCCCAGAACAGAGTCCCATGGTCGAAGAAACCAAAGCCCTCTCTCCAACACCACCTGCGCAACCACACATTTACTTCCTCAATTCAACGATCCCTACCCGGACTTTTTCCTTCAACAGAGAGGATGGACGAGAACACCACTTGTACTTCAAATTCCTTGATCCTTCTTCCCAGCACTACATAATCTGCTGTGACCCACTCAAGGTCATTCTTGGCCATCTCGTTAGTTTCTACATGGAGAAGCAGGAAGGGGTAGCGATCTGAAGGTTTGATCACTTTTGGAAGACTCTCGGTCACATCCTGAATGCGAGCTCCCGGTAAGCAGCACACTTCTCGAGATTCCAGGTCTGGACAGCAGATGGATGACTCAGTCCCTCTTAGGAGGGAGTCCCCGACCACCACTACCTGTCTCCTTCTTTTAGGGGTGGTGGTCGTAGAACCCCCATCCCTAGGACTATGTATCCTTTGCCTTCCAGTAGATGGTGTTCCCTTCTGATTTCTTCCCTGAGAGGTCCCTGCCAAAGCATTCTCCACCGCAGTGCCTGTGAAGAGAGCCTGAAAGCGGTTACTTACCTCTACAGGATGGGAGATACCTGAGTTGGCCTTCTTCTTCTTCTAGAGGTTACATGCTGCCAGTTTTCTTCATTGTCCTGCACTCCCCTCACTGGCTTTTCAGCTTGCTATGCCTGCAGGATTAAACGCTGCCTTCTGTCGAGGAAGTCTTCATCCTCTCTGATGGAATGTAGGGTCAATAGTTGGGCCTCAAGTCCTCTAATTTTTTCTTCCAAAATGGCGACCAGCTTGCTCTTAGTGGAGATGAAATCCCTTCTTTCTTCTGGGAGGAAGACAAACATGGCACATGATGTGCCAACAACAGGTAACAACAGCAGACCTATCACTATCCATACCTGCCTTCCTTCTGAGAGATTCCTCCTGAGAGATGATATTAAATGCCTCCTTGAAGGGCAGGAGTGTAGCGAAAAGATTTTAAAGAATGGCGAGTGTGCCTGGCACCCTTCCTACTCCCCTTCCCAACTCCCTCTCAAAACTCCCTGTTTGCAGTCCCTGGTCACTGACTCACTCCTTTATAAAGCCCTGGACTGCCTGATAGCCTCTCCCCCTGATTAAGGCTCAACCAATCAGCAGAGGCTTCTAGATTTCAAACCCTGATTAGAAGCTCATAGCTTCCACCTGCCAGCCACAGCACACACTCCATATTTCTTCTTTTCAGGCACCTATGAAACAGCATACTTTTCTGATTATAGAGAGGAATTTGTAGTCTTTTATTCATTATTGGTCTGTAAATATCCTCAGAATCCAAAATGGAATGCAGAGTTCTAAGCAAAATAGGTATTTCCTAGAAACACCAGTCTTACATTTTCTTCGTTTTTATTTTGTTCAGTTGTCCATTTAGACATTCAAAGAGTCTAAATGGATCAACTCCATAACAGTGTTTTCAGCATTGCTACCTTAAGCCAAGTCATGATTTATATTTGCCTGGACTTCAGTTTATCACTGTTTTCCATTTGCAATGCACCTAATGCAATCTGCCTTTGTATCAGCCCCAGAGCTATCTTAGCCAGAGATTCCATCAATAATCTAATGAGAATATATCATACAACTCTCCCTTTTCCTCCCTAATTCGGTAGAAAATATGAGCAAAAATAAATTCTTCCAATAGGCAAAAATAGAAGCATATATCACAACTACATTTTATTAATATATAACAACCGCTTACACCTCTGTCCACTTTATTGTTTTGCTGAGTGTACCCCTTAGGCTTCACAATTGTTAGGCTTCACAATTGTCCTACTTCTAAACCATTATCTGAGTACAACAACCTATTTATGTCAACTGCTTATTACCATGTATGTCTGACTGGACACCTGCACCTCTTGTCTTTAGGAACACAAGACCAGTGATAGAGTGACAGCCTTCTCAAAACAAGCGTATATATTAGCAAATGGAACAAAACATTAGAGAAAATTATTTCAAAACAAACAGCCTATGTGCCTATTAAATCCTATCTACCCATGCTCTTCTCCAACTATGTTAAATGTCGCTCCCCTTTGAGTTACAGAAAAAGAACAAAACTAAATTTCCTTCTTTAAAGATGCCAGCCAAATGTTGGTACCTAGCCAGGTCTCAGACTATTTGAATTAAGAGACAGTGTGACATACTGTATACATTCTGTTTCAGCAAAATTCCCTTCTTTCAAATACCCACCATTGCTTGTATGTTCCTATTACCTAGAACAATGACTTAAGTGGGAATTGGATGGGTGGGATTAATTTGAAAGTTAAAGAGAACTTTTTTTAATCGTTTGGTTCTGGGTTCATTTTTCTTGGATCTTATGTGCCCACATACATTTTAGCATACATTTGTTTTTAATAAACATGGACCCACATTAAATACTGATCAAAACCAAAGGTCGGAATAGATCCAACTTTACAACTCAAAATTATTTCCATAAAGGGTGAACCCCAAACATCGCAAATTTGATCAACTTTGAATGCCCTTGCTTTGGAAGTAGTCTCAGCGGGGATACTGGAGTCAACTCTTGATAGAGCAAAATTTGGATCCACATGAGGAGTTATTTTGAACAATAAAGGTGAGCTGTTCTTTAGGGCCATTTTAATTCTTGAATGCATACTTCAGATCATAGGCCTGGCATCCTACTCCTCTTTCAAGGGTAGAGTCCTGTTCTCCAACAATCTGGGACTGAATCTATAGATGGCAGGCCCCAATCCTCCATGGTTGTTGCTGTGACAGGCACAACTATATTTGGCATCAATAAACCCTTCATTCATTCATTCATTCATTCATTCTGGGAGCATGATACTTGTTTGAAGCTCTTAGGGTATGTCTACACAGCAGTGTTATTTTGGAATAACATCAGTTATTATGAAATAACAATGCAAGCATCTACACAGCTAGCCCGTTATTTCAAAATTATTTTGAAATCACGATTGGCTTATTTTGGCGTTTGTAAGCCTCATTCCATGAGGAATAACACCGCTTCCAAATTAGCTATATTGGAATAGCAGTAGTATGGATGCTCCACTGCTGCTATTTTGAAATAGCTCCTCCCTCAGGCCATTCAAAGTCATTACTCCCCAGTGCTTTCTAGGGCTCTAAATTGAGGTAGCGTGTCCACATTAGGGGAGTCTGCCTTGGACTAATTTTCAAGCTTCCCTGTAGTGTAGACATACTATTTTGAAATAAGCTATTTCAGAGTATTTCTTCTGGAATAGCTTATTCTGAAATAACTGTGCAGTGTAGACGTAGCCTTAGTGACTAGGTGTGCATTAGAATTTGAAATTCATAAGAATCTGACAGGAAAAGTGACATAAACACTTCTGTCAGGGCCCCCAAAAGCATAGGCAATTACATTCCCCACCTCTACAGTCAACTTACTGGTGAGTGCCAAGGCATCCTCCAGAAGCACCTTCTTCACTACAGTGCCCCTAGACCCATGGTCACCAACCCGTCGATCGCGATCGACTGGTCAATTAGGAGGGCTCAACCAGTCGATCGCAAGGCGTTCAGGGCCCCCCCCATATCCCCCCCACCCCCAAGAAGTCCCACTACCTACCTCCTGCGACAATGGAGGTAGTGCCAGCTTCCCGCGGGGTGGACAGAAGTCCGGCAGCTGTGCGTCACTTCCAGGGTTTCCGGAAGTGCGCTGCCTGCTCCCCTCCTCCAGGTCTGTGGCGCACTGGGGACTTGTTGTGCGGGGGGAGGAAGTAGGAGTCCTGGGGAAAGACACGCACTGGGGCTTCCCTCCTCTGGTGGGGGGGAGAGAGGAGTTAGGAGTCCCCTGATGCCTCTTCTGTTTCCCTCACCCACTACCTTCATACCTTGGCCCAGCAATACCATTCCCAAACCTGTTTGTCAAGCCATCTCCCTCTTTTCTTTTATCTCCTTCCAAAACAATCACACCTGTCATTTTGCTAACCAGACGTGTATGTGAGAGAAATATATAGAGTAGGGAGAAGGAAACTAAGTTATTTGATTATTTTAATATTAATAATAATTATTAATAATAATATCCATTAATATTTATCTATGCTATACCTAGCAAATATGTGATAACATTGTTAGTCTTCTCTTTCCCCTCCTCTTGTCACATTCTATGCTTGTTGCCTATTTTAGGTCCTTCAATTTTTAAGCTATATCTTAAGAATAAAGACTGTGTCCATTTGTTTTTGTGATGCCTATTTCATTTAATTTTGGGATGCTCAAAAAACCACATAACTTTTAGTAAATATTAGGGCTACAGTTTTGTATAGCATTTAAGAAAACAGATAGGTTTAGTGAGTCCTCTGTGATTTTTGCTAAAAAATTCTCTGATAAATGCAGGGGCACCAGTCAAATGCAGCAGCACACTGGTACTACAACCATAACCTCAACCTTGGTGCAAGAGGAGAGGTGAGATAGGGAGAGGCAAGGGAGTGGATGGTGAGCTCGCCCCAGAAGCAGCAGCTCCTGTGTCCTGTGGGACTGGGCTAGCTCTCCAGTTTGAACATATGAATGGCCATACTGGGTCAGATCAAAGGTTCATCTAGCCCAGTATCCTGTCTTCTGACAGTGGCCAGTGTTAGATGCCCAAGAGGGAGTGAACAGAACAGGGAATCATCAAGCAATTCTTTCCCCATTTCCAGCCTCTGACAGAGATTAGAGACACCATTCCTACCCATCCTGCTAATAGCCATTGATGGACCTAACCTCCATGAATGTGTCTAGTTCTTTCTTGAACCCTGTTAAAGTCCTGGTCTTCACAACCTCCTCTGGCAAGGAGTTCCACAGGCTGACCATGTGCTGTGTGAAGAAAAACTTCCTTTTGTTTATTTTAAACCTTCTACCTGTTAATTTCATTTGGTGACTCCTAGTTCTTATGTTATGGGAACAAGTAAATAAGTTGTCCTTATTCACTTTTTCCACACCACTCATGATTTTATAGTCTGGGCTTTGCAACCTGTTAAATTAGATCACAACAACACTCAGGTTTGGTCTTACCTATGTTGTGATAGAGGGGCAGCTGAGCCAAACCGCAGAGGCACTGTGATCAAATATGTCTGATCACACAACACCTGGAGCAGGGAGCTAGACTCAGCCCACTGGGTATTAGCTGCCACTACAGGATGAATCACAGACACACATGAAAACATGGATAACTGGGAAAGTCATTCTGTCCCTGACTTTTCTCCCACCATGGCAAACCTGCAGGAGTAGTAGTGTTCCCCCCAATATAATAATATTGTACAGTCTTAAACTTGTATAAATGTATTTGCATTGGTGTAGCCCATGGTCAACGTGTACTATGTGTGTATGTTTTATTCTGTGTTCAATCCTCAGAGGACAGAGGATTCGGAGAGTGAATTATAGCCTTAAACTGCAGAAATTCTCCTTCTTTGCTCAAGCTCTGGAGAGCTGCTCTTCATCCCTGTTGTCACATTAATTGTATGTGGCTCTATCACAATTGCACAGAATGCAAATCCATATTGTTCTCAATTTGCTAGATTTTTCATGTGCTTTGCACTCTGACACTTAAAGAATTCTTCAACAAATGTATTTTCCAGTGAATTGTACACTGCTAATTTTGATCATTCTGGTTCATTAGTTGCTGTTTAGAAACCAAAAGAACACTCCAGAAGGGCAACCTACCAATATATGGTTTTGGCGGATTGACAATGCACAAAGAGCAAATCTTATTGAAAATGTTTCAGTGTCATTAGTGAAGAAGAATGGGAAACTGTTTAATGATCATTTTCTTCTGTGCTTGAAGTGGCATTAAATTGTGCTTGAGACAGTCTAACATTATAATACCCAGAAATTTAGGGCATCAGATAGTTGAAAGTAAATAGTTTGTCTAGCAACATGCTTTATTTTACATGATTCTTAATCTTTTATAAAACACATACTGTATGTGCATTTTAAGTTATACAGTTGGTTCCATTCATAAAAAGATTGTGTTTTCTTAGCTCTCTCCAAGGAAGGAAGACTAAACATACAAGCACTGTCTTATAACTAAAATCAAGGTTTGGATGTATTTTTCTCCTCATACACATTCACTTCTATTTTATTGGCAAATGTTCCTGCTTTTACATAATATTAATATATTTGGTTGAATAGTACTGTGATTTTTTTAAATGATCTCTAAGGTTACGTCTACACTGTAGTACTATTTTGGGATACTGGAGGTACCCTGAAATAGCTATCCCGCTTCTTAATAGTGCGCCCATTATTTCAAAATATAATGGACTTGCTATTCTGATGTCCCTGTAAGCCTTGTTCCATGAGGAGTAAGGGACATTTTAGAATAGCAGGTTATTTTGAAATTTGGCACTGTGTAGACAGTGCCAAATTACGAACTAAGCTATTTAGAAATTGTCTCGAATTAAGCTACACAATTTGCATCGCTCAAATTGCCTAGCTTATTTTGAGCTACGGGTGCAGGGTAGAGGCACTCTTAGTGTATGTGTATCTAGTCAGTGGGATGTCCTACAATGGCACATATCAGTGCTTTTGTAAGGGTTTGTTTGAATCTTGTTATAATGTCAGGTTTTTCTAAATTTGTATTTAGATCTTAATAGTGCAATTGACATCATAAAGATGGACTGCTGTGCTTGTGAGGAGCCCAATTAAGTAAGGAGTCTTTAGTACAGGCACAGCAGGCCACCTGCATGCTATCAGTGCAGAAGCAAGGGCCTTACTTTTCTTGATGTGTTGGCATAGAAAATTGTAGAAGCCTGTGTTGCTCTGTGGAAGCAAGCCACATTAGCAAATTGACAAGAGCAAGAATTTAGAATACGGTGCTGTAATTGGTCACATGCACTCACATCATCTCCTGACAAAAATAGTTAATATGAAGATGAAGCCACTTCTGAATCCTATATGCTGAGAAGTTTTATCTGAAGAGTCTATGTATAAACCAGAGTCTGATTAAGCTCTTCCTTGCTATCTACTGATGAATTGAGAAAAATCAGGAGCAGATCATATTTGCATAGACACGCCTACTTTGCCTGATGATCAGTAGACAAACTAGCTTTTCCAAAGTGACACAATTTGAGTAGATTAGGTTAACATTCACTTTAATTTTGAACTCAGGGATAATGAAATGTTGTTATCCTTACTGTATAACTAAAAGGCAGAAGAACTGTGCTTAATATGTTCTAACTAGAGGAGGTCATCCTAAATGTATTCAGCAGTGATGTCAAATGCAAGTGACAGTTAGAATGTTTACACACATGTGGATTTTGTTTAAAGAGTTCTAGATAGCATTTGAACTTCCTCCTCCAGTGTTTAAAGTCAGACTGAATTGAGTATTTTTGTTTCTGATCAGTGGTCACTAGAACTGAAATCCACAATGAGCATGTCTATGAAGCTGAATCTTGGACCTGGAATCATTACGAGTTGGACTAACTGGTGCAAGCTCAGAACATAACATCATAACTAGAGGCAAAGGTGGAACCAAGCAGCAGCAGAGAAAATATTGAGCAGCATCTAAGGCATCAGTGAGCAGCAACTGGCAACAGAACAGTAGCATAGAGCCTGGTAAGCTGTGCCTGAAAGAATAATAGCAGTGGTGACTAGCTATAAAGGCATTTCTCAATTTTTCCCTAGCTCTGCCACATACATCCTCTCACCCCTGAATTCTGGACTTCAATAATTTTGTACAACCAAATCTGAGTGGGGTTCAGCAGATGGACAGGGGAGTGGTTTGTTAAAGGGACTTTTATTCATGGACCCTCATAGTGCAAGATGGGAAACTGAGGCAAATGACACTGTCCAATTTACTATGGGGCAGGTGTTTACTAACAGTTTGCATATTTCTGAATCATTATGGTGGTGTTTTCCAAAATTAATGCTGACTCCCTCCTCAGTTATAATGGAAGTTTTCTTTTGTTATCTACAGATTCAGTGCTTGTGAGTGGATTAGTATTCACCTCTGAGAAATACCCTGGTTGGCATTTTGTTTTCACAGATTTCTGGATGAGGGGGAGCTCAAGACAGTTCTCTTTTGTAATGTTGAGAGGAGCCCCTAGATATTGAACCTGCCAGTACTGCTGGTACCACCTGGCATAAGGGCTTCAAGGGGCAACTGAGGTAGTACACGTTCTGTTGTATTTCATAAGTGTATAAAGACAGTAATTTCCCATTTGTAATAATATCTGTTTCCCTATTCCAGGTAAAGGTAAAAATATATATATAAGGCATGAAAGGGTAATGTGGAGGTAATTAACAGGCTTCCTTATTGGCCACTGGGGAAAAAAGGAGAGGGAGCATTAATTCCGAGAGTGCAGGAGAGGCTGTGTAGTCCTGCAGGCAGGGCACTGGATTAGGACAAAGGAGGCCAACATTCTTCTGTTGGCTTCCACATTGACTTATTGGATGAGCTTGTGTGAATACCTCCTCTTTCACCCATATTTGGTCTTGTCTATTCAGATTGTATTTTTGTGCAAGATCCTTATGCCTTATGCCTCTTCCTTTTGTGCAAAAAGGAAACGTCCACACTGCTTGTTTTTGCACAAAAAACCCTTGCGCAAAAAAGGCTCGAATAGATTATGCAATTGAAGTGCGACAAAATGCTAATCAGTGCTTCATTTGCATACTCTCTGCTGGCAAAAGCCAGCAGTGTAGACATAGCCTATGAGTTTCAGGATGTGTTCCATTTCTTACTATGTATCTATATGCCTAGCACAAGAGGAAACAATTTTAGCTGGAGCCTCCAGGTGATAGTGTTACACAAATAGTATTTTAGACATTCACATGCCTGTTAATTTTCAAAGCATGATTAGCAATTGATAATTTTCCTTTCCCTTGACCAGGAAGCCAGGCATCATTTCTACTGGCAAAGGCAAAACTCAGCCTAGGTATGAGACTTTGCCAAAATGTGAGACAGCTTTGTGAGACTCAAAAAGGTGAAGATCTAATTTTAAGAGGGGGCAGGGAACCTCAGGCCTGGGAACCAGATGCAGCCCCTGACTTGCCTGGATCAAGCCCCTGAGGCTCAGGGCTCCCCCCACCTAGGATTGGGGAGCCCACGCTGATGCTCCAGCCCCCCTGCTGCCCCACCACGGGGCTGGAGCACACAAATTTTACTGGACTGAGCCCCCTGTAGGCTCTAGTGTGCGAGGGATATGTGGGGAGTGTCTTTCTCCTTCTCAGTCAGGGGCCACATCAGTGATGATTTGGTTTAGTTTGGTTTGGTTTTGCTTCTCGCTTGTGTGGCCTCTGACTGATTTTTCTGTGGATCAGTAGCCTCCGACCCAAAAAAGGTTCCCCATCCCTGTTTTAAGGGATATATGTACGATTGTATACCAGATATTTGTGTGTAAGAATCTTGCTTTAACAGAACTCTTGATGCATGACAAAATTGGGTTTGAAACCTAATGCTTGAAACCTCATGTTAGCGTACATGAGACTTCTACTGTTCCCCATTTCACACTGGGTAAGAACTATTGTAGGAATAATCTGTCTTGTGGTATTTAGTCATTTCCACTGTTAGGTGTGTCTGCAATGAGGAAGTACAAAGTGAGGATGAATGGAAAAGTGGGCAGATAGATCAGCACCTAGTATGTTAGTAAAGATTTGGGGTAGCACCTCAGCTGGTGTAAAGTAATAAAGCTCCACTGATTTTAATGGAAGTATGCTAATTTACAGCAGTGGAGAATCTGGCCTACAAGATACAGTTGCCTGTAAAAGGTTTGAGAAGTCCCATGGCACTTTTGTGGCATCATTGAGAGAAAGGAGCAAAAGCAAAGTCTTTGCCTAACCCTACCTGCAGCATACAAAAAAAGTGTTTTAATTTTGTAAACAAATGCCTTGACTACGCTTTACTTCAATTAGTCGAAAAACCGCGTAAACCTCAGTTTTTAAGGAAGAGCGACTGGTTTTTTGAAAAAGGGTTTTTTTCCCGAAAAAACCACATCCAGACTACTTTCACTTTTGAAAGACCCGCTTTCGAAAGTGAGATTGGAAGAAGATATGCAAATTCTCACAGAATTTACATATCCTCTTTCAAAAATAAAGCGTAGTTTAGACGTTTCCTTACATTCTTCCTGGGTAGCATTTCTACAGTACCAGATGAACATTGCCAGTGACAGGGCTTTACCTAAAGGACAAATAGGAGGAAGCCGCCTCTGTGCATGATGAGCAGTTGATGGGATAATAGCACTTAGACATGCCATAATAAAATCCTTTTGTATTAAATTAGATTTTCTTCCCTACTCCTTAAAATAAAACACAATACACAACCCACCCTTATTTCCTACATGTTTGGCCTAGGTCACATCTTTTCCCCAGCTTCCCCCTCCCCCTATGTAGAATGTACGGAACAAACCTCTCAGCAATAGCAGGGCATAATTTGTTATTGGCAGTTTTCAGCTGATGCTCCCTTGTTGGGTGAACTGTAAATATTTACATTTGTGAATGTATGTATCTGAACAAATGATACAGTATTTCTTTTCTATATTTCTTGTACATTTACCAATACAGCGTTAGTGGTATTTTAACTAATGACTATGAGGAACTGTTCTAACTGATGTTGATTAAACTTTTACCAGTTGTTTTATCACATTGAAAATTATCTTCCTGGGTTTTTGCCAAATACCTGCACAGTTTGTATCTGATTATCCTGCCAGTGAAGCAGCCAATATGGAACAAAGTAACCAATTAAGTTGATCAATATGTCACGAGGGAACAACTGAACTTTACAGGAACCCCAAAGCAACTCCTAAAATTATAAGAAAGATGCATAATTTTAAACTCAATTCATTGTGGGATAGTTGTAGTTTAATAAAAGAGAAATTCATTATTATTGTTTGGAATATACACAGATGTTCTTGCTAGTTATACCTTTATAAGTCATTCTGTTTGAAGGAGACAATCACCGTCTGTCCCTGCTATGAGTGCAAATCACTTTTGTTTTGCCAAGGGCAAACAACACAGAACTTTTTTTAATTAAATTAGAAAGTAATATAACAAGGTGCCAGATGGTCAAAGGGATATCACTGGTTCAGTTCTGTACCAGTCCATACCAATAGAGAAATTTTAAACAGTTTGATGCCCAATCAGTGGTCTACACATGTAAGGGGGTCATGACCTTATTTATCAATATGGGAAGTGCAGTGTGAAGAGGGTTTCACCTAAATGGGAGAGGGGGTCCTGGTATGGAAAACATTGAGAACTATTGGTGTAAGATAAATGAGTTGGTCATTTCATTCTAGTTCCTCTTTAGATCCGTGTCCATATCTTAGAAGAAGCATCAGTGACTATATAGAAAAGGATCTGCCTCATGCTGGAAACCAGAAACTGATAAACTACTTAGGCAATAATAAACATATGGGAACCCAAATTCTGGAACATCCTTGCTAGAGTCACTGAATTTAGTATGCTGTTAAAGATGAATTGAGACGAAAGCTTTAGACTTTACTCATATCAGATGCAAAACTTGGCTATGATTGCATCAGCTTGGGGTTGCAAGCCTAGTGAAACATCAGAATCCTGAAGTCTGAGCAGATGTGATTGCAAGGATTCAGTTTGTACGCTATAAAGCAATAGGGGATAAGCCTACTAAGCAAAAAGTGTGACGAGAGCTGTGACAGTCATCTCACTACTTGCCTCATCATCCCATCATTGTCCTTGACAATTGAGGATGTAAACTATTCCCAGAGTCTCCAAAAAATGAGGTTTACAGGATCTTTCGAAAAAGGGTTTTATTTTTGAAAGATCCCCGTCTAAACTGCCAGTTTTTTTGTCAAAAAAGCCCCATTTTGGAAAAAAGCGGCAGCTGCCATTATGCAAACGAAGTGTGGGAAATTCAAATCCTGGCTTCATTTGCAATATCGACGTACCTAATTTACATCCCTTTCTCGAAAAAAGGATGTAGTCTAGACACACCCTGAGGGATTTACAGGACCTTTCAAAAAAGTGCCTCATTTTCGAAAGAACCGCATCTAGACTGTGGTTTCAATTTTGAAATAGCGCTTTTTCGAAAGAGTGCCATTATGTGATTATGCAAATGAAGCATGGGATATTTAAATCCTGGCTTCATTTGCACTTTCCAAGTGCTTCATTTACATCCCTTTGCCAACAGAGGGATGTAGTCTAGACACACCCTAAGAAAGGAACTGTCTGTGCTATCTACATGGCTGTTCTCTAATATCCATTCTTCCAGGCTTCTCCCAAGTATTTGGTGGAAGGCTGTAGTATTAGCCATTGACAAGCCCGGGAGGCCAATCAATAATTCCTCATCATACTGGCCCGTGTCAATCCTCTGCACATGTTACAAACTCATATAGAGAGAAAGTTACTGGCAAGGATTATACCACTTGTAAAAGCAATGGTATTGAATGAACAAGTGGATTTCAACTATGCTGTAGCTGTGCCAACTAAGTATTAACCTTAATACTGCACATAGAGGCAGGATTCCACCAAAAACTGAAGTCTAAGAGAGCTTCCCAGTCTTATCAACCACCTATGGTACTATATGGAGGAATGTCCTTTTCTTAAAAGCTATGTGGTATCTATCCCAGTAATGGAATTCTTTCAAAAAATTCTGATAACCATAAGTTTTGTATTTTCCATGGTGATCTGATGAGCAGGCTACACACTCCCAACAATAATTTACCAGAGAGCTCAGTCATAGCACCAATCTTCTTTTGTTTATACACCAGGGCTGTGTCTAGACTGGCCAGTTTTTCTGCAAAAGCGGCTGCTTTTGTGCAAAAACTTGCCAGCTGTCTACACTGGCCGCTTGAATTTGCGCAAGAGCACTGACGTTCTAATGTAAGAAATCAGTGCTTCTTGCGCAAATACTTTGACGCTCCCGTTCAGGCAAAAGTCCTTTTGCGCAAAACCTTTTGCGCAAAAGGGCCAGTGTAGACAGCTCAGTTTTGTTTTGCACAAAAAAGCCCCGATGGCTAAAATGGCGATCGGGGCTTTCTTGCACAAAAGCGCGTCTAGATTGGCCACGGACGCTTTTGCGCAAAAGCGTCCGTGCCAATCTAGACGCTCTCTTGTGCAAATACTTTTAATGGAAAACTTTTCCATTAAAAGCATTTGCGCAAATTCATGCCAGTCTAGACGTAGCCCAGCTGTCTTCTCCAAACATCATTGTGGATATTTGTCTATGCTGAGGACAGTATTCTGACTATACAGGCATGGGATTAACCTCTGTTAGAACAAGCCGTACCTAACCAAACACCTTTAAGCCATGGAAGGATAGTTCTTACATTGGTAGCTAAAGCCAAACCCCACCAAAACTGTTGTGTTAGCACTCTATTTAAATCATTATTTCCTGCCAAGTAGCAGTTTTTGTAAGGACTGAGTAGTTAGCATGTAATAGATAAAAAATAAAGAACAAATAAAGTGAGACACTTCTGTTTTGATCCCTTAAATATATGAGTATGCATGCTGGGCCTTTAAATAATTAAATTAACTAATCACCTTGTATGGGTACCACCTGTCCTCTGTCTTATAGTGTTACTGACCAGTGGAGATTCCTTTTTATTTCATATGATGACAGTTGTGCTTTTAAAGGAGGAAAATCTGGGTTCTGTTGCTTCTGTAGCCATCATTTTCCAAGTGGACCAATTATACCTCATTGTGTAAACTGTGAGTTCCTAAGTGGCCACAGAATTTATATAATGATTTTAAAAAATCATTTAGTGTATTTTTGCATGGAGGCAACCAGTTTGCAGGTATGGTCTGATGCATTAGCCATGCATATGCCCACACTTCCATAAAGGGTGGATATGAATTTAGAAGCCATCTGTTAAAAGTTTTCCCCAAACATATTATAGTAGCAGAACAAGACATGGACGGTACACTGATCCACTGACTCTTCCAAATTCAAATAATGGACTATTCCATTGACTAACTCATTGTTAATGGAACTTCAGATAAAGAATAAGGAATTGGACTTGCTCTTTGCCTTCAGTTCAGAGTCTAGCCCATTTTGATGGTGCATAGGCCCTTCTGAATTGCTTCAGGGCATCTGTATTTACAGTGTTAACACAGATTTTCTAGTTTAGAATTCCCACTAGAAACTACTCATATTTGATTTCTGCTAAATAGCAAATGTGAATAGAATGCTGATAGTCACCTGGATATTCACCTGAAGTAAAACAATTCTAACTGTTTCCCAGAATCAATGATTTGCTGTCTTATTATCAGAATAATGCTTTTGTTTTATAAAACAATATTTTAATTCTGTCAGATTCTATATGAACCAAATCAAAATTATTACTGCAGTCAAATCACTTGTATTTACAGCACAAATTAAAAACCTTTATTTTTCCTATAAAAACTATCTGAAATTTCTTTCACACTCAGTTGAATGAACATTTGAGCAATTTCCTTTGGTAATAGGCTTAATTAATCAAAGAAAGTATGTCTGCCAATGTGTCAACCTGAATAGGTTTCTGAGAGTTTAGTCTATTCTGTAGGGAGTATTGGAGACTAATGCAATTTGCTTTGGTTTTCATCAGTGTGGTTCAAAATATGAAAAATGTTTAATAGAATCGGGTTATTTAAAGCATCTTCTTTTTCAGGTCACCACATTTGTTTTTACTCATAAGGGGAAGAAAACTGCATATTTCATTTAGGGCAAAGTTCTTGCCAAGAAAAGTCTATGTCCTGTGCTGTCTAGTAGTGAAACAAATGAAGTTTAAATACATGCTTGTGAAAGAAAGTTACCTTGCATAAAAGTTAAGCTAACCTCATTTGGATCCCCTGTCTCTTCTTGAAATCACTTTATTTTATATATTTTATGTTTAGGCATTTGGGTTGTGGTAATTGCTGCAGTATGTCCATCTGCAATGATTTGGGAAATATCTGTATTGTTTCTTAATATGGTGTAGAAGGCTTTGTGTGTTGGTTTTGACAGATTAGTTCCTATGGAGTCAGATCAAATGAAATAGTTTAAAGGAGATAAGAGCACCATGAGGAAACTGTCTGGGCAACCAATGGGAAGAAACTGCTTATTTTTCCCAAGGTTAAGAGAGTCAACAGATATCTAAAACTTCAGAGACCTGGAAAAGGGAGGGAGTTTGGGTGAGTTAGGAGAAGCTACTCAATTTGTCAATGAAAAGCTGACAGTCTGACTGGTGGAGGTAGAAAGTTCAGCAAGAGCAGTCTGTTTCTTCCTGCCAAAGATGCTGCTTCTATGTCATTGCAAATTTATATTGTAACAGACTCCAGAAGGAACATTTTTATATGTGCAAAAACTGAGTTGATCATTACTGCTGTTGGCCCCAGAAATCCAGTGTGAGAGTAGTTGTACCAGGTTGTTCCACTCAAAGTGAGAGGCAGAAAGTCAGGATGATGAGGTAACTTGAGAGGTTCTATAGTGGTCTCTGGGGGGAGGGAGGGAGAAGGGGGAGTGTTGAGAGGGAGGCCACTCTACCTCACTATAGCTGCAGCCAATAGTCTGTGTTCTGGTCCCTGGGCTGGGCAGAACAAACGAATGTAGCTTGTGATTTTCAGCCTTTTGCATGGAGCAGTAATCACAATTTGTGTGCCCGCCAAAGGGCTGGACAAGCAATCAAAGCAGTCTATAGCCCACTGTCTCCTGGCTGGAGCAGATAACAGTTAAACAGTCTTGTGAGCTCTGGCTCTGCACACCGCAAAGCAACACTTTGTTCCTTAGCCTCCTGACTGGGCAGTCAGCAATCAAACAGGAACAGACTTTCTGGCCTAGGGTAAGGGTGTAACCAACCCCAGATATGGGGCTGGTAGCAAGGGGATTGGAGGACCCAGGCCTATCCTACCTCACTGGGTCCCAATCCCGGACCATAGAAGTGGGAGGCAGTCCTGCCACTGAGGTGGCAAGAAAACACAAAGATGCTACCTCGCTTCCGGGCCACACTGCCAGATGAATGTCTAGTTTCCCAGATGTAGTTTCTACCCAACTCTGCCAACATTGCTCTGTTAACACTGCTGGGCTCCATCTCACCACTTGGCAATCAGGTGGCATCTGTTGAAGACTTCTGCCTCCTTAGACCATAGAGTCTATTCAACTGCTGATCTGGGATCCCACAAAGAGCTCCGCTCCTGGAAGAAACAAATACCCCCTTCTCTGGTCCAGCCCCAACTGACCTTCTGAACCTTCCTTTTATGTTTCTTGTCCTGCCCCAGTACTTCTGTCGAGATGGGTAGGGTGGGTTTGGCCACAGATCTGAGATTTTTTTTAAAAACTCAAAAATTTGCCTATAGTATATCAATATGAAAAATCATATTGAAATGACATTTTTGTTCAGTGTTCTAGAAAGTGATCCTTTTAATTTTATACTAGTGCAACACACATCTTTCGAGTTCAGGTGGATAAAACTAAAATCCTATAGATTGTAGTTAAATATTATTGGAAGAAATAATTTCATTTTCTAAAATTATTACACATTTTTGTTGCATAGTAGAGTTGCATCACTGTTCCATTTACAGTTTCCTCTTTTTGTTTGGTTCTGCTTTCCCCTAGGTACAAAGTGTTTAGTTCAGGGGAAGGAAATACTGCTTTTAAAAACTAGTTCTACAGAGCTTTTCCCGTGCCTCTAGAACAGATTTAGTGTACTGTTCTTTAGAAAAAAACTGTTTTCTCACATGACAAGATATGAAAACACACTGATAGTTAATGTGGTTGAGGAACACAATTCAATTGTTGATGCCAGGAATTGAAAATCCAGAAAAGTAGGAATGATTGTGTCATTCTATGTTCTATAATTCCTGACTGATTACAAACCTTTTTATCCACATGTTACTTTACCTGATAACAGCTAAATAAATACACAAGGATATCTCTGTTTTATAATTGCAGTAATGATTATGAAGCTCTGCATTCCTATAATAACAATACCTCTGAAGAAAGTTCAAAGTTTCATCTCCATTACTGACAAAAATTTTGTATTTGATCTACTAAAATCTCATACATGCATACAAAGTAAAATGGTCTTAATCTGGAAGGGATTTAGATACATTACTGTGGAATGTTGCTTTTCTGACTAAATTAACCCTTTCCAGGCTTTGCTAAATGATTTCAACACACGAGGGAACCAGCAGCAAATTAATTTTGGCAGCAGTGAACTTCAAAGCAGATGACAGGATCAAAATTATTATTATTACTTACACCTAACAACAATTAGCCTTTTGACCCATCGGTAATGGAAGTACGAATGCAGGGCTAGATTGTATCATAGAAAGAAAATATCTGAGCTGCTTTAGTATTTATGTGTAATTTCCTGATTTTTTTTCACATAAATGAGTTCTATTTGGGCAGCATATTTGTTGTTCTCCAGGGATATGGTTATTTGCTATTTGTCTTATGCTATTCTGGCTATACTCCACTGAACTTTGAGTTGTTATAACAGGAAATAACATCTTACCTGCTTTTCCTAAAATACTAAGAGGGCTGTAAAGGCAGAGGCACTAGTTCATCTCAGTGGCCCAATCTTGCCATGTTTGTACAGGTCTTAAACTGTGTTACAATAGCATGCAGATTGACCCTGGTCATAATGCTAATTGGCACAGGCATAAATAGGAGGTTTGGTTCATGGCATGAAAGAAGAATGAGATTATTCCCACTGCTGCCTGTTTGGAAGTAGGTGAACTGTTGCTTTCAGTAATGTGTATGTTGAACAGAATGCTCTAATTTTCACCAACAGTTAGTGACTACCCATCAGTGACCATCTTTGTCTGGAGAATTCCAGACTTTAGTTGGCAACATATATACAGTTCAGCCAGGAACACTTTCTTTTGGATCTTAAAACCATTAGAGTGATATCTACAGTAGAATCAACATTAATCTGATCATAGCTTGAAAATACCTCTAGACAACAGCCCGTGTGACACTAATCCAGCCTAGAGGTCAGGCCTTATCTACACTGGCAAGTTGCAGTGCAGTAAATCAGCTCACAGTGCTGTAAGTCCTGAGGTGTCCATATTGACAAGGCACTTAGTGCACACTAAGTTCATAGCTGCTACGCTCTCAGTAAGAGAGGTAGAGTTTTCTGCATTCTAATTATAGTACTGGTGTGCTAATGTGGATGCGGTGGAGTAATACAGCACTGTGACAGGCCTCTGGTACCTGTCCCAGAATGTCTGTTCTCACCTCTGTGGTCATTGGTTTAAATTCTGTTGCCCTCCCCTCGGGTGACCAGTGTTTAGACCTGCTCTTTACATTCCTTTGGAATTTTGAAAATCCTCTTCCTGTTCACTCAGGGTGTGTCTAGACTACAGGGTTTTTTTGAAAAAAGTAGCCTTTTTTGGAAAAAAAACTTCCCCTGCATCTAGACTGCTGCCACGTTCTTTCGAAAGTAAATCAAAAGAACATGACAGTTTTATCGACCGCAGAAAACCTCGTTTTACGACAAACAGCGCCTTTTTTCGAAAGTGCTCTTTCGAAAAAAGGTGCTATATAATGCAAACCGTGCTTTTTCGAAAGAGATCACCCAGACTGTCTGGGTGCTCTCTTTCAATAAAGCGCTTGCTTTTTCAAAAGTACTGGTTGTAGTCTAGACGCTCTTTTTCAAAAAAGTCTTTTTCGAAAGATACTTTTGAAAAAGCCTCTTTCGAAAAAGACGTGTAGTCTAGACGTACCCTCAGTGACACATGAAGTGTTCTCAGAGCAACTTTCCAGGTGACCATGGCTGCTCCATGTACCCGGAGATCCCCAGTTCAAGCTATGCTGAGGTGCTGGACCTCATCAGTGTTTGGGGAGAGGAAGCAGTCCAGTCCCAGCTACATACCTACAGGCAGATATTGAGATGCATGACAGAAAGAAGCTGAGAAATACTATCACAAAGCATGAGAGGCAAACCACCACTCTGGTGCTGCACCTATGACCTGCTAGTTCTCCAAGGAGCTGGATGACATACTTGGGGATGACTCCACCTCTGCTCTGAAAAACCCTGTGGATATTCAGGGGTCATCCCACAATGGACTGAGCCAGGAAGAGGACAAGCATTGCAGACAGAGCAGCTCTGTGACCAGCCCCCTGCAGCCAGTGTCCCATGAGCCACCCTCTCACTGCTAACACATTTTGGCCCCCATCCTATTACCAGTCTACACCTGCTGCACTCCACACCTCTCCTTTTACCATCCAGCTCTGCAGACTCCCACAGGCACCCAATGCACTCAACCCCCGTCCCTGTGCAGTTTAGTCATGCTGAACTGCAGCACCCATTGCACAGCACATCAGGCTGCAAGGCTGCACAGGATACAGGGCCATACACAAAGCTATAAAGGTATTGGGGCTTCATCTCCTCCTCCCCTCCCCCTCACCTCCCCACAAACTGCAGATGTGTCACATGTTCTATATTTGCTGTTTTTAATAAATGAAATTATTGGGTTTGAAAGCAAACCTTATTCCATTACATGAAAGGAAGCAAATACATCACAGCAAAGCAAGCAGTACTTTTGTACTAAGTGCATCATACAGACTAATAACAGTGCCACATTAGCATTGCAGCCTCTTTAATAGCCTTGGTCTCAGGTTGTTCAAACTCAGCCTCCGAGCACTGGAGCCTCAGCAGTCCAGCCCTGAGTGAAGCTTTAACCCTTCCCTTCACAAATATTATGAAGAATACAGCACCTGGCTATACGCATAGGGGTATTGTCATTGGGCAGCTCTAGCTTCCCAAACATCACCAGCAGGCTTCTAAATGGCCAAAAGTACACTCCACAGTCATTCTGCATCTGTTCAGCCTGATGTTGAACCACTCCTTGCTGCTGTCAAGGCTCTCAGGCAATTGCTTCATGACCCATGGCATTAAAGGTTAAGGAGGGTCTGCCAGGATCAAAATGGGCATTTTGAGTTCCCCTACAGTGATCTTCTAGTGCAGGAAGAAAGTCCCTGATTGTAGTTTTGTAAACAGGCCAGTGTTCTGAAAGATGTGTGCATCATGCACCTTTCTGGACTAGTCCGTGTTAATGTCCATGAAACACCTATAGTGATCCACAAGTGCCGGAATAACCATGAAGGAATGCCCATTCTGATTAATATACTCAGAGGCTAGGTGGTCTGGTGCCAGAATTGGAATATGCGTGCCATCTGTCACCCCTCCACAGTTAGGGAAGCCCATCTGTGCAAAGCCATTAAAATTTCACACACATTGCCTAGAGTCACAATCTTTTGGAGCAGGATGTGATTAATAGCCATGCACAATTCCATCAACATGAGTCCAATGGCTGACTTTCCCACTCCAAACCGATTGATGATTGCATGGAAGCTGTCTGCAGTAGCTGGCTCACCATTCACTTCTCCACCAGCAGGGCAGCTCTCAGGCTCATATCCTGGCACCACAGGGTAGGGACAAGCTCATCACATAGCCCCGTGTAAGTGGTTGTCCTCATCTAAAAGTTCTACAGTCATTGCTCATCATCCAAGACTTGCATGACGATGTTATCCCACCACTCAGAGCTAATTTCATAAGCCCAAAAGTATGATTAGCACTTCCATGAATACCACAAGAAATCTTGTGTAGTAGGTATACATGTGGCAAGCTCAGTGTCTGACTCTTCATCATCACTTTGCAGCTTAAGGAATAACTTAAGGAGTAAGGGAAGTCAACAGGAGAGTTTCCCATTGTTCTCCTGTAGTGGTGCCGCCAAAGAAATGCAATTTAAGGTACACTGACTCCAACTTCACTATTCTTATAGCTGGACTTGCATATCTTAAATTTAATTTCTTCCCCAGTGTAGACCTGGCCTAAGTATGTAACTTCTTTGCTGTTTATTACAGATTTTATCATATGTACATACAGAAAAATCACCTTGTAGGCAGAAATGGGCCTGAGCTGCAGAGTTGAAATTTGAATCCAAAGTTTCACATCCAGGTTTTTGGGTTGATCCATTCTGTGCTATTTTATGGTCATAACTTCACTAGAAAAAGAATATAAAACCAGATGTTGAGGTATAATGGGGACAGTTAATACCACTACTGTGACTTCGTTCTGTCACCATTACAAGTAGTTCTTGGTTTTAATTAGCATTCAGCAGATCCACTGGCATGAGTTGTTTATCTAATTACTTTTGCCATTTTATCTGTCATATTCTTACCTTTAGCAGTGGAATGAAAATACATATTGTCTCCTTGGCAGCAAAGAACAAAGCATCCTCTCCTAAGGAGACAATGTATTCTAATTTCATCGTCTTTAAAATGTATATCATAATAAGCACACACCAGGAAAATAATCCTCTGAAATAATAATCATAATTCTGCATTCACTTTCATGGATATAACACCATTTTCTACTGTTTGCTCGGGTTTGAAAAATGGGCACTTTTGTATTCAGCGTGACCTAGAGCCATGCTTATGGTCCATCCATCTCTGACTTGTTTTGTTTATACTCTGCTAATGGACTCATTTTCTTGACCAACTTTAATTTTGCAGTAGTATCTCCCGCTTTATTGTTTAATCGTTTTTGTTGCCTTTTATGGAATTTGCAGAAGTATATGTTCTCAAATACAATACTGCTCAAAGGCTTGAAAACATGAAATGTCCAAAAGTCCTGTATCTAGGACAAAGTCTCCTTGTTCTTATTTAAAAGATGGAGGATAAGTGTCAGAGCACTCAGAAAGCACAAGCTAATCAACCAGAGGAGTGTGTACATCAGTGATGAGAAACCTAGGCAAGTAAGTGGGCCTCATGAGTGGTCCTCCTTCAGCTCAGTGGGCCGCCAGATTGTCATGACCAAGATGATCTCCTGGGAGAGGGTGATTTTTGTAATTATGCTTGTGTACCTAGAATTTGTAGGGTGTGCTGATTAAATCATAGCAGTCCTTTAGATGCAGAGGGCGCTCATGGCCCTTACAGTCAGTGCTGTGTGCAATTAACGCACACCTCAAGTCATGTGCCCTTGTTTTATGTACATGTCACTTTTGTAATACCAGTAGGAAGAAATTAGTGGAGTCTGGCAACCCTGTGTGTGTGGGCAACAGTAAACAAAATGTGTCATGGGCCACACACAGATCCCACACGGGCTGCATGTGGTCCACAGGCCACAGGTTGCCCTTCACTGGTATAAATTGTAAATGCTTCAAAACAAGAAGAGAAGAAATGCTGTCTGCAAAGTAGGTCTCATTTTTCGTGCCCCCACAATCATGTCATTGTGACTTATTCTTGCTTTTTCCTGATACTTGCACACACAATGAATTGCTTGGGAATTCAAAATCACACCTATGAAACTGGAGGTGTGATTTGAGAGTCAACCTCAAAAACATTAGCACATACCTAAACAACATCAGATAGAACCAAAACATTTAAAAAATACTGATTTCTTTATAGCTAGCACTTAATATTATTCCTCTAAAATTTAGTAGTCTCATCCTCATTTCCTATCTATATTTTGATCCTCTTTAGTAAAGTCTACTACAGGGCTTTGTAGATAGATGTTCCATGTTGCCTCAAGTTTCAGCTGACTGGAAATTACTGCTCCTGTGACCCAAAGAGTTACAACAGGGCTAGATATGATCTAATGTTTATTTGGAACCATCTTGTAGATTCATGCATGCTTAAATCCTAATAGTTATATTTCTCTTCAACTAAGGGATAAAAGAAAAAAATATTTTTTAAATTTTATTTGAGTAGTCTGATCCCAATTGCATTTGATGTGCTACGTTCTGTATAATCAGATAAGGTAGCCTTCAAATTTAGATGGATGAAAATGCCTGCATATTCACCTCCATGTAATACAAAGAAGTTGTAGCTATCTGTTCATATCTTTTTGTGAATCTGATTTACCATATTATTATCAGTTGGTTATAATAGCCCTCATTCAGCCCCCATTCAGTCCACAGGGACAAATCTGAATGTGGGTTCATGTTTATCAAACTCTCTTTTATCATCCCACACCTGAACTTCAAAAGGTTAATTCTTCCTTTGGGAAAGCATAACTTTCT
Organism: Pelochelys cantorii; assembly: GCA_032595735.1. Lineage (NCBI taxonomy): Eukaryota > Metazoa > Chordata > Testudines > Trionychidae > Pelochelys > Pelochelys cantorii. The sequence continues at coordinate 63,420,717 of CM064330.1, forward strand.
AATTGTAGGGGAAGAAATAAAGCCAGGTTAGGAGACTTTCATAAAAGAGTGTCAGACATATGAAGTATCACAGAAATCAGGCCTAAGTAAACACTTATTCAGTACTTGATCTTACACAATCAGAGAAATAAATAGCTAGACAAAAAAATCTAAAGCAGCTTGCAAATTATTTATTTCCATTAAAAAACAATCAGATTTCTAGCTCTGACATCTTCTGGGGACTTATAAATCAGCTAACACAAATAAAACTTAGCTAATTGTGCCTGAATTTTTTTTGCCTTGCTGGGAAATAAAATTCAGTGCTTTGTTCTGATTTTTTAAATACAGAATCCAGTTCTTCTCCAAAGTATTGTATAGATCTGTCTCTTTTCATTAAGATGAATTCACACACAAACACACTTCTAAAAGCTTCATGCTTTAAGTAAAAGTTGTAAATCTTGATGTTCATCAGTATGTAACACTTGTCTTCCTTTATGTCCAATGCACTAGTTTCGGATGAACTATCTACAACTTAGATATTCATAGATGAAGCATGGCAGGACTATTGACAAGACCATTATCTCAGTGGTGAAACAACTGAACTTCATTTTCAAAGGATTTCTTGGCAGGTAGATGCAGGTCCTTTTGAAAGGCAAAAGATTAAGTTTTAAATGCATTTCTGTCATCCAAGCATTATGGTTTACTTAGACTTTCCTTGGTTAAAGTGAGGTGATCAACAAGCAGCCTATCACTAATGAGTTTTATTCCTCAGGACACTTCCCAGTGTCACAACAGGACCAGTTCCCGCCCCCCCTTTCCCCCCGAGTGGAATTATGCCTGTAAGTCCCACTAGAAATTAGAGAATGAAATATCTTCAGCAATGTGCCTAAAGCCAGTAGGTACTGTAGAGGTGTGTGTGTTTTGATTTTTGTTTTATGATGCTGTTGGAATTCAAGGTCAGGATTAATCAACAGAATCACTTGGGAATAGCCATGGAATATATTAGCACTTGGCTGCTCCTTTTGTTGGCTCTGCTTTTTCTTTACTCTTCTTTCTCTCAAACAGTGTCTCTGTAGCTTTTTGATAGAAACCAGTTTGAACTGTGTTTGGACCTGATTCTGCAGTTTGTACTAGGGGGGAAAAAAACCCTCCTAATTTGCTTAGTAAGCACTGACTCTAAAAAGCATCAAAATCAGACAAGAATAAGCAAAAGGGAATGAAATTGAATGAGAGAGCAATTTGGAAAAGGAGATTTGAGAAGAGACGTAAAGTGTGAGATGAAGGAGAAAGGAAGTCGTGAGATAAAAGAAACATGGAGAAGCGAGAGCGGGAGAGAAGCATAGATAAACAGCAGAGAAACAGAACTATCGTGCTATGAGAGAACAGCAGAATATTTAAAATATGTTTATAAACCATCCCATATACAAAACCCATTTACCAGAGGCATTTTCAATATTTAAGAGTTTGAGGGTATAGATGTGTTTTAAATGTTTCAATATAAGAGTTTATGTACACATGCTCACCATTATGCCATATGATGTTAGATTCAAATTTCAAATGTGGCTTCTCCCTTCTTACACTATAAAGGGGTTAGAAGCACAGCAGAGGAAGTATGCAGAAGGGCCTGGCTCATGGTTGCCCTGCAACTTATTTGCACTGGGTATGAAGGCATCTGTTCTTACTGTATGGATGGCTTTTGTGCACTTCCTACCATCAGTTTCCAGTTTGGTTTCTGTGTCACTCAAAATAGTCTATCCACATTAAGGTGGACTGCTGCTATTAGGGACATGCATAGTTAATAGAATCTGTTTCCATAGCAATGAAAACATACATATAAGCTTTTTGAAATGTGTTTTTCCTGTTTTCTCTATGTATTTAGAAGCTAAATGAAAGATAGGTCAGAAAGGTGGGGTTTTTTTAAGCGCTGCATTAAATTTAGTGGTAGAAAAGGTAAAAGTAAAAAAGAAACACACCACAAAATGCCATCAATTTACTTCTATATTTTGGTTTATCTTTCCACTGGAACACACAGTGATCCAAAGTCCTGATTCTATAGAGACAGTCCCAATATTCAGAGCTTTGTATTAGATAGGGACCTCTTACCCCCTCAAACATATCACAATTTTTCATACTTGCTATCTGGTAACCCTACTTTAGTCCCAGATTAAATAAACTATGAATATGCTTGTTTTATGTGTTTTTCAGCATTACAAGTGGCACATGAAATTCTTCCAAAATAAAAAGCATCTTAAATTAAAGTGATTTTAAAAATATGCTTACAAGCTAACTTAATTAAGGTACCTAGAAGAAGCCTGCTAGACATTTTCTCTTCAGTTTTATAAGCTGTTGGTTGAGGCGTGCATTTGAAGCATTTCTGCTAATCTGTGTTTGTTCTCTCTCCTGTTATAACAGATTGGATACCAGTCACTGGTATTACATGCTGAGACAATTTTTTTATACATGCAACTAAAATGATGGAAAATATCTGGGACATGGACTGTTGCCAATAAACACGGATGCTAAAAGGTAGGTTAATGAAGGAAACGTGATACAGTCCAAGAATGAGCTTGGTATTTTAATACCTACTCAACTGCTTTAAATGTTTCCTTTTTATTTTCATTACATTTCATTTCTTTGTTTTTGCTTAAGTATATTTTAGAATAAGGAAATATATTTGAACAGCAGTGAATGCAATTTGGAGGATTATGGTCTGACTACTGATGTTAGAATCACACATCTATTTCCAAAGCATTTTAATTCTAGAGTTTACCAAAATGAGGTGCACTAGAACCCACAAAGTAATAGCTTCATAAAATGAGCACAGACCTTCCTGTTCCTTCACTGCTGTTTGATGACCCAGAATTCATGAGTCCAGGACCAGATTAGGACAAGGGAATATAGGCTATATATAAGACGTTGTCTACTAGAGTCATGTAATGGCAGCAGAATTTCAGCTTTCATTAAAAACAAGAAATATTACCGCCTAAGTTTTTAGGTTGTGAAGACAAGTTAAAAAATGTGATCCAACTGATCAGTGATACTTGCCTGAGTATGGAGCTGCTTTGCCTTATTCATCTCACTAGGGTGTTAACACCATGATCTAATGTTCTGGGTCTCGGCCAATAGCACTGTCCTTGAGGATTGGGGAAAAAAAGATTGCAGTGGACCTGGCTCACCCAAGGACCCACACTGTTGGGATAAATACAAGGCTGATACCCCTTACTGACAGCTCTTTTACTCTTACAGAGACTGGAATTTCCTGCCACTACCACTCCATTTGGCAGAGTAGCTTAATCTAGTGTGTTCTTATTAACATGGGTTTGCAAACATATTTTTTAAATACTGAAATATTTTCACTATACTCTCTGCAGCTGGTCATACAGATTTCTGGAAGCCTTTGTGAGCTATATTGGGTAAATATGTAATCCCTAAATTTGTCAGATATTTCCCCTTCCCTCTTGCATAGAAGACTGTCTGTATGGGAATTTTAGATCATAAACAAGATCTGTTTTTCTCTTCTGTGTTTGTAAAGCACCTAGCACAAGAGGGTCCTGCTCCATGATTTGTGCTTCTAGGCACTACTGCAGCCAAATAATAAAGAGAATGAGCCTGAACTTTGACTTTTTTTTTCTTCTGTCACTTTGTATTTCAGTTAGGGTCATATAAATACAAAGATAGGTTTGGTCTCTGGCTCCATGTGGAGGGTCAGAGGAAGAGAAGGGTCAGACTAAATTAGAAAATGAATGTGGCTGCTGGTTGCATTAGCCGCATTAAATGTAGAGTCCATTTCATTGTTTATATTATGGCACCTGAGGTGGTTTTTCAGTAAATAGAAAAAATAAATTAGATGTTCAACATTTCTTTAATTCATTTGGGAGTCCATGCACAAATGTGTGTGAGGCCTGGGGAGGAGCTGCGGGAGAAGTATTGTGATTTGCTTATATTTCCAAAGTTCTTTGGCATCTGTTTGGCATGTCTTCATGGGCATTCATTGTTTTCAGCCACTCATTGTGTTTGGTTATTTACATTTTTGTCCCTTCCACACTTGCTAGATTGTTGTTTGAAAGAGTTGTAGGCTTGCAATTCATTTCATTTCAGGAGCAGATCATGGGAGTGTGGACAAAAAGCTCATATCTCTTGAATTTGTCACTGTGTGTAAGGTTATATTTTCCAATTTGGAAAGGGTTCACAACTGCGCTACTAGAAGAGCTCTGAGTCAGAATGTGATGCTAATTGTCTAATGTGCCTCAGAACATGCTTTATTCCATTGTTGAAATATGTCAGTAGCTGCCTTTTAATGCAGTTAGATGATTTGAAATGTATCTCTTGAAATATGAAAGGAGATTTATGTTTGAGAGACAAGCTGCTAACCATGTTCTAATGATTGTTGAATTGTATGACAAATGAAGTTGCTGGAAATGAGGAATTCTATCAGAACAGGGTAAAGGAAATAATGTGCTTCTTTTAAGCAGACGTTTTGCCATGGAGGCTCTTAAAATTAGTATATGACAACAAGGCCAAATCTGTTTATGTAACTGATACAGTGTGTCATTTGAAAGTAACTAAATAATAGCTTTTAGATCTGGTAGGTATTTTTGTATGGATATGCATGGGTCTCTTTCTGCTCAGATTCTAAGACTCTTCAACATTTTATTTAAATCATTCTCTGGCACTTGAGCATGAAGAGCTATTTATAAGTACTCTGGATCTGTCATTGATTCTGTAAGACTCTATTGTACCTCAGTTTCCTCCTCAGGTATAGAATTTACATGCCAACATAACAGGTGTAGTGTGATGTTGGCATACATAATGCATGTTTGTAAACATGCTGGGCTCCTTTGCTTGAAGAGGCAACATACTGAAGTACAAAATAAAGACACATAACTCTGTTTTGATGGTTATGGATGATGATGCGCGGTGCACTTCTATCTGAAATAATGTTTTCAGACTGTGATTAGGAGGATAATTGTTTTTGAACAGTCACAGTGAAAGCCATGGACAGGTGCTGAATTATTGGCAAAAGCATTTACAGGAGTATGGAGAGAAATGGACCGGGAAGCTCTGAGTACCCTGGCAAAAATAGGAGGGAATGTATAGGGGAGCACTGTTTACCTGTTTACACTTGGGGAGGAAGTGTCTGCAGTCTGTCTTTCTCCCACCCTTTTGTTTAACCGTGCTTTCATGGATTATTATGTGCAGGTGTGTCACAAAACTGGTCTGGCTACCCCTTCCTGAGGCTCACCAGACTTTCTGGGTGGGGATTCAGCCAGTGAATCCTGGCTGTTTCAAGACCTCTTTGTCTTCCCCGTGTGTCTGAAGAGTCTGTTCAGAGACCCTCGCTCTACACAGCAAACACACACACCCTTGAGAGATGTGGCCATATGGCCAGCTGCCTAGTCCTTGGAACCTCAGAATCATCCTGCAGCTAATGCATGGCCTCTCCCAGAACTCCAACCAAATGTGAGAACCTCCTGGTTTCTCTCTTTAAGGGCCCACTGATACTTTGAGCCGAATTCTTAGCTGCAAGAGAAACATACAGCTCATACGAAAATTAAAAACCCTACATGTACTTCCCTACCTGCATGTTCTTCACCACTGAAGACACTCTTTGGGCTGGAGTCAGAATCCTTTTGGCCCACCTAGAGTCTTGTGCTGCAGTGTATGGCTTCTGTTCTGAAACATTGAGCCTTTTCCCTTGTATCCTCAGCTTGCATCCTCTGACCTTGGCTGGTTCATTACCTTCTACACCAGCTCAAACTTCCTGTACATCTTAAGCCAAGTCCCTGTGGAGATGAACACCATAGGAAGGTACCACCTCAGAAGGCTAGACTGACAGCTTCCCTCCTGGATCTTGAGGCTATGTGTACAATAAACACCGCCACATCCAGGGAACGCATCTGCTCTTCTGCTTTTTTTTTTTTTTTGCAGAAGAGCAGACGCACTCTTTCGGAAGCCCTGTCTTCCTCATTCTATGAGGAAGAAGGGCTCTTCCAAAAGAGGTTTTTTTGAAATTTGGCCCAGTGTAGACGGGCCAAAATTTCCCATAAATCATTGTAGTCTAGACATAGCCTGCATGATTCGGATACTGTACTGGGGTTAGATCTAGCAGAAGTTCCAGGAAATGTATGTTCAGTGAGGTTGATTACCCTGCCAGCTGTAGTGATGGACCTGTCTCTTGGCTCAGTTTCAGACTCCTGTCTCCAACTTGGACCCTTGGCTTCTGCCCTTGAACTGCAACACCAGTGCTGACCCACTTCCATATTTGGACCCTGACAGTGACTTTGACTCAGCTTTGGTATTGAGACTCTAGCTTTTGACCTCAGGTTTTCATACTTTGACTATTACTTTGGCTTTACTTCCTGAATGCTGGCTCTGTTCCTGACCTTTGGCATCAATACTGGACCCTGAACCCAGTTCCAAACTCAGTAACCAATTCTAAACCCCCACCAAAGTTTTAACTCCTGATCTGGACACCTCAGTTCCGGTTCCAGATTGCCCAAGTTGCAGGTGACACCATTATAAATGTACAGTTTCCAGAGATCCATGGTCTCTCACAGTAAGAACCCCTCTAAACTAACCCCATTGGCTATATTGGTACTATGTCATTAACAAATGTTTAGTTTACTGGCAATCCCAAGAAACGGTAATAAAAATGTTTTGGGTGACAATGAAAATGTTCAGGATTTTTGGAAAATTTATAAAGTTGAAAAGAAAATTGTTTTGTATTGAAAGGAACATTTTATTAAATCCAAAATTAAGTATCTGATTACAATTTCAGCCTTCATTAGAGGATTTCTCTCTGTGTGTGTGTGTGTGTGTGTGTGTGTAGCCAAAGTAATTTTGAACCAATGTTTTTTTTTCAAATTGAAACATTGAAACAAAATATTTGAGGGGGGGGAAGGCTTGTTTATTGTCATGCAGAAAATTCTGCAAAATAGACGGTGTTGCAAAATCTCTGAAATAAAGCTCTGGCTAAAAAAAAGAAGCAACTTGCTGTAGCTTGCAGTATATCTTGTGCAAAGTTAATTGGGCTTTCTAAATGATGGAGGTCACTCTTTTGTAAAAAGTAACTTTTGACTACTGTACCTTCTCCTTTTGCTGCTGCACCACTGAAAATTGTACTTTATACCTGCTCTCTATTACTGTACCAAAGATCTGAAAAATCAATCCATTTCTGCTTTCTTTACCAATTGTTCTTGAATGCACACATCACAACAGTTTCTTTAATGCCTGAAGAGGAACCAAGAAATACAATCCTGTTGCAATTTTCTGGAGCAAACTGCCAACACAGCACCCCTGATTTCCTCGTTTGGTATCTAATGAGGAAGAGTGATGTCATAAACCTACTGGCTTCTTGAATTTTTTTTACATCCAGAATCTAATTACAGGCACAAATACAGAGACAAAATGTGGCATATGCACCCTGGTTTGAGGAAGGGATAATGGAGATGTGCTGTTTTCTTTAAGGAGCTCAGGAAGGGACAGTGTGCAGGGGAATTCTGAAGGATGGTGCAGCTTATTCTTTCCAGACAGCCTATTTGATTTATGTGACTATGAACCTGCCTGCTTCCCTCTCCCTGTTTGTTCATATGCAACCTGATAGGGAGAGGCCAGTTAAATATTTATATTCCAGTTCAAAGAACATATTGGTACTTGTGATGAGCAAATAGCAAAAGGTTCAGTGATATCACTTTGGAGACACATCAGAATCTCTCTGATCTGGATATTCGATGGGAAATCTCATAAGATAAAATCTCCGATGAGACTTTCAGCACTTTCTGATTTCAGCTAATATTCCCAAAATAGCCTCTCTTGATGCTTATTTAATATATGAGCATTTTGGCTTCTAGTCTTGCACACTGCCCTTCCTACCCTGCCAACACACACCCACACACACAGCAGTCTTATTGTTTAAAAACTTTCTGAACTTAAAAAAAGACTTTGGTTCAATTCAGTGCCAAGTTTTGCAATTTTTATTGGCGATACTATCCTTGTTTGTTTGTTTTAACTGCCCCAGTGTAGACGAGTGTGCATGTGTGAGAGGCGGTCTGTTTGTTTAGTGATCAGGGAATATAGGTTTAAGCAGTTCATGACACAAAATCATGACGTTTATTTGTGAGACTCTTTTCTTGCCTTTAAATTGAAACTCTTTAATTATGGAAAAGAGCTAAAAGGCTTTGGTGATTCTTTTTTCTTTTTTATAATTGCATTGTATTCTATTGTCTTTTAAAGACTTTTTTTAAACAAAAGAAATTTCAGCTAGGGGAAAATAAATCTTTCCTTTTTTTCTGGGTGCTTTGAACTTGTTTGTGAATGAGCATTGATGCGCTGTTATAATCCTTTAAATGAAAATAAATACAATGGTGAAAGGGGAAAAATTCATACACCATTTAAAGTATTGCTGCTTCTGTTTTTCATTGGGATTTTGGGGGGATTTATTTGAAAGTCTTTTACATATTCTAATTGATTTTGATTATGCTATCTTCATGCCTAAAGATTTTCTTATTTCTGTGCCCCTATAATTCTTTAAGTCCCACTAAAACTCGTAATTTTATCCTATTCTCTGGAAACTGACTTTCTTGTGTTAATGAATACCAAATCAGCAGTATGGAATTCAGTCATTTTTTCTTCTGGGTGACTATAATTTGTCTGTCTCTCCTCTCCCCTCTTTCCCCCACCAAACCCCAATCTCACAGCTATACTTTTCTTCTTAATTAAAGACATATCCCCCTAAGTATTCTCCCAAATATGTCATACAGATTGATGAGGCTTTATTCTAGCTTTCAAATCACATATAAAAGTCTTTCTGCTGCTGGTGTGACTTTTGATAACTTTATTAGTATTGTAATATTTTGAAAAGTGGTGTGATTTTCTTCACTTCCGAACTATTTTTCATTTAACGAGAAGATGGCAGCAGGCATTGTCTATCACTTTTCTCTTCCACTTTCCATTCCTTCTCTTAACTGATCAGATTAAATTCTATCAAGTTTCTATATATAGCCTACAATTACACACAATATTGCCACCCTGTCCTGAAACTATGGTTTTAGAGTACTCAAAGATGATAAAGTCATTGAGGAGAAACTACATGAATTATTTGCTTCAGTCTTTACAGCTGAGGACATTAGGGAGATTCCCAAACCTGAGCCATTCTTTTTAGTGACAAATCTGAGGAATTGTCCCAGATTGAGGTGTCATTAGAGGAGGTTTTGGAACAAACTGATAAACTTAACAGTAACAAGTCACCGGGACCAGATGGCATTCACCCAAGAGTTCTGAAAGTACTCACATGGGAAATTGCAGAACTGTTAACTATGGTTTGTAAACTATCCTTTAAATAAGCTTCCGTACCTAATGACTGGAAGATAGCTAACATGATGCCAGTATTCAAAAAGGGCTCTAGAGGTGATGTTGGCAATTACACAACAGTAAGTCTAACATAAGTATTGGGCAAATTAGTTGAAACTATAGTAAAGAATAAAATTGTCAGACATGTGGATAAACATAATTTGTTGGGGCAAAGTCAATATGGTTTCTGTAAAGGGAAATCATGTCTTACTAATCTACTAGAGTTCTTTGAGGGGGTCAACAGACATGTGGACAAGGGGGATCCAGTGGATATAGTATACTTAGATTTCCAGAAAGCCTTTGACAAAGTCCCTCACCAGAGGCTCTTAAATAAAGCAAGTTATCATGAGATAAGAGGGAAGGTCCTTTCATGGATTGATAACTGATTAAAAGACAGGAAACAAAGGGTAGGAATAAATGGTAAGTTTTCAGAGTGGAGAGAGGTAACTAATGAGGTCCCCAAGGATCTGTCCCTGGACCAGTTCTATTCAATTTATTTATAAATGATCCAGAGGAAGGGGTAAACAGTGAGGTGGCAAAATTTGCAGATGATACCAAACTGCGCAAGATAGTTAAGACTGAAGCAGAGTGTGAAGAGCTTCAAAAAGATCTCACCAAACTAAGTGATTGGGCAACTAAATGACAAATGAAATTTAATATTGACAAATGTAAAGTAATGCACGTTGGAAAAAATAATCCCAACAATACGTACAATATGATGGGGACTAATTTAGCTACAACTTCTCAAAAGGGAGATCTTGGAGTCATTGTACATAGGTCTCTGAAAACATCTACTCAGTGTGCAGTGGCAGTCAAAAAAGAAAACAGAATGTTAGAAATAATTTTAAAAGGGATAGAGAATAAGAGAAAATATCTTATTGCCTCTGTATAAAACCATGGTACACCCACATCTTGAATACTGCATACAGATGTGGTTGCCTCATCTCAAAAGAGATATATTGGCATTGGAAAAGGTTCAGAAAAGGGCAACAAAAATGATTAGGGGTTTGGAATGAGTCCCATATGAAGAGAAATTAAAAAACCTTAGACTTTTCAGCTTAGAAAAGAGGAGACTAAGGAGGGATATGATAGAGGTCTATAAAATCATGACTGGTGTGGAAAAAATGAATAAGGAAAAGTTATTTACTTATTCCCACAATATAAAAATGAGGGGTCACCAAATGAAATTAATAGGCAGCAGGTTTAAAACAAACAAAAGGAAGATTTTTTTCACTCAGCCACAGTCAACCTGTGGAATTCTGCTAGAGGAGGTGGTGAAGGCTAGGACTTTAACAGGGTTCAAAAAACAGCTAGATAAATTCATGGAGGTTAGGTCCATCAATGGCTACTAGCCAGGATGGGTAGGAATGGTGTCCCTAGCCTCTGTTTCTCTGGAGGTGGATGATGGGAAGGATCATGTGAGGATTACCTGTTGTGTTCCCTCCCTCTGGGGCATTTGGTAGTGGCCACTGTTGGCAAAGCAGGATACTGAGCTAGATGGACAGTTGGCCTGACCCAATATGGCCGTTCTTATGTAATTTAAGAAAACTGCTCACTTTATTATATCTCTGAACATTAGAGGGTTGCTACATACCTCTGTCAAGAAATACTATCTTTAGAGCTTAATTGTTCTGGTTATTACTAACTGTCCATAAAATCAATTGTTAGAACAATACATTCTTGTTCTCTGTGCAGTTAAATAATTTAAAACAGAATAAGGAGAGGGAAGAATTCCTGCTGATGTGGACATAGAAATAAGAGAACAAGATGCCATAATGTGATAGAATGTGAATGACACAACTTTATTTAGTAATAATTCAAAGTACCCGGCAGGTTTGTTCCAATCCAGTTCTCAGGGGGTTCCAATAGTGCCATAGTTCTCAACCTATTTACTGTTGTGTGTCATTTGTTTTGTGGGCTCCATCCAATACCAACTGTACGGCCCTAAGGATGTCACATAGGCTGCAGCTCCGTGCTGATTGGGTCCCAAGTAGCCTACAAGATGAAAACCTCAGCAATAATCTGTTATGAATCTGAGCATGTCTGTGAAAACTGACAATTGTAGGTCCTCATCTCTGCCAATGGTGTCCTGACCTCTCCTTTCTCCCCCAACAGAGTTAGGTGAAATGGCACAGGATGAGATCAGGGAACCAATGAATTACTCCAGAGATGGAGGCATACTATGCTGTGTGACTACTCAGAGCAAATGCCCAAGCAGCTTATTGGGCTCTAGGGCCCTTAATCAGACCTTTCTTAATTCACCATCTGCACTATAATGTGCCAAAGCTATGCCCTCTACTCCCACACAAAGAAGACTTCCTGGATATCAAGTAGAAGGAGAAATAACTCACCCTGCAGCCTCCCAAGTTTATTATCTGGGGGAAAATCCCTTCCAGATCCCCAAAGAGGTAGTGAGCTGAACCTCCAGTATCACAGGAAATCCAGCAGACTAGGTTAAAGATGGGGCTGAAACAGGAAGCCCTTATGCCCAGGAAGCTGCTCATATCCCTTTTCAGACAGGAACCGATCGTAGAACGTTGCACCATCCCTCACCATCAGCAGCAGTGGGTGAGACAAGCCCTCACACCTGGATATTGCATGGATTTTTCTTCCCTCCACTTGCCCCTCTCACCACACCACTGTAAGGAAAAGCAGACAAAGAAAAGGCAGAAACAGAGCCCAGTGTGGTGTCTATATAAGAGGGTCTTGGGTAATGCTGCCCCCAGCCCAGCAGATTCCCCAAGCAGGAGTATCACTGTTGCTGCTGGTGGAGCAAGAGAGGTGTGGAGGCAAGGTAATCATTTTTATTGCTCTTAATATTTCTCCACTAGCATATCTCATTGTTCTCAGATGTTTAGTTTTGGATGATGTCACTTGCTATTACATTTATAACCTATTTTTACATATTGTATAAACGCTGTTCACAATACAATGAGTTAACTTGGACATTTTAAATGTATATATAATTATTTAAAATATAACTTTGAAAATAATATAAAATATTTTTTTAAACCCACCATTCTTCTTTCTTTTTAAAGGGAAAATTAAGCACAGATCATAACTGTAGATAGGAAATGTCCTTTAATGAGAGCTGCCTACTTCAATCTCTGTGTCCCACACTGAGAGTTATTAGGGGTCATTCTAATTTACATCTGAATTTCACAGGTGTTGAGAATATCCAAGCAGGCAGCATAAATATTGATCACCTCAAAGCCAAAGCCAAGGATAGACCAATAATTATTTTAAACACTTTGAGAAAGACAGATGTGAAAAACTGATTGGAAGAAAGGGCCAAGTGTCATGCCAAGTGTTCAGTGGGAACCTATGCATTCTTGTGTGATATTTGTCTAACTTGACATGCATCTGACAAAGTGGGTCTTTGCCCACGCAAGCTTATGCTCCAATACATCTGTTAGTCTAAAGGTGCCACAGGACTCCTTGTCGCTTTGTCTAACTTGTTTCTCACAAACTGAACTATACTGATACAAAAGACATGAGATGCTATGACATAATCATTGACTACAATGGACAGCCGGACTACTATCTGTGGCCTGAATGAAGACTGTATATTGATTATTCAGGTTAAGTATGGAGTTGTGTAGTCTCTGAGTGATGGAAGACAGGTAGTTGCGATGTGGAATCACATGAGTTTCTTTCCTTCTTCTGATTTTTGTTACTTGGATATTTAATCTAGCAACTCTCCCTCAAAGTTAAAGTGATATTTGTACATAAGGGCACATTTGGAATGCAAAAATCACCGGTGTCACCCAAACCCTGCAATAATAACAAGGGAATACAAGCTGCCTATAGCAGGTTGCAGCTGGAAATACTGTTCCGTAAGCCCCCAGGTTCTTAAGCTGTTTAATAAAAACAATTTACAAAAATCTATCCAGAATGAAGGTGGCAAACATTTAAAAATGTAGGTGGCTCAGGGTATAAAACTAAAATAAGTAAATCAAATGTTATGTATTGTACAGAAGTTTTGGTCAAGAGTAGGATCTCATTATGCCTTGTGGTATACAAGTGGATGCTTCCTGTCCTCAGGCACTTATTGTCTCATCATGATGCAAGCTACCTGAGGCAGGGGAAATGAAGGGACTTTGTACCATAGAATTTATCAAGGACATTTTGCTTTGTTTTGTTTTGGTTTTTGTTCTCTTTTGAAGCATCAGGTTACTGACCATTGCAAGATTTTATGGACCATGGTATGATCTTCTATTTTTCCCCATTCCCATAGAGCAAAGCAAATATACTTTCATCATAAATGAGTATTTCAGGGCAAAAAAAACCAACCAAACAAACAACAGCAACAAAAGTGGAGCCTTCGTAAGAAAGAACAGTATGTCTTCTTGGCAACCAGTGGCATTGGTTCTCTCACAAAATTTGCATATGCCCTACAGCCAAGTAAATTCCTAAAAAAATTGTATTTGCAGTAGTTAAAAACAAAATAATAAATTATAAGCTTTGTACTGCATAACTGGAATGAAATGTCATGTCTTTAGCTCCAGACAGAATGGTGTCTCTTCTTTTATATAAACTAAATTAAAATCTAGTATAACACAAAAATCACAATCCAGTTCTGATATTACTCCACTGCTTATAGTGCAATTATACCAGCATAAATTTGACCTGAGATGTGGCTCCCTCCCAGCTTTCCTCTCCTCCCCTATAAGTTGAATCACTGGTGTTTCATGAACAAAGCAGACTGTCTTTTTCTGTTATCTAAAGAAGCTTATGGTAGCATAGGCAAAATATCAAAAGGGAGAATTAAAAATGGTGGTGTGATTTACAAGAGAGCAACTATATTCATGTTACTTCTTCTTCCAACATTAAGTCCCATTTCTATCTCTTTGGTCTCTAATTCTTCACTTTAATTTTTGAAAGTGATAGAATGGATGTTTTGATTGTTGCTTTTAATATGGTTTTATATCTCTGGACAGTTTCCAACAGCTAATCAACATCAAAGTGAAATAAATATTGTCTTGATGTATTGCTTATAATTATCTTCAACATTATAAGACTATTAATTTTCACTAGGTCCCAAAAGTCTCAGCTATGTTCTTAGTTGTGATTGAAAACAACACAGCACAGCTCAGTAGCAGTGTGTGAAGAGTTGGCATAGAACTCATCTGTGTGCTTGTCTAATCCCTAGCTGAGTGTTTTCAGCAAAAAGAAGGCTTTGTTATACCAGCTGTTGAAATCCCCAAAAGGCTAAACAGCAATCAGCTGGACACTAGGAAACTGAGGCTAGTGCTTTGTCATTTTGGATATGCACTTTGTGCCAGCAGCAAGAATGAAAAGGTGATGTTATAGCTACTGCGGCACCTCTACACCACTCAAAAAATCCCTCCATCTCAGAATGAATGCCCTGCAGCTGCCTGGGCAGTAAGTAGAGCTGTGTGATGGAAATACTAAATAGGGGATTGTAACTCTAATCAGCCCCCATCCTCATACAGCATATCTCCTTCCTCCTGGTCAGGTGAAAGAGAAGGTCCTTAACCAGCAAATGGTCAGGCTCTGTCAGGAAGTGCCAGCTGCATGGGTAGCCAGGATCTTTAGAGAAACTGGAGCCTGAAAAGATTCCTGAGGAAACATATACAGAATTGCATGTGGAACTGATTGTGATTGCTAATCTTATAGCTGGGTGCCGAGTCTGTGTGGGAGCAACTATGACTAGGCATGGAGCCCTTGCAGAAGGATCCTCATGAGGGACACTAACTGAATCTAATATCCTGAGTCAATTTAAAAAATTAAATATCTAAATTTCAGCTAAACTCACCTAAAAAGAAATATTTCATTTTGATTTTTTTCCAACAGAAAATTTTGAATTTTGTGCAAATTCCCAAACAGCTTTTCTATATGTGCTGTGTTGCAGAATGTCCATTTCAGAGCCACAGGGTGTGAGGGCCAGGCAGCAATACACCTATTTTGTAAGTGCCGTCAGTGTTACTCCAGGTTTCACGCTCTCAATTAAGGTAAAATTTAGGAAATTTAGACTTTGGACATCACAGTGTAAACATAACCATCTAAAAGCTCATGAGTTGCACAAGTATTACTGCAGGCATGATCAGAACGCAATGACGTAGCATAGAACATGACTTGCAGAATCTGTTACTTGGAGTGAGCCTATTTGAAGCCTGCCCACTTCTCAAAGCCCCTCCCCCAGCCTTGCAGAAGGGATGACTAGACCCAGGGCCCAACTAATGTCGGAGGACATATAATGACAAAACAGGGTCAAGGGGTGCTGGTCACACATTTAAAATGAGAGAACTGGATGGGGACACCGAGCAGAGAACCCCGGACAGTGCCCACCGCTCCTCAAAGCTGTTGATGGGGCCAGTGGATGCCACCCAGAGGAACTCTGCCCGGATACATGAGATCAGGGAGGAATGGAAATAGGCCCCACAGTCACAGAGAACCCCTTCATCTAGCATTCTCCTCCTAGTGTCATAGATTGTGGCTTTTGCCAGGGCCAGGAGGAGGTTGATGAGGAGGTCTCGCAACTTTGCGGGGCCATGGATGGGGTGCATAGAAATAAAAAGGTGAGGGGAAAAGTGCAGCCAGAACCTCAATAAGAGGTTCTGGAGGAACAGGAATAGGGACTGCAACCATGTGCCAGGTTTTTCCTCACTCTGCAAAAGGGGCAGGCATCTGGGATGGGGGTGAACCGCGCCTATTACCTGGAGTGATGCATGAGATGGGAAGAAGCCAACCTTGCTCTTGAAGTCTAGTGTTTCTTGACAGGACTGCCAAATAAAAATGCTTTTATCAATTTCAACAAATTTGATTTGCAAATCAGTGAGATGCAATGTGTATGTACTGTGCAATTTTATAAAGTCACTTTCTGGGACACAACTATGCTTTAGCTATTAAATTCATCTATTTTTAAAATGGGGTTTGTTTTAAGTAGAAACCCTTCAGCATTTGCTGATAGCCCAACATGGTTACTACATTACCAAGAATTGACTAATGGTTTTGTAAAATGCTCCATACCCTGGATTTTTTTCCCAACTTTTCATTGTCATTTACATGGTAATTAGCCAAAAGAATCACACTGCATTTCACGTAAAAAAGCTGAGGCAGACAGACTCTCGGTGTATATATAGTCCAGAATCCTACTCCTGTATTATTAACAGAGTAAGCAGTTAAATTGCCAGTTTAATAGGAGTCAGAGTAAGGAGTCCTCCAGCTAGACAATATTTTGTCATTATTTCAAATTAACTGCCTGCTGTGTAGATGTGGACTAAGTTATCTTGAAATAACGCTAGTTATTTTGAAATGATGTTGCTGTATAGACGTACCCTAGAAGACTGCAGATGGAACAGAGTTATGGAGAGCCAGAAACAGGCCACTGCATTTTGTTAATGACAATTCTACTATCACATCCCCCACTTGTACAGTTTTGCACCACTGGGGAAGAATACTATTCATCTCCTCTCCTTACAAAGATGGAACGAGCAATACAACATGCTCTTTTACCCCCAAAGTGATTTTAATTGAAAGTAACCAAATATATTTACCAACCTTTTAATTAGGGCTGGTTATCTATTACTGGTTAGTATTTTCAACTGGGAAAAGTTTTGAAAGTGTTTGTTTACATATGAAGCTTTTCCATGGAACTTTTAATTTTTTTAATATAAATGAAGTTGTTAAATTTTCATTTTATCTCAAACCCCCCAATGGAAAAGGAGGACCCCTTTACTACGCCCCACCATCAAAAAGTTTTCTGGTTTAAAATCTGTCAAAAGACATTTTGGCTAAAGTGAAAATTTACTCCAAATTCTTGTCTTACTGCATTACCAAGAATTGACTGATGGTTTTGTAAAACACTCCGTACCCTGGATTTTTTTCCCAACTTTTCATTGTAGTTTACATGTTAATTAGCCAAAAGAATCACACAGCATTGCACATAAAAATGCTAAGACAGACAAACTCACAGTGTATATATAGTCCAGAATCCTACTCTTGTATTATTTACAGAGTAAGCAGTTAAATGATGGTATTTGCCAGTTAAAAACAGTTTCATTGCTCGATAAATCATGGTACTGGGCAGTGGGGAGACTTTGTGAAAGCCAGTGAAGGCTTTGCTAATGTCAGCTTAGTATTCTATGTCCAGTATTTTTTCTGTTTTACTGCTATTCACTTGAGTGGTATGAATTCACATGTGCGATTGGCATCAGTGAAACATTAAATTTCAGGAAGAAAAAAATGCAAGTGTAGAATGGCATACAGTGTGCAGCTTCTCAATGAAAGAACTAAGGAAAGAGGTTGCTGAAATTTTTAGTGGATCAGTCAGGATCCATGTCCTATGGTGTTAGGTGATCAGGTATATGGTAACAGACAGTTCTTTAAGTGAATTAGCTACCTTGTTATGCTGCACCTTGAAATTTACATTAAGAAAAAAATTATATAGGAGGTTAAAAAAGACCAAAGGATGAGTCATAGGAATGGCAATATTGGGTCAGACCAAAGGTCCATCTACCCCAGTATTCTGTCTTCCAACAGTGGCCAATGCCAGGTGCCCCTGTCACCATTTCCCAGCATCTGGCATAAAACAATGCTCTGTATGAAGCTGTATTTTGTTTATTCTGGTACATCAAGGAGGAATTTAGCCACCTACAGGATGGCTACTGTTTAATAATTTTTTTTTTTTAATCATAGGAATATGGTAACTTGGGAAGCTGTGAAATCCCAAAACAGAGATCATGCTGCTGTACTGCAGCAGAGAAAAGAGAGATGGCAGAAAACAGTTTGACTGTCTATATATGTTGTGCAGGAGGCATCAGCTCTCTTATTGGAAATCTCTTCCAGGAATAGCTTTGTAACACCCAGAAAAAAAAGGTCTTTTAAAATATGTATATTTTTATTCATTCTTTTTGACCGTATGAGGTCATGATTTCAAATGGATTTAAGTAGCTGATGTATCTCAGGAGACCACAATTATTTATACCTGAACAATATCACCCTGAGTATTTTATATGGAAAGTGAAATGGTATATTGCTCATTGAGTTCAGACATAGGAAGAAAAATATCACATTTTCCCAAATATTATCCTCATATAGATTCAAAAGCATATCTGAGTATAATCAATTTCTCGGGCAGATCTTTAATTACTTTCTTAGAGCCTGATCCTGTAAAAGTACTACTCCATATACCTATAGTAAGTTCTTGTAAGACTGGGTCTGAATTCTGTACTTTCATTGTTGAATGGAATTATCTATTTATGTCAATCTCTGCCCCAAATCTTCTTTCCATCACTCTGAAACAATAAACTCAAGACCCCTCTACTCATTTTTGGATCTTTATTTCATTACCTTTACTTTCTCTAGTTATGTTCAACCTCCACCCACTCAGCTGCACTATCAATCACTAAGTTCATAATTTCACCAAAATTTATAGGTTTGTTCCTTGCTATGTACTTTCTCCATTCTTTGTGATAGAGGAAAGCAGTGCAAGCAAAATATGGCAATCAATTTTATCTTCTATTCCACTAACTGAAGCAAACTGACACCTTGCAACATTTAATGCACTCTACCAGCTCACTAAATCAAAAGCCAAACAGTTTTCTTAGGTTAATATGATGCATTGTAGAAAGGTTGTGTCATTTTGACTTATCTATAGTGGGTACTAATTAAGTAGCCTGTATGATTTATGGTGAATATTTATCATGCTATTAGAATTCCTAATCTGTGTGTAGAATAAATTGAGAAAGTTACCAAGACATGAGGCAATATAGAGGAAAATAATAGGAGAATGGATGCACTAATTCTACTTTAGCTCCCTGCCCTTCAGTTGCAGTTTCATTGAGGAAACCTCTCCATTGAAGTCAATGATGCCAAGAGCTGAATAATCAAGACAGAGATGTAGAAATTTGGGTTGAAATCCCAGTCCTAATGAAGTTAATAGACATTTGACTGTTGACTTCAGTAGAGCTGGAATTTCACTGTTGGTTTCCCTTCAGTAGTGTAACCTAGCAATCTACTCTTATAGTTCTCCTATCCACCATACACCTGCAAGTCTTGAGGTTTCCCTCCTTGAGGTTTTCAGTAGCCTCCTGCCTTCTCTCCATCATCTATTCAAATCCCCTGCTAAATTCAATTCTAGTTACCCAATACATCTCCAAACTTTGGATCTTCTCTTACCAGTTCTAGTAGGCAATACTTCCTATAAATGAAGGGCCTGTCAGGTACCGTTCTCAAAATAACATACATCCTCCTGCTTTTATATCCAGTCCTCTTCACTGTCTCTCCATTCAGCAGCTCACTACTTCTGCTGTGTCTGTAGTTGTTAAAGCCTTCTCTCCTAGGATTTTGTTGAGAGAGGGAAAATTATTATAAAATAATGCTCCTTAAGTAAAATTCAATGCAAACCTCTCCCTAGTTGCTTAAAATTAATGTATTAGTTCCTGAACTGAAGATATACTTATTCACAGGCTAATGGTACTCAACATCCATGCAGATGTGCATACATTGCTTCACATTATAGAAAGCTTATACAGCCCGCAGCTTGCCTACTTAAGGTCTCCACTGAGTTCCAGCCTAACCTTGCATGAACATAACACATTGTCAGATTGCATGGCTTTCATGATTCTTCAAAGCAAGTTTTGCTTAATCAGGCACTTGGGGATCCATTTTCAAAATAGTTCTTTGACTGTAAAAGCACAAATCTTGTTATTTATTCACAAAATCTGTTTGCTCTACTGCCATGCACAGCTTTGAATGTTCCACTCAGTCTTCCAGTTGGCAAAAGCAGTGTTTTACTACCGCAAAGTGACAGCAAATTAGATACACCCCTAAAACAACCTTCTAAGTCAAGATAGATATGTAGAAAAATGTAGCAAAGCCAATATTCAGTCAGGCAGAACAGAAACAAAAAAGCACAGGTAGTCAGTGTTCCCACTGAGATATTTACCATGCTAGGTACAACCCAGAGCAGCCTCTGCATATAGCTCATTAATTCACTTTCCTTTGAATTCAACACAAATCAGAATGAAGCAGATTTAAAATTCATCTGTAAATTAGTCAAATGTGAACAGAATAGATTTTTACACACTATAAATACAACAAAGCACAGATGCAGGATTCTATGGAGGTGGTGTCAGAAGGATTAACTGCAGTCAAGCACTCTCTAAATAGAACTTATTTAAAATTTCACACCAATTAGCAGAAGTTTAAAAACCTCAGAGAGAAACAAATTAAGCACACCCTGAGATCTCTTCTAAACTTGGCAAAACACAACCCGCACATCCCCAACTTAGAAAACTAGCCAGGGCTTCAAGCCAGAGCTCTAACGGTTCAAATCAGACTGTTGTTATGTGGAAAATGTTTCCAACACCTCACCGATCACAATGAACTGAGAGAGACAGCTGGACTCAGAACAAATACAGAAGCTGTATTTGTTGTTTATTGAGGGCCAGATGCTCCTCTCTCTTTCAGAGCACAGTTGTGTGGCTGTACAGAGGGAAACAGTGGCATGCTGTATGTTCTTTCCTTCTACTAAGCCAGTGACAGCCATTCTGTGAAAATAACTCCTATTGGGAGATGGAAACTCTGACTGGATGGAATGATGAGTTGGGGAGTAGCTGTTGCAACTTGGCACAGTTCATACGGTCACTAATTGGTAGTAAGTGGACTCAATCAGCTTATCCCATGTGCTTTCAAGACAACTGAACCTTGTCAGATCCAGACAAGGCACACTCATGTGCTTAGATCTCTTATCTGATACTTTTTGCATGGGTGGGATGGGGATATTGCCCTGCTAACTTAACCCTCCCAAATAAGTGTTTGAGCTTCCAAACCACTTACATGTGTTCGCTCACCTAGGCTGAGGGGTCTCTGAACTTCTACTTTAACCTCTTTGAGAATAATGTGGCAGGAAAGCAAGAAACACAGGAATAGCCAAACCATTTCTTAACCACAGAATCTGTACTCTTAAAAGCCTTCACAAGTTACACATCTTTGAAAATAAGAAATGTCCTGTTCTCTCGTCCCTCCCCTCTTTCTTCCCGCCGGTCTGATATCACCCCTTCTGTGTGTTCAAAGTTTCTCTAGATTTCAGGCTGGGAAGAGTCCCTCCTGCCCTTTCTCTCCTGCAGGTCCTTCTTACATATGGCAATAGTCAGAACCCTCCTCTTAAGTAGAGTAGTAGGGTCTCTTTTATGTGCCAAGTGCCTAACTCAGTCCTGGTCTACATCTCAAATTACTTCAGTGTAACTTTGGAATGATCCACACCCCTGAGTAATATAGTTATACTGGCCTTAGCTCTGGCATAGACATCACTATGTCAATGAAAGAGCATCTCCTACCTACTGCTTCTTGCAGTTATTAAAGCTGACGGGAGAGCTCTCATTTAGGCCATTAGTTGAGAGCCAGTCCAATTTGATGGCCCCCAGATTACAATCTTGATGGCTTCTCAGTGGTAGTCTTTCAAAGAGAAGTCAAGCACCTTCCCTGAACAGGAGAACTGCCTATAATGGAGTAATTATGTTATCTTTGGGCATTTCTAGGGTTGTGTTCAACACCTAGTGCAAAATGGAGTTCCTAATCCAACACAGATTTATTCCACTTTCATATCAGCTTTTCAAATCATAATATCATAGAATCCTAGATCTGAACGGGACCTCAAGATTTCATCAAGTCCAGTCCCCTACTCTTACGACAAGACCAAGCACTATGCAGATCATACCTGATAGATGTCTGCCTAAATTGCTCTTAAACAACTCTAGTAATGGAGATTTCACAACCTCCTTATGCAATTTATTCCAGTTCTTAACCACCCTGATAGTTAGGAAGTTTTTTTGTTGTTTTCAAAGGTCTCTAACTTGTGAAGGCTTTTTAGAAGTACAGATTCTATGGCTAAGTAGGAGCCCTTGCCCCTGGGCTAGAATCTGTTCAGTTAGAATCATAGAATACTAGAACTGGAAGGGACCTCGAGAGAGCATTGTGTCTTGTCCCTGCCCCCACGGCAGGACCAAGCACCTTCTAGATCATCCCTCATAGATGTCTATCCAGCCTGTTTTTAAATATCTCCAGTGATGGAGATTCCACAGCCTCCCTAGGCAATTTATTCCCATGTTTAACCACCCTGACAGGAAGCTTTTTCCTAATGTCCAGCCTAAACCTCTCTTGCTACAATTTAATCTCATTGCTTCTTGTCCTATCATCAGAGGCCAAGGAGAACAATTTTTCTTCCTTTTCCTTGTAACCTTCTTTTAGATACTTAAGAACAGTTATTATGTTCCCTCTCAATCTTCTCCTTTCTAAACTAAACACACCCAATTCTTTCAGCCTTCCCTTTTAACTCATGTTTTCTAGACCTTTAATCATTTTTGCTGCTCTTCTCTGGACCATGTCCAATTTCTCCACATTTTTCTTGAAATTTGGCACCCAGAACTGGACACAATACTCCAATTGAGGCCTAATCATGGTAGAGTAGAGAAGAAGAATGACTTCTATTATGTTGCTCACAACACTCCTGTTAATGCATCCCAGAATCATGTTTGCTTTTTTTGCAACAGTGTCACACTGTCAGAAACATGTCTGCCACAACACACAAGAAAGGGACAAGGAAGAGATATAAAGATTCTTTGCACATTAGCACTGTTTCAGGCAGATAGATTAAACACAAATTTCCCATCATACTTCACCATTCCAAAGATGTGCAATGGAAACGGGATGCAAATCTCAATACAAAGATTTTGGGAATTTGCAGAAGTTAATTAAAGAGGCTCTAGTCCTGAAGTAAGGGTATGTCTACACTAGCTCGTTAGTCCGAGCTAGGTAGGCAAATGAGGGCAACCGGAGTTGCAAATGAAGCCTGGGATTTAAATATCCCAGGCTTCATTTGCATGTTCCCGGGCGCCGCCATTTTTAAATCCCCCTTAGTCCGAACTCCGTGCCCACGGCTACACGCGGCACGGACTAGGTAGTTCGAACTAAAGATCCTAATTCGAACTACTGTTACTCCTCGTGGAGTTCGGACTAAGGGGGATTTTAAAATGGCGGTGCCCGGGAACATGCAAATGAAGCCCAGGATATTTAAATCCCGGGCTTCATTTGCAATTCCGGTTGCCCTCATTTGCCTACCTAGCTCGAACTAATGAGCTAGTGTAGACATATCCTAATATAGCAGCACCACAAAACTAAACTGCTCTCCAACACCTCCAAGAACAGATTGGCCCAGTCCTTTCATTACAGGTCAAAACTAGAGATCGATGGTGTATCACATGTGCTAACAAAAATAAGTGTTAGATGCTCAAATAGCGAACAAGGTTTTGGCCTCTTAATCCATGAGTGAAAAATCTGTTTGTTTCTGGGAGGCCAGTGTTAGCTGCAATGAACCATAAATAAGTTATTGCCATTGCCAAAAGGCCCTGGCAGCTGCTCCAAGAATAGGGAGATTTTTTTTCCCAGCTACAAATGACTTGCAAATAGAATACAAACTTGGGTGAGATTTGGTGGTTGCAGACACGCACTACAGCATCTGACAGAAGTGCAGTGATGAAAGTCCACAGCTAGATTTTGTACATGTCAAGCTGATTTTAAAAAACCTGTCCAGTCTCAGGCAAAAAGTGGATGGTGATTGCTGGAGCCACTGTTGAAGATGATACCCTGCAAAAAGTAATTAAGGCTATTAGCACAGAATGACTGGGATAGCATATTCCCTGGCCTTATTATCAATTTAAAAAAGGGACTTTCAGTAGTAAATGGCATTTTGTTAAAAGGCACCAGCCTGGCAATTTCTAAGGCGTTACAGAAAAATGGTATAAAAGAACATGAAGGTCATTTAGGAATTAAAATAATCTAAGAGAAAAGTGAGATGAATGACACGAGGGCTCATTGGAAAAAAATGTGTTCATGTATTTAAAGACTCTATCATAATGTATATGCATAAAAGTCTCAGGTAAAGTTGAACAAGCTACCCTTAATTCTGACATTTGCTAACTACTGAGTGCTTAATTTTGCAGCCTTACTGTTCTTTTAATATGCTTTTTGTGTGTGGTGTTTTACAAAGAATACTACATTTCCAAAGATTTACTTAGTGAAGATACTGAGGTTTGCAAATATTTCTTACACAGGTAATAAACTGGAAATTATAATTGTATTTATTTCATTTAGTTTCCAGTTTCTTACTTTTGATATTCAGGTAGATATAAATCTACAAAGGAAGAAATATAAGTCATTTAGGAAAAATCTAAATATTTATCAAAACTCATTGCATTTCTTTGAGTTCAGTGAGCCTAAATGTTAAAGCAAATCTCCCTTTTAAATTACATCTACAAAGCAAACATGATTGTCTTTGCTGGTTTTACACTTACTAATCTGGAAAAAAATTGTAGGTTGGTGAAAAAAGCTAAGAGGATTCTGTTTCGATGAAGTAAAATAACACTTAATTCAAAGGCATAGTAAACCTTGCACACATTTGGGCATGTTATTTCTTTCCAAAAGATAACTGCAAATTGTTTATGAAAGGAAAGCTCACATCAAAAGTTTTGGGAAACTGATAGAGATCAAGAATTTGTCTCAGAGAGGTAGACATGTTAGTCTGTAACTTTAAAAACAATGAGCAGTCCTATGACACCTTAGGGCATGTCTACACTCCCTTTATTTTGAAATAACAAGGCAAGCGTCCACCCTACCAAGCCTGTTATTTCAAAATAAAGCGTTTGTTATTTTGAAATAATAACTCCTGCTTGTGAAAAGGAATAGCACTACTTTGAAAATGTTATTTTGGGAGTTATTATTTTGAAATAACGTTGAGACTTTCAATTTTGTTTTAACTTTGAGACTAACAAACTTACTAGATCATGAGCTTTCATAGGTAAAACCAACTTCTTCAGATGAGTTGGAGTGGAAATTACTGTATCTAGGGAGTATATAAGAGCCAAATAAGTTACCTGTCAAATGTAGGGCCAGTGTTAATAGAGCCAGTTAAGTGCCTTATTCATAGCATGTGATGTGTAAATGTGAATATCAAAGGCGGAGAAATTGCTTTTGTAGTGTGTTAATCAGTTAAGATGTTTATTTAGTCTAAGGGTATATCTACACTTGTCCCCTAGTTCGAAGTAGGGAGGCAAATGAAGCATACCGAAGTTGCTAATGAAGTGCGGGATTTAAATATCCCACCCTTGATTAGCATATACGCAGCCGGTTGCCATTTTAAAATGCTGGTAGCCTGAATTAACTCGCTGCATGTAGATGCGGTAGTCCGATTCAAAACCCTTCCCTTGAATTAACTGTTACTCCTCATTGCACAAGGAGTAACAGTTAATTCGAGGGAAGGGTTTTGGATCGGACTACTGCCTCTACACATGGCGAGTTAATTCGGGTGACCGACATTTTAAAATGGCGACCATCTGCGAATATGCTAATCAAGCATGGGATATTTAAATCCCGCGCTTCATTAGCAACTTCGGTATGCTTCATTTGCCTCCCTAGTTCAAACTAGGGGGCATGTGTAGACATACCCTAAGTTAATAGTGTTGAACTTATATATGATTTCCAGTGCAGATATCTCCATCTGTAATTGGATGATAACATTCTTTTGTAGAAGAATGGCTACTTTTAAATCCATTTTTGAATGATAACAGTGATAGACGCAAATCAAATCCAAAGATCTGAATAGCCTTCAATGTTCAGTAAAGTCAGTTTCACACTTTTTCCACAACTTTATGGCTCTGTCCCATCTCTTGTACTGCACACGTCTTGTGTTTTTCAGAGGAATTTTTCCTTTGGTTATTGAGGAACAGAATTTGACTATCCCTTGACAAAAGCTAGGATAACCGTGAAAGCATAGTATAGTACTGTGAAACATGATCTTAATGATAATCTAAGCAGAAGAGCTAGAGCACAATCACCCTAATTTAATCCTGGCAGGCCAGATGAGACTGATTAAAGGAATCTTAGCCTAGAACCAATTAGAATTGCTCAAGCACCGAGGAACGCTTCTCCTGAGGGTGAGTAGGGGCGGATTTAAAACTCTGGAAGCTTCAGGCTGCTGAACCTAAGTGCTGGGGAACTTGAATTATGACTTTGGGCTGTGTTTTCTCTTTCCTACAGGATTCTGATTTTTGTTTTCATGTAAGCTAGATTCATCACTTCAGGCAGCCCTGTTAAAATACCATGTTATCCAACTTTTTTTCATATTATCGAGCAAATCACTCAGGAAATTATTTAAAATAGGACTGATAAGCTCTTGATTTGGTTTCTACAGCTTGAGTGGATCTTATTTGGATGCTGATCTTTGGGAATACATCAATTCTGAATGTAGGAACTGGTGGTTGAGGTTGGTATGGTAATTTTTTTGTCACCTTCATTTATGACTAGAGGTCATAAGGAATTTTTAACAAAAAGGTTTCTTGTTTGAAAATGCTGGTTTATCAAAATGGAAACTTTTTGCAGGAACGTGTACATTTTGACAGATTTCATCCAGAAAGGTTTCTTGGATGCAGGATGGAATTTTGAGAGAGATGATTGATGACGAAGAGTCTTACTACAAAAGTTTAGGGAAGTATATGTCAAAGCTTTCCACTGAAGATCTTTATGATGAACCACTGAATTAGGATTGCCATTCCTGAGGTATCTGCTCCTCCCTCTTTTCCATATCAGTATGGAATTATCAGAATGTTTTATCTTCTCACTATATGAGACTATTTTTTGTCTGCGGTAAGCCTCTTCTCAGTCCCTATTGATTTTCTTTGGCTATGTCTACACTATGGGGTTTTTCCAGGATACCAGAGGTTTTTGTGGAAGAGCAGACACGCTCTTTCAGAAGCCCTGTCTTCCTCCTTCCACGAGGAAGAAGGGCTCTTCTGAAAGAGGAGGCTTTTCTGAACTTTGGCCCAGTGTAGACGGGCCAAATTTTGGAAAAGCCTCTTCCAAAAATCTATTGGAAAAAGTCACTCCAATTGTGGAATGCAATTTGTGTACCTTTTTCCGAAAAAGAAGTGTAGTGTAGACATAGCCTTTGTGTCCAACTGATGCTGCACATTCTTTACAGAAATTAAAAAGGTCTCTGACCCTAAAGGGCCATGTAAAGCTATGCTATGTTAATCTTTATGAAAAATAAAGAGGGGAACCCTTTTTTTCTCAGGCCTTCCAGCTCAGCTTTTAACAGTTCTAATAAAAAGGAAGTTAATAGCTAGAGGAATTTGGTCCAAGTTTCTATTTTAAGATGCTTTGGGAATGGAGGCTGACTCAGAACTGCTTAAAATATTAATATTTATCACTTTATGTCCTCAACGCTGTACAAACATTAGCAATATGATTCTGCTAACCCCTTTATCTGGTAGTCAGGGACCATTACCTTTTTTAATACTTGGGAAAACTGAGCTATTAAAGGTCAGATTCTGCTGGCCCTTACATAGGTGCATAGTGTATGGCTAAGTGGGGAGACACAACAGGCTTCCCCTCTTCCTCTTTTCCTTAGCCCATATAAGGACAATGCAGAGCTCCATTGAGGGCACAAGTATGTTCACTCTTTTCCTAGATACAATTGTTCATACTAACACACATTAGATTATATCTGTCCCTCGTATAACTTCACTGACTATAGTGGAGCCATCCCCCAGCTGAATTTGACCGAGTACTTTTGAAGATTCTGACTAACATGAATATTTTGTTTTACTGCTTCATACAGAGAATATTTAATGTAATTATAGGGCACTCATCCTGGGTTATCTCCCCTGTGCACACTCTTCACTAATTAATAGTTTGATTAGAGGGGAGGGGGAAAAACACGTTCAATTGAATCAAAACATCACACAAATAAAAATCCCAGTTTGAGCCAGGAGATTTTTGCCTATTTGAAGATTAATCATTGATATACATCTTTAAACATAAATGTTTCTTTTAAAACTAACTTTGCTTCCCACAAACATAGTAGATTGAGGATTAGTTTTCATTTAAAAAAAATCTTGGGCTGCAAGCAAAAGAGTCTGCTCAATTAGCTACAGGATAATTGGTTTCATGGGGTAGCTCAGTTAGCCTGTACAGGATAAACTTAAAAAACAACAAAAGGTCTGGTAGCACTTTATAGACTAACACAACATGTAGATGGTATCATGAGTTTTCATGGGTACAGCCCACTTCTTCAGATGGTTTGTGTGTGTAAATAGTCTCTTTAATTGCACACATAAAAAGTTATGCAACTCAATGTACAATTTGGAATGTAGCCTTGGTCTATATTGCAAGCTCTACAGAGACAGTGCTGCAGCTAGGGCACTGTAGTTTGGACCCTGTCTACAGTGACAGAAAGGGGTTTTTTTAATTCACCCTGAGAGACAGTAGCTAGGTTGACAGAAGAATTCTTCTATCAACCTACTGGTGTATATAACAGAGGTTATGTTGCCTCACACTCCTATTGACATAGCTAAAATGATCTAACTAGGTCGGGACTTGGGCTTCTAAATCTTTGAAAATCTGTTTCAAAATCTCCACTTAACTCTAGTCAGAAACATGTTTCTCTTTCTCTCCATAGTGATTTGTATCCACTGAGATCAGTTTCTAACTTAAACCAAATAAATATGTTTAGTCTGACCTAGGTTCTCTACTTTTGTACAAGGCATTTCCTGTCCCAGTCTGTGATATGATTTAGTGAGCTTTATCATGAGAAGAAGGCTTTGCTTTATCCACTGATGCTGAAATGGGGGCAAGCAGATAACCTATTATCTTCAAGGTACTGGACATTTTAAGGAATAAGAAGATGGGGTTTAGCTTTCAGGCATGCTCTGAAAGAAAAAGCAGAAGGTAGAGCAAAGAAGTCTACCAGTTCTTGTTTTGAAGAAGGCTACTTATTCCAAAAAAGGAAAGATGATACAAGGCTAATTCCCTTGAACATAGGAGAAAATATCTTCAGGTGAGGATAAAGAAAGTTGGTGGGTTCTTGCTGGTTGAGAGGGGCATAGCTAATATTAGAGGTGGGTGATTATTAAAATTTTTGGATCATATTTTATGCAAACGGTAGGACATCCAAATTTAAGTATCAACATATTTCTGACATCCCTACTATCCAGTATCCTGTGATACACATGAGCTTAAAACAAACATAGGGCTCACTTTTGCAATCAATTAAGGCTGAGACAGTTTTGAGATTGACCCTCACAGCATCTAAGGGAAGAGTGATCCATAGTGGGTATGATTCTCCAGACTGCATTGTGTATAAGCTGCTTTGTTTCTCATAGAGAAGGAGTAAAGGACTGACATTGTCGACAGAAGAAAATGAAGCCACTTGTAAATGAACTGGTTGTGTTTAGTATTAACACAGCTATCCTGACTCAGTTGTCATATGCTACATTTTAAACTGTTTCAGTGCAAAGCAACGATTTCTGGCAAACTTTACCAGAGGCTTTCCACTCTCTTAGGGTATGTCCACACAGCAAAGTTATTTCAGAATAATGGTCATTATTCCGAAAGATCTATGTGAGCATCTAAACAGCAATTCCGTTATTTCAAAATAATTTTAAGGTAACGGGCGGCTTATTTCGGCATTGGTAAACCTCATTGTACAAGGAATAATGCCTTTTGTGAAATAGCTATTTTGAAATAGGGGCTGTGTACCCAGGGAAACTGCAGTTATTTCAAAATAAGGGGCCCTTCCCAAGACACCCTGCTGGCTGCTCTGTATACACTCAGCCAAACTCTATAGTCCCCCCTTCCCCTGGAGCCTTTAAAGCAGCAGCCTCAAGGGAAGGGCTTGTGGCTGACAGGAGGTCCTGACATCCCTGAGCCACCCAGCAGCTGCCACTGCCACTGATTTGGCAAAATGAGCCAGTCTGCTACTGCCAGCCAGCCCTCCACTGCTCCCAGGGAGCGGTCCGGCAGCTCCCAGAAGCCTGCTGGGGCCCAAAAGAGGCATGCACCTTCTTGGTCTAGTGCAGAGATCCTAGACCTCATTGAGGTCTGTAGCGAGGAGGCAAACCTCACAGCTCTCCGCACCAGATGCAGGAATGTGGATGTCTATGGCTGGATGACCGAGAGACTGGCCATCAAAGGGCACACCATCCAGGAGCAGGTGTCCATGAAAGTGCTCTGCCAGGCATATACCAAGGACCAAGTGTGCAGCTTCTGCTCCAGAGCAGAACCCTACACCTTCTCCTTACTATGAGGGCCTGGACTGCATCCTGAGGGGTGGGGCAGTCCCTTCTCTGCCCTCCCTCCCCCCCCCCCGGTCAAGAACTCAGAGCTTGAGACACCCGTCTTCATCCTTGTGGGGAGGAGGAGGAGGAAGAGGAAGAGCCAGACGAGGTGAGCTCTGTCACCCTCCTGACCTTGGAGCTTGTCCCCCATGGTCTGGATGTGTCCCAGGCATCATCCGAGACTGGGGAATCTACATCAGATGAGTTCTATCGTGTTCCCTATGCACACGAGGTGGAAGTGGCGGACGGCGAGGGGTAGCTCTTTGCTCAGCTTTTGCAGCCTGGGGATTGCACAGCAGCCTGTGCCCATGGAGTGATGGTCCAGGGTACACAGCCCCAGCAAGCTGCACCAGAGGACCCTTGTGCTATTGGCCACAGGGTGTCTGGAGAGGCCTGCCACACTCCTGACACCGGGGTGGGACACACCCTCCCTCCACCAGCCACCACTAGAAGGAGGTTGGGGATATGGACACACTCACGCACACACCCTCAGCAGTGCTGCACACAGGCATGCCCACACTCTCGGGGCAGCATGCACTCCTGGGGACAGCATAGTGAGAAGCAGGAGCATCTGCCACTCATACACATCTCCCCACCCCCAACACTCTGTCCTCCTCTCCCCCAGTGGGAAGGGATACAAGTCCTCTCCCTGTGGGACACCACCACTGCTGGACCTGGTGGGTGCATGGCATGGAAGGAAGCCCAGCCACCCCATGACCTCCCACCCACCTTCAGGATCCTGGTCTGGCTGGCAACTTCCCATGCCTGCTTGTCCCCAGGACCAGGGGGATAGTGAAGCTCCTGCCTCCCCCAGGACATCTGGGTCCCTACAGTCAAGGGCCCACTGGCTACAGCACACATGGCTTTGGTCCAAGCACATCACCTTCATCTGAGCTGAGAACTTTCACTCTCAACTCAGAAATAAGGGCTAGGCTTCAGTCACAGTGTCTCCAGGGATGACTGACCGTTTCTCTTTATTCTCCACAGCTGGATGAGCTGCAAGAGGCGGGAAGTCGACATCATCCGGGGCAGTCTTCTGAACCTGAGGGACCCGAAGGCGCTGGAGACCCATAGATGAATTCCAGAGGGAGCACATGGAGCAGACCATAGACTGCAGAATACAGGAAGACATCCAGCTGTGGTGAGACAGCTGGCAGGAGAGGCTGGATCAGGGCTGCACCATGTGCGCGG
This sequence comes from Pelochelys cantorii, assembly GCA_032595735.1. Lineage (NCBI taxonomy): Eukaryota > Metazoa > Chordata > Testudines > Trionychidae > Pelochelys > Pelochelys cantorii. The sequence goes on from CM064330.1 coordinate 63,452,369, forward strand.
CCGTGCAATCCCTGGTCACCAGCATGCTACCTGCTCCTGCCCCTGCTCCTGCTCCTCCTGCTCCTCCCCCAATCTCCGCCCCCCCCCCCGTGGTCACCAAGGCCCCCACACCCATGGCAGTGGGATCCCCAGAGCCAGGTGCCACTCCCAGCCCCATCCATGAGCCTCTCCTCATCTCTTCTTCCCCTTCCAGCTCCCTCCTCTCCCCTCTCATCTCTCCTCCTCCCCTCTCTCAGGTTCTTTCCCCAGACCCTCCCCAGGTTTTGACCCCAAATGAAAACAACACAGAGTTTATTGTTTTTTTTAAAAAAAGAGTCTGTTTTATTATCTCGGGAGGGAGAAAGGGGGGGAAGGGAGGAGTGTGGGAGAAAAGGCTAAGAGGGGTGATGCACAGTCCCCTAGTGGGGAGGCCCAGGAGAGAGTGTCACTGGGGTCCTTGTGAGAAACTCTCCCTCAGGGCCTCCTGGATGTGCACAGCCTCTTGATGGGCCTTCTGGATGGCAGCCATGTGTGGCTGCTTGAAGGCCCTGCTGAGCCGGTCAGCCTCTGCCCCCCATCCTGGCAGGAATACTCCCCCTTGGAGCACACAACACACAGCCAACATGTGTGGGATGTTCTTCTCCCTGATGTCCAGCCAGGTGAGAAGGCATCTGAACCGCACCTACAGATGCCCAAAGGTGCCTTCAACAACCATGTGGGCACTACTGACCCTGGCATTGTACCAGAGTGGTCAAGGTGGCCAATGTAGAGCTTCATGAGCCAGGCAAGAGAGGATAGACCACATCTCCCATCATGCACATGGGCATGTCCATGTGCCTGACCCTGATGGTGTGGTTGGGGAAAAAAAGTTCTGTGCAGCCTCTGGAACAAGCTGGGGTTTTTGAACATGCAGGCATCATTCACCTTTCCCGACCACCTGATGTAGAAGTTCTAATCTGGCCCCGGGGGTCTCTGACAGCCTGCAAGACCACCAAAAAATATCCCTTCTGGTTGATGAGGAGAGATGCCCAGTGGTCAGGGGCCTGGATGGGGATACGGGTGCCATCAACAGCTCTCTCCCCACCCCCACCCCCCACAGTTGGGGAAGCCCATGTCGGCAAAGCCAGTGACGATGGTCTCCACATCACTGAGGTGGATGACCATGCACAGCAAGATGGTGTTGATGGCCCTCACCACCTGTAGAAGAAGACAGACAGACAAACAGAGAATCAGAGGGTGTCCAGAGTCTGTGGGAGGTCCCTGAGCCCAACACCCCCCCCCCCACACACACCAGGAGCAGGGCTTTGTGGGGGCAGGACTGAAAGCTTCCCCTTTCCCTTGAGAACCCCATTCCAGCAGTCTACCCCCATCCTGGGACAGTAGCCCAAGAGTGCCATACCTGCATGAGCAGGGCCCTGATCTTTGATCTCCCTAAGCCAAACTGGTTCCCGACAGATTGGTAGGTGTCTGGCCTGGAGAGCTTCCACAGGGCAATAGCGACCCACTTCTTGAGGGTGATGGTGGGTCTCATGTGAGTGTCCCATCGCCTGAAGGCAGGGCGAGCCACTCATGAAGCTTCAGAAAGGTGTCCTTCCTCATCCAAAAATTCTGGAGCCACTCCTGGTCACTCCACTGCTCCATGATGAGCTGGTCCCACCAGTTGGCATTGGTGTCCAACTGCCAGAAGTGACAGTGCACAGTGTGCAGGGAGGGGGGGTTAGGAGCCATCAGCATGAGCAGCACCCACAGAGAGGCGAGGAGGGTCTCCAAATGGAGCAGGGGGTTGGGTTCCTGCAGGGTCTGGGAGGCAGCTTGCAAAAACTGCTGCATGAGGTGCAGCATAAGCTGTCATAGCTATCAACTGCCCAGAGGCAGATCTGGCTCCATAGCTGCATTGCTGAGGTGTCCACAAGGGCAACCACAGCAGGCAAAAGAAAAGGCTTTGCTGTCCCTTGAGGAGGTAGCAAAGTAAAAAAGCCTGAGGGGGAGGTCCCTTTAAGCATCAGCCTCAGATATGCTCAGGCAGCCGCCCAGTAACTGCTATCTGATGCCCTGCCTGAAGCGGTTCCAGGTGGCCTTAAATGTGCGTTAGTGTCCAATCAGTGTAGACACTCTATTTCAAAATAGCTAAGCGCTATTTTGATGAGCTTTTGGTGTGTAGATGTGCTATTTCAAAATAAACTATTTTGGACTATTTCTTCCAAAATTGCTTATTCCAAAATAAATGTGCAGTGTAGACGTAGCCTTAGACGGTAGCGGTAGGGATCAGTTGAACTGCTTGAGCCTACATTGCCACTTGAACCAAATCAGAGAGAGTCAATTAAGCATAAACTGGTTATGAAACATGACATGAAGTAGACAAGGTGGGTGAGATACTTTTATTGTACCAACTTCTGTTGGTAAGAGAGACAAGCTTTTAAGCTATTCATGTCTGGAAACTTAATCAGAGTGTTACAGCTAACTTCATGGTGAAACAGATTGTTTAGCATACATGGTTGCCCCACATTTCAAAGGTCATTCAAGGTGAAGTGGACCATTCACCCCTCCACTCATAGGGAGGAAAGGGGGTGTAGAGGAAGCAGCAGGGGACGGTTTGTTAACAGTCTTCTATAACCTGTTGTAAGAAGCCATAAATCCAGCATGTCTACTCATTCCATAATTTTGTATCTAGCAATTTATGAATTTAAGCTCTCAAACTCACCTTTTGAAGGTGCTGTGCACATTTCCTTTGAGGATGAAGACTGATAGGTCAAATATAGAGTGATCCCTTTTGACAAAGCGTTCACTGACTGGTGCTGTGGCAGTTTTTGTCTATAATTTTCCTGTGTGAGTTCATTACAGAGTATAGTAATTGTATGGTTTCACACCCATCTTTGATACTGGGTCATTCAGTGCACTGGGTGAGCTACACTATATTCATGATAGGCATGTGTAGAACCCATGTGTGTTCTTGGAGGTGTTGATCCTGAAAGCAGTGGAGATATGTCTGCAGGTGTTGTGGCAGGGTCTCGTGCCACTTTGAGTTGGTGTATCCTTGTCTCTTGGGAGCTTGCTTCTGATGGTCTGTGATGATGAGCTTGGAAAAGGTTGTCTGAAGGCAAGAACAGGGGGTTCAGGAAATAATTATTTCAGGATGTGGGCCTTATCAAGTATGGGTTGTTGTTTGATAGCCCATCAGTGTTCCAATGTGGGTGATAGGTGACAACTAGGGGGGTGTGGCTGGAGCAAATTTTATTTTTACAGACATATTTCTACTGCTACAATGATTCACACTACCACAACAGACATTTCCAGAGCCACATGTGGGTCCTACACATGCTAATCACAACACAATTAGGCAAATGAAGCAAGTAAAGAGAACTAATTTGACTGTGTTTGTAAAAACACAGCATGGTTAGTGCCAAAACAGGAAACACAGCTGTGATGGGATATATTACTCCCACCACCCATATTTCTCTCTTTGTACCATGATGCAGAAAAGAGCCATTATGGTAGTAGTTCATTATTCTGTAATTCTCTGTATTAATTAGCAGTGCTTTCTCCATTCTTGTCACTCATTACTAAGGATAAGTTGTCTAGACTTATCTACATTCTGTCTAATTCAGAAATTGTATAAATGGTACACGCTGTATATTTTGTTTAACAGGTTTCCTAATTTTTCACTAGTCAATAAACACCTACAGTGTGCCAATAAGGGTATGTCTACACAGCAAAGTTATTTCGAAATAACAGCCGTTATTACGAAATAACTTTACTAGAGTCTATACAGCCAAACTGCTATTTCGAAATTAATTCGAAATAGCGGAGCACTTATTTTGAATTTGGTAAACCTCATTCCACGAGGAATAACATCAAATTCAAAATAGCTATTTCAGAATAAGTGCTGTATAGACACTTATATCGAAATAGGGGGTCTCCAGCCTTCCCAGGGTGCACTGGTGGCCAATCCGGCCTCAACCAAGAACACTCCTCTCCCTCCCTGCTTCCCCGGAACCCTTAAAGGGGTGGACTCTTGCCACAGTGCCTGTGCCAGCTCCAAACCTGCCAGCCCAGAGCCAGCAGTCACTGCCCCTGACCCAGTGGTCCCAAAACATGAGCCAGCAAGCCACTGGCAGCCAGCCCTCCACCGCTCCCAAGGAGCAGTCTGCCAGCTTCCAGGAGCCTGCCAGGTCCCGGAGAAGGCGGGCGCCTTCCTGGTCCTGGTCACACTAGACGGAGGAACGTGGCCGTCTATGGCAGGATAGCTGCCAGCCTGGCCACCAAAGGCCACATGCAAACCCAGGAGCAGGTCTGCATGAAAATCAAGTTGGTCCAGCAAGATCCCCAACCCTGAACCCTGAGCTTCCCCTCCCCTTTTTTCCCCTTGCTTCCCCCTTCTAGCTCCCTCCTCCCAGGTTTCCCCCTCCCCTCTCCCACCCTCTCTTCTCCCGTCTCCTTCCTCCTTTCCCCAGTCTCCCCAGAGTTTCATCCCCCCCCCCCCAGTTTTGTTAAAGAAAGAGAGTTTGTGTTCATGAGAATACATGTATTTTATTTAACATCAGGAAGGGGGGTTAGGGAGGTGAGAGTGGAAGGATGTGCAGGAGGAATGAGGCACAAGCCCCCACTGGGGCAGACCAGGGAGGCTCTTAGTGCTCCGCAGGGTGGAAGCTCTCCCGCAGGGCCTCCTAGATACTGACAGCCCCCTGATGGACCTCCCGGATGGCAGCCTTCAGAAAGTGCAGCCAGGCTCGCAGCAACGCGTCCATGAGAAGCACCAGAGTGCCCAGGGTCAGCTCTGGCTCCATGTTGCAGAGTGCTGTGGTGTCCCGACTGAGGGCAACCAAAGCACGCAGAGACAAAATGCTTTGCTGTCCCTCATCGAGGTAGGCAAGCAAGCAGGGAAAGCTGAGAACTGGCTGTCCACGGGGGGGCCCCTTTAAGGACAGGCCTCAGATAGCCTTAGGCAGCAGCCACACAAAGTAACTCCTGACCTGATGCCCTGCCGGACCTGGTTCCGGCCGGCCTTAAATGTGATGTAGTGTCCACTCAGAGTGGAAACGCTATTTCAAAATAGAAAAACGCTCTTTCGAAATGCATTTTGTGTGTAGATGCATAATTTCGAAATAACTTATTTCGAATTAACTATTTTGAAATAAGATATTTTGAAATAATGCTGTTGTGTAGACATACCCTAAGAGACTACACCCGTGGCTGCAGCATTACCTTATCTTCAAAATATTATTTCTTTTTCAAAATTTACTGAATGAACTCAAACTAACCATTATCACACTAAAAACCTACATTGCCGTAGAATCCAGAGATATAATCATCTTAAAATTTTGATTTAGTTTGTCAAGTTAAGAACAGTGCAGTAAATGAAATAGTAAAGAAGAATGTGAAGTAGCTGGGGACAAAATATTTTGGTCAATTTCTTAAAAGCACTTATGACTCACTTCCAAAAGTGACTGAGACATTTAGATTCCTCAGTCATTTTGAAGATAAGACTTAGCCATTTAAGTTATTTGGGTCTCGGAGTGCTGAATGGAGCAATACCTAAATACAGTGAAAGCTGCTATAAACAGTTTCCAGGCAACAGTAACAGTTTGCTGGGAATTAATCCTATGCATTGACTTTAGGTTTAAAGTAGGGCTGTCAAGCAATTAAAAAATGTAATCACACTTAATCATGCAATTAATAGCATGCTCCTCCCCTTTGAAATGCCATGGAGGCGTTTCAACGGGGCAGCGCTCCATGGAGCCCAGGATCAGCTAGAGTTCCCATCTGACCCCGGGCTCCATGCAGTGCTGCCCCTTTGAAGTGCCACGGTAGCTCCATGGAGTGCCCAGCTGATCCCGGACTCCGCGTTGCACTGACCCTTGGAAATGCTGCACTTTTCAAACATGCATGGAGGCAACATTTTATAGGGTCAGCCCTGGAGCCCAGGGTCAGCTTGGGACTCCCCAGCTGATCCCAGGCTCTGTATGACATTTCCCCAGAACCCGGAGACTCCTGGGTTTCTGGGGAAATGCCACGTGGAGCCCAGGATCAGCTGAGGAGTCCCAGCTGACCCCGGGCTCCACTGCCCCTTTGAAAAATGTGGAGGCGGTGTTTCTAAGGGGCAGTTGCTGCACAGCTAATCCCCGGCTCAGCTGTGAGGCGGCTGCTCCTTTGAAACACCACCTCTGAGCGTTTTAAAGGGGCAGTGGAGCCCGGGGTCAGCTGGGGAGTCTCCAGCTGATCCCAGGCTCCATGTTGCACTGCCCCTTTGAAGCGCTACAGTGGCACTTCAAAGAGGCAGTGCAGCATTAATGCCTTCGATTAACATGTTAAAAAATGTAATGCATTAATCCTGGACTGAGTTAATTGCAGGCATTAATGCATGTCCATTGACAGCCCTAGTTTAAAGAGATTCAGATGTTGGGAACTGCATGCTGCTTATTGAGAACTTTTTTGGAAAGAAAAACCCAGGAATGCAGATAAGTTTGTGGAGATGCAGCGAGGGAGGGAAGCACTGGGGAGGTACCTTTAGTGGCTGCAGCCGAGCTAACCTGCCTGCACCGAGAGGTCTCACAGGAGGTGAGGGACTGAAGCACCTGCATCACCACCAAATGCAGGAATTCCTGCCAGTGTCCCAGCACTGCAAGCTGGGAGGAGAGGCTGTGGATAGAGCAGCAGCAGGAAGCCCAGATGCAGCCCAAAATGCCAGAGCTTTCCACTGGAAGTAGGGGCTCTGGGAACACACATTGCTGCATGGTATCTCTTCCATTCCTGCTGCTTCCTTACTGTCCTCTCCCAGTTTATAGGGAGGAGTACTGGGCAGCTTCAAGTGTCCTCACTGCCTGCCTGTCTTCCCCTGCTTCTTAAGGAAGGCATGTCCCAGAATTTTCTCCACTGTCACAAGCCCTAGAAACCTGCCTTATGCTCACTGGCAACTGTTGGATGATGACAACTTTTTTGTTGGCTATGTATGCAGAATCTGTTGTGCCATTAGAATTCTGGGCATAAGTACCTAAGTAACATTTGCAAATTAGATTTAAGTTCCTAAATCATGTAGGAAAATGTTATCATTAAGGACCAGCAGCTAAGTTTCTGATTAATGCATAACTGTCTAAAGTCCGCTATTCCCATAAACAGCAATGGGAGTTGTTGAAATCTCTTTTCAACTCTTTTGGAAATGTAGATCTCTGTCATAGGTTAGTTTGTCTGGAGCACTCCCTTTCAGAGTCAATCCAGATAGTATTTCTTAGTGCCAATAGCCTTTCTGGGGTAAATTTATCACAATAGAAAGCCTGCCTCCCAGACTCAATGGTCCCCAAACTATAACCTAGAAAAAACATCAGATACAGACTTGTCATCCTTTGCCAAGGCCTGGCTCACCAGTGCAGCCCCACTGTTTCTCACTGCTACCAGGTCCCCAGGGCAGACATCTCCTGCCCCTCCACCAGGACAGCCAAGGCCTTGTGGCCTTCTAACTGGAGTATAATCCAGCTTTTCCCTCCACAGCCTCTCTGCTGGCAGCATCCTAGCCACAGGAGCATCCCTCACTTACCCTAGCCCTCTCTGGTTCCAGCCCTGTGAGTGGGTAATTTCTTATGTTCTGCCTTCAGCCCCCTGCAGCTCTTAGCTATGTTCTCAGGTTTAAAGTCAGCAGACAATTCCCTACTGCTGCTGGTGCTTCTACTCCTTGCTTCAGCCCTCTCTAGCCCTAGCCCTCTAGCTTGGATATACCAGCTTGCAAATACCTCTTGCTGCTCCCTTTGCCTTCAGACTTCCCCCAGAACCTCCTCCTCACCTGCTTCCTTCTGGGACCTCCTCCAGTCTCCCCACCTCTGGTAGCTGTCACATGACTTGCATGGACCAATCTGCTCTGACTTGGTGGGAGTCTTTTTCCTAGCTTTCTTCAGGGACTTCTTTGGTCTCTACCTGATCATGAGCCTTTAAAACCCCAGGTGCTTTCCTATCTTCTTAACTGACCAAATTGAGGGCATCTGTCCTGGCACAGAGGAGCTGGCTATACTTCATTTACAAGGGCCAGCCATTTTGTGACAGTGTCCGTCTGGATTTTCATACTTAAAATGAAATTCAAAGCCCTGTCTTTTGCTGTACCTTTCAGGGGGCACAGCACAGAAGGGTGCTGTGGGGATGAGGAAAATAGAAAGGAACATAAACACTCCCAAATTAAGTGTCATAATGTAGTAAGAAAAGCCAAAAAAGAGTTTGAGGAACAGCTAGCCAAAAATTCAAAAAATGATAGTAAAATGTTTTTTAAATACATTAGAAGCAGGAAGCCCGCTAAAAAAGCAGTGAGGCCCTTGGATGATAAAGATATAAAAGGAGCGATCAAGGAAGACAGTGCCATTGCGGAGCGATTAAATGATTTCTTTGCTTCAGTCTTCACGGCTGAGGATGTTACAGAGGTTCCTAAATCTGAGCCAGCCTTTTTAGGTGACAAATCTGAGGAACTCACTCAGATTGAAGTGACATTAGAGGAGGTTATGGAATTAATTGATAAGCTGAATAGTAACAAGTCTCCGGGACCAGACGGCATTCACCCAAGGGTTCTGAAAGAACTCAAATGTGAAATTGCGGAGTTATTAACAGTGGTTTGTAACCTATCCTTTAAATCCACTTTGGTACCAAATGACTGGAAGATGGCCAATATAACACCAATATTTAAAAAAGGCTCTAGAGGAGATCCTGGCAATTATAGACCGATAAGTTTAACATCAGTACCAGGCAAATTAGTAGAAACACTAGTAAAGAGTAAAATTGCAAGGCACATAGAAGAGCACGAATTGTTGGGCAAAAGTCAGCATGGTTTCTGCAGAGGGAAGTCGTGTCTAACTAATCTGTTAGAATTCTTTGAAGGGGTTAATAAACATGCGGACAAGGGGCACCCAGTGGATATAATATACCTAGATTTCCAGAAAGCCTTTGACACGGTCCCACACCAAAGGCTTTTACGTAAATTAGGTGGTCATGGGATAGGAGGAAAGGTCCTTTCATGGATCAAGAATTGGTTAAAAGACAGAAAACAAAGGGTGGGAATAAATGGTAAATTTTCACAATGGAGGAGGGTAACTAGTGGTGTTCCCCAGGGGTCAGTACTGGGACCAGTCCTGTTCAACTTGTTCATCAATGATCTAGAAAATGAGGTAAGCAGTGAGGTGGCCAAGTTTGCAGATGACACAAAGTTGTTCAGGACAGTCAAAAGCAAAAGGGATTGTGAAGAACTACAAAAAGATCTCAGCAAACTGAGTGATTGGGCAGCAAAATGGCAAATGAAATTTAATGTGGGTAAGTGTAAGGTAATGCATGTTGGAAAAAATAACCCAAATTACACGTACTACATGATGGGGTCAAATTTAGCTACGACAGATCAGGAAAGGGATCTTGGAGTTATAGTGGATAGTTCTATGAAGACATCCACGCAGTGTGCAGCGGCAGTTAGTAAGGCAAATAGGATGTTAGGAATTATTAAAAAAGGGATAGATAATAAGACAAAAGATATCATACTTCCCCTATATAAAACTATGGTACGCCCACATCTCGAGTACTGCGTGCAGATGTGGTCTCCTCACCTCAAAAAAGATATATTGGCATTAGAAAAGGTTCAGAAAAGGGCGACTAAGATGATTAGGGGCTTGGAAAGGGTCCCATATGGGGAGAGGCTAGAGAGACTGGGACTTTTCAGTTTGGAAAAAAGGCGATTGAGGGGCGATATGATAGAGGTATATAAAATCATGAATGGTGTGGAGAAAGTGATTATAGAAAAATTATTTACCTTTTCCCATAATACAAGAACTAGGGGACACCAAATGAAATTGATGGGTAGTAGGTTCAAAACTAATAAAAGGAAATTTTTCTTCACACAGCGCACAGTCAACCTGTGGAACTCCTTGCCCGAGGAGGCTGTGAAGGCCAGGACTCTATTAGGGTTTAAAAAAGAGCTTGATAAATTTTTGCAGGTTAGGTCCATAAATGGCTATTAGCCAGGGATAAAGTATGGTGCCCTAGCCTTCATAACAAGGGCAGGAGATGGATGGCAGGAGATAAATCACTTGATCATTGTCTTCTGTTCTCCTTCTCTGGGGCACCTGGCATTGGCCACCGTCGGCAGAAGGGATGCTGGGCTCGATGGACCTTTGGTCTTACCCAGTATGGCCATTCTTATGTTCTTATGTTCTTATGAGTATAGTAGGGGATATGTGCAGCTGTGTGTCCGAGTGCAAAAGTTACTTTGCCTCCTTGTGCACCACTGGTATTCCAGACTGTTCCCAGAGTTGCAGTATGCTGTAGAAGTCTCAGGAAAGCAAAAGAAGCAGATGAGTTGCTATCATCCTACAAAGTACCAGTTTTATGAAGTGCTCTTGTGGAGGTTACATATGAAGGATGGCATCTGTTCAATCTGAGTGCCTCCTCTTGAACACAAATGATATTAGTGACATTAAGTGACACCCCCATAGAGCTGGTTTGTTCCTCATCCTTAGAATTGTCTTCTTGTGAATATTACATTCTCTTGTGAAGTGCTTTCGATTTTCAGTGGAATGCCCTGCATAGTGCCTGGTAGGCTGTACTATATTAAGTATCAAACTTATATGTAAATATCATACTATGTGATCAACTTTTTCAGTGACAGATCAGTATTTCTGGAATAAAACTCCAAAGCACTCCTCTCCCGGTTGCCATTCACTTTAATTCCAACAAAATTTACTATTTGAGTTAAGTATTGTAAAATGCTCTCTCATGGGGGAAAATCCTGCCTTCTGATCAAGTCTGCATGGCTCGACATGGCACAAGAATAGTGTCCTCCTCTTCCAGCCTCAGTTTAGCATGGAAGGTGCATCGCAGGGCAGCAGTTGTCTTTCGTGCCCAGTCCCACTACACCCTCACGTGATATTGAGAGGGATGGAGACTTTATATGCTGCAATGATGTATCCCCTAACCCCATCTTCCACTCTCCAATGAATGGGATGAAAAAAGTCATGCAGTAATCAGTTACAAGGTACACAGCCTCCTTGTTGACTGTCCATAAGTCCTGCTGTCCCAGTATAGCCAAAGGGTTTCTCTTAAACAATAGAGCTGGAGACAGGATTTGAAAGGGCAGTTTTTTCTCACACAGCAGGTATTTCCTACAGAGGCTCAAAGTACCAAAATCTGACTTGCAGCCTATTGAGCCCCATGGAAGTTAGGTAGTAAGCTTGGGATAATCTGTTCTATATGCTTGTAATGGGGCTAGGCCCTAAGGTCAAATGGGCCATTAGAGAACTCCTTCAGGCAGCTAGAGCGGCTATGAGGAAACCAGCCTATCAGGGGCCAGGAGGGACTATATAAGAAGCTACAGGATTAGAGGCAGTTTAGTTGCAGCTCAGACCTGGAAAGGAGAAGGTCAGAGGAGGATGGCTGGAAGAATCTGGATCAGCTCAGAGTGGAGAGCTGTTGAAAAACTGATGAACTGCAATAGAGCCCTGAGGTAAGGGTGAGGACTTGTCTCCAGGAAGACCTGGAGGCACCACTCTCATTTGGAGTGAGGCAACAAACTGAGGGAATGGCATTGAACTAAGACACATTGTACAAGGGGCACCAGGATGTGTCCCTTTCAAAGTATATACCAGAGAGCTGAGGAGCTTCAAGGCTTTTAAAACTGAAATAGTGCAGGAACCTGAACTTGGCCATATTGGGCTGCTTGAGTGAGGTGAGTGTCAACCCTGTTCCAATGCTATATAAGAGGTTTTTCAGTTGACTAATGTGCAAAAGGTCTATGAAATCCTGGAGAAAAGTGCCATTATGACAAAATGGTTAACATATTTGGAGCTAAGGATAATTTTGTGATTGAGTTTAACAATAATCTAATCCTACCCAACTCTGAACATTCTTCTGAGAGCAAATCAGATTCTTGAAGAATGGGTTGTGAGTAACATACCTGCAGGCTGCATATAATTCACAGGAGGTGATGGGGTGGGAGAATCTATAATTTGCAGTTTTACATGCCATGTGCTAGCATCTACAGTTAAAATAGTCTTTTTTTGACCAAGCCACATGACGCACCAAACAGAGCCTGAGGGAGACAAACATACGTAGCCCAAATCTGTCACAAAAATTAAGCAGAAGAAAGCTTTGCCTGAGTTCATACACTATATATTTTGCTGGATCTAGATGGTAAGCTGACAAGCCCAATCATTTTCACTGAAGTGCCTCGCAAGACAGATGATAAACACATCAATTTCAGTACCACCTGAAATAATAAAGGAAATATGCTGAAACATCATTTAAAGCATGCAATTAGCCAGTGTAGGTGGTGATATGTCTAAATTTCTAAAATATGGTATAATTCCAACAAAGGTGATAGACTTGTGCAGAATGTACTACATTAGTGAGGTTTTTTGGTCGCTGTTATCAGAATAGATAATTGTAAAATTAAAAATTGTAATATGCAATCTTAATGGGGACCATGAAAACAAAAGGCAATTCTGCAATGAACAATACATAGATGACATGAGTTCATAAAAGATTTTCTGTAGGTTTCCTTCTTTAGATAAGATGCCGTCCTTAGTATTTATGATCAGAAGATTTATCGGACGTTGCTTGGGTCCTTAACTGAAATATTTTTTGTTTTTCTTCATTAAATCATTGCGCTGGGGTGGAACTGGGGATGAGGGTTCAGTATGCAGGCCGTTCTAGGGAGAAAGAACAAACTCAGCCCTTGGGGCCAGGTGAGAAGCATCTGTCCAGGGCTGCTGCAGTGGACACAGTTGGGGGACAGACAGACACACAAAGACAAACAGAAAAACTCTCTCAAGTATATAGTAGGTAGCTGTCCCTTTCTCCACTCCTGCTCCTTGCTGCCCCAATGGAGTTTTAGCTGTCACAGTCCCCATCTCTGGGCCCTGGCTGCCTCCCTGTTGTCATGCTACACTATAACTGTTTCTCATAAAATGGAAAGGGAAGAGTCTGCTAACAGGGACAATCACATTCCAGGTACATCCCATTGTCTTGGCACAGCCAAGCCCCTCCCTTGCTTTTAAGTTATAAGAGGAAGCTACAAACCAAATTTGGCAGTCGTAGCTCTTACAGTTTTGGAAGAGCTCTTGAACAGACTCTCAGATGGATGGACAGACTTTCTCAATTATATATAGATAAATGTAAAGCCATGATTTATATTGGTTTATAAAACCCAGTCAAATAATTTCAAGAACAAGAAATAATGAACTAAGCAGCTTTTACACGTCACAAAGTCAGTACACAGTAGGGCAATGTGAAGAAATGCATCTTCTGGAATATCAAATTTATTTCAGGCTCTCATTTCAGAACAAATGTATTTCCATGAGATATTAACAGATTTACTAAAATTAGCACAGAATAATAATTTTATACTCTGGTTCTCTTTTTACTCCTGTAAATCAAATAGAAACTTCTTGTTGACACTCATTTAGGGGATTTCACATCAGATTTCTGCTGCTGATGAGACAAATACCTGATATTTGTGTGTATCCTTGACAGTCCATGTGGCAAATACTATGCATGAACCGCTATGTCTAGTCCATCCTGCCTCAGAATAGTTGCTTTCAAAAAGTCACAGACACTTAAAGCAGTACTCTCTTACTTTGAAATGCTGTCATCAAGAAAAAAAATTGTAAACAGAGATTCAGTGGCTCAAGAAATTACTATAATCAGCACAACAGTTGCCTACTGATCTTACAGGTAGCACATCCAATCTATATAAATGCATATCACAAAGAGAGGGCAATTATGAAAACAGGAGGGACCAAAACATGACAGAAGGGGAGATACAGCTGACATGTAACAAGGAAAATAGCAGCAGCTCAAGCTACTACATTAATAGTTACTGCAAATCATGTAGCCCAACAAGAGAAATCAGAGAGTGAAGGAAGGCTTCACCTCAGCCTTCTGAGGGAACCATTGAGAGTGCTTGGATTTCAATGACAAGAATGCTTAGCTGTACTGAGAATTCACACAGATAGTTTTATGGAAAATGGAACACAATAGAAAGGGACTTATGTGAAAAAAAGTTAATAGTGTGCCATAGCAGTAAAATGACATGACTATTTCAATTACATCTAATATAGCTAATCAGGTTCTGTAACCTTTCATCATACAAGTTGAACTTACTCATGCCTCTAGTCCCATTCATGTCAGTGGGACTTATTAGATGAGAAATGGTTGCAGGATCAGGCTCAAGAAATGAAATAAATCGATGGCCTGCCTATATTGCAGTTGGACATATGATTGGATATGTTTTGACATGCATTAGCTAGTGTGGGTGAGCACCAATAGCAGTGAAGCCAAGATAGCCCAGACCTCAGCATAGACAAGTCATTGAAGAAACTACACAAGACCTAGGTGAGCCTATACAGATGTAATGATTTGACAGGTATTGATACTCCCAGTAGCTATCAAAGCTATCTCAGATCCATCCATGCATGTTGCAATCACATGACTGATTGTAATGTAGCCATATCGATAGTTATGACATTTTACAGTAGCTGAATTTAATAAATATGAAAAGGAAGGGCTTGGTATTGCCTATAAATAGGTGCAAAAGGGGCTGAGCTTTTTACATGCACCTTTCTCCCCAATCTGCAGTTCCAAAATCTATCCAATTCTGGACTTATGTACAGAGACTGTATATTGTGATGTACTATGCCCTACTGTGTACTGACTTTGTGACGTGTAAAAGCTGCTTAGTTCATTTCTTGTTCTTTAAATTATTTGATTGGGTTTTATAAACCAATAGAAATCATCGCTTTACATTTTATCTATATATCTAAACACACAGATAGGGTTTTTAATACATAATGTGATGTTTTTATATAAACACACACACAACGACTTATGTAGAATTGCCCAGGCCTTTCAGGGAAGGGGGCTGGGAATATGAGGGGTACAACAGTCGGAGCAGAGCCTTGCCCTATGTGGGGGAAAGGGAAGGAGGCTGGAACATGGGGAGGTGGGAAAGTGAGGATTGGGGGGTGAGGAGGTGCTCAGGGTGGGGGGGGTGGGTCCCATCTGGCAGGGCTTTTTCTCCCTCCACTCCCCTGTTGGCAGGGACTTTTCATCCTTCCAGCCCCCCACCGGTCACCAGGGGCCTTCTGTCTCCCATTCCCCTCCCCCCCACTAGCGCCTTGGCGCTGCAGTCAAGGGCCAGGGTGAGGTGTTTGGGGCAGGATGCTACTTACCCAGCCTGGTGGCAAGCAAGACAGCAAAACCCCAGCCCTGCTGGCCACTATCTTTGTGGTGTGACTACCCCCAGTAGCCACTCTCAGCATTGTGTCCCTCCTCTCTGTCCCTCTTTTTCTATGTTATGGAAAACCGTCCCATTCCCAGCACTTCCAATTTTCCTGGCACAGCCAAACCCTGACCTTGCTTTCAGTTAGGATAAGAGGAAGCTGCATACTAAATTTGGTTCATTTAGGAGGAGTTCTTTAACAAACTGACAGACAGATGGACTCACAGAAATCTCTAAAATATATGTAGATATAAAACTATATAATTTTATGTATTAAAATCCCTACTTTTTCCAAGAGGAGATAATCTAGTTATCCTGTGACAGTTCAGGATAACTGCACCTCTATGCTCTCCTCATAGTCCACCAAATACGCACATACTAAGCTTCTTATTCAACAGCCATTACCTCTCTAGGGCATGTCTAAACTACATTCCTCTCTTGAAAGAGGGATGTAAATGAGGCAGATCAAAAGCGCAAATGAAGTGGGGATTTAAATATCCCTCACTTCATTTGCATAATGGCGTCACAGCATTCTTTCGAAAAAGGGTATTTCGAAAGTGAAACTGCTGTCCAGATGTGGTTCTTTTGGGGAAGAAAAACCCCCTTTTTTTGAAAGATCCCATACTCCTCATTTTTTGAGTAGTACAGGATCGTTCGAAAAAGGGTTTTTTTTTCCCAAAAGAACTGCGTCTAGACAGAGGTTTCACTTTCGAAATACCCTTTTTCAAAAGAACGCTGTGACGTGATTATGCAAATGAAGTGCAGGATATTTAAATCCCCGCTTCATTTGCACTTTCGATCTGTCTCATTTACATCCCTCTTTCAAAAGAGGGATGTAGTTTAGACATATCCTAGGGAAAGAGACCTGCCTTCCTTCTGACAGGATTTAAGGCTGAACAGCTCCCTGATTTACACTGTGACATTCTCAGCAAGTCAGACTGCCTAAAAGCCCATGTCTGTGCTAGGACTCCCCTCCAAGGGCTATGAAAAGGGTAATTGCCTGCAGTTACAAGTGGCCACATAGCTCTTTCTGAGTGAACACATTTATTCATAAGGTGAAAACATTACAGAGAACTTACAAAACCAATCAGAGTTGCTATACACATGCTAAAAGTTTTATCAGAGGCCCCCTGTCAGTCTTATGGGGCCTCCACAATCCAAGCCCATCCAGTCATTTGCAAGGATTGGGACTCCTTCCTTGGATGGACAGTCCTGTCTATCTGCTGGATCAGGAAAGGTCCTGTGTGTTTAACCTCAGACTGTTTATCCAAAAATGCCTTTTCATCTGGTAGTCTCTAGAGAATCCAGTTTAAACTAGTATGTATGAGCCTACCAGAAGGGGGTACCTGGCTGAGTTGCCTTAATCACCACTCACTGCTTTTAGTTCCAGGAAAAGCTATAGTAGCCCTCCTTCATGCGGATGAATGCAAGTATACATATACCATTCACTTGAAATAGTGGATCCCAAAGATACTGCAGGAAGTTATGTCTGTCACCTCTCTGAGGAGAGATGTTCCATGTTTCTGGCCCACAATAATATATTAATGCAAATGATATTTAAATACTATTGTAGGACATTGGCACATCAAAGTTACTAGGGACAATTCAGTGAGCGATCCAGAAGTAATGTAATTTTAAGATCTGTTTTAGAAGATGCACAATAGGGCACGTCTACACTGCAGGGCAAAAGTTGAATTAAGCTACACAACTTGAGCTATGTCTCTTGCGTAGCTTGAGTTGAAATAGCTTAATTCAGCTTTTGGCGCTGTCTCAACAGCAGAAAGTTGAAGGAAGAGTGTTCTTCCTTCAACTTCCCTTACTCCTCATGAAATGAAGGTTATCATGAGTCAGAGTAAGAAGTCTTCCAGCTCACTATTTCAAAACAATGGCTTGTAGTGTAGACTCACTCATTGTTATTCCAAAATAACATACACAGCAATGTTATTTTGGAACAACATCAGACATACCCTAAGGGACTAGAGCTGGCAGAATAACTGATTTTTTTTTTTCAATTTGATGGTAGCTCCTAAAAATTGAAAAACAAATATAGTCAAACTGAGCAGGGATTCCAGAGCAGGAATTTGAATTTGGGGTTTCCCACATTTCAGGTGAGTGCCCTAAACATGGGTTACAGGTACCCACAATGGCAGCACTACCACCACCTGTTCCTGTTCTTCTTCTTCTGGCCATTTTGTGAATAACTTAACAAATTTGTCAAATTCTCAGGTCATTTTGGATCAACTAAAAATTGTATTTTTTAGTGAATAACTACTTATCCAAAAAAATCACTGAGTTGTACCCGGGGGAAAAAACCTACATAATGTATCAAGCATTGACAGCCTAAATCTGGAAGAACTGTATGATAAGAAATAGCAAGACATACTTCATAATCTAATGCTTAATTATTTTAGAAAACAGGAGGAATATGTATATCAGAAGAAGTAACAGATACAATATACCTTTAGAAATCTCCAGTTCTTTTTTTTTTTCTGCAGCCTAGACTTTTTCTATCGTTGCCATCAGGATAACATCCATGCATTGTGTGCATAGCTAATATTGGAGACACATTTATGAGTGTCAATGGAATGATTTACAACCTAGCTAATATGATTTGCACCTTTTTTTATTACAAATAAATTATTGTAATCTTCCTCCTGCTCTTAAAGCTTGTTTTTTTTTGTTATTGTTGTTACACCCAGTAAAAAATCTTATCGACAACACCCTCCCAAAACTAAAATCCAAAAGGCTATAGAGAGACTACTGAAGTGCATTGTGAAGTGCCTCTGTTTTCTTTTAATTTTAATGTTGAATTATAACAATTCTATTCGTGTTTTTTCTAAGGTCTTCTGTGTCAGTTACTTGTTAAGTTTCTCTTATATAACATTCCTCTTGCTCTTTTTTGTTCTTGTTGTTTTTTCCAAAATGTTCTATTGACCAGACTTTAAAAGCTTGCATTTAAGTGCATAAATAAATGGTCTGATTTCCAAAAGTAGTCAGCATCTTGCCACTCCTGTTGAAAGCAATGCCAGCTGCTGGGTGTTCCTGAACCTTTGAAAATCTGGATAACTCATTTAGGTGCCTAATTGAGAGAGGTGATCTTCAGGGCTGGCCTTACCATGAGGCAAACTGAGGTGGCAGCCTCAGGTGCCAGAGAGTGGAAGGGTGCCACTAGGACCCAGAGTGTAGAAAATTGTGTCTGCTGCTGGTGCATATCTATTCTCTCTGCTCTAGATGCACAGAGATGGTGGAGTGCCATGAGGAGTAGAACAGGAAGAAGGCAGAATTGAGACCTTTCGAAGTTTTGGCCCAAGTGAGGGGACATGGGGGCGTCACTTGAGCTCCCCGCCTCAAGTGCCAAAATGTTGTGGGCTGGCCCTGGTGCTCTTTTGGGGTGAATGTTTTCAATTTTCTCAGTGTTTGACCCTATCAGTTTTTGCCTTTCCTCACAATGTCTCATCTAATCCTGTGTGTTAGAATTCCCTGGTATTTTCAAGGAAGGAAAGGTATGCATGGATCCAACTGCGTGACACTTTTTTATGACTGTTTAGCATTCTGACTGTTTGATATAAAAGCCACTCCGAACATACTTTCAGTATAGAATCTAGATAATGGCATCTAGCAAAATCCAGAGCTTGTGTTACATACAGAACAGGGATTTTATTATGTATACTGCCAGGGATCAGATTGCTTCCAAGCATTATAACCTTCAGCTATTGAAAATGTCAAGAAATGTCATGTCTATATAATAGCTATATTTTCTATCAAACATTTATAGTATACTCTAAATGAATATGTGGAATAAAAGCACTTTGTCAAACAATACATCTATTCACCATGGAGGAAAAATGGGCTTATGGCAGATCACAAAAATATGTTTTGTTTAGAATCCAATATCATTAAAACAAACTTAAGTAGATTTTTAAAAATCTTTTCTATTCTCAGTTATTCTGGATTTGCACTAGTGTAATTCATGTGAATCACTGGGAGATTTCTTCATTCTGAAAGCAGAACTTGCTCCCTGGTTGGTTTTTATTTTGGTTCAGGGTTTTTTTCCCCCCTCTCTTGGCTGCTGAGCCACATCAATATCAGAAGCCTTTTGAAGACAGAAGCAGTGACAACAGTAGACACAGGTCCTTGTGTTACAAGAAATGTGCAGAAGGTAGGACAGAAGCAAGCCCCAAGAGTGCAAGAAGTGCATATGTGGAGTCCAGTCTGAAGTTAGATCCTATATTTAAATGACTAATGCAGCAGGTAAGACCTTTCTTATGCATGTATGACAAATATGCACAACCAATATGAGTAGTAGCTGGAGTATTTTTCACATGAAACAAGAAGCCCAGGTCAAGTTTCTTGTCAAAACCTTAGGGGGGGTAGTCCCCATCCTACCCTAGTGGGCATGGACCCT
This sequence comes from Pelochelys cantorii, assembly GCA_032595735.1. NCBI lineage: Eukaryota > Metazoa > Chordata > Testudines > Trionychidae > Pelochelys > Pelochelys cantorii. The sequence continues at coordinate 63,471,979 of CM064330.1, forward strand.
TGTTGCAATTATTCCTTGGAGCATACTGCAGCCCAATGGCTGGACAGTATGCAAAGTAGAGGATGCTGCTTGCTTCCCTCAGAATCTCTCTCCTCTTCTATGTTCAGCTTGCCCCTTTTGTTCAATAGAGCCCCAGCGAGTTCTGCTGCTAAGGGCTTTCAGCAGGGATCTTAGATAGCATGTAATTGAATAGTCTTGTAACAACATTAAATGTTAGCAGTTACATGATTATTTGATAGTCTCCAGGGAGCCCCCTGCCACCTCCGCTGTTGCTTCTCTACCAGAGGCAGCAATGTGGGTGGCAGGCAGGAGCTGTCTGTGAGAGGAGCCAGTTTATAAACCAGCTCTCTGCACAGACAGGCTCTGCCTACCACCCTCATCTGTACCACCCTCTTGGACCCCGCCCTCCCAACAGACAGGGACTGCTGCCATGGAGCAGCCTCTCTGTGGCGAGCCCATGCTTGCTGCAGACAGAGGCTGTTTCCTGGGATGCTGGAGCAGCCTCTGTCTGCATGGATCTCAGGCCCCCCGGACAGGGGCTGTTGCTGCAGAGCAGCCTCTGTCTGTGGTGAGTCTTGGTCACTGCAGACAGAGGCTACTTTGTGGCAGCTTCCCCTGTGATTTCCCCCTCCCCCACCCCCGTATTGCTGCCTCTAATAGAGGCAGCAGCACAAGAAGGGGCAGGTGGCAAAGCGGAGCCAATGTTGGGGGAAACCAGCTTTTAAAACAGCTCCCCCCAACACTAGCTCCTGCCTGCTCCCCCCCTTGCTGCCTCTTACAGAGGCAGCAAGGGGGGGGCCAAGCAAGTCCATGGAGCTGGCACACGTGGGGATCTGGCTTGAAAGCCAGCCTCACCTGCCCCTCCTCACCATGCATGCTGCTGCTTCTCTATCAGAGGCAGCAGCGTAGGAGTAGAGGGAGCAGGTGGATCTGGTGCTTGTGGGAGCTAGCTCCTCATGGGCATCACCTCCCACTCCCCACCCCTTGCTGCCTCTGTTACGGGGGGGGGGGATGTGTTCAGTAAACAAGATTAGCTGATAAGCTCAGGCTTATTGGTTAATCATGTAGTTGTCTATGTTAACATCCTAGCTTTCAGTGGCTGTTTCAAAGGGCACTGACCTAATCCTGTATAGTATTCAAAAATGCAGGCAGATGTCATGGGGTTCACTACATAGAGCTAGGACATCTCTTTACAGCCCCTTTGGGCACTAGCTCAGAACCAGACTTCTGCTCCCTCCTTCAGTTTCTCACCACATACTCCCTCAGATTACTCCCTTGTCATCAGTCAGGGTGTTCCCTCTTCATAGGTTGACCGTCTGGCCAGATCCATCCCCCAATAGTTTTCCTCTTCCAGGGCATCAGAGTGAACTGGGCAATCTGTCTCATGCAGTCTCCAATTGCACAGACCAATCTGTGCTACTTGTCCTGGAGCTCCTAGAGGAACCCACGCATGTCCGCTACTCTGGGCTCCAGCCCTGGGAAAACTACAACCATCAGCCAAGGTCTGCATCATCCCAGCTTTTCTGTTTCTCTGAGTGGCTTCCTACTTCACCTCTATCAGGCTCCCTCTCCATCCTTCTCCGGGCATGCACTTCCCTCAAGACCAGGATCCTACAGCTTCTACTTTCCACCTGGTGTTCTTCTTTCCCTCTCTAAGCTCAGAGTGACTGCAGGCCTTCACTTTACAGCCCACGCATCTGCTCTATTTCCTTATTTTATGTCCCTTTCCTCAGATGGGCTTCATCAGTCAACATATATCAGCCCTGACTCTCCTATATGTATGGCCTGCCACTGGTATAAGTTCTCTTTATTCAGGCCTGGTCTGGGGTAGGTACACCATCAGAGCAGATATTTGCTTTTTTCCATTCTAAATTCAAATTCTGACATCAGATGGCTATGCCCAATTCCCACTGATACCAATGAACATTGTCCTCCAGCAGCTGAGAACTGAATTTGTCCCTTTAATTTTTCCATTCTGTAAATAAAATAGTGTAAGTTCTGCCTGACAGAGCATGCTGCACAGCCTGAATAATTTTTGCTTGAGGTGATTCATCAAGCAAAGCATTCGGAATAAACTTAGGAAAGTGTCCGCATATCTCATTTGAATATAATCATACTTGGAGTCAGAACATTCTGAATGATTGTGTTCTAAGTATCAAACTCAAGAGTATATCATTTTAATAGGAAGTATATCATTATGTTTTAGTCCAAGGCATTTTTGTAAATGAGATGTTTGCCTAAATGAGTTTATCCCCCCTGGTAAAATGAAAATAAATAAATAAACCATATGTGTAGAATTAATTCAGCATGTTAAATTGTATTTAGAACTCACTTTTGTGCAATAAAACTGCAGTGCTTCTGTGCATACATCTGTACAGAAGATATGGTAAAATGATCTGCAGAAAAAGCAAATCTTACTAAATATGTTAACTACTTTAAATGAAATAACCAATAATCTAATTACTTAATTCATAGCAATTACTTGTGGATGTTACCAAATGTCAAAGTTTATCAATTAGGATAAATAATGAGATTAATTATTTGTTTTTAAGGATATGTTGATTCTGATCATATCCAAAATGATTTTCCCATTTTAATTTTCTGTTGTGACTTTTCTGCTTTTTTTTAAATATTCCTAGGAAAACTGAGTAGTTTTATAAACTGTTTACATACATGTGAATTACATCCATAAAGAAATGTAAATTGTCATTTAGCAGAGAAACTACACAGAAATATTGAAAGTGCCATGCCAACTCAGCATTCCATGTAGTTCCATTTCCTGTCTCTCTCAGTGGACAGGACTTTGTACTGCTGTCCATCATACATGACACATTATTTAAAAACATACAAAATGCTAATCAAAAGTATTTCACTGTGCACATAATTTTGCTGTTAGGCTAAGTTATTTTGATGCTTATCTGCTATATCGCATAAAATTTCCATTATAACTCTCTGTTCAGGATGTTAGTTTCTGGAACAAGTGTGCCTCTGAAGCCTGTAAAATAAGTCTGAAATACTGTTAAGATGACCCAGTTGCACAAGATTCAGGTCTGGGATAACCAAGCACAACTCCATTGAGCTGAATGACTTGTCACAGTTTTATAGCAGAAATTGATAGCTGAAGCATCCATACAGATTTTAACTTTTGTGCCACTAAAGAGGTAGCTTCTTAAGTAATATAAGAGTACTTCAGATATTAGCACATGGCTTGTCACATCAGGCCTTCATCTACAACATACCAGCCTATGAAGAGTTCGAACCTTGGAAACCATAAACATGTTGTGATGAGATGCTCAGTATACAGTATTCACAAGAAGGAATTAATGGGAGCTTGCAGGCTCAATCAGCTCAAATTCAGCAGGTGTCAAGCCAGGAGGGAGGTGCTAAAATGCCTGAATGTGGCTCAGATGGGGAGCTGGCTAGAGCAGGAGGGAGATGGAAGATTTTCTGACTCCAAATGGAGTCACTCTGGAAACTGAAGAGTCTACTAGAAAGGAAGAAAGGATATAAAGTGAGGTAGGGATGGGGTGAACTAAAGAGCAGTAAAAGGAGAATAAGATGGTGATATGGAGGGGGACAGGTGGGAAGCAAAGCTGAGGAAGAAAATCAAAATATTGCCATTGTAAAATGTCAAAGAAATAAGAGTAGGTCATGTTAACCTTGTGAAAGTAGCTGACTGGATTAAATAGGGTTTTCTAAGATGGGGATCTTTTAGTTGAATGTACAAATAAAAAGTGAGCTGATTAAAAAAAAAACCCACTAAAATACTAGGGAAAGTTAAAATAAGTCACTTGCTACTGAAGTATTTGAAACAAAAGGAGTCAGCTATAGCGTGCCATTGGTCAGTTCTAATCATGAGATAACAAAACACTTAAGAAGATAAAGATTTAGGCTATGTCTACACTACCACTTATGTGGATATAATTTGTCGCTCAGAAGTGTGACTAGGCCACCTCCCTGAGTGATATAAATTACACCGACCTAAGCACCTTTGTGCACAGTGCTCTGTGGGAAAGGTTCTCTTGAAAGCATAGCTACTGTAGCTCACTAGCAGATTAATGAAATCAAGAAAGCTCTCGCTTGTTATCTTAAAGCAGCTACACCAGTGGTGGGCAACCTGCAGCCTGCAGGCCAAATGTGGCCCACAAGGGCTTCACTTGCAACCCACAGATCCCCTGTCTGCCCTACTTCCCCATATGGCTCTCACATACTGGGGCACTGGACCTGCGCACTTCCTAGTCCTCCCCCTCCTGCTTCCTACCAGAACTTTTGGAGCATACAAATTGCCTGATTCATAACTTGTCCCCACTCCTCTCCCTTCCTCCCAGACCTGAAATGCCATGATTCAGCTGTTTGTGGCTGTTCAAACTCTGGGAAGGAGGGGGAGCAACAGGAACGGAGTGTGAATCAGTGAATGCACTCTCCAAAAGTGCTGGAAGGGAGGGAGAGGAGTGTGAAGTGAGAGGCTTTGGTGCCCCAGGACATGAGAGGCCTGGAGGGGAGGATGGTGAAAAGGGGCCCACTTAGGGTTGCCAGGTGTCCGGTATTGACCCAGACAGTCTGATATTTTCAGGTCCTGTCCAGTAAAAAAATTCAGAAAATACCAGACACTTAAAATGTCTGGTATTTTCTGATTTCCCCCCCGGCCAGGGGGTGAAAATACCAGACTGTCTGAGTCAATACTGGACACCTGGCAACCCTACACACAGTCAGCAATCGGGCCCAGCCCCGCCGCTTACCTGGTTCTGCGGGGGAGTTGTCTGGCCCGGAGCAGGGAGGGAGGCAAGATGGCCGCCAGCAGCCTGTTAGGAGAGGCAGAGCCCAGCCCCTCCTGTTCTTAAAGGGGCCATGCTGGTTTTTTAAAATTTTTTTGCTTTACTGTCTAGGTCCTTTTTTTTCTTCTTCTTCTTTTTTGCTCAACAACTTTGGTCCTCCCCCTTTTTTTTTTTTCAACAATTTTTTTCTCCATTTTTTTTGGGGGGGAGAGTGGGGTGTTCGGTATTTTTGGTTAAACCATCTGGCAACCCTAGGCCCACTGAGGTGAAGGAGGGCCACTCTTGCAGCCCACACTCTATACTTGGTTACCCATCACTGGGTGACCCTAATAAGCTTAATGTGGTGCAGCTGAACCACTGCAACTAGGCCACCTCTAGCATAGCCATAGCCTTGTACATCTAAAAGAATAGCTGATTACATGCCTGTCATGTCAGCTGAACTAGCAGCAATGAGAGCATTGAACAGGAATGTACGCTCAGCAGAAGTCTTTTTTTTTTTTAATTATTATTCAGTCTTGGCCATTATGACAATTTTAAAAGGGCATCTCAATATGTAGAAGTTATTTAATCCATGACATTTTATTTCTAATAACAGTGATACATATAACAGCATCAGTACATGTAATGCAGGTTGGATCCCAGCACATATTGGGATAATAGGCAACAAATGGTGGCCAAAGCAGCTGAAAACACTGTAAGAAACAGAAAGATTGACATGGAAATGCCCTTACATAAACAGGAATTCAAAGGCACAGTATAGAAACATTTAAGAGGCATGGCAAATAAAATTGATTTGGGTGGGGGGGAAGAGGAAGAAGTCATTTTAAATTGTGCCCTAGAGTTGATGATGATGGCATAGCACAGGACTTGGATCAGACTAATGAAGTGTTTTAGGTTAGAGTACCAAATGGTCATTAGTCCAAAGATAGATTATGTATACTTTGCAAGGTGAAAAAAGAGCATGAGGTATGTAAAGGCTTTGATAAAGAAAGGAAAAAAAAGCTTTGAGGAATTCTAATGTCTTCAGGTAACATTGTGGAAATGGGTATTTTTTAAAAGGCATCATTACGTTACCTGAAAGATACGAGATAAAGTGAGAGAATACAAACCGAGAAATTATACTTATTCCCAGCTATAAACTATTCAGTCAACCATGCTCATCTAGTCTGACCTTGACTAACACAAGCCTTAAGTCTCTAAATTTATTCCTGATTCAAGTCCAAAAAATACAATCTTTATTTAAACATTTCAAGTGATGGAGACTATAAAGGAGTAGAACTCCAACTCCAGGTAAGTTGTTCCAATGGTTAATCACCCTCACTGTTTAAAAACTTGCATTTTACTTCTAGTCTGAATTTTCTAGCCTTTAACACATTTGTCTGATAGTCTGAAAAGCCCCTGATAAAATTTGTACCCATTATAGGTATTTAAATATGTGACTTCCTGACCTTCTTTTTGATAAGATAACTCTATTAAACTCGGAGTCCCTCACTATAAGCCATGTTTTCTTATCCTTTAATCATTTTCATGGCTCTCCAATAAAGTCTCTAATTTTTCTATATTCTCTTTTAACTGGGGACACCAGAAACGGACCCTGTAGTCCAGTACCAGTCACACCAGTGCCACATAGTTTAACTGTCCATTCCCATGCCAATGCACATAGAATCCAACTTGATATCCTACTAGGGTATGTCTACACTACAAAATTATTTCGAAATATCGTGTCTACATATAAAATGCAATTCGAAATAGCGTTTTTCTATTTTGAAATAGCACGTCCACATTGAGTGGACTCTGAATTGAAATGAAGGCTAGTTGGAACCTGCTCAGGCAGGGCTTCAGGTCAGGAGTGTCTTTGTGTGGCTGCTACCTGAGGCTTGTGCTTAAAGGGACCCCCCCCGGCCAGCCAGTTCTCAGGTTTCCCTGCTTGCTTGCCTACCTCAATGAGGGACAGCAAAGCATTTTGTCTCTGCATGCTTTGGTTGCCCTCACTCGGGACACCACATCACTCGGTAACATGGAGCTGGAGCTGCCCCTGGGCACTCTCGTGCTTCTCGTGGACGCGTTGCTGCGAGCCTGGCTGCACTTTCTGCAGGCTGCCATCTGGGAGGTCCATCGGGGGGCTGTCAGTATCCAGGAGGCCCTGCAGGAGAGCTTCCACCTTGAGGAGCACTAAGAACCTCCCTGGTCTGCCCCACTGGGGGCTTGTGTCTCATTCCTCCCTCACTTATCCCTCCCTAACCCCCCTTCCTGATGTCAAATAAAATAGACGTATTTTCATGAACACAAACTCTCTTTATTCAACAAAACTGGGGGGGAGGAATGAAACTCTGAGACTGGGGAGAGAAGAGAGAGGGTGGGAGAGGGGAAGGGGAAACCTAGGAGGAGGGAGCTGGAAGGGGGAAGAAGGGGGAGGGGAAGCTCAGGGCCCAGGGTTCGGGGTCTCACCGGACCAACTTGATTGTCATGCAAAGCTGCTCCTGGGTTTGCATGTGGCCTTTGGTGGCCAGGCTGGCAGCTATCCTGCTATAGATGGTTGTGTTCCTTCATCTAGTGCGGAGATCATGGATGTTGGGGGCATCCTCCCCCCCCCCCCCGCCCAAAACCTGAATAAGGTCCATGATCTTCGCCCTGGACCAAGAAGGCGCGCACCTTCTCTGGGCCCTGGCAGACTGCTCCTGGGGAGTGGTGGAGGGATGGCTGCCAGTGGCTTGCTGGCTCATGTTTTGGTGCCACTGGGTCAGGGGCAGTGACTGCTGGCTCTGGGCTGGCAGGCTTGGAGCTGGCACCGGCACTGTGGCCAGAGTCTACCCCTTTAAGGGCTCCGGGGTTGGGGGAGAAGAGAGGAAGTTTTCCTGGTTGTGCCCAGAGTGGCCACCAGGGCACCCTGGGAAAGCTGGAGGCCCCCTATTTCAAAATAAGCATCTATACAGCACTTATTTCTATTTTGGCGTTATTCCTCGTAGAATGAGGTTTACCAAATTCAAAATAAGCGCTCTGCTATTTTGAATTTATTTTGAAATAGCGGTTTGCCTGTATAGACGCTATTAAAGTTAATTCGAAATAACGGCTGTTATTTCGAATTAACTTTGATGTGTAGACATACCCCTATTTACTCAACCATTTTGTTAATGCTGGAAGCTTGTGTCCAGTTGACTATCAACTATAGCCCACATGTCAATTTTTCAGAGTTATTTTTACCAAAGTAAATGTCCTCATCATATATGTATGGACTGCATTCTTTTTTACCTGCGTGATCTTATATGTAGTCTTATTGAAACACATCAAGTTAACTTTGCAAACTGTATCCAAGCTATCTAAATTGCTTTGTAGACAGTCACCTAGAAAAATAGGTCTCCTCAAAACACAGTAATAAATCAAATCCAAAGAAACCTCACAGAAGCTTAGACTTTGTATCCAAAAAGAATAGTCAATGGAAATGACAAGGGAAATTAATGGCATCTTCATTTACAGAAACGTTAAGGAAGCAGAATTATCACAGTACTTAACTCATTTAATGTTCTCTAACTTAGTGGGTTGCTGAGTCTCTTCCTAACGAGAATGCATAATATTATTAAGATAAAGCATATCAAAATGAAACAAAATAAACCTGGTATAATTATGTCTATAATGCTGAGCTTAGTTCCTGATAATTTGATGGTATAATAGTGTCTGTAGCAGTGATGAATGTTTGGAGTAAAATTCTAGCCTCAGTAAGTCAATGGAATTGACTTGAATGGGATCAGGATTTCTCCACTGGAGTCTGGGTTAGGCATAGATACTTACCTAAATTTCTTAATTCTCCAAAATTGTGCTACATATGTCACAAAAAATCACTTCGATTTCCAATAATAGTGCTTCCAGTTGGGCTAGACATGATATCTGCTTCCTAATTCCAAACAAAATATTTTAAAGATGAAACATAGCCTTCTTAAAACATCAAAAAAGATTCACTGTCTGCTTTGTTGCAGAAGTATAAATTCAAAGTACCTCCATGAACTGGATTCACGTTGGTGTAATTTCAAGCATTCTGTGGCTTTCAGCTTGCCTTTTTTTTCCAGGCTGGAAAAAAGGCCCGAGTTGTTTTCCCTGATTAGATCAGCCCATTTGGAATGAATGTACATGGTCATAAAGATCTTTCTAGCGAAGTGCAATAACACATTAGAAACCCCAGGGCAGGATGAAATACAAGAAAACATTCTTTAAATCTGTCCAATTTCTGATTTTTTTTTCTACCAGTTCTGTTAAGTAGTTGGTTACGCTATTGATGGCACCCACATCACCATCTGGGCCCCTCACCACCGGGAATCTGTATACATCAACCAGAAGGGGTACTTTTTGATATTCCTGCAGGCTGTCATGGACCACCCTGGCCGGTTGGTTGAGTTGGGGAAGGCACACAAGGCTGGAGCTGCAGAAGACACTGGCATCTTCCAGAAGCTTCACAACAGCACTTTTTCCCCCGACCGCACCATCAGGGTTGGGGACGTGGACATATTGATGTGCATTGTAGGGGATGCGGCCTACCCTCTGTTGCCCTGGCTAATGAAGCCCTACACCAGACACTTTGATCACACCAAGAAACACTTCAATGCCAGGCTAAGCAGAGCCCCGGCTGGATATCAGGGAGCAGCACATCGCCCAAGTGGTGGCTGTGTGCTGTATCCTTTACAATATATGTGCAAGGAAGGGAAAAATATTCCTACCAGGGTGGGAGGCGGAGGCTGACTGGATCAGCAGAGCCTTCATGAAGCTGCGCACAGCTACAATCCAGCAGGCCCATCGGGGGCTGTGTGCATCCGGGAGGCCCTGAGGAAGAGTTTCTCACAAGGACCCCAGTGACACTCTCCCTTGGGCCTCGCCACTAGGGTCTGTGCATTGCCCCTCTGTGTGCCTTTTCTCTCATATCCCTCCCTTTTCCCTCTCCCCTGTGGAGACAATAAACCACACTTTTTTTGTTTTGGAAAACTTAAACTATTTGTTTGGTTTTTTTATTTGGGGTAGAAGTAAATGGAGAGGTATTGGGGAAAGGAGGGGGTGGAAGAAGAGGCTCAGGGCTGAGGCTGGGAGTAGCGCCTAGCTCTGGTGGTCCCACCGCCTCAGATACGGGAACCTTGGTGGCCATGGGGGGGGGCACTAAGGGGAGAAGCAAGAGGAGCAGGAGCAGGCACAGTGCCAGTGATGAGTGCTTGTACAGCTGCGCAGATGGTGAAGCTCTGCTCCAGCATCTTCCGTCAGGTCTCTCACCACAGCTGGATGCCCTTCTCCAGTCCAGGGTGGACTGGATGTGCTCCTGCTGGAATTCCTTCTGGTTTCTCCTGCAATGGTAGGTCACTCGGGGTTGGGAGGCTGCCACAGATGGTGTCAACCACCCTCCCCCCCTCGCAGCTGGTCTGGCTGTGGAGAGCAGAGAGTCTGTCAGTCATCCCTGGAGACATTGTGCCTGAAACCTTGCCCTCCTCTGTGAGCCGAGACCTACAGTTCTCAGCTCAGATGAAGGTGATGTGCTTGGAGCAAGGCCTTTCCTGCAGAAGCATAAATATCCCGGGGGGGAGCCCCCATTACTCCCATGTCCTAGGAACAAGCAAGCATGGGAAGGTGCCCGTAAGACTGGAAGCCTGCAGGCAAGAGGGTGGTCCATGTGGAGGCTGAGCTTTCCTTGGTGCCATGCACACACCAGATTCAGCAGTGGCAGGGTCCCACCAGGAGAGGACCTGTATCCCTGCCTGCTGGAGAAGAGGGGGGCAGTGTGTTGGGGGGAGTTTTGTGTGAGTGGCAAATCCTCGGGCACCTCATCACACTGTCCCCACAAGCAGGTGCTGCCCCAAGCTTGCATGCATGACCATGTGCCATGTGTGGCACTCCTATGATGCCAGACTAGAGAGGTTCAACTTGTAGTCTGTTACCCATGCAAAGAAAAAGGGATATTTATATTGTAGAGTAAGGATGCTAAAGTGTGTGTGTGTGTGGGGGGGAGGGGTGTTAATTCAAAGAAGAGTAAATAATATAAAGTTAAAATGTGGATAGAGAGAAGTTATTTCATGTGATACTTATGGAAACTTATTTTGGGGGAGAAAGTTATTTTCATTTTAAATGAAAAGAAATTATTTTGTAAGGAGATGTATTCTACAAATTGGCCTGGCAAACAGTCTATGAAAGTTAATTTGCAATGAGAGATTTTTGAGGAATAGTTATTATAAAAAGCAGATTATATAATTGGAGAAAATACAATAGAAGTCAGGCAAAATAAGAGAGGCACTGAAAGGTCTCATTTGCTCTGAAAGGTTAGAGAACATAGGCTTGTGTTTTTAGCAGTAAAAAAAGGACAAAGGGAATCTTATAAAATTTTAAAGAGAACAGAGCTGAGAGATGCATTAAGAGTATTTGATTTTCTATTGACAATGGAAACCAAAGAGAAACATCTTTGAACCCCTGGAAAAACAGAATTAAATATTAATAGACTATTGTGTACATACATGTGCTTCAGAGGAAAATGTCCATTTTTTTTCCATTTGGCAAACATTATTATCTGCCTTCCTTAATTTTAATGAAGCTTTGAACTGGTACCTCTATCTGTTTATTTCCATATTTTCCATCAATACCATCAATGATACAGTACAGTGCAGCACCAAAAGCAGAATTTTGTTACCAACTTCCCTTAGCGAATTATGGGTAAAAAGTGTCTGAATCTGTTTCTGATGGATGTGATGCTGTTAGCATATTGTCATTAACTGCAGATTTCTGATTATGCTCAGCATTATGTGGGAAAACAAACAGTTCTCTTTAGATCAGAACAAAGGTCTAAGAGCAAATTCAGTTTCATAAGTGTATCTCAAAGCCTCTTATCAGTAACTTTAGATACTATTATCTTCTGGAGTTAATTTAGTAAACAAATGAAGCATTCTGAGAGAGAAATTTTAAAATGACTCATTAACTATTATATTTTTGTTTACCATGATGAAACACCCATGTTTGTCCTAGGATAGAATCATAGAACCATAGAGCTATGGTCCTTATAAAATGAGGTTTAAGAGTAACTTCGAAAGAAGAGTTTTCTTTTGAAAGAACCTTGTCTAGACAGCGTTTCTTTTTTCGAAACAGGGTATTTCGAAATAGCGCCCGGACGCAATTATGCAAATGAAGCATGGGAAATTCAAATCCGTGCTTCATTTGCGATTTCATTCCTCTGCATTTGCATTCCTCTCTCGAAAGAGGAATGCAGTGTAGACATACTCTTTCTATTATGGTTAATAATCTGTCCTTACTTGTATTTAGCTCAGACACTCTGGTTTCTTTCTCTAGACCTGAAGAATTCTGTGTAGTTTGAAAGCTTGTACCTTTTACCAGCAGAATTTGGTTCAATAAAAGATATTATGTTCCTATTTTGTCTCTTTGTTTAGTTACAAACATCCACTGACAATGAACACAACAATGTAAAGAAATATATAACATGAAAATCAGTTATTCCACTCAGTGTCTCTTTCACTGGCAGCAGATCAACTGTTGGTATTGACTCAACACTAAAGACATTTAGGTTAAACTGCAGTACTATCATATTCATAATCTGAGTTGAATGACATTTAAGTCCTGATTCACTAAAACAACTGGCTACTATGAGGAAGAATGTTCACGAAATGATTGCGTGGTATAAACTAATCTGAATTATAACTGTTGACATTTTTACCTAAAACTTACAAGATTCAGCCAACTCTTATCTCTGTCCCATTGATACTATTGGTACTACAGGTATGAGCTTTTAGGATTAGATGTATTTTTTTAAAACTGTCTGACTTTTATAATTTGATTAACTAGGGTCAAATTTCCATGGGGAGTAAAGCTGGTGTAAGCTTAGAAATGTATTGAATAACTCATGTATTTTTCTACTCACTTGTACCTTGTAATAAATTAGTCCTTCAGTTGTGTGCTAGAGCCAAATCACTTAGCTTATAAATAAAATTATTTTGTTAATATTACTCAACACTACATGTATAACTGTCCATATAAATTTCTATAATCAGTACATTTGCTTGTTTTACTTTTTTTTTCACTTGTCAAGCATGAAAGACATGATTCTATGGAGTATTATCTTCATTTGCAAGAAGTCCCACTGAAACCAGTGGACTTACAAAAGATGAACGGTTACTACTCTACGGCTATGTCTACACTACAGAGGGTTTTTTTGGAAAAACAGCCATTTTTCTGAAAAAACTCCACTTACATCCACACTGCAATCATGTTCCTTCAAAAAATCTTGAAAGAACAGACAGGTTTTTCTGACATTGGTAAACCTCTTTCTATGAGGAAGAAGCCTTTTTCCGAAAGAGCTCTTTCAGAAAAAAGGTGTGTGTGGTCAGGGAAGAGGTCGTTCTTTTGAAAGAAGAGGAAAAAGCATAGGTGCCCTGGTGACCACTCCATCCATAATAATCAAAGCTTAAATGCGAGATAGCGTCCATTCAATATGGACACTATCTTTTGAAAAAACAGCTTGCTTTTTTGATGTGCTTTGGCAGTGTGGACACTCTCTTTCAGAAGTTTTTTTGGAAGATCTCTTCTGGAAAAGCTTCTTCTGAAAGAAGCCTTCAGTCTAAACATAGCCTACATGAGTAAAGGCAACTGAAACAAACTCAAAATAAAAGATGTATTCCACAGTTTTAAAAGAATAGATAATTTGTTACCTGAGAAACCATTACAATCATTGTGTCCTCTCCAAAGGATCTTTTCCTAAACTATAAACGCTTGAAATTGGGTCTTACAATAAAAATCCTGACACATCCTTAAATATAGTGTTGCTACTTTGATACTACAATGTATGCAAAGAACTACCAAGGGCAATAAAAGGAGACACTAGTATAAATTGTTTTAAAACAGACGATAGGCAGTTATTTGGAGAAAAGAAATATTTTAGGGTGTAGAGCAGCTACAAAGGCAGGAACATGCAGTAAATGTCAAGTTACTAAGCTTTTATGAGATTAACTGAAAAAGCTCAAGGTAGCTTAATTTTTTTTATTTAGAGGAAATGAAGTTATTACAAGCTATCGTACCAAACCTCATGAAATGAGATGATCAAGAGGTGATAAATCAGTATTTTTTGTGTGTGAAGCTATTGACATGGGACTCCTTTTTTCCCTAAGGGCTAAAGTGTATAGTTTATATAGAAACTATCCTCATTTTAACAAATATAACTCCCAAATATTGTCACTCTGCCCAATCTACAATACCAAATTTTTGAAGTGTGAGTTTTGACTTGACATGCAGAAAATGTGTAGGCATTTACACAACTTCACTAGGATATTGAAAATCCCCTTTTGGTTGTTCTAATTTTGAATCTGCAAATGTCTAAAATAACTTGTTCATGTATGTGAAAATCATCCTCTATTTCTTGAAAAAAAAATCTAAGTGAGTTACTTCATCTTTATTAACTCATTTTGGTAGATGGGAGGAACTCCTTTTTAATGGAGGCTGGTGACCTCTAATATTGGTAGAGAAAACAAACATCAAAAGATGCATTCAGACTATCATTGGTATAGTATTATTAAAGACCTTAACTTATTTATTTTTCCTAACTAAGTAGGAGGCTGACACTTTTGTGTCTGTTGTATTTTTTGTCCAATGAGACATAACTAATGACTTTTTAAAATCAAATTATTTTGGGAGGTAACATTGACAATACGATGCCACCACCAATTTTTAGTCAATCTGTTACATTTTCAAAAAATAAGGTGGGTAATATTGAAAAATTGCTTGCTCTGTCATTATCCAATAAAAGACATTAAATCATCTACCTAACCTCTCTAAAATCCTGTGACCATCATGGCTATAATGCTCCAGATACTGAAACTCAATTTTTTTAAGTCCAGTTTTTACAAGCACCAAATGTGCAGTCCACAGGCTGAGTACAACATGATAATCATTGTTCATACCATCATTAAATAAATCTAGATCATCACCAGTGACCTTTAACTCTCAATCATGTGCTATGATGCACATCTATCAATATGTGCCAGAGTGCTGTTCAAGAAGACTGAACACTGGAAAATAAAGAATAACAGCAGCGTGGGAAAGCAAAGCAGTTTCATTGGGAGTATGAGTGTTTAAATAATGCAGGATTAAGTCTTAGTTTTATAGATAGCTAATAACTGACAAAGGCAGTCTCCCAACTCTGATAACACAATATACAAAACACAATTAAAGCCCAAATCCTGTTGACTAGAGCTGCTCCAAAAAATTTGATAAATGGAAAGAAAATATTTAGAAGATGGTCTGAAAATGGAATTATTCACATAATTTTCTGAATCCTCCTACATGCTATTTTGTCAATTACAATATAGTAGCGAGAACTAAAAAATGCCTGAAGTAGTTCACAAAGAAAACCAATAATTAAAAAAATCTAGTAATATTGCAGAGAGAATGGTAACATCAGAGGGAACGTAGTGCTTTCCTGTTTAGTTTAATGAGCTCATTAAAGGAAGAATGTTCTGATGCTAGGTAATAGCTTTTCTGACATTTAAGAAATCTTCATTTTAACAAATTTGATAATTGGCTTAACAGTATTCAACCAGCTGAAGATTCTAGATTACTCTTGAAATGAGTTTCACCTATTTCTGTAACAATTGTCTTTGAAAACTAACAGCAGGATGGTGTGTGATCCTGCCATCCTATTTTCAGCCTGTCTAGAACCATATTTCTGGTACAGAGTTTGAGAAATCAAGACTTTCCCTAGAATGTAAATAACTTTTATTATCTTCACCCTGTGCTGAATTAAAATGTCAAGCAAGTAAAAATTATCTTATGCATCAGTTCCCACATTCACTTTTCAAACATTGTTCCAGACACACCTAATTTGATGAAGTCCTACTAAATGAAAGCTTATTTCAGATTTTTAGTCTCAGCCATCTTCCATTGCAGCAGTTCACTGTCCTTATAGTACTTTGTAGTATTTGTAGTATTTTGGTAAATCTGTTTGATCCTGATGTAAACATGAAAGATGGATAGGGCCCCTAGCCTGGGCTAATAACTGCACATTTTGGCATCCCAGGCAACCTCATGACATTGGCAATTTTAAAAATGTATTAAAGGGCATATCCTACCCTGAGAATGCTCACTGATCTAACTGGAAATTGCATATGGTTGGAAGACTGTGTAATATGCATCAAATACAAAAATTACTTTCTTTGGAGCCATTTTGCTAGTTGTGTGTCACGCATGTGCAAAAAGCCATGGTACACAGATGACTTCTGAATGAAGCACAATTATTTTATTTTAAATATATTTGAAAATTGATATTTATGGATTCTGTATACTGTCTAGCTTGTTTCAAAACATGGTTGTTCTTTTATGGTCTGTTCCACTGCCAGCTCTGATGCTCACCAGTCCTAAAGTATTTTCATACTGTAATGCAATTATAAACAAGGCTTCAGTTAAACTTAGTGTACAGACAGAAAACACTTTGCAAGAAGACATGAAAATGCATTAAACATTATTAGCCACAATGAAAACTGGAAAAAAGCCAGCAGCTATTTTCCCATCAACATCTATTATTGGTAGCACTTTATACAGCATATGGGAGAAAAAAGCTGTTTGATATTTCCAACAGCAAAAATGAGACTATTGTGTTATCACTAAGGGTATGTCTATACCACACAGCTCCGTTGATGGAGCCATGTAGATGAGCGTTGTAGACATAGCAAAATCAATCGGCGCTTTAAATAATCGCTGCTTCATTTACATCAAAATGGCTGCCACGCTGTGCTGATCAGCTGTTTGTCGGCACAGCGCGGTAGTCTGGACACTTGGCGGTCGACATCAAAAGCCTTTGTCGACTACCCCGTTATGCCTCGTGGGATGAGGTTTACTGGGGCGGTCGACAAAGGCTTTTGATGTCGACCGCTGAGCATCCAGACTACCGCGCTGTGCCGACAAACAGCTAATCAGCACAGCGTGGCAGCCATTTTGATGTAAATGAAGCGGCAATTATTTAAATCGCCGCTTCATTTTGCTATGTCTACAAAGTTCATCTACATGGCTCCGTTGACGGAGCCATGTAGTGTATACATACCCTAAGATAGGGGTGGAGGCAAGCTTGTGTCATGTACTTCTGTGTAAAACTTTAAAATCCTTAGACGAGAACTGAGTTTGTTAATACATGGCTATTTAATGAAGCATACTAGTTGATATTTTCATATAACGGCACCAGTGGTATAAGGATTCATACTGTGTATATAAGCATATCAACAGTGGGATATCATAGGTATACTGCAGGCAGGGTGAAATGAATCAGTTGGTGTGGCTATACAACTCTGAATTGCTAGCTATGCTCTTAGTCTGTATGTGATGATACTGTAGGTAATTCAGAAAGATTTGGATGACTACATTGTGAACAGGGAGCCATCCATTAAATTGGCATAGAGCTGTGCAAAATGTTCACCTTGAACCATAAAAACCCATACAACCTTAGTGACCCTCATTCGGGTTTTTTTGTTTGTTTGTTTTGCTTTTTGTTTGTTTTTTGGTTAGCAAATGAGTAGCTGTTTATCAGAAGATTTGTATATTATATTAAACAGGTTTTCCCCCCCAGTTTTAATACCATGACTATTTTCTATACATTTTAGCAATGGCAACTTCATATTCATGCACAAAAATACAATTGTGATAATGTAAGCAACTGTATCTTCTTTATGCACAGAGAAGAAAATTAAGACATATCTAATAACACAACTGAATAGATATTCATATTCTATTAAAAATAGTGATGGATTCACCTCACATCTTAAGAACTGGCAATCCTAATCCTCAAATAGTTAAGGTATTTATTCAAAATGTATCTGAAACTATTAGAAAATTTAAATTCTTCTTTTGCACCTTCCATCCCTCCCTTGTGCTCCATCTTTCTCCTTTCCACCTTAGAAACCAAACAGATCCTCCCCTTCCTCCCAGCTCCCTCTCCTGACTCAAGTCTTGTCAATTGACAAATGACTCTTCACACATCCCCAAAGCCCAATCTTCTTTATCTCCCTTCATGCAGATGCAGCACACTCTTTGTAAACCCCAGTAGCAACCCTTCTTCCATTTGCTTTTGCCTTTACTTTGTTAAATCAGTTTCTGGTCTCACTGTGGGTTATCCTAGAAGAACTCTGGAATCCATCATGCAGGTTCACTGTAGGAGGGCAGAAAAAACTTCAAAACAAATTTGAGGATTTGAGAAAGGAGTGCAGTTTGTCAGTTTCTGACACCAAAATGTTTCCCGGGAGGATAATCTTAACATTAATCTATTGCACTGTTTCAGATGGTCAGAAATGAATTTGTGCACATGATAAAAATTAACTTTAGACATGGTTATATCGTTATATTATGGAAAGCTTAGTGCATATTGAAACATAATTCATTTTGAAGTCCATTTTATCATCCTATGATAATCGTAGTCCAAGATAATTGGCAAACCTCTTTGTCAACTGTCCTTAAAAAAGACTAATTTGTCATTAGTCAAATTTTTGCTGCACAATACATCTGGCCTTATTGATATTCCTATTAACATTCTGACATTTAGACTGATAAATACTGTTCATGTCTCTCCTCACAAATTCAAAACAGCTCTCAATGGAGAAGTTAATCCTACATGGTATGGATTTCCACCTATGTTTTGACTGTTTTAGAAGAATGCAGTTTACCTGTTAATCTCTTTCCTTTTGACAGATTTCCTGTAATATTTGTCTATTTTACATTTGGTTCAGAAAGAAATCAGCACACCGAAGAGACTTGAAATGTGTAAATTATTGTCATATGTAAAGTATTTTTGCCTTACTATCTTCTTCCCTCCACTCTCAATCTTACATCCGTCATCTAATTTTTAGTTTAGCTCATATTTCCTCTATCATAAAAGTGACAGATATTGATGATTCAGAAATGTCTGGTTGTAGTATTAAATGGCTACTGTCGGTGATAGGATTCCTTTAGTAACAGGTAGCGTACATGCTTGCCTAACAATGCTTTCAACTATTTTTCAGATTTTTTTTTTAAATCTTTGTAAATCTTTTCTGAAGATTTAAATTTTTGAATGTCCATTTTGTTTGTTTGCTTACTGCTTCATATACTTGGCTCAACTCTTTAATTCATTTTGTGCTTTATGAACAGGGTTAGCAATCAACAAAGTGAAGTATTCTCAATAAGCAAAACAGTATCAGATGGAACAACCGTTCAAAAGAAAGCACCATTTCTTGCACAAATTTGTAGTATTCCTATTGAACTTTTGTTATGTACAGATTCTTAAACCTGTTCAGGAATCTTTAAATTTTAAACAAAGACTGAGTTGTGCCAAAAAACATGACTTTTTGTGTGTTTCAAACATACTACGGAACTTCTGGTAGACCATAAGAATGAAAAACTATCAAATTCATTGTGAGACATTCTGGGCCCACTGAAGTCAATGAGAGTTTTACCACTAACTTTAATAAAGCCAGGTTTTCCCTCATTATGATCAAAATTCATGTTTGAACTTACAGACTAAATTCACTACTGATATAATCAGACAACATTTCTTTGATTCAAGATCATTAGATCTATTCTCTAACACCATGGTGTCTAACCAGTTCTGAAGCACTAGCCGCTATAATAGTTACTGCTATAGCAAACTAGCCATACTCAACCAGTCAATTAGCCACATTGTTCAAGCCAAATAGCCTCATGTGGCTAGTGGCTTGCATGTTGGACAACATGGCTCTAACACTTGCCAGTTTTCTTAAATAATTGTTACCCTCTTTTGACTTGAGTAGTTAGCCAATATTTGAGGCTGTTTCTGTTCAGAGAAGAAATCAAGCAGGAAGCTGTATCTTTGCTCATCATTCAAAAAGCCTGCCTTTCCCACAAGTACTCTGTCCAAAAAGATTTCTATCCTGACATACTCTTACAGACACCCTACATTGGATTCTCTTGCTGTCTCTTGGTTTTCTCCTTCCTTTCTGGATATTCCTGACACAGCTGCAACAAATCAAATTCCAGACCCTACATTTGGATCAGGCTAACTTTTGGGATGTGATTTCGTTTCAGATATTATCCAATAAAAGTTCATTTAATTGTACCTCATTTAACCTGCATGAAAGGTTGCTTCCCCATCCATCAATTTCAATGAGGTCTGTGACAACCCATAGACCAAAGAGTTGATGGGGTGAGGGGCAGACACCCACTTTCAGCATAACACTGGGGGGGGGGGGACCATGGAGTACTTCACCATACAAAGTAAGAGAGAGACGAAGAGTTTGGGTGTATTTTTATTAGAATTTTGAGTTTTCCATCTTCTGACCTGTCTTTACACAAATGCATGGAGTAAGGGAACTAAGAAAGCACTAGAAGTGATAGTAATTGGTAATGATGGTAACCTTATGGACATGGCTTAAATCTGGTGGAATGATCTTACATCTGGAATGAGAGTACAGAAATCTATGCAGGAGAGATGCAAGGGGAAGAAGAGGTGGAGAGTTGGCAATGAAAAACAAAGGAGAAATGGCAGACATCTGCTTTAAATCAGAGTTGTGGAAGAAAATGAGAACAAAAAATTCTGGAACAACTTTTGGGTGACATTCTTTAATGTGTGCTATGAAGGAAATTGCAGTAGAGGATCATGATGGTCCCTTTCATTAATAAGATTTATGAATATCGTGGCTTTCTAATTTTAAGATGAATTCCCAGTTGGCTCTGTTGCTTGCTACTACCTTATTTTCACTAAAGACCAACCCAGGCTTACACTTACATTGCTTTTATTAAATGCCACTGTTGAATTCAACGGAAAAGGGATTGAACCTGATCACACGCATACATCCATACACTCATATACTTACACACACTTACATAAGGGAAGAGTTGAACAGAGACAGCAAAAGAAGTCAAAGCATAATGGGTCCAGTGTGTCTGCCTGCAGTCATGAATCCAGGTGGCCGAGTTGCTTATACGACCTGTTGTCTGTGTGCTCTCTTCTTTTTAACAAACCGTCCAAGTAGCTCCTGTCACGTACATCAAGAAGCCAACCCAGATCTTGTTCTTCTCACACATACCAAGTTCTTCTTTCACCTTTGTGGCACCTCTGTGTTTGCTTTCCTCATACCTGGGGCAGATTATATTGGACACCACCACCTGGCCTTTGTTTCTGAGTTTATGGTCTTGGGATTATCACCACTCTGCACTCTCCACACACACTCCCTTTTTCACATAATGGAAAGCTGCAGAGCTCCAACGGTACCAAACTTGCATTCGCATTATATTGAAACTTACATTTACATTTTACTGTGTTGGGCGGAGGCTTTACACAACACTTACAAATATACAGCATGAGATGGACCATTTCTAGTGGGGAACCACCTGAGAACATGGGAGGCTTGGCAGCAGAGACTACTAGATGCAAAGGTTCTTTATGCAACTGAAATGAATGAATGGACATAATTCTTTTTTTGGCAATATTAGGCCAGCTTTGCCAGTGCAGGCGTACTCTAATTAAACCCTGTAAGGCACTGATTCACAGAACACCATAGAATAAGGTACTGGATTTCAATAAAGAACATTCTACATAATTAAATGATCCTGGCCCAATCCTTCAAACAGATGGACACAATTAACTTCATGTGCTCCAACTAGTCCTGTTTACTTTTACTTGCATGTCCAGTGAGCTTGCCTCCTTTCATTGTTATGAGATGTGGGGGTTTTTTTAATTTACATGAGAAAATAAATAGTTTTCACAGTCGTTCCTTTCTGCAACTCACACACACGTCTGGGGCTTTCAGTGTTTCAATTGCTTAAATTATATCTGCATTAAGGAATTTGACAAAAAAAAGATTTACACTGGTGTTTTCTTTAATTCAGTTTCATGGATGGAAGGGTTAATGGCAAACAATACAGACAAGGGTTTAGTGGCATGTTTGTTTGATCCATGTCAATGAAACTTCAGCAGGTAACATTTATTTTTCTACTCTTTGAATAAGATAGGCAGCCTGGCCTACAGCTGTTGGCTTGCTAGATTAAATACTGAAATAGACTCAGTGGGCCATAGAAATCCAAGACATACTTCCCAAAAGATTTAACCTAGAATACAAACTATTCAAACAGTAGAAAAAAAACAAGCTTATCATTCATTTTTGGATATTGTCACTTTTAT
This sequence comes from Pelochelys cantorii, assembly GCA_032595735.1. NCBI lineage: Eukaryota > Metazoa > Chordata > Testudines > Trionychidae > Pelochelys > Pelochelys cantorii. The sequence continues at coordinate 63,493,888 of CM064330.1, forward strand.
TCTATTCTTGAAATCAAACTATGATATTTCAATACTTCAGCTATAAATTATACCTTTTAATTGTATTGTATTGAATTTTTATAATAAAATAGCATTTCCTACTGAGATTACTCTTACAGCCTTAACTCTATGGATTCAAAAAGACCATATCTGTCCTTGTTTCTAATGAATCAAAGAAGGCACTAAGGGTATGTCTACACTGCAACACTATTTCGAAATAACTAGCGCTATTCCAAAATAACTTAGTTCGTGTCTACACAGCAAGTAGTTATTTCGAAATAGTATCAAAATACTGTCAAACTGGAGGACTTCTTACTCAGACTCCTGTAACCCTCATTGTACAAGGAATAAGGGAAGTTGGAGGAAAACTGCTCTATTTCGAAATAAGTGCTATGTAGATGCTCCCTATTTTGGAATAAGCTATTTCAAAATAAGATAGGCAATTGACGAAGCTTAATTTGCCTACCTTATTTTGAGTTAAGCCCTGCTGTGTAGATGTACCCTAACATTTAAGTCAACTTGAGAGATAATAAAGATCATGACTTTGGAAAAAAACAGTCACTCTAAAACCACTGACCTATAGATTTGCTTGAGTCCACTAACTTTGATATCGTACTAGTTCCTCTGTCTATTAATTTCTGGCTTCAGTGACATATGCATCACATAGAGTTAGAGAAGAAATCATCTCTAACTCTATTTATCTTAGTCTTAGAGGGGTAGCCATGTTAGTCTGTGACTGAAAAAAACTTAAAAAACAACAAATGGTCCTCAGCACCTTAGAAGCTAACAAAAAATGTAGATGGTATCATGAACTTTCATGGGCACAACCCACTTCTTCAGATGAATGGAGCAGGCTTTTATAATAATCTTTATATAAGTCCAGCAGTGAACAGGCTACCACAGCCACAGTAGCAGCAGTAAGCAGAAGCCCCAGGCCCATTTGAATTGTCAGGTCCCAGGGCAATTGCCCCCTCTATCTCCTGCCCCTGTCAGCAGGCCTGCAGCCCTGGTAAAATGGCATTAATAGAAGAGTCAGAAGTCAAAATGTTCACATTGTACTTTAACTAATTTTGCAGGCAGTATGTAATTTGTGATCACACTGATACAGATTTATGACTACTTATTTTGTGTTTCCTGACATGCACTTTGAAGTAACAGATTAATTCAGTTTATAAATTAATGTCCATAATGCACTCAGAAAAGAAAGTTGTCCTAAATCTCTTTTTTTAATATTAAACATGTCATTTACTTGTCCTCTAGGTATTTCTTAGACCTACTAGATGAGCTTATTTTGCCAGAGGACAAGGGGAAGATGGTTCATTTGGTTCAATTAAACTTCATGGTGTATATGTATAGTATGAGGTAAGATTGCCTGTATAAAACACATGTATTAAACACATGTATAAAACACATTTCACTAGCTAGTATTTTCCACAACTAAAAAAAAATCAATACATAGCCAACTGGAGGTCTGAGTCTCATTTGTTTCTCTTCCTGGAATCTCTGTCTGAGCAAGCAGAATGCAATACATGGGCCTCACAATCTGTTCCAGATAGAAATCTTCCACTAGTTTGGGAGAGGGCTGGAACAAATCTTACTGAAGGCAGTAACCAAAGCACTATATGAAAGTAAAAGAAAAAAATTATTACACCATGAGGACAAAGACAAACCTGTCTTATGTCAACTGAGTGTTTATCCTTTGGAAACTGAGCCAATTTCATTACTTGTGTAAGTGGCCACAAACTTCTTTGATATCCTTAGAGTTCTACCTACTTATGCTATTGGTGAATTTGCCTTAGAGTATATATTCCTTTTTCAAAGTATTCATTCTGCTGTCACATCAGAAAATGCTAGTGCTTTCTTATGGTTAAAGCTTTTAGAACACATTAACCTAGATTACTATTGTTACAAAATAAATCTTGACTTCTCTACATCAAAACCTTCTAGCAATCTCTAGTTTTCCTTTTGACCTCATAAAAAGAACTAGAACTGGCAGAAATCTAACTATGCTTTATGGATTAATATAAGGCTCCATATCTAAATCAAGTCTCATTCATTCTTTTGCAAAATTCCTTTCTACTAGATGAAGCTAAAAATTGAGGAAAAGATCACCAGAAAAAGAAACTTAATTAAAGTTTACTTAAAATATCTATTGCTAACATTCTGTAAATAAATGAATTAGAGGAATGAACTAGTAACATTTTATGTGTGTGTATTTGCATGTGTGTGTGACATAATAGAGACATCACTGAACTTGGTGAAATATAGAAAGTAACTCATGGCTGCCCCAGCAGTCTCTCTCTAGTCTGCTCAATATTTCCATTACCTGCAGAAGTGAACCCATAATGCACTGAATAGGGTTTAAATACAGAATGATCTATATCACTTAGTAACATAGGAAATAATCTCATAAACAGAAATGTTTAGCGTGAACTCATATTAGATAGACACTTTCTGTAGACTATTTTAGCAACACAAGAAAGGGGAGTTTGTTGCATAAGTACATATAATGTTCTAAAGTCAAACAAGATATTGCATTGTATTACAAAATAGTATAGAAAATGCAATAATTAGGAGGAAGTTACTGTTTCATACAGCACACATAGGAGGTGCTAAGCTATAAATTATTTTCAAACAGTGTGCACTATAAAGCCTTGCTTTCTCATGTGTATAATTGTTGTGCAAGTACAAGCAAAATCCCTTTGGTTTGTTCTGAGTTCACTGAGAGTGGGAAAAAATACCTCTCCTTCCCTCAGTAAATTTAATTTTATATAGAAACATTAGGTAGACCTGTAAGGGGGAAAGCTGGCTGAGATGTGACATGTTCAAAATTAGCATGAGTAGTCCGTGCATTTGAAAACAACAAGGTTTTAAAATGATAATTTCTTGCAAGCATTGGTTTAAGTATGTAAAATAGGATAATTCTGTTCCTAGCACAAGTCCCAGTTCATCAACTATGCTTCATAGGAGACACAGTCCAGTCTTCAAAATTGTCTGCTGACATAATTCCACTGACTTTTGTGAAGTTACATCAGCGGAAAGTTTAATCTTACCTCTTGATGGAAACAATTTGCCAGTCATTGGCCTGTTTGAAACTCATTGTTTGAGGAAAGGAAGGGAGGTGTAATAAACCACTTACATTTTCTGTAGCACTCAGATTTCATTTCCTTCAATTAGTGTTTTGAGGTCTGCATACGTTTCTGAAACTGTACCAATTGTTGCTCAAGAATTTCGTCCTGGTACTGGATGAAGATCAAGAGTGAAACATTAGCATTATTAAAGTCAATTGGGAATGTTATCGTTGACTTCAATGAGGCTAAGCTAGGACTTCATTCCAAGTGTTGTGTTTTTGCTGTTTTTTATAATTGTCACCTGCCTTCAGTACCATTGAGTATGAGGTTTTGCTGCTGTATTTTTTTGTACATGGAGTAGCTCTTCATAAGCTCCATTCCTTTATTTCCGTTATTTCTGAAAGGCCTATAATACAGAGTTTGGTAATCATACATCTAGCTCAGTGATTCCCTTGTGTGCAATTCCATAGGGTTCCATCTTGTTGCCCTCTTTACTGGATGTGCATCATGTTTGCAAGATCTTTTGAAGGATGAGGGGTCAGGCTTAGTTAATGGTGGTTGCAGTAGAAGGCTGACAATTCTGTTTCTCCACTCCTTTTTTTAATTTTTCCACTCTTGACACTTTGTGAAAGAAGGGACAATCTCCCAATCTTGAAACACTGACACTGATGCATTGACCATTTTCTCTGTCCCCTTATTATTCACTCTTTAGAGCACAGTTCTTTCACATTGCCTGGTGCTTAGCTGTTGGCTCTTTTTCCCATGTTTCATCTTTTAAATATGAGTATTTTGTCTATCCACATTGGATTAAAGCTCGTGGCTGAACATTAGTTGTACCTTATGTTGTAGAAATTAATACAGCTATTTCAAAATATGACTGTTGTGTATGATGGAAATAGGATAAATAGAAATGAGTGGAACAAAAAAACCTGTTGGCCCATCAGAAAAAACAGAAGTGCTTTCTTCTCTTCATTTATACTTTTGAGACTATAAACATATATGCCACAAGCAAGATAAAGAGATGTTATCAGGGGTCAGGGCTCTATGGAGCTCACTTTCAGGGAAGCAAAATATGTTTGTTTATAGTGAGATTTTTTTTCTCAGTTGTAGCCAAAAGTTGAGAATATAATCTGAGATATCTGATAAGAGATTCGTCGGTGGGATTCAAGGACTTCTACAATCTCTTCAGCAGTCTGGAGCCTGAGGTAAGCATGGAAGAGGGTCAGTACAGACTGATGGAAGCAATGATGGCACTCTTCCTGTAGCTGTTTCCTGTAAAGTGAATATGATGCTGTTGGATCATCTGAAAGAAGGAAGCTGGCTACTATAGTGACTAAAAACACTTAAGATGCTGGAAGAATTCTGACTTGTTTGTACATCATAGATTATCTAATTGTGAGTTAGCATTCAATAATCACATACTGTAGCTCAGCTGAAATAATTGTGCAGTTTTCTAAATTGCCTTTCTCCTTTCTTCCCCTCAACAATATTTACTTCTGACAATAGACGTTTCTTTTATTAGAAATAAGATAATGCCAGGGGATAAGATACTACGTGATACATATTAAACCCCCCTTAGCACCCTAAGGATCAGACACACTTCATTACATTTTAGGCGTAATAAATGTCCTCGGGGTATAACTATATCATTTTCCCATTGTGTGCTGTGTTCCATGGCTTAATTATTTGTTTTTGAAAGAGACTAACACATCATATTAAAAATCAAAGGGTGACTAGTCAGCATCACTTTCCTACTTTGCATTTAACTCCATCAATACTAGAAGCTCCTGAAGTATTACCACAAGAAAAGTTTTTGCCTTCTGGTCTTCCTAAATTAATTTGTTAGTACAGCGTACATTGCCCAGCAGCATTTTTGATTAGCTGGTTACATGTCTGTCAGTCATGCAGCTCATTGAGCTATTTGTGTCTGTGAGTACCAGCCCTGCATTCTATTTTTGATTTTTTGATTTCTTCAGATGTATCACAGTTATTAATCAGATCTTTAGAGAAATAATTATCAGACCTGGGGCTGTTCATGAATTATTTCTTGTGCATTGGAAATTCCCTTTGGCTGCTCTTTCCTTTTAGCAGTAATCGTTGTGGCAAGCTGTGGCTATGGTTGGAGGTGATTGGTTAGATGGGGAGTTGATCACCTGCTGCATAGTCAGGGATGTTAGATGGTGTAAAGTCTTATGCATGGCTTAACCAGGTAATGTCTTTATTTACATTTCCCTGCCGCCGCCCCTCTGCGGTTCCCCGAGTCCTGCCCGCTCTCGAGTCCGCTTTTACGCTATCGTTGCGTCTGCAGGCACCTTCTGGTAGCCCCAGGTATGGGGGGGAAGGGGGGTCCAGTCCTGCCCTCTCTCACGGACCCCAGCCCAGGGCCCTAAGGACACAGACTCCCTCGGGTCTGGTCCGGCTGACAGGGCTTCCCGCCGTAACACGCCAGCCCACGGGCAGCTGAGAGCCCTGCCCTGGGCTGCTTCCTTCCCTCCCTTACCTAAACCGGTCTTTCTCCAGCGTCCCGGCCATTCACCACGTCCCCGCATGGACCTGATGGTCCTATAGTTCCTCGCGGCGCCTCTCTCTCTTCGAGACGCCGTGGGTCCTCTCCTCCACCTCCATCGCCAGGGTATTGCCTCACAGCCCGTCGCTCTCCCCCCCCTTGGAGATGCTGGGAGCCCTTTTTAAACTTTGGCACTGGGGTGTTACGTCACACCCCATCGCTCTCCTCTGGCTTCTCCTCCTCCCCTCCCTATACCCATGAAGCACGCCGGGCAAGCAGTTCTGCGGCTGCTTGGGACCCCGTCTTCGGCCCACGCCATGACGCGGGGGGAGTGTGGGCACCGAGCTACATCCCTGGCTGCCCGGAGCCATGCGGCGCTGGCTCCTTCCCAACCGCCCCGTGCCCCATACAGGACCGCGGCGGGCGGCGGTTCAGTGTGGGGCATCCGTGCCCCGTCACAGATGGGAAATAGGTCCCTTTCATTTTTAAGGAGGTCAGGTTCCTCCACAGAAGGGACTTGTGGATATTTGGGAGCAGTTGGCTGGAGGAGCAATCTTACCCTAGCCAAAGAGGACAGTTGAATGGGGGTTCCTAGCAGGTGGCCTGCTATGATAAAGGAGGAGTAGGTGTTGCCTGGTTGATACTGAAAATCAGGGGATGGGAGCATAACATCAGAATCCCTCCAGTTTCGGCTCTTGAAAGTCTCAGCTGGGCAGGTAGACCTTGACAAAGCGAGAAGAGGGTTGCAGCTACTGTGAAACTCTCCCACTGCAACAACAACTTCAGCTTCTAAACCACCTCCTCCTGAGGAAAGCCAGAAAAGGGAGGTGGAGGGATGCAGAGGTTGTGAGCAAGCCCAATGATGCAGGCAGGAAAGGCAGGGGATGACAAAGATGGCAGTTGCCCTGAGGCCCAGTGATGCAAAAAGACTTGGGGTTTCAGAGCCCCAACTCCATTAAATTGCCATTAGAGCACTGTGCTCCAGGTAGCTCTGAAAGCTGCTTGGGTGGGCACAACACAGCACGCTTTCAGTGGGTGCTGAGGGCTCCTACCCCAACCCTGCCCCTTCCACCTGAGTCCCTGCTCCTTCAAGGAATGTGGAGCTGCCCCCTCATCTTGCCCAGGGGCCCAGTTAGGTGCATTGGCCCCCCTGGTTGTGAGGAAGACATAGTGATCCCTTCATGACCTCTGGGGGAAGCAGGAAGTAGCTACTATGGTCATTAGAGTAGCAGATGAACCCTTTGCATGACAGTCACCTTATCACTCATCCTTAGATAGTATGAAAATTGTATCAAGCCAAGCTGGCATTAGCATTTCTGAACAAACAATTATTTTACAGCTCTGTCCCCAAATATAATTGGTTCCTCTCCTCATTCATCACACTAATAGCCACAGGCCTGGCCTAAAGGCACTGGGGAGGATTAGTGAGATGATTCTTTGAGATACATCTGTTGATTTGACTTAACACATACTTATGCAAAATAAGTCAGTTATCTATAGGTTCTGGCCCCATACACCTCTTGCTTTAATAGAGAAGATCAGCTACCTGCCCTTTTAACTCAAATGATTGATTTGTATTTGGTTTAGAGCAACTGTAGTATTTTAAGGCTATTCTTATTTAGCTAAGCCTCACAGTTTCATTTTTCTGATTTCCTGTAATCAATAAACGTGGTGTTTTTTTTCTATGAAAAACTGCCTGTACTCCTAAAAGTTTATTTATTAGGATTATGGAAACAAGATAAAAAACAAATGAGATGCTGCAAGTGCACTCAACATTTTTCCCTGAATACCTAAAAACAACTAAAATGAAGTAAACATTTAATCTTTTCTTCCTACTTCTCCAATATGCATGTTCATTGCTCTTAATTTACAATAACGAGTCCAATGCTCCTAGCTTAGAAACCACGTTGTCCATAGTAGATTCTAAGTCTTATATGAAGAGAGCTGATTAGAATGTATACATTGAAAAAAAGTCTTTCATTTTGTTGTCTGGTGTTTGTTTGTTTTTTGTTTTTTTAAGTTGGGAAAACTAATTCCATTTAACTTTGTCTGACTGGTTCTATCTTCGGGTCTGGTCCCAAATGCTATTGCTTTGCTTATGTGATCTTTTGTCAGGACACATCACGTAGCTTCACTGTCCTTTTTTATCAGATCTGTAAAGTGTTTGAGGCACATTGTGAGGCTTAACCCCGTGTTAACTATTGTAGCCCCAGGATGAATGGACTGCAAAGAGTTTTGTACATTAGAGGAAGAGTCTTGCTTGCATTGGAGGAAGTTAAATGGTAGTACCTGAGTGAATTTGTTCATCTAAAGAAGCTTGAATAAAAGAAAGCAAAATTTTAATCAGTTATATATAAATATAACTGCCATTCTAAAGGATTCCATGAGTTACCCACAAGTACTCTTTCTAAGGTAATGTTTACACTTATAACCAGGGCACAGCATCAAATGGGTAGGAGGACTTCTGGCCCTCAGGCAGGACAGAGCAGCCAACAGCCTAGGGGTTCTGGCCCTCAGACAGGGTGGATCAGCTAATAGACCATTCAGCCAAAGGTCAGGAGGATGCCATTCCAGAGGGAAGGTTGGTAACTGGGGATAGAAGAACCTGAGCCCGTCCTACTCCATCAAGTACCAACCCAAGACCCTAACACTGGGGGAGGGCTCCACCATTGGGTCAGTAGGAAGCCCATAGAAACGCACTGACAGCAAAACTGGACTAAACTTGTTATTCCCTGGTCTACTTTAGAATTTCTGTCCTGTAGGTAATTCTGACATTTCAACATTTTTTTTGTACCAAACAAACAAACAAATCCACCTTTGTGTCAGTAAAGACAACCTAAGAATGCTCTCTTCCAAGAACCCAATAGTCTTGTCTAAGATGTATGTTAGTGTTCACACAGGAAAAAGGAATATCATACATCAAAAGCATATATTGGACCTTCTCCAGAAACTTAATAAATGAAAGAGGAGATAACATATCAATGCAAAGGGTTGACAGCTGTTAATGTAACTGTTTTTTCAGGCAACCCAGTGACTGATCCATACATTGATGATAGTATATTTCTGCAATATGTAATTACAGCTAAAAATAAATCTTTTCTTAAATGTGGATACATTTTATGGAGGGAAGGAGCTTTCCTGCACACTGATTACTTCTCTACACCAGTGGAAATAATATATAATCATTTTCTCCCTCACCCTCTTTGTTTCCTACCTTTTTCTTTCATTGCGTTTATAGCTAGCTAGATTAAAACCACATTTTCACACTCTGATGGTCCCATTTAGACACAGTTAGTTTGAACTAAAAGTTACTTACTGTTCATTAACATAGTCCTGTTTGAAAGAGGACTATGTTAACATGAATTAGGTAAGTTGTAGTTTGTGCTAGCAGAATCCACACAGGACAGTTAGGCTACGTCTACACTGCAGGCTTCTTGTGCAAGAACTTTTTGCAGAGACATCTTCCGCAAAAAGTTCTTGCGCAAGAGCACGTCCACACTGCCATGTGCTTTTGCACAAGAGAGCATCCACACTGCCATGGACACTCTTGCGCAAGAAAGCTCTGATGGCCATTCGCCGAATGGCCATCAGAGCACCTGTGCTTTTTCCAATAGGGGTTTCTTGCGCAAGAAACCCCTGTTGTCTGTCCACACACGCCTTTTTGCGCAAGAACTCTTGCGCAAAAAGGCTTATTCCTTGTAGAAAGAGGAATGACTCTTGCACAAAAAGCCCTGTCTTCTGACGATCTATTGTACTTTTTCTTGCGCAAAAACGTGCTTGTAGTGGGGATGCACTGTGAGTTTTTGCGCAAAAACTCTGCAATGTAGATGTAGCCTTAAAGCACAGCATGGTAGTGTAGACTAAAACTCACACCTCTGTAATCCAAATTGTAGGGCTATGTAGACAAGCCCTGTGATTCAGCTGGACTGTCTCCTCTTAAAGACTGGTAAGGCATTGTGTAGATCATGACTCTATTTCTTCTCCACCTTTTAAAAATTAATTAAATATAATGCTCATGAATGTTGCATTATGGACAGTGGTAGGCACTGATGTCCTCTGTTTATCATCTACAACAGTGCCTGATTAGTAACCTACCTGTACTTGTAAGAATTTGTGTCCAGATCCTTGCCCACCATCCTTTTTGCCTCTGGCATAGTTTGGGAAAGGGATTTATAGAATCCCACCATGGCAGCCCTTGGATCCTTAGACTGCTAAACCCCAATCCAGTCTTAAAGAGCACCTTCGGGCTGCTCTAACCAGCAAGAACCCCTACAAAGCCATTCTAGCTGTTAGAGCTCTCCAGATCACAACATTTCTCCAATTACACCCCCTTTTCACAGCCATGTCCTTTGTTTCGGGGGCAAACGGAGGCACAGAATTTTGTATGTTAGCTCTGGGCACCTACACTTCCCTGTTCTGGGAGAATCCCTGTGTAGCTGGTTCGATTGGCTTTAAGGTCAGAGTGGAAAAAAGTAGCCTTATCTTTACAGGCCGGGATATACAGGCAGAATATGCCTCAACTCAGCAAATATTGGTGACTATACTGAAGAATAAATAAAGTATAACAGAGAGTTTTATTGAACAAAGGCTCCATTCTTGTGCAAAGTTGAGCGGGCTTCATTTTCCATTGTCCTCTTCCTTTGAAGGGAAGCATATTAGCATGTAGCTTGTACATTGCTTTGTTCATTTTGAATAGGTGGCATGGGCAGCTGGTAATGTACAGAAAGCTGGGTTTATGAGTTACTTGAGAAAGTACATACCCATGAACAAGGGTAGTCAAACAGGGAACAAATTAGTATATGAAGTGGATGGCAACACCTAAATTCATGATGTGTTTATTATTCAGTTGTTCCTCTTTCTCCCTGACCTCTCTTCATATCTCTTTTTCTCCCTCCTAATTTTTGTATTAGTCATGCAAATATTAGAGGATATTCTGTGTAGTTTCCACAAGAGCATATGAATCAGTCTTAGGGTACCAGAAGTATCCTGAAATAGTTACCCCACATCTACACAAGCTGCCCATTATTTTGGAATATTTTTCAAAATACTGGGCATGCTATTTCTCCATTCTGGTAAACCTTGTTGCACTAGGGTAAAGGGAGGGCTCAAAATAGCATGTTATTTCAAAATCTGACGCTGTGTAGATGCACCAAATTTCAAAATAAGCTATTTTGAGTTTAGGGTGCTGTGTAGATACACCCTTAGAGATCATCTAGAAGAACATGTTTCAGATCATGGTTGGGTATTCTTCAAAGGGCAGAAAATACAGGCCACAATTCAGCAAAGTACTTAAGTGTGTGCCTAATACTACGCACATGAGTAAAACATCTTGCTGAATTAGAGTTAAAATGCTGATGATTCTTCTCTTATGTACTTTAGGGAGACATCCAGGGCTGAATTCTCCATGCACAAGGCTTAGAGTACTGATCAGAGATGACAGACGGGGCGCGTAGCACTGGCTTTTAAAAAAGCTGTGATCTTTAGTTCTTTCAACCCCATAAAGTTTGTTTAAATTAGGAAGAATACGGAAATATGTCCATATGTTTAATGTTCAAGCAGTTATTAAGAATAAAATGTATCTTTTAAAAATAGCTATTAAAATACCATTAATGATATCTGTGTAAAACAATCTCTATTTACAAGGTCTCTCTTACTTATTTCCCTATTTGCTACGATACCCTAGATAAGGAGAAAAAAAGACATATTTGCCCTCTCTGATTCTTTTCAACTGGGAAGTTAAATTCAAAACAATTAGGAGTTTGAATTTTCTTCTTTTTACATTCAATGTGAATTTAAGCAGCTGCTAGTGCTATTGAATGCAGTATTTAACAGCATACTCCATGATAGAGTATAAACAAGGAGTTATGATCAGGCAGCTAATTTGCAGCTGAAAATCTTTGAGTTTTGTACACATGTATAACTACAGGCAACAATAAATATGTCTGGCAGGCATATATAGATTCTGCCAATCCATATTTTTTTCAGTTGTGATTTCATCCATCATCTTTGGAAGAGTTCTTGATATAAAAATATGAACATTTCAAAACACTTGTGAAAGTCAAAAGTATCTAAAGTTAAAAACTGTGTAAAGACTTGTGAATTAAATTAACTACCTTTTATATTAAGATCAAACTGGAAAAGTACTATTAGTACATTTTGCTTAACTTATTTAAACGTGTAGGGTAAATTGAGGCAGCCCATGGTATCTTGCTGAGAACTGACAAACTCAAACCTGAAAGTATTAGGCCAAGCTTGGGAAGTAAAACAGTTCAACAGTTACTGTGACCCTGGTTCCCCTGGCAACCACATTCCAAAGGACCTCACTTTGATAAGGCCAGTACCAAACAACCAAACAACCGCGCGGGATTGTTTTTCATTGTCTGCTTTGTTCCTAGAAAATAAGCTTGGATCCCACAGATCACGCCAAGGCAATACCACCCCCGCAGGAGACGCATTATAGTTCCGGCCGACAAAATGACCATCAATATGCCTTTGTTTATGTTGGCTCATTTAGCTTGTTAGAAATTATTTGTATTAGTGATAACATGTTTAATTGGCAATGGGCGGAGATACTGTGCAACTGTCTTAGACCATTGGCTTATGTGCATATCTCACTTCCGCTGCTAGACCTATCAAATCACTTCTCCTCCATCCATCTGCTACCTATATAATCTAATGCATGTAAAATGATTCTTAAGACAACTGTTGCACAAGTGAAGAGAACAAGTTAATATGACAATTCTTAGATGCAAAAAAGAGACAAGTCATGTGACAACTGGGCAAAGGATTGCCTGAAAAATTAGGGTAATTTTCCCATGGGAACAAGATGGGCACCACAACATAGGTGAAAGGAGACTAACTAGAGTGAATGCTGCCATGAGGAAATTGGGAAGAGAACAGAAGACAGGATTGGTGTGGATAATCTCCAAGCTCACTTAAGTGTCAAATGTAAGGGTTGGGACATACAGAAGTGAAGAAAGCTAACTGACCAACTGGTGTTTGGGAAGGGAACTTTTGGAGTCACAGAGCCCGTGAATGTCAGCACAATCAACTGTTTGAAATAGATTGCACTGCACATTCTTTCTGCAGTTGTAAGCGAAATCAGGAGAATGATTTTCAGAGCTGTCAAGACTGATGGATGCAATCCACAGAATTAAGAAAGATTAGGATGAAATAGGAAAGCAGTGGCACTGCACAATGGTATTTGCAAAACTTGTGTGATACTATTTGTAGTGTAAAACAATGCTAAGCTAAGAACTATACATGAAAACTTGAGTAATTATTAGGTCATCTGATAGATACCTGGATGAATATATTTAAACTTTAAAAAGGAAAGGTGCTCTTTGGTGGTCTTCTTTCAGATAGTTTTGGAGAGCAGAATTTTTTCATTTAAAAAACAAATCTAGTCCTCCAGCTATCTGTAGAAGACAGCCATAAACTATAAATGGTATGTTCTTTTTTCAAAGTGGAGAAATTGCTTTCTTCCATTAGTTCTCAAGTCACCTAGACCTGAGGATCACTCTCAAGATACCCTGACAGATAAGAGTTTGAGTGGGAATGCATGAAAATCTTCCTACTGCACAGTAATTGAAGACAAGCTTTCTGGGGCTGGAAAGAAGGTTTTTCTTTAACATTCTAATCTTTTTCCAAACACATTGGCTGTGATCTAGGAGTTCTGTGGGGAGCAAGAATAAAAAAAATCTTTCCTCAAAGGCTATAAAGAAACACAGAACCTATTAACAACTGTTACTGTCTCCTGTTTGATGGAATGAAACATTCTCATCTAGAAAAAGAGGTTAAATGTTTTAATCAGTACTAAGGCTGAGTGAATAATAAAATTTTTGGTTAAGAGGAAAGGAGGTTCTGAAGCAAAGTGATTTGAACCATCTTTTTTCCCCCACAAAGGTGTTTGATTGAATCAAACACCTTAAAAATATTGTCAAGTTGGGGTTTTTTGAGTTTTCATTTTGAATCAGCCATTTTGAGCATTTTTCACTTTTTAGACAATGCTAAATTGAAATGCTATTTATAAATCAAATGTCTTGAAATGAAAAAGTTGAAATAACAAATAATTTTTTTAGAAAGGCTATTTTTAACAAAATGTGTTTTATGACACATAACATGCCTTTTCGTTTATTAAAAAGGTAAAAAAATGTCACTTACTACTAAACAACAGTTTTCCTTATTTATATAAATATATAAAAAATAGAATGTCATATTATGACATGTCCATAGTAATAATGCAAATTATATCCTGCTTACCATTGATGATATGAAATACAAAATTTGTGGGAAATCTTAAAATATATTTGGGGTTTTTGGGGGGTTTTTTTTGTTCAAATTCAGGCAGAATAAGATTGTTGGAATACTAAAATTTCCCATGAACTGCAAATTCTAATGTCTAATCTGCAACCCCATCCTTGAGTCTCATGGAAGAATGCTAGCAGCTCTTTGATGCTTAGGCACATGTGCTACATGCAGAAGCTCCCTGAATTTTATGTCTCCTATGCCTGTCCTGATGAATCTGGAAGGAAACTGGGGGTGACATCAAGGGTTTTGCTCTTTAATATCATTTTCTCTCTCTACAAGGCCCCCTCCTAAATTCAGTTTTTCCTTTTTAACTCACCAACCCAATGAGTTGTTAGGCCCTGCTTTGAGGTTATGATATTTTGTCCCAATCTTATGCCTTAGGTGACCATTTTCAGGCTTGGAAACTAGCATAAGACCTTATGAAGAATTCATAGATTGGTAACTATTTACTCACATTTGTTGAACTTTTACCAATCTATCTAGATATTTCAGTATCCCCTATAAAGCACCTCATGCATATTAATACATTTATTCTTACAACTAAGATGAAGTGGTATATTATTAATAATATTTTTAAATCTACAACCATTCACTACTAATGAGACTGATGATATGTGATAGCATAAAGAAATAATTGATGAATTGCTGATCTGACAAGTACTATTTGATCTAGTCCACTATTTGTGGTTTCCATATATCTTCTTCTCAAACCCATATTCTTTCTGAATGTTTCACCTTAAACACACAGACAGAGCACACTCACTCACACACATGCACTCAGCATGCACATACAGTGAACATACAGAAAACACACAACTGGAGAATTATTATTTTCCCTGGAAAGAAATGGCAAGCTAACTGAAATAAAAAATAATCTAACAACTTTACCGGAACACGTATTTCACAACAATCTGTAGGCTGTACTCCTAGAACCTGAATAACTTTCATGCTTCTGCATTTCAGTATTTTAAAATTCCAGAAGTTGTTATATAATTCATATGTTAGAAAAGGAACTGCAGAGCCAATTTACAAGAGGGATAGAAGATTTTTTTTATGAAAATTGGTGCAATTTGATGTACAGATGAGGGAGCAAACAATTTTGCTTTTTAATAATGCCACTGGCTGTAAAGCAGGTGAAAAGATTCTGCACATTCCAGAAATTTGCATTTCTGTCCACGAAGGCCTTCATGTACTTAAGACCTGATTGACTTTATTTTAATGTACTTTTCTGTTTATAATCTGTAGCATTGGTATAATGACCTGTTCCTTTTCTGATAGTTTTGTGATGCTTTGTACTTCATGTTCTATTACCTGCTTCTTTTTTATTAAAATTTGCACTTGCTTTTACATTTTGTGGTAAGGAAAAGCAGTTCTTGCCTCTTTGCAACTGCATATAACTGAACGAGATATTCCTTATTGAATTTTCAGGCTTTTTCTTATCCCATTACAACAGCCTTTACTCAAAAAAGAGGGATCACTTATTTTCCTACCTGGCTCAATTCCTCCTCCCACAGTTACCAGTCTGTTGACTTTGGATTCACACTCTGGATCCCATGTGTTTCTAAGCTAACTGGGTTTTAGCAGAGTCTAGCTGCTGGTTTCTAGTACTGGATCTGAGAGGCATGCTTGAGGCTCAGAACTCCTCTACTGTGAGCCCCTTCTTAGACTGTGACATCTCACAATGCAACTGCCCTAGACTTGAAACCTTCTGAGCCATCTGAATTGCCAGATCCCCAACTCTGGTGCAGACAATCTGGGCTTCTAGTTAAACCCATTCATGAACAAAATGGGAGGAAAGCAAGGAACAAAGGCTTACCCATGGAATTTAAATATAGAACCTTTACTGTTAAAAGTATCAGAGGGTATGTCTACACTACAAAGTTAATTCAAACTAACAGCCGTTAGTTCGAATTAACTTTCATAGGGGCTACATATGCAAGCCGCTATTTCGAATTTAATTTGAAATAGCGGAGCACTTAATTCGAACTAGGTAAACCTCATTCTATGAGGAGTAATGCCTAATTCGAATTAAGTAGTTCGAATTAAGGGCTGTGTAGCCACTTAATTCGAACTAGTTGGAAGCTAGCCCTTCCCAGGTTGCCCTGGTGGCCACTCTGGGCCAAACCAGGGAAACTCTTCTGCCCCCTTCCGGCCCCAGAGCCCTTAAAGGGCCACGGTCTGGTTACGGTGCTTGTGCCAGCTGCAAGCCTGCCAGCACCCAGCCAGCAGACCCTGCACCTGGCACAAGATGAGCCAGCCACCCGCTGCCACCCAGCCCTCTACCGCTTCCCAGGACCAGGCTGGAGGCTCACAGGAGCCTGCCCGGGGCCGCAAGAGGCGGGCGCCCACCTGGTCTAGTGCGGAGATCGTGGACCTCATCGAGGTTTGGGGGGAGGCCTCCAACGTCCATGATCTCTGCACTAGTCACAGGAACGCAGCCGTCTACAGCCGCATGGCTGCCAGCCTGGCCACCAGATGCCACATGCGGACCTGGGAGTAGGTCCGCTGCAAAATAAAGGACCTGCGGCAGGCCTACTCCAGAGCCTCCCAGCCAGGGGCCGACCCGGAGGCATGCCCTCATTATGAGGCCCTGGACCGCATCCTGGGGGCTCATGCAGTCCATGCCCCCCGGGTGGTGATCGACCCTGGGACAGAGGGCCCCGTCCCTGACACAGAGGAGGAGGAGGAGGATGCCGAGAGCCAGGAGCCTGCAGGGAGCCTGCCCAGGACCCAGGACCCCCGAGGCATTCCACAGAGCACATCGGCTGTGTCATCCGAGGCCAGGGAGGGCTCCACATGTGAATGCCATCATGCTCCCCTTATGTGTATGGGGTGGGGGGTGGAGAGGGAGCCCAGGGACCGTGCGCCTGGGCCTTGCCCACCATGGAGCAGCAGCTGGGTGTCATGCAGGGGCCCTGGCCTGTTCCCCACACGCCGACCTCGCCTTGCACAGGGGGGCTGGGTTTCACCCACTGTGTCCCCAGGGAGAACTGACCACTGCTCTTGTTTCACCACAGCCACAGCACCTGAGACTGCAGGGCGCACCACCCCCCCTGGAACAGCCACCCGCACCCGGGCCAGCCGGCGCACCCACAACCTGGAGGACTATCAGCGGCGGCACCTGCGGCTACTGGAGCACCAGCTCCGCACCCAGGACCACTGGGTCCGGGAGACCTGCGGCTGTAGCAGTGGAGCTTGGAGGCGCTGGAGGAGCAAGGCCGTGCCCTCCGCGGCCACCTCCAGACCTTGGTGGACAGGTTCCTGCCTCCTCCTGCTCCAGCCCCTGTGGCCGCCCCAGCTCTCGCTCCTCCTCCCACCCCTGCTCCCCCTCCCACTTCCTCTGCACCCCCCGTCCCTCCTGCCCCACCCTCCACACCCACTCCCCCCCTCCCGACGCCCCCACACCCGCAGTGCTGCGAGACGGGAGAGCCAGCAGGACCCCGAACCCTGAGCTTTCCCTTCCCTTCCTCCCCTTCCTCCCCCTTCCAGCTCCCTCCTCCCAGGTTTCCCCCTCCCCTCTCCCACCCTCATTCCTCCCTCCCCCCACCCCAGTTATATACAATAAAGAGAAGGTTTTTTTGGCAAAACAGGTGTTTTTATTTTACATTAGGAAGGGGGGTTAAGGAGGGGAAAGGGGAAGAAAGTGAGGGTGCAAGAAGGCCCCAGTGGGGCATGCAGGGAGAGTTCAGTCCTCCTCCACCAGAAAGCTCTCCCGCAGGGCTTCCCGGATCTAGACGGCCCCCCGCTGGGCCTCCCGGATGGCAGCGGTGCGGGGCTGCACGTACTGGCCAGCCATGCGCTCAGCCTCAGCCATCCAGGCTGGCAAGAAAGCCTCCCCCTTCCGCTCACATAAATTGTGCAGTACACAACATGCTGCCACCATGGGAGGGATATTGTGCTCGGCGAGGTCGAGGCGGGTGAGGAGGCATCTAAATCGGGCTTTCAGGCGTCCGAAGGCCCCCTCGACCACAGTGCAGGCCCTGGTGAGCCTGGCATTGAAGGCCTGCCGGGAGGGGTTAAGGTGCCCCGTGTAGGGTATCATCAGCCAGGGCTGTAGGGGGCAGGCCGCATCCCCCACCAGGCAGACGGGCATGTCAATGTCCCTGACCCTGATGTGGCAGTCGGGGAAGAAGGTCCCGGCATGCAGTCTCTGGCACATGGAGGAGTTGTGGAACACCTGTGAGTCGTGTGCCTTGCCGGACCAGCCCACATTTATGTCTGTGAACTGGCCCCAGTGGTCAGACACGGCCTGCAAGAGGACGGATGTACTGGGAGGCCTGGTGTACTTGTGGTTGATGTACTGGGAGGCCTGGTGTTCCGGGGCACGGATGGGGATGTGCATCCTGTCGATGGCCCCCCCGCAGTTGGGGAAGCCGAGGGCACTGAATCCCTGGATGACCGCGTCCGGGTTGGCGAGGCGGATCACCCTGCGGAGCAGCATCCACTTGATGGCCTTGACCACCTGCAGAGAGACACACCAAACCACGAATCACTGGGGCACCCGGGTGGCTGGGAGTGTTCATTCCCTACCACGGCCCCATGCCCCACTCTCAGAAGAAACCCCCGCTGCGATCCTGGCCGCCGCGGGCAGCGTGTAGTACAGCCAGGACAGACCGAACCCTCCCGTGTGGAGCACTTTTGCCTCCTCCCCCCCCCCCGTTTTCCCTGGGGCGGCCCATCCCCTCCTTGCAGCCCCCTTCCCTCCCCAGCCCAGTGGCCGGTGAGTGCCATACCTGCATGAGCACTGCTCCGACGGTGGATTTCCCCACGCCGAAATGGTTCCCGATGGATCGGTAGCTGTCTGGCGTGGAGAGCTTCCACAGGGCGATGGCCACCCGCTTCTGGAGGGGGGTGGCGGGCCTCATACGAGTGTCCTGTCGCCACAGAGCAGGGGCGAGCCACGCGCAGAGCTCCAGGAAGGTGTCCGTCTTCATCCTGAAGTTCTGGGTCCACTGTTGGGCTCCCCAGCGCTCCAGGACGATGCGGTCCCACCAGTCGCTGCTGGTGTCCAGACGCCAGATGTGGTGGGGCACACTGGCATCCGGGCGCTGCTGCAGCTCCTCCACGGCCCCCAGGGAGGCCAGGGGGAGGGGCAGGGGGCTGACGTGCACCAGATGGTGCCAGGCAGCCTCCAGCCATTGCTGGCAGGCTTGCAGCAGCAAGTCCAAAAACTGGAGCAGAATGCCCAGGGTGAGCTCTGGCTCCAGGGTGCCAACTGCGGCGGCATCCCCAGTGGGAACCACCGACACAGGCAGGCAGAGAGGAAAACACTTTGCTGTCCCTCAGTGAGGTAGGCAAGCAAGCGAAAAAGCTGAGAACCGGCTGTCCAGGGGGGTCCCTTTAAGCACGAGCCTCAGATAGCCTCAGACAACAGCCACACAAAGCAACTACTGACCTGATGCCCTGCTGGAACCAGTTTCAGCTGCCCTTAAATGCGACCCAGCATCCAATCAGTGTGGACGCTCCATTTCGAATTCGCAAAACGCTAATTTGAATTAGTTTTTGGGTCTAGACGCATTATTTCAAATTAGCTTATTTCGAATTAACTAATTCGAAATAAGCTAGTTCGAATTAGCGCTGTAGTGTAGACATACCCAGAGTTACAGATGTTTGCGAAGTACCAAAAATGCTCAGACTTCCTCTAGCCTGAACTCAGCCCTCAGTGGGGCTGGGTCAGCATGTGAGACACAATCAAATCTGTTGGTTCTGTACTTTGATTCTTATGTCTTCTCAATGACAGTCTTTCAGCAAGGTCTCAAGCCCCTTTTCTGAGCAAGGCTCCTATCTGGAATGCATAGGCCACCTGCAGCAAAATACAGACCTGTGTTCAGCATACAATACAAAATTGAGTCCCTAATATCAAATGGAGGTCTCAATTTGATACACACCCATCCCGCTGCATCTCATCCTCCTCACACGACAGATAAATGGTTGATTGCCTATTGAATAACTGGGACATCCACATTCATTCCACCTTTTGAAGTTTATCTTCAAGCTCAATAAACATTCTGAAACATTTCTGAATTATTTTAAAAAGACACAAAAGCCTAATTTACTTGGTACACTCCCAGGTTTGTCATAGTTTTCACTAGAGTTAGGCATTCAATAATTTATTTGTCTGCATATTTTAGGGTACATTGAGACTGCACAGTGGAGCACTACATGCCAAAGTTCAAGTTACATGCCCAAGATTAACTTTATCCTATTGTCTGTTTGAGTAACTAATATCAAAGCAGGGTTAGTTATATACTTTGTGTACACTGCATGACTATTTCAAAATACGCTATTCCTGAGTACTTATTCTGAAAGGGTATGTCTACACTACAGCATTATTTCGAAATATCTTATTTCGAAATAGTTAATTCGAAATAAGTTATTTCAAAATAACGCGTCTACACACAAAATGCATTTCAAAATGGCATTTTGCTACTTCGAAATAGCGCATCCACACTGAGTGGACGCTGAATCGCATTTAAGGCCGGCCGGAACCAGGTCCGGCAGGGCATCAGGTCAGGAGTTACTTTGTGTGGCTGCTGCCTGAGTCTATCTGAGGCCTGTGCTTAAAGGCACCCCCCCCGCCCCCCCAGACAGCCGGTTCTCAGCTTTCCCTGCTTGCTTGCCTACCTCGATGAGGGACAGCAAAGCATTTTGTCTCTGCGTGCTCTGGTTGCCCTCACTCGGGACACCACAGCACTCTGCAACATGGAGCTGGAGCTGCCCCTGGTGCTTCTCTTGGCTGTGTTGCTGTGAGCCTGGTTGCACTTTCTGCAGGCTGCTATCTGGGTGGTCCATCGGGAGGCTGTCAGTATCCAGGAGGCCCTGCGGGAGAGCTTCCACCCTGAGGAGCACTAAGAGCCTCCCTGGTCTGCCCCACGGGGGCTTGTGCCTCATTCCTCCCTCACATCCTTCCACTTACCCCTCCCTAATCCCCCTTCCTGATGTCAAATAAAATACATGTATTTTCATGAACACAAACTCTCTTTATTTAACAAAACTGGGGGGGGGGGGATGAAACTCCAGTGAGACTGGGGAAAGGAGGCGGGAGAGGGGAGAAGAGAGGGTGGAAGAGGGGAGGGGGAAACCTGGGAGGAGGGAGCTGGAAGGGGGAAGCAAGGGGAAGAAGGGGGAGGGGAAGCTCAGGGCCCAGGGTTGGGGGCCTCACCGGACCAACTTGATTTTCATGCAAACCTGCTCCTGGGTTTGCATGTGGCCTTTGGCGGCCAGGCTGGCAGCTATCCTGCCATAGACAGCTGTGTTCCTCCATTTAGTGAGGAGATCATGGACATTGGGGCATCCCCCCTAAACCTGAATAAGTTCCATGATCTCCACCCTGGTCCAGGAAGGCGCCCGCCTTCTCCGGGCCCTGGCAGGCTTCTGGGAGCTGGCAGACTGCTCCTGGGGAGTGCTGGAGGGCTGGCTGCCAGTGGCTTGCTGGTTCATGTTTTTGGGCCACTGGGTCAGGGGCAGTGACTGCTGGCTCTGGGCTGGCAGGCTTGAAGCTGGCACAGGCACTGTGGCCAGAGTCAACCCCTTTAAGGGCTCCGGGGAGGGGGGGAGGGAGAGGATTTTTCTTGGTTGAGGCTGGAGTGGCCACCAGGGCACCCTGGGAAGGCTGGAGGCCCCCTATTTCGAAATAAGTGTCTACACAGCACTTATTTCGAAATAGCTATTTCGAATTTGGCGTTATTCCTCATGGAATGAGGTTTACCAAATTCAAAATAAGTGCTCCTCTATTTCAAAATAATTTCAAAATAGCAGTTTGGCTGTGTAGATGCTAGTAAAGTTATTTCAAAATAACGGCTGTTATTTTGAAATAACTTTTCTGTGTATACATACCCAATTAGCTTATTTCAAAATAGCTCATCCACACTGTAGAGAAGCCTCAAAATTAGTCTGAGCCAGGCTTCCCTAATGTAGACATGCTATCTCGATTTAGAGCCCCCGGAGGCACTGGGAAGGAATAACTTAGAATGGCCCTTGTGAGGGGCTATTTTGAAATAGCAGCAGTGAAACATCTACACACGCCTTATTTCAAAATAGTTATTTTGGAATAGTTGTTATTCCTAGTAGAATGAGGTTTACAGATTTCGGAATAAGCCATCCATTATTTCAAAATTATTTCAAAATAACAGAATGGCTGTGCAGACGCTCGCATTGATATTTTGAAATAACACAAGTTATCTTGAAGTAACGGTGCAGTGTAGACGCACCCTTACTGTTTCATGTGCTGTTCTATGAAGGGCCATGCCTTTGATTCAAGCTGTGTGTTGTGTTGTGAAAGAAAATGGAGTCTGTGCCTCGAAGAGAAGCATATGCAGTTTGTCTTCACTTACCCCCCTTTTTTTTGTAAGTTCATAAGTACAGATTTCTGAACATATCTGAAGAAAGCAGCCTCTGTGCAGAGCAACATTATATTTCGCTTTATTATCCGATAAGGCAAAAGACAGCAAAAAGGGAAGAAACGTGGTCCATTTCATAGAGTCCATTTCATGTAGTACATGCATCTACCAGTCCATGGAACTAAAACTATTTTATGGGAAGAGGAAGAATAAACCTCCCCAAACAATGAAAAACTGTTAAGTTTTGTGAATCTTCACATGCAATTTTTATACAAATCAAATGCAAATTAGTTAAACAATATGTGAACAAATAGATATGGCATATGCTACATTTTAGGGTCAATATGATAACTACAAGCATTGCTTGGGTTTGATGCCACAGTATGCCTTCTTTAAGGTAGTAGTGTCTATTGGTCAACCCAACCCTGTCATGTGTCATGGATCTTTATGATTGTGGTGAAAGGTCCACTATCTATATTAGGACCTCGGAAATCCTGTCACTGTGCCTTCAAAGGACAGGAGCCTTGCAGAGCATGGTACAAGGCTCCCCTCTCACACAACCACCGGGGGATAAGATGGGAAAAGGGAACCAACATAAATGCTGTCTGCTCCTTCGTCATAGCAGGCTAGGCTGGTCAAGCCATGTGAAAATTACCTGGGAAAAAAAGAGACTAGCTGAGGGAAGAGCTGTTTAATTTACACCCCCAAGATCCCAGGGATGGCAGAGGCACTAGATACTTCAAACCGAGCTCAGAGAAAGAGAGCTAGAGATTGTGTTTTCATGGTTTCACCATATGAAGCATATTCACTGGCTGAGGAAGGAAGTTATTGTTTGTTTCCTGAACCAAAATAAGAGTTGACTAAGACTCTTCTATGGACAAAGAGTGCTGTGACCTTGGGCAACTAATTAAGTAAATTATACTTTGTGTAAGACTTTACAAGATTAAACCCAAGGAAAGAAGTGCATGCTTTGAACAGGCTAAATCTAGATAATTGATTGAAAAAAGGAAGCTGAAGGAGGTGGAGAATGTCTAGAGTGGGGAACACCAGGATAAGTTAGTTTGTGATGGTGTCCACTGGAAGGGGGAGATTGGGATAGTTAGGGACTGAGGATAGCTGGAGGATAGCAAAGGAAAGCCAAATGTATGGGCATGTCATTTTCCAGTGGGTAGGGCACTAAGGAAAATAAATATTGCAAGACCTACAATATAATGGTAAGAGTTGGTAATGTTGAGGGGGAGGAAGAGAATATGTGCATTTCTCAGAGGCTGAGGGGAGCTAGTGTGGACAGCTGAATGTGTAAAAGTATTCAGGGGGCTAGCTAGGTTTGAGAACATGTCCCAAGGGCAGTTGTGGTTTCTGGAGGTGCTAGAAGAAGCTGTGGCATGCTGAGTTCCGGGGAGTGTACAGTGAGTAACTGGATGGTCTGGGAGAGAAGCTGGAGTCATTTGAGTTTGAAACACACTCAGGCTATGTCTACACAACAGGCTTCTTGTGAAAGAACTTTTTACACAAGAGTTCTTGCACAAAAGTTCTTGCGCAGAAGCGCGTCCACACTGCCATGTGCTTTTGTGCAAGAGCATCAATGGCAGTGTAGATGCTCTCTTGAGCAAGAAAGCTCTGATGGCCATTTTAGCCACAGGGGTTTCTTGTGCAAGAAAACCCCTGTTCCCGTCCACACTAGCCTTTTTGCACAAGAGCTCTTGAGCAAAAAGGCTTATTCCTCGTGTGGAAAGGAATAACTCTTGTGCAAAAAGTCCTCTCGTCTGACAATCTACTGTAAACTTTCTTGCGCAAGAACGGGCTTGTAGTGTGGACGCTCCGCAAATTTTTACGCAAGAACGGCCATTCTTACACAAAAAGCCTGAAGTGTAGACATAGCCCCTGGGGGAAAAGATGGTGGGTAAACAGGATAGGTGGTGGAAGAGGGAATTTTGTAGGAGCTTGAAGTAGATGAGAGCAATAGGCCAGAGTCGCTAAAAGTAGAACTGGGATGGGGGTATGGAAGCAGAGGAACTGGTCAAGTGTTTCTGGGGTGGGTAAACTTGCTTGGGGGAGGAAACTGGGATACTTACTAGTCTCCCTACCCCTACCTCTACTGGACTCAGCAAATGTCAAAGCAGCCTATTTGGCCATGAGACATCTGTTCTTGCATCCCAGCTGGATACATTACATTCAGTCTTGTCTGAGGAAATGCATAATTGTGTCTGCATGCCTAAATGCCTCTGGGTGGCTGACACATGATGCTGAGCAGGTCTGGACAGCATTATATTCAAGAGATGAAGAATAGCATTTCAATCTTACCTACAATTTCTTTGACTTTTGTCTTGGCGGCCAGATTGTTCCAGTAGCAGCGGGGTGGACTGATGGCTGTGCTTAGTCTCTGCTCATTCCCACCCACAGGAATAAAGTGAGAGCAGCCCTGGTGCTGTTGTCCTTACTGGGAACTGCAATGCTGCTTTGCTTTTCTCAAAGCTATCCAAAGGGATGGCAGGAGACTCACAGAATATGTTCCTGTAGCCATTTTATGCTACAACCTATATCTTTTGATTCACCCTGTGTTCTGCATGAAATGATACCATAGCTTTTAATACAGCAATTTCCCTCCAGTTTACGCAGGCAGTTACAGAGAGAAGCAGAACACTTATCTAAATTCCTTGGGGCACATCTTCTTAATCAAATGAGAGGCATGATTGTCAGAAATACACCAGGTTAAGCAGAAGCCACTGGTTACTGGGTTTGCATTTGAGCTATGAAATGGGCTTTTATAAGTGAGAAGATTTAGATGTAATTTAATTCTATTTGGACTACTAAATGATAAAAATAGATGTTCTATCTGAACATTAAAATCATGGAATAGATAATACAATTCAAACTTTAAAATGTATCCACAATTTCTTTCTAAGTTTGCAACAACATTATATTTGTTTAAATGGCTTAAAGTCATTATTCATATAAGTCCACTGCAGTCAAAAAACTTAGGTCTAGGATGGATTTTTCCCAATATTTTTACTTACTAGATGTTGTAATCTAGAGTTTCAGAAGCAAATTCTTTGTGGATTTTATCCACCTACAGTGGATGCACATGAAAAACTGTTCTGATTTTAGAGATATTGGATTACTAGTTCCTGTGATATTCCTTATACTTAAAATGAAGCCTGCATCTGGAACCTGAAATGCCTGTAAAATCAGAATGAAATCCTTTTAAGTGGAACCACTGTATGGTTGGTGCAGAGGGCCATCTGCCTTAACTTGACCTAACTGGCATGTAGGCCATGTGTTGGTCACCAGCACAGGAATGAATGTCGCTCATCTTCTCTCACTTATTCTCCTTCATACTTATTGTAGATAGAAGTTAAGATTTCAAGCTGCAAAGGAATTAAAGGAATTTGCCATTCAAGGTAGGAGATTAATCTTAAAAAAAAAGGAAATAATCCTCTCTCTGGTCTGTTAAGTAACATGACAAGGGAATGAAAACTAGATTCTGTTCAGAATATCACATAATGCACTGTTAAATAGAGAGCATAAAAAGTAAGACACTAATAATTCAAATGACAAAGTGCTATCATCATCTCATTGTGACCCTAAATCATAATTCCTCCTAGGTTTTCTTTTTTGGTTCTGAGGAGGGCAGTAATTTGCTGATGACCTATGTGACGGATTTAGTTCTGGGCGCGAGCACGCAACCCCTACCTTGGGGCTACGGCCCAGCGAGCCCACCGTCTTAAAGCTACAAATTCGACAGTTAAATGGGCACGAGCTCCCGATACCCCACCGTGGGGTGGATCTGGGCCCAGCGAGCCCTGTGTCCCCAGTTCTCCCCTCAGGGCACCTTGGTCAGTCACCACGGTGCTCGGGGCAGAGGCCCCTATCGCTTGGCACCCGTTCACTTCTCTCCAGCATTGAGCGCAGCACAGAGGGATAAAGGGGTAGTGAGGGGGACCCAGGCCCACCCTCTCCACCGGGTCCCAGCCCAGGGCCCTAAGGGTTTGAGTCTCAACCCTTACCCGGCTGTCGGGGTCCCACCCTGTAATGCGTCAGCCCATGGGCGCCAGAACATCCCTGCCCCGGGCTGCTTCCTAGCCTCCCTTAAGTCCACGGTTTTTGGTCCTGAGCCATCAGCCCTTACCTCTTTGTCGAAGGTACGGGGGAGTCCTCCCCGCGGCTTTCCTGAAGTCCCAGCTTCCCGCCTCCACCGGGGGGGAAGGAATCGCCTCCCTGGCATCCTTCCCTTTGCTCCAGCTCGGGGGCGGCTTTTAAACCTCCCACCAGAGGTCACGCCGTCCCCCTCATCCCTGCCCCGGCATTGCCGGCATCCCTGCGTTGGGACGCAAGGGGTGGGGTTGCAGCCTGGCGTCCCCTGCCTGGGGTGCGCACGTCCTGCCCAGCCCGCTGGCTGGCCCTATTTGCCGTGGCCACGGGACTCTGCTCCATGCTGGGCTCGGCGGAGGCGGTGTCCCAGCCGCGCGCTGGCTGGGCAGTCCCTCCTGGGCCCCCCGCCGGGGCCGCTGCCAGCCCAGTTCCAGTGCGGGTCGTCTTTGGCCCATCACACACCTCCCCCCTTGGAGGCTTTAGGCACTCCCCCTTCTCGCGGTCCCATATTCTAGAGAAAAAGTCTGCGTTCTGGTGCCTTTTACCCGGGCGGTGGCTTACCTCAAATTTATACAGCTGCAAGGCCAAATACCACCTCATAATATGTGCATTTGTGTCCTTCATAGAATTGAGCCATACCAACGGGGCATGATCTGTTATCAATCGAAATTTATTTCCCCACAAGTAATACCGTAGGTACTCAGGACCGTAGGTACGGCCCATTTCACGTCTAATGCTCCCTTCTCGACCGTGGCATAATTCTGTTCTTTGGGGAGTAGTTTCCGGCTTGCGTACAGAATTGGGTGCTCCACCCCTTGGTGTTCCTGCGCCAAGACCGCTCCTACTCCTGCTTGGGAGGTGTCTGTGGAGAGAAGAAAAGGTTTTTCAAAATCTGGCTTTGCTAACACCGGAGCGTTCAGCAGGCGTTCTTTTAACATCTCAAAGGCCTGTTCAGCTTGTGGGGTCCATTGCACCTGCGTAGGTTTGGAGTGTTTTGTGAGTTCTGTCAGGGGTGTGGCTATCGTAGCAAAGTTTGGGATAAACCTCCGGTAATAACTGGCCAGCCCCAAGAATTGTCTCACTTGCTTCTTTGATCTGGGGTTTGTATAGCTCTCTAGTGCCTGTACTTTGCTAGCCAGGGGTTTCAACTTCCCCCCTCCCACCGTGTACCCCAAGTATGATACCTCCGTTTTGGCTAGATGGCATTTCCTCGGGTTCGCCATTAGGCCCGCTCCCCCCAAAGCTGCCAATATGGATTCAATATGGCGCAAGTGTTCATCCCAGCTGCTGCTGTAGATGACGATGTCGTCTATGTAGGCAGCAGCGAAGGTTCAGTATGGGGCTAGTAGATGATCCATCACTCGCTGGAAAGTGGCCGCCGCTCCATGGAGACCAAAGGGCATCGTTTTGAACTGAAAGAGGCCAAATTGAGTGGAAAACGCCGTCTTTTCTCTGGCCTCGAGTTCCAGGGGGATTTGCCAGTATCCTTTTGTTAAGTCCAACGTGGATAAATACTTGTCGTGTCCCAGCCGTTCTAGGAGCTTGTCGACTCGGTGCATCGGATATGCGTCGAACCGAGATATGGCGTTAACTCACCGAAAGTCGATGCAGAACCTCGTCGTTCTGTCTGGCTTCGGAACCAGGACGATGGGACTACGCCATTCGCTCCGTGACTCCTCGATCACCCCCCACTGCCGCATCAGCTGTACTTCATCCCATACGGTCTTCCACATCTTACGCGGCAAGGGCCAAAGTGGTTCCCGTACTATCCTTCCCGCTTCAGTGGTGATCCAGTGGTAGCCCAAAGACGTGTGGCCCGGCCTGGCGGTGAGCACCACCCCATATTGACATAGTAGGTCCTTAAGTTGTTGCCGTTGAGGGGCTGTCAACTCGTCACTTAGGCTGACCTCCATTTCCTCCTGACTATCGCTGCCCCAGGGTCCCAGGTCGTCTTCAGTGGGTATTGGCGTTATTAACAGGTTCTCGGAGTTGGTCCATTTCTTCAGGAGGTTCACGTGGAAGGTTTGCTTATCCCTTTTTCGCCCTGATAGACGAATTTCGTAGTCCACGGCCCCTACTTGTCGGATCACTTCGTAGGGGCCCTGCCATTGGGCCATTAGCTTGGAGCCAGGGATGGGAAGAAGAAGCAGTACCTGGTCTCCCTGCTGGAATTCCCTCACCCGCGCTGTTCGGTCGTAGTACCGCGCTTGCCTTTCCTAAC
Organism: Pelochelys cantorii; assembly: GCA_032595735.1. Classification (NCBI taxonomy): domain Eukaryota; kingdom Metazoa; phylum Chordata; order Testudines; family Trionychidae; genus Pelochelys; species Pelochelys cantorii. Next base: position 63,522,427 of record CM064330.1, read on the forward strand.
CCCGTGCTAAGTTTGCTTGGGCGTACTCGCCCAGCCGTTTTAGTTTCCCTTTCAACTGCAGTATATACTGGGCTGTCCCTTGGCAGGTGGTGGGCTGTTCCTCCCAGTCTTCCTTCAGGAGGTCCAGGATTCCTCTGGGCCGTTGACCATACAGTAGCTCAAAGGGCGAGAATCCCGTCGATGATTGCAGGACCTCGCGAACAGCAAACAGTAGCGTGAGGAGCAGGCTATCCCATCCTCGGGGGTTGTCTCACACAAACCTTCGGGAGCATCTCCTTCAAGGTCTTGTTGAAGCATTCTACCAGCCCATCAGTTTGGGGGTGGTAGACAGACGTCCGAAACTGCTTGATCTTTAACATCCGACACAATTCCTTCATTACCCGGGACATGACATTTGTCCCTTGGTCTGTCAGAATTTCTTTTGGCAGTCCCACCTGCGAGAAGATCTTTACCAGTTCCCTTGCTAGTGTGGGCGCCTTGGTGTTTTGTAGTGCCACCGCCTCGGGGTATCGTGTCGCGTAGTCCAACACCACCATGATATACTGGTGGCCCGTGCGGGAGGCCTTCAGTGGACCAACCAAATCAAAGGCTATGCGTTTGAATGGAGTTTCTATGACTGGGAGGGGGATAAGTGGAGCCCGCGCCACATCCGCCGGTGCCGCCCTCTGGCACTCCGGACAGGAGGCGCAAAAGTCACGTACCGCTTTATAGATCCCCGGCCAAAAAAACCTCTGGGTTACCCTAGCCAGTGTTTTTTCCTGCCCCAAGTGTCCTGCCCAGGGGTTGGCATGGGCAAGTTGGAGCACCGCCTGCCGGAGCCGCGAAGGGACTACCAATTGTTGTCTCTCTCCCTCCCCCTCCGATTCCTGTATTACCCGGTACAGGCGATCATTTCATACCTTGAAATACGGTCCCTGGCACTGGCCTTGGGGTTCCTCTCCACTTCTGTCCTCAGCCGTGGCTTGGTCCCAGGCGTTCCACAACATCGGATCCTCTCTTTGTTCCTTCACAAAGTCGGCACTTTGCCCTATTTCTGTGTCCTCCCTCTCCGCGTACTCCTCGTCCCGCGTGACTCTGGTGTTGCCGTCCCCGGGTTTGCCTCCCCCTGGGGCCAGGAATCCTTCAATAGTCAGGGAGCCTCGGTCTTCAGCTGCCACAGGGGGCTTCCCCCCGTACGCAACAGCTGAGTGAAGCCCGGCCAATCTCTCCCGAGTAACACTGGGTATGGCAAGGTGGGGACCTTCCCCACTCTCCACATTTTCTCATTCCACTGGTCCGCCAGCCATACTTGCACCGAGGGGTAGGACCCGACCTCCCCGTGGACACAGCGCATCAACACGGGGTCCCCTTTCTTCCGCCCCATAGGGATGAGGTCTTCCCGGACCAACGTGACAGCGGACCCGGAATCTACTGAGGCCTTTACTGCTTCCCCTTCGACCTTCACCGTAGCCACCACGGGAGCTCCTGTCCCCACTGCCGCCCGGGGCTCTCGGTGTCTCTCTGTCTGGCCTGGAGTGCAGTCCATCATGGGGCAATCCCTCTTTTAGTGGCCTTCCTGGCCACACTGAAAGCAGGTGCCCCGGATTGGGGTCCTTTTCTCCTCTGTCGCTCCTTCCTGAGTCGTCTCCGCCTCGGCTCCGCCAGCATTTACAAAAACAAATGCTTGTGTAAACATCAGATCAAGAGTCAACAGTACTGTACAACATATCTGAACAGATAAAACTAGGCAGCACAGCTCAAATTTCTTACATTTGTAATTAGAAAAAAATTTGAAGAAGTATGTTGACTACATTCAAATAATGAATATATAGAAAGGAAAAGCAATCTGGTTGCAACAACAAATGGTCTGGTAGCACTTTATAGACTAACAAAACATGTAGATGGTATCATGAGCTTTCATGGGCACAGCCCACTTCTTCAGCTGACCAGAGTTTAGCTGCAGCTAGACTGTGACAAGAAATGGTACATTTATTCCTAGGTGTGAACCCCACACATTCAGTCTGTTTTTAAGCTATGTGGAGCTGATAAATTTAATTGCTTGTAAAGTTCATGCAAATATCTGTGACATTAAACTAATAACAATGGTAACAACGGTAATGATTATTTGCATTGTTCTAGTGTTAAGAACTCCTAGTCAGGATCTAGGCCTAATTTTGCTAGGCATTGTAATTTCACATAGGGGAACATCCCTTCCTTGATAAGCCTACAGTCCAGTTAAATCTAATAATAGAGGCTGAACTACCACCTTACTCTTCAGAATAATCATTCCAGGTAAGAGCTGAGGCATATCAGTGTGGCAGAGTGAGAAGCAATAGGAGAGGTAGGATTGTTCAATATCTAGGGTACTACTCTGGGACTTCGGAAAATATGGGTTTCATTCCCTGCTCCATCACAGACTTCTTGTGTGCCATTGGGCAAGTCACTTAGCACCTTTAATCTCAGTTCCCCAGCTATAAACATAAGAACATAAGAATGGCCATACTGGGTCAGACCAAAGGTCCATCTAGCCCAGTAGCCTGTCTGCCGACAGTGGCCAGTACCAGGTGCCCCAGAGAGGGTGGACCGAAGACAATGATCAAGGGATTTGTCTCCTGCCATCCTTCTCCAGCCTCTGACAAACAGAGGCCAGGGACACCATTTTATCCCCTGGCTAATAGCCTTTTATGGACCTAACCTCCATGAAATTATCTAGCTTCTCTTTAAAGTCTGTTATAGTCCTAGCCTTCACAGCCTCCTCTGGCAAGGAGTTCCACAGGTTGACTACACACTGTGTGAAGAAGAACTTTCTTTTATTGGTTTTAAACCTGCTACCCATTAACTTCATTTGGTGTCCGCTAGTTCTTCTATTATGGGAACTAATAAATAACTTTTCTTTATTCGCCCTCTCCACACCACTCATGATTTTATAGACCTCTATCATATCACCCCTCAGTCTCCTCTTTTCTAAACTGAAAAGTCCAGTTGTTTTAACCTCTCTTCATATGGGACCTGTTCCCAACCCCTAATCATTTTAGTTGCCCTTTTCTGAACCCTTTCCAAGGCCAAAATATCTTTTTTGAAGTGAGGAGACCACATCTGTACACAGTATTCAAGATGTGGGCATACCATAGTTTTATACAGAGGCAGTAAGATATTCTGTGTCTTATTTTCTATCCCTTTCTTAATAATTCCTCGCATCCTATTTGCCTTTTTGACTGCCACAGCACACTGTGTGGAAAGTTTTCAGAGAACTATCCACGATAACTCCAAGATCTCTTTCCTGATTTGTCATAGCCAAATTAGCCCCCATCATACTGTACGTATAGTTGGGGTTATTTTTCCCAATGTGCATTACTTTACACTTATTCACATTAAATTTCATTTGCCATTTTGTTGCCCAATCACTCAGTTTGATGAGATCTTTTGGGAGTCCCTCACAGTCTGCTTCTGTCTTGACTATCTTAAACAGTTTGGTATCATCCGCAAACTTTACCACCTCACTGCTTACCCCTTTCTCCAGATCATTTATGAATAAGTTGAACAGGATTGGTCCCAGGACTGACCCTTGGGGGACACCACGAGTTACCCCTCTCCATTCTGAAAATTTACCATTTATTCCTACCCTTTGTTTCCTGTCTTTCAACCAGTTCTCAGTCCATGAAAGGACCTTTCCTCTTATCCCATGACAATGTAATTTACACAAGAGCCTTTGGTGAGGGACAAAGGATATAAAGGATAATAACATTTCCCAGCTTTGCAAGGGTGTTGTAAGGATAAAAATACATTAAAGATTGTGTCGCATTTAGATAACATGGGGGCAAGTACATAGGAGAATTTAAGATAAAGCAGGGGTGCTTTTTGTTTACTGCCAAAACTGTACTACTTTTGTCTTCAGCATTTGTGAGAAATGAATGTGTTTTTAAAATAACAATAGAAGAAGTTGGTGGGGGGGGTTGTGTTTTACAGTGAATTTTCTAAGTGACTGGGGAGCACAAGTCCCATTGAAAGTCGAGAGGATTTGCACCCCTCAGTCACTTAGATGTCTTTGAAAATCACATCCTGGGTCAAAAGCATCCATTATCAAATTGATCCAAGTTTAAGCCTTCCCCCTTAAGTTTCGTTCTCACATATATTCCTTATACCTGGAGATTCTATGGTAACAGGGGAGTGTGGTTTAAATGTGCAGCTTTGGTCTCGCAAAAATTGATCTCCATCATACACTGACACCTGGCTCAGGAGTATGGCTGACCTATCAGCTCCCAAAGGACCAACATACCATAGAAAGGCAGTGTCCAAAAAATTGGGGTTTCTGGTATGTGTTCAATTGTCCTGCATTCCTGCATTATTAATACATAGGGCATGATTCTCCCCTGCTTTGCACCTTATGTCATCACTGAGCTTGTAAAAAGGGAGTGTAAAGCACTGTCATATAAGAATGGTAGTGCTTTACATTCTCTTCCTACAGGTATAAATGACTACAGCAGGTGCCAGATGGAGAATGTCCTAGGATTAAATATTCTATAAAATATTTTACTATTACTAGGGGAGAGTGTTACAGTAGGCACAGACAATAGCCACTTCAGTCAGGCAATTTTCATTTTTTCTTAATAGCTAGAGTAGCTAAAATGTAAATTCACTTGTCCTACTTGCAAATAGACAAGCGAGAAACATTTTAGTGCTTGATATGACAGTTAAACCCTGTCAGTTTAGCTATCATTTTAAGCATTAAGAAAAAAAATGAAATGTGCTCTGTTAGAAACAGGGTATCATGATGCACTGAAGTGGAAAACATTCAGGTTGTATCTTGACAACATGTTATTAAGATTATGTTCTCTGTGGTCTAAATGTTCAAAAGTGCACATCCAAGTCATATGTAAATCTCCAATGAGAGCATGCTCCCTTGAAAATATGGGCCTTTACATGCCTTTGAAGGATTGATGATTTGCAGCAAGCTATCTAGATAGCTAGTAAAGATCCACTTCTTAATTTAAATAGTCTGGAATTGGTCTCTTGGGGATTAGGCTCCTAAAATAGTAATATGCGATGATTTTTGTCTTGAGGAAAAAATACTACTGGATGCTTCAATGAAGAATTTAAACTAGCTAAGAAATATTATAAAATCAAGTTTGATAATTGATATGAAATTATTGGACAAATCAGGATTATCAAAAAAACATAATTCAATATTTATAAGAAGAATCTGATGAGGCATTTTATGGAAAGGAGGTGAATAAGCACCATCAGTTTTCAAGAGATGCAGAAATTCATCAGTACTAACATTTCCAAACAAAATTTGAATGATTATATGAAATCTGTCAAACTGCTATATAAAAAATAGAACCATTCATAAATACTCATGCACACGTTTGATTAAATGTCTTTGACAAAAATTTGGAGTAAATTTTCACGTTAGCCAAAATGTTTGTCTTTTGACAAATTTTAAACCAGAAAACTTTTTGATGGTGGGGCATAGTAGAGAGGTCCTCCTTTTCTATTGTGGGTTTGTGATAGAATGAAAATTGAACAACTTAATTTATATTAAAAAATGTAAAAGTTCCATGGAAAAGCTTCATATGTAAACAAACACTTTCAAAACTTTTCCTAATTGAAAATACTAACCAGTAATAGGTAACCAGCCCTAATTAAAAGGTTGGTAAATATATTTGGTTACTTCAATTAAAATCACTTCAGGGATAAAAAGGCATGTTGTATTGCTCTTGTTCCATCTTTGTAAGGAGAGGAGATGAATAGTATTCCTCCCCAGTGGTGTGAAAGTGTATATAAGGAGGATATGATAGCAGAATTGTCATTAACAAATTGCAGTGGCTTGTTTCTGGCTCTCCATAATTCTGTTCCATCTTCTACATTCTTCTAGGGTACATCTACACAGCAAAATCATTTAGAAATAACTAGCATTATTTCAAGATAACTTAGTCCGTGTCTACACAGTAGGCAGTTATTTCGAAATAATGTTGAAATACTATCAAGCTGGAGGACTTCTTACTCTGACTCCTGTAGCCCTCATTGTATGAGGCATAAAGGTAGTGAGAGGAAGTGTGCTATATTTTGAAATAAGTGTTGTGTAGACAGTCCCAATTTCAAAATAAGCTATTTCGAAACAAGCTACGCAATTGACGTAGCTCAATTTGTGTAGCTTATTTCAAGTTAAGCCCTGCTGTGTAGATGCACCCCTACAGAACTTCCTTTCAAGTTATTGGAAGAGTAGGACTTACCAGGCATAATGTATCTAGTAAATTTTAGCATGATAGAACCTGTTTCTGTTCTTAAGAGCGCTCTGTTGACTGTTTTGGGAGCCCTGTTTGGGTATGTCTACACTACAGCTTATTTCGAAATAACGAAATAAGAGAGCTTATTTCGAAATAACGCGTCTAGACACAGAATGCATTTCAAAATAGCTTTTTGCTATTTCACAATAGCACATCCACACTGATAGGACACTGAATCACATTTAAGGACAGCCGGCACCAGTTCTGGCAGGGCATCAGGTCAGGAGTTACCTTGTGTGGCTGCTGCCTGAGGCTATCTGAGATCTGTGCTTAAAGGGACCTCCCGCCTCCCCTGGACAGCCAGTTCTAAGGTTTCCCTGCATGCTTGCCTACCTTGCTTAGGGACAGCAAAGCATTTTTTTCTCTGCGTGCTCTGGTTGCCCTCACTCAGGACACCACAGCACTCTGCAGCATGGAGCCGGAACTGCCCCTGGGCACTCTGGTGCTTCTCCTGGACGTGTTGCTGTGAGCCTGGCAGCACATTCTGCAGGCAGTAACAGTCTCCCTGGGATGCCCAACTCGGGGCTTGTGCCTCGTTCCTCCATCACATCCTTCCACTTACCCCTCCCTAATCCCCCCTTCCTGCTGTACAATAAAAGACACGTGTTCATTACAACAAAGCCTCATTACTGAACAAAACTGGGGTGAGGGGGGGAATGAAACTGAGGTGAGACTGGGGAAAGAAGGCGGGAGAGGTGAGGAGGGAGGGTGGAAGAGGGGAGGGGGAAACCTGGGAGGAGGGAGCTGGTAGTGGGAGGCAAGGGGAGGAAGGGGGAGGAGAAGCTCAGAGCTCAGGGTTGGGGGTGTGGGGAGGGTGGGGAGGAAGAAGCAGGAGGGGGAGAAGGAGTGGGATGAGGAGCAATAGCTGGGGAGGCAGCAGGGGCTGGAGCAGCAGGAGGCAGCAAGCTCTGCCCCAGGGTCGATGACCACCTGGGGGACACGGACTATCCTGCCCCCCAGGATGCGGTCCATGGCATCAAAATAGGGGCAGGGGTCTGGCTCTGCTCCTGGCTGGGAGCTGCCCCCTGTGGTCCTGGCATATGCCTGCCGCAGCTCCTTTATTTTCATGCGAACTTGCTCCTGGGTTCGCATGTGGCCTTTGAAGGCCAGGCTGACAGCCATCCGCCTGTAGACGGTTGCGTTCCTCTGTTTAGTGCAGAGATCATGGATGTTGGAGGCATCCCCCCATACCTGAATTAGGTCCCTGATCTCCGCACAGGACCAGGCAGGCACCCACCTTTTCCGGTCCCTGGCAGGCTCCTGGGAGCTGGCAGACTGGTTCTAGGGAGCAGTGGAGGGCTGGCTGGCACTGGCTGCCTGGCTCATGCTGGGGCCACTGGGTCAGGTGCAGCTCTGCTGGCTCTGGGCTGGCAGGCTTGGAACTGGCACAGGCACTGTGGCCAGAGTCTACCTCTTTAAGCGCTCCAGGGAGGGGGGAAGAGAGAGGAGTTTTCTTGGTTATGCCCAGAGCAGCCACCAGGGCACCCTGGGAAGGGCTGGAGGCCCCCTATTTCAAAATAAGTGTCTACACAATGCATATTTCGAAATAGCAATTTCAAAATTGGTGCTATTCCTCATGGAATGAGGTTTACCAATTTCGAAATAAGCCCTCCACTATTTCAATTTAATTTCGAAATAGTGGTTTGGCTGTGTAGACGCTGGTAGTTATTTCGAAATAAAGGCTGTTATTTCTAAATAACTTTGCTGTGTAGACATACCCTTTGTGTACAAAAGGGCAATCAGACTTCTGATAGAGGGAGCAAAATCCATATTTATGCTCCTTTTCTTTCAGAGTAATAATCCTAAACTGCTGTGTATTTTTAAGGCCTGGGCAGTCAATAGAGTAAGAGAATTTCTTCTACTTTCTGTACAAGACATTTACATGCAGGAGCTTAAAGGGAGACAAATAGAAAGCTGATCATTTTTAGGATAAGTGAAAACACCTTTTTATCCCAAGCAATCACCATGATCCTCCACAAAAGGCTATAGGAGAGCTTTTTAGCATACTTAATAATCTGTATACGCCTTTTCTGTTCCTATAAATCTAGGGTTGGCAGAATTCGATTTTTTTAAAAGAAATATTACAGATAATAAGTATTTTTATTTTAAATTATACTTTTATCAGTTTTCACAATTGCAGGAAACTATGGATTTTAAGCATTTTTTTCAATTTTATAATTTTAGTTGCAGGAAATTATGTGGAAGTGTTACCCATGGTTCCTGAAACCCAAAGCTCTTGGTAATAGCACTTCCAACTAGTATGTGGCTGACACAAACAAATCAAGTGTTTTTACTTTTTTACTTAATGCCTTCTCTTTATTAATCTCGAGCACTCTCCTCAAAATGCCTTTCCTCAGATCTCTTCTTTATTTAGTCTCGGTAACGTACAAACACAATAGGCTATAGAACACCCAAAACTAATGGTTAGTTCACCAGTCAGAAGCATTCTTTAGGTATTCAGCAGCAGATTTCTGGTGGCTGGCCTTCCGTTTGTGGCTGGAGAGCTTTCCAGTGTATCCACAAAGTGATCTGCTTGACCCAGATGTTTAATTCTCCTCTTATACTCAAAGGCTGCGTCTAGACTGGCAAGATTTTGCGCAAAAGCAGCCGCTTTTGCACAAAAACTTGCCAGCTGTCTACACTGGCTGCTTGAATTTGCACAAGAACACTGACAATCTAATGTAAGATCGTCAGTGTTCTTGCGCAAGAACTCTGACGCTCCCGCTCGGGAAAAAGCCCTCTTGCGCAAGTGTTCTTGCGCAAGAGGGCCAGTGTAGACAGGGAAGGAATTTTTTGCGTAAGAAAGCCCCGATGGTGAAAATGGCCGCCGGAGCTTTCTTGCACAAAATCGCGTTTATACTGGCCACGGATGCTTTTGCGCAAAAGCACTTTTTGCGCAAAAGCATCCGTGCCAATCTAGACGCTCTTTTGCGGAAATACTTTTAACGGAAAAACTTTTCTGTTAAAAGTATTTCTGCAAAATCATGCCAGTCTAGATGCAGCCTAAGATAGATACATGTCAATCAAAAGTATTACATACCTGACCAAACAAAATCAACTAATAGGCGAAAGCAGGTGTTACAAAAACATGTCACTAAAACAAAATCTATTAAGCAAGTAGTTTCAAGCCATTAAGCTGGCAGTTATATTTCCTCATAACAATAGTTATAAAATATATCCAAACTTCCTATTTTTCCACAGATGTTTACCTCAACATATCAGAGAGGACATAGTCAGATGCACTCCATGTGATTGCTGCCTCTTTCCTCCTATCTTTGCCTTAATTATTCTAAGTTCCTGCAATGGCCTACTAAATAGCTAAATTCAATAAGCAGAATAATTAATAATCAGTGTTCCATCTAATTTTTATGTTGATGTGTGGAATGAATTTTGTTATGTGAACCAATATGGAGATGATGTGTAACCTATTATCTCCATACTGGTGCACGTAACACTCATTGTGCAAATGGATGACCAGAGGCGGGCATGGGTGTGACAGACCAGGCCTGGTCTGGGCACCACTGAGGGCATCCGCCCAGAGCGAATTGCTCAAAATCAGGGCTCCTTACAGCCCCTGACTGGAGACCTTTCCCAAATAGGCCACAAACCAGTCACACCGAGCGCTTCAGCTGCCAATCCGGCCAGCAGGAAGCCTCATGAGCAAAACCCCTCAGACATCCCAGCTCTCCCTATGCCACAGTCAGCCCCAGGCCTATCACACAGGTGAGGGGTTATAGAACCTAATCTCACCCCCCTGAATGGGTTCTCCCAGTCCCAAAAGACCAGCCACAGTTCCCAATCAATTTACACTTTGGATCTTACCCACAAGAGCATGCTGGGCCAATCCTTTAGAATCTAAAATCTAAAGGTTTATTAATAAAATAAAGAAAAGGTAGAGAGTAAGGTTGTTAAAGAAAATACATTACATGCACCAATCACCAAGTTCTTGATGCAGGCTCTCAGCAGAGTTGTTATAAACTGCTATCTTACAAGTCTCTGGTGTACATCCTATGTCAGGATGGGTCAGCAATCCTTCCTGGCTCGCTGTCCCTTGCAAGGTTGCATCTGGGATCAGTAGCAGAATTGAAGACAAGATGGAGTTCACCTCATGGCACTTATATATCTCTCCTGGCATCCTCCTGGCCAGAGCAAGTTACATGGTCAAGTGACCTGTTTCTGTTTCACATGCTGGCAGCCATTACACCCTGGCTGGTTTGCATGTTCCCAGATGCATTCCTCAGGTGTGTATTGGGCACCTTGAGAGCGATTGTCCTTGATGCCCTGCTAGTTAGCATAGTCACTGACTGAACAATTGCTCTTTACAACGGCCATCAAGAGCCCATTGCTCTGTCTCAGGCAAAGAACATTCCCAGTATAAGTACAGAGTCCATATTCATAACTCCACATACAGACATCACACAAGTACATGAGTAGCATACATAGAATTAGTAGAACATAAGCTTTCATTTGACACCTCACATGGCCCCCTTTGTACAGACTTTGGGGCAAACACCTTCCCCGTGGGCGCAGCAGTGATCTGTCTGCTCCCCTTAAAATCCAGTAATGTGACAGTGGGGCTAAGGGAATCGGAATGTCGGAAGGGGATGAGGACTCTAGCTGGGGGTATATACTTGGGATGAGGCATTTGGGATGCAGGAGGGGGCTCTAGGCTGGGGTAAAGGGGTATGGAGTGCAGGAGCAGGCTCAGAGCAGGAGACGGGGTGGGAGTGAGGCGTCTGGGAAAGTATTAGGGTGCAAGCAGGGGCTTAGGATTGGGGTGTAGGGGAGCTAGGGTGTTGAAATGGGCTCCAGGCTGGGGCTCAGGGCTGGGATGTGGGAGGGAGGGAGGGAGGATCTTAGGGTGCAGGAGTGGGCTCAGGGCTGAGGTGAGATGCTTACTTGTGGCAGCTCCCATTTGGTGGTGGTGGGAAACAGGTGGCCCCACACAGCCCATGCTGCCCTATGTTCTCCTGAAGGCATCATCCCTCACAGCTCCCATTGGTACATGATTCCCAGCCAATGGAACCTGGAAGGACAGAGCATCCAAGCAAAGCCAGCATAGGGACAGAACTTCTCAGTGCTTGTGACAATGTGGCTCCAGCCAGTCACAAAATATATAAAGTACATATTCTTAAATCAAATGTTACAGTTTTCAAGCACTGTTTTTCTTTCTTTGCCTATATGTAAATTTCACTGATGGAAATATTTTTTGCCAATTTGTGAGTTTATGGTGAAATTGGCATTTTCTGACATTTACCGATACAAATATAATTCTTCCATACATAAATGAGACTGCTCCCATCCTGTAGAAAGGGATTGCCAACTACAGCTGAAAGTAAACATCTCTGGCTGTAAATAAGGTGGAGGATTTCAGTAACAGAATGTTCCACAAGCAGTAGATCCAGCTGTTGCTTTGGAAACAAGCAACATAATGGACATTACTCCTTCTTTGACAACGCATTAGATGATGGATTTTTTCTGACTGAAAATTAGTTTAGTTGGAAAATGTTGATTTGCTGGGACTAAATGTTTAGTTTAGTCTATTGCAGAATTTAAATGAAACTTTTCCCAGTATTCCAATATAGACAGGTTAGCAGCATTGAACATGGTAATCTTGGCTGAAGCTATGTCTCTTGAGACTCAGAATCCCCAGACACTGTGGCAGTCAGCCTTAAAGGAGTGAGATAGCTCAGTGGTTTGAGCATTAGCCTGCTAAACCTAAGGTTATGACGCCAATTCTTAAGGGGGCCATTTGGGGCAAATCTATCAGGGATGGTATTTGGTCCTACTATGAGGTCAGGGGACTGGACCTGATGACCTCTCAAGGTCCCTTGCAGCTCTGAGAGATATCTGTGTGTGTGTATAAAAACCCCTAGAGACCTGGCTGGAGCCCATGTTCTCAGCTGTTCTGGGATTGGCTTCTAGGGTTGAAGGCTTCAAGTCCTGCCATGTCACTCAGCAAGTTGGTTTTGGAGTCTGGAAGCACTGAGGCCCTAACCAAGGGCTAATACGCATAGCATGTCTGCCCAGGAGCTGCTGACTCTGAATGCCTCAGCAGCAGCTCAGTGCAAATTGATACTGTTGTCAGTTTCACCTCTGCTGTTCACAGTTAGTTTTGGAAACACCATGTTTCTAATGTGTTTTCATTCACTAACATATTCTGGCAAATTTTGTTCTTGTTCTGATGCAGAAAAAATCCAATTACCAAAAAGCTGAAATTTCTCCTAAACTGAAAATGACCAGTTTCAGGTGGCTCTTCTCGAGATCATCATTAGATCAAGAGTAATATCCTATGTTTGCAGTTGGGTGACAGGTCAGAAAATAACAAGGAGTCCAGTGGCACCTTAAACACTAGTCATAAAATTATACTTGTATTATTGCTTGCAAATGTGGAAGCTAAAAGCCAGGGTCCTAAGTCATATTCAGTGTCCTGCCTTTAAAATGCAGTCTCAGTTTTGGTTAGAGCTGGTAGAAATAATTTTCATGCACTACACTATAAACTCCCTCTTTTAAGAATGTATACAGCTAGATATTAAAATGGACGTTGGACTAAATTTCGGCACATAGATTTTCAGCAGAGGAACAAAGAATTTTGAAAATTTAAAACTCAATTCATATGACAAATATCTAGGGGTATGTCTAGACTGCATCCCTCTGTCGGCAGAGGGATGCAGATTAGGCAGGTCGACATTGCAAATGAGGCAGGGATTTAAATATCCCGTGCCTAATTTGCATTAAAATGACCGCCGCGTTTAGCCGACTCAGCACTTTGTCGGCAAAAAGAGGCAGTCTAGAGGGGGATCTGTCAAGAAAGAAAGCCTTTTTTGACAGATCCTGTAAACCTCCTTGCAGGAGGCATAAGGGAAGCAGATTCAAAAAAATTCCAGGAGGTATCCCGGAAAAACTCCACCACATCCAGGAAACGTGTCTGCTCTTCTGCTTTTTTTTGCTCCCCCATGAGGAAGAAGGGCTCTTCCAAAAGAGGGTTTTTTTTTCCAAAAACAGTGTAGACAGGCCAAATTTCAGAAAAGCCTATTCTGAAAAAATTACACAAATTGCGGAGCGCAATTTGCGTACCTTTTTCTGATAAAGCCCCGTAGTGTAGACATAGCCTTGGTTAAAAAAGCATGCAGTCTAAATTAGCACAGAATGGAAAACTTGGCTCATGAACAAATTGAATACAGGTTAAACCTCTCTAGTCCGGCACTCTTGGGACCTGACTGGTGCCAAACCAGAGAATTTGCCAGACTGTGGGATGTCAAAATTGTGTAGCAGCGTTATCAACATTTGTACTGCTTTCTGGGCTCTTAGAAGACATTTAGGGGTAAATTAGAGCTAAATAACAGGACAGAACACTGAGAGCCAGAGCTGGTAGCTGTAAATCAACTTTATGGGTCTCCAGGAAACTTGGCCACACCCATGATAAGTGGACACCTCACTAACTAAAATCATGGATGTTGCAAGACCACAGAGTGTCGGACAAGAGAGGTTCAAGCTGTATCTGTAGCAGATGTATTCCTAATCAGAAGAAAAAAAGGGGTGGGAGTTAATGAAAGTCACTGAGGGTACACAGCAACATTATTTCAAAATAACTTAGTCCGCCTCTACACAGCAGGCAGTTATTTTGACATAATGTTGAAATACTGTCAAGCTGGAGGACTTCTTACTCCGACTCCTGTAACCCTCATTATAGGCGGAGTAAGGGAAGTCAGAGGAAGAGTGCTCTATTTCGAAATAAGTGCTGTGTAGATGCTCCTGATTTTAAAATAAGCTATTTTAAAATAAGCTATGCAATTGATGCAGCTTGAGTTAAGCTATTTAGACGCACCCTGAATGCACTTGCCACTCAGCTTCTCCAGCAACTTCACTGGATTCAGGAACTTTATAAAACCTGATCTAAAGGGAAAATCCCACCCTGTAAATAATTCAGTTATAATGTATAGTACTTAAATTATTGTGGCATTTTGTTAAAATTTAATAAATTTAAGATATACACAAGTTCTATGTGAAGACACATTCTGTTTATGAATTATGGACCTGAATCAAAGTCCATTTACATCAACAAACTTCCATTACAAAAAATCAGACTGTGTATTAGCTCTTCTTGTTATTCTGTGACTGAAAAATTTCAAATGTTCTTTCAAAATTTAAATTATAAGCATAGGCTTAATGGGGAAGCTCTTGTTTCAAAAGGTGATGCAAAGGTTGAGTCTGATCTTTTTAAAAGCCAGGGATTTGTTTTGCTTTCAGGGAAATGTTTGTGTCTTAGACAAAAACAAAGTCAGGGCTGGCTTATATGAACAGTTTAAAATACTGTTTATTATGAAGGTACAAATATTCGGTGCCTTATTCATTAATTGTAATTAAAGAACTTGCAGTAATTCTCAAATCACATTCTAGTGATGTTGCTTTCAAGATTTGTTTAAAAGGCAAAATGAGCAAATTCTTCTAGTGATTAATAAATAAAATATCTCATGAATCACCTGCATAAATATATACTTCTTTTTTAGATCAGCATGAAAATATTTTGCTTAAAACTGAAATAAAAAATAATTTAAAGAAGGAAAGTAAAATGCCTGCAGGTAATTTGTGTGGTATATAGGGGGGTAATTTGTTTTTGGAAACTTCTAGGTAAGACAAAATGATGTTAACATACATTCTGCATGATTTATTCAGGATCAAGTTGATATTTAAAGAAACTGGCTAAAGATTCTGGCTTTCTGGCTGGAGGTTTCCTCCCCCTTCTGAATATTCTAGAAAGATTGAGCAAATTTCTAAAAAAACCACCTATTCTCTTTTTGACACTTCTCTTATGTATACGTTTGGAGTGAAAACTTTTCCATGACAAGAAAATTCCATATTTTATTATACTGCAATTCCATGGGAGAAGAGTTATATTTTCAATATGCAACACAATGTCTAACTGCTGTTGACTTTGACCCCTAGTCTATGTTGGGAGATCCATACTTAGGATCAAACTGTAATCCATATGTTAAAAAAATATTTCCTTAAGTTTTTTTAATTAAAACTATAATTCAAATAGTAGAAAATAAGATGTGAAAGTATTTTAAATAGGCTTTGCAATACTCTTGCAGCCTAACAGGACCTAGCAGTTAGCATGAGTTTTGAATAGTTAAGTGTTTGACCTAGGGTTATAGGACTTATCAGTATGTATCCTGGGACTGACAGGTAAACAACAAAATAACAGACTGAATTTAAAATAGCAGATTTTTAGGGCTTTTCGAGAACTATAACCTTGAAGCAACCACATTTACATATCAAAACCACTGTGAAAGATATCAGTGTAAATAGCTTATACCGGCTGGTGAAACACTAAATATAATCCTCCAGAATAACAAGCATGGTCAGAAGGCCAAGATTTAATCAAATATTGTGCCAGATGTGGGGATGTCAGGAAAAAAGTGTTATGAATGATTGTCAGACCTACCGTTACTTGGAACATCAGGATGACAAGCTGAAGAACCCTTATCATTCCCATATATGGAGCTTCTCCACTTCCTGTGCTTTCCCTCTTCTCCTCTGATGAGTTCCATAAAGTTGTGAGTGTGCTCAATGCAGGTGATCATTTTGCAATACTTGTCTTACTTTTCTGTAGTCTCTATTTGTATTTATTTGGGTGATAAATGAAGTCTTACGTCTCTGTATATGTGACTCACCAATGTCATTTCCTGTAGCAAATCTCAAGTAGCCATCTAAGTAAAAGGACCTCTTAGGGATTTGTGCCTTTTTTGCTTCTGAAAGTATTCAATGGATACACTGCTAAGAATAAAAAAAATAATTTGTCATTCTGTTTAAAATGTACATGCTTTATAGACAATTAATAAGCAGGTCAGGGGATTTTTTTAAAACCATAAAATGGTGCATTCAAATGAAAAAGGCAGCATCTACTTTGTTCCTTTCATATGATTAAACACAAATATTTTCTAAAATTGCCAAGAATCTTTTTTTTTTTTGCTTGGAGTTTCAGTCTAATAAAAGGAATTAGTTTTACCAAAAATCCCTTTACCAACAGTCCAAGGTGTTTTTAATATTATCTTGCATAATGGATCTAAACAGCTATTGTATATTTCTACTTTTAAACCACCTGCAAAAATAAAACCAAATATTGTATTGTTTCTCCTGATAATGTGTGAGAAGCAGCTGGAGCACAGTGTGTGAATTACATTTTAAAGTGAGCTACTAAGTAGTGATTATGCAATTTATTCACTAAGCTTGGGAAATTAACAAGAAAGTTCCTGAAGTATTCATTAATAGAAGCCATATTTTAACACACATATTAATATTCATGTTAACTGTGCTGTATCTTAAATACCAAAAAGAGACTGGAGTGTCAGTGATAAGCAGACACCATGTACTGATTTTGTTGGGGTATAATAAATGTATTTCTGCTTGCTCAGAGAACAGCTCCCTCTATCGGGGGGGGCGGGGGGGGGGGTGTCACTCATGCATTGTTGCATGTTTCTACTTTCTCAGAAAAGCTCTCTGTGTGCTTCTAAATGTTTATAGGATTGGAACTATAGTTTGGGAAGGAGCAAGCTGGACTGGACTTATAAAGACAGGAAATGGGCAGTTGAAGGCACTGCTGAGGAAGTTTACAGTAACTCCCTGGGAAAAGGGAGGACATTTTGGAGTATACAGATATAGGTAGCCCACAGTTTTTCCCTCAGGATGGAGGAGTTATTATAGGAGTCAGGCAAACCTAGAGAAAAGAGTGTACCAGATGGTAGAGAGGGTTCAGGGAAAGTCAAAGTTCAGGAGGGAAAGACCTTCACTATTGGTTAAACTAGGGTTGTTGAGCTGGAACCTAGAGTGGAGAGTGGGCCCAAATTCCCTTGCCAGCTACTGAGGAAGTGGCACTCTGAGTCAGTGAATGGGAAGACTGCCCAGGATGGTTGGAGAAGTCCTTTCATACCCCAGAAGAAAATAAGTTTACACTACCTCACCAGAAGGCTGAATGACAAAAAGTTGGCTACAGCTTGTGGAATGAGAGAGGTGTACTACTGTGGAAAGGGGTGTCAACCTGGTGAGGTGCCGCCCCCCCCTTGAATGGCTAGGAAGAGGTGCTATTCTCACTCTCCATCACAGTAAAGACTACTGAAAACCCCCTGAGACCAGGAATTGGACTAGTGAGTCTGGATTCAGACTAAAGGTGCAACATGAGGTTAAAGGACTACTAGTTATTGGACTAGTGGCTTATGCAGGAATGGGTGGGCCTCTGTGTCAAGTTGCAGACAATCTGAGGACCAGAATATATATCAACAGGGAGCATTAACAGAGGAGAAATTCTGCAGCTGATGATAGTAGCTAGATGAGGTGTAAAGTGACAGATTTAAAATACACCTGTAATACAGTTCTAATAACACACATATACATATTGCTGACTAAATTTAGTTATTGGATAAATTTGTACTGAGGGCAGTAAAAAATGCTGCATTTGATTTGCTAGCAAGATCAGAGTGGTTCTGTAGGAATGGTTCTTTGTTAATGTGAAAATTAGTAAGGAAGGACATGTAAGAATGGTGGAGAAGAAACTATTATGTTTTAAAGGATTTTGTTCTGAAACGGGGGGGGGGGGGCGAGGGAAATGTTAAGAACAATTTGGCCAGGAGACCCTTTTGGTGTAGATTAAAATGTTTTGTTTTGTTCTAACAACTAATTTTTACTTTTTTATTTTGCATTATAATATTACATATAATAGAAAAACTAAAAAAAAAAAAAAATTTTTTTAAAATGGGAAGTTGTGACAGAACTTTTTTGCCTATTTTCTTCCAAAACATAGTTCCAGCATAGTTGAAATGATATTGATGGAACTGCATGTTCCATTGGAGTTATTCTGACCAACTCTATGCCATGGTGTTTGCTGTAGGAAATCCAAAGCTACTCTGAATATGATTAACTATTCTCCTCTTTTGTGAAGGAATTCCTGTTGGTTTTGAATGTATTTTAAGGCTTTGCAAAAAAAATTGGATTCACAAAACTCCATGGCTGCGTCTACACTGCTCATTGTTGCGCAATAAGATATGCAAATGAGGCATAGGGATGAATGTTGCCACGCCTCATTTGCATACCTAATGAGCTGCCATTAATGGGTCTACTTGCATGAATGGAGTTCAGTGTGCCAGTTTGTGGGGTTGAGGACCCTAGTTATAGTCCCAGCTGTTGCCTATCCTGATGTGTGAGGAAGACCGAAAAGTGAGTCCTTGTATTGTATTAAAAAGATTTCCTTACATAAAGGCTATGTCTACACTGCCTTTTTTGCGGAAAAGGCAATGCAAATGAAGCGCTCATTAGCAACTTCTCGCACTTCATTTGCATATTCTCTTCTGACGCTTTTTGTGCAAGAGGTTTTTGCACAAAAACAAGAAGTGTAGACGGGTCTGTTTTGCACAAAAAAACCCTTTTTTTGCAAGATCCCATGCAATGCTGAATGATACTGGGTTGGTGGCAGCACAGGGAATCCTCTGCAGCCCTTTCTTCACAGGAGTGAGGGAGTGGATACGTGACAACAGAGCTGTGGAGGGCTGCTTGTGCAGCCACTAGGCCAGTGACACCTGATCCATGCAGGCAAAAGGTGTGCGGGGAGGTAGGGGGGAGAAGGAGGCTGCAGTTGTGAGCAAGTGGAGCCGAGCCCCTTGGCCAAGACTGCAAGGATGGGAATGAGCCCCTGTTCCTCGGCAGGAACCATTCAGCAGTGGGGTATGTTTCCCCTGTGGCCCAGAACTCCTTGTCCTCCTTGTGGTGTGCTCTGCCAGGAATGCAGCCTCCCCCATATACATTTGCAGAGATTGGGAATCACTGTTCCTGCAGACATTCAAGAAGCTCTCTGCAACTCTGTCACTTCTCCACTTGCTCACCAGCCCGGAACATGGGAGCTGTCCTTGGGCAGGGACCACTCAGCATTACCCCGTGGCCAGGCTCATCCTCTTCACTCTACTCCACTGGGCTAGGCTGACCACCCACTGCACTGTTTGCAACCCCACTGGTCTACAATTTTTTAGAAGTCGTCTGCTTCAGAGATAAAATGTGCTATTTATTATGTATTTTGATGTGCTGAATTCAAATATGACAATTAAAACAACTGATTGGCTACTGTTTCCAAGATATTTAAGTTTTTATATTTTACGTCTATGTATATTGTGTAGATAGTAGAGTTTTAATCATAAATTATAAACCTAGGTCTTTTCATGTGTTTATGGTTGCTTTACATGATAATATTTCACCTGTCCTATTTATGTAACATTTTAAAAATCAGCAAAAGGGTTATATAAATAAAATGTATTATGAAACAAAAGGCAAAAAACTATTATGCACATAGTTTAGTCCTATTCAGTGTCTACTCGGCGCTTCTTGGCTTGTCTCTTGTATTCATTAAATGGAGCATCTCTTGTCGCTGTCCAGCAATAGTCTGCAAGCATTGATGGGCTCCATTTGCCCTGATAGCGTTTCTCCATTGTTGCAATGTCCTGGTGAAATCGCTCGCCGTGCTCGTCACTCACTGCTCCGCAGTTCGGTGGAAAAAAATCTAGATGAGAGTGCAAAAAATGTATCTTTAGTGACATGTTGCAACCAAGGCTTTTGTATGCCTTGAGGAGGTTTTCCACCAACAACCTGTGGTTGTCTGCCTTGTTGTTTCAGAGAAAATTTATTGCCACTAACTGAAAGGCTTTCCATGCCGTCTTTTCCTTGCCACACAGTGCATGGTCAAATGCATCATCTCGAAGAAGTTCACGAATCTCAGGACAGACAAAGACACCTTCCTTTATCTTAGCTTCACTTAACCTTGGAAATTTTCCATGGAGGTACTTGAAAGCTGCTTGTGTTTTGTCCATGGCCTTGACAAAGTT
The DNA here is from genome assembly GCA_032595735.1 of Pelochelys cantorii. Lineage (NCBI taxonomy): Eukaryota > Metazoa > Chordata > Testudines > Trionychidae > Pelochelys > Pelochelys cantorii. Next base: position 63,542,558 of record CM064330.1, read on the forward strand.
CTTCATCAGACCCAGCTTGATGTGTAAGGGTGGTAACAAAATCTTCCTTGATTCAACAAGTGGTGGATGCTGAACACTTTTCCTCCCAGGCTCCAATGACTGTCGGAGTGGCCAATCTATCTTGATGTAGTGGGAATCTCTTGCACGACTATCCCATTCACAGAGAAAACAGCAGTACTTTGTGTATCCAGTCTGCAGACCAAGCAAGAGAGCAACAGCCTTCAAATCGCCACAAAGCTGCCACTGATGTTGGTCATAGTTTATGCACCTCAAAAGTTGTTTCATGTTGTCACAGGTTTCCTTCATATGGACTGCATGACCAACTGGAATTGATGGCAAAACATTGCCATTATGCAGCAAAACAGCTTTAAGACTCGTCTTCGATGAATCAATGAACAGTCTCCACTCATCTGGATCATGAACGATGTTGAGGGATGCCATCACACCATCGATGTTGTTGCAGGCTACAAGATCACCTTCCATGAAGAAGAATGGGACCAGATCCTTCTGACGGTCACGGAACATGGAAACCCTAACATCACCTGCCAGGAGATTCCACTGCTGTAGTCTGGAGCCCAACAGCTCTGCCTTACTCTTGGGTAGTTCCAAATCCCTGACAAGGTCATTCAGTTCACCTTGTGTTATGAGGTGTGCTTCAGAGGAGGAGGATGGGAGAAAATGTGGGTCCTGTGACATTGATGGTTCAGGACCAGAAGTTTCATCCTCTTCCTCTTCCTCGTCTGACTCAAGTGAGAATGATTCTGGTGCATCAGGAACCGGCAGTCCTTCTCCGTGGGGTACTGGGCGTATAGCTGATGGAATATTTGGATAATGCACGGTCCACTTTTTCTTCTTTGACACACCTTTCCCAACTGGAGGCACCATGCAGAAGTAACAATTGCTGGTATGATCTGTTGGCTCTCTCCAAATCATTGGCACTGCAAAAGGCATAGATTTCCTTTTCCTGTTCAACCACTGGCAAAGATTTGTTGCACAAGTGTTGCAGCATATGTGTGGGGCCCACCTCTTGTCCTGATCTCCAATTTTGCAGCCAAAATAAAGGTGATAGGCTTTCTTAACCATAATGGTTATACTGCGCTTTTGTGATGCAAAAGTCACTTCACCACAAACATAGCAGAAGTTATCTGCACTGTTCACACAAGTACGAGGCATCTCTGCTCACTTTGGCTAAACAGAAATGTGTCCCTTTGCAAAATCAAACACTGACAAATAAGAGAGCACGACACTGTATGATTTCTAGAGCTGATATAGGGCAATTTGTTCAGCAGGGTGATGTAAGCTTCGTTATGATTGCATCATCCATGACTTCTAGGAATAACATGATGCAATTCATATCATGTATGATGCAATACCAGCTTCAGATTGCAACATTCATTGTTTTGCCTAAAAAGCAAGTACTGTCCAAACCCAGTCATAGATTTATTCATAGATCCAATCAAAGATGTATTTTAGTCATTTCTGGTTTAAATTGAGATCCCTTCCCTTTATAACTCACTTATCCTCCGCCATTCCCAAGTCAAGGGTCGTATATACTGACCCAATAGCATATCTTGAAAACTAGAGCCAATCAACAATTTTAAGCATCATTTTTGTTCTCAGTGACCCAGAATTAGTAAAGTTTGACTACATTTATTTCAGAAGCATTTTGGCTGTAGAGCAGTGTTACTGCACTAAGTCCATTCCCTATCTCTTCTTGATTTCCAGCAACTCTTAAAAAAATAAAAATCTTATAATTTGAAGAAAATCAAATTATGTTTTATTAAACAGTAAACAAAACGGCTAGAGGGTAAAAACTCTACTGTCTTTCAGTAATAGAAACCCTAAGTGTCTGTTTAACAACAGAAGTTAACATATTTTTTAAAGAATTTGAATTTGTTTTTAAGCTGACAGTTCCTTTACAATACTAGCAAAGTTCCCAGCATGCTTTTATCTGGCCTGCTATCCTTGCCATCCTTTTTTTGCCAAGCCACTTTACAATCCCTAATGTAAATGCATTGTTTCTGGTTTGCTTTGTGGGGTTTTTTTTTTTCAAATTGAATATATACACTCCACAATAACAATTCCTTAAAGGCTTTGTGCTTTCTATTTTCACTCAATTTTGTTATCCGGATGAATATACGGTACACCAGATTTTTATATTTTTTAGAGGAAAGGTTTTTTTCAGCCACTCAGTGGCTGAAAGGATTTTGATGCCACAACTCAAAGTAAAATTAATTCTTGTTTCAGAGACTAAACACAAAAATGCATATTTAGAAAACGTGTCTTGAAAAGCTATAAGACCTTTCATGGGCTTCTGTGGGAACCAATTTTTCAACCTTTAACTAGCTATTATGACAAGCAACTGCTATAATACTCTTGGAGACATTTACAATTCGGTTGGGATATTTAGTTCTTCTGGACTTGCAGCTTTTAAGGCTAATTACATTCTTAACTTAGAACTCAAAGAGTAGCTAATTACGTTTGCCTGGATAGTTTTAAAATAAAAACCTTCAAGAAAACACACTTCCAATTTTAGAGTATTTATATGAAATGCCAGGAAAGACGATGAGTAGCAGGCAGTTGCGTGACAATGTGCATAGTACATGATAACAGGAACTCTGTCAGAATATGCCTCTATCTTTTCTTGGTGGTAGTTTCAATCCATTTGTTTCTTGGTGGTGATTTCACAACATAAGCAAAATATGATACATTTATTTGGGATATTTATCATAATTAAAAAAATTGCTTTACAAACTAAAATTGGATTGAAGATGCCCTGATGATTTTGTTTTGATTTAATGAAAAAGGATCTTCTAAGGTTAACTAGCTGTTCACACAAGGATAAAACGCTGGTTGCTCATAATTTCAAAATACAAATAAAGGTTTAATTTGATCAGATTTGACTGTGCAATTAAACTGAGATAATAAGGAAATTAATAGAGAGCACTTTAAGAACTTAGAAGCCAGTGTTAACACTTAATTATATTTTTAGTTAAAAGTTTATTTAAATAAATACAAAAAGCAAGACCCACCCTTGGTTTTCATTTGCCATTATCCAATCACGGTGTAAATGTACATGCTTTCACTTTTGGGGATTGTACCTATCTATGAAAGTTCAGCCTAACATAGAAACAGCCTCTGGTCTTCATTTAAAGGGTGGAAGGGAGGAGAGGAAGAGATCAATCCTGACTTTGGAGCTGGGATGGCAGACACAAGTCAAATCAAAATAATGTCAAGTTGTAGCTGGGTTGGTTAGGGAAGAAGTGAGGTAACTTCTGAAGATTTCAGTGTAACTGGAACACTTGTCTCAGTTAATATTTTATTAGAACAACTTTTTTTTATCTAATTCACCTTGACTTTCTAAATTATTTAGTAAACACTGTTACCCTTCAAATCAGCTTTCAAGAAGAGGGTTCAATCATCATGTAGTATATTGCCACTCATAGTTACTCTGCCCTATGAAATCCAAAGCTCTTTTCAGACTTTCTCTATTGACTGTCATGAGTAAAGGGGAGAAACCATATTTTTAGGCAACTGTCTGTAAATGTGATGTCCTTGAAGTTATTTTTAAAAGCCTCTATCTGCACTATGTATTCAATAGTGCTATAATAATAAAGGGCACAACAGATGTGGTCTATAAGATAAAGTCAGCATTAAAGAATAAAGCCTCCTCTGAGTAAACTGAGAAAATAATCTGACAAGGAGTTTTATGAAGTGAAAGGTGTGGGGAATTGAATGGTTTCTGACATTAGTAATGGGATACAAAGGCTTTCACTTTAGACTTAGTGGCTCTAACCTGGCTGAAGCTGATAGTGATCAGTGAGTAAAACATGAAACCATCTGAGTATTGTTCAGTGGTCAGCCTGAAATGACTTGATAGTATCAGTACAGTTACTACTGTAGAGGAGTTTAAATTGGCAACCTACTGGTAACAATGGCCATGAACTGAATAAGGATTGAGGTCTCCTCACATTGAGGGAAATAAAGTAAGAACACATACAAATTCTACCTTCCTGCATTTCTAAACCACAGCTAGAAAAAAATCAACATATCAGCAGTTCTCTAAAATCAGCATCTCAGTGATGTTCTGAAGTAACTCATAAATGCTGCCACAAACTATTGTAAATTGCCACAAAGTACAGGTACACTAAATGTTTACTCCAATGGCATCATACTATTCACTCAGCCCTTGAGTGAGCTCCTCCTGCTTGCTTGCAAACTCCTCATTTTACCATGAGCCTTTGCATCAACATTTGTATTAGTTCATACTCCGTGAAATGGGATTAAGTCAGTGTAGAGTTTGGATCCTGGGACTTGTCTTCTCACACGCATTAACAGATAGAACACTGTTATACCCATCAGCTATTATTGAAACTCACAAAAATAAGATGATATAAGGACAAATGCAAAGTACTACACTTACGAAGAAATAATCTATTGCACAAACACTAAAATAGGAAATGATTGCCTAGAAAGAATTTCTGCAGAAAAGGATGCCTGGATATAGTGAGTAGATCACAAACTACATACGAGTTACTAATGTAATACAGTGTCTCTCCTCCCCTCCTCCCCCTCCCAAAGAAAAGTAAACTTCATGCTGGGATGGAGACAGACATGAGACGTAATTCTTCCATTTTACTCAGCACTGATAAGGTCTCAGTTGGAGTAATGTGTCTAATTTGGGGTAGGACACTTCAGGAAAGATGTGGACAAATTGTAGAAATTCCAGAGGGAAGCAACAAAAATGATTAAAGGTTTTGAAAACATGAACAATTAGGAAAGACAGGATAAAAAGGGTTTGTCTGGTGAAGGGAAGAGAGAACTGAAGTGGGACACAATACGTTTTCATATATGTAAAAGGTTGTTATTAAAATGGAGGACAATAAATTGTTCATTTTATCCACTGATGATAGGACAAGAAATTTTGCTCTTAAATTGAAGCAAGGAACATTTAGGTTGAACACTAGAAAAAACTTCCTAACTGTAAAAGTAGTTAAGCACTGGAATAACTTACCTAGGGAGGAATCTCCATCACTGAGGGTTTTTGAAAATAGACAGTCACCTATCAGGGATGGTCTAGATGCAGGGCATTGGACTAGATGACCTATCAAGGTCTCTTCAAGTCCTAGATGTGTATTTTATTTTTTTTAGCTCTAAAAACAGTCCTGGATTTCTAGGTTGTGTCTAGACTACATCACTCTTTCAACAGAGGGATGTAAATTAGACACTTTGAAATTGTAAATGAAGCTAGGATTTGAATTTCCTGTGCTTCATTTGCATATTCGCATCATGACGCTCTTTCGAAAAAGCGCTATTTTGAAAAAGCACAGTCAATGCAGCAGAATTACCTCGGTTTACAGGATCTTTTGAAAAGGGCTTCTATTTTCAAAAGAACTGTGTCTAAACTGCGGTTTTACTTCCAAAATAGCGCTTTTTTGAAAGAGCGCCATATTTGCATATTCGCTTCAAAACACAGGAAATTCAAATCCTGGCTTCATTTGCAATTTCAAAGTGTCTAATTTACATCCCTCTGTCGAAAGAGGGATGTAGTCTCGACACAACCCTAGAAAGGAAGACCTTCTTCTAGCAGATGGGCTCCTTATTCCTTTTCCCCTGTCCTCCCCTACACTCCATCTCTCTTGAAAGAGAAGGGAGAGCAGCCTCTGAGGAAGTGAGCTGATCTGTCCAATAGCTAATAGTTGATTTTGAGAATAGAGGTGGATGTAATTCTGATTCTGATCTCCTTTAGAATGGTTTTATACTCACACAGCACAGTCAATGCAGTAGAATTACTTCTATGTTTTTCCCTTACAAGTGGGACTTTGTAAAATCCAGACTCAGTGAATATCCTCCTCCATGTTCCTTATTTAAAACTCATTTCCACAATATATAAAGTTAGATGCCATCTGATAATAGGTGGGGAATTATAAGAGCTATGGATAAAATATGTTGTACCCTTCTTGAGTCTAGGCAAAGAGCATGAAAGGAATTTCCTATGTATAAGTCTCCTTAAGAATATTTACTTAATTACAAAAGGGTTGGTAGCTTCGTATTATTTTTAATGAGTTTATTGTATTGCTTTCGATGTTATATTAGAGTTTTGCAATTTGAACAAACAGACAACATATCCTAGGGTGTTTCTTTTCTTACAACCCGAGAGGAAAAGGACCATATCCAAGCTACTTAGGGTGATACTTTTGCTCATGGCTTATGTTCGTGAACCCTGTTGTGGTGTTTTTCCAAATTAATGCCAAGTTACGTCCCTCTCTTTTAGAATCAAAACTGGAAGGGACCTCGAGAGGCCATCAAGTCCAGCCCATTGCCCTCATGGCAGGACCAGGCACCATCTAGATCATCCCTGATAGATGCCTATCTAACCGGCTCTTAGATATCTCCAGTGATGGAGATTCCATAGCCTTCTTAGGCAACTTATTCCAGCGTTTAACTACCCTGATAGTTAGGAAGTTTTTCCTAATGTCCAACCTAAACCTCCCTCGCTGCAATTTAAGCCCATTGCTTCTTGTCCTATTATCAGAGGTCACAGAGAACAATTTTTCTCCCTCTTCCTTGTAACACCCGTTTAGGTACTTGAAAACTGCCATCATATCCCCCCTCAGTCTTCTCTTTTCCAAATTAAACAAACCCTAATTCTTTCAGTCTTCCCTGATAGGTCATGTATTCTAGACCTTTAATCATTTTTCTTGCTGTTCTCTGGGCCCTCTCAATTTCTCCACATCTTTCTTGAAATGTGGTGCCCAGAACTGGACACAATACTCCAACTGAGGCCTAATCAGCTCAGAGTAGAGCGGAAGAATGACTTTTTGCGTCTTGCACACAATATTCCTGTTAATGCATCCCAGAATCATGTTTGCTTTTTTTGCAACAGTGTCATACTGTTCACTCATACTTAGCATATGGTCCACTCTGATCCCTAGATCCCTTTCTACAGTACTCCTTCCTAGACAGTCGCTTCCCATTCTGTATGTGTGAAACTGATTGTTCCTTCCTAAGTGGAATACTTTGCATTTGTCTTTATAAAACTTCATCCTATTTACCTCAGACCATTTCTCTAGTTTGTCCAGATCATTTTGAATTTTGATCCTATCCTCCAAAGCACTTGCAACCCCTCCCAGCTTGGTATCATCTGCAAACTTAATAAGCATACTCTCTATGCCAAATCATCGGTGAAGCTATTGAACATAACCAGTCCCAAAATAGACCCCTGCGGAACCCTACTTGTTATGCCTTTCCAGAATGACTGTGAATCATTAATAACTACTTTCTGAGAATGATTATCCAGCCAGTTATGCACCTACCCTATAGTAGGCCCATTTAGGTTGTATTTTCCTGGTTTATTGATAAGAAGGACATTATCAAATTTATTATCAAATGCTTTCATAAAAGTTTATTTCCTCCACTGAGTCTCTGCTTGAGAGTGGGGAAGAATTGCTTCTCAGAGGAACCCAGGAGGGCTGTGTGAATTTTACAGATTATTGGGTGGGGTCTCAAGCCAGTTCTATGTTGGATGGATGGAAAGGAACCCCTGATATTGAACTCAGCCCTGGCTGCTGCTGGCTCCTCCTGGCAGAAGGGTTACATTAGGAATAATCCAGAAGTGATAAAGGTAGTAACATTATCACTGATAAAGTAAGACCCATTGTGTTAACTTATTAAGTGCCTGCTAGCATATTTCCCCTCCATTCAGAATCATTTCTATCGAAAAGCCAATGAGATCTCAAGTGTAACTTTAACTGGAGGACAGAATAGATCATCTCAATTCACAAGACTTCTGAAAGGATTCAACTGATGCTTAAAACACTTTGTTTCTCATTAGGTTTGGGCTTTCCCTTCATGTTAGAATTGGCCATTATCTTCTTGTTCATTTGATGCTAAACTGCATTTTTTTTTCCTCCTTGGACTTCAGGCTCATCCATCCTTTTTTCCCATTGACTCTGGATTGAGCCTTTTCTTTTTCTTGGGCTTCATTTTTCTCTTTTGACTTGCTTTCTACAGTCCCACCCCAAGTCACCTCCCACAGCAACCGATTGAATTCTTTTGCCCAAAGTGACCATTCAGAAGTGTGGCACAAAAGATGGCCTATCGCAAAGGCCATGGGCTGCTTTAAAGCTGATTTACAGCCTTGAATTTGGACCATGTGAAGCCTGGCTCTGTGGAAAAGAAGCCCATTCCTCCTAACTTAATTAGTCACAATCTGCAAGCTAGTCAGTGAGCCAACTCATTTTAGACTCCAAGTGGAAGCAGAACTTTGCTACCAGACTCCAATTTGCTAATGAGCTGGCTTTGCTTTCATCTGCCAGAAGTTCTATTTCTCCAAGGCTTTCAGATCTCTTAACTTTGTGGAAGATTCAGCAGGAAATTTATGATTATAATACTCAGTGATCCACTCCGCTCTAAAAAATTGTCTCCTGCCCATGTACCTGTTATGTTTTAGGAACAAACAACACAGATTTAAGGAGACAGACCATTTATAAAACTTGATGAAATGTCAGTGGCATTCCAAACATCTTCAATCAGTTGCCTTCTGTGAAAAGAGATGAGTAGCTGGGATTGAGACAATACAGAAGAAAATGGGATTTAGTGCTTAGTCAGTTAGATGGTTGGGACTTATTGAGCTACTAAACGAGACCTTAGGAGGTCCAGTAGTTGAAAAAAAAAAACTTTATGTACATGGATTCAATAAATAATTCACTTGAACATCACTGTACCTGTTCCTGTGATTATACAGCATCAAGGAATGAAGTCATTCAGAATAAGTTGTCATAAGAAAACTCACATATCCTTTCTGACAGTGGTAATCCAGAAAAAGAGTTAAGAAGCAAATAACTAATATAATTAAAAACAAGGTAACTGAGCCTTAGGGCGTGCCCCAAAAGGAAGTTTCTGTTGCTGGCCCGAGAAATCTAAAAGCCAACAACAGGAAGATCAAGTGCCACAAAGAAGTAAAAGATCACTGTGTCTCACCTTAAGAAGTCCAGACTAGCTGGGACTTTGATGCTGAGACCTGTACCCAGCAGCAAACAACAAACTGTAGAAACTTCAGAAGAGATGTTACATGCTAATAACAACTGGCCCTTCTTAAGAGGTAACCAGTTATATTTTGAGCTTATTAGGTATACCATTAAAGACTTATCCCTATAATTTCAAAGCATTGCTCTGTGTTCTCCATTGAATTTAATAGATCAATGTAATGTGTTCCACTCATTTGCTAGAGCACATCCTCCCTGCCGCTCTGAAGATTAGCTCCTGCCAGGGCCATCACCCCTTCTGTTGCTTGTTCATATATTCTGCCCATTCTCTGGGACTTGAGGTGCTCCCTCTGGCCAAGTCACTATAACCTTCCTCTTCTGGGGTATTGAAGTCTCTCCATACATGCTGTTTTCCATTCACTTCCCAGATTGGGTCAGGTTCCCCAGTGATTGTTATGGGAACCTGGGCCCACCTTCTACTCTAGGTTCCAACTCTGCAACCGCTAATCATCAGCAAATATCTGCAATATCCCCTCACACACACACACACACCCTTGCCTGTGTTTCCCTGAGATTTTTTCCTACTCAACCTTTCTCAAGTTTTATTGCCACCGCCCTTCTAATTAAACCTTTCCTTCAGGGCCTAGATCCCATAGGGCTTCTACTCTTCCCCTGGGCTTGCTTGCTTTCCATCTATGCTTGTGTGCATAGATACCATAGTGTCCCTCCTTGTAGCTCTTCCTTGATTTACATTAGCCCCATTTGCTCAGCCTGGAGTTCCTTAGGCCACCTGATTAATTGGCTCTCTCAGCCTTTCTAAGGGTGTTCTAGACTACTGTGTTTTTTCAAAAAAAGTGGCCTTTTTTCGAAAAAACGTCACCTGCATCTAGACTGCTGTCGCCTTCTTTCAAAATTAAATCGAAAGAATATGGTGGTTTTTTCGAAATTGGTAAACCTACTTTTACCAGGAAGAATGCCTTTTTTCAAAAAAAGTTCTTTCAAAAAAAGGCATTCTTGACTTCAAACAGGGCTTTTCCGAAAGAGAGAGTCCAGATTACCTGGATGCTCTCTTTCGAAAAAGCGGCTCATTTTATCAAAACCCTTGTGGCTGTCTAGATGATCTCTTTTGAAAGAGGCTTGTGGTCCAGACGTACCCTAAGTGTTCCTGGGCTAGTGTGGGGGGTGAGCACCCCATCACTGCCATACATGGGTAATATTTCAAGCATCCACTTGAAAATTGAAGACTGAGGCTTTTTCATTTGTTTTTCTCTAATCAGTCTATTCAGAACTGTTTTCAGAAAGCTTATTATCCAAGGCAAGAATAAGCTTTTAAAAAAGAAGTTTCAGTAACAAAAAAGAGCCAAATAGTGTGTTTTGTCATTGTGACGGAGCATCTGGGGAATCTGCCCAGAATTCATATTTCTTGGCAAAAGAAATAATTGCTTGGAGGAGTTGAACAAAAGGCCTGACAGAATCTTGGAACAATGAGCCAAGATGGTTTTGGCAAGGCAGTATTTGAGCCAGGTTGTTTAGTCTTTGAAAGGTCGCTATTAATCATTGTTCAGTAGATGTTCCTATTGTTCCAGCAGCATTGCTCTTACTTATTTAAAGCACAGGATTGGGAGTCAAGTGATCAGAGACCTGATTTTCCACTTTCAGCTAGGTACACACAGATGAACAAACAGTTTGATAAATTAACATCTGCCCATGCATTTTAACGATTATGACACCTGCCTAAACAAGTGATGGGTTTTCTCAGGAAAATTTGATGCAAAGTTTAGTGCATCAAAGGTTTGTGCAGTAGGTATATGTGCTCACAGAGTAGCAGAAACACAAGCATGTGAACCTGTGGATTCTCACCAGTCCCAGGGAGTTCAACAAAAGATTATTAAAGTCACTCGGCTTTCTGGGTAAATGCCAAATTCCATAGCTTCAAATCTCATCCAAGCTATTTGTCCCAAATCGTGACAAAAAGTAAAAATCTCAAGTTTTTCAATGAACTGAAAATCCAAAGGGTCAAGTAAAATATTTTTATTTCCATTTGAACATTTTTAATTTTACTTTTTAGTAACAGTTAATTAAAATTTCTGAAGTAAAACTAATTTTGACTTGAAAAAATGGAACGTTTTCATTTCCTAGAGGTCTAAATCAGGGGGCCTCAATAATTTTGAAACGTTTTAATTTTTTTAAATGGGAAATTTGTTAATCAACACTTTCCCATGAACAGTTTCAGTTTTGTCTAATTTGAATTTTCTGATTTGAAAAAATGATTAGAATAGTGTTAGATTTACTTTCACTTTTTTCATAATGTAAAAATTTACCACTTTGTATTTGGGATACAGTGCCTCTTTTCATATGAGATCTTGTTTAGTATATATTTTATAGTGAAGTGGAGTTTTTACAGTACAAAGAATATCTAGTGAGTCCTATTCAGTGGCTAAAACTTAAATATGTTCTGTTAGCTCATTACTCAGTGTTACAATCAGAAGAATATGACAAGTGAAAGTCAAAATATAGGGTTCAACAAAACTTCCTGCTGGGACTTATTTTAAGATTGTCACGTAGCTGAGTGATTGTAACATTTCTTCAAGCATAATCAAAACCATTAACATTATCTTTAAAAGTGGGACACCACTTAACTTTAACAGTGGGTTTTGATAACAGATGAGAAAACATGATTGCTTCCATCAACTGTCACTAAATTATCCAATACAGTAATCTCCATTATTAACATAAAAAGACACAAAAAGAATTAGCCTTAAGAGGGGTGCATAGTAGGAATGGTTCCCCTAGAAAATAAAGACACATTTCAGGGTCTTGATTCAACCTTTCTCTCAAGAATAATAGCTATTCATTTTTCCTGGATCCCCTTTGCATTATGAAGAATTAACACATTTAGCAGGTGGCCCTCCTCCATTCCCCTCTTCCCCCCAGACCTCCACTGGAACAAATCTTACACTTCAAGGACCTTTTGCATATGATCATATATCAGAAGAGCAGGTTGGGGAATTTTTCCATTAAATGATTTTTTCAGAAAATGCCAGTTTACTTAAACCAAAACCTCTTGTGTAAATATTACTTTTGATACAATTTTGTCAGCAAGTTTTCACAGGCCCAGAAAGGAATATCAAATCAGGCAGAGCAGACACTTGGACCTGTTTCTCCCACAAGCTGGTGAGTTTCCCAGCCATTGTGTATTGGGAGCAGTGGCTCTCATGGTCTTACTTTATAAAAAACAATTTTTATTCAGCTGTGGCGTGAAAGCAAATATGGAACCCCAAAATATTTTTATCGTGTGAAATTCTTGTTTTCTTTACATAGAAAGGCAGAGACAAGATGAAATAATGTATAGAACAGAGTTCTCCAAAAGTTGTCTAAAAACATTATATTGATTTGTTGAATTCACTCACCCCTACTTGTACTTTCTTTCTGAACTTTGAAAGTTATGGAAAACTATACATTGAAATTATCACTACTAATTTATTCTTCTGTTTTATGATCTGTTCTACAAAAATAACATCAGAAGCTATTTGCCCAGGTACTCATTAATGGATCTCAAAGTCACTGTACTATTTCAAACCATTTTCAAAAGACAGCTGGACAGGGACTTAATTTCATTTACAAGTTTTATACCTAAAACGGTTGTCTCAGCAAAGATGTTGGCTGGATGGCCACTACTTTCCACATCCTAATGACAGAAAAAAATCAAACAAAGGGTACTTAGAGTGGGTACTAAGTGCTATCATCAGCTTCATTTATAATCTCCATTATGGACACTCTAATTGACAATTTCTCCTCCCGCCCCCTCCCCCCATCCCATCTGTGCTATTTATTTCAAAACTGAACCCCTTAAATCCCATTTATCTGAAGTGGTTTGTGCCCATGAAAGTTCATGATACCATCTAAATTGTTTGTTAGTCTCTAAGGTGCTGCAACACTACTCCTTGTTTTTTAAGTTTTATCAAAAGCAACGATATTATAAAGTAAGAGTGGCAACCCATTTCCATTTTTGTCCTGCTTAGGCAACTCAAATAACTTTAATAACATTTACATTTAATAAACATTAGACAACTAGTAGCAAAACAGAAACCTTCATTTTAAATTAACTTCATATCCTTCTGCTAATAAAATTTAATTAGTCTAAAACATTATTAGCCCTTGAAGTACATTGCAAATTAAAATTTCATCAAGATCCTGCTTACATGCTGGAAGCTGCTAGAAATAAAAATTTTAGTAATTAAATTAAATGTTAGATCCATATGTCAAATATTGATATCAGTGTTTCAGTAGCTGCATATTTGCCTAAGGTTATTTTTCTACATATAACTTCTCTGAAAGCTCATAATGTGGCCAGAACATAAATTGAAAGTGACTTTGTAAAAATTGCACCTTTTCCTGAGAACTACTGCCAGTACTGCCAGTGTATCTTTGTGTATGTGTGTGTACTTTTTACAGAGACTAAAGCTGAGGTTTAAACAAAAGAAAGGCAAACAGGTATCTAATGCTAGTGAATCATGTCTTTATTTAGGTAGCCATATGTGTCCTGATTTTTCAAGATTACTGAACACCCATTGAACTGGACCAAATAAGTTTTACTACTGCTTACTTTGTAGTAACTCCAGAGCCTCCCCAAGGCACAAGATGAATCCTTTTCCTTGAGTATCAACAGATTTGTTTACCATATTCCATTTTACTCAGTCATTCACAATTATGCAAGGTCAGAGAGAGCATAGGGTTGCACAGGTGTCAATAAAAACATAGTGTGAAGGTACTTGGATTGCATCCAAGGGTGCATGCCACTGAGGGCATCATTTGGGCTACATAACTTTTATTACTAGTGGCAGTGTTTACCACAAAGAGCCCAGATTGACCCCCATATTCTAGGCTGAGTTTGCATGACAGGCAATTAAAAATAAAGTACACTTTTTTAAGCATTTTTATGAGCAAATCATTGAGAAACAAACATGACACAACACAATGCTGATTTATAGTTATTCTTTTAGAATCAAATCAAATTTTTGAGTAAGCATGACTTACTAACCTGGGACCAATTGCATTCCATATTATTCATATCACACTTCAGGAAGAATTTCAAAATACATTCTCTAAGACAGTATGTCAGCATGACAATTTGGGGAATCTGTACAATTTATTAATTCTGTTTGATGTGGGGGCTCTTTGTGTGTATCTGCATCAGACTGCAGACAGCTCCATTTTGAATGTAAGGCTTCATTTGCTTTCACCGTTGTCCCTTTACCTCCATAAAGGACAGAAATTTCAAGTGATAGTGGTTCAGGACTAATCATAGAAAGTGGTTAAAATGTGAAGTTCTTCTATTCAAGTAGAAGCACCCTAGACAAAAGGTTGGCTTCTACCCAGGAAAACTGGTATAATGGGGGAAAGATCATTTGTAAATGAAGTCAGCTGGTAGGGATCTGTTCTCACCTGTTGAGGCTGATTAGGAGGCAACAGACAGAGAAGAATGGAAGGTCATAAAAGGATAGAAGCTGCTCTACTCTGGGTCTTTGACCAGTTTCACTAGCTTATAAAGAGGAGAGTTTCTTCAGGACTTTGAAACCATACTTATCTGAAATAAACAGACTCCCAAAGGAAGGGTAAGCTAAAGCAAGGGGGTACTGCTTTCATGGGCTTTGCTTTCTAAATGAATAGTACACTCTTTTACTTTGTATCTTAATCAAAGAGTAATTGAGTCAGAAACCCCTGGCTTAGCCTGTGTCTATTTGTGTCCTCTACTCTGAATCCCTGGAGAGAGCGTCTGTAAATCAGAAGGCTCCCACATTTGGTAAGATTCTGTGGATCATGTAGAGCTGTTGTGGAGTCCTGGGGTACATAACACAAGTTTCAGGGCCTACACAAGGGGTGGCCAACCTGTGGCTCTAAAGCCACATGTGGCTCTTCTGATGTTAATATGTGGCTCCTTGCTCAGACACGGACTCTGGGGCTGTTGCTACATGTGCCAAATTTCCAGTGCTCAACTCTTGGCTCCACTTCCTCCTCCAAGTGTATTGTGCCCTTGCTCCTTCCCTCCCCGCACAGAGCCTCCTGAGTGCCATGAAATAGCTGACTGCAGTGGGCAAGAGGAGTGGGAAAGGAAGAGGAAGCACTGATGGGTGGGACTGCTGGTGGGCAAAAGATGCTGGAGATGGGAGAGGAGGTACCTGATGAGGAGTGCTGACAAATTACTGTAGCTCTTTGGCAATGTACCTTGGTAAACTGTGGCTCCTTCTCAGGCTCAGGCTGGCCACACCTGGCCTACACTGTTTGGTAAACACTGCTAAGAAAGGTGCCAGAGTTGAAGTATACATGGACAAGGACACTGCCTAAAGTCTATTCAGCCCCCAGCAAGTTCAGGGCATGAGGAATTTGGTGTTTGTCAGATTGCTGTGGGGAGATGTGTCTAGTAGGGGAATTCAGTCATATCTGTGATAGTGAGGTTTGCTTAGATTCTACCAGAGAGGATTTGGAGTTTTTTCAGTACCTCACCTACGATAGGGACACCTTCCTTCTCTCAGATACTCTCCTACTTCCAAACTTGTTGTTTTGAGTGTGCTGGGTAGTCAAGCACTTACTACTCCTAGTAACTTCTCCTACTATTAAGGTCTCTTGGCCATCAATTTACATAAGGGATTTCTGGGGGATTGGAATACTCTGTTCCTTCCCTAAGCACAGTGCAAGAACAGAAAAACATTCCTGCATCCCCTGTCAACAACTGTTCTCATAAAATGCCTGCAGCCTGTCAGAAGCCAACCAAAAAAAAAGTCTTGTAGTAAAAGCAATGGATCAGGATTAGGGAAAACAAACATGAATTCAATTCTGAGCTCTAATATGGACTTTTGTGACCTTGGGCAATTTACTTAATCCACTTGCACTAGAGTTCCTCACCTAAAACAAGATATCATGGGGATGCTGTGAGGATAAAGTTTGATGTTTATTATTAATGTGGGGGTTTTAGATGATACATACATAGTATTTAAAGAACAGATTAGCACAAAGCCTGATTTCACTGCTCTGTGGCTTTGTCTTCTACCTCACAGACCCCTCTAAAAAGAGGTTATCATGTGGTCTGTGTGCGCATGTAACAACCATATGAGCAAAATCCTTTAGCAGAATCTATACCATCGATATCAAATGCTGGATAAATTGTGAATCTGGGAAACTGATACCTGCTTCTTGGCTATCATTTGGAATATATGTATTTTACTGGCAAAAGTGCCAAATTGGCTGGCCAAAAAGTAACTGGTAGCACCAAATATAGAAGGAGACTAGAGAATATAAATAGCTGAAAACAAAGATATGTGATGGTTGGTATGTTGGTTTGGTCATGATATGGCTAGGGGTGAGAATCTGGCCAAGGCTTGTCTCTAAGCCCTGATCTACACTAGGTTTTTATTTCAAAATAACCCTCCCAAGGTCAAATTTATAGTGCAGAGCATCCACACTACCAAGTCCATTATTTTGAAATTTATACTCCTGCTTTTTATCAGGAATAAGACTAATTCTGAAATAGTTATTTCAAAATAACAGTCGTGTGGATGTGCTGGTGCCTCTATTTCAAAATAACTACTCCCCAGAGTAATTCAAACTAATTATTCCCCAGAGGGGTAGCTGTGTTAGTCTGTAATTGGAAAAAACTTAAAAAACAATGAATGGTCCTACAGCACCTTACAGACTAACAAAAAATGTAGATAGTATCATGAGCTTTCAAGAAGTAGGTTGTGCCCATGAACCATTCATTGTTGTTTAATTTTTTTTTTAATTACTCCCCAGTGGTTCCCGGGTTCTAAGTCTGAGGTAGTGTGTCTACATTAACGGGGCCTACCTCTGGCTAATTTCGAGACTTCCCCATAGTGTACATGCACTAGTTAGATTTTGTTAAATCGGGAGTTAAGTCGAATTTACTACTATAGACGTGGCTGTAGAGTACAAGGAGTTGGCTTCAAACTTCCTTTCATTGCCCAGTCCTAGGCTCCTCAAGAGTGATCAACAATGTAATCAAGATAACCTGGAAAACATGTTTTAAATTAAAGCAGGCTAAGTTTATAGTGTTCAGCACTGTCTGGCTTCCCCCACAATACTGTACCCTTTCCACAGCATATTTCTATTACCAAGGTTTATAAATGATTCATTAGAAAGGAGCCTTACATCTTTTTTTTCCTCAATGCCTACACCAGAAGAATTTTATCCTGGATGGTTATAGGATTTTCAGGAATCTTTATGCCACCTAGACCTATTTAATTGTTATGAAGGGGTTGGGGGAGATGTATGGTTCTCACTTTAGGGCTAGTTCTCTTTCTTCCAAATGAGAAAATATGAAAAGATCCAAACCATATTAAAGTGTATTATTAAACCCTAATAGTCTAATAATAACTATCCCCACAAATCTTATGTGTAGTAAAAAAGATCATTACTGAAGGATTCTGTATTTCCAGCATTTAATACCAGTTGTATTGGAGGAGCATGTTTTGACTGTTTGATATCTGACAACGTTAGGGTAATCGAGACGTAGATTAGCTGAATACAATTTAACAGGTATTCAAAAACTATATAAAAGACATGTCAAAAGAAAGGACCTTTCCGTTCTTTATCTTTGAATATGATAAATGAAATGTCACCAGATTAACTTAATCCACCCCATGGACTAGGGGAAGATAAACAGTAAAAGGTAGCACTGAAAATAATTGACTGTATTTGATAGTGTCCCATAAGCATGCTGTTTAGAATTCAAGGTAAGAGATTAGCCAAATACAAACTGATTAGGGGCTCTGCTCATAATTTGTTTGCCTGAAACATACTTTTATGTGGGCAAGATAATGTTCAAAGGTGCTGATTTTAAATTTTGTTTGTTTTCATTTCATTAACAGCTGAAAATTACTATATAACTGTCATCATTACAGTTACAAACAATTACTAATGTTGACCTGAACTTTCAGTGTAAGAAAGTCGGATTTATGGTATTATCTTATCGGAACAAAGAAGTCTGAAATAGATATACTTTTAATTTCCCATTTCAGATCATAACTTTGCATGGGGAAATAATATTTACAATTGGCACAAGGAACCAGATATCAGGGGGATTCAGAAGTTCTTTGTCTAGCACATCAAGTAATTTGGGTCACAATTCAGGACATCCTCCATGAACATGCTTTAAATTCAGCCTAGAATTAAGTACGTTATTTAGTAGAGGTCGTTCCCTGAATTAAGGCCATTTTGTGTGATGCAGGGAAAAAAAAGTTTACTCTCTGAACCTTCATTGGCCCATATATAACATTTTCATGGACATAAGAAAAATTTAAAACACATTGCAAAACAAAGCTTTAGCATTTAATTTCAAATTTTCAAAAATGTTCTAATGTTGGTGTCATAACCAGGAGGGCTGACCAGCAGCCTGGTGACTAAAGGGTTAACTATGTCTCCTGTCCCTAGCCAGGTATCTGCTCAGCCAATAACAATGCAGGTAGGGATTTCAAACTGGGACAAAGGAATTTTTAACTTTTTCCCTGCTTTGTCTGAGTCAGAGTGGTTTCTTCCAAGTAACAGGGAGATGGGAGGCCTGTCTCTCTCCAAGGATGGACTCAAGCTGTAAGTAGGGAAAAGTTTAGCTTGTCCGTCAGGTTTTGTTGTTTTCTGGTTTGGGAATCTGGAATTGAGGTCTGTGCTGTAAAAAGTGTTTTTCCTCTCTTTTGTAATGAAGCTTTCTAACCCAGGGAATTTTCTCTGAGTATATTAATTAGTGGCTCTTACCATCTAGCCACCTCAACTATACTTGCAACGGTAGTTTTGTTTTGATAAAGTTTGTTTTCTTTCTCTTATTAACTGGTATTGGTTCATTTTTGTGTCCTGGGAGATCTGTCTGTCTGACTAGGAGTCAGCTACCACAGACTACAGCTTGTTTTCTCTTTTCTTTTTCAAGCTCTTTAGGGAAAAGAGCTTGGGGTGCCCCTGGGGTTGGTTTCAAGTGTCCACCCCTGTCTGTGAGTTCAAAAGCACTTGATGGTGGCAGCGGATATTCCCCAAAGTCTGGGCATTAGGATTTGGGGGGGAAGTTTTTGTACCAAAGCCTGTACACAAGGTTTTAGCGTGCTCTTGCAGGCCCCCACTTCTGCATTCCCCAGATTGGGGAACAGCCTTGACAGTTGGAAAAAAAGAACTTTGACATTTGTTACTTGAAAATATGACTGACAACTCTTATAATAAAGTGATTATTAAATTGCTTTGGGAGTGTTTCATTTTTTTGACTGTACCAAAATACCTCAAATATGTAATTTTCCTCAGTTTTATTCTATTTCATGTGGGTTTTTATCTATGCTTTTTACTATGCTATCTGAATACATAGAAAGATGGGTTTCCTGACATTCCAGTGTTTCTTGCTAATCCTGAGATCTGAAAGTTAAGTTGATTTTTGTCTTCTCAGTAATCAGAAACTCTGAATTATTTGCCGTGTATTAAGTATAATTAAAGTTCATATAAAGCCTTTGCACAAATGTAGTTAGAATTTAGTTGATACTTTATTGATAATGCACAAATTAGATGAGATTTCATCTCTCATTCCCATGTTCCCACAAGCATAATGGCTTTATAAGGTTAGCAGGAGAAAAAATAGATTTTGCCAGCAACATAGGAACATAGCATTTGGAATACACCAACATCAGACTATAGTCCCAAGACATTCTAAGAACTTGTAGTTCTTAGCAAATTCATTGAGTAAGAAGGTACCATTTTTACACATAGTGATTTACTTTAAAATGTTATGGTGTCTAGAATTATCAGTTTTTTTCCCACTGACTTTATTATGTCATAATTATCTATTTGTTTTGCAGCATTGCCTATTATGTTACTCTGTCTAAATACAAAGTAAGACCCAGTCCCTTCCTTGAATAGTTCATACTACAAAAATAAATAAATAAATCACAAACCCACAAAGGGATTGTTTACCTAGAGAAACTTAATGGAACAGGTTGAACCTCTCTTGTCTGGCACCCCCAGAATTTCTCCACTCCCAAACTAGGGAATTTTCTGGACCAGGGGAGGTCAGTGCTTGCTCCTACACTCCCAGCCATCCCCCAGGGGCTCCGCGGCTCTTGGCACCAAAGCTCCTGATCCAGCAATCAGGGCACCAGCCTTCTACCCCAGAGCTCTGCTGCTCCAGCACCGGGGCTACACACACTCAGTTCTTTCACAGTCCAGCAACGCTCCTGATCCCAGCTCACTGGCTTTACCCTGTAATTTCTCCATCCCTGGAGCACCCGCTGAGTCACTGACGATGCCAGACAAGGGATGTTGTCTTACAAGAAAAGTCTGGATTAGAGAGTTTCAATCTGTATAACCATACCTGGGTAATTATTCTTATCTTGTAATAAGAATCTCTACCTAGGGAATGATACCAGTATAACTACAGTGGTATAATACCGACTTAGTTATAGCAGTAAGTTTCCATTTTGACAAGTCCTGAAGTTGAGGGAGATGGTTATAGTAAATAAACGGAATATTCAGGAGGATGACATGCACACGTTGTAAATTCCATGTGTTTTTTCTGTATATTGGCATGTTACATTAATTGCTCTTGCCTATTCCATTGCTCTTCCAACTATTGCCTAAATTCTAATATTGGAAGCAAAGATAAGTATGTGCAGACAGCTAACATTTTGCTTTTAATAACTTTTCCGTGTAACCACTTTGTACCATAACATTTTATGATTCATAAAAGAAAAGTGTAACATAAATTTTAGAACAATAATTTATTCTAAATCTGTGATCAACCCTTGCCATAAAAAGGGTTATACATTTTTCTGATGTGACAGCCATAACTGAAACAGATTTTATAGTTGATTGCAAAACTAATTGACTGAAATAAATAATTAAATGTTACCATAGATCTTAATTCTGCATTCCATGCTTTCAGCCAGTGTTCAGGTATTCAAGGAATAAGTATCTGCCCCTTAACATTTACCATATTACCCTTTTCTTTGCCAAAGCACAATACATCTAGAGGGAAAAAGCAGAAAATTTTCTATGATCAAAAGATACATGCCCTGTTTTATTAAATAATCTTGAGATTTAGCACAAAGCTTTTGAAGAATAAATTTAACAAGTATCTGTCCAAGAGCTACTGAAAACCAGTGAAGATATTATTAAATGTAGGCTTAATGAAGTCAAATTCTTTCTTTTCATATCTGATATATAATCTAGCAAAAACATGCTGATATTTAACAAGGACCTTTCCGATGTTTGGAAAATACAAAGTAGAATGAGTTAATTCTATCTGGAAAATGGCAATCCACAAACTTAATTCTAACTTAAAGTGGTATCAGGATGTATAAACAAAAACACTGCTGAAAACCACTGTAATCAAGGAAACCAAACTTTAATAATAGTCTTTTGTTATTGCAGCCCCTCAAAATAATATTAAAAACAGTAATTTGGAGAGGTAGTTGCACCTCTATAATTCAGATGCAGACTAACTTACTGTTTAACTGATCATTCTTCTAAATGTCAAACTTTACATTATTGTTCTGAAAACCACCCTGCCACAAGCTAGCACAAGACACAGTAATGGTCAACATTTCAAGTTGTTTGAGTAGTGGTTAGACTCTTCTAAAATTAAATCACATGGACACAAAACATTTGTGGCATGTTAAATGTAGTCTGTGGAACATTTTTTCACATAGTTGGGATTCAAACTTTAGTGCCTATCCTTCAAAAGCTTACATCATACTCTTGGGGTTGATCCCAGGAGTGTCCAGTACAGCCCCACTGAGGGATGTTATTCATGATAAAAGTTAGATCTTCTGTGTCAGAAAATAATTTGTGAATGTAGAGCAAAAATACAATTTAGTGTTATACCATTTTTTAAACATGGCCTATGAACTCAAATGCTTTCTATTTGATATGAGAAGAAAACACTCATATTTCCACTGTAGAGGGCTTTTTAAGAGCTGGGCTTCTAAAAGGGAGGAATGCTTGCCCACTGGAGGGAAGGGCTTCAAGCAAATCTGAAGAATGTATACACTCTTCTTAAATTGCAGATTGCCATTAACTTTGACAGGATGTAAATTGGTAATAAAATGCAATTTGGAAAAATAACATGAAATGTAGTGTAGTTCAACGTGACTTCACAACTCTCATATCAAAGGAATAAAAATGTTTTTCTTTCATATGTCTGAGAACTAGAACTAGTAGATGCTCAAGTTCATTATTATGAATTTTACCTATATGGAGCTAATTCAATATATTTGAACTGTTCAACCTGCCCTGGCAATTATTGATTGGTTATAATTTATAGTCACTCAGAACCAAAAGGACCCCTCTTGATTCATCATCTGAGTAGTTTTAACAGGTGCCACAAGGAAAGAAGAAAAACAATGTTTGCTTGAATTATTACTGTTGGGTTTCCCCTAATGTTTAAAATTAAATGTCTTATTTCGGATTAAATTGAACATTTCATTATATTTGTAGCAGAAGTCAGCAAATACCAGCCCATGGGTCAGATCCAGTACACCATGGTTAGCTCCTGGAGGGATCCCACCACTGTATTTAACGGGAGAACCAATCGAGATAGTGTTGAAGTTTGAATTAAATATAGGTTTCCTGCCTGCTTTCTTTGTGTGGGAGAGCTAAACCAGGAGCTGAGATACGCAGAATGATTTAAACCCAGGCGGGACTGCCATGTCTCCAAGGAATTCAGGGCATGGGAGAGGACTGAACAAAGAAAATTAGAAGTAAATAAAAGGGAAAAGTGAATCTAGTTGTGTTCAGGGTAAGTTTCTTTATTTTGTGGTTTGGTTTGAACTGCTCTGTGTGAATCTATGCTTCCCCTATCCATTTACTACCATCTAAGCATTGACTTTTCTGTATTTTAATTTGTTTTCCTTAGTTGCTCTGTAACATCTAGCAACCAAGTATGCTTTCTCAAGTTTCTTTTGTTTGGTAATAAAAATCACTTTTTTTAGGTGATTTGATTCTTATGTCCTAGAAGGTCTGTCTAAGTGTACCTGCATGCCTCTGACTGAGGGGTCAGCTACCAGAGACTGCAGCTTCTTTTTCTCTTTTATTTTTTTCAAGCGCTTTTGGGGCAAAAGAGTTTGGGGTACCCCATAGCGTGATTTCAAGTGTTCACCTCCAGTTTTTAGGGATCAAAAAGCACTTAATGGTGGCAGTGATTCCCCAAAATCTGTGTGTTATGATTCTGGGAGGAAGTTTTTGGTAACCAGTGCCTGTAGAAGCAAGGTTTTGAAGCGCTCTTGTGGGCCCTCACCTTCTTCACTTGGAGTGCCAGAGTGGGGAACAGCCCTGACACTTGTGCTCTGTCTACACTATTTCTTTTTTGCAGAAGAGGAAATGCAAATGAAGCGCTCATTTGCAAATCTTACACTCTCATTTGCATATTCTCTTCCGATCCTTTTTGCGGAAGAGGTTTTTGTGAAAAAAAACAAAGTGTAGACAGGACCCTTTTTGGGGGAAAAAACCCTTTTGCACAAGATCCCTTATTCCTCAAAAAATGAGGTTTACAGGATCTTGCACAAAAGAGTTTTCTTCCAAAAAATGGCCCCATCTACACTGCGTTTTTTTCCACAAAAACCTCTTTTGCAAAAAGGATCAGAAGAGAATATACAAATGAGAGCATGAGTTTTGGAGTGCTTCATTTTCATTTCCTCTTCCACAAAAAACAAACAGTGTAGATGGAGCCTCGGTTTGGCAAGAATAATAGAATCATAAAACACTGGAACTGGAAGGGACCTCGAGAGGTCATCAAGTCCAGTCTCCTGCCCACATTGCAGGACCAAGCACCATCAAGATCATCCCTGGTAGACGTCTGTCCAACCTGCTCTTAAATATCTCTAGTGATGGAGATTCCACAACCTCCCTAGGCGATTTATTCCAGTGCTTAACCACCCTGACAGTTAGGAAGTTTTCCCTAATGTCCAACCTAAACCTCCCTTGTTGCAATTTAAGCCCATTGCTTCTTGTCCTATCCTCAGAGGCCAAGGAGAACAATTTTTCTCCCTCCTCCTTGAACACCCTTATAGTTACTTGAAAACTAAAATGTCCCCTGTCAGAAATGTTCTGAAGATGAATGTCCAAGGGATCTCCTCTGATATCTGAGAGCAAAGGATGTGAACTTCTGGCAAGGTTAATGGTTTACTGAAAAGGGTCTTGGTTTTGTGGAAATTAGTTTGTGTTCTGTGTGGGAAAGGAGGCTGTGTAGTTTGGATGGCCTTCACTTCGACAGAAGGAGAACCAAGCTCTTCTATACAGGCTATCTAGGTTATGTCTACGCTGGCAGATGTAAAGCGCTGGTAGTTACAGGTCTGTTCACTGAGCACTGCAGGTAAACCTCTGTTTTGTGTCCACACTGCTCCTTGTGATGGCAGAGCATGTCAGCATTATCAGCTCTTACAAAGCCATGGAGAGCTCTACATTGTGGTCACCGCCCCGCTGTGCAACTGGATGTGCGTACTTTGGGAAGGGTTTGCAATACTGCATGGGGCAGTCAGTGTAACATGATGTAGATTTTCCAATCCCATTGCTCCATGGTTATCCTGCTGTATTGACAGCTGCTTTTCAACAGAAGTCTGGGAAAGGGGGGAAAGTGTGACAGGGAGTGTGTGTATATATGTGGGTGAGAGGACAGTGTGTTTTGGGGTATGTCAGCATGTTGTCTTGTAATTCAGATAGTGGCAGGAAACAACCCCTCCTGAGGCACGGAGAGGGGAAACCCTGATACCTCTGTATTCCCTACCCCATCTCTCTCTCTAGATCTTTGCATGGCTCTTTCTTCTCTCACACACACCTGCCTCTGGGTTCAACAGCACAAGCATTCCATCTGAATGGTTTGCTCTATGTCCCGGAGCAAAACAGCACAGCGTGCAGGCATCCAAAACAGAATTTTGAAAGGTGGTATGCTCATGCCTGCAGGGCAGATAGCTGAGTCCCAAATCAAGAGCAGAGGAGACTTGAGGGATTTTCGGTGATTTCTGGAGGCCAGTCAGAGCACAACATGCAATTTAAATGTTCACACTAGTCCCCAAGCACTGTATCCAGAGCACAGCAAGTTCTATGCTTCTTCTGAAGGTGGTTTATCTAAAGCACAGCAACTTCAGAGTCAGTGCACGCTAAGTGCCTTGCCACTGTGGACACCTCTGGAGTTACAATACTAGAAGCTGACTTCCTGCACAATAACTTACCAGTGAAGACCTAGCCTTAAAGTTGTCAGGAGGGCATTAAATCAATAACAAAATGAGTAGATGAAAATAGGGAAGATATGAGCATTTTGCATAAAATCAATGTTGAGAATAAAATTAACCAAGGATCCAAAGGACATTACAAGAATTTCTTCAATTATCTGTACACCAATGGTAGCAACCTGGGTAACAAACAAGATAAATTGTTCATTCATGCACATAAATCCGGTCTAGTTGTTGTTATCTAAACCTGGTGAAATGATTCATATGTCTGGAATGTTAAAATAAATGGTTATAACCTAAGTAGGATTGAGAGGAGACAAAAGGGGAGGGTGAATGACATTTTGTCAGAATGGCTATTGCCAAGTCACTGATAATGCAGAAATAAATGTTCTGACAAATAAAGCAAAAAATGAAGTATTAGTACTAGGGAGAACAAGAACACCACCTCTTTTTGTGTCGCTCTTCAACATGTGGGGCAGAAAAGGTGTCAGACCATGGGGGATTTCAACTGAGTGACATATAAGGGGAATCTCACTCTGCCAGTTCTAAT
The DNA here is from genome assembly GCA_032595735.1 of Pelochelys cantorii. Lineage (NCBI taxonomy): Eukaryota > Metazoa > Chordata > Testudines > Trionychidae > Pelochelys > Pelochelys cantorii. The sequence continues at coordinate 63,568,297 of CM064330.1, forward strand.
ACATCCTTGGAATTTCTAAATATTATAGATGACAATTTAGCGATTCACAAAGTTTTTCAGCCAAGATGAGGAAAGTCTATATTAGATCTTGTCTTAATTAAGAGAGATTTAATTTTTATAATCCTTACTTCTGATTTATATTTAGCACTTTCTCTTTCTTAATTAGGATAGTAATGAATATAAATCAGAAGCAGAAGAACAAATAAATAAGGAAGGCAAGAGGGACATAAGAAGATGACTATGGTCAGCAGAGTTAAGGATAAGAGGGTTTTTAAAAAACACAGCGTGTAGTCAACCTGTGGAACTCCTTGCCAGAGGAGGCTGTGAAGGCTAGGACTATAACAGAATTTAAAGAGAAGCTAGATAATTTCATGGAGGTTAGGTCCATAAAAGGCTATTAGCTAGGGGATAGAAATGGTGTCCCTGGCCTCTGTTTGTCAGAGGCTGGAGAAGGATGTCAGGAGACAAATCGCTTGATCGTTATCTTCAGTCCACCCTCTCTGGGGCACCTGGTGCTGGCCACTGTCGGCAGACAGGCTACTGGGCTAGATGGACCTTTGGTCTGACCCAGTACGGCCGTTCTTATGTTCTTATATTAGGACCAAAAAAATCCTAACAATTATTTTGATCCATTACTAAATGGAATTGGTAAAATTATCAATAATTAATACAGAAAAGGCAGAGTTCAATAAATCTCTATTCTATACTTGGGGATAAGAGGATGATATGGTCTCATCAGATGGTGATAAAGTTTTCCATTCCACTAGTGTCTCTGAAGGATGCTACTAAACAAAAGCTATTAGTAGATCAACATTTTAAAAACACATGTCCAAATAATTTTCATTTAAGACTTCTTTTAAAAGAGCTGTCTGAGGAGCTCATTGGACTATTAAGGTTAATTTTAAGAAGTCTTAAAACACTGGGGAAGTTTCAGAAGATTGAAAGAGAGCTAATGTTGTGCCAGTTTTTTAAAAGGGTAAACAGGATGACCTGGGTAATTAAAAACATTCAACCTGACATCAATCCTGGGCAAGATAATGGAACAGCTAATCTGAAATTTGATTAATGAAGAATTAAAGGAGGGTAATGTAATTAATGCAAATTAACACAAATTTATGGGAGATAGATCCTGTCTAACTTCCTATCTTTTTTTTGTGATATTACTGGTGATAGTGTTGATAATAATACACTTAGACATCTGTAAGGCATTTTTCTTGGTGTCAAACTTTTTGATTGGGGAAAAAACTAGAAAGACATCAAATTACCCTGATATAAAATTTAATCCATCACTTTAAATGGATTAAAACGTGGCTAATGCGAATGTCTCAAAAGTAATTATGTATGGGGAACTGTCAGCAAGCAGACTTTTTTTTCCTGACAGATCTGCTGTAGAAATTATTCAGTTTGTTATACAGGAGATCAGTCTAGATTATCACAGTGGTTCCTTCTGGCCTAGGAATCTAAGAATCTCAATATTTATTTGATGAATTTAAACTGTTCACAAATTGTCCATGAGCAGCTTTCTGATCTTTTTTAACACATTTATTTTAATTATTCAGCTTATTTCTGCACTGAGCATAATAGGTCCTGCATATATTAAGACCAAAAAAAGTAATCAGAGCATCTGCAACACATACACCTTACATTAGAAATCTTCTCATGTGTACGATAAAACAATGTTTCAGCTGCAATGCATATTGTAACTATATATTATAACATTACGTAATGTCAAACAGGCACAATGACCCATGACTACCAAGACACTACTGAAATTTATAGTACATTACGCACCAAAGATAGCAGTTCTGACATTCTCTTCACAGAACACAGAGGGAGGTCCATAAAAGTGCTGCAAATGTTGAAACAAGCAGTGTTTCATTCCTTAATTAGGAGTATGCTTTTAAATGGATGTTAAATTAGACTTGTTCAAAGTGTGCTTACCGAATAGACAACAAATTGAAGCTACTACAATATGCCAAGACGTAAGTTGTAATGTGTCTGTCTAAAGATAGTCCTCATTCTGGACTATTGCTGTGGCCATCGTTAAGTTCAGCTACTAATATTTCTAATGCACAAGTTTTGGCTACTAAAATGACTGCCTCCTCTTGTGCTATTCTCAGAATTAGACATATACAATATCAGCATTTTTCAAAACCATAATGGAAGGACATAAATATCAGACCATGATAACCAATAAAATTGGGTTGAGGTTTTTCAAAGTGTTTTGAACTTTTTGATAAAAGCTCTAGATACTTTGTTTTTATGCCTTTTGGATATAAAATCTTTTAAACAGAAATTTACTCTGAACAAAGTAAGAGCTTGGGTTTGTTTTAATTCAACAGATTAATATTGATGATATCTCTTGTTATGTGGAAACTTAAACATCTTGTTCTGAAACTCCTACAGGCATTTTAAGGGTGGTTTTCTTAATAATGGTCTTTGAACTTCCTTTTCTCTGCATGCCTTTTTATCTGTCTGGATTTCTCTTAGGGCTTGTCTCCACTTACTGGGAAATTGATGTTGTAGAAATCGATCTCCTAGGGTTCGATTCAGAGGGTCTAGTAAGGACCCACTAAAGCAACTGCTTATGCTACCCCCATTGACTCCAGTACTCCACTGGGTCATGAGGAGTAAAGGAAGTTGATGGGAGAGTTTCTCCCATCGATTTCCCACAGTGGAAATACCGCGTAAACTTGTTGTTCACATATTCACATAGGTAGAGTTGTGTGTCTTAGGTTGACTTTCTCCCAATTAGTGTAGAACTGGCCTCATTCAGACTTTCTTTATCTAAAGACTGAAGAAGTGTTTCTAGTTACACCAATGTAGTTTAAAATACCTGACAGACCTTCTACCTGTCCTTTTTTCTAGTTCTATGTCTTTCTCTTTCTTGTACAAGTTAATTTCCCCTTCCCTCTTCTCCATGCCAGCTTTTTCCATGTCCTTCAGTCCCACTTTCAATCCAGACATTTTTTCCATCATCACCATAGTGGACTGATAATTTAGATGGAACATATTGATATTGGCATTAGAAAAGGTTCAGAAAAGGGCGACTAAGATGATTAGGGGCTTGGAAAGGGTCCCATATGGGGAGAGGCTAGAGAGACTGGGACTTTTCAGTTTGGAAAAAAGGCGATTGAGGGGAGATATGATAGAGGTATATAAAATCATGAATGGTGTGGAGAAAGTGATTATAGAAAAATTATTTACCTTTTCCCATAATACAAGAACTAGGGGACACCAAATGAAATTGATGGGTAGTAGGTTCAAAACTAATAAAAGGAAATTTTTCTTCACACAGCGCACAGTCAACCTGTGGAACTCCTTGCCCGAGGAGGCTGTGAAGGCCAGGACTCCATTAGGGTTTAAAAAAGAGCTTGATAAATTTTTGCAGGTTAGGTCCATAAATGGCTATTAGCCAGGGATAAAGTATGGTGCCCTAGCCTTCATAACAAGGGCAGGAGATGGATGGCAGGAGATAAATCACTTGATCATTGTCTTCTGTTCTCCTTCTCTGGGGCACCTGGCATTGGCCACCGTCGGCAGATGGGATGCTGGGCTCGATGGACCTTTGGTCTGACCCAGTATGGCCATTCTTATGTTCTTATATGTTCTTAACATATGGTCCCAAAGAGCCAAAGGCATTAGTTAATGTGTCCCAGTCCTTGGCCAACATTATACACTATTAAAGGGGTTTAAAAAACAGAGCCCTCCATCTGCTAAGTAGCATGGCAAACACACCATTCAAAATCCTTTTAAATCATTTATTACAGAAAAGTAAAAACATATAAGGCATTTGAAATGTAAGGTATTAACTAAGGTTTTTATGTTAACAGCATTGCTTGTTTTCATCATATGATAGGGCTATGAGGGACCAAACTAATCTAGCCCCATCAAAATGCAAGATTTGTTATCTAAATCAATGGTCCCTCTCATTTTTTCCCAGCTATGTGGGGAATGAATTTTTGTGAAACAACATCTAGTTAATGTGTAGATGTGAGCCATGAGAAGAAACAACAAATGTAGCTAGAATGTATATTTTAAACAAGTTGACTAGGGATAATTATTTCAGGCATTTTAGAATTCACTATTCAAAAAGGAAGTTAGTTAAGATGGGCTGGAATAGTTCTTGCTCTTGTTATTTAAAATCTGGTCTTGTTTCTTAGAAGACAAAACAAGACGCACACCCAAAAGGAGGGAGAAGAACAGCAAAGAAAAGAAAATGCAGCATCTATCTCTAATGTTGACTCTCTCTTGCATCCTCACTGCTGGAGGAACATAGGCATAACACATGTTGTTATTAGTCACTCCGAGACTTGGCCAATTTACACTAGCATTGAGCTGGTTAGGGCATTGAGTTTAACTGCCTCTTCCAGGCATGACAAATAACTCCAGGAGGAATTTCTGTTCTGCAGGATATAACCACTGTGTGCTACAGGGAACAGCTCTTTGCACTGTTGGAAGCTTTTATTTCTAATTCTAGATTGGAATAGCAGAGCTGTGTGGGAATTTACAGTGACAGTTTTCATGCAATGACTAAAAAAAGGGGGGTTAGTCACCCAAGTGCAGACTGTTGCATCGCAAGTAGTTTGGACTGTATTATACATAGGCAAACCCTAGTTGCAAAAAAGAAAAAAGGCACCCATTCTAAAACAAGGTCTCAGTGAAGATGTTCACATACATCAAGAGTAGCAGAACACAAGTGTCCACCTCTTTGGAGTTTGGAGCGATGGGATGGGAGCTGCGCTCCCTCAGTTACTTTACCACACAGAAGCTCAGAGACTCTCAGAAAAAGATTCTCAGTTGTTTAACCTCAGAGAGGAAGTGAGGGGCTTTTTTTCCCATAAAACCCCACCCACCCTTCCCACTAGCCAAAAAGTTTGCAAATACTAACTGGCTTACTTTGCTAGATTACCTGGCAGACATTTTTTGAATGCCTAAATGTGTTGACTATCCTACTTCAAGTCCAAAATACTTCTGTCTTTACTTTTGTCTTTTGATCTAAAGTAGGATCAAGAAACTTTCCTTGTGGTATGTTTACATGGACAGTGATTTGAAGCATTTTGTTTACTGGATGACTTTTTGGATGAAAATGCCTTGCCTAAACATGACCCACAACCTATTGCCATCAGCCAGCTGATAAGCCTTAAACTGCACTTTTGGGATTACTTCCCTGAAAAGGATCAGAAAACAGAAGTGTGGATTAGAATGCAGAAGTAGTTGCAAGAGCTGTTATGTCACTTACTGTGAAAGAAACATTAATGGATTTTTCTTGTGATGAGACATTGATGCTGAGATTTTCTCAACATCTTCTTGCTAACTACTGGATTTTTGTGTGAGAAGAATATCCAGTGCTGTCATCTGCAGCTTTGAAAACTCTTATCCACCTAACTGTGTCAAACTAATTTCATCCATTTACCTGTGTGAAGCCAGCTTTACAGCACTGACTTTACTGAAAAAGAAACCAGTATCATCTCACTGGTGAACATGATCTCCACCTTTATCTCAGCCACACGGAGCCCCACTTCAAGGATTGGGTGCAGATTGTACATATAGATAAGATACTGCACATATCCAATGAATATGCTTTTAAATGTTTGGGAGGTTTTGTTCCCTGTTCCAGAAAATTACCTTCCTCTGACAACTGTGAACATTTCCAAAATAATAAATACATACGAGAACTTGCTCTATTGCGCTCTGGCCAGAACAGCTGGAGCTCCTTCTATTATCCTTGACTTTAAATCTATCCTGCTTTTTTATTTAGATGCACATTTGTATTTATACTGGCCTTCTTTTTATATCAGTTTTGTACCAGTGTCACCTTTCCCTATGATTGCTCTCTGCGTGCAGATCCTACCAGCTCCTCCTTGATTTACATGTTTAGGGAACCTTCCAGAGAAGCCACATTCTTAGCAGTGTTTGCCAATTATATCCGACTTAAATAAAAAGAAAAGAAAAGTTGGAAAAAACAATTAAATTACAAAACCAAATATCAAAATTACCCTGATGGCTGAAGGGTAATTTACCTGTGCTGGATTCTAATTTGCAAATGAGTAAAACATCAGTCCAGTTGATGAGCTAGGAGTGTTATGAAACCCTGTTTAAAGCATTTCTCTTGAGAAAACAGGCTTTTCTTTTGTTGATTAAATAAATTCTCCCTCTTTTTGGCCAAGGGAGAAAATCCTTCTTTTTGCTCATTAATAAAGCCCGCCTCCTGAATCTATGCGACTTCTGTTTTTTACCTTTGATGTTCTTGTGGCTTTCCCCACACACATTATTATGAATTCACTTTGTTTTGCAAGTAGGAATTAATCAAATTGATAAGACCCAAATCATGAATGTGTTTTTTATATAGGAGACTGTAATGGAAGAAGACTGATTTCATTACCAGCAAAACATCATCTAATTACAATAATCATAAATACCATGAATTAATTGCTTAATGCATTTTCTATACTAAAATTAAAAAAAAAACCTTATCCCTCTACAGATAAAATAATTTAAATATGCCTGACTGTGACGGACCACCAGGTCAGACGGTCCGCTATGCCTACCGCCACCCCACTCAGTGTCCTCTTTGTTTGCTGCCGAGCGCACCTAGCGAGAGAGTCTGCGCCGTCGGCGTGACTGTCCTGAGTTTATCAGCTGCGCAGTAATCCGGCTCCCCAGTCAAGTCGCAGGGAGAGGGGGGTCCGGGCCCTCTCATGGGCCCCAGCCCGGGCCCTAAGGACATGGACCTGGCTGTGGTCCTGTCCGGCTGGCTGGGCTTTGCGCCGCAACATGTCAGCCCTCGGGCTCCTCTCCACCCACCCTGGGCCACTTCCTCTCTCCACTCACCAGCCCCTGGCGGGGCTGCATCCCACAGCTGAGGTCTCCCCTTTACCGGCTGTCCCGGGAGACGCCCCCCTTCTGTCCGCCTACGCGGGCTTTTTCAATCTGTCTGCCGGGCATCCTGACGTCCACTTTGGGGCTCCGCCCCCTTCCGTCAGCGTGGCGATGTTGGTGACGTCACTCCTGCCGCTCACTCTCCCCTCTGCGCAGCACCGCCCCCCTCCCGGGCGGCTGCTCCCAGCACGCGTTCTCGGTGGCTGCTGAACAGCTGGCGCACCGCTGGTATTGTGCCTCCCAGGCGGCAATCAGCGGGCCTCTAGTGCGGGGTGGCTCTGCCCCATCACACTGACATTTATTTTTCATAATTTTGGAGGCTTTGTTGCTATTTTCATTAGTTTCTGACAAAGCTCCTATTAACTTTAATGGTATAGAATCAAGATATTTAGGGTGTTCATTTGAATAACATCCTATTCCAGCCACTACAAAAGCTGGAAATACAAACTAAATTTGCCCATGGCTTCCTTTTACCTCCTGATGCTCTTAAACACCTATCACGCCATCATCATAGCTGGCATAAGGCATGTGCAGTCAGTTCCCTGCACATGACCCCACACTTTATTATTGGCTCTGCCTGCCCGGACAGCACGTCGTACCTGAAGCACATCCCAAAGCTGTGGTCTTCACATGGTGGCAGTAACCCTCCCACGCAATGGGGCCCACAGCCTGCTGGAGAAGAGAATGAGGCTGCTGCATGTGGCGGTGATGAGGGTGTCCCAAATGGCTCAGACCTTTGTGCTGCTGTCCCAGGAGCTCTTCACACCACTGCGGGAGCAGCTGCCTCAACTCTGCATGGGCAACGCTTTAGCTCTGGGAGCCCAGTATGCGGCCGCCAGTGGTCTAGGCCACAGTGCCTCATTTGAACCTGCAAATAATCACATTGGCCCTGGCCATCATCTCTTTTAAACAAAGCTTAAATATCCACACAACCTGTTTGTATCAGAAAGTTTTGATTTTAGTTGAAGGATATTGCATACCATCTTATACATTCTCCCATTCTAATTTCTTTGAATCTGAGGCTATGTCTACACTACGGGGCTTTATAGGAAAAAGGTATGCAAATTGCGCTCCACAATTTGCATACCTTTTTCCGATAGTTTTTTCAGAAGAGGCTTTTCTGAAGTTTGGCCAGTCTACAGTGGGCCAAATTTTGGGAAAAACCCTCTTTCAGAAGAGCCCTTCTTCCTTGTGAGAGGAGGAAGACCGAGCTTCTGAAAGAGAGTGTCTGCTCTTCCACTTTTTTGGGTGAAGAGCAGACACATTCCCTGGACACGGCGAAGTTTTTCCAGGATACCTCCGGTATCCCCGAAAACCCCCGTAGTCTAGACACAGCCTGAGAGTTGAGGTCTAAATCTCATTTTAGCAACAAAATTACTTTTAGGAAATGATGTATTTAGTTTTTTCTTTGCTGTGGTGATGTCTCTAAACATGCTTAAATACCTTCATGGTTCTGAATGAGCCTGAATAATCTGATATAATTCTTTTTTCCATTTCTAACTGCTTCATTCTGGAAATCTCTTCATGGGCTTTTTCACATATTAATTTCAGTGCAAGACATGCGTGCAGAGGGACTCTCATGAGAAGGCTAACTGTGTATCCAACAAAAAAAATGGGAAAAGTGAAGTCTTCACAGCTACCAAAAAATTACATATCGCTCTTCTTTTCAACCAAATATTTTCTTTAATTCTTTCTTTGGCAATAAGATTATTTTGCAAAACAGATTACATTCCCACGTTCCATATTTTTGACACACATAGATCCCAAAATTTGTCTAAATAAATATTTTTTGAAAAACCTAACAGAAGAATCTGACTCAGAAGCAGGCTAGAAAGGTTTAGGAAGATCATTGCTTGCTCAGAAAAAATTCTAGAAGTCATGGCTTTTGTCAAAAAATGTGTACCTTTAGGGGAAAAGCTTCTTTGCCTTGATAGTTCCAGTTTTGTGCATCCCTGAGATTGTGTCTTTGTTTGGACTAAATTTTATCTGCAGTTATGCACTGTTGAAAATCTGGAGTACCTGCAGTGAAGCCATTGGATATAGTTACACTGGTGTGACAGAAGGTACGTATGACTCCTAATTATTATAATAGTTCCTCTGGACAATATTTCTAACACAAAAATAGGTCTATTCCTAGAAAAATGAATGCATAATTGCACATGGAAAAAGTCATGTTCTTTTATAGTAATTGTATATTGAAATTATCATGTATTTTATCACGAGTAATCACTGTAATTAGATGTGCAATTAAACATATACTTATACAAACACAATTACACATGTAAGGTATTTAGGACCTGATCTAAAGCCCACTGAGCTGAAGGAAAAACTTCCATGGACTCTAATGGGCTTTGAATAAGGCCTTTAGTCAATCATTTCTAGCTGCTGAGAAAGAAGTGACTAACTCAGCAATTATTATTTTTTATTTTAATCGTTTTAAAGCTTGAAAATGAGCATTTAAAGTAATGGAGCCTTTATCAAGAAAGTTTCTCTATACACATTTTCTGATGTTTCGTAGAAGAAACAAATGGAAATAACTAAGATCTTGGCAGTAGACATTTCAGTGTAGGCAAAATCATCATATCCAGTAGTTTCCTTCAAAGAACACTTTAAAAAGTACAATTATTTCTGTGTAATCAAACATGACAGCATCAAAGTACTGTTATAACTTTAAATATGTGCAATGAAAATACCTTTCTGAACTAAGGCAGGAAATCTTAAGGGAGTTAGCAATTCACAAAGTAGGCAAAGTAGATGAAGACAGAAATTTTGAAGTATGAAATGCAATAAACATGTGGGAGGAGGAGTACAAGAAAACAGAGAGGAAAATCTGAATGATTCTTACAGTATTGTTACAAGAAGAGAATTAGTGCTGTTATGTGGGTTAAGGAGTTCTCCAAAAGCCAAGTGGGAAAACCACTAAATCAAAACCAGTGAATTAAAACAATTCATGATTTGTCCTGTCAGTTCAGACTCCTGCTCATTGGTATCCCTTGACTTGCATTTCTTGACTCATTCTAGCTATGAAACTGGTATGTTAATAGAGAAGTCTGGCTATATTGCGGCCTTAGGCACAATAATATCCTGAATGAGTTGGCATTCTCTCGTCTCTGAAATTTACTACAAGGCGAGAGGTGCTCAAAAATCATGTCTGAGATTTTATTTCTGACTTTCATGGAAGAAGACAGCTGGTTAATCTGGTCCACATAAGTACTGAACATATAGAAGTCTCTCATCTGAAAGTAAGCCCACAATAAGTGAAAGACTTCTTTATTTGCTTCTTAACTGCTTTCTTCTGTTAAAACTGATTCTGACGATATTTCAAAGATAATTGGCACAACTTTTAACTATGGCTGGTTGAAACATAAGGCATTTTTGCGAAAATCATGCTACTTTTTTTACCAGCTCTTATATAGCTATTGCTATAGCATCCAAACACTTTACATAAATATTTGGGGAATGGAAAATACCCATATCTGCACACAAAAACATGCAAACAAGAGTATTCACTGTTTTTTGTTATGCTAAATAGCAAATAGTGTTACTCGTTTATTAATCTTGCACTTAAAATATCAGTCATCCAATCAGAAAGCAGAATCAGAGCCATGTGACTTAGGTGATTACTCACCAAACCCAAATTGAATACATGGGGAGAGATAATGGAAATATTTTGCATTCATAAATTGTGATGAATGTGATTAATGACTACAATAATAAGTGATCTATAAACAGGAAAAAATGTTACATTTGTCTGATCATTTTCTTCAAAATGAATAATTTAACCAGCTTTGTGATATTATGTTCTAATGAGAAAAGAGGGGAGGAGTTCTTTTGTCTTGACTGATGATGGAAAGCATATGATGATTCAGAACTAGGATACAATTCATATCTAGAATGCAGATTACAGGAAGTAGTCCCTAAAGTACACAAATGAATGAGATAGGGTATGATTGATTTTTTTTTTTTTTAACTTCTTTGTCGTCTTCTGGCATAATGCCTCACACAATGGTATTCTCTGTCTTGGTTTGACCTTAAAATCAACTGTGATAGAAAATGCTCCATGTAAGCATGGAAGTTCTATGTCAGGCAAGTTTTTCAAAAATGGGACTAACTGTAAATTCTCAACAAAAATGAGTATTCACATTAGAATTTTATGACTATTTAACAATTTTCAATTAGCCGACTTTGGAAATCTGCAAACTTCCTGATTAAGTCTCAGTATATTGGATTATAGAACTTTGGGTCCAGTGTTTTCAGTTCATATTTACTAGAATATTTTAAGGTATGACTATACTTGAAATGCTACAGCAATACACCTGCCCCACTATAACTTTTCAGTGCAGACCCTACCTTTGTCAATGGGAAAAGTTCTCCCATCAGTGTAGTTACTCCTCCTTCCCAAAAGGCAGCAGCTAGGTTGATTGAAGAATTCTTTCACTGACTTTCTGCTATCTACATAGGTATTTAAGTTTTCTTAATAATGCCACTCCAGGTATGGATTTTTCACATCCCTGAGGGTGTGTCTAGACTACATGGCTCGGTTGATGGAGCCATGTAAAGTAGTTTACCCGACATAGTCAATGAAGTGGGGATTTAAATAATCCCCGCTTCATTAAAATAAAAATGGCTGCCCCGCTGTGCCAACAATCAGCTGATCCGGCACAGCGCGGCAGTCTAGACGCGGATCAGTCAACAAGAGAAGCCTTTGTCGACTGCTCCCTTATGCCTCGTGAAATGAGGTTTACAGGAACAGTCAATAAAGGCTTCCCTTGTCGACCGATCCGCGTCTAGACTGCTGCACTGTGCCAGATCAGCTGATTGTCGGCACAGCACGGCAGCCATTTTTATTTTAATGAAGCGGGGATTATTTAAATCCCCGCTTCATTGACTATGTTGGGTAAACTACTTTACATGGCTCTGTCAACAGAGCCATGTAGTCTAGACACACCCAGAGACAAACATATGGTGACCTAATTTTCTAGCATGGATCCAGGGCTTAGTTAATTTTAAGGTTCCTTTTAAGAATCTATTTTTAGGTCCTTCACAGGAAATGACCATTGTTATATCATCCGTACCCAGATGAATTATAGTTTAACTGCCAAGTTTTGTTTATTTAGTGTTGTCGTTGTAAAGAGAGTGTCTACACAGTAAAGAAAAACATGCTGTAGACCCAGGCCATCCGGCTCATGCAGGAGGGCTCTTTCATTGTTATGTGGACTTCTTGGCTTGGGCTGGGTTGCTGCAGGATCCAGCCAGAGGCACCAAGTCAATCAGCAATTAAACAATCCTGTGAGCCCAAATTAGCTCGCAAGAGCCAACTGTGTGTGTTTCTTTACTTTGTAGTCATATCCTATGTAGCCAAAATAGAAATACCAATGCGATTGAACTTCTTGAGAGAGACAAGGTGGGTGAGACAATATCTTTCATTGGATCAGCTTCTGTTGATGAGGACCCTAGATTTTGAAAGATTGTGGGGAATATCTATCTTCATAGCAGCAGAGATACATCTAAGGTTTTTCTTCTGTTCTAGCAGGGGCTGGTACTGCTTTGAGTTGGTATGTCCTAGTCTGTGGGGAACTTGCTTCTGATGATGAGCTTGGTGAGACTGAAGGGTTTTTGGAAGGCCAGAAGAGGGAGTTAAGGGAAGGTTTCTTTCAGGACATTGTTCCCATCAAGTATATGGTTTTCAAATATTTGATACCATGTGTGGTTTCCAGCTTGGAGATGGAAAGAGACACGTAGGGGAGAGATTTTTCAACCTGTTTTGAATCAGGTTCTCTCCAGGTATTTTTGTAGCCCAGTCCATGATGTGTCCTTGTTTGGTGAAGGTAATCGTAAGTGTGTGTTAAGGTGTGTATCCTAGATTGTCTCCTTAGAGCATATTCTGTGGTACCTGAGTTCCTCTGTCTGTGAACATAAATATGGTAGCCAATGAATATAGTTGTCTGTATTGCTTCACTGTTTAAATTGATAGTGGTGTCAATAAAGTTAATGTTGATGTGGGACTGTTGTAGATATGGATGAGTGGTGGTAGTTGAAGTTGTAATGGAAATCTCAGATGGAGTCTGTCATTTGCCCAATGAATGAAAATACCATTCACGTATATCAGGGATCTATTGGTTTAATGGTGGATTTTTCAATACATTCTTTTTCAGAGTGACCCACAAAGAGATTGGCATAATGGGGTGCCATCCTGGTACCCAGGGCTGCTTGCATGGCTTGGACAAAATGCGTGTGGTTGAATATAAAGTCATTATGGGTGAGGATGAAATGGATGAGTTTGGGAATAAGACTGATGTGGTAACTGACTGTTATCCATTCTTATGGATATTTGAGTCTGGTAGCATCTCCATTAATAGGAGGGATTTTGGTGTATAGGAAGGTAACATCCATGATGTCAAGGATAGTTTTCTATGGGCAACTGTTAATTTTGGAATTTCAGGAGGAAGCTAGTTGTATCCTGGAGTAAACTGGCCCTTTGAGTAGTTTAAAGATGGTTTCTAATGTTCCTCAGATTACTTCAATAACAGTGTAATGGAGAGAGATGATGGATCTACATGGGATCCTTTATGTATATTGGGAACTATGTAGATGGTCCCTGGGGTGAGTTCATGGGGTTAAAATGTTGTGGAGTTTCACTTGGAGTTGTTTGGGAAAGGATTTGATAATATCCCAAAATTACTGTGTAGTGTGGGGTCTCCTGTAAGCTATTTATGGTAGGCAATTTTAAAGAATTGTTGGTTTGCCTTGTTGACATAGTTGAGGACTAAGATCGTGCCCCCTTTGTTTTCTGATTTGGTCATTAGCTGGTGGTTGGATTTCAGGGGCAGTATGTATATCCTCTAGGCAGTGGAGAGATTGTAGTGGAAGTGATGCTTGTTAAGGATGTCACAATCCAATTTTTCCATAATGGAATCTATGTAGTGTTCAAGTGTCATTACATGCATTGGGGGTGTCAAGTCAGATGACTTCTGTTTCTTCTGACTGGTGGTAGGGACATGTGGGTAGTATCAGCTTTGTTATGAAAGAATTCTTTGAGACAGAGTCCATGTAAGAATTCTTCTAGTTCTCTGCATGTTAGTATGGCATCAGGTTCCGTGGTGGTGCATGAGTGTAGTCCCTTGGAAAGTCTGACAATGATGTTGAGGATGTCATAGGTCTATGTAGGTGGTCATGCTCTCATGGTTTCTCCTAGAAAATGATGTTCTGAGGCATTGTCGTAGTTGGATGCACTTTTTGTTTTTATGTTGAAATGATGTCTTCAGTGTTTGATAATTGTTTAGGATTTCTTTAATTATCTCCAGGTAAGTATCCTGATTTTTCTTACCAGTGTGTGGTAGCATGTGACAATTACTTCTTTTAGGTGATCCTTTCTGGAGTATGAGGAAGTGGAGATGGTTCTTCTATTTTTTCTGAAGTCTTTTTTTTTTCAGAGCTTTTCAGAATACTGCATACAACTTTAAATAATCAGAGGGTTAGAATTATTGTTGGTGAGTCTATTGGGGATGATATTTTTGTTCTTGAATTTGGTCAGGAAATAAATGTCCCTGTTAAGTTTGACCTCATTCTACATGTTGTGGCAATGCAAAATTTGACATCTTCCATTGTTTGCTGTGTTGTACACATGCTGGTCCCAAGATATGAGCAAAATAAAATGGGTGAGATAATATTTAGTATTAGATCAACTTCTGTTGAAGGAGACAAGCTTTCAAGCTTCTTCTTACAAAAGACATTTTGCTAACAAAATCACAATGTGCAGAACAGTCTCTTGGAGCTTACTAAAAAGCTTACACTTCTATCTGAAATCAGATTGTTCTTCTCAAGGTGTTTCATGGTGTTAATGTGCTCATTTTTATAATGTCGAAGTCATTTTGCTTGCATTTAACTACCTGCAAGTTTTGATGGCTTATGGGCCATAATGTACATACTTTTACAACCTGATTATTGTAAGTTAATACAAGCTGAGTTTTCTGCTACTAGTAGGCTGGACCTTATCTTTAGCTTACACTTAATTGATAGGTTTAAATATTCACACTTTTACCAATCATTACACTACCTGCCTGTTTCTAAATCTTTCCCCTCTCTTCTCATGTTAATTTTTTCATTGTTCCCAGACATACTATGCATTCATAGATATGTTGGGAATATTTTTGGGGATGACCAGATTTGCTTCCAGACATAAAATCTGAAAAAATGTTTGAGGTTACTGGGGTAAGGAACTTCTATATTGATAGATGGTAACTGTATGATGTTGAAAATCAGAGACACTATCCATGAAAAAAGAATTAATTATGCTGATGACAAAAACTGCTTCTTGCTGAAGGAAAAAGATTTTAAAATAATGAGGCCAGTTTTATGAACATCAAAGCTACATTTCTAACAACAATTACTGTTTAGGCCTCTAGTGTGTCAGTGCTTTCAGGGCTTCCTGTTTTTTTCGTGTACATAACTTACAATATTCTTTGATTCTAAGCTTCATTGTATGATCAGCTTTTAGACAGTTTCTTCTTTAGCAATTACTGAAAAAGCAGAAGTGTTTCTTGGCCAAGAATGTTCGGTATCTTTAAAAAAAAATCAAAAGATTAATAATGATCAAATGTCTAACATGAACTGAAGCTAAAATAGGGAAAGAAATTAAAAATTACTTTGGCAAATTAGATGTTTTCAAGTCACCGGGATCTGCTTAATTAGATCCTAGAATACTCAAGTCACTGACTGAGGAAATATCTGAGCTATTAGCGATCATCTTTGAAAACTCAGGGAACATGGGAGAGATTCTAAAGGACTGAAAGAGAGAAAACATAGTGTCAATCTATAAAAAAGGAAACTAAGGGCAACTCGAGGAATTACAGACCAGTCGTCTTAACTGCAAAAAGATAGATAATGAAGCAAATCAAGCAATTTGCAAACACCTTCACCATAATAAGGTGATGTAAAAGTCATCATGGATTTGATTTGCTCTTGACATGTCACACCAACTGTGGTGGGTGCAGCAGGGGTTAACCCGTCTCTCTTGGCTGAGGAAGCTATGCCACCTTGGCTCTGCTGAGCATGCTTCAGGAGAAGGATATAAAGACTGCAGAGCAGGTCAGTCTGGGCTGACTTACCACAAGGACGGAAGTGCAGTGCTGACTCCTGGAGAATAAATGCCTGTATGCCAGGACACAGAGGCCAGCCAGATGGAGAGGACAGGCCTAGGTCTCCCTATCCTGGCCACTGCCCCCACCATGGTGGTGGCCCAGCTTACCTATGCTATTAACTCTGACTGCTAGACTGCTCTCAGAGCAAGGGTTCTATTGCTGACTCTAGCTGCTAGACACCACTACCCAGAGAGTAAGGGCCCTATTACTCATCTTAACTACTAGGCTGTACCACCCTGGTTGCTAGAGCTGTATTACTGACTCTGGCTGTAGGGCTGCACTGCCCTGATGGCCAGGACTGGACTATTGAATCTGGCCACAAGGCCACACTACCCTAAGCAAAAAGGAAGGGCAACAAATTATGGCCGTAGGGCAACACATCCCTGAAACTAGGGGCAGTCCTACAGACTCAACTGTGGGTCTGTAACACATTGCTCCCCTGTCCCCAAAGAGTGACAAGGTGTATTGGTGACAAGTGACACCAACCTAACAGGTTTCTTCAACAGGGTAACAAGTCTTGTGGATAGGAGGAAGTAGCAGATGTAATATCTTGACTTTGCTAAGGCTTTTGATTAAAAAAAAAAAGAAGTCTAGATCAGCATTTTTCAAACTTGAGTCATGGGGCTGCCAGGGTAAGCCACTGGCAGGCCCATGCTGCTTTGCTTACTTAATGTGTCCATAGCCACAGAGCCTCACAGTTCCCTTTGCCTAGAAATGGTGAACTGCAGCCAATGGGAGCTTAGTATAATACTGTTGTAAAAAAGTGACCATCATTCTGGGATATCTCAGCAGGGCAAGACACAAAAAGTAATTCCACTCTTGCTTTATGCTGATAAGTCCTCAGCTGGAGTACTGTGTCTATTTCTGGGTGCCACATTTCAGGGAAGGTGTGGACAATTAGGAGAATACCCAGAGAAGAGTAATACAAATGAATAAAGATGTAAACATGACCTGTGAGGAAAGATATATTTTTTTTTAAAGAAGCAGGTTTGTTTTAATCTGGAGCAGAGAAAAATGAGGGGGACATAAAAGGTTGTTGTAAGGAGGAGACTGAAAAATTGTTTTCCTTAACCTTTGAGAATAGGAAAAGAGGCAATCAACTTAAATTGAAACAAGGAAAGTTTTAAGAAAACTTCCTGTCAGGGCAGTTAAATATTGGAACAGATTGCTAGGGAGGTTGTGGAATCTTAGTCACTGGAGGTTTTTAAGAACAGGTTAGACTAATACTTTTCAGGATTTGTCTGGTTGTTATTTTCTGCTTTGATTGCAAGGGGACTGGAGAAGTGATCTATTGAGAGCCCTACCAGTCCTGCACTTCTGTGATTTGATTAATATATTATCAAATATAAACCTTGAAATATGATACATGTAATTGAATTATAATTTAGTGTATATAATTAAAGCTGATTAAAATCAGTGGAATCTGTTCTAAGGGTGTTATGATTTGGTCCCATATGCTTAGCAGCTGACACACTCAAATTTAATATAACTGTATTGTTGCAACTAAAGAGATTATTACTAACCACAAACTCTTGAAACTGTTTTCTTAAACTAGAATATTATTTCATTGTCTATAGCCTAACCTATAAGTAATCACACTTCAACCAAACATAAAATTGGAATTTATACTAGGAGAAATTCCCAACCCTTAACTGCATCTGCAAAAGGTTCTGAGTACAGCAGAAGTTGTGCAGTTCTGTATCCAAGCTTACAGAAAAGAAGGATCCTGAGCAGAGAATCTGAGTACCATGGCTAGCCTGAAGAAAGGCCGGGGCAGGGCCAGAACATCTATATTAAATGGAGCTACCAGCCATATTCTGTTCCCACTACCCTTCTCTGCAGAACAGAAGCTGAGGAACATACATACCTCCTGTCCTCAGGCTACAATAGCAGCCATGAAGTGGTTCAACTTTCCTCAGTTGAGTTCCTTTTTCTTGCCAACCTCTTTAGAACACAATCTGGTTCCTCTAACAGAATGAAATTCACTCATGTACGGAGGCGAAGCACAAGACTTATGCACAACTATGGTGTATAACTTGTAGATCCAAGTGAGGGGGTAGGTATTGTGCAAGCTCTCTGCTAGAGCTGGGTGAAAATTTTCACTGAAAAATGCTTACTCAGGTCATATTAAACTTTTCATAAATGTGTATCAATTTCACCAAATTATTCCAATGTTAAAAAACTTTAAAAAATTCTTTTGTTTTGAAATTTCCAAATAATCTTATCTTTTATTCAATATGACTTTTCATTTCACAATATACTTCAATTTTATTTTTGAGAGCTCAAATTATTTAAATTTTTATTCTGATTTGAATTAAATGTATAATTTGACCCCAATTTTTTTTACAATTTGTAGTGGCTAGTAAGCTGAAAAATCAACTGTTCTCTAAATATGGGTAAAAATCATCCATTTATATTAACATTAGAATTAGGCCTCTCTAGCTTTTCATATTTTCTCTGCCTTTTTTTTTTTTTTTCTTCTTAAATATGCTGTTGTTCCTCCATAAAATCCTGGCATCTCTGCCAAATCCTGGCAAACCTCCCTTTGCCTTAATGGGACTAAAATTTAACCATCAATTTATACTTAGTCTTCATTATATGAGACATTTTGCAAGATTGAAACACAGCTAAAGGATCTCTTATGTTCATTTTTCAACATTCTAATTAAACTTGCCCTTTGTATTCAAATATGTATCTCTCCCTCACCATCCTGAGCCCTGGTAATCTCACAGGAACTACAGATGGTTCAGAATATTCATGCATATTTTATTTTCATTCCATTAATTAGGCTCTTCTCACCTCTGTGCCAGGTAATATATTTATATGCTGCAAAGTTCAGCATAGAACAGATATATTATTATGTTTAGAAAATATAGAAAGTTTTCTTCTGACTTTCAAGGTGTGCTGACTCAAGTTAGAATTTCATGAAAAGACGCATCTTAAAATATTATTTTTTTTCTAATGATTTTTCAAGGAGCTGTAAGTTCTCCTCTTGTCACATCCTCTTGATTTTCCTTCCAGTCACTTCCCCTTCTTTTTAATTAAAGATATTTAAATGCATGTCCCCTTACTGTGCCACTTAGTGACATATTATTCTAAGAAAATGTATTTAACTTAATCTATTACCTTAATTCGGTAGATCTGCATAATTTCAGCACATAAATATACATTTAAAGTGCATTATTGTAGTTGAATTTAAATATTCAATTAACACATTAATTAAGTTTTCATGGTGAATATTTTAAGGTTAAATCATTTATCTATTGCTAAAAGATGCAAACTGATTTCACTAATAAAGCCAATTAAACCTCCTTAATGGAAGTTGATATTAAAAGCAAATTATTCAAATTCAATAATAGACAATATCACATGGTCTGTTTATGATACTGAACAATAAATGTAATAGTATTTAGTTAGGGTATAACACTAAACTGATGTGAATAAAACTACATAAAGAGGAAAATGATTTGGCTAGATACTAAGGGGGCACTGCGCTCAACTGTCATTAAAACATCCATGAAACTTGTGCACAGTCTCTGGGCATCATCTCAGGTTTTTTTTCCCCTTGTCACTTAGTGTAATTCACCCTTCTGTTTTTTGAGAGATTTTGTGGGACTTAAATGGCACTTAGACTTTCTGCTGGCCCTTCCCAGAAAGGTGAATGTATTTTGTAGAGCCAGCTGAAGCATTTCAACTAAAAAATATTAACATTAGAAATGACTTTTTCAACAAAACTTTTGCAAAGAAAATTGCTTAATTTATTCATTGTCAATTATCAGAAGCAATTATGGGCAAGTAGAGGATATAATCATAGTGCTGGAAGAGCCCTTAGGAGGTCTTCAAGTCCAGCCCCCTGCTCAAAGCAAGACCAATCCCAACTAAATCAACCCAGCCAGGGGTTTGTCAGGCCGAGACTTAAAAATCTCTAAGGATGGAGATTCCACCACCTCCCTAGGTAACCCATTCCAGTACTTCACCACCTTCCTACTGAAACTTGAGACCATTGCTCCTTGTTCTGCCATCCGTCACTATGAGAACAGCCTCTCTCCATCCTCTTTGGAACCTCCCTTCAGGAAGTTGAAGGCTGCTATCAAATCCCCCCTCACTCTTCACTTCTGCAGACTAAATAAGCCCAAATCCCTTAGTCTCTCCTCATAGGTCATGTGCTCCAGCCTGTTATCATTTTGGTTGCCCTCTGGTGGACCCTCTTCAATGCATCCACATCCTTTCTATAATGGGGGGGCCCAGAACAGGACACAGTATTCCAGATGTGGCCTTACCAGATCTGAATAAAGGGGAATAATCACTTCTCTAGATCGGCTGGCAATGCTCCTCCTAATGCTACCTAATATTCCATTCGCCTTCTATAATATATATATATTTTTTTAAGAATTAAGCAGTCCATTTCAACCACTTGTTAATAGAAATGCTGGTGGATTTTTTCAGGAATGTATACTTTTATATTTCAACTATTGATTTGGGAAGAAAAATTACATTTTTGGCACCAAATGCCATCCCTAAGCACATTCCAACTTTGCAGTAAAAGAAGGTGTAGCATGCACAGATGTTGGACAGAGCTCCTTGTATTTTGTAGCTGATATATTGCAAAGTCAGAGCTTGGCTACCGTATTTGCAGTATGAGAGAAGCTCTAGATATTGTATATAACCCACAAGCTCTTTGGAAAATCCACCTCCATAATACCTCTAGTTGCCAGATGCTTAGTTTTCTGAATAATATGTGGATCAAATTTGCACTAAAAAACTAATTTAAAAATCTGTAAGCAAGGAACCACACTTAATCCTGGATGACTAACAGAAAACTGGGGTGCACAGGCAATTTTGAAAATGTTGACACCATATCTTTGTATGGCTGGAAACAAAAATATTAAATACAGTAGACTTCCGATAATCCAGAACCTTTGGGACCTAGGTGGTGCCAGATTATTGGATATGCCAGACTATCAGGAGGTACTATAAGATGGTTTTATTTTTATATATATATATATATATATATCACACACACACACACACACACACACACACACACACACACACACACACACACACACACACACACACACACAGAGTATATACTGTATATAAAGTGTTTTTAACCATTTTTATTGTAGCACAAGCACTGTCCAGTGTCACACAATGCCAGTGGCAGACTGACTCAGTCCCATCCGGTTTCGCTTGGTTCAGATGCTGCCACTGCTGCCTTGTGACTCGTTTTTTGCCGAAGCTCACTCACTAGGCTCTTGCCATTTTGATGCCGGACTATCGGGTGTCCCGTACAATTGGATGCCGGACTATTGGAGTTTTACTGTATATTGCTTACTGTACTGCATGTTTTCTCTGAAGAGGTAAGGCAGTCTTATTGAGGCAAAGATTCTGAGGTAAGAAGGAAAATGTCTGGGAGTATTTGTGACATGTATTGAGCATGAGTTTATGTACTATAGTAATACAAATCTTTATTCCATAGAGATTTTTCTCATAACTTATTTTTAGCTATAAATGTGTTCACAGTCCAGGTGTTTGTTCTTTTTTTCTCATTGTTCCTTATGGTACTCTTGTCAATGCTACAAATTTTAGTAATGAGTATTATATTATTTCAATGTACTGTAGTGCTTAGCTGTGTACCTCTTATCTGAGAGTATGTCTACACTACAGAGTTTTTTCAGAAAAACGGTAGTTTTTTCCAAAAAAACTTCAATTACTTCCACACCGCAATTGCGTTCTTTCAGAAAAAAATTGAAAGAACTGAGAGTTTTTTCCAACATTGGTAATTCTCTCTCTGAGAGAGAAGCCTTTTTCGAAAGAGCTCTTTCGGAAAAAGGCATGTGTGGACAAGGAAGAGGGAGTTTTCGTGTGAAGAGGAAAGAGGAAAAAGCACAGGTGCGCTGGTGGCCATTCTGCACATAGTAATCATAGCTTATATTCAAGATAGCATCCACACTGAATGGACACTATCTGTCGAAAAAGCAGTTTCTTTCAAAACATTCTTAGAATCACTATTGGCTTGGCCCTTCTCAGGCTATGTCTAGACTGCAGGCTTCTTTCGGAAGAAGCTTTGCCGGAAGAGTTCCTCCGAAAAAACTTCTTCTGAAAGAGTGTCCACACTGCGAAAGCTCATTGAAAAAGCTATCTCATGCTTTACGTACAATGAAATCCTGGAAAATTCTATTTAACTGCAACTCGTATTGAATTGATAAAATTTGCACACACTCAGGGTTTTTCAGGTAGACTGCATGTTCAATACATAATTTTGCAACTACACGATATTGATCTGAGGATAATAAAATATTTGTTTATATAGGACAGTCTTAATTTTATTAAGTGCTTCATATAATAAAAGACAACCAAACTGTTCTGTGAGATCATTACAATAAAAGATTATTTTTCAGCCCACTAACTGAAATTGCCCTGTGAATGCAGAATGACAATTATCTAATGTATTGTTCAGGATATTTTACAATTTGTTTTATTTTAATCCATAATTAGATGTTACTATAAACCTATCGTGACAGGTATCTGCTACTTGGGAGGGGAGATGGATGTTTGTTCTGTCATGTAGTAGGATGACTGGATTAACTGTGTCAACTGGAGAATGTTCAACTTATGTCCAATGATGTTCTAAATCTTATTTTATCCATTCTGCTATATATTCCACTTGGGCGGCCCAGAAGTAGAGTTAATTTTAGGAGGATTTAGAGCTTCCAGATTATGTCTTAGAGATCCTTTAGTTGAATTGCAGATTTTTAGCATGCTATGCAAATGAAAATATGAAAATAGTTCCCTCTATCTTTTTTAAAAGAGATTATTATAGGGAAATGTCTGGAGCTGATAAGAGATGAGGGGGTAAGCTGTTTTTTAAAGATCTCTTCTGCCCTGAATTTAATGTTAATTTGTATTCTGTAACCTGCATTGAATGGATAATTCCAGAAGTGGCAGACAATGAAGGGTTTTACTCCAGGAAGGAACACTTAGAAGAATGGGATCTTTTGAATTATATATATTAAAAATCTGTATACAAAAACAAAAGGTCATTCAAATTACAATGAAAAACCAAAATTAGTGTCTTCTGAATACAGGAATATACTGTAATGTGGCAGGAGCAAGTGAATAGGTATACAGTCTACATCCCTATTTTCTTTTCCTAGCTGACTTTTCCTAGCTCTACTCAAATTCTCACTATCCTACTGCTTTGAATAAAATTATGAAAAATCTGTAGAATATATTACCAACAGTGGATAATTTTAGCAATAATGTTAGTATACATAAGTAGAATTTGAGAGATTTTAGGGTGTGCATTTCATAGAGTACATGTGTCTGCAATTAAGTTGATAGTATAGTACAGCTGTCTACTGATTTAAGTTAGATACAAATAAATAATAAATAGTGGTATCAGTTTACACAATTTACTACACACATTTCTGTTACCATAATATTAGCTACACATTACTTAATAGGTGAATTTCTAAAAATCCATAGGTTTGGATTTCTACTAAAAAGTCATAATGTTTGGGGAAAATCAGGATGTAGCTATCATAAAACTGGGCTCATCCATGAGATTTCTGGTACATCTGAGATTACTGGAACCAGGAAATGAGATGGCACGTGAAAACTTTAAATAACTTTTTTCAAAGTAGATTTGAATGTAGTAGAGTTAACCACCACAAAAGATCCAAATTCCATGGCAGTTACTTTATTCTTTCCTACTGGAATTCCCATAATACCCTACTTTCCAAGCTACAAAACAAACTTGCACCACACTTGTGGCTCATAGATGTAAAATTAGTTGAAAATACTCAATATAAAATCACTTAATGATTGCTTTCAATAATTATTTTGATTTGGGACTTTCGCATTATATTTTCCACACCACACAGCTATGTTCCTCATGCTTTGGATATGGTGATATTATCCAGACACACCAGCTCACAACTTCCTCATATCTCATGTTTCAGATAAAAAGACAGCCTTAGTAGTTTCACTGAAAAGTTGTGGCTACTCTACTTTTCTCTAGACAGGTCACTGGCTGAAAGCTAGACCATAAGCTCCCAATATCTAGTATCTTGGCTTCATGGAAAATTGCAGAAAGGATACACCATAAACCAATTCACTTTCACTTTTAAGCAAAACTGTAGAGCAAGAGATAGGTACAGGGAAGTCTTGACCAAATAAAAGAAACAGAGAACAAAATGCTGGGTGCCCAACTGCAGCAAAAAATGCTGAATTTTTGTGGCATCATGGGAAAAATATTTTATTCTATGGTCATGGAATTGTAGAATCCAAAGGGATTAAGGTGAATGGCAAAGTTCAAGATTCTTGAAATGATTATTTCTGGCTCTCTGAAAACTCAGTCACACAACATTTCTGTTTTCACTTGGCTCATGTTTACAAGCTTGTATTTACACCCATAAAGTCTAAAAATATTTTTAATCCAAAACTTAGCTTTTGGTGCACAGTTCTGCATTAAGAATAGAAATCCACAGCAGGGGAATCATGAAATAAATACATGGGATGTTGGCATGAGGTATTCTTGTATGCACTGCCAGCCCTTGCATAAAGCAGGTAGATAGGGGATCATGGCAGGTTGGGCTGGATTCCTTTATTTGGCTGGCAAGAGAAGGCCACAGGTTGGGCTTCTCTTGTTCTGTTTGTGGCATGTAAAGCCAGTTTTGGAACTTCACCGGACCAAGTAGGCCAATTAACCAATTAGATAGCAGATTAAGAGGGCTCAGTTGGACAAAAATAGGCAGGGCTGAAAGCAGACAGGGCACCTGGAAGAAGGCAGAAACTCCCATGAGAGAGGGAGGAGTGTAGAAACTGCAGCCATTCCCAGGGAAAAGGGAGGCAGTTTCAGAACTGGTAGGCCCAGAAAGAAAAGGGGAACCATTTTCATGTCCATTTTTCTTCCCTGTTGTATCTGGGTCAGTATGATATTTAAAGTTTCTCATTCTGTAATGCATACTGTATACACTTTAATTACAAAGAAAATAAATGCAAAGAGGTGTTTTATTTTAAATTGCATAATTTCTGCACATTACATAAGAATGTCCATACTGGGCCAGACCAAAGGTTCATCCAATCCAGTATCCTGTCTGCCAACAGTGGCCAATGCCAGGTGTCCCAGAGGGAGTGAACTGAACAGGTAATGATCAAGCGATCTCTCTCCTGCCATTCATCTCCAACCTCTGACAAACAGAAGCTAGGGACACCATTCATTACCCACACTGGCTAATAGCCATTAATGGACTTAACCTCCATGAATTTATGGAGGTTCTCTTTGAAAGCCTGTTTGTCCTAGCCTTCACAATCTCCTCAGGCAAGGAATTCCACAGATTGACTATGCACTGTGTAAAGAAGAACTTCCTTTTATTTGTTTTAAACCTGCTGCCCACTAATTTCATTTGGTGGCCCCTAGTTCTTATATTATGGGAACAAGTAAATAACTTTTCCTTATTCACTTTCTCCACACCACTCATGATTTTATAGACCTCTATCATATCCCCCCTTAGTCTCCTCTTTTCCAAGCTGAAAAGTTCTAGTCTCTTTAATCTCTCCTCATATGGGACCTGTTCCAAACCCCTAATCATTTTAGTTGCCCTTCTCTGAACCTTTTCTAATGCCAGTATATCTCTTTTGAGATGAGGAGATCACATCTGTACGCAGTACAAGATGTGGGTGTACCATGGATTTATATAAGGGCTATAAGATGTTCTCCGTCTTACTCTCTATCCCTTTTTTAATGATTCCTAACTTCCTGTTTGCTTTTTTTGACTGCCACTGCACACTGCGTGCACGTCTTCAGAAAACTATCCATGATGACTCCAAAATCTTTCCTGATTAGTTGTAGCAAAATTAGCCCCCATCATATTATATGTATAGTTGGGGTTATTTTTTCCAATGTTGATTACTTTACATTTATCCACATTAAATTTCATTTGCCATTTTGTTGCCCAATCACTTAGTTTTGTGAGATCTTTTTGAAGTTCTTCAGTCTGCTTTGGTCTTAACTACCTTGAGCAGTTTAGTATCGTCTGCAAACTTTGTCACCTCACTGTTTACCCCTTTGTCACCTCCAGATCATTAGTTGAATAGGATTGGTCCTAGGATTGACCATTGGGGAACACCACTAGTTACTCCTCTCCATTCTGAACATTTACCATTTATTCCTACCCTTTGTTTCCTGTCTTTTAACCAGTTCAGTCCATGAAAGGAACTTCCCTCTTATCCCACGTAAGAGCCTTTGGTGAGGGACCTTGTCAAAGGCTTTCTGGAAATCTAAGTACACTGTATCTACTGGATCCCCCTTGTCCACATGTTTGTTGACCCCTTCAAAGAACTCTAATAGATTAGTAAAACATGATTTCCCTTTACAGAAACCATGTTGACTTTTGCCCAACACATTATGTTCTATGTGTCTGACAATTTTATTCTTTACTATTGTTTCAACTAATTTGCCCGGTACTGACATTCAACTTACTGGTCTGTAATTGCCAGGATCACCTCCAAAACCCTTTTAAAATATTGGTGTCATATTAGCTATCTTCCAGTTATTAGGTACAGAAGCTGATTTAAAGGATAGGTTACAAACACAGTTAATAGTTCTTCAATTTCACATTTGAATTTTAAGAACTCTTGGGTAAATGTCATCTGATTCCAGTGACTTTTTACTGTTAAATTTATCAATTTGTTCCAAAACCACCTCTAATGACTTCTCAGTCCGGAACAATTTCTCAGATTTGTTACCTAAAAGGAATGGCTCAGGTTTGGAAATCTCCCTAACAACATCCTCAGCCGTGAAGACCGGAGCAAAGAATTCATTTAGTTTCTTGGCAGGGACATTATTGTCTTTGAGTGCTCCTTTAGCATCTCGATCATCCAGGGCCCCACTGGTTATTTAGCAGGCTTCCAGCTTCTGATGTACTTAAACATTTTGTTATTACCTTTTGAGTCTTTGCCTATCTGCTCTTCAAATTCCTTTTTTGGTTTTCCTTATTATATTTTTACACTTAATTTGGCAGTGTTTATGTTCCTTTCTATTTTCCTCACTAGGATTTGATTTCCACTTTTTAAATGATGCCTTTTTTATCTCTCGCTCCTTCTTTAACTTGGTTGTTAAGCCACGGTGGCACTTTTTTTTGTTCTATTACTGTGTTTTTTAATTTGGGGCATAAATCTAAGTTGGGCCTCTATTATGGTGTCTTTGAAAAATCTCCATGCAGCTTGCAGGGATTTTACCTTCCTCATTTTTTTTTGTAGTTCCCCTTTCTGGGTGCATCTACACAGCAACATTATTTCGGAATAACGGCTGTTATTCCGAAATAACTATGAGAGTGTCTACGCAGCAATTCCATTATTTTGAAATAATTTCAAAATAACAGATGACTTATTCCGACTTCTGTAAACCTCATTCTATGAAGAATAATGCCTATTCCAAAATAGCTATTTCGAAATAAGGCTTGTATAGATGCTCCACTTCTGCTATTTTGAAATAGCCCCTCACCAGGGCCATTCCAAGTTATTTCTCCTGGGGCTCTAAATCTAGATAGCACATTCACATTAGGGAAGCCTGCCTCGGACTAATTTTGAGTCTTCCCTGCAGTGTAGATGTGCTATTTTGAAATAAGCTATTTTGGAATAACTATCCCGGAATAGCTTATTCCGAAATAACTGTGCAGTGTAGACATAGCCTCTGAGATTAAATGCCAGTGTTGGGCTTCTGAGGTGTTTTTCCCACCACAGGGATGTTACATTTTATTATATTATGGTCACTTTTAACAAGCAGTCCAGTTATATTTACCACTTGGACCAAATCCTGCATTCCACTTAGGACTAAATCAAGAATTGCCTCTCCTCTGGTGGGGTCCAGAACCAACTGCTCCAAGAAGCAGTGTTATTTAAAGTGTCAAGAAACTTTATCTCTGCATCCCATCCTGAGGTAACCTGTAACCAGTCAATATAGGGATAGTTGAAATCCCCCACTATTAGTGAGTTTTTTTAATTTTTATAGCCTCTATAATAGCATTTCATATTCACTATCGCTATCCAGAGCAGGTGGTTGGTAATATATCCCTACTGCTATATTCTTCTTCGAGAATGATTCATTTAAGATTTTTACTTCATTTGATTCTACATTTTCTTTCATGTATAGTGCTACTTCCCACCAGCATGAACTGTTCTTTCCTTCTGATATATTTTGTACCCTAGTATGACTGTGTCCCATTGATAGTCCTCATTCTGTCAAGTTTCTGTGATGCCTATTATATCAGTATCCTCCTTAAATACAAGGCACTCTAGTTCACCCATCTTATTTTTTAGATTTCTAGCATTCATGTATAAGCACTTTAAAATTTTGTCACTGTTTAGCTGTCTGCCACTTCCTGATGTTTGAATTGCACACTTTTTCATTTGACTGTTTCTCATCTGATCTTACCTATATTTTATCATCTTTCATCCTCTCCTCCTTATTAGAACATAGAGAATCTCTATTAATAGACTCTCCCCTGAGAGATGTGTCTGTCCGATCCACGTGCTCCTCCGCACCGATAAGCTTTCCCCCAGCCCTTAGTTTAAAAAACTGCTCTACAACCTTTTTAATGTTAAATGCCAGCAGTCTGGTTCCATTTTGGTTTAGATGGAGCCCATCCTTCCTTTATACGCTCCCCCATCCCAAAAGTTTTCCCAGTTCCTAATAAATCTAAACCCCTTCTCCCGATACCATCGTCTCACCCACACATTGAGACCCCGGTAGTTCTGCCTGACTACCTAGCCCAGCACGTGGAACTGGAAGCATTTCAAAGAATGGTACCATAGAGGTCCTGGATTTCAATCTCTTTCCTAGTAGCCTAAATTTGGCCTCCAAGACCTCTCTCCTATTCTTCCCTATGTCATTGGTACTTACATATACCATGAGATGATGACATTCATTTTCTGTCCCAATAGCACCTAATAAATTGTATTTTGTGTCAAGTCATAGAAAGGAAGCTGAAGTTAAAAAACAGGAGATGATAGAGTTTTGTGCACATCTTTGGACCAGATTTATACCCGCTCAGGATTTAGCCCAATTTTTTATAAAAAATGTGGAGATGAGTGCTTTATTTTAAAATAATGTGAAAGATTATTAGAAACAAGTTGGAGTTGTAAATGTTTCATGCTATACAATTTCCATTTAGCTTATATTACAAGGGCTTTATGAACAAAAAATGTAGACCTTGGGAACTTAAAGGACTACCAGTTACACAGCTTGAGGTATCTACCAGCCTGAAGAAGAGATCTATGTAAGTGGTAAAGCTTGTATTTTGCTCCAGTAAAAGACATTACCTCACCAACCTTGTCTCTGTCTTCCAGCCTTATATTTATATGGTAAACTTTAGCCCCATCACAAAGGAGTTTTTCAGTATTTTTAATACATTAAGGATAAAAGATTTTCTTTAGCTTCTACCAATATTTTCTATAAAAAAAAATTTATTGTTCTCAAATAGCTGGGGGAAATTGTTTATCATATCTGAGTTCCCTGTGTTCCTTTCATAGTATCTAGAGACCCACTGAGCACTAAATCATTTTCAATATTTGTTTTTATCAATAGGAACTTACTCTTAATATTTCAGTTCTATAGAGTAATAGCTAATATTTAGTGACTTTATGCACCAGCATGTTCTGCCTTTTAGGTATTGAAATACATTTTCCCTTCCCATGTTAGCATGTGAAAATTTTGTGTGCATGTCCTGTCTTTGTTACTAATGTGTGTAAACAGCTGAGGGAGCAAATCTGTCCATACCAAAAGTAGCAGAATCAGAAGTATTAGCATGAGCAGATGATGATGAAACAATTGCTTCATTGCTACCATAGAGAGGAAAGTACATGTAGAAGTGCAGTACAGTACCACTTTAGCCCAGGTTTATTCCAGAGTCAATGCTGTTAATGGAGTCTGACTAAATTGATGGTATAGAGGTTAAGCACCTCACGACAGTTCTTGTGTGTGGACGAAAGGAGAAACAAAACTGGACAGCACTGGACAAAGAAATATCCTGGTCATGACAGGTTGCTGACACATTATTTCAGTGTGTCCCATAGTCAATTTCTCCTAGGTTCCTATAGAGTCAAAAGCTGCTCTCTGGCAGAGTCCCAAGTGAGAATAGCAGTGGTATAATGCCTGCCCTCCTGAGTGGAATCCCTACTCTGGGGCATAAGACATAGGATGTATCAAAGTTCAGTTTGCCCCACCAGGGGCAAGCTGGTTCATCATGTGGTGGCTAAACACACACTGATGTACCTTTTATTTACTATGGAAAATGTTTTCCTTGCAATTATACACCTACGGCCTGATCTTGCTGCTGTTAGGAAGGAAGAAATGCTATTGAAGTCACTGGGAGTTTTGACTGGATGAAAAATAATGAAAGGGACCTGTTATCAGGGATAGTCAGAAGTAACACAGTGAAAATATGATCCAAACATCCTGGGTGTTTGAATTACAATTGTTTTAGCAAGTATGAGTCTGAAGCAGCTTTTAATAGTGTATGAAGGCACTGGTGCTGCATTTGAGCCTCAGAACACATCCTAATACAATTATCTATTTGATTATCTAAAGTACATGCATATGCTGAAAAGTTATAAGTATGACTTATGGGTAGAGGATAATGTTTCAGTGATATATTTAAGGGAAGTTTTTATATATAAATATAATCATTAAATGAACAAATGGACTACCAGTGTGATGGAGTATTTTTGAAATATTCTTATAGAAAGCCAGATGATTTAGTATCATGAGTTCCACTGAAGAGACTCTGGAGGATGAGAGAACTATTACTGATACATTTTTGAAACTACTAACAGTGATCTAAAATAGCTTTTCTGTACCTAATAGTGTTGCATTTGTAAGGTCCATTAGATCACAACCTATCAGGACTAGAAATGTATAATGTCTGCCTCTTAACTGGAAAGAGGGGATTTGAATTTGTCCATTGACACACAATATAAATCATCAGATATGAAAATTGAATGTTGGATCTCAACCCTGCCACTGATCCACTGCTGAATATTGCCTGTTACTGACCTCAAAGTAGTGTTTGAGGTTTTGGGGGGGATGGGTAGCCACATTTGCTAAGGAAAAATTAAACTTTTTTGTGCAGTTAGCTTTGTTTTCAATACCTCAATTACATATGTGGTATAAATACAGAATATATAATGTTGCAATGTGATATAGGAGGTATATTGGAGTGTCTCATATCACACTGCCCACTGTCATTTATCTCATCTTTCTGTTGATCCTATTGGGGTCTGGGAGGTGGGAGGGCATTAGCCCACCCACATCTAAAGGACCCTCCCCCATCGTCCTTCTGTTGGTACCAGGCCTGTGTTTTGCTTGTTTTGATTTGTTTTTTAATGAATGGTCCTACATTTGTATTCATGGTTTAGAGGAGCAGTCTTTAAATATTTGTGCAATATTTCTTGCTCAAATTATTTTTAGAATTTCTATGTTATTTATGTGGAGTTTTTATTTTTATTTTGATTGTTATGCCAAAAATAACAGTATCTGACAAACTTGTAATAGGTGTGCAGAGAATTATGGTATAGGGAAGCTGGCCACATTTTATTCTTTTAACATTTTGGATAATATCAATATATATTTTTAAGCATTTTACATATGTATGCTCTATATTTGAGAGAGTTGGTCTGTGCAGGAGTCTGTATGTCTGTCAGTCTGTTCAAAAACTTTACCTAAACGGTAAGCAGTGGGACCACCAAATTTGGTGTACAGTTTCCTCTTATCATAACTTAAACCTAGCTGCAGGTTTGGTTGTCCCAGGAAAATGGGATTTGCCTGGAATGGGATTGCTTCTCGTAAAACCATACAGAAAAGAGACAATCACCAGGCAGGTAAAAGGGGCTGGCTGCAGGTGTGCCCCCTCATCCGAGACTGCTCAAGCCCTGAGCCTCCCATCCTTCAGGTGCTTTTTAAGGAGTGTGTGGCAAGGGCTGAATCTCATCCACTCCCAATTCATATGGGAACATTGCTGCTGTTCAGCTTTGTCACTCTGGCTGGGGAGTGCAGGAGGCAGATGAACCTGGACCTTCCCCATCCAGGGAACATGCACCCCTCCCCGAGCTGTGCCTGCTGGAATAGTTCTCTTCCCTGAGGCAGCCTGCATACCAGACCACTCATCTACAGCTCCACCACAGAACAATTACTCAAATAAACATGTACATTTTCATTTTATTTTCCAAAAAACAAAAATTAGTTGAATTCAGGAGCTGAGCAATGCCAGGTTGGTTATATATATAACAAACACTCTTAAAACGCTGATGTTCTCAAGCAGCTTTTTTCTTTGTGAATTTCAGTTACCATTGATAGAAATATTTTTTTCATCCATTTGTGTCTGTACTAAGAAACTGAAGCTTGTCAACATTTACTGATAAAAATCTAACCCATCCAAGCATAAGTATAGGCTGATAGGTCATGTCTAAGAACTGGCAAAAGCTACTTTTTTGTATTTATTTAATATCACCTCTTTGGAGTTAATGGGATTCCTTATGGAGTAAAATCTTCACTCACACTGAGCAGTACATGGCAGACAAACATGTATTTGAAGCTACATATGTACCCCTACCTTTTTTCCTCAAACTCTTCTGATTTTGTTCTGTTTTTGCAGGATATCCACCAAAAAACCTCACTAATATATCCACTAAATAGCAAATATCCTCAAACTACTAACTATAATTACTAGCACCCATCTCTGCTCAGGAATCACAGCTGTGGACCTTCTAGAGTTAGGCTGAGCTGGCTTCAAGCCTTTATCACAAGAAAAAAAATGAATGTGTGGTGCTATTGCTTCCCCTTCCTCAGCCCTGAAAACCAAATAGCACAATACTTGCTCACCCACAGAGCCAGCCTTACCCATGTGCAGAATACACATTTGTGCAGGGCAACTGAAAATTTGGGGCACCACTAGGTCTTAATGTCCACCCACCTGCCTCTTTCTATCCCTGTTATATGGCTTTGCTTCCTCTAGTTAACTTAAAAGTGACACAGCCTACCAGATCTACTAGCAGAACTTTGAACCTGTGAAAAAGCCAGTCAAGTGGTAATGAACACATTTAATAGGCATTTGCCAACCCTAGATCTACAGTGTCAGTTTTTCAATGTATTGTGCTAGTGTACAGGATCTTAGTTTGCCATTTGTTTTACAAATATTTCATTAGTGTGTTGCTGAAGATTATAAAATCATATCTCTAAAAAACTCTCTTCCCCCGCCCCAGGTGCCATTGGGCATAGGGGCACAGGTTTAATAGTACTGTGTAGGGCCCCATATGTTCTAAAATGGCCCTGCTCACCCACAGGGGCGGATGAGACTTTTGTGGGGCCCGGGACAGCACAATTTTGTTCATGCGCCACAGCCACAGCCAATAGGTAGTAGCTCATGCGTGGGGCCTATTGAAGCACGCGGCCCGGGGCAGCCGCCCCGCTCGCCCTGCCCTATATCTGCCACTGCTCACCCAGATTGTAGAGCTTCTGGTTCATATCCCCATTCTGGCTGATTTAAGTACTCATTGGACTAGAGACTATAACCTGGGTTTTCTGACTGAGTGCCCTAACTACTGGCCTATAAAATTATTCTTACTGTCTCTGGCTTAATGACTAGCAAAAGTGCTTAGGATACTTTTCTGAGTAATGGGAAATATGGGTTCAAGTTACTACTTCAAAGTGAACAGAGTGGGGAATTGAACCTATACTTTCCACATCTCAGCTGAGTGCTCCAACCAGTTGGAAATTGGTAGGTCTACCATACCCTGCAAGCAAGACAGTAGGGCAGCCCACCAGCATTTAGGTACTAAACTGCTCTGTGGCTTCAGGGGATTTAAGCAACTTTGTGCCCACCCATGGTAAAAAAATATCGGAACCTGGTGACTTTATCAGTAGAACTTAGATACCACCAGGAGTTCATCCAGCCTCTGGTTGCCCTGCTGCTCCCCCGCCTTCAAGCCAATCTAGACCTGGGGGCAGGGGAGCACACAGTCACCTCCCACCTCCAGGGGCAAGCAGTGTTCAAAACAGCTGGCAGTCCTCTCTAGGTACTAGGTACCACATGCCCCTGGTAGGGTGGGTGTGGGAGGCAAAGACTTCACGCGCTCCCTCACCCCCAGGCCAATCAGGGTCTATGCCCAAGGCCCCATCCCTTCCAGGGCAGTCTGCAACTTCCAAAATTCATGAAGTGGCTCCCTTCAAAATTATTGACCTCCCGATATAGTGGCATTATATTTTCTGTTTTATTATCCTAATTAACCTTTTCCTAATGGTTCCTAACATTGTATTTTGGGGTTTTTTGTTTTGTTTTGTTTGTTTTTCACTGCCAGTGCACAATGAGTAGGTGTTTTCAGTAAACTATACACTATGACTCCAAGATGTTTGAGTGGTAACAGCTAGTTTAGACCCCACAATTTCACACATCTTTGGGATTATGTATCAGAGGGATAACCGTGTTAATCTGAATCTGCAAAAGCAACAAGGAGTCCTGTTGCACCTTATAGACTAACAGATTTATTGAAGCATAAGCTTTCTTGGGCAAAGACCCACTTCGTCAGATGCTCACGAAAGCTTATGCTCCAATAATTCTGTTAGTCTATAAAGTCCCTCTGTACTCCTCGTCACTTTGGGATAATGTTTTCCAATATGCATTTATCAACACTGAATTTTGGTGCCATTTTGTTGTGCAGTCAGTTAGTCTGTTACAGAAAAAAACAGCAAGCACATGGTCTGGTAGCACTTTATAGACTAACAAAACATGTAGATGGTATCATGAGCTTTCGTGGGCACAGCCCACTTCTTTAGATGACCGGAGTTATGATTAGAGGATAAGAAAACTCGAAATAAATAGAAGGGAAAGGGGGGGGGGAGGAAGATGTTATGTAGCCCACCCCCCTACCTCTATGCAGAAAGTATCAGGAGAAAGGGTGCTAAACCTGAGTAGATAAAGATCAAAGCCAGTGGATAGATAAGGCAGGAAGGATACCATTCAGAAAGTAGTTAGCATCTTCACTGATAAAGGTTCTACCACCTCATATCTTGATTAAGTCCATAATTAATTGAATTGAATTTGCATATGTATTGTAATTCCAAGCTTTCCTTGTGGATTTGGCTTGAGGAACTGGCCTGTGACAAGACCGCCACCTTCAGATTAAAGAGATTAAAGTTAGGTAAACAGAAATGTTCTGCCACTGGCTTCTGAGTATTTTCTTTACGTATATCTGATTTGTGTCCATTGATTCTTTCACGTAGAGAACGTCCAGTTTGACCAATATATATAGTAGAGGGGCACTGCTGGCATTTGATGGCGTAGATCAAATTACTAGACGAGCAGTCAAATGACCCTTTGATTTTGTGGCTAGTGTAGTTTGCTCCAGTGATGAATTCGTCAGTGTAGATATGTGGGCAGAATTGGCATCTTTTCTGGTTGCAGGGCCGGGTTCCTGGAGGCTTATGTTGTGGTTGTGTGGCATGGTTATCAGAAAGAATACTTTTCAGGTTAGGGGGTTGTCTGTAAGCAAGAATAGGTTTTTCTCCCAAGGCCTCAGAGTGAGGGTTTTGTGAGATCCCTCTGTAGTTCTTTGTAGTCAACTTTGGACTTAAGTATCCTGAGTAATTTTGTATCCTCTGCAAATTTTGCCACCTCACTGTTTACCGTTTTTTCCAGATCATTTATGAATATGTTGAACAGCACTGTTTCCAGTACAGATTTCTGGGAAACACCATTATTTACCTTTCTACATTCTGAAAACTGACTATTCATTCCTGCCCTTTGTTTTCTGTCTTTTATTCAGTTATTGTTCAATGTCATGGACCTCTTATTCTATGACAGTTTACTTTAAGAGACTTTGGTGAGGGACCTTGTCAAAGGGTTTCTGAAAGTCCAAAGAGACTACATTCACTTCATCAGTGTTGTCCACTTGTTTGCTAATCCTTTCAAAGAATACCAATAGAACCATAGGGTATAGCTTCTCTTTGCAAAAGTTCTATTGACTCTTCCCACTTGTGTTCATCCATGTGTCTGATAATTGTTTGCTATAGTAATTTGCCTGGTACTGAAATTTAGGTTTACTGCTCTGTAATTGCCAGGATTGCCTCTGGAGCCTTTTTTAAAAATTAGTGTCAGTTATTTTCCAGTCATCTGGTACAGAAGCTGATTTAGATTATAGGTTACAAACTACACTTAGTAGTTCTGTAATTTCATAACTGAGTTCCTTCCGCACTCTTGGGTGAATACTTGGGTGAATTTATTCCAAACCCTCCTCTACAGACACTTTTTAATCTGGGACAGTCCTTCAGATGTGTCATGGAAAAAAATATTCTCCCTCGTATCCTCTGCAGTGAAGACTGATGCAAAGAATTAATTTAGCTATATCTACAATTGCTGCATCTTCCATAAATGCTCGTTTAGCACTTTGGCTCCATTTATTGTTTGGCAGACTTCCTGCTTCTGATGTATTCAAATATTTTCGTCTTGTTTGAGTCTTTAGCTAGTTGTTCTTCAAGTTCTTTTTTGACCTGCCTAATTACATTTTTTCACTTGACTTGATAGCATTTATGCTCCTATTTCCCTCAGTAGGATTAACTTCCAATTTTTAGAATATGCTTTGTTGTCTCTAATGGTTCCTTTTGTTTTTGTTTTGTTTAGTATGAGAGTATACATTTAATTTGAGTCTCTATTATGATGGTTTTTAAAAGTTTCCATGCAGCTTGCAGGCATTTCACTTTTTGTGACTCTAATGGGAACATGGCAGGTGCATAAATCTCTTTGTGGATCTAACTTTTTTTTCTTTTAACTTTGTATTTTTTTCATTTTACCATCTTAATTTTGAACTTTATATTTAAATTATTTAATTGGGAATTCTTAAGCAAAATGTCTGAAGATGAAAGTCCTCAAGGAGTGTGAAACATGACATCATAAGTAAGGAGCTGCATTTTTAAACCATTCCAAGAAATTTCTAAGAAGCATTGTGGTCCAGTGTATAGGATATTCAACTGGGACTAAAGAGTCCTGTGATTATATCCTAGTTCCATTGAAATCAATGGAAGCCTTTTAGACATACCCCAAGAATTTCCATGCCACCAAACTCCCAGATTAGAAAGTGAGCAAACCTGAAAGTAAAACTGCAGGCAAATCATTTCACCAGATAGACAACTAGTCTCAATTTAACATTCATAATTGGTTTCACATTCTTTTTGAAAAACGTTATACCTAAGACAGGTGTTATGAACCTGATGCAGGAATTAGTGAGATTCTATGACCTGTTATACAGGCAGTTGGACACAGTGATCACAATGGTCTCTTCTCACCTTAAAATTTATGAAACACCAATGGCTGCCAAGCAGAGTATGGTGTTTGACAGAGATAATAGCCTTCACCCCCAAAGGTGTCATAGGTGTGAAATTAGTTTAAAGAGCTTGATATGACCAGGCATATTTGCACGTACAGATACGACTGCAGTGCAATCTTGCATAAAGAGGGGTGGCCTTATGAGGTTTTTGTGTTTTCTAAATTACTAATATGCTGTTTTAGTTGTGCAGTATCTCGGGTCTTATTAGCCACATCCTCTTAAAAAGGCAATGTTCATCTGAATACACTCCTTCCATATGGTTTCACAGTGCATGCTTATTGTATTAAATTATTTTGTAAATAAAGCCCTTCAGTTTAAATGCAAAATAATGACTTATTTAAAAAGACAGGAATCTGAAATATTGTAGTATTTGTGTATACTCTTGCTGTTACCTTTTCTGCCTTCCAATAGATTCCAAACAATAGAGCTTAGTTTGGATGATGGATTATAGGAAGCCTATTCATTCATCTAAAGCATGGCATATTAAATTGTACTGGGCCACATTCTGCTCTTACTAACGTAAGTGTCACTTCAAATGTAGTAAATGGAGTGGCAGTGCTGTAAACAGAATGTGGCTCATATTTGATATTGTGCTTAGTTTTCTAAAAATAATGTATGGATCCTCACACAGGCAAAACTCCCATTAGTCACTGGGAGTTTTATCTGCAGAGGGACTGCAGGAATGAGGTTTATATGACTAGAACTGCTGACATTAACCCTCCTGAAGTAATCTTGTGCTCAATATATCTTTTGCCAAAAAAGTTACAGGTATTTTTCTGATAGGAAAAGTCTCATTCCTGTCTGACATTCATTAAAGGGACTTTGTGTTATATCTGTATCTAAAAAGTGCTACTAAATGAAGTCTAGAAAGGAACAACAGTATTCCTGTATCTTCATTTGTTTTGATAGGATAGTTGACTCCTTTTTTGCAGCTTCCTTTTCATATTTGAATCCCTAGAGTTATTTTAGAAGGTAAGAGGAATAACTTTTCCTGTCATTTATAAGCCTTTAGGAAATATAATTTTATTTAGTCAAAGCTTTTTTTTAGATCTGATGTTTCCTGGGTGGAATGGAAATTGATCATGCAATTTTTTAATTAAAATTGCATTTGACAATATTTGTAATTCCACCAAGTCTCTATCTGTGTTTGAGTGGTGCTGGGATTGTGGTATATATCTGTACTTGTTTTGAAACCTCCTGGACATCTTATTAAATAAATGAATACATATAATATATGTACAGATTCCAATGTTTAAATGTGTGAGAAGCTGTTTTCAAAAGTTAATGCAAAGTGTTGAACCATACATTTTAACAGTCTACTATAGATATTAATTATGCAATAAGAATGAGCATTATTAACAAGGTTTTTCTTTGTTTGAATTGAAATTAAGAAACAATGCAAACACTGACATATCCGAATAAACATTGCAAATTCCATCAAAACTGTATTCATCTGTCTGTGGTTGCCCTTTGACACACCTAGAAGGAGATTCCAACGTGTAGGGGGAGCTCTATAGGGAAATTAAATACATTCCCAGTGTATTGTTCCTTCTGAGTGTGCTCCACAACTGATACACTTTCATCACCTTCCAAAGGTGGGCACCTCCCACCAGGCAGCCACCTCCACGTGAACCAAACATAGTGGAAATGGTGTAGCAGAGATGGCAGAAACCCTTTGGAACGAGCAATTAGAAGTGAGACAGAAGTATGTTACAATCTGGCCCATAATATCTAACTAATGCTATATCCTCCATCAGCATTGTGAAAATAATTCTAGCTGGTTTAGCTGGGATTGTGGTATCATGTAACGAATTTGTATCCATACTTCACATTGCTTATACTGCGGATGAGGGGAAATGGCTTTGCTTTTTTAGGTGAAACTACACATTCACTGAGTAATGAAAATATTTAACCTGTTCCAATAAACAAAGAACAAGCTGTTTTCTATTGTTTGTTTTTATTTCCATTATGATTCTTCTCCCAAATTTTGCATAAATGAATCATTCTTGCAAAGTGAAACTTAAAGGAACAGAATTTTATTAATGGGAAGAAATGGCTTCAAGTGGTTTTTTTTTTTTTTTTTTTTAAATATCAGATACTGAAAGCTAGTGCCAAATGCTAATGGCTTGTTTATGAGAGTTGCAGATTTTCAGCATCTCTCCAGAACTGGAAAAATTGCAGGTCTTCTAAATAGTGTTGCATGCTTGGCCTCTATTGTGAGTGTGTATTACATACAGGGACAACATGCTTAATATCTAAATGTACATGGGATCTCAGTCGGTGATCACCTGGTACAAAGCAGAACGTATTTTTTTCTCATTGAGGAGCCTACACATGAAACAAGCTAAGAGTATGCAAGAAATCCATAATGAGAAAGTAAGATCCTTTGTTGGGACTCTGATTAGTCTGGTTTTAAATTAGACTAAGCCACAGCTAGTGTGCTCTGGTGAACGTGCTGAAGGTCAACACCAAAAAAGAAGTTAGTGACCAGAGCTGTAACTAGGCATTTCAATGTCTTGGGAGTGCAGTCATATTTGTATGCCCCTAAAGGTGACATGGAGCACTGAGGGTTACATACTCCCTGTCTCCATTTCTGCCTCCCATTTAGCAGAGACAAGGGGCTACACTCCTTAAGGGGAGGCACCCCCACACTTTGAAAACTGTCACCTCCTGCCAGGAGATCAAAATCTGATGGGAGCCACCAGGTCTGGCCGGGTCCCTAGCTCTCCATCCTGTGGGACCAGAGCACTGGTTGACTATATGGCAGTCCTCCCTGCCCTGCTCTCTGAGCTGGCTGACTCTGCAGAATTGGGCATTCCCTAGACTGGGTAGGCAGCACAGTTCTAAGTGATGCCCCAACACACACTTGCCTCTGCCCCAAAGGAGCCTGGCACTGGTCAGTGGCACCCCCTGGTGCAGGCATGCTCCCTGAGGTGCTCCCTGAAGTACTCATCCCCCTTGATATCTGTCTCTCAGCAGTTCAGTGACACCTCACTTGCCACCCAGGGACCTACCAATGAAACCCAGTCACTCTCCCCACACTGCCTGTGTATGGAGCAGAACTGCTTCTTGCTGCCATGGGCTGCCCTGCCCCAGCTCCATAGTGGTTAGGCTCTCAGTCACAAAGCCCAACCTCTGAGCTCAGCCACGTGAATCCATTGCCCTGTCTAGGCACTGGGGGCAGGTGGCTGCTGGCAGAGTGGTCTTCCTCCTCCCAGCTCTGGAAATGAAGGTTATGAGAACAGAGCAGTGCCTAGGATTGCCATGTTTCAAGTTCCCACATGGAGGACATTGCTGGGGGAAGAAGCTGGAAGGGGTACCTATGGCAGGGTATGCACTGGAAGTGGATTACCAATGCTGGGGTCAAGTGGTTTGGCTCAGAGGAGCACCAGAGGCTATTGAGAGGATGCTGCATAATTCCCTTATTCCATCCTGTTGTCCTTCCTCTATCCCATCCCTTTCTGTTCCCCACTTCCTCTTCCCCTCGCTTTTCCATGCCCCATTGTCCTACCTTCTCTATGGGCACTCACAAGTGCCTATTTAGGGTTCCCAGCAGGATAAACATTTCCACACCATCCCCCTCCACTCCTAGTCCAGGCCCCTGTTTGAGGGGTCAGTGCCCCATTCCACTCTTTCCTTAGACTCCAGCTGATACTGCTGGGTCGAATTATGTGGGGAAGGTGGCTGTCACTTTTGTGCTTAGGGTTGCCAGGTGCCTGGTTTTTGACCTGCACACCCACTCAGAGACCTTGGCAATTATGGTAAGCACCGCTGGCTAAGCCATTAAATATCCTAGTTGTGGCATAGGGAGCCTGCCTTAGTCGTGCTATCTGGTTCCACATGGCTCACCAGATGTAACTGTGTGTTCCTGGGCTCCAAGGACATGCTGACCCCACCCTCAAGTGCCAGCTCTGCAGCTCCCTTTGGCTGTGCCCCTCCTACACCCAAACTCCTCCTGAAGCCTGCACCCCCTCCTACATTCCATCTCCCTGCCCCAACCCAGAATCCCCTCCTGCACCTCAAATCCCTCATCCTGTCCCCACCCTAGAGCCTGCACTCCCAACCAGAGCTCCCTTCCACACCCTGCTCTAACCTGGAGACCACTCCCACACCTTGAACCCCTCATATCTAGCCTTACCCCAGTGCTTACACCCCAGCACAGAGATGATATCCCCTCCCACATCTCACCCCCCCCCACACTTCAGCCCAGTGAAAATGAGTGAGGGAGGAGAATGGGGTGAGCAGGGTGGGACCTCAGGGAAGGGGTGGGACAAGATGAAGCCTTGGGGAAGGGCAAGGGAGTTCAGCTGGGCCCCATACTGCGCTGCCCCATTTTTGTACCCCTGCCAGTTCTGCATGCTGGGTAGCTGCCTCTCTTACCTCACCCTCTTTACAGCCCTGTTAGTGACTAAAGTCAAGCACCGAAACAGGAGATTATAACCTACAGTACCAAATATAGCAGCAATCCCAAATTAAAAAAGAGTAGCAAATATGTGCATTTCTGAAAGTCCACTCAATCTCATTTTCTGTTCTACAGTGAATTAACTTTTCACAGCCAATTAGAAATTCCTCTCTTCAGTCAATATCTAATTTTCTCTGTTATATTATCCAAAGCATTATTTGTTTTTCATTATGTTGACTGGTATGTGTTTCTAGGAGAGCTGTATTTATTCAAGCTGACGTGGCTTTTATTAAGAATGAGATTACATCAAGCACATGTAATTCTATTTATCTGAGGGGAAGAAAGGCTCACTGTGAGGGCTATGTCTACACTACAGGGCTTTATTGGAAAAAGGTACACAAATTGTTCTCTGCAATTTGCATACCTTTTTCCGATATTTTTTTCAGAAGAGGCTTTTCTGAAATTTGGCCCATCTTCACTGGGCCAAATTTCAGGGGAAAAAACCTGTTTTTTCGTGGGAGGAGGAAGACGGGGCTTTTGAAAGAGCGCATCTGCTCTTCGGTAAAAAAAAGCAGAAGAACAGACGCATATCCTGGAAAAACCTTGTAGTCTAGACAAAGCCTGGGTGAAATTCTGTGCTGCGGCTGTATGCGGTTCAGCACAGAACTCATGGTCCAGGGGAAGCAGAGGATATGGACATCTTTGCTCCCTCCTGATCCTAGGTTGCTTGAGGGGCACAGAAGGTTCTGTATAACTTGATAGGTTCTCAGACCTGTCTTATAGGGTGCAGCACAGTAGAAGAACCTCTCCAATATCATGTGCTGTAGTCCTACTCCTGACACCTCCCTTCTGTCTGGCCTGCCACAGCTTGAAAGATAATCTTTGAAACACGGTATTATTGCTATCTTCCAGAGTAGAGAATTTCCCCCTGGCTGGAACTGGGGCTTAGAAACAGATTATCAATTAACACAGAAAGGCATCTAAACTTACCAGGCTTGAGTCTGTGCATGTCAGGAGATAGGCAGTCTGATCTTTTGACAAAGGCTAGGTCTACACTGCAAAGATAAATTGGAAAAAGAAACGCAATTTGCAGTATGCACATTGCATATCTTTTCCTGCTTTCCTGTCAAAAGAGGCTTTTCCGAAATTTGGTGCATCTACACAGTGCCAAATTTCAGAAAAAAAAAGTGTTCCCTTCTTCCTCATAAAATGAGGCTTACAGAGATGGAAAAAGAGCACATCTGTTTTATCAAAATTTTTTCTGAAAAAGCGGATGCTTTGCTTGGACGCGGCATTGCTTTTCCGGGATACCTGCCCCCTCCGGAGGGTGGGGGTAGGACCCCAAGTCTTTATATACAGTCATGGGTCGACCCTTTTAGGCAGATCCCGCTGGCCCACTGGCCGGAGTCTTCAGGCAAAGCCGGTGACTGTCGCTTTAACACAGGACCCACTGGCCCGAGTCTCTATAGTCACTGGTCGGCTCTTTAAGGCAGGGCTGAAGGGCCTGTGATAGCAAGTCGCTGGGGGGGAAGGGATGGCACCCCTGGTGCAGCCCACTCTACTCCACCAGGTCCCAACCCAGGGCTCTGTGAGTGGCAGGACATCCCACCACTCCCTCGACGGGGAATCCATCCGAAACAGCTGAGGTTCCCGGGGCAGGAGCGGATGCTCCTCCACCCTCCCTGGGCCATTTCCTACCTGGTCCGATGGGATATCTTCCCACATTCTCACAGGGTCCTCTAATTCCCCGGGGGCTGTTCCTTCCGTGTAGGCAGCAGTGGAGATGTCCCAACTCGCACAAGCGGCTCTGCTGTCTCCCTGACGGGTGGCTGGCTGGTGCTGGTCAGGAGCTCCCCTCTGAGGTCCTTCTCCTCCAGCAGTCAGCCCAGACTGAGCTTCTCCATAGGCTTTTATAGCTGGGCTACAAGCTGAGCATGCCCAGCAGGATCATGGGGGCAGGGCTCCTTTAGACAGGGTAACCTGGCTAAACCCTGTGAGTTCAGTGCGGGGCTGGCTCGCCCCATCACACTCTGGAAAAGCACTACAGTCTAGACTTAGCCTTAGTGGTCAGAGAAGGGGTAGTTAGAATCATAGTCTAGGCCAGAGTTTAGGAACCAGAATCAGAAACCAGGTATCAGGAAAAGCCAGCTTCAGTGCGGCACCAACAAAGCAATCTCTTCTTCTTTAAACAGCCTGATTGGCCAGTCGGGGGGGGGACTGTTGTCATCCCCCAATCAGTATCTTCCTGGGCTGTACCTCCAAGAAGGGTCAGAATGCCACTAGCCTTTTACTTCTAGGAGTGGTAGCCAGGGTGTGTCAGCTATCTGGGAACTGAGGGTTCTGGGTTTGAAGACCATGTGGGCCCTGAAGCTATGTCTACACTCAGGGTTTTTTTCTGGGATTCCTAAACCCTGGCCTAGGTATCCTGAAAAAACTCTGCCATGTCCAAGGAACGCATTTGCTCTTCCACAAAAAAAAGTGGAAGAGCAAACGTGCACTCTTTTGGGGAGCCCTGTATACCTCGTTCCATGAGGGATAACGGCTCTGCCGAAAGAGGAGGCTTTTCCGACATTTGATCCTGTCTAGACTGGGCTAAATGGAATAAAAGCCTCTTCCAGAAAAGTGATCGGAAAAAGCTACACAAATTGCAAAGAGCAATTTGTGTAGCTTTTTCCAACAAAGGACTGTAGTGTAGACCTTGCCTTACACTAACACAGGTAACAATAGCAGTAAAGACAAGGCAGCATTGTCAGCGATCCACGTGCATATCCAGATACTCCTGAGGGCTTAGTACAAGTTTTCCAACTCAGCCTGAAGCCACCATGTTCTTGTTATTACT
This sequence comes from Pelochelys cantorii, assembly GCA_032595735.1. Classification (NCBI taxonomy): domain Eukaryota; kingdom Metazoa; phylum Chordata; order Testudines; family Trionychidae; genus Pelochelys; species Pelochelys cantorii. The sequence goes on from CM064330.1 coordinate 63,612,941, forward strand.
GATACGCAAGTAGCTATGTTAAAGCACTGCACTTACTCCTGCCTTAATAGTATAGATGTACTTGCTCAGCCCCTTTTGCACCACTTCTGTGTGATGAACTCTAGCTGTAATTTTCTGTCAGCAGAGAAACTGTGGAATAAGGCAAGGATCTATAATCCAATTCCAACCACGTAATAAGGAGCATTCTGGGAAAGAGAGTTGACTCTGAGGAGGCATGGTCTAGCTCCACTCTGTCAATCCTCCACTTGCATAAGGTCTCCTTGGGACCTTACATTAGTGGCACATGTTAGACTAGTGCCATGGTTAATCTAAATCTTTCCGAGGTTGGCCTGATACATAACAGGTACCCTCCCCTGCTGATTTCTCTCTCATGCATCCTGAGTCAGAGCTCTGAAACTCAGGATAATGAAACCTACCACTTACATGAAGGACAATTTATGTTGTTTCACTTTAAAGTATAAAAGAAGAGTAGTTACAATATATCTGTAGCAGTTTTGTTCTGAGTAAACTTAAGTACTCAGAAAAAAACAATTTATGCACAACTTAACTCCCCTGAGCACAAAAGCTAGACAAAGCAGTGAAATAAACTCCAGTATGTAAAAGACTGAAATTAGTGAATTAGGTTTTTTTCAGCTCTAAGCATCATATAATATCAAAAACAAATTTAACTTAATTTCAAAAATAAGAATTTCTCCCATTTCTCAGTGGGAAGAGCCCAATCTTCTCTGAGTGCTTAATAGCTCCAAAAGTGAGCTGTTCACTCAAGAGAAGCCATCAGGTTGAAGGTTCACTTTAGATGACTAGTGGGAGTGTTAGGACATCTACACTTACCCTTCAAATTTGTCTAAAAAGTCACTACTATTTGTTTACTCAATGCAGGCTTCCCATTTCCCCTTTCTGCCCTATATGAGTTTACTCCTTCCCCAGAGCTATAGAAACCCTAACATTATTCTTTGGGGAAAGAGAATTGCTAAGAATTATGATTGTGGAAAAAACAGACCTCAAATGAGTCGTCATGATAGCCAGCAGTGAAAGACAATAAAGCGGTCAGGTAGCCAGATATCACTGCAACAGTAATCCAAGCCAAACCCTGGATTCTAAACTTTTAGTTGCCAACTACTCTGAGTCCATGATACTGGCTATGTTAGTAGTACTGAGGGAGGTATTGAACAATGATGGGAACGTGGTTATCTAGGCCATGTAAATGCTAGTCTGCTTTAAAGAATAAAACTGTCTCCAAAAAAGGCTCAATTAGTGTTTGGAATACTGAGGTGCTGGGACTGCCCTCAATGAGATAAAGAACTATGCACAGGTGTTGTTTTTTGACTAAAGGACCATTTCTTAGTGACTGTGCTATGGAGTGTGAATGTGGAGAGGGCATCTACCCAACAGCTCTCTTAGATCTTGGTCCTGCTCTGCTAATGGAACTAAATAGTGATTCTGCCTTTGGGATAGTTCACCTGGGAACTCTAACCAATCAACTAAATATGAGAAAATAAAATCAGAGAAAAAAATAAATTAAACATAATTCCAATTTTATGCTTTATTCATTGCTGTTATTAAATCAAAATAGCAGTCCAGGTTAATTGGCAGCAAACCCAATCATCTAGACCATATAGTACCCAGAGGCTGAGATTTTGGTCCTAAACAAACAAAACTTTGAGACACTCATGTAACTATAAGTATTGCAGTTGGTTCCACTGCAGTTGGTGAGACTTGAAGGCATTCTGCAGTTTTCAGGAGATGCCCAGTGCTGCCAATACTGAGCACTTAAACCAATGGGAAGCAGTGAATACTGGCCAAGTCCATTCCTGTGGAATTTATAACATTCATGGAACTTGGATGCATGATGCTCCTAAAAATCTCATGGAAGAGATTGTTTCTGACATTTCCATGCTGCTTTCCAATCTAGATAAGCTTTCAAGAACCCACCAAACCAAACTCCTAGCTTATCCAAATGTTCTGTTTCATCCGTATCTGTTTGATTCCCTGTCAGAGTTGTTCTCCCAGCTGGCATGTGGCTAACTCTGTAGTTAGCTTCTAATAAGCAGACACAATGCTGCTGGAATTCTATTGCATATCAGCTAGCTAACAGAAAGCAACCAGCTATTTTAGTCATCTGTGACTATTTCATAGAGAGTCCATTGCCCATGGTCATTAATCCTCCTCTATACCCATATTCATTCTCTCCCCAAAGTTACTAAACTAACTTTTTTCTCAGCTGAACATTGTATGGAAAATTCTTTACTTGTTAGTATTACTGAAAATTCAGTTGTTCACTTTTTATCACTTTCCAGAGTGAAACAGGAAGAAGGAAGTAGTGGAGGAAAGAAGCATTTGTTCCCAATCATCAACATTAATAGTTGCTCTTAGATCAGTGATCAGCAGCATATTGCTGTGGATGTATTACACACACATTATGCTGAGTGCCAGCATAGAATCACAACTTTTGGCAGCTCTCCCTTTTTGTGCTTTTCACTGTCACAATGAAGTCAAAAGATCCACTTATAAGGTAATGGTCACATGCTTTTGGCAAAAGAGGTCTTTATTCAGAAGACACAGAAACCTACTTCTTCTTTCTTCCATGTTTGAATTGCTGAGGGAAAATATTCCATTCTTCTGAATTTATCTCGTCTTCATATTGACAGTACTGCATTATCCTTATGTTGACCGTCTGTGCAATGTTTTGTCAGCAATTTAGTATCATCTTCATATTAAATCCTCTGGAAAACATTCATATCATATACAGGCCACACACTTTTGCCTTCTCACTATTGGGGAAAGTGTTTTCTATCTCGAATACATAGTATAGGATTTTTCTTTACTTAGAAAAACAGTTGTTTTAAACTCAATCTCCATTAGAAGAGGGGTAAAAAAATCACAAAGCCAAAAAAATCTGATATAAATTAGTAATCTAGACCAAGCCTGAAAGAATTACAAAATCCTTATACTTCAGGAAGGTCACCTGTTCCAAACTCTAACCTTTATGATCTCTATTGAACTCTTTTTGGCATGTTTACTGAGTGGCAAGGAAAGAGTCAGGCTGTTATTGTTGATTTCTAGTGTGTATTAAAGCTTTCAAGAAATATTGACAAGTGCTCTTTTATTGGTCAATATTCAGTGCAATGTTTAGAGCAACAAATGCAGGAAGGATAAGAATGGTGTTTTTCTTTTCAACTTTGGTTAATGAACCAGAAAAATTAGGAAGTCACATGATACTGGGGCCCATATTTGTGTCAACTAAATGGATATTTGATTTCCCTACTGCATGAGCTGAGCTCACTCTCAGTAGGTCAGTTATGAGGAAAAGTTGCTATCTGATGGTTTATCAAGAGCCTTCATGAAAAATGTTGTAGTTTCAGAAAATAATGAAAACCTACATCAAAATTGGCAACTCACTTGGTAGTCTTAGTAAAGAGACTAAGGATCCATCAGGCTTTAGAAAATATTTTTTTTTGTTATAAGAGGGCTCCCCTAGCTCAGGTTTGAAGCACATTTAACAAAAGCAGCAGGGGAGAAGCTGGTATTTATGCTGTCCATTTTGTACCCATTTTATGTGTAAAAGATTTAAGTTTCTATAGCTGTCAATCCTGAATCTTTCATGTGCAAAAATCCACTATGATGCTTATAAAGGAAAGGGAGCACCTATAAGAGGCCAAGAGCTGTTTCTAGTTCAGACAAGATTATAGGCCACTGTTCCTAACATATTCTGTTTATTTAATCCCTAGCTCTAGGGACTTATAGCATTAACATTTTTATTTGGTTTTCTTTGATTAAATGGGCTCTTTCTTTAAGGCAAATGAAAGGAGTGCTTGCAGACCTCTGTTTGCGGGCAAAAGGTATAGCTGTTAGGAAAGGCTGAATGCCAGCCTGAGAATATGAAGCCTTTTTACATTGAAATGATTTCAAATGTAGTTGAACTATCAAAGTGGACAGCAATAGGAAAAAAGCCGGTTCTTACTGACTGCGTATCTGCCCAACCTGAAGACAGTTTCAATGATCCTGCCATTGGCATTCCTTGAAATCTGTCATGAAGGTGGCTATTCACCACTATTAGTAGAAGTGCCAGACAATTCAGCTACTCCTGTCAATATGAAGCCTGATTGCTTTTAGCAATTTGCTGCATATATGATGCACAGAATTATACTTCTCCCCTCTTATTTATTTTTAATCTTTCCTCTTGTGCTTTTAATCCTATCTTTGGTTTAGGTACAGATCAAATGCTATCTGTACCCACTGATTAGAAAACTAGAATTTTGTATCATTAAAATAAAAGCTGATGAAAAATATATTATTTAGACTGCAATAGTGATTGACACATGCTAGATACTTTCAGACACAGACCTACACAATCCTTGCCTCAAACTAGGCTTCTAAGAGAGTCTATCTAAACGTATCATGAAAAATAAGGGGGGGGGGTGTGAGAGAGAGAGAGTGATTGTTTATTTTAATTTCAAAAGCTTTTCCCACAGGAAAAGATTCCAGAAATGGGGAAGATTCTGGTAGGGAGGAAGCACTAGGAAAAGGCTCTGTTAGCACTGTCTGCTAGAACCTTTTCCCATGACAGGCAAAAAGCATACTTTAAGGGAATTAGTTAGGGAAGTAGACTGTACTGCAGAACTGAAGGATTTGAATGTGGAGGAGGCTTGGAATTACTTTAAGGTCTTGCCTGCACTTACCAGGGCACTACAGGGATCGATCCCCCAGGTGTTAATTTAGCGGGTCTAGTAAAGACCCCCTAAATTGACTGCTGAGAGTGGTCTTGTTGATTCTGGTACTCACCAGATCAAGAAGTGTTAAGAGGAGTCAATGGGAGAGTTTCTCCGATTGATTTTCCCCCCCCCCCCAGTGAAGATGCCACAATAACTTGATCTAAGGTATATCAGCTCCAGCTACACCATTCATGTAGCTGGAGTTGCATACCTTAGTTTGACATTGCCCCTAGTGTAGGCCTGGCCTCAGTCAGAGTTGCAGAAACTCTCTGAAGCCAGCTTCCCGAGCCAAGGGAATGAATTGTTAGAATAGGGTTCCAGATGAAGCTCCACAATCGAGAGTATCGAACAGGTGATTTAAGGAAAAGAAGAATCACTGCAAGGAAAGGAAGATGGGTTGACCAGCAAGAAAAGCTACTTTTTGAAGGTCAGAAAAGTAAAGAACTGCCAAACTCCAAGCAGAGTTGGACCTTTCAAAGGAAATTAAAACCCACAGTAGCCGAATACGTAAGAAGAAAATAAGGAAAGAAATGAGAGAGGTAAGCACTACAAATAGGAATGATATTAAAGATAATCTAGGTGTGGCAGTGGCCATAGCCCTAAGCCCTTTAAATCACCGTTGGAATGCTTTGCGGCATGCTCTGAGTTGCTCTGAGGGCTGCCTGAGGGGGGAGGGACTGGGTTTGCCGGGGCAGTGCTGAGGGCTGGCTTCTCCTGCACCTTGCCCAAAGGCACAGCAAGTCTGTCAGCCTGCCTGAGCACAAGTGTGGACACAAGAACAAATGAATATAAATTGGGCTATCAACAAGTTTAGGCTTGAAATTAGATGAAGGTTTCAAACCATCACAGGAATGAAGTTCTGGAACAATGAAAGCAGTGTATAAAAAAAAACCCTAATTGGCTAAAAACTGAGGTTGATAAATATGTGGAGGGGTTAGTATGATGAAACTGCCCATAGTGGTCTGTGTCTGCTAGCAGCAAATATCTCCAATGGTCAGCAATAGGACACTGGATGGGGAGGGCTCTGAGTTACTATAGAGAATTGTTTCCCAAGTGGCTGGCTGGTAGTTCTTGCTAATATACTCAGAATCTAACTGATCTCCATATTTGGAGTCAGGAAGGAATTTTATACCAGGTCAGATTGGCACAGAGGGACTACTCACATGTTTAAAGTTAGGCAGATGTTTTAATACCTTGCTGAAATAAGAAGGCCTTTGAGACAGAAACAGTAGGACAAGTAGAAAAAAAGGATTACAAGGAGTAACAACTAAATTCCAGAAGTCTTCTGGCATCCCACCCATAGCTTCATCAAAGATAAGAAATATTGCTGTTAAAATAATATTGGACTTTCTGCATTCCTTTGGTGGAGAGGAAGATAAATAAAATGTAGGAAAAAGAGCAATACGTAGTTACTGCTTGATCCCCAGGGAGTGTGAATCTTCAATGCACACATTGTTTTGAGAAGGGGGAAAAAACATTTATTTTGAGTTGTGATGGTTGTTACTGTTTGTAAAGGTGGTATTTATAGTACTTTAGAACTTTCTTGATTTTTTTCATACGATCCAGCTCCCTTCATCAGAAAAAGAATAATCGGCTATCTGTCTCCATGGTACCTAAAGCAGGGATTCTATAAAAAAGAGAAAGTGAAACATTAAATAATGCTTGAGAAAGATGATAAAAGACAGCTTTGTGTAGTTTTCTAGACAAACTAAGCTATTGAAATTATCACTGCAGAGAACTCAGGATTAAATTTAAATGAAGACAAATACTACAATTTTGAAAATAATTTATTTTCATTATTCATTTGTCAAATAGAAACATTCAAACAGGTTATGCAATTTATAACACAAACATAACTTCAAAATACTTGTATTTGCAATCAGCTCTTTGGAGTTATTCTGAGAAAAAATTTTAAAAATCTAAAAATATAGCAAAAATTAAACATCAGAGAACAATCCTTAAATGAAGGATTTAAAATGACATTAAAAAACAGCCTTGTATTTGTAGTTTTATGTACATCAAGGGGTTTGGTGTTCTGAAAGAGTTTGAATGGTTTTCTCAAGATGGTAGGCCAGATGATTCTGTCAGGAAGGTGTGAGCTCCTTCTGCAAAGTGCTAAGGCCCCAGTTCAGCTGTGTACTTAAGTATGTACTTAATTTTGAGCACATTAGTAATATCATACTGACCCAGCAATGCAGTTAAGCAGACATATATGCTTAAGTCATGAATAATTCCTACCGTATTCAGAAAAGCACTTAAGACAAAGTTCCAGCACTCTGCTGAATGAGAATGAAATTACATAGGTGCTTGAAATTAAGCATGCACTTACATGCTCTCTGAATCAAGGCCTTAGATTTTGCATTTCAAGTTTCAGCTCAAATAGAATATTTTCCCTGCATTATAAACTCCTAAAATAGAGGGCTTACATGCTGAAGAAAAAACCTGAACAGACCATTCACTCTAACAGAACTGCAGAGTACCACTATGATAAATTTTTCTGTTACACTGTAAGTTTGCATAGCCAAATGTTGGCAGAAATCCATCAAATATTTATTTGCTTATATTAGTTTTAGTATTATCCATTTGTCTTTAGTTAAAAATAAATTCTAAAATCGATGCATGATTAATTATGTACCTCCCCCTCGGTTTCTACAGAAAGACATAAAACAGGAGTTATTTCTTTTTTTGTAATGATCCCATTTTTTCAATAAATTGGGGAGTCTTTGAAAGTGGATACAGAATTATAATATGAATGGATAAATAAATTACCAAAATTGCAGTATTGTGGATTCAACTGGGATTTTATTATTTGTTTCTGAGCAGTCAGTCCAAGTTTTGTGCAGGTTTTAGAATAAGTTAAAGATTAGAAAGACTGTTTAGGTCATCCAGTCCACCTTCCGGATTTTTTCTTTATTTTATATTCTTCAGTGTATTGTCCAACCTAATTTTAAATTACTCAAGCAGTGGAACTTCCAGGCTTTCCCTGGTAAATTATTTATAGATTCAAGGTCCAACTCACAGCTCATTTAAATAAATAGAAATGCTCCTATTAAATTCAATAGCAATTGGTTGGATCCATATCCCACAGTGGGAGACTATTTCCTGACAATCATCACAAATTTTGTTTTTTAAAAAACTATTATTCTATTCCTTGTAGTTAGATTCCCATTGATCACCCCCAAACAACTAAGAATCTGATTCCCCTCCAAAGTGAGTTCTGACCCAAGAGCCATTTTTATTTTTCTCCTTGTGCACTCTTTACTGCCTTTTTTTCATGCAGCTATAATTGAATCTATTCTTATTTGTTTCTGTCTTTTAAAATATGCTTTACAGCTGAGGTTCTTTTTTGTCACCGGATTCTTGAGCAGTTCCTGGTGAATCAAACCTGGATCTTTTGTTACATTAGTAGAGTCATCTAGGTCTAACCAGTAGTTCTTCTGTGTTAGTGTCCTGCTTCCTATTTGTTATCGATACCACAACCTTTGGAGAGAGGCTCAAAAAAGCCCGTAAAAAAACAAATATGCAAAACAGTTTAATTCCTTAAGGAAGTTTCTTCCTAACTTCAGGCTGTTAGTAGATAATTCATGCACTCAAGCATGAGAATTTTTATCCATCACATAATTTATTCTGCTTTAGCTGTAATTGTGGATATTTTTCTTATCCATGTAAATGGTTAATTCTTTTTTGGATCCCACTAGGCACTTGGCTTCAGTATTATTTGCATTGTACTTTATTAATGGAATAGTATTTTTTTCCTTATTTTATTTTTTGGAACTCCAACCTTTTTTTCACACAAATGAGTCCAAATTCATCTTTGCTATAACTTTACTGGCTTAATATGACACATACCAGCAATGAATTTCTCCCATAGCATAATAGAATGAAGGAAATATTATAATCTAATACTCTGATTCCTTATTTTCTCTTTCTTGAGTACTATTTAGAAGTGTTGCATTCTGAGAACTCATTTCTTTACACTGTATGTTGAAATTAAACAGTCATTGCAACAAAGATTCTTGTTTCAAATATATTTTCAATCTCAAGTTTCTCATTATAAGAAGGGCTGGTATCAGCACCTAGTATTAAGATTGCCTATTGCTTCCCATTAGAAACCTCTGTTTTCACTGCTTATAATTTGGCTAAATTTTAACTGTTTGGGCTTTTCCCATACTGGGTGTCTGTATCAGGCTGAAGTTGATAGGTAAGTTCCAGCCAAAACAGTTCAGCTGTTTCTGAGAGTGAGGATAGGGAAAAATGTTGTTTTCCCATGTGAAAAAATTAAGACCATTTCTTTGAAATACCAAATCTATCTGTGGCTCAGAAACTTGAAATGTGGCAGGTGGTGGCTTTTGGGTCAGGAAAGTGTGTTTGCTGTCCCCATGAAAATCTGCCCAAATTTCTCCAATAACACTGGTCTACAATTTTTTAGAAGTCGTCTGCTTCAGAGATAAAATGTGCTATTTATTATGTATTTTGATGTGCTGAATTCAAATATGACAATTAAAACAACTGATTGGCTACTGTTTCCAAGATATTTAAGTTTTTACATTTTACGTCTATGTATATTGTGTAGATAGTAGAGTTTTAATCATAAATTGTAAACCTAGGTCTTTTCATGTGTTTATGGTTGCTTTACATGATCATATTTCACCTGTCCTGTTTATGTAACACTTTAAAAATCAGCAAAAGGGTTATATAAATAAAATTTATTATGAAACAAAAGGCAAAAAACTATTATGTACATAGTTTGGTCCTATTCAGTGTCTACTCGGCGCTTCTTGGCTTGTCTCTTGTATTCATTAAATGGAGCACCTTCCATGAAGAAGAATGGGACAAGATCCTTTTGACGGTCACGGAACATGGAAACCCTAACATCACCCGCCAGGAGATTCCACTGCTGTAGTCTGGAGCCCAACAGCTCTGCCTTACTCTTGGGTAGTTCCAAATCCCTGACAAGGTCATTCAGTTCACCTTGTGTTATGAGGTGTGCTTCAGAGGAGGAGGATGGGAGAAAATGTGGGTCCTGTGACATTGATGGTTCAGGACCAGAAGTTTCATCCTCTTCCTCTTCCTCGTCTGACTCAAGTGAGAATGATTCTGGTGCATCAGGAACCGGCAGTCCTTCTCCGTGGGGTACTGGGTGTATAGCTGATGGAATGTTTGGATAATGCACGGTCCACTTTTTCTTCTTTGACACACCTTTCCCAACTGGAGGCACCATGCAGAAGTAACAATTGCTGGTATGATCTGTTGGCTCTCTCCAAATCATTGGCACTGCAAAAGGCATAGATTTCTTTTTCCTGTTCAACCACTGGCGAAGATTTGTTGCACAAGTGTTGCAGCATATGTGTGGGGCCCACCTCTTGTCCTGATCTCCAATTTTGCAGCCAAAATAAAGGTGATAGGCTTTCTTAACCATAATGGTTATACTGCGCTTTTGTGATGCAAAAGTCACTTCACCACAAACATAGCAGAAGTTATCTGCACTGTTCACACAAGTCCGAGGCATCTCTGCTCACTTTGGCTAAACAGAAATGTGTCCCTTTGCAAAATCAAACACTGACAAATAAGAGAGCCATGACACTGTATGATTTCTAGAGCTGATATAGGGCAATTTGTTCAGCAGAGTGATGTAAGCTTCGTTATGATTGCATCATCCATGACTTCTAGGAATAACATGATGCAATTCATATCATGTATAACGCAATACCAGCTTCAGATTGCATCATTCATTGTTTTGCCTAAAAAGCAAGTACTGTCCAAACCCAGTCATAGATTTATTCATAGATCCAGTCAAAGATGTATTTTAGTCATTTCTGGTTTAAATTGAAATCCCTTCCCTTTATAACTCATTTATCCTCCGCCATTCCCAAGTCAAGGGTCGTATATACTGACCCAATAGCATATCTTGAAAACTAGAGCCAATCAACAATTTTAAGCATCATTTTCGTTCTCAGTGACCCAGAATTAGTAAAGTTTGACTACATTTATTTCAGAAGCATTTTGGCTGTAGAGCAGTGTAATGTAGGGGAGCCTGGACAGCCCTGCCTTGACAATAAATGGTGATGTCTGCCTCGAACACAGTGCGGGTCTCTAAAAAGCAAAACCCAGGCCTGTCTCAAGTCTGGTGCATGTAGCACGTACGCAAGGTCAAGGGAGAAGCTGTAAGAGGCAGGAATGTTTTAAATAAAAATGCAGATTAAGCGTGGTACGTGAGACCACATCAAGAGCACACAACAAACAACCTTGTATTGGTACTTCTGTTTCTGATAAGCAAAAATTACAGATGCAGCCATAAAACTGAACTAGTTGAGCAGTCCCTGGTGAATCAAACCTGGACACATAGTTTTTGCAACATCTGAAGTAATAAGATGTACCCCCAAATGGGGCATTGGGCATTTTACATATCCTACACAATACGTAATCAATTGGTAAATATTAGAATGACCAAGTCTCGCTTTGCTATAAAATGGGCTTAGTAAGAACAATTGATGGGAGGGAATGAGCAGGATTGACCCCCAGGTCTGCTCGATGTAACTAGAAGTAAATTGGCCCTTCACACCAGCGACTCCAGTGCATGGCGTTCTGACGTGTGAGAATCAAAGGGACCATGACCTCCTACCCAGTACTGTAGGTAGCATACGGGTGGGCTGCGTCTAGACTGGCATGAATCTTCACAAATGCTTTTAACGGAAAAGTTTTCCGTTAAAAGTATTTGCGCAAGAGAGTGTCTAGATTGGCATGGACGCTTTTGCGCAAAAGCACTTTTTGCGCAAAAGCGTCCGTGGCCAATCTAGACACACTTTTGTGCAAGAAAGCCCCGATCGCCATTTTAGCCATCGGGGGTTTTTTTGCGAAAACAAAACTGAGCTGTCTACACTGGCCCACGAGGAGTAACAGTAGTTCGAAATAGAGAACCTAATTCGAACTACCTACTTCGTGCCGCGCGTAGCGGCAGGCACGGAGTTCAGTCTAGGGGACATTTAAAAATGGTGGCGCCCGGGAAGATGCAAATGAACCCCGGGATATTTAAATCCCGGGCTTCACTTGCAACTTCGAATGCCTACGTTAGCCTCCCTAGTTCGAACTAGGGGGCTAGTGTAGACATACCCTAAGAAAGTGGTTAAGTCTCTCTGGAGTGTCCTGGTTTCCCTTGGATCTAAAATAAATTGAACCACATGACAAACAAGCTTTTGAAAATTCATAGTTCACACCTGCTCAGTAGAGATTTCTTCAATTTTAGCAGTTAAATCTTTGAAGAGTCTATCTTCCAGCATATGCTTGAGTCTCTCTCAGCTCCTAGTGCTCCCCACAGAGCAACTGCACATGCTCCATCCTCTTATGATTCCTAAGTGTGACTGGACTGAGTGAATGCATCATTATAACACAGTTTGCTATATTCTCTGGGCCTGGGATAGCTGAGCCAGGAGGCTGAGAACTATAGAAGGTAGGCTGGGATTGACTGGGCAAGGAGACTGGAACTGAGAACTAGAGATAAATGGTGATTGAGAATAGTTATTGAAAGAGGCTGGGACATGCTGCCAGTGAAGGAGGAAGGGAGGAGGACTGAGAGGAGAATACTGAAATTGGATGGGAAGTTGTGGGACGGGGAGGCTGGAACTATGAAGCAGTCATAGCAATGGAAGAGATGTACAAGAGACAGATCTGCTAAGGAGCTGGGGTATGTGTGAGAAGTGAAACAGACTGTATTAAGAGACGGGGACTGAGTGTAGGAGGCAACAGATACTGGCAGTTGGGCAGTAGATTGAGACTTGCCACTAACATTGACTAGAAAAATCAAATGCAATGAAAAGCCTAAGGACTGGAGATGGAAACTTGGTAGGCAATGATAACAAGACTCAGAAGCAGGGGTGGGAAGAAAACAGGACAGGGACAGGTTGGAGGGGACTGGGAAGAAGAAATCAAGCTCAGGGGGAGGGGGGAAGCAGAAGAGTGTATGTTCCCTAGAGCACACTCCTCCTGAACCAGGAATGGGAACCCAAGATTCTTGAGTCTCACCATTTCTCTGCTGTCAGCAAATATCTTTGCAGCCCACTCACAAACTATGTGCCTCTCACCTCACTTAGGTCAGGACCTCATACAGGATGATAGCCTACTATTTTTATCCATTACTTGTGTGGGAAGGCACCTCCTTAGCTTCCCCTAAATCAGTCCCACTCCAAAAAGTTTTTATTCCACACTTGTTTTTCTTTCCCAGTATTTACATGGTGAGCCTCAAGGCAGGCCCAAGGAGTATTCTTCAACCAAACCAAACCAAAATTTATAAAAAGGAATGCCTTTCCCTAATCCTTTTCTGGGCTGTTGCCTTGTTATGGAGGACCTGAGGTGCCAATCCTCCCCCAGACAGGATAGTAGCTTGGTTGCTTCCCCTACAGGGAGGTAAGCAGGCTTCTCCACAGTGAAGTCTATCCTCCCTGTTAGCACTAGCCTGCGGCATCTTCTCACCCTTTCTCTTATTAAATAATGTTTTTAAAGGCCATGTGTCCTTATCAGATCTGAGGTAACCTCTTTTCAGCCAATGGAGGAAAGGGCCTTTATCATTCTAGGACTGACACACCTGCCTTCCATCACTTTCTTAGATCAAAGAGCAGTGTGCATTGTCCACGGTTTTCTGCCTGGTGTCTCCTTAGGTCCCTATTTTTGACTCTTCAACCTCCACATCTGTCCAGGGCTTTTTTTCATTTGTTGTCCTCTGTAGTCATTTCAGTCTGGAGCTCAGGGGCTACTTCCCATATGCTAGGGGAGGGGCCTTTAGTTATGGGTAGGCTTGTGCCCACTCACTACCTGGAACCCAATAGGACCACTCTCTTAGACTGAAGAGTGTTGCACTGTCCAGGCTTCTCTGCTCAGTGTCCCTTCAGGTTCCCTACTTCTGACCCTTTGACCCTCACAACTGTCCCTGTTTTTTTTCATCCATTGTACCCTGTATTTATTTTAGTCCTCGGCTCAGTGGCTCCTCCACTTAGGCTGGGGGAGAGGCCCCATCCACTTCCCAGGACCCAAGAGGATCACTCTCATAGAGCTATCTGGTCTGACATGGTTACACTCCATTAGTTCAAGTAACAGAAGTCTGTGTGGTATACCTAAAAGTTCCAACATTGATGATGACACATGTGGGTGTCAACATGATGCCACAGGATGGAATTTGTTTTGTAGTTTCCGCTTTTTAAAAATTGAGGAAGTAGCAACTATTTGAACATTAGGAACTATTTGAACATTAGGAAATGCCCACGTTAAGGTTGTCTGTACCATTTTAATATGGGCTCTTTGTGCTTATGCTTAAATATACTCAGTTACATCACTGCATATTATTATTTCCACAGAACCCCTGCCTCATTCAGTGAACAGGGATGGGCTGCTGTTGGGATGAGTCATGGTTTTGTAGTACAGAAGACTCTTGCTACGTTTGTTGCAGAAGTTGTAAGGTGTATGGTGAATGAGACAGTATATTGCAGGAAGGACAGTTTCATGATTAAGACAGATGAATGCTAACCTAGAAAAGTGGGTTATATCCCTGCCTATGTAACACAGCTCTTATGCAATGCTAAGCACATCTCTTGAACCAAACTTTTTATAGGTCTCTTTTTATTAGCGCACTTTTTACTAACTGTGTATGCCTAATTTTCTGGGGACCCAAGTTGAGGCCCTGGAATCTGATTTACAGAATTCCTGAGGTCTGAACAAATAAAATACTAAATATTTAGTCCTAGATGTCTGGGACTGGATGGTCCTAAATGTCTGAAATAAGGCAACCAAAAAGTGTGGGTATTTTGACCTTCATCACTATGGGATTGCTCCTCATCTGTAAAAGGGGGATAATTCCACCCCCCTCAACACAAAGATTTTTGTGAGGATGAATTAATTTTTGTTTGTGGAGCACTTGGATACTTTAGTGATGAGCCATGAAAAAGCCCATTAGGAAATTATTCCATCTTCTGAGCAGGGTTTCATTACCATGCAGAAAGTAAGTCTTAGGGCCATGCTGAATAATAAGTTTAAAACATGATATTGAATAGCTGCTGTTTTAGTGAGTGCACGCCACTCTGTCCACTGAATGAGGCAGGGATCTTGTGGAAAAATAGCATGTGATCATGTAATTAAAGACTGTATATACTGTATATGCACAAGGGGACCAAACAGGTTCTATAGGCAATCTTAATTCTGACATTTTGTAATGTTTGCTGACATTTTGTAACTTTTCAACCTTAATTATGCTCTTACAATGTGTGTGTGTGTGTGTGTGTGTGTGTTTATGTGTGTGTGTGTGTGTGTGTTTATGTGTGTGTAATTACATATACTGAGGATGGCTTCTCTTCCAGCTGCATTCTCTACTTTCTGGATCTTGGCATTGCCCACCAGGAAATTTTTTAATGATTGCTTTTCAATTGTATGTGTCACCCAATAGTTGTTTCAATCATTAAAGTTCCTCATGAGTGTTTCTGGGCAGCTAACTGGAAAAAAATCATGGATTGATTGATTGATTGATTTATTTTGTTGCTTAACTGGGTTTTCATATACCCAGAACCTTGGTAAGCCAGGTGGCCATCTTCTGCAGTGTCAGTTAATTAGGCATACACAGTGAATCTCGTAGGTACTAATAATGGACAAGAAATATATTAACAAGGTATAGTGAAAATAGCAATACATCTAGTGTTTATTGTATCTATTACAGGGAAACAACAATTGTATCAAAAGGCATTTGGCACGCTTATCTCCCCCTGCTTCTTTACCCCAAGCTGAGATGATTTTGGGGAACCCTCAGGAAAGATGAATGTTGTATTTTCTAGCTGCACCCTTGGCTGAGTTAATATCAGAATGACGTTACCGCTTGACTCTAAATTGTTAGAGATTACACTGGAAATCTGAGTAAACCTCTGAAATGATGACAGTGTTGTGACATGTGCAGATGAGACCTTAATGTGGCTGTCAGGTAAGCAGCAGTTGGTTTTCATTTTGAAAAATGTATTTTGAAAAGCAGATTTGATAGTATGCAAAGTCAGTGACCTTGCCATAAAATATTATGAACAATCAAAATAACAGTAATACCATTTGAGTTCCATTAAATTCAAAACATTCAGCCTTGCAAATAGTTTGACATGTAATAACAGTGCAGTAGGCAATTAACAAAGAGGTTACAGACATTATAGTGAGATTAAATAGAAGTGTGCTTAAGTATTAGAAATAATTTTATAGTTGAATGACAGTATATTTAGATGTGGGGGAAAAAAAAAAGTCCAGCCAAATCAGATTTCAAAGCTGGTCATCTAGTACAGTGTTTCTCAACCAGTGGTACGAGTACCCTTAGGGGTACTCGAGAGACGTCTAGGGGTACGTCAACACAACTGAAATTTGGATAACTGAATTTTTGTTTTAAGTTTTACAGAGCTTTATTATTTTTGTACTTTTTACACCCAAAAATTTAATTGCCCACCCGACTATGATTATGTTGTTTAAACAAATGTGTTGCAATGGTAGAAAAAAATTGTGTCTGAAACGGTAGGACCTGGGGGTACTTTTTCTTTAAAGGGGTACTTTATAAAAAAAAGGTTGAGAAACACTGATCTAGTACAAACACCTGGCAGTTCTACATTATTGTCTGTCACTTAAATATATTAGCTAAAAATTTTAAAAAGTGAAAACCTCGTCTGTTAGAGATGGGGAAATCATCTTATCCATCCCCTCTATTTTAATATTTTGAAGTTCTTTCTTCAGTCCAGGTTTATTACAAGAGATGGAGGCTTTCACCACTTTCCTTGAATGTTTTGCATTTATTTCCCCAGGCATAGTATATTGCACTTTTTAAGATGAATCTCATTGTAATACAAAAAGTAATCTCAAGAACATTTGTCTGAATTTTTAAACAAATTGGGTTTGATTCCAATCACTTCCCGTTTGAGTCTGCTTTATACAAATGATCTCGTGACAGAGCTCACTCGTAAGAATGTTCAGAAGATCAAATTTCAAGAAAATATTGGAGAATATTTGCAAAAAGCAAATCTGATTTTGAGAGTATTCACACTGATAACCTGATCCTAAAAATTAGTCATCCAAGAAAAATAGAAATTTATCAGTCCTGGTGTTTTGAATTAAAATTAATGTAAAAAGTTTGGATTTTGAATACCAAGTACCTTCAATCCATTACTTTTCCTATTTATCACCTACAATAATTCTCAGAAATTATTCAGTGAATATATTAATCAAGCAAGCATTAAATTCAATTTGATAAAATTAGAAGCTGCTGTGGGACCATTTGTAAACAGAAACAGAGGTTGTCAATTACATAAATTATTCTTTATGAATTATTAGGTCAGATTTAATTTCCACCACCTACGAGACTTGGACTAACCTACATAATGGTTTCCTGGGAGACTGCAGGATTTGAAGGCATCTCTCTCCTTTATAGTCTTCCGTACAGTAGGAAATTAAACACAGATCCTATTGATCTATGGTTTTGAGACCTGGCTGTTGGAAGCCCAGGACCTAACAGAGCTTCGGTTCATAGAATCATAGAATACTGGAAATGTCAAGACCAAGCACCATCTAAATCATCCCTGATAGATGCCTATTTAGCCAGCTCTTTAATATTTCCAGTGATGGAGATTCCATGACCTCCCTAGGCAGTTTATTCCAGAGTTTTATCACTCTGAGTTTAACCAGCCTGACAGGAAGTTTTTCCTAATGTTCAACCCAAACCTCCCTTGCTGCAATTTAAGCCTATTGCTTCTTGTCCTATCATCAGAGTCCAAGGAGAACAATTTTTCTCCAACCTCCCCCTTTTAGGTACTTCAAAACTGCTATCATGTCCCCTCTCAGTCTTCTTTTTTCCAAACTAAACAAATCCAGTTCTGTCAGTCTTTCCTCACAGGTCATGTCTTCTAGACCTTTAGTCATTTTTGTTGCTCTTCTCTGCACCCTCTCCAATTTGTTAGCATGTTGTGCATTATATGCTAAAGTCATACCTAAGACATAAGTGGCAGGTGGGCATTTCATATCGCAAGCTAAATATTGAGGCACTGCTTGGGAGAATCAAAGGGAAGAAGCTATTCCTATTATTCTGGGAACTAGTGGTGACATGGGATAAACACAGCATGAACCACAATTGCCCACATCACACCTTTGGAGGCTCCTTATGTCTTTTTTCCTCATCCCACCTGCCTCATGTTGACATTTTGAAGTTCCTTTGTGTTTTTTCTCTTGCCTCATTAGCTTTTGTGATATCTCCCAGTTTATATCACTAGCAAATTTGTTTAACACACTGCCTCTCCATTCTATCAAATCATTAATAAAAATGTTAAGCAAAACTAAATTGCAAGTGATCCCTCCTGCAATCCACTGTGAATTTCCCTGTACACACTTCTCTAGCTTGCTCACTCACTCGGTGTATGTATGAATGAGAGAGAGGGAGAGAAAAAATTCCAGATACAGCATAACCCATTCCTCAGCATTTGATTCTTGACCTATTTAATTCTTTTTTATAAATACATGCATGCATTGGAACTGTACAATAAACTTGACCCCCCCAAACTGAGGCTTTTAGGTATTGTTTTGCACTTTTCTGGGTACTAGAGATATATGTGAGGGAAAATGGCATAAATGGTACTACAAGTTAAACCTCTCTAGTCCAGCACACTCTGGTCTAGCAACATCCGTGGTCCAGAATGATTTTAGTTTGTCAGATGTCCACTTATCATGGGTGTGGACAAGTTTCCCATGGTCCTTAAAGTTTATTTACAGCCACCAGTCCTGGCTCTTGGGGTTCTGTGCTATTTAGCTCTAATTTAGCCCTAAATGTCTTCTAAAAGCCCAGTAAGCAGTGAAATTGTTAATGCTGCTAAACAATATTGACTTCCCAAGGCCCGGCAAATTCTCTAGTTCGGCACTAGTCAGGTTCTGTGGATGCTCGACTACAGAGATTCAATCTGTAATTAATAGAAAAAAAAGGTGATGGAATCTGACCTGTAGCAGGCAACAATATGCTATACAATTTATTTTCAGCCAATAGCACTACCTTATTTAGGTGGAATTCAGGAGATGAAGTTAAGTATGAAACTTTCTAACATTTATCTACCAATCTCTAGGTCAGCAAATTGTCAGTATTGCTCTGTGTTATACCTAATCTGTACTTTGTGAAGTAAAACTGATTTACGGACAACTTGCCTTACAAATTACTGAACTAATTATTTTTCTGTGTTATACATGGAATAGTATAGTATATTATACAGTGCTACACAAGGGTATCTGAAGCTATAGGAGAAATTAATTATTTTACTCTGAATTTAAGAAATAGAATGCAATCAAAGGGTTTGCTTGCTCCGCAAATTACTTTGCAACATGAGAATGAATGACTGAAGCAGAATCTGAATATGTACATCTTGCATACCGAAATCTAAAGGCCAGATTTTGAAAGCTAAATGACTCCTAACAAGGAAGAGAGATGCCTGATCAAAAGCACTTAAGCAGGTTAGGCACCCAACTTGAATTAATTTCAGTGGATTATATGCCTTAACCTACTCAGGCGCTCTCAAAAATCATAGTAGCACCTATCTGCATACTTAGGAGCCTATGTACCTTTGAAAATCTGGCATTAACTCAGTAAAGATACACTGGATCAATACGGCAATCTAGCACATAAGAATGAAATAATCACAAGATGCTATCTGTGTCATTAAAATTATAACCAAAAAGGTTGATGTCATATTTAACATAGGGAGAGGTCAGACTAAATATAAATGATAGGTCAACTCCTGACCAAAACTACTTCCCCTATTTACAGTGAATTGTAAAGCTGGCTTAACTAGCCAACTGAGAATTCCCCTGGCATGAGCATAGCCACAGTACGGATACACTGAGACATAGCTGGAGCATTGCTGTGTTCCACAACCCACAACTGATGAAACAATACGCTGGAGATCATTGTCTCCTGGCACAAGTGGGAAGAGTCCTCAGGCTTGCACCAAAGGCAAGTTCAAGTTTGCACCAAAGTCTGACTGTGGGCCTCAGATTATCCCAAAAGGATGTAAATGTGGTATAAACCTACTTTTCTCTTGGCATTCTCTTTTGCTCTTGTCTCAGGCATGGCTCATCCCAACCCAAGGATCAAGTTCTGTTTCCAGCAAAGTTTTTGATCATGTGCTTATCTCTTTAAGCTCTGAAAAGTCCACTGCTTTCAGTGATTTCAGAGGAACTGCTCAGATGCTTAAAGATATGCCTGCTTTACTGGATCTGAATCAAAATGCATATACACAAGGAGGATTCATCAAGATTTGTCTATATGCTGAGTTTAGCTTTTCATGACCTTTGATTACTTATCTATTGAATCAGTGTTCTCTTTAAATATTTGGTTGTTTTGTTCATTAATATTTGAAAGAAAAAATAGGAAACAGAAATTCCACAGTGTGGATTTATTGGCTGGATACAAGTAGAATGTCCAATCTTATGTACCTTAAAGACCTTCAGGAAGGAGCCCCTCTCCTGCATACTTCAGAAAGTGTGCAGGGACTTTAGCAGCTGGGCAGCTTTTAACTTACAAGATTCCCTGTTCCTTCATAATGCAGCTGAGTTAGCCAGACACAAAGCACATAAGGGTCTTATTTAAGCTGCACTCTTGAAAAGCTTGCCAAGGGAACTACACACACAATGTTCTGTGCACTTGCAGAGTGTAATTTTCAGTGAGTCACACCTCAGACAAACCAAAAACAATTTTCAGTAATACATTGAAAGTCTCTGATCTCCAAGGGCTACTACGATACTACATTTCAATTTTCCAGTTCCCTCTATTTTTGTACTAGAACCATTAAAATAAAATTGCAAGATTTTCCTATACACTTATATGCATATGAACACATGCACACACACATTTTTCATATCTTTCTATTTCAAAAACAATTGTATCTCTCTCTTGCTACCATTGTGCAAAAACTAAACATTGCAAATGTAAACCAGAAAGGTAAGTTTCAAAAAATGCTACTAAAATGAGGGTAAAATAGAAATGATTTTACAAAATGATTTCTAGATTTTTTTAAAGGGCTTCAGGTGCCTAAAAATGCAGATAAGCACCTTATGGGATATATAAAAGCATATAGGCATCTAACTAGACAGGCACCTAAATACCTTTAGAAATCTGTTTCTAAATTCAGTATGATCTTTTTACATGTCACCATCTTTTTCATCATTACTGTGTTGCCAAAGATGTGATAGACAAATGGATCTTGGTTGGACTCCTAATGGTTTAAATAGGAGGAAACTGTAGGCAGGACTTTTTTTTTGTTTGTTTTACATGAAAGGACCTCAACTTTGGAACCCTTTTTGGAACCCTTTTGTCAGCCAGACCTCAGCTATGTTAATTTCCCAGGCATGCTGTAAAACTTTCCCTGCATCCAGGTGTTTTGAAAATTGACAGGCTGATGAGCTAAAATACACGATGATGTTATACTATTATCATTTCATAGTCACATGCTAATATTGGAATAAACAGCTCAATTCTTGGTTTTTATTGCATATTGTTCTTTTAATATATATAAATTGCCTATGCTATAAGTGTAACAATAGTTTATTTAGCCTTTTATTTTTAACCTGAACTACAGTGACAGATGCTGTGACTGCTATAATAGTACAGTGATTACATTGTGTGAAGTTGCTTGAATAAAAAAATGTAACTGGATTCATTTTAGTCACATACAAGCAGTGGATGATATTATGTAGTTGGTGTCTGCTCTGTGCCTCAGAAAGATCACCTGAAAGGTGATTTATCTGCAGAGCTGAGAACAGATAGAGCAGAAAAGTATAAGGATGTCTGTTTGGGATTTTTCTCATGACTAGCAAAACAAATCAAATTTATATTAAAATAGATTTTTCTGTAAATACTATTTGATTTACTGGCTCAGCAAACTTGGTCATCATCAATAACATTCTACCAAGTGGAGTGGTTCTGTAGTGATAAAATTTCTCTCAGTAAAAGCATTGCATACTACAGTAGTTTATAATCCCTTTTTTCAGAAGGGTTTCATAATGGATGTAAACCCATTCATAGATCATTTCATGCAAGATCTGCTGCAAAATGCACACAGAATAGTGTAGATGGTTGCTAAACTTGCTTTTGAAAACACATTGTTAATAGCATTATAAGTACCTGAATGCCTGCCAAAGGGGTAGGGGAGGAGGCAATTGCCCTAGGGCCCAGTGTTTCAAAGGGGCCTGGAGCATCCGGCCACTGCCACTGCTACCGTGGCAGCAAGAGCAGCCAGATCCCTGGGCCCATTTGAATTGTTGCTGGAGTGCTTGAGCACCATGCTGGACTCTCCGTGCGGCTTTGAGGGATGGAGCCCAGCACCGGACTCCAGGAGTTGCTAAGGGCTGTCTACCCTCAGCCCCTCCCCTTCCACCTGAGGCCATGCCCATTCTGGGGGGTGCAGAGCCATGCCCCTCCACACCTTACCCCTGGACCCACAGTGGTTGTCATACCCACTGAGTACCTGTTTAGTCTTCACAGAATCAGTTTTTAGTTGTTTTTTTAAAGGGGAAGCTAAAAGAGCATTCCTTGTTGATCCATCATTCATTGCATCATCCATTATTCTGATGTTCCCCCATAAAGAATGAGTTGAGAATCCAAGTCCTGAAGAACTCATGTCCTAAGAATATCCAAATTTCTGCTGTTAAAATACACTTGAGACAGCAACGAACTTGTAAAAATACAATATCAAGACTGAAAGCTGGAAATTAACTCATTAACCTTTCCATTTCACTAAAAACAAAAACAAACAAAACCTTTTTGAGGAGAAAACACAGGGGCAAAAGCCTTAGTCTTCTCAGATGAGGGTTATGATTTGTAACAAGCCCAACTTCTTCAAATCATCAATAACCAAAGGACAGCAGAAAATCTTACTGTCTTTACCCATTTTTAAACCTCTCCTATTTTCCCCTCTAAGGCTATGTGTACTCCGGCAACTGAATGTCAAAACTTGTATTTCAGAGGTGTTAAAATGACAAACACTCATACATACCTCCAAAAAGCCAAAGACAATAAGCACTGGTGTGAACAGTGCATTGACAGCAGTAACACTCTCCTGCTGACAAAGCTAGTGCCTCATACAGGGGGTGGAAGTTGTTTGTCAGCAAAAGAGTTGACAAACAGCAGCTACATATCATGACTTTTAGTGACACAGCTGTGCTGCTAAAAGACAACACAGTGTAGACAAAGTTTTTTTTCTCTCTTTCTCAATATCTCATCACTCTAGTTTCCCCTCCGTACACACAACCCTGATTCCCTTAAAAACTGTAAGTCATATTTGATGTCTTTGTATACTTTCATTCAACTCACACTACTGGGCTGGATTCAGGAATTACTGGATGAAATTCTTTAGCTCATGTTTTGCAGCAATCAAAGTGACCTTGATAGGCTTTCCTGGTTTTTAGAATCTTTGAATCTATGTATCCACCCTTATTCCAGAGTGTGGTTTTTAAGCTACAGCCCACTTTGGAGAGCTCACATCTAGAAAATGCCTGCTGGAGTGACAGCTCTGGCAATCCTTTGCAAGGACACAATGTGTGCTTTCCTTCAATGCTGGTGCAGCTCTGAGAACAAAATCATGGTTAGGATTTTCCCTGACCCTTTGGGTGCTAGTGCTGTAAGCAGACCTATACTAATGGTGCAGTTGTCAGATGGCACAAAATTGTTGTGTCCTTTCTCGCTGAACCCTACTCAGATGCTGGGCAGGGCACAATCTAACCTTCTATCTCTCTCCTTTTCCTCTCCCTAAATGCTTAACAGTAGTTCTGATTTCCTTTTTCTAGCTGTCCCCACTGCCTCTAATTCTGTCTCCTCCCCCTCTTAAATTTATCCCTTTCCCTATTTCTCCCACAATTGCACAAAAACTTAATATTCATTCAAAGATATTACTCATGAAAGTGAATGCCTACTCCTTTTTAATATTGGAAGTGGCCTCGTCATCTCTTTAGCTAATTGTTCTAATCAGTGTCTGGTGCCCCTAGTATGTGCAGTGGACAGGACAGAACAGAACACTAATTATAACTAGTGTTTTAGGAGCAAAACCACTGATGGAACATGGAAAGTTCAAATAAAAAGTAGCAAATGCAGGACAGGAGAGAAGGTATTTACTATTGGCACATAGCACTTCTGGAAGAATAAATGGTAAAATACAAGACCTTACTCATCTGTATCCCTATACGGCATCTCATCTGTGTATTCCCTCTCACATGACACCAGCATATATGTGTGTAATGGAGTTGGATCCCCTCCCAGTTCACATCTACTAGGAATCCAGTCTCTGCTTAGGCATACACAGCACAAATCCTTGAACGTGATGGTGTCCTTTATAAAATGGTTGCTTCCATTGTAAAACAAAAGTTCAAAATGTTTCAGGACATGGATGTATTATTGTTTCCTTTTGGGGGAAAATAATCTTTTTGCCGCTTGTATATATAATTTAATTGTAACATAATATTTATGATGTTACATAGACATATCAGTTCTCTTCTCTACGTATCTGAATTTCTGTGCTGATGCCACTTTGAGGGTATGTCTACACTACAGAGTTTTGTCAGAAAAACAGCTGTTTTTCCGACAGAACCTGAGTTACGTCCACATTGCAATCGTGTTCTTCTGAAAGTAAATCAAAAGAACAGAGGGATTTTTCCAGCATTAGTAATTCTCTTTCTACGAAGAAGAAGCCTTTTTCTGAAAGAGCTCTTTCAGAAAAAGGTATGCGTGGATGGAGAAGAGAGAGTTCTTTCGAAAGAAGTGGAAAGAGGAAAAAGCACAGGTGCCCTGGTGGCCACTCTGTCCATAGCAATCACAGCTTAAATGCGAGATAGTGTCCACACTGAATGGATGCTATCTTTCAAAAAAGCAGATTGCTTTTTCGATGTGCTTTTGTTTGTGGACGTTCTCTTTTGGAAGAAGTTTTTTCAGAAGATCTCTTCTGAAAAAAACTTCTTCCAAAAGAAGCCTGCAGTCTAGACATAGCTTGAGAGAAGGGGAGATTGGTCTATGCAGTAGCTTGTTCTGTTAACTATGCCACGAAGCAATTTTTAGCTGAAGAGTCTGCTTGCAATACTCCCAGTCTTCCACATTTCCTTTTCTGTTTGCAAATTGTTCACACAAAGGTTTGAACGTTTTCAGACATGCTGCTATTCTAAATTATTTACATATTTTTTCAAAGAATAATTCTTGATCTGCAGACCATTCACTGCAATTTGCAATTCATACTGTGGTCAGTGAGTTATGAGCGTGCCACATGGTATTTTTTCTGTTTTCTGATTGGATAATGTCCATATGGCTCATCAATAAAAGATCAGTTTCAAAACTCCAGATTTTATAATCAAATATACAATTTGAAAATCATTTTAGTTGGGGTTGGTCCTGCTTTGGGACTCGATGACCTCCTGAGTTCTCTTCCAATCCTATGATTCTATGAATATTCAAGCTCAACATTCTCTTTTTGTGTGTATTCATGCTATTAAAGTTCAAGCACTCAAACATTCATGGCTAGTGACCACAAAAGGGTTGTGAATAGAGTCAAATTGAAATTTGCTTTTACATTGGAATGAATATTTATGGACAATGTGCTGAGTTTACCCCACCATGATATTACATTGCTAGGTGAAGAAAATAAGGTTTAGTATTTAGTGTCACCCACACTGTATTCTTCTGAGGAAGGTGAAGGGAAAGAGAAATGAAGGTACAGGGATGGAAATATATCTGCTGCTTTTCCAAAGGAACACAGCTGGTAGGAATGGAAGAATAAATAATAATAAAATAGATTTTTTTTATATGAGCTGAATATTTGTAGGGTTAGCTCAGCACACAGTGAACATTTATCACAACACAAAAGCAAAGGGCATAGCCAAGATTTCTTTTGGGATCATATCAGTCCATGGGTTCTAGTATTAAGGATGAAATGCTGTTAGATCTGGTACCTGTTACAGCCTATGAGGACTACATCCTAATGGCTCTGCCTCCTGTATATTTCAATGCAGAAGAGTGGCAAATGGACTCCTCTTGAGTATACTATTTGTGGGGTGTCTCACATTTCAAACACCTTTAGAACGGACAGCAGCCCAACACCTTTTAAACACTTACTTGTATGGATTTTTCCCTAATTTTGTAAATAAATTCTGAACATTGAAATTTGAATATAGAGTGTCAGATAACACAGTTGGTTTTTAAATGCTTTTTAAAATGCTGAATATTCAGCTGCCTGGAACTCGAAAAGAAAAAGCAGAAGGAATGATATCTTGCATATGAATTAAAAAGTACAGAATTTACCACCTACATGTATTTAAAATGAAATGGATAAATTGAAAATTATGTGTGTGTCAGCCGATGGTCAGGGCAGTGCATGTGTGTGTATTATACACCTGAGATTTCAACTGCTAGGACTGGGGTCCCTTAGCAGCGGGCCACCCGGAGGAGGTTGACGGGCGCCCCAAGAAGTTTACAGGGAGAGCTTATTACACCTCAGATTTTGACTGCTAGGATACACGATCCCTTCGCAGCGGGCAGCCTGGGGAGGCTGAGAGATGCCCCAAAAGGATCTGTCCCCTGGAAGCGACATGATCCAACGCTCAAGCTCTCCCTATATCTGTTCCTTATGACCGGCTGGAGTTCTTTTAAAATTGTGCTTGGTTCTGTTACAGCAACTGAAGGAGTCAGGTCACAGTTTAAACAGTTACTATTTTATTGTTACAGGGTAAACTTAGCTGTTAAATGCTACTACTGTTACAGATAACATAGCCACTACAAAGGACAGGACAGAAATTACACTAAGTCACTTACAGGTACCATGAAACCTTTTTGGTTCTCTGAGCTCTTATTAAATGCATGCAAAATAGACACCTAGCAGGTATATAGTCTCACCCCTGCGTTCCAGACTTGGCGTGGCCAGCGTCTTTCTCTCAATCCCTCGGGAAGAAGTAGGGCGAGGTTGGGCGTCCCACAGATCTTGGGCATCCCACAGACAACCAATACCTGCCAGCAGGTGTAGATGATTGGAGCTCAAATGGGGTAGTCTACTAAACCCCTCTTTATAGCCCTTGGGTCACGTAGGCTTCTTCCTGGTCTCAAGTGGCCAATTAGGAAAAATGGCTTTGAATGCCAAGTTTCCCACAAAGGGTGCAAAGCATAATTCACACCTGGGAAAATGCAGACAATGGGCACCTCTGGTATGTGATGGGTGAAGATTCCTCTCCTGGGACAGTGCAGGCGTGTGAATTACTGGTACTAGCCATCAGGGCAACGGGAGGCCTCCGGGTCGTCAACTAGCCCATTTACTGTCTGGTTTCTGTTTATGGTAGAGTCAGGGACAGGCAGCACACCTGCGTTCCCAGGGCATCAAAGGCTAACTGCCTTTCTCTTGCTCTTGGGGGGGAGGGGGGGACAAGATGGGGTTCATGTCTGGCTACAGTGTGTCACATAGTTGAATCCCCATGCAATCATTGACAATGTATCCTCTGGTGTCAAATTAAATGTTCATAGATATAGAACGTCTGTATGCAAAGTACCCAAAGATGTGATCCTTCATGTGCCCATTACCAGTGACATTGGCATTACAGGGCCGATCTACAAAAAAAGATTCCTTACATGTTAGCGCTTTTTGGAAGCAATAGTCTAATGGAAGCAATAGACTTATCCTATGTACCCTCATACCAACAACTGTGTCTGTAGGTGTGTATGCACACATGCATGTGTGTACACTTTACAGATATGATTCTCTCCGCATTCAAATCCAGCCTTTGAAAGTACATTTACAATTGTGGCACTCAAAGAAGGATTTGTGTATATTGCATTCAAACCATCTTTTCAGAAAATTCTTGAAAGACTGATTCAAATGTACAAGTTTATTTATTCCCCTTGGTTTTTTAGGATACCATGTGTCTCTGTTTTAAAGTAAACATGAGGGGATTTTTTTATGCCAACAAAATGCTTTAGCAGCTTGAGGAATAATTGGGGATAAGTGTACGTTAATATGCCAAAATCAATCTTCTGTGCAGAAGTCCTGTTACCCCTCATGCTTTTTTCTGTTGTAGCAAGTGTGTTCAGTATATTGAACTAATACAGTTAGGGTTTGTCTAGACTGCAGGGTTTTTTCTAAAAAAAGTGGCCTTTTTTTTAAAAAACTTCCCCTGCATCTAGACTGCTGCCGCGTTCTTTTGAAAGTAAATCGAAAGAATGCGTCAGTTTTTTTGACCGCAGAAAACCTCGTTTTACGAGGAATAACGCCTTTTTTCGAAAGCGGTCTTTTGAAAAAAGACTCTGTGTAATGCAAACTGTGCTTTTTCGAAAAAGAGCATCCAGACTGCCTGGGTGCTCTCTTTCGAAAAGCGGCTTGCTTTTTCGAAAGTACTGGTTATAGTCTAAATGCTCTTTTTCGAAAGAGGCTTGCAGTCTAGACATAGCCTTATTGACTGAAAAGGGATCAGCAACAGTCAACTACTTCTACAGCACCTGTAAATCATTAGCAGGTACTTTGAGAGAGTACCTGAACATCTCTTAGTACTTATTGTCAGGGCTCTTTTTCATATGCAAGAACAAGATTGAATATACTTTGTCAAGACAGCATATTGGGCCATTTCACTTCAATTGAGCTCTGGAGTTAAGTTAAAAATGTAAAGCTTGTGGTGATCCAGCTTCTAAAGATAAATGATGTGTTGTATAGAGCACTACAGTTTATCTAAACATCTGTTGTAGAGGTACTTTGTTTCTGCCAACACCATAAGATTAGAAGAACTATTATCATCTACCTCATGAGAATTTGGTTCATGGACTCCAGACCCCCTTCTACACCAGTCTCCAAAACAAGCTGAACTTGTAAGGCAATGAGATATGGGATCATCTGCCTCATCCTTTTCACAATAGGTATAGCGTCTCTATTTCTTTTTACAGTGTATTGATGCAGCAAACGCATCTAGCTGTCTTTCCTGAATAAAGCATACATCAGAACTTGAAGTAGTTCACAGTGAAGCTGGCTTAGTTAAATCATAATATTGCAAAGCTGATAGACTGAGGTTTGTTTTATCAGCTTAATCAGTTAATCCACATTTTCTCGACATATGTTCAACCCAGCAATGAGTACCTGCTGTCTGTGAGTTACTACAAGTTTCTATATTTAAGTGGCTAACTGATTATTTATGATTGACAGATGAAATATGTCTTCCTGTTGTTTTCCTTGTGAAGGAAAGTCACTTGCTGAGTATATATCAATGAGTCAATATCTTACTGGTGCCCAGTTTGATCAATCAGATTTCTATTAGGAACACTTTGATAGCTCAGATGCCTTTGTACTTTCCTAGCCAAATTTTTCAGGCCACCCTAAAGTGTCTTTTGGTGTTAATACAAAGGGCTTGCTCTGGCCACTTACACTGGGATAAACCAGGCATCGCTCTCTTAAAAGTTTTTGAAGCCACCAGGTCAGAGTCTCAGCTGGTGTAGATCAGCATGACTCTATTGAAATCAATGGAGTGACACTGGTTCTACCAACTGAGGATCCAGACCACCCAGTATAAATCCAGCAAAGGTGAAACTAGAACGGTGTCCAAAACATGTTGTCTTGGCAAAGTGAGAGTTTTGCAGCATTATGTATGCTGATGACAACACATACCTCTTCTTGGCATGCCTCTCAGAACAAGGACTTTGACATGCCAAATGAATTTGACATATGGAACCTGCTTCTCTATACCTTATGAAGCCATTTATATTTGTGTAAAATATGCATACAATATTTCCATTCTGGAGGTTTTTTGAACATTCAGTAAATGGTCCACTATACACTGTACCAGGGCATATTCAGTCTAGAATCCTCTTACTGCCGCAGTTTCCCCTCATGGGGGTTCTCATAACTCCATCCAGACTCTCTTAGGTCAAACAATACCCCTTATTGATTCTAGCTCAAAAGAAAGCAGTCCTGAGGAGGACCTTTAAAACCAACCAGAGGTTCCATGCAGTGCATGGGTGACTTTCTCATATGCTTGTCATACATATAAGCTATTGTTTTTAAGATATGGTTTCTATTAATTTTTTTTATCTGAATGCATAGTTTTATGACAGCTGGCTGCTCACTAAACTGCCACTGCAGCTGAAAGAATAGAACAGCAAGTGCGTAAATAAGTCAGATCTACTGAGGTGATCAAAGTGAATTGCTGGAATCTACAGCTTAAGCACCAGTCTGGAGGGAGAAGATCCGGGGATCCTGCCATAATAAAATAGATGGCTAGATCTCTGAGGCTTTCATGTGGTGCTCTCATGGAGAATGAAAAGGGGGGTCAGAGGGACAGTTAACTCAGAAACCCAGTCACAAGCTTGTTCAGAAACTTCAGCAACTATCTTGCAAATATCAGAGCATTTCATCTTCTATTGTTTCCTTTCCTGTCCAGAAATGTTTTGAGAGAATATTTTGGTCAGCATGAATTCTCTTGGGGTACATCTACACAGCAGCGTTATTTTGGAATAACTGACGTTATTTTGAAATAACATAGAGTGCATACACAGCAAGCCATTATTTCAAATTAATTTCAAGATGGAGAACTCCTTACTCCAACTCCTATAACCCTCATTTCATGAGAAATAAGGGAAGTCAAAGGAAGAATGTGTAGACAGTACCAAAATTAAGCTATTTTGACTTCAGCTACGCAATTGATGTAGCTGAAGTTACATACCTTAATTCAACTTTTGCCCTCCAGTATAGACATGACCTCAGATGGCTTATATTCTCGTTGTTTTATTCTTGAAACATAAATATGGGTAGGATCAGCAAGCTTGAAATCCAGTACTAAGATTTCTTCCGTGTTTATTTCTTGTAGGCAAACTACAAACTGAATTCAATGTGTTCTACAAATGCTTTACTCATGTCAATATCATGCTTAGCTGCTAAGACTGAGGTAATATGTAACCCTATAGAACAAGTTGAAAGTCAAATTCTTGGTCATTTGATATATATTGTAAGTCTTTGATCTGATGTACTTGGAAACTCCTTGTTTACTTGCACTTTCACAGTCCCCTTCTTCATTATCTTGACACATTCTCTTCTCAGCACTTTGCAGCTTAATATTATTATGTTTGCTTGCATGTTTTATGCCAACAAACCTTATGTGCAAGCACTGCAACCTCATTTCCCTGACCTTCACTGATTCTGCTCTGTAGCATTCTTCTTGGAGGTTTTCCCAATTTGCTAGTTTAGACCAGATTAGCCAGAGACTCCGACACTTTTCTCCTTCCTAGCTGTTTCTATTATCCTGGACATTGCAGATGTTCAGCTATTTGTCTTTATATAGAACACACAGCTCCCAATCCCTTTGGTTTATTGATTGTTCTGTAGAGGGCAATAAAATGACCTTGAGCCACTGGGACATGATGAAATGACTAATATTCCACTGTAACTCCACCAAGAGATGCATAGTGACTGCTATAGTGGCAGAAACATTTTTAGGATGTGGAATCTAAAGTATAAGTAGGTATTTATAACCCCTATTCTGCATCTATGAGCACAAAAAAGGCAAGATAGTCATGTGGGCATAGGTATAAAATGGTCTCAATGTCATCAAAGACAGTAGAATACACATCAGACAAAAGTTAAACACGTAAACAACATGTAACAGTCGTCATTATGTAGTTCACTCTTTTTTAAGATAAAATGGCTGATTTAAACCTCCATTTTTGGAGAGAGAAGAATAAAGGCAAAAATGATGCTATACAGCAACAAAAAGATAAAGAAATAAGAAGCGCTAACAGAATCTGTTCAGGTTAAAATCAGCGTGCACAAGGATTGTAAGAGAGGTTCCATGAGGATAGTCTTATTAGGATAGTGTTAGGGTTCTGCTATGGATCTCCATTTTTGGACTCAGATATGGTTAGAAATATCTTTGTGTTACAATGAGAGACTTTAACTTCCATCATGTAGATTGGAGAATAAATACTTGCTACTAAAACTGATTGAGCCTCATTATTGTTGGTTGCAATAGACAGTAGGTTTTCTTTTTTGTCAAATTGTCACTAAATCAACAGGACATGATGCAATTTAGGGTTTAGACTAGCTTTTGGTAAGCAGTGAGGATATCTTAGAAGAGCTGGTTGTAGGAATTAATCTTGGATACAGTGATCACAAGTTTTTTCTGTTTAAAATAAATGGAAGGACACTGAAAATCAGATCATTAATGACTGTTTTTTTTTAATTCAAAAGGGCAATATTTTGGAAATTAAGGGAATTAACTTAAGAAGCCAACTGGCTTAAGCAGTTCAGGAACTTAGATGTGGCAGGGACTTGGAATTTCTTCAGATTACCTATATAACAACTGACTAAAATTTTCTCCCAAGCAAGGGGGGAAAGCTGTAGGCAAAAGCTTCTGACCCAGGTGAATGAATAACAAGCTAAAATAACTTCAGAAGGGTAGCCGAGTTAGTCTGTAAGTTTTTCCAAGCTAAAAAAAGTTATTAGGAGCAAGCAAAGAGTCTATGGGGAAAGGAAAAAGCACTTGAGCTACAATGTGGAGGTTAGAGAATTAGAAATAGTGAGAATTGCTAAAAGTCAAGTTGCCAAGAAATTAAAAGAAATAAGTGTTTAGTTATATAAAGAGAATAAGGAAGCTTGAGGTTGGGCCTGTGTGGGAAGGAGATTAAAAATAAACTAAGGATGGCCCCAAAATTAAATGACTACTTTCCTTCAGTTTTCAATAAAGATAATAATATGAAGCAGGAACATGCTTTCAGTACCAATGTAGTGCTGTAGTGTAAACTTGCCCTAAACATGGCTCTATTGAAATCATTGGAGCTATGTCCATTTACAACAGCAAAGGATGGAGTCTATCATCTCTTTAGAGGCACTGCTGTCTGGCAGTTTTGCTCAGCCTGACACATTGACATGGCACTTTAGCACCCCCAGATACTATTAAAAGCAGAAATTAAAAAAAATAAAAATTTCATGTATATTTCTGACAATATCAAGGTATTTCTGCCTGTCTGTATCTTCCCCCTACACCATAATGGTTTGCCAGCTGTGCTCCACTTATCAGGATGTAGCAGCTTAGCAACTGCCTTTGCAAACCTTTTCTCATATAGAGGTAATCTTTATGCCCAAGAGTAGTCCAACTGAAGTCAGATACTTATTACATATTTTTAAAGATTAAAATATTTGAAGAGAGAGAGAGAAATTGCTGCTGCAGACTGATTTCAGTGGACAAATCTATAATCAAATCAGTTGTTCCGGGGGAATAAAATTATATTACTGAAACTGTTGTTTTTTTAAGGACAGTTACAGTTGCATATATAGTGGGGTTGAAAAACAAAAACTTAGTTAGCAATATTGTTGCCGGTGAGGCAGCTGGGCATTTTTTTTTAAGTGTGTTTGAAAGAAAAAGGGTTCTGGACTTATTTTGATAAAAGGAAAGGTTAGCATTTTTCTTTGTGCTTTGCTACATTATCTCCTTCCATCAGCATCCAGTAGTAAAGATGCCTATGCAGCATTCTTTGAAAATGGATTTTCAAACAGGAAGAAAGCTTTAGAAAGGTTTGCATAAAATGAAAGCACTGTGGTGTTCGACTGGCCTAATCAACAATGCCACAGTATGAGGTAAAATACTTCTTTCACACCTCCAGCTGTATATGACATTTGAGATGCTAAGCTTGTTAGAATCTTACCTTGTTTAAAGGCAATTCAAATTTTCATTTTTTGTTGTCTTTCTACTTTCTCTCGCCCCACATGTAAGACAGTCATGTTGGACTGGCTGCAATTTAAAGATTCATTCTGAATGCTTAATTAGAACTCATACAAACAGATCTGAACCCCATGAATTCTCCCATCTCCCAATATCTTGTTCTCTGGCTCTTATTCATTTTCCTTCTACCCCTAAATAAAGACTTTGCTTCTTGATTCTACCCAAATCCATCCTTAAGTATCTATGGGTTTGTTTACATGAGGACAATCATGTAAGATTAAGGTGAATCAACTAAAAAGACATTACCTCAAAGAACATTTAAGCCTCTTCCCCCATGTGGATGCTCTCATTCATCTGTAAAGTGTCCTTAGATCCTGTAATGGTGAGCTAAGACCACATTTCTCCTTAATCAAATTATCCACATAAGGGAAGGTGGGGGGATGGTTAATGTATTTTGACTTCACAGCTTTAATTGATTCACATTAGTTTTCTTGAGGCCTGGTTTACATAAAATTTAGGTTGAAAAAGCCACATACCTGAGCATCATAGCTATGCTGAGCTAACCCAGGTATGGACACAGTTAGAGACCATCACTCAAGGAGGTGATGTTCCTACAGTGATTGAAACTCTTTTCATCACTGTTGTAGCCTATGTCAACCCTGTGGGGTTATACTAGTTATATGCTGTAGCTATGCTTCTATAATCACGTGTAGACGTGGCTGGAAAGTTCATGTGTAGATAATCCCTTACTGTCTGTACAGTAAAAAACCATAAAATCTGGGGACCTCCCAAACATTTAAAATTATATCAATAATAATATATCACTCTCTTCTTCCTTCCCAGTCTGTTTTATTCTTTACCAGAATAAAACCCAATTATCTTAGATAGCTAGGAATGTCAAATATGTTACTGGAAGATTTGAGCCCATTTGTCTTTTTAATTTAAAACACTTCTGTTTCATTTTGTATATTCTGGTACACAAATGGCCTGCCCCAGGGATTTTCCAGAGAAAAGCTGCTAACCAACATTAGCTAACATACCCTTTGAAGGACACAGATACAGACCTCCAATCAAGAATAGACAGCAAAAAGTAAATTCATCAAAAAATTTACAAATGAAAGGCTACAATAAAAGATGAGAAATAGAGGCAAACATGTAAAAGGAAGCAGCACAGTAAGTGAAGACACAACACTGAAATAAGAATTCCACTTACATATATGGTATACATCTATTTAACCCACTTCATACTCCATAACTTATAATAATGTAACAGTCAGGCATACAACATAATATCTATCACATTTACCAATATAGCAGTTAGAAATGTAACATTATATCCATTAACATTCAATATTGGTTACTTAAAACTAGACATTGAGTACATGCTGGCCTAACAGATACCAAATGGGTCTGGAGAGCTCATTCAACCCATATACATCTAATTGTATTTACATTTGAAAGTCATATGCCTTAGGACAGGGACAGGCAAAATATGGCCCATGAGCTGGATTTGTCCTGCCAAACATTTCAGATCCTGCCTACCATGATCCTCTAGGCCACCAACATCCTGCAGCCCAGTGGAACCCTCAAGCAAGTTCCCTACCTGCTGCATCCCCACATGCTGCTCAAAGAGCCCAGCTGCTGGGGCCATGTGTATCTTTGCACTATGTACCCCATGGTGAGGGAAAGTGCCGCATGCTGCCCCTGTCCACAGTATAGTGTCACAGCTTTCAATAGCTGGAAACCAGAGGCGAGTTTTGCACTTACTGCACTGGCATTCTTATCTCTTTCTGGAATGAGTTAAAAAGACTAGGACCTGCTTCTCTCAGTCCATCTCTTGTACTTCTGAATTTCCCTTTACTGACTGACAGCTTCATAGTTCGAGTACAACATAACTGTTGTGGGCAACCATGGCTTCAGAGAGAAGGGCAATCCCTCGGGTAGCTAGATATAATCCCATAGGGGGCTTTGGATATCAAGATCTTGAATTAGAACAGAGTACTGAGGTGATGTGATCAGAGAGCTGTGCTGTCAAGCAGTTGGCCCCTCTGTGCTTTCTACTGGTTGGAGCTTTTTCAGAACAGGTAGCTTTGTTCACAGATCTGACTTTTGACAGCAGGTAAAGGAGTTTGCAAAAGAAGTGGGAGTTTTCATCTCACCACCAAAGGAAGAGAAGCTTTAGCAGAGAAGGGGGAATTTGTGCTGTCCCTAGTCCCCCCCCCCTAATTTTAAACCCTTAATTATAATAATTAAATTGAATGTCACTGATGTATGGATCTCTGTGACAAGACCTCAGTCACAGATGGATTTTTTTTTTTCCTGACAAGGTCTCTTAAAGTTATTCAATAAACTGAAGGACTCCAAAAAAAGACCCCAAAACCTGAAAGCTGATGTAGCAATCTGCAAGTGGATGCTCAAAATAGTGGGTGATGCTTTATGGAAAAAACAGTTTTTTGACGTGCTTCCCTCTTTCTACCAGTATCACTTGAGTCTGGTCTTGATTCAGCTTCAATCAGCTGCTCTTCTTACTGGCACTGGCACTGACTGACTTCAGCTAGACATTTATAGAAAGCTAGAAAGCTGAGAGACCATTATATTTATATTTATATTCCATATAAAGGAGATAAAGAGAGGAGTGTTGTACACAGACAGCAAGTGTTTCAGCCCATGTTGCTCTCTTAGGTATGTCTAGACTAGTGTTTACAATCATGTTAACTCAAGTGAACTGGCAATGAAACTCACTTAACTTAAACTAGTCTAGACAGATTTTGAGTGGCTTTATACAAAGATGTTGAATAATTCAGAGATCCCGATACCCAGAATTTGAGTTTATGATATGGTCTGAGAATCAAACAAGCTCTTATTTTATTTTCCAAAATTGGTTCAGCTGAGCCAGTGAGCAGTGACCAGTACAAACTTCCAAGGGTATCACCAAAAAGATTATCCCATAGGTTAGTATTACAGCACTCCATAAATATTCTTGCTACCTTCTCCAAATTAAATCTCTCTCTTTTTTCTATTTTGATTGCCCTGTGTACCTTCAAGGCATGCCCACATGCTAATCTCTATGGCTACGTCTAGACTGGCATGATTTTGCGCAAATACTTTTAACGGAAAAGTTTTTCCGTTAAAAGTATTTGCGCAAAAGCGCATCTAGATTGGCATGGAGTTATCATTATAACGATGTGCTTTTGCGCAAAAGCGTGTCTACATTGGCAGCGTGCTTTTGCGCAAAAGCAGAAGCCCGGAACCATTTTGCAGAGGGCAAAAGGGCACCAGCCCTTTCCGGGGGCGGGGGCTGGAGCTCCTTTTTGACACGTGCTTAAAGGGATCTCCCTGGACAGCCGTTTCTCTCCTGCTCCGTGCTTTAGGACCTCTTGTAGGGACTGACAGTCGTAGCAGTTTTGGTGGTTGCCTTCTGCCTTTTGGACATCACTGCCTTTTGCCACCTAATGCTTTTGCCTGGTTTTTTTTTCCTTTTGCCTTGTTTTGTCTGCCATGGAGCCAGGGGTGGCCATGTGCCTGCTCTGGCCATTGCCGGCCATTTTGGAGTGCCTGCAGCTGCTACTCCAGGCTGGTGCCCTCCTGTTCCAGGACCAGGAAGCGCAGACCGCTTTGGACTCCCTCACCAGGGAGGCCATGGAGTCCCTGTGGCATCTCCACCCCAGGGTGGAGAGGCCACTGTGGAGACTGGACACCAGCACCAACTGGTGGGACCGGCTGGTCCTGGGGCAATGGGGTGACCAGCAATGGCTCCGGAACTTTCGCATGCGAAAGCGGACATTCCTGGAGCTGTGTGCCTGGGTCGCCCCTGTGCTCCAGAGAGCCACCACCCGGCTGCGGGCACCCATCCCCGTCAAGAAGAGGGTCGCCATCGCACTTTGGAAGCTGGCCACCCCGGACAGCTACCGATCGGTGGCACATCAGTTCGGGGTGGGCAGATCCACCGTCGGTGTCATTGTTAAGGAAGTAAGTCCCAGGGGGAGTGGGGGGAGGGGGGAGGGTGCTGCACTCCATGCCCAGGGGCAGCCAAGTCTCCAGGCTGGGTCACCCAGGGGTTTGGGCCGTCCCTCCCTTGCACACACCTGCTGGTGGGGGGGGGGCCATGGGGCGAGGGGGCCGTGGTGTGTGTGTGCGCGTGAGGACAGAGGGAATCACGGGGGCGGGGGCCAAGGGAGCGCACACTCACCCCTGCCTTATGTGATGTGTTCCCTTCTGTTTCTCTGCACCCTTCTGCAGGTTGTCCACACCATCAACAATGTCCTGCTCCCGAGAGTGATCCGCCTGCGCGACGTGGATGCTACGCTGGCTGGCTCCGCTGCCCTCGGGTTCCCCAACTGCAGGGGAGCCCTGGATGCAACCCACATCCCCATCCGGGCCCCAGAGCATCGAGCAGCCCATTTCACAAACAGGAAGGGGTACTGCTCAATTGTTCTCCAGGCCCCCGTGGACAACTGGGGCCACTTCCTTGATGTCTACGTGGGCTGGTCCGGCAGGGCACACGACGCCCGCATCCTCCGCAACTCCAGAGTGTTTTGCAGGCTGGAGACGGGCACCTACTTCCCCTGGTGGGAGTTGACTGTCGGGGATGTGCCTATGTCCATCTGCATCATCGGGGATGTGGCCTACCCCCTGCTGCCCTGGCTAATGCGGCCCTACACGGGGTGGCCGGACCAGAACCGGGCCTGGTTCAACGAGCGCCTCAACCGGGCCCGGAATCAAGTGGAGTGCGCCTTCGGCCACTTCAAAGCCCACTTCCGTTATTTGCTCACCCGTCTCGATGGGTGAGCGGAATGCAACGGAGGTAGTGGCCGCGTGCTGCGTGCTCCACAACATTGTGGAGCGGAGTGGGGAGGCCTTCCTCCCCGTATGGATGGCAGCCGAGGCACAGACTTATGAACAGCCCCACACAGCTGCCATCCGCCAGGCGCACCAGGATGGGGTGCGCATCCGAGAGGCCCTGACGGGCATGTTCGCACAGGCCCCATAGTAGGGTCGCCTCGGTCTCCCCGTACAACTCCCTCCCATCCCCTACCCTTCCCCCTCCCCTCCCTTTAACTCCCAATTGTAAATTTACTTGGTTATACTTGTTTTGTTGGGTACGAAGACTCCTGGTAGTCTTGTCTGTCAGGTCAGGTCAAGCGGAAGGCTTGCACCTACCAATATAACTTGGATCCAGAGTTAGGTTTAGTTAAATTAGCTATCATCGTCGTGACTGTTCCGTCAGGCAGCGTCGGTTCAAAGCATATCGGCCGTCATCGTGCATGTTTGTCGGGTGCGTCGGACGAAGCTAGGGTTTTTCTTTTAGTTGAGGCTAGGTTTTAGGACACCATCGCCTGTTCGAGCTGTCCCGAAGAACAGGAAGAGGATTTGTGGTTCATGCAGAAGGCTCGAGTCAGCGTACCCGATTCCAGTCGTCTTTGAGGGATCTCCTGGCAGTTCCTCGTCTGAGTCCCAGAAGGACCAAAGGATTGAGGTCGCCAGCTTCGGCGGCATCTTCCATCAAGGGACTCCTGGCAGTTCCTCTCCCGAGGCCCAGAAGGACCAAAGGATTGAGGTCGCCAGCAACACTACAATCGTCCCTGTGTCTAGACTATGTAAATATTCTTTGTGTTCATGTTTTAACCTTTCTTGCTTATTTGTTATCTATGTTAATATAATCTTGTGGTTTAAATTTTACTTAGTGTCAGTATTTATTTATGCGCCACAAACCAATGACCAATTAAAGGAACAACCGGTGATAGATACGGTATTTGGTGTCCGCATTTTGTAATCTTCTGAAATTTAGTTGGCTAATTGGCATCTCACATCAATTATTTAAGTTACCTCGAGTAACACAATAAACAACACAGTTTTGTTTTCATCAGAAAAACTGGTATGTGTTTATTTACAAGGGGAAGAGGGGGAGGAGACCTTGAACTGGGAGGGGGAGGAGCTACTCCTTGGAGGGGTGGCCCCTGCGACTGCTCCTGCGGGGGCGCACCTGGACATGGGGGGCAGGCCGCATCGGGGCAGGCTGCACGGGGAGGTGGGCAGGAGCAGGAGGAGCAGGAGCAGGGGCAGGAGGGGCCATTGCAGGAGGGGGCAGGGGCAGTGCTAGGGGAGGAATGGCGGGGGCATGGGGCAAGGCCATGCCGTAATGTATGACATGGCCAATGTGGGTGGTGAGGGTGGTGATGGAGTCGGCCAACCACACACACTGGGCCTGGAAGGTGGCCCAGGACTCCTGGCGCCACTGCAGGTCCGCCTCCACGCGCCGAGTGATGGCAGCCTCGATGCGCTCAATGGCTTGCACGTGGCACCGAAGGAGCTGGTCCCGGGGGTGGAGCCTCTG
Organism: Pelochelys cantorii; assembly: GCA_032595735.1. NCBI lineage: Eukaryota > Metazoa > Chordata > Testudines > Trionychidae > Pelochelys > Pelochelys cantorii. The sequence continues at coordinate 63,652,667 of CM064330.1, forward strand.
CCTCCATGGTTGGGCGGCTGGGGGTGCTGCTGCTGCCGCCGGACTGGAGGGTCCCCAGCTTCTGCTTGGTCCCGCTGCAGGGAAGAGAAGAAAGGATGGGTCAGTCAGGCAGCCCGGCCACTGTCCCCACACCTCATGCCCTCCACCCCTGAGCCCAGGTGACACCATAGTAGTGTGGCTTGGCCCACTCGGTTCTCCCCCGTCCCCCTTGTTGTATGTTTGCAAAGGGGACCGCCCCGGAGTAGGGTCCTCCTCCATGTATTGTAACCACCGGTCTGTGTCCTGGTCCCGTGGAGGGTGGGAGGGCGCTTGTGTTGCCTTAACCTGTGGAACTCCCTGACGATGGAGGCTGTGAGGCTTTGGGCTAATCAGTGGTGTTTGACAGGGAGCGAGATGAATCCCCACACAGTGCCTGGGACCACATCTGGCAGACGTGGTCTGGGCTCTCAGATCCCCATCGCGTGGGATATCTCCTGGACGGAACCAGGAGAGTGACTGGGGAGTGTCCCATCCTTACAGCAAAACTCAGGCAGCCCTAGGGGCGGCCCAAGCGCTTCCCCCCCCTTCTCCCTCCCACTATCCCTCACACACGTAGCCCAGGGACACGTGTGGCCGCAGTGGGGACTTCCCTCGGGGAGCCAGCCAAGGCACCGGGAACAGGCGAGGGGCTCATTGGGGGCCACATTCACAGGGCTGTGAGGCTGTGGTTTTCCCAGGAGCAGCTGGCTGTGCCTCACAGCCAGGCATGGGACAGTGTGCTGTTCTCATAGACTCATAGACTCATAGACTTTAAGGTCAGAAGGGACCATTATGATCATCTAGTCTGACCCCCCGCACAATGCAGGCCGCATAATCTCACCCACCCACTCCTAGAATAATCCTCACCCCTATATCTCAGATATTGAAGCCCTCAAATAGTTTGAAGACCCCAAGATGCTGAGAATCCTCCAGCTGTGATCTGTACCCCATGCTACAGAGGAAGGCGAAAAACCTCCAGGGCCTCTGCCAATCTACCCTGGAGGAAAATTCCTTCCCGACCCCAAATATGGCGATCAGCTAAACCCTGAGCATGTGGGCAAGACTCCCCAGCCAGACACCCAGAAAGTTCTTTATAGTAACCCCTATCATCCCTCCATTGACCTATTTACCACTGATAATGACTAGTCAATTAGTTACCAAGACCATGTTATCTTGTCAAACCATCCCCTTCATAAACCCATCTAGTTTAATTTTGAAGCCAGGTAGATCTTTTGCCCCCACTACTTCCCTTGGAAGGCCATTCCAGAACCTCACTCCTCTAATGGTTAGAAACCTTCGTCTAATCTCAAGTCTAAACTTCCTACTAGCCAGCTTATATCCATTTGTTCTTGTGTCCACATTAGTATTAAACTTAAATAATTCCTCTCCCTCCCTAGTATTTATCCCTCTAATATATTTAAAGAGTGCAATCATATCCCCCCTCAGCCTTCTTTTGGTTAAGGTAAACAAGCCAAGCTCCCTGAGTCTCCTTTCATAAGACAGGTTCTCCATTCCTCGAATCATCCTAGTGGCCCTTCTTTGTTCTCCATGCTGCACCCTTGCAGAGGTGCAGGCTCTGGCCTGAGTCCCTGGGGCCCTGGCTGGTTCCAGCCGGCATCCACCCTTCGCCCTGGTCCCACCAGATGTGTGTGAGCAGCACGGTCCCAGGCGTGCCCTGGAGCTGCCTGCCGCGGCCACATGCCGCTCGGTCACCAGGCTGCACATGGTTGCACGTGCTGCTTACTGCCTAATGCTGCACAGCGTGCAGCTCACGTGGCCTGAGTGACATGGCTCCCCCCCCCCCCGCCCTTGTGAGTGCAAAGTGCAACACTCACCAGTGGATCCTTCCCTGGCTTCCGAGGATCCGCGGGAGACGTCGGGGCTGCCAGAGGGGGCCTGCTGGGTGGCAGTGCTGGCCTCATCCTCTGACGCACTGCTGTCTCCTTCCCCCGCCTCGGTGGTCCTGGTGACGGGGGGCTCATGGTGCTGTCGACGGGGACCTCCGGGGCTTGCGGTGCTGGCTGGCCCAGGATGGCGTGGAGCCGGTCGTAGTAGGGGCAGGTGTCTGCTCCTGTCCCTCGCTGGCCCACACGTAGCCCAGGCGCAGCTCCTTTACTTTCGCCTGGACTTGCTCGAGGGTCCGGGCTGGATGGCCCTGCTGGGCGAGCGCCTGGGCCATGCGGGCGAAGATGTCCGCATTCCGGCGCCGGGAGCGGGTGTCTTGGAGGGCCGCCTCCTCCTGCCAGAGGTCCAGCAGGCTGTCCAGCTCCCCCGAGGACCAGGATGGGGCCCTTCGTTTGCGGCTCCTGGGGGCCTCCTGCGCTGGAGGTGTGGGTGGCTGATCCTCCCCCCCCCCCCCCCGGAGCTGCCATGGTGCTTGAGGGTGTCTCCTGGATGGCAGGGGCCACGTGGCAGACCTCTGGCCAGAGGTGCGAGGAAGGCTTCTGCCGCGAGAGCTCAGCAGCCTGCGTCTGCTTTAAGAGGGATCGGGTTACCAGGAAGCGCCAGGGAGCTGACTGTGGCTACGGAGTCTCCAAGCGTCCATAGGGCTTTTTCCGTTTAGCCTGTTTTTGCACAAAACGTCTTAACTGCCTGTCTACGCTGGCCCTTTTGCGCAAAAGCATTTGCGCAAGAGGGCTTTTACCCAAACGGGAGCGTCAAAGTATTTGCGCAAGAAGCACTGATTTCTTACATTAGAACGTCAGTGCTCTTGTGCAAATTCAAGCGGCCAGTGTAGACAGCTGGCAAGTTTTTGCGCAAAAGCGGCCACTTTTGCGCAAAATCTTGCCAGTCTAGACACAGCCTATGGGTATTTCTAAACTACAATAAAACACTCATGACTGGCCTGTGTCAGCTGACTCAGACTTCTGGGGCTTGGACTGTGGGGTTCTAAAATTGCATCACTGGCATCCAGAGCTGGTGCCTGAGCTCTGGACCCTTCAAGGTGGGAGAGCCAGCTATGGGTGCTGCTTAGAAGTATAGACATATCCCATCTGTCTGGATAGGAGACATGCAAGAGACCCTACTCATAGCCAGATTATGATGCATCTTTATCAGGTCAGCACAAGGATCTCTTTCCAGTATAGTAAAGTCAGAGTTATATTTTTAATCGCATTTCTATACCAACAACTGCACAAGTGAGTAAGCACTTATGCTAGCAAAAAAGCACTTTTTTGCCACTATAACACATTTTGTTCAGGGAGCCAGTATAAATTATACTGAGTTTTGTCCATATAAGCCAGAGGTGACAAGAGAGAGGGGCAAGAAGGGTCATATGCTGCTTTCCAGAGGAGCAAATTGCCTTACCAGGCAAGGTGGGAGAGGTGGCTTCACACCCCTAGAAAGGCTGGGGCCTTGGTGGAAGGGGTGGGACTGTTGGCAGCCAGTCCCCAGTGCCTCCAGATCATGGTGCACCCCCTTGCCCTCAGTGCTGCCAGGAACACCTAATTTGGAACTGGAAATATGTAAGCAGGCTAAAGCAGGGAGAGAGAGAGAAAAGCAAATGCTGTACAGTACTATGTTAAATATAAACTACTAAGAAAAGGGAAATCAGCATTATTTTTCTTCTGCATAGTAGAAGTATGCAGTATTTTTCTTCAAAGTTGTATCAAGTCAGTATTGAGTTACAAACTTTTGAAAGAACAACCATAATGTTTTGTTCAGTTACAAACATTTCAAAGTTATGAACAGTCTCTATTCCTTCTTTGTTGGCAGCTCTGAGGTTCAATTGTACTTCAAGTTTAGGGCTCTATTTTGGCTATACTGGAGGGATACATAAGGGCTGCGTCTAGACTGGCATGAATTTGCGCAAATGCTTTTAATGGAAAAGTTTTCCGTTAAAAGTATTTGCGCAAGAGAGCGTCTAGATTGGCACGGACGCTTTTGCACAAAAGCACTTTTTGCGCAAAAGCGTCCATGGCCAATCTAGACGCGCTTTTGCGCAAGAAAGCCCCGATTGCCATTTTAGCCATCGGGGCTTTTTTGTGCAAAACAAAACTGAGCTGTCTACACTGGCCCTTTTGCGCAAAAGGTTTCGCGCAAAAGGACTTTTGCCCGAAAGGGAGCGTCAAAGTATTTGCGCAAGAAGCACTGATTTCTTACATTAGAACGTCAGTGCTCTTGCGCAAATTCAAGCGGCCAGTGCAGAGAGCTGGCAAGTTTTTGCGCAAAAGCGGCTGCTTTTGCAGAAAAACTGGCCAGTCTAGACACAGCCAAGGTGTTAGGCAAACAGCAGAGCCAGCAGTCTTGCTGGGCCCCTGGGCCAAGATGGGGGGTGGCTCTGTGCTCCCAGAAGGGGCAGGGCCTTAGGCAGAAGGGGCAGGACTAGAGCAGCTGGCCTCAGTGCCACTGGAACTGAGGCACCACACCCTCCCAGCTCCCAGCACTGCCTGAAGTGTGCCGTACGGTGCCACTGCCCCTCCCCAGGCAGCCCTATGAGCCACCCGGAGTGTCCTTCATGGTGCTTCAGTGACAATTTAAAGACCCTGGGCTCCAGGTGCCACCACTTCTGCATCTGCATAGTGACAGTGGCAACCTTTTTGCATTGTTGGGCCCCAAGGCAACTGCCCTCTTTGCCCTCACTACCCCATCAGTGGGATGCAGGTAAACAGTCCTTGTAGGTATTCTTCTTGCAGAGTGGACAGGCAGTCTGAATGCCTTTGGATATGATCAGCAATGTGTTCACCAGCAGCTCCCGTTTACCTCAGGTTATGCTACAGGAATGAGCCCCAATACAACGTCCTAGGGAGACAGAACAATGGCACTTGGGTTTTTTTCTTCCAGTTCTAGAACTTCTACTGTGCCTTAATGTAGCTCCTTGCAGTCTTGTTTAATGAGTGGGCCTTTGCAATGAAAATTTCTAAAATATTTCTGCACTTTTGGAGGTCAAAAATAAATTGCTTTTAGTGAAGTTCTACATTTTCAAAGACTATGTTACAATCAGTGATATAAAATGAAAGCTGCATATGGATTGAATAATGACTCTTTAATCTTCGAAAGATTATAAATGGCCCAAACTATTTACCAAATCTAATTAATCCCTGATGTAAAGGAACTGACTTCAGGGCAGTTTACGTGAGGGATGAATCAGCTCACTATGTGGAAGTACTTGAGAATGGCCAATTGAAAGTAGTTCACATTTCCAGACAACCTGGCCTGGAGAAAAGTATGCAGTGGATGATACTGTACATATTACACGTTAAAGATTGTTCTAAGTAATCAGATGCTATCTCCTACTTATATGGATTTTGTAGAAGAAACAAAGATGCTTTGGTTATACAGGACTATATGAACTTAAAAACTCAATGGCTTAAGAAACTGAGATCATATACTCCAATAAAACATCTCACAAGCTTTTAGATATGATAAACTGAGACCTGTGTGTGATCACTTATTAAAAGAAAGTATTGGTTACCCAGTAGAGAGGAGAGATAGCTTCGGATTCAGAGGACATTCAATTCCCTGCTCTGCTACAGACTTGCTGTGTAATTTTAGGCAAATCATTTAGTCTCTCTGAGTTTCACTTCCCCATCTGTAAAATGAGGATAATATTTCCCTACTTCAGATAGGTGTTGTGAGGATAAATATATCAAAAAAGATTGTGATGTGCTCAGTTGCTGTGGTAATGAGTGCCATATAAGTACTTAAAATAGTATGCCAAAGGGAATTGAAATGTTTTGATATTCCCGGTTTTAAGACTATCACATGCTATATGAAGAACGCAGGCAGATAATAAAATAGACACCAATTTGTGCCATTTAGGTTCTGGTCTGGATGGGAGGGCTGCAGCACTGTGCTGTCCTAGGAAGAATTCTGAGAGGTATTATCACTTTTGAGGTGACAGGGCTATCCTTAAGGAATGTGGGTCCCATGACATAGGCATCAAGTTTCTTTTTTGCCAGGGGGGATGCTCCTTCATCTCTGCTCAGGCACCCTCTTCCTCCTCTTCCTGCCCCTGCTCCTCCGTTGCCCTGCCTCTTCCCACCTCCTGTCCTGCCTCTTCCCTGACACTTCTTGTCCCTGTCCTGCTTCTTCCCCTCCCAGTTCTACCTCTTCCCCCAAGTGCACTGCAGCCTCACTCTTCTACTTTCCCTCACAATGACTCCTAATGACACAAAACATCTGACATGAGGCAGGCAGGGCTAAGAGGGAGCTCTGATCAGCAGGGCCTGCTGGGGGGAAGGGGAGGTTTTGGTAGAGGGCTGCCAGTGGCTGCTCCAGCCCCAGCATGTGGTGCCACCAAAGCTCAAGGTCTGGGGTGGCCACCCCACTTCACCATACCTTGGGGATAGCTCCATGAGGTGACTCCTTCCACTTTTTTATATCAAAGGGGCTCATGTACACTTCCCCAACACTTTGTGGCAACCTTTTCCGGTAGCCAAACAAGTTTCCTCTCACAACCAAATCACATATAATGTATTAAGGCCATGGTGGATGGATCAGTCCTCCAGAGAGGGAGAAGGGAGGGAGGATTAAGGAGATAATGAGCAGGTGCTGATGCTGCATGGGGCAGTAAGTGGGATTTGTTTTGTAGCTAGGAGTTGAGGTAAATTTGCTGTAACCTCTGTCTAACACCACTTACTCTGTTCTTTTTTTCATAGTGCAAAACTGTGTGAGGCAACGGACAGGCCTCAGAAAAGGAATCCCCTGGGGAGGAGTTGTGCACATGTATGCATGTATAATAGTGACTTCACTTCTCTCCTGTGCATTTTTTCTGATCCCATCAGAAAGTAACAAAATGGTTTTGTTTTCCCTTTTATCTTTGTGTATGATTCAGTTGCTTCTCTGGGGAGTTGGGCACTACTTTAAACTTTTCTTAGGGCTGCTTTGAATAATGGAGGCCATAGTGCCAAGACAGGCAGAGTACTGCCTTGGCTGCTGCCAAACGCTATGCAAGCTGGCATCCATTAGAGTACCATCTCTCTGAGTTATGCATTGAAGAATGGGCAAGGACCAAGTGCAGTTACTGATCCTGTGGATCCATGACAGGCACTTTCTTTCTAAGGCTGCAGGGGCACCCAGGCCAAATGTGAATGATGCTGTGACCCAATGCTACTGACTCAGATTTGGTCCAGCATCCCCCTACCCTCCATCATTATGGAAGGGCAGCCATGCCAAACCTAATCTAACTTGGAGCTTGCCTCTACTCCCCATCTACAATAATCATCAGACTGGGGGTAGGTGGGGGGCAGGCACAGGATAGGTTCCTTCTCCAACTCAGAATCTCAGTTCTAGGTTGTCAGAGGGAGAAAGTACACTAAATTTTTGCTTAGGGTTGCAGATTGTTTTTAGCAGCCTCTGTTTTCCACTGCTTTATCAAATTTCTAATGACCTGAACAACTGGTCTAATTCATTAATGAAATGAATGCAGGGGTGTGATGGGTGTACAGAACCTTTGAAAATCAGGCCTATTTATTTAGGTGCCTAAGCCATAGGTAGCTATGAGTGAATTATTTCATCAAAATGACTTCTTTGGATTTAGATGGACTAAACAACTCCATTTTAGAAAAACATTTTACAAGAATGAAACACTAGCCATAAAATAGTAGCATGGAAACATTTAACCTTCACTTTTAAAAACAATTCTACTCTGAAAAAGAACAGATGCTTCAACATTATAATACCTCATTTGAAAAGAACATGACATCTCAGTGTAGCTCAAAAGCTTATTAACAATAAGATTATTCCATTACATACAATAAAAGAAGAAGCTGCTATACTAGCTGATATCTTTCAATAATTTAAACTAAAATGTTATATGAATAAACCTTCATTCTACTAGAACTGGGGGAGATAAAAATAAAAGGCAGTTTTGGAGAACAATCATGAGAGAGATTTAATCTTTGGAATTTATATTGCATTTTCCAAAAATAAATTGAATACATTCAGTTCTAGTAAAGAAAGAGAAAGAGACATTCAAAACTTAATGAAAAAGACTGTAAGACTATATGGCTTTATATGACTAAGAGTTCTATTTCTTATCTGGCTCAAGAATCACAAGTAAATTTGTAATGGGGTTATATTATTAAAACAAAAAAAGCCATCCTGACAGACTCCATAATACAAATAGTAACACTTCTGATCTTTGGCAGAAAACATGTAATGTTCGTTCAGCTGTGGGGTTTTATTTGGAAAATAAAGCCCTGGAGCCTGCAAATATTTGCATACTTAACTTTTAGCACCTGAGCAGTCCCTTGTCTTAAGTTTTATAAAAATAGTTACTCTCTTTAATATCACTGAGTGAAATATCCCAACAGCAGTATTTTGCAGTTTGTAAGAAAAAAGCTTTCCCTGCCCGCACCCCTTTTGTCTTTGGGCAATTAAACATCGCTGCATCAGATTGTCTGAGCACATAACCATTTTCCACATAAAGGAAGACACAAATAAAATATGTAGGTACTTCCTTAGTCATGTATTTTAAAGAAACAAAATAATCAAGTAAGTTGTATAAAGTTTCAAGAGGCAGGCATCTCATTTTTGGCATGCAATGATGGATAAATCAAGTACTAATTAATCTGTTTCTGACTACAGCTGAGCTAATATTAGAAAAAATTGTGAATATTTTTTCAAAAGTGAATTTCAGTTCAACCGTATTAATGACCTTTCACAGCTTTGAACATTTCGATCCTTGAGATTTATTGATGTGAATACACATTAAATGCTAGTTTTAAGCTTGGATGCTTGCATATTCATAGAAAGCAAATTCTGAGTGATATGTTAGATTGTGGAACCCTTGCTTCACAGCCTGTGTTAGGGTCCTGTCCAACAAGGTGCTGATTACTAAACTGCTGAGCACCCTTAGCACCCATTAAAATCACTGGGAATTAGATGTTCAGCACTTTCCCGAAGACACTCTTTGAGGGATTGGATCTTGGGTTAGTTGAATGGGTCATCTAGTCAGGGAGTAGAAACAATAACACATGAGTTATTTATATGCAACTAATCAACAAAGCACATATACCCAGTGGTTAAATTTTCAGTTCTTAGTTTGTTCCATGTTGATTGGATGCTTTGTTACTAATCAGAGAACAGAAATAATACCAACTGATTTATATAATCAACCAATACAGTGGAAAATGAAAATCTTTGCAATGGACAGCAAACTGAGAATCATTTGCTTAATAACTTTGTGCTTCATTTTGAATAACAAGTAAATTCAAGGATTTTTCAGACCATCTAACAATTCAGTAAAATGGTGACTGAATACATTGAATACATTATTTTGCAATTTGTTGGTTTAAGATTGAACATGCTTCCTAAGTGAGACAAATTCTCAGCCTGCAGAGAGGTGTCAATTTCATATGTAATGTACATTGATAATATCAAAAAATAATTAAGAACATTCTACAACAAATTCAGGCAAATTATCATCAGGCTTCAGAGCCAGGGAAAGCTAAACAGAAGGGCAGTGAATGCAAAAGACAGCAGTGCCAGCAGAAGAATTACTGCTGTCTCGGGTAGCCACATACCATTTATTCAGTGCATTAGGAGCTAGAGAGGAAATGTAATTTAATTGTGTGCAGTCATATGTCAAAATTCACAGCAGTTTGGAGAGAGGGAAAATATTTCCCATATGTAAAGGCCCATAAATCTCAAACATCATTCTGAATAAAATAGCTCTGTGAGCATTTCTTTTTCTCTCTACTCCTTTTATTTCTTCCATGGATCATATTACACAGAAATTGGGGAGAGGAAGGACTTCTTCCTATGTTCTTCTTCTTATGCTCTTATGACTGATATCCTCTTATCTCACCTTTCTGAATTAGAGAAAATTATTTGGGATATACTTTACTGAGAAATTCACCATGTCCTCTGAGAATAACTTCATTCAGTGCTTCAGAAAAATGTGAATTGCCCAACCTTTATTCCTCTCACTGAGTCAATGTGCCATGGGAAGAAATTCCATTCTGCTTTCAAACTAGGTTATCTGTTCAACGCTGTGTATTTGAATAAAGATCACCACATTTAAACCTGAGATCCATGTCTAACCTGAGTTGTCACTGGCATCTATTTAGTTTGAAGAAAACAAGGAAATTACTTCATCTTGTTAGAACATCATAGATGCTATTCAAGAAAAAAATAATTTTGCAATATAAGCTGGTAAGAAGTTTTTCTAGTTGTGGAACAGTATACGGTATAATAGCTTGACAAAAGTTTTGCACAAATATACATACACTTGCACATATCCATATACCCTGTATGCATATTTAGGGACATACTCTCAAATCTTGTTATTTGGAAGTGAACTTTAATGCTGAATCTATCCTCTAATGCTTGTAAAGTGAACAACGGGCCCTGATGCTCTTCCCCTTTGAACTGTCTTATTCTGCTGTAACTCCATCGATTTCAAATAAATAAAAGCCAGTTTTTCCTCTTATAGTTATAAACCAGGAATTATTCCATTTGATTTCTGTAGAGTTACTTTTTTTAAGTGTGTGAGAGGAGAAGCAGGCATAACATGCGACATCTAAGCAGTCTTATTTAAGAAAAAGTTGACTGTTTTAATTGCATTTGCATTGTAAATGTTCAGTACTTTTCCCATCTCTTAATTTTTCATTATTAGATCAATAGGCTAGTTGGGATGGTGTCAGAGAGGGTAAGCAAGAGAAAATTACATGAGCAAAACAAATGAAAGAAAACACACTTACTTGGAGAAAGCTTCTAAATTGATTAATTTTTCAAAAAAGCTGAACAAGTAAAGATTAAACAGATTCAGAAATACAACCCTGTGTATTAACTCTCAGGTTAACTCTCATCTCTTACTGTCTTTCACAAACACACATAGGCTGTGTCTAGACTGGCCAGTTTTTCCGGAAAATCAGCCGATTTTCCGGAAAAACTTGCCAGCTGTCTACACTGGCCGCTTGAATTTCCACAAGAACACTGACGAGCTCATGTATGATCGTCAGTGTTCTTGCAGAAATACTATGCTGCTCCCGTTCGGGCAAAAGTCCTTTTTGCGCAAAGCTTTTGCGCAAAAGGGCCAGTGTAGACAACGTGGTATTGTTTTGCGCAAAAAAGCCCCGATGGCTAAAATGGCGATCGGGGCTTTCTTGCGCAAAAGCGCGTCTAGATTGGCCAGGGACGCTTTTCCACAAAAAGTGCTTTTGCGGAAAAGTGTCCGTGCCAATCTAGACGCTCTTTTCTGCAAATGCTTTTAACGGAAAACTTTTCCATTAAAAGCATTTGCAGAAAATCATGCCAGTCTAGATGCAGCCATACATTTTCTGTATTTTCCTATTCAAAGTTTGTCTAACTATGCTGTAATCTCTTTGGAGAAGGGACCAAATGTTTAAGATAACAGTCATAGGGCAGAATAAATGTACAAAGAAGTAAATTAGTGAAATAGCTGTCAAGAAGGGTTGTTTAGAATCCAACTTTGTTAATACAAATGTACTGAAATGACACAGTTAAGGACTGTTGGTTTTTTTTAACTGCAAATCCAGTTGACCAGAATGACAGCAATTTTTCAACATCAGTGTGTCTCATAGTGGCAAGAACTGCTATTTATCAAAGTACCTCTCATTTTGAAAAATGGTGAAAGGGGAATGTAGATGGAGAGAATGGTTGATTTATGCCCCCATCAAATAGCTTGTTTTTCTACATCTCTTAGCATGTCTCAGAAAAGAACCACATTTTCTCTGTCAGGCTTTATTGAATGGAAAAATTCCACCAAGCATTTGAATGATCATGAACAATCACTGATTTCACTGATTGGCAGCAATTCCCTTGATCTCTAGGTTGAACAGTTTATTCTATTGTACAATATTAAAACAAGGATCAATAGTGGAAGAGTCCCTTAAAGCACTGGAATAATGTGTAGGTTAACTGAGGATGATCCATGTAGAGATGCCATTAAAACAAATTTGTTCTTTAGCAAATAGAAACTATAGTGGAATTAGACTTTACTGACTTGGCTATAATGGTTACAAATCATTCAGGTCACATTTTGCAGATGCATAAATACTAAATTCATAGTGATGAGCAGAGTTTGTTTTATATGGATCAGATTAGATCAGATTTATTTGATAGCTTTCAAGCTACGTTTATAAGTCTACAATATTTGGCGACAGCAAAGAACTCAGATTTCTGCTGCACCACAAATGAAAGAGCCTCCCATTTATGGTGTACTGTTGTGATAAATGGCTTACAATTTTACCCTAATTGTGAACCTAATTGTGAAAAGTGAGTGATACTTCATAAAGAGTCATAATATCTCATGATAATAAATGTTAATGGGAAAAAATGTATAAAATGGAGTGAGAAACTAGATGAGCACAAGCAAAAAGATTTATTAATACAACTTAAGCACTGTGTTAAGATTATGTCTGGTAAAGAAGAAAAGTGTGCAACCACAAATCAACTATCCAAATTCGGTGTGTCAGAAATTAGGCGTAATTGGTGAAAAAAATAGTAAGAGGATTGATTAGCTGTTCCTCCCACACCTTCCTTTTGAGATCCTTAAAATAAAAGAGACTTTGGCTGTGTCTACACTACACCATGATGCAAAGCACAAGAAGTATGAATTGCAGCACCCATTAAAGTGTTGTCCTATAACTGCCACACCATGTGGATGGTCCTGGCATGAGATAAAAGGTACCCAGTTCCTGTTAATAAAGTTTTGTTTGAAAGAGGACTATGCTGATGTGAACTAGTTAGTTTTTAGTTCATGCCAACAGCATCCTTTCAAGGTAATTACATCACGGTATGCTAGTGCACATTGCTGTTTATATGCCTCATTTTCCAAATTGCAAGGCTGTGGAGATAAGCCCTTTGATAAGAATATTGTTGAAGCAAAGCGCAACAATGGTAGGGTAAACATATTTCTTAAAATAACAAGATGACCAAGGGCTCACCCAAGCTGCCAACCCCTTGCTTTTCACCCTGTGCACAGGGATTGCCAAAATCACCCTCTCCATGCTGGGGCTGAACCTCTGAGCCCTCTGTTGCTTGGGACTGTGGATGACCCACTATGCTATGTACCACCTGTGGCAGGGCTGAGGCTGACCTTCTGAGCTCCACACCACCATAGGAGGTCAGCTCTGAAGGCAGTCCTGCCTACCATCAGGAAATTTCTTGGTTCTCCTGCTGGTGGGCTAACATACTAAAAACAGCATCGGAAACAGCTACCATTCTCCGCTCTGCCTTGCAGCTGGGACAAATGCCCAATTTTAGAGAAAAAATAAGGATGGCTGGGACAGAGCTCAAAAAGGGGACTGTCCCAGCCAAAACAGGATGTATGGTCACTCTAGACAATGGCTGACTGAAAGAGGAGGAAACAGTGAGTTTTATAATCATGGCTGCTATCCTCATTATCTCTTAGGACATCCACATCCACCATAATGCCATTGGGTTGTTATCCTGACCTGAAGAGATTGGGCCAGAGAGAAGAAGTCAGGTCACACCGCCAACTTCAACAGCTCTGGCTAAACCTCTCTCATTCCAGCTTTTTTTCTTTCTTTTGAAGTTTCTCTCTTTTTTTCCGTCTGTCTGAAAAGAGTCCACCTGAGCTGACTCAGCTCTGTCTACATTAGCAAGTTATTTTGAAATAACAAGCAGAATGTCCACACTACAAAGCCTATTATTTTGAAATAAGGGGCTAGTTATTTCAAAATCATAACTTCTGCTTTCCACGAGGAATAACACTTATTTTGAAATAGTTATTTTGAAATAGTGGTAGCATGGACACTCCACTTCTGCTATTTTGAAATAACTACTCTCAGAGTCATTCAAAATAATTACTCCTCAGTGCTTCCTGGAGCTCTAAGTCAAGGTAGTGAATCCACATTAAGGGAGACTGCCTTGGACTAATTTTGAGGCTTTTCTGTAGTGTAGACATGATAGTTGAAAATAGTTATTTCAGGAGTTATTATTTCAAAATAATTTATTTCAAAATAACATCCTAGCATAGACATGCCCTAAGACTGCATATTTTACAACACTGCTGTAAGCCTGGTGATCAAAAAAGGCAATAAAATGCAGTGACCTAAAAAGCCTGAATGGTACAAGTTTGCCAGGTCTCAAATGATGACTTAGATTGTGTGGAATGCTTGGTGTTTGTTTGCTTGTTTAACAAGGTTGCAAATGAATGTCAACACCAGCGATAGAAGCTGAAGGGTTTTTTCATGTTATGTGTATTTGTCGTTTTGTCTTTCAGAAAATGGGGTTGGGCTTTAGCCCAACAAGAGCTCCAGCCTATTTCAAATAATTTCATTGCTTTTTTTTTCCAGAAAGGACAGTTATTACATCTGAAAGACTGTTAAACAAGGGGATGGGTGATTTCTTTGTAAAGACTCTCTTAAGGTAAAAAGAGAGTGCTGTTGTTAAAATGAAAGCTTTACTTAATTAACCTGAAATTTCAAATTATTTAATTGTTTGGGTTTTGTTTGTTTTGCTTGCTTGCATCTTTAACAAAAGGTTAAAAATGGTTTGGAGTGTTATGTTTGCCATGGTTCTGATCTAAGCCCTTTTAAAAAACTGTTTAATGTTGGACGGTGACACCTTTAATTCTTTGGGCCTCTATATTTCATCTAAATTAATATATCAGTTGACACACTCTAAGGTGCTAGTTATAACTCCCTGATCTTTGGGTCAGAAACATAGCTTAGAGCAGTCTTGGACTGCTCTAAATTATGTCCCTCTACAACAGCCCCGATGCAGCAATTCAGCAGATAGGTATTGCTAGAGCACAGCGTACAGTGGCCACAGCCCCTCTCAGTCCTTTGGTGGTTTGTATGGGAAGGTCTAACATCATGGTCTGGTGATACCAAACCGTACGTCAACTGAAAATTCTTTTGAACTTAAGGCTCAAACTCATATAATTCCAGTCATCTGGCTAAAGTGAAAAATAGTAACTCCTTTTAAGGACTGTCAATTGATTGATGACACTTAATTTACATAAGAATGATTTATTAAATTGGCCCATAGACTGTGACAGATTGGTTTTTAGGCTCCTGTTTCCTACTGATCTAATAAAAGACTCACATTTGTTAAATATAAAGAAAAAATTCCCTCAAAAATTAGAGATTAAATACGTAATTTATCTTTAAAACCTTATGAAATCCCCAGATACAGGAGATTAGTGAGAATTATCTAATTTCATAGAGTTTGAAAGAAATCTATGGTATCATACTGTTAGGACAAAGCTTTGATTTCCTGTGCTGGGCCTCAAGGCCTGACTAAGATAACAGTGCAGCTGCAACAGGACCTTGAGCATTGTTGAAATTTTCGCTGAGTTTGTTAAAATTGTGACCTCCTGAATTCTCACAGGTTTACAAGAAGCTGTTTTGTTAAACCTTGTTGTCTCTGCTCTGTCTTTCCTTATCTCCCCCCGTCCTTTCTCCCCCCTTACCCTGGCCCCATATTCTTGTGCAAAGATCTGTTCTTTCTTGAAGAAGAACTGATAAACTAGTTGTCACTGGTATAAGGATATGTATGACGTATGTGACTGATATATAAGACTTGTACAGCTAATAATTATTTGGAAGCTGCTATTGAGCCCTTCCAATGCATTGCTAATAAACCTGCTAAGTATTATCTGTGTGGCTGAATTCTTGGGAAAATAATTCCTTAACAATACCAAACCATTCAGGCTCTTATTTCAGATACTGGAGATATTAAATATATTTTTATTGAGCATTTGGATAGACAATCACATTGATTATCAAGTCCATCAGCACATATTAATTTGTTTAGGATTACAGGGAACAGTCATGTAGGTTTGGGTGGTGCAATGTTTATTTGTGTAAAACTTTGATATGATTATCTACTGTTGTCAATAAAACAGCTGTACTTATTTTTTTAGTGAATGATTTAATTCTGTTTTTATAAAGATGGTGGTTCATGCTTATCAAAACTGCTATACCTTCAGAACTTAAGTACCACAGAAAACCATAGTATTAGCAATTTTTGCTCATGATCTTTATACGACCTGCATAACTATGAAAATCCATATGTATGCTGAGGACAATTTTTTTTAATGCTACTTCAGCAACACAAAATGTGGCAATTAGTAACTGTAGGCAAGTAGTTTAACTGCATGCAAGCATACTTCAATAATATACTGTAATATGATTATTTTAAATGCAATTAAAACAAACATTTTTGTGGCAGAGGGGACATGATAAAAGTGAGTGCAGCAATCTGGGGGAGAGTATATTTTCCCTTTGAATGTCAGAAAAACTTATCCAGATCTTAAAATTAAAGCCTGTAAGCTTATGGCTGAGCAATCTGTTATATTGTCAAATATTTGCTCTACCCTTTGTTTGATTATGGATATATAATGAGATCTGTGCCTCCACATCACAGATATTAAATGTAAATGTCAAGTTTCCTTTGTAAGTATTTGATATTATGCACCATGAAAGATGGTACTATCCCTTCAAGGGACAGACTAGTACTATCCCTTCAAGGGACATTATCCCTTCAAGGGACAGACTGGAGCTTACAGCTGAAACAGCCTGGGCAAACTGCAGCTCACAGGCTACATCCAACCCATCAGCCCTTTGAATCCAGCCCTCAAGCTCATGCTGGGGAGCAAGAGATGGGGCTTGCCCTACTCTGGATGTTGCTATGGCATAGGGGAAATCAGAGTGCTCCACACACTGTCCCCATCCCAAAATGTTACTTCCACAGCTCCCATTGGCTCTGGCAGCAGCTATGGACAGGGCGAAGTGCAGAACCACCTGCAAGCACCTCCAGATAGGAGCCATGGATCTGTCAGGTCTGTTCCCCACTCTGACACTCTGAGTGCAGAAGGTGGGGGCCCACAAGAGGCCTTAAATACTTTGTCTCTATAGGCTCTGCTTACAAAAAAACTCCCTGGAGTTACAGATGCATCGACTCTGGAAGATAGGCTGCCATCATCAAATTATTTTTAAGAACCCCAAAAAACCAGGAAGGAACACTTGAATACCTGTTCCAGGGGTACCCCAAGTTCTTCTGCCACAAGAGATCTTGAAAAAGAAACAAAAGAAAATACAGAAAACAAACTGGGTCTTTGATAGCTGACCTTTCAGGCTAGTCAGGCACACACACAGACCTGTTACCTTCCAGGACACAAGAATTAAATCATCACCTTTAAAAAGTTGATTTTATTAACAAAAAACAAAAAGTTATCCTTAATAAAGTATACTTGGTTTCTCCGTGTACAGAGCAACTCAGAAAAACAAATCAAAACACAGAGAATATAATATGTCTGGGTACAGCTTAAATATAGTGAATGGACAGTGGGGGAGAGCACATGAATTTTACACAAAGAAGCTTAGTTAAACAACCAAAACAAAGAAAAATATCCTGATCAGACTAAACATATATTTCTCTCTCTACTCACAATCCATGCTGGTCCATTCTTCAAGGCCCAGTTTACTTCCATGTCCAACATTCCTTTCTTGTAGACATGGTAATTCTGATTACTACATGTTGCTCCCTCCAGCCCTTAACTTAGAACTCACACAAAGGAAGAAGCAGCTAGGTATCTATATACAATTCAGATTTCAACAGTCTTTCCCATTGGTTTTCCTGGCTTTCTGCCAACACGCTGGCTAGCTATCAGATTTTAACCCAGATTTTTTTAGTCACTGGGCGCTGGCCAGCATTCCTCCTGTCCATCACAGGGACCATGCCATTGCTTCCAGAAGCTGCTTGAAGTAAGCATCACATGAAGTCTGAACTCCCTCCATCCCTCCAAATCCCTTCATCCCAGCTCAGTCTCCTCCTGAAGCTCAAGCCCCTCATTCCCAGCCCCATTCCAGAGTCCAAACCCTCAGCAGGAATCCTCACTCCAACCCCATTCATGGCCCACCATACAATTTCCATACTCTTATGTAGTACTTGAGCCAAAATTGCTCAGCCCCCTGGCCTGGTATGTAATCAAGGAACTTCCATGCCACCCACAAAGGTTGATTCCTCTCCAGCTCTTGGAACCTTAGTAAAAAGGAGATATGGTGTTGGTTTAGTATGCATTGGCTTCTCCTTGCTGTGCTCTGTTCAAGTGAATGTATTGTTCCAGACATATTTTTGCCTCCTGATCTCTGACTCCTGAGTGTAGCCTGGTGCTATCTCTGACCCTAGCCTGATTTTGAAACTGACTCTATCTTATTGAACCTGACTCTAGGAACTCCTCCAACCCTTGCGTACTGATTACTGCCCACAGCAGAGGGACTTCAGCCGAGCACTATCCAGTAGGCCAAACTGCAGTGTGCTGCTACCAGATATTTTTGTTTTCCATAAAAATGCCTACTCTCTGTAGTGTTTGAGACACTGAGACTTGAACATGATGTTCTCCACCTCTTTCATGTGTATAAGGGAGGAAAACAATATGGAAATAGGAACAAGAAAGCAAACCTGGCTGGCGGATGAAGTTGCAGTCAGACAGCAACATGATCTTTGCTCCAGATGCCGCAGCCTGAATTTTCCAAAGACAGCTTTAGTTGGCAAAACAGTAAAGGTGTACACACTACATTGCTCCTCCCTTTGGCAAAGCTCTCCTTCCTTGCTTTTAAAATAAAATCACCCAAAGGAGATGCATAGGGCTTTTTATGGCAAAGTTAAGGCATGTCTACATGGCAGCATTATTTTGAAATAATTTCAGAATAACAGGCTTCTTATTTCCAGAGGAGTAAAGGAAGTCAAAGGAAGAGTGTTCTTCTTTTGACTTCCTGCAATGTAGATAACGCCAAAAGCCGAGTTAATTGCGCAACTGAAGTCGAAATAGCTTAACATAGCGGAAGTTGCATATCTTAATTTGACTTTAGCCCACAGTGTAGATGTGTCCTTTGACTGACAAAGTGTCAGCATAGACACTGTGCTTGGTTATGTCACTGTAAATAGCCTGCAGGAGGCGTCTCACAATGCCCACACTTGTCGCTCTCATCTGCAGTTTGAACTCTGCTGCCCTGCACCCAGGTATATAGTCATCCACTCCTCTTCCTTTAAAGGACTGTTGTTTTTTTTAACTCCACTTCCTGTTTGCTTAGTATGGAGAGCTCATATCACATCTTCTGAGATGAGCACAGCAACTGCACACAGCATATACTCTCCCGCTTGGAACACACCAGAGTTGAAAGGTCTGTGGGGAGAGGAGGCTGTGTAGTCCTAGCTCTGTTAGAGCCAGAGTAATTTTGATACCTAGTCAAATTTGGCATGGCATATTGAATTAAGGGTAGCAATGGGACAAACATCATTGCCTTGTGAAGATAAAGTTGCTAAGTCAGGTGTACCAGAAAGCAAGGGAGGCAAACAGTCACTCCTGCATCAAAAATCTACAATGTCTATAAGGAGCTGGATGCTACCCTCAGTGGCAATCCCACCTCTATCATCAAGATCCCCAAGAATACTTGGGGGGAGGGGCTGGAGACAGCAGCCAGAGGGCTGAATGATAAAGATGAAGAGATGGATGAGGAAGTACAGTTGAAGGATAAGATGGGATAGGCAACAGGGCCATCCAATACCATGGCAAGTCAGGGCCTCTTCTCAACCCAGAGAGTTCAAGCCAGTCCCAATATAACCTACACACCAACTGAGTGTGGTGCACTGTCCTGCTTACAGAGAGATAGAATGAGTTTGCTCTATGGCCTCAGCTAAGAGCTAGCCAGCCTGCCTTAGCTCAACTGGTAGAGGCTCATGTGCTAAGCTCCAGAAGTCTCAGGTTTGGTTCCCCTGTTAGCATTACACTTGCACTCTGTCTCTCTGGTGTGCATAATGCATGGCAGGGGAGTTGTCATAAGTGATCATTTTGAGTTCATGCTGCTCAGTTACATGAGGTAGCCCGGGTCTCTGCTTTGTTAGAAGTAGGTTAGGCAAGGGTGGTGAAGCTTGTTTGGGTTGGGGGCACTGACCCACAGAAAAATCAGTTGGGAGCCACACACAAGTGAGAAGGGAGGGAAAGCCACACCCTCACTGACATGGCCCCTGACTGAGAAGGAGAAAGACACTCCCCATATTCCCTTTGCACACCAGGAGCCTAGGGGGACCCATCTTAGTAGATTTTGGGAGGCTGCAGTGCCAGTATGGGCTCCCCAATGCTAGGAGGGGCCCATGAGTCTTGGGGCCTGGATCCATGCAAGCCGGGGGCCACATCTGGCCCCCAGCCCCGGGGCCTGAGGTGCCCCACCCCTGGATCAGGGGATAGAAATATACAAGACCAGCAGTGTTTTTGTCTGAATCACATTCCCCTGTGCAACTAAGCAGCATGGCAGAACTGTGTGTAAATGAACACCAAGCGAGACCTCAAGCGAGAACTCGACAAAACTTTCCTGTGGGTGCTCTCCAATCCACTGCCTAAGATTCCTTGGCAGAGCACCTTTGTTCCTTCCCACATTGTAGGAAACTTTCCTCTGCTGATAGGCAATCACGTGGGCAGGGACCAAAGCAGCACACTGGCAAGCAGCATAAGGACCTGGTCTGAAGCCACACACATGTAGGAGATACACCTTTGCATACCTCAGGAGTGAGATAATGGCTTCAATGACCCCAGTCTGTGGAAAATGGTGGTAAAATTTTCAATATTGTCCTAGTGTTCCCCTTAAAAAGACCCAAGACACTTTGCTCCATCTTGAACCTTCCTTACCCCTGCCTACTACCAGGCTGAATTCATCATATTTAGGGCATTCTTTGAGCTGTGGGTGCTTGCCAACAGCCAGTGACAAAGAGGTGTATTATACTATTATGATTCAGTGCTTTGAGTGCACTAGCAGTCATGCTTCTCTTTATTGTTTCTTATGCTACTGCAGATGTGACTTTCAGTGTAACCCTCTGTAGCCAGACATGAACCCCATCTTGTTTCCCCCCCCCCCCCAGAGAGCAAGAGAAAGGCAGTCAGCCTTTGATGCCCTGGGAACGCAGGGGTGCTGCTTGTCCCTGACTCTACCATAAACAGAAACCAGACAGTAAATGGGCTAGCTGACGACCAGGGGACCTCCCGCCGCCCTGATGGCTAGCACCAGTAATTGACACGCCTACACTGTCCCAGGAGAGGAATCTTCACCCATCACATACTAGAAGTGCCCATTGTCTGCATTTTCCCAGGTGTGAATTATGCTTTGCACCCTTCGTGGGAAACTTGGCATTCAAAGCCATTTTCCCTAATTGGCCACTTGAGACCAGGAAGAAGCCTACGTGACCCAAGGGGTATAAAGATGGGTTTAGTAGCCCACCCCATTTGAGCTCCAATCATCTATACCTGCTGGCAGATATTGGTGGTCTCCCGAGGTCTGTGGGATGCCCAACCTCGCCATACTTCTTCCCGAGGGATTGAGAGAAAGACGCTGGCCACGCCAAGTCTGGAACGCAGGGGTGAGAATTATACCTGCAATGTGTTTTCCTTATGTGTACACTTTAATAGTTACTATGTTATAAGTTTAGTTACTCTATTATAAGTTTCTTAAATCAAACTGTTTCATTTCTATTGTAAAACTGCCTTTGGTAACGTGATTTAGCTATAAACTGCGGAACCTAATTAGCTTGTCAATCAAACCGCAGGGAGTCTTTGTATCTACTTGTAAACTGCAATAAACATTTAACTTCCATTGGAACTGCCGTTTACGTCTATGTAAACTCCGGTATCTTGTTAGGCTGTCAATCACACTTAAGAAACTTTCTCCTTAATTGAAACACTCCGAGTGGCCATTTTGGTTTCATTGGAGACCTGCGGTCAGCAATTATCCAATCAGACCGCAGAAAAATCATTAGCTTGTCAATCAAAGGTGCAGCAGCCATTTTGTTTCATTCATAAATTGGGCAGCCATTTTTAAAGCCCCGAGGAGTCATTTCCCTGTCAATCAAATCGCCGCGGTTTGCTTTCGGACCACCACCCTAAATTATAGTAAAAATAAGATTGTGCCCTCATTCACTTTATACATATATATATTGAACCAAGTTTTCTTTCCTTTCTTTCTTTCTTTTCTTTCTCCTTTCTCCTACAAATAAGCAAGTGTGGTTCAAGTTTCTGACTTGAACCCGTGCTGCTGTATCCGAACCGATCACAAACAAAAGAACTCCAGCCGGTCATAAGGGACAGACAAAAGGGAAGCTTGAGCGTTGGATCGTGTCGCCTCCAGGGGGCAGATCTGTTGGGGCACCTCTCAGCCTCCCCAGGCTGCCCGCTGCGACGGGACTTTGTGTCCTAGCAGTTAAAGTCTGAGGTGTAAAGCTCTCCCTGTAACTTTTGGGGCACCCATCAACCTCCTCCAGGTTGCCCGCTGCTAAAGGACCCCAGTCCTAGCAGTTGAAGTCTCGGGTGTATAACACACACACACACTCACTGCCCTGACCACCGGCTGACACCCTCTAGAGGAGCGCCTTCACCAGATAAGGAAGTAACCAAGAGGTACTCCAATTCTCTGATGACAAAAAACAAGAATAGGGTGTAGCGAGAGACAGTTCATGAAAATTTAAAACTAGATAGGAAGGAGATGGAAGAAGGCCAGAAATGAATGTTAGTGGTCCTGGAGCAGATGATGGTGAAGTAAACAGAGATGCTGAAGTCCCTAATCAAGCTGCAGGCAGGATACATGCATGCTTGCCACCTGTTCCCTCATCCCCCACGGCCCATACAAAACTGTTCTCCAAGACCTCCCCAAACTCTTCCTCTACATTGCTTGCATCTTCCAAGCTGTTGCCATACCCTGTTCATTCCACCCTTTTGAACAGCTTCCAAAAATAACAGCTGGAATTACACCCAGCTGTGAGTACCTCTATCAGAAGAGTGTCCTCCAGTGTTCTGTCCATTTCAACCAAGTGTATTGTTTATTGTTGTTTAATAAAAAATGCTCTCTGAAAGATATTATTTGTGTCCAGAATGTTGTGTTTGCTACTGGAATTAACACACAGGCTGCTAGATTAGAAATCATAATCAAAAAGCAATCATCAAAATTTGCTGCCTTGCATGAAAATTAAGAAAGTAAGGCAGAATGCTTCTAGGACACAATACTGGTGCTTCTTGTCAAAATGGTGCCTCAAAGCCTCTCTGATCTGAATGCCCTGGCATATGGCTGCTCAAAATCAACTGCCAAGCAATCCTCCTCCATGCTCCACCCTTAGAGAAACTTCTCGCCTTTAGCCTCACAAATATTATGAAGTGAACAGCAGGCTGCTATAACCATAGGATTATTTACCTTATTTAGGCCTCATCTTCCCTAAAGGCAATGCCAGTAAGCTCTTAATCTTCCAAACACACATTCAATGGTCATATCACACCTGTTTAGCCTTTTGTTGAAGTGTTCGTTGCTGCTGTTCAGGTTTCCTGTGAGAATCTTCATGAGCCATAGAAGTAAGGGATATGCGGGGTCTCTCAGGATCATTCTGGGCATTTCAACATTCCTCATTGGAATCTTTTCATGTTCAGACTCGTGCCGCTTCCCACCGCTCCAATTGGCCGCAAATGGTGATCCATGGCCAACGAGAGCCGTGATCGCCCAATACTTGTGGAGGCACAGATAAATATGGAAAGAAAGTCCTTGCTTGCAGCTTTCTGTAGTGTATAGGCTCATGTTCCTGAAGATCCATGTATCATGTATCTTCTCTGACTATTTCCTGAAGAAAAGTAAGGTAAAGTAAGGAGGCATAGGTAAATATAGCAGCAACAGCCCACCAGTGGCTAACCTTGGTGGACCACCATTTCTTCATCTAAGCTGACCTTAAGTTGGCTCCCAATTCAACCATTAATGAACCATTTTTAGCTATGCTAATATTGTACATATGGAAAGTCCACAGTTCCTTTAAGGATACTAAGGAACTGCTGAGCTACAATTCATCTGCAAATTTGACACCATCATCTTAGGATTAAACAAAGACTGTGAATGGCTTGCCAACTACAAAAGCAGTTTCTCCTCTCTTAGTGTTCACACCTCCAGATCAGCTGCTAGAAGTGGGCCTCACCCTTCCTGACTGAATTAACCTCGTTATCTCTAGCCTTATTCTGGCCTGCATATTTATACCTGCCTCTGGAAATTTCCACTACATGCATCTGACGAAGTGGGTCTTTGCCCACAAAAGCTTATGCTCTAACACATCTGTTAGTCTGTAAGGTGCCACAGGACTCCTTGTCGCTTCTCCTGAAGAAAAGCTCTGTGCAAGCTCAAAAACTTGTGCTTCTCACCAACAGGAATTGGTTCAATAAAAGATATTATTTAACCCACTTTTTTCTGTATCGTAGAGTGGGACTGACATGGCTACAGTGACACAGTATTCTGTCCTAGTACGTGAGGGACATATCCCATCCAAAAATCTAATGTTTGTCTAAGCAAGGGGTGGGCAAATTCCAGTCTGCAGACTGGATCCAGTCCACAGAGTTAGTCCCTGGTGGGACCACACATATATTTACCTGCCGTATTCCAGTCCATGCCGCTTCCCAATGCTCCACCTGGCTACTAATGGTGATCCACGGCCAACAAGAGCTGCGATCATCTGATACCTGTGAAGGCATAGGTAAATATAGCAGCAACAGCCCACCAGAGGCTAACCTTGGCGGATCACCATTTCTTCATCTAAGCTGACCTTAAGTTGGCTCCCAATTCAACCATTAATGCACCATTTTTAGCTATGCTAATATTGTACATATGGAAAGTCCACAGTTCCTTTAAGGATACTATGTTTACCCTCCAAATGTTGTACAACTCAGAATTGTGGGGATGCTCGGTAATTATCACTGAGCTCTATCTCAATGTATGGGTTTGCAATGTCAATCAAAAGTCCTGCAATACCAATCCATTAAGGCTGAATGGGTCTAATTACTAAACAATGAAGCAATCATATTATAATTATCTTCTGTGGGGTGGCTGTCTGGCTGAGCAAAACAAATCAGAGACACAAGGAGGACTCTCTAACAAAAAGACATCAAGGAATTCATTTATTGGACTCAAGCACAAAGAGAGATTGTGGGACGTAGAGAAATGGGGATTTTGCAGTGACTGGAGAAAAGGGCTGTGGTCGCTAGAGCACACTCTCTCTGGAAAGTAAACTCAGTATAGCCTGGGTCACAAACAGGGCCCTGGCTTACTAATAGTATTTCAACAACTTGTTAAAATTATCAGAGGAATAGCTATGCTAGTCTGTATTATGAGTATCTCATTTTCATTGTTCAACCAACAAGCTCTTAAATTGTGTCTCTTTAAAGACATTGTTTATTTTGGAATTATATGCATTATAATGATAATTTAATTATGAATGGTGACATTGTCTTGATTAATTTTAGAGACAGATTTTTCAAAAGTATGTTTAGGTGTAGATATAGATTGAGAGGCTGAGCCTAGGTATCTATTTGTATCTTTAGGCATC
Organism: Pelochelys cantorii; assembly: GCA_032595735.1. NCBI lineage: Eukaryota > Metazoa > Chordata > Testudines > Trionychidae > Pelochelys > Pelochelys cantorii. The sequence goes on from CM064330.1 coordinate 63,677,957, forward strand.
TAAAATCCCTTGAAAACTGATCCCTAGAGACTTTGCTTGTTTTTTCTGAACAGTCCACATTTAAGCATTCACAACCCAGGCATCATAGCATAATATCAAGGTAAAGTATCAAAAAGAGAGAAAAAGTGGATTTTTTTGTGTCTGTTTGCATTCTTACTATTGCTACAATGGTCTCAGCTTGCATTAACTCTGATTGCATTAAAGCAGATACCATGGATATTTTATTTTTGTTTGGCTTGGTATTTTGACAATGCAAAACACTTTTTGAGAACGCAGTAAAGCACTACAGGTTGAACCTCTCTAACCAAGCACCATTGGGACCTGACCAGGGGAGGTTAATATTGTCTAGTAACATGACCAACACTTTCACTGCTGGGCTGTTAGAGGACACGTAGGATGCATCTACACAGTAGGGCTTAACGTGACATAAGCTACGCAAATTGAGCTACGTCAATTGTGTAGCTTATTTCAAAATAGCTTATTTCAAAACATAGCACTTATTTTGAAAAAGAATACTCTTCCTCTGACTTCCCTTACTCTTAACAAGGTGAGGATCTACACAGCAAGCTGTTATTTCAAAATAATTTTGAAATAACAGGCTTCTTATTCCAAATTCTGTAACTCTCATTTCATGAGGAATAATGCCTGTTTTGAAAAAGTTATTTCGAAATAGGGTGTGTGTAGACAGCATAGTTGTGGTTATTTCAGAATAAGTGGCCTCCAGGGATTCTCAGAGGTGCCCTGGTAGCCACTCTGTCCACACTCATCAGAACTCTATAGTTCCCCTTCCCCACAGCTTTTAAAGGTGCAGCTTCAGGGGAAAGGGCTTGTGGCACAAGGAAAGCCCTACTAGACTTCCTTACCTTCCCTGTCACCATGAGCAACCATCATGCTCCTACTGAGCCATCCACAGCTGCAAGGGTGCCAACAGGGAGCTTTGAAGAGCCTACCCCAGTGGGCGAAAGAGGAAGGCATGATCCTGGTGTTGTAAGGAGATCTTAGAATTCATTGAGGTCTGGGGAGAGGAGGCATACCTCCAGGATCTCCACACCAGGCACAAGACCACAGACATATATGGCCAGATAGCCAACAGCCTGAGCCAGAAGGACCACAGCCACACTCAGGAGCAGGTGTGGATGAAGGTAAAGGACCTGAGGCAAGCTTATACCAAGGACAGGGAAAGCAGCTCCTGCTCAGGGGTAGCACCACACTTCTTCAAGTATTTCGACCAGCTCGACCGCATCCTGGGAGTGGGGTCAGTCCTTTCCCCCCCTTGTTGTGGAATCTGGGTGGGAGATGCCCATCATCAGCCTCCCAGAGGGTATGGCTGAGGTGGAGGTGCAGGAGGAGGAAAACAAGGAGGCCAGCACAGACACCATGCCTGCCAGCCAGGAGTTGAGCCTGTCCCTGGAGCTGTGTCCCACCCCCCAGGATGTGTCCCAGGGGTCAGTAAGGCTGGGGAAGGCCTATCAGGTGTGTTCCATTACTTTCCCCAGGCACACACTAGGGAGGTGGCAGGCAGCGAGGGGCTATGCACTCCTCACTTGGCCTTCTTGGCCAGCAGCCTGTGCACATGGAGTATCAGTCCGGAACAGACAGCTGCAATGAGGCTGCCACGCAGGAACTTTGCAGTCCTGCTTACAGGGTCCCTGCACAGGTCTGCTTCAGTCCTGACCACATGGTGGGATAGTGTTCCACCACAAGCCATTACTAAAGAGGATGGGGTCAGAGACACACACACACAGCAGTGCCACGCATGGCACACAGGCATGCCCACAATCTCAGGAGACAGAGGACACCATTCCCCTTCCAGTGGAGCCTTCCGAGAGGTGAAGGAAGTGGAAGGGACCCCAGCAGCACCCTTGCCGGCAAGCAACATCTGCTGCTCACACACATCTCCCCTAACATATTCCTGCCCTCTGGAGGGGGGGAGGGAATAAGTCCTCTCCCTGTGGGATGCCGTTACTGCCAGACCCAAAGGGTACGTAGCATAGAGGGAAGTTGAGCTGCCCCATCACCCCCCTCCCACCTGCAAACTCACAGCCTGGCCATCACCTTCCCATGCCTGCTTGTCACTGGGGTAAAGGGGTAATGAGGCTCCCCCCAGAATATCTGTGCCCCTGCTGGAAAGGGTCCACTGTCCAGGTCTCAGATGGCCTTGCTCGAAGCACATCGCCTTCGTCTGAACGGAGACCTTTCAATGCCATCTCAGAGATGAGGGCTAGGCTTCATGCACCCTGTCTCCTGGGATGACTGCCCTTCTCTTTGTTCTGCAAAGTTGGACCAGCTGTGAGTGGGGAACAAGCATCTGCTGCGCCAGCCTTGAGGACCTGCAGCGGGAGCACACAGCCTGCTTCTGTTCTCTCCAGCGGCCTCTGGACCAGCAGAAGCAGAGGTTGGCCGTGGACCTGGAGGAGTGCTGTGTGCCACATCACCTGACGGGAGCTCTCCCAGGAGACCCAGAGTATGTGCGTGGCATAAAGCACTGCTGCCAACCACATGGTCACCGTGATTGAGCGTTCCAGTAGCCACTGCCCCACCCTCCCGCACCTGCTCATTCCCAAGACCCCCCCTGCTCCCACTCCCACCCCTTCGGATTCTTCCCCTAGTCCCTTCTCCCCCCGGCCAAGAAGGGCCCTGCACTCGAGGTGGTGGGACCACATGAGGCAGGTGCCAGTCCCAGCCCCATTCCTGAACCTCTCCTCTGCCCTCCACTCACGTTGTTTCCCAAGTCCCTCCACAGTTATATTTACCCCAAATTTAAAAAAAAATAGTCTCTTGTTCCAATAAAAGTCTAGTTTATTGGGGGGAAGAAAGGGGAGGGAGGGCAGGAAAAGGGAGAAGCGTGGGAGGAAAGGCACAGAGGGGTACTGCAGAGTCCCGTTGTGACCCACAGAGTCTCACAGGTGTCCTTATCTGAAACTCTCCCTCGGCCCCTCCCTTGTTCTCACACAGGATTTTCAGGACACAACAGGCTGACACCACTTGAGGGACATGACACTTGCTGAGATCCAGATGGATGAGCAGACAGCATAACCTCCCTTTGAGATGGCTGAAGGTACAATGCTGGCCCTGTTGAACCTGGCATTGAAGCATTTTTTCATGGGGTCCAGGTGTCCTGGGTAGGACCTAATTAGCCAGGGGAGCAAGGGGTAGGCTGTGTTCCCCATGATACACAAAGGCATGTCTCCAACTCTGATGGTGCGGTTGAGGAAAAAAGTGCCAGCTTGCATCTTCTGGAAGAGCCTGGAGTTCCTGAGGATGAGGGCATTGTGTGCCTTCCCCGGCCACCTGACATTCAGTGAATTGACCCCGGTTATCCAAAAGGGCCTGAATGACCATGAAAAAGCACCCCTTTCTGGCTGATGTAGTCCAAGACCTGGGAGTTGGCCCGGATGGGGATGTGGGTGCCATCAGTGTCCCCTCCCCACAGTTGGGGAAGCCCATGGCATCAAAGCCAGTGATGATGGGGTCCACAACGCCCAGGATGATGACCCTGTGCAGCAGGATGGTGTTGATGGCCCTCACCACCTATAGAAGGAGTCAAACAGAGAATCACGGGGTTGCCAGGGCCTTTGGGAAGTCCCTGAGCCCAAACCCTTACCACACACCAGGACCAACCTCAGCTTGCCCCATCCCCCAGCAGGGCTTTGTGAAGGCGGGACTCCCCTCCAGTGTAGGGAGCTTCCACACACCCTGTCCCTTCCCTAGGGAGCCCCATTCCAGCAGTTCACTGACCTCTTGGGACAACAGCACGAGAGCAGCATGCCTGCATGACCACGGCCCTGATAGTTGATCTCCCCATGCCGAACTGATTTCCGACAGAGCGGTAACTGTCCATTGTGCTGAGCTTCCAGATGGCAATGGCAACCTGCTTCTGGAGGAGGATTGCGGGTCTCCTATGGGTATCCCATTGCTGGAGGGCAGAGGCGAGCCACTCATAGAGCTCCAGGAAAGTGTCCTTCTGCATACAGAAATTCTGGAGCCACTTCTAGTCATCCCACTGATCTAGGATGATTCAATCCCACCTGTTGGAACTGGTGTCCAATCACTAGAAGTTGCTGTGCACATTGTGCAAGGTAGGGTGAGAGGGGCCATGCTGCATGAGCAGCATGTGGAGAGAGGTGAGGAGGTACCCCACAGGGGGCAGCAGGTCCTGTTCCTCAAGAGCCACTAATTGCACCAGGAGGTATGGCAGCAGGTCCAAGAGTTGGTGACTACAGCAAGTCCGGCTCCATGGCTGGAGTGCTGTGGTGTCTGCTGTGGACTGCTGTCCTGATGCCCTGCTCAAAGTGCTTCCGGGGGGCTTTAAATGTGGTTCAGGCACCAATCAGTGTGAGCACTCTATTTTGAATAGTTCAGAGCTATTTCAATGGGCATTTGTAGTGTGGACATGCTATTTCAAAATAAGCTATTTTGGGGGGGGGTCCCAAAAAATAGCTTATTTTGAAAAAAGCATGCAGTGCAGACATAGTCTAACTGAGTGGTCAACATGGTGAAGGATAAATTTAATTAAACAAAGTGCAAGAAATATGTGAATTACTTATATATACTTCAGGTGCTAAATGGATGGTAAGAATTCAGAAAGAAGACTTCTGAGGCATTTGCACAGCACAGTGATGTCTCTATCCAGTGCCCATCAGCAGTAATATAGATATGGAACTAATGATGTTATACCATTAATACTAATCTCTGGTAAACCCCAAGAGCTCTGTCATGGGAAGACAGCTGTAAAAGATGGTCAGAGTCCCATAAGAGGCTTCTTTAATGGAACATACCCAGAGGATGTACTGAATAAGCACTCTCTTGTTCAGCCATGCCCACTTTGAGAGTTGTGCAGTCTGCTCCAGATCCCTAGAGAAGCAGGAATATGGGTAGCTAATTCCAAGTAACTTAGCCTGGGGCGAGTCAAACTCTAGAATCATTTTGTTCAGAAAGGAGGTAAACAGGGGTGGGGCATAATAGAGATATCTTGTGCCAAACAATGAATGGGACAGAGAGAATAAATTGGAGCTTCCTGTTTACATTCTCAGAATAAAAGGACCAGGAGCCATTCAAGAAGCTGAAATGTAACATAATAAAACATCATAAAAAAAAAAGCTTTTTCACACTGTACAATGTGGTGGAGGTGAATTTCACTTAATATTAAGATTTCTATTGATGCAAAAATGTTCAGTAGGACTCAGGAAAAGAATTAGACATTTAAATTACTAAGAAAATTGTTACACTGCTATACTAAGATAAAAATATATAAGGAATACCAACCTTCATACTTCAGGAAAAAGCCAACCACTAAGCGCTATGGTTAGAAAGAAACTTCATCATAGTTATGTGATGTGCATTTTGAAGAGAGGAGGGAGTTATGCACTCTCTTGAAGCACCTGCTGCTGGGCTGTTCTAACTTGTACTGGTGATCAAAGGGTTGCAAAGATGGCATCCTTGTTTTATCCCTCTTCCTTCAACTCAGTACAATGGTTCATGTGAGAAAACTGAGAGACTGCTGACTGTATAACTAGAAGAAACTGTGTTATCTGAAAATGTTACAAATGTTCAGACCAATTATAAGAATTCATTTTTACAATCCTTAAGCCAATTTATGGGTACTATGCACTATTATAGTAGTAATGCATGGAATTTTTATAGTTGTATATAAAATGTTTTCTTCTCTGCAACATATACAACTAGCTTACTTACCTTCAAAGTACGCCATTACATTAAAAGTAGACTGCATTCAGCAACCCAATTCTCCAAAACTGCTGTAACAGAGCAGCATTATTGTTAACTCTCTCTATAGATACTTAAGACTAAAAGCAAAACGCAGACAATGCATGTTGCAATTTAATAGGAACAAATCTTCCAAAATCACTCATCTGAAAAACACTTTAAAATATTATGGTGTGCTCTAAAGTACATTACAATTCTTTACAATCAAAGGCACAAGAAACAGACTTTGTCTACTTGATGACTAAACTGGCCCAGGTTGATCTATATGAGGGTTACATTAGTGCTCTAACAGCAGGGCTGCGTCCAGACTGGCATGATTTTGCGCAAAAACTTGACAGCTGTCTACACTGGCCTCTTGATTTTGCGCAAAAGCACTGACGTTCTAATGTAAGAAATCAGTGCTTCTTGAGCAAATACTTTGACGCTCCCATTCGGGCAAAAGTCCTTTTGCGCAAAAGCTTTTGCACAAAAGGGCCAGTGTAGACAGCTCAGATCTGTTTTGCGCAAAAAAGCCCCAATCGCGAAAATGGCTATCGGGGTTTCTTGCGCAAAACCGTGTCTTGATTGGCACGGACGCTTTTCCGCAAAAAGTGCTTTTGCGGAAAAGCATCCGTGCCAATCTAGACGCTCTTTTCCTCAAATGCTTTTAAAGGAAAAACTTTTCCGTTAAAAGCATTTGCGGAAAATCATGCCAGTCTAGACGTAGCCCAGGAGTATAGCCAGTCTTTTGAAGTTGAAACTCATGCTGGATGCTTAAAAAGGGAGGTGAGTAGAAGCTTCAACTTAAAGTGCCTATTTTTAGAGTACTAGTGCGAGCCTTGCCAGTCCAGATCAGGCAACATAGACTGAGAGGCTCACTCCAAAATGTTGAGTAGAAGTACCCTTAGTGATCCAATTTCTCTTTGGAGCAGGACCATGTCTTATTTTCTGCTGAGTACAATGGGAAGCTTATTGTGGCCAGAATATTTAGACATTATTTTAATAGAGATAATATATATGATAATGTGATGTTTAAAATGATATAGGAACCAACTGTTTGAAGGCAGCTGATCCAGAACACACAAGGAAAATGATGGACTATTTTAGATATTATTTTGAAAAGCTGAGGCTATGTCTACATTACACTGATCTATCGGAAAAAGATACGTAAATTGCGCTCCGCTTTTGAAAACTCCCAGTAAGCTCCTTTCTGCATCTTTAAGAATCTCCATAACTTTAAAAGTCTGAGCCCTAAATACATCTAAAAATCTGTCCAATAGTTCCTTCCATCAATCAGGATCCTACAGATTTGCTTCAAAGACTTGTCAATGAAATGAAAGAAGGGATCATTCTACTCACTATAGGTTGGGCCTCTCTGATCCAGCACCCTTGAGACGTGACCGGTCCCGAATGGGGAAATTTGCCAGACCAAAGGAGGCCCCTGCTACTAGCTCTCCAGACCACCTTCCCTCCCTGCTGCCGGCCTCAGCCTCACCCCCTTCCAGGCTGTGGGTCTGCTGCATCCCTGGCAGCCCGGATTGCCCAGGCCCCAGCCCCACTATCAGGGCTGCTGCGTCTCCAGCCCTGGCTCAGCTATCAGGGCTGGTTTGGCTGCCATATCTCTGGCCCCAACCCCGCTACCGCAGCTGCCACAAGTGCCATGTCCCCAGCCCTGCTACTGGGGCTGCTGCACTACCAGGGCTCTGGTGCAGGTCTCAGCCCCAGCCATACTGGGTTCCGAGCCACCAGCCCTCTTGCCACTGGGGCTCCCAGCCAGGACTTCCTGGTCCAGGAATACCCGTGGTCATGCTAGACTCCGGATGTTTTCGGATGAGCGAGTCCTGGTTTTGGGGAGGGTCCAAAATTCAGTCATATCTGAATGAAAGATGGCAGCTTTTAACAGCACACAGCCAAACTACATGATTGTGTGTGAGAGACATCCATTTGGATCAACATATCCATTTGGACAATTAGTTAAATGCATTAATATAAAACAAGGGTGTGAGCAGAAGGGCTATAGCATGAAGGTAGCCATGCATTAATCCCTTGTGTGTGTATATACTGTAGTTCATACATTTAACATTATCTTGTGTTTCAATTTCTGATAAGACATATGTGCTATGATTCACACGTGTGTAGTTGCAATTTGAAATACCATATATTTCAATTTGAAGGTACTTTGCTACTTTAACTGAATATAGTGTAGGTATAACATCCAAATGTTTTAATTTTTTAAAATGCAGGATTTTTTTTGGAAGTGGTGATAGTAGAGAGGAACTTTCACTGCCAATCATTTGTTTATGTCATATTCTTTTCTATATAGTCTTGTAAATGCTAAATAGTGTACTGGAATCTGAATAAATAAAGACTGAAGTAAGGTCAAGTGTCAACCACTGTAATAGCAGAACACTTACAAGATGCAATGCTTTGTATCTAAAGTAGTCTTTAAAAAAACAGATATCACGCAGACAAAATAGATATATTGTTTCTTTCCATCTAAGTAAACTGCCTATTGCTCCTCTCTTTGGCAAAAATGTCCTCAAGTACATAATGCAATCAGATGAAAAACATGTACTGGATTTTAATAATACAGCTTATGTTCCTGAAGCCAGGTCAACTTAGGCTACGTCTAGACTACAGGGTTTTTTTTTAAAAAAGTGGCCTTTTTTCAAAAAAACTTCACCTGAATCTAGACTGCCGCTGTTTTCTTTTGAAATGCAATCGAAAGAACGTAGTGGTTTTTTCAACAGCGGTAAACCTCATTTACAAGGAAGAATGCCTTTTTTCAAAAGAGCTCTTTCGAAAAAAGGCATTCTTGAATGCAAACAGGGCTTTTTCGAAAGAGAGCATCCAGATTGCCTGGGTGCTCTGTTTCGAAAAAGCGGATCACTTTTTTTAAAAAACCTGTGCCTGTCTAGACGCTCTCTTTCGAAAGAAGCTTTTTCAAAAGATTCTTTTGAAAAAGCTTCTTTCAAAAGAAGCATGTAGTCTAGATGTACCCTTTAGAGCAGTGGTCTCCAACCTTTTTGAGCACGAGATCACTTTTTGAATTTAAGTGCAATCCAAGATCTACCTCAAATATAAATACCTTTGCCCTGCCTCCTTCCCACCCCTTCTTCAAGGCCCCACCCGTCCTCATTCAATCCTCCCTCTCTTGCCCAGCCTCACTCACTTTCCTCAGGCTGCGGCAGTGGGTTGGAGTGCAGGCTCTGATTTTGGATTAAGAGTTCTGGAGTGTAAGAGGGGCTCTGAGCTGCTCTTGGGGCAGGCAGTTGGCGTGCAGGAGGGGGTTCTAGGTGCAGGCTCTGGGAGGGTGTTTGGATGCAGGGGTGCTCAGGGCTTGGGCAGGGGCTTAGAGTACAGGAAGGAGTTCATGACTGGGCTAGGAGTTTGGGATGTGGGCCCCAGCTGGGCACTGCTGTTGGCTCCTGGGTGGTGGTGCAGTGGGGCTAAGGCAGGCTCACCCCTGTCCTGGCCCTGGAACACTCCCAAAAGCAGCCAACAAACTCCATCCCAAATCCTGTTGTGCCCCCTGCCCTGCTCTGTGGAGAAAGGATAGAGAGTAGGAGGGGGCACCTTGACATCAGTGCCCCTCCGCTCCCTCATCTGCCCTGTTCAGAAAGCAGGAGGCTCCCTGGGGAAGGGGCAGCCCTAAGGCAAAGGGCAGGAGGTGTGCAGCAGTGGGGGGAGGGAGCAGTTGAAGTGCTGGCACTTGATAGCCTCTTGGCCAAACCAGTCAGGATCACCTGTCAGAGGCTCCAAGATCTACCAGTAGCTCCCGATCCACTGGTTGGTGACCACTGCTTTAGAGAGGTATTATAAAATAATAATGGTTAAAGCTTGGATGAGATATCTATAGACTTTGGTACTGTTATTTCACAGCCTAATATTTCTTCCTATGATGGGAGCCTGCATCTGCAAATCCAAACTAAAGGTAGCAGCACAGATTTAGAATAATGCCTTTACTGCAATATGCTTCCACATTTTGCATGGTCTCATGTAAGCCATTTTGCAAAGGCTTCATTCTTTTTCATTCATATGGTAACTCGAAAAAGCAAATTTTAGGTTGACACCATGGTTGTTATCCATTCTATGGCTTCCATAGACATGAAATGAATGTATGTTGTCCCTCCAAAGAAGGCACTTGAGGGGAATGGTTTGCTAGACAGTTCATAGAACATAAGAATGGCCGTACTGCGTCAGACCAAAGGTCCATCTAGCCCAGTATCCTGTCTACTGACAGTGGCCAGCACCAGGTGCCCCGGAGAGGGTGGACCGAAGACAATGATCAAGCGATTTGTCTCCTGCCATCCCTCTCCAGCCTCTGACAAACAGAGGCCAAGGACACCATTTTATCCCCTGGCTAATAGCCTTTTATGGACCTAACCTCCATGAAATTATATAGCTTCTCTTTAAACTCTATTATTGTCCTAGCCTTCACAGCCTCCTCTGGCAAGGAGTTCCACAGGCTGACTACACGCTGTGTGAAGAAGAACTTTCTTTTATTAGTTTTAAACCTGCTACCCATTTATTTCATTTGGTGTCCTCTAGTTCTTCTATTTAGGGAACTAATAAATAACTTCTCTTTATCGGCCCTCTCCACACCACTCATGATTTTATATACCTCGATCATATCCCCCCTCAGTCTCCTCTTTTCTAAACTGAAATGTGTTCTTCACATTTGCATATTGAGTAGTCCTTCATTCTTCCATTTTTGTAGGAGGTAATTACAACATCCATATGAGCTTCCAAAGCAGTTTGCTGTGATCTATATTCAACATGGCTTGGTAAAGCCAGCAGTGGGTCTGTAGGATCTGTGATCAGGCCTTGATTTTTACCACCACTATTTTCCCAGTCTCTACCACATATCTATTAATGACAGTCTGGAGGTTTTGAGAGCTTTGGTTCTTGGACGTAAGGCAACATCTCAGGTGATTCTGGATGTCTTCATAGATGGGCAAATCAAGATTCATTATTGTGCAGTCATATTCTTGTGTTACTGTTGCTTCTCTTTGGATGGATGGTCGTAAAATATGCACAAAGCTGGGGAGCCACACTGTCAGTATTGACTTCTTAAGGATCCGGCTCCACAGACTGACCGGATAGAGGCAAGAAAAAATGTCTTCCTCTTAGCGGTCACTGTATCTGCCAGTATCTAAAAAGCCCACAATAAATTTTTAGTTAAACTAGCAGAGATGATTAAAAGGTCTGGAACATGCATCATTTTAGAGTTCCTATCTTGCTCTGACTTATCACTTCATTTCCTGATGAAAGGCTGCCTTTCCCAGACATCCTTGACAGACACATAATGATCTGAAATCTAGTTTCTCAGTTCTTACAATTACTCTATAAGACCTATTTTGCAGAATTTAAAAATGCCTGTTTTTCTCCAAAGGTAAAAGTCAAGAAAGTTCCATTAATTTTAATGGGCAATTTAGCAGGCTCAAGGTCTTTTACTGACACTCAAGATCTCTCACTCTTTGGAATTAAGACATATGAAAGTGAAAATTCTGTTTCCATTTAAGGCAAAATGAGTTCTACAATTTACACAGGGAAGGGAGGAACACAAACCCAGGACATTCCTTTAAAAACTGTATATGTTAGAATAACTGCACAATGTCACCATTTTGTTTATTCTTCATTTTCTTTCTTCAGATCCCAAACAATAAATCAGTATTCCTAACAAACTTAAAACTTGGCTAACTTTATATTTTGCTCCCAGACCTACCTTTAACACTTACACATTTCAGCTTTAAGCCAATATTCTCTCACTTCAATAGTGAATTTGCAAAGTGTTTCAAATGAGACATTTAAAATTTCACTTTAAGTTTTTCTTAAGTCTCATTCAAATATACTGTGACCATTTGTCAGTCCTTCACTCTCCAGATAGCTGAATGTTAAAAATGTTAAGACTGCTCAGTTCGGGGTATGTGTGTATGTGTTGAGTGAGAGTTAGAAATCATATTGCAAAGATTTCATTAGCAATAAATTTAATAGTTTTGTGGTTATTTTTAATTATTAACCTGTACTATAAGTTCAAGGACCATTCCAGTTATTCATCACTGGTACTCCTGAAGTTTAAGTTGTATTGTTGCAGTAAGAGAAATAGGTATGCTAGATATCCTTGTCCTCTGTCTAATCTCCAGTGTTCTTCCTTGAATTAACAATTGCAGTCTAGCTATACTTCAGCTAACCACTTGAAAGCTGGTTATAAATGCCTTAGACTACGTGGTGACACAGAGGCCCAGTTATGGTTCACTACTATGTGTCTGAAACTGATATAAACACAAAAGGTGGAATATATTACTGGAAAACTAACAATTTGCTGATCATTAATATTCTTGCGTGATATATGTATGGCGTGTACACAAAGAATTAGTGATATGTGCTAGCATTATGCTCTTGCTATGTGTTTGGCAAGCAATGTATTAGCCCAGCAATGGAATGTGTATTTGTTTGTGGAACCAATTCCAACTTAATAGTCAGGCATAGACAATGAAGATATATTTACATACTAGGCAAAGAAAGCCATCGTCCTACAGAGGTGGGTGATAGCCTCTTAAATATAAAGACCGAGGGTGAATCTCAAATGAGAAGTAATTGAATCAACTGAGTGTGTACAAGATTACTACAAAATATAAAAGTTTGCAGTCTAAGGGCTTTTACAAAAACTAATGACATGATGATTAATAGACTGTGAAGGGCATGTTAACTCTATATAAGAAATCATGACTAATCACTAATATTATGCTTTAAAGTTTGGCACCAAAGGGAGAGAAACAGTTTTCTCCAGACAGGAGGGAAGGCAGTTCTCTAGCTTTCTACCAATGAAAATAAACAAAGTGAGACCAGAAACAATGGAAGCCCCATTTACATATGAATCAGAAGGCAGATGGGAAGTTCACAGAAGAGGAAGAACAGCATGGCTATGTCTACACTATGGATTTTACCCGAAGAGGCAATGCAAATGATTAGCATTTTCTCGTGCTTCATTTGCATAATCTCTTCCGATCTGTTTTTGCGCAAGGGGTTTTTGTGCAAAAACAAGCAGTGTGGACGTTTCCTTTTTGTGCAAAAACCCCTTTTTGTGACAGATCATTATGCCTCCCCCAAGGTTTTTAAATCTCTCTTCGTTCCAATCCCTAATCATTTTTTGCCCTTTTCTGAACCTTTTCCAATGACAATTTATCTTTTTTGAGATGAGGCAACCACATCCGTATGCAGTATTCAAGATGTGGGTGTACCATGGTTTTATATAGAGGCAATAAGATATTCTCTGTCTTCTTCTCTTCCTTGCAGCCACCTCCCACATACTGAACTACAACCTCCTGCCCCGAGACCAGTGCCCTTGGCCCCAGCCTGGAGCCCCCTTCTGCAGGGCCGGCCCGAGCCATTTTGGCACCCCAGGCGGGCGGTGCATGCGCGAGCCTGCCCCCGGGGCGTGCGGTGCATGTGCTGCCTGGCCGCCGCTGGCGCGCAGCCCAGGGCCACCCGGGCGGGCCGCGCCTGGCTGTGCAGGGCCCCGCAGCTGTGGGGGGAAGGGCACTTCGGGCATTAACACAGCCCCTGCCCCGGGCGGCCACTGCAGCCCGCCGGGAGCCGGGCACGCGGCGCCTGATGGCAGCTATAAGGGGTGCTGTGTGCCCCTTACAGCTGCCATCAGGTGCCCCCCATTGGTTGGCGCCCCAGGCAGCTGCCCGGCTTGCCCACCCCTTAGTCCAGCCCTGCCCTTCTGCACCCTAAAGGCTTCATCCCCAGCCCATATGAGCCCAGTCAGACCCTCCACCCTCCTGCTTAACCCACAGCCCCCGCCCACGCACGGAACCTCACTGAGCCTAGACAGACTCACAGAATTTAATAACCCTGGGCCCCCAGAACAGCTAATCCAGCTCTGGCCGCGTCGAGGCTCGGGGCTTCCATCTGCAGCAGCTGGAGCCGGAGCAGGAGCAGGAGCGGAGCCCCGGTGTCCCCCCCGAGCGAGGATCCGCTGGGTGCGGGCTCTGTCTCACCGCCGTGCACGCCGGGGTGGTGCCTGGGGTGCACTAGGGTAGGAGGCGCGTTCGGTTCTGTGGACTCGGTCCCTGCCAGGACAAGCCTCGTGGGGTGAGAGACAAACCCCCAGTGGGCCCAGATCGTGCCCTGGGGGGCGGGGGGCTGCGGGCTGGTGGCGGCACGAGGAGCAGCGAGGCTCGCTCCCGAGGTGGTGGATGGTGCAAGTGGGGGAGGAGGCAGGAGCCAAGGACGGGCACTTCCGGCTCTTGTCTGGTGCCACAGCGCGGGGTGGGTCACCCTAATGCATCCCCTCCCCCTCCCCGGCACGCGCTTGCTGTTCACACGCTGGGCCCCGCGCCGCACCTGGCACCCGCTTCCGCCCAGCGCTGCACTCGGCAGCCGGGAACCCTCCTCCCCTACGCAGGCGCCTCGCTGGAGCTTCAACGGCGCATGCGCAAAGCGGCTGCGGCATGGCGCGTCGCCCCTCGATCCCCGGGTAGCAACAGCGGCGGCTGCGGAGCGTCTGTGGCAGCGGCCGCTCGGCCGGACATGGGAACTTCCGCTTCCTCTGCCGCAGCTGCAGGGCCCGGCCGCGCTTAGGCCGCGGCGGCTTCCCCGGGAGGCGCCGCGATGCGGCCGCCGCTGCGCTGGCTCGTGGGCGGGCTGCTCGTGGGCGCGCTGTGCGGGGCGGCTCGCGCGGCCATCAGCGACCCGCCGGCCCCGCAAGGCAGCAGCGGCGGCAGCAGCAGCAGCAGCCCCGGGGAGGCGACGCGGAGCAGCAACGGCAGCAGCAGCAGCAGCCTGGCCGCCGTGTCCGTCCCGCCCCAGCGGAGCCAGCCCATGACCCAGCGCGCCCTGGTCGTGCTCGTGGTGGCCAGCGCCGCCCTCATCGTCTACTTCGTGATCCGGACCGTGCGGTGAGGGGCCGGGCCGGGCCGGGCCGAGCGGGGGGGAGGGGCGGTGGCGGGGCTTGCCCCGCCTTGCCCCAACCTCCAGACCCGGGTTCGGCGGGGCTAGTCCTGCTCTGTGAGGCGTGGGCGACTGTTGCCTGTGGGGGCGGGGGGGTGCAGGGAGGGCCACCTAGAGGAACAGGGAGGGGGCACCCCACTTAGGAATTAAAATTTGGTGGGGGACGGGGGGTTGGTGCACCTCCCGAGTACCAGCTGGAGTCACCTATGGTGGGAGGGTCTCTCTCTGCACACAATGGGGGGGGGGGGTTGCTAATAGTGATGTTAGCTATGGCATAATTGAATAGTTGTGTAACTGCATGCAGTCTTAGCAGTTACATGACTATTCGATAGTCTCTGGAGGTAGCAGCAGAGTGAGGTAGCAGGTGGAGGTGATCTGTGAGAAGAGCCAGTTTAAAAACCAGCTCCCTTCATGGACCAGCTGCCTGCCACCCGGCACTGCTGCCTCTGATACAGAGCATAGCAGAGTGGGGTGGCTGCAGCCCCAGTCCTGGCAGGGGTCTGAGCTTCCCATGGACAGAGGTTGCTCTATGGGATGCAGAGCAGCCTCTACCCGTGGGGAGCTCAGATCCCCTGTGGACAGGAGCTGCATCCGCAAAGTAGCCTTTGCCCATGGCAGGCCCAGGCTCCAGGGGAGCTTGGACTCCCCATGGGCAGGGGCTGCTCCAGCTCACCGCGGACAGAGGGTGCTCCATTGGATGCTCTGGGCGGAGCTTGGGCCTGCTGCAGATAGAGGCTCCCCCCAGCACCGGCTCCTGCTGCACAGGGAACTGGCTTGAAAGCCGGCTCCCTGTACATATCTCTTCCAGCCTACCCTCCTCACCCTCTGCACTGCTGCCTCTCTATCAGAAGCAGCAGCGTGGGTGTGAAGAAGGGGCAGGTGGATCTGGTGCTACTTAAAAGCGAGCTCCTCACGGGCACCAGCTCTCGCTCTCCCTCACCCCCTTGCTGCCTCTGATACAGAGGTGTGGGGAGGAATGCATGTAGTCGACAAGATTAACTGATATGCCCAGGTTTATCAGTTAATTGTATAGTCAACTATATGCTGACATCCCTAGTTGCTAATAAGCGTTGATGTGAGATGCTTAGAGTAGTTGACTCAACTACCTGATAATCCTAGGCCAGTGGTCTCCAACCTTTTTACATCCAAGATCACTTTTTAAATGACAGAACAAGCCAAGATCTACCGCCCTGCCCCTTCCTTGAAGCCCCGCCCCTTCCTCTCTATTCTCCTCCTCTCCATCACTTGCTATCCCCAACCCTTATACTGCTGCTTTTTTTCCCCCAATACTTCTGTAGGAAGAGGGTTTTCCAACATTTGGCCTGTCTAGACTGGACCAAATGTCAGAAAGACCCCTTCTTTTGGAAGCCCCCTTATTCCTCGTGGAAAGAGGAATATAGGGGTTACCGAAAGAGCATGTTTGCTCTTCCACTAAAAATTGCGGAAGAACAAACGCATCCCTGGATGCAGAAGAGTTTTTCTGGGAATCTCCGGAATCCTGAAAAACTCCTGCAGTCTAGCCTTACCCTTGCTGGGTTGAGGCAGGATGTGTAGGCTCTGGGGTGGGAACGAGGGATTTGTGTGTGGGAAGGGGTGAGAGATGCAAGCTCTGGGAGGAAATCTGGATGCAGGAGGAGGTGGAGAAGGGGAGGCTGGGTTGGGGAGGAGGCTTCATGCTGGGCAGTGTTGGGGTCAGATGTAGGGTTAAGGTACTAAGCAAGCCACAGGCTTGTGGATATGAGGGTGCAGGAATTTGGGTTAGGGTATGTGAGGGGCTCAGGGCAGGGGGTTCCAGTGTATGATAGGTTCAGATCGAGGATCTGGGGGAAAGGGGAGTGCAGGAGTGTTATGATGCTGTGTGCAGATGGGGGCTTGGCCCCAATTGGGGGTTTGTTGGCCAGGCTTCATTTTTAAATAAAATATACGTCAAACACAAAAAGTTTCTGCATTGTCTTTATTTATGAGAAGGGCAGGGAACCTGTTTTGAGTCAGGGGTCACTGACCCACAGAAAAGTCAGTTGGGGCCACACAAGTGAGATGCAAAATAAAAACGCCTCCAAAACCCCCACAAGCCTCACTAATGTGGCCCCAACTGTGCTGGTGGGAGCAGGGGACATGGTATTGGGGAGCGGTGCCAGGGGGTACCGGAATAGGGGACAGGATGCAGGGTAGGGTGCCAATGGGTGCTGGGGCAGGGGACAGGGTGCTTGTAGGTGCCAGGGCAGGGGACAGGATGCTGGGGCAGGGTGCCGATGGGTGCTGGGGCAAGGGACGGGCTGGGGCAAGGGACAGAGGGCCAGTGGGTTCCGGGGCAAGGGCCTGGGGCAGAGGACAGGCTGTCAGTGGAGGCAAGGGACAGGGTGCTGGGGTGGGGACAGGGTGCCGGCGGGGGCAGGGGCCAGGATGCCAGTGGGAACAGGAGGCAGGGTGTTGGCTGGGGCAGGGAATCCTCAGCACACACGTTCCTCCACCCCCCCCCACCCCCCAGAGGAGGGAAGCTCCAGCAAGAGCCTTCTTCCGGGACTTGTCCCCCCTCCTCCGCAAAGGAGGAAAGCCACTGCAAGCGTTTCCCCCCTGGACTCCTCCCCCTTCCCCGGCACGCTTTCCCCCGGGACTCCTCTCTCCTCCCCCGCAGAGGAGGGGAGCCCTGGCGCGCGCTTCCCCCCGGGACTCCGCCCCCTCTCCCCGTCGTGCGCTTGCCCTCGGAACTCGTACCTCCTCCCCTGCAGAGGAGGGGAGTCCCGGTGCGCGCCTTTGCCGCCCCCCCCCCCCCCGAAGCCCCAGCACACGCCTTCCTCCGGGACTCCTACCTCCTCCCGGTGCGCCACAGACCAGGAGGACGGGAGCAGGTAGCGCACTTCCGGAAACCCCAGAAGTGGCGCGCAACTGCCGGACTTCCCTCCACCCCGTGGGAAGCCGGCACTATCTCCATTTTCGGAGGTAGGTAGTGGGGCTTCTTGGGGGTGGGAGGAATTGGGGGGGCCCCAAACGCCTCGCAATCGACTGGTCGAGCCCTCCCGATCGACCAGTCGATCGTGATCGACGGGTTGATGACCACGGGCCTAGGCTTATCGGATAATCAACTACTCTTTTACATCCCCGGTCTTCACCAGACGTGCTACAGTGGTGCAGCTGAACCAATGTAGCACTGTAGTGTAGGCTTGCCATTGTATGTCATCAAGCCAATAATACTGACCCTCACTGCTCGCTTGTCATTATATTTCAGCAAAGAGCTTAGTGCTCCCCCCATCCCCGATGTTGTGCCTTAAATGAAGAAAGAGTTCCTTTATAATAATCTGCAAAGACATTAAACTTCTCTAATTTAAAAGTTTCCTTAAAACCTATGTTTGATGCATTGCCTAAAACAAAACACCGGACAATAGTTAGGCAGTTCTAGTTCTGTGACTGCTACTTATTAAGCTAATCATAAGTGTCACTGTTGCTTCTCCCCATACACCTCTCCAGAAGAGGAGCAGTCTCAAGTCTATTGTTGCATGCATATACTGAAGTTTCTTGCTCTCTATTTAAAGGTGCCTCCTGGTTCCTTAGATAAACTTTCCATATGACACTGAAGGTCAGACTCTGGGTCTCTATGAAGCTCCATCAAATCGCTGAAGTGGAAGTCTTTACAGTATTATACCAGGGTAGCTGCAAGAAAAGTGATCAACATCCTCCAAATGTCCTTCTCTTAAATATCTCTTTAAGCTAGACTTTTCTTAAACAAACAACCGTCTCCCACGGTCATATCCTTCCTGAATCCGTTACCTGCTGAATGACTTCTTCTCTGATGGGCATGAGGAAAAGCAGAGCCCTGGGATAGTGATGTCTACTAGTTTTCTATATGACTCTGATTACTTTTCATTGTGAGGTTTGAGGCCTTCCGCAACAGAGTTTCTGCCTAAACTAGCCTGGGTTTTGCACTTGACATGTTCCTAACTGTAATAATTGTCTCTTCTTAGAGAGAGAGAGAGAGAGAGAGAGAGAGAGAGAGAGAGAGAGAGAGCACAGAGTTCCAGGGAGAAAGGGACAAAGTTGATATTCCTTGTGTGGGTTTTGGGGGGAATTAATTAGGTGCTACCTTAATTTTGAACTTTTTGAGCTCCAGATTGTAGGTGGGGTTTTTGTGGTTTTGTTTAAAGCACTTGGTATTAAGGATGTTAAGTGTCAACTAATTGACTAGTCGAATAATCAATGCAAAATGCATCAACTATTCAATTAGCCGATAGGGGGCCTCCCACCTTTGAAGTGTAGCATGGATCCTGGGTTCAGCGGGGGACTCCCCAGCTGACCCCAGGCTCCGTGCAGTGCTGCCGCTTTGAAACGCTGCAGGGAGCCCGATGCCGGGCTCCGTGCTGCGTTTCAAAGTGGCACCGTTGAACAGAGCCCATGGTCAGCTAGGGAGTCCCCCGCTGATCCCGGGCTCCATGCGGCGCTGCCACTTGGAAACGCCACGTGCAGCCTGGGGACACCCCAGCTGGCCCCGGGCTGCATCTGACATTTCAAAGCAGCAGTGCCACATGGAGCCCAGCGTCTGGCCCCAGGTTGCAAGTGGCGCTGCCGCTTTGAAGTACCCACTCTTCTCCCTCCTCCCCTCTCACTTGCTGCCTCTATCTGGTAGAGGCAGCAAGGGGAGGGAGCGACTAGTCAACTACCCGATAAGTATTTGCTTATTGGATAGTTGACTAATCCTTCACATCCCTACTTGGTATGGGCACTTGAGAAACCAGGCATGTTAACTGTACTCATCTAAGCTATTTAAACCTGTGCTATGAAGGTATCGAGTCCTGGAAAAATTACTAGTTGTTTAGCTTTTTTTCAATCACAACACAGTATCCCTCTCCTTTTACCAAGCAGTTATGTGAAATCTGAGTCTTACACTAATGCATAAAGTACTTTTACTTTCCTCTTGCAACATTTTAGCACACTGTTTTTCAGTGATTTTATTTACTTAAACAATGGAGCTTATATATACACAATATACCTCTTCTTAAAAAAAAGCCTTCAGTATTAAATTTGTTTATATTTCATTGGATGCTAACTTGTATTTGAAAAAGGTAAATAGAAACTCACAACTTACCATCTGTATGCCATTAATTGCTATATGCTGTTTGCTCCTCTCTAAACTTAAGTCTCGGTATTTTTCATGTCCTCTGTGTCAATCTTGCCATGTATCTAATCATTTCTTACTGATATTTGGTACTCTTCTACTCCTATCTGGGAGTGTGCAAGCTGCTTGCACATGCTAGCATGGCCAGGGACAGGTGCAAGTGAGCCTAGTGAGCCCCAGTGGGCAGGGCTGGGGACCGTACAGCCACACCAGAGGAGCTGCCAAAATGGAGTGCTGACTCCTACAAGCTGCAGCTCGACATTCTGCAGCTTTCACCACTGAGGTTCCCAGTAGAGCCCCATAGCTCCGCAGGCATCTGCAAATGTAAATTTTGTATCCATGCAGGGCTCTATCCATCAATAATCAGTTTCCCTAATAGATTTTTAGGTGGGACTTTGTTGAAGTCATTTTAAAATTACACATAAATGGGATCAACCCTTTCTCCTTTATCCATTGTTTCTCTGACCTCCTCAAAGGAGTCGAGATTAATTTGTAAGCCCTTCAGAAAAAAGAAGAGCTTGTATGTGTGCTTGGGGCTTATACAGGTGACACTAAAGTACAGATTCTAATAATGGATTTGAGAAGCACAATTTTCTTTATCTGTGTTTGCTACATATTGTTGCCTTTCATGTGATCAGTGAGGACTAAACTATCAAACAATAGTGGGGAAAAAAAACCAAATAATTGTTGGAGTTAAAAATAGAAACTCTTCAAAAAATGCAGTTCTACTGCAGCATTACTTATGAATTTAGCATGTGTATCATGCTCCATGTGTATCAGCTCATTGTTGACTTTCCTGCAAAGACTTGTGCATGGGACTAAATTCATGTAACTGGATGAGTCGTCTCCCGAAGTAGAATGAGCTTCTTCATGTGTTAAAATTAAACACACATGTAAATCTTTGCAGGACCATAGCCTAAATAGATAGTGCAAAAGGAAGATCAAAACACAAACTATTTTTAGATAATGACAGGCACAAGTCATGTCAATTTCTTGACCTTATTTCTAAACTAGCACATGTACCCAGCATTGCTTGGGTCTTCGACTGAAGTATTTTTTTAAAACATAAATGAAAAATGGACATGCTTTATTTAAATGATTGTACTTTTTTTAAATGAAGGAAAATGAAGGCTGGAGTGAGAGTTCGGGGATAGGGCGGGGCAAGGGGTAGGGCTTAGGGCAGAGGATTGGCAGATATGTGTGGGGGGCCTAAGGCAGGGTGTGGGGGGCCTCAGGGCATAGGGATGTGGGGGGGGGGGTGCAGAAGTCAAGGCAGATGGGAGGTGCAGGACTCAGGGCAGGAGGCTCAGGACAGGGGGGTGGGAGGTATGGCTGTACCAGGGCCCCCTGTAGCAAAGAGGGTAGTGCCGCTCTGGCAGCAGCTCCTCTCAAGGGGCCATGGCACTGCTCCTCAGCCAGCAGCTCCTTCCAAGTGTGCTCCTTCCTGTGTGCTTGTCAGGTGGGGGTTGAGGCTCTGTGGGCTAGCCCCAGCCCCTCCACACTGCAGCCTGTCAGAGTGGTGAGGCAGCCCCCTGATTGCTGCTGCCCCTCTATCCTGAAGCTCCTCTGGGGGGGAGGTCTTGCTTGGGACAGTGACCCCCCCTGTCCTGCAGCCTGTTGTGGCATCAGCATTCTGTGGGCTGGCCCCAGACTTCAGCTGTCCCCCTGCCTTGCAGCTGATCAGGGGAATGGGGCTGCAGAGGCTACCCCCAGCCTCCAGTGGCTTCTTCCATCCTGCAGCCTGTTTTGGGGGCACCCAGAGGGCTGGCCAAGCTCCATATGCTGCCCTAAGCCTTTAGGACCTACCCATGGCCTGCAGGCTATGTGGGCTATCCCAAGTCTAGTGACTGTTCCATGGCCTGTAGGCTTTCCACGGCGGGAGTGGGGTAAGCTCCAGGGTTTGGGCAGTGAAGCTCCTTACTGATGTGCTGGCAGGCAAGATGGCAGAGCCCCAGCCCTGTGGGTCACACTCTTGGTGCTGTAGCTGCTCCTCATGGCCACTCTCAGTATCCTGTCCCTTCTCTCCGTGCCCCTCCCTTCATGTTTCTCCACTCTCTGCCCCCTCCCTTTCCAAGTTATGGAAAATAGTCCCATTCCCAGCACTTCCTGTTTTCTAGGCACAACCAAACTCTGACCTTGGTTTCAGTTATGCTAAGAGGAAGCTGCATACCAGATTTGGTAGTTCTAGCTCTTACGGTTTAGGAGGAGTTCTTGGATAGACTAACAGATGCTCAGACAGATGGACTCAGACAGACACACTCTAGATGGATAGATAGATAGATAGCCTCACAATGTGTTCTTCACCAGCCGTTGTGCCTGTTTGTTGTAAATACAGAAAATCCTCCTTTTAATACAGGGGTGTAGAGCCGAGTATGACAGACAGACAAAAAGAGCAAATAGCAAAGTAGCAGATGTTAGTGTTCAGAGGTAGGACCCTATTTCTGGATATGGAACATTTGGGTAGGTGACTACCTATCTGATCCACTGTTACTGTAATCTACAAAAATTTAGATGCACAATTTTTTTATGCATGTTTTTGTACAGTTTTAGGTCTCCCTTTTGAGAACTTGACTCTCAGGAATATTGCTCTTTGATATTTTACTTTTACTCCATTGAGATAAAGAAAATGTTTAAAATTATTGCCATATATTAAATATCATGCAAATATGAAGAATATCAATGCAAATCCTATAATTTAAGAAACTAAGACTAACAGTAATTTCAGTTTTCTGTTCTAGCAATTTAAGGATATCAACTTTAAAAACTTTATATTTCAGACTCAGAAAAAGAAACAGGAAGACCCGAAGATACGGAGTTTTGGACACCAACATAGAAAATATGGAGTTGACACCATTAGAACAAGATGACGACGATGATGATACAACATTGTTTGATGCCAATCATCCTCGAAGGTTAGTGATTAGAAATGTAATGTACTCTTGTAGGAGTGGAGTTATAATGATGGTCAAACAATTTCAATATATACTCAAAAGTACAGTACGTACTAATTTTCAAAGGAAGTAGTTAGGCCAGGGGTGTCACACTTACTTGACAAAGGGACAAATAACAGTGTTACATGTAGTCAGTGGCTTTTACCTGTGGTTACTTTGTCTGGACTCTCAGCTTACATTCTGGAAGTCTGGTGAGCAATGTAAATGCAACAAATGGGAGCCTAAATCAGGGATGGGCAACCACAAATAGTGGGTGGGCCTCATGAGTGGCCCTCCTTTACGCTATGGCCTCCCTTGTCGGGCCCCCCTCCTTCCCCCTCCCACTCCCTGATATCCCTCTCACGCACTGGAGTCCTGGAGCCCCACACTTACCTGCTCCTCTGCCTCCCTCCCAGCACTTTCAGAGCATGTGATTCACTTGATTTGTGCTACATCACGCTCCTCCCCTTCCATCCCAGAGCTGGAATACCATGAGTAGCTAATTTGCAGTGTTCCAGCTCTGGGAGGGAGGGAGAGGAGTGAGTATGGAGAGGTAATTTGCATCTCCTCTGAAAGTGCTGGGAGGGAGGGGAAAGGCATAGGAAGTGTGGGGCTGTGCCAGCAGCACACAGGAGAGAAACAGGCAGGGGGTCAGTGGGTTGCAGGTGGAGCCCCAGTGGGCTGTATGCAGTCCACAGGTTGCATATCACTGGCCTAAAAGTAGGCACTTTTTAAAGTGGCCTCTCTTTCAGAAGTTGTATACATCCACAATCTTGGCTTCAGTATGAGTTGGAGATGCTAAACTTAGGCACTTTAATCTGTATTTAGGAGTCTGACTGTTCCTAGTTTAGAGTTCAACAAGGGGAAACTGCAACAATCATTGAAAATCTAATTTTGTTTACTTTTGGGTGTATGTTCCACAATCTTCCATGCTTCCATATAGAACAAGCATGCTTCACAATTCTGTGCCTCTTTCTAATGCTGGGGGTTGTGTGCAGTGTTCCCTGTGAGCTGTGTGTGGCTGCTCAAAAACTTCACTTTTCCTCTTGTAGCTAGAAATTCGGAAGTTACTTTAATAGGTTTTCCATAAAATGCCAACAAGTTGGCAAGATGTAAATGTTTTTCAGGTGTATAAGGAATCTTGCAATCTGTGGCTCTAAAGTTACTTTGTACTTCTGTAAACAAGTCTTGTGTAAAGCAAGGAGGAATCTGAGATATTTTCAGATTCTGCTTCATAAAAAGATTAAATGTTATGTCACATACTAAGAAGTATAGTATCTGACCTAAAAAGAATGTATAGCTAGTGCAGGAGATCTTCCAAGCTCAACATAGGATGAGCTCTGTGTAAGCTGAAAAACATGTCTGTCTCACCAACAGAAGCTTCAGAGGGGTAGCCAAGTAAGTCTGTAACAGGAAAAACTTAAAAAGCAACAAATAGACTAGTAGCACCTTAAAGACTAACCATATACTGTTTTGTTAGTTTTTAAGATGCTATCAGTCTATCTGTTGTTTTTTAATTTTTCACCCAACAGAAGTTGGTTCAATAAAAGATATTACCTCACTGACCTTGTCACTCACACAGCAATGAGGCAGATTAATGTTTGCAGAATTTCAATGCTATAATCCACTCCAGTCTGTCACAAGCAGAAGCTTCCTTTGGAGAAGAAAAGTACACATAAGCATCAATTTCCAGTACATATTTTTTTGTTTTGGCAGATTATAACAAGATTCAGTCTAATTTCTTTCCTCTTAGAAATCTTCTTCGGATTATATTATAATTTGACACTGCAGCATTTATCAAATGTTTTCATTACCATACTTTCTACCTTTGTTGGTCATTCTCTGAACTTAAAATCACATTCTACAAATATGCCAAAAATCAAATACATGAGCCCTTATGTGCAAGAAACCATCTTCCGCACCCTATTTTTTAAAAATCTGTACTCTATATTGATAGATCAAATTTTCCCAAATATTCCATTATATGTTAGCTAATTAATTGAATACTATGGTATCTAATTTTGCATAGTATTCCTATAATTTCTTTCTAGATTGTTCATATATTGTAATTATGTAGCCTTCAGCAAAGTCTCTTTAAAGAAAAAAAAGAAAAGTTAAATTGCTACCGATCCTCTTAGCCATGCAACCTATCATGAAGTACCTAAATCTAAGTGTGCAAAGCAGGTTGCAGTATCTGCTGTAGAGCATCGTATCTTTCTCCCTTAACAGAATAAATGAGGAGGCACGGGAGAAGAGAACTGCTGACACAAGCATGTTTGAAAATGAAGGCTGCCTTCATTTTTTCCATTTTGCCAGCCAAATAGCTGTGATGTAAAGAATGTGTAGGGGTATCCTTAGCAGCCTGAAGGCTAAACATATTGCTGTTTGGTGTAAAACTAAAATGGACAAATTTGACAGTTGATTAGGTTTTGGTACAATGCCTTTCAGACTTAATCAGTTTTCATGAGCTATTCAGTGCTCTGAATCCTACTTGGTTCCCCTTCAAAATATACCTCTGGAACTTAAGTTGCCAGTGCAGTGGCTAGCAGCTGGAACCTTCTGTTTAACAGTTCAGAGAGATCTTTTTAGAATTACCCTCCATGTGGACTATGAGAGTTACTCCATAACTGTATGCCTTGACCACTTCAGTTTATGCTTCATTATTTGTGGTACAGTTGTGAAATCCATGCACATATGTTTAATGTAAGTATGCTGCAAGATAGCTTCTGAATCATTTAAACCAACAAAGATCTGAATCTGGAACTGTTTGGCCTCCTCAGGTCTCACTCTGGCATCTTCTGGCCTGGGATTTAAAAGACTTTTTATGCAATGCTTTTTAATATGAAAAAACACAGTCTAATCTCAATTCAGTGGTCTTCGAGTTGAGCGTATGCACTGCAGAGCACAATCACTTATCCCTAAGCTCAACCATACCGAGATGACTATAGAAATGACTGAAAATAAATTGCTCATTTGAAAAACATTTTGTAGTCTTTAGAATGACAGATGTTCCCCACATTTAATTTATCTGCTTATACAGTTATACTTGTTGGCAGCTATTAATGTAAATAAGTAACACAATGGGGAACAAACCTTACTGCTGATATGATGCTTCAGCCACAGAATGGAACCATGTTGTTTGAATTGAAGTAAACTAAAGAAATAGTGGTGGTCATAGGAACCAGCCATATCCTGGATATGAAAGTAACAATTGTGCCTTGATGCACTAGTTTGGTATGAAGAGAGTATCTGCTGCAAAATTCACACTGCTACTTTCAAGTGGCATGTTTATAAAGAAAATTTAACAAAATGTGACTTCTTCATGCTAAAACAATCATAGTACCGTACTATCAATGAAGTGCAAAATGATGCACACTTAAGAAATCGTTTATATATGTTACAGTTTAAGATAATTTAGGTGCCACAGAGATGAGAACAGATTCAGAACTTTGTTAGAAAAGCATTTATTGTTTAAAAAAAAAATGTTGTTTTCATGTGTTACTAATGATGTTCTTGCAAAGCCCAAAGCAATACTTGTTTTCAGTTTTGACTGTTTTCAGTCTCTCTTAAATACTGGTTGCACCTCTAAAATCTGGGACTCTCAGGTCTGGCAACAGAAGGACCACAGATATTGTCGGACCAGAGAGCCCTAGCTGGCCACATCCAGGGGCTGGGCTGGTGATCTGGAGCACAGCCCTACCCTGCAGCATAGCCCCTGGGTTTATTGGTTAATCCTGTTGACTACACGCATTCCCTCTCCTCTTGCTGCCTCTGTATTAGAGGCAGCAGGGAGAGGGGGGTCAGGCAGGAGACGATACACATGGGGCGGCTTTTAAGCTGACTCTCCCTGCATGCCGGCTCTGCAGACTTGCCTGCCCCCCTCTTGCTGCCTCCTATGGAGGCAGTGGGGGGGTGGGGCAAGAGCCGGTGCTGGGGGGGGGAGGGGGAGGAAGCTGGCTTAAAAGCTGGCTACCCCTCAAGCCCCCCCACTCTCCCGTGCTGCTGCTTCTAACAGAGGCGGCAGCAGCCCCTGTCTGTGGGGCGGGTTCAAGCTCCCTGTGGATAGAAGCTGCTTTGGCAACTCCAAGCTCCCGGCGGACAAGGGTTGCTGCCACAAGAAGCCTCTGTCCACGGGGAACTTGGGACCCCCCACCACCTCCCGCAGACAGGGGCTATTGCCGCCCCATGATGCTGACCCTGTATCAGAGGCAGCAGTATGGGATGGCAGGGGGTTCCCCAGGAGTGGAGTTAGGAGCGTGTAGTCATGTAGCTGCTAACATTTGATGAGAGAATCTGCATGCATATATACAGGGCTCGACAAACCGCTGTTTCTACTCGCCCGTGGCGAGTAGATTTCAGCCGGTCGCTCCGTGCGCCCAATTCACCGGCGCTGTACGCATGCGCAGTGCCGGTCCTGGCGCATGCACGGTGCAGGGCTGGCAAGTAGCTCTCGCTGCAGTTTGTCAAGCCCTGCATATATATATATATACTGTTCCCAGCAAAATGACTGACAAAGTATTTTATCAACTATAATATAGTAAAGCATCCTGATCGGTTAATAACTTGAATTGATTAATAGTTAAAGCACAGTTTATTTTAATATCATGTCTCCTGCAGCTCTTTGCAGCACATCAAAGAGCCCCTTGCGACTTGCAAGCCTCAGTCTGAGTATCACTGCTGACCTGGAGTTTCAGTTAACTAATTTAGAAAATCATAGTTGTACTATGTACAAAACACTGACAAAACATAAATGATATCTCCAAAAGAGAATAGTTAAAGGTTCATATTAAGGAATATTAAGGTAAAAGTGTGGCAGAGAACTGAACTTGTTCTTTTATGTTTTTTGCAGAGGAAAGTGATACAAAGTTCCAATTCATTATTCAAGTGTCTTGAGGATGTCTAGGGCAAATGGCTTTCAAGAGTTTCCTATTTCATTCAGTCAATAATATATGAAAAGATTAATCTTGTAAATATATGTAACTCAAAAGCTTGATACATACCGTCAAATAAATTGTGCAATATAACCTAGTAGAGAACATCATAAGAACAGCCATACTGGGTCAGACCAACGGTCCATTTAGCCCAGTATCCTTCTGCCAACAGTGGCTAATACCAGATGCCCCAGAGGGAGGAAACACAACAGGTAATCCTCACGTGATCCCTTCTCTGTCACCCATTTCCAGACAAACAGAAGGTAGGGACACCCTTCCTACCCATCCTGGCTAATAGCCATTGATGGACCTAACCTGCATGAATCTATTTAACTTTTTTTTTTTAAACTCTGTTAAAGTCTTCACCACATTCTCCGGCAAGATGTTCCAGAGATTGACTGCACAGATTGAAGAAAAAATTCCTTTGTTTGTTTTAAACCTGCTGCCTATTAATTTCATTTGGTGACCCCTAGTTCTTATATTGTGGGAATAAGTAAAGAACTTTTCCTCATTCACTTTTCCCACACCAGTCATGATTTTATAGACCTCTATTATATCCCCCCTTAGTCTCCTCTTTTCTAAGCTGAAAAGTCCAAGTCTTTTTAATCTCTCTTCATATGGGACCTGTTCCAAACTTAAAAAACAACTAATAGTCTAGCAGCACCTTAAAGACTAACAAAACATGTAGATGAGCACAACCCACTTCTTCACATGGCAAATATGGAACAAAAGACACAGAGGTATTTTCCTCTTGCTCATGGTATATATAGTACCCTGAGCTTTCTGGGCACAACCTACTTCTTCAGATGACCAGAGTATAGAAAGTCCAGATCCAAGAATAAATAAGGGAAGGGGGGGAGGGGAAGGAGAAGGAAAACAACAATGGTCCTGTAGCACATTAGAAATTAACCAAAAAATTATAGAGATAGTATTATTAATACAGAGGTATTTTCCTCTTTGCTCCATCTTTGTCTTTTGAAGAAGTGGTTTGTGCCCACAAAAGATCATGATACTATATATACCATGAGCAGGAGGAAAATACCTCTGTGCCTTTTGCTTCCTATTTGTCATGTGAAGAAGTGGGTTGTGCCCACAAATACTCATAATACTATCTCTATATTTTTTTGGTTAATCTCTGATGTGCTACAGGACCATTGTTGTTTTCTAAATTTTTTTAGCTACAGACTAACACTGCTACCCCTCTGAAACCTTTCAAGAGGTGATTCAGCTGCTTTTTAGGACACCCTCTGCCCCTTCCTTCCCTTCCCTTTTTTTGGTGGATGTGGGGAGAGAGGGCATGCATGCAATGTTTTCCTCCATAGTTGTTCATTTACACCATTTGAGTCATTTAAATGGAGTAGAATTTCAAATATTTGCTGATAAATTAACATTGTCATTTACACACAGAACATACTGAGTGTTGCTACAGAGTGGCATTGTTTGACACTGCTAACTCTCCATTTTGAAACCTGGATGTACTAGTATTATTGATGTGCACTAGTGTAATTGCATCTTCTGAAACTCCGCACTTTTCAGTGATCTTCAGATAATCTTAATGATTATCAAGATTTGTAGGATTCTTAAAGGAATCACAGGTAATGACTGAAAGGCTTAGACCAGGGATGGGGAACCTCAGGCCCGGGGGCCACATGAGGCCCCCAGTTTGCCTGGATCTGGCCCTCAAGGCTCAGCATTGGGGAGTCCATGCTGGCATTCCAGCTCCCCTGTCACTCAACTGCAGGGCTAGAGCACACAAAATCTATTAGCCTGGGCCCCTGCACCCCAGCCTCTGGTGTGCAAGTGGAATGTGGGGAATCTTTCTCCTTCTCAGTCAGGGGCTTCTCACTTGTGTGTGGCCCCTGACTGATTTTTTTTTTTTCTGTGGGTCAGCAGTGCCTGACCCAAAAAAGGTTCCCCGCCCCTGGCTTAGACATTTGATTTAGAGTGGGAGAAGACTCTACCTGGGGGGAAGGCACCTGATGCATCTAGATATCTGGCTGGCTGGTGTAATTTTACTTTAATAGATTTTTATCTTTGATAAATGTGCACAATATCATTGTTGATGTGCACAAAGTCTTTTTTATAGAGAGCTGTTACAACTCCAACCCAAATTGTACAAAAATGTTGTAATCAATAAAACCTTTTCTGTTCTATAGATTAATCAATCAATTATTTACTGTTTAGGTAAAGGGCAAATTACCATGTTACAGTAATTAAAATTGTAACACAAACCCCCCCAAATTAGTTGCCTCATTTTAAAATTAAGAAATGGAAGTGAGCAAGAGAAATCAGAAAGAATAACTTTCTGAAAATAAATGATTGCTGGTACAGATTTTTCTACCTGGTAGGAGCTACAAGGGTTCAGATGCTTTCATTATGTCATGTTTGCATGAAATGGCCATGGGGAGGCTGGTGCTAGATGGAAGGAGAACAAAGAAAAGGTGTAGGCGGGAATTTGTCCATTGAAGACTTTATGAACAGGGGCATCAATTTGGAACTGTCCTGAAACAAATGGTTGAGCCAGTAGAGTTGGTTGAGGCTGATTTAGAACTGCAATTTGTACATTCATGTAAGTAGATAGCTAGCAGCACTGAAAACTCGAACCAAGTTCTGGTAACAATCACTTTGTTAGCTGTAGACAAATAACAGAGAAATAGCTGTTTTTATCTTTATTTCATAGAACTGATAAAATACAGAGCTGTAAATTGCTCCTTCAGAAAGACTTGCCACACTGGTTTTCTAAAATAGCAGAACACCTTGTAAAACAAACACCTGACAACTTGTGTTAGAGGATACTGATTGCATTCAAATTATTTTCAAAAGTCCCAGAGGTTAGAATATAGCCCTCTGAATATCCTCATCAACAAGATTTACAAGAGTAAGCATCTGCTTTGTGCAGGTGATATCCTGGTATGAGTTAATCATTAAGTTTACAGCTGAAGTTGTGAGTCAGAAAAAAACAAAATAAAATCCTTTGTTACTTAGAAACAGTACATTTAAGTTGTTCATAATAGCAAATGTGTTTGGATTGAAAGAACCTGACTTGGTGTATCTGAATCTTGTGGAAACTCAAGTAGTGAGTTTACAATAAATCAAATTGACAAATCTTTGGTTCTTAATTACAATACATGTTTTGCAGTACATACTATATAGTCTTAAGTGTTTTAATTTTTTTTGTCAAGATAAGTCTAACATGGAGAAACAATAATACTTCAAAATACACTATTTCATCATTATACAAGAGGTCTAGGGAAGAATATTTTATGTGTGGGGCAAACTCCTTTTATCAGTAACAGAAGTTGTTAGGTTTTTGGACAAATTTAACTGTCAGAACAAAAATTATTTAATTTCTTTTGTTTTTAAAGATTTTCAATGATCACCTTTTTTTCCTTCTGTTGCAGATAAGTATGTGCCTTTCATTGAGAAAAATTAATCTTAGATCGACAGGAAAAAAAAAGATTATGCCGGAGGAATAAGAAGCCAATATATCTTGGGGGTATTTAAATGGTGTATATTATGGTATGCTTTGTTGCAATAAATACTGTAACAATTTGTTGTACCTCTTTGTATATACAAAAAATACTCTAAATTCAGAGCCTATGGGAGGGGTGTGCACTAAAACTCAAACTCAAAACAATTTGAAACATACAATTCCCTTTTAAAACAGTATTTTGCTGCTTGTTTTAATGCCCTATTTGTGTATATGGTATACACTTTTCTATACCAATCTGGAGTATGTTCACTTATTTTTGCCAATGTAATATTTTATGTCAGCATAAACATTTTATTTGTGTGTGAATTCTGTAGTATGGCTAGATTTTCTGTAGGTTAGTTGAGATTCTTTTCCTGTCTTGAAAGAGCTGTGCCAAACTACTGTCTCTTTTTTTGTTTTGAATTTTTTAACTAAATTAATAAGTTACTGTATGTAAACATTATTTAAAACTGCCTAAGTGCACCAATAAAAATGTTTACAATATTCCTAACATGGTGTGTAAAACTATTTTTGTAGGTTTTAAAGGTGCCTTTGATAGAATCCTATGAAATATGATTATGTTATGGCCATTCTAGTCAACCAGTTATAACTAGTAGCTCCATCGGCTTCTCTAACACATGCAGTCACACTGATGTAAGCAGAATGGAAAATACGTCTCCCCAGGCCAATTTTTCAGGTAATGTAAATCTGTATTGCTACATTAACATCAATGAAGCTACTCTAACTTCTACCAGTTGAAGATCTGGTCCTTAATGTTCAAATCTCCCAAAAAAAGTCAAGTAGGAAGCCTTCATTTAATCCTTAATCAGTTTCCTTAAGATATTGCAAGATAATGGCTGATGCAGGACTCAATAAGGAAAGAGTTAAAGGAAGGTAATATAACTAATGGCAATCAACATGAGTTTATGAAAAAAAGATGCTGTCAGACTAAATTGATAATGTCTATCAGATTACAAGTTTGGTTGACAAAATCAATAGTCGATTGCTGTAATATACTTAGATTTCTGTAAGGTGTTCTACTTGATACCGTATGATATTTTTATTTAAAAAAACCCTAGAATAATATAAATTAATGGCTCACATTACATGGATTAAAAATTGGCTATCTGATACACTTTGAAATGAAATTGTAAATGGGGAATCAGCAATGAATGGGCATGTTTCTAGTTAGGTCCATAGGGATTGGTTCTTGGCTTTATACCACTTTATCAGTGACCTGGAAGAAAGCACAATTATCACTGAAAGGTCACAGATGACACACAAATTAGGGGAGTGGTAAATAATGAAGAAAACAGATCATTGATACAGAGCAATCTGGATCAGTTGGTAAGCTGGGCACAAACAAATAATATGCATTTTAATAGGTATAAATGTTTACATCTAGGAACAAAGAAGGTAAGCCATACTTACAAGATGTGGGACTGAATCCTGGGAAGCAATGCCTTTGGGGTTGTGATGATGATCAGCTGAATAAGACCACCACTGTGGCAAAAGGGCAACTATGATCCTTCAATGCATAAAAGGGGGAATTTGAAGTAGGAGTAGAGAGTATATTTTATTTCTATGTTTGTCACTTGTGTGACTGCTGCTGGAACACTGTCCAGTTCTGGTGTCAACAATTCAAGACAAATGTTGTTAAACTGAAGAGTGTTCAGAGAAGAGCCATGAGAGGGAAGGATTAGAACACATGCCTTCTAAAAGATACATGAAGACATTCAGTCTGTTTAGCTTAACAGAGAGCTGATTTGATTCGTCTGTAAGTCTCTGCATGGGAGCAAATATTTAATAATGGGCTGTGCTGTCTAGCAGAGAAAAGTATAACACAATGCAGTGGCTGTAAGCTGAAACCAGACAAATAAGATGAGTAAATTTTTATGCGTGAGAGGAAGTAAGTGTTAAAATTTACCAAGGGTCATGATGGGAGTCATCTCTAATTATAAGGTAGTTTAAGTTTCACACATGTTCAGCCTCTTGTATTTCTGCCAAGATTACCAAAAAGGGTGCCAATATGGTTTTGATGGGTTTCTCTTGTTTATAAAATGAATATATTGCCCGTAGATATGCTGGGAAGGCTTAGATTTTAATTTGTAAATGACCGTAGACAGATTTTTTTTGTGCATGCACAAATTAATTAAACATTTCTATTGATAAATGAAATGTATGAAGAGACAAAGTACGAAAAATGCTGCTTGAAAACTTTAAAGTTTGATTTAAAGGTATTTCTTTTATATATTTTGACGTGATGTTGATACTTTGTTTTAGTGGTTGTAAAGCATAAACTTTTTGAATCTCAACATCTGTCATCTCTGACCATCCAATAATTTCCTGCAACTGTGAACAATTATTTTTGCTGACTCATAATGTTGTGCAACTATGAAAATTTAAATCTCTGAAAATAAGAAAATATGCTTAAAATAAACATTGATACTGTCTACTGAACATTTTTAAAATAATCAAAATCAAATTGTGCCAAACCTACTTACAATGAACTAGTCTGGGATAGCCAGGCTCAGTCCAGATAAAACCCCAAACACTCATCAGATAGCACTTTCATTGCCATCTGGTCTTGATTTGAACTGATGACTTAGACATGAAAGGCTTTATATTTCATTGTCAAACCCCAATGCCAACTCTGTCCACACATCTATACAGGCGATATCATCACAGGACCTAACCACGGAAACCACCACATCAGAGGCTCATATAACTGCACATCCTCTAATGTGATCTATGCGATCAAGTGCCAGCAAAGCCCCTCTGCCATGTATACTGATCAAACTGGATAGTCTCTGAGAGAGAATTAATGGACACAAATCAGATATCTGAAAAGGCAACACACAGAAATCTACCTGTTAGGGAACATTTTAACTTGTGTCTAGCATGGTTCATGGAGCCCCCTGACTCCTGTCCCATTTGGATCAAGAGAGAAGCCCTAGTGCACATCAAAGTAGTGTGCTTCAAGGCCCTTTGTCTCCTACCAAGCCTATTACTGAGATTCTGGCTGCATTTTTTTCTCTCTTGTGTTTATCCTAGCACACCCCGGTCCATGGTCTCACAAGGTCACAAAACTTTCTCCTCAACCTTTTCCTAGCATGGGCCAAGATGGCTGTTATGGCCATGAGGGATGGCCAGCAGCCTGGGGACTAAGGGGTTAACTATGTCCCCTGTACCTAGCCAGATATCTGCTCAGCCAATAGTAATGCAGATAGGGATTTCAAACTGGGACAAAGGATTTTTAACTTTTCCCTACTTTGCCTCTGAGCAGTTTTGTTCTCTAGATACTGAGGGAGACAGAAGACATGTCTCTCTCCCAGAAAAAGACTCTTCATAATGTGTAAGTAGGGAAAACCCTAGATAAATCCATCAGGTTTTATTGTTTTCTGGTTTGGGAATTTGGATCTGATGTCTGTGTGGTTAGAAATGAGTTTTCCTCTCTTTCGTAACTAAATTTTGGTCCATGATGGAATCCTCCATGAGTATATTAATTGGTGGCTCTTACCATCTAGCCATTCCAACTGTGCTTGTAACTGGGGTTTTCTTTTGATAATAAAAGTTCTTTCTTTTTTATTTAACCTGGTATTGGTTCATTTCTGTGCCTGGAAAATCTGTCTGTGGATATCTGCATGCCTCTGACGAGGGGACAGCAATCACAGACTGCAGCTTGCATTTTCTCTTTTCTTTTCAAGCTCTTTGGAGAAAAGAGCTTGGGGTGCTCTGGGCTTGGTTTCAAGTGTCCACCCCTGTTTGTGGGTTCAAAAGCACTTGATGGTGGCAGCAGATTCCCCAAAATCCAGGTGGTAGGATTTTGGGGGGAGTTTTTGTACCAAAGCCTGTAGAGATCAAGTTTTGGGTTGCTTTTGCAGGCCCCCCACTTCTGCATTCATCGTGCCAGAGTGGGGAATAGCCTTGACATGGTGGCAGAGCGGTGGGATCATTTTGAGAACCCAGGATTTTAAAAGGACGCAGGTTTTTCTTTGAGTAGTTATAAGCTTTGGAGGATTTTTTTTCTTTCTTTTGTTTTCTGCTGCTGTCTTAGGGAGAGGCACACAGAAGGTTAAGATTAAGCCAGACAGTCTACCCCAACCAGTCTGTTTTTCTAGCTTTCGGGACAACTGGATAGCTAGGCCAGATCAGGTCATGATGTCCAGCTCTAGGACAGATTCATAGCCCAGGAAGGGGAGACAGGAGCATCTCCCTGTGAGTCTAGGGGGGAGTAACCTTGAGAGGGCAGGAGCAAGGTATAGCAGCCCTCCATTCCCCTCACCACTGCCTTCTATGTGGGAAGCTGCCTGTAAGGCAGCCGGCAAACCTCTAACTGAGAAAGAGGTGGAGTTCTTACACACAAAAAAAGAGGTGGAGCAAATAGACACAAAAAAACAAGCGAGGCTGGCAACAATAGAAGCAGAGACAAGGCAAATGGAAGCGGAAGCACAGGCAAGGATAGCGGAAATAAAGGCAGAGACGAGGCGAATGGGAGCAGAAGCAGCAACTTCACCAACTAACCAGTGTAGGGGTTAATTGCAGAAGAACTGTGTACGTGCAAGTATAGGGGTGATGAGGCATGCATTCCTTCCCCTTTTCTGATGAGCCAGAAGCAAGCCTTTAGGAACATACCCCATTTAAGATAAGCAATGGTGCCAACGTAGCAAAAACAAGTTATAGATAAGGGCCGGAACGCATAATAATCTTGTTTACCCAGATGTACTGATCATGTAAACAAGGTCAAAGGACAAGTGGTACCAAATCGATAGTTAACAACTAAGCCATACATCAGCAAGTAATGAGTAACTCCTAGAAATTTCCAAGCTGTAAAACAAGGCAGAGACATGGTATTTAAAGCTGCACCACAGCACAGCAATTTGGACTTCACCGATGGACTCTGGTACTGGTGCCTCGGA
Organism: Pelochelys cantorii; assembly: GCA_032595735.1. Classification (NCBI taxonomy): domain Eukaryota; kingdom Metazoa; phylum Chordata; order Testudines; family Trionychidae; genus Pelochelys; species Pelochelys cantorii. The sequence continues at coordinate 63,713,980 of CM064330.1, forward strand.
AGCCTAGATGGTCTCCCACTTTGTCCGCAGCTGTAATGGGGTACCCAGCTTGCAGAAGGGGTGTAAGATGTTGCTTTTTCTACCATGTTGTTCTTTAGTTAAGGGGTACAGTTAAAGTCTGTCTGGAAATAAACTGCTTGTGTTTGACAGATACTTGTGCAGCGTGTTTTTGTACTTGGAGAACCCAGTGTCGGACCTGAGACTTACTCTTGCCGGCAACAGCCACCCTGCTCTCATGAATGCTGCAGTCACTGTTCAACACCCCAGGGAACTCCAGACCCAGAGAGTGGAAGAACAACAGAGACTGTATCCTTCCAGGAGTTCAGTGTATAACTGTGTGGGTATGGGGTGTCATTATGGCATGGCTACTATGTGTAATTGGGCTTGTATCTTAACCCATACCCCATGGGTATGAAAGTAAATCTTCTGTATTGCCTGTAGCTAACAGGGAGGTTTGTGAAAGGGGTGAGTGCGATTCTGGGAAGTTGTCTGTGGCTAGTCAGTCCTATTGGGACCAAGGTAAAAGTTTCTCTAAGTGTTTGCCTGAGGGACATAGCTGTGTGTCTGTGAGTAATGTTTCTGCTTGTTTGCCTGATGCCTCAGAGGTGAGGCTGGAATCAGAGACAGGGCAGGGAGATCCCAGTGATCAGGGAAGTGTTTCTCTGGAGCAGTCTGGAATAGCTGGCCAGAGTGAAGTTTTAGCTGAGGAAAAAGATAAAGTTCTTGAGGGTGATGAGTTGATGGCTGGTGAGGTTTGTAAAATTGAACCTACATAAGCTGAAGGTGATTTATTTGAGGGTGCTCAGTGTGAGCAACCGGTGTGTGTGGAAACTGGCAGTTTGACTGTTGGAAAGGGCGGTATGCCTGTGGGGGAAGGGGTTCTTCCCAGTTCTTTGTCCGCAGGAGGTGCCTATCAGCCTGGAATGGCTGAGGATAGTGTTGTGGGTCCAGATTTAGTTCTGGGGACAGCGGAAGCCCAGAAAGGTGAAGACCCTAGGTTTGTGTCTTCTGGGGAGGGTGGTCCTGTAACTGGGTCCAGTCAGTATCATGTCAGGATCCCAGGGATCAGACAAGTCTGGTGCTTGTGTTTTGCCTGTTGCTGGTGTGTTGCTGGAAGGGAGGAGAGTGATTCTGTGTGATCAGGGTGCTAATCTAACTTGGACACTGGGAGAGCATCAAGGTAAGTTACTTGTGGTACCTACCAACAGTGTGGAAACTTACAGCAGTCTAGAAAGCTGCAAGAGGAAGGAAGATGTCTCTGACATCTTACAAGAGAAGTCTGTTTGGTTGCCTGAAAGAGGGTTGTGTGGAGACCTGCCTGTTCAGGGTGTAGGGGATACTCAGGAGGAGTTGATGGTGGCTCAGCAGAGCAATGCTGCTGTAGGGCCAGGGAAAGGTGAGGTTTGGCTTAAAGAAGTCCATAGGAAAAAGAATCCTTATGGTGATGTTGGCCAGCAGTTTGCTGTGCCTGAGGGGGGTAAAAGTGACTTGGAGTTAGAAAGATCTAATGTGGACAAGGGTAAGGAAGTTGCAGAGGGTTGGGAGGTTGTTTGAGATGGAGTGAGGACAGCCAGAGAGATGAAACAGCCCTCTGATGACCAAGTGACTGTGTTTGTCCAGCTTGCTGGGACAGAAATGTTTCCAGTTTGGTCCTGTAAGGAGATGTGGGCTACGTCTAGACTACATCCCTTTTTCGTAAAAGGGATGTAAATTAGACGTATCACAATTGCTAATGAAGCGGGGATTTAAATCTCCCCCGCTTCATTAGCATAAAAATGGCTGCCGCTTTTTTTCCCCACACGGAGCTTTGCCGGAAAAAAGCGCCAGTCTAGACGCTGATCTTGCGGAAAATAAAGCCTTTTCTGAAAGATCCCTTATCCCTCTATGAAATAAGGGAGCACCAGTCTAGACGCTGATCTTGCGGAAAATAAAGCCTTTTTCAAAAGATCCTTTATCCCTCTATGAAATAAGGTTTAAATAAGATTTAAATCCCCGCTTCATTAGCAATTGCGATACGTCTAATTTACATCCCTTTTACGAAAAAGGGATGTAGTCTAGACATAGCCAAGGCGTCTCCGATTCAGAGGAGCAGCTGTGTTGTAGTAAATCTTTATGGAATGCACGAGATGGCAGAGAAACTTCAATCTCTGGACACTGTGGACAGTTGTAATGTATCAGTGATCTTAACATCTAATTCCAGGAGGAAGCAGAGGTTGGTGGTGAAAGGACAAGGAATCTGTAAGTCTATCAGGCCAGTACACCTAGGCCCTGTCTCTGTGAGGCAGTGGCCCACTTGGAAAACTAGATTGAAAGCAGTTTGGTCCTGTAAGGAGATGTGGGGCCAGATTAGTGTCTGGACTGCTTACTACCTGATTAGCTGTGGGGAGCAAGGAAACTCCATGGTCGTTGTGACCAGGGAAGACACACCCAGCCAGCCCTTTGTCTTTGTTAAGATGGAGACTTCAGGATTTAAACCTACAGGGCAAGGGGAAAGGGCAAGGCTTGTGTTTGCCAAGGAAGGCTGCAGCTTTTTAAATCTAAAAGGCCAGGATTGTCAGGGTACACTTGCTATGGGTTTGATCCTATTGCTGATGTCAACTTTTGTAACCCATGTGCTGTTACTAAGAATTGTAACAATGTCCAATGTGCATGATCTTGTGCCAAAACCCTGGAAACTGTTAAGAAATGTACCCAAGGATGCACTGTATGTTAAAAAGCCTTGTGATACTGGTATTTCACTGTTGATACCTGTCATTAGTTTTGGAGCTTCTCAGCTGAAAAGGGGCATTCCAGGATTGCTGTGCTATGTGAAAGGGGAAACTGAGGCACACCTACATTTTTGTTTTTGTGGCTAAGTGTCAAGATGCCTACATTATGGGGAATAAGGATACATACATTATCTCAGTATTAATTGGATTTCAGACCATTGCCAAAGCTGACATGGATAAATTTAATATTTTCTTTGGCTCTGAGCAAGGACACTGCTGTACTCACTAATGGGTGTTGGGTCCAACTGCTGTGCAAAGGGGGCCATGTAAGGTGTCAAATGGAAGCTTGTATTCTGCTGATTCTATGTATAATACTTGTGTACTTCTGTAATTTTTATATATGAAGTTATGGAATGGACTCTGTTCTTGTATTTTAAATGTTTTCTGTCTGGAAGGAAGCAATGGGAATGGACTGCCTCCTGTAAGGGATGCTTATTCAGTGAATGGCTGTGCTAAGTTGCACTGCCTCATGAGCAATGACTCTCAGAGTGGCCCATACACACCTGAGGAATGCATCTGGGAGCTTGTAGATCAACCAGTGCATGGGACTGCTTGCATGTGGAACAAAGACAGGTCATTTGAGCATGTGACCAGCTCCAAATGGAAGAGGCAAGGAACATCAAAGAAGGGCCCTTTGAGGCTGACACTAAAGACTGTTAAATTAGCAGTGTGTACTATCTTTGCTAACAGCCTGCATCAAGCACTCAGTGATTGATGTATGACGTGTTCTCGTTAACAATCTCACTCTCAACATTTTCTTTCTTTTATTAATACACCTTTAGATTTTAGATTCTAAAGGATTGGCCCAGCATGATCTTGTGGGTAAGATCGAAAGTGAAAATTGGCCTGGAACTGTGGCTGGCCCTTGGGAGCAAGAGGATCTGTTTGGAGTTGGTGAGTGTGGGTTTTATAACCTCTCACCGGTGTGCGAGGCCTACGTCTGACTGTGGCACAGGGAAGCTAGGATGTCTGAGGGGTTTTGCTGGTGAGGCTTCCTGCTGGCCAGGTTGGCAGCTGAAGCGCTCTGTATGACTGGCAGGATGCTTTGGGAAAGGTCCCCAGTTGAGGGCAGTAAGTAGCCCTGGTTTTGAGCAATTCACCCTGAGCTGATGCCCTCAGCAGTGCCAACACCTGGCCTGGTGTATAAAAGTGGTATATTCAGCAGCATGCACAGACCCTGGTCAATTGAGCTTTGGACCAGGACCCCATGCTGTTCTAAATCTGATTTTGAAACTGAGTTTGGTTGGTTAAAGGGGCAGTTGAAATAAGTCAACACAACATGGGGCTTTGGCAAAAAGACCCTGCAAAAGTAATGCTCTACAAGAAATTTACTTACGACTCAGTAGACAGTCATGGTACTCCAAGCTCTTCCCACATTCGTGTTTAATTTTCATGTATTCCATAGTCTAGTGTAGGGGTTCCCAAACTTTTTGACACAGGGACCAGTAAATCCATTCACGAGCTTTTGGAGGACCGGTAACGCTCATTTGCATATTTGCATATTCATTAAGCAAATGATGAATATTCAAATAAGTTGTTTCTGGTCCTCCCAAAGCCCCCAGTGCCAGCTTTAGCAGAGCTTTTGATACAGTCACTCACAATATTGTTGCCAGCAAGTTAAGGGAATATGGATTGGATAAATGGACTGTAAGATGGATAGAAAGCTGGCTAGACCAGTAAAAAGTCCCAAACTTTTTACTTCAGTTGGAACCTGGTTTTTTTCAGTACTGTTTTTTGCAGCCCAAAAATATAAACGCATATAAAAAAAGAATGAAAAATGAATAAATTTTCAGTGTTTCACCCGGCTGCATCCTCTGCCCAGCCTGGGCCAGGGCTTGGGGGACCTGGTGCCACACGGGCACTCCAGGAGGCGGGAGCAGGAGCAGATTGGGGGTACGGTATCTGGCTAGGAGAGAGGGTGCAAGGAGAGGTAGGTTTTCCAGGTGCCCGGTTTTGTACCAGACAGTCCGGTATTTGAGGGTTCTGTCCGGGAAACAAATTGAGAAAATACCGGACATATAAAATGTCCGGTATTTTCTAATTAGGTAAGTTTTATTATTATTAGGTGTATCAGTCCGTAGCTGGGAACTGCCTGGCTGGTAGATGTGCTCACGCTACTTGAGAGAGGGTAAGGGGTGGGGGGCAAAATGGAATCCCCGGGGCCAGACTCACTCGTGTGCCCAGGTCTGCATGTGCCCGGGTCAGTCCCAATTCCCACCAGCCAATTCACTCCCCCCCACCCCCCGCTTCTCCTCCCAATTTCCCCCGTCCAGCCCTGCTGCCCCCGTCCAGCCCTGCTTCCGGCAGCCGGTTTTCCCCCGTTCCCCACCGATCTCCCCCGGTCAGCCCCACTCCCCCCGACAACCTCCCTGACCAGCCCCGCTGCCCCCACCCCCTCCCAGCTGGCCGATTCTCCCCCACTTCTCTTCCTGATCTCCCCTGGCCAGCCCCGCTGCCCCTGTCCAGCCCTGCTTCCGGAGGCTGGTTCTCCCATCCTCTTCCTCCCAATCTCCCCCGGCCAGCCCTCCTGCCCCGTCCCCACCCCCCGACCAGCCCTACTTCCGCTGGTCGGTCAGTCGGTCGGCCGGCCACCCCCCCCCCCCCGATCCTGCTGCCCCCAACCCTGCTTCCCAGCAGCCGGTTTCCCCCCCACACACACACCTCCTCCCAGCCTGCCCTCCCCTCCCAGCAGCCACGCTGAGGCCCGGTATTTTTTACCCGTGGCCCAGTACCGGGCTGCAGCCCATAGTTTGGGAAATGCTGGCCTAGTAAAATGTGCATATATTTATGTAAGCAGGGGCTGAACTGCTGCTTGCTATCAGCAAGCTAAAAGGAGACAGCTGCCATAGGTGTGGGTGTGCCCACTCCAGTTGTTTAGCTCTGCAAGATAATTAACTGTTAACTGTTGATATGTAAATACAGCTCATGCCAGGAGGGGGAGGGAATACGAGGTGTGGCTATGTAAATCCAATTCAGCCAGGGCTGATGGAGGATCAATGTTGGAATGGAATGTGGTGTATTGTAAATAATTTGGGGCTGTTGTGGGGGTCACAAATCATGTTACCCCTAAATGTGGGAACTGTAAAACATGACACCAGTGCTTGCAGTGCTTGCTACCATCATTGTAAGAGGTCTCCGAGGAACAAGCCTCCCCCCTTCCAGAGTTGAGTGAGCTGAGCTGGGGGGAAGGGTTAAAGGGCTTGAGTCAGCCTGTTTCACACCTGCCAGGTGTGAGTTGTAAGACTGGCCCAACCTGCCCCTTTCCCCCTGGCTATGTCTACACTGGCATGATTTTCCACAAATGCTTTTAATGGAAAAGTTTTCTGTTAAAAGCATTTGTGGAAAAGAGCGTCTAGATTGCCACAGATGCTTTTCTGCAAAAGCACTTTTTGTGGAAAAGCGTCTGTGCCAATCTAGATGTGCTTTTGTGCAAGAAAGCCCCGATCGCCATTTTAGCCATCGGGGCTTTTTTGTGCAAAACAATTCCACATTGTCTATGCTGGCCCTTTTGTGCAAAAGCTTTGCGCAAAAAGGACTTTTGCCCGAACGGGAGCAGCATAGTATTTCTGCAAAAACACTGACAATCATACATGAGCTCGTCAGTGTTCTTGCGGAAATTCAAGCGGCCAGTGTAGACAGCTGGCAAGTTTTTCCGGAAAAGCGGCTGATTTTCCGGAAAAACTGGCCAGTCTAGACACAGCCCCTTTGTTTTAAGGACAGACCTAAAGCAAACTCCATGGCTACATCTACATTGGCATGATCTTGCGCAAATACTCTTTAACGCAAGAGTTCTTGCATTAAAGTATTTGCGCAAGAGAGCGTCTACACTGGCATGTGCCTTTACGCAAGAGATGTGCTTTTGCGCAAGAGCATCCATGCCATTGTAGACGCTCTCTTGTGCAAGAAAGCTCCGATGGCCATTTTAACCATCGGGCTTTCTTGCACAAGAAATTCATGTTGCCTGTCTACACTGGCCTCTTGCGCAAGAACAGTTGCACAAGAGGGCTTATTCCTGAGCGGAAGCATCATAGTTCTTGCGCAAGAAGCACTGATTTCACACATTAGAACGTCAGTGTTCTTGCGCAAGAACGCCCCAGCAGTGTAGACAGGCAGCATGTTTTTGCGCAAAAGCGGCCGCTTTGGCGCAAGATCGCGCCAATGTAGAGACAGCCCATGAGGAGTCTTTTTGCTGGTCCAGTGAAAGCTGGAATATTTTGCCAGTCCAGGTAGTGGCTAAAGAGTTGAAATCACTAAGGCTGTGTCTATACTAACCCTCTTGCGCAAAGCCGTTATGCTGATTATTTTCAGGCAAGAGGGTTTTTCTTGCACAAGAAGGGGCAGTGTAGACAGCTCCATCTTGCACAAGAGCCTCTTCCGCAAAAATGGCGTCTCATTAGTTATGCAAATGAGGCTCGGCGATATTCCACGCTGAGCCTCATTTGCATAGCTCTGGCGCAAGTTCGTGCCAGTATAGACACAGCCTAAGAGCTGAAATCACTGGTTTGGCTGGGAGCCAGACCTGTTGCAGTCAGCGAAGCGGCTGGCAGGAATGACTGGTAGGCGGCCGGTAGGAGCGGTGGCAAGCGACCAGTGGAGTGGCCGGTAGGAGCGGGGGCAGGTGACCAGCGGAGCGGCCAGTGGGAACGACCAGTGAGTGGCCAGTAGGAGCGGACCGAGACAGCTGGTGGAGCGTGGTGGAGTGGCTTACGTTAAAGACTGCAGCAAAACCCTATGGAGAGGTGGGGCTGTCGGCTTCGGACCATGTAAGGTGCCCCTATCAATCCCCCCCGCCCCCCTTTCCGCCCAGGTTGGGAGGTAAAACCCTGCAGGTGAACTTTTGGACTCTGGACGGCACTGACCAGGGACAGAGACTTTTGGGCTACGTCTACATTGGCACATTCTCACGCAAAAACTCCTTTGCGGAACAGTTCTTCTGCAAAAACTCTTCCAGAAGAGAGCATCTGCACTGGCATGTGCTTTTGCGCAAGAGCATCCATGGCAGTGTAGACGCTCTCTTGCGCAAGAAAGCTCTGATGGCCATTTTAACCATAGGGCTTTCTTGCGCAAGAAATTCATGGTGCCTGTCTACACTGGCCTCTTGCGCAAGAACAGTTGTGCAAAAGGGCTTATTTCTGAGCGGGAGTGTCAGAGTTCTGGCGCAAGAAGCCCTGATTTCATACATTAGAACGTCAGTGTACTTGCGCAAGAACACGCGGCCAGTGTAGACAGGCAGCAAGCTTTTACGCAAGAGCGGCCGCTTTTGCGCAAGATCGCGCCAGTGTAGACACAGCCTTGGGGTGTCGGACTTTGGGTGATTCTTGGCTGGGGGGGGGGCGGCCTTAGCTCATTGTTTGGGTTATGAACTCTGTTTGTGGTATTTTCCCAAGTTAATGCCATATGACTTCTCTCTCTCTTTCATTAAATGTTTCTTTCCTACACTCAGACTCTGTGCTTGCAAGCGGGGAAGCATTGCTTCTCAGAGGCACCCAGGGGTGTGTGAATTTCCCAGGTTACCGGGTGGGGGCTCGAGCCAGTTCTGTGTGAGATGGACCCCTAGATATTGAACCCAGCTCTGGTTGCTGCCGGGCCTACCCGGCAGAAGGGTTACACTTATTTACTATGTTCTATCCCAGACCTCCAAGAAGAAATCACAGCCAGTGTGGCCAGAAGCTATCCAGCACTGTCTGCAATTTGGGGGGGGGGTGTCATGGCCATGGGGGATAAGGGGCTAACTATGTCCCCTGTATCTAGCCAGGTATCTGCTCAGCCAATAGTAATGCAGGTAAGGATTTCAAATTGGGACAAAGGATTTTTAACTTTTCCCTCCTTTGTCTCTGAGCAGTTTTGCTTTCTATATACTGAGGGAGGCAGAAGACATGTCTCTCTCCAAGAAAAAAACTCTTCATAATGTGTAAGTAGGGTAAACCCTAGATAAATCCATCAGGTTTTATTGTTTTCTGGTTTGGGAATTTGGATCTGATGTCTGTGCTGTTAGAAATGAGTTTTCCTTTCTTTTGTAACTAAGTTTTGGCCCATGGCGGAATTCTCCATGAGTATATTAATTGGTGTCTCTTACCATCTAGCCATTCCAACTATGCTTGTAACTGGGGTTTTGTTTTGATAATGAAAGTTCTTTCTTTTTTTTTTATTATAATTTTTGTGTCCTGGTTTTACTTTAGAGCTGAGGTTTCCCAGATGACCTCTTCCCTTGTTCCTTTGGAATACTTGGGTGGTGGCAGTGAGGTTTTAATAAAAAGTGAGTTTAATAAAAGCAACTATCTATCCCTAATTGACTCTGTCTTGAAGCGAATCCACAACCCTGTTGGGCCCTGGTCCTGTGAGTTGACAACTCCAGGCCTTGGTGTCCTCTTCAGGGCATAGCCCTCTGGCTGTGCTTTAGACTGCTTTCTCCCCTTTTCCTGGAGGATGAGCAGTTCTTTATTCTACCATTTGCTGGCTCTCGTTTAGTCCCTCATCACAGTCTGGTTACTGGCCACTCTAATCATCAGCCAGTAGGGTGTAAGCAGTTGCCTGTTTCCCTGGGCCACCTCCCCTGTAGCTTTAGCAACTTCTCTGCCCCTGTATCAGGACCCAATCTGGAAGTCAGCCTAGAGCTGACCATGCCCAGCACTTTTTTGTCCTTGGTGCTGTCCTCAAGCAGCTAGTCCTTCTCCCTTGCCTTCCAGGGAGAGTCTGCTCTCTGCTCTGTGGAGCAGATAAGCCGCCTTCTCACTGACTGGGGTTTGCACAGACTCTCCAAGGCTGTCTTAACCCCTCTGCTCCCTGTGTGTGGGGCAGCCCAACCCACCACAAAAGCACTCTTAATTATAGATAAAATGGACAATAGTTTGTTTCATACAGGATTTGACACAAAAATATTTCCTAGAGCCTGTGTTTATATACACAACTCTGTGGTGGACTAAATAGACTGCTGATTTGTACTGGTATGAAAATGCATACATTCGTTATGTTATGAGTTTTCAGATATAATCACGTTTTGGTATACAAGTTCTGTTTTGAAAGACAACATTAAACCCAGTTGTCTAAAATCCAGGTTTGTACTACGAGAATGGAGAGGAAGGAAAAGCTAAACGGATGTATGTCTACGTCATCAACTTGCGTAAATCAACATAGCTTAATTGACTATAATGTAGCTATGCTGATTTACACCAAATGGCCCATGATAGTTATGTAAATGCTACAGACACGTCTCAGTAATGACACTTTTTATGGATATGACTTGTCATTTGTGGTACTCAGTCTCCAGCTGATGGGGGCCTAGGTCACTGACATGTCTTGCCATAATAATAAAGGGGACACCTGTTTTCTATGAGGTTGTTAAACCTCTCTAAAGTTACAGCAGATATCTTTAATCCACTTATCTGTGTGGCTTTTTTATTTGCTTGTGAGACTCAACAATGCGTTTTATGTGCTTCTGCAATTGTTAACTTTATAACGTACACATGCAAAAGTCAACAAAGCAGTTCTGTCACAAGCAGTGCCATTGAGATCCAGACCCTTCCCTTCCATCTCCTTCCCCACTGTGTTTTGTTGCTTTTATAAAACATTTCTATTCCTCTGTATTGTGACTCCTTATCATCTGGTAATATGAAATATTACTGTTCCTTTGTATGTACTGCAGCTTAGTAACCTAAATATCATTTTGTTGTGATAGGTAACTGAATTAACCACAGCCAGCTCAGCCTGTTTGCACTTTGGAGCCTAGATGTATTTCGGTGAATAGCTAGAGGACTTAGTGCTCTGGAGGAAGTTACTTTTTTGTGTCTCTTAAAAAAAAAAAAAAACTTCTTTAACTTGTTCTGGGACACAGACCTGTGCTTTTAGCATAAGACAATTCTTCTTCCCCTGAAAAGTGGATTTAAGGAATTGATATCAGAGACCATGGAAATCAGTTGTGGTACCCTTGCTGACGTCCTAGGGCATGTCAATACTGGGGCATTATTTCAAAATAACAAGGCAAGTGTCCACATTACCAAGCCTGCTATTTCGAAATAGGAACTCCTGCTTGTGAAGCAGAATAAGCTTATTTCAAAATAGTTATTTTAGGAGTTATGATTTTGAAATAACCTGGTAGAGTAGACATAGCCCTAGTGATACATCTCCAGAGGCTAGAAGCACGGGTCACAATGAGAGTGGGTCTTATTGGGGGGAAAAAAAGGTGTATCTATCTATCTATGTAAACATATTACAGGAATCGGACTTGGGAAGAAATACCCAGGTAATTTTATACCACACTGCAGAAAAAATTCTTTACTTTTAAACATTACAAGAATAGACGTGTTCACAATGCTTTTGTTTTCAATGCCATCTAAATCTAAAATAACGTGGCACTATATCCATATCATGATCTCCAATGGATCCAGAACTATATGGAAAAGGTCTTATTTATTTTTAAATAATTGACTTTACTTTTTCCTTTCAAACACCCTTGAGTGTTGTCCTTGCTTAGACTTCTTTATTCTGATCAGTTTTACCATTGGAGGGCCATCCATCTTTTCATCCAGAGCTGCCATGTTCCTTTTGGAGGCTGTAACCATATGCGAAAAGCATGCTTTGGGAGCTCTCCTTCATCAGCTTGAAAAGATCCTTTCTTTTATTTCCACAGAGGCCCTTCCTCAGTCACTGGTGGTTAGATTTACTTCAACAGGGTGTTTTGTCTCCTAATCTGAACTTCAAAGGAGAACTATCATGCAGCGAAAGCTGCAGAGTATGGCGTGCTGGCCCTTTCAAAGTTGTTCTTTGTTAGCCAAAGATGAACCCTTTAAGTTAGCTACCTGAAAATCACTAGTCACTCAGAGCTACATCTACACTGCAGCCATTTGTCAGCAGAGACAATGAAAATGAAGCACTCATTAGCATTTGTCGCGCTGTCATTTGCATATTCTCTGCTGATGCTTTTTGCGGAAGAGGTTTTTGCACAAAAACAAGCAGTGTAGATGGGGCCATTTTGCGCAAAAAAACCCTTTTGCACAAGATTCTGTATACCTCCTTTTTTGAGGCATATGGGATCTTGAGCAAGATCGGCCCCATCTACACTGCTTGTTTTTGCGCAAAAACCTCTTCTGCAAAAACATCGGCAGAGAATATGCAAATGACAGCGTGACAAATGCTAATGAGTGCTTCATTTGCATTGTCTCTGCTGACAAAAGGCTGCATGCAGTGTAGATGTAGCCTCAGAAAATCCTGGTCACTGTCTCTCTCTTTCCCTCTTTAACCTGGATAAAATCTCATCAAAACTGGGATGATTTTCAGGGGCTAAGCAATGCAGGAAGATGGTGGAACCTCATTATTTGTAGCACTGCCCTCAGTAATCAAACACAATGGACGGCTACACTCTTATTTAGTGCAGTACAGGAAACACACACTATTGATACCTGCATGTGTATAGTGAACAATTAGTTCTACATAGTTGGTTTTACTTCAGATATAATTGCTAAACAGGTAGTTATGATTCACATGGGATGATTCCTTCTTGTGCCTTACATTGAAGTCTCAAAATGACATCGCTGAATTCTGTTCATGCCTAAAAAGACAGTGAAGGGGAAAATTAACAGAAAAGTATTTGAAATACTAGGACTGGAAAGAGAAAGTTGACAGAAGAAAAATTGCAAGGCAATAATGAAATGATTGAATGCAGCATAAACAACGCCTGTATTCTGCATTTTTAAAGCAGTAAAAAGACTTTTAGCGGTTTGTAGTGTTACTGCTATGAATATTTATATAATTAAAGTTTAGTCTTGTAATATTGTTTCCTAGAGGATTGGTACTGAGCACTCATCTTTAATCCTTCCCTACAGCACACATTTTGTTTCCTCCTCTGCTCTGTTCTTTCTTCTCCTTTCTAGCCATCCACTAAGCCCTTTCTATTTCTGCCACACAGGCATTGATGCAGCTAGCAGCCACAGGCCAATGGCCTTATACTCCCCACACACTTCTCTCAGCTGCTTCCCTCATATACTTCTATATCCCATGAGATGTATTCACTGCCCCCAAGCTAACATCCTGATGTGACATGCTTTCTTTTGCTGAAGCCCTAGGAAACTTAGCAGACCCTCCAAGGTATTAAATTGCCTTGTGATATTCAGTTTCCTCCCAGTGTAAGTCAATGTGTATTAAATAATTATATCTCTGATGTGCCTTGAATATATACCCTATATTCTAAATCTGAACTGGAACTGTAAACATTCCAAAAGAGTATAGCTAGACTTTTGGGAATGGCTTTCCACCTCGCCCTAGAATTTCTAAGATAATTATTGTACTTGGAAGAGCCATATTCCTTATAGAGTATTTGAACCTGGGTCTTATATTTAATTTTAAAAGTTTTGCGTTAGGAAAGAAATAACCGAGATCAGAGCTGGTCAAATAGCAGAAGTAAAGTAACATAAATGGCTCAGATCATAAACAGCTGTTCAGTTGATTACGTGCATGCCTTCTTAGTCACTAATAATCAAACATTCACATAAACATGGTTCATTTCACCCAAATGTTTAGGTCATGACTGTTCTTTGTACAAGTTCCTTTAGCTAAATGTAACCAGACATAACAGCACATGAGTAGGAGTATCTGCTATTTATAGTTTGTCACTCAATATTGTGTATTGGGTTTAAAAAGCTTCAGTCATCAATCAGGCAGCACAAACAATATCATCCAAACACTCAGATACCATTAATAGTATATAATCAAAACGAAGTTTGCAAAGTATACAGTAAATCAGGCTCAAGTCACAAACCATTCGGTAACAGGAAAAAAGGACTGAACTAGCAATATGTAGTGGAATGGATAATAAGCTGCAATCAAGGAGCACAAAGGGAGAGAGTCACAAAGATGTCTTTTCTGCTTCCCAGTACTGAGGCAAAGAGGCACCTGGAGGGTGTTCTACTCTCAGCCATAAAAAACTGTCAGCTACATAAAAAGCCACTACAGCAACCAGGGGTTGCTGGGGCAAAAAGAGCTCCATCCATACACTGCCAACAACAGGCAGTATGGGGTAGAGGCTGTAGAGAGCATGTAAAAATTCCTCTACAAAAGGAGAGAGCCTCTAGAGCAGTGGTCACCAACCAGTGGATCGGGATCTACTGGTAGATCTTGGAACCTCTGACAGGTGATCCTGACTGGTTTGGCCAAGAGGCTATCGAGTGCCAGCACTTGAACTGCCCCCTCCCCTCACTGCTGCGCACCTCCTGCCCTTTGCCTTAGAGCTGCCCCTTCCCCAGGGAGCCTCCTGCTTTCTGAACAGGGCAGATGAGGGAGCGGAGGGGCACTGATGTCAAGGTGCCCCCTCCTACTCTCTATCCTTTCTCCACAGAGCAGAGCAGGGGGCACAACAGGATTTGGGATGGAGTTTGTTGGCTGCTTTTGGGAGTGTTCCAGGGCCAGGACAGGGGTGAGCCTGCCTTAGGCCCACTGCACCACCACCCAGGAACCAATAGCAGTGCCCAGCTGGGGCCCACATCCCAAACTCCTACCCCAGTCATGAACTCCTTCCTGTACTCCAAGCCCCTGCCTGAGCCCTGAGCACCCCTGCATCCAAACACCCTCCCAGAGCCTGCACCTAGAACCCCCTCCTGCACCCCAACTGCCTGCCCCAAGAGCAGCTCAGAGCCCCTCTCACACTCCAGATCTCTTAATCCAAAATCAGAGCCTGCACCCCAACCCACTGCCCCAGCCTGAGGAAAGTGAGTGAGGCTGGGCAAGAGAGGGAGGACGGGCAGGGCCTTGAAGAAGGGGTGGGAAGGAGGCAGGGCAAAGGTATTTATATTTGAAGTAGATCTTGGATTGCACTTAAATTCAAAAAGTGATCTCATGCTCAAAAAGGTTGGAGACCACTGCTCTAGAGAGAGAGCTCAAATTTAGGACTTTGTGCCAACACAATGCAGCTCAGCATAAAGGCTATTATTGGAAACAAAATACTTCTACCAGCAATAACACATCTAAAGAACGCTGTCACTGAAGAGTATGTATTAAGTGTTAACTAAATTGTTTACTTCTATTATTTTAAATCCAGACTATAGGTTGTAAAGAGGGAGAAAACTGCAGATTTCAAATGTGGATTTTCAGCTTGCCAAACTTTGAGATGTTTGAAATCTATGTTTCTGTTTTGATCTATTATAAAGACAAGAAACAATTGAAATAATTGGATCTGGAGTAACATAAGGCTTTCAATTCCTTCAATATCAGGGGTGTGTTAGTTCTTGTGTTTTGCTTCAGGCCCATCTTTTAAAATGGTATATTTTAACAGATAACATTTGGGGCCAAAATATTGTTTCCTCAGAAATATGCTTTGATTGCTCTATGACTAAATGGAGGAAATATAATTCTATGTGAATCTAAATGGAAGGTTTTGAAATAGTTTCTGTAAGAGTAAGAATATAGCTAGTCTTTCGAGGCTGGTTTGTGAAGTAGGAATAGGAATGTCATTTTAATCCTCCTGCCTCCAGCCAAAATGTAGCAGCAGAGGAACAACAAGAAGAAACAATGAGAACAGGTGAAAAAGTGGAGATATGGATTAGAGAAAAACTTCCAAAGGTGCACGAATCAAGTTCCTTGAGACAGAGCCCAAAGAGAAGGGGAGCCAGTGGAGAATGAATAGAACTGACTGAGGATATGACACTTCAGGCAAAAAGCCTGGGAATGGAAAAGAAGAAAACCAGTAGGAGATACTGAATGAGAGCATGAAAACTCAAAGCAATGATCAGCACATATCTTTTCAGAGTTTTATTTCTGTTAGGATAAAACTCAGCTTGTTCAATATCTGAGTAAGTATAAAGCAGGCTAGGATACTTACAGCCACTTCATACCGTGCTTTCAGGGTCCAGGCATAAAACAGACATAAAAAAGCATACTGCGCCACCTGAATAGTTTTCTCATTTATACTTAACATTAAAACCATTTCTAGTTGTTGCTCTGCTGATTATAAGGCCTGCTATTGGATATGGTACAGACAGACTTCCCTAGGAGGACCTGGATTTGGGGGAAGGGAGGAGGGATTCCTTTTCACTGGGAAGATGAAGAGGTTTGTTGGGGTTTTTTTAGAAAATGAAATGCACAGACTGACAATGTATTCATAAAGTTAAAAGAGTAAATACAAGGAAAGGCGATCACATTTCCTTAAACTCAGTTTAGTCTTTCTTCCTCTCTCTCACACTATGCTGCTGTGTTCTAAAACTTCCTTTCACTTTATTTTCTCCTTTTCTTCAAATTGCACTTTCTGTGTGTGAGCTGGGGACCATTTTCTAATAGTACTAAATCTTTCTCAGATATTTAGAATGCCATGTAGAACCACGAAAGTGTGGGTATGGTAGGAGAGGTACTGTTCTGAACATGACACAAGTGGTTTATTTTTCTATTTATCTGTGCCCTGGGTGGGCATTGGTAAAAGTGCTGTATACCATAGGGCAAAGAGCTGATCCTTGCAGGAACACACCCACCAACTGTGTCAATTTACTGTGTACCTTACCAAGTAAGTGTCTTATAGACACTTTTAGATCAATATTATTCATTTTATCAAAGAAATCTGTAATGACATGAAAAACCCATCCAGTTAGCTTGTGGAGATTTATTTTCTATAAATCCATGTTGATTAGCATTATTTATATTACCCACCTTTAATTCCTTATTAATTGACTGCAATAATAACTGTTCCATTATTTTGTCCAGGACTGATGTCCAGCTGACAGGCCTATAATTACCCAGATCACCCTTTTATCCTTTTTAAAATACTGTCAAAATATTAGCTTTCTTCCAATCCTTTGGAACTTCCCAGTGTACAAAAAGTAATTGAAAATTAAAATAAATGGTCCAGATTGCTCATCAGTATGCTTTAAAAACTCATGGATGCAAGTTATTTAGACCTGCTGATTTAAAAATGGCTAACTGCAGTTGTTGCTGTTTAATATTCTCTTGAATTACTGCGGGCATGGAAATTATTTCATCCTCATCATCTGATATGGTATATCACGAGACTTTTACCCATATAAAGAATGGACATATTTATTGCATACTTCTGTCTTTTCTGCATTATTATTAAATGATTTCACCATTTCCATGAAAAAATGAACTAATACTATTGTTAGGATTCTTTTTGTTTCTAATATACCTTCAAAAGTCCTCATTGTCCTTAAGTCTGCTGGTTAGAGATTTCTTCATGTGTCACTTTACTTTCCATATCAATTTTCTATGGTTAGTAGTTTGAGTTATATTCATTGCTATTAACTTCCCCATTTTTTCCAGCTGTTATAGATACATGTTATAGCTGCTTTCCATTCTAGTAAGATTCATTTTTTCAAACCAGGATAGCCTTCTTTCTTGATTATGGCTTTTGGGATACCTAGATAAATGTTCTTAAATAGCTTCAAACTATTTCTCCCATTTTTCTGTTTAAATGGTTTCTGCTAGTTGTTTCGGTTCATAAGAACATAAGAATGGCCGTACTGGGTCAGACCAAAGGTCCATCTAGCCCAGTATCCTGTCTGCCGACAGTGGCCAGCACCAGGTGCCCCAGAGAGGATGGACCGAAGACAATAATCAAGCGATTTGTCTCCTGCCATCCCTCTCCAGCCTCTAACAAACAGAGGCCAAGGACACCATTTTATCCCCTGGCTAATAGCCTTTTATGGACCTAACCTCCATGAAATTATCTAGCTTCTCTTTAAACTCTATTATTGTCCTAGCCTTCACAGCCTCCTCTGGCAAGGAGTTCCACAGGCTGACTACACGCTGTGTGAAGAAGAACTTTCTTTTATTAGTTTTAAACCTGCTACCCATTAATTTCATTTGGTGTCCTCTAGTTCTTCTATTTAGGGAACTAATAAATAACTTCTCTTTATCGGCCCTCTCCACGCCACTCATGATTTTATATACCTCTATCATATCCCCCCTCAGTCTCCTCTTTTCTAAACTGAAAAGTCCCAGTCTCTTTAGCCTCTCCTCATATGGGACCCGTTCCAAACCCCTAATCATTTTAGTTGCCCTTTTCTGAACCCTTTCCAAGGCCAAAATATCTTTTTTGAGGTGAGGAGACCACATCTGTACACAGTATTCAAGATGTGGGCGTACCATAGTTTTATACAGGGGCAGTAAGATATTCTGGGTCTTATTTTCTATCCCTTTCTTAATAATTCCTAGCATCCTAGGAACGAGGTGTACCGGTAGTTCGAATTAGAGATCCTAATTCTAACTACCTACTACGTGCCGCGTGTAGCCGCGGGCACAGAGTTCGACCTAAGGGGATTTAAAAATGGCGCCCGCCCGGCAAGATGCAAATGAAGCCCGGGATATTTAAATTTGCAACTTCGAATGCCTACATTAACCACCCTAGTTCGAACTAGGGTGGTAGTGTAGACATACCCTAATAGATTAGTAAGACAGGATTTCCCTTTACAGAAACCATGTTGACTTTTGTCCAACAAATTATGTTCTTCTACATGCTTCACAATTTTATTCTTTACTATTGTTTCGACTAATTTGCCCGGTACTGAAGTTAAACTTACCGGTCTGTAATTGCCCGGATCGCCCGCTCATAATTGTAGCAGGTCAAAATCATTGTATTTAATTAGAATATTTATTCCAAAATGCAAGCAGTTTTTAAGCAAGCTCTAGTAGAACAGCTAAACATATAGCAAATAGGTGAGGATTAAAATATTAAAAGAAAAACAGGAAATAAAAGAGCAAGATTGGAAAAGGAAAAAATACTGGGTTGCATTTTTACCTTCTCTCCAACAATGGCAGTGTGAATAATTTTGGATTAAACCACAAGCAATTTTTTAAAAATGGCAAAGGAGCAACCAAAAACGTCAGAAACAATATTAATTTTTAAAATAAAATCAACAGAAATTTCAGAAAAAAACATTATTTCAAACTGAAAATCGAAAAGTTTTGTTTAAAAAAATGTTAAAATGAAATGTTTTGATTTTTTGGGTAACTTTTCATAATATTGGAACTGATACAAAATTTGCAAAATATGTTAGTGTAACCAAAAAAAATTCAGAGAAAAAATTTGCCCTGCTCCTTTCCTGTGTATGTTGCCTACTTAAAATCCAGTTCTTCAGACACTGAGTACTCATTGTCATTGTCCTTTGCAGTAGAGATGGAAGCAGCCAGGAGTCCCTGGCCCTTTTAAATCATTGGGCCCTGGGGCAACTGTCTCTTCTCACCCTTCTTATCTCTCCCTCGCCCCCTCTCCTCCCTCCCCGCCCATTGGTGGGCCTGGCATCAAGACAGACAATGCATTACATAGTTGTCATTCTGAGTCTAATCTGAAGAGATTTACATTACAGCGGTGTAATGTAAAAGAAGACACTCATCTAAATGACTGTGTGCAGGCACACATATCTGGTCTTTTCTGTCTGTTTAAATTACTCAAATATTGGCATATCAAAAACGGGGTCCTAAATATTAGAATTGGCTTTATTCTCCAATCAGCACAGTGCTAAAATTTTATATGTTAAATACTCTGGTTATGAATACACTGCTCATTTCTTTCATCAGTGTGTCATGTACATGTGTGTAGCCACCTAGTGTGAGTTCAAATGTCAGCATATCCGGTGAGGCATGGCTCAGTCAAACAGAATAAAGAAATGCCTGAAGGGTCTGAGTAAACACCTTACACAGCTCTCTAGTCACCCAAACCATGCCTTCCCATCTATACTGCTATTTTTAACAGTGTAGAGTCCTGCTGCCTGCAGATTGCTAGCATGTTTTCCCTATGCAGGAAAAGACTCTGGCAGCGTGGGAGCAGTAGGGAAAGGGTCTGTCAGCTCCTCACTGCTGGAGGCTTCGTCTGCTGCAAGGAATGATGGTGGCAGCAGGGGAAGGCTCTGATGGCTGAATCATTTACTACTGCTTCCCCCTGACAGATTCCTTCACAGTGTTGTGTAGTGCAGAAGTAGGATTTGGCTGTTGGTAGAAGTGGCTGACTTCTGAAGGTAGACTTGCTTGCAAAAATGCTTAGGGGTTTGGAACAGGTCCCATATAAAGAGAGATGAAAAAGACTTGGACTTTTCAGCTTAGAAAAGAGGAGTCTAAGGGGGGATATAATAGAGGTTTATAAAATCACGACTGGTGTGGAGAAAGTGAACGAGGAAAAGTTCTTTACTTATTCCCACAATATAAGAACTAGGGGTCACCAAATGAAATTAATAGGCAGCAGGTTTAAAACAAACAAAAGGAAATTTTTCTTCAATCGGTGCACAGTCAACCTCTAGAACGCCTTGCCAGAGGATGTGGTGAAGACTAAGACTTTAACAGGGTTCAAAAGAGTTAAATAGATGCATGCAGGTTAGGTCCATCAATGACTATTAGTCAGGATGGGTAGGAAGGGTGTCCCTAGCTTCTGTTTCTCTGGAAATGGATGACAGGAGAGGCATCACGTGATGAGTTCCCTCCCTCTGGGCCATCTGGTATTGGTCACTGTCAGCAGACAGGATACTGGGCTAGATGGACCTTTGGTCTGACCCAGTATGGCCGTTCGTATGTTCTTTCTTTATAAAATTATGACAGTATATATTTTTCCATCCTCAGTTTGTCTCTTTTCCTTCTATTTAGACAATAAGCTCTTCAGAGCATGGGCTTTCTTTTGCTTTGTGTTTGTTCAGCACCTATCACAGTGGGGCACATATCTGGGTTGGGGCCTCTAGACTTTACTGTAGTAAAAATGATAATTATAATTAATAATGCATGTGCTTCTTTATTTTTTTAATAGAAGACCCCTATTTACCTGGGGCCCAGGATGATTTTGTTAAAGTTGTTATCTGATGTCTCATGGTGTTTTCTTTGCGATGTTATAAAGAACGGTTCATGGTCACAGTAATTCCGAAGAAATCACAGGTAGGCCTTCTAATATTATAATATAGATTTTTTTCAGATTTTATTATTGCTTTAATATTGGAAATGTCATACTGTTTGTAAACACATTTCTTCTTTTATCTTCTAGAAGGGAATTTGGCTTTTCTGAAAGTGTTCTTGCAATTGTAGCATAGTACACGAATCTGCTTTGATCAATAATGCATTGTGAGTGTCTGCTCTACAGCAGCTTGTCTGACTCTTATGTTCTTCCCAAGGTGAACAGCAATTTCATTCTCTGAGCAGGTAATCAAAGCATGGTAAAAATCAACATGTTTAGGCAGGTTGGTTTTCCCAAGAGCGGGAGGGCACCACATTGGTGACATTATGAAAAACTGAAGTCTGATCCCTAAGAAGAGCCTTCTGGATCTCACATGCATGTAGCATGCCACCTGCTAAGGCCAAAGGCATTTCATGTTTCAGGAGAAAATCACAGTGACCTTGAATCAGGAATTAAGTCAGATGTTTATGAAATACTGCATATTGGTAACAGCAACGACTTATCGGTTTGATAAATAACATGATTAATTATGTAAGAAATAGGAATTGCAAATTCAACAGATGAATGCTTTGAATCTTCTCTAGAATTATTATGGATGGATGCCAGTTTTCACTTTCATTACCCAGTGTGAAACAAGATCACAAGCTATCTTTATAATACAGTTTATAAAAATTTGAACAGTCTTGGGTATGAACATTTTAAGTTACTTTCACTACATTTTACCTTGTTTAGTGCCTGCGTGCTGTTATGAATTCAGGGACAAATGGAATGATGAAATTACTGTACATAGACTGTTTCAAAAGCTCTGAGGTTCAAGGAAAAATTGAAGTTCTGCCAGAATTTAAATGCAAAAATGGCATTTGGTTGTGAAAGAGAAGTTGGACTAAGATGTGTGATGTTGTATATGGTTAAATAACAACAAACAAAAAGATTTACTAAGAGGAAAAAATATGAAATGAGGGGGAAAGACCAGAAACAGTGATATTTAGCAGAATAAAGAGGAAATACAGAATTATGGGTGTCTCAGATTCAAGCATTGTACTGTAATGAGTTCATGTGTTGCAAATTATTGGGAGCCTGATTGTAACTTCCTTTACTCATATTGATAAGTTACTCACACAAAATTTAGGAGGGATAGCTCAGTGGTTTGAGCATTGGCCTGCTAAATCCAGGGCTGTGAGCTCAGTCCTTGAGGGGACCATTTAGGGATCTGGGGAAAATCTGTCAGGGATGGTACTTGGCCTTGCCCTAAGGGCAGGGGACTAGACTCAATGACCTCTCAAGGTCCCTTCCAGTTCTATGAAATAGGTATATATCCATATTTCTTTCTAAGATTGGAACTGCTTGTGAGCACAGCAAAAGGAATGTGACCTGTCCTTAGAAAAATGACAGATATAGCTGAAGCCAAGAAAAAACCTAAAAGATCTCTCCAATATCTGCTAGTAGTAGTAGGTAGTCACTTATCTTCTCTCAGCAACAACCATGCTAGAGTGAGAGTACATCACTGAGTTCGTACATACAAAGCCAGAATGCTACATCCCTCAGTCATTTACTATTTAAATGCTATCTACTCTTTCATTTATTTCTGGTAAGAATACCATTTTTGTTTCTGTGTTTAGTTAAGAGCAGGCCACCTACACATGAAAAAATATTAACTTGTAGATATTCAAATAGTATGTTTAATTAAATCATGGAGAAATTAACAGTAAGAACAATATAATACTAAGTAATAATTTTTTATTTCTGTAACTAAGATTTGCTACTGTACAACAATTTGATTAACAATCAAGAACAATACAAAATCATTCAAACATATTACAATAGATCTCAGAATGTAATGTAATAAAGAATTATCATTGAGCAGATGTGTTTCTAGTGGAATCTCTTGGGAGACTGGTTCTTCCTCCTGTGCTACTTAATAGCTTTTTTTCCAGTGACTTGGGAAGAAAACGTATTATCACTGATAAAGTTTGCAGGTGACACAGAAATTGGAAACATGGTGAATACCTATATGTAAGAAAATAATATGCATTGTATTATAGTCAAATGTGAAGTCAAATATCCAGGAACAAAGAATACTGGTATTACTTACAGGATAGGGGACTCTATCCCAGGAAGCAGTGACTCTGAAAAAGATTTGGGGCCATGTTGGATAATCAACTGAATATGAGCTCCTAGACAGCTCTGTGACCCAAAAGGGTTAATGCATTCTTGGCTATATAAACAGAGGAAACTCAACTAGGAGTTGAGATATGGGCAGGTAAAGGTAGGGCTGCAGGAGGCAAGCCCCTAGCCCAGCTCCCAGCCCTGCCCCTTCTGCTGGGTATCTGCCCCCCCATGGGAGTGAAGCTGCCACTCCACCCCTCCCCACCACAGGGAGGCAAGACAGTGCTGCACATGCACCCCCCACCACCATTGGGAGAGAGGTGGGGTGGGCACACAGGCCCAGCCATCCTGGCCCAGGAGCACAGGGAGAGTGGGCACTAGGGGCAGCAACACTCCACCCCCAGAATGCCTACAGTAGGTGCTGTGGGGGCGGAGTGTGGGTGGGGCCAGGCTGGCGGTTTGGGAAGGCTGTGCATTCCCCTGCCTAGGATACCAGCCACCCATGAGTTGAGAAGTGATTTTACCTCTGAATTTGGCACTGGTATAGGCTTTACTGAAATACTGCATCCATTTCTGGTGCCCATGCTTCAAGAAAAATGTTGAAAAATTGGAGTGTTCAGAGAAGTGCCACAAGAATGATTAAAGGATTGGAAAACATTTCTTTTAGTGAACGACAAGGAGATTAATCTATGTAGCTTAACAAGATCCATCTATGTAGCTTAACAGAGAGAAGTTTAAAGGTTAACTTGATGATAGTCTAAAAGTAGTACATGGGGAACAGAAATAGGATAATAGAGGGCTCTTTGCATGAGCAGATGAGTGTATATTAATGCATAAATAGCAGCAAGGTGAAATAATATGTACATTTTTAATGTTGGGGTAATTAATTATTGGTAGTTTACAAAAGGCTGTGACATTACCATCACTGGCAATTTTCAAATCAAGATTGAGTGTGTTATGTAGGAAATCAGACAATGTGATCACAATGGACCCTTTTGGTGTTAGAACAGTAGTGGGCAACCTGCAGCCCACAGGCAGCATGAGGACCATCAGAATAATCCAATTATGGGCCCTGAGAGATTTTGCTGACATTGACCAACCACAGGCAATGTTCTCTGTAGCTCCTAATGCCAGCGGTTCTCTGTTCCGAGCCAATGGGAGCTGCGGGAAGCGTCACCTGCAGGAAACAGGGATGCTGGGATGTGCTGGCTGCCACTTCCCACAGTCCTGGCAGCTGTGGTTAACATTTTTCAACCAAAACATTTTCCCATCAGAAATTTTTCATGGGACATAGTAGTTCATTTTTCAACAGGAAATTTGAAATAAACATTTTGTTTCTAAGCAGCACTTTGAAGCTAAATCAACCAATGTATCCTAAAAAGTCCATCTGAAATTTTTAAAAAAGGTTTTGAAGTATAGACTTGGACAAATTAGGCTGCAAATAGACATTTCCATTTAAAATGTATTTTAAATACAAAACATTGAATTGAAATTTAAAATGTTGATTTTGAATGGACAACACAAAAAATGTTCTAAAAATGTTGATTAAAACAGAATATTCAAATCATACAGTTAGAAGGGACCACAAGGGTCATCTAGTCTAACTCCTTGCCAAGATGAAGAATTTGTTGTGTCTAAACAATCGAAGACAGATATCTATCCAGCCTTCTTTTGAAAACCTTCAGTGAAGGAGCTTTCACAACTCTCCTAGGCAGCTAGTTCTATTCTTCTACTGTTCTCACACACACAGGAAGTTTTTCCTGAGATTTAATCAAAATGGGCTATGATGGAGTTAAAATCCATTGCCTCTTATCCTGCCCTCTGTGGCAAGAAAGATCAACTTTTCTCCATTGGTTTTATGGCAGCCTTTCAAGTATTTTAAGATTGCTATCATGTCCCCCTCCAGTATTCCTCTTTCCAAACACAGGCTAGGTTTACGCTACCACTTTTTCTGATTTTTTTTTTCGGAAGAGGCTTTTCTGAAATTTGGCCCATCTACACTGGGCCAAATTTCAGAAAATCCCCCTCTTTCGGAAGATCCCTTCTTCCTCGTGGACTGAGGAAGACAAGGTTTCCAAAAGAGCGCATTTGCACTTCCACAAAAAAAAAAAAAGCGGAAGAGCAAACGCGTTCCCTGAACAAGGCAGTGTAGATGTACACTCAGTGTATTCAGTTCTTTCAGCCTTTGCTTGTATGACTTGTACTGCAGCCCTTTGATCGTCTTTGTCACTTGCCTCTGGATACTTTCTAGTTTCTCCGCATATGTTCTATATAGAGGTGACCAAAATTGGACCCAGTACCTGGGTAAAATGAAGAGTTTGTTTTTGATTATGAAGTATTTAATTTCAACATTTCTTCTTTAAATGTGTTCAGATCTTTTTGTGCTATGAAATTTTTGATATTTGGGACAAAAATAACTGTGCAAATATTGTAATTTCTCACAGAACATTCCTGTGCTCATTCTTCCCAATCACAATGCCTCTTCAACCTCGTAGGAAATCATAGAATCATAGAACACTAGAACTGGAAGGGACCTCAAGAGGTCATCGAGTCCAGTCCCCTGCCCTCATGGCAGGACCCAGTACTGTCTAGACCATCCCTGATAGCTGTCTATCTAACCTGCTCTTAAATATCTCCAGAGATGGAGATTCCACAACCTCCCTAGGTAACTTATTCCAGTGTTTAACCATCCTGACAGTTAGGAAGTTTTTCCTAATGTCCAACCTAAACCTCCCTTGCTGCAGTTTAAGCCCATTGCTTCTTGTTCTATCCTCAGAGGTGAAGGAGAACAATTTTTCTCCCTCCTTCTTGTGACACCCTTTTAGATACCTGAAAACCGCTATCATGTCCCCCCTCAGTCTTCTCTTTTCCAAGCTACACAAGCCCAATTCTTTCAGTCTTCCTTCATAGGTAATGAATCTTAGAATAATTTTTCCATTACACAATATACTTTAATTGTACTTCTTAAAATAATTCTAAGGGTTTGTATATCTCAGTTCCCAAGGGTCTAAGCCTGCAGGCCCTCTAAGCCAGAATTTCAAAAGAGCATAGGACTAATTTTTCAAGTGCTAGGTACACTCAAAACCAGGTTTCTAACCTCCCATTTAGGCAATTTGGTAAAAGCTGAATTTTCAAAGCTATTCAATCCCTCTTGTGATGCTGATAGGTTTTTAAGAGAAAAGAGAGAGAGAGAAGTTTTTGAAAGCATGTCCTCCTATCACAAAGAACTGCCTGTTATAGCCCCAAAATAGGTATTTTAATCCAATAATAATAATAATAATAAATAATAAAAGATCTACATGGCTTTAGATCTATCCTATTTAAGTATCCTTAAATGTTTTAAGATAGAATATCAATAAGTAAGTGAACCATTAAATATGAAAAACTGAAACAAATTGAGCTGAACAAATGAAAATACCCTTGTGGCAGCAAGCAACATTGCACGAGGAGTAACAGTGAATTCAAGGGAAGGGTTTTGGATCGGACTACCGTGTCTACACGCGGCAAGTTAAATCGGGCAACTGGCATTTTAAAATGGCGACTGGCCGCGAATATGCTAATCAAGCACTGGATATTTAAATCCTGCGCTTCATTAGCAACTTCGGTGTGCTTCATTTGCCTCCCTAGTCCGAACTAGGGGGCAAGTGTAGACATACCCTAACGTGCCACAGGACTACTTGTTGTTTTCTCTGCTGTTTGTCTGGATAATCATAGAATCATTGAACACTAGAACTGGAAGGGACCTCAAGAGGTCATCGACTCCAGTCCCTGCCCTCACGGCAGGACAAAGTACCATCTAGACCATCCCTGATAGATGTCTATCTAACCTGATCTTAAATATCTCCAGAGATAGAGATTCCACAACCTCCCTAGGCAATTTATTCCAGTGTTTAACCACCTTGACAGTTAGGAAGCTTTTCTTAATTTTGACTCAGAGCGAATCAGATTCTAGCTGTTATTGTGGTAGCGAGGGCATGGAAGGAAGGACTGTCACTCCAGAAGAGTAAATATCAGTTTTAAAGGGTGGTTCATGGGAAGATGGCTAATATATTTTAAGACAATGTTTTTAGACATTAGATACTTCATAAAGTGTGAACTGGAAAATAAACCCTTTTTGCCAATCCACACCGAATTTTAGCTCTATCATTTGAAAGATCGGAGGCAAAGAAGAGAGATAAGCACATGGTAGTATATCAGAGAATCCTGAAGAGCTAGTTAAACACTCAGCAGATCTTACAAACAATAAGATGAGCTCCTGTTGCTATTGCATTTCTCTTACAGGCTCCATTGTGCCAGTTGTTCTATGCAGACTGATCCTGCCCTGTATGTGCCTCATTTAAAATTGTCTGCAGACACAGCACAACTTGTTGGTTTCACACGTGATATATTTATGCTATCTATTATCCATTCATAAACATTCCCATTCTTGAAAAAACAACAAATAGTCCCATAGCACAACAAAAAACAACAAATAGTCCCATTAATGGCTTTTAGCCAGGTTGGGAAGCAATGGTGTCCTTCACCTCTATCAGAGACTGGGAATGGGTAACAGGAGATGGATCACTTTATGATTTCCTGTTCTGTTCACTTCCTCCTAGGCACTAACAAAAATATATAGAGTGTATAATGAGCTTTCATGGACAAAACCCACTTCCTCAGATGGCCACAAAACTCATATATATTTGTTAGTCTCTAAGGTGCTACAGGGCTACTCGGTTTTGTTTAAGTTACAGAGTAATGCAGCTACCCCTCTGAGATTTTTATTTTTGTTCAGAAATCTTTAAAAGACTGAAGCATGAGCTCAAACCCAAAGAAGGGATGAATTTTTGCCCTTTCAGAAATTTCTTTTGAGCATTTCCTTTTAATTTATATTCTCAGTCACCGGTACACCTCTTCTCCCAAAGTCTTCTCATTCTGTGCAATTGATATTGCTTAATTATGCAGGAGAGATGCAGCTTGTGATCTCTTGGTGCCACAAATTATATTTACACTTTGAGCATTAGGGGTCTCACCTCCATGGACAGTGTTCTGTTTCACTATGTAAAAAAAAAAAAAAAAATTAGATGCAAAAATCTCCCTTTCCCGTAATGACACAGGCAAATTTGAAGTCCAAAGAGGAGTTGTTTTTTGTCAGTTGGTGTAACTAATGAACAAGTCACATTTTTCCACACTTGCTTTGCAGGGTTTTCCATTTTTGTGAGTGTCCTTGAGAAAGAGAAGAATCAGCTGGTCATTTTTGTTGGGGTTTTTAAAGTATTTTTATCATAATTGCTTCTGCCCCGTGTTGATTTTTTTAAAGCTGTTCCTTGAAAAAAATCCATCAGTTGAGACAATAACTCTTGATATTTCTACAGGGTTTAAACCTCTTATTATTTCTACTTTTTCCTTGTCATTTGCATGGTATGCCTTAAACACGATGCTTCCGGAAAGAAGTGCTATCTAAGCAATCTTTGTCACTATTCCAGGGCTTACCATGTTTCCCCTTTGAGTTTATTTTGATTTCTGTCCTGAAGGAAACATATATAGTTTGCAAATTTCCTTTTATAATGCTTTCTCTATTTCTTATACACATTTAATGGAGCTGTATTTTGAGCACAGTGGCCATTGCTTCAGTGCACATGTTTAATAGACTGTTATATATCAGAAGATTAACATCAATCCTAAAGACTTTACTCTTCACCCAGTGTGGTTAGCTCCATCCAGAATCATAAAGCAGTTTTTCTATGTACTGTAAACATTGTGATCAAACTTAGATACAAATTAGAATATAGAGTAGTTATAAAATCCTTTGTTTTCTCATACTTATCCTCCATTTTTTTCTCTCCAATTCTTTTAACAATGAAAGGCCAAAATCAGTGGAATTGTGTCTGTGTGGGAGGGTAATTTTATGAGCAAAATGAAGCTAGTGAGACTTTGATGTGTTTGTCATGAATACACATGCATAAAAGCTGTAATTTAACAAGGAATGAAGCTGCATGAGAGGAAAACATTAAGTGGCCTGGAGAAATTTACAGTCCAGTATGTAATTAACAAGGGAATAATAAAGCCCTCTCCTTCATGGCTACCTTCCATTCTCACATTTACACTCACAGGCTCCACTGAATTTGCATAATTACTAACTAGTATTCTGGTGGGACCCTCAGGTAGCTTAGCCGCACTCTTGAAGGTGGACATCCTGTAAACCAAATGTCTAGGCTGAGCTGAACTGAGTTAAAAAAATGGAGACGTCTGCCTGGAAAATGGAGGATTAAATGCTGACAAGAGAATCTGAACCAGCACATAGCTTCCTGAGCATAGCGGGCACGTGAACAGGCAGAAGACACTGATGCAAGGAATTTTGGGAATGTCAGTAGAGGACATCCTTGAGTTGAGGCCCACATTGTGACCTATATACTGCAAAATGGGTGAGTCAAAAGTCAATACGCATTCTAAGCCATACCCTCTCAGATACCCTCACAGGCTTGGATTCAACATGCATCTAAATACATCACTAATGGCTTTGAATATGGATGTTAGAGAGTACGGGTAAAAATTCATGTCTCCACACATGCAAAACCAACTATGTAGACATATCCTGAGTATTAAATCAGTGTAACTTCAGCAGTGATGAAAACTTCTCCTCCAAGCTTATTTATTCCAGGCAGTTGCAACTTCTATATTTTAAAGGAATCCACTTGTTTTCCTAGCAAGTAGGCTGAGATTAAGAAATCATTTCACATACAGAAGGCCAATAAAGAGCCATCATGCTCAGTGTCTTTGTGGAAGTATTTTGTAGTGCTGTGTGGGAGATATGGGTTTGATTCCTGCTCCTGTCATATCATACCCTGGAGGGTCAGAAAAATAATACAATAGAAGCTCAAAGTTACAAACACCTTGGGAATGGAGGTGGTTCTTAATTGTAAATGTTCATAATGCTGAACAAAATATCAGAGTTTTCAAAAGTTTACTGCTGCTTCCCTCCACCCCTCTTTTTCTGGTAGTTTACTTTCTACACAGTACTCTACCGTGTTTGTTTTTTTCTTTTTTTGAGGCTCTTTGGAACCAAAAGAACACAGTGAGGCAGCAGCAAACAAAGTGTATGGTTGACTGATCAGTTTGTATCTCTGAGGTTCTACTGTAATGAGAAATAGTTGCAATGTGAAGCCATAACAACGTAGACTTTGTTCCTGTCAGAACTCATAAGCAAGTGAGAGTCTGCTTGGTAACTTGCACAAGTACACTTACAAGACAAAACAAAAAACAGGACTATGCAGCACTTTAAAGACTAACAAGATGGTTTATTAGGTGATGAGCTTTCGTGGGCCAGACCCACTTCCTCAGATCAAATTATAGAAGAGGACATATGGGCTCCATATACTTATGTACCAGATGGTGGCTCCAATGCCATCCTTTTCAGTAGCTTCTGTAGTTCTCTCCCATTTTATATTACTTTTAATCTTTTTATATTTTCCTGAGATTTGAATTTTTGATTGTTTGAGATTTGACTTGCACAAAATTGAGACTCAAAACTCTTTTTTTACAGCAACCAACATAACCTGAATGTCATATTATAAAGCAGGTCTCCCCTCCCTTGAACACTGTATTTTACATCAAAAGCTAAGTATGGGACACTTCCAGCCCACTTAATTAGCCTCATTAGCACCCATCCTACAAATGACAGGTACTTTTTTTTCCTGTTATAAGTATTTGGTTTCTTTTATTTCTATTCCAGTTCATCATCTAATGAAGTGAGTTTTGCCCATGAAAGCTCATGATGCTATATATTTTTGTTGTCTCTACATCTACACAGCAACATTATTTTGAAATAATTAAGCTTATTTCAAAATAACTTAGTCTGCGTCTACACAGCAGGCTGTTATTTTGAAATAATGTTGAAATACTGTCAAGCTGGAGGACTTCTTACTTGGACTCCTGTAACCCTCATTGTACAAGCAGTAAGGGAAGTTGGAGGAAGAGCACTTTATTTCAAAATAAGCACTGTGTAGATGCTCCCAATTTCAAAATAAGCTATGCAATTGACATAGCTCAATTTGCATAGCTTATTTCTAGTTAAGCCCTACTGCGGAGATGCACCCTAAGATGCCACAGGACTACTAATTGTTTTTTAAGTTACAGATTAACACAGCTACTTTTTAAAGCTTTTTGCTAGCCATTACAGAAGGATATTTCATTACCAGATTCCATATCTCTAGATAATGTGGGATGCTATTCATGAGAAAATACAACACAAAAATGCAAAGAATGTGAACTTTTCTTTAACACAGTTAAGTGAATACATTACATGTGAAATTTTATGATATTACATGGACTTCAGATAATTTTCATATTAAAGCTGATACAAATAAGCTGAATTTAATATTAATTTGTGTGTAAATTGTACCTTTTCTAGTTGTCTTTCAGTTTAGCGACAATTATTGTAAAGTTGTACTATTTTTACAGTGCAATTACTTTATGCAGAAATCATTTCCAGCAGAATGAAAAAATGTTAAATTTTACAATAATAACTTTCTGGTTTTCTCCCATTTTTGAGTATGCTGCATTTAAAAAAAATATTGTAGGAAAGTTTCATTTCTATTTATTTTATGGCAAAATGTGTAAGTGCACAGGCACCTACCTATTGTGGATACAATTTGGTGTTTTCATGCAGAAATCAGGTAACTTTTTGCCTACATAAAGGCCTAATGAAAACCCCACTGAATTCAACAGACTTTAGATCAGGTCCCGGTCACCCAGTTTGCACACACAACTGTTGGATTTTGTGGACATAATCTGTGTTTAAAAACTGGCTTTTAATATACAATTTCTAGATTGCATTATTCCAACAATTCAATTTATATCTCTAAGTAAGTTTCTTTTAAACATTGTGTGCTATGATCATCTGATTAAAGTTGTAGCATATTTCCAATTCCAAACTTTTACCAGAATGTGCCCTTCAATAAACTTGGTTTCTTTCTACAAGTCTAGCTATAAGAGTGCCTTGCTGATCCATGTTTCAGAAATGCAGTTAGTATTCTGCCAAAAAAGAGCCCCTCAAATAGAGCCAGAATTTAAATATTTCTGATAATTCATGATGCATTTCTCTGGTCTCAAACATACCAGACTCTCTAAAAATGTTCTTATTTTTAAAAAGACCATCTAGTGTGATGATGATCCTGTTAACAAGGGATATCCTTATTTAGAGTAAATTTATGTGTGTGCTAAACATTGTGGTCTCAGTATGTAGCCTGTGATATTACACCAAAGTACATTATTTCTGATTGTTTTAGAAACATTTATTTATTTAGAAACACAGAAGTGCTGCTTCTGTGTTTCCAACATCAGATCATTAGACTACATCCAAGCACTGATTCTGGTAGCCTGCCAATTCAATGTCCCTGTCTGCTTTGTTTTCTCCTTGGTCATATTTTAAATTGTGGTAGCAAAGCCTACAGAACATAGGATTCAAAATTCCAATTCAGAACAAATCATAACAGCAGTTGAGGACAAAAGGTAAAGTTCTGAGCACAGTTAGCTATTTACAGATAACCCTTTTTGCCCATGGGATTTCCTACACAAACCAAGCTGAAAGTTTGCAAATTGTATTACTGTACATGTTCTGAAGGTGATTTTTTTTAAACCCTTACAGTGTGACTTTTAAAGTAACCTCAGTTTTGTGTTGCTCTTGATTTATATATAAAGTGCATAATTTTATCTGACATTAAACTCACATATAGTATGCAGCATTTTGGAGAATACATGTGGGCATGTAATGAAATACCCTGTTGCAATACATATGCACAAAGAGACAATGGACATCCTAACTCGGTGTTTCTCATCCTTTTTTTATAAAGTACCCCTTAAAAATGTATAAGTACCCCCAGTACCTACGGTTTTCAGGCACATTTTTTTCTACCATTGCAAATTTTACAAAAATTTGGCAAAAATTTACAAAATTTAACAAAATTTTACAATTTTACAAAAATTTTGAAAAAATTACCATTTTTTCCCATTTGTTTAAACAACTTAATCATAGCTGGGGGAGCGATGAAATTTTTGGGTGTAAAAAGTAGAAAAATAATAAAGCACTGTAAAACTCATGCCACTGGTTGAGAAACATTGTCCTAACTGTGAAATTCATAGGTTTTTTTGTCTGATTAAAGTGTCATCCTTAATACTACATTTACAAAGGAGCTATGCTATGTCCCTGAAAGAATTCTAGACACAGCCTGTACAATGCAGTATGGGACAAGCTTCCTTAACCTCTTTGTACTAGATAGAAATCTGCCTCTCCTTCATTTTTAAATGAATGTCTTCCCCTTTCCAGGAAAGCCAAAGCAAGAAAATAAAGCCATTAACTTAGGTAGGACATAACCTTTCTCTGAGATGCTCCAGCTGAGTGGGAAGTAGAAGAGTGCGGATACTATGTTGTCTAAGTGAAAGGAATAAAAGTTTAGAATGACTTCTGGGTTGGCTTTTCCAGCTTGAAATCCTGACGTCAACGTGACAATTTATTGCAGGAAAGATGGCTTATCATTACACACATCCTTCTGTGAGGATGGATTTGTTCCCCCCGCCCCCTGCCCCCGCAAGACAGCAATCCAGTTTCAGAAGAACATTGCCACTAACTAATTAACATAATTAGGGATCAAATAGAACCACACTCAAATGTTTGCTTATGGGAAGATTTTCAGAATTATGCAACTGACTTAGGATCCTAAATTCTGTTTTCAAAATTGTGTTAGGTGTGAGGAGCCTAAGGCTAGGTCTGCATATCCCTGCAGCTTAGTCTACTGGGTGTGAGTAACAGTGCACATCAAAAGGTTGCACGCTAATGTCCATGTGGCAGGTACAGGCACAAACTCAAAGATTCCTAGTTTCACTAATGTCATCCTGTTGGAAGGAGACTTCATTAACGTGAATTTGGAAACTTTCAGTTAATACATGCAGCGTTCCCCCAGGGGGCATTACAGCATAGCACTTTGGTGCACACTGCAACTCACACCCCTCACAGTCCAAAAGGTGGGGCACTGCAGGCAAATTCTAAGTTTCAAGAGAAATCTCAGTGCCATAAGGTAAAAAGAAGAAAGTAGGGACTAGAATCCAGCATTAGTTTTACATATTTTCCCAAATAATAGCAACTCCAGAAGCACATCATCACCCTCTTGCATCATGCTGGAGCATAGATGTGCAGGAAATTGTCATCATTTGCTACAGAAATGCCATTTTTTTGGTGTTCTCCCATCCAAACACTGACTCTACCAACATTGCTCTGCTTGTGAAAGCTAATGGAATCACAGCACAAGGTAGCACAAATGCAGATATGTAGGAAAGAAAATTCCAATAGTAAGAATTTAAGTCCAAAATCAAGTTACTTTTCTTCAGTGCCTTCTGTTGTAATATGTGATCCACACTGCTTTGGTCCATTGATTCTACTTCTTGGTACTTTAGATTGTAGTGACATGCATGTGTTTGGTGCATTTATTTGACCTATTTACTTAAAATGTGGTAATTTAAAAGAAAAACTAAAGTGAACTTTTAACACAGCTGCTGTTTCCACTGCCACACAGTTGTGAGTAAGCAAAAAGTAGATATTTTAAAATGGATTTGGTTTCTTAACTTTATCATAACCCCTTAATAATTATTACTATCAGGTTTATAGCTCTATCAATTCACTTTGCCATGGATATATAATAATCAATGATCTTTCATTCTGGGAATCCTAAATATATATCTATTTCATATGACTTTTATTGTGACTAACTTATTTCTGTTGCCAAATATATCTGAGCTGTGCTGCAATGACATAAGCATATGGGGGGGGAGGGGGAGAGACTTTCATAGATTTAATTCTCTAATATCTTTGAAGGTGAAAACTCCATTTTTTAAAACCCTGAATTCACTGATGGAGCAATGACAGCACTGTTCAAATACCAGGATACAATTTCCACCTTCTGTACATTCATACACTTCAAATTGATTTCAAAGTTGTAAAGAGCATTCAGCTTAATCTCTCTGACTTTTTATCACTCTTGACCGTAATGTGAAGAAGAATTTTGTCTAAAGCATCTGACTCAATTTAAAATAAAAAAACCCACACCAAAAATCCAATGTCCAGCTTTGCACTGCAGAAGCTCATTAAAGGTGGAGGAAATCCATCTCTAAAATATAATATAGCTTGCATGTTCTAATTGGAGGATATATTGAGATGCTAAAAGAGGGAAAAAATGTAAAACTCCAATTATTGGCAACTACCCAAGTTCTGAAAAAATAGATGCTAAAATCCCCAGTCCCAGAAATACAGATTGCCACAGTATTAAAGAATGCTCTCTGCCATTTTCACTGGACTCTTCATCAGGTAAGAACATAGCCAAGGTGATTGCAATTCCCTCTACCTTGCTAACTGCAACTTCCAGAAGAAGGCTGAAACTGGTGCAGTATGCAGCAGTGTAACTGATAGGCAATGAAGATTGACATAAAATTTTCCTCTCCCACCCCCTCTTTCACTCTGAAACACACATTTGTGCTTTGTAAACTCCATGGGCTCACCCTTCACCACACAGCAGTATTTCAAGACATGGTTTTAATTTACAAATCTCTTACCAAATTTGGAACGGATTCCATCAGAGACTACTTTTCTGGCCACCACAGGGATTATGATGCATTTGGAGAGATCCTAACTTATGCTCTGAGATGAAGGCAGAATGTTTGTGAAATCCTGATTGTGGAAGTCTTCCTAGGAAAGATTTGAATGACCCAAGATTAGCTGTTTCTTTTATTCCAGTGATTCCTCATGATATATTCTCCTGAATCCACATGTTCTGTGCTATCTCACTCTTAAAATCTTTAGCTAACCCCTAACTCTCACCTCAATTACTGCACTCTCCCTCTCTCTAATCTTGTTGACAGTAACATTCCCCTTTTCTCTGACTATCCAAATTGCTGCTGCCAGAATTATCTCTTTAGTCTGATGCTTGGTTATGTGACCTGTTCTCCCCTCCCCAGACTTTGAGTCACTTCATTGCATTGAGTATCAAGTTCAGATTTCTTACTCTTGTTTTGATGGTCTAACATCAGAGATTCCAAGATTTTGCAAGTCAGAGCTGATCTTCTTTCATGTTCCCCCAAGCTCTCTTTACTTTCCCAATAACACTGACTCAGTGCCCACTATGTCTCTATGGCTCCATCTATACTGTTTCTTTTTTGTGGAAGAGGAAATGCAAATGAAGCACTCATTAGCAAATCTCGTGCTCTCATTTGCATATTCTCTTCTGATCCTTTTTGCAGAAGAGGTTTCTGCGAAAAAACCCACAGTGTAGAGGGGGCCATTTTTCGGAAAAAAAACCTTTTGCACAAGATCCCTTATTCCTCAAAAAAATGAGATTTACAGGATCTTGCACAAAAGTATTTTTTTCCAAAAAAATGGCCCCGTCTACACTGCGATTTTTTTTGTAAAAACCTCTTCTGCAAAAAGGATCGGAAGAGAATATGCAAATGAGAGCATGAGATTTGCTAATGAGCACTTCATTTGCATTTCCTCTTCCACAAAAAACAAACAGTGTAGACAGAGCCTATCTGTGCCTTTCTGTTACACTACTCCTTATGCTGAAGACAAACTTCTCAATCCATTGCCATAATCACTTTCGAATACCTCCTAAAAGGCCACTTTTACTATAAAACCTACTAACGGTGAAGGGAGGAGACCAACTGATAACACCATCCATAAAAAATGAGCCATCAAATGTGCACTTCCCTCAGTGTGGGATGGTGTGATCATGTGATTGTCTGCTTGTCCTTCATCTCATTTTCCCCTGCTGTCTGTTTACAAACTTCACTTACATCACTTAAAACAACACAGTACTGCATGCTGCAATTCACATGCTGCAGTCCACAGTGTGGAGCCATGTAGAGAAGCCATTAGTCCATATGTTCCTTGGAAGTCAAATTGTACTTCTCCCTGTTTGACAATAGTTCTGCATGCTTGAAAAATAACAATTCTTAATAATATTCTCCTGTGCTCACATAGCAAAGTGATGGGCACTTTACAGAGACCAGAGGTAAGTAGACTTGTCTCCTCCCCAAAGGAGTAGGAGAACAGTGTGCACTGGTAGAACAACTATGGAGCTGGGGACCAAGGACTCTTTAGCTTTAATCCTGTGTCTACCAGTCCATGTTGTAGGGGAAAATGTATTGTGTGTGTGTCTGTACAGATTTTATATTTAGGGGGATTTATGATAGGGCTCTCAAACAATTAAAACATTAATCACAATTCATTGTGAGATTAAGAAACACTATTAAACACTTTTAAACAATAGAATACCAATTATTTAAATATTTTGGAAGTTTTATATTTCTTTGTTCAAATATACTGATTTCAATTACAAGACAGAATACAAAATCTAAAGTTTCTCATTTTATATTAGTTTTATTACAAATAATTGCTCTGTAAAAAGATGAACAAAATAAATAGTATTTTTCGATTTACCTCATATATGTATTATAGTGCAATTTCTTTATCATGAAAATGCAACTTACAAATATAGATTTTTTTCCACATATTGTACCCAAAGTCTTTTTTGACTAACTCATTAAAATAATCCCATATGTCAATCCTTTACCCACTGTGAAAATCTGATCAACATAGTGGACCTGTGCAGGGGTTACAGATGGTTACAAAACACATGCACTTGGTACAGCAGCCAAAAGGAATGAAGGAATTCTAAAAAGAGAGACAATTTTCTGTGGTGAATTTACAACTATATTAGTGCTATAATAATAATAATAATAATAATGTGGATAACTTTGATGTTTCTGTTAATTAATCTTAACATAATTTCTTAACTATATTAGTGCACATAATGCAAAAAAACCAAAGCTGTGTTCTTTTTTTTTTAGGGATTTATGTATTTAGCAATAGAACAAACACCATTAGTTCATAAACAGATTCTGTAAGAATTAGGCAGTTGGGCACTTTTTTTTGAAAAATGTTATACCGAAAGCAGGGATAGGCAATAATTTTTTTTCTGGGGTCCACTTCAAAAATTTTTTAAGTGGCCCTAGGCTGCTCCAGAAGGAGCGGGACCTCAAAAGGAAGGGGTGCTTCCAGGATGATTCAGGCTTCCCAACCTCCAGACCATGATTGGTCTGGGGGTGGGGGAGCCCCTTTGTCCCCCCTTCCCACTAAGCACCATGCCCCTAGTGGTGGGAGGAGACTTCCTGTGCTCCTCCACTCCCAGGCCAATCAGGGCCTGGGGGCGGGAAGCACACCAAGCCTCCTCCTGCCCTGCCAGGAGCCTGCGGCACTTCTAAGTGCCGTGCACTCCTTGCAGGGTGGGAGTAGGATGGAGGAAACTTCGTGCACTCCTCCCGCGCCCAGGCCAATCAGGGCTTGGGGGCAGGGGAGCGAAAGAAATCTCTTCCTGCCGCGCCAGGAGCTCACAGCCCTTCAAAGTACTGCGTGCTCCTGGCAGGGTGGAGAAAACTTCGTGTGCCTCCCCCAGGTCCTAATTTGCCTGAGGGGGGAGCAGCAGGGCCTTTGCAGGCCAGATCAACATGCTTGGTGGGCTGCATCCAGCCCGCAGAGGCCCTTTTGCCCACCCCTGACCTAAAGGCACCTAAACACCTTTCAAAATCTCGTTTGGAATGGAACCTTAACTACTGCTAAAAATTAAAGGTTTCTAAAGGAAAATCTTACAATCCCTGGCATTCTTCCTTTGTTCATAGCACATGTATGATTTCACTAGACATTTCTCCAGACACTCAGAACTTGACCTTCCATTTAAAATTCCCATATGAACAACACTCATATAACACACACACACACACTTCTTCAATTTCGTTATGTCTTCCAGCTCTTGCCTAGTTGTCTTTAAAATATATCTGTTAAAATATTAACATTTATTTTACAGTTGTCTTACAATAGCAAGGCCAACATTCATAAAATAAACACCTTTCATAGAATCATGCAATACATTAGCTGAGCTTGTAAAGATGACATTTCAAAAATATGGATTAGTTTTATATTAAGATTATGAATGTCAATGTCTGAACTTCAACACAGAAGATGATTCTTATTCAGAGTTGATAAGTTTTCATACTGAGACTAATTTACTAACCATAAATTCTTGTTGCAGTTATGAAAGAGGAATTTTCTTTTGTATACCCTTTTTGGCCTTGGAGTAATTAATATCATTTTAGGCAGTGATGAAATTGAGGAAATAAAGTCTGGACTCCTAAAACAAGACTTTAAGTTATAAATTTAAGAAATTTATATGGAAAATGAAGGAATTTAAAATATTTTATTAAACACTTGGATGTGATGAGGGATATGGTAAGAGAAAGTTCTGTTCCTAGAATAACAAACACAAAGTGATGGGATAATGTTCCTTTAGTTAAATGTTGATTTAATGAATATATTTAATGTGAGGAACCAATGTATGTATTAAAAACATGTTAAAACATTTAGTTGATAGCCAGTATGAAGTGAAAGTCTTCAAAGTAAAGCCAGCTAAAGTGCGTGACCATGATATGAATGCCCATTGTCTTAACAACTGTTTGATTAGAAGAATACAAAAACATAGCTGAGAAGTATACAGAAGTGATTCCAATACATAAATTGACTAAGAATAAATAAGGATTATGAACAGATGCTTGTAGAGATACAATGGTATAAAATGTGTACAGCTATTTCATCCAGCTGGCATTTAATCAAGCTAAGACTGTTGGGGAACTGGTGGCTCAAGTAACTCTGTACTATTATAACAAACACTTATTAATGGATCTTCAAGTTGCCGTTTTGTTTCAGGCCAATTCCACAAGCCAAACACACAAAGAAGGATTGGAACTTACCGTCATTCATAAGTTTAATTCTTATGCTAATGATCTAAACAGGGATACTGGATGGCTCACACACTATCTTCCACCTTTTAATAACTTAACCAAACAAACAATGGAGGTGCTAATGGTTCTTAACAGACTCTTGTAACTACCTGAACTATCTACTCACCATCTATATGTTTTGTTAGTCTTTGAGTGCTACTAGACTAATTGTTGCTTTTTTAAGTTTTATCTACTCACGGTCTCTCTTTTTCTTCCTCCTCCCCCCTCTGCTTCCCTTATTTATCCTTGGATCTGGACTCATTATATTCTGGTCATCTGAAGAAGTGGGTTTTGCCCATGAAAGCTCATGATACTATCTACATGCTTTGTTAGTCTTTAAAATATTTGTTGTTTTTTTAAGTTTTTTCCTATTACAGACTAACTCAGCTACCCCTCTGAAGCTTCTGTACTATTATGTAAAGGATTGATTAAACAGATTTTAAAACAGCATGCAAATTGCTGGTGAGTCTTTACATAAAATAGAAGTAAACTTTAGTGTGTCTTCTTGCCAAGAAAAAAAGTTGCTGATAGAAAACCATCCATCTCAGAGAGGCACAAAATTCTAAGGTAGCCAAGGAGGAAATGCTGAACAGACTGCCCTGAACATTACTTTGAACACAACGGTCTTACAGAATAACTGAAAAGGTTACAGAGCTAGTTACCTGAAAGTAGGAGACTTCAGAAAAGTGATGAGCAAGTATCCATCAGGTGCTTATATCACCAAAATTCTGAAAGTAGAACTGCAGTGTCCTAAGACTGAGGCTGTGTCTAGACTGGCCAGTTTTTCCGCAAAAGCGGCTGCTTTTGCGCAAAAACTTGCCAGCTGTCTACACTGGCCGCTTGAATTTGCGCAAGAGCACTGACGTTCTAATGTAAGAAATCAGTGCTTCTTGCACAAATACTTTGACGCTCCTGTTCGGGCAAAAGTCCTTTTGCGCAAAACCTTTTGCGCAAAAGGGCCAGTGTAGACAGCTATTTTGTTTTGCACAAAAAAGCCCCGATGGCTAAAATGGCAATCGGGGCTTTCTTGTGCAAAAGCGCATCTACATTGGCCATGGACGCTTTTGCACAAAAAAGTGCTTTTGCGCAAAAGCGTCCATGCCAATCTAGACGCTCTCTTGCGCAAATACTTTTAACGGAAAACTTTTCCGTTAAAAGCATTTGCGCAAAATCATGCCAGTCTAGACGTAGCCTGAAAGTTTTACTGCAGACTTTGAATTGTGGTTACAAAATCCTTATCTGGACCACCGTTCATGTAAAGCAAGGATTGTACCCTGATTGTTCCACACCAGCTTTTGGAAAATGGAATCACTCAATGAACTGCCTATCAAAACCAAATAAAATAATCTCATGCTGCCTTCTCTCATCCTAAAAAGATGAGAGCTGGAAACAGAGGGCTGGATTTGTCAACTGGCCTCTGAAGGCACCTTATATTTGTAACAAGTAGAACTTATCACAGATAAGCACCTTACTAATCTCTCAGCACAACACAGTAATAGTGGATCAAGACTATAGCTGAAATACCACTTTGAACTAAAATTACATTGAAGTGAACTTTCTATCTATCTTGAGAGACCAGCCATTTTAAAGTGTCAAACTGGACAGAAGAATTTACCAGCAACACTCTTTTCACCTGATAAGTACACAGATTTTTATATATGTTTTTCCTTTTAGCCAAGTGAAACCTTGGAAGATATATACTGACTAAACGCATGGAAAAGCCTTCAATATGAAAAGATGGAGTTGTTGCATAAAAGCCTCCACCCCAGCTATTATTTGATTACTTGATTGTTACTTGATTTAACATATGGGCTACGTCTACACTGGCGCATTCTCACGCAAAAACTCTTTTGCGGAGGAGTTCTTCTGCAAAAACTCTTCCAGAAGAGAGCGTCTACACTAGCATGTGCTTTTCTGCAAAAGATGTGCTTTTGCTCAAGAGCATCCATGCCAGTGTAGACGCTCTCTTGCGCAAGAAAGCTCTGATGGCCATTTTAACCATACAGCTTTCTTGCGCAAGAAATTCACGTTGCCTGTCTACACTGGCCTCTTGCGCAAGAACAGTTGCGCACAAGGGCTTATTCCTGAGCGGGAGCATCAGAGTTCTGGTGCAAGAAGCCCTGATTTCATACATTAGAACATCAGTTTACTTGTGCAAGAACACGCCGCCAGTGTAGACAGGCAGCAAGTTTTTGCGTAAGAGTGGCCGCTTTTGCACAAGATCGCGTCAGTGTAGACACAGCCATGGATTTTCTGGAAATATACTAAACTGTAAAGTCCTGCCAACACATGATTTAAAAATTGACAAAAACCTCCTGCTGACTGCATTGCTGGAGGGAGGGCAGTTGTCTTCATAATCACTTAATTACTGATGATTTGTAAATGATTCTCTGAACCTTTGTAATTGTTTCAGCTGCATTGCCTTTTAAATTCTGTAACTGGTTGTAATCTTAAACCTTGCAACTCTGTAATCTTTGTAAAACCTTGCAACTTTGTAACTCTCAAAAACTTTGCTTTATAAATTCAGAAACTTACTGTAAACTTGGTGATTGTTGAGCCTTGCAACTTTGTAATCTTTGTAACTCTCAGCCACCTTGCTTGTAACTTGCTCTAGACTGCAGTCTCCCCTGAGATATGAATGTATGGTGTGAGTAGAGACTTACTGTGTGCTTGGGATTAGAAACTGCAAGGCTGAGCATGTGGAGCCAGGTGATGAGTCATTAGACCAATTACGGAGACTGATGCTCTTCTGGATCAAGGGAAGTCTGGGCATGCTCTATGAGAGAGCGAGCTAGTTCCCCTTTAGTTTAAACCTTTAGCGGAAGCTCTAACCTCTTTAGTTTAACCTTATAGTGCATATAGTGGAGTGTTAATTCCTCCATCAATAAATCCATACTAGTATAGCCCTGGATGGACTCCAGTGGGAATTTTTTGGGAGGGGTAACAGGAGTGAAAAAACTAAGCCTGCCTAGTGAGTAAATGAAAAAGAGGGGCCTGAAAGTGGTTGAACATGGTTGGAGAATGGAGAGAGAGAAACCAAAAATGATGCTAGTTTCTGTGCTCAGGGAACGGGATGAGATGGGGCAGAAGGTGGGGCAATGGTAGGAAGGGCTAGAGCTTGGGGACTGGACAGCCCTCCTGCCTCCCTCCCCCCCCCCCCCCGGCCCAATAGGAGACAAGGGTCAGATAGTGAAATCACTCTGACCGAGACTGGCCCATCAGCCAGGAGTTTGAGACCCCTGCTGAATTGGGGGTGGGGGGCATTACAAAGAATGCCACAGAACAAGTGAATTGAAACAGATGCAAGACCTTTGAGGTGTGGAAAGTTTGAAAAAACTTTTTTTTGAGATGTGTCATAGGTGTTGTCTATTTTTTTATTATTTATAAATATTATATGTTATCTTTGGAAGATATCTTTGGGGATTCTACTCTAGCTCTATAACGGAAGGTTACTGAACTTCCCCCCAGATATAAAATTAGTGACAGGTAATTACTGAAAATCCTGAGACAGGTAAACAACTCCAGAGACACACCATCAAATGGGGGAAATTACATCTATTGGTTTAGACCAGGTTCAGGAGACCCAGAGCTTGTGGTGTAAAAGATCAATGCAGGTTGACTTGGGTTTCCCTCATTTTTATCCAAAAACTGACATATGATGTAATCAAGAGGGCAAGACTGTGCTGGAAGGTTTGAAGTTGGCAACATTTCCATGTGGAAGATGGGTGAGGTATACTTGGTAAGCTTAGTATGTGGCAAGATTGTTTATTGTTTTATAATGTTTTACCCTGTAATACCTTTGTCCAAAAAAAGGTACTGTGCTTTCTGTAAGATGGCTGGACATGGCACTGTCCCTGAGAGAGTGAATGACAGATGCTGAGCTAAGGTCAGTTCTCTTGGAACAGTCAGAGTGAATTGCTGGGGAATTGAAATCCTATATCCACAGTCTAGGGAGAGGGATGTGGGCCCTTCCCTAAAGAGGAGTGTTGCCTAGAGGCTTGAGATCTAAATAAGTGCCTTGGAACAGATTACAAAGGGGCAGTTAATCCCAGCACTGTGACAACATGGTCAAGATAGAAATCTGTGGAACTGAACAGCGGCACATTAAAGATGATAAAAGCGGGGGGGGGGGGGGGGGGGGAGGTCTTTTTTTCTCTATACAATGCAAGTTCAATCTGTAGAACTCACTGCCACAAAAAGGAGCTGACATTTTTACAGATAATGTCACAGTTGTATTACAGAGAACATGTTCTAAACAGGGATATAAACATAGCTGAACATAAATAAGAATTTCCATCCTGTGGGAAATTCCATTACTTCAACACATCTTTCTATGGTGCCATAGTACTTCATGGAATTTGTAGACTGAGTGCCTCATTATACCTCTCTTCCCGTGGGCTAGATTACCTGGCTGTCCTATATATCTTCCATGATGAACTCCCATGTTGCAATTCACTACTTATCCAGAAAAGAGCTTGCAGTACATCCTAGTAGGGATATTTGGGGCAGGCATCCTGACTCATATGCAAGAATAGGAGCTCCTGAGTTCTAAACTACAACTTCCATGAGGTAATGGTTCACAAGAGAGAATGTGATTAATGCTGAACCGACTCAAAACAAAACATTTTGTGTCAGTTTAATGAGCTGAAATATTTAAATTTGGGTCACACTGAGCTGAAACACAATATATTGAGTTAATTGAGAAAATCAAATTCCTGTACAAACATTTGATTTTGTGGAAGCTTCATTTTTCATCTAGAAGTCATTCCAATGAAAAGTCCCAGAAGCTCTGGAATAAAACCATAAGTCAACCACGAAATGAATAAAGGTTAGGGGGGGAAATCTATGGATGGATGATTTGATATTTGTTCACTATACAGTTTCTTGTAACATCCTCTGACATACCTGGTGCTGGCCATTGTCAAAGACATAGTGGACTAGAAAGAGCATTGGTCTGATTGGCTATGATAATTCCTTTGCTTCTTGTCAAGTATGAAGAACTTCTTTTCTGATTAAAAACAAGTGTCACCAGAACTAATAGCCCCATCCTCTTTAATCACTGATATCCGATACAAGTTTTTCCAATGTGCAGTATATTGGTTTAGTAAAGAACAAACTTTACATCTAATTTGAGACATATTCAGGCTTTGACAGATAA
This sequence comes from Pelochelys cantorii, assembly GCA_032595735.1. NCBI lineage: Eukaryota > Metazoa > Chordata > Testudines > Trionychidae > Pelochelys > Pelochelys cantorii. The sequence goes on from CM064330.1 coordinate 63,758,726, forward strand.
GCATTCAGAATTTTGAAATTCATACTTCAGGCCATGTTTTTTGAAAGCACGAGCATGCGGGTTACTGACCAAATGTACATTGACATACACACTGAATTACCCTGGGCCATAAAAAAAGAAAGCAGTCTCAAAATTCCCTGTTCACTAGAAGAAATAGGGAAAGAAGAGGCTTTTCCAGCAGAACTATGCACTGAAATCTGCAGTGCATTCATCATTTTTTTGCAGAGGTTCCCAAACTGTCATCCTAGGTCACCAGAGATCTGCAGTAAACTGGGCAGCCCCCTTGTTTAAAGATCCTGCTAGAACACATCAAAACATGCTCCTGGAAGCTGTCCACTGGGGTCTGCCACTGAGGCTGCTCCAGTAATAGAGTTGCCTCCTCTCCCCTCACTTCATGCAAAGGGCAGCCAGAAGAACAACAAAAAGGGCCTGCCACTGCTGTTGAAGTTGCTACATTAGATACTAACAAGGGAATAGCAACTATTATGAGAATAGCAGCTTCCTTTGCTCTTTCCAGTATGGGACCAGCTACCACTGGAGGGGCAAAAGAAGAGATGATGGTGGAACCCTGAACGTGCAAAGAAAGTAAGAGATGGAGAAGCTGAAGTGGGCAATAATGAGGAAAACATGACAAGTAATATATTTTAGACTCGTGAGTGGGGAAGAGGTGGTCAGAGAAGGATCACCTGAGGAATCCCCACTGTGAGAGGGCAGGACGTAAGGGGAAGGAAAAAGGGATGCACCTTGGGAGGGGGTGCCAGCTGGAGAAAGCCAGGCTTCAGGAATTGAGTTTGGTGAACAGGGGGATTGATTAGGTAGGGCATGTGTGAAGAGAAGAATTTGAGTTTCAATGTGAAAAAAATGGTTGGATCTTGGAGGGGAAATTATTCCTGTGAGGACAGAATGAGGAATCCATTTTCATTCACCTAGGGCTGAAGGAAATTGATTTATGAAAAGTTGTTGAAAAAAATATTTTAATGTTGAATTGGTAAGAAAATGTATGGGATTTGGAGGTGGGTTGATGATAATTGATATACTAAGTGACTGTAATTTAGCAAACAAAAGCACAACAGCCCATAAATGGAGTTGCGATTAGAAAAATTCTAACCAGAAATAAAGATGCACACATGTCACTGCATGTGTAACAATGGAACAATTTACCAAAGGATGTTGGGGAATCTCCATTACTCAAAGCCTTTAAATCAAGACTGAATATATTTCTAAATGATGCCAGTGTTCAACCAGGAGTTGTTAAGGGCCTGATGAAAGAATTACTGGAGGAAGTTCTTTGCTCTGTGTAATGCAGGAGGTCAGACTAGCTGATCAAACCGGTGTCTTGAAACTTCACTGAATCTATGATGATTTATGGTAGGGTAAAGTTAACAGATTTCAAATATGGAAATTGACCAATAATTGATTTTTATTGCAAAGGAAATTAATCTTTTAGGCCTGGGTGCAGAATAAGAAAGATTTATTTTGATGTGTCTGGGCAAGAGAAAAATTGAGGGTGGTGATCTTAATTAAGTTGTGGGGGCGGAGGGGCGGGGGGTGCAGAGAGAAAAGGTGGTCCATCCACCATTAAGAGATGTACAATACTATGAACAAGTTTGGAGGTTCCTGAGTTATTTGACTGTATATAGAATTTTGGGGGAACCAAATATTAGGGATTTCCAAGCTTAGCTTTTCCCACTAGTATCTGAAATGAGCACAAACCCCTCTGTGTGTACTTGAGTGATTTTTTTCATTCTACTGAGTACTGACATGTACATAACACAGCCAGATGACAGCTTGCTTCTTAATTTGTAATTTATCTTAACCTGAGCATTTGCAAATTTCACCTTGGAGCTGAACCCACCAGATTGTGTGGCATCAGATATCGATAAAAAAGAAGAGATGAAAATAAGTTATATGTCCATTATGTTTGTTAAGGAAGAAACTGAAATATTCTCCTTCCCCTTTTTCAGTTCTTCATAAAAAGGAATGTAACCATTCTATTTTGGAGTTTCTCAATTTCTGGCAAAGAAAAAGAGGAACTGGTTTGGAAACAGCTACCATGTTTAGTTTCATTATGGGTGCAGAGTGTTTGACTGTGATCTCTTACCCCGTCTTACAGAAATGTCATTGTTTGGTATTTCAGTTATTTATATTTTTAAGAAACTGTAACCGGAGGCAGGACTTTTTGGGAGCTGTCATCTGGCATGTTTTACTAGGTGAGCAAGCCACAAGATTTGAAGCTCATACTTGAATTAATTGTAATTTGTCATCCTCTATTTTACTCAACTGCTAAAAATTTTAAATAAATAATATGGTTTTCCTCTGAAAATAAAAGGCTGGGAAAATGGATGTTACTAGTTCAATGGGAATCAGTCAGGAGACAGTGTTGTAGATCATAGGGTGGTATAATCTTAAAAATACTCAAACTATGTTAAGATTTAGGGTTTTACAAACGATTGTGTTTAATGAATAAATGACCCCTTAAAATGCAATGAGAAAATGAGCATGAAAAGGCCAATCTGACTTTACCCAATCTGATTCTTGAGCCAAGTTCTATTCCAAATGAAGCCAAATAGATATTATTTAGCACCTTGAGGCCCCAAAGAGATCACAGTACCATTGTGGTAGGCACTATATGAGCACATATTAAGAGACCATCCCTGTCCCCAGCAGATTACAATCTAACTAGAAGAAAATGGTGGTGGGGCAGAGGAAGTAGATAAAGGTTAACAGATTTGCCCAAGGTTACAGCAAGCCTGTAGAAGAGCTGGGAGCAGGATCCGGGTGTCCTCATTACCACTCCATTGCTCTGTCAATAGACTAACCTGTTGTTCTAGTGACTTCAACAAGAGTAGGGCAGACCCCTGTGGATATTCTGTTATACCTGATTATTTTTATCAACAAAGAATGTTTGCACAAATATTTACTCCTCCTAGCACCTCAGAACCAGCCTCCTGAAAAGAGAATGAGCTGTACAGTAATTCCTCATTTAACACTACAGATATGTTTCAGAAAATGACCGTGTTAAGTGAAAACATGTTATGCAGGGTCAATTTTCCCATTGAAAATAATGGAAAAGGTGGGGGTTGCATTTCAAGCGGTGGTGTCTGTTGGGACCGGGACATAAGGTTGGGGGAGAAAGGGAACTGGGTTACAGCAGGGAGAGGAGGTGTTTGGCTCTGGGGAAGGGAAAGGGAGGGGAAGAAAGGGGAAGGGGATTGGGTTGGGAGTATGCCCTGTGTTGGGTCTGCTGGGACCCGCACTGCATCCGACGAGGGGCGGGTCGCCGGGGAACAGCGCGGTGAGCGGCGAACCCTCCACTGCTTTGCAGGGAGGTGGGGGAAGCCCCGTGCAGCTGCTGCTGAAGGGCCAGCTGGGAAAACCCAGCCACCGGCCTGCAAGTGGGGGCGGAGGAGAGGGGGCAAGGAGTCCAGCGAGGGGGAGTCAGCGGGGAACGGTGCGGTGAGCAGCGAACCCTCCACCACTTTGCAGGGAGGTGGGGGAAACCCCACGCAGCTGCCGGCAACAGGCCGGCTGGGGAAATCGTGCTATTTCAGGGACAGTTTTGTAATTCAAAAAACGTTCCCTAAAAAAAAATCATGCTATCGCAAAAATATGTTAAGCGGGCACATGTTAAATGAGGAATTACTGTATTCTTTTCTGGTTCAATCATCATCAAGAGAACTGTTAAAGTCCTACTTGAAATGTTTTTATTGAGTCAGTGATACAAAGTCAAATAAAATCCATCTTTACAATTAGATGCAAGGTGGAGTTCTCAACGCTGGCAAGTAGGAAAAAAACCTTTAATTATATACTGAGCAAGTATGATATTGAATCCACTGACAGAGAGGGAATATCAAATCCCATGATGCCATTTTTACAGATACACTTTTCAGAATAGAACTGCACTTGAATGTTAATCATGGCTTTTCAAGAGGAGTTTAATTTTAAAATACAAATTTCAAACTAAATGAAAGCTTGTGCTACATAAACAATACAGGTACTTATCTGCAGGTAATGATTTTCCTGCTTCTGAGATAATTAAAAATATGCAGTGGCCGAGAATTCAGACAATATCATTATTCAGACTTCTCAGTGCCTGAATGATTGAAGGGTGTGGAAGAAAAGCAGCTGGTTTATACCTAACCTGGGAAACACAGCTGATGCTGGTGGGCAGGGCAAAGCACTGTGACAAATTTAAAATAATTTTAATCTCACCTTCTGTTTGTTGCTCAAAGTGTTAGACGACATAGTCAAAGTGCCATAATCCTGGAATTGTATTTAACCTACCTATTCAGCAAAGCATTCAGAGAGGTGTTACTAGAGTTAAGCATGTGCTTAAAGTTAAGTTCTCCAAGTTACTTTGGAGAACTGCAGCCTTTTTAAATGATAGAAAGTTGAGTTTCTGGATATAGCTGCTATTACAGATGTTCATATTAAAATTATTGGATAAGCTTTCACAGGCTTGTGATTCTCTTCTTTCCATTACATTTTGTGATTGCAAAAAATAAATGGTGCACATCTGGCCAGTTGCACTGGTAGTTAAAAAGGGAGTACCCAGATTGACATTCACACTTGAACTGAAGGTTCAAGAAGAGGCTAAAAATGTTAGAAGAGGCTAAAAATTTTCATTTTAAAAAAGGGAAGGTGACTGTGACTCCAGTCACCCCTGTATTCGCACCCTGCACATTACTGCTGTAGTGTTTGTATATAATATGTTTTGTGAGGTATCAATAATATATGATAACATGCCATTTAACGTTATATGCAAAGTCATCAGTTCCCTTATGATTCAGCTAGAAAATGGATAAGACCAGACAGCCTAGCCTAGGTAAAGATGATGTGTTCTAAACAAAGGAATGTGATTTTTACCTCAATGTACATATTAACAATAAATAAAGCTGTTGAGCTAAACTGGTGAGGGTTATCGTGGTCCTGAACTCAGAAACAGAAAATTAACGAGAAACAAAAAGGTGACTGAATTCCCATGAAACCTTCCTGACTTGTAAGATACAGACATTCTTTGGTGCATATAAGACCAGAGTCAAAGAAAGCAAATGATCTGACCTCTGTGATGGTGTAGGGATAACATATTAAAGTATTAAAAATGATTCCCCAAGTGGAAGTGACTCCCCATAATTTGTTCCCCACAACTGAAAGTCTAAATAGTATAAGTTTGTTAAGTAGAAGAAGCATATAAGTGTTTAGATTTATTCTTGTTAAAGTGTTTAGATTTAGTGTTATCAAGCTTGATAAGTGTTTAGATTTATTATTATTATTATTATTTATTATTATTTTGTTAAGATTGTTAAATGTTTAGATTTATAATTATTGCCCCTCTAGAATATAATTTGTTAGGAATGTAATATTAGGTCATGTAACTTAAAACTGTTAAGAATATAATACTATGTAGCCAGAAACAGCTCCCCTCTCTGTGTCCCAGGACACGCTCAAACTTTTGCAAGTGGCTGCTTGTCAAGCCACTAACTCTGCTCTGGGAGCCAAGCCCTGTAATTGATAAGGGCATTGTTACACAATTGAAGCCGGTTCTCTTCAAAGCATTGTGAACCAATTGACCCTAATCGCAAAGTGAAACATTGTAACTATAACAGTAACTAACTCCGCACTCAGAGAGAGAATGTTTTAAGAAATGCCACCCAGAAACTTTTGTAACTACAACTCTTGTATGTGTAAAATTATTATTATACAAAATACTGTATGTGAAACATTAATTAGGGAATGTATGTAAGAGAGAGAGCGCTTGGACAATGAATGAATGGTTTGAGAGGTGCCAGCCTGAGAATACAGTATCAAAGGGCTGAAGAAGGCCTCAGGTGCCAGTGCAACCAAAAGGTGTCAAGTGGAGAAAAACTGGAGACTGGAGGTCCACCCTATGAGATCACTGACGAGCACCTGGCAGCCACCCTGTAGACATCAGCATGATGCAGCAATTCCCATAGACTGGCATAGGAAGAAATTCCTATAAAGACTGGACCAAAAGACTATGGAGTCAGAGTCCAAGGTTCTGCTGCCAGCCTACCAGGAGCTTCAGATGCGCATCTGATCAGGACTTCGCTCTCCACTACCATCACTTGTGTACAGAATACCTGGCCAGTATTCTGTCACAAGCAACTTCCAGGCTGGTAACTATAACAACTACACAGAACCTGAATGAATGGATGAATGACTGAATGAATGTTTATATATATATATGTGTGTGTGTGTGTGTGTGTGTGTGTGTATAAGGGTTAAGTAGTGATAGGAATAAGTAGTTAAACAACGTTGTTTGCTTCTATCTTTTCTTTATTCTTTATTATTATCTTTACAATAAATGTGGCTTTTTGCCTTATCCCCCTCATTAGATCCTGCTTGCTTTTATTGGTATAACAATGGGTAATGGCCAGGCAGTTCAGCAAAAGAGGGAAAGAAGGCCGAGGGTGAGAGCTGACATCTGAATGAAGGCTGTTTCTTGCAAGGTTAAGTTTTAGACTTTTAAATGCATGCTTTCACTTCTATTTGCTCGAAACCATTTCTACCTATGTTTCTTTTAATTGGCGTGACTTAATCCAAGCGCGTAAGTTCATACATTGGCTTTGTTGTCATATGAATCATCAGTGCTGTTTAAGTAAAGTACATGCTACTAAATAACAGGATGTGGTGGTTTGCTGTCTGTAAAAGCAGCAAACCTAACACTTTCTCTGTGAGCATCTAGTGCATGGGTTCCCAAACTGGGAGGGCATGAAGAAATTCCAGGGGGAGCGCAAGGCGACCCAGCCCCCCCCCAAGTTTTGCTGCTATTTTTGTTTTTTGGCCCCGGTCAGTTCCTTTTTTTTTTTTCCTCTCAACAAGTTTTGCTGCTATTGGGGGGGGGGGGGGGGAAGGGCAGGGCATGAGGGTTTCTCAAAAATAAAAAAGGGAGCGTGAAGCTGAAAAGTTTGGGAACCACTGATCTAGTGACACAGACTGATCTTTGCAGCAGGATGATTTTGAGGAGAATTCAGGGCTGGAAGGGTATTAAGGCTAGGGTGACCAGATGGATTCTCTCTCTTTAAAAACAGGACAACATTTAAGCCCTCCTACAGGAGTCCTGACTTTTTCTTAACAGGCAAATTGTCCTATATTTTTGCTCCACCCCATCAGTACTGGTGATCCTGCTACTGGCCAGATCCCAGATTCCTGCTAGGCAGCCAGCCAGCCCCCCAACAATAAAGTGCCAACAGTAGGGATGGGTGGGCCAGGCTGGTGATAAGAGAAAAATGTAGTGTGGTTTCAGTAGTTCCCCATGCTGCTTTGTCCTTCTCTCTTCCCCCAAACCCTCTGGTCAGCAGGGGTCCTTTCTCTCCCCCAGTGCTTCCAGCTGACCAGGGGCCTTTCCCCCAGACAGCAGGACTTTCTTCCTCTCCCTGCTCCCTTCAGCGCTGTGGCCAAGGGCTGAGGGACTACTTACTCAGGTCTGGTGTCAGGCACTTCCCATTTTCCTGGCACAACCAAACTCTGACCTTGTTTTTAAGTTAGGATAAGAGGCAGCTGCATATCAAATTTGGTGGTCCTCGCTCTTACAGTTTAGGAGGAGTTCTTAAACAAATGAGATATAGACAGACATTTCTAAAATATATGGATAGATAATCAAGGAGATGTTTTCACCAATATACTGAAGAAGGGTGCACTAATTTTTTTTTTAAGCAAATGTGGCTTGAACACAGACACAGGCCCCAAAACAGTAGAGAGCATTTTACAACTGACTGAACTTTTAATTTTTGTCTTTATATTAAATGAACAGTAACAATAAATTCTTCTGATAGGTGTAAAATATTTTTCAAAGAATGTTATTTACATAATTAACAATATTTTATTATTTAAACTGCCCAGGAAACTTATCAAGAGCCATGCTGGAGGAGAAGATATTTAATATTTCCTGCCATTCTAGGATTTATAATCATAATTGACCACTGTAGGAGGTCATGCTTCTCAGATGAAAGGCAAAAGTACATAACATGTTCCAGATTCAATTATCTTAAGGTATTGTCCACAAGAAAAGGAGATTAGTGTTGTTAGAAAAGATTTCAAAATGTCAATTAAAAATATTCGCTAATACTTATTGAAGAGAACAAATCTTTAAAAAAATCTTCTGACTAATGATACCAGCATGTGAGTCAGCGGCTGGCAACAGATTAGAATTCAAATGTCCCTTACAGTATAACCTCTTCATAAATTTCAATTTAATAAAATAAACAGTTGAATTCTTTAAAAATGCATCCACATCTTATTTAGCTTTAATGTGCAGGCTTTGTTTTTCCCAGCCTTCTTTAACTAACAGATGAGGAACCCAACTAAACACAAAAAATTTAGCATTTTGTCAATTAATTTGAAACACGTTAGTGAGATATTTTGTTTCTTTTTAAAAATGTACAGATAAGATCCATAGCTGCAAATCACTTACCAACATTGACTTCAGTAGAGCTACACCAATATATACCAGTTGAGATTCTGGCTCTTTTATTGTAACTACCTGTCACATTACTGGATTTTAAGGGGAGCAGCCAGATCACGGCTGCATCCACGGGGAGGTGGTTACCCCAAAGTCTGTACAAAGGGGGCCATGTGAGGTGTCAAATGAAAGCTTATGTTCTACTGATTCTATGTATGCTATTCATGTACTTGTTTGATACCTGTATGTGGAGTTATGACTACAGACTCTGTGCTTATACTGGGAATGTTCTCTGCCTGAGACAGCAATGGGCTCTGGACTGCCTGTTGTAAAGAGCAATTGTTCAGTCAATGACTATGATAATTAGCACAGTTCCAGGGACAATGGCTCTCAAAGTGCCCAATACACACCTGAGGAATGCATCTGGAACGTGCAAACCAGTCAGTATCTAGTGGCTGCTAATATGGGACCCAGGGATAGGTCTCTTGGTCATGTGAACTGCTCCAGCTTGGAAGGTACCAGGGATGGATATAAAGTGCCATGAGGCAAACTCCATCTTGTCTTCAATTCTGCTCCTCATCCCAGATGCAGCCTTGCAAGGGACAGAGCGCTGGAAGAATCGTGGATCCATCCTGACATAGGATGTACACCAGAGACTTTATAATATCTCTGCTGAGAGCCTGCATCAAGAACTTGGTGATTGGCGCATGTAACGTATTTCTTTTAACAACCTTACTCTCCACCTTTTCTTTCTTTTATTAATAAACCTTTAGATTTTAGATTCTAAAGGATTGGCCCAGCGTGATCTTGTGGGTAGGATCTAAAGTGTAAATTGACTGGGAACTGTGGCAGGTCTTTTGGGACCAGGAGAACCCATTCAGGGGGGGTGAGATTGGGTTCTATAACCCCTCACCTGTGTGTTAGGCCCGGGGCTGATTTTGTGGCACAGGGAGAGCTGGGGTTTGAGGGGTTTTGCTTGTGAGGCTTCCTGATGGCTGGATTGGCAGCTGAAGCACTCGGTGTGACTGGTTTGTTGCCTATTTTGGAAAGGCCTCCAGTCAGGGGGCTGTAAGGAGCTTTAGTGTTGAGCAATTTGCCCTGAGCGGATGCCCTCAGCGGTTCCCAGACTCGGCCCAGTCCATCACACTATCAAAATCATAGTTTTCTGCATCCTCTGTTTTTAGCCAGAGGTGGCCAGAGAAAATATGCTGAGATATCTGGCTTTCCAGAAATATCCAGCCTGGACAAAACTGTTGGAGATCTCAAGGAATCTTGTAAAATTTTCAGATTTGATACCTAGTGATCAGTAAACCATCTAGTCCAACCCACTGCCAATGAAGGATTTTTCCTGCTAGAATATATCCTGGTCCTTTATCTGCTTCACCTTTAAATGGCCCAAAAATTAGGTTTCTAATATGCTGAAGAATACACCCTGAGATGACGTCTTTCCTGGGTGAAAAGTAAATAAATCCATGATCATGTTCTGTACTATAACATATGAAAACATGTAAGTATGGAACCGAACCAAAACAGCTGGTGCAAACTGCTTGTATCTGGAGTGGAAAAATAATAGGGGATATTTCAAAGATTTCTGGTTAGGTTTCATGAGTGTTTTAGCAGCACACTAAGGTGTGGTTAACATGGGAGGAAGTGTCCATCCCCACTGGATGTTTTTGACTGGTTAATGTTAATGAGATGTCCTTGCTCAGACTCCACATGGGCCAGATGCATCAATGGCTCTGGTGGGCCTCCTGAACTCCAGAAGACAGTGTGCAGCTCTCCATCACATCCTCAACACTGGACATACCATGAGGCTGATCAGAGACACACGGCAGGAGCGAAGATAATTTATAATCCAACCTTCCTCAACCATATTGTGCCTTCCTTAAATGATTCAGTTCATCACAGCTGCAGCATAAGAAACATTCTCATTTTGATCCTATGTGGGCTGATTATAAATAATATACAATTTGAAAACTAATCAAAGGGTAAGCCTAAACAACAACAAAGACTAATGAATGTTAAGTAGCATTCCCAAGTGCTGTTGTTCTTTAATAGATGAGAACACTAAATAGCTGCTAATTTTGAACACACACCCCTCCCCCCACATTCTAGAAAAGTAAAGTGCATTGTCCACAGACTATGCACAAACAAAAGCCACTGCAGATTCTGATTAGAAATCTGAGAAAAAGTGAGATCTGGTAGTTGAGCTTTGTGACAAACTGAGATGATAGAAGAATGATTCAGACAGCTGCGCCATAGCTTGCATGCTCAATTAATTTATTCTTCTTCTGGGACAACAACATATTCCCCACATCAAAGATATTGGGAGCTGGGGCAAAACATTATTTTTTGCTGTCATGTAGCACATAGTGAAGAATGCATATTAGGCATGAAACCTAGTGTGCAGAATGAGGGAGTTGTGTATTAATTTTTAGAAATATCAGATTCATGACAATTGACCTGTCAGACTGTACAGAATTAAATCAAAGTATGTTATTAGTGGGGAATCAAACAGGAACCAAAACCATGACAACTATAAGACTTCTTTAAGGAAAAATGAGGGGAACTATCACCAGGAGAATGCTTCAGCCAGGCTGGCAAAGTTTATTTTTCTCAGGATTCAGCATAGAACCAATGGGGATATTACAGCATTAGAGGATCCTGGGTATAGAAAAGGAAGGTGGGGTGGTGTATTTTCAGCTGCAGATGGAGATGAGTCTTGGACAGAGACATACAGCAAGCACACTGCAGTAGTGAACAATTCTTCTCCCAGGTTAGAAATGGAGAACTCATTTGAATGGAATTTACCAAAGCAAGATTAGGATTTAAGGTAGGGGAAATATGCAGATAGACAAGAGTTTAAAAAGTTATGACCTAACTGCTATATACTTTTGGGTAACGGAATGAATAATGCTTTTTAGCTCACTTTAATAGGCTCTCAGGTGCCAAACCCAGCTGGGTCTGTCATATTAAAAAGATCCAGTCTCAGACCAGCTCTGCTGTATTGTTCCATCCTTGGGAGAGGCACAGGAAACTGGTCCTGTCACCTGACAATTGCACTTGAGAAGGAATAAAAGGAGTCTAAACCCGAGTTCACCCTGTAACCGTGACACTTAGCTCTCAGAATTCGGATGCTGTGCACAATGATAAAAAATGTTGCACACATTAAATTAGCAGTATTTTCCGTGCGGTTTTTAGGATGGAAATAAAACTGATTTAAACAACTAAGGTCTTGCCAGTTTTATTGGACAAATCTGGCAGAAATAGTGACAATTGCAAGGGGAAAGACTTTCAGGAATCATACAAAACCTGAAGGTGGGGACTTGGCAGATGAAGAAGAGGAGTGAGTAGAAAGAGGAGGGGGAAAATTCATATTTTCCTTTCCATATCCATGGAGCTGTCCTGGAGACCATGATGTGTCCTTAGGCTGTATTAATGCTGTCCAGGAAGAGGGGAATATCTTGTAGTACAGCTCTAACAGGATCAGGCTTCCAGGAAGTTTGAGCGGGCCTCGGTGTAAAAAAAAAAAGTTGGTAAGTTAGCCTGAACCAAATTACATATTCCCCAAAATGAGACATGGATAAGTCTCATTCACTGTTGATGGAACTCAGAGATCACAACACATGACAATGCTCAGTACCTCTATCCAGGAATCCTTCAGATTTGGGAACAGATCTCAGTGCCTTCCAAAGATGGGAATGACAAGGGGACTATATGGAACTGGTCTCTGCAAAGGGGTTCTTATAGTGATTTCCACCTAAGAACATGCTCTCACAGGTTTTTACCAAAAGGGTTGATCTGGGCCATTCTTTTTAATATGAAGGTTATGTATGACGAACTGCAGATATGTATGATACATTCCCTCTAGTATATTCAAATACCCAGCACAACCCTGTCCTGAGATAGAGACACACTACCTTAGAGTAATCTTATGAATTCAAAAGCTCATCTTCTAGTAAGGAAACAATATTATAAAATTAATAGGACAGCGACAGCATCTCAGCAGGGAGCTGGGTGGCTAGTCTGATTCATAGCAGAAGGCAATATCTGAGAGGCTATTGTGAGGGGAAGAGGGAGCACAAGCTATATGACTCAAGAGAATACAGTGGAACTGCAATTTGGAAACGTTAATTAGGTAACAACTGTAATGTGAGCCATGTAAGAAGCTAATTAAGTGGATGTGCATAATTTTCAGCAATGTTATCCTTCATTATGTATAAAGCTATAGCAGGCATGCAAAAAGGAGACAATAAGCATCTGGAGGACTGAATCCAGTAGAGGGGCTTTAACTTCAGCTGCACGGTAAAGAAGATTCATATTCTAATGCTTTCCACAAGCCAATGTCATCTTTAGAAGCACCTGCTTACCCCAAAGACTGCAGACTTTGGGAATTAAGCACAAAGTTACAATATAGAAAGTGAGCCATTTAATACTTCAGTAGTATTGCCTGAGGAGAGTGAATGACTCTCACACAGTATCACAATGAGACCTTCTTGAAGATCAAAGAGGCAATGGAAAAACTGTAAGGCTACGTCTACACTGCAGGCTATTTGCACAAGAACTGTTTTGCGGAAGAGTTTTTGTGTAAAAAATCTTCCACAAGAGTGTGTCCACACTGCCATGTGCTTTTGTGCGAGAGATGTGCTTTTGCACAAGAGCATCCATGGCAGTGTGGACACTCTCTTGCACAAGAAAGCTCTGATGGCGCTTTTAACCATAGGGGCTTCTTGCGCAAGAAATTCATGTTGCCTGTCTACACTGCCCTCTTGTGGAAGAGCTCTTCGCAAGAGGACTTATTCCCTGTGGGGAGAGGAATAACTCTTCTGGAAGAAGCCCTGTTTTCCGACGCTATACCGTAAATTTACTTGCGCAAGAACGCACATTCAGTGTAGACAGCCGGCAAGTTTTTGCGCAAGAATGACTGTTCTTGCGCAAGAAGCGTGCAATGTAGACACAGCCTAACTGTTTTTCTCTACTGTAGCATCAGTGCTGTGTTGCACTAGTTTTCCACTGAAATACCGAAGTCACCACTAAAATCTTTACAAATACCTTAGTATACCCTGCAGAGTAGGTGTAGGAAATTGTGCAATAATGATATGTGCTTGCAAATTTAAAATTGTAAGCTGCCCACTGTATCTGGAACATCTGGACGGTACTGAGAGGTTTTATTTTGAATAATCACCTGGCATAATCAGTGACAATAAAATTGTTAAAGGATTGAGTCTTTTTTTCCCCTAGAACCATAACATGACATTCTCTTATGATGAAGATCAGTGAGCTTATCTCTGAGTTGTACATAATCTCTATTTGTGGGCAGAAACCTGTCATACTGAGTCCGTGTGCCAGACAAGCAGCTGTGGATGTTGTGAATCTGGCACTGCAAGACCTGTCCAGATCTGCACAATATAAATACTTGTTCAGTGTTCAGACCAACTGTACTTTAGAAGATAGATTGCACATGTAAATGACAGTTCTCAGCCTTGTTCCAGTTGCCAGACAGAAAATGGGATCTTTATTTCACCTGTCATTCATTTATACAGAAAGTACAAAACCTAAGAGAAACTAATTCTGAAGCATATTCAGACACAGGAGTTAAATAATACACAAGGTCCCAGGATCTTCAAAAAAGAAGCACGTTAGTCGTGCTTTCTTACACGATGTGAAATTTACAAGTGTAAGCAGGGGCTGAACTGCTGCTTGCTATCAGCCAGCTAAAAGGAGAGAGCTGCCCTTGGTGTGGGTGTGCCCACTACAATTGTTTAGCTCTGCAAGATAATTAACTGTTAACTGTTGATATGTAAATACAGCTCATGCCAGGAGGGGGAGGGAATATGAGGTGCAGCTATGTAAATCCAATTCAGCCAGAGCTGATGGAGGAGCAGTGTTGGAATGGAATGTGGTGTACTGTAAATAATTTGGGGCTGTTGTGGGGGTTACAAATCATGCTACCCCTCAATGTGGGAACTGTAAAACATTCCACCAGTGCTTGCAGGAGAGACACCATCATTGTAAGAGGTCTCTGAGGAACAAGCCTCCCCCCTTCCAGAGTTGAGTGGACTGAGCTGGGGGGAAGGGTTAAAGGGCTTGAGTCAGCCTGCTTCCCACCTGCCAGGTCTGAGCTATAAGACTGGCCCAACCTGCCCCTTTCCCCCTGGCTGTGTCTAGACTGGCATGATCTTGCACCAGAGCTATGCAAATGAGGCTCAGCATGGAATATTGCCCAGCCTCATTTCCATAACTAATGAGCCGCCATTTTTGCGGAAGAGGCTCTTGTGCAAGACGGAGCTGTCTAAACTGCCCCTTCTTGCGCAAGAAAAACCCTCTTACGCAAAGCCGTTATGCCTGAAAATAATCAGCATAACGGCTTTGTGCAAGAGGGTTTTTCTTGCGCAAGAAGGGGCAGTGTAGACAGCTCCGTCTTGCACAAGAGCCTCTTCCGCAAAAATGGTGGCTCATTAGTTATGCAAATGAGGCTGGGCGATATTCCACGCAGAGCCTCATTTGCATAGCTCTGGCGCAAGATCGCACCAGTCTAGACACAGCCCCTTTGTTTTAAGGACAGACCTAAAACAGACTCCATGAGGAGTCTTTGGCTGTGTCTACATTGGCGCGATCTTGTGCAAAAGCGGCCACTTTTGCGCAAAAACTTGCTGCGTGCCTACACTGGCCACAAGTTCTTGTGCAAGAACACTGACGTTCTAATGTATGAAAACAGTGCTTCTTGCGCAAGAACTATGATGCTCCCGCTCAGGAATAAGCCCTCTTGTGCAACTGTTCTTGCGCAAGAGGTCAGTGTAGACAGGCAACATGAATTTCTTGTGCAAGAAAGCCCTAATGTTAAAATGGCCATCAGAGCTTTCTTGCGCAAGAGAACGTTTACACTGGCATGGATGCTCTTGCACAAAAGCACATCTCCTGCGCAAAGGCACATGCCAGTGTAGACGCTCTCTTCTGGAAGAGTTTTTGCACAAGAACTCTTCCGCAAAAGAGTTCTTGCGCAAAATCATGCCAGTATAGATGTAGCCTTTTTGCTAGTCCAGTGGAAGCTGGAATCCTTTGCTAGTCTAGGTGGCAGCTAAAGAGTTGAAATCACGAAGAGCTGAAATCACTGGTTTGGCTGGAAGCCAGACCCATTGCAGCCAGCGGAGCGGCAGCAGGCGAGGAGCAGCAACCAGCAGTGTGGTGCGGCTGGTAGGAGTGGCAGCAGGCAAGGAGTGGCAGCAGGCGAGGAGCAGCGACCAGCGGCGTGGTGTGGCTGGTAGGAGCGGCGGCAGGTAAGGAGCGGCGGCAGGCGAGGAGCGGTGACCAGCGGCGTGGCACGGCTGGTAGGAGCGGCAGCAGGCGACCAGTGGCAAGGCGCAGCTGGTAGGAGCGGCAGCAGGCAAGGACCAGTAGCACGGCGCAGCTGGTAGGAGCGGTGGCAGGCGTCCGGTGGAGTGGGATGAGATAGCTGGTGGAGCGTGGCGGAGTGGCTCGCGTTAAAGGCTGCTGCAGACCCCACAGAGAGGTGGGGCCGTCTGCCTCGGACCACGTAAGATGCCCCTATCTATCCTCCCGCCCCCATTTCTACCCAGGTTGGGAGGTAAAACCCTGCAGATGAACTTTTGGACTCTGGGCAGCACTGACCAGGGACAGAGACTTTTGGGGTGTCGGACATTGGGACTTCGGGTGATTCTTGGCTGGGGGGTGGGAGGGTTAGCTCATGTTTGGGCTATGAACTCTGTTTGTGGTATTTTCCCAAGTTAATGCCGTATGACTTCTCTCTCTGTTTCATTAAATGTTTCTTTCCTACACTCAGACTCTGTGCTTGCGAGTGGGGAAACATTGCCTCTCAGAGGCACCCAGGGGTGTGTGAATTTCCCAGGTTTCTGGGTGGGGGCTCAAGCCGGTTCTGTGTGAGATGGACTCCTAGATATTGAACCCAGCCCTGGTTGCCGCCAGGCCTACGCGGCAGAAGGGTTACACAAGGAAAGCAGAAAATGCCAAGACAAATAACAAAACAACTTGCATTTGAGCTAACAAAACCAAAAGTAAATAAAACATTATTGAATAACAGAACGAGCAGTTTTAGAATTATAAAACTAGTTCCATAACTGTTTTCTGGTGAATTAGTTAAGGTTTGGACTGCTTATGTAGACACTCAACGTGAATATATTTTTCTGTGTAATGTTAGTGATTAGTTAGTGTTGCATCATTTCCTTCAACAGGATATGAAAGGAAACAAAATTTCACTCAAAATTTAAGTCTACAGGTCGGACCTCCCTGGTCCAGCACCTTTGGGACCTGAGCAATCCTGAACTATGAAGTGGTGGCTTCCCGCCTGGCTGCTGGCCCTGCTTCCCCACCATAGGCCCACTGCTCCCAGCCATCCCAGGGCTGCACTTCCTGACTGGGACTGGGGCTATATTCCCCAGCACGCTAACTCCAGCTGCGGCTGCACTCTCACCACCAGCCTGAGCTGCACATCCTGCTGTGCCGGCCCTGCTGCTGCCGGGGCTATGATCCCCGGTGGGGCTGTGCTACCTGCTGTCAGCCCCAGCTGGGGCAGTGCTCCCCACCAGGCTGACTCCACACTTCCCCCCACCAGCCCAGCCCCTGAAACTGGCCAGCTGGGGCTCTTTGGCCAAGCAATGTCTGTGGTCTTTCTGGACCACAAATGTTGCCAGACCAGAGAGTCCCAGATTTTAGAGATTCAACCTGAAACAGGAAATAGGCATATTAATGCTACTACCAAGATAGGGTTTTCCTCTCTGTTCCTCAATCTCCCTGAATCGCTGGCAGAGGGTTTGCATCCCCAAAGCCATGACAGATGTTCAAACCTTTGATAGATTTCTGAAATGGGCCATTTCCCAAACAGAATGTTTGATCTGCTATGGAAACACTGAAACCCATTTATGCAAACTCCTTTGATTCCAAACTTCCTGAAACTCAATTCACCTTTTGGCTAACTCCACTGCATGAATCCCAAACCCAATACACTCTAATGCTCCTGATCATTCAAAGCTCATTTATCTAAATGTTTTTGATATCCTCTAAAACATTTCTGATAAATGGGTTTGCACTGTACTATTCTTTACCCAGGCATCACATTTGCTTAAGTACTATTCATCATGTTTTACTATAGCAGCTTGACATGCAGCATGGTGCAGTGTCGCGAGATAGAATGGAATTGCTGTAATGGAACTCAAGGCATCCTTTAAGCACAGCAGTGCTTTTTTGCTATTATGGTTAATTGGCTGCCTGGTGAGAATTTAAGACATTGAATATTCACCTTTTTGATAGATAACTATGGATAGGTAGATAAACACTGCATAACAGAATCCTGTATAGCTCTATAGAATCTCTACAGGTCAACGTGACCATTTGTAAATTAAATGATTTTGCTATAACTAGTCATACTACAGTAGCACACATGAAGTGTTTTATTAGTTTGTGTTGGCTTTCATTACATTACATTTTGAGTTAACCATAATTTCAAAATGACAATCAAGCATTTCAAAGTCTCTCCATAATTATTTGCTAACAATGACACATTTAATGAAACCGAGACTTGCCATAAACAATATTATTTGAAAGAAATACTGAGATTAAAACTATGGATTGCAGCATCTTGTTTTTATTCCTGGTTTTTAATAACTGTTCTAATTGAGCTGATCCTCAATGACTTCAGCAAAGTATTTTTTTATAATTATATTTGTTATAACTAAGGATAGTTTGACATGTGTATCAGCTTCATCTGACCAGATAAGAACTAAATTAAAACCGAAATAGTCTACTAAATTACTTGGCAGCATGCTATGACAGCAGCTTTGTAAGCTTCTGGGATGTGGAGAATGAGAGAGTTAAGTGTATTTTTTTAAATCAAAATCAAGTGTACTTCAGCTTATCTGGTGGTACCAATATGAAAAGAAACAATGACAGTCCAGAGAATACCTACAGTCCTTGAAGAAACAGTGGGAAAGTTATTAATTAGGGAATATTCCCTATCTGATTTCAGCTACTCTTTCACGGTTTACTGTTCCCACATCTAATCCTACTAGCAAAGGGAATGCTGAATGATGCTTGCCTAGGGAAGAAATGGGTCGACTGAGGTGCTGGGGGCTACTCAGGGAGTGTCAATAAATACTGACAGAGCCAGAAAGATACAGAAACTGCAATAAGCAGGTCGTCTGTCCCAACCCAGTTAAATGAGCTAAAGAGAAATTACAAAAGCTAGCAGGGAAAGATTATGGTGTAAGCAAGATGCATGCCAATAGGCTTTTTTGTTTTAACCCTTTTCTCTGCATGCTATGTATCTTTGGATAAATAAATAATATTGATTTAGATGTAGCTGCTCTTCAGTCATGTTAATCAACTATTGTTACAGGTTCTGTGTAATGGAGGCAAGGGATGCTTTCTGTAATCAACACACTCTCCTTTTTATTGGGTCTCATCTTAATTCTTTGCTGAAGTATGGGCCAGATTTCTCTTTTCAAAACTCATTACACTGAATTAAACCTCAGGGCTACTGAATGTAAAACCCTGGTAAATGAATGTTACATTCCAGTCCATTTCAGGGAGAGAAACACATATATTTCCTTAGTAAAACAAACATATAATCAGGGGCGGACTGGCAATCAAAATAGGCCCGGGAAATGGGTTGAGAACGGACCACTTTTTCACATTAAAGAATTTTTTTTAAATTTACTCTTTGACCCCCATTAGCCACACCGCCTGACCCCCATTAGCCAGACCTCTGGAGGTAACACTCTCGGGGCAAGATGGACACATGACCAGAAGTAAAAGGTGTCATGTGTCCCCTCTAAGGACTTTTCCCACCAACCTCCTACCAATAGGGATTAGTTTGGCCCCCACCAGACCCCCCTCATGCAACTATCCTGCAATTGCATTAACCCAATGTGTGCCACATTAACTTGGGGGTGGAGAGGCTGGGAGAAGTGTTCCCTCTAAGAGTATCCTCCAACGAGCAGAATGAATTTTGTGTTGTGCACCAGTACTGAGTTCCTGTGGCTTGTTTGGATGTGCCACTGTGGCACCCAAGTTATTAATAAATATCTTATAAACCTCTACCTTTTCCCTCTGCTGCCATGTCTCCTCCCCTTGCTCCATCAGTTCCCCTGGTGCCTGCTGCCCCCCAACCCCTCACCCTCCTCTGCTGTCCTGACTCGGACTCCTTCCCTTCTCACTGCCCTCAGCCCTCCTGAGACTTGCCCCCCTCCACCAGCCCTTCTCTCCCCCCTGTGCCCACTCCTCCAGTAGCCCCAGTCTGATCATGTGAGCTACCCCTCCTCATCCTCTCTCCTAACACCTTCCTCTACACACCTGCCCTGCCTCTCTCCTCCGGTGCTGGTCCCTCCCCGCAGATGTCTGCCCTTCTGCTTCACCCCCAGAATCCCCTGGCACCTGTACCTTCCCTTACCCCTGAACCCTCCTGGTGCCTTCCCCTTTCCTCACTGCCCTTGCCCCCTTTGCCCTCTCTTTCCCTGATGCCCACCCCCTCACTACCATCTGCCACCCATTCCCCTCATGCCCCTGTGCCCTCACACATGACTTGCTCCATCCCCACCTTCCTCATGCCCACACCTTCTTTCAAGCCATATCCCAGCACCTCCCCCTCCAGCCCTCAATGTCCTTACCCTCTCCTCTCCCAGCATCACCCTGTCCCCACTCCCATTGACACTTCCCCTCCTGCCCTTTTCCTCATTGTCTCCACTTGGCCCTCTGGCATTTGTCTCTCCTCCACCCTGTCCCATGGTGCCTTCCCCTTTCTTCTCCAGACCTGCCCCCGCTCCCCTCAGCACAAGCCCCTTCCTCTCCCACCCCTTCCTCCTATTTCCCCCACCTACCTTCTGCCTTCCAGTTTGCGGGGCTGGAGTCTGTGATCAGGCCCCAGCTGCTTCCGGGGCTCCAGACCACGTGCCAGGCCTCGAGCTGGGCCATGCGGTACAACTCTGGACTGAGCACTTTTAAAGTCCCGGGAGGTGACGTCACGCCACGCCCAGGCGTCTCCCCTTTCACCTGTTGCGTGGCGTTTAAGCACGCCGCGCATGCGCTCGGCCCCACCATGCCGTATACATGGCCGGTGCACGGTGCCAGGGAATTTAAAGTGCGAGGCTGCAGCACCCCTTCACAATCCCCCCCCTCCTCCTCCAGCATTTTTTTTTTTTCAAAGGAGGAAGCAAGAAGGTGTGGAGTGGAGGTTTGGGTCACAAGGTTCCAGATAAAAGGCATCCATGTGTAGAGGACCAGCACAAGGCCTATCATCATCAGTTAAGCCATTCCCAGGGAGCTTAACTGGGATTTACATTGTGACTAGGCTCACACTCTGCGCAGGAGTGTATTTCACCCTGTCTCCCAGCCTGAAACACCTCCTTACCCTTATTATTGTATGCTCTTCACCAATTACTGCAATTGTCAGCCATCATTCTCTACCATGCAATTACAAAGGTAACAAAACAATGCTGTTTAATGAGCAGAGAACCTGCATGGCTCCCAAAATGACAAACCATCTTACAGCATGCTATGATTGGTTGTCAGAGCTGTATCCTACAGTGGTTGTAAAGTCCCTCTCTATACTCTGGGTACAAAAATGAAATTAAAAGGTAAACACACAAAAGATGGGAAACACTTTATTGACACACAATATCATTGAATGGGGGAGAGGGGGCATGATCCAGATATTGTACAGCAAAATATTTTAGTGGGATTGAAATATAAGTAAACTCTCCACAGGTGCCCTTAGAAAAGCCATTTAAAGCAATGGTTTTTAGCTTGTTCTACACAGAACCCTTCCCATGTATCAGAGAGCTGGCTGAAACTCTCTTCCCAATTAGCCATGGTGGAAAAGTGTGATAGTCATGGCCATGGGACCGCAGGGATCTTTCAGTCCTCAGCTTTAGGACCCCCGATTAAAATGTAATCCACCTGCATAGTACAAGATATAAACCAAACTCTAATTGTGTATGTTTAGGAAGAACCTTCCTCTAGATAACATGCTTTTATATAAATGTCTATTATAAAGCTTTTACTGATTCTTCTGCATCATCTAGTTCTGGTCGTTCTCAAAAATAAACTGCACCATCTGACAATTTTATGTTCATTTGCTCTTAACAGAAAATGCATGTTCCTGAGATTACTGGATTTTGGATGCTGAGTGTGGGTTATATGTGGAAGGGTTCCTGCCTATGAAGCACCCATCCTATTTAACTTATGGAGGATTCTGTCAAAAGTATTACTTTGAAAACTGATGAATAGGCAGGTCTGCAATGTGCAAGCAATCGTGGGTGAGAGAACTTGAATCTGATCATTCACTAAAATTGCATTGGTGGGGTTTAATTATGAGTGGTCACAAATTAAGTTATCTTCAGTTGCTAATATGGTTTTACTGCTATTGCAAAAAGCGTGATGAATTCCATCATAATGGTGAAGCTTGACTCAATGATAAAACAGTACTGCTGAACGTATAAAGAGTTCTGAATCTCAGCTTGGAAGGACAATATAAATTAGCATGCTACAGTTGGGATATGTCAAGAAAATTTTCTGTAGTAGTTTTCAAATAAAGGTCACAATCCTATAGACACTGATGCATGTGCTTAATTTTAAGCATGTGAGTAATCCCATTGGACAGGTTGCCTGCTCTTGTAAATGCCTTAAGTTCCTGTTCTTTTGATATCAATGGGATGGCTCCCCTGGGGGGGTCTAGGTTGGATATTAGGAAAAAGTATTTCACTAGAAGGGTGATGAAGCACTGGAATGGGTTATGTAGGGAGATGACAGAATCTCCATCCCTAGATGTTTTTAAGTGCTGGCTTGCCAAAGCCCTGGCTGGGATGATTTAGTTGGGATTGGTCCTGCTTTGGCCAGGGGCTGGACTCTATGCCCTCTTGAGGTCTCTTTGGCTACGTCTACACGGCAGCATTATTTTGAAATAAGTAACGTTATTCAGAAATAATGTAGTCTGTGTCTACACACAAGCAATTATTTTGACATAATGTCGAAATGATGTTGAGGTGGAGGGCTGTTTACTTAGAAAGAGTGCTCTATTTCGAAGTAACTGCTGTGCATACAGTGCCAAAAGTCGAAATAAGCTATTTAGACTTAAGCTACACAATTAGCATAGCTCAAGTTGCATAGCTTATTTCGAGTTTAGCCCTGTATAGATGTGCCCTTCCAGCCCTATGATTCTATGATTCCTGTGCATTAAGTTAAACATGTGCTTAAGTGTTTGCAAAATCAGGGCCTAAATGTGAAACTGAACAGGAGGAGTTTTGGACAAAATTATTTACACTATACATTGCATTTATTCACATTCAAACTCCCCTAAGCTCTGTTTAGCTTTCCTCCTCTTGGGGGGGAAATGCAAATCAATAATGAGTTTGTGCTGCTCTACAGAACAGATGTGACTTAGAAAATGTTTCATTATTACTTAAAAATAAAGAGAAGAAGGCTTTAAAAATTCTAGAGTCAATTCCAAACACAGTTTCTTACAGCTATAATCGCAGCAGGCTTGTCTACATAGACTGCAACTGAAGTAACTAGCTCAGTTGTAATTTCTGCTGTTTAATATTTTTGGTTCGTCTTTATATTGGAATTTTTATTTTACATCAAAATAGGGCATTTTTATTCTAACTTTGATAACTTGCCCAGTTTAGTTATAATTCACACCTTAGTTATTTCTATGCACATCTATAATGTAATATAACTAATCTAAAGACCAACATTGACTAGAGATTTTGGTTCCAATTACTCGATAGAGAATGCCCAAGAATTACAAGTAATATTTTTGCCTCCCCAGCTGTTTTGCATGCAAAAATGAAGATAGAAGTGGGCTACAGTACACTATGCAGTGTCCTGATGGGATACCATTTCCCCTTTTCCCCCCCCAGCTGTCATCCTATATTGTGTACTATTGAAAAACTGTGAAAGAGCTCCCTCTCCTTAAGTACTACCCTTACTTCCTTGTCCTTGAGAGTAAAGTCTGAATGCCAGGCTGATAAGGGATACAGAGAAACTGTGGAGGTATGAAGGGGTAAGACAGAAAGAGGCTGTTTAGAATATTCTCCAAGGTAAAATCTAATGTGATGAACGCTGTAGGCAATAATTTTCCTAATTTATTTAAAATTCTTTTCCCAGGAGATTTTAAACAACTGCCTTGTTCACATTTTCCTTGTTTGCAGTGGGAAGCATTTTACAGAAAGTTGCATTTTCTATCAAACATTTAGGTTGTGGAAATATGTAATCTTCAACCTCTGTCACAAAACTTGCAAATATTCTATTTTGCAAATAACGTGGTTTGGATTGGCAATATTTGTTCATATGTTAAAGCTGGAGCAAATAGGCAATACTCACATTGCAGTCTCACCTGTTCCAGCAACAACCCTGTTTAAACATAGACATTACTAGAAATGTGATAGGATTTCATTTTTCTGTGAAATGTCTTACAACTGTGTTTGGAAACTGTGCCGTAGTTAAGGAACTATGTTATTCTCCCGGTATAGTTCAGAGATAGAGCTTTAGCCCTTAACTTGACATAGTCCTATCCAAATACACATTGCATTCGTGGCATGCTCTAGAGCGGTGATTCCCAAACTTTTCGGCATCACGCCCCCCTTTTTTATTTTTGAGAAACCCTCATGCCCCCCCGTCCCAAAAATATAGCAGCAAAACTTGGGGTGGGATTGACGGTGTGTGTGTGTGGCTGGGTCACTTCGCACCCCCCCTGGAATTTCTTCACTCCCCCCCCAGGGGGGCACGCCCCCCAGTTTGGTAACCCATGCTCTAGAGCCCTTTGGAGTCAATGGAAACTTTCCCATAGACTTCACTAGGCTTTGAATCAGCCCCTATGCCATGTTTAAAGTCAAATGGGATTTCAGAACATGATTAACTTTAAACACATGGTTAGGGCTGCAGTTAAACATACACTTAAATTCTTTGCCAAATCAGTACTTTAAGCCTGCTAGTTAAACATGGTATCACATATTCTGTAGACAGGCCCATAGAATGTGGGAAGTACTCGAGAGTGTATGTCGACTTTGGCCCGTACTAGCACCATTCTCATGAGAAAAATAACTGGATTTAAGACAGATTTTTCTAGCAATAACAGTGGCATGGGTAGTGCTAGGAGGGCTGTAGCTCTTCATGGAGCTCTTAGGTGGGAAATACATAGGCAGCTGCTCTTTTTTTAGAGCGATAGGTCAAAGAAATACCTGTCCCAACACTCTGGAGACTGCTTTGCTCATTCCCTGCTGAATCTCCCGGATAGAAATATCTCCTGCTCTAAACCTATAAAAAGACTGTTCCAAAAATATTCCATGTAGTTGGTCCAGTAAAATATATTACCTCACCCACCTTGTTTCTGTAAGCCTTAGGTGAGAAAGCAGATAGGGAAAGAGGATTTAGAGCAGCAGGCAGCCTCCTCCATTATTCTATCCCTAATAAACATACCAGTTATAAATATTTCAATATTGCTTCCCACTTACCCCAGCGAATAAAAAATATAATCACTTTTCAAGTACTATATTTATATTTTACAAACAGATTTTTGAGTTGCTTGGTACCAGAGCTATTCCTTATTGTGTTTGTTTCTTTTCTTTGGAAGATGGTCACACTGCCCAGACATCAATACTATATAACTTTTTTTTTTTCAGCAGCAGCATCTGGCATCTTGGCAAACAGCTCAAACAATTTTGATGACAGCTTCAGAATCATCTTAGGGTGAATGTGTTGCTAATAGGTTTTTTGAGTTGCCTTGTCTTTGTCACTCCCACTGTTCAGTGATACGTACTTTCCATTCTGAGGACTCACCATGTCTCTTTTGCAGAATAGTCTGCAGTCCTGAAAAGGCCTGAATAATTTATTAGAATTTTTATCAGGTGAAATCAAATAACTGGAATAAGATTCTATTGCTCCCTTTTCCATCAGATTGTGAGTTTCCTGTGTCCCTCAGCCTCCACAACCCACTAGTTTTTCTCATTTTTTTGAAAACTAATCTATTTTGCCTCCCTTGGAATTTTTATTTAACTCTTGTCTCCTTTATTATCTGTATCTGAAGCAAGCTTTTTGAACAGCATTTGGTATGCATCTTGTATGAAAGAGATGCAACATAACATTGCAATGTATTGTCTTCAATATAGGCTTTTTTGCACATTTCACTCCAATATTTCCATTTTATTTCAAAACACATTTTTATCACAGCATAATTACACCTGGCACATATATGAGACACCTCCTTGCAATGTCAGTGTGCACAAGGAGTTAGTTTGATCCTCAATTTCTTCTTTCACTCTCAGAAGTGCCATGACAGTGCCATGTTATATTCACAACTGCTATGTATGGCAAAATTACAATATTTCTAAAATCTTGGATATATTTATAACATCCATTCTTTTTTTCAAAGAGATCAAGAAATGTGCAGGGATTAAAAACTGCCTACCTTTTCCTGCAGCATTTGTTATTTCAAAAATATTTGCCAACCTTCTCTTGGGAGTGTTGTGTTGGCTTCTAGAATAGTAATTCTGGGACAGACATTAAATAATAATAATAATGGAGCTCAAGGGGTGTAGAATCAGAAAACCTGTGCACGTATCTATAGCGTGCCTGAAATTAGGGAGAAACATAGCAAACCTGAAAACCATCTACCTGTTTCTGTTTGGCTATTTGGGGTATCCTTGTGGGGCTGACAAGTTTGTTGCTACATAGCTTTGTGCAACTTCTGATCCAGCAATGTGATTTCCATATCACAATAATCAGAATTCTTATCATCGTCTTCAGTGGGCCCAAGAATTCACTCCTTGTATTTTACAAAATTTAAAAATAGATACCCATGTAACTAGCATACTCTTGATTATTATATTCCTTAGTGAATATTGTTAGAAGCACTGGCAAATATGTGTGCGCTCATTAGCTTTTTCTTCCAAGGGTATGTCTACACTACAGTGTTATTTTTAAATATCTTATTTCGAAATAGTTATTTTGAAATAGCTTATTTCGAAATAACACATCTACACACAAAATGCTATTTCGAAATAGTGCGTTCACTGAGTGGACTCTGAATCGCATTTAAGGCAAGCTGGAACCAGTTCCAGCAGGGCTTCAGGTCAGGACTTACTGTGCGGGGCTGCTGCCTGAGGCTATCTGAGGTCTGTGCTTAAAGAGATCCCCCACCCACCCCCCGGACAGCCAGTTCTCAGGTTTCCCTGCTTGCTTGCCTACCTCGATGAGGGACAGCAAAGCATTTTGTCTCTGCGTGCTCTGGTTGCCCTCACTCGGGACACCACAGCACTTTGCAGCATGGAGCCAGAGTTGCCCCTGGGCACTCTGGTGCGTCTTTTGGACACGTTGCTGTGAGCCTGTCTGCACTTTCTGCAGGCTGCCATCCGGGAGGTCCATCAGGGGGCTGCCAGTATCCAGGAGGTCCTGCAGGAGAGCTTCCACCCTGAGGAACACTAAGAGCCTCCCTTGTCTGCTCCACTGGGGGCTTGTGCCTCATTCCTCCCTCATGTCCTTCCACTTACCCCTCTCTATCCCCCCTTCCTGATGTCAAATAAAATACACGTATTTTCATGAACACAAACTCTCTTTATTTAACAAAACTGGGGGGGGAGGGATGAAACTCTGGTGAGACTGGGGAAAGGAGGTGGGAGAGGGGAGAAGAGAGGGTGGAGAGGGGAGGGGGACACCTGGGAGGAGGGAGCTGGAAGGGGGAAGCAAGGGGAAGAAGGGGGAGGGGAAGCTCAGGTCTCAGGGATGGGGGTCTTGCTGGACCAACTTGATTTTCACGCAAACCTGCTCCTGGGTTCGCATGTGGCCTTTGGTGGCCAGGCTGGCGGCTATCTTGCCATAGATGGCCGCGTTCCTCTGGCTAGGGCAGAGATCATGGACGTTAGGGGCATCCCCCCCAAACCTGAATAAGGTCCATGATCTCTACCCTGGACCTGGAAGGTGCCCGCCTTCTCCGGGCCCTAGCAGGCTCCTGGGAGCTGGCAGACTGCTCCTGGGGAGTGGTGGAGGGCTGACTGCCACTGCCTTGCTGGCTCATGTTTTGGAGCCACTGGGTCAGGGGCAGTGACTGCTGGCTCTGGGCTGGCAGGCTAGGAGCTGGCACAGGCACTGTGGCCAGAGTCTACCCCTTTAAGGGCTCCGGGGAGGAGGGGAGGGAGAGACATGTTTTTGGTTGAGGCTGGAGTGGCCACCAGGGCACCCTGGGAATGCTGGAGACCGCCTATTTCAAAATAAGTGTCTACACAGCACTTATTTTGAAATAACTAATTCAAATTTGCTGTTATTCTCGTAGAATGAGGTTTACCAAATTTGAAATAAGCTCTCCGCTATTTCAAATTAATTTTGAAATAGCGGTTTGGCTGTGTAGATGCTAGGAAAGTTATTTCGAGATAAGGGCTGTTATTTCAAAATAACTTTGCTGTGCAGACATACCCTAAGTGTCAACTTCTGTTCAAAAATATAATCTCATACTGGAGAAGTCTGCAATATTCTTTTGCATTGAGGAGCATACAGGTTCAATTTTGAACCAGTAAAACTCTTTATTTAGCCATGAATACTATTTAGCCTTGTACTCCGATGGTGTTCAATGTGGGAAAAATTGGTAAAAGTGCTTGAGCCCTGGTATAGCTCATTCATTCTGTAATGTTCTGCTCTGAACTGTGTGATTCTGATAGATTGCTATCTACTCTTCTTTTGTTTATGAGCTTTTAAAATGTGTATGTTATGCATTGTCCATTTATTGATTCCAATTCTCATATGTTTACAAGACTAGACCCCAGTCCTTCAAGCTTTTATGCATATGCTTAACTTCATTCATGTGAGTAATTCCAATGACAGCACTTAGGTATCACATGCACAAGTGTTTGTGGGACTGGGTACTTCCATATTCCAATACTGCATACATGTAGGGTATGTCTAGACTACATGCCTCTGCCGACAGAGGCATGTAAATTAGACATACCGACATAGCCAATGAAGTGGGGATTTAAATATCCCCCGCTTCATTCGAATAAAAATGGCCACCGCGTTGTGCCAGCTCAGCTGTTTGTCGGCACAAAGTGGCGGTCAAGACGGGGATCGGTCGACAAGGAAAGCCTTTGTCGACCGATCCTTTATGCCTCATGAAACAAGGTTTACAGGATCAGTCGACAAAGGCTTTCCTTGTCGACCGATCCCCATCTTGACTGCCGCTTTGTGCCGACAAACAGCTGAGCTGGCACAACTCAGCGGCCATTTTTATTCTAATGAAGTGGGGCGATATTTAAATCCCCACTTCATTGACTATGTTGGTATGTCTAATTTACATGCCTCTGTCGACAGAGGCATGTAGTCTAGACATACCCTTAGTTGCTTATTTCACTACACATATAAATAGTTTTATTGATGTCAATGGGATTCCTTGTGTAAAATTAAGCACATATACAAGCACTTGCAGGATCAGGGGTTAAGCACCCATGAGCTCTTTGAAAAATCCCATTTTGGTGTTTGCTTGCATCTTTAGGCTCTGTGCTACTTCTGCAATGTGATTTGCACATCCAGCAATGTGATTTGCATATCATAACAATCAGAATTTTTATCCTTGACTTCAGTGGGCCAAAGACTTCACCCCACGTATTTTAGAGAACTTAAACCTAGATGCCCAAGTAATGCCTTTAAAAATCTGTCCCAGAGAGACTAAAGAACTTACCAAAGGTTATACAGTGAGTTAGCAGCAGAACACAAAGTGCATATTTTTAATAGAGTAACTGACCATTTGAACAATATCCCAAGGGTTGTGGTGGATTCTGTCATTTGAAGGCTTTAAATCATGATTGGATATCTTTCTAAAAGACATGATTTGGCTCAGACACAAGTACTGTAATAGACTTGATGAAGAAATTACTCAGTATGCTCTTTGACCTCTATTATACAGATCACACAAGATCATAATGTCTCCATCTGGCCTTGAGATCTGTGTTTTGATGCTCAGGTCTTGTTCTAACCAATTGACAAACTCTATTTTTACAACATGATGTTTAAAGCAATATAATTACATTTATGAAAATCAATGGATTTTTGAAATTGTTAGTGCTTATGACAGCTTATGGTTTAAAGAACTGTCTATATCTAGGCAAAATATAGACAGAGCTTGTTTAAAGATATCCAAGTTTTTGTTCCAGAATGGACTTTTGTATCTTCTCTGAATTGCGCTTACAGCACCCTGGGTTTATGGGTCAATGGGTACATCTAGACTACAGGACTCTGTCGAAAAAAAGAGTCTAGACTACAGCCAGTTTTGTCGACAAAGCAAGCCACTTTTTCGACAGAGAGTCTAGACGCTCTCTTTTGAAAAAGCACAGTGTGGATGCAATAGCGCCTGTTTTCGACATAACTCTGTCGAAAAAAGGCGTTATTCCTTGTCGAATAAGGTTTACTGCCGTCAACAAAACCGCCGCGTTCTGTCGACTTACTGTCGACAGAACTCGGCAGTAGTGTAGACGAAGGTATAGTTTGTTGACAAAAGTCCACTCTTGTTGACAAAACCCTGTAGTCTAGACACACCCATTGTGACTATTTCACTATAGACTAGAGATCACCAAACCCATTTTATGTGGTGTTTGTAAAAAAATTGGTATCTAGGTTTTGGGAGCAGACTGACAAATAAATTAAAAGTAAACATCAGAGAAAAAGTAAAAATGGTTTTAATACAGAACACCCTTGTTAATTGGGCTGTAGAAGTGCATTAAATATGGAAAAGATAATTTACAAGGCTAGATGGCAATTTTTTCTCTGAAATCTTTCTGGTAAAACCTAGTGAAAGACAATTTGCACTGTCACAAATATCTGAACTCTTGGTATGAATCATATAATCCATAATGTTTGTTAGATAGATGGATTAACATTATATATTTTTCTGCAAACTATACACTCAAATAGTTTGGTTTCCATTTGTGTTCACTTTCCTCAAATGTTTTTGTGATAGATTTTCTGGCATGAATGTAGAGGAAGTTGACTTTCCATCTTATATTAAACTGAATTTTAAATGTGCACATGAGGTTTTTGATATCAGAGGTTTGTGAATTTATCCAAATAGTCTTCTCTGGCTAATCAAAACTATCAGATAGTTGCAGAGAGTTGTTCATGATCAAGGCATACATTTTTACAAACTGCAAAAAATGGAGTAATTTAGACTAATGAATAAATGAGGAAACTGTAATTTGCTTACAGATAGATATCTTTATAGCCAGAAAGATGCTAAATTCACTAGATACATTGTTAACTGTGTGTATTACTTGATCAGCTCTAATATCTATGGTGTTGTTGTGTTTTGGGATACTTTCTCTGTGCCTGGAAGTTCCAAACAACTTCACAGAAATATTAAATAGTTTTTTTACAAGTTTAGTTAAAACATTTCTGGCCTGAATAGACATTGCAGCCTTCTTGGTGGACAAACTTTGCTTATATGAGCAAAGCTAGCCTTACTTCAATTTCCATTCTTGCTTTGCTAGTCATTGTTAAATTATTTTACTCAAAGGTCATTCTCTTTCTTTCCCACTCTCTCTCTTTCATTTGTGATCTATTAATATGTCCTATAGTGTGACAGCAGAGGAACATTAAATATGTGAAAACTATTCAAAGCCAGCTTCTAATTGGGATGGGAGAATTCAAGGAGTTTCCAGGAAATTGTTACAATGTTTCTGGAAAATGATTAAACATATTTGAATATAAATTTTAAAGTAGACATATTGAAATGTTATATCTAACTATGTAGGGAACAGTTTGAGTAAATGCGTATTTCAATTATATTAGATAAGCTGTCACATTCTGCATGCAACAGATATACGGATTACACTTGATTAACTGTTTCTTGTGAGAAGGCATCTATTTACCAAGTGCATTCTTGCGTGCTAAAGAAATTTCAAAGCCTGTTTCCTATAAAGTATACATTATTTTTCTTTGCTACCTGCCAATACCATCTGGCAAATAACTCAGAAGCACAGAAGCTGAAATGCTCCTCTGATATTGTAGTGCCATGCTTGGCTATATATTAGAATGTTCCAGAGAAAAATGGATTCAGCCACCTCACTCCCTTTCCTTGTTGCTTCTACACTGGCAAAACAGACTTGTATTTTTCCAGTGCTGTCATGTGGTACAGCTCCTGTCATGGCTAGCAAGCTGGAAGCATCAAAGCTCAGTCATTTTGCCACAATATTATCCAATCCTGAGTAGAACTGGATGACATTGTCATAAAAGCCCAATTGCTATTTACCCAACAGCCCCTAGCACTAATGCCACTGGTGAAAGTGTTGATGAGCTATGGGTCCCATTACTGTCAATGTAGACACAGTGTGTGAGATTGGAAGCAGCTTAGCCATATTTTCAGACTGTCTCTTGATTAGGGACATTGACTTCATCACTCTGCAGAGCCTGAACCTCCTTCATGCCAAAACTTACTGTAATTACTTAGAACCATTTCCTTTTACATGAAATCTGTCCAAGGCCTCCACTTTTATTGTCTATTCCTTAATGACCGGGAAGGATAAACACTGTGGCTACGTCTAGACTGGCATGATTTTCCGCTAATGCTTTTAATGGAAAAGTTTTTCCGTTAAAAGCATTTGCAGAAAAGAGTGTCTAGATTGGCACGGACGCTTTTGCGCAAAAGCACTTTTTGTGGAAAAGCGTCCGTGCCAATCTAGATGCGGTTTTGCACAAGAAAGCCCTGATCGCCATTTTCGCCATCGGGTCTTTTTTGCGCAAAACGGTTCTCAGTTGTCTACACTGGCCCTCTTGCGCGAAAGCATTTGCGCAAGAGGGCTTTTTCCCGAACGGGAGAGTCATTGTGTTTGCACAAGAACACTGACGATCATACCTTAGATCGTTAGTGTTCTTGCGCAAATTCAAGTGGCCAGTGTAGACAGCTGGCAAGTTTTTCCACAAAAGCAGCCGCTTTTGCAGAAAAACTTGCCAGTCTAGACGCAGCCTACGGCTATGTCTAAACTACAGTGCTTTTCCACCATGCCTGTAAACTTTGTTTTATGAGGAAGAAGGGATGTGTCGAAAGAGGACTTTTTTCCAAAATCTGGCACCATGTAGACACGCCACATTTCGGAAAAGCCTCTTTTGACAGTGAAGCAGAAAAAGATACTCAATTTGCATACTGCAAATTGTGTATCTTTTTCCGATTTAACTCTGCGGTCTAGACATAGCCTCTGAGACTAGATTATAGAAAAAGCCCAAATACTTCTTCACTGGTGGCAAACAAATGACAACTGGAAAAGATTCTCTCTGTTTAAACTTTAAAGAGTCTCTTTTCCTTCTGCAATGCAGTCTCTGCAGAAACTTTACCACTAATTGACACATGCAACTGTAATGAAAGGTGCCACAAGATCAAACCTCCAGTATTTATAACATATTTGGGACAAGCTCCGATAGGTGGTGAGCACTTGCAAGTCCTATTGAAGCAAATATGAATTGCAGGTGTTCATTTGTTATGACAAAAAAATAAGATCTCTTTGGAAAACAGCAGATGGGTGTATTCCTTGGTACTCAAGAGCAGACCTTTGCATTTCTGATGACTGCTGTAATTATTCAAGTTTAAGTACTTTCAACACCTTGTATTCACGTACACATTCACCAAGTATTCTACACTGCTTAAGCTCTCTGGCTTGGACAGTGTGAAGAGTGATTACACAGGGTGATGGCACTCAAAATGTAAGATTTCTAAGCAAATTCTAGTAGTCTCTTTAGGAATGGAAACAGACATACAAGAAGTCACATCTTTACTGACTTTGATTTAATTTCCTAGCACAAAATGTGCTGGAATAGCAATACTGGAAGTTGTGTGGCAGCATTGTGGCTGTGAATGGATTAAGTACATTATTACAGTCTCCAAAGCAAAGCCTCATTTCCTGGGATTGGTGCAGGAAGGCATGAATTTAACACCTACAAAAACTTACTGCCACACGAAGACTGAAATAAATCATGCATAGAGAAATCAGAGTATTCCAAGTAAGGATGTTACCTACAACAATAACTCAGATACGTGCAGCTTTAGCTATATATTAGCAACATAAATAATACATAATAATCTTCCACATGTGTGAAAATCAGGAAAAGAAAATACTGCATATGCACAGTGAGGTTAATGACATGGGTGATATACTAACTTCGAAAATTTACACAATTCTGAGTGCTTGGATTTTTTTTCAGGCTTAATTTGCCATTCCTATGCACTTGGGTACTCTGAGGGAAACTAATTGCTCAACTAAATATGAAGCAGCATGTGCTCCCTGGCAGGGAGCAGAGCATCAGCTATCACACCTTTGTGTGTTTCCCTGGCCTTTTCAAGACTCTGTGTTCTTTGCAGTGTTACTCTATTGCCCACATAAGAGCACAGTGATCTTTGTACTGGACATGTTGTGGGGGAGGGGGAGAATACTGCACACAGAGTTTTTTATTTATTTTTTATTAGTGGTTATGACAATACAGAAGCTTGTCAATCTGGGATCCAGATCATGTCAGATTCTGCTTGGCTGCTGTTCTCTGTCTAGTCCTGGATAGATTCTAAATAGCAGATGCAGTTCCATAGTCATTTGGGACATACTGAATTTCTTCTTTGCTTCCTAATGCACTTCTTGCCCTCTCTCCAGCCAAAGGAAATACTAACATTATAAATATAGTTACTTTCTTCTGTTCCTAATATTGTGTTACAAACTAAGGTACTTCCATCATTGTGTATGTATATCTCTAGGATGAGAGAAATAGTAGTAATTGGAGATTGCAAAGACCTATAAAATCCTTCCCCACTATATATTTTCTGTCTCATGTATTTGGCTTCTATTATTGAAGTTTCTGACTTTATGTAACTGACTTGCCTTCTTTTTCCTTAACTTTTTATTTCCTTTCTTGTAGTTCTAGTTCTTAAAACACTCAATAGCTCTTCCCCTTCTCAGTGTTTACACCTTTCAGCTATTTGTACATATAGTCTACATCTAGACTGCGTGGGTGCTCTCTTTCGAAAGAGAGCATCTAGACAGCAACCAGTATTTTCGAAAAAGAGAGCCACTTTTTCGAAAGAGAGCACCCAGGCAGTCTGGATGCTCTTTTGAAAAAGCACTATTTGCATTCAATAACTCCTTTTTTTGAAAGAGCACTTTCAAAAAAAGGCATTATTCCTTGTAAAATGAGGTTTTCCGTGGTCGAAAAAACTGCTGCGTTCTTTCGATTTAATTTCAAAAGAACACGGCAGTAGTCTAGACGCAGGTGAAGTTTTTTAAAAAAAAAGGCCACTTTTTCGGGGAAACCCCTCCCCCCCCCCCCGTAGTCTAGACCAGTGTTTTTCAACCTTTTCTTGCTCATAGCCCCCTTCTGAGCCTCATTCATCATATGCCTGGCAGTTAAGTTTGGGTGGCCCCCTCAGAAACTTTCCGTGGCCCCCTAATGTTCCGTTTTTTTCCATGTGCCCCCCTAGAAGTAAGGCGTGGCCCCCTTGGGAGCCATATGGCCCACATTGAGACACCCATAATGTCTTAATTGCTCTTAACAAAACACACACATGTACAGTTGAATGAAAGAGTGTAACTCAAAGAAAAGCAATGCAACTCTCTGGGCTAGACTATTCCTGTCCTTAGGGTGAGTGGCCCAAGGCAGTAAGCAAGGAGATATGTCTATCTTCATGCCTTCTTGACTCCTGCATGCAGATCAGTTGCTGGGCATAGGATGTATAAGGTCTGCTTCTTCTAGCTACTGTTCAATATCCATAAATAGCCTTAAATGGGAAAGGGAAGAGACAAGCCCCAATATTTGCCTCCCACCTATTGCTAAATGTGCCAATTAAAGGGTTTACCACCTATGGAGAAAGTAAACAGTTGAAGGCATGGTACAGTATGGAGGGATCGCTGGCTGACACAGGACTGCTGTACCCAGCTCTGTGTTCATGAGGCCAGTGTGGATAGCATTAGAATGTAAAATCCTGCACTCTAGCAATGCCAGTGAGCAAAGAGACAGACAAAAACTATTGTGTCAGTATTGTCAAACCCAAGCATACAAAGGTCATGAATCAGGTAATAAAAACCATGAGATTTTCATCAGGTTCTTTTTATTTGCCTTCTGGTGCGATGCCTTTTAGGTTCAAGTTTGCAAGCTTTTCTCTACAACCATGATGGCTAAACATTTACTACTTACTATGAAAGTTGAGATTGTCACATAAGCATATATCTCCAGAAAAACAAAACACCCATTATTGAGGCTTATAATAAAATTGCAAGAGCTGGCACCACTAAATAGGAGCACTGAGAAAGAGACAGCAGAAAACTGGCCTCAAGACTAATGAAATACAATGAAATTGAGTCTCTTCTACCCCCCCAGCATTTTCTGGGGGTACAGCTAATGTTCCAGCCCCTTGTCTCTTATTAAATCAAATTGGTAAAGCAGTTGAACTGTGCATACATCTTTGAAACATGAAAATTTACTAAAATTGCTCATCTAAACACTGGGGGAGTGAAAAAAGCAATGCAAAGAATCAGCACACGCCAAAGTTAATAGTATTTCCTTTTCCTTAATGGAAAATGCAACTTGCCCTGACATAGTGTATAGCAGACTTGATGCTGTCAGAGAAACAATTGTCTCTTTTAGTGGAGTTCAGCAAGTAAAACAATCACATCTACTCAGTTCCACAAAGGACATTTGTCAGTTAAGTATGGAAGAGTGATGCATGTCAACACAGATGTGAAGAAGGCTGGGAAATATGACAGGCTGACCTAGAGTGCAAAATTGGCATTGTCAGTACAGAGCTTTTTGGTGTGCCTATGGGAAACTTGCAGAATTAAAGGAAAAAAACTACTTACAGGGGACAATGTAGCATGTTTATGGTAATGTTCTCTTGGATTAAACGCTAATAGCTTACCTGTGGTTTTCTGTTGCACTGTCTCTACTTATTTTATGTGTTGAAAACCCAATCATATCAAGTGTGTTCAAAACACTCAATACAAATCCTCAGTACCCCTCAGGAACATCAGGGCTTTTGCTGCTTTTTCGAGACAATACATGAAAATTCATAGCAATTAAAACAAGCAGGAGGAGATTGTGTAAGGTTAATATACACAGCTAGGCTGCTATTTCAAGAGATTATCATGATATTCCTAATGTAGAAGGACTCAGAGGGATAGCTGTGTTAGTCTATAACTTTAAAAACAACAAATAGTTCTGTAGCACCTTAGGGTGTGTCTACACTGCATCTGTAACTCGAAATAAGCTATGCAATTTGAGCTACACAAATTGCTTAGCTTATTTCAAGTGTGTTTCAAAATAGCTTATTTTGAAAGTTGATGCTGTCTAAACAGCTCCAAATCTGAAAATAAACCACTATTCCGAAATGTCCCTTAATCTTCACGGAACGAGGGTTACAGGAATGTCGGAATAGCAAGTCCATTATTTCTAAAGCTTTTTCAAAATAATGGGCTTGTTTAAAAGACGCAGAATAGCTATTTCAGGATACCAGAAGTATGCCGAAACTGCGTCGCAGTGTAGCCGTATCTTTAGAGACTGACACAAATATATAGGATTGTGAGCTTTCACAGGTAAGACCTGATGAAGTGGGTCTTACCCATGAACGCTCATGAGCCTATATATTTTTACCCAATCTCAGGGGTGGACTGGCCTGGTGGGATATCGGGAATTTCCTGGTGGGCCGTCGACCGAATGGACCATAATATCCACCGTAAAGCTTCTAATACCGTGGTCACCAACCCGTCGATTGCAATCAACTGGTCAATTGTGAGGGCTTGACCAGTTGATCGTGAGGTGTTCAGGGCCTCCCCCTCCAATTTCCCCCCACTCCTAAGAAGCCCCACTACCTACCTCCAGTGACAATGGAGGTAGTGGAGGCTTCCTGCAGGGTGGATGGAAGTCCGGCAGCTGCGCACCACTTCTGGGGGTTCCAGAAGTGCAGTGGCTGCTCCCCTTCCCCAGGTCTGTGGCATGCCAGGAACTGGCATGGCATGGCAGCATGGTGGGGCGGGGGGGGGAGGAGTCCCCAGAGGAGTCGCGCACCAGGGCTTTCCTCCCCTTTTGGGGGGGGGGGTGGAGGGGGAAGTCATCCATCTGTGGAGGAGGCACGCGCCAGGGCTTTCCCTTCTCTGTGGGGGGAGGGGGCAGTCATCCTCAGGGGAGGTGTGTGCCTGGGCTTTCCCTTCTCTGCGGGGAGAGGGGGGAGTCGTCCACGGAGGAGGCGCACACCAGGCCTTCCTTCCTCTGCAGGGGGGTGGGGGGAGTCCCTGGAGGAGGCGTGCGCCAGGGCTTTCCCTCCTCTGCAGGGGGAGGGAGAGGGAGAGGGGAGAGGAGTCCCGGGAGGAGGCGGGTGCGGGGGACTCCCTGCCCCCACTGGCACCCTGTCCCTGCCCCCACTGGCACCCTGTCCCCTGCTGAAGAACCCTGCCTCCTGCCCCCCCGGCACCCTGCCTCCTGCCTCCCCACCCCCCTCTGGCACCCTGTCCCCCACCGGCACCCTGCCCCCTGCCCCCACTGGCACCCTGTCCCCTGCCCCGGCATCCACTAGCACTCTTCCCTAGTACCATGTCCCCTGCTCCCACCAGCACAGTTGGGGCCACATTAGTGAGGCTTGTCATAAATAAAGACAATGCAGAAACTTTTTGTGTTTGACATAGTATTTTATTTAAAAATTAAGCCTGGGCAACAAAGCCCCAATTGGGGCCAAGCCCCCATCTGGCCACAGCATCATAACACTTCTACACCTCCCCTCCCCCCCAGACCCTAGATCTGAGGCTATCATACACTGGAATCCCCTGCCCTGAGCTCCTGACATACTCCAACCCAAATGCCTGCACCCTCACATCCACAAGCCTGTGGCTTACTTAGTACCACAACCCTCCATCTGACCCCAACACTCCCCAGCCTGGAGCCCCTTTCCTGAGACAGGATCCCCTGCTCCACCTCCTCTTGCATCCAAATTTCCTCCCAGAGCTTGCATCTCTCACCCCTTCCCACACCCAAATCCCTCATTCCCACCCCAGAGCCCACATATCCTGTCTCAAGCCAGTGAGGGTACCGCTAGACTGCAGGAGTTTTTCCAGGATTCCAGCGATATCCCGGAAAAACTCTTCCATGTCCATTGATGCATATGTTCTTCCACTTTTTTTAGTGGAAGAGCAAACATGCTCTTTCTGCAAGACCTGTATTCCTGGTTCCATGAGGAATAAGGGGGCTGCCGAAAGAAGGGTTTTTTCTGACATTTGGTCCCATCCAGACAGGCCAAATGTTGGAAAAACCTCTTCCTACAGAAGAATCGAAAAAAAAGCGGCAGTGTAGAGTGTATGAGGGCTGGGGATAGCAAGTGATGGAG
The DNA here is from genome assembly GCA_032595735.1 of Pelochelys cantorii. NCBI lineage: Eukaryota > Metazoa > Chordata > Testudines > Trionychidae > Pelochelys > Pelochelys cantorii. The sequence goes on from CM064330.1 coordinate 63,797,491, forward strand.
AGGAGGAGAATAGAACAGGTGGGGCTTCAAGGAAGGGGTAGGGTCTTGGGGAAAGGATGGGGCAGTAGATCTTGGCTTGTTCTGACATTTAAAAAGTGATCTTGGGTGCAAAAAGGTTGGAGACCACAGTTTTAATACCAAAAAATCTATAATACCAAAATTCAAAACGTTTCCGAATAAATCCGAGGTGGCCGAGGCCGTGTGTGTATGTGTGTGTGGTCGGGCATGGGCCGCTGCACTGGCTTGGCCTTGGTTTCTTTGGCACCAAAGAGAATGATGTCGCATTACACTTGAAATCAATGGAACGGACATGCGATGCGCAATGCACAATGGTGCATGACAGCAATGCGTAGGCCTGCTTTGTACAATGGTGGAATTGGTGATGGAGTTGCTCGAGTCTTGACCAGCGAGTAGAGAGTATGCAGTGGTTGGATGAGTTCTGTTATCGTCTGTTATTGTGGGTGTGTGGTTTTCCATAACTGGCAATAAATAACAGTGCGAGTTTGGTGTAAATGAACAAAGACAGTGTGCGTGAAAAAGTTGGACGTTCTCAACCCATTTCCCAGGCCTATTTTGATTGCCAGTCCACCCCTGCCCAATCTAGTTAGGTCATCACAATAGCAGGACACAGGCTACATTTAGACTAAAAAGAAAAGCCAGAAAAAGATAAGCAAATTGCAAACTGCAATTTGCATATCTTTTTCCATTTTTCTTTCAAAAGAGGCTTTTCTGAAATTTGGAGTGTCTGTGTGGCACCACATTTCAGAAAAACCTGCTCTTTTGAGCCATCCCTTCTTCCTTGTCAAATGAGGTTTACAGGGATGGTGAAAAAACACGTCCGCTTTTCCAAATTTTTTTTTTCGGAAAAGCGGATGTATTCCTTGGCATTGCTTTTTCAGGATACCAGAGGAATCCCAGAAAAGTGCTGCAGTCTAGACGTAGCCACAGTGGAGAACTTATGGTGCTTAGAAGTGAAATGTGTACAGTATAATGAATTCAAGACAAGATGGCAAATGTCTTGAGTTATATCATGTTAGGGGAGGGGAAACCAATAAGCCCACACTCTCAGGCTACGTCTAGACTGGAATGATTTTGCGCAAATGCTTTTAACGGAAAAGTTTTCCATTAAAAGTATTTGCTCAAGAGAGCGTCTAGATTGGCACGGACGCTTTTGCGCAAAAGCGTCCCTGGCCAATCTAGACGCACTTTTGCGCAAGAAAGCCCCGATCGCCATTTTAGCCATCGGGGCTTTTTTGCTCAAAACAAAACTGAACTGTCTACACTGGCCCTTTTGCGCAAAAGGTTTTGCGCAAAAGGACTTTTGCCAGAACGGGAGCGTCAAAGTATTTGCGCAAGAAGCACTGATTTCTTACATTAGAACGTCAGTGCTCTTGCGCAAATTCAAGCGGCCAGTGTAGACAGCTGGCAAGTTTTTGCGCAAAAGCGGCCGCTTTTGTGGAAAAACTGGCCAGTCTAGACACAGCCTCAGTGAATGGTACAGGAAGAAACATTTGGAAATGGCTGTCTGTAAAAAGAAATTGTAGATGGTCTCAGTTTGTGTAAATATACAGAGATCTACTGAAGTCAGATTACAATATCTGAGGGTCTGAATTTAATAGAAGTGAAGAGACTATCTTTCATTTTTATTTTTGCAAGGGGAGATTAAAACCAGAGAAGATACAACAACAAATGGAATACAGAGGCGCAAATATATGCAGAAACAGTAATATATAGTTGTATCACAGAGAATCAGTAAACAAAATGGTGGGGTTTTTTTGAGAGGGATTGTGTCTCTGAGGTCATCATCACCAATTCTAATATCTGTTTTTAATATATCTTAGTAGCATTAACTATTTACACCTCGGTTTCCCCGAGGAACACTTTTCTACTTCTTTAATAATACTTTTTTATTTTATTAAAGTAAAACAATATTTGACAGCTGAAACTACAGTTATGGGTAAGGAACACAGATGACATTTTCAAAATCATCTCAACCCCTGGAACATGTCTACAAAAGTATTTAGTCTCCTAAATTCCACTGAAATCAAATGAAGGTCACCCAGGGGAATTCACCGCTCTGCACTAGGCTCCATATAAAATTCCTGAGGAGAGTTAGGCACCTGAGAATTGAAGTCACAGAAATCAGCATGTTGAGCATGGAACAGCCTAAGGTCCACTATTGTTTTAAACCTGCTGCCCAATAATTTCATTGATGACCCCCTGTTCTTGTTTTCTGGGAAGGACTAAATAATTCTTCGTTACTCACTTTTTCCACACCAGTAATGATTTTGCAGTTGTCTATCATATCCCCTCTTAGTCATCTCTTTTCCAAGCTAAAAAGTCCTAGTCTTATTAATCTCTCCTCATCTGGCAGTTGTTCCATATCCCTAATCATTTTTGATGGCCTTTCCTAAACTTTCCAATGCCAAGGTATCTTTTTTTCAGATGAGGCAACCATATCTGCACGCAGTATTCAATATCTGGGTATAATATAGATTTATATAGAGGCAATAATATACTCTCTGTGTTATTTTCTATTTCTTTTTAAATGATTCCTAAAATTTGTTAGCTTTTTTGGCTACTGCTGCACACTGGGTGGATGTTTTCAGAGAACTATCCAGCAGGACTCCAAGATCTGTCTTGGTAACAACTCTAATTTAATCCACATCATATATATATATATATATATATATATGTATATATATATATATATATATATATATATACACATACACACACACACAAAATGTTTTTCCAACATGTATTACTTAGCATTTATCAACATTGAATTTCATCTGCCAGTTTGTTGTCCAGCCATCTAGTTTTGTGAGATCTTTTTGAAGCTATTCATAGTCTGCTTTGGACTTCACTATCTTGAGCAATTTGGTATCATCTGCAAACCACCTCACATTTTGCCCCATTCTCCAGATCATTTATAAATATAGGACTGGTCCCAGTATGGACCCCTGTGGGGGACACAGCTAGTTACCCTTCTCCATTCTGAAAACTGATCATTTATTCTTAGCCTTTGTTTCCTATCTTTAAACCAGTTATCAATCCATAAGAGGACCTTCCCTCTTATTCAATGACAGCTACTGAGCGTAAGAATCCTTGGTGAAGGGCCTTGCCAAAAACTTTCTGACAATCTAACTACACTGGATCCCCCTTGTTCACATGCCTGTTGATCTTCTCAAATAATTCCACTAGACTGGTGAGGTTTGCTTTCCCTTTACGGAAGCCATATTGACTTTTCCCCCAACTAATTATGTTCATTTATGTGTCTAACAATTTTATTCTTTAGTATAGTTTCAACCAATTTGCCCAGTACTTAAGTTAAATTTACCGGCCTATAATTGCCAGGATCATGTCTAAATCCACTTTTAAAATTTGGCATCACATTAGATATCATCTAGTCATTTGGTACAGACAGTGATTTAAAACCATGGTTAGTAGTTCTGTAATTTCATATTTGAGTTGTTTTAGAACTCTTGGGTAAATGCCATCTGTTCCTGGTGACTTATTACTGTTTAGTTTATCAATTTGTTCCAAAACGTTCTCTAATGACACTTCAATCTGGAACAGTTCCTTAGATTTGTCACCTAAAAAGAATGGCTCAGGTTTGGGAATCTCCCTCATATCCTCAGCCATCATGATCAATGCAAAAAATTCATTTACTTTCTATGCAATGACCTTATCTTCTTTGAGTGCTCCTTTAGGATCTCAATTTTCCAGTGGCCCCACTGGTTGTTCACAGGCTTCCTGTTTCTGATATACTTTAAAAAATACTATTACTTTTTGAATTTTTGTCTAGCCGTTATTCAAACAGCTTCAAAAGGAGAGACTAAGGCTATGTCTATGTCTACACTGCAGAGGTTTTTTTTGGAAAAATGGCTGTTTTTCAAAAAAAAACCCTTCACTTAATGTGCACACTGCAACTGTGTTCTTTTGAAAAAAAAAATCGAAAGAACAGAGGGGGTTTTCCAACATTGGTAAACCTCTTTCTATGATGCAGAAGCCTTTTTCCAAAAGAGTTCTTTTGGAAAAAGTCTTGTGTGGATGGGCAAGAGGGAGTTCTTTTGAAAGAAGAGGAAAGCAGAAAAAGCATAGGTTCCCTGGTGGCCATACCGTCCATAGTAATCACAGCTTAAATGTGAGATAGCGTCCACACTGAATGGACTCTATCTGTTGAAAACAGATCGCTTTTTCAGTGCACTTTGGCTTTTTCAATGTACTGTGGGAAGGTAAAAACAGCCAATCAGTACGTGGCAAGAAAGTGGGTGGCAAACTTGGATGCTCTCTTTCGCAAGTTTTTTTCTGAAGATCTCTTCTGGAAAAGCTTCTTCTGAAAGAAGCCTACAGTCTAGACATAGCCTGAGAGAGCCCTGACCCAGAATATGTTATAGTCCCATGATTATGGCACTCTGTTAGGAAATTTTAAAAAACCCAACAAACCTAATTTCAAATATTTTCTCTGTATTAGGCAGGAGGGAGAATTTAATCTGGGACTCCCTCATTCTAGTGAGTGTCTACCCATTGAGCTAAAGATAATTGGGGAGGGGATCACCATTGCCTCCTTCCTCCTTCTCCAGCTGTTTAGTGCAGGTATAAACAATTTCCAAGAATATCTTCCTGATTGGATTCAAGACAGGCAGGCGACTATATAATTTGCGAATTCCCACTGCGGCTAAGGAGGAGCTAGGTACTAAGCTTTTGAGTACTGTCAAGTGGCTGTGCACATACCCAATTACTGAAATGCAGAAACAGACTTCAGGGACTTTAAGGGTGGAAATTCAGTTTCCTAAGTAATTTAGGCTCCCACAGGATTAGGCAGCAGCTAAGCAGAGTTTCTGTGCATGACCAAGGTGATTAATGTTGGAGTTAGTGTCTAAATTCCCCTGTTAAATCCACCTTTGGTGATTTAGGACCAGATTTGTAAATATATTAAGGCTCCATAAATACACATGGGTATCTCGTTGGATTTTCAGATGTATCCAAGCAGGTTAGGTGCCTACAAAAGAGATTTCAAATGGACGAAGCTGAACTGTGCTGGACTGCTGTTTAGCAGAGATTCTTGTTTAACCTTTTAATTGATGATTTGCCATTTCAGCTGCAGTACTGACTGTCACGAGGCTATCCATATTCCATGTGGATATATGCTTATGAATATGCATAAGTGGAAGATGCTTTATAAAAAATACTTCTTGTAATGTATCATTTGAAAAGCTGTGAACTACTGAATATGATTTTCCCTTTTGTGTGAATGTGTCATTCCTTGTATTTGAAATTAGAAATATGAAGTACTTTTGGACCTCGTAATCCAGGTATCTGTGATCTGGGAACACCCGTGGTTCAGACTCTGGAAGGGGGAGAAGGAAGTGATTCTGCACACTGCCACTTCCACATGCCTCCCCAGCTGGGCGAATGGAAGCTCAGCAAAGCACTAGTCTAGAAGCTTTTTCCCCGCTGCTCCCATAGCAGCACAGGACAGTGCCTGGGAGCAGCGGGAAGAGGGGGGCACATAGCCATGTGCACTCCTGGGAGTGGGACACCAGATAAGCGCCCCCACCACCATTCTCCACATGCACTCTCCCTCCTAGACTCCACATCCCAACTCCCAGCAGGCTCTTGCACCCTGCTGCCCTCCCAGACCCACAACCCCACCCCCAGTTCACTCCTGCACTTTCTGTCCCTCTCAGACCCTGCACCCCCAGTGCCCTTCATTACGGTGAAAGGATCATGTTCAGCCTGGGAGGCTGCCCAATCTGTGAGAGCAGATTATTAGAACTACTGTAAGGGTAAAATATTTCATGTAGCAAGTTTGTTAGTGTCTTAGGCTTAATTGACATGTTTTGTTTTATTTTGCTTTGTAACTTACTTTGTTCTGTGTGCTGTTACTTGCAACCACTTAAATCCTGTTTGTTATACTTAATAAAACCAACTTTCTTTATTAATAAGACCAGTGTAAGTAAGTGTTATCTGGAGAGGGGCAAGCAGCTGTGCATATCCTTCTGTAAGAAAGAGGGTGGACAATATGAGCTTGCTCTGTATAAAATTTTATACAGAGGAAGATGGAATTATATGAGGTCCTGGTCCTAATGGGGCTGTGCACCTGGATGCTGTGGTAAGCCCCTTTGATGGATTTTTCCCAGCACTGATCTGATTTCAGTGTCTTGTATTATTCTGCATAGAGCTGTGACCCCACCTCTGTGCCAGTGCTAGAGGAATCCAGAGGGCTTGGCTCTGCAAGAATGAGTGAAGGAGTCAACCAGGAAAATTGACTTAGGGGTATTTCAACACATCAAGTGACATTGTCAAGGGGTCTCTGTGATCAAATGCATCCACTGACATTTATTAACCTCCTATTAACAATCTGTTCCATATACTACCAAGAATATTCAACAGGAATTGAGGGGTTACCAGGATATTTTTATTTCCATACACGTTCTAGTGTTCTCTCACATGAATTGTGCCTTTACATTATAGGGTTATGAATGGTGCAAATATTGTAAGGAGACATCTTGCAAACAATATGAAATACATTTTATTGCAATACTAAGCAAGATTAGATTTCTGTTCCTCTAAACTCAATTAGTTTTAAAAATGAGTCTCTCTGGCCCTTAAAGTAATTACAGTTTGCTGTGACTTTAAATAACTGCCCTATGCTGACTTGTATCAAGGGATTGGCACTCATACTTTATTATTTTAGTAGGTTCAGATTTCTGGATCATGGCAAATGTGTTATAACAAAGGTATCAAATGTTCCATCCTGAATCTGTACTGCGTATTCAGTGTTGCCAACAGAACAACATGAGACCTTCTTGAGCATCATTCCTTCCAAATCACGTGTTAAAGCTTCCTGTTGGTCTTAAAGAGCATATCTACACTGCAGGGTTACAGTCAAATTAAGCTATGCAACTTCTGCTACATCAATTGCGTAGCTGAAGTTGAAATAGCTTAATTCAGCTTTTGGTGCTGTCTACATATCAGGAAGTCGAAGGAAGAACACTCTCTTCCTTCGACTTCCCTTATTCCTCATTAAATGAGGGTTATCATGAGTCAGCCCATCTCTACATTATTTCAAAATAAAGGCTTGTAGTGTAGATGTGCTCTTTGTCATTTCAGAATAACACATCTGTGTAGACATAGCCAAATAGTTTAAATAACTGCTTTTTGATAGATCTAAAATGGAGATCTTTAAGGGATAATTGAGTATACAGTTTTAATCACCCACATTAGCCTCCTTCCTACACCTCCTTAAAATTCACCTTTTGCCATATCATCTGCAAAATATTTGTCAATGGCTATGCACAAACCCCACATATTACCTTTGTCATAACTTTTCCACTGTTCCCTCATGCTCTCACCAACTTCATTTCCTCAGGTGTCTATTGTGTCCACTGATTATCACTTATAAACTTAAAGGCTATGTCTAAACTGCGCCCATTTTGTGCAAGAAATATCCAAATGAGGCTAAGCGAGGAATAGCGCTGAGTCTCATTTGCATAATTAATTAGGCTCCATTTTTGCGCAAGAGGCTTTTGCAGAAAAACTTCCTCTTGTGCAAGAGCCATTCTGCTGCATATTCTTCCTGAAGAACAGCTCTTGCGCAAGAGGGGGGGTTTGTGCAAAAAGGAGCCGTGTAGAAAAAGGCAAAAGCTGTGTAGACAAAGGCAAAAGCCTCTTGCGCAAAAACGGAGCCTCATTAATTATGTTAACGAGGCCTGGTGATAGTCCATGCTTAGCCTCATTTGCATATTTCTTGCACAAAATACGTGCAGTATAGACATAGCCAAAATGTAAGGTCTTTGATGCAGGGACATTTTTGTTCTTTATTTATATATGCTACCTGGCACAATGATGCGCCAATCATGCTGGGGCTTCTAGACTCTAATTTTATTATTTAATATTTATATTGCAGTAGATAGCAATACTTAGCCACAGTCCTGAGTAGAGAAAGCACAAGAAAGGGTTGGAAGAATCTTTTGTGGATGGAGCACACAACACCCTCTTAGAAAAGATTACTCTGCAATGCCTACCAACAGAATGCAGGAAAGAGGAGAATACTGGTAAACTCTTCAGCCCACATGGATGTAAATTGACTCTTCTTTACCCTGTTCTAGAGTTGGAGATCAGAGATCTGGGAGGTTTCAGTATAGTAGGGTACAGGGAAAAAATGCTTAAGAAGCAGTTTTGTTTACCAAGGATTCCTTAAACTGAGCTATACTGTGTGCCAGACTAGCCTTTTTGACCACTATGGAAGGAGGCTCATATAGGGGGGGAGTCAGGTTTGGCTTGAATTATAAAGAGATAATTGGAGAGAGGTGACTCAGTAAAATAATTTGTGTCTGATGTGCGAGGAATCAGAATTTGGCATCTCTAAGATGCATTTCCATTTTTTCTTTATCCTTTACCATGTTTCTTCAAGAATATAGAAGAAGAAATTAAAAAGTCTGATTTGAGTTTATTTTTCACAAAGACATTATGATATTGTGGGACTGATTATTAAAAAGATAAAGTACAAAAAAGCCATAATAAGATCTCTCTGTAATGTGTCAAGGAACCCAGAAAACAAAGGATCTTATATGTGTAGCTGTTCATTTCTCTTCCTCTTCTACACAGACTGATCTTGGGGAAGTTTCTGAAAGTAATAGCTCCAGCTGAGAGAGAGATTACAATTTGGCATTACATAGTATTTAAAAAGCAATTTAAAGATGGGGAATAAAGAAATCACTCACGGAATTGATGATTTCTACACCTCAGTTGATGGAGTTAACAAGAAGATTAGGAAAGTGATATCACGGGTCAGTGAAGCTGAAAAGAAAGTGAGTAATGTGGAAGAGGGTGAATAAATTGGCATCTGTGAATAGCAAATGTTTAAATCAACTAAAACAACAAAGACTGAAAATAGATGAATTAGATAATAAAAGCAGGAGAAACAATCTGTCTCCTCTGCTTGCCTGAAGGGAAGGAGAGCAGATTAATAGGAAACCTGTTTAAAGAAATAAGAACAGATTAATAGGAAACCTGTTTAAAGAAATGTTTATAGAAGATTTTAAGATCTCATCCTTTGTCATGCAGAGGGCACAAGGCACAGCACCTGGTAGCTTTCTCAAAGCAATTATAATAAAGTTTCTTAATTATAGTAATAGAGATAAGTTGTTACAGCTGGCTAGACTGAATAAAAGTCTGATTTATAATTCAGGCAACTATTGCTATTCCTAGATTCTAGTATGGAAATACAAAGAAGAAGAATTCATGGAAATAGAGAACAAGCTTTGGGATTATAAAATTAAGCACTCTGTTTTATACTGCTGCATTTACAAGTGAATTAGCCGGAACCAATTAGTTTTTTTTTAATGCCAGAAGACTGCCAATTTTGATGTACAATAGATGACAAATCTAGATCTGTAAAAAATGCTAGGGGCCATATCTTGTAAATCCTTACTCATGCCGCTTAGGTATCTTTAAATGCACATGCGGTCCCAAGGAAGACTCCTGTAAATATAGCTCTGTAGAGTCTGTTCAAGAAATTGTAAAAATGAATAGTCTTGTTGGAAAAAAATTATAATGATGACTAAATCCCTTGGGCTAAATATTCTACCCATGTGCTTCTCAGTGGCGTTATCTCACAAGTTTACACGCTATAAGATGTCTTTTGCATTTTGCCATGGTTTGAGGTTATTTGAAATGTTAGCAACTATGGGTTTGATTCTATAAATACTTCCCTTTTGGCTGCCAACTCTGAGTAGTCCCAAACACTTTATAGGGCTTATTAATAGTAGTAAGCTTAAGGGACCTTATTAGAAGTCCACTGAAATTACTAGGACACTGGCCATTAAGTTTATTGAATATGGGGCCTAGACTGACTAGCAGAAAATATTTACAGGTCAGAGTCATTATGGAGATATAGTAGTGGCATCATAGTTAAGGTTCTATCTAACTTTCCATTATAATTCCAGTGTTAATCAAATGTTGTTACGTATCTCTACTCTATTACTGAAAATAATGCCATGCTATTAGACATTTCTTATTTCTGCTTTCTTGCAATCAGATTTGTTTGTGTTTCTTTTCCTAATTTGAGGTGATTTTTTTTATAATGCATGAGAGACGCATTAGAAGAGTGAAAGTTTTGCATTTCCTAGAGGAAAGAAACCATTTTATTTTACAAAATAGCTTACAGATGTGTTAAATCAAGAAAATCCAATCGTATTTCTTTCCTCTTGTTTCCTTGGCTTACACGAGTTAGAGTTGGGGCTGATAGCACCGCTGATAACCAGACACTTGCCAGTATAATACCCCATTTTCAGTTGCTTATAACCTTATGAAACTTTAACTGTTTGTGCTGAAAATCTCCATTTTGAGTGTTTGTCTCATGCTGAGGGTTTTTTTTTTATTATTTTTAATATATTTCAGCCTAAGCTCTTCAGCAGTTTGAGACTGAGTTAGGAGAAATATGCATAATTTTACCCAGGATACATTCTGATCATCTTTTCCCTGAAAAACTCTATGCTTAACAGGAAAGACTTGAAACTTGGCAGCAGGTAGCATTTGTCAGGGATGCACCTTTTGCCATCCTCATAAATAATCTGCTCAATTTAGGGCATTAAGACTTTGAAAAATTGCAGTTTGCACACACTCAGTAAAAAAATATTCAGTGTTATCACCTAAAAATCTCTGATTCGCTCCTCACTGAGTATTCTAAAAGGTTTCACAGATCTTAATGCTGAGTAGACTGCACACATGCCATCCCACTCAAGGATTGAGCATGCTTTACCCCAGTGCTATAGGGGCTCAAAGACTTTCCCTGTAATTCCTGCTCTTTTGCTTCTCCAGGTTGGAGACAGGCAGACACCAGAATGGAAAGCTTGTCTCTCTGTACACTCAATGTCCTCACGCACATACATGCACATTGGTGCATATAGATAGCATGGAGGAGACAGGGAGCCATCTGTTTCAAATGCAGATGAGACAAAGGCCAGAGCAAAGGAGAAGAAAAGAAGTAGGGAGTTTGGTGAGACTAGGTGTTGGAACAGGGGGAAACTTGGGAAGGAGACTAGGGAGGAAGAATTAGGGCAGGATTGAGAGGGGCTTAGAGCTCAATAGGCAAGGAGATTGGGAGTAGATGTGAGAGGATGAGAGAGACTGGGCATTGGTGGAAGTGTAGGGTTCAAACAGTGAGCCCAGAGATATAGGGACTGACTGGGCAAGGTGGCTGAGACTGTGATGAGACATGGATGATGGGTTAGAACAAGGAGCTAGGGGTGGGGAAAAGCTAGGACTGGGGGATGAACTGGTTGGAGCGGATGAATCATACTGGAGGGGAAGGGGAGGACAGACTGATGGACTGTGCCCATTAAAATACACGCCTCTCCAGAGACTGGAATGGACCCGTGATTCTTGAATCTTACCTTTCCTTGGCTGTTAGCAAATATTTGAGAAACCTACTAGCAAATCATACATCATTCCTCCCTTTTGGTGCAGGTCAACCTACCGCTGTTTCCAATTTCTCCATTAGATCAAGTGGTAAAATTCTAGTCTGGATGTAAAGCAGCAGACAGTTTACTACTACTTTCATGGATCAATGGAACTATCATATAGGACCATCTCAAACTGTTGAAATATGAATTTTCCAAGTAATTTCAATATATTGGCAGAAAAAATTAAACATTATTATGATCTCCTGGTAGCAAATGCTGAAGAAATGCATTAGACACACGCCAGCTACTTTAATTACCATTTTTAAAGCTTCACTAGTTCTCTTATCCTTTGTGTTTAATAAGCTCTATTAACAGTTTTATATTATCTTCAAATTAAACTTTTCATCCTTCTTTTCTGGAGAAACCCAACAGATGACTGAAATATTTTGCTACCACAATACGTATTTTGTAAAAAAATGCTTTTTCTACAGTAATGTTTCTCTGGTACTCTTTTGATTATCTAATAAACTTGAGGACTCCTTTTCACTGGACCAATATTTTTCTTCTCTTGAATGAAAAGATGTAGGAGCCAATCCTACAAGTTGCTGAGCACTTAACAAAGGTGCTGAGTTGATGACTTTCATAACAGGTCAGTAACTTGCAGGATTAGATCCATATCAGAGATAAACAGAAAGTTGCCTAATAGGAGTTGTATACTTCCATGCTGTGAATAAGGATTTCTGGAGCTGCTGCAATTTTGAACTATTGAAAATTGAAACCTATTGAACTCCAAGACTGTCTTAATGGTGACATCATAAACCACCTGTGAGCCTTTTAGCCCAATGCACCACTGATTCGAATCTACTATCTCAGAAGTTGTGAAAAGAAAGGTCCCGCATTGCAGTAAAAATCCTCCCTTAGACAGCCATAATAACTGCCGCTATCAAACAGAAAGAGACAGCTGTAAGAATCTAAAAACATTAAAGTGGCGAGTCAGAATGTGAATATGGCTATTAAGTTGAAATAGCAACTAATCTTTGCTTAAGCCTGCTTTAGAATGTAAGTAACTGTTACTGAAGGCATTATTAACGGGGTTGATTCAGTGAGCTAACTTCTCGAATGGGCTACACCAGTGTAAATCTGGACTAACTCCTTTACTTTAATGGAGTTCCTCCATTGATATTGATATCCATGTGATATTGAAGTTAGCAGTAAAATTTTAGCAAATAGAAATGTCCCAGATATAAGGCTAGTGAGAAACAACATAGGTAGTTTACAGGATTTTCAGAATAATTTTGTTGAGGTATAAATGAACAAGTCTTCTGTCCTGTACAGAGTAAAATGAGTGCAACAGACCAAAAATTGGGGGTTAAAAAGTTGAAGATATTAAGCTAATTCAAAGCAGTTTTGTTCAGTTTGGTTTTGTAAAAAATTCAGCCATGTAGCTAAGCTATTTAAAACTGATAATTTTTAAAAGATCCAACAACCTAAAACCTTCTATTTCCTACCACCTATATAATATTTTTCTCAGAACAATTAACTTATTTCTGTAGACAATTTTAAATGGAAAATTTCAAAAAAGACACTTTTCCATTACTGACATCCCTACCAGAAACAATCTGATCTGAGTACTTCTCGGTACTTGACATCTTCCTCCCACATCAAACTTCTGCTTTTAATAGTCCCTGAAAACACTGTTAATTCTCTGTGCCTATAGTTATTGTGTGCACCATTTGTTAATGTGGAACACATCTTCTCTATATATACACTCCCAGTCTCCAGTAGTCACTTTCCTTGCCTAGCCAACATCTCAGTACGTGATTGTCTCATTCACATGTTAAGATCCTAATAGTTCTTCATAAAACTGGCCCTGAAAGTGGAAAGGGAAGCATTTCAGACAAAGCTACTATAGCAATAACTTTTTTGCAATGACTCAGTGGTTATTTTCCTATTAATCTCAAGTTTGTTCTCAGGACCTTACACTTCCTTATTTCATTGGTACCAGTATGATTCACAAGATTCTACTTCAGCATTCACTAGATGTTTTATGAGCTACAACACCTTCAAGCCCCTTAGTGGCTACAAACCTCAACATTGGTAGATGCTGTGAATAGTCTTCTTTAACCTCAAAAGACAAAAGCTTCCAGTTTAAGAGTCCAGAGTTTAAACAGATCCAGAGTTTAATCCCATTGTCACAGTATGCATCATGTGGAATTTGTAATCAGATTGGCTGACTTCATCTGAATCTTCAATTATTTCTGCATTAAATTGTCTAGTTGGAAAAAAAAAGAATTTATAATATTTAAATAATTTAAATTATTTAAACTCAAAGAAGCAAAGTATGTTATATAACTAATCCTACCTCCATCAGGGTGCAGTCACATAGTGAAAGAACTGAAAAGAAAATATTACAAAATTAAGTGAAAAAGAAAGTAAATTGTAGTGGTGTAGCTACATGTAGAATTCTTCCATGCAGACATTTTTGTTTTTACAACATCAACATCGTCGGAAAGGCAATTTTAGACTTCTTGTTTTTACGGTCTGTAATGCCTCTACACTGCTTTTTCAGCAAACACCAATTTTATTTTATAGCTTTAATCAATATTTCACACAGTGAAACCTTTTTCCACGACACCATGGGTTATCAAAATATTCTTCAGCTGCAGGCTGCTTTGTGCATTAAGCAACTATGCTATAGTAATGTGTAGATTCTATCAAAGCCAAAATTAGATCGTAAGCTATGGGAATTTGTCTTCATTTTTGCATCTCTCCAGGTAGCAAACAATATATACACTTTTGACTTCATGAGGTAAAACCAAGTTTCTGTTTTCTGGGCCTTCCATTGAGGATCTGTTGCTGTTTTTAGTTACTTCAGATGAAAGCATAGATTGTTCTAAATAGAATTTTCATCTACATATTTTCTCAAATCAATGGATCATTTTAATTTTTCTTCTTATTGGGCAACAGCATTAAATACTATGGGAAAAAATTAGAATAAAAATTTCAAAACCACCTCAGGGTACCGCTATACTGCCATATCTCCCTCCTTCCTTCAGGGAAGCAAATCTGACACCCCTGGTCAACTGACTCAGGCTCATAGGCTACATCTACACTGCAGGCATTTTGTGCAAGAACTGTTTTGCGCAAGAGTTCTTGTGCAAAAAGTCTTGCGCAAGAGCGCGTTCACACTGCGATGTGCTTTTGCGCAAGAGATGTGCTTTTGCGCAAGAGCGTCCATGGCAGCGTGGATGCTCTCTTGAGCAAGAAAGCTCTGATGGCCATTTTAGCCATAGGGGTTTCTTGCGCAAGAAACCCCTATTGCCCGTCCACACTGCCTTCTTGTGCAAGAGCTCTTGCACAAGAGGGCTTATTCCTCATGGGGAGAGGAATAACTCTTGCACAAGAAGCCTTCTATTCCGATGCTTTACTGTAAGTTTACTTGTGCAAGAACGCACGTGCAGTGTAGACGCTCTGCAAGTTTTTGCACAAGAACGGCTGTTCTTGCACAAAAAGCCTGCAGTGTTGGAGCAAAAAGCCATAGAGTTCACTCTACAGGGGTAAAAAGAGCAATGTATCTCTTTCTGCTTAGGCTGGGGCCTGGGCTCTGAGACCTGACAAGTTGGAGAGGAGGGCCAATCAGGTCCCAGGATCCAGCCTGAGTAGAAACAGCGATGCCACTATTTTAAGCCGTATAGCTCAAGTCCCATATGTCCCAGTCCGTTGACCTGAGTTCTGAGACATGCTGCTGTGGGACAGGGGTGGGGTGTAGGTTTACCCTGAGTGACTTAGATATTTAAGTTCCCTTGGCCTAGGTGAGAATCAGTCACCTTTTGAGGAGTCAGACCTAAATCACTTTTGAAAATGGGACTTTATTTCCTAGGTCACAATGGAGGGGAAAGATGGCTGAATCCATCTCTGATTATACAATTTGTATTTCATGAAGGCAAAAGCTGGTATCCAGTAGTTACTGTATCTTTATTTATTGAACAGAATATAAGCATATTCACTAATTGTATCAAGACAAAGAAGAAGAGTTGTGACTAATGGGAGTTAAACATGTGCAAGTGAGGGTAAAATTAAGTCCTTATGGTTTACTGATGAAACACATAATTTGCACTTTGTCCTATGTGACAATTTTCAAGTTTCCCCCTATTGTCCAGTACAATTTTAATTCAGCTCTCTATATTAAGGATTAACTCTTTTGAGCAATAATTTTTGCAAGCCTCTTAGGTGGCACTTTGGTCCAGGTTTTCCTGTAAACCATAGGTTTAACATCTCATTCTAGACCATCTACTACATATTTTTAATATTTTTCCCTCAGAGCCCCCCAGCGTTAGACAAGAAGGATTTTTGTTGTAAGTTTGGCTAAAATATAAAGTGATAATTCTTCAAACCAGGCTAAATTCCCAGATTCAAAGTGGTGTAGCACCATCACACACTCTCTTCCCTGAGGAGTTTCCAGAGCTCAGCTGTCTGTACTAGTCAAAGAAGTAAGAGACCAACTCAGTTTCAGTTATGCTGAGTGGCACAGAGAACTATTACTAACCCTACCTGAATTAAGTGATTGCTTTAGAATCAGCTCAGCAGCCCACTTTAATCATATTCTTAATGAATTTTCTTCTGGGGAAGGGCAGCAATAAGATTAACCAGACCGCTGCCATATGTGGCTTCTATATAAGGAAATGAGATGACATGAGTAATAGCCTAAATGTCTATAGATGGACAGATCCTCAGCCAGATGTATGGCCAACCAGAAAGGTTTTGCTACTTACCTAAGATGTATCCATTTAGCTGACCTAGAGCTCATACAGTAGCTGCTGAAGCTGGAATAATTTCCCCTGTGATTATTATTAGGGTTTAGTGGATGCACCGCTGATGAAGGAGCTGATGACTAGCAAATAACTGAATGGTTGCACTGCTGCTCCTTTTTTCACCACACTCTACACATTAGCGAGTTGCATATACTCAGGGCTGAAATAAAGAATGAAGCTTACATGGCAAAAATGGAACTAATGATCTGAGAACTCACACAATGCATATAAAATCATTTAATAAAACTGCACTGCTTATGTAAAGAGCTTGCAGTCTTGGAGAGAATAACGGTGGAAAACTACAGTTAGATATTTTCATTCACCAACTTTACAAAACAAAATCAATACAAATGTATAACCAAATCCCACAGTGTAAAGGGCCAGCTTTTCATCAACTGGAATGTCTGAGACTTCTGGTTTAAAAATTTTAAAAAATGACTTGAAAGTCATTTCAGTGGTAAAGGGTCTGATTCAAAATCTGTTAAAGTCTATGGGACAACCACAATTTCTTAGTATAGTTTTAAGGAAAATCTATCTTGAAATTAGATAAAGTGCTTCATTTCCTTGTGAGTGCTACTATTGCTTTGAGCAAGCTAGATCAAACGAGCTAAGGCAGGGGTGGGGAACCTTTTTTGGGCTGGAGGCCACTGACACACAGAAAAATCAGTCACGCAGGAGATGGCGGAGGCTGGAGTGCCAGCGTGGGCTCTCCAATGCTGGGAGGGAGGAGCCCTGAACCCAGGGGGCTGGATCCAGGCAAACTGGGGACCACATCTGGCCCCTGGGCCTCAGGTTCTCTACTCCTGAGCTAGGGTATGTCTACAGTGCTGTAGTCACACTGCTGCAGTATAGCCATTTCCCTCCTGGTTCATCAAGTAGCAGTTTTCTGAGACAGCATGGGAGTATGGGTGAAGGAGTATGAAGCACAGGTAGTATTCTCTTCAGTCTTTCCTGTCAAAAGTAGGGGCTCAGACAGAGACAGGTGCATCCTAGAGGTGAATGCCTGGCTGCGAAGATGGCTGTGCCAGGAGAACTTTGGCTTCCTTGACCACAGGATGCCATTCCATGAAGAAGAAGATGCCGTTCCTTGACCACAGGATGCTGTTCCATGCCATTCCATGCTAAGTAGAGATGGGGTTCACCTTTTGAGGAAGGAGAAGAGAGTATTTGGACACAGACAGCTAACCTAGTGAGGAGAGCTTTAAACTAGGTTTGACTGGGGCAGGTGACCAAAGTCCACAGTAAAAAACATGGAGACCTGGGATATGGGTCAGAAATGGGAGGGAGCATGAGCTATAATAGCAAAGATAAAAGAGGGGCAGGGCAGAACTGGGGGTGAGGGGCAAAATCAAATCAATATCTTAGATGCCTGTATACAAATGCAAAGAGTATGGGAAATAAGCAGGAAGAACTTGATTCTAAGGAATGGTAGAAGGGAGAACAGCAAAATAGAAACAATAGATTTCAGGAAGGCAGATTTTAGTAAACTCAGAGAGCTGGTAGGTAAGATCCTATGGGAAGCAAGACTAAGAAGAAAAACAACTGAAGAGAGTTGGAAGTTTTTCAAAGGAACATTATTAAGGAGCAAACTATATCACTACGGAGGAAAGATAGAAAGTATGATAAGAGACCACCTTGGCTTAACAAGGAGATCTTACATGATCTAAAAATAAAAAGGAGTCATGTGCAGGGACAAGATTAGAAAGGTAAAGGCACAAAACAAGCTCAATTTAGCTAGAAATATAAAGGGTAACAAGAAGACATTCTACAAATATATTAGAAGTAAGAGGAAGACCAAGGACGGGGTAGGCCCTCCCTTATGCCTTGTGCAACGAGGTTTACAGGATCAGTCAGCAAAGGCTTTTCTTGCCGACCGATCCCCGTCTTGACTGCCGGTTCGTGCCGACAAACAGCTGAGCCGGCACAAAGCGGTGGCCATTTTTATTCTAATGAAGCGGGGGATATTTAAATCCCCGCTTCATTGACTGTGTCAGTATGTCTAATTTATATGCCTCTGGTGACAGAAGCATGTAGTCTAAACATACCCTGAGGGTTCACAGGTTCACATGTGTATTCTTAGCCCATATGACTTGTAAAGAGTATAACGCACTCATCATCCACCTTAGGGTTAAAGATTTAATTTTCATTATGACCTAAACAACAGAAGTAGTTTCTGCCTTTCATATTATGAGTATACTGTGATTAATGTTGCAAGCAACCTTCTTCAGTGGAATCTGCCTATTACAGGGATAGTGGAAAGGTCCACAAAAATGGACACTATTTGCAGAATACAAATGTAAGTAACATTATGCATATGTAATTCTTAAACTTTAGCACTATGTATAAGTCTGCTGTAGTACTAAATGAATATATTGCAGCCAAGAGCTTAGCTGTTCACAGGAGGTTTGGCACATAATAACCAGAAAAGCTTGTTTCTGGCAATTTAATCTTATGTTTTGGCTGTCTATGAAGCACTGTATCATCCAACACTGATTATCCAAGGCAAGGTTCCTATTTCTGTCTGAATAGCAGCTTTCTAAGTACACCAGTTTAATTTCTAAACTGTTATTTTTACGTCTCTTATTTAAAGTACATGTACCCTAAATTCAAGGAACTTACTTAAATGTTACTAATGTTTGGAGTGGTCATCTTAATAAGAAACAAAGGGAGAAAAAGGATTCCTGCGAGTAAGGCAAGAAAATTGATATGGATGCTTTAGAAAGGTTTCTATTTGTATGATGTGTGCCTAAATGCATTTGCGCTCGTCTGTGTGTAAATAAAATGCAATATCTTCTTGACACTAAAGGTTTTGGTCTGATGAATTTCTGAAGCTTTTTGAAATCATATTTTGTTTCTTCTTGAAAACAAATCATAGGTCAAGGTGACAATGACCACTTCCTCTTTTCATGCTTGATTTTTGAAGGACTTTTGATACACAAATATTTAGTGTGGTAGTACTTGGACAGTTCATCTGTAAAAGGTTTTTATTCCTGCAAGCACCAGCAAATTTCCTTTCTAATCTACTATATGTAGCTAGTGTCCCAGGCATTTCAAGGATGGCTGTTCCTTTCCCGATCTGTTTAAGCCAATGAAGATACTTGTGTCAACATTTTTTTTTCCTGCAATGGTTAACAGTATGTGAGTTAGCTTGCACTGATTTCATTATAGGCTGCTGTATCGCTATTCTCTACTTCCTGCTTACACTAACTATACTCTTGTCCACCTATTCCATCCTTTCTGATGGGTTAAGATCAGTTCTGGAATTGAGAATGCTAGTGAAGGATCGTTCTAGTTCTTGAACTTCCCTAGATGCGAGTTACAGATGTTGTTGCTCCAGATTCCATCCAGACTGTTTTTATTAGTATTTTCCTAACATCCCAGCCAGACCAAATAGTTCTGGCACAGCCGATAGAATGTGACTCTAGCTGACCAATTCCGCTCTGCTTTGCACAACAATGAGCAAATGGAGAAAGAGTGGTCCCAGCTGGAGGTATACTGTCCACAGGCCCATTCCAACTTTCAGTGAACTCAATGGAAGCATTTCCACTGATTGTAATAGGAGATGGAATGAGGTGCTTGATAATAAACACTCCTTCACTGTGTAAATTAGAACACTGCCCAATGAGGAAATACAGAATCCTGCTCCCCTATGAAAAGTCCATTATTTCTTATACATTTTGCCAACTTCATTCTCACACTGATTTGTATTGTTGTTTTGCATTCAACTTTGGCAGCATGTTTACATTTCAGATACTACTGGGTTTTTGTAGACAAGTATTATTCAACATCTCACTATGTTAGAAAAGAGCATTCAAAGCGTACATTCTTCTGTTTCCATTATTCCTGCCTCATTGCTGATGATAGGCAAACTGGGGCTGAGATAATTTATACTAATTTTATAAAATTCTATTAACAATGAAAAAGAGGAAAGGATGTGAAGTTTTTTTTGGGGGGGGAGGTGGGTAATAGAGAGGGGGAGTGAGGAAGTATTTTCCATAAGACATTATAAAGTCAAAAATGAAAGATATAATCATAGCCTCTGTCCTTGCATGACATCACCTATATGTCAGGCAAAGCAAGAACCAATTATGGCTTCTCTGCCTGGGTCATCAGTTAAGAAAAAAGCAAATGTGTGGGAAAGTAATTTTTCTATTTATTCTGACAGAATATGTTTTCTTAATTCATGGCACACCCCGGTGACACAAAAGAAGCAATTTCAGCTTTCATTATATGAAAAAAAGACTATGGGAGCTGTCATATTTGCAAGGTGTTTTTTTTTAAACCCACACTATTACTGAGAAATAGTCTTGCCTGCAATTATTCCACAGAAAGGAATCACTAGTTCCAACCAAATGATGTGCAAATTCTAAACTGATTACTTTTTGTAAACACAATTTAAGGTAAACACATAATCAAAAGTTATTTTATTAGTTGAATTATCTTGCTATTGTGAAAAAAGAGACTGTGTTCTTGACAGGTGAATGGTGGGAAAGCACAAGCAACTGATGCATTGGTTTAGCAGATTTTTTTTTAAACTACTTGTAAAAATCCTCTAAAAATAGAAATTTTACACAATCACAGTTATATAGTGAATTCAAAAGTTTCTCCTTAACAAGTATGATTTAATCAATGTATTGGGTTCAGTGAGCTCAGAACACAGCAAAGCAAACTTATAAGAATTGCTTTTCAAATGTTTTAAGTTTACTGAGTATCAAGAAGCAAAAGCCAGATCACCACAAATCTAGAGACAAATACCCAGAACATCCAAATAAGCTGCTATCCGAATAGCCCAGTCTTAGCTGAGATAACCAGCTGCAAAAGCAAGATATTTGGTTGCAAAGCTGAATAGGTCACAGATGAGTAAAGGAGAATAATGAACAGTAGTTCATGAAAAAAGAAATCAGAATGCCATACGTTTAAGAAGGTTGGATGGATTCATTTTTATTTTCCCATAACTGAGGCTGAATATTTGCTACAGTCAGGATTTCTGTAACAAAATAAGACTTATGATTTTTTTCATAAGAAATAGCTGCTCCTGTTTTTACTTTATAACCCTAAATTACATAGAAATTTATAGTATGCTTTATAAAATCCAAACAACCCAATGTTTAAAGCATGCAAAGAGTAAAATCCCATCTAGTCTAATTTTATTCAATTATTTGATAGCTATTTAGCACTTTTCTAATGAACAAATAAATGTAGACCGTAAGGTGCTGTGATTTCTGTATTTCTTTGAACTCAAATTGTGTAGATTTTTTTGCCATTTCAAACCATAACTTTGCCTTTTTCTCTTCTGGTTTTCTGTTGATCGTCACAGAAAACTAACTTTATTCATAGCCCTGTTGCCTGATGCTTCCTGTCAAAAAAAGTAGGTCAAGTTCTACAGAAAGCTACTAGATTTGGAATGAAGTACCAGAAAGTTGACATATTGCTTCCGGAAGTAAGTTTCCAACAGTAAGCAAGTCAGTGGATCCAAGTGAGACAGACACGGAGTTTAATCTCGTTGCTGCACCTTACATTATGAATCGGCTCTGTCAGAATGGTACTTTCTACATTGCGTGTGAATTTGCACATAGCCAGTTGGTTCAGGCTCTGTTACTTTAGGCACAGTGTTCTGTTAAGCTCAAAAGCCAAGTGTCAAACTGCATTTCAGGATCACTCAGTACTAAGCTGGGCTGAGAGGAATCAGCAGTTTTATTGTAACTGGTGCGGATCAGAGAAACAACGTGCTAAATAAAACTGTGGCTTGTTCACAGCACCCCAAGACTTAGTTTGCAGAAGACAGTGAAATTATGCACTGTGTGCAAGAAATGAAATCAAGTGTTCTAGCCACTGATTAAAAAGAGGATAATGTTTTGCTAGGAAGGCATCAGCTGCAGCACTTCAGCTGGAATATAGCTGCTGCCTTTGAAAGGTTTTGATTTGGTTAATCACAGAAGACATTTTGGAATACTAATAAGGATTCTGTGCTGAACAAATTCATTCCTGATGGAGCCTTGCAGCAGACAATATGGAATAATGTGAAAACAGGCCAGTAAAATGAGAATCAAAATGGAATTAAAATTCTCCCAAAACAACTTGACAAACCTATTCTACCAAAACCAAAAAGAAGTCACAGGAGCATAACAACTACTTTGTCACTTAGGGTACGTTTACTCTGCACGGCTATTTTGGGATACGGGAGGTAGCCTGAAATAGCTACCCCATGTCTACCCAAGCCACCCATTATTTTGATATATTTTTTGAAATAATGGTCATGCTATTTCACCATCCCGGTAAATCTCGTTGCACGAGGGTTAAGGGATGGCTTGAAATAGCACATGATTTCGAAATCTGGCACTGTGTTGATGTGCCAAATTTCAAAATAAGCTATTCTGAAATAGATTTGAGATGAGATATGCAATTTGCATAGCGCAAATTGCATATCTTATTTTGAGTTTAGGGTGCTGTGTAGATGCACCCTTAGAAGAAATGGTTAAGCTGCCATTACAACAGAATATGAACAGGAAACCTCAGAATTGCAAGTATATAAAAGAATTTTCATTAACATGAGTGATGGATTGTTCCTAAAGAGTTTTCTTTCCTTAAAATATTTACAATATATATAAAAATAATATTCTGATAAGCAAACTAGGGGAATATGGTCTAGAAGAAATAACTATAAGGTAGTACAAAACTGCCTGAAAGAGCAAAAACTTGGAGTAGTTATCAAAAGTTTGCTATCAAGCTGGGAGGATGTATCTAGTAGGGTCCTGCATGCATCTGGACGGGGTCTCTACTATTGAAAGTTTCCATTAATAACTTAGATAATGGAATAAAGAACATTCTTATAAAATTTGTGGATGACAGCAAACTGGGAGAGATTGCAAGTATTCTGGACAACAGGATTAGAATTCAAAATAACCATGACAAATTGGAGAATTGGTCTAAAATCAATAAAATGGAAATCAATAGATATGTACGAAATACTTCACTTGTGCATTTGATTTTTCCTTCCTTCTACTACTCCCTGAAACAAGAAAATGGGGAATAGCTGGCTAGGTTGTACTACTTCTAAAAAGGACCTGTGATTATAGTGGATCACCAGTTAAAGTGTCAGCTATATGATGCAGTTCCAAAAAAGGCTAATACCATTCTGGTATTGAATGTAAGATAGTGGCACTATCTGTTCCAGTCAGCTCAGCACTGATGAGAAGCAAATGTGGTACTGTGTCCATTTCTGAGCCCCATGCTTTTAAAAAGATATAGACAAATTGGAGGGAGCTAACAGCAACAAAAATATATATATGTTTAGAAAGCCTGACCTGAGTAGAAAGGTGTTTTTTTTATAAAGACATTTTGTCTTAGGAAGATTGTGGTGGGACATAAGTCTTTAAATATATTCATGCTCAGTTGTTCTCCATGTCCACTGAAGGTAGGCTAAGAAGTAATTGACTTAATCAATAGCAAGGAAGGTTTAGGTTAACTATTAGGAAAACCTTTCAAGTTATGAATTTGAAACACTGGAAGAGATTACCAAGGGAGGTTGTGGAATCATTGTCCCTGAAGGTTCTTCTGAACAGGTTTGACAGGCACCGATCAGGTAAGGTCTACGTTTCCTTTGTCCTTGCCTCAGCACAGAGGCTAGACTAGATGGCCAGGTTCCTTCCAGTCCCACATTTATATGGTTCTATGAAATACCTTCATAAGGGCGAAGGGCAAATATGCCACACTTGCACCATTCCATTCTCCAAAGCAGCCAGCAGCCTCAGGACCATTTGGCTGCAAAGCTGAATAGGTCACAGATGAGTAAAGGAAAAGGGTTAAAGATTGCCATTGTAGCACTGCTCTGCCTGCCTGCCAGAGGACATGATTACCTCACTCTGGATTCTTACTGCACCATGTTCAGTAAGGCAACTTCAACACTGAGGATACGTCTACATAGCAGGGCAAAAGTCAAATTAAGCTACGCAACTTCAGCTATGTCAATTGTGTAGCTGGAGTCAAAATCGCTTAATTTGGCTTTTGGTGCTGTCTACACAGCAGGAAGTCAAAGGAAGAGCACTCTTCCTTCAATTTCCCTTACTCCTCATAAAATGAGGGTGACCATGAGTCGGAGTAAGAAGTCCTCCAGCTCAACATTATTTTGAAATATAGTCTTGTAGTGTAGACACGCACTATGTTATTTTGGAATAACGTCAGTTATTCTGAAATAACTCTGCTGTGTAGACGTGCCCTAAGTGCTTTATTTATGTTAGTTCACCACAACAACAGGCTTTTCTCCAAATCTTTATCTATTCCAATATTAAAAAAAAAAAAAGAGAGAGAAAGAAGGAGATTGGTCAGTCTGTCCAAGCTTCTCCCATTTACTGTCTCTTCCTGTCTGTCATTTAACTGTTTCCAGCTGAGGTGCTGAATCACCTTATTTAAACTAAAATTGCCCATTGAGGGAGGATGCTTCCAAAGTGCACAGAGTGGGACAAAAGCTTGTCCTGGTCTTGACCCTGCACAGAGCAGCTCAAGGCTTAGAAAAGCACATTCTCCCCTTCGCCACTCAAGTGCACTGAGCACTCCTTGGCCACAATTGAGAGGCTGGCCCAAAATATTTACACATATGTAAAGTTCACTAACTTGTCATCTGTATATTGAAATGTACTTTTCATGAAATGTTTTGTTTATATAACAAAAGTGATAGTTTCATTTAAAAATAAGATGTGTGTGGAATGGGTGAAGAGCTTTTGTGCAAAAAATGTACACAGTCCAGTTATGATAGCTTTACACTGTGACATAAGGCAATGCATTAAAAATTTTAGTTTACTGATTGACTGTTTTTAAGGGCTATGTAAAACATCTGCAAACCACACATCTCTTTTAAGATAAGAGAAGCAGTAACTATCTTTTTCTTTTTATGTCTTCAAGACAAGAAGTTTCCCAATTATAAATGTTAAAACATATGTAATACATGACAGTTATATATTTTGCTTTTTCTTTTTGGTATATTGTTTACTTTCTTCTGCACAGGAATAGTGGAATCCCATTCTTTTAAGTTCTGCACCTGTATTTTTAATGAGGGATATACAGCATGTACTGTTTTTGTATGTAAAGCTGAACAGGGAAAATGAGCACCGCTTTGCAGTTTTTGCTCTTGAAATATTTAAGATGCACTCTAAGCTGCCCTATTATTTTTATAGGGTCCTAAACCTAAGTTTTATTTTAAATAATAAATGAACTCTCTTGTAATGGAGTTTAAAATACTTTAATGACCTGATGGAGTTTTATAAGTCATATTTTTTTCCAAGAATGAGAATTTTATAGTGAAATATATTGCACACATTTTAAAAACAGACTATAGAATGTGTATAGTGGTTGGTGATTATGTTTTATTATACATGGCCAGAACATACATTTGCAGTCTAATCCTGAGTAAGAATGCTGTGTAGCTGAACTGCCCAACAAGCAAATTATTACAACAAATTTAAAGAACTTACAATTTTTATGGCCAGATTTTCCAAGATATTGTGGTGCCTAAAGAGGTGAATAGGTACCTAGTTTCTTCTTTCTTATGGGAGTTAGATGCCTCGGTGCTCTTGAAAATCCTGCTAGGCATCTATCTGCAATTTTAGGTTTGTAGCCCAGATCCTCAAAGATATTTAGGGGCCTAATTCCCATTGAAATGGTTTGAAGTTAGGCTGCTAAATATGTTTTTAGGGGGCTCAGATCTTCACACCTTTTAAAAAGATCCTTAAGTGTGTCTGAAGACAGAATTCCAAGCTGTCTACATGAAGATATATTGAAACTGGGGATTGATGTGTTTAATAAAGAGATATTAAGCTTTCATAAGAACATAAGAACATAAGAATGGCCGTACTGGGTCAGACCAAAGGTCCATCTAGCCCAGTAGCCTGTCTGCCGACAGTGGCCAGCACCAGGTGCCCCAGAGAGGGTGGACCGAAGACAATGATCAAGCGATTTGTCTCCTGCCATCCCTCTCCAGCCTCTGACAAACAGAGGCCAAGGACACCATTTTATCCCCTAGCTAATAGCCTTTTATGGACCTAACCTCCATGAAATTATCTAGCTTCTCTTTAAACTCTATTATAGTCCTAGCCTTCACAGCCTCCTCTGGCAAGGAGTTCCACAGGCTGACTACACGCTGTGTGAAGAAGAACTTTCTTTTATTAGTTTTAAACCTGCTACCCATTAATTTCATTTGGTGTCCTCTAGTTCTTCTATTTAGGGAACTAATAAATAACTTCTCTTTATCGGCCCTCTCCACACCACTCATGATTTTATATACCTCTATCATATCCCCCCTCAGTCTCCTCTTTTCTAAACTGAAAAGTCCCAGTCGCTTTAACCTCTCCTCATATGGGACCCGTTCCAAACCCCTAATCCTTTTAGTTGCCCTTTTCTGAACCCTTTCCAAGGCCAAAATATCTTTTTTGAGGTGAGGAGACCACATCTGTACACAGTATTCAAGATGTGGGCGTACCATAGTTTTATACAGGGGCAGTAGAATATTCTGGGTCTTATTTTCTATTCCTTTCTTAATAATTCCTAGCATCCTATTTGCCTTTTTGACAGCCGCTGCACACTGTGTGGAAGTTTTCAGAGAACTGTCCACAATAACTCCAAGATCTCTTTCCTGATTTGTCGTAGCCAAATTAGCCCCCATCATACTGTACATATAGTTGGGGTTATTTTTCCCGATGTGCATTACTTTACACTTATCCACATTAAATTTCATTTGCCATTTTGTTGCCCAATCACTCAGTTTGGTGAGATCTTCTTGGAGTCCCTCACAGTCTGCTTCTGTCTTGACTATCCTAAATAGTTTGGTATCATCTGCAAACTTTACCACCTCACTGCTTACCCCTTTCTCCAGATCATTCATGAATAAGTTGAACAGGATTGGTCCTAGGATTGACCCTTGGGGGACACCACTAGTTACCCCTCTCCATTCTGAAAATTTACCATTTATTCCTACCCTTTGTTTCCTGTCTTTTAACCAGTTCTCAATCCAAGAAAGGACATTCCCTCTTATCCCATGGCCATGTAATTTACACAAGAGCCTTTGGTGAGGGACCTTGTCAAAGGCTTTCTGAAAATCTAAGTATACTATATCTACTGGATCCCCCTTGTCCGCATGTTTGTTAACCCCTTCAAAGAACTCTAATAGATTAGTGAGACAGGATTTCCCTTTACAGAAACCATGTTGACTTTTGTCCAACAAATTGTGTTCTTCTACATGCTTCACAATTTTATTCTTTACTATTGTTTCGACTAATTTGCCCGGTACTGAAGTTAGACTTACCGGTCTGTAATTGCCCGGATCGCCTCTAGAGCCCTTTTTAAATATTGGTGTCACATTGGCTATCTTCCAGTCATTAGGTACAGAAGCCGATTTAAGGGATAGGTTACAAACCACAGATAATAGTTTAGCAATTTCCCATTTGAGTTCTTTTAGAACCCTTGGATGAATGCCAGCCGGTCCCGGAGATTTGTTAACATTAAGTTTTTCTATTTGTTCCAAAACCTCCTCCAATGACACTTCAATCCGGGACAGTTCCTCAGATTCATCACCCACAAAGGACGGTGCAGATTTGGGAATCTCCCCAACATCCTCAGCCGTGAAGACTGAAGCAAAGCAATCATTTAGTTTCTCCGCAATGGCTTTATCGTCCTTGATTGCGCCTTTTATATTTCGATCGTCTAGGGGACCCACAGGTTTTTTAGCAGGCTTCCTGCTTCTAATGTACTTAAAAAACATTTTGTTATTTCTTTTTGAGTTTTTGGCTAGCTGCTCCTCAAAATCTTTTTTTGCTTTTCTTATTACATTTTTACACTTGATTTGACAGTGTTTATGTTCCTTTCTATTTATCTCACTAGGATTGGACTTCCACTTCTTAAAAGATGCCTTTTTGTCCCTCACTGCTTCTTTTACATGGTGGTTAAGCCATGGTGACACTTTTTTTGGTCTCTTGCTATGTTTTTTAATTTGGGGTATACATTTAAGTTGGGCCTCTATTATGGTGTCTTTTAATTTCTGTTTAACTAGCCTCCTCATTTTTGTGTAATTCCCCTTTTTGAAATTAAATGCCAGGGTGCTGGACTGCTGAGGTGTTCTACCCACCACAGGAATGTTGAATGTTATTATATTATGGTCACTATTCCCAAGTGGTCCTGTAACGGTTATTTCCTGGACCTGATCCTGTGCTCCACTCAGGACTAAATCGAGAATTGCCTCTCCCCTTGTGGGTTCCTGCACCAGCTGCTCCAAGAAGCAGTCATTTAGGCCATTGAGAAATTTTATCTCTGCTTCTCTTCCTGAGGTGACATGTACCAAGTCAATATGGGGATAATTAAAATCCCCCATTATTATAGAGTTCTTTATTTTGGTAGCCTCTCTAATCTCCCTCAGCATTTCAATGTCAGTATCACTGTCCTGGTCAGGTGGTCGGTAATATATCCCTACTGCTAATTTCTTATTATTGGAGCATGTAATTACTATCCATAGTGATTCTATTGAACATGTTGATTCACTTATTTTTATTTCATTTGATTCTACATTATCTTTCACATACAGTGCCACTCCGCCACCCACCCGGCCTGCTCTATCCTTTCGATATATTTTATATCCCGGTATGATTGTGTCCCACAGATTTTCCTCATTCCACCAGGTTTCAGTGATGCCTATTATGTCAATCTCCTCATTTAATACTAGGTACTCTATTTCACCCATCTTATTAGTCAGATTCCTAGCATTTGTGTAGAAGCACTTTAAAAATTTGCCACTGCTTATTTGTCTGCCCTTCTCTGGTGCATTGGATTCCTTTGTATGCGGTTGTTTGTCTGCTCTGGCCCATGGTTTGCCCTCTCCCCTCCTCTCTTTCTGACTACAGCTTAGAGAATCTCTATCAATGGATTCTCCTCTAAGAGAAGTCTCCCTCCGATTTACGTGTATCTCCGCACCAATCGGCTTTTCCCCATCGCTTAGTTTCATGTTTCTTTAAGTTTTCAAACAGGAAACTAATTCGCTCAGGCAGCCAGTAAATTAATGAGTTTAAGTGGTCATTATATGGACAATTTATCTAATTAAGGAAAATAAAAACCAAGAGATGCTTTTTATATTATTGGTGTCCAAAGTGAGACACCCTGTCAGATGATCTAAATAGCAGCAGTTCTATGGAAGCCAATGGAGTTGTGGCCATGTATGCCAGCTTGAGAATCTTTTACATACAACTGATGCTTTTAGTGTGAGATGTTAGTGGATAAGAAATATTATTGTTCTCCCTACAAGAACTCCAAAGTTTGATCTGTGAAAGGATTTCCAGATCACTAAATGGCAAAGGGAGCATAAAACACGACCACAATTTAACAGATGATTCCACAGTAAAATGTACATTGACTAAAAAGGGCTTTGATTCAAGTCAGGCCTGGTTCTACTTCTGCATAACACTTTGAAGCTGGTTGAAAGGAATAGGTCTTTGCCTCTGTAGACTCCTAAGTGAGTGGCATTTTAACAATACAAAATATAATGGCCTTACCAACTGGAATAATGAGCGCAGAAACCATCTGAAATTACAGTGCACAACACTCAAATCATTGATTTCCTTATATATTACAAATAAGACAGAAAATGTAATTTTAATTTATGCATAACAAAATTTAAGGGGCGTTTGACTAACAGATCTTCCAGATGTCTATTTCTCAAGTGAATATACACTCCTTTGCTGCTTCTTGTGTAGCATAACTGATCTTATACTTGATTTAATTTTGAAAATATAGTGATAAAAGTCAAGATTATGGATATATTGATACTGTGTGTGATTTTAAACTTTTTTAAATTGAACATTAAAAATTAAATTACTTGCTCTACAATACATTTTTGGTAATTTTTATGAAACTGAGATGAGTTTTATAACAATCCTGCCTGGTTTATGCTATCTTAGGGTATATAGTTTACTCACTCCATCAGCTTTCTACATAACACATTCTCTCAGGTCCCTTCCCTCCCACAGTACAAAATGTTATTCCTCCCCAGTCCTCAACCTGTACCATCATCTATAACTTTTGCTTTCAATTTCTCTCTTTCAAGATCTATTCTTAATCCACTCCAACCTATGTTTTTTATTTCCCCCATGCTCATGGTACTACATTCACCAGCTGCTTTTTGATTACCAAATCTCAGGGTCTCTATTCTATCCTCCATGGCTTCTTGGCTGCTTTGGACAAGTTGATGATAACACCTTCCTTTAAATCTCATTCAAATTTGGGTTTTGTGACTCAGCCTCTTTTGGGTTTTTTCCTCTTTCTTGGGTCTCTGTTTCACGGTCTCTTTTTAGTGTTCCTTGTTCCACTTTCCATAGAGCTCCCTTACTGGTCCAGTCTTCATGCATTACACTTTTTTTTCCAGTAACCACAGCCATTCAAACTGTTTCAGCTCCTCTCTGTAGACTAATAAGCCACAGATCTGTCTCCCTCCATCCAACTCACTTCTAAGCTCGGTGCTTCACTCAGAACTTAAAGAGGAACCAAACTCCATTTTTTTCCTCTCTAGCCCTCCCCATCTCTGTCACTATTGCCAACAGCACCATGATCCTGCCTGTAATGCAATTGCCAATTAGCAGCTACCCATCAGTTAGAATACTACCCTACTGGGGGGGCGGGAGGGGTTATGCACAAGGTATGTAAAACACACCATTGCAAGAAACTAAAATAGCTTCCCTGGGTCCACGGCTCCCACATCTCAGGCAGATGTTATTTCCTTTTATTAAGGATAATGATGTGTGGAAGTATCATAAACAGTAAGGAACCCTCTGGGACCCTCAAATGTCTTTATGGCCTAACATAGCCCCTTTAATCTGAAGCCTCCTGCACTATCCCTCAGCTATATTGCTCTCCTGTGGAACATCTGATGATCTCTTGCCTTCTTTCCATGTGCTATTGTTGCTCATGCTCTTCAGAGCCTCTCACTGTTATAAAAATTGATCCTGGCTGGCTGATAAGCAACTATTCTCTAAAAATCAGATTTGTTTTAAGTATTCTTGTCTCTGATTGGATAAAGAAAAATCAAGGCAACCAAAAAAAAATCACTGGTCAGGTTTGAAAACCTTGCTCATTGAAGTTTTGAACAATAAAATCTTTTAAATTCTTATCTAGACCTCAAAACTTTTGATATATTTGTGACCCAATAACATTTGAGAAAAAAGAAAATACAGGCTTCACATTACGTATAGTTATTTCAATCTCAATAGGTGATGGATGGCTATCAGCTAGCCAGCTAAAAGAGAGAATTTATTTTAGCACTAAACTTTGGAAAAAACATGACAATCATGTATTTTTGGAGAAGGTTCAGAAAAAAAGGTTGCACTAATCTAATTCCTTAATTAGACAAAGCTAAGAACTTGCTGAGAGTGACCATCATTTCATACTACATGTGCATTTATCATCAGAATTGATCAGGATAACATTTTTTTAAAATCAGGCATGCCTTTTGTAAATAAGGGTATGTTTTACAAGGCATAAGGGATCGGCCGACAAAGGCTTTCTTTGTAGCCCAATTCCCGTCTTGACAGCTGCTTTTTGCAGACAAACTGCTGCCTCGGCAAAACGCAGCAGCCATTTTTATTCAAATGAAGCACGGGAGATTTAAATCCCCGCTTCAATTGCAATGTTGGTATGTCTAACATGTAGTCAGATGTAGGGATGTAGTCTAGACATACTTTAACTTATTTCATTTACTAAAAGGAAGCTTGAAAAATGAAAACTAAATCCGATCAGCAAATTCCTGACCAATATTGGAAAATACCCACAGTGATGAACATTTCAGTAGCTTTTTCCTCCTTTGATGAATTGTTCTACATTTTCTTAATCCATGGAGGAAAGAGATCATCTTTATAGATTTGCATAATTGAAATTATTGCTATAGCTGTGCCATGCAATCTTTTTGGGGTTTTTGGGGGGGGGGGGCTAGTGACATAATATTAATGTATCCAGCTTCCATGTGTACTTGAAATTAGGTAAATGGTTCAATTAAAATAAGAATCATCCTGTACCTTCCTCTACATTTCCCTCCTATCCATTTTTTCCCCCAGGTAGGCACAGAGGCATTGCCGTGGCATATTACATCATAAGTCTTGCTACTGCTAAAAGTGAGCATCATGCAAGATGCAAGAATTGTTCATAATGGACAACTAAGGAAAAACGTGTTTACAGAAGATGTTTCCTCCTACTGAAGTCCCAAAGCAAGAATGCTTACCTCTTTTCTATTTATATATATGTAAATTGTATCCATTGTGACGGAAATGGAATTTTCATTGACCTTTCCAAAATAATGACCAGGTGTGCTGCCGTTTTTGTCTGTCTGTTTTTTTTAGTAGGTACAATTTAGAAACTTACCATTCGGGCGAAATAGTTACCACATTCCTAATTATGAATCACTGCATCTGATCACTGGGAGCTACTATGCATGTCGTTCAGTCCCCTTTGTTTCCATCTTCAGTCTGCATTTTAGCATCAGTAGTTATCTTAAAATGAATATTCAATCAAAAATGGCAACACTTTTTCTGATTTCAAGTGTCTCAGGCATTTATTTTGTGCTCTTATAAAGATTGATGCCACATAAAAATTGATTTATGTGCTGTAAAGAAACAAACTTCAATTTCTCTTAAGTATAAGGGAGAGTTTGACATCATCAGCAGATACAGTACTGATTTTCTACCTGTCATTGAATTTTAAGATACCACATTTTTTACTCAGAACTTTTGATTGCATTGACCTGTTAGTTCTGTTTTTGCCATTTTACACACTACAATACATAATCCATTGTCAATATTGCATTCATCAGGCTGCCGAACTGGCCAGTGCCTCTCATCTAATCATCCCCTGTTCAGCACTCCATAGTCTTTGTGAGGAGTGGGCCCATCATACGTGAGCACAGGATATGTCTGAGTTACAAATGCTGTGCAGGCATCCCACCCATGTAACACTGGTTCTGGTGAGGAGAATCAGGGCTGGCATAGGTACACACAGCTGGGACACAGAGGGTGACATCTGCCTGTGCCAAGAGCCAGCAACCAGCCCTCTGAATCATAGAATCATAGAGCTGGAAGAGACCTCAGGAGGTCATCAAGTCCAGCCCCCTGCCCAAGGCAGGACCAATCCCAACTGCTGGGAAAGTACATTATGGACCCCTGGCACATGCTTATGGGGCTACATAGCTTTGTGAGGGCTTTGTTTTCCTGGACTCAAAGTCACTAACTAATCCTTCCTGTGCAATTCACACATTAGACAATTTATAACAGCACTCCACCTCCGTGTGGTTATCACCTTAAGGATGGTTTGTGCTGCAGTGAGCAGTAGCTGAGTTGTAATGTGATCATTGTGCAATGCTTGTGTCTTAACTGTTCACTTGTTCCATTAGCAAGAGAACTCAGTCTCTTAACACTCTCTTGAACACTTGCTTTGGGGAGTGCATGTCGTATTTTTTTAAAACCTGTTTGTTTTTTGTCAGTGGTGCTGGTTGCACTCACAGGCTATGGAGCATTAATCCCAAAGCTAAAACTGGTTACTTCAATTGTTTCATTTTTCTGCATGTGAGTCAAGACATAAAGATATTGCTATATCCATTTTCTGGGCTGAGTTCTGCTGCTTTTAAAAGTAGCACTACTTTCTGTAAACTCCTAACCCTACCTGCCTTTTCTACATCCTTCCTCGGTGTCCTGAGGAACTTGGCTATTGCTTAGCTTTGGGGTTGTGGGTGTGGGACAGACAGAAAAGTGTTTGCAGTGTGATTTCATTAAGCAATTCAATTCACATGCTGTGAATCAGTGGCCGAGGCCTGAACCCCCAAACACCTTACAGTTATCAAACTGAAGGAGGGCCATACATAAGCCAAGCAAACTACAGCTGTAATCGTTATTATAAGTTGGGGGATACATAGTTGAATATACATTTTTAAGACATGAAAACCACAAGAATATATTGGGGCTGAACATGTGAAGAGTGCCCCGATAATATCTTTTAGCCCCACTCCTTGTCCTACTCATCTCCCTGATAAGGAATGAATGATGGGAATAATTGTTCATGGGGACAAATAGTGCTGTTGCCTGTACAGGACCTGCACAGCAGGCATTTGGTGGGTTTCAGGGACACCTGCACATTCATCATTCTACTCCTGCACAGTGGGAGGGGGTATTATATGAGGGATTTTGGATGCTAGTGGAGCGAGTGGTCCTGGGTGTCCTGTGGAATTCTCCTTGTCACTTGGAGGCATGTGTGGTGACAGTCAGAGGAAGAGGTGGTGATAGTGGCAACTCAAAGCAAGATGCAATGGCCATGGTTGCAGGCGGGCCCCAAACTCATTCAAGCACCATTTCTATCAGCACCTCTGTTATGAAATGTTGCCATTTCTTAAGGGCAATGCTCCTGTTCCCTGTGGTGTGCTTCCCACTGCAGGAGTTGGTTCTTTAGCAGCTGTTCAGGCATATGAAGAGCAGGGAAAGCTCGTCTGCAGGAAGAAATTCAGACTGCTTCTGGTTCCTTCTGTCCATGCCAATGAGGAGCTCCTCCAGGATTCTTCTCAGGTTATCCATAAAGTCCTTGCCCTTTTGCTAGAATGATTTCCCTCTTAGAAATTAAAGGCCCTGCCAATTCACAGACCAGGGTAGCTAGTATTTTTTATACATTTTTTTGCTTTGAGTAATAGTTGAGAATTCCTTCCTACTGCTAATTTTGCTATAGGGCTATGTCTACTCTTGAGGCTTCTTGCGCGAGAAATATGCAAATGAGGCTAGGTGTGGAATATCTCATTTGCATACCTAATGAGCCACCATTTTTGCAAAAGAGGCTCTTGCACCAGAAGGAGCAGTATACACTGCTCCTTCTTGTGCAAGAAAATCCCTCTTGCACAATGCCGTTATTCCTGAAAATAATCGGCATAGCGGCATTGCGCAGGAGGGTTTTTCTTGCGCAAGAAGGGGCAGTGTAGATAGCTCCTTCTGGCACAAGCGCCTCTTTTTCAAAAATGGCGGCTCATTAGGTATGCAAATGAGACTCGGTGATAGTCCATGCTTAGCTTTATTTGCATATTTCTTGCACAAGAAGCCGCGAGTGTAGACATAGCTTAGGAGTCCACAGTACTGATGCTTTTCAGCTTTCCAAGAATCACTATTGGACAATCAATTCTCAGGTAACTTTTGCAGCTCCCAGAGCAGTAGTAGAGGCTTCTAATGGTAAGAAACATGGACTATGTCTAGACTGCC
This sequence comes from Pelochelys cantorii, assembly GCA_032595735.1. Classification (NCBI taxonomy): domain Eukaryota; kingdom Metazoa; phylum Chordata; order Testudines; family Trionychidae; genus Pelochelys; species Pelochelys cantorii. The sequence continues at coordinate 63,832,963 of CM064330.1, forward strand.
CCCTCTTGCTCAAAAAAATATGCAAATGAGGCAAAGCAGGGAATATCACTGGGCCTCATTTGCATAATTAATGAGGCTCCATTTTTGTGCAAGAGGCTTTTGCGCAAGAGCCGTTCTTCCGCATTTTTTTCAGGAAGAATGGCTCTTGTGCAAGAGAGGGTTTTTGCACAAAAAGGAGCCATGCAGATGGCTCCTTTTTGCGCAAAAGCCTCTTGGCAAAAAACAGAGCCTCATTAATTATGCAAATGAGGCACAGTGATGTTTCATGCTTTGCCTCATTTGCATTTTTTTTTTTTGCTCAAGAGGGGGCAGGCTAGACATAGCCATGAAGTAGTGTGTATGGGAGGGGTGAAATTAAAATGATCATGGTGTCTGCCTCGTGACTGCCAAACAATGATGAAGGGGACATGAAAAAAAAAAAGACAACACAACTTTAGATGGTTCTGTGAAATTTCAGATCAGTACCACAAACATTGTCACAACAAAGCAACACTACAGCATGGCATAAGCTGAGGAAAATGGGCGCATGTTAGATATCTGAGACAGTACAAATTTTGTAATTTTTAAAGGCAGAAAGCACTGCTGTGACTGACGTTTCCTCTGACAATGCAATGTTCCCTACCCCTTCCTGGATCCCAACTGCCCACCTACTTGTAAGACTTCTGCTCTGCAGCTGTGGTACCATTGCCATCTGCATGCTGGGAGAGGAATGCACAGAAACGAGCACACAAGGATTGTTTGTTGATAATTGTTAATAATTCTTTGAAATGCATAAGAGTGGCTCATTGGAAATCAATAAAAATAACTGATTTCCAGCTGTGTCTTGTAGAAAGACTACATGAAGGTTGCCAGGGTAAGGGACTAGGCTTAAAACCAGGACTGTAGCAACAGTGCAAGAGGAGACGGGGGAGGGGAGTCCAAGTCTAATTTACCAGACTTGGGTTTCAGTTCCTACCACAACTGAGGGACTTTCTCTGATTCACTGGAGACAAGGGGATTTCCTCAGCTGGCTTCCCTAGCAGGAGATGCAGAATAACATCTTGTTTATCTGATATGGCAGCCAGAGGTTCTACTGCCTCTTCATCCTGGCCCTCATGGGCATCCTATTTAGACACTGGGGCTGGCAGGATTAAGGAAGGGATGAGAGCCACTTCAGGCACTGTAGAGGGAGCCCTTGGAAGCACATAGTCATATTTGTCACAGAAGGGGCATGTACAAAAAGCCCTCCTGTAATGATGGTTGTTGTCTTTTCCCTTCTAGTGCAGGAGGCAGAGGTGCTTGAGGTGTGCCTAGCACAGAGCTGTAGTCCACTCAATTCCTGCTCCACCATCCAGGAAATTTCTCTTAGACCTGTATGTTTCTGCCACTCTGGGTGAAGTTGTGGAGTAGAGCGTAATCTTGCTACACTGAGCAGCATGTAGGTGTGGTCAGGAGTGTCAGAAAGTCTCCCAAGCCACCCTTTCTCCCTGAGGCCTCAGCCTCATGTTGCCCATTCCCAAGGGCACTCTTGGGCCACTGCTTCTCTCTCAGCCCTTGCTCGGTCTCCTGAGACCCTGCCCACAGGTGATGTATGGGGTGGCATGTGGGGTCATATTCCGCTCCTCCCCCAGTTTCTGCTGGGGAGGGGGGGTTACACCAGACTGTGGCCAACAGCCACCTTTGGGCAGGAAGAGTGTGTGGCTGGATGCAGTTCCCAAGAGGAGGGGTAGGTGGAAAGGGATAACCTGGCCCATGTCTTATCAGAGCTCATCCCCTCTGCTACCCTGGGGTTGGAAGCAGCTCCCATCCCTTCCTGCCCATGCAATGCCAAAAGGCAGCCAACACCTCCAGGCTGTAACTGGTCACTGACATAACCCAGCACCTGCTGTCCTCCAACTGCAGCGCATGAGCAGGAAGGGGTTAGGCCCTAAGGCTGCATTGCGCTTAGGAGCCCCAGGGAACCTGACTATTAGTGCCAGTGAAGATGGGCCACATCTGGCTCAGCAGGAGAAGGCACTTAGGGGGCTGAGTAGCTCCAAGGTTCCTGCAACCAGGATTTGAACAGTGGGGGGAGGGGCACAGAGAAGGTTAAGCCTCTGCCTGGGGGAGCTTCTGTGGAGCCTCCAGGTTGGGCAGGAAATTGCTTCACTTCCCCCTATTCCAGGGCTTGTCTGAAGAGCAGAGAAGTTCCCCTGTGCCTGTTCAGTGTCCACCTGGTGTGATGTGGAGCTCTGGGCAACTTTGGCAGGTTTGGCTCCCTGTGCGGGACAGTCTTGGGCTTTCCCAAGTGGCTGGCCCAGCCAGAGGTAGCAGGGGAGGAAGGAACCTGCCAGGGAGGCTGCAGATATGCTGAGTGTTCCCACCAGGGCCTGGGCCTCTGCACATCTCTGAGAATGGCACAGACCCTGCTGGAGGGGAGAGGGTCTGGAGGAAGAGCAGGTGTTGTGGAGGCTGGGCTGGGGGGGAGAAAAGGAGGAAAGCATAGAGAGGACAGGGAGAAGGGGAGCTGGTATAGGAGAGGGTCAAGAGATGAAATATGGGGCAGTCATGTGACCCCATCCAAACTTTAAATTGTTTCCCATAGCTGTCAACAGTTATGACTCACCTATGGCCTCACCCTCACACCACCCTGTTCCCTAAGGTCCTGCTCTTGGGTTCTCTCTTCCCCCAAAATCCCTCCCCCTGCTCATTCCACTCTGCCTGTTCTCTCCCATCACTCGCCCTTGCATCTAGTAAAAGAGTGGAAGGGCTATGCCCCTCCAACCCTGCTGTCCTTGGGCCTGGTGAGTGGGCCAGGTGCTCTAGTCCACAGGAGTGGCCACCTGTACTGATCAAGCAAGAACTCTGGAAAATTGGTCTGTTGGGGGTCAGTGCAGCTTGCTATTATTGATGAAAATAGGGGGACAGGGACGTTGAGAGACTGGTAAGACTCAGGCAGAAAAATGTTCAGTACATTGTGGGAATGGGTGAGAAGAACTATTTAAACTTGAGACCTAGTACATGCTCCTGAGGCATGTAGGTGCTAGCATAGGTTGAAACTCTGAACCAGGACTCTCTGGTCCAGCAACATCCGTCGTCCAACAGGGAGAGTCTGTTGTATCATGCAAGCAAGGTACTAACAAACTTCAACAGGCCTTAATTTAACAAAGGTGAAACCTCTTTACAAAGCTGTTGCTGCACCCCTGGCTCATCTCCTCCTGCCTGTTTCCTGTGCTTCCAGACGCCCCACAGCCAGTGCTCCCAATTCTAATAATTACAAGCAGCATCTAAAACCCCACAGAGTCCCAGTGGAGAGCTGGCACCTGGGAGCCCTGTAGGCTGGCAGGACAGTGGGAGGCCCTTTCATGGTAGTGGGGCTGCCCAGCAGGAGCCGGACGAGCAGAGACAGCAGTGTTGCCCAGTGTGGCAGCAGGAGTCCGATGCACATAGGTGGTAGGGCTGCCTGGCAGTGCAGCGGGGGCTGACGGGACAGCAAGGACCAGCGAGAGTGGGGAGCCAGCCACGAGGCTAGCAGTCAGGCCAGGGCTGAAGGGGGTTGGGGGTAGAGGGGCTAGAAGTGACCTCCCTTGGTCCAGCAAAATCCCTCATCTGGGGCCAGTCAGTTCTCGAGGGTGCTGGACTAGGGAGGTCCAACCTGTACCCCTTCAGGGTGCTACCTTAACCTCTGATCACCTTCAGGCATTTGCTTCTGAAGTTTAGCAGTGGACAAGGTTACGTCACAGCTACACACATGGACAGTTACTAATATAGCTGTAGCTATAGATAGCTGGGAATTTGTCTGGCTTAGGGGCAGGCTTTATGGCTTTTCCCATCACCCTCTCAAAGGGATGACATGGGTGGAGGAGGAATATCCGTGAGGAGCTCGAAGCAGAGGGCCTCCCAGGAGAGGATGCTTATTGCCATCAAATTATGGTCTCCACATCAATTGGGAAAACCTATGAAATCCTGTGGTGTTACTCCAGACTTACCCTGAGCCCAGAATTTTGCCCTCTACATGATACTGAAGATCACACAAGAACATTTCCACGTTTTCCAGTAACACTTCAGGAATCACTGATTTCTCAGTTAAGTAGGAACTGAAATAATGCAGCTAAGTAAAAATGTCCTTAAAGAAAGGGATTTTAAGAACAATGAGATGATATTCTTACATATAGCACCTAAGGCCAAGAATTTTCACAGAAATATCCATCAATAGCCATCACTTAAAATCACACATACTGGGAGATTTCCCCTATTCCCTATTTACTGAAAACTGAATCTATGGTATGAGATGTTTTCTATACTGTCTGTCAGGGAACATTAAATCAATGTGGAAAGGGATCTTTTTGTGCTGGTAAATCTAAAATTACATCTACAGCATATTACTTTCTACTCATACACAGAAAATATTGTCTCAGCTTTGTTTTGTTTGCCCAATCCCTCAAACTGCTTGTCTGCTCCATTCCTATGAGCATTCTTTTTAGGAACAGGCCTATGAGAACAGGGAAGACAGACAAATGAGATGATGAGCCATACATGCACCCACCAGTACTCACGCAGTAAGCTCATGCCCTGTGTTAGATGTAGAGGGTTCACATTATCCTTTGTTTTAGAAATGAGGCCAGTAAAATCCACACTGAAGATTATTAGAAAACCTTTTCTAAAACTGGCATTTAAAGAATACCCCCAAAGGCTAATACCCTCTAATACAAATTTATTTAATTTATAGTTAAAGACCATTTCTGCCAGCCCCCAGATTTACTGTTGCTTTGTATGGCAAAAGCAGATTTAACTCTATTTCATGACCAATAAGACTAAGTAACTATATATATATTTTTAAATGGAGACTCTTTTCTCCTCTACACTGATGTTATATTACACTTCTCTAGCTTTGCAAAATGCCCTCAAAAGAAATGTAAATATATCTTATTTCCATGTTAAGGCCCCTTTACACTGTCATATTGATGTAAAGAAGTCTTGATATAAATGACAACCAGCCCTGGAATTTTTAAAGTAGGTTGACTATAGAGCTTGTCAGCTTTAACAGTGACAGTCTCTGTCTATAAAATAAATCCTCCCTCCAATTAAACAAAGTTACAATACAGAAACTTGGCATTTGTGTATTTAGCATTTTTCTTAAAAGCCCATTCCCTTTAAGAGTAAGATTCAATTCCTGCTCTATTTGAACAATTAGTGTTATTTCATGATACCAGGAAATTTAAAAAATTAAAATCATTAATTTGGAAAATACTTAAGTACCTGTAAGTTTCATATATTAAGGGAAATTATCCAGTAGTCTAGTCACATATATGGTTTTATAAATCTACATGTACACAATGTCTCCAGCTATCCTGCTAATTAGTTTAGGCTGTCAGGGTATGTCTACACTAGCCCCCTAGTTCGAACTATGGAGGCTAATGAGGTGTGGGATTTAAATATCCCGCGCTTCATTAGCATGTTCCCGGGCAGTCACCATTTTGGAAACTGATTAGCCCGGAATAACTGCCCGTGTCTACACTCGGCAGTGAAATGGGAGTTCGCAGTAAACCCCTAACTGGAATTAGCTGTTACTCCTTGTGGAATGAGGTTTAACAGCTAATTCGAGTTAAGGGGTTTACTGCGAACTCCCGTTTCACGGCCGAGTGTAGACGCGGGCAGTTATTCCGGGCTAGTCAATTTCCAAAATGGCAACCGCCCAGGAACATGCTAATGAAGCGCGAGATATTAAATCCCACGCTTCATTTGCAATTTCGGTCACCCTCATTAGCCTCCCTAGTTCGAACTAGGGGGCAAGTGTAGACATACCCTCAATGTATTACAGAAGCAAATCAATCCTCTTTAATCAGCATCAGGAACATCTCCTTAATCTTCCTCAGAATTCCTTTTGCAACATGCCCAGAAAAAAACCATTCTAGCAATGTGATCCAATATGGTTTTAGGAATATCCTCAAAAATGAGCAATTAAATCATGAACAATTTATGTCTTATTTAACACCAACCTGGATAGCTCAGTGGTTTGAGCATTGGCCTGCTAAACCCAGGGCTGTGCATTCAGCCCTTGAGGGGGCCATTAGGGATCTGGGGCAAATCTGTCAAGGATGGTACTTGGTACAGCTGTGAGGGTGGGGACTGGACTTGATGACCTTTCAAGGTCCCTTCCAGCTCTATGAGATGGTATATCTCCATATATTAAACATCATTAGATAAAGGTCAGGAGCCTGGTCTCACAAAGACCCAACCTCCTCAGAACAGGTAAACTAGGAGGACTGAGACTAACCATCTCCTTTCTGGTTTGCAGAATCTTTTTACAACTGTTCCATTTTTATGGCCTTGCTTCTGCTTGCCCAAAACCACAAAGACCTTTAGGCACACCTCTCCCAGAACAATATTTCAGCCAATCTTTCACTTGAAAGTGACCAAAAAGAAAATGCAGCTTCTACAGCTGAGTACCCAAAAATACCCCTCTCCATCCCTAGCTGAAGAAAGCATTATTAAAAAATAAACCCTTTCCAATCCACACACAAACATTTCCCTCTAACCCTTTGTCTCTACAACAGGGCCTTTCCTACCCAAAGTTGTCAGCCTCCCTCTCCCTCACAAAACCAATATCCTTCCCTTTTCTATTGCCATCTCCTTCTACAGCCCAACTTTTTTGCCTACTATAGGTTATGCCTTCAAAATCCAGGCTCTCTGGTCCCACAACATCTGCATCTGGCAGGACCACGGATTCTCCTGAGCAGAGAGCCCAGGAGCCTAAGGGCAGGAGAGCCAGCCGTGTGGGACATCAGAATCGGTAGCCTGGCTGGGGGCAGCACGGGAGCAGAGCTGGAGCCTTCATGGATTGTTAACTGGTCAAAAGACAGGAAGAAAAGGGTAGGAATAAATACTATGTTGAACACAGTTTGTTGGGGGAAGTCAGCCCAGTTGGGAGCAAGTTAAGACACCCCAAACAAACTCCTTTCTGTCCCCACCTTACTGCACAATATGGGCACCTACCCACTCCCTCTTTTCCCTGCCTACCCCTATTCAGTCTGCTCCCCTCAACCCAGCTGAGGTCCGGGGTAGAATCCTACCCATCAGAGTTGCAGCCCGGCTAGGAATCAAGACAGGAGAACACACCACAAACAAACTCCCCATCTCATCAACAGCAGCACTCACCCACCCCCTGTTTCCCCTTCCTTCCCCATGCAGTCTGCTCCCCAGACCAGGAAGCTAAAGGAGGAGAGTGCTGGGTTTCTTCACAGGAAGCTGCAGACAAACACAGCTGCTGTAATCATACCTCTGTAATCAAACCTCTCCTCTCCCAGACACTCAGCTAGGCAATTGCACCCCCAAACTTCCTCCTCTTTGACACCCTCCCTCCTTATATCTCCTTCCAGATCAGCACACTCATTGTCTGGAGCAGGGAGCTTCTGCTGTTTAGGGTGCCCCTCCCCAGTCAGGAAGCTCTCTGAGCAGCAGCCCTAAACCTATGGGAGGGGCTCATTAAGCAGCTGGGTGGCTGCCCTGACACACAGCTTATAGGGAACCCTTCCCTGCACTTGGCTGCGATGCTGGGGGGAATCTAGGGAGAGAGAACAGGCCCCTCCTGGGCTGGGGGGGACCTGGGAGGAAGAGAACAGGCCCCTGGCAAGATGCAGGTGCCTGCAGAGGGGGAAGAGAAAACAGGCCCCTGGCTGTCTGGGGGGATCCCCCCCCCCCCACTCTGGGCCCTTTGTTACTCCCTAACCCTCACTCCTGCCCTGAAGGACCCAGGCAATACTGGGCAAGTCTCCTAGTTACTTATATGTCAGCCTGCCTGCCATAGGGAGCGCACCATAGTTTCCCATACTCACAAAGGGAAGCTCATCTTTGTGGTTTCTTCCCTTTGCTGGGATCTCATGCAAAAAGGAGAAAACCATCCATCCTGTAACTCAGCCACACCATACTCCCTCTTCTCAGTTGGATCCCCTCAATATCAGTAGTCCATTGTTTTAAAAATGACAATGTGCCCATCCAGCTCTGACTTCAGAGTCCTAGCTGGCTGTGGGAATAGGCCCCAATGACAATCCTTACTGGTGATAAGGTGGAAGTGCCAAGCTGCAATATAGCACTGGCTCCAATGTGTAACCACTGTTTAAAACAGCCCAAAATGTGGGTTTCGTTATTAGAATAGACTAGAAGGGGGGTGATTGACAAACCCTTTTACTGTGTGAATAGACATAGTGCTGTGTTTTGTTAAGAGCTGTTATTTCAAAGAAAAGAGGGCTTTTTCCATTTTTTTTTCCACTTCAGTGTTCCTTTGTATTATCAGAAATGTGAACTGGTGCTAATGCCCTCCAGCCAGAAAGTGAAATGGACTATGAACCAAAAGGTAAAGTGTGCATAAAACTGTCTTCTTTATTAATTTAAATAACCTGTGGTTTAAAGAGGCTGAAAACCCACAACTCCATCTCAAGTCAATGGAAGAAGGTGTACAGCACCCCTGAAAATCAGACCACTTTTAACTGGAAACTTACAACTGTCTTTAGGTGCCTTATTTACGTACCCAAGTTCAAGAATACTTGGCATTTACTCCTCTAATTCTTAATTTTTAAACTACATTTTTAACTTAACAGGTCATGTGAATTTTTCTTCTAAACTCATGACATAAGAACCAAATGAAATTAATAGGTAGCAAGTTTAAAACAAACAAAAGGAAGTTTTTCTTCATGCAGCACACAGTCAACCTGTGGAACTCCTTGCCAGAGGATATTGTGAAGGTCTGGACTTTAACAGGGTTTAAAAAAGAACTAGATAAATTCATGAAGTTTAGGTCCATTAATACTTATTAGCCAGAATGAACAGGAATGGTGTCCCTAGCCACTGTTTATCAGGGACAGTAAATGGATGACAGGAGAGGATTACCTGTTCTGTTCATTCCCTCTGGGGCATCCGGTATTGGCCTCTATTGGAAGACAGGATACTGGGCTAGATGGACCTTTGGTCTGACCCAGTATAGCTGTTCTTATGTTCCTAAACTCCCTATTGTTAAAAAAAAATCATATGTCCAGGAGCATAAGCAGCCAGTTTATTCAACAATGTGAATGGCTCCAATGTGCTACTACTCCAATGAGTCACTCACACCAGATGGCTCTTGTTCAAAGTGCTTCTCCTTATGAAACAGCCACTTTCTAAATACTGCCCTAATGATTGTATGACTAAAATCTACAACCATGAATAGACTTTTCTTAACAACCCTTCATAGATGCTCTACATTTTTTTTTTCTAGAAGGATAAGCTATGGCTTTAGAATGGCCTCTTACTATGTCCCTTTGAGTGACTCCTTCTGTTCTTAGGTCTGGTTTACTGTGCAGAGAGGCATAGATTTTATATTGATATAGTTAGATGATGCAGTGTCTGTACAGATAATGCAGTTACTTACATCCACTGCTGGCTGTCACTCTGGTCAATTTCATGGCTTTATGCTGCAGCTGTGAAATTGACAAAAAAAATCAAACTATCACTATGGGGATTGCGAGGACCTTCTCACTTCTAGTCAGGCTGCACCTATCCCACCCCCACAAATCCCTGGTCCCAGCCTACCTGCTATCTGGGACATCTGCATGACCTCCCAGTGACAGTTGAGTGTGAAGCTGAGATCTAGGGCTGTTAGCTCCCTACTCCGTCTCTTAGGTCAATGGGAGTGCTCCTGGTGAGGATATGCACCATTGACAGAAGGAGGGCAGTGTGGACATGAACCACCACAGCAGCAGTTCCTAACCACAGGTCCACAGATGATGGGCCGCAAACCCCTGCCTACTGGGCTGTGGCACTCTGCCAGGCCATGCCCCTAACTCCTAATGAGCCCCACCTGCTGGAGAGCTCTGTTCCCTATAACTTGTGCACCTGCCTGTGCACTAAAAATTCTCCTCCCACAGTGAGTGGTACTGTGACTGGAACCAGGCCGCAGAGAGACTGTTCCTACTGGGACAGCCTCACCACGGCCCCAGTTTCAGCTCTGGAGGCAGCCACGTGGCAAGGTCAGCAGGACTGTGTTGCAGTTGGTTGCTCCATGTCCTTTCCTTTGCAGGAAGTGTGTTCGGGACCAGGGAGTGGATCTGTCACGGCCATGAACATCCCGGCCTTTACTGATATTACTGAGGATCAGGTTAGAGGTCCCAGGGAGCTGTGCTGGGTGTCCTCATTTTCCATCCTTCCTCCAGCAGGGCCTGGCTTCCCCCACGGAGTCTCTCCTGCAGGCTTTGACCTGAACCACGTGTCTGGCCACTTCCCAACATGCCAGGGTGCCACAGCTGGCAGTGTTGGGCCGAGCTGCGTGGGGGATCCAGGCTCCCTGACTCAAAAGAGTTGGTGTCAGGGGGGCTAGTAGTGCCCGGCTGTTGGGTGAGTGTTGGGTGCCTGAGAGGGCTCTGGGGATGGGGCTAATAGTGGGGACTGAGGGCTGGCACTATGGGGAGGCTCTGGGGAGGTTGGGTGCAGTGAGGCTCTGGAAACAGGAGGCTGGCACTGGGGGCAGGGCTTTTGGTGGACCAGCAACATTTTATCTGAAAATTTGCATATTCATTTTGCAAATAACAAATATGCAAATATTACCTGTCCACCAAAAGTATGTTTAAAAATGGTCATTATTGTAGCGGTTATAAGTTGCTCTAACATATGGCATTTGTAAATTGGAAACTTAATTCAATCTAAGTTAAACCAGTGTAAATGTGGAATGACTCCACTGAAATCAACTCCCTAGATGGATACAACTACCTTCTAATTTAATGTTCTGTGCTGAATGAGCGTAACAGTCACACTTCATGTGGTGACTATTTGGCCAATGCCTCAGCTGTAAGGCTGCAAGTTTGGTTCAGAGGTCATGAAAGTCACGGTTTCCATGACATTCTGGGACCTCTGTGACTTTTAGAGCAACTGATGCAAATGGCTCAGGCAGCTCCTGGGCCAGCCACTGCTGGGGCAGTCTTGAGCTACTGCACCCCCCAGAAATAGCTGGAGTTTGGATGTGAAAGAGGGCTCAGGGCTGGAGCATGGGTGGGGGTGAGATCTCTATCTGGCATTTACTTTGGGGGGGGGATTCACTGGAAGCAGTGACATGTCCCTCCTTCAGCTCCTAGTGCAGAGGCACTGCCTTGGCAGCTCCCATTGGCTATGGTTCCCAGCAAGTGGAAGCTGTAGAGTTGGCCATTGGGGTAGGGTCAGTGTGTGGCACTACAATCTGTGGGAGAGACATGTCACTTCTGAGGGAGCCACATTGTCCTCCACCCAACATCAGCTGGGGTCCTGGGTTGCATGCCACTGCCCACCCTCTTGAGCACCCAGGGTGCTGCCTGGGCCTCCCAACCCCCAAGTTTTAATTAGGGATATATAGCACAAGTCATGGACAGTCATAGCACAAGTCAAGGGCCTTGAATATTGTTTATTGTCTGTGATCTTTCCATGACTTTTATTAAAAATACCCATGACCAATGTAGTCTTACTCATTAGTACTAATAGATCTCCTGGCATAAATTCTCCTTTTATTTACACTGGTGCTACCATACAGGTTTCAATACTTCTTCCAAACGGCCTTTCCTCAGTGAAGTGCTGTCAAAATAACTTCCCACAAAAATCATGCAACATGTGCCAAAGATCTCTTCTCAGTCACACTGCTCTTCTCAGTCCCCATTCCCACTCCCCCACAGCTGTGATGTGATGTTGCCTCTGGATTATAATCTCTTTGGGGCAGCGGATTTGTTACCTGGCCCTGTAGAACAAGTGTAAAGGGCATAAACCAATCTTGGCACTATTTACATAATAAATAATTATTAATATGATTATACAAGTTTATCTGTGAAGTTTTGGGTCACTCTCTAATCCAGGTTGATACAGGTTGGACCTCTGTGGTACAGCACCATTGGGATCTGACTGGGCACACACGAGAGATTTTGCTGGACCAGGGGAGGTCATTTCAGGCCCCCTGCTGCTAGTCCCCCTTCCCACACTCCCACCAGGCTTCCTAGCTTCCCCTGTAGCCCAGCTGAGTTGCCGTGCCAGCTTCCTGCCCCACTCTTGCAGCCCAGCTGAGCCACATGCCAGCTCTCACCCATGCCCCCACTGAAACCTAGCTGCATGCCAGTTCCCGCCCTGCCCGCGGCCCCCCCCCCCCCCTCCACAGCCTAACTGAGCTGTACAGCCGCTCCTAAGCCCTCACCCTCCTGCAGCGCACCAGGACTCTGATCCTGGAACATCCATGGTCATGCCAGACTGGACTTTAGAGGTGCAATCTGTATAGAGCTAGTTTGCTATCTTCAGTTGTTCAAAGGAAGTAGAAATGGGACTCAAGTGCACCATTAGCAGAAGCACCACAGGGCTCGGTGTCATCTCTAATAGCTGCATCAGGTATTGTGTTCAAGTACAAACAAGATACAGCATATTTACAGTTCTGAAACACAGTTATTGCTGAGCTCCATTGGCAGTCACATTGATCACATCTTTGCTTGATTTACAGTGCAGTTTGCCGGCAAAAATACTGCTTGCAAGTAACTTGTGCAAATTAGGAATTCATATTGATCCACTTTATGGCTTTAAAAGCACTGGATTCTAAAACATAATGTTAGTCAGCACTGTTTCTACACATAGTAATTCACATTATAAATATGGACATACATTAAAAAGTCATAAAAATGTAGGACTAGAAGAACCCTCAGTGGGTCATCTAGTGCTGCCCCCTGCACTGAGGACCAATGATACTCAGACCAGTGAACTGCTAGTGGCTCTTTGATGTGTGTCCTGTAGCTCTTTGTATTAAAACACTGTGTGATTAAATTTTTAACCAATCAGGAGGCTTTTACTATGTTAGTAACCAATTGTAGTCAAAATAATAATACTTGGTCAGTCATTTTGCTGTGAAAATGTATATAAAGTAAATATTTGTCTTGTTATATTTTTAAAATACAAATATGTATTATAGTAAATGAAACAATGAATTCTTTCTACTGTGGCTCTTTTGGGTAATGAGGATTACTAATTTGTCTCCTGAAACACTGAGGTCTGAGTAGAACTGACCTAGACCATCCCAGTTTGTATAACCTAATATTAAAAATCTCAAGTGCAGAATAGCTCACAATCTCCCTAGGTAATTTGTTCCAGGGCTTAACTGTCTTTATGGTTCGGAAGTTTTTTCTAATGTCTAACCTGAATCACCTTTGCTGCAATTTAAGGCCATTACTTCCTTCCTGGCCTCAGTGGATAAGAACAATCTTTTACATACTTAAAGACTGTTCTCATGCTTCCTTTCAGTCTTTTCTTCTACAGACTAAACAATCATAATTTTTTCCCAATCTTTCCTTGTAGGTTACGTTTGCTAGATCTTTAATCAGTTTTGTTGCTCTCCTCTGGACTTTCTCAAATTTGTCTGTGCCTTTCCCAAAGTGTGGTGCCTTGAAATGGACAAACTACGCCAGCTTCTTATCAGTGCTGAGTGGAAAGATTTCTTCTTGTGTCTTGCTTACAACACTCCTGCTAATTCATCTTAGAATGAGTTGTCATTTGGTAGTCTTCTACCAGCTGCCAGCCTGGACTTCCTCTCCCTGATCCCACCATGCTAGTAAAGTGTTACTTCTCCATTACACTGCAGTATTTGATAAAGAATTGTGTTTCATAACCTCTTTTGCCTGGAGATAGAAGCATGCTACATAATGCAGCTGTTGCTAGACTCCTCACCCAGAGTCAGGACTCCTCCTTATGTAGAACTCAACACCAATGTAAAAGCCATGGTGGACTGGAGATATCTATACCACGAAAAAGTAGATCCCAATCAGTGTTGGCTAATATATTTTGCAGTTGATTTTTTTCCTAAATGAGGATGAAAAGTCAAAATACTAAACTTTTTGGAGAAACAGTCTGAGGTTTTTGAGTTTGGAAAAATTGAAATGTTTAGGTTATAGAATATGTTTTTGATCAAGGTAAATCATTTCAACTTTATTTTGGCTTAGTTGAATCAAGAGGTGCTGTACTAGCTCTTGGAAACAGTAGTTTTGGCTACCACATGCCCCCATTCTCCCCAATGGGCTCTCTGGCTGAACTACATCTCCCAGGATACTCTACAGTCATGAGATTCTCATGATGCATGAAGGCATGTTTGGTGAGATGGAAAGCCATGGACCTAGTGCAACATGGCCAAATACAGTCAGGCTAAGAGGCCCAGGCCTTGGGTAAGAATGGGACATGTGACATCTAAACTGTAACTTCTATGGGCAACTGTGACATCTCAGATGGACACAGTTTGATGTGAAACTGCCTTGAAATGAAATTTATCTATTTGATTTAGCTAAACCCAACCTAAAAAAATCAATATTTTGTTTAGGTTTTCCCAACTGATGAGCAAGAGAAAGTAAAATAAACAAACAAAACCCTATGGAAAACATCAGCTTTGTGGAAACCCCATTTATCACTGAAACAACAATTAGAAAGAAAAATCCCAAACATCTGCAATCAACAGGCAATAATATCAACATATTTGTACTAGGGCTGAATTTGTTCTTGACAATCTCTAAACACAAAGCTATCACATTTTGGTCCCCTGCCTCTTTCAAGATCAACATAATCTCTCATTCCAAACTCACTTACATTCATTTAAATTAGGAGCAGTCTCATTGTTTCGAATGCAATTTTACTGATATAACCCTGTGAAAGGTGAGCAGCAGGTTTAATAATCTTTAGACCACACGCTATACTAGAACATGAAGGCTGTGTCTACATTGGTGCGATCTTGCGCAAAAGCAGCTGCTTTTGCGCCAAAACTTGCTGCCTGTCTACACTGGCCGCGAGTTCTTGCGCAAAAACACTGACGTCCCGCTCAGGAATAAACCCTCTTGTGCAACTGTTCTTGCGCAAGAGGCCAGTGTAGACAGGCAACATGAATTTCTTGTGCAAGAAAGCCCTATGGTTAAAATGGCCATCAGAGCTTTCTTGCGCAAGAGAGCGTCTACACTGCCATGGATGCTCTTGCGCAAAAGCACACGCCAGTGTAGACGCTCTCTTCTAGAAGAGTTTTTGCACAAGAACTCTTCCGCAAAAGAGTTCTTGTGCAAAATCATGCCAATGTAGATGGAGCTGAAGAGTTCTACATGAAGAGGCAGACTTTTAATTAAATAGGCACTTTCTTCATTTTAGTAACCATATGGTACCCGATTCTGGTTTGAGTTGCAATACAATAAGTCAATGGATTTGACTCAGTGGAGATAATACCAGTAGAGTTATTTCAGATTAGTGTAACTGAGAAGAATTTGGCCTGTAAGACCACATGCTACAATTTATTGTTAGGGAAAATTAGCATTGACTTCAATGAGAACAAGACTGGTCTCTACTCTCTCTATCATCCTGACTAAAGAACAGTGGGGTCAACAAAAAGGGTGTCTTTGTCATTCCTTTTGTCCTTCACTACACTTTTCCTTAGGCACATTTTAGTTCCTAGAAATTTTTTTCCCTCTCAGCACACAGCCTCCACCACTTTGCTATCTATCTCCACGGTATCTTGGTGCCATAAAAAGACAATTAAAGTCAAAGAGAAGATTATGTTCCCTTTTGCATTATTCTTTTAGAAATAGCCTTTTACATTCTTGTTAATCAGGGTTTCTTAGGCTTCTAAGGAAGCAATTAAACCCTGTTAAATATACATATATATAGGTTTTTGAATGAGAAAATAGAAGACACGTGGAATATAATGAGCAGGAAAAAAAATGAGGATGGCAAGGCCATTGTTGAGAACTATGGAAGAACACCGATCAAAATATTCTTAGCATAAGTAGCTCTTCATTATAATGCAAAAATATATCATGGTACTGTTGCATATGTAAACCAGGTCTAAAGGAATTCATCCCTGACAGCTAGCTGGGAGGTGAAGAAATGTTGTGTGTATTTACGCTAATACAGTTTGCTTTTGCTTTGCTTAGCTATTCAACAGATGGAGCAGTGTTTTGTTCACTGTAATCAGCTTGGCTGGTATTGGGTCAGAAATAATGTTAGTTCTGAAAGCAGAGGTATTGAAATGCTGTTAACAACATAGTAATCATTGAAAGAATACAGGGAAGCAGGACTATGCTTAATCTGTTCCAAAGGAAGGGGGCTCTTGCTTAGCAGAAAGGACCTAGTTAAGCAGGAGCTCAGTTATCACAGGCTCTGTGAGAATAAGAAATGTGGCAACAGATACTCTGATTAGGAGGCTGCACACCCTCCCCAGGGGGTACTCTCTAAACTGGTTTGACCTGTTCCTCCCCACTGTTCAAAGGCTAGATCTTAAATAGACTTCATTAAGAGTCTCTTTGTTATTTTAATTACAGCTCAATCAGAGCTGAACCAATTGTAGAAGAGCTGTGTTTCTGCCATGTCTTCTAAGAAAACCCATTCCTTTTCTATGGGCTGGGAAAATAGGTGACAGTACGCCGTTCCGGGCAGTACCGTCACAAAAAAAAAAAAAAGAAACTGGAGAGGAAGATGTTTTTTACTCATGGTTTATGTCTATGAACCCATTTAGCTAAGAGCTAAAAATTACTGAGAGCTGAAATTACTCGAGATGTGGCAGTGTTTCTGTTCAATGTGCAAAAGAGCTGAAAATTACTAAGTGAGAGATGTGCAGAGGTCACGGCAGCAGAGGTGCACAACTTTGGAAAGGCGTGATGAGCGGCCAGCAGGGCGGCAGCGGAGAGGAGCAATGAGAAGCCAGAAGAACGGCTGGTGAAGGGGTATGGTGAGATTGGTGAGCAGGTGGCCTGGCAAATGGCCAAGGGAGAAAGTAAGATGTCTCTTAACTTCCCATTCTGGGTAGGGGGTTAAACTCTGCAGATACACCTCTGAACTTTTGGGCTGCACTGACCAAGGACAGCAACTGTGAATGGGGCGTAGAGAGTCAGAAATGGGAAAGGGACTTTTGGCTTACTTGATTTAGAAATCAGAGGAGGAAAGGGCACTGCCCAATCTATTTGGGAGAGGAGCAGTGCTTGTTGAGAATGTAGGATAAAAATTTCCGAGGCAGGCTATAATAGTCTATTCAGAACCCCTATTGTAAATTTGGAGTCTGGGACTAGGACACAAACACAGTACATGATAGTTACCCCCCCACCCCTAGCCCAGGATGGGAGACAGGATAAGACACATTCAATGATTCTAGGAACAAATGTGCCATTGTCAAGTACTCCTAATGTCTCTGCTTTAATCCCCAGATGGACCACATCCGTGCAGAGATACCTTCTTGAAGCTGAGAGACATATCACCACTTAACACATAGTTGATAATTGAGGTCTGCTTTGTTTAAATACTTGTTTTACTGGAAACACTATGTAATTAGATTATTGCTCTTATTTTGCCTCACAATTAGCACCTAGTCGGGGGTCCAGGCTCTTATCCCCCCATCACTTTGATCTGCCCATTAAGCATCCTATATTATTAATTGTAATCTATGGTCTGGCAGTGTTCACTGAGCCCTAACAAGCGATGTGATGCTCCGCCAGCACTGTGTGTGTAATAAACTCTCTTGCTTGCTTCACATACGGTGTCCAGATTCTGGTCCTTCAAGAAGAAAAATAACCGTGCTGCAGGCCGAAATGCAGTCGTGGCACCCCTTTAAGAGCCTCAGCACTGCACTGGGAGGTGAAAAACAAAAATGCTGCATGTCTCAAGCAGGCTTTCGTCAGGAGCTGCTTACTGGGAGCTCGAATTCAGGATGTGACTGAGAGGCTTACAAATCTGATCAAACCTTCGGCTCGCTACCCCTTCCTGCTTCTCCAGGTGGGAACTAACGATACGGCCAAGAATGAACTCGAGTGGGTTACTGCGGATTATGTAGCACTGGGAAGAAGGATCAAAGAGTTCAGCGTGCAAATGGTGTTCTCGTCCATCCTCCCTGTTGAAGGGAAAGGACTGGGCAGGGATCGTCGAATTGAGGAAGTAAATGCGTGGTTGCGCAGGTGGTGTCGCATAGAGGGCTTTGGTTTCTTCGACCATGGGAGTCTGTTCCGGGCACAAGGATTGTTAGGAAGAGATGGGATCCACCTAACCAAGAGAGGAAGGAGCATCTTTGCGGGTAGGCTTGCAAACCTAGTGAGGAGGGCTTTAAACTAGGTTCGTTGGGGGACGGTGACCAAAACCCTGAGGGGAGTGGGAAAGTCGGATACCGGGAAGAAATGCAAAGAGGAACAAGCAAGAAAGGAGGACCCCTGATTCGAATGGAGAAGATAACCAGCTGATCACCCTATCTGAGGTGTTTGTACACTAATGCAAGAAGCCTGGGCAACAAACAGGAAGACTTGGAGGCCCTGGTCCAGTCCAAGAAATATGATTTAATTGGGATAACAGACTTGGTGGGATGACTTGCATGACTGGAGCGCTGTCACGGAAGGGTACAGACTGTTCAGGAAGAACAGGCAGGGGAGAAAAGGAGGAGTTACACTATATGTAAGAGCACTATGATTGCTCAGAACTCCAGTATATAGAGGGAGAAAAACCTGTTGAGAGTCTATGGGTTAAGTTTAGAGGTGCAAACAACAGCAGTGATGTTGTGGTTGGTGTCTACTACAGGCCACCGAATTAGGTGGATGAGGTAGATGAGGCTTTCTTTGGACAACTGAGAGAAGCTTCCAGATTGCAGGCCCTGGTTCTCGTAGGGGACTTTAATCACCCTGACATCTGTTGGGAAACCAATACGGCAGTACACAGGCAATCCAGGAAGTTTTTGGAGAATGTTGGGGATAACTTCTTGGTACAAGTGCTGAAGGATCTGACCAGGAGCCATGCGCAGCTTGACCTTCTGCTCACAAACAGGGAGGAACTAATAGGGGAAGTAGAGGTGGGTGACAACCTGGGAAGCAGTCAGTGATCATGAGATGGTAGATTTCAGGATCCTGACCAAAGGAAGAAAAGAGAGTAGTAAAATACACACCTTGGACTTTAGAAAAGCAAATTTTGACTCCCTCAGAGACCTGATGGGCAGAATCCCCTGGGATGCTAACATGAAGGGGAAAGGAGTCCAGGACAGATGGCAGTATTTTAAAGAAGCCTTATTGAAGGCACAGAAAGAAACCATCCGACTGTGTAGCAAGAGAGGCAAACATGGTAGGAGAGCGGATTAGCTTACATGGGAAATCCTTGGTGAACTTAAGCACAAAAAGGAAGCTTGCAAAAAGTGGAAACTTGGACAAATGACCAGGGAGGGGTTTAAATGTATAGCTCGAGAATGCCGGGAGGTTATCAGGAAGGCGAAAGCGCAATTGGAATTGCAACTGGCAAAGGATGTGAAGGATAACAAGAAAGGTTTCTACAGGCATGTTAACAAGAAGAAGGTGATCAGAGAGGGTGTGGGGCCCCTACTGGATGAAGGAGGTAACCTAGTGACAGATGATGTGGGGAAAGCTGAAGTACTCAATGCTTTCTTTGCCTCTGTATTCACGGACAAGGTCAGCTCCCGGACTAATGCGCTAAGTGACGCAAGCTGGGATGAAGATGGACAGCCCTTGATGGGTAAAGAACAGGTTAGGAACTATTTAGAAAAGCTAAACGTACACAAATCCATGGGTCCGGACTTAATGCATCTGAGGGTATTGAGGGAGTTGGCAAATGTCATTGAGGAGCCTTTGGCCATTATCTTTGAAAAGTCGTGGAGATCGGGAGAGACCCCGGATGATTGGAAAAAGGCAAATGTAGCGCCCATCTTCAAAAAAGGGAAGAAGGACGATCCAGGGAATTATAGACCGGTCAGTCTTACCTCGGTTCCTGGAAAAATCATGCAAGGGATCCTTAAGGAATCCATTTTGAGGCACTTAGAAGAGAGGAAAGTGATCAGGAATAGTCAGCATGGATTCACAAAGGGCAAGTCGTGCCTGACCAATCTGATTAGCTTCTATGATGAGGTAACTGGCTCTGTGGACATGGGAAAGTCAGTGGATGTGATATACCTTGACTTTAGCAAGGCTTTTGATACGGTCTCCCACAATATTCTTGCCAGCAAGCTAAGGGAATGTGGATTGGATAAATGGACAGTAAGATGGATAGAAAGATGGCTAGAAGGCCGGGCCCAGCGGGTAGTGATCAACAGCTCGATGTCAGGATAGAGGTCGGTTTCTAGCGGAGTGCCCCGAGGTTCAGTTCTAGGACCAGTTTTGTTCAATATCTTTATTAATGACCTGGATGAGGGGATGGATTGCACCCTCAGCAAATTTGCAGATGACACTAAGCTAGGGGGAGAGGTAGATACACTTGAGGGCAGAGATAGGGTCCAGAGTGACTTAGACAAATTGGAGGATTGGGCCACAAGAAATCTGATGAGGTTCAACAAGGACAAGTGTAGAATCCTGCACTTGATACGGAAGAATCCCGAGCATTGTTACAGGCTGGGGACCAACCAGCTAAGTAGTAGTTCTGCAGAAAAGGACCTGGGGGTTACAGTGGATGAGAAGCTGGATATGAGTCAACAGTGTGCCCTTGTAGCCAAGAAGGCTAATGGCATATTAGGTTGCATTCAGAGGAGCATTGCCAAAAGATCCAGAGATGTCATTATTCCCCTTTATTCGACTCTGGTGAGGCCACATCTGGAGTACTGTGTCCAGTTCTGGGCCTCTCACTACAAAAAGGAGAGGGTCCAGCGGAGGGCAACCAAAATGATTAGGGGGCTGGAGCATATGATCTACAAGGAGAGGCTGAGGGAATTGGGTCTGTTTAGTCTGCAAAAGCGAAGAGTGAGGGGGGGATTTGATAGCAGCCTTCAACTTCCTGAAGGGAGGTTCCAAAGAGGATGGAGAAAGGCTGTTCTCAGTAGTGACAGATGGCAGAACAAGGAGCAATGGTCTCAAGTTGTGGTGGGAGAGGTCCAGGTTGGATATTAAGGAAAACTATTTCACTAGGAGAGTGGTGAAGCACTGGAATGGGTTACATAGGGAGGTGGTGGAATCTCCATCCCTAAAGGTTTTTAAGTCTCAGCTTGACAAAGCTCTGGCTGTGTTGATTTAATTGGGATTGGTCCTACCCAGAGCAGGGGGCTGGACTTGATGACCTTCTGAGGTCTCTTCCAGCTCTATGGTTCTATGATAGGAGCTGAGCTGCCCCAGGAAAACAGGTGCTGGTACGTGCAAGGGAAATCCCATGCCTTTTCTATGGGCTCAGAAAACAGGTGACAGTACACTGTTCCGGGCAGTACCGTCTCTCTCTCTCACCCCCCCCCCAAAACCCACTGGAGAGGAGGATTTTTTTACTCATGGTTTATGTCTATGAATCCTATTTGAAGAGTTATTAGATATTTCTTTTTTACATTTAGATTATGTGCTTGTGAGTGGGGAAGTAAAGCTTCTCAGAAGTGCCCAAGGGTGGGGTGTAATTTTCCCAGGTTACTCAACTTCGTTCTGTGTTGTATGGATGAAAAGAAACCCCTAGATGTTGAACCTGGCTCCGGGTGCTGCTTCCACCTGGCAGAAAAGTTACATATATAATCTGGTATGCATACATTCTGAAGTGGAAGGTAACCACTCCCGTGATAAAAACTGACCATTATTTAAATAAACTCATTATTATAGGACTATGGACTGGAATCAGTAAAATTTGATGTCTGGCTTCTGGGCAGTAGAAAACAGTGCAAAATATTGACTTTTATGGCTTTTTCCAAATATGCTCAGGCTTCAGCAATGTGTGCAAGTTGAATCTACCATTATGCAACCAACCCATCAAATTTATCATGGAACAATGCTTTTGATAGTTTTTTTTAAATTAATTCATACAATTCCATGGCAGGGATATAAATTCCCTAGTTGATTATATCGTACAACTTACAAGTGAATAACCCATCATAATATTTGCTATTAACTCCATGGTTTTATACAGTAACTTCAGTAGAACACTGTTAATTTCTACATAATTCTATAGCGTTTCTACATAACTCTATAGAGTTCTTCATCTCTATATTCTAAAGGGTCTGTAAGTATTAAATCTGGCCATGTTTGATTAATTTCTCTCATACTTAAATTCCGACCTATGATATATTTTTAAAGGATTTTGGTATTACACCTTAAGACTAATTAAAAAAACCTGAAAATAAACACAAGGCTAATTGTAGTATTTAGGAACACAGTCTAAGTAAGTAACAGAAAAAATGAAAAAACCTTGTTTAATTTATTTTACAGTTATACAAATAATAAAACAGTAATACCCAAATGCTGTACACAAAATAATATTAAATAGGACAAGGCTGACAGAATACATCTTCATACTTTAAACTACACAAATGCTATTGTGAATGCTCAGTAGCCATAGTACTGTGCAGAAATGCTGTACTCCATAAACTCTCTTCCTTTATTATATACATTTAGAACAATTGTGCTTTTTGATACACAAAGTAACATATCTTAAAAAAACAATAAAAATTAATGTGCAATTTAAAGCTTCGATCCAGCAAGAGGCTGGGGGCCTACTTGTTCTGAGCACTTGCAATGCTCAGTGTACTCAATAAGACTAAGGAGTACTCAGCACTTCACAGGATCAGACCCAAAGGAAAAAAAAAGTTTTGAAGCCATAGGTATTTATCTGCAAATTGCAGTCAATTCAAACAAGTCATTATCCTCAAGAGAGTGCTGATTTTTAAGAAGTTTATTTCAGGGGGTGATGTATTAATTGCGGTTCAGTTTGTAAAAGAGATCAAATTGCACAAATCATTTCAAGGTTTGAAACATTCAGTCAATAGATGTTAATTTTGGGGCTGGGAGAGGGAGAACTGGTCCAAAGCTGCAAACATAACAAGCAAATATATTAGGCATTATTCTCCATTAAACCAAAGGAGAGAGGGTCCCTGCCAAAGAAAATGTGAAAATGCTAGTTTATACATAATTTACAACAAATGTCTGAATGAAAACAAATTCCTCTGCTTACTTTGCCTTACTGTATATCTGCCTCAAGTGTCTGGCAATATATCAGACTGTTTCCAGAATTTTCTTTCAATTCTAATTCCTTTAAAAACATATTTGCAATAATTATTACTGGTGATTGCTACATCTTATGTAGGAAGAAATCAGTCATTTGCGACCATTCCTCATTCATAATCAGCTTAATCTGATGCTTAGTTTCATAGCCTCACCAAATCAGGTATCATTGTAGCAGGTGGACTACTTGTCCATTTTATTTTATCTAGTTAACAAAAGCCAGTGATAAGCATTGGGCAATAAATATTCCAATGGATGTCCATGCAAGCCAAGCTTCAGACAGTACTGAGGAGAAGAAAACAAAGGAAGGAATCCAAAGATTCTCCACAGATTTGAGATGCATATTAAAGTTGAAGAACCTCACAGTGAAATCCACTCTGCTACAGAGTCCCTCTGCCCTATTTAAATCTCCACATAAGTTCTACAAGGCCAATCCTTCACGGACCTGGACAGGAAAAAGAGGGTCACATAGTGGAAACAGTATGATTTCACTACTAAAGGAGGGAAGATTTGGGGAGCTTGAATGGAAGGCCTCTCTGTACATTTTGGAGACCAGCTCTGTAACCCTTTGAAGCAATGTTTAGAAGCAGGGCATGGCAAACCAGGGATGGGCTGGCATCGGTGGATCTACCGATATGGAGAACAACAGATACTGACCTCCTTAAAAAGGGAGATACGGGCCCATGGGGAAGGTGGTTGTAATAATGGCCACAGCACTGGTAATCTCCCTCCATACACTGAGCTACAGGGTTTGTTTTATGATTTTTGCACTGGTGTCAATTTCATCAACAGAACTAGATGTGAACACTATGGGCAAAATATATCTTTAAATATGCATTCCTACTTCAGCCTTCTTCCCCTAACCATCATCTGATGAATTTTAAATCTGAACTCCCTCACTGATCATTCTGTTTCTCAGTCTCATTGTTTCTCTGAAGTCTACTTGAATAAGAAATAGCCTTTTTTTTGTACAATGAGAAATTAAGTGTTTCCATCTACGCTGAGCTTTCCTGATCTTGACTGAACTCATATTAGGAGTATTAAAGTTCCCTGAGAGGCGGGTGGGGTGGGGTGGGAGGAAGTAGTTTGGGTCCATCCTGAAGCCCTTTTTTGACTGCCATCTCAACAGACAACAAATTCTTAGACCACGAAGTATGTAGTAACAAAGATGTGTAAATAGACTAAAAAGGCACTACTCTGAGCTTCTATGAAATGAATATCAGTGAATCTCTCAGCTGACAGTCAATCATTCTATAAAAAACAATGGGTGAAACAAGATGGCCACCATGTATATTTACAATTAAAAGGATATAAGCCATATTTGTTTTACAGTGCAAACCTTTAATGTTTACTTTACACAATTTTGCCGTTTTTCAAACCCAATTTAAATAGCTCTAAGTGGAATAAAAAAAATTGTATTAATCCATGATCACGTAAGGCCAAATCTTGGATCCCAGCACAAAGCAAACAAGTGTTGTGCAGGAGGGCTTGGTGGGGAGAGGGGAGAAGACATGCTGACTATGTCTATGAGATGTCCAGCTATGTTTCAAACCTCAGGCTGTTGATCACAGTAGGTCACAGCACTTATTACTATGAGGGGAATCTAGCTAGTGGATCAGCATGATCACGGACTTTCCCCAATGTGTCTTGGGCCCACAAAATTAGGAAAAAGATGTAGGGAGGGAGAAAGTGGACTTGGTAACAGGGCAAAGATACAATCCTAGAACTTTAAGCCCTAGTTCTAGAACTAGACACCTGAGTGGAGACATAATCCAGCATCAACCCTCCTCCCCCTTTGAATAAGAGGAAATTTAAGTGAAAGTATGATACAGAGCTCTTTCCACTAGAACTGGCATGTCCAAGACAGCAGTTGGAATTGGGGCATCTTCACATGGCCGGTCATCCTTCTGCCCATAGGTGAGTAAAGTTTTTAAAACTGGCTCTTTCCCTTTTTAAATATATGCATCCTTGCTCATGTGTTTGGTGTTAAGTTTCCTGACATACACAATCTAAAACGAAAATATTTTGATTTTGCAGATTACTCCAATGCACTCAGTCAGTAATTACCCAAATCTGATATGAACAGTGAAGATATGCCTTATGCTCCTCCTGCCACTTCTAAATCTCTTTCTTGGAAAGTTCAGGACAAGAAGAATTGTTCTCAAAATGAATGAATGAGGTTTGGAAGAAAGGAACTGATATAGGAATAAAATAGCAATGTGCTATTTTCTTCAGTTACTTATCAGCATTTTGGACTAATACAATATTGTTCAATACTATGAGAAATTTAGATTTAAAAAGAACTTTGTTCAATTTATGCTTTATTTTCCATTCAGTTTTTATCCATTCTAATGTGGCAGGGATACAGCATATTGCAAAATGTTAATTGCAAACTTTTTGCTACATTAATTCTTTGCCATCTTTTAATTCCAAAGAATTAAAGTTTCCCATTGATTATGCTATAATTTTTTTACAGTATTTTAAAATGAAATTATAAATTTTACTGCAATGGAAATACAAATCACACCCATATGTTTAAGTTTTCAAGTGCATGGAATAAAACCAATTCGGATATTTCTAAAGAACAAATCACTGCAGGCAAAGTCTGGGAATTTGTTTGAGGCTCTTCATTAAAACAAAGTAGGCAAGATAAATTCCAGTAAACAAAAATACCTAACAACACTTTTCCTTCGGCAGCAGAGCAACACAGTACTAAATGTACATTTTTTCCACAAAGAGAAAAACAAAGGTATTTGTATTCAAAATAAACAGTGTAATCTTTGGTACCAAATGTAAGGGCACCTTCTTATTAAGTACATCCTCCCCAGGTGGTATGTGACAGAAACTTTTTCCTTAAGAATGGCTCAAAATTACCATTCACAGTTGTTCTGTTTAGTTGATACTGACAACTTGCAGCTAAAAAAGCAATCTGGAGGTTTAGAGTTGTGCAACAGCAGAATACAACAAATATTTTTAAGTATTTGATTCTTCCTCTATAAGAACTTATTTCTTCAAATACAACTCTTTGAAGATTTTGTTTTTAATTGTTTCCATTGTCCTCATAAAATCCTTTAAGGATTCCAATACGCAAATGGAAAATAAAAAAACCAACCCAGCAATCAGAAAAAACACCAAGAAAAACAATGAGTTTATAATACAAGGTCAGACACAGTCCCCTGACAGAAGGCATTTACTTGATCTAGCTAATCTTATGGACATCACTTTATCCACTAATTCAACCATGATTTCTGTTGCCAAGGGCTGTTTCCCCTAAGAGATTCCATCTGCTGAGTATCTCTTTTATAAGTTGCTCAACTTTGCGGTGGTAAGTCAGCATTAAATGGACTATCTGCTTCTTTAATTGACAATGAATGCTTCATTGGATCTTGTAAACACTACTGATTATACATTCAAGCTTTGTTCTTAGTGAAAGTGGCACTTACTTGAACCCTTGCAGTCAAGATATCTTAGTTTTATAGCACTTTACAGGTATAATATCAGCTGGTAATGGACTTCAGGTAAGTTTCCTTTTCGCAATGGCTTAGTGGTTATTGAAACATATCCTCTGTTGGATCCCATTGCCTTTCACAACATCTTTATGATGACGTGACTATTCCATACTTTATATTGTACTTTACATGTGCTCTATTGCTTTACACATTTCCCTGTTGTTAATTTCAGTGCTCCTCGGTTATGTAACATATGTAAAGTTTTAAACTCTAATGGCATCCTGTGGGGGCTGGTGTTTGAAAAGTACCGATACTTTAGATCATCATAGTAATGATATTTGACTGGTTTTCCATATAAATCCTTTGGGAATGGCCAGAAGCCATACAGGTGAATTTCATCACAAAATCTGGTGGTGAGCGTGTACATGAGGAGACCAGTGCTGGGTCGTTTGATGTGGACCTTGTTTGTCAGCCAGTAACTAAAAAGGAAACAAGAAAAAGACAAAGTCATGAAACATACATACAACTCCATATAATCTAAACTTAGTTTATCTTCATTACATACATTCTTTTCCTTTCACACATGATTTTTATGATCATTTATTTTCTCAGAATGGACATATACAGATTATCTGGTTTCTTCTCCTTTAGGGCAAGAGGGTGAGCACTTACTCACAAAAGTAGTTCCATTAATTTTCAGTGATATGACCTGTGTAGGTAACTGTTCACTTGTGTGAGAAAGGAGTTCAAAAGTTTTTAAAAGGGGTTATCTTTCTTTTTGGAGGAGGAGGTTTAAGCTTTGACCAACATATGGTATTGGCCTTGTACTGAACCTTTACATTGGCTCACTTGTATACCAGCAAAAAAACCAACCCCCCCGCCCCCCCCCAAAAACAAAACAAAACAAAAAAAAGGTCTGGTAGCACTTGATAGACTAACAAAACATGTAGATGGTATCATGAGCTTTCGTGGGCACAGCCCACGAAAGCTCATACCACCACCTACATGTTTTGTTAGTCTATCAAGTGCTACTAGACCATCTGTTTTTTTCTGTAACAGACTAACTCGGCTACCTCCTGAAGCTCCTGTATACCAGCAGTTAGAAATTCCATAAGAAACTCAACCACTTGAGTTTTGGAATGCCAAAATAATTAAAGATTTAACTAGCTTGAAAAGACACTGTGGTGTACATTATTTCATAATGTACACTATTTCATAGACATTAGATGAAGGACTTAGAATTGCAGTTTACTTCTGCGATGGGAACTGCCACTGTCAGGGGCACTGTTGACAGATCCAGAGACTAGCAGCCATACCCTTTCTTTATTTTTCCAAGGGAACACAAACAAACAAACCTTGAGATGGTTGATGTCACAACAGAAAAACTATTTCATGGAAAAGTTTAGGAAGCACTAATTCAGGATTAGCACTTAGCAATCAAGGCTTGCTATAGTTAAACAGTAAGATAGGTTGAAGTATCCATGCCCAAAAAAAAAAAAAAAAGAGTTCTAAATAGTTTACTTTTGACTGTTAAATAGCTTAACTCCAATTTTTTTAGAACAAATTTTGGGCCTTTTTTTAGACCATTATTCAAAAATATACACATAGTTCTTTTAATTATCAGGTAACTGCAAGGGCAAAACTGGATCCATAGACATTAGCTGATCATTTGTACATAGAATGATCCAGGTTAATAAATAAATAAATATATAGCCTATTTAATATCTTTAATATCTTTGGCTTCCCTTAACAAAATGAAGACAAAATTTAATTTTTCTAAAACAGATATTCTTATTGAAACATAAAGGACATTTTAATTAAAATCATCAACTAACTTGTTTTCATCTTTACTACAAATTTCAGACTAGTCCTCTTCCCTATCACAAGGAATCCTACTTTTCTATTAATTCATTTTATTTGATATCTTTACATTCGGTAACAAACCCCGTAAGTCTGAACAGGCTTCTGCTGACTTGACAGACAAATCTGTGCACGAAATTAAGGCGTTACCAAAAAGTGATACATCTATTTTGCCAATCTAAAATTTTGTGCAGAACTGTGGTTGTGCTGCTTCTTTGGGTTTCAGCATGCAGCCCTTTCACACACAATGACAAAAGTACATGTTGGCAGGCTTAGTTCTGGATGTCATTAATAACAGGTTTCTCAGGGGTTTTTTTAAGCATATACTGGCAATGATTTTAGAGTCTCAACTGCAAAGTTGATGCAAACAGTGGCAGAGAGAGAGAGAAAGAAAGAAAGAAAGAATCCGCTAAATTTAGGCTTGTGTGCGCCAAAACAAAATCCTGATTGATGACAATCCACTGGAAGACCAATTGCATCTGTTTCTGGTGTATTTTGAATAAACCTAGGGAACTGTATGTCAGAAAGAGGCACTGAGTTGAACCATGTTTTGATAAGAGTTTTGTTCTCTTGGTTCTACTCGGGTTTGTCAAAGTCTGTTTTTAAGAGATGGATGTGTCAATTTCACAGGTTTAAATCAGAATTTCTAGATTATGAAAAAGGAAACTTTTTTTGTTAGGGCCAATGGAACCAATCTACATAACATTAAGACAGAGCTACAATAACTCATTAGTTCAGCTTACTTTCTTCTGAGTTACATTAATTTTTATATTAACACCAGGTTAAAGAGCGGTCAGGTACACAAGTTTGAGTTCCAAATGCTAACAAGCCAGCAAGTGCTGAAAAAAATTGCCTGTCACCTGCTCCATCCATTGAACAATGAAGACAGGAGGACTTCATTTTGTTCTCTAGGGATAAACATTTGCCTCCACACTAGCCCACCATTTTACCCAAGCAGAGTAGTTCAACACTACTAGAGGTATCCTGGAAAAGCAATGCCAAGTCCAAGGAATGCGTCTGCTTTTTTGGAAAATTTTTTGAAAAAAAAGCGTACGTGCTCTTTCGCCATCCCTGTAAACCTCATTTTACGAGGAAGAGGAGAGGTGTCAAAAGAGGACTTTCTTCCAAAATTTGGCGCCATATACACGTGCCAAATTTCGGAAAAGCCCCTTTCGACAGTAAAGCGGAAAAAGATACGTAATTTGTGTACTGCAAATTGTTTTTCTTTTTCTGACTTTCTCTGTCTGCCACTGTTTGCATCAAATTAGACCTAACCTAAGCGTTAAGTATTATTACTGTTTGGAGCAATAATTTTGGTGGCCTCAGAGTGGGGCTACCAACTCTTGCTAGTGACTGTACTGACATTTTTTCCCTAAAATACTTCATTAACTTTAGGAAAACCAAATAAATATGCACATACATGTCCAAAACACTATAATTTATAAGGTTTTATTTTGTAAAGCTCAGTAATAAAAATAGTGTTATGAAAAAATGATATTTGTATGTTTGTTGTTATCACTTTTCACAGCAGACTTACTAGTTGGCTGGGAAAAGAGATACCAACAAACATACCAGTATCACTTCTCAGCCTGCTAGTGTGTCTGCTGTAAAAAAGTGATACTTCAACAACCCTGAGGAAAGATTAAGCCCTAGCTGGTGAGGCCAGAGTAAGAGGCAGCAAGGGCTATGGGTGATGTGGGGGATAAGTCTCCATGGCTAGAGCTGGGGTTCAGTACACACTGCTTCATGGTTAGATCCTGGGGCTGTGCAGCTGATGCCTGGGGTTGGAGCCTGCTGCTGTGGACCTATCTCCATAGGCAGTACAAGGCATCCAGGAGCAATGGGAAGGGAGGAGAGGCTGATACTTTGCCCTTCCCCCCATCACTGATGTTTTTGTGAGGATATGAAAAGCCCTCAGTGGCTGAATTTGAGACAGACTGGTTTGGAGGGCACAGTTACAGTTGTGTGGCTGGGATTTTTTTTTAAGACACACCCAACTTGTATTAATTTTGAGCAACATTGGAACCATATGCAAATACATGCGTTTACTGGCAGCATGTTTAACAGTAGCAAAATTTAGCTCTTAATATCGAAAGTGTCTTAATCAGAAGATCCAAAATCCTAAAAATATCTGTTCTGTTAAAATTGGCCTTTTCAGTTCCCGTATCTTGTAGTTTGAGTCTCTGAAGTGACTGTGGCTCAGACTGTACATCCTTCATCTCAGAAAAACTGGCCTTTGTTTAAAAGGAAAAAGATCTGTCTCTGGCTACGGCTACACTACCATTTTTTGGGGGAAGAAGATATGAAAATCGCGCTCGTATTTGCATATCTTCTGATTCTTTTTGCAGAAGAGGTTTTGCCGCTATTTGGCCCCGTGTAGACGGGGCCAAATGTCTCAGAAAAGCCCTCTTTTGCAAGACCCCTTATTCCTTGTAAATCGAGGTTTACAGGGTCTTGCCAAATAGCGGCAAAACCTCTTCTGCAAAAAGAATTGGAAGAAGATATGCAAATGCGAGCACGATTTGCATATCTTCTTCTGAAAAAAAAAAAAAAGTCTGTGTAGCCATAGCCCCTCTCTCCTGCTGCACTCACCCAGTTCTAAAAAGCTGACATTTTCTGTCACCTGTAAGCAGGTCCAGGCTGAGACATGGCCACTTAAAACACAGCAGCTCAGGAATCTCTTTAAAGACAGATTAATGAAAGCAAGTTAAGAAAGCAAATATTATGGGATGTGGTTATGATAACTGCTCAGTACCTTGTTCTATGTGTTATTCCTTATGTTTTAATTAACCTGTATTTTTAGGCAGGATATGATACCTCAGAGATGTTCCCTCTACTGTCTGCTTTCAACAAAGGAACGGACTCAGTATTTGCAAACTGGTAAGATTTGTATTGTGGTTTTGTTCTAACAAATGCTAGGCTCCCTGAACTGAAAGCAACTTCAGACTGAGCTAGAGCAAGTTCAAGAATTACAGATGCAGAAATACCTGTTCAACATATGCTGAATCCGAAACTCAGGGATCTAGTTTCACCAGAAACAGCTGTTGCTATGCTATGCAGAACTAGTGTGGCTGCCTCACCACATGTAGGAGGTTGCAGAGTCAAACTGCTCACTTACTATGGAGCTGCCTTTCCCTCAGAAGCCCAAACATATGCTTCCATATTTTTGTTGGGAACCTTCCAGGGCTGTCTCATACCCTGGGTGAATTTAACTCATGTAAGAACAACAGAGTCAAGCCTTCAAGAAATACATCAGCGACTTAAAGACAGTTACATATTTTCGGTACAAGGAATGTTACATGTTATTTCTAAGAGTCAGATATATTCTGTTACAGCCAGGATGAAAAAAAGCCCTCTCTATATGCCAAAGTCTATAATTAGTAGAGTTTACAGTGGGAATTAAATACCTGCAAAGAAACTTTCCTTCTACTTGTCAAAACTCTTATCCAACTCATACTGAGAAAAATGGAATAGTTCGCCCACTTATACAAATTAGAGATGGGCCCAAACTAAACTTCACACTCAACATATGGGGATGGTTTAAACGTGTAGCTAAATTTTGCAGCTTGAGATCAACTTTAATACACATCCAAAAGACACAAGTTGTGACAAAAATAAAGTTAGAGGCATTTAAGCAGTTTGAAGCTTTCAAGTCTTCTTTAGAAAACAGATTTATAATTAATCATTAATGAACACCTCACCTCTGCAAATCCAAGATCTCAATCACTGTTTGAATTGATTTTAAAATAGACCTTGCCTCTGTGATATACTGCTGCATTATATGACAAATTGCTAAGGAGTAGAATAGCTGCCCCATTACAAAATCAGTTAAGGCAGAATTTTTAGAAATTCCTTAAGGTTGCAAGTAATTGTTTAATCAATAGGCTCTTTGCACCTTTCCCTTCCTGACTGTGTACACATTCAGTTAAAACTAAGATATAAGGACAGTCTCTTTTTATTTATTTTTAGGAGTATGGATTGAAATTTATTGATTCTCTGTAGGGTTAATAATTCAAGGCAAAGGAACAGACAGTTCTACTCAGGATCTGGAAAATGCAGCAGGCATCTTTAGCTATTCACAGGTTCTCACTGGACTTCACTCAAAGTGAGCCTCATCCTAAACCTGATTTTCAAACTGGCTCTGGATATAGAGCAAACAAGAAATAGACTATACTCTCCTTCAGCCGAAGATCAGAATCCTCCCTAGTCTCCTGGCAAGACAGGACAGTCCTAATACCAAGAAGTTCCTTGATTCAGTCAAATTCTAAAAAACATCCTTGCATATTATTTCAACACATCAAAAGGTCAAAACAGAAGACCAATTAGGTCATTATGACTGGTCAGCGTTACTGTCATCATTAACCACAATAATTGATAGTCTGACACTGAAAAATTTGCTCCTTCCGCAACATTCCCACAGGTTTCTGTGGTTTTCTGATTATCTCCAACAAAAAGAAGTGCAAAGGAAAACTCAGTGCATCAGTGACGGAAAACAAAGCAGACACTGACATGCTCTAGTATAATGGATATAAGCTTATGTCCTGGCTGTTGAAAAAACAAAGATATCCTGCCTTTTTCACCACAGTAGTTACTAAATCATGTTCCATTTAATTATAAAGACTGTGAATTCTCTTGTTAACTGAGTACTTCAGCTATTCCCATTTAGCAACATTATCAGAGTACTTCTTGGAGAAAGTCATTCATATCAAATATAGAGTCTTGGAGCACGAGGAAGCATGAAGCAGGCATAGGCCTGATGTCATGATACTGCTCTTTCAATTTTCCCATTCTCTGTAACAAGCAGTGAAAAAAAGTCAAGTACTTCCATCCAAACTCTCTCCTACATCTCAAAAAGCCATAGCAAGCTCTTGCATATCTGTTTCCAATGGATGTGTGAAGTATCAATTTACTTATTTAAATATCCTGATTAATCATCTTAAAACAGAAGTCATTAGCAAAACACAGTACTGTTTGGTTAGTTCCATTAAACAGAGATTAGTATACAGAGTGTAATCTACACAGAGAGCTAACTTGGCCATTAAAGGCTTGCATTCTGTAATATTAAGATGTAAAAAGACTTGTGAGGTACATTATATTTTGTTGTATGCTTTTACATACATAACTAATGTAAACAAAACCTGTTTACATTTTCAGTGTTTAGTATTAAGGCGTATTATTTTAGAAGCTTATAACACCTTATTAATGCATAATTTCTATTGAACTTCTGATGCAGAAGTCCCAGGTATAATATTTTCGGAGTAGAGTGAGTGGCAACAAGTTTGGCAGAAATACTTAGAATAAAGACTTCAGGGACAACTGACTTTGAGAATTCCTATCATGGTGAAAAAGTGATGTAAGGTTAGATATGTCCAATGGTCTCATGTCTTAATCATTTTGCATTTTTCAAGTGTAACAACAGTTTGAAAAAAATCCCTTCAGCACAGTGGTTTCACCCCAGTAAGATGAAAAATGCTGAGCTAGCAAAAGTTGAACTATATTAGTCATTGTGTATTCTTGCATGAGAAGCTAAATAGATGAAAATCTGAGCTGATGTTAAAAATTAAATCAAATGCCAATTGCAGAATGGTGGTGAGCACCAATATTATATATATATTTTAGAGAGTTTGTTTATCGGTCTGAGTCTGTACATCCATGAGTCCATTTGTTTAAGAAATCCTCCTAAATGATAAAAGTTAAGATCACCAAATTTAGTTTACAGCTTCCTCTTACCCCAACTTAAAGCAAGATCAGGGTTTGGTTGTGTCAGGAGAATGAGAAATGCCTGAAATGGGATTGTTTTCCATGATATGGAAAGGGAGGGGGCTCAAAGGAGGGATAGCTATATTGCAAAGTGACTGGGGGCAGCCACACCAGCAAGAGAGTGACCAGCTGGAGACAGCGCTTTCTACATGGCAAGCCACCAGACCAGGTACATGGCCCCCCTGCCACAAACAATGCAGCCCCTCCCCAGGAAACAACATGCCCCATGACAACATGCCCCTCAGCCCCATGACACCCAAATCCCTGCCCTCAGTTCTGTACCCTCACCCCTGCCTTGATCCCTCCCCCAGGCACCGAGCCCTCTGTCCTGAGTTCCACCAGCCCATGCCCTCACTGCTACACCCAACCCACTACCCTGAGCCCCTGGCCCCTGCCCTGACTCCACTCCCCCCAGTCAGAAACCCTTGCCCTGATTTCTGCACCCCACAGTCCCTGTCCTGGGCCCCCAAACACATCAAACCATGTGGCCCAAGCCCACTCCCACCCTCACTCCAGCACCTTCCAATCCCTGCCCTGAGCCCCCTGCACCTCCATACTCTGAGCCCCACCTCCCCCCATACCTCCCAGCCCCTGCCCTGACTCCTAGCTATCAGACTACGGTACATTAACTTTCTTGGCATATGTCTTTAGCATTCTGAAAGCCTGTGCCATTATAGGCTATAATAATAGTAATTGTGAAAAACATCACAACATGTATGTAAGTACAAAGAAAGACAGACTTTGTTCCCTATTGTTTAATGAGTATACATATGGAGAACTTGTCTCCACTAAGGAGATTGATGCTGTGGAGATCACTCTCCAGGATTCAATTTAATGGGTCTAGCAAGGACCCGATAAATCAATTACTTGTGGTGCTACCAGCCGATTCTGGTACTCCAGTGGGTCACGAGGAGAAAGGGAAGTCAATGGGAGAATTTCTCCCACCGGCCTCCCAGAGTAGGGATGCCATGGAAACTTGACCTAAGGCATGTTGACTCCGGCTATGCTATTCAGGCAGCTGGAGTTGCATATCTTAGTCAACTTTCTGGCCATAGTCACACATACAAAAATCCTATATTAAAAGAACAAAGTTGAAAAGTCAAGCACCCAAAAATTGGGAAATGCTAGAATTAAGGATGCCTTTGCTGCTTTCGTTTGGTTTGAATTTTAAAGCCAGCATTACAATATTACCACATACTATTTATGTTCCAGAGCATCAGAAGTCCCAACCTATGCCTCTCTACAGATCTAACTCTTGTTCTCTTCTTCATTTGAATCAAGCAGCTTATTCCTCCATCTTACCTGGACCCATGAGAGGTTAAACTGTTGCCAGAACATTTTGTAAAATGAGAGCAAGCCATGAAGCACTGCGAAGTGCTTACCTATAATCTAATTTACTGAATAACATTCTCAAGCAGTTAGCATATAAGACAAAACTGTTTATAAAAAAGCAATAATGCATTTTGAGCAATTGCATCTCTCTTTCTTAAACTGTCAGTTTCTCTATAATAATGAGCTCAGTAGCTCAATGCTACCATCCCGTTTCCTCTAACCTTGACCTCACTTGGTGCTAAGTGGTTTCTGCTAAATATATTCAGGGACATTTAGGTTCCTGTTTATAAAGCAGCTGGTGAATGAAAAGACCATTAGCCCAGCCTTTTGATTATGATGTTTTTGTTCTTCTGAAGAATGAAGGAAGAAAAAAAAAATCAGTGATTCAAGCTGTAAAGGCAATCAAGTTACAGGAGATACTGTATCTTGCTATGAATAATCATGAAAGTGCTAAGAAAACGGTATTTGTCTTAATCACCACTATGGAGATCTTTAAATATTTCAAATGTTAGTTTGAGAGATTGTGACAAAACATCTAACAATATGTTAAAGCTCAGTTTGCACAGTCTTAAAAATAATGGGCTACATTCTCTGCTATGGTGTGGCTACTTCACAGCACTCCATGGGTGTAATCTGGGTGGAGAGCAAGTTTAACCAACATCTACAGAAGCCCACATTAGTACAAGGATGCTACTCTAGTAACACAGATGTGATGTATGAACACATCATACAACCCTCCTCTGCAATCAGTGTAATTTGAAAAAGTAAACATGGTAAAAGAGAAGAGGGCACAACTACTGTGCAGCTGAACCACACCAATTTTTGGTTGTGTTCTGACTTGTGTTCTGACTTTATCTTGCTTTTATAACCTGGCATATGTTCAAGCAGAGTTCGACATGGCCCTGTACAGTACATGAAGATTAGGAAACTGCAAAGATGAGCTTTAATGACCCCTGTACTAATCTCTACCTGCAATTTGTTTATTCAGCTGAAGCTGGCTCATTGATTTCACTTGAACAGATAAAGACAAAACACCTAAAAACATTTTATTCTTTTAAAGATAATTCTGAATCTTCTGGGGGCAAATTCTGTTTTAGACCTGAAAAATTTATGGGTTTAAAGGGGAACTAAATTTAGCTCTGTATTCAGGAATGTCTAGAGGAACTAAACCTGTACACTATCTGAAACATCAAGGGCAAGTTATTTTGTTTAAATCTTATAAGCCTAACATTTTTATTTATTCAACATCTTGCTCCCACATAAGAATTTATTAGGGGTGTGTGTGTGTGTGTGTGTGTGTGTGTGTGTGCGTGCGTGCGTGTGTGTGTGTTTTATATATTTTCATTCTGGTAGACAGTAAAACCACTCATGAAAAAGCCCACTAATAAGTAAGTGCACCAATGATTCATAAAAAATGTGTGAAATTTCCAAATGGGTAGTTTTATATGAATTAAAAGTAAGCAAACAAATATCAGAATATAAGCATACACACACTTTTATCACTGGATAAAACAAAGTTAGAATAGAGTGATATCCCACATTGGCTGCTGAAGTGCAAATTGGGTATGAATTATTAAAAAAAATATTCAGAGGGGTAGCCGAGTTAGTCTATAACAGGAAAAACTTAAAAAACCCAACAGATAGTCTAGTAGCACCTTAAAGACTAACACAACATGTAGATGGTATCATGAGCTTTCGTGGGCACAACCTACTTCAGATGACCATTGTGCCCACGAAAGCTCATGATACCATCTACATGTTGTGTTAGTCTTTAAGGTTCTACTAGACTATTTGTTGTTTAAGTTTTTCCTAAAAAAATATTGTTAGAACCTCAGAAGGCAAGATCCCACATGGACAAAATAACCCATGATACAGTAACTAATTCAACTTGGACCTCACTGCTGAACAAGTTTTAGATGACAGCAAGAAAAAAAAAATGTACTGAACTCTTTTAGATCAAACACACAGGGGCCACACTATAAATGTAATGGCAAAATACCATCCTATATTACATTTCACCCAAATTTGAAGTGAACTCAACATGAACTTAGACATACTACTCCAAGGAGCCTCTGCATGCCATGTATCCTTACTAATAAGAAATCTATTCCATATGCTTCTGTGGAAATAGTACTGACTCAGCCTCCAAATTTATAAACATGTCAAAAGAAGAACATCACGTCTCTCCTAAAAGTAACGTGATTGTCATGTCCTGCCTTTGGTGTAGGAACCATACTTCTATCAGAAATCTAAGCTAACTTTTCTACTAATGTTATGTAGAACTACCTAAAAGGCAGAGGGGTAGCTGTGTTAGTATGTAACTTTAAAAACGAGTCATCCTGTGGCACCTTAGAGACTAACAAATATATATCATGAGCTTTCATAGGCAAAACCCACTTCTTCAGGGTAAAAAACCAACATGCTTAGAGTGTCTCCCAAATATTATCAACATCATTGCTTAAAACTATTTCAACTTAGGGTTATTTAACTCAGAAGAGACCTAAATACACTCAGCATGCATTGTAAAAAACAATATAGTTTGGGACTTTAATGGAAGTTAACAGCATATCTCTAAAGGAGTCTGTGAATACAGATTCAATCTGCTCATGCAAGCAATCTTCACTCATGAGTGTTCTGTTATTTACTTACATGCAACAACTTATGTGATTAATAGTATGCCTCACACGGAAGTCAACATTTAAAACTACGCCGCAATCTATTAAGTTTAAGAGCTGCAGTAACGAATCAGAAAACCACCTAACCAGTTGGCTAGGGCAATTTAAATTAAACAAACAAAATGACATAAGAAGCCGAACAAATTGTTTTCCCTGAAATAAAATGTTAGAAGGATTGCAAGCAATGGTGGGTAGTTATGACTATTAAGATATGGACTCTTGAAGAGATTTTTTTAAAAAAACTGTGCTATAGCATGTGTAGTTCAAGAATGATTAAATAAATAATGTATGTTGTCTGTTCCTCTAACTATGCAGCTGTAGCAACAGAGCTTGGTTTTTTTCCCCTTTACATATGCTACATTCAATAGAGTGCTACATTACCATTTATTATTTTAGAAAGAAAATGTTAATCTTATCAAAAATTTGTGCAAATCTTGCCCTATGCCACAGTAAATAACACAATTAAAATGGAAACGAGAGGATATTTTAAAGAAGCTGTACAATAAATGAAGTCAATCCATCAAGGATCAGTTTTCTGCTCAAAATGGAGTTTGACTATTGATGGCAATGGGTTCACAAGTAGGCTCAATTTGTTAACTAAAGAAAGCATTCAGTATCTCTGTGGTGATCTGCAAGGCCCTCCATGAAATTAGCCCAGTGTACCTCACATGATTTTCAAGGCAAAGATTTCCTTCACATTCCTATGAAGCAGCCAAACACTAATGATGGAGTTCATGAGAGTAGGTGTAAAGTGTGATGTGGAAACAAGGCAAAGGATTTTAAATGAAACTCATTACCAGCAAGGAAGGACCACAAATCTCTGTCCTCAGAACAAAGGTTTAAATTCTCTTCCAATTATCATTCTTTAAGCTGCAATAAACAGCAAAAAGGGAAAAGAAAGAAAAAAGCAGT
The DNA here is from genome assembly GCA_032595735.1 of Pelochelys cantorii. Lineage (NCBI taxonomy): Eukaryota > Metazoa > Chordata > Testudines > Trionychidae > Pelochelys > Pelochelys cantorii. The sequence continues at coordinate 63,871,825 of CM064330.1, forward strand.
GAAGGCAAAAAGGGGATATGAGAAAAAGGCAGGAGACAGATAAACAGAGGGAAAGTAACTAACTTTTTAAAAATAGCGTCAGGACAAAGGAGGAAGGGAAATCAGATCACTCGTCTAGTGGGATTTTATACCTTTGGAGGCATTCTAATAATGGTGTGCACAATTTTAAAGAACAGAGGTGGATGATTTCCCCTTTGAAACTCTACAGGACTCGTACAAATTCTTCACTTATTGCAGCAAGATTATACTATTGTGACATGGATCGACAGAATTTCTTATAACAGGATTATGTTTTGCTAGTTTTCTTGCTTTTATCAAAATGCAAAACTTTAATAGGTTGACATGCATTGCTCTCAGATCTTTAGATTGTTCATCGCACCTCTCACTTTCAATGAACCATTAGATGGGATATAAACTGTTAATCAAAACTAATTTCTGGTTTTGTGTTGTAATTTCAGTTTTCATAGTGGGCATTTATTCTGATTATAGATCTTTTACTTTCAACGTGAAATTGGAGATTCATTTTACATACCTGGTTATTTTTAAATACCTTTTTCTTAGTCTGGGAAGGTTTACTGACCAAAGTGCTATTGGCATGCAAAAGATGCCAAAAGTGAAACTGGGTGAAACCAGGTTTCCATCCTCCCATTATTGATGTTTCATGGCCACATTGTTAGCACCCTGTTGACAAACAGAGCAAAGCAATGTGTGTGTAAGCATCCCACAGTGCCTGGTGTCACTAAGCACTGTGGGAATGCAGAACATAGCACCATGCATTTTGGGAATGTGAAAAACATCCCATCAACCATCTCTTTGCTTCCCAGCCCTCCCTGGTCTTTCGGCTTACTTGCACACCACTTGAATGACAGTCCTTGCTGGAAACTCCAGCATCTACTGTGAGAAATCATGGATCCCACAATTCTCTCCCATACTGTGTTCAATGTGCTTAGTACATCATGTATTGCAGCAGAGCTCCTTATGCAATGAGTAACAGAGGACGAAGACTCACATGTGGACAACCATGGTGAGAGGGCCACCAATGAATTTCCATTGCATTGGGCTGTCACAGATCAGCTCTGCACCATAGACCATCACTTTTGGACTAGAGAAACCAGCACCAAGTGGTGGCATCACACTGTCATGCAGATGTGGGATGAAGAGCCATGGCTACAGAACTTTCAAATGTGTAAAGCAACCTTCCTGGAGCTGTGTTCTAAGCTAGTCCCTGAACTGCAGCGCAAGGACACCTGAATGAGAGCTGGTCTCTCAGTAGAGAAGAGTGTTGCCATGGCTTTGTGGAAGCTGGTGACTCCCAACTGCTACTGACCAGTAAGTGTGCAGGGTAGTAAATTGCATTTTGCTGTGTAGGACTGTGACTCTGGGAAATTCAGATGACACGGTGGCTGGCTTTGCTAACATGGGCTTTCCAAACGATGGCGCACACATTCCCATTGCAGTGCCAGAGACAGAAGTTATTGATGGAGGTGGAAGCAGATAAAGGGGTTAGGGTGAATCCAGTGGCAACCATTGTGCCAGGCAGTGAGGAATTGTTCTCAAGTCCCGAAGTTTGTAAAGACTCTCAGCAACTGGACATGGAGCATGGAAAGTATCCATACTTCCTTTGGTGTGGCCATGGGGTCCCCACCCAGGACTGCATCCAGTTGTTTATAAAAATGGCATGAATGCTCTCTGGATTCTGTCACCAAAAAGATGTTTTGTAAACCAAAAAGTTTACAAACATAATCAGCCTCTACACACCTGCATTTCCTTAACGGTCTGAATAATTAACCAATTCAGGAACTCATGAATGCAGCAATTTTATGTTACCAGAACAACAATCAGATAAATAGTTAGGGTTGAAAGGCTCATTACAGCTCAAAGGAGGCTACAGTAGAGTCCCTATCATCCGACCTAAACGGGACCGACACATGGTCGGATTACCGACCTAAACGGGACCGACACATGGTCGGATTACAGTAGACCCCCATTGCTCTAGTAGCAGCTGATGCGGCTCCTGCCGGGGTGCTTCTTCCAGCAGCATCAGCTGTCCCATTGCTCTCTAGGAGCAGCTGATGCGGCTCCTGCCGGGGAAGAAGCGGCTCCAGGACACGGGGCAGAAGAACGGCCCCGCTCGCTGCCCCGTTGGCCCCGGCAGGAGCGACAGCAGCTACTCCAGGAGAGTGACGGGGCAGCAAGCGGGGCCGTACTCCTGGCCCGTGCTGTATCCGACCCTGCAGCTTCTGGGGACAAAGTCCCCAGGAGCTGCAGGGTCAGATAAAGCGGAGTGTCGGATTACCAGGTGTCAGACTCCACTGTATTTCCTAAATTATAGAACAGCTAGGAAGCAACTAAGGCCAAAAGTCACAAAAGGACTTGGGCACCACTGAGAATCTCACAGTGATGCGTAAAATCCCACTGAGAATCTCTCAGTGGTGCGTAAAATCCCATAGTGCCTAAACCTCTGCTATAGATATACCTTAGGATTCAATGGTTTGGGCCCTAGGAATGCACACAACCCCTTAGTATTGTGGCCTGGGTACCTATCTCACATCTAAGCCACAGTGGGATCCTCAAACCAGGTGAAATTAGATGTTCCTCTTTCCATCTCACCTGGGCACCTAAGTCAGAGTTTTTAGGTTCCACTGGCTGGCAAAACACTTAAAAGTTAGGCATTGTTATACTTAAGATCTTTTGTGGATTTGGCCTGTCCTGTCTGGATCTCAGGGCAAGTCTACACTGCAGCTCTACATCAGCGTCACTCCACTGATGTAGCTGTAGCATGTCTCATGAAGATGCACTGTGCTGATGGAAAAGTGCTCTCCCATCTGCATAATTATTCCACTTCAATGAGAAGCAGCAGTTATGTTGGCAGGTGAATATCTGGCAATGGATGTGAGCGCTGTTCCTTAATGCAATGCCTTAATGCAATGTCACCATGTTCTTAAGAAAGCGCCTCTCTCACTGGTTTCTCCAAAGAAAGGGTATTTCCGATCAGTGGTGAAGTTCACATGTGCCACCTATCAAAACATTGAATGTAAGTCCATGTTGCTCACATTCCTCAATTTTCTGTTCACACACTTAAGGGGTATACGGAAATACATATAAACCTGGTAGTGTTTTTTTAATATCGTCTTCACAAATTTCTGTATGTATGCATCTCAAAAACTGTATTTAAATTGCTTTGGGTATTGCTTCAAGATTTGGCTTCTGACAACTGTTCCAAAGAAGTCATAAATCCCTGTTCGTGGTCCTAAAAGCAATAAGTTGTTACTGCAACATTACAAAAGGATCTCCAACTTCACTCTTTTTTACTCTTAATTCTCTTCTTCTCTGATACTCACGCATACACAATTCTGAAAGGGTTTTTTTAAACACCTTATTCAGACCATGCAAGTTTGCTCTTGTAAAGGATAAGCATTATTTGCATGTATTTTTTTATTATGAATTGTACCTATACATATTGAATGAAACGTGCATTAATTTTGGCTCAAAATGATTGTTCTCAGTTTGCAGTATCATAGCAAATATTGGTAAACATTTACACACATGCTTAACTTTGCTCATGTGAGTAGTCCAGTGGTAGCAAACTTAAGAAAGGCCACATTGGATCAGATCAAATGTCTATTACTTTCTGGCATTGGCCAATGCCAGGTGTCCTGGAGGGAATGAACAGAATAGGTAATCATCAAATGATCCATCCCCTGCCATCCATGCCCAGTTTCTGGAAAACAGAGGCTAGGGGCGCCAGATAGGCTAAGTTAAGCAAGTGTGAGTTTGCAGGATCACAGCCTATGATAACATTTGAGTAAAATGTTTTCATTAACAAAAATCAGGAACCAAGTATTTTGACTTCTTTAAGGCAGAGAAAAAGCGTTACAAAGTAAAAGAGCCAAACAGTCAAAAAGGAGAGATGAAAATGTACATGTGCACACAGATAGGGATATGGGGAAGCTAGGAGCTCTCTTTAGTCTGGCTTACAAGCATTAAACCTCAAGTCACATCAAATTAATGCTTATCCCAACCTTTGTAATACAGGTACAATTAGTGAAAGAGATAAAAATCTGAAGCAACTTGATCAACTGGTAAAAATGTCAAGTTTAACAAATGCAGAAAAGAAATGTGGAAACTCTGCAACTGTACTTCATGCATCATATACTCTTATGGCACTATGTAATTAATAAAGCGTAACAGCAGTCTCCTGTAAATTACAAGTAGAAGGTGGCAATACTTCCTGGAGATGTGGGTTAATGCTGATGCTCATGAAAGGTGAACAAGAAGCTACACTACAGTGCAAACATAGCTCTGTCAATGCACTTCAATTAGGACACATTTCTGCTGTTCAAGGCCCTTTTTTCCTCAGCTCACAGACTTTAAATGGTGCTGGATTGTACAGTTCCTTTTGATGTGGTTAAACATACACAGGAAACTATCAAAACCTCTATACTAATTTTCGTTGGTGAGCTAAATCAGCCGTTAATAAAAATCTACAGAGGTTAAAGGGGAGTGAACCACTACTCCCCATAGTCTGTTGAAACGCCAATTCAGCACAAGGTCAGAGCAGTTAAGCATGCTGTCAGCACAAGCATAAAGCCAATCTCTTTGGCAGCAACAGTAGAGTTATGATTAAAATTAGGAGAAAAAAAACCTGAGCCTGGTCCCAAAAACCTATTGAATAGTCATTTTTCATGCTAGGTAATCCCATTGGAATCATTAGAACTCACATGAGTGTCAGACAGCATCTCTAGTTTTTTCCCCATATTTTAAATATTTCATTTCCCTTCTGTAAGCATAGTTATACCAGAATTAAAAGAGCATAAGACTGAGGAAAAGAGAGAACAAAGAGATAATGAAACAGATATCAAAACATGCTTGTGAAAAGATGAGGCGTATAATAGCCATGACTTGGAAACAAAAGTAATGTGAACAGAGGAATTAGTCATATTATTATTGCCTGACTATAGTAGCTAATCTGATAGGCATTGTAAACAATAGAATATTTGCTACTTTTATATTTGACAAGAATATTTAAATTAGTAATCCTATAGGAACCACAAACTAAAAATCCATTGCAGTATTTTATTTTCAAGTTAAAATTATTTCACACTTTGCCTTCATTATTCAGTTGGTATTCCTGATTAAAAAGAACCTAAAACTTAAAAATAAAACAAAAAACTAACTAAATATAAAATAAAGAGGCTCTAGTCTATTGAAGTTAACAGTCCAAAAGCAAAGAATTAGCAGGATCTAGACACAGATAAACAGATAACATATCCAAAAACTAATTTATTGAAGTTAGTTATTCACAGCAATATTTGAAATTATCAGCCAAGTACAATTCTCTATTCAGATATAAGTCCTCATTTTGTCAAGAAAGACAGTTATGCTGTGTACAAACACACACACACACACACACACACACACACACACACCTGGAAAGAAAAGTGCAAAAAAAAAGAGTGAATGAGTAAAAAAGGAAGTGGCGGACAAAGGATAGTTTTAAAAGTACTGTATAGTAATATTAGCTATTTCTGACAACACAATAGAAATGTATTCATAAAAGACAAGCAGACATTTATTGCATGAAAGGCTAAAGCCCATCCCACTGTTCTGGGTACATAGTCACATTGTTAGCCTGTACTGAAGCTCACATGGTTCCTTCTCCATACTATTTTTAGAAAACTCAAAAGATATGACTACACAAGCTGCATGTTATACCTCTAGTTGGCCCAGTAATTCACAGTGTATACCAAATTTCTTAAACAAGAAACACCACCTAGCATAACTGACAGCAGACTAAGGGGTGGTCTTAATTGAGTGGGTTGCAACAGTGTTCAGGGAATGCTGCCACACACAAGAATCAGGCAGAGTATCAAGCAATCATCCCACCTTCTTCTCTCTCCCTGACACAGTCTCTACCCCTCTATGAGGAGGAATCTCTACTGCCTATAAGGCAGTTTTACAGGGGAATGAGCTTCCAAAAGAGATTCAGCTAGGTCAAGAGTCTGACCCATGTGTTTTAGTGTGTCCATCTGTGCCATTATATGAATGTCTCTGACAAATTCATCCTAGTCTATTAAAAGACTGATTTTGTTAAAGAGACAATGTATATTTGCTGCAAAGAAGGGGGGGGGGTGGCTTTAAATGAAGGCCACACAGGTCCTGGTTCAGAAAAGCACTGGCTCTCAACTTTCAGCAAGTGTAAAATCTTAAAGTTAATCACAACTTAAGTGCTCTGTTGCACAAGGACCCTAGTACTCCCTTTTCCAGGGGATCTTTATTTACAGGCGAGAGATGTGTAATATAGAATGGAACAAGAATATCAGATAGTATCTGCAACAAGACAATATCTGGGTTGAATGGACAAGATTATGTAACCATACACCGCTCACTCTGGAAAAGCCATCTAGAATGAAGAGCTGTATTCCCCTAGTGAAAAATAAAGAAACACCTTTTGTCTGATGAGAGATGATAACCCTGCAGAAAGAATAGTTAGGAAAACAGCATGATATAATCAAACTGCAAAATTATAGTGTTAGGAATATTCTTCTGGTGCAGCAGTCTGATTAGCTGACAATTCCTAAGTGCTTTGCAATAAACAGTATACTTCAGTTGTAATTTTTAAAACATGCATTAAAAAAAAACAACCACCCACACTTGGGAATCTTACTATTTTGTGCAAGCATTATCACAAATTACCTTTTATCTGTGTTTTGTTCTTTTTAAATTGCAAAAGCATACCATTTGAGTGGTATAATTAAAGTTAACAACTTGCACTGATTCTACTTTCCTCCATTAGCTCTAGTCTTTCCTGCTAATATAGATAATTGCTCTTACGTTAATGTCCAAAGAAATGTGTTTTCTTTATAGAAAAAAATCCCAATACTTCTCCCTTTTGGACATAGTGTCAACATTAACATGAAAAGGAACTATATAAAAAATTAAGATACTCTGCATGATGTTCAGTACGTTAAGGATCTGGCTAGAAGCCCATACTGTTTAGATCTGATGCAAAAGTTCAAAAATACACATCACAAAGTTTAAAATAAATGACCTGATTCATTCCTTGCCACTCTTGCTACTGGAGGAGGAGCTGCATTGCTATCTGCAGTAAGTGGACTCCTTGCATGCCAAAGCTTGGAAGCCAGATGAACAGGACCAGATTTAGACATATAGACAGGAGATGTCGCAGCAGATGCAGAGGCTGCCAGATCACTGATGCTAAAGATTTCATAGACTCAGTTAGGAAGGAACCCAGGGAAATTTAGTGGGAAAATGGTGTTAGAACTGGCTAAAGCCTCAGCATGTTGCGATCAGATCCCCACTGAGCTGGTGGCAGATAAATCTGCCACTGACCGGACCTAGGTTGGAACCTGGTGGAAAGGGAGGGCCTGGATTCCACTACCCTGGCCACTGCGCACCTTGAGATGGTGGCCCAGAGTACTGAATACAATGACTCTGGTCATTAGGCTGCAGTACCCTAACCCCATGGGGCTGTTAGAATGATTTGATAAAAGACGCAGACATTGGACCACACAGCCCCAAGATGTGAAACATTTAGACTTGGATGCTGGGCTGTGATAAGTCTTTGCCCTGCCCCAAAGGGGGGATGGGGTTTATCAGCCCCACAACAAGTACTCACAAGTGTTTTAAAATTGTTCTCAGCTTGCAGCCAAACTTGCAGAAATCAAAGCAGCTCAGTGTCTGTTCCAGATAGCATGTGTTTCACCATATGTTATTATTATTTGGTGCTGTTCATTAGAATAAGTACAATCATACAGCTGGAAACATGACCACCTTTTTTTTTTTTTTTTTTTTTTTTTTTTTTTTTTAAGAGAGATCATCATATATAAAATATCCATTACAACTAGATTTGACAAATATAGTAAACCAGGACATATCAGATAAAGCTATGGATTTTGCATTTATACATCCCAGTTGTCAGTATATTTTTATTAGTCAATAAGAAGAGCCATGATGGACACCTATACAAATAAAATACTTAAATAACCAAAGGGTGCAAGTTAAAACCTAGGATTCAGATTCAGCAAAGAACAGAAGTTAATGGGATGTAAACAAATGCTTAATGTTAAGCACATGCTTAGGTGGCTCTCCTGAAAAGGCGTGGTTTGCTGAACCAGAACCTAGTGCAATTTAATGCTGGAGATGATGCCAGTAAAATGAAGTCCTCTGTTTAGCCATAGAACTCTCACAGCACACCTACAGGCACCAAAAGCTTCCATATACTGCCATGCCAAAATGCCACAGTCTACTTCCCAGTTTCCATGTTCACTCAGTGTCTTGCCTCTCTACTAACATACATGCTAATTCACACCAACTGTGAACAGCAACTAGGCCAAAACTGCCAATTTGTTTCATAAAGACCATGTAGTCTCCAGATGATAATGACGGTCAATCACTGCTGGACGTGGTCAGAGACAAACCTGCAACATATAGGTGAAAGAACCTAGAAACTGTTATTAATTCCATGAGCAACTACTTAAGCACAAAAGAATCTGTGGAACGCGGCATGGGACGGCTGGTAGAATCCTCACAGAGAACATGCTATGACTAACTCGTCTCCTTGGTTTGACAAAATCCATGTTTGACAGCTTTCTGTATCAGTCCATCTTTTCTCCTGGCCATCTGGGAAACTGAAATAATAGAGAATGCTGGAGGAGCCTTATTTTATGACTGCTAATTCTTGTCAAGAAAATTTAGGTTTGTATGTGTGTGTGGTTTATTATATTATTTGTTTTATTTTGTTATTGCAAGTTTTATGGGTTTTTAATATAGAAGGAAGGAGTCCAAAGTGGAGGGAGGCCCATTATCATGACTATTATAAATCAACTCAATGAAAGTGTCATGAGTAATTGCCAGCAAGCTAACCAGTTCCAATGCATTGCATGAAAGTCAGTCTTAAAAATGAAATCAAGCAGATCTCTTTAAATATTTTTAAAAATGCAAATATTATTCACTTTGTTGCTTATACCCTACAAGCAAATACTAAAATGTCTAGTGGAATAAATGAGCTGCAAGTCATTGTATTCTGCCAATAATTATATGTATATTTACCAACATATATATAATTAATACTAATTTAGAGATAGATCCTTAGTTTGAATTCAAACTACTCAACTTCAAGTCATCAATGTTACAGAAATAAAGTGTGTGTGTACATACTGGCACAGTTCCCAGACATTTCATGCCGAAGTTTATAAAAATTGGAAATGAAAAAAAAAAACCCCAGAAAAAGCCCAACATTCGTAAGTTAATGTATTCCTTTTTTTATCTGCCTTTTCTAAACTGTATCAGCAGGCAAATATTTTGCCAGAATACCCATAACGGTTTAAAGAGGTTTCATGGCTAAGGCACTCAGGAGGTTCAATTCCTGGCTTTGTCAGATTTCCCTGTGTGACCTTGGACAAGTCATCCAGGTCCTGATTCCTACCTGTTGCCTTCCTCCGGCTTGGTTCAGGCTATGAAATTAACCCAGAGATTTAGGGAAACAAGTTGAACCAATGACTGTCTTCCTTTGTGAAGACCCCATTCAGTGCTCTCTGATTTCACTGGAAAGACTCCCATTGACTTCAATGGGTGCTAAATGGGCAGCGTGCTGTCATTGAAGCTCTGTGGCCAGCATTCAGCAGTGGATCATGCTACTTGAAGCTCACAGATTCATTACAAAACTGAAAATCCTTACAAGGATCTTGTCTAAATCCTCCTGTGAGGTTTCTCTTTCACAGATTTTTGTGATTGACATTTCTGCTATGACAGAAACAGCCAGCCACTGAGACCATGTCTTATGAGAAGGGTTTTTGTGCCTGAGCACCATGAACCTGTGAGCATAAATCCTCCTTCCAATGAGTTTCAAAAGCTTGCAGAAATAGGTTTATGTTGTAGGAATGTAATGAGGACACGGATACTGTTCTGATAAAAAAAGTCTTACCAATTTCAGACCACACATTTACATCTTAAGGTCCCAGTGGCGCTCTAAATTTCATTTCAAGTCACACATTTTGATAAAAGTATAGAATGTACCAGTTTCATTTTGTCACAACTCTGATACACCCACAACTTCCTCTTTTCAAATGTTTCTGGCAACGGGTGTACACATTTAGACTGAAACAGAGACACAAACTCATGCTACTGAAAAACAATGTTGAAAATGTTTGTTAGAAGTGGCAATTAATCTTAGATTCTCTCTACAGATAGTGTTTAACAATACAGGGGAAAATGAGTACTAATTCAGACTGGAATTTCCCCAGGCATATCTCTAGCATGCAAACAGCAACCAAATTGGCATTAGAAAAGGTTCAGATATATTGGCATTAGAAAAGGTTCAGAAAAGGGCGACTAAGATGATTAGGGGCTTGGAAAGGGTCCGATATGGGGAGAGGCTAGAGAGACTGGGACTTTTCAGTTTGGAAAAAAGGCGATTGAGGGGCGATATGATAGAGGTATATAAAATCATGAATGGTGTGGAGAAAGTGATTATAGAAAAATTATTTACCTTTTCCCATAATACAAGAACTAGGGGACACCAAATGAAATTGATGGGTAGTAGGTTCAAAACTAATAAAAGGAAATTTTTCTTCACACAGCGCACAGTCAACCTGTGGAACTCCTTGCCCGAGGAGGCTGTGAAGGCCAGGACTCTATTAGGGTTTAAAAAAGAGCTTGATAAATTTTTGCAGGTTAGGTCCATAAATGGCTATTAGCCAGGGATAAAGTATGGTGCCCTAGCCTTCATAACAAGGGCAGGAGATGGATGGCAGGAGATAAATCACTTGATCATTGTCTTCTGTTCTCCTTCTCTGGGGCACCTGGCATTGGCCACCGTCGGCAGATGGGATGCTGGGCTCGATGGACCTTTGGTCTGACCCAGTATGGCCATTCTTATGTTCTTATGTTCTTATGTTCAAATTTAAAAAGTAAAAAAAGTGCAAGTGGTAACTTCTGTGCCTCCACATTGTCATGGATGTATTAAAAATAGGTTTTGATGGGTGCAAACTACATAAAGCTCCTGTGCCCATTCAAAAGAATGGACTTTAGAGAGAAAGAAATGCTCTATCCACAGTGCTCATGTGAATTAATGTATATTTTCACAAATGATTTCCATCAGAAAAAGAAAGAGTAAGACTGCTAATTCCATTTTTACAGAGAAGGGGCGTTTAAAAAACTTTTAAATGACCAATTAACCGTTTCGAGGCATCAAGCCCACAGCTGTTTTTAAAAAGTCTCCTCTTATTGTTTCATATTAATATATGTTATATGAAAAACAGGTCCCCAAACCACCATTCTTAAAAATCTACATGGATCAAGAGGTGCCTTTAGAAAGTGTTATACAAAGGATAACGGATGATATACTAGAGCTATCAAAATTAAAAAGACTAAGCCAATCTGTTGTTCAAATATATGCTTACTACTTGCACTGAAGTCAGGAATTTAACGCATACTTAAACCCCCTTGATCAGAATTCTTGCTGCATTTTCAACTGTATACAACCAAGTCAGTTTGTTTTAGCTTAAAATGTTAGGGCTCTCTCCAATTCTCATTGTAGCCAAGAGCAGAATTCCCACTAATTTACTGGCAGTACGACTGGGCCATTTAAAAAATTCCACATAAAGAAACAAACAATCCAATGATTCAGAGTGAGGTAAAAGGTACCAGTCTGATTCCTGTGGTGACATCATCTAAACCTCATGAATAACTATACAGAAATACATTTAATGCTTTGGTTTCTTTTAAGGGCTGGATTCAACTCATTAAAATCAAACAGTGTTACCCAAGAATGTAGTGTAAAAGTGACCCACAGCTAGGGATGTGAACTAATCAACACGCAAGTTGATTAGTCACTTCCCTGTCCCTTTCTGATAAGAGGCAGCAAGGGGGGGGAGAAAAAAGGGTGCTTCAAAGCGACAGTGCTATGTGAAGCCCACGATCTGCCACTTTGAAACGCTGTGAGTAGCCTGGGGTCTGCCACTTTGAAATGCAAGGTGCAGCCTGGGGTCAGCTGGGAACTTCCCCACTGACCCGAGGTTTCGTGCAGCACTGTCGCTTTGAAATGCCGCATGGAGCCTGACACCAGGCTCCCTGTGGCATTTCAAAGCAGCAGTGTTGCAGGGAGCCTGGGGTCAGAGTCCCCAGCTGATCCCGGGCTCTCTGCGGTGCTGCCGCTTTGAAACAGTGTGGGGAGCACGGATCCAGTGGGGGACTGCTTGAGTCCTCCACTGACCCCCTGCTCCCCACAGTATTTTCACCTCTGAAGTGTAGCAACTTGAAAGGCAGAGGCTCCCTTATTGACTAATCGAATAGTCGATACAAATTGCATTGACTATTCGATTAGCCAGTTAATCGAAATTTTACATATCCCTACCACAGCATAAAACAAAACAAAGCAGGCTTGTATCTTTTTCTGGTTGTGTTTGTTTCTTTTCACCACTATCTGTAATAAAGACCCAAAAATGTTTTTGGTGGTGGTAGTGTACGTACTTCTTTTGAAAACTCAGATGAATACACTACCAAAGAAGTACGTACACTACCACCACCAAAAACATTTTTGGGTCTTTATTACAGATAGTGGTGAAAAGAAACAAACACAACCAGAAAAAGATATAAGCCTGCTTTGTTTTGTTTTACGCTGTGGTAGGGATGTAAAATTTCGATTACATTCTATTCCTAATTCCCCAAAATTTAGGATGATCATTAGGCTATTAAGAGTTTAGTCTGCTAAGAAATCCTTTTCTTTCTCAGTTGACATTCATCACTCAGTTTATATAATTTCACTAGTTCTCCAGTAAGCAGAGTTCTCTGGAAAATATTACATCTGAATTTCTAAACTCTTAATTTATTTTAACAGAGAAAAACATCTTGGATTAAATATTCAAAATGTCTATCCTGTCACTTTACAAGTTCAAGCAAGGCATGGTGCTGACAATATACACCTTCCAAGACTTTCTATAAAACCAGGCAAAAATCAGACCTAATACTCCTGAAATATCTAAGGTAAAAAATCCACTTTAAAACCCCATGATGACACAAGCTATATAACACATCTTATACAGGATTTTCTTACATATCACACTGAAGCACTAGATGGCAGAAATGCAATTATTTTTAAATCCTTTGCAAACTATTTTTAAGGGCAAAAACTTCCCACCATCCCCATCTGCACTTTCTCCCCAATGTCATCCTCCATGGGTTTTAGATATGTAGCTCAGAGCTAGTGTTAGCATTTATTTTATTTTATTTAGCAGTTCTTAAGGAACCAACAGGCCTGTATCCTGTAAGCCAGTCGGTTAGTTTATGGCTTGAGGCCCATCAACTTTAGTGCAGCTAAATAGCCTAATGGTCACCCTAAGTTTTGGGGAATTAGGAATAGAATGTTTAAAAGGGAAGTTTAGCCATGATATCACCCAATCACAGTAACATGAGCCAACATCAGCTTTTGATATTTTAGGATGGGAACAACTGCTGATGTCTGACCACAAGAGAATCAGTAGGATGGGGAGGGAAAAAAAGTAGGGAAATAGGGAGTTTGCTGGACCAGGGGAGGTCAATGCCAGTCTTTCTGCTGCTAGCCTCCAAGCTCCCCTGGCTGCCAGGCTTCCCTGCTAGCCATTAGCTCCCATCCCCCAAGGTTCCCTCCCATCTATCAGCCCCCCAGCCATTGGGCTGGCTGAGTTACCGGTCCCACTGCTGACAGAATCCCATCCATTGGGGATCTTTGGTCCATAGAATCCAGGTTTAGAGAGGTTCAACCTGTACTTGGTTTCTCTTACTGTTCAAACAGAGTATTAAAAAGACATCCAGATCTACCCTCTCATCCTACAAAGCTCCCATTCTCAATTTCACCCCACCGCACCTCACATGACAGAGCAACTTACCTCCCTTCTGCTCATGTCAGCAAAGACAGCATAAGCCTCAGAGTAAGAACCACCAAATTTGGCTCCATGTGTTAATTCCCAAAATCAATTCTATCTGATATACCATGTTACAACTGTCTGCAAAGGCAATCCTATTGTCATTCTAAATGAAGCTTGAAGGGAAATATAATAGTACAGTCTACATTAGTATTGCTTTTTATTGGAAAATGGTATTTTCCTTTTTATTCTTCCAGTGTAGTATGCCTATAGTGCATTGAACATTGTTTACAACAGCACAAGCCAGAAGTAACTTTACTAAAATCAGCGATTCACACAGGTATAAAATTGTTCAAGTAAATTCAGAGTCAGAAACATGTGGGTTGAGAGATGCTAGAAGTCACAACTTTCAATGTGAATTGCAGCTCATCGCGTCACATAATCAAGCCATTACTGCATTAAAAAATGCTGGCAAGTCACATTTCAGTCAAACTTTGTGGTAAAACTCAACAGAAAAGTGAAATGTTTACAACTGAAATATTGCAACAGGCTTACAACATAAAAACTCAAATGTAAAATTGTGTATTAATGGACCAAAAAATTACACTGACTGGTCTTTTCTCATTATCAGGCTGAAGTAAATACAAAATATAAACAAAAATGGAAAAAGCAGCACAGATTTTTTTAAAATCTTTCCTTATGACATTTGGAAAGACAGGATAGGGCAGTTAGTGTTTTAAAACATATGCAATATAAGATCTGTAGACTAACTGTGTCCCTTTCATTTTTCATTTTCCATATATACATATATATTTCCCCCCCCCCAGCAAAAATCGAGAAAGAATGTCAGAAGACAAAAATCACAAAGTGCAGTATTGATCTATCCCATTAACTGTTTAACTATGGCAGGACCATTTGACTAATGCATGTTTGAGTTTCGCAAAGTATTATTTTTCTGAACTATCCATTGTGAAGGAGACAGTGTATAAAATATCATTTGCCTCAAAACAGCAGCTATTAGTCTCAACTTATAAAAGAAAAGGTCTTTGCATTTAAGAATCACCATAAATAAGCACAACCCTGTATTCTTTACTTGGGCTCAAAAAGACCTAATTAGGAATTTTTCCTCAGCAGGGAGTACAGAAACAAGTTCGTTACCGTCTTTCACAAGCAGGGGCAAGATGAAAATCTTAATATAGGGGACAACCAAAGAATGGTTATGTGATTTCCCCTATATAAAAAACTATTGAGGTGTGAAAAGTTTCCAGTGATATGAATGTTGAATGGCTAACATTTCAAGGAACTGAACTGCTGTAACTAAAACAAAGTCAGGATTGTGCATTAAATACAAGTTAAGATGCACATAAGGACATTGTTTTGGACACTTGGGGAGGTCTGTTCCTCTCTTTGTCTGCTGTTTAATGTGGCTTCTATGGAAGTTGTGACTTAATAAAAGCGACAAGGAGTCCTGTGGCACCTTATAGAGTGAGGGTATGTCTACACTGCAAAGTTAATTTGAAATAACAGCCGTTATTTCGAATTAACTTTAATAGCGTCTATACATGCAAACCGCTATTTCGAAATTAATTCAAAATAGCAGAGCGCTTAATTCGAATTTGGTAAACCTCATTCTACGAGGAGTAACGCCAAATTCAAAATAGCTATTTCAAATTAAGTGCTGTGTAGACATTTAATTCAAAATAGAGGGCCTCCAGCCTTTCCCAGGGAGCCCTGGTGGGAACTCTGGGCACAACCAGGAAAACTTACTCTCCTCTCCCCCAGCCCCGGAGCAATTAAAGGGGTAGACCCTGGCCACAGTGCCTGTGCCAGCTCCAAGCCTGCCAGCCCAGAGCCAGCAGTGGCCACCGGGGCCCCTGACCCAGTGGCCCCCCAAACATGAGCCAGCAAACCACTGGCAGCCTTCACTCACCCTACCTGACTTAATTAACCTCGTTATCTCTAGCCTTTTCCTGGCCTGCATATTTATACCTGCCTCTGAAAATTTCCACTACATGCATCTGACAAAGTGGGTCTTTGCCCACGAAAGCTTATGCTCCAATACATCTGTTAGTCTATAAGGTGCCACAGGACTCCTTGTTGCTTTTGCAGATCCAGACTAACATGGCTACCCCTCTGATACGTGACTTAATAAGGCACTCAAAACATATGGACATACTGCATTTATACCATAAGACAGCTGAATAGGAATGTATCATTAAAAAATAAAAACAAACGAACAACAGCTCAGCATGAAGTCTCAGGTCCATAAATAAACCCTGGTTTCATCATCTGATTTTTTTTTTGTTCAATTCAATTATTTTTAAAAGCTGTGTGGTTTGCTTACTAGAATTACCCTATAATTAACCTTCCTGTCAGTGGCTAGAGAGTGTGAATCATTTTAATCAATTAAACCTTTAATTTGGAGGTTTTACTTCCTGCTGTTAATCTTAAACACCATGGGATATTGATTACCTCAATTATTTTGTCAATAATGCAGGCACAATTACAGAAAAAGTTCAGTAAAAGCTATTAGAAATAATCCATGAGAAAGTCATGCAGTTGTTCAAAGAAATACTTCTTAGTGCCCCAAATTGTAGGTAGTGATATAAACTGATATCTGACCGAGCAATACAACACTAGAGAAATTTCTTCGTATTTACCCACAGGAAATTGATTACAACATAAAGCTACTTAAGCAATTCTTCCCAAGGATGATCAAGTGAGAATGTGAATATAAAAGGTCATTGAAGATAGGCAACTGAGTAAAAATGCAGTTATCATACTGGACCTAGTATTTACATATGTGCGTACAAAGCTTTAAAATCATCATCATGAGATTTCTGAACAATACCTATCATTCAGAGAATTTTTAATAGAGCATGAAATCTGCAAAAAGCAATTTCTTTTTCAAACACCACGTTACCTTTTTATGAACCGAATAATCCACAGTGACCAAAAAACATAGTTTTCTTTACATTCTCTTATAACGTGGAGGATACATTCTGAGTAAGAGTGGACAGTGCCAGCTAAAAGTAATCCTACTAAGACAACAGAGTTAAATGAGTAAGAAGAGAAAGGTTTAGAGCCATGTGTGATCATTGAAAAACTGCCTGGTCACTATATACTCTAATATACATGAAGATATAATGTGGTCATATTAGATCACCTCAGGAATCTATCAAGTCTAATATTCTGTCTCTGGAAATTGCTCATGCCTGATGGTCAGAGAAAAATGAAGGGGAAAAAATGCCCTGGATGACTTGGCAAAGCTGTTCATAGGCAAAGAGCAGGGGTGATTCCTTACTGAACCCTGCAGCCATCAACTTACACACTGAAGCATGAAATTTCTTTAACCCTTGCTCAACATGTGAAGCTGGAAGCAAGAATCATAAAGTCATCCAGCCTATTTTACACCACAAGTCTTGCTAGAGCTGCAAATTTTTCATCAAAATTTCAGGTAAGTCATCACAGAGCTCTTGACACTGAATTAAATATAAAGTTACACAGGACAATGGCTATGCAACGGCAGTATGGATAGTCCAGGGTAGGGCTGAAGCCCAGGCTCTAAGACCTTCCCCTCTCAAAAAGTATTTTAGCCCAGATTCCAGTCTAACCTCAAATGCACATACAGGTTGACTCTCTCTTGTCCGGCATCTTTGGAACCTGACAGGTGCCAAACCAGAGAATTTGCCAAACCACAGGATGCCAATATTTTCTAGCAGCATTACCAACACTTCCACTGCTTACTGGGCGCTGAGAAGATATTTAGGGGTAAATTAGAGCTAAGTAACAGCACAGAACACTGAGAGCCAGGACTGGAGGCTGTAAACAAACTTTATGGTACTGTGGGAAACTTGGACACACACCTATATAAGTAGATATCTGGCTCATTAAAATCATGCCGGACCACAGACGTTGCCAGACCAGTGTGCCAGACTAGAGAGATTCAACCTTGTAGTTTTTTTAAAAGCCAGAAAAACCTTGTCATGGCCTACGCATACTTTAGGAAAATTGGCTTATGAATATGAATATGCATAATTAAAAGATGCATTATGCAAAACAGGTCATGTAACAAGTTACATTCTGCTGAACCTGTACATACTATTTTTGCACATGTATCATTCTTGTATATGAAATTAAAAATATGAAGTGTGAATGTATTTTTAATTCTAAATGTGCTAATGAAGGCCATTAATGATACTTTAGGAACTTAATGGCTCAGTGCTCAAACCATTGAGCTGTGAATGGTTTTATTTTTCTTGTAAGCTCAAACTGCAGTTGGTCCTAGAAAGACATGTGACCATGCCACCTTGCACTAGAATCTAGGGATGTAGTCAACTACCTGATAAGCATATGCTTATCGGGTTAGTCGAGTAGTGACTCGACTAGTTGCTCCCCCCCCACCTTTGCTGCCTCTATCAGAGAGAGGCAGCAAGGGGAGGAGCAGGAGCTGGTGCGGGGGGGGGGTGTGTGTGAGAGAAGCTGGCTTAAAAGCCAGTTCCCCCCAGCACAGTCTGTGGGGGTACAGGGGAGGCAGAGGTGTAGTGGAGGGATGGGGGCAGAGATGTAGCAGCTCATGCCTGGTCCCCCCACTATGCCTTTGCCTTTTAAATGTATCAAGAGCCTGATAGCTCTTAATACATTTAAAAAGCAAAGCCACAGCGGGGTTGGCTCCCAGGTCCAGGAGGTAATCACGCTGTGGCCCTTATTGACTCATTGAGTAGTCAATGAAAATTCCATCAACTACTCTATTAGTTGATTAAAATGCAATTTAACATCCCTGCTAGAATCCATCTTGAATCTGGTACTTTTCCATGAAGCTATGGAGACTGAACAAAGGGTTCCCAGTCTGGGGGAAGTCTGTTTTAGGAATAAAATGCAATCAGGTATTTGTCTTCACCTAGCTTTTGAAATTGTCTCCCCACCCTAAAAGGATTCACATGGAGTGAACTGTAGTGAAAGGGTGAAGGCAAAGCTGCTGGGCCCAAGTCAGAAAAAATATCAACTCTGACCTGAGATAAAAACAAGGATAAGAATTTGCATGTAACAAGTTTTATTAACTGATGTGTTGTGTTTATTTTGGCTTATTAACTTACTTTGATCTGTCTGTTTTCACTTGCAATCGCTTAATAAAAACACTTCTATTTATTATCAAGACCTGTGTAAATAATTGTTACTTGGGGAAAGGCGGAGAGGAGTAACCATTGTGCCTCTCTCTTTCACTAATAAAGAGGGTGAACTTATAAGCTTTCTCTCTGTAAAACTTTTATACACAGTAAGGAAGATTTATTTGGGGTTTTGTCCTCTTTGGGGGGCTATGTTTCTGGGTGCTATCAGTGGCCTTATAGCTAGGGATGTTGGATAGCATATAATTGATTAGTCATGTGACCGCACAAAATTTTAGCAGTTATGCAATTATTTGATTGACACTGGAGGCAGGGCCAGCATCCAGAGGCAGTAGCACAGGGCAGCAGCAGCCCCAGTCCGTGGAGGCTCAGGCTCACTATGTACAGAAGCTGCTTTGCAGCAGTCTCCCATGCCTCCCTCTCCCCTGCACTGCTGCTTCTGACAGAAAACAGCAAGTGCAGGGTGCCAAGGACTCCCTGGGAGGCAGCAAGGGAGGGCAGGCGGGTCCACGGAGCAAGCTCCCGCCTCCCCTACGCCTTGTTACCTCTGATACAGAGGCAGCAAAAGGTGGGGGGAGGGGGGAAAGAGGGAGAATGTGTGTAGACAACAGGATTAACTGATGAGCCCAGACTTATTGGTTAATCACGTCATTGTCTATATGTTGATATCCGTACTGCTAGCTGAGTCCTCCCAAAGCTGGTTCAGTGTCTGTGTTGCACTGCAGGGAAACCGTAACTGCAACTCTGTGCCTTGGTTGCGGAAGACCAGAGCTTCTGGCCCAGCAGGACAGGATGAAGGGGAGCCCCAGGAGGCAGGCATCAGTGGCTTGATCAGAATACCAGGTGACAACCCACAGGGAATCCGTGTTTCACCCCATCACACACAGTCTACTAAGAAATCTAGAAGAATATTTACTCTAAATTTAATCAAAATATACCCGAATGCTACCTGGCCTAAATTTTCAAAGCTTACTAGCTATTTTGGGTGACTCAGTTATAGTTTCCCAATTTAAGATGCAATAAAGGGACCTGATTGTCAGCGAGTAAGTGCACAGTGCTTTCTAAACGTTAAAATCCTTCAAGTTGCCTCAAGTTGACCATCCAAAATTTAAGTACGTCTAATCACTGGTTTTGAAAATGTAAGCTATTAATACTGTAGATGGACTTGACAGCAGTTGTTTGGTAACTGAAATTGGACTTATTTTAATGATTAATTTAATAACATAAAAAAACAGCCATAATGGGTCAGACCAAAAGGTCCATCTAGCCCAGTATCCTGTATTCTGACAGTGGACAATGCCAGATGTCCCAGAAGGAGTGAACAGAACAAGTAATCAAGTGATTCCTCTCCTGTCATCCATTTCCAGCACCGACAAACAGACTAGGGATACCATTCCTACCCATTCTGGCTAACAAGTATTGATGGACCTAACCTCCACGAATCTCTATAATTCTTTTTTGAACCCTATTAAAGTCTTGGTCTTCACAACATCATCTGGCAAGGAGTTCCACAGCTTCACTGTGCACTGAGTGAAGAAAAACTTCCTTTTGTTTGTTTTAAAAATGCTGCCTATTAATTTCATTTGGGGACCCCCTAGTTCTTATGTCTGTGAATTTATTTGTTCCCATTTCTCCATACTTGTCATGATTTTATAGACCTCTATTATGTTCCGCCTTAAGTCTCCTCTTTTCTAAGATGCAAAGTCCCAGTCTTTTTAATCTCTCTTCATATACCACATATTCCAAACCCTCTAATCATTTTTGGTGCCGTTTTCTGAACCTTTTCCAATGCCAATATGTCTTTTTTGAGATGAGGTGATCAAATCTGTATAGAGTATTAAAAATGTGGGCGTACTATGGGTTTTTAATGATTACTAACATTCTTTTTGTTTTTTTGACTGCTGCTGCACATTGAGTGGATGTTTTCAGAGAACTATCCACAATGACTCCAAAATCTCTCTCTTGAGTGGTTATAACTAAATTAGTCCCCATCATTTTGTACGTATAGTTGGGATTATTTTTTCCAATGTGAATCACTTTGCATTTATCAACATTAAAATTCGTTTGCCATTTTGTTGCTTAATCATCTAGTTTTGTGAGATTCTTTTGAAGCTCTTCACAGTCTGCTTTGGTCTTAACTAACTTGAGCGGTTTAGTATCAGCAGCAAATTTTGGCACCTCACTGCTTACCCCTTTTTCTCCAGATCACTTATAAATAGGTTAAATAGAATTGGTCCTGGCACAGACCCTTGGGGGACACCTCTAGTTACCGCTCTCCATTCTGAAAACTGACCATTAATTCCTACCCTTTGTTTCCAGTCTTTTAACCAATTATTAATCCATCAGAGGACCTTTGTTCTTTATTTCTTCATTCTGATGTACACGTATATTAAAGGTCACCTATCCATATACTGCAAGTATCATATAAGCAATGTGAAAATTCAACAAAATCAGTGTCCAATTATAATTACATGTAGCAGTGTAATTCAAAACAACCCACCAACAGGAAACCAGGCAATCCAAACCCAAATAAGCCTCCCTCTCTAACAACGGCCCTTGTATTTGCAAAATGCCTGTAATAAAAATAAAGGCCAGGTTTGCCATCTGAAGGTAGTCAAAGTTAACCTGTTTTGGACTGTAAGGTGAGCAAACTGTAAAGCTTTTTTCATGGAAAGCACTATGACACAGTAGCTCCTTCTCAGGCTTACTATTGAGACTTCAGCTCAAACATCTCATTTGATCTCAGCTATGTGGTCTGGCAGACAGGCTGGTTCTGAGCTGTTGAGGGCTGTATATTCAAAACAAATGCCTAAAGAGCACCTGGAAACCCACAAGTCACTAGTGAAGTTCATGAAGCATGGATTGAATATATTCACAGTAAGACACTGCACTTAATAAATGAGTTGAAATATTGCACCAACTTCAGTTTTTAAGATGTAACCCATGTGTATCTCATGCTAATCTAATCTTAAAAGAACAGACATGAATGACAATTACAAGGTCCACATCCAAAAAGCACACTCAGTTTTAGCTGGTTGGAAAAAAAAAAAAAAAAATCTCCTAGCTCCACTGGACACATGCATAGCTTTTAACAACTGCTTTTAAGCTTTCAGTTATTCTGACTAGTTGGCTGTTTTGGATGACCCAAATGGATCTCGACTCAGAAAACAGAGAACATTTTAAAAGGATTATTTTTTAGATCTGCGAGACAAACTCCTTTGTTACACCTTGGAATCTAACTACTCGAGGAAATACCAATCCTTTTTGTCCTCCACAGCCTGGCCCAATAGAGATTATGAAGCATTTTTATTGTCCTCTATCCACCCATGGTTTGAATTCACCTTATTTTTCAGTAATATCTCCTTACGAGGAATGTATTCCTCAAAAGGGTTCATGAAGGTGGAAGAGAAAATTTTGCAAAGCTAAAACACCCCATGCTCATCTTTCAACAGACTCAATGAGCAGAGCACATTTATTACCAAACAAATTTAGCATTATCAACAAACCCAAACCATTATGAAAATAGAAATACCATAAATCTGTTTATAGGTTTACTAGAGCTTTTTTCTACCTATTGGAAATTTTGATTACAAGTTTCATTGTGGCAAGGACAGACTAGTTTTTTACAGACACTTACCCTCTGACAGCATGAATAAGTCTCAGTGATGGATAGGCGGTTCGCACTTTCAATTTATTCTTAAGGATTAATGCATTAACCCACTCCACATGCTTCTCTCCACCTTTGACCATGAAAGCAGGAATCCAAAGGACACTGTCATTCAGCATGGATAGTCTATGCACAAATTTTTCTCTGTCACTCTCATTCCGAAAGCCTCCAAATGCTCTTTGTACAACTGATGGATTCATGGTAATAAAATCAGATTTAGTTCCCACATCTGCAGCAAACTCCACCACAGGGGCTAGATTGCACCTGAAGAGGAAGAAATTAATGGACAAATGAAAATAAATATGAACCATTAACTTAGATAAAGATATGCATGAAGGAAAAGCTGAAAATGAACATGTAAGACTGTTTCAAAATAGGTGAGCAAAAAAAATACTAATGGTAATCTGCATGATATTACTTATTGCTGTATACAACCTGGACATTCTCAGCATATTCTAAATAAAACTATTAAGTGTAACCAACTCAGTGAAGAAGATACTATACAGTACATGTGAAATTAATATAATTAGTATTCAAAACAGAATGTGTCAATACGTAGACAAGCGCTTAACGATAACGTCTCTTTCAGCTATTG
Organism: Pelochelys cantorii; assembly: GCA_032595735.1. Classification (NCBI taxonomy): domain Eukaryota; kingdom Metazoa; phylum Chordata; order Testudines; family Trionychidae; genus Pelochelys; species Pelochelys cantorii. The sequence goes on from CM064330.1 coordinate 63,895,075, forward strand.
TTTTCACTCATGTACATTTGTATAATCTGTTTTGATAAAATTCCTTGGAGAAGCTCAAGCTCTTAAAAGTAATCTTGCCAATCAAATAAGATCAATTTATTTTTGTACAGTATAGCATTTCATACCAAATCACAAATAACTGTCAGAAAAATCAAACTGGCTTGGATTCATTTAGTTGTTAGTACAGCTGGTTGAAAAATTGTGACTATCCAAATTTGGAAGAGACTAGAAACTTGAAAGACTTGAAAAATTCTGACCAAAAAAGAGTGACTTTTTGCAAAAATTATGTCCTGCTTTTTGACCTGCTGCAGTTATCAGCGGAAGTAGGAGTTGAAGTGGAAAAATATATGGGTCTACTTCATGTTTGTGGTGCAACTCAAACAAAGTCACTACTCTTTGCCAAGTGTAAACACAATCACTAATTCTGAATGTGACCCTTGGCACTACTGGAATATAAATAGTTATTTTAATAGCGGTTAGTTCATTTCACAAGACACAAGATTTTATTGTAAATTCTATTACCTGTCCATACAACTGCTAGAATCACATGGATGTGAAGGATATGATCTGAAAGAAAACTACAAAATTGCAGTGACACAAATTTGCCCATATGTCTTTAAGACAAACCTCTTCTGATCTGGAAACTACAACACTGTTTGAATAGTATCATCTATCTTCAATTCCAAAGGTTTTCTTCAGTCAGAACATGGTGCCTAAATGTAATTTCCCCATAAACCTGAAAAATAATAAGGGCTAATATCTTGTGAGTTATCACTAATTCATGAGAAATATGCTTTTGTGAGCCAATAATAAAGAATACAAATATGCTTATACAAAAGATTATATTTATAATGGTACTTCTTGGGACAGTGTATATAAGAGTAAATGTTTTACAACAGGAAACACCTCAAGATTTTTGAAACCTGGATTAGGGAAGGTAATAAGGAAGCCCAAATCCACTCCTTTGTAATTGATGTGTGTCCATGGACTGTTATTAAAACTCTTAAATCACATTTTTCAAACTCTGGTGCCTCACCATATGGATAGAACAATCTAAATAGTGGTTTTATTGTTAGACATGCTGTGTACCTTGAGTGTTGGTGCTTGGTCCTCTGAAAACCTAGTTAGTTATTTTATGCACATAATTATGAATTTAAGAGAATAATTTTAGGTACTCAGTTTGAAAAACTTGTGATAGTAAAAAGTATGACAATGCCCTGTGAAATTCTAGTTGTTTGGGTGTGCCTCAATACTGCTAGCACAGTGACTACACTATTATTATTTTGGTAGAATAGCAATGTAACACTAGCTGTTACGTCAATACAGAATTGTGTTAGGAGAATGAACAATACTAACCTGGGAGCTGCTGATTGCTTTATCATAGTATTATCAGACTGTGCTCACTTCCCACCTATTTAACAGATTTTTTTTAAAAAGTGTCTTACAGAACAGAAGATAACAGTACTTAATGCTTCCTCAATAACTTAATTGCTTATAGCCCAGTCTAGAAGCAACGCAAAATTTTGCAAAAATCTGTACATTAAAAATAACTCATTCTTCACAAAGCAGTATATAGAATTGTTTCTGCCATTCTAAGTGAACCATCCAAGACTATGTTCACGAGAGTGATCAACTATATTTTTTATACCAAACTGCTGCAACTGCCAAGTTTTCAACTTACATTTCCATAGAATTCATGGAAATCTGATATTAAGATGCCTTTCAGTATCTATTTTTTAAATACTTAGGAGACATGCACATATTACAAAGATGTGCAGAGATTACAAAGAGAGAGAAAGAGAGGGAGGGAGAGAGAGAGCACTCTACAGTGAGATATCTGTATCTGCTTCACTAAAGGTTTCATAGAAGCATACTTAAAATAGATACCTTTCTGTAAAATTGGTTGTGAATGATTTCCATAGAGATATTCAGCACTCACATATATTATATTTTGGTTTTTTAAAAAAAATTATTGGCATTTTAGAGTCTTAGTTGTTACATTATCAGCAAAATGTTCTTACTTTGTGCAACTGGGATTTTTCATAGAATTCAGCACTGCATTTTTGGAACAGCGCTACCCAGGCCTAAATGCATTTTTATCTGGTATTAGACTTCACACATTATGCATTTCATTATACCTTTCTGGACCATACATTAGCTACATTGTGCATTTCCACTTTTCTACTCCCAAGAATCCACAATTTGGTTATTTTTATTCTTTTTGGAAGGCTCAAATTCTAAAGCTTTCAGTTGTAGTTTCCATTTAGGACTTCATGTTCTCAGATATTCATTAGGGATGTGAATGGGGCATCTGTGATGTGAACAGCCTGCTCCCAGCCCTGCACAGGGCAGGAAGCATATGGGCTGGAGCAGTCTCTGTCTGTGGAGGAAGAGCCAGCCCAACCCCTCTTTAATCAGTTAAACACTATGTTTAACAGGTTCAGCAATTAAACGGGATTTTACATCCCTAATATACGTGCATGAACCTTATAAAATCATCAAGTGGCACTTGCACACAGATCTGAGTACACATAGATAACATCCTGTATCTGCTTTCAAACCCATTTTTGAGTCCCCCGTGTCTCACCTTTATAATATATCATGCTTGCCATTACCGTACTTAAATAAGCAGACTATTTTCTTAGTTGACCTCAATTATTTTCTAATATCTATTCCACAAGCCAGTGTTCTGATTCAGGAGAGCAGTAAGCATGTGTTTAATTTTGAGTATTGTTTCAAGTCTTATTAAAGCCAACAGTCTTAAGCACATGCTCAAAGAAAAGCGCAGGTTTAATGCATTCCATAATGCAGATGCATGGGAAAATATACTTTATTGCTTTCCTGAATGGGGACCTCAGATGAATAGCATAGGAAAAAGAATAAATGATATCTGAATTAGAATATGCCACATTTTAATCACATATTCAATTTTAACCATATTTCAAACTACCACAGCTTTTTGCCTAATTCATTTTGATCTCGCTGTCAGTTCAATTCACCAAAAAGATATGCCTCTTACTTCACTTATTGTCTATTTAACCGTAATGCATTACAGCCAACCCTTTGCAGGACATTGCTGTGGTATACCAGATTCCTTTATCGACCTGGGACCATGGTCTGGGTAACATGAGCTGAGAGACCAGCAATGAAAGTGCTCCAAGCAATGGGATCAATAAGTTTTAGCCCTAACGAGTTCCTATTAAAATGCATTCTGAGGACACAATTGAATATTACTTTACTAGGGCTGCCAGAAAAAGGGAGAGAAATAATCTAGGCACAATTTCTTTATATGGTAATTATGTCTTATTGGTCCCTTGTCACAGTATAACCCTCCCAACCATATGTAGACCCATATCAAATACTTTCAGGTCATCATCCTGTATCTTGCTTCTACTGCTTCTGTAGCTCCCAACAGTAACAGACAGGATGTTGCTTCCTTGCTCAGATCTCAGTCTGCCTACTACACAACCTTCACCTCAAAGCCCTCAGCTGATGATTCTGGCCTGCTGCTCCTGCTCACACACAACCTCTGTTGCCTTTCTGAGCCTGTTTCCCCTCTGCTCTCAGGGTAGGGCAAAAAATCGTGTAGGGGGCAGGGAATAATAGGCACCTATATAAAGACAAAGCCAGGAGTATCTCTGTCGAAATCAGGACAGCTGGTCACCCTACCTCAGGAACTCTTTCCCTTTTCTGCACTGGATGGATTATAGAACTATAGACATATAGTGCTGGATGGGAGCTCCACAGGTCATCCTGTGTATCCCCCAACCCCCCTCCAGTGATGCAGGATTAAGTTTACCTAGAGCATCTCTGACACATGTTTGTATGGAGCTTTCTACTGGTCAATGTTAAATTGCATAACGCAATACATTCCATTTGCTAGGTTCTTTCACTACAGGTCAGCGAGGGCAGAAGGTTGATACCCTGTAATAAGCCAGCACGTTCATTACAGTATTTTCCAGAACTGGACATTAAATTACAATCTTCAAATTAAACTTTAATTTCTCTTAATAAAAAATGCTATTGTATGTGTCCCAGCAACCACTCAGCCAGATTGAGCAAGGGAGACTAAATACTACAGTGGGCTATTTCCTTCCCATCTAGCTCAATATTGTTTCCTTCCAACGATTGCACCACACTTAAAGTGGGTCAAAGATTGGCTGTGCTTGTGGAGGGGAGGCAGCAGTGTTTTATGGCTAAGGGGGGGGGGGGGGGAAGGCGGAGAATGAGTTAAGAGACGACTGTGAAAGGTGAACCGTGATCAGCTTTGCAGGGTGACTCAACCCCTCCGCCCTCCCCTGATGTAGGGCTTCCAAAGTGTGGGAGGTCAGCCAGAAACAGGATGTTATTCCTCACTCCCAAAACACAAGGGACGTGGATGATGCAGATTCTAAAGGTGAGTGAACTGCATTAGACAGGGTTAGGAGCATGGTTGGCAAAAGTAGTAACCTGCCTTGCACTGTGGCAATGGGTGGTGGGGTGCAGGGGCTTCAGCGAGGGGAGGGATCTGGACTCAACGTGTCCCTTTGAGAGTTTACTTTGGGGTGTGTGTGTGTGTGTGCGTGCGTGCGCGCGCCTAGCAGAGTAGTAAATACTTCAGGCTTAGGAAGCGGGCATCCCAGAAGCCAGGGCAGCAGACCCAGTGTTGCAGCCCTGCTGGGGACACTAATAATATTACACATTTATTTTGGGCAAGTTAATTTGCAGTTACTGCAGCAACTTCAGGCATCTAGGAGTGAGGGGTCTGGACAGAGTGACAGGTTGGACCCAGCATGGGCTAAAGTTTGGTGGCAGGCCCAGCCTGGAATAAAGCTCCTGGGCACATTTTGACTCACTGGCCATTAGCAAATATAACTCTGTAGGGCACAGTAGAGGCCTGAGAGTGAGCAGAGGACTGTATCCACAGAGCCAAGTAGGTTTTGCCAGGGTGGATTACTCAGTGGGAGTTCACTTACTCAGTACAACTAAAGATAAAATCCTGAGAGAAGAATATGAGGACATACAAGTCTTTGTTGCACAGGGAGGTGTTGACAAACAGTAAACATGTGCAGAACAAACAAAAGAGGGAACTGCCCAAGGACCCCCGGGTGCTGAGAACATAGGAAGATTGGGAGACTACCTCCCTTATCTAAGCAGATGTTACAAGACAGGCTTACCCAGACAGAAGACCTGCCTTGTTCAAGTATATGGACATAATCAGACAGGTACACAATATGCTTGAGGGCATGTCCTGATTTACTTAAGATGAGCAGTTTTGGTTAAGGGCAGCAAGACCACCAGAGAGCTGGTGAGACATACCTCATCGCGTGCTGTGGCTGGAGTGGATGACACCAAGAGGTCCAGGAATTCACATAGACAGTGCCTTGTTCGTACCACCGCAAGCTCATCTGGTTAGAGCATGGTACTAATAACACCAAGATGGTGGATTCATACCCCCACACTGGCCACAGGACATTCTGGGTAATATGGCCTATTTTAATAGGTAGCAGGTTTAAAACAAACAAAAAGTATTTCTTTACACAGCACACAGTCAACCTGTGGAACTCCTTGCCAGAGGACATTGCAAAGGTCAGGACTTTAACAGGGTTCAAAAAAGAACTAGATAAGTTCATGGAGGATAGGTTCCTCTGTGACTGTTAGCCAGGAATGGTGTCCTTACACTGTTTGTCATAAGCTGGGAATTGATGACAGGGGATAGATCACTTAATCGCATGTTCTGTTCATTTCCTCTAGGGCACCTGGCATTGTCACTGTTGGAAGACAGGATACTGGTCTAGATGAACCTTTGGTCTGACTCAGCGTAACCCACACACATAGTGTGGTTCACTGTCCCATGCAGTGACAGTTAGACCACTTACAGTGAGTGAGACAAGAACAAGGGAGCTCTACTGCCTAAGCTGAGAGCCACCTGGCTTTTAGCTCAAGCGGTAGACACTCCAACACTAAGCTCAAATCTGCCCAGTGGCGGTTACACCAGTATGGCCAATCTTATGTTCTTAAGCTTGGGAAGTTCGAGTCACATAATATTTGCTAGGCTTTAATGATGGTGATTGTTTTCGCAGCACCTGTAAGCTCAGGCACATTGAGAGGCACGATTTGAGACCCATTCAGCCCATTGTTGCCAAAGCAACGAGGAAAGATCACAGATAGGACACAGGAAAAGGAGTAGCTCAAGTGTCAACCTGAGAACAGGATCTGGGGGACAGAGCACAAGCTGTGGAGGGAGATAAGCTGGGTGCAACAGGACCAGGTACCAATTCCAGTAAGGCTAGATGTGTTATGGGTTCTCCTATAGGACAGATAGGGCATATTTGATTTTAATCGTCCAGTAAAACCAGAACCATGGATGGGTTTGTAGTAAGGACCAGATCAGGGGTCAGCAACCTATGTCATGTGTGCCATAAGTGGGACATGAGCCGATTTTCACTGGCATGTGAGCCTCCCCGCTGGATCTACACCAACCATATGTCCTTGAAAGCCCTGCCGGACATTTCACTACTGGATGGGAAGAAGCGACTGAAAAATGGCTCTGTGCCATTGCTCCTTGCATGGCGCAGCAGCCTCCTTCCCCCCTACCCTCCACAGAGTGCGTAGGCGACACCATTGCAGCTTTGCTGGTGGGTAGCTTTGCTAGCTTCTGGTAGCGTGCAGTTTCTCACCACTCTCCACCCACTGCACTGCTCGCGGCTGGCTCCCTCCCTCCCCCCGCAGGACCCCCAGTCTAGCCATGCCACCTCCTTCTCCTCCTCCAGGCCACCACTACTGCTCCATGCCTTAGAGCTGCTGATGAGCGGAGCGGGAGGCATGGAGCTGAATGCAGGGCCCTGCTCCAAGATGCTGAAGGTGACTGAGGAGGCCTTTCACAATGGCAACTTCAAGCTGGCAACCGAGATCTACGGCTCCCAGCTGGCCAAGCCGCCACAGCCCGAGCAAGCCATGGGCCTGTGTTTGGGGAAGAGGGAGGACAACATGCCGGTCTGTGCCAGCCACATGGCTGAGTCCCTGGAGGCCTACAACACCACCGCCCAGCTGGCCCACCTGCGTGAGAAGGCATTGCACCTGCTGCCCTGGCTTGCCAGCAGCCCCAAGGGAGTGAACAAGGCACTGGTTGACCCCTGCTCGGCTGCCCCCTGTGCCGGTGGCTGCTACATGAGCCAGTGACACTGCACTGGGGCCACCCTCAGTGCCATCAACATGTCCAGCCCCACCAGCCCCCGATCAACATGGTGCTGGACAACCTTCTGGAGAGGCTGCTGAAGGGGGAAGAGCCTGCTGTGTGTGTGTGGGGGGGGGGGGGGGGAAGGGGGGCTAGCTCCTCTCCTCCCCACCTTGTAGGGGAAATGGCAGCATAGTGATGTGCTGTTTGGAGGCTTTCCTTGCTGCTCCCAATGGCCCACGAAATGAGAGCAATGCTTGGGACAATGGGGGAGCAAAGCCAGGTAAGTGCGCCTTCTCATGTCCAGACCCTCGCACCCCAATCCCCCCCACTCACTTGCTGTCCCCAGCTTAACCCCGCACCACCAACTTGCTCCTACACCTTCCCTTGTTCCTGTGCCTTCCCTCTTGGCCAGACACCCTAGTCCCATCCTGCTTCTACACCCCACCCAAACCTCGCACCCTCACCCCTTCCTGCACTCCACCTCCTGTCCAGATCCTACACAGCCATCCCTATCCCACTCACTGGCAGCCCTGTCCTGCACACTGAACCCCTAATTTCTGTCCCCACCACAGAGCCTAAGGGGTTTCACAAAATCCACTAACTCTGGAACCCCAGAAAAGTAAACCTGGCCTATGGGAAGCCCTGAACCTCAGTCCTCCCTTTCCAGAGATGTGAGCACCAGAGAAGTAAGGTGTCTCAGACGGGGACCACATCAGTGAGGGTTGGGGGGGGGGGGGGGGGGGGTTTGAGGAGTTTTTTTGCTTCTCACTTATGTGGCCCCCCAGCTGATTTTTCTGTGGGTCAGTGGCCTCTGACTCAAAACAGGTTTCCCACCCCTGCCATAAAGAAAAAAAAATGAAACCTTTTGTATTGTGTATAAATTAAGATTTTACTTTATTTAAAATGAAGTTTGATAAACTAACACGAGAAAGTTAAAATACTTAGTCTGTTTATTAATATAAATTAAGCCATTCTCCCTAGCTGCAGCATTAGCAAAATGGCTCAGGCATAATTATGTAATTAACAGTGTGTTTCCATTAGCAACTGGTGATCCACGGAAAGGTTTGCATTGAATCAGGTGGTCCATAGGGTCATGGTGGAGAGAGCCCCTCCCCGCCCAGGGCAGGAGGGCTAAATCTTGACATGCCACTTCAGAAAGTTTGCTGACCCCTGGACCAACCAATACCAACAAGACACCATAGGTAAAAGGATTGCTTGGTTCATTTATGCCACAAATTCTCCTTTTTGCACTGTTAATCATCACCTTCATTGACATGATTGAATCCTTACAACCAGGCTACACTCCACCTGGTTAAGCAGACATTGGTGGAAGGTTGCTAAATTCAGTGCAGGAGATACAACTTGAACAGTGTTCCAGAAATACTGAGGGGAAATTTAACAGATTAAGCTTTGATATGTAGAGCAATGTACACAGTGTTCCAGTAATATGTGCCTGTGTGACAACAGATGATGGGGCTGCATCTCTTTCGGAAACTAAAGATAGGCCAACACAACAGAATATTTAAAAGTGGCAGTAAAAGGTACAATAAACAGTGAACAAAAATTCAACTATCACATGCGCAGTTTTGTCAGAGAAAATTCTACATTTAATGTACCTTTTAGCCAAAAGAGTTAAGAATGACTTCTCCAGGAATAAAAGAAAATGTGGCTAGTCTCTCAAAATACTTCTGTAGGAACCATTTTGCTTCAGCTTCACTGAAGAGAGCAGGAAGATCCAAACTAATTCTCCTTCAAAGTATCTGATGGAATTCTGTGGTTGACTGTTTGGAACACTGTATTAAGAATTAGCCTATTCTCATAAAACTTTGTAAAGAAAACTATGATTAAAAAGGATGAACACATCTCATCCAAAGTACCTAACACTGGATCAAAGAGGGATGTAGAAGATATGCTCAGTATACTGAAACCAATTATCCATCATCACCTCAAACAAACTTCAGAAAAATTGCTGCTGCATTGCTGACGTTATCAACATTTCAAGGCACTTCAAGAAACATTGATGAAAGAAATACCTCACCAGAAAGTTAAATTACAGACAATAAGGAGGCAAATGGGTCACACTAACTTCACCTCATTTCCTTGCTAACATTCTCGACCTCAGATATAAAGGTAGATGCTTAACTTCTGCATATGACACTGCTGTCATGGCCTGGGCAGCTCAAAGTCACTCAGTTATGCCAGTCATAATAAAACTCAAGGCTGTAACAAAACTATATAATCAATATATGTTCACTGATTATGTTTTGAACAAAGTCATTCCCCTGAATTGCAGGAAATCAATAGCCAGGCACCTTGAGGTTCCTTCGGGTCTAAGCCAACTTTTCACTGCAGTAGCTTCTTCCCTACCCTACCACATGGGCTCAAACCAAAACCTAGGCTCCATTGCTGGGAGCTGAAATCAGACTCCTAAAAGGAGTACAGTATAGATGTTAAATATCGTTAATTGAATAGTTGAGTAACCTCATGAATTCTTATCGGTTAGTCCACTATTCTATAGTCCCTGGGAGCAGGGCCAGCAGCAGTGCGGGGTGTCAGACGGGAATTAGTTTGCGAGGGGAGTCAGTTTAAAAACCAGCTTCTCTTGCGGACCAGCTGCTTGTTGCTCTGTACTGCTGCCTCTGATAGAAGCAGTAGTGTGGGGTGGCAGCAGCCCCAGTCTGCATGGAGGTGCGGTCTGAGCTTCTGGACCCGGCACAAACCAGAACAGAGCTGGGCTGTCTGCCTGCCCGGCTCCTAATACACTTTAAATGTAGAGCCACAGCAGGGGTAGGTCCTGCACCCAGCGGCGTGAGCCAGAACCGAGCCAGGCTGCTAGCTGGCCTGCTTTAAAAAAAAAGTACTGGCTGGGGGGGGGGGGCGTGCGGCGGGGCGCACGGGAAAATGCATGTAGTCTGTAGCATCAACCTATATTTGGTTCTGGCGAGGCCACATTTGGAGTAGTGTGTCCAGTTCTGGGTCCCCCCACTATAGAAAGTATGTGGACACACTGGAGAGGGTCCAGCAGAAGGCAACCAAAATGATTAGGGGGCTGGAGCACATGACCTATGAGGAGAGACTGAAGGATTTGGGTTTGTTTAGCCTACAGAAGAGAAAAGTGAGGGGGGATTTGATAGCAGCCTTCAGCTTCCTGAAGGGAGGTTCCAAAGAGGATGGAGAAAGGCTGTTCACAGTAGTGACAGATGGCAGAACAAGGAGCAATGGTCTCAAGTTACAGTGGGGGAGGTCTAGGTTGGATATTAGGAAAAACTATTTCACTAGGAAAGTGGTGAAGCACTGGAATGGGTTACCTACGGAGGTGGTGCAATCTCCATCCTAGAGGTTTTTAAGTCTCGGCTTGACAAAGCCCTGGCTGGGTTGATTTAGTTGGGATTGGTCCTGCCTTGGGCAGGGGGCTGGATTTGATGACCTCCTGAGGTCTCTTCCAGCTCTATAATTCTATGATTCTATTATAAGCTTTTCCTTATTGGTTAATCAACTACACTATTACATCCCTAGTACAGCAGTGTGGAAAGATTGAGAACCATTCACTTAAAAGGAAGTAGATAGTACAGTAATCAGATTTGCCTGGACTAGCACAATGGACAAATAAATTCAGTAACCTGTAAAAAAAAATAGAGTAATAAATTAAGAGAACAAGATTTAATAGATGAATTATGAGTTGATTTACGTGGGGAGAAAAAATATTCTAAAGTATAAAATGGCTGTTTCCTTGGTAGGAAACAATATTCCACATATAGACTTGGGGTTACATGAAAGAATAAATTGAACATGAGCCTGCAATGTGATATTGTCACCGCAAAAGAAACCAAAGAACCGAAATCCCAAATGACATGCAGTGTAACCCATATAATGAACCACATCCTGTGATGCAGAGCTACATGCATGCTAAAGTCATGAAACCTAAGCCTCTTGCAGCACTGTCCAGCAACAGTCCTCCTCAGGGTACATCTACCCAGAAACATTATTTCAAAATAACTTTGTCAAAATAACTGCCTGCTGTGTGAATGCAGACTATGTCGAAGCTAAAGGACTTCTTACTCCAACTCCTGTAACCCTCATTGTACGAGGGGTAAGGGAAGTCAGAGGAAGAGTGCTCTATTTCAAAATAAGCACTGTGCAGACACTCCCAATTTTGAAATAAGCTACTTTGAAATAAGCTACACAATTGACGTAGATCAATTTGCATAGCTTATTTTGAGTTAAGCCCTGCTGTTTAGATGCACCCTTAGTAACCTTAAGCTCTAGTGGCCAGAGTTAAAAATGCAGCCAAAGATCAGCATTGCATATACTCCTCCTTTGGCCATTACAGTGTATTGCTCATTACACTGATATCAAGAGGGAGGAGTGAAATAGGAACCCCTACATCACTGAAGGATCAACTTTATAGATAAATGATCCATGATAGGCTCATTATGCTGGGTTTAGGCCCAATTAAACCAGTAGTCAGAGAACTGAGTAACCTTGTGAGGAAGGTATTGCAATGATGGTCATGGAAGCAACAGCCATATACATATTTTATTCCACAGTGATGCAGTGGAATAGGCTATATGACCCAAATGTACATATTCAAACAAGTATTTATGGGCCAAATCCTGCAATCATTGCTCAAATTCCAATTTAAAGCAACAGGTAAAATCTGAGTAAGGAGCACAGGATTTGGCCATACACATTTTAAGTAGACTACAGACTTGTTGGCTGAAGCAGAAATGTTTGGCAACTGTTGCTGGCATCAAACAGAACTTGCACGGAGAGCTTCTGTGCAATGTTTCCTCTTTCAGCAAACCATTCCTTGTGGATCAAAGGATAATAGACCCACCATACGGTTTTAACTACACGTGTACTCTGGAAGCCAAAATACATTAAGATTAATGTATTTCTGGGACCGCTGCTGTGCTTCTCGAACAAAAGCACAGGGAAATTCCAGCTATCATCACTGGTGATAAGAAGAAACTTAGGAAGGAGCGGGTTGGCAGGTCTCTATATTGGGCACCATGAGGGTGCAACTGAGGGGGACACCCAGGCTGACACTACAGATAGCTGCTATAGGAAAAAAAAGTCTTGCAGAGACTGCAAACATACCTGATTAGAATGCACATTTAACAAGCACTCAGAAGAATTATATGTATACATGTCACTGAAAAATTTATAGATGGACCTAAAGGACACAAAATCTTCCACCTCAGAGCCTGCAAACTTTGCTAGTTCAGATACATATCCTCATCTCTGAAATGGACCAAAACTGGAACCTGACATCCAGATATCCCTGAATTTTTAGAATCTGACTCTGGAACTGAACTTGAAGTCTCAGGTGTACTTTTTGAAGTTTGTTTTAAATGTGCTGCCTATTAATTTTGTTGGGTGACAGACACCTGGTTATGTGAAGGAATAAATATAAATTCCTTATTCATCTTTTCCACACCATTCATGATTTTATAGACCTCAGTTATCTCTACACCTTAATTGTCTCTATTCCAAGCTGAAATATCCCATCACACGGAAGTGGTTTCATAACCTTGATCATTTTTGTTGCCCTTTGCTGCACCATTTCAAAATCTATCTTTGAGATCGAATGACCAGAATATCATGCAGTAGTCAAGGTGTCTTCATACAATGGATTTATATAGTGGCATGATGATTTTATCCATCCTTTTCCAAATGGTTCCTAATATGGTTAGCTTTTTCAACTGACAGCACATTAAGCAGACATTTTAGAGAACTATCCACAATGGCTCCAAGATCCCTTTCTTGAGTGGAAACAGCTAATTTAGATCCCATAATTTTGTATGCATAGTTGGGATGATGTTTTCGAACATGCAATAATTTCATTAGCCATTTTGTTACCCAGCCACCCAGTTTTGTGAGATCCCTTTGTAACTATTCAGTCTAGTATCCAAGATTAAGCCCAAAGCACTGTATTATCTGCAAATTTGCCATCTCACTGTTTAGCCTTTTTTCCCCAGAGTTTGCAAACATGTTTACTATCTCTGGCACCCGTACTCATTCCTGGGGGAAACCCCTCTCCATTCTGAAAACTGGCCATTTAATCCTATCTCTTGTTTTCTGTCTTTTAAATGGTCCCTGATCCATGTGAGGAACTTCCCTCTTATCCTGTGACTAAGGCTATGATTCTATCACAGAGATAATAGAATCTGTGATTTTGTGGGATATGTAACTTCTTCTGGGGCTACCCTTCAGAAAAATTGACTGGTGGTTTATTATTTAAGTATGTATTATTATTATTATTATTAGGAATATACTGTTTAATTTGAGCTCTATGGCGTTAATATGTTTCCATGCAGCTTGCAAGCATTTCACTTTTGAGACTTTGCCTTAGTGTCCATTTAATGTCCATTCCTCATTTTTGCTCTTCTTTATGAAGTTAAACCCTACTGTGGTGGGCTTCTGATATTTAGCCCCTCACAAGGATGTTAAGTGTAATCATAAATATAACCAAATGATTAATCTATATTCACCTCTTGGACCAGATCCTGCAAGTCTCCCTTTGTGGGTTCCAGGACTATCTGGTCCAAGCAGCAGTCATTTATAGTGTCTAGAAATTCTCTATCCCATCAGTGTGGAGATAATAAATAAATCAATAAATAATAAATAATAATAATAATAGAGGGTTTTAACTAAGGCTCCTCCCATCCTGCTACATTATAGCCCCTCTAATCTCCCTGAGCATTTCACAATTACCATCCCGGCCAGGTGATCAGTAGTATAGTCCAAACATTATATTCTAATTATTCAAGCATGGCATTTTTTTCTACATAGTTTCTATAGTACAGTCTGATTCATTTCAGATTTTTATTATATTTGGCTTTGCTTTTTTCACATATAGTGCCACTCTCCCACAACTATGACCTATTTTGTCATTCCTATATGTTTTGTATCTTGATATTACCATGCCTCATTGCTTATCATTCCACCAATTTTCAATAATGCCAATTGCATTATCATCATCACAGGCATCCTAGTTCATTTCTAGCATTAGTATACAAACACTTATCAAACATATCACTTTTTAGCTGTGATGTGACTGAATGGGACTCCATTAACTTTTTCTCTTCAGTTCCCAGCTGGACTTCATCAACATCCATCCTCACCTCCTTACAAGGACTCCTTTTTTAATAGATTTTTCCCTAAGGGATAGCTCTACCCCAAACTATGCTCTCCACACAAGCTGGCTTTCCCTCAGGCCTTAGTTTTAAAAGGGAACGCTTATTTCTTTGTAAAAAGAACTGAAGAGTTCTAGCACTGGCAGTGATTTGAAAAGGAGCTCAAGATTCTAGGATGGTTTGGGAGCCAGTGTGGTCCCTGCCATAAATTGGAGCATGAAGTGCTCCAATTGAAGGCAGCCTCTTAATAGCTACCTCTAGGCTACTTCAAAGTCTAGACAGACAAGAATCCCTGATAGAGATGGTCTTGCTTTCCACACAGCCCCTCCCAAGTCTATCTCCCATCAGCTTGGCATGCACAGTAACCAGTATAGAACGTCTTACTGTATTCATATGCTGTGCCTGTGCTGGGTGAAGTTTTCCCAAGGCCTCTAACACCTGCGACTCCTATATGCCACTGGTGTACCAAGGCCACATCTGCTCTTTTGGTCTATCATATTGGTGGTATCATTTATTAATTATTCTTCCACTGTAAGACATGTGACAGGAATTCAAATTTCAAGACAGGTTTTGTTTACAAAAAAAAGTGTTGTCTTCTTGAAGGCCAGCTGCCAGCAAGTTTCCTCATTTCTAGTACCCTTATGTTTACATTGCTTACAAAGAAGGAATTTAAACTTATAACCACTAAGTTCCTTGTTCCTGTACTAACATAATGACAGTGAGATAGGTTCGTCTCACTTGAGGCAGTACAGTGAACTGACAGGGAAAATCTAAATGGTATTTAATACTTAGAAAAAGCGATGACATTATGTACTTCTTTAGCAGCAGACCTTCCTGCACCGCTATCTATAACTGAGTAGGAACTGTTTCCAGTCAAGTTCTTCTGACATGCTTGTAAAGAAATACACTCATAATTGACATGCTGCTAAATAATGTATGCAAAAAACAAAATATCAAGAATGAGATTATTGAAAAAAGCCAGTAAGCTGTAGTTCCCACCCCATTTTGTAACTCCATCTTCTTGCATATGTTTAGTTTTACATTTAGAGGATTAGTTTAGATGTCATCTCACAACACTTTTTTTTAATAGTTTCGATATAGGTAATTTTAGAGTAATTGTATCACTTAGTGGAGGAAGAGGGTTAAATAGGATTACTTACAATTCTGGGATGGTTAAGTAGAACTCTTTCACTCATGCAGAAAAAGGTACTTCATGGTTGTGAATAGCAAGAAGCAGCACTTTGAATATACAAAGGGAAAGTGCGAAGGAGGAAAGTATTTATGCTGGAGCTTCATTGACTGAGGAGTGAGTATGTGGGAAGCTGTAGTCACCCATCATTATTGGTCTATCAGTTTAGACTCTGATCTTTCTTCAAATTGCACATTCATGCCAAAATTCATGGAACTGTGCGCCTTAAATTAGGTTTCTAAATCTTTACTGGGATCCCTATACAGTTGCCCTGATTTTCAAATCTGCTGAGCACTTATCAACTAAAGTCAATGGCAATGTTAGGGGCTCACTGAACTGATTAGTCCCACTGGTAATTAAAAAAGTTCTTAAAGCTGATTCCACTGGTCTGTGGCACATCGGACATGCCAAGACATGGAAAAGGCCTAGCTGGAGAAATCTTGCACTGGATCAGAAACCGCAGAGGGAACATTCCGGCTGCAACAAAGAACGACCAGCTCTGAGATTATTCTAACTCACACAAGGGGCTTCAGGCCACCCCAAAGACTGGAAACAGAATAGCAGTAGGTAAGTCACTTCTGCCCTCCGCACTTCTCAGGGGCATTAAATGAAGAACAGCACCAGCTGAAGATGTAACCTATTTTTATGCAACTGTTTTATCTGATGGAAGTAATTGGGAACTTAATACAAGAAAGAAGATCAGTTGGTAAAGAAGAATTTGTCATGCATTCAAGAGAAGGAACAAGAGCACCAGAATGGATAATGAAAAAGCATCAGCCAAAGCTGAAAGTTGTCTTCAGACTGCCATCAATATTTGTGATACTCTAAATTTACAGGTTGAACCTCTCTAGTCCAGCAACTGGGGACCTGAATAGTGTCAAACCAGAGAATTTGCCAAATCACACGAGGTCAGCATTGTCTAGCAGCATTACCGACACTTTCTGGGCTCTTAGAAGACATTTAGGATAAATTAGAGCTAAACAACAGCACAGAACACTGAGAACAGGACTAGTGGCTGTAAACAAACTTTATGGACTGCAGGAAACTTGGCTGCATTCATGATAAGTGGACATTTGGCTAACTAAAAATCACACTGGACCACAGATGTTGCCAGACCATAAGCCAAGATATTTTTATCCAAACACAAAATAAGAGGAAAGTGTCATCCTAAATCTTGTGCTACTGAGAGGTCTACAGCCAAATTTTTGCTAACACATGGAAAAGAGAATATAGAGAAATCTGGGGCGGATGAATAGGTAAACACTAAGTGAAGTGAGCAATATTATTCAAGACACTACTCTTCTCACTCACTGCTCACATACTGTACTCAAAGTGCTTTTACTCCACAACAGAAAAATTTGCAGAAAGAGGACAATGGACTGAAGCGTTTGCAGAACATGAAGCAGCAAAGAGTTTTAAGGTTTCATGGAAATTGTCTATCACACAATACCTTAAAGTGCAGTCTGCTCTGAAGAGTTTATAAAAGTGTCAGCTTCTCTGCCTGTGTGATTCATTGTTGTATCTGCATGCTTTAGCAATGAAAAGAAATTTTCTATCCCTTTCTTACCTCTTGTTCCTATCTAGTTAAGAGTAAACAAACAGGATTTCATTCCTTCTTGAGAATAAAACAAAAGTTGTTTATTAAGTTCCAATTACTTACACCTGCCAAACCTCACTAAAGGCAAGAGTTTCACTAGGGCATGTCTAATACTATAAACTTAAGTCAACCCGTGTTAGGTCAACTTATAGCCACAATGGTACTGTGGTGGTTCACATTTAAAACAATTAACATGGAACCCGCAGATGCTGTTTTTACATACACAATTATGAGAGAACCACCTTATCTTAAGTAGAGTTGTATAATATGGTAGTATGCAGAGTTCAGCGGAGAGACTGAGTAAAGCAGTGTTTCTCAACCAGTGGTACGAGTACCCTCAGGGGTACTCCAGAGAAGTCTGGGGAGGAGGGGAGGGATGTCAACACAACTAAAATTTGGAGAAAACTGAATTTTTGTTTTAAGTTTTATAGTGCTTTATTATTTTTATACTTTTTACACCCAAAAATTTCATCGTCTACCCAGCTACAATTAAATTGTTTAAACAAATGTGTTGCAATGGTAGAAAAAAAATTGTGTGTGTCTGAAAACTGTAGGTACTGGCGGTACTTATATTTTTTTAAAGGGGTAGTTTATTAAAAAAAAAAAAAAGGTTGAGAAACACTGGAGTACAGTGTTGTGATTGTTTCCCTTTTTGTGAGGGTCAGATCTCACCTTCGTGAATTTAAAAAAAAAAAAAAAAAAGACAGTATAAAAAAAAAAGCTTGGAATTTAGAGGACAGGAATAAGAAGTTCTTCACATTTAAACAGTATTGAAAAAATGTTATTTCATCTGACCAGAAACATTCAGAATCAGAAGTACTAATCTGGGGAATCTTCTGGATTACAGTAGAATTAACTAACTATTGCAAAAAGATTGCAGAATTTTTGTTTGGCGAGATATATAGAAATTAGATTTCTCATGATTTTAACACAGGATTTGGCTTCCCGGAAGGCTTTTGTGTAGAGCTGAATTTTAGTCTTCAGAAGAGTACTATAGCTAAATGGTTCTTTACTAGGAAATATAACTTATCTTTGTTATGAGAGATTTAAGTGGTGCAACCATTAAGAGAAGATTCCTCTAAACTTTTAGGTATCACATCCAGTGAAGCTATAAAAGCAAAAAAAAATACAAGGACCAAGCCTCAAACATCTGCAGGCTAGTAAATACAATACATTAGGAAGTAGGGTTGCCAGGTGTCCTGTTTTGAACCAGACAGTCCAGTATTTGAGCTTTCTGTTTGGGAAACAAATTGAGAAAATATAAATGTCCGGTATTTTCTAAATAAGATGAAATGTAGATTGTGATGTAATATCAAGTGTGTCTGGTATTTTTGTTGAAACCATCTGGAAATCCTATTAGGAAGGTATAGAAATGTACAACAGGTAACTTTATTAAGGTATCTTCCTTATCTCTACATTTAAAGAATTTCTCTGACAAGAGAAAGACATCTGAGGCATACAATTGCTACACAGGAGCAGTATTCTCCTGGCACAGACACAACATAGGGCTAGTACATAATGCTCTCCCCTTAGGCCTGCATAGAAGGCATGCTGGTGACATGGCTAGAGACAAACCAGTAGTGGGCCCACAGGAGCACTACGTGGATTCTGGGCAGCAGTGCAGCCTATGTTGGGCTGTCATTGCTCTGACCAGCTAGGAACAGTTTTAATTTATATCAGCATGCAATTAAGGCCTACGTATGTGGAATGGTATGTTTGGGGATTGTCATACATGGTAATCAGATTCAGACAAGTTCAATAAGCTATATTCAAAAGAGGTTAAAACAAAGCTGAATTCCTTCCCCCCCACTCAAATTGCTGCCCCCCAAAAAACATCATCATACATAACCAGACATTTAGACTCCATCTCAACCAAAAAGGCTGAACGTGCCTCCCCCTTCCCACTTTTCTTCCTCCCTCCCCTTTCTCAACTGGCAGAAGTGTGAAGGACTCATTTATTTTAAATCACTGGTACTCAGTGATCATTTTAATGACTTAAAATAGGTGTTCACACACTTCATATCACAACCTGAAAAGCACTGAAGGCATAGACCATTGTTTCTTGTAGTTCACATCTTTGCTTGTTTTTTAAATTGACACAAACATGTTATAATGAAATTGACTGAGACCAACTCATCTCATACATTATGCAGTTGTCAGCTAGTAAAAATGCAGACCCTGATCCTACAAGCTGGATTTGTGCAGATGCTTGAATCAATGGGCTCAGTGCTCTGTCCGCTCAGATCAACTTGCAAGAGTGGGGCTTTAGTCATGATCTACTCAGATCTGTCTCAAGATGGTGACCCTACTAGTTAAAAGCTTCATAGTCAACAGTAACTTGAACCACACAGTCTGATTTTTAAAAACAACAAGGAATCCTATGATACCTTAACAGATGCATATATACACACCTGTCTCTGATTTCCACTCCTGTTCATCTGATGAAGTGGGTTTTACCTATGAAAGCTTATGCCCTAATAAATCTGTTAAGGTGCCATCGGACTCCCCATCTTTGCATGTGCAGACTAATACAGCTACCTCTCTAAAACAGATTTTAAGTTAATAAGTCAGTTATTTGTCTGTATATTTTAGGGTTTTATTAATTGGTGGAACTAACTGGTCTATTCAAAATTAATTAAAAAAATCCCATCAAATCTCTTAAGATAAAAAAGTGCAACCTTCCCTGCCATCTGTCCCCTATTAAAAAAAAAAAAAAAAAAAAAGTAAAACCATCACATGACTAAAACAGAGACATGAGCAAAAAGGACTTCTCCAAGCACACTGACAAAGTGGCAGTTTTTACATGTAGGCTTCATTATAGCAGGCCTCTAGGGAGCCATGACTAACAGTATTCTACTCAAAATACTGGATTTGTATTCACATGAACCAACATAAAAAGAGAGGAATCTGATGTGGATCATGGGGGGGGGGGGGAGCACTGAAATTAAATTACTATTAAATGAGGGTGAATTGGTGACACATCACTACTCCAATGAGGCTATTTGGAGAAGTGTGACCAGGCATAAAGTGTACAAGATTAAGTATTAATCACTTGCAGATCCTGGACAAACTGGAAGGAGATCTAATTATGGTCTGCAATAAATGACTAGCAGAATCTTAAAGAAATTTAGCCTTTGGAATGAGTAAAATATTTTGGGTCTGAATGGTGCTAATTTCAGACTGACCACTTTGTGAATCTCTGAATATAGGAAATAATGATCCTCAAGAAAGTAGGGACTCATATTTTGCAGTTGAATTCAAGACACCTCTATCTAGCCTGTAGACTAGAAATACTTGAAATATATACAAAAACTGTATGTCTCTACATCTCTAAGAGAGACGGTTGTTTCATGCAAAGTGATCCTACAAACCCTTACTCACTTGAACAGACCTTGGGGCAAGTCTTTTTTTTTAGTCTCTCACTGCAAGTGATGCATGATTTTTCTATATAAAGCAAATGGGACCAGTTGTACGAGTAAGGACTGCAATCATATATACATAAATAAATTCTGGTAAAATATAATTCAAAATGTGAATTACAAACCCAAGATGATTACATGTTTAGTATGTGAACAATTCTGAGTATAAGGGAGTCAAGATTACAGAATATACAGAATATAATGAACAAAGACTTTTTCTCTGACCAGTCTACATCTCCATGGAAGGTCTTCTATTAAAATGAATATTTGGTAGGTTTATGCCAGGGGTGTTAAGGGGGGGGGGGTATTTAAATCAAGTAGTCAATAAAAAAGAGCCATAGCTGGGTTTGGCACAAGTCAGGACTGAGCCAGGTTGCCTGCCCATCCAGCAGCAATCCCTGCTCCCCTCTCCCTGCTGCCCGATAGATGCAGCAGCGATGGGGTGAAGGATGGGCAGCATCACAGAGATGGTCCTGGGAGGGAACAGCTTTTAAACCTGCTCCACCCAGCACCTCGATACGGAGGCAGCAGGGCAGATAAGTCAACTACTCACATTTCCCCTGACTGCTGATAAGCATAGGCTTATGGATAGTTGACTACTCCCTTACATCCCTAGTTTATGCACAATAACAGTTTGCTAATATACATGCAGTAGTTGCCATTATTCCAGACAATTACTTCACAAGAACTTACTTTCCCCTCCAAACAAGAGGGAAGCAGGCAAGCTACAATCAAAGAGATGCTCTTTGAGCAGAGCAGCAGGTGCTGCCCTTTACTCAGGGATAAGCTGAAATGCTCCAATGAGCCCAGTGGTTCTCAAACTACAGGTCACAACCCAATATTGGGTCATGAATGTCATGGGTCATGGAATGTCAGGCACTGGGTCGCCTTGCTTTAGGGTGACCAGTGGGAGCATTAAGGCAGACTTCCTGCCTCTCTCGATACCACAGACTATGCGCAGCAGGTGCAATGTGGTCCGTGGTGCCAGGATAGACAGGAACCCTGCCTTAGAAGCCTTCCTGCACTGCTGACTGGGAACTGCCAGATTATGCCCCCCACCCGAACCCTGCACTCAATCCCTTGGGCCCAGCCCTGATGCCTCCTCTTGCACCCCAATCCCCTCATACCCAGACCCACTCCAGAGCCTGCAGTCTGGTCAAAAGATTTGAGGTTTATGGGATCTTTTGAAAAAGCCCGCCGTTTTTGAAAGAACCGCGTCTAGACTGCGGTTTTACTTTTGAAATGGCGCTGTTCGAAAGAGCGCCATGATGCGATTATGCAAGTGAAGAACAGGATATTTAAATCCCCGCTTCATTTGCACTTTCCAAGTGCCTCATTTACATCCCTCTGTCGACAGAGGGATGTAATTAGATGTAGCCTCAGTAAATCTGGCAGAATCTGCTCCTTAGTTTGTTGTAGCAATGCAAAATATCTGCAACCACACTCAGAAAGCTTTTGCAGTGAACATCAGAACCCTTAAGTCCTGTGGGGAAAAAGCTAAGCTGTTTTCCTTAACTACGCAGCATTCTTAAAATTCTGAACCTAAATGTAAACTGAATTCTCTTGTGTGCTCATGAAATCATGAGCTGTTATAGGAACACAAGAGAATCCTGAACTCATTTCTTGGCAAGTACTTAAATAGCTCTCATTTTTCATATGTGGAAACATTATAATAGTCTTGTAATAAATGCCAAAGAGCATACAATTTCATATTTTGAAAGACCTTAAAATCATGATCGAACAAAAAATAATTGCCACTTCATTGCCCTACTAAGGTTAACTCTACACTCTTTAGTGGGTGTGACATCACTAGCCTAATTCATGCTTGAAAAACCTCATTCACTGAGAGCTGGTACTCCATGACTGAGACACATTAAACACATAAATGGTTAAGGTTAAATTCATTTGTGTTCTGAATGCCTATTTCACCCTCGTTATTTGAAGGCATTCAGAACATGTAGTCCCTATGGCTATTGCCTAAGTACTTGCAATTTATCTCTAAAGGAAAAGCATGATAACGCTATGCACACAAAGAAAAAGGAAACCAAAGAGAGGAATCCTTACAGTTGCAGAGATCTACTGAATCTTACTGAACACTTTTTTGTTTTAAATCCTGACAGCAACAGCACTAGAAATGTTGTTTAGAACTTTCCTCAGTGGAAGAATAAGCCTGACATGTTTTAATCTTACACAGGAGCACCATCTTGTATCTGTCTGATTCAACAGCTAGAGAACTGAAAAACAGCAGCAAGTAGAGCCAGGCCATTTTTCAGCAGCCTGTGAGCTATCTTATTTTTTACAGCATTGATTCCTTTCATAGAGTGACAGGTGTTTTTAGAGTTAAAGAACCTTTTCAAGGTATCATACAGAAATGGTACATGCTGTGATTTATCACATCAGTACCATGGATGCAGGGATCACTGTTCATTTACTTCTATACACTTAGCTTTAAAAGATGACAAAGATAGACTCTTGAGAGGAAATAATTTGCAATCAGTACCATTCCAAGAGAACACAGGCCCAATTCTCTTCTCACCAAGTTAAATCAACTGGATCAGACCTTCTGATGCTTAATCTGTTGTAGCTTTGCTGAATTCCACAGAATCAAGCCACTTTACACCAGGAAAATATCTAGCCCCTTGACTTTGAAGTAGTTACTCCTGATTTACATTGCCAAGTGAAGGGAGTCAAGTTGTGTGTGCAGAGTTGGTATTTGAGAAAAATCACTGCTTAAGATGTGCACTATATAGGGTAGAAACAGATAGTTAACTTACAAAGCATACAGTAACATTTGCAAATAAATGCATGTTTGCATATGCACTTTTAGAGCAGTGAGTGGTAATCGGATTATTGCAATTGTATAATTTATAGCACAGTTACCTGTCTGTTCCAGTGTGTGCCTCTCTATTAGGTATCTATTTTTAAAAGTCTGGCTTAAAAACATTCTGAACACAAAACTAGTTATTTTCTCCTTTAGCTAGCTTCCAGTGCCAGGTCTGACATGAACAGCACACTGATGTCAGAGGGGAGAGAAGTTATTTCCATGGTCATTAAGACACTATACAATGAAAATAAGCTACATATGGAAGGCTCCCTTCTACCCTTGATAATGCTTGTATGGCATTAAAGTAATATTTTCAGGTCACCTTTAAATGTAGTATCCAATTCCATCATATTAAAATGCTAGATTTTGGATTGTGATACAGTAAATCCAGCATAGTATAGAATATCTGAAGTACCCTCCCTACCCTCAGAATTTGGCCTTATTTTCACCATCCGACTAACAATGACAATGATATTATGGGCAGCATGATATATACTTGCTTTTAATAAATCACACGCGTGCTTTTTCTTATTTACTTTCCTCAATCTCTTAAGATTCAAAACACATTACCACCAAAATTGACAATTATATATTCAGCAAAATGGTATACCTAAGATTATTTGCTCATACTACACAAAAACGTTAGAATCTACAGAAGCTTTCTTTGTTTGTCTCCTCAAGAGCAGAGCCAAGATAGCCTGTACCTTATACAACTGATCTTTTCAGAATAAGCTAAATGTGAGAAACATGATGGGTATATTTTATTTTTAGAGACACCAACCAAAAGCAAAGAAATCAGCAAAGTCATGATGGAGTTCATTCCTGAGCCCTTACAGCAATAAGGTTATCCAGCATGAAGAGCATGAAGTGCTGTGTACTCTTATTAGGTTCCCATCTCTCCTCTTTTCAACAAAAAGATATGTTCACTCTTCTCCTATAATTCCTAAAGGGCTTCCTTACTATATACTTTAAGCAGTGAAAAGCCTTGTAATATACTTTAGGTATACACGTTCTGGACACTTCTGAAGAGTGTTAAGGTCTGAGCTGTGAATAAAATCTCTGTACCACACATGCGCCAAAGTCTCACGTACACATCCATCCTTCCTGTGAATAAGGAGTAAGCACTCCTGAATAACCTGACCATATTCTGGATTAGTGGAGATACTAATTATTATGCTTGTTCCTCTGATATGATGGTATTGCATTGAAGTGATATATGTGCTGCCAATCTAAATGATGGAATTGCAAGCTTTGATAAAGTTCAATATTAAACATCAGGGAGCATTTTCCTTTTATTCACAGGCTAAATTTCTGTAGATCGTTTTTGCAAAAACGTTTATCTTTATTGCATCAGTCTCAAATTCTTTGTTAGTTCAAAATTCGTATTAGTTCTCGTCCTCTAGTTTTACTACTAGCTAAGAAGTGATTTGAAGATGGGCAGAAGAGGTCTTAGTGATAAGTTTTTACTTTAATCATGTGCTTAATCCCTGTTGAAGCTAAATATGTGCTTCGGTACTTTGCTGAATCCAGGGCTTTTTGAGGGACAATCATAAGTTGTTTTCACAAAGGATGTCCTTCAGAAAATCTGGTATCTGCCCCATTATGCAGCCTGTCAAGTCAAACACATTAAACCTGAAAAGGATATAACAAAAAAGCTATAGGCTAAATACAGTTAGGCAATGGACAGTTTATAATGAAGTCTCTCCACTACAAGCAGGAGTTCTAACGTGTATTGAGAACACTTTGGCTATGTCTACACCGCAGAGCTTTTCTGGGATACCAGAAGTATCCCGGAAAAGCTCTGCTGTGTCCAAAGAACGCATCCGCTATTCTGAACAATTTCTGAAAAAGCAAACATGTTTTCGGCAACCCTGTATTCCTCATTATATGCAGAATAAGGGATGTTCCGAAAGAGGATGTTTTTCTGAAATTTGGCCCCGTGACGATGGGCCAAGTTTTGGAAAAGCCTCTTCTTGGGGGGGGGGGGGGGGGGGGGAAGCAGAAAAAGATATGCAAATTGAGGTTCTCGATTTGAGTATCTTTTTCCGATATAACTGCAGTCTAGATATAGCCTTTGACTCTGCCAAGAGAAACGGGAAAGGGAAAGGGCAGGGTCTGGCCAGTCACTAAAATAACTCCAAAATAATTCTAAAATAAAACAGCTCTTATATCTGTATGTACAGTGCCTTGGTCATGTGTTATAGGACAAAACAAACAGAAGGAAAGGCAGAGTGTGCAGACAGACATCATATTATAGCTTCCAACTCTTGATACTTTTCTTGCTTCTGTCCTCCCAGCTTTCTGCAGAGTCACTGTCCAAAGTCAGTCAGCCCCTTCAGGTAGCAAGGTACAGAAACAGCTGATGTCTCTCTCAACTCTAGAGTGACATAGCATTTTTCCACACTAGAGTTCAAAGGATTTACTTTCAGTCTTATTGGCATCTTTGCAAAATTGCTCTTTTTATAGATTAATACAACTGATGAAGTACATAATGATGAAATGTATTTCAGGTTGACCAATATATTAATGAGGTTTTCTTAAGTCTTGTTGAAAAACTTGATGTGTTTCTCTATTCAAGCCTAAAATTATGCCTGGAAGAAAATACTTATGAATCATTCCTGCAATCATTACTACTGTATTAGGAAAACGGTGATGGGATTTTTTTAAAGTATGCATTTCAAAGCTGCCTAAATGAGTTAGATGTCCAACTTCCACTGAAAGCTTTTGAAAATCCCAGCCTCAACATTATCAAAAGAACTATATATTTTTTCCTTTTGCAGACCCTATCCTTTCAAGTTTTTTCTGACTGCCAGCTTTGTATCAGAAAAGGAAAACCAAGAATAGGAGCAGTGATGTGAAATAACCCTACATATATAGTAATTCACTATCACCATTTCACCCTCCTTGTCCCATATCAGAGATTTTGCCTAAAAAGCATATCTTTGTCTAATTTAATGTATGGTCATATAATGATGATTTGTCAAATGGAGCTCTTAATTTGCCACTGATCTTTGAAGTCCTAAGACAAATTTTTGTGGAAACGGAGTATGGTTTGAGTGTTTACACACATATGGATTATATGAAATTTTGTACATGCTGTGGGAACATTTTTCAGAGCAATGTGTAGCAAGAGAGATGTGACCTTACCAGAAGCCATCCAGCTAAATGCCAATGCATAACAATGAAATTCTGCCCCACCTACTACATATAAAGTAATTTATTGCTAGGCCATATATACTAGACAAGAGGCAGAAAAAGATTTTGGGAAAAAATATTTTTTTTACAGAACCAACTATCAGAGTAATGATTTTATCTGGAATAAAAACAAACGAACACAAACACAATGAGAAATATTAATCTCTCTTCTACCTCCAAGTTTGGAGACCTCTCATTTTCAATATACAAGTAAGCTTGTTTTTTCTATACCAAAAATGTACAGACATTTATTTTCACTGTGTGATGCCTATCATTTCAGATCAATTACTCAGTAATTCCAAATAAGCCCTGAAATTGATCTCAGGTTAAAGCATTTCTGTCTCTTTCCCATCCCTCCCTCCCACCCCAAGTGACAGACAGCAGGTTATAATCCCCAGTTGCAGATAAAAACTCACCTTATTACAAAGTCATGGCTGTCAATCTCCTTTCCACATTCACTGTCCAGGAGGATGCCAGAATTGCCCACAACTGCACAAGTTTTAAACCGTCGGTTCTTCATTGGTGAAACTTCAGGAAGGAGGCTATGCAAATCCTGAGAAATGTTCAGGGTGCGACGTCTGTCTAGCACATAGTGAATTACATCTCCTGGCTTGAAGCTGCTTTTAACGACTGAGACATCTCTTTCAGCATCCAAAAATCGAAGAATATTCTTCCTATTTTGAAACACAGACAACATTCATTCCTCACAGTTAGGCCATCTTTTAAAAATAGGGTTAAAAAACATAATATAGAACAGTGTGAGGTTTCAGATTTTCATTCCCACAGTATCAGAGTATGGCCATTTCAGGTGCTATAAAGATATGCTAAGACTCCGTTAGAAATCTCTTAATTAAAAAGTTAAATGTGACTCATCTAAGTGACCAAAGATTCAAGGTTTAAAAGTTGGACAGAGTATATACATGGTAACTGGTTTTGAGTAGCATTTTTGAGAACTATTTGGCATATGAATTAATGCACAGATTCCAAAATGAACTGCATCATATCGTGCTATTAGCAACCTGTAAGTTAAAAAATATTTACAAGAATTTCAATGTAGCCCTTGTATCTTAAAAATGAATGAATCAGCATGGTTCTCCCTGACTTGATCAAGTCATCATGGTTGGCAGCTGGACAAAACCCATTTTTAAAACTTGTAAGCCAAGCACTTCTGACATGAAAATTAGCAGGAGATAGTCTGGATTTCCCCAGTGACTTTTTTAAATGAGATTCATTATCACATTGGAACTGTACTTTTGAAAGGTTTGAAGAATTCCTCTAATCACCATGTCCTTCAGTTGTAAGCACCAACTTGGTATAAGTATTCAGTGTGCTTGCACATAGTATTTGTCTACACACAAGTTGCAGCACTAACTTAAATCAGTTTAAATTCAATTTAAACTTCACCTACAAACTTGCAGTGGTTAATTAAACAAGTTCATTAAGAGATTCCAGAAGACCGAAAAAAGGCAAATATAGTGCCTATCTATAAAAAGGGAAATAAGAACCCAGAAAACTACAGACCAGTAAATTTAACTTCCGTGCCAAGGAAGATAATGGAGCAAATAATTAAGAAATTCATCTGCAAACATCTGGAAGATAATAAGGTGATAGGTAACACCCAGCATGGATTTGTAAAGAACAAATTATGTCAGATCAATCTGATAGCTTTCTTTGATAGGATAACAAGTCTTATGGATAAGGGGGAGGAGGTATAAATGGTATACCTAGATTTTAGTAAAGAATTTGATTCTGTCTTGCATGACCTTCTTATTAATAAAACTAGGGAAATGCAACCTAGATGGGGTTACTATAAGGTGGCTGCATAACTGGCTGGATAACCGTTCTCAGAGCGTAATTATTAATGGTTCACAGTCATGCCGGAAGGGCATAATAAGTGGGGTTCCAGAGGGGTCTGTTTTGGGATTGGTTCTGTTCAAGATCTTCAAAGATTTAGATGATGGCACGCTTATTAAGTTTGCAGATGATGCCAAGCTGGGAGGTGTTGCAAGTGCTTTGGAGGATAAGGTCATAATTCAAAAAGATCTGGACAAACTGGAGAAGTGGTCTGAGGTAAATCGGATGAAGTTTAATAAGGACAAATGCAAAGTACTCCACTTAGGAAGGAACAATCAGTTTCACACATACAGAATGGGAAGCAACTGTGTAGGAAGAAGTATTGCAGAAAGGGATCTAGGGTCATAGTGGACTGCAAGCTAAATATGAGTCGACACTATGAAACGGTTGCAAAAAAAGATTTTGGGATGCAATAATAGATGCAAGACATGAGAAGTGATTCTTCCATTCTACTCCGCACTGATTAGCCCTCAGTTGGAGTATTATACCCAGTTCTGGGCACCACATTTCAAGAAAGATGGAGAAACTGGAGAAGGTCCAGAGAAGAGCAACAAAAATTATTGAAGGCCTAGAAAACATGACCTATGAGGGAAGACTAGAAGTACTGAGCTTGTTTAGTTTAGAAAAGAAGACTGAGAGGGGACATGCTAGCGGGTTTTCAAGTGTCTAAAAGGGTGTTACAAACAGGAGGGGAAAAAATTGTTCTCCTTGGCCTCTGAGCATAGGACAAGCAGCAATGGGCTTAAATTGCAGGAAGGGACGTTTAGGTTAGACATTAGGAAAAACTTCCTGTGAGGGTGATTAAACACTGGAATAAATTGCCTAGGGAGGTGGTGGAATCTTTATCACTGGAGATATTCAAGAGCAGGTTGGCTAGACATCTATCAGGGATGATCTAGATGGCGCTTGGACTTGATGACCTCTAAGGGTCCCTTCTAGTTTTCTATGATTCTAAGCTCGGTTATACTGGTGCAGACCCTAATGTAAGCACTAATTTTGGCTTAATTTTGGTTTATCTTAAGTAAATTAGAAATAGCTTTAGATGAACCAAAATAAAACCATCATTAACCCAAATCAAGAGTATCTTTCTGTGGACACTCAAAGATTTAAATCTGATTTATATCAGTTTCACTTGTAGCTCTACAAGCCCAACAGCCAGGTTTAAACCAATCTAAAAGTATCCACACCAACAGTTGTAGTAATTTAGCTTCATCAGTTTAAAAATCACATCTGTAATTTAACTAGTGCAACTGTACATTTGGACTGGGCCTCAATAAATAATTCTTGATAATGCAGAAGATGGAAAATTTGGTCCATTCTGTCAGAGCCCAATTATACAAATATTACCAGCTACAAATCCCAAATCAGCAAAGAATTTAAGCACGTTTAAGTCCATCTCTATTCAGTGAATTACTTACTTAAGTAAAGGTCTAAAGTCAAGTAGATTTTTAATTGGCCAGAATGTGGAAGTGGTGTTAGAACTACACTGACCAGGCAAAAACATTAACCTAACTCTTCCTAAAGAGTGACTGGAGACTGCTCCTTATGCATACACCATCTGGAAGATAGAAGAGGGTTCTTAATTTCAAAATTGGTTATAGACACACATTTAATTAAAGCATATTTGTTAGCAATTAAATGGTGCTTTCTCTCAAAAGATATTTTAATCTCTCATTGGTTCTACAACTCTAACAGGAGAAAAAAGTTCTAGGAGACATATCTTTGTCATTAAAGTCACCAGAGAAGACTCAATGCACAACAAGCTTTTTTTTTTTTTAGGTAAGAAAATGCTATTTTTACATAGTTTAAGGACACTACATGGCTAATCCTTAGAACAGAATCAATATTTACCAGGAAAATCATCCTACTGTTCTAACTACTGAACAAGCTATTTAGAAGTACCTACTGAGAAAAAAGAAATGGGAAAATATTCTCTGGGGTGAAGGGACAAAGACACAGCAACATCACGTAGACCAGTCAGCTACCTTGTATACTGCCTCAAGATACAAGAAAATGTCTCACAACAAAACTGGTTATAAAATATTTGCTATGATGGAATTTTCCTTACCCTTTAAGGGGAAGTGAAACATGGTAAATTTTTTTCTAATGTTATCTCTAACTAAAACTGAAAGAAAAAAAAAACAAACTTTTAGATTCTATTTTAGGGCTTATATCTGTATGAAGTAGTATCAAAGCACGTACATCTGATGATGTAGCATGCATGAAGGACCGAGAATAATGAAGCCGAGTGGGAGATATTAAAACCTTCAATGCCTTAAACGTTTGTTAAATGGCAAGGCCAGGGTGGTTTTTTTTTTTTGGGGGGGGGGGGGCGGGGGGAGAAGAGCTAGGGGGAGGTAGAAAGACTTTCTCCAGCCTGTAAGTTTAATAGATTTACAAGCCAGGTGGGTTTGATACACCCAGTCTTGGGGGCTCCTGTAATAGAGATATAAATGAGTAGAATGTGAAAAAGAATGAAAGAAACATTTGTACAGATAGTGTTAAAAGCCTGGTAAAAATATTCATTACATGTGAATACAGCTTTCAGAGCTGGGGCTTTTTAAAGGAAATCATGACTACAGCTAGAAGGATGATGGCCACAATAGAAACCCTCAGTGATTAGGTGAAAATAAGTGAAATAAGTCTCATGGGGGAAAAGGATAACAGCAGTATTTGCTTTCAATACCTATGATACCCCCTTTCAGTTATCAAGGTGGCCCCTTCCTATTTGTGTTAACAAATGCACAGCTATATTTGCTTGCAACAGGATTTCTCTGTGCATAGGTACTGTATACAAATTTAATAAAGAGACACAGTAAAGGCAACTAACTTTCTATCTCTATTAACTTGAAAAAGATTAGATAGAAAGAGCCATATCTTGCATTTGACTTGTACTTATTAATTTGAATGTGTAATTCATGGCCTAAACCAGGTGTGGGCAAAAGGACCTCCACAGAGGCCCTGCTACTCCCCCACCCCCAAGCCAATTAGGGCCTGGTGGCGGGGGAGCACCCAAAGCCTTCT
The DNA here is from genome assembly GCA_032595735.1 of Pelochelys cantorii. Lineage (NCBI taxonomy): Eukaryota > Metazoa > Chordata > Testudines > Trionychidae > Pelochelys > Pelochelys cantorii. The sequence goes on from CM064330.1 coordinate 63,926,475, forward strand.
CTGCTCTGCCCCCACCCTGCGGGCCTGGAGGTGGGGGAAGCTGCATGAAGCTTCCTTCGCCCTGTCCCAGCCCTGCAAGTAGCCTGCGGCACTTCAGAGTGCCACGTGCTTCTCGCAGGGCAGGAGAAGACTTAGGGTGCTCCTCTGCCCCTGACTGGCCTGAGGGTGGGGGAGCGTGCCACGCCTCTTCCAGGGTATGGGTGCCTAGAGGGAAGGGGGGGCAAAGGGGCTCCCCCACCCCAGACCAATAATGGTCTGGGGGTGGGGAAGCCCCACCCCTTCCTATTTAGGCCCCACCCCTTCCGGGGTGGCCCAGGGCTACTTCAAAAATTTTTTGAAGTGGCCCCTGGGCAAAAATTATTGCCCACCCCTGGCCTAAACTCTCTAGTTATCTAATTACTTTTAAATGCATGAAGGTCCTGATTTAGCTCCCATTAAAAATTAATGGAAGTCTTGCATACATATGTATGGGAATAATCTGAATAAAATGTAATTACACCAAAATTGTTTAGAGGACAAGTTCACAAGACATCTCTGACTGACATGATCATTTATTGGAAAATTCTCTTAGAAACTGAAATTGGAAGTTCAAATCATCAAAACTTTGGGCATAGCTGCAGATTAATACCCCATAAGTAGTTATTAGCAATGAGATTTATTGCTTTCTGATAGATATTCCATGGTCTCCTTTTAGATAATAAGCTGGCATTTTTTCTTAATATGCATTTTGAGCTTTCTAATGATAAATTACAGTATTTGTACAGTGCCATAGTACCATAAACAATGGTAGCTTCTCCATCCTCTGCCTGAGAATTGTGCAGACAGAAGAAGAGTTGGGTGGGTAAAGTGTTTGAACTTGTAGGCCCCGCCCCCTTCCTCTCTACTGTGTAGTTGTGTACTGCCTGGCTGGTAGACACGCTCACACAGTGTGAGCATGTCTACCAGCCAGGCAGTATGTAACTACGTACTGATACTCATGATAATAATAAAAACTTAATTAGAAAATACCAGACATTTATATGTCCGGTATTGTCTCAATTTGTTTCCGCGACAGAAAGCTCAAATACCAAACTGTCCAGTTCAAAACCTGGCAACCCTAATACTCAAAGAGCCAAGCAGTCTCCTACCCATAGGCACAGGAGCATCTATCTGCTATCAAATCAACTTGTCAGCTGGCAAAGAGTACCATGAAACTGAAAATCACTCTCCCACCAGGGCAGTTACAACTGGAAAGGCAGCAGGTTTGCTTATATCTCCAGTTACTAATTATGTCTCCCTCCTTCAATTAGAGGGCCCCCTCTGTTTAGGGGCATGTTCTCAAGGGCTGCCATATCAGCCTCTGCTGATTCCCAGGTTAGAAACAGGAGCTAAGGATTCACAAGGCCCAACTGATGAATGACAGAAGCTCAGACGTAAGCTTCCCCCACTGACCCTTGACCATGGAACAGCTTAGCCCTCCCACCAGTGTAGAATCTGTTTGTGTTTTTTAATTTGTGAGTGACAGTAAAAAAAAAAAAGTTAGGCCTTCTGTGGATTGTGGAAAGCTGCTATTTACTGGAGCAAGTAAAAATGTTAATGGAGAGAGCTCAAAAGATGGTACACAATGGACTTAGGCTTTCAGTTTCCTAATGGTTAGGCCCAGCAACATCATGAAACATGCTGTCTTTGCAGAAAGCAAAACCTACTATTAAGATCTTCTCTCACATTTTAAAAACTTTTTATTGTGGGTGTCAGGCTGATGTAACAGCAGTGACTGCCACCTATGGCTTTTATAAAAGGTCTATACGCTATATATTCAGGGCTTCAAATTATTTCTCCATTGCAAAAGAACTGACATCTTTATTGCATTATTCAGTAGGTGCTAGCTTTTTTATTATGCCTTTCTCGGTATTTGCTATGGCATCTCTCACACCACAAGCACAAACACTTTATTCACATTAACAGTTGTAATAATAGGAGTATGAATCATCTTCATGATCTACATAGCACATTTAACATACTTGGAAAAACTAAACAATTACTTTAGCAGTCAGAACACTCTAAGGGATAGCTGGAGACATTCTGAAATTAGTCCCTATGACTCCAATGATGTAAAAAGTACTGAGGGATAGATCTTATTTATTGTTACGCAGCGGTGGGGGGTGGGGGGAACGAGTGGCAGAGAGTCTGTCATGGAAGCAGAAGAATAGGTTGTTTTTTAGTGTTTAGAGAGTATCAGAAAGGGGGCCAGATATAGCAATGGACTATGTTTCCAAGAGGCATGGTCAGCTCTGTAGAAGTTGTTCCAAACCTTCACACAATTGTTGACCAGCATGTACCTTGGCTGTAAAAATTCCTGAAAAGGAGATGCATCTATCTACATCCCTAATTCCCCTTGCACTAAGGCCCAGGGCAAGATTCAGCCTTGAGGCATATTCAGATAAAAGCTTCTGTTGGATGCACTATTTCCATGACATCCATGCTCATTGGGTCCTCACTTTGAGTGGTAATGACTTGCCATAGCTGATGAAGACTAAGTATCTTTACACTGGTGTAATGGAGTATTTACTACTTTTAATAGCATGTGTTGCTGAGATGACACCATAGTCTACATCATTTAAACAAATCATTGTGTAATTTCAAACACTTACTCCAACAAAGATTTGATCTACACTACTGCAGTAAATCAAAGCTATGCTATGCTACTCCGGTTATGTGAGCAACTGAAGTTGATCTAGCAAGATCCACTTACAGCATATACACCATGTTGCATCAATGGGAAATGCTCTCCCGCTGACTGACTTCACTCCCCATTGGTTTCTGTACTTACTTTTTTTAGGGGAGTGTGCTCCCATCTATTTAGCACATTTTCATCCAATCTGTTAAAGTCCATGGCACAGCATCAATTTCAGGAGCACAATTCAGCTCCATAGGGAAAGCACCCAAAATATTTTAAAAAGTTCTCCTAATGATATGTTTATTTTTGTTTCAGCTAGATCTGCATTTCTCAATTGTTTCTACAATGTTAAGCTGAACAGCTTTACACTCTTTTCTGAATTTTGTTTATAGTTTACAGCTAATATGCATGATATAGCTCTAGAAACAAATTTTGGAGTGTTTATTTGACACGATCCTCAACATTTCTCTTCCTTACTATAATGCTAAATGTGCTTTCTTGAAACTGGAGGAAATATAATTTGTCAACCATACGACATGTAGCACTTCCTTCTATAACTTCAGCCACAGGGCCAGCCCACAACATTTTGGCACCCAAGGCAGGGAGCTCAAATGACACCCCCACGACCCCTCACTTGGGCAAAAACTTTGAAAGGTCTCAGTTCTGCCTTCTTCCTGTTCTACTCCTCTCATGGCACTTCATCTCTGTGCATCTAGAGCAGAGATAATACATATGTACCAGCAGCTGACAATTTTCTACACTCTGGGTCCTAGTGGCACCCCCCAACACACACTGGCATCTGAGGCGGCCGCCTCAGTTCGCCTCATGGTAAGGCCAGCCCTGTTCAGCCAAATACAGTGCTGTAGGTCATACTTATGGTTTGCCTTGCACAACCACATAGATTTGTTTTCAGTGGTTACACTGTGGAAAGAGACTAAAAAGGGCTACTATAGTAAAGTCTCGGTTATCCAACCTAAACGGGACTGGAGGATGGTTGGATAACCGGAAATGTCGAATAATAGGGATGGCGCTGACTTGTAGCGGGGCGAGGACCCGGCACGCTCTGGCTGAGGGGCGGGAGTGGAGCAGCAATGGCACCAGCGGTGGCGGTTTGGGGGCAGCATGGCCTCCCAGGCAGGCTCCGCTCTTTGTCTCAGGGGCGGTTGGCGCGTGTGCTGCCCCCTCACCGGCAGTTTCCAGATGCTGCATCCTCGTGAGGGGCCGTGTCCTCCCCCTTCCTCTTCTTCCCTCCTCCCCGGGGCTGCCCGGATATGCCCAACGCCCCGGCGCTCCTGTCTCTCCTCAGCCCGGTGGCAGCGGCGGCCCCTCCCCTCGCCACACCCCCCCCCCCCCTCCCCTTCCCTTCCCTTCCTGCCTCGGCCCAGACTCCCCGCTTGCTCCGGCCAGGAGCCGGACTCGCTCCGCAGGGTGGCAACTCCCTCCCTTCCCCTCCCCCCTCCTCCCCAGCCCGCAAAATTCTGGGAGGGGGGAGCGGGTCTGGGCCCGCTCCTAAAAGCGGAGCCGCTAACACGGCAGGACGGCCAGGATCGGGCCCCGAGTGGGGCACGGGCCCAGCATACCTGAGTGCCGGGCAAGCCCGCAGCATGGGCATGAGCTGCCCCAGGCGTGGGGTGGGGAGGTAAGGTTGCTGAGCCCGCGCTGCATGCCGGGCTGAGGGGAGCCCCTGCAGACCTGCCAATCAGAGCTCCTGCCCAGCCCTGGAAAAAGAGAAAGCAAGGCCATTGTGGTGTCAAGTGTCCCTGGAGCCCCTTGCCATCACGTGGCAGGCAACACCATTGGATAAAACGGAAGGTCAGATAAGTGAAGGTCGGATAACCGAGACTTTACTGTACTCAGTTTCATAATTGTGTTCTCCATTACTTCCATAGCACACTGAGCGTATTTACAAAGAAAACAATGATTTTGTTAGATTACTGGCCCTACAACCTAGGATTTGAAAGTCACGAAGTGTTCTTTTGAGCTCACTCATGGTCCCCATTCCAAATTGTTCTCTCAGTTACATCTGATATAGGAATTACATTGATTTACACTAGGTATAAATTTCAATAGAGTTTAGCTATTAACTAATAAGTATGCATGAGTCATATGGGCTCCAGAGTACTAATAAAAGCAAAAAGTAGCTTAAGAGCCAGATTTTGAACAGTGTTCCCTCTGAGATTTACCATCCATAAGCGTAGTGAGTTTTGTCTTGTGCACCAACATTGAGGTCACGTGCACTTGTCTGGATGTGTGCCACTGTGGCACACGAGTTATAAACCTCTCCCTTTTCCCTCTCTGCTGCCATATGTCCCACCCTCCCCTCACCCCATCTGCTCCCCTGGTGCCTGCTGCCTCCCACCCCCACCCTTCACCCTCCTCTGCAGTCCTGCTTCTGCCCTTCTCACTCCCCCTCAACCCTCCTGGGATTTGCCCCCCTCCCCATCCTCTCAGACCCCTGCACCTACCCTTCCCCCCTGTGTCCACCCCTCCTCTAGCCTCCCTCTCCTAATACCTCCCTCTACCCACCTGCCTTGCCTCTCTCCCCTGCCCTCTGGTGCCTGTCCCTCCCCTCCACTTCCCTCCCCATGTTTTCCCTTCTGTTTCACCTCCACAATCCCCCTGGCACCTGCACCTTTCCTTACACTCTGCATCCTCCTGGTGCCTCCCCCTTCCCCTCACTGCCCCTGCCCTCCCAACACCTGCCCCTTTTCTCCCTGGTGCCCACCCCCTCACCACACTCTGCCTCAGTTCTCCTCATGCCCCTCTGCACCCTCACACATGACTTGCTCCAACCCCCACCTTCTTCATGTCCACCCCTCCTTTCACAACCCCTCTTCTCCCGGTACCCACTCCTCCCCTCTCCTCTTCCTTCCTCTTGCCCCATGCCCCTCCTCTCCCACCCCTCCTCTCCCACCACCACCCGGTCCTCTCTCCTCTCATCCCCCCTGTAACCTTCACATTCACCCCACCCCCACTCCTCCTGCCCTTTCCCCTCATTGTCTCCTCATGGCCCCCTAGTATTTGTCTCTCCTCCACCATACCCCTTGGTGCCTTCCCCTTTCTTCTCCTGCCCTGATCTCCTCCTTTCCCCTCAGCACAAGACCCTTCCTCTCCTCACTCCTACCTTCCCCTTAATCATCCCCCTGCCCCGTCCCTTACCTTCTTCCTTCCGGACACCTGCACCTGCTGGGTGGGGCAGCATGGCATGCAGCTGCTGGAGCCAGGGCTGCAGTGCTATATTTAGTGTCTCACCTGCTTCCAGGGGCTGGGCCACATGGCAGGTGGCTGCCCCGTGTGCTGGGGCTGGAGCTGGGCCATGGTGCTATTTTTAGTATTCATTCGTTTAGTATTAGCAGTCAGGCTGCATGGTGGCTGGGGCCACAGCTGCACGGCTCTGCTGATGGGGTGGGAGGGAGTGAAATTCTTGGTGCACACCTGCAGACATGCACCATACAGGGAACCCTGTTTGTGAACAGTACTTCACCCTACCCATTACCCTCACAGAGTTCAGTCAGACTATTCACACATTAAGGCACAATCCAGCACTAGCAAAGGTGGTAAAATCTGGATTGAACAGAGAAACACACACGGAGCTACTTCAACATAAAAGTGAATTAAACTTACTGCCAATTTCTACTGGTGTAATTGAAAAGAGAACATGACTATGAGAAGGTCCCACTTTAGAGTTCTTTTCCTGAGCACTGTAGCCCATAGCTTTAGCATTCATTAGCCTGTATCCTTTAAGACATTGGCTTCAGTAATCAGCATAAGGATTGCGAAGTCCTATAAACTTTACTGTAGATAAAGGCCTAATGTGTTATGCCTAAGTTTTGGGGAACTCTGGGCTCATCTAGACTACACTAGAGTGTCGAAAGAGGATATCTTCTTCCTCTTAGATGCGGAAAGTAGTTTAGACGCAGCTTTTTCAGCACCCCCCATTTGTCGAAAAGCCGCGTAAACTTCATTTTTTGAGAAAGAGTGGCTTTTCAACAAAGGGGGAGGGTTTGCCGAAAAAGCCGCAGCTAAACTACTTTCACTTTTGAAAGCTCTGCTTTCGAAAGTGAGATTGGAAGAAGATATGCAAATTCCCACAGAATTTGCATATCCTCTTTCGACACTCTAGTGTAGTCTAGATGAGCCCTCTGAATAGGAAGTGTTTAAGGGGCAAGTTTATCCATAACCATACCAGCCAACCACAGGAACATGAGCTAACACCAGATTTTGATATTTTAGGATGGGAACATCTACAGATATTTGACTACAAGAGCATTATGGCAATGAACTGATGTATACTATAGTAAGTTAAGATCATTCATTTGCTAACCTAAAGGAGACAGGCAACAAAACATTAACAGAGAAGAAAAAAGACAAATACGAAAGAGGAGAAAAATCCCTATTGAAAACGTATTAGACATAGTGGGTCAGCATAACAAAAAGTTGTACCCCAGCCTGTGTACAGGAGCAGGCTGGGGGGGGGGGGCAGCAAAGTCACAATATTACAAATATTTCCTGAAGCATGAATATTGTAACTGCATACTTGGATTTCCAACTCAACAGTAATTTTAATACTGGGCCTGATCTTTGAACAAGAACATATATCAAACCTCAGAGTGATAACTTGCAATGCTTCAGTAATCAATATAATTAATATATGATGCAGTCCAGGGGTGGGCAATAATTTTTTTATGGGGGGCCACTCCACGACTTTGGTAAGTGGTCGAGGGCCTCACTCCTCCATGATATTAATGGAGATGAGGGGTCTGGAATGGAGGTTGGATACAGAAGGGAGCTTGGGGTAAGGGACTGGGGTGCAGGAGGGAAACTGAGTCTGGGAGGGAGTTGGGATGAAGCAGGAGGTTGTGACCTAGGGCAGAGGACTGGAGTGCAGGCATTTGGGATGTCTCCCAGGGCAGGAGGGGATTGTGATCTGGAGCAGGAGATTGGGCTGCCAGATCTGGGAGGGGGTATGGGTGTAAAAGGGGGACAGAGGGTTTGGATATGTTGAGTTGGGGGAGGAAGAGAAGAGTTGGGGCAGGAAAGGGTTGGGGTACCAGAAGCAGCCTGTGGCCAAGAGACTTACTTGTCAGCTGCCAAACTAGCCTGCCTGCAGAGCTTAAAATGTTTCCCAGCCTGCCTGCCTGCATGCTTGGCCATGATAGCACATGGATAACTGAGCCCAGGGGAGGGGGGGTGATTCTTCTTAGTTGCCTGTTATTCTAACAAGCAGCTCACATTGGCTAATTTCTGCCAGAAACCGGCCAATGGGAATGTGCCGGGGGCAGGGCAGCTCCTAAAACTTCCTCCTTCCCTCCAGTTTCAAAACAGAAACGGAGCCCTTCAGCCGATTTTCTGCACGGCACGCAGGGCTGCAGAGCAAGCTAGGGAGCCTGCCTGGGGTTCCCTGCTGCCTCTGCGGGGAGGATCTGGTGGCTTGGCGGGCCAAATCCAGCCCACGGGCCATATTTTGCCCAGTCCTGATGTAGTCCAATCTATGAATCAGATGCTTGATTTAAAATTACCATTTCCTTAAAAATCAAGGAAATCACTGACATGAAAGTCATCACAATCACGGTTAGGTAACTGTTATAATAGTGAGGCAGGGAGGTCACTGAGTATAAGCTTTTCCAAATGTCAAGGGTCATAAGTATCCCACAAATTCCTTTTACCATAACTTTGTATGTGCTAATTATCATTGAGCTATTAATATTGCCTCTTTGCTTTAGTACTCAAGACACAAAAATGCAGCAGTATTCCAACAGTCCTTTGCAAATTTTTAGTCAGGCAATAATCTCTTGCATAAATAGTTTTACCTGATTAAAGCTGTAAGAACTTGCCCCTTAAAAAAATGGCTATATAAAAACCATTTATAGGTTTTAAAGGACAAATTGAACAAAAATTCAATGCCCCAAACATGGGCCACTACCTAGACTGCCCTGCTGCCCCAACACCACAGAAAGAGGCAATTTGCCACAGTCCTTCATTGGCTATAGCATATGCCACAATCCCTAATGGCTTAGTTCTGTTAGCCAAGGCTTCATGCCTTCCCTACCCTTTCTGACCCCTGCTTGCTTGACACAGGAAGTACCAGACCCATACCACAACCCTCTGCTTTCCCTTCCCTTAGCCCCTTTGCTTGGGTACATAGTCAAGGAAGTCAGAGTATAACCTATGCTACATCTAGACTGCAGGCTTCCTTCCTGCAGAAAGATCTTCCAAAAGAGATCTTCCGAAAAAACTTCTTCCAAAAGAGCGTCCACATTGCTTTTTCGATGCACATTGGCAATCTGCTTTTTTGAAAGATAGCGTCCACACTAAATGGACGCTATCTTGCATTTTAAGCTGTGATTACTATAGACAGAGTGGCCACCAGGGCACCTGTGCTTTTACCTCTTCCCTCTTCTTTCGAAAGAGCTCCCTCTTCCCCGTCCACACATGCCTTTCAGAAAAAGGCCTCTTCCTCATAGAAAGAGGTTTACCCATGTCGGAAAAGCCCCTCTGTTCTTTCGAGGGGAAAAAAAAAAAAAAAAAAAAATCGAAAGAACATGATTGCAGTGTGGACGTAAGTGAAGTTTTTTCAGAAAAATGGCCGTTTTTCTGAAGAAGGAAAAAAAAAAATACACCATACTGTAGTGTAGACATAGCCCTAGAGTGAGAGGTTTTGGCTTCCTCTTACTGAGTGGTATGACCATCCTAGCATCAGGTACATTGTGGCCTCAGGTAACTCACTGGAGCAAAAGAAAACTGCAGAGTGCCAATACCACTTCAATTTTACTCCCTCACATAAAGGAAGTCACAGGTTTTCAAAACACACCTTACTCATTTGGATGGAAGTATTACTTCTTTTCAGGGTTTCAGGTCATTCAGCATGCAATATTAAATAGAATTAGTACAGTATTTTGTTAAGCGGCAGCCACCTTTAAACTGTAAATCAAGAGTTCTAGATAAGATTGCTAAACAGAGAGTTATAGGCTATGGTAATACAAAATTAACTGTGTTATTCGAGGCACTCACCTTATCTGCAAGACCAAGGAAGAATTGATTTTCCAGCCTTCTACAGAATGTTGAAAGATTGAAGAGCCACCCTTCTGAATTATTTTATCAGAGTTATTGAGCATTGATCTACTCAAACTCAATTCACCATCTCTGAAATGCAATAGAGAAAAAAAGACACCATTAAGGTAAGGTTGAGACTGCTGGGATGCTTTTTCTACATAACAAATCACAAAAAGGGTGTTTTATTTATATCCATGAGGAAAAGCAGAAAGAATTTCTCCCCACATCCCCACTCATTTTACATGTTCAATAAAAAAATTCCAAGAAAAAGGTATTTTAGATACAGAGAAATGCTTAATCAGAAAGATACATAAAGGCAATGTAGCTGAACTGCTTAAGTTATTTTAAAATCATATACCTTGAACGTAAAGAAAACAAAAATGTAATATAAGCTTTTAATTGTGAATATGGAACAAACAGCCCAGATTTGGGCCAAAACCTACATTCCTGAAACATCATGTATTCCCATTATTAAGCTATGCACTCTTTCAGTTCCCCTCTCCACATATACACACTCAATTTCTCAGTTATCATGACTCTTAATACTACAAGGCTCCCACATGTGGCATTTCAGGTTACTCATTCTTCCTTGATCTGCTCATGGAATTTCTCTACAAGTTCACGCATGGAACAAAGGGAGAATATATCCACAGTAACTTAAGCTTGATTTTTTGGAACTTCTGCACATGCATATGCTTTACACAAACATAGAGTCCAAGAATGATCTTATCAAAGGTTACATACTAAGCTGAGTCAGACCTGGACATTTTTTAGGTGGAAAAACTTTGTGTACTGGAGCAAGGGGTAGCTGATGAACATGTATGGAGGGATTGTGATTAAAATCAGGCAATAATGATTACCATAATGGCCAAAGAATCACATAAATCTAATAGGACAGCTAAAAAGTTACAAATAAAAATATCAAGACTACCATTCAATCTCATTAACTCCAGCATAGAGATAAACAAGGCAAAATGTGACCCCTGAGTTCAAATTTTAGGCTCTTTAATCCAGAGTTTCTTAACCTGTGGGTCATTAGAATGCATCAAGGTTGTGTCAAAGCCTGGTGCACAGGATCACGGCCCCACTTACATTTGGCCAAACTGCTCCATCATTATGGCAAGGGATCAACTCGATTGCAAATTTGATTGGCACTGCAACCCCATGTGCCAGTTCACAATCCCACTCACAGAAATATGCCCCCTTCCAAATGTCCTCCATCCCTCCAATCAGGAAGGCAGGACAAACATGAGCAGCATTGAAACCCCAGAAGTCACAACACCCAGAGCAGGACGCCAAACACAGCCAGCCCCACAGAACAAGAGCAGCTGCTATGGTACACATGGTGTACATAGTTAGTGTAATAAGTATTAAAGTATATACTATATATTGTGAGTAAGAACTACTTAGTAAACCAGATTTGCTGTGCTAAGGCTATTTACTGGCCATGACAGGCCAGAAAGACATACAAATGGACCCTGAGCTCAAAAGAGTTGCTTTACCCCACTCTGGATAATCTCATTATCGAGTTAGAATGCCTTTCATCCAATAGTATTTCAAATTATTTGACCAACTGCATGTATCAATCTCTTTGCCTGCAAAGTAAGCCACCTAAGACAGACAGACCAAAAACTTGGCTCTTGTATAGAGCTTTTCATTATTAGACCTCTATCATGAACAGGAGGTGTGCTGACCAGCACTCAGTGACGAAGGGGTTAAGTCCGGTACCTAGCAAAGGTGTCAGCCAGGGGGCCGGGACAACCAATCAAGATAGAGAGTTGAAATCTGAATTAGATATAGGTTGCCTGCCTGCTTTCTTTGTGTGGGAGAGTTAAACCAGGAGTTGAGACACACAGAATGATTTAAACCAAGGCAGAACTACCATGCCCCGCCCCCACACACACACACGAATTTCAGCACAGGAGTGGACTGAACAAATTGAAAGTCAGAAATGAGTACCAGGGAAATGTGAGTCTGGTTGTGTTCAGGGTAATTTTTCTTTATTTTGTGGTTTGGTTTGAACTGCTCTGTGTGAATCTATGCCTCCTCTCCCCATTTACTACCATCTAAGCATTGTACCAGATGTTTTTTTCCTCTGTTTTGAATTTGTTTTCCTCGGTTGCTCTGTAACATTTAGCAACCAAGTATGCTTTATCAAGTTTATCTTTTGTTTTGTAATAAAAGATCACTTCTTTTAAGGTGGGTATTTGATTCGTGTGTCCTGGAAGGTCTGTCTGTATCTGCATGCCTCTGACTGCGGGGTCAGCTACCAGAGATTGTAGTTTGTTTTTCTCTTTTCTTTTTCAAGCTCTTTTGGAGCAAAAGAGCTTGGGGTACCCTGGGACTGGTTTCAAGTGTTCACCCTTGGTTTTTAAGGGATCAAAAAGCACTTGATGGTGGCAGCAAACTCCCCAAAATATGTGTATTAGGATTCTGGGGGGAAGTTTTTGTAACCAGTGCCTGTAGAGACAAAGTTTTGAAGTTCTCTTGTGGGGCCCCCCACCTTCTGCATTCGGAGTGCTGGAGTGAGGAACAGCCTTGACAACCTCAAAGAAAGTAAATGGAATGCACCAGCTGTTACACACCAAGTTCTTTGGGTCAGAATCTGTTTTTGTTCTGATTGTGCAGAACCCCCAAAAATGAGATCCTGGTTGATGGGGGCTCCTAGGCATTACAAAAGTAATATTTGGCAGTAAATAAGTAGCACAGTCTAAAATGATGAATCCAATCCAATTTAAACTGCAGCATAATTTTAGTTAGGCTGCATAAAGTGGTTTCACAGCTCATCCAAAAGACAGCACTACTAGCAACCCTGTGGTCCATTTCTATCATGCGGAGGCACTGATGTAGTACTAATTCGAGGCAAGATACCATCTTCTGAAAATCAACTAAATAATTGTAAAGATCTCGCACCTTTATGCAAGTTATCTTTCAAGAGGGTAAGAGGATGTTGCAAAAAGTCTAAATTCTCATGTGCAATAATCCCACTAGTGTCAATGAAAGTTATCTAAATACATTCTATGGGAATGATCTCAATCAGAATTCATTTAACCGTTCTGTTGCGACTCTGCAGGCAGTAATTATGTACAAAAACAGTAAACATATTTACTGCATATATTTGCCCTACAACATGATAGAGTACATGCATCTAAAGGAAAATTAAACAAAATAAATCAAGTGAAGCATACCATACAACGGTACATTGGAGAGGACTCTGGTTTATCTGAGATAAAAGTAATCCATTAAGCACTTTTACACAGTGGCATGCAAGACCGAATGAGCAATTATGTTACTTGTATCTAAAAAGTACTCTACCATTTGAAATGTGGTCAGGCCTGCTGATGAGGAGAGTGAGGAAGTGGGCAAAGGGGGCAATTGCCCCAGGACCCAGAGACAGTAAAGGATCCAGGGTTCCAAGTTGCTGTCACAGTAGCAGCAGCAGCCAGGAGGCTTAAGCCTTTTAGAATCACCACTGGAGTGCTGTGCAGCACGCTCCAAAGCCCTCCATCTCTGAGGCCCTGCAGCACTGGGCAGCACTGTGGGCTGGCTACCACATCTCTGTTCCTTTCTGGTAAAGGCCCTGCCACTTCTGGGACCACAGAGGCCTGGTGTTCCTGTCGACCCTCCCCTCCCCCCCCGAATGTGGTTGATTTGAGTCTACAAGGTGATTTGAGTCTACAGATACATGAACTACAGACATGATACAATAAAACATCTTCAAAAACCATGTTTTCAGGAGCTGGAAATCTCAAATATTCTATTGCATTTGGAGCAGAGTTTTGCTCACTTGGAGTACATCTAGACTACAGGCTTTTGTCGACAGAAGTTTTGTCGACAGATACTGTCGACGAAGAGCATCTAGGCTACATCCAGTTCTGTCGACAAAGGAAGCCGCTTTGTCGACATGACAGTGTAGACGCAAAGGACAGTGTAGATGCAATAACGCCTTCTGTCGACAGAACTGTCAACAAAAGACGTTATTCCTCGCAGAATGAGGTTTACAGCCATCGACAAAACTGCTGAGTTCTGTCAACAGAACTCAGCGGCAGTGTAGACGCAGGTATAGTTTTGTCGACAAAAATCCAGTTTTGTCGACAAAACCCTGTAGTCTAGACACACCCTTGAAGTGCTCTCCTTATCCCTTCTTTACATCTGTTTTAATATATCAGTAGATACTCCACCACCACCACAAAAAAAAAAAAAAAAAAAAAAGCTACATTTATATAAAGCTAAGCATGTGCCACAACCACCTAGTTCTTCTTTGTGTAAATAGTCTGACAAGTGTAACAACAAATTTTGGCTACAATCTACTCTCCAGATTTGTTTTGAACTACAACTGATATTAGTGGGAAGTCCACCTAAGGATTAAGGGCAATTTAGAACTGAAAGCATTAACCTTGATGCTGAATCTCCTGACTTTGAAGATACACTATATTCTGTCCACATACAAATATCCATTAACTAAGCAATGTTGGGTAGAATATGGCCCAGCTGGATTTCCTGACCTCTCTTTTCTGGCCTTCAAGCAATGCCCCAAACTCACCAGAAGCAAGCTTCACACAAACCAGGACACCAAAGCAGCACCTGACCCTGCCAGAACAACAGATGCAAAACCTGAAGACACATTTCCACTGCTGTGATGCTCAACACCGCAACACCACACCTTTCAAGTTCCATGGGTTCTATATCTGTCTATCATAAGACACCCTGGCTAAGGAACACCAACATCACATGCTCCAATAGCTATAACTACATTCTCAAATGAACTGCCACACTGAAATGATAAAACACAAAGACACCATATCAGCCACAGTCAAATGCTTCTCACAAAACGGTCACTCCACACCACACTTTTCAAGCCTTAATCAAAGGAAACCTGCAAACCACCTTCAGAGACAAACCGGGAAGCTTAAACTTATAACTTCGCTGGACATTAAAAATTGATTTTTATGTACCATCACAACAACAATTAGGGACTACTTCCTAAATTTTAAATATTTTTAGTTCTACATACCCCCAGAAGCACATATATTAGGATACATGTTTATCTGTAGACAGAAAAGCTAGCGAGTTTTAAAACATCTTTTTGGGCATGCAACTAAAATATTAGCATTATATACTGCACACACAAGAAAAGTTAGATAAGGAAGGAACTCCAAGACCCAACAACTGTGCCATAGCCCCAAAGGGGAGGAATCGTGGGCACCCTGTAAATGGGAAAAGGCATGGAGAATGAATTTACTCTCTAGAATACATACATTTGTAAAGAAGCTACTTAACCGTGAGATTTTAATAAACCACATTGCAGCAGGACAGAAAAAGTTATAGTCCAGGTGCGTTCTCCTTTATTAAGGGTGATACAAAAAATAATAATACATGATTAACCATGTAAAATACAAAGGGGCTCTCCCAAGCTTAACTCTGGGCTGGAAAAAGGCACGGTAGAAGGCACAAACAAGCTTGCTGCAGCCTGGCAGAAGTGGAACAATCTGCCCGGCCCCACCGCAGCTCTGTAATTAGTGGAGTTAATGAGGAAGGAGGAGCCCTGCTATATGAACTGTTCCGTGCTTCTTTCGGGGACCGGGGCAACCTGTCTGCTCAAACAAAGGCTGTTTCTGAGGCGAGGCAGCGCTTTTCCTGTTGACTTGCAGACAAACGTTCGCAAAGCGAGTTACCCGGACATGCTACGAGGCAACCACAGCGCCTATCCGGAGCTGCTGCACATGCTCCTGCCTCTCGGCTGCAACCTTTCCGCCAGCTGCGCACAGCTGCTTGTCTCGGTCCCGGCAGCCAAGCATCCGGGGAGCAGGCGAGGCGCTCCAGCCGCGCCGCGTCCGCCCCTCCCTCCAGCAGCACAGCTGCTTGCCAGGGACGCTTGTCGGAATGAAGGGGCAGCGCTGCCCTGGCTTCATTCCAGCATAGCTGCCTGTCAAGGAACTTGGAGACGGGATGCTAGCGGGGAAGGTGGGGAAGGGGCTTCGCACTCGCCTCCCACTAGCATGGAAGGGGGCGGGGGAAAGGGGAGGTGGAGAGATGCGCTTGCATCCTTCGCACACCAGCCCAGCTGTGTACATCAGCAGCCGGACCAAACCTCTCCGAGGCATTGTCAGGCTGGCAGTGAAAGGCAGAAGGATGCACAGACACCACCCACGGGCTGGCTCTCCATCCTTCGGGGTGCGCACATGCACACACCGCCTTCCCAGGCACGCCAGCCGCACATAGGGAATCATATTGCACGTATGAATACAAATGCACCGATAGACAGAGGGCCATGCCCCCTTCTAAGTACACCTCGTCAGCCCCATCGCACTCACACCGTGGTGGGTGCACGTGGAAGGGGACAAAGGTGTACCATATGCCCGTCTCTCCTTCCTGTAAATGATTCACCGGGGATCCCCTGTTCTTTCCCACACACGCCCATTCTCAATGAACCCTGGCAATAAATTACGCTGCTTTGCATTTATCTCGTGCCTCCAATCCAATGAGCTCTGAGCGTTTGCAAACATTAATGAATAAAAACCCTGCTGTGAATGCTTCCCCTCCCCTCAAAAATCGATTTTACGCTTCTGGTGGCATAAATACAAAAACTACAGAATTCCCCTGCGTTATCGCATTTCTGCAGTACTTGGCTTTCTTTAAGACGAGATCACGAAAGAATAAAAATTCTATAGTCATCTCTAGGGGAAGGAAACAAAGACTTGGCTAAGAAACCAGCTTCTTCACGTTAGTTTCCAGATTAAAATACGGAGTGACTAAAGAGAAGAAAATTAAGCCAAGAGGAAGACAGCAAGCAGCTTTTAGTCTTTCTTCTCTCGATCTGTGGTTAAGACAAAAGAAACAGGCGGTTGGTCCGTGCAAGAAAAGGTTTCCAAGAGGAAACATTTGAAGAATGAAGGGGATTTTTATAATCTGCTTGCTGCTTCCTGGGGATCCGAGTACAGGCAGTAACAACCATCACCAAAGTTAAAGCAATCTCTTATACAAACTTCAAAGGAACAAAGACAGAAAGAGACAGCTCCTTGTTATTGAACATTCACGTTGGGAAGAAATATCAAGCCAGGAAACGAAAACAAAGCCACCTTGATTGTTATTACGGCCAATATAACTACCACACAGGTGTCCCAAGCCCGCAGTAAAAAGCCCTTTCCCGGTGTTATTGCCTACATCACAAACAAACCACAAATCCGACATGCCGCCAGTTTCAGAACTACACAACACCCTTTCCTATTTAAAAGTGGTCTGCTTTCAGCCTCTTTCTGCACACCAAAAAGCAACCATTCGCGGGGCGTGCTGTATTTAACAAGCCTCAAATTACACGTTTTCCTCTCTACAGCTCCCAATTCTTCATTGCGAGACAATTCTGCCGTGTCTGTTGCCTTTGCCCGCTGAACACCGAAGCAACCACCACGCGTATACACGCGAAGTTGGAACTGATACTAGCACTGTAAAAAACAAGGAAATGGGGGAGGGGGGATATCTGCCCAGAGAGGGACACACAGACAGACAGAGAGAAGCAAGAAAGAGTCTGAGTCATTTAAATGTCACACGCTGCTTTTCCTTTGTCCAACCCTTACAAGTCAAGGCTTTGCATTTACCCCGTGAGTTGCGTTTCCTGGTGCTCCTCAGTCCTCGCTATTTCTTTTGTCTTATAAAAGATCAGGAGGATACTTATCGTGCAGATAGTCCACCTCTTCCTGACGGAACGCATGACTTCTCCCAGCCTCCTCCGCCCCCCCCCCCCCCCGCTTTGTTTGGCAGGAGTGTGCGAAACACACACACACACACAAGACACAAAGACTCTACGCAAATTTGGGTGGGGGTGAAGCAAAGAGCTGTCGCTGGTATGGGCAGATATCACGGGCGGCGGCTGCTGCTGCTGCTGCTGCGGGACTAAGTCCTCCTCCGCTGCCCTGGCGCTGCCCGGAGTCCGTGTGCGCACAGACGCGCCGCGACTCCCTCTGCCTCAGCAGCCACCCTCACGTTTCTTCCCCGTGTAGAAACCAGGAGTCAGCAGCCAGCGACAGACTCCGCGCCGTTGTTAGCCCCTCCTCCTCGCTAGCGGGGAGATGATGAGCACAGCGCGGCCAATAAGTGGCCGGGGGGGGCGGGACAGCTGCAGCTCCAACTTTAAAAGGCTTTCCCGGAGCCGCGAGCTACTCTGGAGTCCCTATGTCGCGCCACGAGAGCTCGCCGGTAGACTCCATAGGACAGGCTCTCCCCCGTTCCCGTTTCTGACTGCAGCAGGAGGTAGGAGCTACCAAGCCCAAAAGGGCAGCTGTGTATTGTGCAAGCCCCAGTGGAGTCGGCACGCTGCACAAATCCCGCGTCATACTAGTGCTTGGCACTAACTGGCGTCAATTAATCAAGTTACCAGTCTACAGATGGTTAGCAGTTTCTTAGATACCCCCGCCCCTCCACTGCTTTTGCTGGTATTTCAGCCGGAAAGCGTTGCAAAACCATGCCCTGTGTAATAATTTTTCTAAATGCACCCTTCGTTACGAGCCAGCCAATAGATGCGCTTGCTTGAAGAATTCTTTTTTCGGAGGGGGGGGAGGAGGAAAAAGTGGAGGGATTTTCAGTGAAATCTATCCTACAGCAATGGATAGTAGGAAAACACACATCTTTTAAAGATAGGGACTGACTTTTTAAAAGGAGAACTATAGCACAAATTGCTGGAGTTTGGTATGCTGCAGTTGGCTTATGGGGGGGGGGGAGAAACACATTAACTTACCATGCATAGGCCCTGATCCTGCAAAGATTTATGCATATGCATAGTTCCATCAAAATCAGTAGGACTACTGGCATGAATAAAATGAAATGTGTATAAGTCTTTGCAGAACTGGGATTTGCTGCACAGCAGCTGCTGCAATATTAGCAGGGCATAGTCAAATTCTAACCCACTCTGTGCAATTGTATTGCTTATACCAGGGGTTCTCAAACTTTGTGATACTGTGACCCCCCTCTTAGTTGCTTGTGACCTCCTCTCCCCCCCTCAGGGGGTCAGGACCCACAGTTTGAGAAATGTGGGCTTATACTAATCAATTGGATTAGCATTCAACAGGCTATTACTATTAGACTGCTACAGAGACAATTTGTATTAAACTGATAGTGGTCCTTTAATGCACAGTAAAACTGAGGGGCAGAGAGAGACAAAACAAAAAAGCAGGGGCTGGAAAAAATTGTAAAGCCTGACAATGAAAAGTCAATCAAACCCTGGTTCATTTGGGCATGTATGTAGTCTTCTAGAGCCCTTCTACACTCTCACCTTCAGTAAAGTTAACATGTCAACTGCATGACTGGTAAATGAGGAGCAGGGGTCAGGAGAATGAATCCACACTAGGCATGCAGAATAGCTGGCTCTTACCTTAATATTGGCACAAGAACAAATAGGTATAAACTGGCTGTGAATACATTTAGGGTGGAACTTAAAGTTTCTGACCCTCAAAAGAACGCAGTTTTGCAAACAGTATCCCTCTGGGAATTATGATGGCAAACAACTAAGTTTAAGATAAAACTAGATAAATTTACATTCATGGGATTGGACTGAGCCATGAAATCTCTTTTACAAGCCTATAAGGTGTGGAAGAAAACATTGTCCTTACTCTGCGTTTGTAAGCAACAAGTAGCCAGAGCCAGTTTTATTACAAGCTGCAGCAAGGGAAAAACTAATTTGGCCCGGGGGGAGAGCCCCCAAGGCAGATCTTCAAATACAAGCAATTATGAAGCAGTTTATATACTGTCTATTAAATATAATAACAATTAGTCTCCTTCCCATTACAAACACCAATGGCTAACAGTTATTTTAGTTCCACCCAGATGCTCCTTATCTCAAGGCCCCTGCCAGAGTCCGCATTCTATCCTTATCTCCGTATGGAGGCGAGAGGCAAAGGCAGTGTCTTATTACAGCTCTCACGTTGTCAAGAGTCAGAATTAGCCTTACTCTTGCTCTCTTGCTAACAAGACTAAGATGGCTGCACACAAATTCCCTTTTTCCTGCCTCCACAAAGGTGAACTGCATTTCTTTGCTTTAATCAACAATGTTCTTCATTTGGCACATTTCCCACTAATCATTGTTTAGATTTCTTCAAAGTTTCTCAGAATTTTTCTGGGTTGACACATTCATTTTAATCATCTGTAAATTGTAACATTCATAGTCACCCCCTTTTCCAGATCTAGAGGAGAATACTGAGGCATCCCACTTTTAATTTCTAGCTGTGATTGAAATTGGCTATATAGCCCTATACTTGATAGATGAGACACAGGCTTGTCATCTGACTAGTTAGCTTCTTTTGTGAAGAATCTTGAAAAAAGCCTTTTAAAGTCTAAGCTACATCAAGCAGTTCTTTAGCCATTATTCTGACACATTCAAAGATTTAAGAGATTAGTGAAATTTTTCCTTTGTAGAAACCATATTAGATCCTATCATGTATGGATCTCGCAGGGCTTTTTAAATCACTTCAACCGATTTATTTAGCATGTCCAATTGACCAGGTGCAGATATAAGGCTTGCTGATCTGTAATTCCCTAGATCACACCTTTTAAAGTGTTACAATTTGTTCTTCTTCAACCCAGAGCTCAGTGACTTTGTTATGCTTATAAGAAGCACATGGGATCTTTATAGGGGGAATAGGCAATATGCCACATTTATTGAGAATACAATGGTAAAGAAGTTAGCATATGCTTACATAGACACATACACACCCCAGTCAATGTTATATTTACCAGTCCGTGGTCTGTGGATTCATCATGGGTGAAGGAGCAGAGGTCGATCAGTCTGGACCAATGCTCCAGATATGGCAGAACGTCCCCACTCTTAAGGCAAAATAGTTCTCCTTTTATAATAGTTCTTTCCCATCAAGATCAGTAGGGTTTTGCATCATCATGCTGTTTTTCTGACAGATGTTTATTTCCAGTTGTTTCTCTTGCTCCTTATCTTTGTTCTGCCATCCTAAGCTGGTTTCTATCACAAATATTTTGTCCAATTGATAAATGCTTGCCTTCTTTGCTGTCTGTTTGCCCACTGCTTTCATGTCAGTGGGGATATACAGCAATCTTTGGCTTCTTTACGTCTGTTCTCGGCTTCTTCCTAAAACATTTGGTCTAGTGTCCTTCACACTTGTATCTCATACATTCCTCACTCTCTCTCACACACACATAACAAGGTTGATTTCTTTGTTATAGAGAAATGTACAATATATTAATCTTTTCATGAATGTACTCAGGTTTTGAATTTAAGTGCTCTGATCTGCTATTCAATGATGGTTATATACAGTCTAATATTACACAGTAATAGTGGGTTTCATGTTGTGCAAAACATGGAAAAACACATGGTTCCTGCCCCAAGAAGTTTACAGCCTTAACATAAAATGTTTATAGATTCTCAGGCCAGAAGGGATCATTATCCCAAAGTAATTCCTAGAACATGTGTTTTAGAACATCAAGTGTTGCTTTAAAAGTTGTCAGTGATAGAATCCACTACAACCATTAGTAAATTGTTCTGCCAGTCCACAGCAATTCTGGGCCCCAGGGCAAGTCAGTGGGCCCCCACTCATGCACAACCCATACCTGTGTGGACATGGTTTTCCTGAGACTTGCGTAGTGCGGGCTCTGGGTTAAGGTGGGAGTTAGGTGCAGGAGAGGGCAGTGTTTACCTTGGGCAGCTCCTGAAAGCTACCCACACAGACCCCTCTGGTAGCAGCTGCTAGGTATGGAGGCAAGGGAGTCTTCATACACTGTTGCCAGAAGGTACTGCTCCCACAGCTCCCATTGGCTGCAGTTCATAGCCAATGGGAGCTTCAGAATAAACACTCAGGGTGAGGGCAAAACATGGAGACACCTCCTGACTCCTGTAGTCACAGGGATGGTGCCAGCCACTTCCAGGAGCAGTGCACAGCAAGGGCAGGCAAGAAGCCTACTTTAGCCCCGGTGTGCTGCTGGCAGCAGCTGGGGGCCCCTAGGCAATTGGATGGCCTGATCCCTGCCCCTCCCATGAACACAGACCACTCTGAGACCTTACAACATGTGTGTGGTGGAGGAGTAGGGGGGAAGGGATCTTGCATCGCAGAACTCCTTTTGCCAGGCTCTTCCTTACCTTCTCTCCTTCCATCCCTACCCATGTGCTTCCTTTCCCATGCTCTTTTTAACAAACTTGCCTGTTATGAACAAGCAGTCCTGTGGCACCTTATAGACTAACAATGTATTGGATCATAAGCTTTCATGGGCAAAGACCCACTTCGTCAGATGCATGTCAGATACATCTGACAAAGTGGGTCTTTGCCCACGAAAGCTTATGCTCCAATAAATCTGTTAGTCTGTAAGGTGCCACAGGACTTCTCAATGTTTATGCAGATTCAGACTAACGTGGCTATCCCTCTGATACTTGCCTGTTATGGGTTAGTTAGGTCATTGACTTCCTAACCCCAGTCTGGCCTAGGAATTGGACACTGTTCTGACCAATTAGGCCTTATTTGGGGCAACATAGTGGTGCTAATAGCAAGCAGACTGCTAGTTCAAGCTGCATCTCAGCCTAGCCATGTGTTCCAATGTGAAATTACTCTCATCATGAAAAATGTGCACCTTCTTTCTAGTCTGCATTTGTCTAGTTTCAACTTCCAGCTACTGGAGCATGTTTTACCTTTGTCTGCTAGGCTGAGAAGACTACTAAACTATTTGTTCTCTGTGTAGATAGAGTCCAGGTATCAGGAACCTAAGGTCCATATGCTGGCTCTAACCCATGACACAACTTCATCCAGACCATGGCAGGTCCAGCAGCCACACAGCACCACTTCCTGCAGGGGCCAGGTAGACACTACTTCCAGGCCCCTGTCCTGCTCACAGATGAGAAGTCTTGCCTTGGTGATGTGGCCAGAGCGTCTGCAATGCCCACTCATTAGCCAGAAGCAGGGCAAACCCTGGAGCTGCATTGCTGCCTGAGGCAGCCCCAGCAGGAAGCCACACCTGGCAGCAACAGGGTAAGCTCCCGAGTGGCTTCCTGCGAAGCCCAGTCCTAGCCAGATACTACTACAGTCTCCTCCTCCTGCACACAGGTGACAAGGTGAGTGGGGTGGCTGGAGCAGGGAAGCCCCCAACCCCCTTCCCTGCCTGAAGTGTTGGGAGCAGGGAGAAACAGGCAGCAGTGGGGAAAGCCCCTGAGCCTCTTCCCTGGCAAGGTGTTTTGTGTGCTTCTCACTTTGGGCTTTTTTTGTTTTTCTTCTCATTTGGCTCCCCACTGATTTTTTTTGTATGGTTCAGCAGCTCCAAATGCAGAAAAGGTTCCCCCACCCTGTATATAGACTAATCAAGTCACTCTGTCCTTCTTTGTTAAGCTTAATAGACTCAAAGAGATCACTCTGTGTCTAAGGCGGGTTTCTAATCCTTTAATCATTCTCTTGGCTCTTCTCTGAATCCTCTCCAATTTATCCTTCTTTATATTTCTACTTCTTGAACTAAGTCAGCAGAACTGAACAGCAGAGACACAGTGCCAAATATGGAATTAAATATTCACTACTCTTACTCAGATTCCCAGGTGTATGCAGATTCCCAGCATTACATTAGATCTTTTAGCCTCAGCATTACACTGACAGCCCATGTACACGTGATTATGCACCACAGCCCCCATGTCATTTTCAGAATTACTGTTTCTCTGGATAGAGCCCCCCCCCCATGCTCATGGGCCGGGGGTGAACACCCAGCCCCACCCCTTTCCACAACTTCCTCCTTTGAGGAGCCCAGCCCAGCTCCCATCCCAGGCCACTGTCCCAACCCCCTGTACACCCCGAGACCTCTTAGCCTCACCATCCCAGCCTTCCCCAGCGGCCAGAGAGCCAGGCAGTTTTGGGTAGGCAATGCCTTCCCTTGCCTACATGACCTGACACCCATGCTGTAAGTAGGGTCTACATTCTTTGCTCTCTAATCTGTATGTTTAGCTGCATTAAAATGCATAGTTTGTTTGTGCTCAGTTTACAAGCAGTCCAGATCACCAAGTCAGTGACTGTTTTTTACCACATCCTTGATAAAAGTGCTAGATAGCACAGGGCAAAGAATGTGCAGCCCATTACAGGCACTCACACTCACTTGATGATTTCCCCTTTACAACTACATTTTGGGTATGTCTACACTGCACCCTTATTTTGGAATAAGCTATGCAATTTGAGCTACAAAAATTGCATAGCTTATTTTAAGTGTATTTCAAAATAGCTTATTTTGTAATTTGGTGCTGTCTACACAGCGCCAAATTTCAAAATAAACCGCTAGTCTGGAACAGGCATAAGGATCTTGCGCAAAATGGGGTTTTTGGTGTTAAAAAAAAAGAGTCCACACTGCTTCTTTTTGTGCAAAAGCCCTTGCACAAAAAGAAATGGCAGAAGATATGCTAATGAGATCGCAACTTATGCTGAGTCTCTCATTAGCATATATTCTGCTAGAAGAACTGGCAATGAAGACGAAGCCTTAGAGATTAGAAGTTAGAAACCCATTCAATGGGTGTCATATTAATTATGTTGTTCTATTTTTCTTAATCAAGATGTTGTGTGGTACCATGTCAAAACAATACATATTTTGTTAGCACAATTCCCTTTATCAATCAAACTTAAACTCTTTAAAAAAATCAAATTAGGAAAATAAATCTTTCCTTAAAGTCATGTATATTTGCATTAATTCTTTATTTAAAAGCTCCCCAACAGCCATTCCACTCTCATGCCCAGGTTTGATGTCAGGTTGCAAGGTCTATAAGCTACCCAGGTCATTCTATTTACCCCTTTTCAAAAATTAGCAAATTAATTTTCTTCCAGTCTTCTGGAACTTTCCCAGTGCTCTAAGTCAACATTAAATGGTTCAGAAAGCTCCTGAATCAGCTCTTAAAAAAATTGGATGCAAGTTATCAGACTTTAATGTGCTCCAGAGATAACAGCAAAACAGAAAGTTCCCCCAAATATAGAACAGAACTATTTCCTGAACATTTTTGCCTTCTCTGCATTATTAGTTCTACCATTACCATCTAATAAATGGACCAATCTCATTGTATGTTTCTTAGTTAAAAAAATAAATAAAATAAAAACTAACTCTGCTGGCCATAGACTTCTCATGTCAGTTTACGTTCTATCTACAGTTACTAGCTTCTGATTTATACTGTTTGCTATCAACTTCCTTTTCTCCTCCTGACATCACTGGGTGTCCTAGTTGCATAAACAAAAGACAGGACTATGCAGCCCTTTAAAGACTATCAAGATCATCTTAATGGTTTGTTCACTTTCAGTCCTTTGGGTACGATGTCCATCTTTTTGCACTTGGATAGAAAGATGATATCTGTCTGGATCTGTGCAAGTTTTTTCATATGGTTGATGGATTTCCATTCCAAACGGCTAAATGTAGTGCCTTGCATGTAGAATAGTGATAGAGATGCAGCCGTGTTAGTCTGGTCTAAAGTGCTGCATAGTCCTGTCTTTTGTTTCAGCTAGACCAGACTAACACGGCTGCATCTCTATCACTAGTTGCATAAGGAATGCACTGTCAGCCCCCTAACCTCCTTTCTGTGGCTGCTTTTCCAAACTAGGAGACTGTAACCCTTCTGTGTACACTACACAGGGATGTTTTGGCCATGGGAATAGTTCATATGTGATCTAGTGGCTCTTCCTCAACTTGTCCCAGTCCATTCTACAACACATCTGTGTGCCAGCCTGTTCAGTACCTATTGGGAGAATGAAGGGAGACGCTCTACCTGGATGTTCTGCTCATGTTTCCCCTCCTTGTCCTCTAGCACTCAAGCAAAGGAAATATAGTTAGTTAATTGAGCCAGGTGGTGCAGTTTATTTCTAATGACAGTTTATTACACCACAAACTGAGTTTACATTATAAAGAATTTTGAAATTTCTATCTAGTGCTTCACCAATTCTTTTAATTACTTTTCTTTAATGTGCTATCAACAGCACTTCAAAGCACTAACAAGCTATCAAAATTATGCCTTGAAATGATATGGCTTGTTTTTTTAATAAAAACTGATTTACATAATAATTCATATCAAATACACTTTGTGAGTTAAATAGTTTAGTTATACAAATTCAGAAAATCCTATTTCATGCCAGCTAACAGCTAATTCAGCGGGGAATTGGAGAAGCAAAAATTGTGAATACTACAAATAGTCATGCAATTAAGCAGTTCATATTTGTGTGTTAATAAGTTCCAACATCACAGACTTCATGAGAACATGAACTTGTACTGAATACATTTAGAAACTGGTAATGTGGTTTAACAAAAGCAAATGTTTAAGTCTTTCCCATTAAAATACATTTCATTCTATTCATCTGTGCCAAAAATAAATCTTTTGTAGCCAAAATCTTCTCATTTAAATGAACACAAGCCCACTGCAGTCAAAACAAAAAATTAGTACTCTGGGCTTTATCAGTCACTCTTTAAACAAGAATCTCCATCTAAACTTAAGTAGTTCTACCTAAAAATCCAGCACAATTTGGCTCTAATTTGTAGTTACATATACTTCCAGAAGGAGTTTGGTGGAGGCCTGTTCTTAGAGAGATACTCATATATGCTGACCCCGTAATAATTGTCATTTAGTTTTGCACACCACATTTGATATTACAAACATTCTGTTTTTGCTATGTATAGTTTAGATTAGGAATGATTAATTTTCTGATTAGTTTAAGCATTTCTCATTATTAGATTACCTTCTGCCCCAGGCATGATTCAGTATGTATCATTTACTTTTATAACTTCAGGTAAAGATAAATGGTGACACTAATACCTTCCACTAACAGGGCACCCATCTTGAGCCCAAATTTTAATATCTCCCTGTGGACTTTTCCCATTAAACCTTGACTGTCAACATGTTTGTACTAGAAGAGCTCTTTGATATGCAATCTTTTTGTTCTTGTAGCAGGATAATCTTGCATTGTATTTTTAAAATTACTAGCATTTCAAATAGCAAAGCACTGCACATTAATCCTGCTGCTAAAAGTAGTTGTAGTAAACTGTTTATCATATTTGTTCAAACATATAGAATACGAAGTATGGATGGATCATACTGATTTATGATTTTAAGATTCATAGCCAGTTTTGATGTGCTTTTAATGAATATGTATACGTTTTCCCTTTTTTGTGCTTAAAGTACAAGGACGACTTATGAGACAGCCTGAGAGAAAAGCCACAGGATCAGCATTGACAGATTTGCAATAAATTTACAAGTGTTACCAAATCTTTCTCAGCAATTTCTTCTGTGGTGGAAATCTTTCCCTTCCCCACCATGAAAGCGCTATAGTAAGTCAACGTTAAGGTCAAATTCCAGTTTGTATGTTTTTTGCATTAATGTATCTACACCCTCAGGATGCAAGGGTGTTGGAAAATTGTATAATGGGGGTGCTGAGAGCCATTGGACCAAACTCTAAACCCTGTATCTGATGGAAATCATATCCCTGAACTTGCAGCCTAATAGGCTAATTGACACATCTGGCCTACATTAACCCCTTTAGGGCAAGTGTGAGGAGTATATTCCAGAGACAAAGCAGCATAGACTAGATTATGAAAACAAGGACTCCCACACTCTAATCCTCTTTCTGAGACTAACTCCCTCTGAAGTTTGGGTCGAGATATTTGACCGCTGAGTTCCCTCAGCTATAAAATGGAGTTAGTACATGCCTACCACACAGCAAGAGGACTGTGAAACTTAAACAGTTGCTGTTTGTAGAGAATCACGTGTGCATGTGACTTTCTGGTGAAGTCTAGCACAAAAGACTCCAGTGGCTTCCACATGCCCAGATTATCCATGATACATTTTGAGGAAAAAGTTATACACAGATCCCAGCATGAGCAGCTGGCATCCACATCTGCAGCTGGGGCATTAGGAAGTAAACATTTTCCTCCCCCCCCTGCATGCGCTCTTTTTTTTATAAGTGAGCCAGTAACGTTTGGACGCATCTCAAATAATTTTACTAACCTTTCTCCAAATCCTCAGGCAGGCCCTGTGCACAGTGAGTGATTATAACAGACAGGGGTCTTGATATGTGAGGGAGTGGCTATATTTTGTTTTGCAAGCTTGCCTAAGACTTCTGAGGCCACCTACATATGGTCCAACTATTGGCAGGCCATTTGGTCAGTTTTCAACTATACAGTCCTGCTTTTGTAATGTTTGTCCCCCATCGGGTATTGGGACAAAAAACTCATCTGGGTTTGTTTGGTATCAGATGGGGAACACTATAATGGAGAGTGCATTGCTCTGCCCAAGCCTGTGTGACTTTGTGCACACAGCATGCAAGGTCATGCGGCAAAGGCAGTGTTACACCATTCCTGGAAACACTAGTTATCCATTATTCTGGAAATGTGCACCTGGACATCCTACCTCCAACCACTGCAGCATGAATATATAGACTTCATATAGGGGCATTCCATCTGCCCTTTGGCTATGACTATGAAGGTCTGGTCAAAAAGGGGACCAGATGGTGTCTGATCAGATTTACTGATCGGACACCCAAAGTCCTACTACTGCATTTGGAGAAGCACTGGGCCATCACCCCTGCCAGCCTCTACTCAGTGGGCTGCCACTTACCTGTGTCAGGCAGTTTCAGCTTCACAGGTGGGTGCTTCTAACCCAGGAAGGGGAGGTGGGAGGAGAAAAATAGCAAGTGACAGCTCGGGCAGGGGGAAGGAAGCCTGTTTCAGAATGGTTGGGGAGGCTCCAGTACTCCTGCTGGAGTGTCCAGTTTTTATTACCAAGTGGATAATTGTACCTGTGACTCAGATATTTCTTTTTATTTAGTTTTAAATCCAAAAGCTTGCATCCACCCCCAGTGAGAAAAAGGCTTAAGAAAATTCGGTCACTGGAAGCTGAAGTTAGATGAATTCAGACTAGAAATAAAGAGCAAATAGTCAATAGTGAGGTTAATTAGCTATTGGAACAACTTACCTCAGAAGGTGCTGGATTTTTCATAATGAAGTTTGGCTCAAGGTGTCTTTAAGATATCCTATTGCAGGGGCTTGCAGCCTCTGTTGAAGCTTCCTCCCCCAACATGCTATAAAAACTCTAGCCTCTCTGTGGCACAACAGCTGCTTTTTTGCAGATAAAAGTCAGGACCAGGGTTAGGGCAAGTGCCCAGACCCCCATGCCACAGAGGGCTAACACTAAGTTAAGTTGCTCAGACTTCGGCTTCTGCCCCAGTGACAGGCCTTGAGCATCAGCCCCCTGTGGTAGGACTTTGGCTTTCTGCCCTGGGTCCCAGGAAGCATAATGCCCAGCTCTGCTTGGTGGACCCCTTGAAACCTGCTCATAGCCACAAGCCCTTGGTTGAAAGTCACTGTGCTATTGCTCAACTGGAAGTTTCTGGCTTATTTAGAGGGTTCTGATTCAACCAAAAGGTCACAGGTCAGCAGAGTCTTGGGACATGCTTCTCTTGTGCAACTGGAGTTTGTAAATGTTGTATAGAAATAAAAATGTAACCAGGCACCAATTAGGTCTCCTGAACAACTTGTCCTGCTTCTGTTACAAACTTGTCTCTTTCTCCCCTGCTTAAAGTTAGTCCGGGCACCCTCCAGATTCTGAACCTAACCCTGATAGTTTAAGAGCAGGAAGGCACTCGTTAAAGTAATGGAAACTGCTTGGATTTCAGCAGGAAAAAAAATACTCAGTGCTATCTGATCTAGCAGGGACTCCTAAAGGGGCCACCATTGGGACAGAGTGTAGAAGGGCTGTACTTGTTTTACTGTAACTGTGATTACCCTAGGCAGGGGCCAAGACCCGATTTTGCTAAGCATTATAGAAACAAGCATGCTGTTAGAGATCCCTCATGTTATCATTAATTATTTGTATTATAAGACCTTTCTTGCTAAATGGGTTCTATCATGCTAATTGCCATATGCAAGGGTAATAAAATAAAAGGGGGGAAAAGAGCTTTTTAGTTTTACCTCATGATAATAAAATATGTGGATACAAGTTAATGGGTGGAAGTAACAGCAAACCCATAATTATTGCTATGAACAGTAATCTTAGCATATCACCACACAACCATACAGGATTATCTTAAAACCATTACACCACATATTCAATGAGGACCACATCCTAATGAAGCCTTTCCTGAACCGCCTTCCTCTGCCCTTCAAGCAACCCCCCCATCTCATCAGAATGAAGCTTCCCACAGACCAAGGCCCACCTAGTCTAAGCAGCACCAGACCTTCCATAACAGATGAAACCCAGGAGACTTAAGCGCCACTTCTAGGATGTGCCACACCCCAAACATGTCTTTCAAGATTCATGAGTCCTACACGTACATAGCAAACATCTATTGTAACCTTCCCAGTGCAATTAGTGCCCAACAACTATATCGGTTTCACCCACGATCACTATGCTCTTAGATGAATTCACACACATACACAAAATAAGACAAGAAAAAAATCACCAGAATGAGGCAAACACTTCACAAATTTCAGAGTGGTAGTTGTGTTAGTCTGTTTCAGCAAAAACACCTTAAAGACTAACAAATTTATTAGGGCATATGCTTTCATGAATACA
Source organism: Pelochelys cantorii (assembly GCA_032595735.1). NCBI lineage: Eukaryota > Metazoa > Chordata > Testudines > Trionychidae > Pelochelys > Pelochelys cantorii. The sequence continues at coordinate 63,956,690 of CM064330.1, forward strand.
ACTCACTTCCTCAGATGCTTGAAGAGAAAAAAAGGAAAGGATACAGAGATGGGAGTATAACATCAGTGCTAATTAAATCAGAGTGGATGTGGCTCACCTCCAGCAGTTGGGAGAAGACCTTAAAGGGCAATTACTTATTGTAGTGAGAGCCTTTCCATGTCTCTTCAGATCCCTCAGTCTTCAAATGAAACCTGCATAACTGCTTCAAAAGATGAGTCTGGGAATTTAAACTCAATCTTGCTAGTCACTAAAAACATGGCCTTAATGAAAACACGATTTATGGCTTATTACATCGTGCACACACACACCACTTTTCCTATGACTGCAAAGGTGTTAACAATCCACTACAGCTTGAATGGTCTCTTAGAACACAAATTACTTATGTTAAACAATCTCTTCCACCTTGTTGAAACAAAAGTCAGGACTATGCAGCACTTTAAAGACTAACAAGATGGTTTATTAGGTGAAGAGCTTTCGTGGGCCAGACCCACTTCCTTAGATCAAATTGTGGGAGAAAATGGGCATGATCATATATATCAAAGGGATACAATCAAAAAAAGTGAACACATATAAGCTATAGCTTCCCCAATTATCACCTCTAATATCATTATCTCACAGACACTAACCTCCCCCCACACCTCAGTTCTAAAATCTGATTTGTCTATTTTATATGTGTTCACTTTTTTTTATTGTATCCCTTTGGTATATATGGTCATGCCAATTTTCTTCCACAATTTGATCTGAGGAAGTGGGTCTGGCCCACGAAAGCTCATCACCTAATAAACCATCTTGTTAGTCTTTAAAGTGCTGCATAGTCCTGTCTTTTGTTTCAGCAAGACCAGACTAACACGGCTACATCTCTATTACTCTTCCACCTTATATGAGATGTGGTATGGTGAGTCCCCTTTCCCAGGCATAAGGAACTCAGTGTAGCTCAAAAGCCGGTCTTTCAGCAACTGAAGTTGGGCCAATGAAAGTTATTACTTCACACATCATGTCTAAGAATTGTGTTTTGGAGTCATGGCAAACCTCACTTATAAGGGTCTGAAGGAGACAAATATATTGTCTTTCTTTATAGATATTATGTGGAGCTTAGTATCAGACACACAAAATAAGTGACATCTCATGTTTTATTGGCCTGACTTCTGTTGGTGAAAAAAGCTTTTGAGCTTATACCAATCTCTTCTTCGGGTCTGGGGAAACAGATGTTGCAGCAGACCACTCAGCAATGCAAATGAGCTTGAATGTCTATATTTTGCAGTTTTGCATGCAACTAAATTAAATCAAGGACGATACATCTCAAAGTTTCCAGTGTATTTTAAGCATTGTGTGGGACTTAAGTATGTCATAGTCTACTAGTAAATGCAGAATAGTACTTTTTGTAAGTATGCCATAACAACACACTAAAGTGATAGCTTTAGTGCCGCTAAGACTGCTAGTCTTTTTTGGTGAATCAGGTAGGAGGATTAGCAGGATTCTACTGATTTTTGATTATCAAATGATCCTTCAGTGACAGCTATCCTTTTACTAATGCTTCTCTACAGGAAGCCCAGCTTGATATTGTGGATAAGGACCAAAGGAAGCAAGTTTTGTGTTTGAATTCATAACAACAACAAGTGGCTTACAGTGCCCTGGAAGATAAATTCACTGGCATTCTATTAAAAAAAACCCCGAATAGTCTAGCAGCACCTTAAAGACTAACAAAACATGTAGATGGTATCATGAACTTTTGTGGGCAGAACCCACTTCTTTAGATTACTGGTGTATGAAGTCTTTAAGGTGCTGCTAGATTATTAGTTGTTTTTTAAGTTTTTCCAGTTACAGACTAACTCGGTTACCCCTCTGAAGCTATTAAAAAAAAAAAGTTATCAGTGGTTAAAGTATATAAACGGAGTACAATGCACACCTGATTTCCTCTACTTTTTACAAAATAAAGCTATGAGCCTTCAGACTCATTTTATTAGGTCTGGTATGACAATAACACCTAGGGTACATCTAGACAGTGGCACTATTTTGTGATACTTCCGGTATCCCAAAAGAGTGTTTTCTGCGTCTTTGCAACAAGTCTGTTGTTTCAAAATATATTTCAAAATAATAAGCTTGCTATTCTGATGTCCCAGTAAACCTCGTTCCATGAGGATTAAGGGACTTGTCAGAATAGTGGTCTATTTCGAAATTTGGCACTGTGTAGACAGCACCAAATTTCGAAATAGACTATCTCAAAATAAGTTATGAATTTGTGTAGCTCGAATTGTGTAGCTTATTTTGAGCTATGTGACACTATACAGACGTACCACTAGAAGCCCTAGCTGAGGTCACAAGCCACATTGTGCTAAGCACCATACAAAGGAAGAAAAAAAATATCCTCCCCGGAATTTATAATTTAAAAAGTAAAGACAAAGGGCAGGAGTGGAAACAAAGTCATTTGCCCAGTGTCACAACTGGTGAGAGGTAGACGGACCTGTGAAGAAAGTCAGGCTGTGGAGTTCTACATCCACTGAAGTCAATGGCAAAACTTCCATTGACTTCAATGGAGACAGGATTTTAACCCAACTCTCCTGACTCAGTCCAGTGCTGTATCCGCTAGACCATGCTGCTAAACATGAGGGAGAAAACTATTTTTACAGAAGTATGCTGCAGTAAAAATTATTTCTGAAGACATTTCCAAAAATGAATAATTCCATAAAAAATTGCATTAATTATTTAATTATATTGCTTTCATTCTTCTCAGTTTCTTCCCCATTACACATCTTCCCCTTTAATCCCCCCATCCATTCTGATGACTTAGGCTGGGAAAGCATGCAAAGTTTTAAACTGGTCACAATTATAGGAATCCTTCAGAATCTTTTCTGTGCTAAGGCTTTTTCATCTGAGGAAATATAAGTACTGTATCAACTTCAGAACATTTTCCCTTTGTCTCTTCAAATATGCTTTTCATTAAGTAAAGGCCATAGATCTTTGGCTGAGAACATTTGACCTTTAAAGAACTCTAAAAGCAAATTATGTCACACAATCAAATAAAAATATTTTGATACAATGGAGTAGCACAATAAAAGCACTCCTAGTTCAGTGAAATGCCGTGAAAAACAAATGTGATTTAGCAAGTCTGTAGTGTAATGTGAACTTTAATATTAAAGTTATAGGCATGTTTGATCTTGAAATCACTGTTTGACTCTTGTTTGGAGCCAAGTCTTGCAACTCCATCGTGTGAAGGAAAACACACACACACACAAAGTATTACCTTTTTTAGTTACATAGAAAGGGTCAAATCTGAAGCTAAAAGCACTTCTGAAGGAAAATTAGCTCTTACCAAGGCAGCATGCTGGGTCAGCAAGTTTGTATTTCTGGACCAGGCTAGTGGAAAACTCAGTGTGATCTAATTAGTCCAGTCCTGTGCTTCCATACAGCATTAGGTTCACTTGCAACTTTGCTCAGGTAGCACTTGAATGTTATAATCTTGTCACAAATTCCAGTGGAGTTTCTCTTTAATGCAGGATGTAGATGTGCCAAATCTGGGTCTGAAGCACCTCAGTCTCCCTGCTATGTCTCCAGCAGAAGAAGTGTGCTAGGGAAGGGAAGTGGTACTGAGCCTTTAGCAATGAGAAATGAGTAGCACTCCCCCTGTAAAGTTTAGAGCTGCCTGGTGGCACCTGAAAGTTATGTCAGCACCGGGTCTTGGAGGTCAGAGCTCTGATATAGCAGACAGTTATATGCACATGGCTATCAGATTCCTGCCCAGGTAGGTGGCACTTTCCCCATAAGAACTTTTAACCTCTGATTCTGGCCACATGTCTGTGTATTACACAGCCCAGTGGTACTCTATGCACTGTGGTATTCCCTAACATCCCTTTAAAATGTCACCATCTATATACAAAGTTTCAGCCAACAACAGAAAGGCATTCACACTGCTAATACAATTAGACGTGCCGTGAGCAAGGCTAAAGCCCCACTACAACCATCACTGTGTCACACATCTTGCAATGCTAGCAGGCACAAGCAACAACTGCACCTGTACATTGGTATGCTCAATCAGTGGTAGTAGTGGTGAAAATAGATTGAAACCAGACCAAAAAAAAAGAAGTATGCAGGTGTTACTGCTTTATCCAAATCAGGGAAGAGAAGGGAGCAGACTTCCCTTAGCCACTACCAGAAAAGAACTTGACTTTCCCCCCACCCCATCCCAGCATCCCCCAGTGCATCCTTTAATGGCCTCTGTGGGTCAAGTTTCTAAACGTCACAGCTAGAGGGGTTTGTAAGGGTATGTCTACACTAGCCACCCTAGTTCGGACTACGGTGGCTAATGTAGTCATTCGAACTTGCAAATGAAGCCCGGGATTTAAATATCCCGGGCTTCATTTGCATGTTCCCGGGCGCCGCCATTTTTAAATGCCCGGTAGTTCGGACTCCCTGCCCGCAGCTACATGCGGCACGGGCTAGGTAGTTCAAACTAAAGCCCCTAATTCGGACTACCGTTACTCCTCACAGGAGGAGTTTAAATCTCGGGCTTCATTTGCAAGTTCGAATGACTCCATTAGCCACCCTAGTCCGAACTAGGGTGGCTAGTGTAGACATACCCTAAGAGAGTAGCTCCTGTGATAAGGGGCTAGCAAATTTCACTGCACATGAACTCTACCCTTGTTATGTGACTGGGACCATTAAATTAAAACTCCTCTTGCCTGAGTTTGTGGCAAAAGTCAAATACATTTAGCTACCCAAATCCCTACATCTGACAGGTCCTCTGCCAAGAAGTGTTAGGAGGTGCTTTCAAGTTTTTCCTTTAAGCAAGTGATATTGATGAGAAATTGGAGTGCAAAGTCCTCCACACAACTGTGTGTGAGAGCCCCTCATATTCTATTATAAGCATGAGAAAAAGTCTTTCAAAGTGTTATTTGAAAAAAGTAGACAGCTTTACAAGCTGCCAAGGAAGACCATTATATAACAGACCTGTGTAATAAAGCTAAGTAATATGAAATTGATCAGTGCCTCAAACTTGTTAAAGATGACATGAGGTATAACTGATCAAAGCAAGGTTACTGTGAAAAATGAACTTCACAAAGCAGAGTGAGTATTTGCAGGACTAGTGCTTCCCAAAAGCAAGTGTCAGTTAGATGTACTTCATTTTTCTCTGCTGGCTAACAGTGTTCTTTTTACCTTGGTAAACAAGGATAAGCCACTAATAATGGCAAGATTTCTTTGCAATAAGTGTGAAAGTAATCACAACAGTATGTGGACATGTCTAGGACAGGCGGTGTTGAGTCACATGGGCAGGAAAACACTATATCCTCAAAATATTTAATTTAACACAGAGACAAAAAGGGAAGGTAGAGGTGAAACTAAACATCATAACTGTTTGTATGCTAATGCAAGTACTACGGGGAATAATCAACAATAACTAGAAATGCTAGAAAATAGTCACATTTACAACATAACTGGCATCAGAGAAGCTTGGTGTAATAATTCACATTACTGGAATATTGACTGAGAAGGGTACAACCTACTCAGGAAGAAGGTGTTGCTTTGCATATCAAAGATGTATACGCTTACACTGTATTAGAGAGAAACAAGAGGCAGACCTATTGAAAGTCTCTGGGTAAGGACAAAAAGGTTCAAAAAATGAGGGTGATGTCATGGTAGGTGTCAGTAGACCATCTAACTATGAAGAGGAGGCTTGGTCTTTAAAACAAAAACTAAATTTATCCAAAACACAAGACTTAGGAGTAATGGAGGACATTAGCTACCCACTGGAAAAATATAGCAGAAGGCATTATCCAACAAGTTCTTGGAATGCACCGAGACAGCCTATTACAGAAGGTGGAGAAAGCAACAGATTTGATTCTGACAAAAAGGAACTAGTTGAGAATCTGAATGTGGAAGACAGGTTTGATTGCGTGATCATGAAATGCTCAGTTTGTGATTCTAAGGAATAGCAGAAGGAAAACAATTAAAGACAAAGGATTTCAAGAAGTTGATCTTTCATAAACTCGGAATTGGTAAGTAAAATTCCAAGGGAAGCAAATCTAATGGATGAGAGTTCAGGAGAGTTGGCAATTCTTTAAATACAAGAGTAAACTATCCTGATTTATAGGAAACCTAGAAAGTATGCTAAGAAAACCCAACCATACCCAAGAAATCTTCACCAATAAATTTTTTTTAAAAAGAGTCACACAGAGGAGAAACTAGGTCAAATTAAAAAATATAAATATAAGAAACCCCAAGCATATAGGGACAACATTTTACAGACACAGGAGAAGCCAGAGGAAGACCAGAGACAAGATAGGCCCATTACTCAATGAGGAGGGAAAGACAGACAGTAGAACACACAACAATGGCCAAACATTGAAGGGCTTCTATTTCAGTTTTCATAAAAAGTTACCCATGAGTGGAAACTAACAGTAAGTATCAATGCAAGTGGGTAGGATCTGAGGCTAACATAGGAAAAGAACAGGCAAAAAATCACAAGTTAGATGTCTCAATCAGCAGGGCCTAATGAAATACACCCTAGCATATTTAACATACAGGCTGAAGAGATTCCAGTCAGTATTGATTGTCCTTGAGAATTCATGGAGGATTGGAGAAATACCCAAGGACTGGAAAAGGGCACACTGTTGTAAGTTATCTATATCTATAAGGACAACCCAGGAAATTATAGACCAGTAACCTTTATTTCAGGACCCAGAAGGATAATGAAACAAAACAATTTGTAAGAACCTGGAAGAAAATGAGAAGTAATAGTCAACATGGGTTTGTGAAGAAGTAACAAAACAGTAACATTGTTCTCTGACAGTAATAATTTGTACAGATGAGGTAAATAGTAAATGTGATGCATCTCAGCTTTAGTAAAGCTTTTGATACAGTCCTACATGACTTTCTTAAGCAGACCAGAGAAATATAGCCTAGATGGAGCTACTCTAAGATAGGAGTATCACTATTCGGAAAACTCTTTTTAGGGAGTATTTTTCAGTGGTTCACAGTCAAGCTGGAAGGGCATATTGACTGGAGGGATCAGTCCTGTGTTCATGTCTATTCAATATTTTCGTACTAGCATAGAGAGTACAAGTATAATGTTGGAAGACAATATCAATCTTGGAGGGGTTGAAAGCACTTTGGATGACAAAATTAGAATTCAAAATGATCTTGGCCTTGGCAGCATGTAATGAAGTAAAGGAAGGCATTACCTACCCAAACAGACATGGGTGACCTCACACATTCTGTGCTCCAGGTCAGGCTCCCTCCTTTACGCATATAGCTGGTTGCTCTGGGACCAGGAGGGCTGAGGCCACTGAGCTGCTGGGACACTGGTTGCGCTGAGGTAGGCAGCATGCTTGCCTTGGGCAGGCACAAGCTAGTGGCTACATTGGGGGTTGGGTGGGCTGCAGTGGGCAAAGAAGGAAGAGAGCTAGCTTCCCCAAGCCAGCCATTAACCTATGGATCTTGACAAACTGGAGAAGTGATCTGAAGTGAACAAAATGAAATTCAATAAGAACAAATGCAAAGTGCTACACTTACGAAGGAATAAATCAAGTACATAGATACAAAATGGGAAACACCTATGTAGGAGGATGACTATTTACATATGAGTCAAAGTAAGAGTTGCAACAAGCAAACATTTGGGAATTAGGGTTGTCAGTGTGTAGTCAACTACACAATTAACTGAGAAGGCTGGGCTTATTAGTTCATCCTATTGACTACATGCACTCTTCCCTTTGTTTCCTCTGTAACAGAGGCAGCAAGGGGGGGGGGAGGCGGGAACTGGTGCCCATGGGGAGCCAGCTTTTAAGATGGCTCCTCATGAATACCAGATCTTGTGGAGCTACCTGTCCTCCACCCCCATGCTGCTTAGAGAGAGGCAACAGCACAGAAGGTGAGGGGGGCAGGAAGCCAGCTTTCAAGCCAGCTGTCCACACATATTGGCTCCTGTGGAGCCGCTTGCCCCCCTGCTCTGCTGCCTCTCTATCAGAGGCACCAGCACAGGGGGCAGGTGGGAACCGATATGCGTGAAGAGCCAGCTTTTACTCTCTGCACACATTGGCTCCACGGAGCCACCTGTCCCCCCTTGCTGCCTCTCCTCGTGGACTGGCTCCCACCTGCCACCCCATGCTGATACCTCTGATACAGAGGCAGCAGCATGTGATGGCAAGGGGGTTCCCTGGCAGTGGGGCCAGGAGTGCACCCACTAGTCGCCGGGGACTATTGAATAATCATGTAACTGCTAAGATTTGATGAATTTACACGATTATTAAATTAATCAATATTAATCATCCCTATTGGAAATATATTAATGGTAGAAATTCTTCTATTCTGTTCAGACTAATAAGACCTCAACTGGGGTAGTGTATCCATGTAGCACTGGAATTGGAATTTTGTAACTAATACGTCAGTTATAATAAATGTACGTTATAGCAAAAGCACCAAATAATAATCAACTCAGTAAAAGCACCAAATAATAATCAACTCAGTAAAAGCACACTGAAAACAAACACTACCGGGGCAGACTGACGAACCCTGAAGTTAGTAGCCAGCACCCCTTGATAGGGAACCAATCACAACTTTCGCTGAAAAGATGACACCCAGGAAGGGTCGTCAGCATACTGATATCAGATGACTGTGAGAACTTCTTCCCAAAAAGCATATGTCATAGGAAGATTGATTGTGATGCTGAATGTCTAATTACGGTCTGACAAGGCAAAATGCATAGACTTCCATGGAAGGAAAAGAAGGGGTGTCTTGTATGGTTCTTTGGGTTCTGTTCTGCAGAGACAAAGTGGAACATCAGTCCAGACTGACACGAACCTGGCTCCTTCCTCGCACTTGACCTATCTGGCCAATAGGTCAGGTCAAGCAACAGACTGGTAACTATTCCATCAGCAGGGTGTGTGTGTGTGTGTGTGTGTGTGTGTGTAAATGCATATGCTACTTTGTTATATTATCAATAAATGTGGCATGTTGCCTTATCCCCCTGAAAAAGATCCCGTGTGCTTCTTTTAAGCATAACATCCACTTCTGGGTACCACACTTATGGAAACTTGTGGATAAATTGGGGAAAGCTCATAAGAGAGCAACAAAAATGATTAAAAGTCTGGAAAACATGACCTGTGAAGGAAGATTGAAAAATATTGGGTTTGTTTAGTCTGGAGAAGAGATAGGATAAATGTAAGTATATGAAAGGTTGTTATAAAAATATGGTCATAAATTGTTCTCCTTATCTGCTGAGGACAGGACAACTGGTAATAGGATTAAATTACAGCAAGGGAGATTTAGACATTAGGAAAATCTTTCCTAACTTTAAGGGCAGTTAAACACTAAATTACTAAGGGATGTAGTGGAATTTACATCACTGGAGGTTTAAGAACAGGTTAGACAAATAGCTGTCAGGGATGGTTTAATTCTGTCTCAGTGTAGCAGACCGGAATAGATGACATACTGAGGTCTCTTCCAGTCCTACATTTCTGTATAGATAAAAAAACAACCCCAAGCAAACAAAAGCAGAGTGTGATGCTGTGCCCCCCATATTTTTATGGAAATATGTTTTGAATATGAATATGCATAATTAAAATATGCTTCATGCAAAACTGGGCAAGTATCCTGTCATTCAAGAGCTTGTAATCTCCTGAATGTGTATGTATCATTCTTGTATGTTAAGGTAGAAATATGAAATATAAACTTGTTTATTAATCTAGGTCTTCTAGTGAAAGCCATTAGTGTTACTTAAGGGAATTAATGGTCCAGAGCTCAAGACAATGATCTGTATAATGGATTTATTTTTCCTGTTAGTCCAAACTGTGGTTGGTCTTACAAAGATATGTGACCATGCCACCTGGTCACATCTTGAATTTGGTATTTTTTCATGGGGATAGGGAGAATTAAAGAAAGGATTCCTGTCCTGGCAAAATTCTATTTAAAGGATAGGAAGCAATCAATGATCATATTCAGCTGGCTTTTGAAAACTGCCTTCCCACCCTAAGAGTATACACAAGCTTTTAGACCCAGGCTAGAGAAAAGATCAGCTCTGACTTGAAGGATTTTACTGGAAATCAGGACTTGGGTGAGAAATAAGATCTGTAACAATCTTTCAGTATATTAGGCTTAGCTAGTGAGTTTTGTTTATTTTACATTAACTTGCTTTATCTGTTTGTTTTCACCTGCAGTCACTTAAATCCTACTTTCTACATTTAAACAAACATTTTTGTTTATTTTTCAAACCCAGTGTAAATAATTGTTACTGGGGGAGAGGAAGCAACAACTGTGCATCTCTCTCTCTCACTGAAAGAGAGTGAAGTTAGGAGCTCTTTCTGTGTAAAACTTTTATACAGAGGGGGTTTTGGTTCCTTTTGAGGGGTGTGTTCCTAGATGCTGTCAAGCACCCATAGCTGAGCCCTCCTAGAGCTGAGCTGTTACCAGTGTCTCTGTTACTCTGATGAGGGACTGTTATTCTGTTTTACTTCAGAGTCTGGGCCAGCCAGACTCTGCTCTCAGGTTTGGAGGGTAACCAAGAAGACACAAATTGCTTAATGCGAATAAATGCAAGGTTTATTCAATGATATAAAAAGAAAAGTAAGAGAAGGCTTACAACATCCCTTTGGCTTGCTGGGGACTCCAGCTCAGCAAAGGTTGGACTCCTGGGCCAGGTCCGAAAGGCACCTCTGTACAGTTCCAGGTCCTTCTGGAAGTTCAAAGGATGTTGGCAACAATAAATGATATATTTATACAAAATTCTAGAAGTGGCAACTAACTACGTACAGACGAAAAAAACCCAAAAACCAAACACCTGCCTGCTTGAGAAGATTCACACAGACAGGCTTGTTTATCCCAAAGCTATGCAGTGAACTCAGACAGGCAGGGCACGGCCTCTCTCTCTAACAAGCTAGCTTGCTGGGAATTTTCCTTGCTAACAGCAGGTCAAAGCCTGTTTTCTAGTTTGCAGATACGAGAACTGGGAAGATTGACTAACTCTTCAAAATACAATGGTCTTCCGGTTTTCCAACCACAACACATCCTAATTCTGTGTTTTTACTGGGGTGGTGTGGGTGGGAAGAACCAGAGCTTCTGGCCCAGCACAACAGGGTATTGGAGCACCCTAAAGGGCAAGTAGGCAGGCTCAGTGGTATAGTCAGCACCTCAGGTGACAGTCTCTAGGGGATCTCTGTGATCCAACCAGTGGGACACAGAGTTCTTTGCTGGGTTTCTTTATAAGTGTACAAAGAAAGGTCTAACAATGGGCTGGTTTGTGGCAATGGAATAATGAATTAGTTTCACACTAGATAGTGGACACAATGCAGTGCCTTTCACTGAAAGTGAAAGCATATACAAGTTTACTAACTGTCCAATCTAAAATAAGACCGTACAGTTTGACCCTGTAGAATATTGACCTCTCTCAAAAAATCACTTAACTTAAATCATTCGAGCACATGTATGCTTAAAGTTAGCATCTGCTTAATTGGATTCATTCCAGACTTCTCAATACCTTATAGAATTGAGCCCCAAGCTGTCTTTGTGGATCTGTTTTGTTACATGGTAGTAGTGCGGTCTATTTTATCAAGCAATCCTTCAGAGAGCTTATAACACCATATTTTAGCCTAAGAGGGGTTTTCCTGAATTACAGCCCATCAAAATTCTTTTGTCCTCAATTAGATATAAATCAGATAGCTACATGATAGCTCAAGGACAAAGCACAATTTGAAAAGAGATCCTGTTGGGAATTATAGTACATTAGCTTTACCATGCCTATGCTTGCTCTGGCACATGGGGGGGGGGGGGGAGGGGGGACAGTGAGGCCTGCTCTCTTGCTAAGCAAAGCTTTTTCTTTAATATTACTTTACAATTGGTCAAGATTATCTTTTTGTCCAGCTGAGCAGTAAATGGAACTGTAATAGCAGGTGCAGTTGAATGTTATCAACATCTCCATTTTCTCAGTTAGTTATGCCTTGTTCACAGGGCTTTTTAGCATTCCCACTAAGACACCTATCAATTGCTGTCTTAAAAGCTGGTGGCAAGTCCAGATTCATTTTAAGTAAAGCAATAAACAAAATACAATGTAATTCCCCTACTTTCCAGCCCTATTGAGAGATATAAAACATGTATAGACTCCAACAGCCATTTTCTGTTGTCTTATTTCACGTGTTGAAGAAGCAGGCCTGTTGATGGGGAGAGAGGAGAGGCAAGGAGAGGCAACTGCCTCAGGGCCTGATGATTCAAAAGGGCCCAGGGCTCTCGGCTGCCACCGCTACTACTATGGCAGTGAAATTGCTGCTCAAGCACTGTGCAACACACTCTGGGTAGCTCTGAGGGTTGCTGGGGTTGGGGGGAGGATGTGGCATGGCACACGGCCCTTGCTGAGCTAAGGGCTAGCTGCTCTGCCCCTTCCATCCACAGCTCTGCCCCTCTTGGGAGCTCAGAGCTGTACCCCAACACATCTTGCCCAGGGGTCTAGCAAGTCTGTCAGCCTCTCCAGTAAAGAAGTACTCGTCTCCAGATATAAGGTTAACAATATTTTCATGGGCAGAGCTGCCATATACATAGTGGGAGTGCCAGAGTACCACTCTGCAAAGCTTTGAGGGCTGGGGGGTGGAAGGGGCAGTGCTGTGGTCCAGGCAGTGCTAAGGACTGGCTGCCCTCAGCCCTGCCTCTTCTAATCAGTCGTCATAAGCAAATCCAGGCGGTTGTGAGACTCATTCATCAGCATTGGCGAAGTTCTCCTCTATGTATAGCCAAGATAAAAGGGCTTTGTTTTGGAGCCAAACATGGAAACTGCATTCTTCTCCAGTTCATAGACAGTACATAGGCTACACATGTAAAAGGTGCTTTTCCTAAAATGTGTGGACAGAAATAAAGGCAGCAGCCCATTTTGATCTCTCACATATCTAGGTAGTATCTGTGACATGAGACTTCATATTTCTCTGGTCCACTAGGCATACTCCTGCCACTCCTGGCCACAAGGGCAAGCCAGCCTAAAGATTGGGACTACCTCACCCAATCTGGTTTCTCTCCAGGACAACTGTGATTAAATATAAATATACATTTTTTTTCTAATGGTTTGTTTAAATTTTTTGGCTATATTAAAGAGCAGAGATTTTTTTTAAATGCAAAAATTCTAGTTGGAATATGAAGTTTATGATGGTGCATGTGTAGCCTTATATTTATGCAAACAGAATAAGAGGGAATGGATTTTTTAAAAAGCATTACCTGCTGAAACCTGTACTCAGATTTGCAGGCTTGTACTGAAGAAGATTGCACTACTAAGCTATAGAAAGGAGCAGGCAGGGAACTACACTTATCCTGCTGCCTTAGGTATCAGTGAGAACAGGCCACACAAAATAAATGAAGACCTCTGAACAGATAACACTGAACCTTTGGCAGCTCAGTACGGGTGTGTCTACATTGCACCCTTACCTCGAAATAAGCTATGTAATTTGCCTACGCAAATCGCATAGCTTATTTTGAGGTAATTTCTGAATAGCTTATTTCAAAATTTGGCACTGACTACACAGCACCAAATTTCAAAATAAAGCGCTATTCCGAAATATCCCTGAACCCTTGTGGAATGAGAGTTACAGCAATGCTGGAATAGCATGCCTGTTATTTTGAAATCTATTTCTAAATCTATTTTGAAATAATGGGCTGCTTTAAAGATGCGGAATAGTTATTTCGGGATACTTCCTATATCCCCAAATAGCTCTGCGGTGTCAATGTAGCCTAACAGAGGATGTGTAGTTTTAAATGAGTATGCTTTACAATGGATTCACTTGTAGCAAAAAATTGATACCCAGGAGTGCAGGTGAGTAAGCCACATGCTATGATGACTGTTTGGGAAGTTGTGTGTGGGTCGGATTCAGGTGGTGGGAGGGCAAGGCACCAGAAGTCAGCATTGAGAATCCTTCCTGGGTGCTTGCACCATTTTGAGATTGAGCTCCCTCCCCCATAGAAGATGCTCCTGGTCTCACAGGATTTGGCCTAATCAACATATCTCAGCTGGACTGACCCTGCCCATATATACACCTTTCATCCATGTTGGGTAGTTCTGCAGTTAGGCAAAGGACTGCAGGCATCTGCTGCTGCACCCCTACTTACGGAGGAATTTCTGCCACCAAGGGACCACAACTTGATTACCACAGTTCATGTACATATTACATGTGTGAATGCTACCCTTCCACCATAGCCTTAAAAGGGCCTCGATACAAAACTGTGGTGGTGGAGAGGCCTTGTAGGAGATCTTTGTGAACCCTGAACACTATAGAGATGAGGTCTGTTGCAGTCCTGTCCTAGCAAATACATAAATGGGAAGGGGCTGGGAGCGAACGGGGAGTTATGGATTCATGTTCCTGGGTCTGTGAATTTCATAGATTCACCAGTTGGCAAGCTGAGAGGTGGTGACTACTCTTATTGATGGGATATCATAGTAGTTAAGACTGGGGTGAATTCCTGGCCTCACTGAAGTCAGTGGCACAACTCCCATTGACTTTGATGTGGACAGGATCTCATCTGTGTAGGCTCCTACAGCCTTCTCAGAGGTTGAGGGTCGGATCCTTTCTTCCGCATAAGTTGAAATAATAATTCTTAATAGTTTAGGAATTAAATCTTGACACACATTTGAGTGCTTTGCTGAATAGGGATGTTTTTCTTACTCTGGACCAGGAAGAATAAAAATATACTACTGCCATCTCATTGAATAGCAGCATTTGCTTCCCCTCTCATCTTTCCATGGACTGATATCAATATTCATAAGTTGCAGGCTGATAAATGCATACTATGTGACAGTGGCTTACAGTATGAATATTGTACACTGGTTTGAATATTTGAAAGAGTATTAAAAATAGTAAAATAAGTGGGCATACTCCCTCACATCTTTGTTCCACATTTTCAATCATCTTATCTACTACGTATTGGAGAGTGTTTGTCTATGAGCGAGTGAGTCTGTCCATTCAAGAACCCCTCCTAACTGGTAAGAGCTAGGAACATGAAATTGGATATGCAGCTTCCTCTTACCATAACTTAAAACAAGGTAAGGGTTTGGTTGTGCAGGGGTCATGGGAAATGGGGCTGAAGTTGCCCGTCCCAATTCATATGGCAACACATAAAGCCACACGGAAAAAAGACAATCATCAGGCAGGGGAAAGGGGCTGGCTGGAGATGCCCCACCGCCAACTCTGGGACTGCCCTAGCCAGGCACCCATTGGGGAGAGTGTAGGGTGGGGGTGGGTGGCGGGGGCTGAAGCTCTTTCCCTTCCCCTCAGTTCATATGGCTGAACATTGCTGGCTGTTCCCCTTCATCAGGAGTGAGGGGAAAGTGCAGTTTGCTCCATTCCTCAATCTGGCTGGGGAGCACAGGGGGGCAGATGAACCTGGACCTGCCCCAGCTGGGGAACTTGCACCCTGTCCTGGCTATCCCTGATTCTTATCTGGCCCCAAGCTGCTGCAGTGAGAGAGAGCGCTGGGGTAGTCCCCTCTCTCTGGGAAAGCCTGAATAATGAATCCCTCATCCCCAGCTCCACCCCAGGGCAATCATTTAAATGAAGAAAAAACAAAAATTGAGTTAAGGACACAAGGAACACTGGGTAAACCACTTTAAAAAAACCCACCTTTTTTCCAGTCAGACTACTATCTAGTCCACCCAAAACACTATTTTTGATGTAGTACAAACAGAAAAAAAAGAATGAACCTTTGAACTTATCAATAAGCAGGCATACATGCAAGTTTTAAATGAAGTTCTATTTCAATTTTCAAAATAGAAGTTATCCTTAACACCATATGTTCTCTAAAGCTCTGCTTCTTCTGTGAGCTAAAAATTATCAGATGATGTTCCCAGATTTACTGTAAGACTAGAAACGTGTACCACAAATAGAAGAAAAGTGTAATTTTAAGTCTTTGCTAACTTTATTTCTGATTCACAACTATGACATTGACCATAAAGTCTATTTCAGGAGTGCTTTATAATAAGGAAATATAAAAATAAGTTTCTACCTGCAGAAAAGTTAATATACTATTACTTTGTCTGGAACACAAGTAAGCCAGGCCAACTGTTTGAAAATTGCTAGATTCTCATTTATTTCTAGGTCATTACTAATAATAGGTGTTCAGAGGGCAGATGTTTTTAAAATGAAGAAAGATATTTGAGGCATGTTTCCCCTTTCACTTACATGTGAATAATTCTAACTCTGCTGATGTCAATAGAATTACAGCAATGTAAATTGGTGTAAGAGTGAGGGAAATCTTATATGTGATCTTGCCAGTAGAAAGCATTACCAACTAAAAGTTCAAAAAATTGAAGTGTATGAAAAGAATTAGGTGGACTTCAGTGGGTTTTGGGTCAGACCATATAGTACACCAATTTAAATTGGGAGTAGCTCTTCTAAAGTAGTAAATGGAATTATACCAACATAAGTGAGACACGAGGAGCAACTTTGGTGTGTGTTTGCAGGTCCAACTGCACCCCAGAAATCATGAAACCAAGAGTGCAAGAACAGGTGAACATATACTCATCCTGGTCTGATAGAGCAGGGAGGCTCTAGGCTGGAGAATAAGCCCATCTTGCACTATGATCACAGCAGTTGTTGTCCCACAGCATGGAATGGATTCCCTGCTCTTAGTATTGCCACCTAACAGACAGGGTGTAAGTGGGTGCCCCATGCACCCTATGGGCACGCCACCCTGGGGTCCCGGTCTGGGTCCTATTGCCCTCCCAGGCCCAGCTATTTCCCCTCAAACCAGTACAACGGCCACCTTAAGGCGGGATCGGCGTTTTTAATGTAATCACAAGTTCTCCCGATAATACAATAGTCGCCCTCTTTGGTGTCCCGGTTCATACCAGCGAGAGAAGAGGTAGGGGGACCCAGGCTGTCCACTCCTCCGGGTCCCGGCCCAGGGCCCTAAGGGTATGTCTACACTAGCCCCCTAATTCGAACTAGGGAGGCTAATGTAGGCATTCGAACTTGCAAATGAAGCCCGGGATTTAAATATCCCGGGCTTCATTTGTATGTTCCCGGGCGGGCGCCATTTTTAAATCCCCCTAGTCCGAACTAACTGCCCGCGGCTACACGAGGTGTAACAGTTAATTTGAACTAAGGACTTAGTTCGAATTAACTTTTAACTGCTGCGTGTAGCCGCGGGCAGTTAGTTCGGACTAGGGGGATTTAAAAATGGCGCCCGCCCGGGAACATGCAAATGAAGCCCAGGATATTTAAATCCCGGGCTTCATTTGCAAGTTCGAATGCCTACATTAGCCTCCCTAGTTCGAACTAGGGGGCTAGTGTAGACATACCCTAAGAGAGGTGAGATCGTTCTCTCTCTTCTCCCTGCAGTCAACGGGGACACTGCCCGAAACACGTCAACCCATGAGCTCCACGCCCTGCTCTGGGCCGCTTCCTATTCACCCCCTTCGCTGCTTCCCTCCTTCCTAGCCCAACCCCCAATGCTCGGCCCGTTACACTACGACCGCCCCGGCGTTGGACCTACTTCCCCACCTTCCTCTCATGCTGTGCACTGACCCCCGCTAACCTCGCCTGCTTCCTCCCCTTTGACCAGTGGCGGGTCCCTTTTGAAGACCACGCCACAACGTTGCCCTGGCCATACAGAGTGTACGCTGCCCCGTTGCCTGCTCTCCCTCCCCTTACTTGGGGGAGGGACCGTCTCACCACGGCCGCTCACCTCGGCGGCGCATGCGCGGGTGTCCTGCGGCAGAGCCGCTGCCCCTGCCTCCTCCTGCGCAATCTCTGACTCTGGCACACAGAGTGCGGCGGCTCCGCCACAAGCAGAGCCTGCGCCAGCTCCCTCTAGCCGCGCCACGGTGCAGGTCTCTTCCCGTGCGGCCCCTGCCCCGGGAGTGCAGAGCCCATTGGCTCTGTCACACACCTCTCCCTTCAAGTCCGCCTGTACACTGCCCTGGGTCACTCCCTCGTTTTCTGCAATTCACAAGAGAAAGTCCGCATTTTGATGGGTTTTACCCGGCCGGTGGCTCACATCAAAGCAGTATGGCTGCAGTGAGAGGTACCACCGCATGATTCTTGAATTTGTGTCCTTCATGGATTGTAGCCATTGGAGGGGTGCATGATCCGTCAACAACTGGAATCGGGTTCCTAGGAGGTAATAGCATAGTAAGTCAATGGCCCATTTCACAGCCAGGGCCTCCTTTTCTATAGTTGAGTAGTGTTGCTCCGGTGCAAACAATTTCCGGCTCATATATAAAACCGGGTGCTTGGCCCATCTACCTCTTGGGAAAGTACGGCCCCTAGGCCCACCACCGAGGTGTCTGTTTGCAGAATAAACGGTTTCTCGAAGTCGGGCTGCACCAGCACCAGGGCTTGGATTAGGTGCGTTTTTAGTGTCTGAAAGGCCCTCTCACTGTGTTTTGCCCATAGCACTCTTTTTGGTTGACTATTCTTAGTCAGTTCTGTTAAGGGGGCCGCTAGGGTTGCAAAGTCAGGCACAAAGTGTCTGTAGTACCTGGCCAGCCCCAGAAATTGCCGGACTTGTCTCTTGGTGCTTGGTTGGGGGTATTCCTGAATAGAGCTTATTTTGCTCACTAGGGGCCGCAACGTCCCCCGCCCCACAGTGTACCCTAATAGGAGACCTCCCTTTGTCCGATATAGTACTTGCTGGGATTAGCAGTGAGGACTGTCTCCTTTAACACTGTTAGTACTGCTTTCAGATGCACAAGATGCACGGGCCAGGTGGTGCAATAGATGATTATATCGTCAATATAGGTCGCGGCGTACTGCCAATGGTCATACAGTACCTTGTTCATTAATCTCTGAAATGTGGCAGCAGCTCCATGCAGGCTGAATGGCATTGTCACGAATTGATACAACCCGAAGGGTGTGGAGAAGGCCGACTTTTCTCATGACTAAAGCGTTAGTGGGATTTGCCAGTAGCCCTTCATGAAGTCCAGGGTAGAGATGTACTGGGCCTGGCCTAAGCACTCCAGGAGCTCATCCACCCGTGGCATCGGGTAAGCATCAAAACGTAACACTGAATTTACTTTTCTAAAGTTGATACAGAAGCAGACAGACCCTTTGGGCTTGGGCACAAGTACTATGGGGCTCCACCATTCACTGTGCGACTCCTCTATCACGCCCCACCACAACATAGTGTCTAGCTCCTCCAGCACAGTGTCCCACAATTTCCACGGGAGGGGGCGTATCATGTCATGAACGTTCTTACCCGGTTCCACTTCAATATGGTGACTCATAAGGGACATCCGTCCAGGGTGTGCAGAGAGAACTTGGGCAAACGGCCGCATCACCTGCTGAACCTCTGCCTGTTTCTGTGGCATCAGCTCCTCCCCGATCTGCATGGATCCTCCTCCATCCTTCTGGTCCCCAGCCCAGGGTCCCAACTCCGATTCAGGGGGTTGCGGCTCGATCAGCATATTTTCTCAAGGCTTCCATTTTTTCAACAGATTAACATGATAAATGTGTGTGTCTTTATGCTTCCCCGACAATTGGACCTCATACTCCACATCCCCTACGCACCGCAGTATCTCGAAGGGCCCCTGCCACTTCGCCATTAACTTGGACTCTTGGGCCGGTAACAACAGCAGGACTCGGTCCCCAGGTTCAAAAGTACGTACCCTGGCCACCTGATTGTAATACTGGGCCTGCTGTCCCTGTGCCCACAGTAAGTTATCCTGCGTGAAGCCTTCCAGGGCACGCAGTTTTTCCCGGAGTTGTAGTATGTATTGGACCGAGCCTTGCACGCGGGCCTCTTGCTCTTCCCAGCCCTCCTTCACTATGTCAAGTATGCCCCTCGGCTGCCGCCTGTATAACAGTTCAAATGGGGAGAAACCTGTGGAGGCCTGTGGGACCTCTCTGATCGCGAACAACAGGGCCGGTATTAACTTGTCCCAGTCCCGGGGGTCCTGTTCGACGAACCGGCATAACATCGCCTTTAGGGTTTTATTAAACCTCTTGACTAGCCCATCCATCTGCGGGTGGTACACTGACGTTCTCAAGGTCTTAATATTTAAAAGTCGGCATAACTTGGCCATCAGTCGGGATGTCACATTGGGCCTTTGATCCGTTAGAATGGCCCAGGGTAGCCCTACCCGCACGAAGAGGGCCACCCTTTCAAACAGTACACCCATCACTGGTAAGGGTAACAGAGGGGCCCTTGGTACTTTCCCCGGGGCCGTTCTTTGGCACTCTGGGCAGGAGTCACAGAAGTCTCACACTTCTATAAAAATCCCAGGCCAGTAAAACCGCTGGGTCACACGTTGCAGTGTCTTTTTGCGGCCCAAGTGTCCAGCCCAGGAGTTCTCGTGGGCCAACTCTAAGATGCGTCATCAATATCGCGCCAGCACGAGTAACTGCTGTGTGTCCCCCTGCCCCTCGGTGCCCTTCACCACGCGGTACAGCCGCTCACCACATACCTCGAAGTAGGGCCCCTTGCCCTGGGTCCCCCCTGTGGACTCCTGTCCTGCCACCTCCACAGCCTGTTCCCAGGCCCTCTGGAGCGTGGGGTCTTCTTTCCATTCTTGGAGAAAATCTCCCTCATCCACCTCTGTGGTTGGGGCTGGTCCTGAACTACTCCCTCCACCGGTGCTCAGTGCCAAAGGGGGAGGTATGTTGTTGAGTGGCCAGGGCCTCCTTTATCTCCTCTCTCGCTCTTCCTAGGGATCCCCTCCAAACACATGCCTCCAAGATACGTTCAGAGCCCTTCCAGTCTCTACCCAGGAGAGCTTGGTACGTCAGCGTGGGGGCTAGGGCCACACGGCAGCGCCCTGTGCTGTGACTGATGTCAATGTGGACCCAGGCAGTGGGGTATGGCTGAACATCGCCATGCACGCACTGCATCCAGACTGGCTCCCCCTCCTGGGCCTTGTTTTCTGCAAGGCTGGCCCGTATAACTGTCTTCCCGCAGCCCGAATCTACCACGGCTTCAACTGGTTTCCCTTCGACCTTTATCGTGACGAGGACATGATCGACTTTTCATGGGCCCAGTGCTACCTCGGATCCCGTAACCTACCCCAAGCTGCAATCCATTACTGGACAGTCATGGTGAAAATGGCCTTCTTGTTCACACTGGGAACACACCACCTGGTGCTGAGCCGGTTCCTTCACTGGGTCTCTTCCCTTCTCTGCGCCCCGGGATTTAGGGGTCTTGGTCCCTCCCTGCACCGCGTTGGCCCAGACGGGCACTAATTTGCGTCCCTCCTGCCGTCTCACCGGGGTTCCGGACGTTCGACCTGGGCTTCCTCGGGGCCACTGAGGGCAATCTGTACGGGGCTTTACCATCGAAACTGTCTTGGATTCTTTCTCTCTGTCATCTGCGGCTTCAGCGGCCAGGTAGCCTTCTAGCAGTGTCGCTGCCTCACCAAGGGTGGTGGGATGATGCCTGCGCACCCATTTCTGTCCCTCTGTGGGCAGTATCTGAATGAATTGCTCCAGGACTATGGCCTCCGCCACCTGCACCCCGCTTTTCTGTTTGGGCTCCAGCCACCTCCATCCCAGCTCCTGCAGCTTCTGGATCAGCATCCAAGGTTGTTCCTCCGCTTGGTAGCGCATCTGCCGAAGCCGCTGACAGTAGGTCTCTGACGTAATGCCAAGCTGATCTAGGATCACCTCCTCTACCTTGTAGTAGTGCAGAGCGTCCCAGGCTGACAAACTCCTATAAACGAGCTGCGCAGTGCCCGACAGGTAGGGGGCAAGGAGGGTTGCCCAGTGTTCTTCTGGCTACCGTGCTGCTGTCGCCACCTTCTCGAATGTGATCAAGAAGGCTTTGGGGTTGTCCTCCGCTCTCATCTTTGCCAGCCAGAGGGGCAGGTGTTGCCCCGGCCCCACTTCCAAGTCGCCTGTGAGTGGCGTGGCTGGCCCACCCTGTCCTGCTGCGCTCGCTTGCTGCCACCATCTTTCTTGTTGCCGCTGTTGCTGTTCCCCAAGATCTCTGACCAGCTGGCGTTGCTGCTCCTGCTGCTGAGCCGCTAGTTGCTGGAGCCGCTGGGTCTGCTGCTGTTGGTGCTGCCGTTGTTGCTCTGCCAACCACTCCACATCTTATTGGACTCCATCCTTCACGCTCCCCTTTTACACACAAACTAGGGCTAAGTTTCTCCTAGATCCAACAACCCTGTTCCACTACCCCTTGCACCAGGGGTGGGATCAGCGCATCCGCATTCCTACCACATGTAAGCAGGTGCACCCCACGCCCTATGAGCAGACTGCCCGGGGTCCTGGTCTGGGTCCTATTGCCCACCCGGGCCCAGCTGTTTCCCCTCAAACCAGGACAACGGCCGCCTTAAGGCGGGATCAGCGTTTTTATGTCGTCACAAGTTCTCCCGATAATACAATAGTTGCCTTCTTTGGTGTCCCACTTCACGCCAGTGAGACAGGAGTTAGGGGGACCCGGGCCGCCCACTCCTCTGGGTCCCAGCCCAGGGCCCTAAGGGAGATGAGATCATTCTCTCTCTTCTCCCTATGGTCAATGGGGACACTGCCCGAAATGCGTCGACCCACGAGCTCCACGCCCTGCCCTGGGCCGCTTCCTACTCATCCCCTTCCCTGCTTCCCTCCTTCCTCACCTGACCCCTGACGCTCGGCCCATTACACCACGACCGCCCTGATGTTGGACCTACTTCCCCACCTTCCTCTCGTGCCGTGCTCCGACCCCCACTCACCTCTCCTGCTTCCTCCCCTTTGACCAGTGGCGGGTCCCTTTTGAAAACCGTGCCGCAACGTTTCCCCGGCCATCTGGAGCATATGCTGCCCTGTCACCCGCTCTCCCTCCCCTTATGTGGGGGAGGGGCCGGTTCACCATGGCCACTTGCCTCGGCGGCGCATGCACAGGTGTCCTGCGCTGGCGCCGCCTCCTCCTGTGCGATCTCTGGCCCCAGCACATGGAGTGCAGTGGCTCTGCCACAAGTGGAGCCTGCACCAGCTCCCTGTAGTCGCACCGCCGTGCGGGTTTCTTCCCATGCGGCCCCTGCCCCGGGAGTGCAGAGCCCATTGGCTCTATCACACAGGGTCACAACAATACTCAGGTTTGGCTTCAGTGTTCCAGACAAGAGAGGTCATGAGACCAAACCTTGCTGTGACCATGTGAACCAAGTCACAATATGATTCACTTAAATGCAGCCTTTGGTAGAGGGCAGCCAACCCAATCCTAGGTGGCACTGCAATGCTGTGCACTAGATTGCAACTTCCAGACCAGGGAGCTGAGCTCATATCCATGGGAGAGGAGTCATTGCTGAAGGGTGAGTGTGAAGCAGGCCTACTCTCCAATCTCTCCTTCTCCAGAGCCTCCCCCTTCTCACTTGGTTAGAACTAGGACAGAGAATGCTACTGCAGCTGCTTGGTCAGTGCCATCTCTGCAGTGAAGTATTGAACTGGGAGGCTATATTCAACTCTCCAGAACCAACCTCTGTGTAAAAGGGGCAATTCAGCTGATCTGCTTCCTGGATGTACTCAGATTTACTATAATACACACCTAACTTCTATTACCATTACACAGTTAAAATAGGTATGGGGAATGAGCTGATCCTAGTTTAGCTCATGCTTCATTAAAGAATAAAGGATTTTAACTTGGACATAGCTACAGTAGCATTTCCAAACAAAAAGTATATAGTAAGATGGAGTTTAGGTTGGGTACATATGCAAGCATAAAGAATAATTACAGGAACACTGCAATTATGAAAAAAGTCAAGCATTAGAAACACAAAAAAATTCAGAATTACGGTGATACATAAGAAATTTGAATATGTAAATGCCCAGTTAATTCCTTATCAGCTTTAGCTCAACCCTGTAACAGATATTATCAATTAGCATATAATGCTCATTGATGCTTGTTACTGAGAGCCCATATGAGATGAAACAGATGTTTAAGGCACATTAGAGTTTTCTCATATACAATTGTTATCCTCTGTGCCACAGGATAGAGGAAATTATTTGGATACCTTAATACTAATGAAAAATAGCTCTTAAAAAAAGCAAAAGGAACTGTGGTTGTTGATTACTGCTTACTAAGATGCAAGCAAGAGGCTGCCATTTATCTTATTCATTTTTTGGAAAATGATTATCAAAAAATTGTGTGAAATAAAGGTTTATTTGAGTTATTTCGGAGGATGTATAGTCATGACACAAGTTAATTGACATGTATGCAGGTCACAGTAAATCAAAGTTAGAACAGTATTAACCAGAATGCATTGTTCACTAAACTAAGTTTCCTCACGCACATTATAAGGCCCAGGTGACTAATGGCTCAAGACCTAGTTCCACTCCCTCCATCTGGAAGGAAATCAATCAATCACCTTATAGTTGTGGAGCATGTCTCTAATGGTGTTTTTATTTCTTCTTTAGCAAACGATGGAGAAGCTCCACTATAGAAGGATATGGGGAACCAAGATAGTGGGGCAGGGTCTCCTGGAAAGACTAGAGCTACAATTACATTTAAAACACAAGTTTTGAAGGGTTTGGTCAGTAAGAAGTTATTCTGGAAATGATTTTCATTTTTGTTTTAGAATAACAAAATACTTCTAATAACATTTTCAGTGCCTTTTATGACTTGCTTCGTTGTACTTGCAGCCCATCATTTGAGAAACTCTAGGCTACATGGTATCTTTTGGGAAACTGTCTGAAATTCTCAAGCATGCAAAGCGAGTGAACCTGCTACCACACTCCTTTGTGGGACACAACTCACTGTGGCTGGCCAGTTCATCTGTCCAGTGCATAACAGGGGTCAAAGCTATGACCCAGGTCATCTCTTCCCACATCTTTTCTGGGTATCAGGCCTCCCCAAGGGACTGGAGAGGTAGAAGCCTCTGCACTCCCCTTGGACTGCAGTTTTGTCTGGCCTCCATACAGACCAGAAAAATGGAATGAAATCCCCATTGAGTCACTAGCAAAACTCCCATTGATTTCAGTGTGTCCAGGATTTCACCCCCAGATAATTCCTTATGACCTTTCACCTTCTTGTCCAAACAAATACAAGAGCAGGTGGAGTTATAATGCCAACAGGTGGAACCGAAAACTGGCAGTTCTGGAGATTAGTGTATGAACCTCTACAATCTTGAGCTAAAAGTCAGCTAGCTCTCAGCTAAGGCTGTAGAGCACTCAATCTTTATCTCTGTAAGGGATCTAAGTTCCACTACATGGGACAGTGAACCACAGCCACTCTATGTGTAGGTTACATGGTCAGGCCCTAAGTCTGCAGTTTTTAATCTGTATCCACCTTGCACAGTTCACAGCATTTTCCCCCAGTAACACTTTTTAACCATTCTTTCTACCATCCACACAACAGGTTGTTAATATGCAAGGATTACATTAAACATAAACAGCACTAAAGTAATAGAGCACCCTGGCAAAAATAATGGCAAAGCGTACCCACAGTACAGTGGGCAGTGAAGAAAACAATGACAGTGCAGAACAGAAGATAAGCAAGCCAGTAATACCAAATGACGAAATATCCTTATCTGACAGGAAATTAGTCCAGAAAAAAATATAGATATCTCCTTGCAGTGTCCTTTGTAAAGAAAAAAAATCTATTATCTTAGCTATTTCAAATATAAATTCTTCAAACAAGACAAAGTCCCCAGACCTTTATTCAGACCAGATCCTGCCAAATTCAGTGTACCTGAGCCATTTCCCTTTAGCATCAATCAGAATCAATGTTGATCAGCACCTTGCATTAAGTATCATACATGAGAGGATCCTAGATCTATGTCAAGTGTGATGTTTTAAAGCTATGCAATATTTTAATTATCTATGGACAAAAACACCATAACAAAACCTTCTAAAAATGCTTATTTGTATTCTAAAAAGGCACTTATTCATTTTGACAACTGTAGCCTGATTTTTTCCACGTTTATCTCAAAAATGGCAAAACAAATGTTTACAAAATTTCCCAATCATTCATTTCAGCACTGAGACTACAACCAGAAAACATTAGCCCAGATAGCACATTTTTTTAGAATATTATAACCATCAAAGTACATGTGTTTCAAATACACCTAAGTGACTTAAGAACATGCCTTCCATTGGCTTTTAATGGGATTTGTGTTCCTAAGTAATTAAGATACTATGGAAAATTGTACCCAAAACATGATTTATTTTACAACCTTCTGTTAGTGGTTGAGGATTAAAATCAGGGGGAGAACATAGGAAGGCCAACTAAATTATGCCTCCTTGCTCCTATTTTCAAACCCCTTTATATCAGATACATATTTTCTATGATCATTTACATGATTGCTGTATTCAGCCAAACATCTTTTTAATGACCCTTGAAAATCCACTGTCTCTCCCCATTATTTATTAAAAGTATTGGCATATAACCTGCAATAGAATCCAAATTCTTCTCTCACTCACACCAATGTAAAGTTAGAGTGACTCCATTAGAGTAAGTTGATATGCCCATATTTATAGTGGTATAACAGCCATAACAGAGTAAAATCTATCGTAATCCAAATAGGAGCCAATCCTTTCCTGGTGTAAGCTGGAATTATTCCATTGGCTTCAATGGACCGATGCCAATTGATAGTGTGGGCCCATAATTTATACAAAGGGCTAGAGTTAATTTAGCATAGTTATTCTAGCATTTGCTTAGCTGTTTTGGAGGCACTCATAGGCACTGCTCATGTATGACAGTACACCTCCGAGTGGCCTGTAGAGAAGGAGGGTCAGACTTTTTAGTGAGAGTCATCCCTTTCTCACCATGCAAACAGCACAAAGGAGCTGGATTCTGGCCATAAGTAGCCAGCAGGGATTTCCCTGGTGTATGGAAACTCTGCTGGTGTAAAGGTGGTGAAGGCAACTCCTGCACCTGTTGTCCCATGCCCTGTATAGAAGTCTGTCAAAGATTGTGAAAGGATGTGGCAGAAAAACCTGTTGGCTACATCTATCCACCAGTGATGTTGAGCTCCTAAGCCAGTGGCATTTGTTAGAGTAGCACCTCAGCTGCTCTAATTTTCACCAGGCCCAGCTACTTGATATCTTCTCCCAAACCCTCTTTCCTGCATTAAGCAGAGTTTGGTTACAGGAGAGACTCTGGTGGGAGGGGGCTCTGGTTTGGAAGACAACTCCCAACTAGACAGGGAGAAGAATGCATTGGAGGGAAACTAAGAAGAAGGTTCTTCATAGGAGCACCTGGAAGTTTGAGGAGTGTTAAGATTTTCTATTAATCTGAGTTCTAGTTTGCCTTAATTTAGAATAATTGTGTCATCTCAACTTTAAGAATAGTCAGTGCAATTCTATAAGTGATAGAGGTACAAGTAGATTTGGCATCTTACTATCAGAGAAATTGTAGCTATTAGTAGCTAACTAAAAATGGCTGATCTATTGTTGGTCTTTGTAAGACATCTTTGTTTAATTAGATGCTTTAGAGTTCCACTGTTCCTTTGCTAACAAGTTACTGTATATCACAACTGCTGCACATTACTAGGGGGATGCTTTTCCTACTTCTCTTCCCTTTAAATCAACCCATCTGACTTAAGATTTCACAGAACACCTGGACAGAATTTTTGTAAATGCCAGATGTTAATAAGTTACTACATTATTTTTCTCTCTGCAAGAAACTGCTGCTTCACTTAATAGCTTTGCTGATTATTTAAGTCTCAGTTTGTAGTCAAATTCCATGTTGCTGCATCTTTTAAAATTCATTTTAAAATTTTTAACAATACATACAAAGTTTGATATTCTTAACAGCATGATGGTGTATGAAGTAATTGTTAAATCTAAATAAATTAGCCAGTCAAAAAGGTTTCTGTCCAGTTAAATTATTTTAAAACCTGATTTCCATCTCAATGCTTACTCACAAAAGTGGTGCTATTTCTGCACTAAAATGAGCACAATGTGACTGTTTCCTTTTGGTTTTAATATTTTCTTATCCAGTGTTCTTGTTCTTCATAAATAGAAAATTAAACAGCTTTTTCCAATGCTTGTAAGGTGCAAAATGGCTTTTTTGAGGTACTGACGACAAAGAAACAGAGGCAGCAGCAGCTAAAAAGATGATCCCCTGGAGCTCTTGTGCATTATATATTTGTAAATGGATAAAAATGTATTTTAAAAGTCTTAGAGCTTAATTCACCTGTAATTTTAGAAGCTTAGCATTCAACAGAAAACTTGCTGGGGTAATATTTTTTATAAGAAAAATCAAAGCCAGCTGTGTTATTACAAAAAATATATTTCTGAACAAAAGCCCTATCAAGAATTCCAGCTTACTATTCTGAAACTAGAAACAATAATGATTTATGACATTTTATGACATTTAACAGAACATGAAATGTCATTCTCTACACTATATAATTTCATATATGTAAATGCAAGTAGCACAGATAGATGAGACATTGCAAAATATCTTCTGAAATATTTGTGTCAGTAGTTAAGAATTCTTAGTAAGAGAGCTCAGGAAATCTGAATAAGTTAGACTACACTTAATTTAAATTCAGAAATATAAATTTTCCCAAGTACAAAAAAGATCAGATGATCGGTCTTGATATGTGATGTTCATAGGCACTTAATAGAGTTAGATATCCAACTCTCTTCTGGCACAAGTGAGAAGGATGTCAAAAAGAATGGCTGGATTGGAGTATGCTGTAGCCATACCATCTACAACATGCTCTCTATACCAATAAAACTGGGAATTGGTATCACAGACCTAGCTTTGTTGGCTGTAAACCAGCTAGAAGTTTCCCTAGGCAAGTTTTCTGGCCCTTTTGCACCATGGAAGTGGTGCAAAGGAGCCAGAGGAAGGATAAAGAATTTGGCCAGGACGTTTTATATCATTTTACAAACAGTGAAAAATATGGAGGTGTCACTCAAACATTTCAAACAAAATATTTTTTTATAGGAAAAACTGTTGAGTGGATACATTTTTGGGGAAAGATAATCATCCATTTGCACTGTAGCAACTGTGAAAATTTGCAACATTTCTCAGAGGAAGTTATTAAAATTTTTCACAACGATATGATGTTCATGCACACTATATATGATCATAGCCACACACACAGCCCTGAATTTTCACAGTAATGAAATATTCAGTTACCCAAAATGAGCCAGAACTGCATCAATGAATGATGCACAGAACTTTACTGACTGCATGTCTTACCATAGAATGGATGTTATGATGAATTAATTTCAGTAACGGCATGTACCTACCATAGCTATGTTAGTGCAATTTTTTTTTTGGGGGGGGGCACAAGGGGTAAAAGAGAAAGGAGACAAGTCACATCTCTCTAGCTGAGGATTACCGCCCTTTCAAGGAGAAAAGGATAAAGTGGATAACAGTGGAACATACTGTTTTCCCTCAATCCCCAGCTAAAATATGGTTCTTTGGACCATTAAAAGCTAGCAGAATTTAGAGTAGCCCATAAACTTTTTAAAACTCCACTGGGAATGGGGTGAGAATCAGAGAATCAGAACATTATCAATTTCCCAATAGTTCCCCTTCCCTCCCTTCACTGCACCCAGTTTGCACTGGTCACAGCAGAGAATCTGAACTACAGTCTCTACCTCAAAGAATTAGCAATATTATTATCGTCAGGGTTTGTGGCATTATTAAGGTTGCTCAAGATTTTTTCTGGAAAAAATAGTATGTGATCATATCACTAAGGACTATATAGCTTTCTCTGAAATAATAACAAGTCTTGTGAATAGGTGGAAGCAGTAGATGTGGTAAATCTAGATTTTAGTAAGCCTTTTCATGCCGTCTCATATGACCTAATTTACAAACTAGGGAAAAACAATCTAAATGGAGCTACTATAAAGTGGGTGCATAACTGATTGGATAAACATTCCTAGAGAGTAGTTATCAATGGTTCACAGTTATGTGGAAGGGCCTAATAAGTGGAGCTCTGCATAGATCAGTTCTAGGTCTAGTTCTATTCAATTATTTAGATAATGGCATAAAGAGTACACTTACAAAGTTTGCAGATGATACCAAAATGGGAAGGATTGAACATACTTTGGAGGATAGGATTATAATTCAAAATGATCTAGACAAACTGGAGAAATGGTCTGAGGTAAATAGGATGAAATTCAAGAAGGACAAATGCAAAGTACTCCACTTAGAAGTATACATCATATATAAGCGGAGTACACAATCAGTTCCACACATTCAAAATGGAAATCAACAGTCTGAGAATAAGTTTTTTCTGTGGAAAGGAAGTTTGGGGTTACAGTGGATCACATGCTAAACTTGAGTCAACATTGTTTCAAAAAAAAAAAAAAAAAAAAGGAAAACCTTATTCTGGGACGCATTAGCAGGAATGTTGTAAGGAAGACACAAGAAGTAATTCTTCCACTCCACGTTGATTAGCCCTCAACTGGAATAGTGTGTC
The DNA here is from genome assembly GCA_032595735.1 of Pelochelys cantorii. NCBI lineage: Eukaryota > Metazoa > Chordata > Testudines > Trionychidae > Pelochelys > Pelochelys cantorii. The sequence continues at coordinate 63,986,937 of CM064330.1, forward strand.
CAGTTCTGGGCACCACATTTCAGAAAAGAACACCAAAAATTAATAAAGGGCAAGAGCACATGACCTATGAGAGAAGGCTGAAAGAACTGGGTTTGTATAGTCTGGGAGGTCAGGATAGGGAACTGGGGAGGGGGTGCAAAAGAGGGTGTGAAGGGTCTGAGAGGGGGTTTGGGTGATTGTGATCTGGGGCAGGGATGGGGAAGTGGTATGGGTGCAGGAGAGGATTCTGGCCTGGGGGAGAGGCACAGGAGGAAGTGTAGAGTCTAAGAGGGAGCTATAACCTGAGGAAGGGGGTTGCAGAGGGTTTGGATGGTAAACTAGGGCAGGAGAGAGTGGTCATCTGAGGCAGGGAGTTGGGGTGCAGGAGTGGGTGAGATGCCAGAGGCAGGGTCTGGCTGGGAGGCACTTGTCTAAGTGGCTCCTGGCCAGTAGCCCACCGAGACCCTCAGGCAGACTCCCTGCCTGCAGCAGCCCCAGGATCAAAGCGCTTCTTGTGGCTCTCTGCATGGTGTGCCAGGGAGGAGGCTTTACATATTGCCTCCTCCCCCCGTGAAATCTCTCTGCTCCCATTGGCTGGTTTCTGGTCAGCATGCAAAGGCTGCTCCCTGCCTGAGAGTGTCAGCAAGCTCAGTTGCAGGCCAGACTGAAAAGCTAGGCAGGCCAGATGCAGCCTGTGGGCCATATCTTGCCTGCCCCTGTCTAGATGGTGCTTCGTCCTGCCATGAGTGCAAGGGACTGGACTTAGTGACCTCTCCAAGTTTCTTCCAGTCTTATGATATGATTCTATATCATAATAAGTAAAGCCCTGTGCTGATAAAAAAATTGTATCTGCAAAAATCTGCGCCAACATCTACAGATGGAGATATAAAATAGATATTGGTAGATTTGCAGGGTTTTAATAATATGTACTCTCACAGGGGGGCTGAATTAAGGTAGTATAGACCAGTGTTTCTCAACCAGTGGTTCTAGTACCCTTAGGGGTACTCGAGAGAAGTCTGGGGGGGGAGGGGTACATCAACACAACTGAAATTTGGAGAAAACTGAATTTGTTTTAAGTTTTACAGCACTTTATTATTTGTGTACTTTTTACACCCAAAAATTTCATTGCCCGCCTGGCTACGATTAAGTTGTTTAACCAAATCTGTTGCAATGGTAGAAAAAAATTGTGTGTGTCTGAAAACTGTAGGTACTGGGGGTACCTATACTTTTTTTAAAGGGCTACTTTTTAAAAAAAGGTTGAGAAACACTGGTATAGGCAAGCATATTCCTGGCATTTTCTCGCTTCTGAGTGTATTTGCAGCCTTAATATTATTTTATGTGTGTGACAACTCCCTTCCAGACATTGTATCCCCTTATATATCCCTCCTCCAGGCTAGAATCCTCTCCTGTACCCATACACCCTCCTGGACCCTGCATCCCAATCCCCTGCCCCAAGTCACAACCCCCTCTTTCATCCAAACTCCCTCTCAGATCCCACACCCCCTCTTGCACCCTAGTCCCCTTCCCCCAGTTCCCTTCTGCACCAAATCTCCATCCCAGACCCTGAAAAGTGTGTCCCATGACCGCTTACCAAAATCTTGGTGTCCCCTGCCCCCCCATCATTGCTCATCTGTGTTTTATTTAAATTTTCACCTACTAAGAAGCTGGCCCAGAATACACATTATTTATGAAGAAGAGGAAGAAAGAATAGCTTAATATTTCAGATACCTAGGCTGAATTGGAAGGCTGAGAATTAAAAAGTGCTTTTGTGACTTGTAGACTGAGCAAATTTTATGTAAGTATCACAAATTAATATAAAACTCCATGAAGTCATTTTTATGCTCCCATTTCTAACTCTATCCATATTACAAAGGTCTGTTTTCTTTATTCTATTACACAAGTGTTCTGCTAGTTAATTCCATTGAAGTCTACAGAGTATATCAGCGTAAAACTGATGTAACAGAGTGGAGAATTGAGTCCTAAACTTTAAATTGAAGGCATGGCTGCTGCTTCTTCTACTCATAAAGACGAGTGAAGTGAATGATCTTGGGGTTCTGTAATATTGCCTTCACAGTTCTTCTGATATGCACCTCTGATTTCATTTAATTATTTAAAAGGTATTCTAATTTTCTACTAAGTGATTTGATTATCAAGCTTGACAAGATTGCAGTTTTGCAAATGTTGAGATGAAAAGTTCTTGGTACTGTGTTTTCAAGGTCTCAGGCTAAACGAAGAGAGATTTCAAATGAGTTTATATCAAAGATCCAGGTTTTATTCTAATCAATCTTTCATACCTCCCACACTGGATTTTACAGAGGTTTTTAATCTATTCTGTGAACCAAAGATACCTTTGTTGTAATTCAATGTAAGTGTTGACTTCCTTTATCAACATTATCAGGTGTCTTTTGAGAGTGTTTCAACACTAATACTTAGCTTAGGCTGCTTTTTTAAACATCCATCCAACAGCTTCCTTTCTCACTTTATTGTTTCTATTACTATTTAAAAGGAAGCAGCTGTTCACATTAATTTATGTTCTTTTTTGGATCTACTCAGACCCATTGGCTGTGTCAAGACTGGCCACTTTTTCCGGAAAATCAGCCGCTTTTCCGGAAAAACTTGCCAGCTGTCTACACTGGCCGCTTCATTTTCTGCAAAAGCACTGACGATCTACTGTCCGAAATCAGTGCTTCTTCCGGAAAAGCTTTGACGCTCCCGTTCTGGCAAAAGTCCTTTTTGCGAAAAACTGTTGCACAAAGTGTAGACAGCTAGCTAAGACTTTTGCGCAAAAGCAGGCTAAATGGAAAAAAGCTGTTTGGATGCTGGAAGACCCCGTAATAGCCCCGGACTTCCTGGTAACCCGAGCTATTAAAGTAGCCGCAGGCTGCTGAGCGCACATGGCAGGAGCGTGCCTCAGACCTCTGGCCTGAGGTCTGCCACGGTGCCCCTGCCGTACCCAGCAGTCACCTCGCAGCCCAGCATGGCAGCTCCGGGTGCTCAGCCACCTGCACCCCCAGCGCAGGAGGCCCCCAGGGGCCAGAAAAGAAGAGCCCCATCGTGGTCCTCGGGGGAGCTGGAGACCCTCCTGGACCTGTGGCAGGAGGAGGAGGGCCTCCACGACACCCGGTCCCGGCGCCGCAACGCCGACATCTTTGGCCGCATGGCCCAGGCACTAGCCCAGCAGGGACATCCAGCCCGGAACCTGGAACAGGTCCGGGCTAAAGTCAAAGAACTTAGCCTGGGCTATGTGCGGGCCAGTGAGGGCCGGGGGGCAGGACCAGACACCTGCCCCCACTATGACCGGCTGCACGCCATCCTGGGCCAGCCAGCCCCCGCAAGCCCCGGATGTGCCCGTTGACAGCAGCGTGCACCCCCCCGTCACCAGGACCACCGAGGCGGGGGAAGGAGACGACAGCAGTGCATCAGAGGATGAGGCCAGCACTGCCATCCAGCAGGCCCCCTCCCCTGACGTCTCCCGCGCATCCTCCAAGGCTGGGGAAGGATCCACCGGTGAGTCTTGCACTTTGCACTCACAAGGGCGGGGGGCGGGGGAGGGGGGAGCCAGGCGCCCGGAGGGGGGAGGGAGAGAGCATGTCACTCAGGCCACGTGAGCTGCATGCTGTGTAGCATTAGGCAGGAAGTAGCACATGCAACCACGTGCAGCCTGGTGACCGAGTGGCACGTGGCCGCAGCAGGCAGCTGCAGGGCACGCCTGGGACCGTGCTGCTCACAAACATTCGGCGGGACCAGGGAGAAGGGTGGATGCCAGCTGGAACCAGCCAGGGCCCCAGGGACTCAGGCCAGAGGCCGCACCTCCGCAAAGGTGCAGCACGGAGAACGGCACACTGTCCCATGCCTGGCTGTGAGGCACAGCCAGCTGCTTCTGGGTAAACTGCAGGGTCACAGCCCTGTGAACGTGGCCCCCACTGAGCCCCTCGCCTGCTCCCGGTGCCTTGGCTGGCTCCCCGAGGGAAGTCCCCACTGCGGCCACACATGTCCCTGGGCTACATGTGTGAGGGATAGTGGGAGGAAGAAGGAGGGGAAGTGCTCGGGCCGCCCCTAGGGCCGCCTGAGTTTTGCTGCAAGGATGGGACACCCCCCCCCCCAGTCACTTTCCTGGTTCTGTCCAGGAGATATCCCACGCAGGAGAGCCCAGACCACGTCTGCCAGATGTGCTCCCAGGCACTGTGTGGGGATGCATCTCGCTCCCTGTCAAACACCACTGATTAGCCCAAAGCCTCACAGCCTCCACCGGCAGGGAATTCCACAGGTTAACACAACACAAGCACCCTCCCGCCCTCCATGGGGCCAGGACACAGACCGGTGGTTACAATACATGGAGGAGGACCCTACTCCAGGGGCTGTCCTCTTTGCAAACATACAACACGGGGGGTAGGGGGGGAACCGAGTGGGCCCAAGCCACACTACTGAGGTGTCACCTGGGCTCAGGGGTGGAGGGCATGAGGTGTGGGGACAGTGGCCGGCCTGCCTGACTGACCCATCCTTTCTTCTCTTCCCTGCAGCGGGACCAAGCACAAGCCAGGGACCCTCCAGTCCGGCAGCAGCAGCACCCCCAGCTGCCCAACCACAGAGGCAGAGGCTCCACCACCGGGACCAGCTCCTTCGGTGCCATGTGCAGGCCGTCGAGCACATTGAGGCTGCGATTAGGCAACGCGTCGAGGGGGACCTGCAGTGGCGCCAGGAGGCCTGGGCCGCCTTCCAGGCCCAGTGCACCACGATGACTGACTCCATCACCACCCTCACTGCCCACATAGCCCATGCCATCCATTATGGTATGGCCTTATCCCATGCCCCCGCCATCCCTCCCCTAGCACTGCCCATGCCCCCTCCTGCAATGCCGCCTCCTGCCCCTGCAATGCCCCCCTCCTGCAATGCCTCCTCCTGCTGCCCCTGCAATGCCCCCTCCTGCAATGCCTCCTCCTGCCACCCCTGCAATGCCCCCTCCTGCCGTGCCTGCAATAGCCCCTCCTGCCCACCTCCCCATGCAGCCTGCCCTGATGCGGCCTGCCCCCCATGTCCAGGTCTGCCCCCGCAGGAGCGCTCGCAGGGGCCACCCCTCCCAGGAGTAGCCCCTCCCCCTCCCAGTTGAAGGTCTCCTCCCCCTCCCCCTCGAAGGTCTCCTCCCCCACCCCCTCCCAGTTGAAGGTCTCCTCCCCCTCTCCCCCTTGTAAATAAAAACATACAAGTTTTTCAGTTGAAAACAAAACTGTGTTGGTTATTGTGTTACTCGAGGTAACTGTAATAAATGATTTGAGATGCCAATTAGCCAACTAAATTTAAGAGGATTACAAAATGCAGACACCAAATTCTGTATCTATCACCGGTCGTTCCTTTAAGTGGTCATTGGTTTGTGGCGCATAAATAAATACTGACACTTTTAAGTAAAATTTAAACCACAACTATATTAACATAGATAACAAACAAGCAAGAAAGGTTAAAAGACGCACACAAAAGAATATGTACATAGCCTAGCTGCAGGGGACGATTGTAGTGTTGCTGGCAACCTCAATCCTTTGGTCCTTCTGGGCCTTGGGAGAGGAACAGCCAGGAGATCCCTCGATGGAAGACGACGGCGAAGCTGGCAACCTCAATCCTTTGGTCCTTCCGGGCCTCGGGAGAGGAACAGCCAGGAAATCCCTCGAAGACGACTGGAATCGGGTACACTGACTCGAGCCTTCCGCACGAACCACGAATCCTCTTCCTGTTCTTCGGGACAGCTCGGACAGGCGATGGTGGCCTAAACCCTAGCCTAAACTAAAAGAAAAACCCTAGCTACGTCCGACGCACCCGACGAACATTCACGATGACGGCCGATGTGCTTGGAACCGACGCTTTACAATTGGGGGGAGGTAAGGGGAGGGGAGAGGGAAGGGTAGGGGATGGGAGGGAGTCGTATGGGGAGACCAAGGCACCCTACTATGGGGCTTGTGCGAACATGCCCATCAGGGCCTCTCGGATGCGCACCCCATCCTGGTGTGCCTGGTGGATGGCAGCTGTGTGGGGCTGTTCAAACGTCTGTGCCTCGGCTGCCATCCATGCAGGGAGGAAGGCCTCCCCACTCCGCTCCACAATGTTGTGGAGCACGCAGCACACGGCCAGTACTTCTGTTGCATTCCGCTCACACATCTCGAGACGGGTGAGCAAACAATGGAAGCGGGCTTTTAAGCGGCCGAAGGCGCACTCCACCTGATTTCGGGCCCAGTTGAGGCGGTCGTTGAACCGGGCCTGGTTCTGGTCCGGCCGCCCCGTGTAGGGCCGCATTAGCCAGGGAAGCAGGGGTAGGCCACGTCCCCGATGACGCAGATGGGCATAGGCACATCCCCGACAGTCAACTCCCACTAGGGGAAGTAGGTGCCCGCCTCCAGCCTGCGAAACAGTCCGGAGTTGCGGAGGATGCGGGCATCGTGTGCCCTGCCGGACCAGCCTGCGTAGACATCCAGGAAGCGGCCCCGGTGGTCCACGAGGGCCTGGAGAACAATAGAGCAGTACCCCTTCCTGTTCATGAAATGGGCTGCTCGATGCTCCGGGGCCCGGATGGGGATGTGGGTTGCATCCAGGGCTCCCCCGCAGTTGGGGAACCTGAGGGCAGCGAAGCTGGCCAGCGTAGTGTCCACGTCGCGCAGGCAGATCACTCTCAGGAGCAGGACATCATTGATGGCGTGGACGACCTGCAGAAGGATGCAGAGAAACATAAGGGAACACATCACATAAGGCAGGGGTGAGTGTGCGCTCCCTTGGCCCCCCCCGTGATTCCCTCTGTCCGCACGCATGCACGCGCACACACACGCGCACACACACCAGGGCCCCCTCGCCCCACATCCCCCCCCCCCACCAGCAGGCCTGTGCAAGGGAGGGACGGCCCAAACCCCTGGGTGACCCAGCCTGGAGTCTTGGCTGCCCCTGGGCATGGAGTGCAGCACCCTCCCCCCACCCCACTCCCCATTCCCCCTGGGACTTACCTCCATGACGATCACACCGACAGTGGATCTTCCCACCCCGAATTGGTGTGCCACCGATCGGTAGCTGTCCAGGGTGGCCAGCTTCCATAGCGCAGTGGTGACCCTCTTCTTCACGGGGATGGGCGCACACAGCCGGGTGGTGGCTCTCTGGAGCGCGGGTTTGAGCCAGGCACACAGCTCCAGGAACTTCCGCTTTTGCATGCGGAAATTCTGGAGCCATTGCTGGTCGTCCCCTTGCCCAAGGACCAGCCGGTCCCACCAGTCTGTACTGGTGTCCAGTCTCCAGAGTGGCCTCTCTGCGGTGGGGTGGGGATGCCACAGGGACTCCATGGCCTCCCTGGTGAGGGAGTCCAAGGCGATCTGCGCCTCCTGGTCCTGGAACACGAGGGCACCAGCCTGGAGCACCAGCTGCAGGCACTCGAAAATGGCCAACGGGCCAGAGCAGGCACATGGCCACCCGTGGCTCCATGGCAGACAAAGCAAGACACAAGAAACCAAAACCAGGAAAAAGCACGAGGAGGCAAAAGGCAGTGGTGTCCAAAAGGCAGAGGGCAACACCAAACCTGCTGTGGCTGTCAGTCCCTGCCAGAGGTCCTAACGCACAGAGGACGAGACAAACGGCTGTCCGGCGAGACCCCTTTAAGCACGTGTCTGAACGGAGCTCCAGCCCCGCCCCCGGAAAGGGCTGGTGCCCTTTTGCCCTCTTCAAAATGGTTCCGGGCTTCTGCTTTTGCGCAAAAGCGCGCCGCCAATGTAGATGCGCTTTTGCGCAAAAGCGCATCGTTCTAACGATAACTCTGGGACCAATCTAGACGCTCTTTTGCGGAAATACTTTTAACGGAAAACCTTTTCCGTTGAAAGTATTTCTGGAAAATCATGCCAGTCTAGACACAGCCATTGTGTTTATTTTGGCTTCCCCAAATGTGTTTGTATTCAGTGTCTTTATCTTTTCAAGTAAAAGAGGAGGTTTTCTGCTTTTTTTAAACACAGGAATTGTCTTGTTTTTGTTCTAGTATTGTTGTGTACATAAAATTTGGCACTGAAAAGAAACTTATACCAGAGAATAAACCAGATTAAAAAAAGAGTTAAGAAAGTGGTTTGTTGAGGCTTTAGAACAGAGAATCTAGCATTCACTGATTGTGTACCACTGGAATGATATAAAACAATGACCATACACTAAAATAACCACCTGCTTTAAGACATCTTTTTGGTAGGGGAAACTTTGGGTGGGAAAATACTGCTATAATCACTCCTAAACCAGTCTCTCGCTAGCCTGGATATATTATGGCCAGTATTCACCTGGGATCAGATACTCCCGTCTTTGGACTATTCTAATTTTCAATGGAGCACACAGGTGCCAACTCACATTTGAAATATTTATATTATTTAATAAATAAAGAATATCAGATATCAATCTCTTTCAATCTAACATCCTCTTTCCAGGGCAATTCTTTTTGATAAAGCTTCTAATTTACTTGCAGTATTGTTATAGCCATAGTGGTTCCAGGTTATGAGAGAGAAGATAGGTGAGGTAATATATTTTATTGGACCGTATTCTCTTGCTGGAAGGTTTTCAAACTTTACAGAGCTCTGGAGTATCCAAGCTAAATACAGAGTGTGACAGATTGTTAAACCTCAGGGGTCCACACATGCTGTAGGAGGCCGCTTAAAATGAATTAGGCAATTAAGTGTCAGCAGCAGTGCTTAATTTGTACCTGGGCTTAGGCTGAGCACTTCTAGGTTTGGCCATTCATAGCCCTGGAACCTCTGGGTTTGCTGCAGTAGTTATTGTAAAAGAATTGCTTGAGCCCTAGTACCTTTTCATTACAAATTAAGCACTGTTTGGCAGGCTGTATAGTGTGTTATAAATTGGTTGTCTAGCTCATTACAACAATGTCTCTGTTAAGTCCATAGGTTCCACTGCCTAGCCCAGTTATTAATTTAAATTCCTAAGCTTGTCATTTTCAGGTGTGCTGCAGATTTTATTTGAGGATGAGGACTGAGAGGTCAGATACGGTGATTGCTTTGTGAAAAATGTTAACTCATAGATGATATGGCATTCTTGTCTTTTATCATGTTTCTGTGAGTTTATTTAAGAGCATGTGAATTATGACTATGAATGAAGACATTTCATTTTCAAGTTGATTCTTTGTGTCTCTCCACTGAGATAGCTTTGGCCATGATTTCACACGTGAAAGTTACTGCATCTCATGTAAACCTCCTTTCAGATAATGAGGTGGCATCTATCAACACATCTTAAGCAAAACTTCCCCACTGACTTCAATGGTGCTTAAAAATCAACAGCATACGGCTGTAGCTTTTTATTTTCTCATAGTTCCAGTTGTGAAGTTATATGTATTAAACATTATAAAGCAGTCAGATGAGAGCCGTATCATTAGTTAAGCTTTTCCCATCTGTATAAATAATTGAAGAAAAGGAGATTCTCTCCCACAAATTTGATACTAGAATGTATCAAAGTCAACAGAGGTCTGCATGGGTAATGGAATCTGCCCACATGGATTTGATTTCAGAGTTAGGATCCAAGTCAAAATGATCCTCTTCACCTGAAAAAACACATTATCCCAAGTGTTTTTAAACCTTTTTCTTTCTGACAACCTCTCAACATGCTATTAAAACTCCACAACCCACCTGTGCCACAACAACTGGTTTTCTGAATATAAGAGCCAGGGCTTGTGTTATGGGGTACCACATGTTTTGTCAGACATTCTTGGTTTGCTCAAGTGGAAATTGTTAATAGGAAAGTGTATCTTTGTTTTTAAACAATTTCAAAATTATTAAGACACTCTGTTTTAACATTTCTGAAAAGGAATGTCCCATTTTCTCAAAATGACAGTTTGTTAAATAAATGTATAGTAAAAAGCAGGGTCACACACTACATAAGTTTAAGAAAGGAGAAATAAATGTACTACATCCTCATACAAATAAGATAAGAGCTTGCACAACAACTTCTAGCTTCAAGTCAAAAAAATTTGCATTCATTCTTTGAGTTAATACAGACATCAGTGATTCTTTTGTACATTTTATATGTTGTTTTTAATAAGTATTACTTTTCTTTATGTCCTCATAAAGCCTCCTTCTATCTGATGATAGCTGCTACTTCACTGGCTTATGGTCTGCATGCACCACATCACTTTCATTAACTTTTAGTACTGCTGGGAGCATACTTAAATTATGTATCTTTCAGGGACTTCTTAACTTCAGCCAAAGCCATCCCTTTCTGTAATTGGGAAAGAAAACCTTGAAATATATTGAGAGCACTTTCCCTTAGTAATTTGCACCCTATTTGTTACGTTGTAGAGATGCAATATAAGAGCTCTTGGTCTTGTTATCCAGAGACAAGGAATTGATGGGCAAGGATCATGGGTTAGTTTTAGTATGGTTATGTTTGTATTCCAGATCTAAGGGAGTAAGGCTGTTGCAGCATACGTACACCCCATCCCTGCGGTGAGAGTACCCAGGTGTGCGGACGCCACCTGGCTGGTTGCAGGGTTGTCTTCAGTCTTTTAGTCTGTAAACAACAACCCTTGGTCTGGGGTAGTTTAGCTTAATGACTAAAGTCAATAATGTTAGCCCTTATCACAGGGCAGTACAGCTTAGTGGCCAGAGTCAATAGGGACAGGGGTAGCAGCCCCAGTAGGGGGACCTGGGCCTACCCTACTCCACCAGGTCCCAACCCAGGGCCCTGCAAGTGGCAGAGCATTCTACCGCTTGCTCAGCAGGGATTCCTATGGAAACCCACCAAGCTCACTTGGGTGGGAGAAACCACTCTGAGACCCTCCCTCGGTGTCAGAGTCCAACACTCCAGTCATCTGAAGAAGTGGGTTGTGCCCATGAAAGCTCATGGTACCATCTACATGTATTGTTAGTCTTTAAGGTGTTACTAGACTACTCCTGAGATTGTCCTGTGAGATTTCGCCAGCTTCAACAGGACTAGTGAACAGGCTGAAGCCATGTCATCCAGATCTCTTAAACTCCTCCTGCCCACTCTAAAGCTATGTCTACACTCACAGCTCCTTGTGCCAGAAATATGCAAATGAGGCTAAGCGTGGAATATCGCCAAGCCTCATTTGCATACCTAATGAGCCACCATTTTTCACAAGAGGCTCTTGCGCCAGAAGGAGCTGTCTACACTGCCCCTTCTTGTGCAAAAAAACCCCTCTTGCGCAATGCCGTTATTCCTGAAAATAATCAGTGTAACGGCATTGTGCAAGAGGGTTTTTCTTGCGCAAGAAGACAGCTCCTTCTGGAGGAAGAGCCTCTTCTGCAAAAATGGTGGCTCATTAGGTATGCAAATGAGGCTCAGCGATATTCCTCCCTTAGCCTCATTTGCATATTTCTAGCACAAGAAGCCGTGAGTGTAGACATAGCCTAAGAGTCATGGTTGCTGGTTTCTTTTACTTTCCTTGCCTGCCAGTCCTGGCCCGCCATAGAACTTGGCCCTGTCACATTTCATTTATGGGCAGTCTCTTTTTACATGGCCCTGATGCTGACACTGATAGCAGCAAATGGGGTGAGCATCTATGAGAGTTCTCCTGGGCTCTTCCTTTTGCTTTTCTTTTTTTCCTCCAGGCCTTTTCCATAGTGAGTTTCACTGCCTTACTCCCTTGGTCCAGCTCCCTAAATGGTCACCCCTCTTTCTTGGGGTAGTTCATCTGTATGAATTCTTCCTTCAGTTTAACAGCTATGTCCAGTATGGCAGGCAGACGTTGCCTGACCCCATACTCAGGTGTACTAGGGAATGCTTTACAGAAATTGTTCAAGGATCAGAGTGTTTGTAATTTCCCCCACACTCTGAATGTCTGGTCTCAGCTACCTAGTCCCTAAACTGCTGGACAAAACCCTGCGTCTGGAATCTCCCTGTCTATGTTACACTTGCAAAATTTCTGTCTATATTTTTCAATGCATCACCCACCCAATTCAGGATGGCCATCTTAACCAACTCACAGTCTCTTATCTGTTGATTTGTTAGAGCCACATAGACTAACTATGCGTTCCCAGTAGAACAAAATGCTGGACATAGTGCCCAAGCCTCCTTCATCAAACCCACAGCTACACTGTAAAAATGTACCTACAGACACAACTATGTCATCTGCAGGGCCCATTTTATACAGACACATTCACTGCATCTGGTATCCATTCCCTGTTGACTTCACCATCCTTGGACTTACTGCTGCTATGTGTGATTACTCCCTCATAAAGTCCCACAGGCTTTTTTGTTGCTCAGCCTGTCAAGTGAGGAAAAACTCCAGGTGTTTAGCTTGCTGAAAGACTAGTAGAACCTTTGACATTTCTTTTCACTGCTTGCCCAGCCATTGCAAAGTCTGCTTGTTAGTCCAGGCTGCCTAACACCTTCACCAATTCCTTCATGAAACCATCCTTCTGCATGGATAAAGGCAGATCAAAGACCAGGTGAAGTCCCACCCTGCCTACTGTTCTTTGTCTACACAGACTATTCAGAGACCTTCAGTTGTCAATAACCACCAAGTCATGTATTCACAATTATTTTTCCACCATCTTACTGATTAATACACCACATAATTTACAGGAACAGGTTTCTCCTTAGCCTTCTGCCCAGGAGAGGAGAGGAAAGAGTTCTGGTTCTAGCTCCACTAGTCTGTCTCTCTCCCCAGTACATCACTCCTGTGCCTTTTTCTACCCTCTGCATTAATAGGATAAGTAGCTCTTTAGTCCTCTTTGACTCATTCTAATCTACTAATTAGGCACAGTCCTGGGGGGTCGGGGAGGGGCGGGGGGGGGGAGAAGAATTAATTGATTAATTGGTGTATAAGTGACCAGAATGCTGACTTCAAGAATGACCTGAGACATAAGATAAGAGACATAAGTGATGATACCATACAAATCAGGGTGGGTGCAGATTTGTTGAATATTTATAAACCAATGGCATTCCATGGGTGAGTGTTATCAGCCCAACTCTGTTTAACAATGAAGTATTACACTGTTTGCAGACGACTGCACTATATAGCCAAACATGGATGATTGAAGATAGCTATGGAGAGAACCACTGATGTGTTCAGGGGGCATTCAGAATGGTAATATACTTAGGGATTTAAACACTCACTTGCTAAAATAAAAGGAATAATCTTCATAAAAAGGATGTTTGAAAAAAAATGGAACCTATATCTCTATACAGAAAAAATACAGAATTTGCACTTTCCTAGGAGTTATGTTGGAGAACAAACTAACTTGGAAAGATCATATAGATATTATCAATACTGAAGGTAAAAAAAATGGATGAATCTGCTTTAAAGTACAGTACAGGGACAACTGGAGTAAAGATAAGAACACATTGTTGATGCTATATAGGGAATTAATAAGACCAATTGTAGATTAAGGAAGACAAGCCTTTAATTCAGCTTCTAAATCAACACTAAAATTTTTTTTAGATGTGATGTAAATCCAAGTTCTGTGAATCATATGTGGTGCAAGTATCACAGCTGCCTTGGGGATGTGTGCTGTAAGAGCAACTGGAGACATGCCTATACATTAAAGGATGAAATTGTTAGATTTAAACTTTTGGGCTAAAGTTAATGGAAATAATGATAAGAGCATTAAAGGAATATATAAGGACAGCTGGGAATTAAGTAGACAAGAGGTAATTGGATGTCACAAACTGCCACATGCTAATCGAGTCAAAAGGTGGGTAAAATATGTAAGTGAAAAGGCAAATCTGGAAGAAATTAAAATATTTAGTTATAGGAAAGTAGTCTATAGCTGTACAGTTGTATCTTCAGCTGTGGATTTGGAGTTATATGATTAAACAAAGTGAACAGCAGGACCATCAAGTATGATAACTAAGATTTATGAGTCCGTATATGGTAAATGGGGTCAGCATTGTCAAATCTACACTGATGTTGCTAGGAATGACAACACGGAGTGGGAATTTGGAGTTGAGAGATCAATGAGACTATCCCATTCTGTGGCCATTATGACAGCTAAATTGTTGGCCTTGCTGTTGGCATGGTCCTGGATATGGGATGTCTGCCAAAGTACTACTGCTACTACATCTGACTCTTTATTGGGTATGATGGGAATTGAAAAGGGAGCCTGGGAAAACAGGAATGACAATCAATTAAATATTATTCTTAACTAAATGTAGCTCAATTAGGCCTTCATATAATGTAATGATGCTGCAATGCCATAAAATGAGAGGAAAAGGGGGGGAGGGGAGTTGGCTTACCTGTTGGTTCCAGCAATGTCTTACATTCTACTTGTTTATAGAGTTGTTGCTGACTGATGAAGATGTAACTTCCATTCATCTGAAGAAGTGGGTTATGCCCACAAAAGCTCATACCACCATCTACATGTTTTGTTAGTCTTTAAGGTGCCGCTAGACTATTTTTTGTTTTTTAAGTTCATTCTCTATGTCAGAGATCCTTTTCTATGACTTCTTCATTTTCTCTATGATTTCCTGCTATATTGCTTGCAGGCAGAGAAAAAACAACAATCATAGGGTCATGAACCTGGTATGAGAGGAGACGGTAGCCATTGTTTTAGGGCCAAAGTTTTTAATTAATGCATCAGAAACTCCATTTACCATTACAGCTTCTTCAGTATCAGCTAGAGTATTCTTCTACTCTCTCTTCTTCAAGATTCTGCATAGCATCATTGGTATTAGGTTGCTTCTGCATTTTTCCCTGGAGCTCCTGAGCAAATTTTCCTGTTCCACTATTGTTCCAAGGGCATGTTTACCTGATAAGTATTTCCTCTTTTTTTTAATTGTTCCTTTACTCACATAAAAAGTATGTTAAGAACAGGAAAGATGAACTGGGACTTGTGCTACAAAGGTCCTTCCTCTTTGTTCCATATTAGATCGCCCCTAATATGAGGGAATTATATCAGAATAGAAAGAATGATGAGGTAAAACACAAGCCAAGAGAAAAAGCTGTGAAGACTATTATACTTCTTTTGCCTGTCTCTGGTCTCCTCTCACTCTCACATTCTCTGCCATTGGCCCTGTGGCTTTTTTGCTAGCAGATTATTAATATAGGGCTAGGAACTATATTTGGAACTTTTGTCCAGACAAGTAAACAGCCACTTTATAACAAGAATGGAAACAAGTCTTGAAGGGCCTTGAAAAATGCTTCTCCTGCCAGTACCACTGTGCCACAGCAGCTGTGCCACCCTAAGTTTCTGAAGGGAAGGAGAAATGGCTGTTCCTGAATTTGCTTGCTGATGAGATATTCACTTATGATGTAAAATACCAGTACACAGGGACTACAAATACTTGTAGTAGTTTCTGCTGTCATCTATATATCCTTTAAACTCTCTCTGTCCTAAATTTCTGTGAAGGAGGTTATTTATCCTATTTAGCATAAAAATGAATAGAAGATGAGAATTGTCCAGCAAAAGTTCTGCTATTTCTGAGACTGGATCTATATCACAAACTTCTGCTGGCCAGAGGTGTGATATGTGTGGGCAGCACTGGAATAAGCGATGCCAGGAAAAGGACATTTTTGCTGATATATGCTGCATCCACAGTAAAAGTGCTTTGCTGGTATAGAGTACTTATATAGGTAGACCAGTCAGAAACTCAGGACAGATTACAGTAGGAGTATATCCCCCTTCCTGAAACCTGGAATTGGCAGTAGAATCAGTGAATACTACAAAACAGAATTTGACTCCATATATTTTCAGTTAAGATTGTTACATATTGTTAAAGTTAAGAGACCAGATTTATTGCTATTTGAATTCACTCAGCATCATTGGTTGTACACTGGAGGCTAATAATAAATAACTTTGTCCAATATTTTTCAAGCTGATGGAAGTTCTAAAATTGGTGTTTTTCCAGGCTGTGTACATTTTTTTTTAAAAAATTGTTGGCTGTAAGAAGCAAAGATGATTACTTCCCAAATGTATGTGACTTTTGTACATAGTAATGCGTAGCTCTTGAAGCTTCTAATGCACTCATGATTTACTGAACAGTTTTCTTCTTAAAAAACAATATTAAATGGAGTTAAATTGATGTGTTTCACTCATACATCCTCTGGGTATAAACCAAAATTGAAGTGTCATATTTCATCAAAAGAAAAATGCCAAATTATCTGAAAACATGATTCCACCCATTTCTTTCTTTCTTTCATTCTTTCTTTGAATCAAGCACTTGTGAAAGGTGTCAGGCTAACAGCCTAGAAAACAAAATCCTTCATCTGCAGAAAAAAAAATCTCTACTTTGCATGACTCCCCATTATTGCTCTGCCTATGTGCTTCAATCCCAAATTGAAGGGAGTACCTCTACAGGTACAGGAGTAAAAATGGATAGCTAGTGCTGAGCTAATGTCCCCAGTCTAGTTGAAGGAAAAGAAGTGGTCTAAATGAATGAGCTGTAGCAGGAAAATAAAAAAAAAGAATGAAAATCACTAAAATCTATAATGTTTTACATGTATGAATACGTATATAGAGCTCTAATCTTCAATTAATACAAGTGTATAGATAAAACCAAGAACATTCGAATTGTCTGTAGGAGAGCTGTCTAACTGAGTTTCCTGCCTAGACTAGAAGCCAGCACAAGATATTTTTGAGGAACATACAAGAATACTTAAAATAGCTAATTATGGATTAATCTGTGCATAAAGGAAGCTTCTTCCTATTGAAGTAAGGAAGTAAGGGTTTGTTTTCTATTCGGGTTTATATTCCTAATGCAACTTTGGAAATTCCAATTATACATATAAGTATCAAATTCTTTTTTGAATTGTGCTAAGCTCTTGATCCCAATGATATCTTGGAGCAGTGAATATCACAAACAGATGTGTTTCCTTTTATCAGTTTTAAATTATGACTTTTGAATGTTATTAGATGTGCCCTTGTGTTTTTAGTATTAGCAAGGATAAATATGAATTGCTGATTTATCATTTCTAAACAATTCATTATTTTACTGACTCTGTCATGTACCATGTTGTTTGTAGCTGTGTTGGTCTTAGCATATTAGAGAGACAAGGTGGGTGAGATAATGTCTTTTATTGGACTGGCAGAAGTTGGTACAATAAAAAATATTATGTCACCAATGTTGTCTCTTTGCCATCTTTCCTCTTATTTATATCCTTACTAAATAGTCTTAACTTCTTCATTCTCACCTTATGGAAAGATTTCTGTATCTCTAATCCTTTTCTGTTAGTAGTCTCTACGGCTCTTCTATTTCTGCTTTGCTTTTTCTCTCTCTCTTGAGACAGGATGATCAGTATTCCAGGTCAGAGCACATCACTGATTCATAGAATGGTATTACAATAGCCTCACTAGTTTATAATCCATTTTTTATACACTGTAACATTTTATTTGCTTTTTTGACCACAGCCGTTGAACAATTCACTACAAGGAGCACTCCACAGTGACCGCAGCTCTTTTTGTTGCAGTTAATTTGGACTCCATCAATGTGCATGAGTAGTTCAAATACTCCATTCAAGGGGCATTATCTTGCATTTACCAGCTCTGAATTTTGTCTGCTCAGGTGTCAAATCTATCTGGAGTTTTTCACAATTTTCTCTGCTCTTGAATATGCTATATAATTTTATCTCATTTTTCAGTGTTGCCACCTTGCATTTCAGGTTATCAATGAATATATTTAAAAAGATGAGCTGTTGTGCAGCATTCCACGTTTAACTTTTTGATATATTAGACATCCGTCACTTATACCTACTTTTTATTTTCTCTCTCAGCCAGTTTCTAATCCATGATAGAAGTTTCTCTTTCACTCCTGACTATTTATAATAGTTTCCTTGGTAGTCCCCAACAAGGGTCTTTATAAAAGTTTTCTTGAAATTCTAAGTAAATTATAGCTGCTGGTTCTTCTTTATCAACAATTTTCCCCAAAGAAATCTAGCTGATAGGGAGTCTTACCTTCTTTTTATAGAAGCCAGGATGGTTTGTCCAGGGCCAGCCCACAACATTTTGGCACCTGAGGCGGGGAGCTCAAATGATGCCCCCATGGCTCCTTGCTTGGGCCAAAACTTTGAAAGGTCTCAATTCTCTGGGTCCTAGTGGCGCTTCCCCCCTACAGTCTGGCACCTGAAGTAGCCGCCTCAGTTCGCCTCATGGTAAGGCCAGCCCTGGGTTTGTCTCTGTCAGACCATGGTCATCTAGGTTTTTAGAAAGCTGTCTTTTAATTATTGTTGCAATAATTGGTGCTGAGGTGAGGCGCAATGGACTATAATTCACAGGATCAGCCAAAAATTGTTTAAACATAGACACAGTATTTCCTAGTCTCTAGTCCTGGGGTGGTTTTAATGACAGATTGCATGTGTTTGTTAGCAGCTCAGAGGCTTCATTTTTAAATTCCTAATAACTGCTAGATGAAAATCATCCAATCCTAGTGACATGCTGCTATTTAATTAGTTTGTTATAGCACTTCCTCATTTGACACCACAGTCTTCAACAATGCCTTCATTATTACACTAAAAGATCCAAAGTAGGAATCTCCTCAGCTTCCTTTGTGCAAAGAAATCACTGGATTTCTCTGCAGTATCCTTATCTCCTTAGTTGCTGCGTTATGCAGTTAGCCCTCAGAACCACTAAATCTCTCTCAAGTTTCCCATCGCTGAAATTAGCTCTTTAAGAGTACGTCTACACTGCAGAGCTATTTCGGGATACTAGAAGTATCCCAAAATAGCTATTTTGCATCTATGGAAGCAGCCCATTACTTTGAAATAGATTTCGAAATAATGGGTGGCTTATTCCGATGTCCCTGTAACCCTCATTCCACAAGTGTTAAGGGGCATTTTGGAATAGTGAATTATTTCAAACTTTGGCGCTGTGTAGACAGTGTCAAATTATGAAATAAGCTATTTCAAAATACACTCAAAATAAACTGCGTAAATTGCATAGCTTATTTTGAGCTAAGGGTGCTGTGTAGACACGCCCTCAGTGAAATAGAAAAAACATGGTCAGATCTGACTGCAGAGGCCACCAATAATAATGCTGCTTTCATTATCATTAGAAATACTGGCCATCAAATGAAGCATATGCATATTTATTAGCACAGATACCTAACATTAGCCAATTGTCTGCACTGTATTAGGTTAAGATGGGGCTAAAAGAACTAACACCGCACCCTTTTAAGACTAGATCCGAAAAGGTCCCAAGAACTATGTACATAGGATAAAGTTTTCAATGTGCATAATTGCCACATTTTATAGATTAATGGATTACAAAGCCAGAAGGGACCATTATTATCATTAATCAGACCTCATGCATGACACAGGCCATAGCATTTTCCCAAAATAATTCCTAGAGCAGATCATTTAAAAAAAAAAACAGCCAATTTTGATTTTAAAGTGGTCATTGATAGAGACACCAGCAGAACCCTTGGTGAGTTATTCCAATGGTTAATTATCCCATCTTGGTTAATAGCCATTGATAGACTGATCCTTTCTGAACAATTCCTTTTTTAACCTAGCTATATTTTTGGCCTTCACAACATCCCATGGCAATGAGTTCGATAGGATGCTGCTGTGTTGCATGAAGAAGTATGTCATTATGTTTGTTTTATATCTGCTGCCTATTAATTTCAGTGGGTAACCCCTGTATCTTATGTTACATGAAGAGATAAATAGCACTTCCTTATTCACTTTCTTCACACCATTTTTATTGTATAGACCACTATTATCTCTCCTCAGTCATCTTTTTTCCAAGCTGAAATATCCCAATCTTTTTAATCCTCTTTTCCCAAAAGATTCCCAGTTCCTAATAAACCTAAATCTCTCTTCTGAACACCATTATCTCATCTATGCATTGAAACATGGCAGTTCTGCCTGTTTAACTGGCCTTGCATGTGGAAGTGGAAGCCTTTCAGAGAATGGAGGTCCTGGACTTTAATTTCTTTCCAGAAGTCTAAATTTGACTCTAGGACCACTCCTACTTTTCCTATGTCACTGATATTACATGTATTACAACCATTAGCTACACCCCAGCATTGCACATAGTATATTGTTCAGATGTCTCGAGAGGTATGCACTCAGCAGGCAATTTACCATATGGTTCTCCAGCTCATCACAATCTCAACTATCTGTATTTCTAATAATTATATCCCCCATTACTATAACCTGTCTCTTCCGAATAACAACTAACACTAATGACTAACATGGCTACCTCTCTGTCTGCATTATTTTTACGTTTGAAGGAGGTTTATCAGTTCTTAATGTGCATGTGTGTGTGGGGGGGGAGATGTCATGGGCCTACATTTAGAGAATGTTTATTAGGTGTATCTAGCTCTCATCCTCCCTCTCTAAACCCCTTTCCAAAAATCCTGTTTGCTACTAATCTGGTCATTACAAACTAGCTTTTTAAACCCCTGTTCTCCCTGAGTTAGACCTGCCCATTTGTCAAGATATCTTAAAGGGCTTAAAGGAATGCAGGTAAGAACCTCATTAGGAAGCTCTCTGCTTTGCCTAACAGGCCACTAGGCTCAGCAAACATATCCCCAAACAGACCACACTATTAACTTCAAGCAAGCAAAACACTTCACAAACAAGTATACAACAAACTAACAGACAACAAATATCCAAAGGTCACATAGCTGCTTTTCCTTTCACCATGGAGCTCTTTGCAACACTTCCCTGTTTCCTGCTCTTGTCTGCTAGCTCACCATGCTAGCCAATATGCTTATTATCAGAGGGGTAGCCGTGTTAGTCTGGATCTGCAAAAGCAACAAGGAGTCCTGTAGCACCTTATAGGCTAACAGATGTATTGGCGCATAAGCTTTCGTAGGCAATGACCCACTTCATCAGATGCATGTGGCTGACCTGGAACAACACTTCCTCAGCTCTCATCCACTCACGCCCCTTCTCTACCTACGCTACATTGATGACATCTTCATCATCTGGACCCATAGGAAGGAAACTCTGGAAGACTTCCACCATGATTTCAACAGCTTCCACCCCACCATCAACCTCAGCCTGGACCAGTCTACATAGGAAGTCCACTTCCTGGACACCATGGTACAAATAAGTGACGGTCACATAAACACCACCCTATACCGAAAACCTACCGACCGCTATGCCTACCTTAATGCCCACAGCTTCCATCCCAGACACACCACACGATCCATTCTCTACAGCCAAGCACTGAGGTACAACTGCATTTGCTCCAACCCCTCAGACAGAGACCAACACCTACAAGATCTTCAACAAGCATTCTTGAAACTACGATACCCACACGAGGAAGTAAGGAAACAGATCAACAGAGCCAGACATGTACCCAGAAGCCTCCTGCTGCAGGACAAGCCCAAAAAAGAAACCAACAGAACACCACTGGCCATCACCTATAGTCCTCAGCTAAAACCTTTCCAATGCATCATCAGTGATCTACAACCCATCCTGGACAATGATCCCTCACTTTCACAGGCCTTGGGAGGCAGGCCAGTCCTCGCCCACAGACAACCCGCCAACCTGAAGCATATTCTCACCAGCAACTATACACCGCACCACAGTAACGCTAACTCAGGAACCAATCCCTGAAACAAACCTCGATGCGAACTCTGCCCACATATCTACACCAGCAACTCCATCACAGGACCTAACCAGATCAGCCACACCACCACTGGCTCATTCACCTGCACATCTACCAATATAATATACGCCATCAGGTGCCAGCAATGCCCCTCTGCTATGTACATTGGCCAAACTGGACAGTCCCTACGCAAAAGAATAAATGGACACAAATCAGATATTAGGAATGGCAATATACAAAAACCTGTAGGAGAACACTTCAATCTCCCTGGACACACAATAGCAGATTTAAAGGTAGCCATCCTGCAGCAAAAAAACTTCAGGACCAGACTTTAGAGAGAAACTGCTGAGCTGCAGTTCATCTGCAAATTTGACACCATCAGCTCAGGATTAAACAAAGACTGGGAATGGCTAGCCAATTACAAAAGCAGTTTCTCCTCTCTTGGTGTTCACACCTCCACATCAGCTGCTAGAAGTGGGCCTCATCCTCCCTGATTGAATTTACCTCGTTATCTCTAGCCTGATTCTTGCCTGCATATTTATACCTGCCTCTGGAAATTTCCACTACATGCATCTGACAAAGTGGGTCTTTGCCCACGAAAGCTTATGCTCCAATACATCTGTTAGTCTATAAGGTGCTACAGGACTACTTGTCGAACATGATTATTGACCATACTGCTAGCCAGAAAGCATTACAGAGTAATTATTGAATTAAGTTTCTTCACTATTGTTCATTTTTTGGTATTTAGTGTAATAAATGACCCAGCTGATACTCTTTTAATATTATATTCATTTCTGGATACTTAATGTAGTGGGAAAAGTGATTAGCTTTAATTAGCCTTCATTAAATTGATTCTACAGCCTCAATCTCCAGTCATTATAAATCCTCTTCTGCAATTATGTTTAAATCACAATTACATTTGAATGGAAATGATAGGACTTTATTTTGTAAAAAAAGAACGTAAATTGGAATGCGTGGGTTGCTATTCTGGCAAAGTATCACAGTGCACCAACACATAAAAGAATTATTTTTAAATATATAAGCATGAAAGCATCTACTATGTATTAGGCACTTCCCAAGCAAATAAGGGATGGTTTCTGCTCCAAGAAGTCCTCACTTGAAAGGCAACTTATATAAAAATTAAATCAAATCCCTGTAAATCGACATGGAAATAGGAGAGAGAAACTTCAAGGGAACCCACGTGAATGGTACCATTGCTATCTGCTCCATACTCTGCAGAAAATAACCTGTAGACTGTGACGCCAGCAATCTATGTATGGTAGAAGGACGACGATATGTACTTTTCATCATCCCCAACAGCCAACCTCTATGTTAACTTTTGTAATATTGAGGCCTCTCTGCTGAGGAATACTACTTAAGAGGGATCCTGATGTGAGGCAAATGGAGATGTGGAAGTCCTGCTTCATTGGCCCCTTGGTGACAGGAAGTCCTAGGCATTAATGTGACCTCCCATATAGATGGACCTATGTATGTCTCTGGCAGTCTTCCTAAGTTCTACAAGCCCTTTTGAGTTGTGGGTCCCAGGTTCCCCCTTTCCCAAGTACAATCCCCTCATTTCTCCAGAACAACTGTGGGAGATATTCTCAGGGAAGATCTTTCAAACGTTCTGCCACAGGAGGGGAAAATGCTCTTTCCCAATTTAGGTGGAATTACTATGGTTTTATACAAGTGGAATAAAGCACAGATTGGCCAATATTTTTATTTCCCTGTCAAATTCTATAAAGCCAGGACTCTAAAAATAAAGCAAAGTACAGATTGTACCTCTCTTAACTGGGATTCTCTGGTCTGGCAACATCAGTGGTCCAGTGGACCACAGAACCCAGGCACAGGGAAGTCTGGCAGCAGGGCAGGAGAGTGATAGGGGGGACTGGCAACTCACCCAGGAGCCCAGTGGGGGGCGGGGCATGGCATGGCAGACAGTTCTAGCCCCAGCTGCTGGGAAACTCCAGCCACAGCCAGGGAGCTGTAACCCCAGCAACAGCCATGGAGCTCCAGCTGCGGCCAGGGAGCTGCGTCCCCAGTAGCAGCTGTGGATCTCTGGCCCCAGCCAGCTGTGGAGAAAAGCAGCTTCAGTGCTCCAGCCCTGGCTGTAGTGCTCCAGCCATGCAGCTCCGACCCTGGCAGTAGTGGGGTTGGCAGGAGCTAGAAAGCCCCAGGGCTGGGGCAGCAACAGGGTGCCCTAGTCTGGTGGCAGCAGAGTAGCATGGGCCATGAGAAGAGGGACCTCCTCTGGTCCAGCAAATCCCTTCATTCAGGACATTGTCTAGCTCAAAAGCTTGTTTTTTTTACCAACAGAAGTTGATCCAATAAAATTATTACCTCACACACTTGTGTCCCAGAAAGGGTTCAGAGGGGTAGCCGTGTTAGTCTGTAACTGGAAAAACTTAAAAAACAACAAATAATCTAGCAGTACCTTAGAGACTAACAAAACATGTAGACGGTATCATGAGCTTTCGTGGGTACATGAAGTTGAGCTCCGAGGCCTCCCTGTGGAGTTGGCTTGTGAAATTGGCCTGAAACAATACGGTGACTTGCAAGTTTGATTCCTTCAACAGAGGTATGAACAAAAATATTGGGTGGATGGCTTGCTACATTCCACATCCTAATGACATAAAAAAAAAAATCAAACAATGGGTACTTAAGAACACTTAGCACCTTCTCTATCAGCTTCATGTAACATGGACACTCTGACTATTCTTTTCCTTTTTTTTCCCACTTCTTTTTCCTTCTCTCCCCTCCCCATCCGCTATTTATTTAGAAACTGGATCTTTAATAACTCCAGTCAGCTGAAGAAGTGGGTGGTGCCCATGAAAGTTCATGATAACATCTACATGTTTTGTTAGTCTCTCAGGTGCTGCTAGACTATTTGTTGTTTTTTAAGTTTTCCCAGAAAGGAAACATTTTTTACCTCTGTTAGCGGGGAACCTACAGTTGATTCACATCCTCATGGGATGGACTAAGGTCCTCACTACTCGGATCTATCACCGGTCGTAATATCAGTAGATTTTAGGCACAGTCAATAAAAACTGGCAAGTGGTTAAAGTTAAACAACAGGACTATATTGTAGTGCAAATTTAAATAACATACATCGAATAACCATGGAGGGCAGTCCTCCTATGGTTACCCCTAATAATAATTACCAGAGTCCTCGGCGCAAGCAGGACGATGGTGGCGATGCTGGTGACCTCAAGCCTCTGGCTGATTGAGAGCCTCGGGCGAGGAACAACCAGGAGTCCCTCGGTGACAGGGTCAGGCGACCTCAATCCTTATGCTAATTTGAAGCCCTTGGAGAGGAACAGCCTGTGCGATCCCTCGAAGCGCTGAGGAAGATTTCAAAGACGGCCGATCTACCTTCCACAGATGCGTCTGGTCTTCGGTCCTCTTCCCGCTCTTCAGCTGCGGCCGGAGCAGACGATGGATGCTAGACTCTAATAATCCTATCCTATCTAACCTAAAAGAAAACCCTAATCTAATCACCGACGCACCCGTTGAACAGATGCGATGACGGCCGATAAGCGGTACCGCGACGCAGCCTACCGAACAAGCACGACGACGAAAGCTAAACTACTCTAAAATACTAAACTAGCTAACTAAACCTAACACTACCTAAAAAGAAAGAAACAAAGCCTTCCGCCCTGTTTAATTCTTAAAGACTGTATTAGACCTCACACATTCTCTTGACCTAGGACTAAGATTAGGACCTCTCTCACTCTCTTACACTATACCTTACCCGACGCCACACCAACTGTTGCGTGGTACAGGCTTTTATAATATGGGCTCATGAATATTCATAATATTTCACTTTAAATCAATTGGCTCATTCAAAAATGCTAATTTACATAGCTTTACAATGATTGGCTAAGGAGAATCATAACAAGCACATACATTATCTTTTAAATTCCAACAGGTAAGTTGGTGGATGTGACCTACGTGCCTAAACATTTTGTCATTATGGTAGTTTACAATGATTGACAACCTCATTGATTGACATTTGATCTCAATTCATTCTAATGCTCTCCTTTCTGTTTTCTTTACATAAGACGTCCAGATAACGTATGAACTCAGGCTTTACATTTTCCATATTTGTTCTTATTAAAATACAATAATAGTAATAATAATAATAATAATCAAGACATTTTCATATACATAAAATTCTGCGTACACCTCTGCTAAACATTTAAATAGCTTATTTTAAGTAATTATAAATAATAGATTTATTTGAGTGGAGCCAATGGCATCACACTAACAGCTTGTGATAGCCAAGATTTGTGTCAAAAATACAGATTTCTTTTGGTACTTTCTGTCTTTTTGTTGATCTTATACCTTTCACCTATTAAAAGTGTTGAATCAATAGGCAAAGGCATTACCTACCAGCATGCCATAAATTGTACAATGTAGCCAAATAATCATACATTTTAAATCTGACATTATCAAACAAAATATATGCAGCAAAGTCACTTGTTACTTGCACAGCACTGGAGGCTGAAGGATAGGAAGAAGAGAAAGAGATAACAGTTGCATCATCACAAAAATATTGCAGCAGGAAGGAAGGGAAGACAAGTATATGCACTTAAATTGGCACAGCTAAACTGACTCATTCAATACTACCACATTGTTTTGAGCATATAAAAAGTTTTAGCATAAGTTATCATGCAAAGTTTAATTTGTAACATTTGATACTTCGGTACTACTGCAAGACAGAGAGGGAAAAGTGGAGCTAGGGAGAAAAAATAGTCCAACTGCCAATTTCATTTGCTATCACTTGCAGTTACAATGTACTAGCCTAACTTCATAAGTCAGTTTGCTTTGATTTATTTACTGACAACTATTAATTCATAAGAGTGCTGAAACTTGTGATTTATTGTGAATGGGAAGTTACTCCATTATCTTCAGACAATGAGATGATTCCGTTATCAATAACTTATAAGCATCAGGAGCACCAAGAATACCCTGTGAGAACTCACTTACAGATGAGCAGCTCAAATAGCATTTTGGTGTGCTCTGGCTATATCACTGGCTTCTTTCTCGAGAAAGGTACAGGATATAGAAGATAAACCATATTTAGTTTAAAGAGGTGTATTTTATAGATAATGTGTTCAGCTGCCCAGTTCATTGATCAGGTGGCTCAGGGAAGAGAAAAGTCTTTGCTCATCCGAAAGGTAGGTTGGTATTGAGAAAAGCTAATTGTTCATCTTCAGCTTTATAACTGTAAAGACCAAATTCCAGACTGACCCATTCAGTGGAATAGTCAACAGCTGTCAGCAAGAGAGCCAGGAAACATCTGTTGGGATACACACAAGCAGGGTGGTTTGGGGGCAGTTGAAAATTCCCATGAATGAAGCCTCCCAGATCTTGAAGATCTGTGGAAAATAGGTCATGTATATATGGATGGTTCCTGCCTACACTCATCTAGCCTTCTATTCTCTATCATAACATGGCTTCCATTGAAACTGTACCTCTCCAAACAGCAGTCACCATTGAGAATGCTCAGAGAGAATGAATATTTCCTCAAACACTCTAACCTTCTCCTTGAATATCTGTGGTATTCTGGCCACAGAGTTTTTAATAATTTTTAATAAGAGTTTAATCTCATGCCCCAGTTTTCTAAAACACTATTTTATCAGATGTTCCACAAGGAGTGCATGTATATTTTCTTTGCTTTATAACACTTTTCCCTTAGGCTGACAAGTTGCTTTAGGAGTCTAAGAGAAAGATGAGAGGCTCTTTAGTGCTAGAGTTGTTAACAAATCCACTGAAAAGTTCTCATAAAAAGACTGGAAGCAATGACAGCTGTTTTTCCATCATCACCTGTTGGCAACATGCTAATGGAACATCCTGATTGACTATGTGTTCTAAACTTTAATTGTATAATGCTTTCTTCCAGCTTGATAGAGTTCAGCGTACTGTATTGCCTATCTTGATAGCATGTGTTGGTTCAGCTGCTGATATTTATTTAATTAATAGAGTTCTAAAAAACATCTATTTAGCCACGCATAAAATAGAACTAAGAAATCATGATATGTCAACTATAAGATCTCGCTGAAGCAAGTGTCTAATATGAGCTACAATTGTTATTATTGTTTTCCTGCAGGCCTTAAGCAAAAGATCTGCAAAGCTAGTGTATTAATCTATTAAAAATTCATAAAAGAATGCACAAGAAATGGGTAAAGCCAGATATGTAGAAACAAATCTCCACAATTACCATTTTCCCTATATTTTCTGAAATTGCTACACTTCCAAAAACAAGGGTATAAAATAAATACATTGGGAAGGAAAAACTACAATAAAAACCTTGGGCACTTTTCAATGTGAAGTTAATTTAAAGCAGTGTCACACAAATGTTACAAATTAAGTTTTAAAATCAGGATTTAAGTGTTAATAATGGGCAAGATTCACTGGTCCATCTGGCTGCTTTTGCTTCTCTAGTGATGCAAAGTGGCTGTAAATGCAGGTTACCCATCCAATTAGCCTGGGGTTATAGTTGATTTGCATCATCAGAGCAGCACAAAACAGCTCTGATGATGCAAATCAACCAACTGATTATAACTGGGGTTTATAACTTCTGATTATAACTGGTTTCTGTAGCATGCAGCATAAATACCACACTTTCTAAGCTTCAGGGGGTAGCCGAGTTAGTCTGTTACAGAAAAAAACAACAAATGGTCTGGTAGCACTTTATAGACTAACAAAACATGTAGATTAGTAATAGAGATGTAGCCGTGTTAGTCTGGTTTTGCTGAAACAAAAGACAGGACTATGCAGCACTTTAAAGACTAACAAGATGGTTTATTAGGTGATGAGCTTTCGTGGGCCAGACCCACTTCCTCAGATCAAATTGTGGAAGAAAATTGGCATGACTATATATACCAAAGGGATACAATCAAAAAAAGTGTACACATATAAAATTGACAAATCAGATTTTAGAACAGAGAGGGGGTGTGGGTGGGAGGTTAGTGTCTATGAGATAGTGATATTAGGGGTGATAATTGGGGAAGCTATCTTTGTAACAGGTAAGGTAGTTAGCATCTTTGTTAAGGTCCATTCATAAAGTGTCAGATTTAAGCATGAATAACAGAACTTTCCCAGTTTTAGTGCTGATATACTTAGCAGATTCAAACATCAGTGATTTCGGACACAAAAGTAATAGGTCAAAAATATAGGCTGGACTATTACAAACAAAGAACACCATCTTACAAAATTAACGTGTATCTTTACTGGCAGCTAAAGAAGAGATTTTAAACTAGGAATTGTTAGTATTAAACACCTCTGTAATCTCATACCTTTGCACAGTACTTTTTAGTAGTTAAACAAAAAGAGGCAGCCCCTGTCTTGAAGAGTCAGATAAACATGGATATAGAGATGGACAAAGGAAAGTGTTAGGGAAAAGGGGAGAGGGAAGAGATGGCGATATGAGATATTTCACTCTTGGGAAGGATTTGATTATATCACTGTGGTTTTACGAATGTGCTGCCAGGGAGCCAAGAGGAGACTGGAGACCTTTCTGGTGAAGAATACGTAGTTTTTTTCAGACATGGCACTGGCCTCCCCATTAATCCAGAGGGAGCCAGAAGGTTGAGGGTGGTCCCTGTGGTGGTGTTCCCAAATATGTAGCTCCATGAGAATATACTTGCAGAAATGTCTTAATGCAAAGCCCCTCTGTGGGGTTACAGAAACAATTGATCTGGGTTTAGACAGAGTTGTTGCTGGAACACCCAACAATATTTTCCAACTTTTAATATTATTATTATAATTATGCTGTTACCCTATAATGAAAGAACACAGTATTTGTCATAATTTGGATGCACGGGCTTCAAGATTCTCATTCTGCATAGTCCCTCAACTCATATTGGAACAAAACATGATCTGAAAGTGGCCAGAATACACAATTGGAGTCCTTAGATCATCACAGGATTTGCCACAGATTCTGGTGAACCCATCAACTGGATTATAAATGCAACTCTCCATATCACTCTATCCATGTCTATAAAGAACTTTGATGGCACAATGGAGGAACTACTAATGCTCTTTGTTGTGTGATATAAGAATTCTTCCTATACATATTCTATTTTCTTTAAGCATTTATAGCCAAAATTCATAGTTCTGAGCCCAGGTTACTCTATGTAGACTAATTATCCTATAGAATTTGGCCTCCCTCTTTCAGCAAACTTACCAAGGCAAATGAAACTTAATGCTGAGTGAAAATTGTTCTGGCCCCATGTCAGATGTCATTAGCTGCTTCAATTGGTATTGTAAAATCACTCAGGTCGCATGTTATATTTGAGGGATATGGAACCAATGGTCAACATACTGTCTCTCAATTTGGTATATTATAATATTGGTTTCATAGCACAGAAAAATAAAACCATATAACATAATACATTTAAAATAAAATGAGAGAAATACATCCAGTGAGAGGTGAAAACTATGCAATTTATGCTTATGATAAAATAGACCATATAGAAGTATTAGAACAAATAACTTCATTCCCTGCCCCATTTTAGGGACTGCTTGACTTTTCTGTAGGACATTTTCAGACCTTTTTGTGCAACTTCTGTAGGAAAATATTTCCACAATGGTATTTGCTAGCAAAAACTCTATACACTTAAGAAATGCAACACTTTCAATGATGGGAAAAGGCAGGAGGTCCACTGCAATCATTTCTGCTGTGCAATAATTTAGAAACTATAGTTTTTAGATGGCTTGGTAGAAATTTGCTTTTCTCTCTCTATTGCTTCCCACAGAGAGTTCTTCTATAGTAGATGATGTTAATGCTGTGGCCCATAATCTTAAGAAATCAGTGTCGCAAAAAGTGATGCTGATGGATTTGGCAGAAATTGTTTTAAGTGTGTAAAAAATAATGCTCATGAAAGGGGACGATTTCACAGCCCTAAAAGCTGATGTCTTCTAATTATGCTCAAAACAGTGAAAGCTTCCCCACTGTGCCCCACACACATATCTTAAACTCTGATCTGAAAAGAACTAGCCTAAAAGTGATAGTTTAGTCTTCATGAGTATTTTTCTCTCTCTCAAAATCTGGTCTATCTAATGAATGTCATTGGTGCCAAGTAAGAGGGGCCTGTTTTTGATGTTATTGTCCACTAGGAGCTGGATTCAGTTCACCCTGGTTTTATTTAAAAGTGGTCAAATGATAAAATCCTATAAATAATCTTATTTAGATTTGAATCAGTGATCTAGAGGTAAAAACTGGTCTATGTCCTGTTTCCAGCCTGTGGAGAACTTTGGACACTATTAAAAGTGATCCCGGTTTGTAATTTCACTATGCCTGGGTTGGGGAATTTAACTCCCTTTAAAATCACTGTTAAAATTAATATTTACTTCAGTAAGGGCATAACTGGATTCACAATCCCCAACCAGTATGTATACATATATGTGCATTTATAAATGCATCTCCTTTGTAACAAGAAAGATGATGTGGTCTGAGGATGGAAGTGTGGGTTCTCCTTTCTAATTTCTATACTATGACTTCTTCTTTGGTACGTCATCACCTCTAGTTGGACAAAATGCACTCCAAAAATTGCCCTCAGAAAATATTCTTGAGATTTTATTCCCATCCCTTTTTTTTCCAGTTAGATATCCTTTCCCTTTGTAAGTATAATCTCAATGTACAATTCCTTTTCTGTGGAGCGGAACTGCTCAAATTGTGCATGGGCAGCACTTGTAAACTGCAAAAAGCTTGAAAGCTTTATCTAATTTACATGTTTAAAAAGTGTATGAAGACAATTAAAGTATTTTCTCTCAGACATGTGTTCTTTGATAAATAAATGTACACACACCTTTATGTTTGAGTTCCCATAGCAAAAACCTAGTCTATCAGCTCTGCACACTTTATAGGTATAGATCAACTGTGGGCTAAATTTGGAGTATATTAAGAATATCTTCATCAAAATTCCAGATCTCATCATGCCTGGTGGTACTCACTTGTAGTTGCTAGACACACTCTGTTGGTCAGATCCTAGACCTGGCATAGCTGTGCCTGGAGGCTAAAGCATGGCTCTGTATAGTAGTTAAAAGCTTTTAAATTCAGTCAGGCTAACTCCGCCCTCAAAAGCCATATACTTACACTGCTGCCAGCATCTGACCTCTGTCTAAGGACAGATTTCACCCAACCCAGGCAGAAGGAAATTACAACAGGAGTCATTTCTAATAACATCTGTGAAATATGTAACCTGATCTATAGATTATGTAATTATATTGGTTACATAAGAATCCCATGTTATCACCTTGAGGGTAGATAGGCACAGAATTAGTAAAATTATTATTTAGTTGGGAACCCCCATGTACATAGCTGTAATGTGCACACTGCAGGAATTCTTCTATTATTTACAAATAGTTTAATCCATGGAGCAAAGTCACAAACACTCTAAGTTGGTAAGATAAATAGAGAGATTACTGAAGATACATCTGCACATCCATAAATTCACACCATCCCTTGCACGAAAAATGGCTAATATTTTAGGTTGTCATCACCATCGGCCATAAGGTGTCCTTCTTTTGTAGGTTACTATATTAGTATGTATAATTACTGTATCAGCTCATGATCATCCCCATGTCCTCCTTGTTTAAGTGGATTTGCAGTTATTCCATGTTCCTTGTGGTAGCACTTACTACAACATTCACAATCCTACAAGCTCTCCTTAGTTCCTACGATCATTATCTATGCCAAGTGTATATCCTATTTAGTCACACTTGTGCTTCAGGTAATGCCTTACAGGATATAACAGGTCTCTCACATTACAATTAAATATAATGAAAGCAGCTAAATATAATTAAGCAAAGGCAAGCTAGCCCAATGGGTAATCCCTTCTTCCATTGTTGTCAGATAACACTGACCATCTCCCATACAAACTGTACAGATTTTTTAAACATACTTTAAAATCCACCCTGGTCCCCCTTTCTTCCACTGAGGAACCTGTATGGGCATGACTGGTGGAGTGAGCATTAGAGAGAAGGAACATATGGAGAACCATATAGGATATTGTCTCCATCCCAATAGTTCAAGGTTCACAGAGGATGGAGAGCCTCTTTGCCTCTCTTTCACCCTCAACATGGCTGTCCTCAGATGTAGACTTCAGGTACTTTAGAAATCCAGAGAGGCAGCAAAAGCTTCCCTCACATCTCTTTCAAATATACGAGAGGCTCAGATTTCAGCCATCTGTAGTAGGAGAAAATGAATCCAGAAGCTCTTTCCTAAGATGCAGTACATCCCTAGATATGTCAGTAATCCTGTCAGCATCACTTCTCTGGAATTACTTGGGATACAAAGTGTTGTCTACTAGACACACCTGTGATATTGGCCCTATACTTTTCTCATTTAAAAGTAAAGAGAAAAGCTGCAGGTCCCCAGTGAAATAAGCAGCAAATGAGCAGTATGGTTTTGCAGATGTCAATATATTTAGTGCACTGGCCAGTATCAACTGTGCCCAAACCCCTACAAGGATATGCATATCACTACCCTCCTATAGATCAGATTGTTATAAGAGATCTCGGAAAATTGTGGACCTGAAAACAGATTTCCTCGGTAGTGACCATAAGATGATGGTGTAGTATATTAGTAGAATTCATAGTTCATAATGCTGTACATTTGCCAGATGGAGTAATACACAGTACATGTCTCTAGGGAATCATCCCACTGCTCACAATAAACTTTACATCCCGTTTTCGGTTTTTTTGTCCAGTTAACATGGATCCCTTTGGTTCAAATGGTTAGTCTATTATGGACTCAGCTCTGGCCAGTGTGCTATATCATACTGTATATCAAAGAGAACTCATCTTTTCTCAGCAGCGTAGGGGAACCTACTGATTTGTACACAAGTGTAAATACACAAGTCCCATGATTCTTTTTAATGAATTGGCACCTAAAAGCTTAAAACTGCATTGAATTTGATGGTCTCCCTTTATTACACTCTGCGAACACACATTCTAAAAATTAGTCCTCTACCAGAAAAATCACAAATAATTGTTACTCAGGAATAAACCTTATTTATGTATATTGTTTAATTGTTCATATAACATGGTTTTGATCAAAACCCACATATATATTTTGATACTGTTTGAAATATATATAGGCTAGACACATCCTTTAAGGATCCCTGTGGAGATCACTTGCTGTAACCTCTGAATTTGTTTTCCATGTAACACAGCTACCTGCAGCTAAGATTTCAGATTTTGCCTGCATTACTTCCCATCTAGAAATTATGTCAGAACTCTGTACATAAGCAATGGAAAGAATCAGCCACAGTGGAGAGAAGAGATGACACTAGCAACTGCATGTATTATAATGACACCAGTAAATTAAGCTTCTGTCAGTAGTTCTCTTCCCTCAGATTCTCACCCTACCCCTATTTAAAAAACAAGCAAACAAAGACTGTTTTTGAATTGGCCAGAACCAATTTATTCTAAACTAAAACTAAGATCTAAGGTCAAAAGCAAGAAGCAATTCCTTTCAGTTAAATTTTCAAAACAATATGATTTGCTTGACTCTTGGTAATAGGATTTTTAAGAGACTTATTTCAGGGGCTTTCTTTTGAAATCCTTTTGCTAAAATATATGGGCTTAGATATTTAAAATGAAATATTATAGATTGCTACTTTATATTGTGGACCAAGGGACCTATTCTCCTATCCCAGATCTCTTTGTGGAATCCACACAATCATAACAAGGAAACAGTAGTTCCCTGTGTCATTTAGAAGAGTCACCAGCAGATGCAAGTTTTGGCAAAACTAGGGGGACAGTTCCCATGGGTGCTGTGCTGAGCCCTTTTGAAAATTCCCTAGCCAGTGCTTTCTCTAAGCTATGCACTCTGTCTGCTGCAGCTTCGGCAGGCCCAGCTAAAAAAATCCCCATCATGTCCTCTCTTGAAATGTTCAACGTGCACAAACACTATACTAGCCTGCTATTGCAAGTACGAATATTCAGTTTAGGTGAGCAAAACATATGAAAATTTAGCCATTCATAAGTTTATGCTCATACTTGAAAAACATCAATCACTGTGTAGGAAACTTTTTTGAAATTGGGTCAGATTCATCAGTATGCATCATTTGCTTCTGGAAGCATCTGCTGCAGGCCACTGTGAGAGACAGACACTGGCCTATACATGGACCTGCAGTCTTATCCAGCATAGTAATTCTTACATTCCTATGTTTTTCATTGCTGAAATGGCACAAACCAACAAAGATGAACAGACACATGCCCCATGTTTTTAAGTGTACAGATCCATAGAGTTGGATGGCTCTCTCCTACTGACTGATACCAAATGGACATAATATTACTGAGAGCAGAATCAGTCCTAACAATATAAATCCAGAGTCTGCTTTGAAGCCACTACTAATGCCTGTGTTTGAAGTTAATGCTAACTAACATTAGCTACATAGACTTACACTAAAGATGCCTGTGATTAAAATCTGGCCAAGAAGCTGAGCTATCTTAACATCCTTCAGGTAGGCTGCTCCCCAGTAGGGCTAGGACATACTGGTGGTGCGAGGGAACTTGCACTGTTGTAGTCTGCTCTGGATCTATTCTATATATATTAAAGGACTTCTATTTCCATTGCTGTAAATCCACCACCATTTACTTGAAAAAAAACCATACAAGATATGGAGATTTTGAGTCATATGTTCACTTTTTGAAAAAGTATTAGAAAAATAAGCTGAATGCAAGTGGGGAATAAATAAATAAATAACCTACCATTATCAATAAATTGTTGGTGAAGGAGTTTTCTGTCCAATAGATAAGGAAAGGTATGACAGATTAACAGAAGATTTGACAGGTTAACAGGTGAAAAGTCACTTCCAGTCAGACATGTGAAGCTGAATGGAGAGGGGTTAAAAAATTCTTTTGGAATTTTCAATGTCACACAAAAAAATTTTATTTTGATTTTTCATTCTAATTTCAAAAGAATCTTCCCTCCCCTGCAGCTGCTGTCACTGCCCATGAACAGAAATTATTTTACTGAGAGGTTCTTTCTATGGCAGAGTTGCAGAGCATTGAGCCAGTCAAGCTCCAAGATATTTAGTGCCTTATAGGTGAGAATAAAGACCTTGAACATCACCTGGGAATCAACTGACATGGAATGGAATGACACACACCACTTAACAACTGCGTCTTTGCCTCCTATAGGCAGCTTCAGTCTTCAGCTTAAGTGATAGCTCCATAACAAGCATATTGCAATAGTTTTGAATTAGGAGCCCCCAACCAGAAAAAAAGGATTGAAACCTATTGACCAGACACAGGGAGGAAAAAGCCACTCAGGTCAGGGATGCTATACCAGGGGTTCTCAAACTGGAGGTTGTGACCATTCAGGAGGGTCACACAAGATTATTACATGGGGGTTGTGAATTGTTAGCCAGCATCCCCAAATCCTGCTTCTCGTCCAGCATTTATAATCGTGTTAAAATATTTTTATAAAATATGTATAAGGAGTGGAGAGTGCACTCAGAAGCTAGCTGTGTGAAAGGTGTCACTAATGCAAAAGTCTGAAAATTACTATGCTACCTGGTGGTCTAAGAGCAGCTGGAAAGCTAACAGTTTTTTAACTCCAGTGACATATGATGGGCATATCCTCTCAGCCAGTATTTGCTATATTCCCAGTTACTTCATGTAAACTACTACCACCACCTAAGGACTTATCAGGAGGGATCCATACTCCTGCCATTGATCTTCTGGGGTTCAATTTAGTGGGTCTACTAAAGACCCACTAAATCGAACACTGAGGGCACCCCAACTGACTGTGGCATTCCTCGCAGTCTCGAGGAGTAAGGGAAGTCAACAAGAGAATTCCTCCCATTGACCTCCCCCTCTGGTGCTGTCCCAGAAAATTGATGTAAGATATGTCAACCCCAGCTACACAAATGTTGTAGCTAGAATTGCATATCATACATCAATTTTTTCTGCCCAGGTAGATCTGGTCTCAGTTTTCTCTTGACTGAGACTCAGCCAAATCCATCCATGCCCCTGGCACTATCATATACTGACAGACACTCAACTGTACCATCTGGATGTAGGAAATTAAAAGAGAGTTCTGAGTGTCATTGATTATTGAGAAGATCCTCTGTGACATCCTCTGCCTCCTGTCTATGACCCTGTATACACACTGAAAAGGAGGGGTGATAAGATGGAACATTGTGCATATTACACAAGTGCCCTTGAGGCAAAAATGAAATTATGTATACCACCCCTTGAGATCTCTCCAAAGTAGAAGGGGGTGGGGAGTTATCACAAGGCAGTTCAGTCTACTGTTCCAGCCTTTAAATAAGTCAGCAATACCTTATGATCAATGGCTCTGAAGGCAACTGATAGAACTAATATTTGTTTTCTGTATGGATGTTTGATCTCTTTCCATCATCACAAGGAGATTTAAATTGTACCAGTGGCTGCAATGGGCTCCCCTGACTTGGGAGGCACAAACGTGATAAAGCCACTTTCCACCCATTCCCTCCTATGCTACACCTCTTCGACACCTGAACTTCTGCAGAAGCATTGCTAAGCATCTGAAATAGGGCATGTGGACAATGATTTTGTACAAGAAAGAAATCTAGATGAGTTGATGCAGAAACATCTGGAATGCTGTCCCTTAAGTTCTGCCTTTACTGGCAAGGATACAGTGGGGCAAAGTTTTGCTGTAATTGGTTTTCCTAAACTCAAGTGTGTTCACTCCTGTCACATCTATACTAGGGCGTATGACACTTAGTGTATGGGAATGTAACACAAACACTAGTCTCTCACAGAGCAGAGGATGGGCAGCACACTCATTCAGACAAAATAAAATCTGTGGAGAGATAGATGGATGATGCTGGCCACCAGGCAGCTCCTCCAGCCCTGTCCTGGAAGTCCTGGAGGTCCCAGAATGTCACAGAATTCATGACAGAACCAAAACCTTACATCTGATATATATAGATGTATTTTAACCTTTAAAAGTGATAATCACTTGCCTCAGACCATGGATACTGGCATTGTTCATGTCAGTTGCACTAGCAATTTGAAAGCAGACTACTGCTATGTAATATGAACTACATACTGCAAAGTCTATTTTCCCCCCATTCCTTTGGCTTTAATATAAATACTTTCATTTGTAGCAGCAAGGAGTCCCATCATGAATGTGGTTCTCTCTCATTATAATGATGTTAGGAAGCTAGCAACAGAAAGCAGAATTATCTGGATGAATAGACTGGCTCACAGAGCAAATATATCATGCTGCCCAATCTTACTGGACTATGGAAGAGGAGGAGTTAATTAGTTTAATACTACAACAGACTGAAAGAAAACCTGTTGTGTTAATTGGCTTCTTGGATAAGAATCAAGGTCTAATTATTCTTAACCATATCTGCCTGCTAACACTATTTAATGTCTGATGAAATAATGACAAGTGACATTACAGGGAATGCTAAATGCCACATACAGAAATGCTTTCACCCCTTATTAACTCTGCTAAACATACACTGCTACTTGCATTGTGAGATTTAGGAAGTTAGAGTGTCCTTGTAGAGTGAGGAAGAAGACTACTAAATACAAAGAAACTGAAAGAATGTGATTACTTACTGTATGCTGAAATTCCATTGCCTTTCTTCCCACCAAATGCCATCCACACAACCTTACAGGACATTAGTCAGAGTTTTGTTTACATATTAGTTATGGTAGTTTTATTGGGTATTATGACGGTGTAACTAAAAGCAGAATTTGGCAGATGTTTCCTCTTTACAAAGCAAGACATAAGTATTAAAAGGATGGAAAAAACTCTTTCCCCTGTCTTTGTTACTGTGGTTATTGTCTTATTTTATTTTTTTTTATTTTTTTTCCTTTCTGGGTATTTATACTGGGCTCATTGCTGAGGTATACAAATGAAGTTGTTTTTCTTAACTGAAGAACTGAATAATTTACTGAGAAATACCAGACTATATCATGCAAGTTATTTGATAATCAAACAATCACTCTTTTGGAAGCATGGAATGCAATTAACCAGGGCTTGCCACAGACTTGGTCGAGCCCTGGGCAATGTGTGTGGCGGGAGAGCTCAGCTTCAGCTCCCCTGAAAAGGGCATGGCTTTGGGCAGAGGAGGCAGGACTAAGGGCAGCCAGCCCCCAATACCACCTGGATTATGCTATGCGTCCCCCCAGCAACCCGCAGCACCACTCAGACCATGCCACATGGGGCTCCAGCAGTGATTTAAAAGGGCTCAGAGCCTCAGGCCCTTTAAAAATCATTGGGTCTCAGGATAGGTGCCTCCCCTGCCTTCCCCACTGGCAGCCTTGCAATTAACTGAAGGAACTTAGGTCTATATGTCATCAGTGAATGTCATATTGTCATGCATGTTAACACTGACTGGTCCACAACATGTAAGGATGACTGAGGGGGGAGCTTCCATTAGGATACTTTGTCCTGTGACTGAAGGTGGCTGGTGATATTGATTTGACCAATGTACCACTTTCCACTATAAATAAGGCTTCAGATTCAAACTTACCTTGCTATAAGAAAAGTTCAACCCTCTACAAAGGGTCACATATGGTTTCAGCTTCTATTTTCAGGACTAAAAATGGATCTTAAATCTTGTATTGGTCTTCTGTATAATGATGGACTTCATCCCATGCACATTGTATATGTTTACAGCGTTAGGTGCTTCCAATGTCTTTAGCCATTGTTCCATATGCCCCTTATCCAAAGCTCATTGCAGTTACCTTGCTTGGGGAAGCTTTACTCCAACTGGAGCATGACACATTTATGTTCTTGATAGTCTCACACTACTCCACAAGTTATGACAATTGCACATAGTTCACCACAGTAGTAGTAAATGTGGCCCAGAGCCATGTTATTGTGAGTGATTGTTATTTTACTAACACCTTTTGCTGAATTGCAATCTCAGATTTTGCAAAACACACACACACCAGGCTCTCCCCTTTCTGGCACACAGTCCTCTCTCAAAGGTACTTCTCTGTGAAAGCTAGTATGAATGGCTTTGAAAGCTGACTGTCTAATTGCTGCTCTCACCCATCTGCCACCCAATACATTCTACAGTATCAGCATACTCAGTGAAAATGTATAATTAGGTATGTTTCATAAGTTCCCTTTTTAAGAAAATGAGCTCACTACAAAACTGCACTTACCTGTTCTCTGATGCTAATAATGTGCTGTCTAAAATACTATGTAAGGCCAGAAAAGGAATACTGAACCAAGTTTCAAAAAAATACATAAACAAGAGAACCAATACAGGCATGCTAAACAAAATTTATACTGAATTATAAGTGATAGCCATGTTCATAATTAAAATAAAACAGTAGAGCCCTGATTGTGAAAATTATTCTACTCTGATGGCCCTGTAAGCCTGAGTGACATCCTACTAATTTCAGTTGGTGCTTCAGCATGGACGCAACATTCTATCTGAATAGAATAACTTGCCCGAGGAGTGAGGCCTGGCTTCTCCTTCCCCCATTCCATGTGCTGAGCGTGCACCACACTCCATCTGGGGATAATGTGATTCCATAACAAATGTTCTCTGACAAATGGCTATTAAACTACACAATTGAGCCTTATCTCAGAGGAAGGCATAAACTACTTGGAAGAAGTACAGAGAAGAAAATTCCTCGCCCAAGAAGCCCATCTGTTATAAAAGACTATATTCAAGAATGGCCAAAAGTTCCAGGCACCCCTGTGATTAGATAGGGCTAAAAGGTGGCTTTTTATTTACCCACAAATAAAAGTATGCATTCCAGCAGCACCTAGAGAGCCTCACCCAAGATTCAGACCCTATTTGGTAGGCAATGTAGAAACAGTAAATAAGAATTCCTGCCCTGAAGAGTTTGCAATTTAAAAGAGATGATAGGAATTAAGGATAAGCAGAGCCCAAGAGAGGTAAAGTAACCAGTGTCACCTGGCAGGTTACTGGCAGATCCAGGAACATAACCCAGATATCTTGTCTCCCAGTCCAGTGCTTTAACTCACATTACCTCTGCTAATTTCCTGCCTCCTCTTATGCAATAATGAGAGCATCCACAATATTCTTTGTGTTTTAAACATCAGACTAAAAGATAAATAGATAGCACATTTCAGTTTTCAGCATTCAAGGCAGACAGGAAAGAAATAGTCAGAGAAACTTTCAGCAGACCCATTCACAAGTTTGCTCAATTCAAGAAAGCTGCCAGAGCAGGAAAGGAGCAACTATCTGAAATGTTTTCTGAAATAGCTTTGGGATGAACTGTAATTAGTAGGGCGGAATGTCTAAAAGAGCTATTTTAAGACATTAAATAGAGGAACATTTAGATTAACTGACATTGGCTTAGATGACACAAAATTCTACCCTGATTCTCCAATAGACTCCATATGTGTGTAAGGATTCTTTTGCTACTAAGCTTTCACTGGATCAAAAGCATGATCATTTTATGATTTGAAATCAAGAGGTATTACAATTTACACATATGGATATGTAGTGATTGGTAAAGCTGGTGGATAAATAATTTTCCCATCTCATAATGGGAAATTTGGGATTTCAAAAAAAAAAAAAAACCTCTAAAAAACATACCCATCCCAAATCAGGACAAATCAAAATCTCAAATATTTTCACAGATAGAAAATTGAAAAAAAAAAAACCCACCACCACCCACACCGGTTGGGTCAATTCAAATGTTTCCTTGTGATTACTTTTTAAATATAACATAAATTAAGTTTTGAAATAAAAAAACCTTTTGTATTTAAAATGTTAAAACAAAATGTCAGCAATTTCAAGACTTTTTACAAAAATGTTTCAAAAAGGAAACCCTCAAATCTGAGCCTATCTTGCAAGTAATTTTAGTTCAGAAAACTGACATTTTGATGAAAAAATGTTTAGTCCAAATATTTGATTATTTGACCATGTCCAGTGACCAGGAATATTGAACAGCTAAACTCTCAAAAAGTAAGACCTAAAGTCTGAGAAAACACGAATGCGCACACCCACACCCACTTTTCAGAAAAAAATGCTCAAAAAAACCAACAATGATCCTGTAGCACCTTAGAGACTAGCCAAAAAAATTATAGATAGTATCATGAGCTTTCACGGGCATAACCCATTTCTTCAGATGACAAATATGGAGGAAGAGGCACAGAGTTTCAAATAAAAAGCAAAAAAGGCGAGGGGAGATAAAAACCGGTCAATTAAAGTGTCCTTGCTAAATTTAGCTAATAGAGTGGGTTGTAAGTGCCCGATACTTAGCTTTTAATGTCATTTGCATATTGAATATAACGGCCTATCAAGTTCATGTCTTTGTTCAAGCCATGAGAGATAGTATCAAATGTGCATATGAAGGCCAGTTCTGTAGACACTCTCTTTAGTTGATTTCTGAAATTACTTTGATAGAGGATAACCACCTTTAAATCCATTAATGAGTGCCCAGGCAAGTTAAAATGTTCACCAACAGGTTTCTGTGTTTTTTCTCTCTCCCTCTCCCCTCTTTTTCTTTTTATTTGAAGCTCTGTATCTCTTACTCCATACTTGCCATCTGAAGAAGTGGGCTGTATGCACGAAAGCTCATGATACTATCTGTATATCTTTTGAAAAACAATGTTCCTGTAGCACCTTGGACTTGTTTTTCAGTTTTTTTAGTACAGAATAACACAGCTACCCCTCTGAAACCTCTGAAACCTTTATATATATATGTTTGGTTAGTCTCTAAGGGCATGTTCACAGTAGGAAATTATTTTGAAATAACTTATTTCAAAATTATAACTCCCCAAATAACTACTTCAAAATACCGTATCCACTACAGGGAAGTCTCAAAATTAGTCCGAGGTAGACTCCCTTTATCTGGATGTGCTATTTCGACTTAGAGACCCAGGAAGTACTGGGGAGTAATTATTTTGAATGACTCTGGGAAGGAGTTATTTTGAAATAGCAGCAACGGACTGTCCACACTACCGCTATTTCAAAATAGTCATTTTGAAATAAGCCTTATTCCTTGAGGAAAGCAGGAGTTACTACTTCAAAATAACCAGCCCCTTATTTCAAAATAACAGGGTTGGTAGTGTGGACACTCCACTTGATTCCCTGTATTTCAAAATAACATTTCAAAATAACTTCCTAGTGTAGACCAGGGCTAAGGTGCTATAGGAGCGTGGTTGTTTTTTAAGTGTTTTTTTTCTTTAGTGACAGACGAACACAGCTACCCCTTTGACACTCTTTTCAGGTATATTTACTAATTCTTAAGCCCCGCTCTTTGCCCTTTCCAAACAGTCTAGAAATCATGCTAGATTGCAAGATTCCCATTAAGTTCAGGCCACAATGATCAATTTAAAAAAAGGCAAGCCAAATGAAATACCATCATATGCTGTGCAATGTGGTTCCTCCATTTAATAAATTAAAATTTGTGTGTGAGGGGGAAATTGTTCCTCGATCCTCTCAGTATATCAATATGTATTTTTGGATTAAAAAATCATCTGTTTCTGTTGGTTCCCCCTCCTTTTTCCACAGTATGCAATTCATTATAGCATTCACAGTGTAGCCTATAAAATATGTTTAGTGGAAATTAGGCTTTGGCCAAACAACCTAAATATAGAGGCGTATGAGAATTGAGTCTGTTAGGGTACGTCTACACTGCACGTTTATTTCGAAATAAGCTATTCCGGAAGAAATACTCTGAAATAGCTTATTTTCAAATAGCACATCTGCACTACAGGGAAGCCTCAAAATTAGTCCAAGGTAGGCTTCCCTAATATAGATGTGCTACATTGATTTAGAGCCTCAGGAGGTATTGAGGAGTAATTATTTTGAATGGCCCGGAGGAGGAGCTATTTCGAAATGGCAGCAGTGGACCGTCCACACTACTCCTATTCCTAAATAGCTATTTCAGAATAGGTATTATTCCTCATGGAATGAGGTTTACAGAAGTTGGAATAAACCATCCATTATTATGAATTTATTTTGCATTGTTATTTTGGAATAATGGCCATTATTCCGAAATAACACTGCTGTGTAGCTACACCCTTAGTATGAGTAGAAGTCAGAGACAACAAGATAAAAAAGACATGATGCAAGATTGTGTTGTCTAGGTTTTGGTTATAATTAGTTTTAGCAAGATTTTTTAATAGGGATTTTGAGGCTTTTGGAATGTTTTATCAAAATGCCATCTGATAGGATGGAACAGATGTTAAGGAGGTGGCAGAAATAAAATTATGGTAAGGGGGACTACATAAAAATGAGGAAGGTAGTTATGTAGATACTAAAAAGGCATAGTACCAAAAGTGAAACCCCTGCAAGCTTCATGGAAATTTGTTAAAGACGCTATAATGGAGGCTCAGCTTAAATAAATACCTTAGATTAAAATATATATATATATAGTAAGGGACCAATAAAAGTGCCACCATGCCTAAACAAAGTAAAAGAAGGAGTGAGAGACAAAAGGTCAGCTTTTAAAAAATGCAAGTTAAATCATACTGAGGAAAATAGAAAGGAGCATAAACTATGGCAAATGAAGTATAAAAATATAATTAGGAAAGCCAAAAAAGTATTCAAAGAACAGTTAGCCAAAAACTCAAAAAGTAATAGTAACACTTTTGTACATTAGAAGCAGGGAGCCTGCTAAACAACCAGGAGGGCCACTGGTTGATCAAGATGCTAAAGGAGCACTCAAGGACTGTAGTGAGGAGGATGGCTGCCATCGTACGCAGAAGCAGGGGACACATTCCAAGTCACCTGGTGGGTGGAGCCAGGAAGGCCATGCCCCACCTACCCGAAGCAGAGGGGCAGGACAGGAAGAAGCAGCATAAAAGGCCATTCTTGCTGTTTATTTGAGGAGAAGCGGCTGGAGGCAAGAGACACTGCTGCACCATGGATGCAGGCGGCCACCAGGGAGAGCCACTGTTTCTCCAGAGATCATCCTGGCTTTCTGGAGAGTGCTGATGCTGCAGAGTTGCTGCCAGTGCCCTTGGCAGTATACTCGAAGGAGCTGGAAGACTACCCGTGGGTCCAGATATGTCAGAGGGGGAGTGGCGGAAGTGATCTATAGGAGTCTGGTAGCTGGTATGTATGGTCTTGGTCAGTATGTTGTGGGGAGATCCCCACTGACTCAGTGGCGGACTGTCCCACCAGTGATAGGGCCCGGGATTGGGACGCAGTAGAGTTCGTCAGTACTTCTCTTCCATAGGACAGGAGACCTATGCCATATCACACAACCCCTACTGAGCTAGTGGACAGTGGTGGTATTCATTCCTGTCCTGCAGAGAGGCCAGAGAACCCAGACTACTATTGATCTGGTTCTGTCTGACTATGAGAGCAGTTTCAGATTTCTAACTACTCCACCCTGCTTGAAGGCAAGGAACCCTTCATTATTACTGGAACTGGTTCAGTCTGCCAGAAAGACTAGAGTTCTGGGTGCAAATCACCCTGCTCTGCTTGGGGCTAGAGAAACTGACTCTTGTTAACCCTTGCACTATCTAGTTGTAGGACCAGGGTCTGTATTATTGATTGCTCAGTCCTGCCTGGAGCCCAGGAAGACTGACTCTGGTGACCTCATCTGATGGAAGGGTTAGGCCTTGGGGGACTGATTCTCCTGCTGCCC
The DNA here is from genome assembly GCA_032595735.1 of Pelochelys cantorii. NCBI lineage: Eukaryota > Metazoa > Chordata > Testudines > Trionychidae > Pelochelys > Pelochelys cantorii. Next base: position 64,031,927 of record CM064330.1, read on the forward strand.
CACTGGGAAGAGGAAAGGCAAACCTCAACCCCTGTATAAACTACTAATTCCTCATTTGTAGGACCGATCCAGGAACACTACAATGAGGAGGTGTGCCCCCTCCCCCCACCTGCAGATGCTGGGGAGTGGTCACTAGCCTTACAAAGATAAGATCATTACGGAGAAACTAAATGAATTCTTTGCATCAGTCTTAATGGCTGAGGACATGAGGGAGATTCCCAAACCTTAGCCATTATTTTTATGGGACAGATCTAAGGAACTCTCCCAGATTGAGCAGTTGTTAGAAGAGGTTTTGGAACAAATTGATAAACTAAACCGTAGTAAGTCACCGGAACCAGATGGCATTCACCCAAGAGTTCTGAAGGAACTCAAATGTGAAAATGCAGAATTACTAATTAGTTTGCAACCTATTCTTTAAATGAGCTCTTGTACCAAATGACAGCTAATTTGATGTGGATTTTTAAAAAGGTCTCCAGAGGTGATCCTGGCAATTACAGGCTGGAAAGTCTAATTTCAGTATCAGGCAAACTGTCTGAAACTTTAAAAAAATACCACAGAATAAATTAATGTAATTTTGGACGAAAAGTCAAAATGCCTCATCAATCTAGTAGAATTCTTTGAGGGATGTTAACAAGCATGTGGACATGGGGGATCCAGCAAATATTGTATACTTTGATTTCCAGAAAGCTTTTGAAAAGGTTCTTCACCAAAGGCTATTAAGTAAAATAAACTGTCACGGGATAAGGGGGAAGATCTTCTCCTGGATTGATAGGTAGTTAAAAGATAGGAAACAAAAGATAGGAATAAATGATCAATTATCAGAATGGAGAAGGGTAATTATTGGTGTCCCCCAGGAGCCTAATTTGGGACCAATTCTATTCAACATATTCTTAAATGATCTGGAGAAATGAGTAATCAGTGAGGTGGCAAAATATGTAGATGATTCAGAATTGCTCAATATAGTTAAGTCCACAGAGGACTATGAAGAGCTTCTCACAAAACTCGATTACTGGGCAATAAAATAGCAAATGAAATGCAATGTTAATAAATGCAAAGTAATGAACATTGGAAAACATGAAGAATGATGGGGGCTAAATTAGCTGTTTCCACTCAAGAAAGAGATCTTGGAGTCCTGCTAGATAGTTCTCAGAAAACATTCACCCAAGCAGTCAAAAAACAAACAGAATGTTGTGAATCATTAAGAAAGGTATACATAGTAAGACAGAAAATATTGCCTCTATATATTGCCTCTGTGATTTCCTCGTTGCAAAAAAAACCAACCCCCCCCAAAAAAAATAAAACCAAAAAAACCCCACAACCCACATTGTAATTGGAAGAGAGTCAGAAAAAGGGCAACAAAAATGATTAGGGGATGGAATGACTGCCACATGAGGAGAGATTAATAAGACTGGGGCTTTTCAGCTTGGAAAAGAGATCACTAAGGGGGTGAGATGGAGAGATATGATAGAGGTCTACAAAATTATGACTGGTGTGGAGAAAGTGAATGAGAAAAAGTGAAGGAGAAAGGCAGCCTTTGATAGCATCCCTCACCACAGCAAGCAGTCATGGAGTAAGAAGGAACAGCCTCTCATGGATCAGTAAGGATGCATCTACATTGCACCCTTACCTCAAAATAAGCTTTGTAATTTGCGCAATACAAATTGCGTGGCTTATTTTGAGGTAATTTCTACACAGTGCCAAATTTTGAAATAAAGCACTATTGCAAAATATCCTTTAACCCTCGTGGAACGAGGGTTACAGGAATGCCGGAATAGTGCGCCTGTTATTTTGAAATCTATTTCAAAATAATGGGTTGCTTTAAAGACACAGAATAGCTATTTTGGGATACTTCTAGTATCCCGAAATAGGCTATGTCTACACTGTGGAGCTAATTGAATAAAATATAGGGAACAAAAGATGGAAATTAAGGGTCAGTTTTAATAGTTGAGAAGTAAATAGCAGGTCCCCCAAAATCTGCATCAGGACCACTGGTGTTCAACATTTATAAATGATCTGGTAAAAAGGGATAAACAGTGAAGTGGCAAAGTTTTCAGACAAAGCAAATTCATCCAAAATAGTTAAGCCCAAACCTGCAAAGAGTTACAAAGGGATCTGACAAAACTGGGTGACTGGAAATAAAATGGCAGATGAAATTCAATTGCAATAAAAGCCAACTAATGCATATTGGAAAACCTATAATATCAATAATATGTAAGAAATATGAAGGTTTAAATTAGCTGTTACAATTCAAGAAAAAGTCTTTTCAATCATTATGAAGAGTTCTCTGAAAATATGTGCTCAGTTTTATTTACCCCTTAACATAACACAAGAAGCATGGGTTATCCAATGAACTAGGCAGCAGATTTACAAACATAACAATCCACAGTCAACCTGTGGAATTGATTACCCGGGCACATAGAGAAAACCAAAAGCATGCAGGGAAAAAAAATCCAGATAGCTGGAAATGAGGAGACATTTGAGTGACAAACAATCACATTCATATGTGAAAAAAGAAACAGGAATTAAAAACACGATCCTGCTTTTACGTAAATTAGCTATTGTGTACTTTTATATTCAGCATCATTTGCAAGTTTAAAATAAGCTAATTTATCCCTGAATGCTACATAGTCACTGTTGACTGCAATACTTTTAGGCACTACAATGTAAGTTTTCAAAAGGTATTTCAGCATTATTGCACTCAGTGTGGCAATGCCAAACTGATTAAGGGACTAAATCTCATTTTCAAAAGGGATTTAGTCAGTTAAGAGCCAAAATCCCACTAACTGCTTAAATCCCTTTTGAAAATGAGATTTAGTTTCCTAAATCTGTTGGGCATTGAGCAGAATAATACCTAAATACCTTTAATAATCTGGCCCTACATCTCATCTAGCACTAAATCTAGACTCATTTAAAGTAAAACAAAGATAAGTTGCTCAAGAAACATGTTTTTAAAAGATGGCTTTACAGAAAGCCTCTCTGAAATAATTTGCCAAATTAGCATCAATGTCCCCCAAATATATAGCTGTCACTATGTCCTTGCTAAGTCCCACATCCAAATGGATGCTGACCTTGTTCCCAGCTCAACTATTACTGTGTCCTGTATCTTTTAAGGCTCCTGATCCCTCCTACACCGCTCTTCATCTTTCCCAGTGGATTCATTGTGATTATGCCTGTCCTGTTGCTATACTGTGAAGTAGCATACACAGTATTAGGAGTATTCTGTTAACTTTTTCAGTTATATTGAAAATGTATATTGTAATATTCTGCCAATAACATACAGACACTTGTATCTTGTTGTCATCCCTCTGACCACACTAGTGAACCTGAAGTCACCAATGAAATGCACATGAGGATTCATGAAGGTCATGACAAATCAGGGTTTCAAGGGTTATCCACTGTTGTGTCTCCTGGAGAAGTAAGTGGATAACAGATAATAACTGCCACAACAGCATATTAGACAGAATGAGACTGTAAAGTGCTCCAGTGATTTGAGTGCAACTAACAAGCTATTCTAAAAATGCTTGATCTGCTAAAACATGTGCTAAGACCCCTTTTGTACCAATAAAAAAGAGAAAATTCCAGCATTAATTATCCTTCTTCAGTGACCAGCTCTGTCAACAGAAAGTGGCTGAGTGTTGAATCTCAATTTTTGTGGGTAGTGTGCTCAAGACAAATGATTGTAAAGGACATCCTAATCTGTGTTTTACTGCTGGATAATGGACTAGCAGAGAGTCCAGTTATTGATCCTGAGAAAGTTTCAGCTACCAATTAACCAAACATCAAAGCTATAATGATTCTTCATTTATCTGTCTTCTGGTGGAATCATCATTGCCCATTTTTCCTTGTCACACAGGAATCAGTAGATGTGGTATAATAGTACTATGCTGTAGCCAATATTATATTTGTATTTGACTCACCTATTTTTCATATATGCACACACACAGAGCTACGTGCAGTCTAGCAGATTTTATTTCCAATGGCAATTTAATTTGTTCATATATCTATGTGCATCAATATGTATGTCTCACAAACACACACCAAATTCCATTTAGCCAACTAGATTTCTTTTAAAAGTCAGCATCAAGGGCTATGGCTACACTGTAGGCTTCCTCCAGAAAAGCTTATGCAAATGAAGCACGGCGTGGAATATCGCTGTGCTTCATTTGCATAAGCTTTTCCAGAAGAAGGCCACAGTGTAGCCAGAGCCAAGGTGTGTTTAAATGCAATATTACATTTAGCAGTAAAATACATTGTGGGTGTGGTCTAAATCCTCTGCCCAATCCAGTATAATGTGGATGTAAGATATGTAACTTTTTGTATTGTAAGTCTGTAACTTTTAGTTATTATGAATCATGTGACTTGATATGTAATTCTCTGCTATGTAACTTTCAGTTGTTCTAAGTCATGTAATTTTCAGTCATTATGAGCTGCATAACTTTCTGTTACTATAAGCCATGTAACTTTCATGTAAAGTTTCAAGTTCTGCAATGTCTTGCAAGCTTTGTAATTTACATTTTTTAAGCTCTGTAACATTTTGTTCTATGACAAGGGAGTTGGTGGATGGGTGTGAATGGAAAGAGAGTGTAAATACGGTAATGTCTGTGTCTTTGTCAAGAGGAGCCATGAGGCTACAGAGGTGGGACTAGGGGCTAGATGAGGTTTGATCTAATCTTCACTTGCACAGGAAAAAGGCAAGAAATGAAGGTGCAGTGAAGATGAGAACAAGAAATTCATATGCATGAGGAGAATGAGATCTGGGGAGACCTTTCTGTTTGGACACAGAGAAAAAAACTGAGTGTATGTGACAGAGGCCGCCCAGCCAGAAAAAAGAGAGCATGCAGACCATGGGCTGTACAATCAGTTCGCTGGCCCAGATTGGTGACTGCAGACAGACACACTGGGCCCACTATGCTTGGCTTTTTCTGCCCTCTCTGCAGAACTCGTCATGTGTCTGAGTGTATGAATGTGGGGTGCGTGTGTGTAGGAGTTCTATTCCTTTTTCGCTTGAGCCAGTAGCGGCATTGAATAAATCAGTATAAACGTAACCCTCCAGTCTCCAGTGAAATTAGGGAATAGTGGGAACAAAATGTACACAAAAAGCTGTAGACATGGAAGACCAGAATATAAAACATAACTCTATTTGGTTTGTCTAGTAAAATGCTTGATTAGGAGACCTAACCCAAAAAACTAGCAGTAGAAGATATTGACCTTGTCCAGTGCAGAATAATAAAAACTCCAAAACAAAAATAACCACTGTACACCACATTTCCACCTTTGATAAAAAGGTCAGAACTCATTTGCACACAATCAGCAGGCTACAAATACCTGGAAAAAAAATCTAGTTGCTTATAGCCTTTTATATCTAACCTGTATTTATTTTTACCAAATAAGAACACCAGTGTATATGCAAACCTAGTATTGTAAACACAAGTTGTAAAGAAACTCTGTATTAGGTTCTACAAATCATACTCATTAAAATGGTTATTCCCAGACCTGATTCTGCAGTTTACGACATTCCCCCGGAGAGGAGCTGAGTGCCCTTGCGATTAGAGGATGCTGAGTGTCTAACAGAATCAGGCCCTTAGTGACTGAGCAGATGCTTCAGGAATCGATATTAGATGTAGCAAAGGGCAGGGCAGTCACCCTGTTGAATATTCAAAATATTTTATAAAAATTCCACTGAAGAAAGGTTTCCAGGACAGCACTGGTTATTTATCATTATAGCATTGGGAATCTAGATTTCCAGATGCTACCCACTAGTGCAGATGCCCTACTGCACTACTGGTTAGAGCCAGATTATCTTTATGTCTGTAGGTTAATTGAAAAAATAGCTCATAATCTGAAATAATAATCACCTAAGAAGCATGACAGATCACTTACCTGGGTAAGCAGGTTGTAATTGCAGTTTAGAGCAGATAAGTGCAGCCTTGGTAGAAGGTAAATGCAAAGTAGCAAGTGGGAGGTTTTTTGAAAGAGGAATTACATCCTTTCACATTTATCAGAAAAGATATTTGTTATTAGTACATGGCTGCAGCATGTAAAACAAATACATATGCTGGAGCCCATTCCAGAAAAATATGTTTCCCTTTTCAAATTAGAGTTCTGTAGGGATGGGTCAAACCTTTCCAAAGGTAATTCAGATGAAACATACCTGAGCACAATAACAAGAAGCCCTGTTTTAAATCGATCATATCACAATACTACCGAGGACGGTGCCAAATATAAAATAAAGTGAAATTGTGGAACAATGTAGGAGACACTGTCAGCAGTAACTAATCACATCCTGAACCAAGCTCTGATCCTAGCCCCACAGGGATGCCTCTGCCTTCACAGAACCTCATTCGCTTCAGAGGGGTTCACAGTGCACCTTGCAAAACCAGGAACCTTTAGTGTTCCAAGGGAAACAGCAGAAATTCTACCCACGGAGACATTGAAAAGTAAAGCACAAATTGAAGTAACCTTGTTACTATAAACCTGAGCTTCAATCCATCCTCTTAGCTGAGAGACTGGAGAGCTAGGTCCGGTTCTGATAAGGAGTTCCTCTGTTGCTTTGCCCTGCCTCAATGTTGGGAGCTGGATTTAATGATCTCCTGACACCCTTTTAACCCTATATTTCTATAATTTAGGACAAGTCATTTATAATCAGATTTTCAAGAGCGCTCAGCATCTGCAAGCACAGCCAGATTTTACATGGAAGATGAGCTCTATTTACACAGCAAACTAAGTGGCCAGATTTTCAGAGTACTCACTCTTCATACTGGTTGCCAGGTGTCTAGTTTTGAACCGGACAGTCCAGTATTTGAGCTTTCTGTCCTGGAAACAAATTGAGAAAATACCGGACATATAAATGTCCGGTATTTTCTAATTAAGTTTTTATTATCATCATGAGTATCAGTATGTGGTTGCGTACTGTGTGAGCGTGTCTACCAGCCAGGCGGTACACAACTGCATAGTAGAGAGGAGGAGGGAGGGGTGGAATCTCCGGGGCCAGACTCACCTGTGCGCGGGATGGGCAGCACCCCGAGATTTGCGTGCACCCGGGCCAGCTCCACTCCCTGCCAGCAGGTTCCCACACCTCCCACTCCCCTCCCCCCTCCCCCCGGCCAGGCCCGCTCCCTCCAACCCCCTCCCGGCCAGCCCTGCTTCCCACCGGCCAGTCCCCACCGATCTCCCCCAGCCAGCCCCACTCCCCCCGACCCCCTCCTGGACAGCCCAGCTCCCCCCCCCCGTCCCCCTGATTTGAGATCAAGTGTGTCCGGTATTTTTTTTAAACCATCTGGTAACCCTATGCATACTATGTGCTGAAAATCAGGCCATGCACGTCAGAATGAAAACTTCTAGGTGTTAAATACTTCTACAAATGTATCCCCTGTTGTAAGAACTGAGTATCTGAAAATCTGGCTCTGAGCTCATTTGTAATTCTAGGCCCACATTTCTGATTTTCAGTCTGCTAATTGTAAAATGAAGCCAATAGTATCATACGTCAAAGGAGTATTGTGAAGATGAATTCACTCAGATACTTTAACCTTAATATCACCCTGAACATTTGCAAAGATATACAATAAAGTCAAAGTAAATGAGTAGTGGATTATAAAATCCTATTTCTTATTCAAGAATTCCTTTACAAACATTACAACACTATACTACCGCAATCTTACTCAGAAAAATCCACACCAGTTTCTACACTATACAGTTTGATACAGCAGGTAAAAATACAATCCTATTAGTGTTCTGTTTTTATAAATGTATGTAGTCCTATGTCAATATATTTTATAACAGATTATTAATAGAATCAGAATGATTAAAAATATTTACTCTATCAACACATTTCTCTGTTTAGAAGTCTGATACAATTCAAGGCACACTGGTACGACCCCCTTGCATAATGTTTACTAAGTGTAACCCTTCTGCCGGGTAGGCCTGGCAGCAACCAGGGGTGGGTTCAATATCTAGGGGTCCATCTCACACAGAACCAGCTCGAGCCCCCACCCAGTAACCTGGGAAATTCACACACCCCTGGGTGCCTCTGAGAGGCAATGCTTCCCCACTCAGAAGCACAGAGTCTGAGTGTAGGAAAGAAACATTTAATGAAAGAGAGAGAGAAGTCATACGGCGTTAACTTGGAAAAATACCACAAACAGAGTTTATAGCCCAAACATGAGCTAAGCCGCCCCCCCCACCCCTGCCCCCCAGCCAAGAATCACCCAAAGTCCCAAAGTCCAACACCCCAAAAGTCTCTGTCCCTGGTCAGTGCCGCCCAGAGTCCAAAAGTTCACCTGCAGGGTTTTACCTCCCAACCTGGGTAGAAATGGGGGGGGGGGAGATAGATAGGGGCTCCTTACGTGGTCTGAGGCCAGCAGCCCCACCTCTCCGCAGGGTTCTGCTGCAGTCTTTAACGCGAGCCACTCCACCGCTCCTACCAGCCACGCCACGCCGCTGGTCGCCTGCCGCCACTCCTACCGGCCGCCTGCCAGTGGTTCCCACCAGCCACGCTGCTGGCTGCCGCTGCTTCGCTAGCTGCAATGGGTCTGGCTCCCAGCCAAACCAGTGATTTCAGTTCTGAGGCTACATCTACACTGGCAGCTTCTTCCAGAAGAACAATAAAAACTTGCTGGCTGTCTACACTGCACGAGCGTTCTTCCAGAAGTAAATTTACAGTATAGTGTTGTAAAACAGGGCTTCTTCCGGAAGAGTTATTTCTCTCCCCACGAGGAATAAGCCCTCTTGCTCAAGAGCTCTTCCAGAAGAGGCCAGTGTAGACAGGCAACATGAATTTCTTGCACAAGAAGCCCCTATGGTTAAAATGGCCATCAGAGCTTTCTTGCGGAAGAGAGCGTCTACACTGGCATGGATGCTCTTGCGCAAAAGCACATGCCAGTGTAGATGCTCTCTTGTGGAAGAGTTTTTGCACAAGAACTCTTCCGCAAAAGAGTTCTTCCGGAAGAAGCTGCCAGTGTAGACGTAGCCTTAGTGATTTCAACTCTTTAGCCACACCTAGACTGGCAAAGGATTCCAGCTTTCACTGGACTAGCGAAAAGACTCCTCATGGGCTACGTCTAGACTGGCATGATTTTCCGCAAATGCTTTTAACGGAAAAGTTTTCCGTTAAAAGCATTTGCGGAAAAGAGCGTCTAGATTGGCACGGACGCTTTTCCACAAAAGCACTTTTTGCGGAAAAGTGTCCGTGCCAATCTAGACACGCTTTTGCGCAAGAAAGCCCCGATCGCCATTTTAGCCATCGGGGCTTTTTTGCACAAAACAATTCTGGGTTGTCTACACTGGCCCTCATGCGCAAAAGCATTTGCGCAAGAGGGCTTTTGCCCAAACGGGAGCATCATAGTATTTGCGCAAGAACACTGACGATCATACATTAGATCATCGGTGTTCTTGCACAAATTCAAGCAGCCAGTGTAGACAGCTGGCAAGTTTTTCCGGAAAAGCAGCTGATTTTCCGGAAAAACTGGCCAGTCTAGACACAGCCATGGAGTCTGCTTTAGGTCTGTCCTTAAAACAAAGGGGGAAAGGGGCAGGTTGGGCCAATCTTACAGCTCACACCTGGCAGGTGTGAAGCAGGCTGACTCAAGCCCTTTAACCCTTCCCCCCAGCTCAGGCCACTCAACTCTGGAAGGGGGGAGGCTTGTTCCTCGGAGACCTCTGACAATGATGGTGCCTCTCCTGCAAGCACTGGTGTCATGTTTTACAGTTCCCACATTTAGGGGTAGCATGATTTGTGACCCCAACAACAGCCCCAAATTATTTACCATACACCACATTCCATTCCAACACTGATCTTCCATCAGCCCTGGCTGAATTGGATTTACATAGCCACACCTCATATTCCCTTCCCCTCCTGGCATGAGCTGTATTTACATATCAACAGTTAACAGTTAATTATCTTGCAGAGCTAACAATTGTAGTGGGCACACCCACCCTAGGGCAGCTGTCTCCTTTTAGCTGGCTGATAGCAAGCAGCAGTTCAGCCCCTGCTTACATCAGCATTTAACAAATCATCTACTATATATTTGAAAAAGTTTGTATGTCTATACATCTAGCTGTTTGTTCAAAGAACTCCTAAATGGTACGAAACTTCCTCTTATCATAACTTAAAACAAGGTAAATGTTTGGCTGTACCAGGAAAATGGGATGTGTTTGGAATGGGATTGCTTCCCATAAAACCATACAGAAAAGAGACAATCACTGGGCAGATGAAAAGGGCTATCTGGAAGTGCCAGGACTGCCCCAACCCTGAGCCTAGCACTCCCCAGGTGTCTTTAGGAGGGCAACAGGGAACTACCCCCTCTCCCCCCAATTTGTATAGGAACATTGCTGGTTGTTCTTCTTCATCAGGGAACAAGGGGAAAGTGCACTCTGCCCGGGGAGTACAGAGACCTGAAGAACCTGGACTTGTGCCAGCTGGGGGACATGCACACCTCACCCTGCTGTGCCCACTGGAGCTGCAGCAGCCCTGGAGAAGTGCTTCTTATCTGGCCTCAAGAGAGAGCTGCGGGGAGAGAGAGCTGGGGTAGTCCTCTCTGCCCGGGGCAGCCTGCATATTATGCCCCTCATCCCCAACCCTGCCCCAGAGCAAGGATTTAAATGAAGAAAAACAAATTAATTGAGTTAAGGACCTGAGCAATGCTGGCTAAATCTCTCTCTCTCTTTTCTACCTCTCTCTCTTTGTGTGTATGCAGAGCTGGCCTTACCATGAGGCGAACTGAGGCGACCGCCTCAGGTGCCAGACTGTGTGTGTGTGGGGGGGGGGGGGAGGCGCCACTAGGACCCAGAGTGCAGAAAATTGTGTCTGCTGCTGGTGCAGTGAGGGGCCATGGGGGCGTCATTTGAGCTCCCCACCTCAGGTGCCAAAATGTTGTGGGCCGGCCCTGTGTGTGTGTGTATGTATGTATACACACACACACACACACACACACACACACACACATAAAGGGAAGAGAAAATAGAAAATGTGAGCACACATGAAGTCCCTTTTCTGGTGGAAAAATCTCTCTGGTGGCAGAGATGGCCTAGTTCACCTTCAACAGTTTTTAATCTTAATATTTTATGAAGCTATGATTGTCTAGATGGAGTAAAGTTTGTAAAGTATACTCTTCTCAAACTATCGAAAACTTGATGGAAAGAAAGTTTAAATCTGAAATGGAAACTATATAGACATTACACAGAAAGTCTTTCCTTTAACATGGATGAATGTTTCCAAACAGAAGTGGCAGAATGATCTTTGCACTAAAGAGCTCAAACTAAAGACACAAAGAAACACCAGAAAGCTGTTAGAAGGAATGAGCACAATCCATATTTGACAAGGAAAAAAAATCTAGTTTATTATAAGTGGGGCTAGTATCCCTGTCTGTTAAGTTTGCCTGACACATCCCATTGGAGGACCCTCTTTTTAGTTGCTTATATCTTGGCCAGACTAATGGCTGAGGCTGACATTTTACTTGCTTCAGAGGGATAGCCGAGTTAGTCTGTAACGGGAAATGCTTAAAAAACAATGAATAGTCTAATAGCACTTTAAAGACTAACAAAAAGTTCATATTACTTGCTGGCTTTATGCCTCAGCTGAATAGTCTGGAAAATGAAAGCCAAAACACTTCAACAATTTCTGAGACAGAGGTTATGGAAATATATCCTTTTGCCCTTGTTAAAATATTCTGGCACGCTTTCCTTTGAGAGGGTCTAATGCTCCCATGTTTTGGAGCAAGAACTTGAAATTTGGCAAGAGGGGGAGGAGTAGCCTTTGCATTAAGCATGTTCCTCTTTGTCAGAGGCAAAATCTGGCCAAGGTACAAGCCCTAGAAAAAGCAGTTCCCATACTCTCAGTAGAAACTCCCTAGACCTCACCTGTATTCTGTGAAGATTCCATATTGCAGCAGGCATGCTCCAGCCACAGCTAAGAAGGCTCATCCTTGCAATTGCAGTTCTCAGCTGCTCCAGGCTATGACAGGTTTGGGTACTGCAACTTATCACAGGAAGCCTGTCTGCTGTGCTTTCAGTACCTTGAGGAAGTCAAGGCTACAAGGAGGAGGGAAGTTGCGGGATTCAAATGCAGACTGGCAAGAGCCAGACTTGGTGCAGGCAACCTTAATACTAGCATTTCCTAACTTGAGTTTTTGACTTGCAACCCTAATAAAATTTTTAGCAGTTTTTTGCATGCAACATATATTTTATGGGAAATGTGAGTACAACTTCAATTATGGAGTAGCAATCAGAGCACATATCTGTTTTAAATAGAGCACTTAAATTATTCCCCAACTAGCAGACTTACCTGGTATTGCCTGGGCCTTCCAGGGTAGGGGCTTGGGGATGTGAAGAAGGGTACAGGAGGCTGGGGATATGGACTGCAAAAGTGAGGGTTGGGGCTGAGGAGGGGCTCAGGGCAGGGGGTCTCATCTGGCATGGGCCTTTTCTCTCCCTACAGCCCCCACCCCACAACCACCAGGGTGTTTCCTCTCCCCCAGTTGTCTGGATTCCAGAGGCATTTTCTCTCCCCCAAACCTCTGCCTCCAGATGCCAGGGCAGTTTCCCTCCCTCCTTCCCCCTCCAGTCACCAGGAACATTTTCTCTCTGCCCAGCTTTTCTCTCCCCCCAGCCATCAGGGACATTTTCACTCCCCCAGCTGCTCCCTGGCCACCAGGAGCCTTCCTCCCCCCCCCGCCCCAGCACTGTAACCAAGGGCTGGGAAGGAGGAAAGGGTTTGGGGTAGGGGGGCTACTTACTCTGTATGCTAGCAGGCAAGGTGTTGGAGCACCAGCCCTGCTTGCTACTCCCTTGGTGGTATAGCTGCCCCCAGCGGACATTCTACACGATAGCGCTCTCTTGTGAGGTCGCTGCCCCCAGTGGACACTCTCATATTGCATCCCTCCGAACAGCAGCCCCTGCCTTTGTATGTAATGGAAACAGTCTTTTCCCCAGGGCTTCTGGTTGTCCTGACACAACCAAATCCTGACCTTGCTTTAAGATAAGAGAAGAGGAAGCTGCATAAAAATGTGGTGGCCTTCACTCTTACAGTTTAGGAGTTCTTGAACAAATGGACTCACAGACAGACACACAGACAAACTGTAAAATATATACAGGTTGGACCTCTCTGGTCTGGCACCTGTGGGGCCTGATGAGGTATTTTGAATGACTAGGGCAGGTCATTTCTGGTTCCCCTGCCAGCAACCACCTAGCCTCCTCCCTGCCACTTCCCTGCTGCTGTGCTAGGCTCCCAGCCCTGCTGGCCCCTTGCGGCAGCCTTCTGCCCCATGGGCAGAGCTCCTGGCCTCACCACAGCAGTCTGCTTCCCTGCTGGTGCTCCAGCTACTATGAAGCCAGCCCAGTTGGACTCCCATGGCTGGGCTCGTGGCCCCAACAGTGCTCCTGCCTCTAGCCATCCACCAGGACTCTCTAGTCAAAAATATCTGTGGTGTTGCCAGACCAGAGAGTTCCGGTCTAAGAGAGATTCAGCATTACATAGATGACTCCACAAGCCTTCTACCAGTCAGCAAGTTCTCCCATAAGCCTCATGGCAATGGTAGATCTTCAGGTGGTACATGAAGATAGAGAGGACAAGGTGTTTTAAAGATGAGCTTTAGAGGGGTATTCCATGAACAAGCATTAGCATTGTTGCAACATTAAAAATGTACTAGAGTACAGCAGTATATGCCATATTTACCTTTACAGACTGCCAGAGAAGTCTATTAATGATGGGGCCATTTTGTTTTTATTTTTTGCTCCTACCTAGGGTACTGTGAAACAACCATTGCAGTGGGGTTGTAAAAACTTGACTAAAATAAAAAGTCTAATACACATCCATCTTATTTCAAGTTCATAATAAATAAATCATACTAAGAAGCCATGCTGTCAATGTGTGTACCTAGCACACTTTAGGAAGGCCATTGCAAATAGCCCCCATGCCAACTACACTATGGTCTTTGTTAAACTAGGAAAATGAGGAGTGTTTTAGTAAATGGTGCTAACAAGAGTTTGCTAGCACTAGTGTTAATAAATACAGTGGTATTAGCTGTTCACAGTCAAGCCAGAAATACAATTTTATGCATGGATGGAGAAGGACATCACAGATAAGATAATGTGGGTGTCACTGTTTTGAGTGTGCATGCTTCATGGAAAAGGTGGATTCTGAACAATTTCTTGATCAAGGAAATGAAGTGTGTATTAGAGGGGAGGTTATTTCAGATTCTAGGGCCTTGTAGGCACTAAAAACAAAAGGGTGTTCTTAACTCATGTTTACTGACATGAGTTAAAATCTTAGTGAAGCTGAGATACTCTGTAGCTTGAAAATTAGCTAGCAGATTCGGTATACCTTTAGACTCCCTCTTAGTCTTTATCTGGACATGCTTAACATATGAAAGCTATAAACTTCTTTGTCTTTAAAATGGTTGCCACAAAGGCAAGAACAATTTTTAGTGAAGACACAGCCAAACAGCTCAATAAGAAGAGAGGATGGAGTTGGCATTGGAAGGAGAGTGGTGATGTTACCAGGAATATAAGAAGTGAAGCCAAGTTGCAATAATGAAGGAAAAGAGATAATAGACAAGTCACATACTTTATAACCTTATAATGGGCTTCTATTATGTGACTAGCCAATTAGCCTGTCATAAGACAGGATTTTCAGGTCTCTCCTCCACATCTGTCTTCTCTCCTGAGCCTCCGGTCTCTCGCTCCGTCTCTCTCTCTCTCTCTCCCCTGCTCCTACTGCCTCCCCTCTCTCTCTCTCAGCTCTCCTCTACCTTCTGCCTCTTTCTCCATCTCTTTCTTTCTCTTCTCCCCCCCTCCTGCCTCTCACTCTCCCTTTTTCTTCTCCTCCTCCTGCCTCTCACTCTCTCTCCGCTCTGTCTCTCTCTTTCACTTCTCCCCCTCCTGCCTCTCACTCTCTCTCCTCTGTCTCCGTTGGGAATGCATGCACCTGGGTGAGTCCGGCTCCCTGCCGGCCGATTCCCTCTCCCCACCCCCAACCAGCCAGTTCCTCCTCCCGATTTCCCACGGCCAGCCTCGCTGCCCCCAACTCCCACCCCCAACCAGCTTTGCTTCCCACCGGCTGCCCCTTCCCCATTCTCCCCTGGCCAGCTATGCTGCCTCTGACCCCCCCCCCCAGCTCTGCTTCACGACCCCACCCCCCTCCTCCCAGCCAGCCCTGCTCCTCTCCTGGCCGATCCCTCCCTCCTCCAGCCCCCGATCAAGGGTTTCCGGGGTTTTTTTACCCTACCCTAGTGATGTACATGGCCAGGGAGCAGGGCCGTGTACATCACCGCCCCACCCCCCCTTCCCCTCCCACTGTGGCGCTCGGCTGAGTTCTGCGCCGCTCAGCTGGGCTGCCGCGGGGGAGCAAGCGGCCATTTGGGCTCCCCCGTGGCGGCCTGGCAGAGCAGCGCAGAACTCAGCTGAGCGCCACGGTGCAAGGAGAAGGGGGTGGGACGGTGACGGACACAGCCCCGCCCCCTGGCCATGTACGTCACAGACATTGGGCTACTATATATATGATATGGTAAAAGAAATTGAGAAGTCAGTGTCTAGGAGAATTCAGAAAAATTGTTCTCCTTGGCCTCTGAGGATAGGAGAAGCAGCAATGGGCTTAAACTGCAGCAAGGGAGGTTTAGGTTAGACATTAGGAAAAAGTTCCTAATTGTCAGGGTGGTTAAACACTGGAATAAATTGCCTAGGGAGGTTGTGGAATCTCCATCTCTGGAGATATTTAAGAGCAAGTTAGATAGACACCTGTCAGGGCTGGTCTAGATGGTACTGGGTCCTGCTGTGAGGGCAGGGGAAGGGACTCGATGACCTCTTGGGGTCCCTTCTAGTTCTGTGATTCTATATTTAAAAAGTGTTCAAATCTCTTAGCTTGTATTTTTGATTCTCTTGCATCAGGGCAAAAGTGGAATGTTTTGAAGTCAAAAGGGAATATTTTCTCACCCTCAACTACGGCAGTATTTGCATTTATCTTGTTGCATTCCCCTCACCTTTTTTTTTTTTTTTACCACTTCAGCCATTGGCTACTCACAGGCATCCCACCAACTTGATAAGCCATTGGTCTGCTATAGGGTGTTGCAGTTCATGTAGTCCTAAGCATTTCATATCTCATCAAAAGATAAAAAAATTCAGACAGTACTGAAAAATTCTACCAGTCTTAATGGAATCTCTACCACCACATCCACTTGAAAGAGTGGAATGGGTTGAACCTTTAAAAACGATCACTTTTTAGGTGAGTATATTGTAATCTGACTCTTTCCCATGCAGTTATTAACATTCAGACTCAGAACAGCAGAAACTTAAACGGTTGTGTGGGTGAAGTGGGAGGAGGGGGAGTCAACAGAAATATTCAAAAGTAATTGCAAAAATAAAAGTGAAAATTGCTTCATTTGCATGTAGTTCTTAAGATGTTATGGAGCAGCAGCCATAGCAAGAAATTATTGAACAGAATTTTTCATATGGCTTCCCTTATTTCTCTAAATCAGCTCATGTACTTAATAGACAGTCCAGGAAGTCAATGGTGATTGATTTCAATTAAGAAAGGAAATGCAGGTCTATATTTGCTCTAGAAAAATTGCAGTTGTAATGGGGGACAGAACACTCATGTTGTCCTTATCTCTAAATATTCTCACTTGTGTCATTTTATTTCAGATTATAAATGACATAATGTTTTAGAACTGATATGAAGAGAGGCCAAATGAGTCATTTTTAACAAATGTATCAATTGTACCTCCTGTTAAACAAAGAAAAATACTACTGTTTTAGGGCCAGATTCAGAAAAAAGGGTGTTTAAGCACATGTTTAGCTCTAAGCTTGTAATTAAGTGCTTTCTTGAGTAGGGGTGGGCTTAAACATATGTTTAAGAATTTTTACAGAATTGGGTCCATAATTTGTTACTTTGTTAAATTGACCAGTTATGTTATTTTTGTAATGTTGTTACCAATAATTACTGGAACAAGAATTTGCTAAAATTTTGTTTTGTTGAGACTATGTACAACATCTAACAACTAAAACATTCATTTTAATACTGAGTACATTGGTGGTTCAGGCACATAGAACTTGAGAGTGAGTCCCAGGTTCCGTTCCCTGCTCTATCACAAACTTTCTATGCAACCTTGGGGCAAGTCACAACCTTCCTGTGCCTCAAGTCCCCATCTGTTAAATGGGATAATGGTACTTCATTGGCTCCTATGGGTATTGTGAGGATAAATATATTAAAGATATTTAGATACAACTCTGAGGAAACGATATAAGTATGTAAAATATGTAGATCATGTCAATACTAGACCATTGATTGTTTCCTCTGTTCCACAGAATACTTGGCTAATAATTCATAACCAGAAGTATTTTTGCATAAATCATTTAAGTAATTTCAAAGAATGACCACATTTATACAAAAAAATCCAAGTTCTTTCCTGAGGGGGGAGAAGAAAATAGAAAAATGGACTATATTTGTTGAATATATTGTTCACTGAACATAGTTGGTTCAGCCAGCCATAGTATTTTATGGCTAACAAAGAGCTCTCTACGTGATAATATGTTGGCTTTCGTTCATGGCTCTATTACAAATTTCCTATGTGACCTAATCCTCTCAATAGTTCAGTTTCTCTATTTGTAAAGTAGGAATAATAGTACTTCTGTTCTCTCAGTGATGTTGTGAGACTCATTTGATTAATAGCTATAATGCATTCTAAGATCCTTGGATGGGAAAGTGCAAAATAATTTTATTGGTTTGAGTTGTAGCCTCTACTACCTTAGCTAGTTGTTCCCTCTGCCACAGAAAAGGCTTGTAAATACAGGACTGCAATAGTTTAGAGACAACTAAAACTAAAGGTTAGTTAATGTCGTTTATATCCCTTTATTATCACATATATTGATATGAGTACACATGTGCTCAGAAAAGAAAAAACAATGAGTAGTCCTGTGGCACCGTAGAGACTAACAAAAATATATAGGATCATGAACTTTTGTGGGTAAGACCCACTTCACCAGAAGAGTTGGAGAAAAAGAGAAGAGAAAAAGGCACTGAAAGAAGACAAAATGGGAGTATCCTGAGAACTTCAAGGAGGAGTGAATAGGACTAATTTCTCAACAAAAATGAAGCATCAAACAAAGTGTTCCATTGATATGAAAAGGCTTCCACCTGGGATAAGTTTGTTCTTCGCAATTAAATGAATTCTATTTGAGCCCATTTTCCCTAGCCCATCAGAAGACTAAGGGTAAAGTCCTGACTCCACTGAAATCAGTGGTAGATTCACTGTAGACTCACTAATCAAGGTAGACTACTAGAGTAAAATTTCTTTGAAAATATTGACTTGAGTTTGTTAATGAATTCCCTTTGCATTTGTTCAAGCCCATTTTTGTTTTACTAGGGTTCTATATTTATATTCATGTATTCAGGAAAGCAAATTTCAAAGTCAAGGGGCAAAGCCATGGATACAAATATTAGTAGAAACAATTTTAAAATTGCAGGCAAAAGTAATCCTATCAGACTTACATGCGTATCCATCCCAATCAGAGAGCAGCAGCAACAAAGACTATTGAGAAGTCAGAGTAATGAAGCAGAATAGTTTAAATAAATCAATAGAGTAGAAAAATGAACATGCATCCTGAACTTTTTCACCTTGGCTGGGTGATTAAAACAAGCTATCATCATTCTGTTCCTTCTGTGAAACTGACAGCTTTTTAGTACAGTTGCTCAACTCCCGTGTTGTCTGATAATTATGTGATGGAGTCAACATTGTGGATTACTGAGGTTCAGACTCATGAGTCCCAGTGAAGATACTCCTTCGGCAAAAAGATTGCTAATCCTCAATGGTGAGCACCCACGATACCTGTTGTCAGTTTTAAAAAATTGTTCACATATTTAAAGCATCCATTTAAATGTAAATTGTGACATTTTATTAATGACTCATGCTATGATTTCAGGGTATCAGGTATAATTCCAAGTAGTACTGCAAGATTGCAGTCTGCACACTGAGAGATTGTGATAACAAGGGGGAAGAAAAGTATAGCACATTGTAAAAAATACAAATTTATTTGTGGGTCAGAAATTTACAAACATTCCTTTGCACAAGTAAAACTGGCAACAGCCCTTCAGGAAGAAAGTTGGAGTGATGTTATTTTGATTTCCCTGGTTGGAAAATCAAAGTTTTCTGACAAAACAGAAAATGGAAAATGTCCCTTTTGCAAAATTAAAATTTTCAATAGAAATTTCAATTGGAAAATCATTTTGAGAGAAAAATTATTGACCAGTGGTAATTGTCAATATCAGTGAAGCAGATCATTGGATTTCAAATACTTTGCCTTATCGATTTATCTGTAAATGGAAAAAAATCAGGAAAGGTATCTGAAAATTTATTAGGCTATTAAACAGTCACTCAAAGGATGAAGTGGAAACTTACCTATAATTGAGGAAGTGGAACTGGAACTACAAAGCACAGCAGAATAAATAAGGAAAAACTCACACAGATGGTAGACTTAAACTAATATGGTAGAGCTTTTCCTGGCATTCCTAATTTCTATTATTCTATACATTAGAGTAAGATAGGAAATAAGATGTGTTCCATGGTTAATGCTACTTCGCAAGACTTCTGTTAATGTGATGTAGTTCAAGTGAGTGGGGAAGTTTTCAGACAGACCATGTATAGTTCATTTATATTGGAACCTGAGTTACCAGAAAATTACAATTGTTCTTCAGAAATGGTGGAGATCAATGATAATCAAAACTCTATTTTGTCTATTTTCAGAACAAATTTATTTTCTACTTTTATAGATATGAATCATGGGGATAGGAAAGGCTGAAAAAATTAGTCAAGGATAGCAGTAAATAAAGTTACAAACAGGCAATTCAATATAGTTTTTGGACTTATCTGTGAATTTTATGAGCAAACAGGGACTCACCCCAGATCTCCCCTGATGATTCCAATGAAGCATTTCAGACAATCACTCTGTCAAACAGAAATCAGCATTCCAAGGCATTTAATAAAATGCAATGTTTTATCTAATGAATGACCTAACGCTATATTTTTTCAAGAAGTGGTAGTACTACTGACCAACATTCAGAAGGTGACTGTTAATACTAGTATCAATTACTGTGCTTTCTTGAAACATAACTCATTAGGAATAACTTGTAAAGACAATAAAACACATTTTAAAAGGGGGCACAGAGAAGGCATAGGTATATCGCTTCAAAATTCTCAGGGCTATTTTCAACAAAAGAACAAATGCATTCCAGTACTTCATTATTAGAAAACAAGTTGTGATATATTTCAACACAGACACCATGTTTAATGATGATAAATTCCTAGCATCTCTGTTTAATGTTTATGGCTTTATGTTCAGGGCTTTGCGGAAAATGG
Source organism: Pelochelys cantorii (assembly GCA_032595735.1). Classification (NCBI taxonomy): domain Eukaryota; kingdom Metazoa; phylum Chordata; order Testudines; family Trionychidae; genus Pelochelys; species Pelochelys cantorii. The sequence continues at coordinate 64,052,266 of CM064330.1, forward strand.
GGGGGGGGGAAAGGACTCAAGGGAGAAGATGGAATTTTTCATGGAAAGAAAGGCAACCCGATTCCAATGGCCAGTGCCCCCAAAGCATGCTCCTTCAGACTCCTGCCCCAACTCAGGAGCTGGTGGTCAGAACAAGATGATGGAGTTCACCAGCATGGATTCCTCATTTTTATTCAGACTTTTTAGCCAGTGGTTGCATCACAATGATATAATCTTTGAGGATTTTTTATATCTGCCCATTTATTATAATACAATCATTAATACAAAAATACTTAGGCTTTCTAACTTTCAAAGTTTCTGTGTTTTGACATCTGGCATTTATATAGTATAACTCTTGATGGAAGAAGACTGATGGTAATATATTAATCACATCCATGAACTAACCATCTGGTTTTGCCTGGTATTGCATGTTCTGATAGATTTCGGATAAACTGTATTTTATGTATCTGATCTCAGACATAGGATTGTTCCAGCCAAAGAGTATGTTGATTTAAATGGATCTACTTATTTTATGTATTGTAGGATATAATTAATTTAGGAATCATGGATGTGCACACTATTCCAATCTTGACTGATCTGTTGTTGAGCCTGATATCAGAGATTCCAAGATTTCTTGTTTTTTGTGACTTAAAGCATCGATACAGATGCTGAGTATTGATGCAGTAGTTTGTGGACTTCCTTACAACCCATAAATGACAAGTGGTCACTATCCAGATATGATTTTGGATATGCTATGTCCACACTATCAACAAGGAGTGCAATTCCCCCGGCTTATGTATATGTACTTGTACTACCTCTCATCAAGCAAGGGCAAGCATAAACAGTGTAACAACCACAGCCCAAGTAGTGGCAGTAGAGACACTGCTCAGTCATATTGAGTATGTATGCATCCGTTTCAGGTGGGTTTATACATTGATGTTTCTGTGCTGTACCTCTACTGTTGCTACCTCTGTTAGGGTATGTCTACACTGGCTCCCTAGTCCAAACTAGGAATGCAAATGTAGCATACCGAAGTTGCTAATGAAGCGCAATGAGGAGTAACAGTTAATCCGAGGGAAGGGGTTTCTTTCGGAATACCGCGTCTACACGCGGCGAGTTAATTCGGACGAGTGGATTTTTAAAATGGAGACCGGACGCGAATATGCTAATCAAGCGCGGGATATTTAAATCCCGTGCTTCATTAGCAACTTCGGTATGCTACATTTGCATTCCTAGTTTGGACTAGGAAGCAAGTGTAGACATACCCTTACTAAGCTACCATGTACATAAGCAGGGAATCACACATCTAGCTTGTATTGTAGACATAACCCTACTGTGGGAGGGTAGAGGGTAACTTTACGGAGCATAGAGTAAGCAAAACTCTATCATGGTTAGTTCATAATCTCCCCATGGCTAATGTTATCCTTTATCTTCAATCTAATTAAGGTACTCCGCTTGTCTTGATTGTCCACCCTCTGAGAATACTTGACCCTGATAAAGTTCTGGACTTTATGAAGGAATAAAATGTTCAAATGATCCAATGTGTCAATGGCTTAATAGATTATTATAACCATCTCTCATCCATAATGAGGTCTTGCCCCCCTGTTTTTTCCTTTCATGGTACACGGATGGCTCAACATAGGCAACAACTGGAACATAGTAGCAAACAACATACTCTAAATTCACTCAGTTAAATTCAGTTACAGGAGAGAAGTACTTTGTTCCTAAATGGTTGGTTGTGGAGGCAGAATTTATTCTTTTCCTCCACCTCCCATCTGTTGTGAGTCTAGATCAGGTGAAGTGTTCTAAGTAATGAGTTGTCTATTTAAGATGTCCTGACCATCTTTACATGAATACCAGGGACTGTCTCAGTGTAGAGTTCTCTATTCTGTGAATTGTTCCTTCCTTCACTCTGACGGAGTTCACTTTGACAATGTTTTGGGTATGGCATAAGCAGCATTTGTTCATGTTGGCATTTTCTTAAGAGAGGCCTACACAGAGGGAATTTATCTGACCAATAAACAGGGAAGCAAAGATGTGAGGATTTGAATTATGCCGGTCATTGGCAACAATTTCTCATTGTAATTTTTCTAATGCACCAGATGTAATAGTAGGTGCAATGTAATAATATTCAAAGGTTTAAGCACCTACAGTATATTTTCTGCTAGTATATGTTTCCGAATGTTGCATGTGAAACTCAGCATGGACTATTTTTAATCATAAACTATAGGGCTTCATGAAGATTTGTACCTCTTCATTTTTTTTAAAGTATTTATTGTTTTTTTGTAGTTCCAACTGTTACCCAGGGAACGAGATAACGTTAATTTAGAAGGTAAGTATACTCCATGTACCTGCATCTGTTGATTAACTTTCCCACAACTTAATTTATGTCGGGCAAAAGCTGTGATGTGCCGGTCCACTACTTTCTGGATGTCTGGTTCCCACACTGGCATCTCTATTTCTTGACATGCTTTTATTGCTCCCAGACGATGTGATGAAGATATTACTGTCCGTATGTCCTCAGAATTGTCCATTTTGTAAATTAATCTATTAGGCAGGTCAATAATTAGTCCACATTTCTTGATTAAATCAATTACTATTATTCCGGTATTGTTCAATTCTTGTAGTCCCAAAGTACTAGTAATCCATAAGGATCCGATTCTGCATTTTACATTCCTAATAAATGGTACTATTGATGGCTTTCCATTATACGACTCCAATGTTTTGATGTGATCAATGGTTGCTTGTTTGATTGAAGGTGATTGCTGGGTACATATTAGGCTGGTAGATGCCCCGGTATCCACAAGAGCCTTCTGCTTCATAATCCTGAACTCCCCATAATATTCTATATCTATGATAGGTCTTCCAAATACATCAAAGGATAATGGGGTTACTATATCCATATGCAGGCGCTGGGAAGCTTGGCATCTTCATTTCATATGCAGGTTCCCATGCTCATTGTCAAAATGGCAGCTTCCATGAGACCCGGACGATGGACCACAAAATGGCGGTACCGTACACGGTGGTAACTGTTTTGTGCAAAATGGCAGCTCCGTAACTTTTGCAGTTTTTCCTTCTGGGTTTTCTCAGTACATTAACTCTTTTAAAACAGTGTCCATATCCATCTCTGATTTTCTCCCATGGCAGATACTTCGATAATCTTTGTGCCAAGACTCTTTTTCCTACCTAGTGCCCTGGGTGGATAGCCAGATCTATCATTTCTATTCTCTCTGCTTTTTAGCAAATTTTGAGGTGGTATCTCATTGCTTATAGCTGAGATCTTCCTTGGATGCTCATACCCTGCAGCAGCAAGCTGCTGTAGTTCAAATACTTCTCTTAACTTCTCCTCCAAAACTGACAGGGGAGAAGCAGTGTGGTCCAATGCACCTAATGCCAATTTGACTGCCAGTAACAAACCTTGGTAGCAGATTTTTTTAAATTGGGGAGTGTCATAATCCAACATTGCACCCCTCTGAATACGAAGCCCTGCTAATCAGTACAGTAGTTTTTTCCTCATTATGTATTGATCTGGTTTTTCACCCTCACCTTGTTTGTCTATATATACCTTTCCTAGAACATCCTCCTGGGGAAAATACAGTTGGTACACAGATTTATACAATACAATTTGTTCAATAGTGGGATTATTGATAACCTGATATGGTAGAGAAAGGAAGTCTTCCACTGGCATGCACTCTTTTAGTAATACCACTACATCTTCTGGTCCCAAGTTTGGGGTAATACATAACTGGGCCAACCAATTTAACACTTTTTCCTTGTTACAGGGTCCCATATTTTTACCAAGAACTCTAGCTTGTTCTGGGGAAAGAACCTTTTGTTCTTGTTTAATAACGGGTTGGCTTTGTCCGGGGTACTGCACGACAGTGGTCGTAATAGGCACCATTTGCTCTGTATTCTCCACTCCTTCATACAAAGGTGGAGCTGATGGGGCATACTCATGGCTTTTTGTTTCATCTCCCAGCCAGTTTAATTGATTGTACTGTGGCTGGATTGCTGCCATCACTCCTTTGGCCATTCCTAGCTGCTGCTGCAGCTTACCAATGGTCTCCTGACAGAAGGAATGATCCCCCATGGTTCTGGTGCTATTGGCCTTCTTCAGTAACTGTCTGACCACAGCTTGCGAGTCATTAAGCTGTGCGGTCTGTTCTAAAATCACCTCTTCGGCTTGATCATTTTTTAAACATAAATCAGTTATTTTAGCCTCTAATTGAGATACCTTGGTGGTTAACCCTTGAATTAAGGTATCTCTGGATTCTAGATCACTAACTTTCTGATTCAGCTGGCTCTCTAGCATCTCTGCCTGGTGAGTGGTCTCATTATATTTTGTTCTCAATTATTTAATTTGATAAGCCAGCTCACAGCTCATCATGGCCAAACCATAAAGCAAGGCTCTTTTCTGGTGTTTCTTTTTAGGGTGTGGTTTAGCCTCATTGTATTTCTCCCACATGTGCCCGAACTTCGTCAGAGAATCTTCCCCACTAAACGTTTCCTCTACTCAAGGATTAGACCCTTTTCCGAATAAGTTCAACGCTGCTTCCAAAGTATTTTTCTTGCACACCAGTCTCCAGCCTTGGCTGTCAAATAACTGGGGCGCAGTCATCTTCCTGTATCGGATTGCTCACCCAATCTGTAAACCAACTTAAAATGGGGAACCAGGTTACCAGGCTAGGTCTGAATTCTGAATTTTATTTTAACCTGCCAGTGGTTCTCCACTACAGAGACCTCAGGTTACTTAGATCTCAATACTATAAACTTAAAATAACTGAAGAAAGGGATTCAGGGTAAGGTGCAGCACCAACAGAAAAACTGCAGAAGTGGTTTAAAAGCGGCACAGCAATGGCTGAACCATCCTGGAATTAAGCTGGTGTCTGCTTGCCGCACCGGCTTGAATCACGGGAAGGGCTGACACACCCAGCCAGCCAGTCGGGAATCTCTGGCTACCGGGTGGCCTGTACTGGAGAGACGCGTCCCCACTCTACCTAGTCACAGTCACACTACCGGATTTTAACATGGGGAAAAAGATAGGGCCCCGGGGAATCTCCATCCCCGAGTCAAATGGACCGTACCAATTGTTTTTCCTGTTTTGCTATCAGCTCTACTCATACAAGTCTAAGTAGGCCAGTTAGAACCTGATAAGGATCAAATAATTCCCTACCAGGTCCTGCCGCAGTCGCCAAACTGTTACCCAGGGAATGAGATAACATTTATTTAGAAGATAATTAGACTCGCTCTGACTAGCTGTTAATGATCTCTGAACCAGAAGTGAGGTACGCCTGGTAATCCGTATCTCTATCACCGGCGATTAAATGACCCAATAATCAGGCACACAAGGTTTAGGGCCAAACCATGTATTAAGAAATTTAAACAGCAAAAACAGGAACAAGAACACGACCCACCCTATTCCTAGATATAAAGAAGATAGAAAAAACCCATACACAAAACGTAATACTTTACAAAATGTCAGATGATCGGAGCTTGTGACCTGCAACTTCTAAGCTAATTTAAAGTCTCAAAGGAGGACCAGCAAGGAGATCCCTTGATGCAGTGATCCCAGCCTGCTGGCCTAGGGCTGCCAGAAGATCCTCGATCACACGGATAATGGCTCTCCCAGGATGCAGTAATGGTTGGCTCTTCAGCGAAACCGTCCGGTCCGGAAGGTGAGTGGGGTGAGGTGGAATAAGTGCAAGTCCAACTGCAATAACTCCAGCCAAATACCCTTCACGTGGGATGTCTCCACACGTAGGTGGCATGTGAGTCAAAAACAAAGGCTTCACCACAAACCATTAATCCATAAATGTTACCAACAGCGGTGGATATAGGGCAGGGCGAGCGGGGCGGCTGCCCCGAGCCCCGTGCTTCAATAGGACTTGTGCACGCGCTAATTCCTGTCGTCTGTGTCCATGGCGCATGCGCGAAATTGTGCTGCCCTGGGCCTCGCGGCGCTGCCCTGGGCCCCGCGGTACTCTCATCTGCCCCATTGGTTACCAATGAATAGACATGAAAACAAAAGGGTATGGAACCTAAGGAACCCAAAGAACCAGAGTAACCCGAACTCTCCTCAGCCCAGACCTTTTATTGGCCTTGAAGTGGGAAAAGGGATTGACGTGCTGAGTGCAATATTTAGGGCCATGTGCAGATAATTAGAGGGATGAGTACAGCTTTGGTGATGGGTGCAGCTCTGTAGGGACGAATGCACAGGACTTGAGATGAGTGCACAGATAAAGGGTCATGTACAATGCTGATCTTTTGGTGTGAAGCTATACTTGTGGTAAAGACACCCTTCTTCAAAATGTAAGTTTCACAGACTCCATTTTGTATACCCTATATATATATATATTATACATTTTGCCTCTGCACAGGGTAACACAACTATGAATGCTGTCAGTGAAGTATTCAATCCATCAGTAGAAATAAACCTGAGTCTCCTCATGTATGCACGGGACTAGTCACTTCTGTTCTATACTATTAGTATTAGATGTCACAGGTTATTTAGTGATTAGATGATTGACAAAGTTTACACTAAAGTTGTATATATTTTAATTGTAAGAGGTTTTATTTCAGTATTTCTATTGCATAGAGGAACTGCCTCCTTCAATGCCACAATTACCATGCCACAACACTACTATAAGATAGTTTTAAAATACAAATTGTTTTGACTGATTTTTTAAAAAAAGTATCTGTAAAAAAGCAAGGTAGTCATACTCTCCAGAGAAAGTAACCAATTCTCTGTTATAGATCCATAGGTACGAATATATTTTAGGAAAGAGGAACATGGGAAAACCTGCTTCATGGAGTCAGCAATGCACATAAAATATCAAGCATGAATAGAAGTTAATGAATTTTTCAAGGCACACCCCATCTGGGATGGTCTATTTGTTATAGGTTACATTCCACAGACCTGGGGACCAGATCACTAGAATGTTGCATTACAGCACTTTGTATAGGTAGAGTTTCTAAGCTGTCACTAATTCAGTAGTACACCAATATATTTTTCCTGTCATCATTCCTCATAATCATTCTACAGTTGGGTAGTATTTATAAATATTCTTTGGGAGAGATCTGCATTTGCTTCTTTACTTAGATACACAAGACACATTGTGTTGCAGAGGGGTTTGCTTGCTGATAATTTTTGACAGGTGTGGTGGTTTTCCTTCCAGTATCCTGTTAAACCAGAACATGTGTAGGAGGTTGTCATTATGGATGTGGCATATCTGACACACAGGATTTATGTTGTTGTAATAGCATGCCAACTTTTGATGGGTCACAGTAAGTATGTGCCGTACTATATCAAAAATATTTATCTTTTCTATGTCCAATATTAATACAGTCTCATTTCTGACTCCATTTTTTTCTGTTACCCAACTTATATCCTTCTCTAACAGCTTTTATTTTAACATTTGAAGTTTTAAAATGCATGAAACATTCTGAGAGTGAATAATTAGATTTTCATTTGATCCTTTTCAGGACCTGATTTCTTACATTTTATACAAGAAAAACTCCGTCGAGAAGGAAGTGTTGCCAGTTTGACCAACAGAGGATCAGGTCATCAAGACAGGGTGAGGTGACAGTGTGTTTGGGGGATGTCAGCATGCTGTCTTGTAAGTTCAGACAGCAGCAGGAAACAATCCCTCCTGAGGCAAGGGGAGGGGGAAACCCCAGCATCTCAGACCCCACTCCCGTCTTCCTCCCTGGCTCTCTCTCTCTCACTCACACAAACAGACACCTGCATCTGGGTTCAACAGCACGAGCATTTCACCTGTAAGGTTTGCTCTCTGTCCCAGATCAAATCAGCACAGCATGCAGAATGTGCCTTACAGGTAGGCTGAGCTGGTCAAAGAAAGTTCACCCAAGCATAAGGAGATCCTCAGGTAGCATACAGTCACAACTGCAGTGCCCACACCACACCTTCCTTAGTCTGATGCAAAGATGTAGAAGAAAGGGATGTGCCCAACTCCTCCCAGTGTCCTGGCAATTCTTTGCTGTTCTAATTAGATTTAGGAGTTATGGCAGTCAGTATCTAAATTAGAGCAGTCACCATATTTAAAGTCACTTTTGCATTCCCTCTGCTGAGCTGTGCTGTGCTGTGTGCTTTTCAGCAGAGAGTAGGACTAGGGCCCGTATTTTTTTCTTTCATTTATGTAATTAATGCCAAGATATTTAAAAATATTAAGTAATGTTTTTTAAAAAATCGTATTTCTGAGAAAGTGAGATGAGAAAAGGAGTGGGGTTGGACTTCATCGCCCTCCCCCCAACCTGGCACATGACTCCAGCAGCCCACCCCTCCTCTGAGGGCATCTCATTTGGCAGGAGTTTACCTCAACTTTTAGAGTGTCTCCAAGTCTCCTCCTTCCAGAAGCTGAAACTGGATATGGAGGTGAATCATTCAAAATTACCCTGTTTAATTAATTCCCTCAGAAACATCCGACATTAGGCACTGTCAGAAGCAGGATACTAGACTAAATAGACCATTGGTCTGACCCAGCATGGCCATTCTTATGTTCTTACATTCAACTTTCAGGGGTTGACTGAAGAGAGAGAATTTGCCCAGCCCATCTGAATGATTCATCAGACTCAGCTCATGGACTCCCTCTCTTCCTCTTCCCCTACCCATCAAAACACACCCAAAGCTAAAATAATGTCATTTATTTTGCAAAGACAAATACTTCAGAATTAGAAAATGCCTGATTTTGATTGCATGTGCTACCTAAAGTCAGCCTCCTTATTCATATGCATCGTGATACAATCTTTACACATACAGGATCACGTGTTTTTCACAGAACTTATGCCTCATTCAGTGCACAGAATGGACACACAAAGTGCAGAATTAAGATTGCCTAGGCAAACATTACTGTAGCACTGCCTAATTTGAGTGCTCCATATAAGTGCTTTGAGTGCTTGACTTTGCAATAAATAGGCTGATCATATTTCTCCGTGCTAAATACAGGAAACCAAGCAGGGGAGCCTGCTGGCACTTGGGGCTTTAGCCCTGCGGGGGGAGGGCAGCGCTTGGGGATTCAGCCCTGCAGGGGGGAGTCGCCAGCACTCAAGGCTCCAGCCCTTTGAGGGAGGTGGGAAGGGAGCCTCTGGCACTCAGGTCTCTAGCCCCACAGTATGTGGGGGGAGAGGGGGACAGAAAGAAGAGAGGAAGGAGTAGTCACTGGTGCTTGGGGCTCCAGCCCCACAGCAGAATCATAGAATCCTAGAACTGCAAGGGACCTTGAGAGGTCATTTAGTCCAGTCCCCTGCCCTCACAGCAGGACCAAGCACTGTCTAGATTATCCCTGATAGATGTCTATCCAACCTGCTCTTAATTATCTCTAGTGATGGAGATTCCACAACCTTCCTTGGCAATTTATTCCCATGTTTAACCACCCTGACAGTTAGGAAGTTTTTCCTAATGTCCAACCTAAACCTCCCGTGCTACAATTTAAGCCCCTTGCTTCTTGTCCAATCATCAGAGGCCAACGAGAACATTTTTTCTCCCTCCTCTTTGTAACACCCCTTTAGATATTTGAAAACTGCTCTTATGTCCCCTCTCAGTCTTCTCTTTTCTAAACTAAACAAGCCTAATTGTTTCAGTCTTCCTTCATAGGTCATGTATTCTACACCTTTAATAATTTTTTGTTACTCTTCTCTAGATCTTCTCCAGTTTCTCCACATCTTTCTTGAAATTTGGTTCCCAGAACTGGACACAATACTTCAGCTGAGGCCGAATGAGTACAGAGTAGAGTAGAATGACTTCTTGTGTATTGCTCACAACACTCATCTTAATGCATCCCAGAATCATGTCTGCTGTTTTTGCAACAGTGTCACACTGTTGACTCATGTTTAATTTGTGATCCACTATGATCCCTAAATCCCTTTCAGCAGTACTCCTTTCTAGACAATCACTTCCCATTCTGTATATGTGAAACTGATTGTTCCTTCCCAAGTAGAGTACTTTGCATTTGTCCTTATTTAACTTCATCCTGTTTACCTCAGACCATTTCTCTAGTTTGTCCAGATCATTTTGAATTTTGATCCTATCCTCCAAAGCACTTGCAACCCCTCCCAACTTGGTATCATCTTCAAACATAATAATCGTACTCTCTATGCCACCATCTAAATCATTGATGAAGATACTGAAAGGAACTAATCCCAAAACAGAGCCCTGTGGAACCCTACTTGTTATGCTGTTCCAGCATGACTGTGAACCATCAATAATCAGTAGGGCGAGGGGAGGAGCCACCAATACTGAGGAGTGCTTGGGGCTCCAGCCCGAGTGGCTGGGGGGAGGACCCACCGGTGCTTAGGTCTCCAGCCCCACAGTAGGGTGGGGAGGAGCCACCGGTGCTAAGGGCTCCAATGTCTGAAGCTCTGAGTGCTGGCAGCTCCCTGCCCACCCTGCCCCACTACAGAGATGAAGTGCAGCTCTGTTCAGGGAGGGAAGAGGAGCTGCTAGTGCTTAGGGCTTCAGCAGCTGAAGCCCGGAACGCTGGCGGCTCTGCCCAGCCCTCTGCTGCAATGGAAATATGGGACAGTGTGCCCATTTTTTAAAAAAAAGTTGTGATGCTGGGAACAGACCATAATTACGGGACTGTCCTGGGAAAAACAGGACAGATGTTCACCCTAGCAATAAATGATGTTCTTTTCATGTAGTTTCTTGTACATATTGTAAATGGAACACAGGATAAGAGACACAGGCATAGCTTACACGTATGTGAGGGAACAAGTATCATCAATATTTACAAAGCTCAAAAGGCTGGGTGTACATAGTCATTTTACCCTGCTTATACGGCTAAGACCAACAGTCATTTTGGTTAGGATGATAGAAAACAAACCTTTTGAATGTAATGCCCTTCTGTGGAAAGAAACAGCACAAGGCTTATGTTCCCCTGAAGCCCTGACACAAGATCTGATTGTTGCGTAGACCTTGTGCTGGCTCTGGGCATATCAATAAATTCTGCACTTTTTCCTGTAGGGCTCCCATGTCACCGGGCGTAAAATGACTCAAAGCAAAATCTGATTGTTCTGAGTGAATTAATGTAGGAATCCAGGTGATAAGCAGAGATCTCTCCTGGTCTTTGTGCATAGAGGGTAAGGGGACCATTTTGAGGGGCTCAGTTAGACTTAGAAAATAAGGAGATTTGTATCATATTAAGTGACTGAACAATCCCTGTGTCTCTAGCACATAATTAAACATATCCACCAGAGGGTGATAACATTGTTTCAGTTCTATTTCTCTCCAGCTGTGCTGCTCCCAGCTCTTCTAATAGTCAGAAATATAATTTATTCCACAATTCTTTCTAGAAGGGAATTAGTTGTATAAAAGGTTTTGTAATATGGAAGAAAACATTAATTTTCAGGGTACCCAGAGAGACTTTGTTTCTTCATCTCTCGGCTTTTTTCTGTCTCTGTTTCTGAGATTATCCTTATTTCTTCTTATGCTTAACCCTGGGTTTGATTCAGAGAGGCACTGAAACTTGTGCTCAACTTTAGGCATGTACATATTTCTTGCACAGTACATCAGCATATGCTTAATTTTTAAGACAATGAGAACTTGAAGTAAACCACACGCTTAAATGCTTGCTAAACCAGAACCTAAGTTATAAGATGGTTATTCTCATCCTCCTGCACATTCCAGTTTTGCATCGCTATGATAATAAAAATTGCCAGTGAAGTAGTGTCTAAGGTTCCAATCATGCACCTATATCTGCTAACATAGAATAAGGTACCTGTATGGAATACCCTGCAAGGGTCCTATTGCAGGGTCCATGCCAGAAAGAGCTGGATGAATAGCTGATTTTGCAGTTCTCTAAGGCTACATCTACACTACACCATAGCTTGAAATAAGATGCAACATAAATTGCATATCTTATTTTGATCTTATTTCAAAATAGCTTATTTTGGACAGCGCCAAATTTTGAAATAACCCACTATTCTGAAATGTCCCTCACTCCTCATGGAATAAAGTTTACAGGGGCATCGGAATAGCAAAGTAACAAAATAACGGGCTTGCTGTGAAGACACAGGATGGCTATTTTGGGATATTCTGGTATCCCAAAATAGCATTGCAGTGTAGACATAGCCTCACAATTCTGGGGAGGGTGGGGGGAATAAAACCCTGTACTCAACCCCCCTCCACTCACCACCTTTACATTCATATTGGAACAAAACTAAACATTTAAAAAATCCTGCAAATCAAAAAAGTGGTCAAAATTTGATTCTGGTTGAATGAAATGTGTTGTACGACACCCACATAAATATTGGGCTTTGGAGCGTTGTTTAAATAAAAAGAAAGGAATAATTTATCTCTAGAGCTATGAGGAAAGGCTGAAAGAATTGGGCTTATTTAGTTTGGAAAAGAGAAGACTGAGAGGGTACATGATAGTGGTTTTCTGGTATCTAAAAGGGTGTCACAGGGAGGAGGGAGGAAATTTGTTCTCCTTGGCCTCTGATGATAGGACAAGAAGCAATGGGCTTAAACTGCGGCAATGAAGGCTTAGGTTGGACATTAGAAAAAATTTCCTAACTGACAGGGTGGTTAAACCCTGGAATAAATTGCCTAGAGAGATATTTAAGAGCAGATTAGACAGACATCTATCAGGGTGATCTAGACCAGTGTTTCTAAACCAGTGGTATGAGTACCCTCAGGGGTACTCAAGAGAAGTCTGGGGGGGGGGGTATGTCAACACAACTGAAATTTGGAGAAAACTGAATTTTTTTTAAGTTTTACAGCGATTTATTATTTTTGTACTTTTTTACACCCAAAAATGTCATCGCCTACCCAGCTACAATTAAGTAGTGTAAACAAATGTGTTGAAATGGTAGAAAAAAATTGTGTGTCTGAAAACTGTAGGTACTGGGGGGTATTTATAATTTTTTTAAAGGGGTAGTTTATAAAAAAAGGTTGCGAAACACTGATCTAGATGGTGCTTGGTCCTGCCATGAGGGCAGGGGACTGGACTTGATAATCTCTCAGGGTCCCTTCCAGTCTAGTATTCTATGATTCTATTCATATTTGCCTTACAACCTTTAGTCAGCAGCTAGGGTACTCACCAGGGATGTGTGAGGCCCAGACTTAAATTCCTTCCTCTGTCTGATGTGAAGGTGGGATTTTGGCTTGAATGTTGTTTCTCCCAGCTAACTAACAGGCTATAGAGTCACTTGTTCATTTTCTGCAGCTCATGACTATTCAAGTATTTTATACACAGTGAAACAGCTTCAGCGAAAAAGGCTGAGATTCCTATAATGCCAAACTATCCTATAGCCTGATGTTTAGGGGGGCACTCCCTGGGAAGCAGGGAGACTCAAGTTCATGTTCTTGCTCTAATGGCTGGTTAAACACAGTGGAACAGCTTTAGTAGAAGACAGTGAGAGAACACTGGCTCCAGAACGAACTTCCTCTAGCCCAGTAGTTAGAGACCATGCATATAATATAGGAGCGAAGTTCAAATTCTAGCTTTACATCACAGATGAGTACCTTAGCCACTTGATCAAAAGTTATAAAAGGAGGTTCCTGTGTTTCCATTTTATGAACTTTACTTAAATCTCTTAGAGTATGTCTACACTAGCCCCCTAGTTCGAACTAGGGAGGCTAATGTACGCATTCGAAGTTGCAAATCAAGCCCGGGATTTAAATATCCCGTGCTTGATTTGCACCTTCCCGGCCGGTCACCATTTTTGAAATTTGCAAGTCCGGACTAACTGCCCGCGTCTACACGCGGCAGGGACCCGGTAGTTCAAAATAAAGCCCTAGTTCGAACTACCTGTTAAACCTCATTCCAGGAGGAATAACAGGTAGTTCGCACTAGGGCTTTATTTTGAACTATGGGGTCCCTGCCACGTGTAGACGTGGGCAGTTAGTCCGGACTTGTAAATTTCAAAAAAAAAAAAAAAAAAAAAATGGCGACCGGCCGGGAAGATGCAAATCAAGCGTGGGATATTTAAATCCCGGGCTTGATTTGCAACTTCGAATGCTTACATTAGCCTCCCTAGTTCGAACTAGGGGGCTAGTGTAGACATACCCTTACACAACCAACCTGAAAATTTTTAGAGGAAGCCAAAACTATTCAGTAAACTTGTGTCAAATTTGTGAATTGTTTTGGATCACCCGTGCCACATAAACTATTCAGATGAAAATTTTTGCCTGGCTTTATTCCCAAAGCAAGACCAAGAACTGTGGCCCAGATTTTATCAGCCCGGTGATTAAGTTCTCATTTAACTTCAACTAATATTTGAAATTACTCAGGGTCTTACTGAAAATGTTTTGCTCTACTACATTTACCATCCTCGTTTCCATCCTTCACTGGCTTTTCAGCACTTCTTGTAACAGCTAAAATGTGGTCATGTATCATTGCCTTAAATAATTTGCCACCAGTAATCCAAGGTTGTCTCCCTTTGTCTGTAACCAAGATGCTCTAGTATTTTTATTTTAATTAAGCTAATGCATTTAAAATTGTAGGGCTACATTCCCACCAGTGCAACCATTTTTCTATCCCATCCAGTCATATGAAGTTTAATTATCAATAATGGAAAATGTTCTGAATAGCCTTGAGAGTCTCAATTACATTTCATTACTTTGTCTTCAAGTTCACAGGTGAGAAAAGTACATTAACGCAGAATTAATCACACTAAGCCAAACAGTAAGAACATTGTTTTTTATTGGGTTCCTATTTGCAGATGCTTTCACTACTTAGGCAGAAGGTAAGTTTTTAAAATGTAGTTGTAGGTGAAATATGAAAGTAAATTTTATGTTTCAGGCCCCAAATTTCATCTGCACAAGGGAAGCCAAGCACCGGAGAGATTTTCAGAAGAGTTTAATGTTGGTCTTTTAATGTTGGTCTTACTCTGCCCTCATTGAAATAAGCGTTGAAATGCCAAATGTGTGCACTTTTGAAAATATCACTCTAAGGCTTAGTCTACACTAGAGTGGAAGGTCGACTTAAGATACTTCAACTCCAGCTATGTAATTAATGTAGCTGGAGTTGTGTATCTTAAATCATCATCCAAACAGTGGGAGATCGACAGGAGCAAACGCTCTCTTCAGCTTCCCTTACTCCTTGTGAGGAGCAGGAGTACCGGTGCCAACGGAGGCACTCCTCTCATTTCAAATTAGCGGGTCTTCACCTGCTAAATCAAACCCTGAAGTTCAACCGTGGCAGTGTTGATCTTCTGAATGGTGTAGACACAGCTTAAAAACTTACTCCTTATTCCTTTAGAAGTCAGCAGAATCCTTGCACTTTTAATAAATTATTTAATTCACGTATTTTGCAGAATACATGTTTAAAATTATTCTTTCTTGTTCCCATCTTTGTTCCATGTGTCTAAATACTATGCTGATGGGTGCACTAGAAATGCCACTCACTAAATAAATATATACTGATGAGATCAACAGAATAGTACTTTATCAATTTTTAGCAAAGAAAGGCAAACCTGTTGCAGATTAATTTTGTAAATTAGTAAAAATTATGTGAAAAGAATCAAGGATGAAGCACTAAAAATGCCTTTTCTTTGTTTTGTATTTTGTAAATGTAATGAAATGTGGTAATATTTCTCAGGTTCTTAGATGTACAACAAAATGTTTTGTAAAATGTGAGATCCCAGGATTGGGTTGCCTCTTTAAAAATCAGAGGACTGGAGCCAGTCCCTGTACAAATGCTCCTTTCATGTGGATGTTAGGAGCTTCATAAAGAACGCTTGGTGTAAATGGAGACAACTGACAGGAATTCTCTGTGATAAAAAATATGCCAAGTACACTAAAGAACAAAGTGTATAAGAGAATGATTAAGCCAGTCATTACTTATGGACTGGTATGCTGGCCACTGAGGAAGAAAGAAGGATGACTCCACGCTGCCAGAATGATAATACTTAGGTGGATGCTCTACATGTGAAGAGTTGATAGACTACAGAAGGAAATGGTACAAGAAAGGACTTAAATTCTCCCTATTTCCCACAGCCCCAAGGCTTGGGGCTTCAGCCCTGTGGGGTGCACTGGGACTCAGGGCTTCTGCACCATGGGAGGCACCAGGCTCAGTGTTTCAACCCCACAGGGCATACCAGGGCTCTCACATGTTTATAAATATTTACCTAAATTCTGCTCTGCTCAGCTTTGGCTGAATTTAATCCCTGGGTACAAGTCATGATGCAGATAGCTCCTCTTCACAGAAAAAAGCTGAGTTAGCATCAATTGACAAGGCTAGATTATGTGAGATGATGAGGTGTAAGATATGTCGCACTCATGGGACAAAAACCATGAGGAAAGCCTGGAAAGATAACTGCTGGGATGCACTGCTTTAAAGAAAGGTCCTGGAACTGGCCCCAGGGTTCTGGGTTAGGACTGAAGAGAAACTTTGTGGTAGCACCATCCAGCACTCTCCTTGAGATGAAGCAGGCAAGCCTTCTTATTGTCTACTGTTTCCTGATTGGTTATTGTTTCTTCCTTGGCCATCTAGGCCTTTGGAACATTAGGTAGATTTCTCCTAGAGGCCTGATGCCTCCAACAGAGAGCAGAGAAGGCCTGAGAGATCTTGGTTCCTCTATCTAAGGAATGAATCAATGAACTACTTCTATAATTTCTTGGAAAGTAAAAAACTGGTGGTGTAATTTCAGGAACCTTTGCTACTAGAACAGTTTTCACACCATCCAAGATTAACTTCACTGACATTACCTGTTGTGCTCATATTTATCATCAAACATGTCTTCAGCACATTAAAACCTCAAAGACCTAAAGATGCCTACCAGGTTCCTTCTTCCCTCTTTTATTTAGAAGGAAAAATAATGGACAAAAGTTGTCTTTATTTAACATACTAGTTGAGATTTCAATTGTGCAGTTAAAATTACTTTGTGAACAGATAAATAAAATACATTTGATAAGGCTGTTTCAATCTACTGCTGCTTGCAATGATTGCTACACCAAATGAAATAAGGATGGATAATCTGAGGGCATGGCCATTGATCTCCTGCTACAGGCTAACCGGAAAGGGCTGGCGCAGTGCAGCAGGTGTTCCTTTGAAAGGGCAGGAGAGCTACCCCATCTTAAGCAAGTGCTCAGACAGAGTTCTAGGAAAAATTCGGGTTAAGCCATGCAGAATGCTACAGCACCAACTACTTGTGGTTACCCAAATACAGAAGCCACAATGAGAAATTATGAATCATCATATTACCCAAGATGGCAGTTGAAAGGTCACCTTTTAAAGCGGTCTTAAATTTCATTTCCATTTAAAACAAGACTTCTTTTTCTAGTTTGTGCATATAGTGAAATTTAAAGTCCACCCTGAAAAAATATTTAGCCACTGAAGTAAAAGTTAAAAGGGTCTCCTGTCCTGCCCCCTCCCACCAGTGGCTGTGTAAAGAATTAGGCAATCTATGAGCACGCCTATTGGATTGGGCTCTGCAGACAAGAAAGGCAGGGGAATGCTTGCCTTCCCTCAGTTTGTGGATTACACTGGGTATTAAGTAGGATAGGTGCCTCAAGGAAGGCATTAGTGTTCATGCCCAAAGCAGAGACCTAGGCACTGAGTGTAGTTCTTGTGGATCAAAAATTATGCCTAAGACTGGGATTTAGGTCCCTAAGACATTTCTGAGGATGAATCATAGACTCCTGAATCACTCATAGTCTTTTGAAAAATGTACTCATAGAGCTTTTCTGAGCTCTATGTAGCTCTAGAGCTCCTGGTAGAGTTCTCCCAATATGGGCTTCAACAGTTCCAACACAGAGTGGGGCCTCAATGGAACATTTAACTCCATCACAACTATTAGCTGAAATACTGCTAACAGGTAGTAAATGCAATATGATGGCATATGCAAAACAAGTAGGTCTTTTTGTGCTGTTGTTATGCTCCTATTTCTCTGAAAATTTATCTAAGGCCTTCAAGTTATCCAGAAGTCTATATATTTTATCTATGGAGAAGATGTGGTAAGTAATCTTTTCCACCACTAGTGCTCTCTCATATGTGCATGCTATTTTTCTCATGATATACAGTAGTTATTTTGATTATATATATCATATGAGTAATGGAATGAGAAAACATCTGCATGTTAGCCCTGCCTCTACTCTATTTCTTTTCTTTTTTTCTCTGGCTTCTGGATATTATCTAACTGAGACTGAAGTAGTTCTAATGTCTGAACCCTGTAGAAATCACAAAAAAACATGAAGCAGAGTGATTTTTCCCCCCTGTGAGTGCCACTGATTTTGAGTGCTGATAGCATGTAAGTAACATATTTGAGAATTTGTCTTATCACCTCCAAGACACTTTAATGAAACGGAGATGAAAAAATTTTCTCCTTTTCCCCCATAATTAAGTATGAAACTTGATAAGAAAATGTCAATGCTGGTAATGAAGTGATTCCACTCAGTAATAGTTCCTGAATACTTCTCTCAGGAAATATTTTACCATTTAAACAGCTGATTGTGATGGGGAAGGAATTTAGAGTTAGTAAAATCTGGGAGTGAAAATAATGTAAGCAAAAATTATTGCTTAAACTGGCAGAACAGAAAGAAGCAGGTATTTGGATATATCCTTTAAATTTATTGCTACCACGTGCATAAAACCAGCTTTTGAACCATAGAAATCTTCTGAGTAGGTAAATATTTTGTCTGCAGTACAAATGTACAGTATACTTGTGGAAATACCAGCAATCCACGTGGTCTCAGAAATTGTTGTTTCCCTATAATGCTATTTTTAGTTCAGATGTATCTTCCATGTGTTAAAATGCAATGTATTTTTATTAGAAGTCAGATGCAGGTTATAAAATGCTGAGGTGAAAACTGCCTTCACTAAAAGAGATCAGTTTATTTTAAATTGGTTTTCTTTATTATGAATTGGTTTTTAGGGCTAATATACAAGAATGAGGAAATATATGAAATGCAATAACAAAGAAAATCTTTACTAAATGGTTATCACTTTTGGCTTTTTTTTTGGAAGAAAAGCACCATGCCAATTGTGAACTCAGAACGTATAATTTGAATGATGAACCAGTTAATGTTTGAATATATTTTCTCGTTGATATTGGGTTTTTTTCTTTTTTTTAAACAAGTAGTCTGAACCAACTCCCTGAATCCAAATACGCAGGAATATTAGATTCTATCACTGTTGTTCATGTAAATTACACCTTAATCCTTGAGTAGTCCCATTGGCTATGTCTACACAGCAGTGTTATTTCGGAATAACTGACACTATTCCAAAATAATATAGTGCGCGTCTACACTACAAGCCTTTATTTCAAAATAAAGTTGAGCTGAAGGACTTCTTACTCCTACTCATGGTAACCCTAATTTCATGCAGAGTAAGAGAAGCTGAAGGAAGAGTGTTTTTCCTTCGACTTCCTGCTTTGTGGGTAGCGCCAAAAGCCGAATAAAGCTATTTTGACTTAAGCTATGCAATTCATGTAGCTGAAGTTGCGTAGCTTAATTCACCTTTAGCCCTGCTGTGTAGACATATCCATTCTGTTATGTCAGCGGGTCTTCTTGCGGAGTAAAGTGACTCTCAATAGGACTTAAGCATTTTTTTTTTAATTTTACCCAGAAAGACCAATTAGGTCATATAGCACTTTCTATTGCCAATATATGATAATTTTCCAAAATATATTTTCTATTGCTGAGCCGTGCCTAGTTTTAAATGTAGTTGTTTAAATTTTGGCTTTCCCCTCCTTATTAAGTAATGTTATATTCACAGCATACAAACAAAAAGAGTTTAGATTGAAAAACATAAAAAAACTCTTTCTGAATCGCTGCAATGTAACATTACTTTATTCCCTAAAATATAAAACACACAGGAATGAGATGGGGGGGGGGCAACTCTATAAGGCAGAGAGAAATAACCCCCCCCCTTTTCTGTAGGCAGGCTTTTTGCAGAACCAGACCCAAATTGCACTCTTCCCATAGAGCCCTTAGATTGCAAACAGAAGCTGAAAAACTCCAGAGAACTTTTAAAAAGATAACTTCTAATTTTCACACATACACCATATACAGTATAGTTGGAAGCAATCTGGAGTATTCATGTGATAATGAAGTTCCCTTGTTATTTACGAAAATCTTCCTAAGATTTCTATGCTGGTTAGTCAAGAAGAAATTCACTTGCTGAACACATCAAAGTGAGATAATTAGAGTTGTGGACAGTCAGCAGAAGCTCAGGAAAAGAACTGAGCTAGAAGTAGACTGAAAAGACAGGCTCTACGCTGTGAATTACTGAAAGGAAGTCTGGGAATGTTCCTTTCAGAGGCTGATCTAAACCTGAATCTCTGCTAGGGAATGAATGAATGAAGGCTTTGTGATGATTTTTAGCTTGTGGGAACTTCTTCACCTATTCCAAATTAAGAGGCCCGTGATTAAATAGAGACATATGAATGATTTAAACATTTTGGTAAAACTCTGATGGAAGCCAGCCTCACAAATTTGAAATAAATACAGACTTAAAGAGTGCAATGGCTCCAACTCACGTCAATAAAAACAGCTCCCATTACAGCAAGTATTCACTGTCTCACATTCAAATCTAGTCCTGCTGGTCTCAAAGCTAGACACCCAAAAAACGAGATATCCAAAATTCATGGCCAGTGAAAGTTCTTGTCTTAAATTAGTCCACATACCTGAGAGCCAAAGTGCAAACCAGAAGGCAGAATTCAACTCTCAGATAAAAGGGAGTGCATTGAACACAAGTCCACATTGAAGTCTATAACTCTGGCCTTTGTTTAACATGCATACCAAGATTTTAATTTTATTGTTCTGGCACTAAATCTGAATGAATGAAAAGCAGCCATTTTGGTTTCCTGTTTTAATTGACTCAAGCTGACATCTTCAGCCCTATTTCAGCCCTATGCAATTTAAAAAAGTTATAAAATCTACAGGTTACACATCATAACAACACAGGATAGGATCTATTTAAAAGTACTCATTGCATTCAGCTATATACATTCTAGTAGTCTCCAGTACAAATACTTCTTTTCCATAACTCTACTTGTTCAAGGAAATCATCAAGGAATATGCTTTATTTTTCCAACATGGTTTATTAACAGAGCTGATTTTGAGATAATGTCTCTATGTAAAATGTTTTGCTAAGTAAGATTTGTGTGTGTGGGTGAAGAAGAGCATTACAAGCAGTTGATTAATAATATTGGTATCAGACATCAAATAATTAAGTGGGCATTAGAATATCATTAATGTCTTCAATTAAATTTAAATACTATACACTGCAGAATTGTGAAGTAGACTGTAATGAAACGGTTAAGATTTGTTTTAAGGAATTAATATGTAACCCTGCAAAATAAATTATGAACTTTTTTCCTTCATATTAAAAAATAATATGATTTTTTGAGAAAGAAAATGGTCTTTCTACTACACATAGAAACTTGATGATTTTAAAAGGTCAATATTTTCCTGAAAGAGAACAAGGGAAAATGTAAAATGTCATGCATTAAAAAAGAAGATTAGAAAATATTACTAAATATTTATAATTTGTACATCTTAAAGGCCTTTTTAGTGAATATTCAGAAATAACTAAGATCTGTATATTGTCATTTAGATTATGACTACAGAACTATAAAGCAATATGCAAAAAGCAACTAATAGAATTTTAGTAATAGCTGAAGAAGTGCTAGAACTTCTTTTGTAACTCAAATACAAAAAAAGAGCAAAAAAGTTACTTTTACTTTACTTTTATTAAACATAGTGTATATTCAATCATTTTCTTTTTTTATTGCTTTCCAGTCGAAGCTTTTGTTGGGACTAAATTATTTTTTTACACAATCACTAGGAAATCATCAGAGAAACTGTGGTTACCGAAATCCTAATCTACAAATGTAGGCTGAAAAGGTTTTTACTTCAGTACCTTAATGATTGGTATGACAGAAGTAGGTTGACATTCAATAGTACAAAGTGTAAGGTCAGGCACATAGATCTAATAATTCTGCTACAAGTTGAAGACAAATCAGTCTGAAGCAAGAGGGGAGGAGAGAGACCTAGGTGTGCAAGTTGTTCATAGGAGGACTATGAGCAAACAGTGTGATGCGGCTGTGAAAAAGGCAATATGATCTGAGGATGTATTAGGCAAGTCATGTCCAAGAGAGATAGAGAACTATTAATGCCTTATACATCTTGTCACCCATGTTCTAGAAAGATTAATTTAAACTGAAATAGGTACAGAGAAGAGCTATCAAGGGATTAGGGGAACAGAGGGCCAATCTTATGAGAAGCAACTGGAAGAGTTTGGCTTGTTTGTTATTGCAAAAAGATGGCTGAAAGGGGATATGATTGCTCTCTATAAACACATCAAGGTAGTAAAAAAATGGAGAGGCTGAAGAGCTGTATAAGTTAAATAACTATGTTGTCACAAGAACAAATGAGCATAAACTGGCAATGAACAAATTCAGGCTGAAAAGCAGATTTCTGAACATCAGAGGAATGGAATTGTGGAACAGCCTCCCAGTGGAGTTGGGATAAACAACTTAATTAGTTTTATGAAGGAGTTACACACAACGTATGACAGGTTGTTTGAGATAGTTGGGCTTAGAGCATAAGAGTCTAGGGCTCACTTCCAGTTTAGTCTTGATTCCTAAAACTCATGCTTCAGTGTTTCAGCAAGCCAACGGCAGATGTCAGGGATTCATTGACTCTCAAAATGTAATCTGGGTATTGTTTTTATCTCCTTCTGAAGACTCAGGATTGGCTACATCTGGAGATGGGATACTGGGCACAGTCATCCAGGGATCTAAGTTGGTATTGAGCATTCTCTCTCGTAGGTACTTGTCTGGTTCTTGCTAACTGATCACCTTAACAAGAATGTTTCCCCCAGGCCAAATGGGAAGTGACCTTGGCTTTTTCCACCTTTATCTGCAGTATGTGAACGTGGGTCACTTGCCAGGATTATCTAAGTACAGGTTGAACCTCTCTAGCCTGGCACTCTCTGGTCCAGCAACATCCATGGTTTGGCATAATTTTAGTTAGCCAAATGTCCACTTATGGATATGGCCAAGTTTCCTGAAGTCCAATAAAGCTTGTTTACAGCCAGTGTTCTGTGCTGTTATTTAGTTCTAATCTATCCCCAAATGTCTTCTAAGAACTGTAAGCAATTGTTAGTAATGATGTAATATTGATCCTCCCATGGTTCAGCATATTCTCTGGTTCTGCACCAGTCAGGTCCTAAGGGTGATGGACTGGAGAGGTTCAACCTGTATATTTTATTTAACCATTTCCCGGCCATATTATGGACATTTAGTACCAGTGTATCTTGGTGCCTCCTATTCTCTCAGAGTGCGTCTACACAACACGGTTATTTCAAAATAACTGATGTTATTTTGAAATAACAATGCAAGCGTCTATACAGCAATTCCGTTATTTCAAAATAATTTCAAAATAACGAATGGCTTATTCCGACTTCTGTAAACCTCATTCCACGAGGAATAATGCCTATTCTGAAATAGCTGTTTCGGAATAGCAGTAGTGTGGACACTCCACTGCCACTATTTCAAAATGTCTCCTGCCCAGGGCCAATGTATTTACTCCCCAGATCTCCTAGGCTCTAAACTGAGGTAGCACATCCACATTAGTGAAGCCTGCCTCAGACTAATTTTGAGGCTCCTCTGTAATGTAGACGCTTATTTCAAAATAAGCTATTTTGGAGTATTTCTTCCAGAATAGCTTATTTTGAAATAAGCATGCAGTGTAGACATACCCTTACTGTGGCACATAATAGTCTAGTCTCTTATTGGTCTCATTTACTTTGGTCATATTTCAATTGTTGAGTGATGTTGGTGCCCCGGTGATATAGAGGAGGTCAGACTACATGATCTACTGGTCCCTTCTAGAGCTAAACATTATGACTCTATGATTATTGGACAGAATTTCATGCAAACCATCTAGAAAGTTATTTGTTCTGAAATTCCACCCTTTGCTCAGTCACTTGAAAACTTCTAGACCAGTGTCTCTCAACCTTTCTAGACTACTGGCCCCCTTTCAGGAGTTTGATTTCTCTTGTGTACCCCAAGTTTCACCCCATTTAAAAACTACTTACATATAAAGTCAGATATACATCTACAAAAGTGTCACTGCCACACTATTACTGAAAAAATAGCTTACTTTCTCATATTTACCATATAATTATAAACTAAATCAACTGGAATATGTTGTATTTACATTTCAGTGTATAGTATATCGAGCAGTATAAACAAGTTGTCTGTATGAAATTTCAGTTTGTATTGACTTCACTAGCGCTTTTTATGTAGCCTGCTGAAAACTAGGCAAATATCCAGATGAGTTGATATATCCCTGGAGAGGTTTGCATACACACAGGAGAACATTTACCCCGGGTTAAGAACCACCGTTCTAGATTTACTTCTTTCAATGGTTCCCATTGATAACATCCACAAATTTAAGCAGCTATGTATTAGAGAAAGGAATGAGGAAAGTTTCAAGAACAAAAATATTGCATCATTAATGATGAGTGTAGTATCCTGTTTACTTTATTCTGTGAAGTTACAAAAGCTGAACTACTGTGCTCCACTGGTGTATGAGAAAAGCATATGATAATATTAATAGTATCACATTTCATCTCCCCATGTGTAAATAAGGTGTTGCCATTTAATCAAGCCTTACTCCTGAAGGACAATAATTTAAAATTCCCTCTCTTTCTTTTTATAAGAATTCTGCATGAGATTCTGACTAAAGTGCTTACTTAGCATCTGAACCCCACACAGTCTTTCATTTGTATTTATCCTTACTACGCTCTGTAAAACAGGAACAGAGAAGCTAAGTGTAGTCATCTAATAAATTCCCAAATTTCACATTTTTCTGTCTACATTTTCTCTCCCTGACAATTTCCCTCAGTTCAGGGAAATTAGCCCCTTTAATACACTAAGTATATGTATTACTGGATGGGACAGACCTCTGTTTGAATCAATAGGTCATAATCACAGGTAGATGAGCCATCACCAACTTCCAAGCCAACTTCTTTTCACAAATTGCAGACAGATGCTAAAGGAGCAACTTCTCCTATTCTTTCCTTTAATTTAGTAGTCATCTGTAACAGACCCTCTCTAAACACACTACAAAAATGGAAGCAAATGTTGTGAGAGACTGAGCTGAAACATGCATTGCACTTCTGCATTGTTGTTTTTGCACATTTTTTCTAACAACCATTTTTCCTCAGTTGTCACTAGAAAGCTTTGTTATATGACAGGCAATAAGTCAGAATCCAAAAAGACCCCTTTCTCAGGCAAATTTCTACTTTGATGGGAGTATTCTCTGAATAAGGACTGCAAGATTTGACTACTTGGTATTCTTTACGTACATTTATACGAAAAATATCTGATCAATTCTCATCACAATATTCATTACTTTTCTGTAGCTCCTCATAGGGAAACAGCTGTGTTAGCTTCCCTCCTATATATCTTCATAAGCATACCATCTGTACAGTACTTAGCTTTTATTATTCATCTCCCTACGACAACTTTGCATGTTCAGAAGTCACTGAGTTTCTCCTTACCTGTTCATCACAAAAACCTGAGGCAGAAAATAGAGATTCATCTTCTTTACAAGTAAAGCAAAAGAGTCTGCTTGATTCTTATCAGTTTTTTCTGCATGTCTTGGTAAGAGTACCAGACTATATTTGTCAACTCTCTTGTATTCTCATCGTAAGAAATACATACATGAAGTATTATTCATTGGTTTCTCCTTAAAACATATGGAATGCCATTATTTGACATATGGAATGCCATCTGGTGACAAAAGTGGGGATGTGCATTTCAGAACAAAAGAGATTTCCTATATAAAGTTCACACAACTTAACCTTAAACCAATCTAACCAGTCATTGTTGCTGACACAATGTGGAGGAAATTTCCAAATGTTTTCAATATAAGCGAAATGAAACAACATTTCAGACTGTAGTGGATGGGATTAAGTACCTAGATAAATAAAATAAATGTACTTTTTATCTTGTTAGTTTTTTAAATCTCTTTTCTTCTTCCACTGATTTCCTAAACTCTTTATATTCCTTTGAAATGTTACTCTACAATCCTCATCTTTCTATTATAGATTTTTTTCCTCATGATTTTCTGTTTTCACTTGAGTTTGCTATTTCTGTCCCTCTTCCTCCCGTCAAGTATTTTCCTTCAAATCTTCCAATGTTATTTTCTGAATGTCTCTTTCCATTCTGCTCTGTCCATTTGATCTTATGCTCATTTTATCTTACTTCCAAATGTTTCTATTCTCCATTTGATCTTTTCTACACTCTTTGCACATCTTTCAGACTTTTCCTCCATCATTCTGTTTCTTCCTCTTCTCCCTCAGGTCCAGAACGGCCTCAGTCTGCTTCTGTACAACACCTAATTAGTCTCAATTTCCCCTTCCTGCATCACCATTTTCCACATTACACAAATAATTTTCACCCCCAGATTCCTCCTTGCCTCCAAGATAGGTCCCACTCTCCAGCTTCCCCAATAGCTGACAACCTTACAGAAAATGCTGCTGCCAGAAGGGCTGAGTTGCTTCCTCGACCACAGGAATAGGCAATAACATGGTGGCAGTTCGCCGGGAATACCGAATCCAGTCTGCAGGCCAGTATTTGCTCACTCCTGACTTACCACAATCCCAGCCCATATCATGGAGGTAAAACAATACATGTATATGTGATTATAATGCTCAGGAAACAGTAACTGATCTCATTATGAATGAGTTGAATAATTCTGTGTGCAGTGACTTCCATGAAGAAAAGTACCAGCTATCTGGATATAATAGCAGAACCACGACTCCACTGTATTTCTAGCAAGCTGAGAGTTCTGCCACAATATTTGTGGTGGTATTATGTTGAGATTTTTGTCAAGACATTTTTCACTCAGCAAGGCAACCCTCTCTGAAGGGAGATGTTAATAGAGCCAAATTGTCTAGAGTTTGCTCTGTTATAGTTGTGGCACTAAACATTATTCTGTCAAAACACATACATAAATGCAGATGTTTTGATTTTCTGAAAAATACATCAAAGACAGACAAGGCTTGTAATGGTCACTAGATCGCATCATCTTCTCCCATTATTACTCAGACCATAAGCCTGAAACACTACGTAAGTTTTTCTTTGAGAATAAACTGATAATGCTCCTGCCTCTGGAGTATCTATTTAGGTTAAAGAGAGAGAAAGACAAAGAGGGCTTAGGACAGAAAATGAAACCTGATGGGCTCATAGCAATCAATAAGAGTAAAAATCTGATGCATTATCCTCTGGCTCAAACTTTGTATTTTTCCTTCAATTTCCAAAGGAATTAGGTGATGTTTTGCCTGTGTCTCAATTTGAACTTTGATGAGTTGATTGATTGCTTTTGGCTTACACAACTTATTTGGTATGTGAAATTATTCATGTGCTGTCATCTAGTTTGTGAAGTATAAAATATCTCCATGTGGCTTCTACTAAGAATGATCTAGGTCAGTCAATATAGACTTTTCTTGTTCATGGTGTAGAATTCTAAAAAGGTTAAATTTATGCCATTCATACTGAATTTCTTATGAGGGCTCTTTACTGTAGAGTGCCATTACCTGTTAGCAATTTTTAAAACTACTTAGGATTGAAATATATGTATTTAATTTTTAAACCCTCCCCTCAATGAGATATAGAACAGAAATGTGCAGAAAAGAAAATTCCAAATTTGGCAAACTGTTAATCTAAACCAGAACTGGGATAACTAAAAAAAAACAACAAATAGTCTTGCAGCACCTTAAAGTCTAACAAAACATGTAGATAGTATCATGAGCTGATGAGTGGTCACAATCCACTCCTTCAGATGAATGGGACGGCACTCTTAGCTCAAAATAAACTACACAATTTGAGCTATGCAAATTGCATAGCTTAGTTTGAGTTAATTTCGAAATAGCATATTTCATAATTTGGTGCTGTCTATACAGTGCCAAATTTCAAAATAAACCACTATTCGGAAACATCCCTTATTCCTCGTGGAATGAGGTTTACGGGAATGTTGGAATAGTGAGCCCATTATTTTTCAAAATAATGGGCTTGTTTCAAAGACGCGGAATAGCTATTATGGGATACTTGAAGTATCCTGAAAGAGCGCCGCAGTGTAGACTTACCAGGAAGGTATTAAATACAGGCTGTATTGCTGGCCTCTTTATGCGCCAATTTTATAAAGGAGACTCTGGCCTAATACCCTTCTTAGTTTATGCCATCTGATGCAACTACAGACTGCAGCAGCTCCATATTGGCTGTCACCACAGCTTTTGGGATGACAGTGTTAAGAGAATAGGACTATGTTAGGGAGGCTGGTGCATCTTTAATGCTACCATCCAATCCTAATGTTATTAGCAGCAGCTGAGGATAAGGGCTACCACACCAGTATGGCATTGGTCTATTCTGCTTCTCCTCCCACCTCTCCAAATATAATAGGCGGTGGGATACCTAAGGCTGAAAAATAACTAGCAGTGGCCTTGCTGGAAGGTCAGAAGCATAAAATTATTTTCTCCTTCCATTCCTCGTGTCACTCCCTATCAACTGAAATTCTAAATTCTCAGTGAGGCTATCAGTTGTAGAAGGGGAAAATGTAGGTGTGCAGGGGCAATGCCAGCAGTAGAACAGAAAAGACTTGGTAAGAATGAGGGTTATGTGTAAGAAGGCCTGTATTGAAAAGTCCCAGACTGTATGCTGGACAGATATGAGGTGGGTAGCCCAATCTCTCTGTGCCATGGCATCAGTGTTTAAAAAAATCCCCCTGATACTGCTGCCTCAGCACCATTGTAGCAGGAACACAGGAGTTCTTAAAAGAGAGAGACATCAGTACTCCGGGACCATGACCCCACACCTCATGCCTCCAATTTGCATTAGTCTCAATCAATCTAGCAATCCCCTTCCCTGCACATTGCACCTCTCAAATCTCTCACAAATCCTTGTTTTCCCCCACTCTTCAACACTCCCCTGTCTGTCCATGTTCCCCCATATCTCATCCAACAACAGAAAGCAATTTGGTAGAGAGTAGCCTTGTTGTGAGGTGGAGAGAGCGCACAAATGCCATAATGATGGCCTGAAAAAAAATAAACAAATGCCATTTAATCAATCAGAATAAAGCTCTAATTATCTTCAGGAAGACAAATCACTGTGGAGTGGAAATTTCAACAGAGTAAATATCTCAGACTTGTGCCTAGTTTCTGTAAGGCAGAATCATTTAAAGTGATAAGGAAACAAACCGCTAAAAGTTGGTGACTGCCAGAAATTTTTTAGATTAATTCTAACATCACTTCATGTACAGCATTAGAGAGCAGTACTTCTTTATATTGGAAATAATTCTCCAAATAGAGCCCCAAGATTAATCATATAGCAATAGTGTATACATAATACAGCAAACATGCTCTTCATTTTCATGTTCCTTCCAGAAGATAAAAAATATTTGCTTTGGTGTTTAATAAAAATGTATTTATAAAAAGAATGACTCTGTCTCCTATATATGGAGATTGCTGTGAAAATTCATGGACAGCACCAATAGGAGCATTTGTATTGTTAAATTACCACACACAGAGCAATCATTATAAGGTTGCATCATACTATGGTGCAAGAAAACAATGCCTGGCTCAATGCACTGGCAAAACCTACATTACTCTGGCTTATTGTCAAAATGCTTGTTTAAAGCCTCCCTGATTCAAATAGCTCCCTGGTGAGTCTTTCTAAGAGGTCTGGTCTGTGGCAGCTCAAAAGCCTCACTCAGTGCTTATTTCGCAGGTATCTGCTGGCTCTGTGCTCTAGCCCTAAGGAAACTTCTCCATTTTAGCATCAAAAACGTTACATAGAGCACAACTTGTTGCTATGGAAATATTGTTCTCATTGAGGTCTAACCTGACAAAAAGGAAGCACCATG
Organism: Pelochelys cantorii; assembly: GCA_032595735.1. Lineage (NCBI taxonomy): Eukaryota > Metazoa > Chordata > Testudines > Trionychidae > Pelochelys > Pelochelys cantorii. Next base: position 64,082,078 of record CM064330.1, read on the forward strand.
CCCCTTTAAGCATCCAAAAGTGCATTCAACAATCCATTCTGCTGAGCCAGTTGTTGAAACGTTTCTTGCTGCAGTCAAGGTTGCTGGAGTAAGGCTTCATTAGACACAGGAGCAAGGGGTAGGCTGGGTCTCCAAGAAACATTATTGAAACATAAAAGTGGGGATGTGCATTTCAGAACAAAAGAGATTTCCTATATAAAGTTCACACAACTTTAACCTCAAACCAATCTAACCAGTCATTGTTGCTGACACAATGTGGAGGAAATTTCCAAATGTTTTCAATAATGTTTTGATATTTTCACATCCCCAGTGGAAATCTTTTGGTCTGAAAAGAAATTCCCTCCTTGCAGCTTTCTACACAGGCCAGTGTTCCTGAAGATTCATGAGCCATGTATCTTCCCAAATTAGCCTGTACTGATTTCTGAGAAATGGCCTTGGTGATCCACCAGTTGTTTCTATGCAATACCATAGAAAAGTAGTTCTGTTGATGTACTCTGTTACAAGGTGGTCTGGAGCAAAAGTGGAGATATGCCTGCCATCTATCTCCCCACCGCAGTTAGGGAATCCAATTGCTCCAAAATCATCCACTATATCATATGTCATAGCTCTGCAGGGGGTGATTAATGGCCTTACACGTTTCCATCACCATAACCCCCTATGGTGGACTTCTCAGCTCCAAACTAATTCATGATTCATTAAGTCAGTCTGGTATTGCCAACTTACACACAGTGATCACCACTTGCTTCTCTACTATTATGGCCTGCCACCTGAGTGCGGGGATGAGCTCTACAAAGTTCAAAGGTTTGCACATCTGGAAGTTCTGTAGCCACTGCTTGTCATCCCATACCTGCATCACAATCCGATCCTACCACTCAGTGTTTGTTTCCCAAACCCAATACTGATGGTCTATCATGTGCAACTGCTTCATGAATGCCAACAGCAATCCTGAATTGTTTCTTTCCATGACATACAGCAGGCATCACATATTCTTGTTTGGATTCACAGCTCACAAATACTGCAGAATCAGCTGCTTTGTATTCATCATGTTTATGACAGGACTGGTGAGCAGTGCAGGACCCGCACGTTCAGGCAGAGATGGCAGGTGCAAAGTTTATAGGGGTGGTTAAAAAATGACATGAAAGGCAGTTGGAAGCCCTTGGAATTATAGGATGTAGAAAACTGCATAATGAGGCAGTAATTCCACCCCCCATGATACACTGTGACCCATTGCCACAACACTAGTGGGAGAAGGTGGCAATTTGCATAATGGGATAGTTACCCATCATGCACTTCTCTCTTTCTCTCTCTCTTTCTCTGTGCTAGAGCACCAACTATGGATGTGCTACACCAGCACAAGGAGCACTCAATGTTCCTTGTGTTAGCATAGCACATCATGTGAACGTGCACAAGCAATGTAATGAAAGCCATTTACGATCATAAATTGTAACTCTGTCTAGCCTTAGAGATTACAAAGCCTTAGAGATTACAAAGTCTTTACTTTCCTGGAAACTAGGATAATATTCCAGCAAAAAGCAAACCCATAATAAATGCCAAATATAACTCAGCAGTGACAAAAATATGAGAGTGGGATGTTATTAGAGATCCTTAAACATCTGTCTAATCAAGGGCAAATTTAATTAATTAATAATCCAAAAGAATTCCAGAGAGTTTGCTCATTTGCATGAAAATAGTTATGAAGTGGATATGCCAGTTAGTCCATTCCTTTTCTGTTTCTGATGAACATGAAATGATTCTAGCATGATCTGCTTTTCCACTAATGTATTTTGTGAGAATGATTGGAAGTAAATAGACGGTAAGAAATTCTCCATTTAAAAGTAATTAAGCTTTTATAATTTTGTTTACCTTTTGCCAAAAACTAGCAAGTGCAAACAATTACAGTTACAGCTTCATAACTCACTGAAGTTAAATGCAGAATTCTGGGCCACAGCAGAATCTTCACTGAGCCTCAGAACAGAGTCAGATCTAGGTATGTATCAAGTATGTGGCAGCACAATTGTGGTGGTTGCTGGATCTTTATTAATATCCTTCCTGACTGGCCTGTACTGCTGCCAGTTTGCACTTCATATTCTTCTCCTCCCTGAAAGATAAACCTGGAGCCCATTTCTCTCTCTCTGCAGTCCCAGTTCTAATAGATGAGATCATTTTTTACTGCTAGGTAATGAAAAGTTTCCTGACCCTTCTCTTCTCACAATCCCCTAATGGCACTGTTGTGATCTGCTCAGCATCCCAAATACACCAGCTTCCAGATGTATTTATGCAAGTTACCAAAGTATTCTTGGGGCACCACATATCATACTTCTTAGCAACCCCAACAGAACCTATGGTCATCCCTATTAGAGTGCCTCTCTCTGTGTTTATATGGCAAAAACTTGTTGTATTTTTCTCAGAAAAGAGAAATTTTATATTATTCTTAAGATTAACACTTATTTTGGAAGCAATGAAAACTGATACTGACTCCATGGCATTGCCTGCTCTTGAAGCCCTTACTCAGGCAACTCCTGTTAAACTCAATGGAGAATTTTTGCCTGAGCTAGGATGCAGGGCAAAAGTGTCAAATGTAAGTGCCTAAATTTAAGCTGACAAATCCATATGTAAGTGCCTAAATAGGTTTCTGGCTTACATAAGTGCAGAGTATAAATGAAGTAAGGACTTCATTATTTTGGCAATCATATGTCTCTTTGCCCTGTAATTGGACTCTCTTGGTGTTTCAGGCTTCAATATTTCTGATTTCTGCAAAATATCATTCTTCCCTAATTTCAGTCATTGCTGTTTAGTAAGGTTATGCCTACACACAAAGTCAAGTCAACTTAAGTTACATCAGCGTTAATTCATCACTATAATTAAACAACTGTTGCATGTCTAGAGTTGCTGCTCTGCAGAGCACCATGGGTAGCTATCCCATTGTGCAGTTTATTACCATCTGCCCTGAATGTTCTGAGAAGGATTCAGAGCACCTCATGCAGATGAGCTTTAGTGCCCCATGATGCAATTTTCTTTCTTCAATCATTCCATGGGCTTCCTACTACATTTGGTGCAGATCTTCAACAGAGCCTATAAACTTCATGCCTGCTTTTGGTCTGAAAGCATGGATCCTGTCCTGCTCTCCAGCATTGAGATGAGAGTTATGAAAACAACATGGGCAATCTTGCAGTATTTTATGAGTTGCAAATATGATGATGATAGTGACACCAGAGTGCAACAATGGGGCCTACATAAGTGGCCCTCCTTCATATAAAAACTGTAGTAACCAAGACGGTCTCACAGGATATAACAGTTTGCTAACTGCACTTGCTTATCTAGAATCTGCGAGGTGAGCTGATTGAACTGCAGCAGTGCTTTGATTGGATGCAGAAGGAGCACATGGTTCTTAGAGTCAATATTGTGCTCAATTAGCATGCACCTCACTTCATGTGCTCTTGCTTTAGGTGTATGTCACTTTAGTAGTACCAGTAGAGGAAAAAAAAATAATGCAGATGGAAACCAGAAAAATCTGGCAACCTTGCATATGGGCAACTGTAAACAAAATGTCTCAAGAGCTACATATAGAACACCGACTGACCACAAGTGGCTCCTGGACTGCAGGTTGCCTATCACTGCTGCAGTTCCTGCTGTACTGTGTACCAGGAAATAAATAATTCAAGAATGCTGGTGGCACTGCTGTTGGACTAGCTGTAAATGATGAACCATTGTTCTGGGTGAGAGAAATAATGGCCCTGCATCACTGCACCACCCAGCTCCAAACCTACTTGCATCTGACTAGTAGCTATCTGGAGATGCCAGCTTCCACATAGCAATCACCACTTTTTTCTCCACTCTAGGGCAGTATTCATTTTAGTGTCCTTCTGCCACAGGGCAGGAGAAACTACTCTCAGAGGTCAAGGAAGATAGCTTTGTGCATATGAAAACTCTGCAACCACTGTCCATCATCTCATACCTGGATCAAAAACAGAACCCACCACTCAGTGATTGTTCCCAAGTCCAAAAGTGATGGTCCACCTTGTGCAGCTGCTCTGTCAATGCCAACATCAATTTTTAATTGTGATCCATTACCACAATTCCTAGCAGGAGAAGGTGGGGCACCCACACAATGCACTGCTCTCTGTCAGTGCTAGCGCATCAACTGGGGATGTGCGCAGCTGAAGGAAGAATTGTTATGTGAACATGCACAAGCAATGTCATTTCAGCAGTTTATGATCGCCAGTGTAACTTAAGTTGACTTAACTTTGTGCCATATATATGGCCTAAGTGTAGACATACAACCACCAATGTCAACCTATTAGTATTTTCTCCTTAAACTTCAACTAGTGTCTCTGGGAGACAGCCTAGGTGAAAGATGGTCAACAGATCATATCAGTAGTATCACATTATACCAAGGATATTTGAAATTCTCAGAGAACACCACAAAAGTCACTTCTGATTCTGCGTTTCATTACGTATTCAATTCAGATGTGTAAAAAAATAAAGTTTAGCGTGATTCATAAACCTTTTTTTGAAGCTGCATTGATTTAGGGTTTTATATTTGTTAATAATCTATTTGAGTCCTGAGAGAATGAATACTCTGGTCCTTGCCCTAATGGGCTAACAGGCTGAAAAGACAGTATGTCACAACTACATGAAACTGGTTTTGGAAACAAATATATCTCAACAGTTTTTCACTGAGGTTTTTTTTTTTTTTTGCACAGCAGCTGTTTCAGAGTCTAAAACACAGTGTGTTCAAACCCAAAGCAAGAGGAAAAAGTCCACATGAAACTCTGCAGACTGAAACCTAGGAGTTTTGCACAGCTCTAGCTTTAAGGCATTGATTCAGAAATCTCCCGTGAACTATGCTGTGGCTCTCTATTATCCCATATTCTGCATTTATATTGGATAAATAAGAATTTTGCATTGCAGGAGATTAAGACTATATAGGAATTTCAAGGGATAGCCGAGTTAGTCTGTTACAGAAAAAACAACAACAAATGGTCTGGTGGCACTTTATAGACTAATAAAACATGTAGATGATATCATGAGCTTTCGTGGGCACAGCCCACTTCTTCAGATGACCGGAGTTATGAGTTTAACCAACCTTCTCCTTTTTCTTCCCTCCCCCCTCTTCTTCCCCTCTCCTATTTATTTTGGGTGTACACATCTTAAACTCATAACTCCGGTCATCTGAAGAAGTGGGCTGTGCCCACAAAACCTCATGACACCATCTTTGGATTAACACTTCTATAATTAGAGGCAGAATCTCTCATTATTGTTCTGTAGTAATAGAAAGGTAGCCGTGTTAGTCTGATCTTGATAAAACGAAAGGAAAAACTATGTAGCACTTTAAAGACTAACAAGATGGTTTAATAGGTGATGAGAGTGGGTCTGGCCCACGAAAGCTCATCACCTATTAAACCATCTTGTTAGTCTTTAAAGTGCTACATAGTTTTTCCTATTGTTCTGTAGGAATTTCAGGCTGCTTATATTTCACTATCACATAATTTAAAGAAAAAGTTAGTTACAATATATTGGGGAATTATCATTCAAACCTACAAGCCAAAACCAATTAAATGGCAATGAAATGTACTGTAGAAACTCAGTCTGAAATTAAAGAGGAAGATATGTAGGAAATGTTATTAAAAAGCATGTTCAGGGCAAACAAGAAAACTTGGCTACTTAAGAAAATATTTAGGAATCTTGATTAAATTGCAAAATGGGGATTAACAATTCTGTGGGCATAAATAATTCTTTATAAAGACAGGAAAAAAGATACAACAAGAACTGAATAATTACCATTATACTAATGCGCTATACAAGAAAAAATAGGTTTTGGTGATTGATTAAGAAATGTGAGAAAAAAAGACATGAAAGTAAAAATACATTTGTTTAAGCACTGCAATGACAAGATAAAAATATTTAAACAAAGTCATATGAAAGTTATATAAAATGATTAGAATGTATGCTTTTTAAAATCAGTATAAATCAATGACATAACTGTGGAACACTGTTTGTGTAAAGGTTTGATTGAATTTATCTTTTGATAGGAAATCTGCTGTTTAAAAGGATTTTGTCTTCTGCCCAGTAATGAAGCCCATGTTCATAAAATGACTAAGCCTCAGGTTTAAAAGGAAGACATTCTAAAAATAATTTTAAGAATTTGAGCAGTGTTGAATTTGCAGGAAAAGATCTTTTGCAGCTCCCTATGTGTACAGGCAAGAAAGCTAATTTTGTTTTATGATTTGGTGAGAGAGACCAGATTTCTAAATTTGGGCATCTAAAGTTAAATGTGTACATCTAGCTTTTTTACCTAAATATTTTTTTATCTGGGTCTGATAATGAAATCAATGGGAATGCTGGATGTCCAGCACCTTTGAAAATCAGGACCAGTATTACAAACCTTAGACAACAGGAAAATTATGAGTCAGGCCCTCTGAAATCCTTAGACTGAATTTAAAATCATGAAGGTTCCTTATACTTGCCTTTTGGTTTAGAGCTATTAACGTTCATTTTGACACGCTTCTCTCGCCAGCTACTAAGACTAGAAAATTCTTTTAAAAATTAATTTTGAAATTATCTTTTAAAAATTAATTTTGAAATGATTATCTTATCACCTGTCTCCAGCATTTTGGATTTTAAAAAGAAAAAAAAACCCACACCAAATTATGTGAGGTTTGTGATAAGAGTGCAAGAGTTGGCAATAGCAAAGGCTACATATACATTTACGTGCCTAATGACATGCAGGTTGGAAAGTTTTCGTTTTGGGACGCAGTCTTGTACGCCTCATTCACACTTTCATGTTTAACTATCATAGGACTACTTAGCTGAATAAACAGTTTGTGGATCAGATCCCTGTCCAGTGATAGATCAGAATGTTATATATGGACCCATTGCAGTCTGACAAGAATGTATACATAATGGAAATGCCTTTTAGGACTATTGTTAGTGAATATTATCTTTGTAAAAGCTTAGTAAGATAACTGTATGATAAGAAGGCCTCAGCTGTGGCCTAAAAAGCAAGCCAAACTTCAGCTGTCAAAAGGAATGTTTTGCAAAATAAATTACCCCCAAATTCTCTTCTCTTATGGATTTATCTAGTATATAAAATAGTGCAAATATTTATTGGGTACAATATACTGAAGTAATAAAATATTAGGAAAACATGGTCAAGAGATTGGAAATTTTGTAATAGACATGATATAAAACTGAAGATTGAGCAAATGTTCTAGCGTTTTCAAATACTATTTGTAAAGTCAAATTAAATAATCAGATTATATATAAGAAATAGAATACACATATGATCTCTAATATTTTTTGTTGCAATGCAATATTACATTAATAGCAAATTGATTTTGTACCATTTTTGCTTCATGATTATAGTCAAACATATTGGCTTATAGGAGAGACTTGAATGTAACTAGTGAAGTGCAAAAAAAAAAAAAAAAGGAACTAAATTTGTTTGAGGAAATTATTATTCCTATACCATAAAATCTTTTTCATATCAGTGAACACTAAAATGGGCAATCTTTTTTAAAAATAGCTGATCAAAGCATTGACGGATAAAGCGTTACATCTTCCACTATCACTTGAGGATGCTAAATTTTCTTTGTCTATACAGGGCTGAACTGATAATACTGTAATTTAACTATATTCTTAAATGGCATTCTATCAAAAAGGTCATCAAATCTGGAAGGGTCCTTCAACTAAGGTAAAATAAGGACTGCTACAAGTCTGCAAACTCATTCACCCATTTTATGAGTATGTAAATATTGTCTAGTTGCAAAGGAACATTGTTTAATAAAATAAATAAACAGCAGAATATAGAAGACATGAAAACTATAAATAAAACAAAGAAACATTATGAATATATTTGACATCTAGATATTAAGCAGCAGAAGTAGAAGATCAAAAGACTGTACATAGGTAGATTGCTAGAAACACAGTCCGTGGCTTCTGCTCACTGAAACTAAACAGTATTAAAAGATACCATGATAAATAAGTATGTCTGAATCTCAGTATAATTTGGCTATAATTAGCAACACATTCCATAAGAACATAATTGCTGTGGGGAAGCAAGTTGTGTATTTTCTATCCTCTAGCATTGCTCATGCTCTGAAAACTAGTAACAATTCCAGAATTCTGCTGCTGGATACACATAGGATAATTATCTGAAAAAGCTGAATCTTCAGGCATTAATTTTGAGGGAATCTATACCATTCTAGATGTAGAGACTCTACATTCATTCTGTTGTAGCAAGAATTTTGAAATAAGTTGTGTTAGCATGAGCCAGTCCTAAAAATAATCAATAAGCAGAACTTTATGCCCATGGGGATTCCCATGAACTCAGTGTGACCTGATGTGTAAAAAATTTTGTATTATTAGGGTCATGGTGTGGAAACACAGAAGTGCCTGAATTTTAATGAATGCTGAGAAGAAAGTTCAAAATTTCATATGCCTAACAATATGTTTGTACACATTGTACCACAGGTACCAAGCATTGCTGCAATTCTGCTAAACACAACCCATTGGTGGTGGATAATTTATTAGTTAAGGCAGAACACCAATTTTAAGGGTCTTATATTCACTTAATGAATTAAGAGGCTTCTAATATTTTATCAAAGTAAGAGACAACAGTATTATTTTAGCATCCATTTCTGGAAATATTATTTAGGTAACAAGCACGAAATAAAAGGTACTAGAGTTACTGGTGTTTGCTCATCAAAACATTTACACAACAAATATTGAAACTACAAACTGAAAGGCCACACGCCATTTTGGTAAGCTATCATTTCAGTTTCCCAAGCAAAGCAAGTACAGCTAACACAATATCAATTTGTTTGGTCCAAGTCAGCACTGGGTAAGAACATCTTTTTCAAAGACTGTCTGTGATTATATAGGAAGGAACATTGCATACAGAATACAATACTTTTCTGTTTTCTATGAGGCTAGACAATATAGATGGACAGATTCTAGTGAATATCTCAAAGTCCGGCCCTAATGTAACATCTCCTTCTCCATTTAAGAATGAATGGGTCAGGAAAAAGGTTATTCTCATACTGCATCATCAGTATGGATTTACCCCTTTATTCTCCTTTCTGTGTCTCTTTACCACTTCTTCTCTTTAAAATTTTCCTGGAATGCTACAGATTATCTTTTTCTTAGTGGTATTATAAAGCATTTTTTGAGAATAGTATTACATGTGCTATATAGTAGTAGGGTAATATGTTCAATATAAAATCAAATTGTGTTTAGTTAATGTTTTAGATGTGAGAAAAATAATTATTAAATCAATGGAACCGTTTAACAAATAAAAAGACACCAGAAAGACTCCCCTGTCCTTAGAAACAGCCAAGAGTACAAGTTTCTCCTATGCTGTTCTTCTAACACATCTCAACACTGACATGGATGGACCAGGTATACAAGGGTAATTCAGTCTCTTTGAATAATCCTTGGTCATGCTGCTGAGTGCCGTTGAAACTTCCACTAATGTAATAACTGTTACTGTAGCATGGATACCTTTCTACTCACATCTGCATTGAAAAGCCACTAACTAATTTTAGGAAATCACCTACCACTGGTAATGCTCTGTTTGTAGCAGCTATGAGGAAACACTAGGTTAACCATTGTCATGGTTTTATATTCTGTTCTGAGGGCAGACAAGAGGCATTGCAAGCTGTCTTGTCCTGGTATGACTGATAATCATATTGTAGTGTTACCTGGTTTCCTCCCTTCCCTCCCCCCCCAGTGCCCGAAACAGTAGTAACTTAACTGTTTCTTTCCAGGCAGGTTTTAGGAACAAATAGTTCTGTACTGCATCTGATGCAAAATATGCTTGCAAGTCTGCTACTGTTAAATATGCAGAGTATTGTCTGGCCAATTGTGAGATTTGAAGAGTCAGGTAAATTATTTTTACAGTAACATTTGGATGAGCTAGAAAGGGGACAAGGTGAGTACGATGAAGATCAGAGAAGAAGGGATTGAAATTAAAGATTTCAAAAAGTAGACTTTTTAAAGTGTTGGAACAGAAAAATCTATAGCTAGGAGAAAGATTTAAAAATAGCCACAGCTTGCAAGCCCAGGTGTCAGGACGGATGGTGTTGTCAACAGCAATGGAAAATAGATATGGAAAGGAAGAAAAAATAGAAGTTTTATAGAGAACACTACATAGGGGTAATTAGTATAGCCATCAAAGGTATCTATAAATAGGGAAATATATAATATACCCCATTGTATAAAAATCCAGCACCATCTATCTGTGATATATAGTAGACAGTGCTGCACATGCAGATGTACAGATAACTCAGTTAGCATAGATACATTTATATTAAATAGAAATCTGCAATGAATTATTCAGCAGAGGAATTATTCAGCAATTATTCACTTGTTATACCATCAAGTGAAATGCATTTCTTTATATCTTCATAAATATAATTTAAATGCTGAAATATTTTGCAAAAGATTTCAATAGTATTAAAATAGGACTTTGTTAAAATAAGGTTCATAAATATTGGGCATATCTCATTAATAAAAGCCTACTGCTGTAGAAACAATGTCTACTGAATAGTATGTGAATGTTTCTTATGTTTGGGTCTTTTAACTGAGCTATAAAATATTCTCTGGGTTTAAGCTTGTCATGGCTCCTTCCCCACTCTGGTACAATAAATGCAGAAGTGGGGGCCAGCAAAAGTACCCCAAAACCTTATCTACCAGGCTTTGGTATAAAACTTCCCCCCAAAATCTTAACAACCTAGATTTTGGGAATAAAACGCCACTGCCACCACCCAAATATTAATAAAGCAAATATTAATAAAGGGAGAGACTACTTGGGAAATCTCACCCATAAAGTACAAACCAGGACACAAAAATTAACCAATGCCAGGTTAATAAAAAGAAAAGAGAAAGAACTTTTATTATCACCACAATATTCCTGTTGCAAGCATAATGACTAGATGGAACAGTAACAAAATAACTCATGGAGGAGAAATTTACCATGGGCCAGGAACTTAGTTACAAAGGAGAGCAAAACCCATTTTTTAATGCACAGACCAGATCCCATTTCCCAAAACATAAAACAATAAAACCTAATGAATTTATCTAAACTTTATCCTACTTACAGACTGTGAAGAGTATTTTCTTAGAGGGAGACATCCTGTTCCTTTCAATAGCTGGAGAGAAACTACCCCAGAGACAAAGGAGGAAAAAAACCCCAAAATTCCTTTCTCCCAGTCTGAAATTCCTACCTACATTTCTGTTGGCTGCCTGCCACCTGGTTTAGGTAAGGGACATAGTTAACCCCTTAGTCCCCAGGATGCTGGCTAACCCTCACGATCATGACAAAAGCTTGACACACAATATCTATCCTTTTAAGACATTTTTAAAGCTGCTGTCATACAAAAATATATATGTTAGTTTCAAAGCATTGGACAATTTAGCCCCTAATTAATCCTTCCCTCAAATCTTCCAAACTTTCTTTCCCAACTGTTCTTTCTGTCATCATCATATACTTATGACTTCATGCCTTCTTTATTGAAGGGGTCCACACCACTAATCCCTTTTTCTGAACCCTGCCCCACCTCTGGAATTTGGCAATTAGGATAAAATTAACCAGTCAAAATCAGCTTTGGGGTTTGGTTATGCAAAACAAACATTGGTTGAGGAAGTTTTGCAAAATCAAACTCAATATATAAAAACACTTAGTTCTCCCTACTGCTTACTCAGGACAAATTTTCCTTTCTAGTGCTCTAAGCAACCTCCCCTTTTTCCTTCACATCCTACATTAAAACTCATTAGGCTGGGGACCAACCAGCTTAGTAGTAGTTCTGCAGAAAAGAACCTGGGGGTTACAGTGGATGAGAAGCTGGATATGAGTCAACAGTGTGCCCTTGTAGCCAAGAAGGCTAATGGCATATTAGGTTGCATTAAGAGGAGCATTGCCAGCAGATCCAGAGATGTCATTATTCCACTTTATTCGGCTCTGGTGAGGCCACATCTGGAGTATTGTGTCCAGTTCTGGGCCCCCCACTACAAAAAGGATGTGGACACATTGGAGAGGGTCCAGCGGAGGGCAACCAAAATGATTAGGGGGCTGGAGCATATGACCTATGAGGAGAGGCTGAGGGAGTTGTGTCTGTTTAGTCTGCAGAAGCGAAGAGTGAGGGGGGATTTGATAGCAGCCTTCAACTTCCTGAAGGGAGGTTCCAAAGAGGATGGAGAAAGGCTGTTCTCAGTAGTGACAGATGGCAGAACAAGGGACAATTGTCTTAAGTTTGGTGGGAGAGGTCCAGGTTGGATATTAGGAAAAACTATTTCACTAGGAGAGTGGTGAAACACTGGAATGGGTTACCTAGGGAAGTAGTGGAGTCTCCATCCCTAGAGGAGTTTAAGTCTCGGCTTGACAAAGCCCTGACTGGGTTGATCTAGTTGGGATTGGTCCTGCCTAGAGCAGGGGGCTGGACTTGATGACCTCCTGAGGTCTCTTTCAGCTCTATGGTTCTATGATTCTATGATTCATTTTTATGAAGATTTGCTACCATGATGTCTTCAGCTTTGTCTTTGACCCTGTGTATTTGTACAATATGGACAGACTATTGAGCAACAAGCTTCTTGGAGTAGGAAACTTTGCTTGTGTCTGCATACACTTGAGGGACTGTACAAATTAATCAACACACCGTCCCCAGAATGTTCAATTAGCATATTTCAATAGAATTATGGGAGGCCATGTCTTGGGAGGCCATTTTAACTAGAAACTGGAATTTAATTTTATGAGGGATAGAGTCACTTCTTTTAAGTCAGCACTAATTTCTTCACTTGAACATTCTCTTATTAATAAAAAGGTGTTAGAAGATTATGAGCAGGGAAATGGGATTTGTAGGTGAATCCCAAAACCTTAAGCTGGATTTGAAAGGCAAACCATTCAACACTGATTTAACATTGTACAATAAAAGGCACTAATTTTTGCCCTTGCAACCCCTTTAATTTCAGTGGGATATAAATCAGCATAGAAATTAGCTGCAGGAGTATATGCAAATGGCACAGCAAATTTGAAAAATCAGAAGACAACTTAGGGTAAAAAGTCTGTAACGTGGTCATATTATCACTTTACAGGCTTTTTACCCCAAGTTGTCTCTCTGAATATAGGCATAGCTCTAATAAGGGAATTTACATTTTGTCAAATCCATTGCACACAACACTGAAAGTTTGCCCTTTAACAACAGCATCTTGTTAGCCAGAAGCACAACTATACATATCAGTAATTTAAATCTAAAGTTACTTAGAATGCTGAAAAATTCAGATAAATGCAAAAGATCTTAGCAGGAGTATTTCAGCTTTTAATAAGGATAATGTAATTGCTTCAATTGATGCTTTTCATTTTTAAAAATTTGGGTAAATAGATCTATAATAGAAAATGTATGTGTAAATAAAATAATTAGTTTTTAAAGTTCACTGCTTGCTTGACTGTGAATGTCATATAATTCATGTATTCAGAAATTTCTGGTTTGCTAATCTGAGAGTTTGAAATTTATTATAGAAGAATTCTAACACATTGCCAAAAATGGCACGGTTAATTAGGATCCTTAAAATTATTAACAGCTTAATCAAATTTATGATATCACTTCAAGGAATCCTTCTGTCAGTATCTATCAGCACAAAAGCACTAGTTCATGTAATGTTTGATTAGTGATATGTAGCTACTAGCGGTCTTGATTTTCCTTATTCAAAAATATCTAGCTCCAGCCCTTCAAGATGTTCTGTAACTAAGGCTATGTCTAAACAGCAGCATTATTTCAGAATAACTAATGTTATTCTGAAATAACATAGTCTACATCTACACACAAGCAGTTATTTTGTTATAATGTTGAAATAATGTCCAGCCGGAGGACTTCTTACTCTGACTCCTGTGACCCTCATTTTACGAGGATTAAGGGAAGTCAGAGGAAGAGTGTTCTTTCTCAGACTTCCTGCTGTGTAGACAGCGCCAAAAGCTGAACTGAGGTATTTTGACTCAAGCTACGCAATTGATGTAGCTCAAGTTGTATATCTTATTTCAGATTTAGCCCTGCTGTGTAGATATGCCCTTACAGACTTGTTTATCAGTTTTAAGTATGCTGAAGTGGTTAATGCTAAGTCTTGCAGTAATGTAAATATGTATTTAAATGTCTTTCTTATTATAATATGTTAAGAACCAGCATTTTTTAAGCTCTGAATGAGTTGAATTATACAAATTATCCATATATAGTTTAGATCTGCATGCATATCTTTTTATCCATCCTAGTCCCATCTTTGAATGGAGTTATACACAGGTTAACTCCACATCTGTTCTGTATTTCTCTTCCCAGTACTAATGTCTGGCTTTGTTCAAATCTTCTGTACTGAACACATCTAAAAGGGAATGCTTTCCAAGTAGTGTAGCATTTCATTTAGCTACTTATCCTCCATTGATGTTTACTGGGAGTTGTAGAGATAAAACCCCACACAGCTCTCTGAAAAATTAGTCAGAAGGCAAAGTTCTTTCCCCAGGCAAGAAAGCATGCTCACTCACTCCTTCATTCCTGCTGTGCTGATCTCTTATTTGCCATGTATGCCATAAACCCTGGAGTTAAGCTTGAACCTCAGCTCCCCTTTCACCGTAATATCTTCAAGACCTTTCACATCTCAACTGCTGCCTTCCCAACTCATCATCTATCCTCACTCTCTCTTAGTAGTCTTGATTTGATTACTGTAACTCTCTCCTTGCTGTTCTAATGCCTGAATAACTAGACCCTATCATGCTACAGTTCACATTTTAATCACAAATACATAACTGTTGCAAAACTACACAGCTATTCTTGAATAAACAGATTTCAGTATCTGCTTGATTTCAAGCCCTTGCAGAACTATATCAACTCCTTATCTCCCTGGCTTCCAACTTCTGTTCAGGAAGTTTAGGGTTACACACAATTCTCCATTCCTCTACATTAATATTATCTGTGCTTTTATCCTTTTTGTTACATTATATAACACAGCTTTCCTCGTGTGTGGCACCCAACTGATTCTTCACATTCACCTTTTTTGAGTCTTTGCTGACCACTTTGTTAGCCCCCATCCTAACTTTACCTTATGAATTCTAGATGTGTTTTACCATCATTACTGAAGCATTTTGTTACTTTTCTTAGAAGAAACATGCTGCTCAGGCACTGGAGGAGAGAAGTGGGGGCCTCTGTGTATAGAATCATAGAACACTAGAACTGGAAGGGATCTTGAGAGGTCATCAAGACCAGTTCCCTGCCCTCATGGCAGGACCCAGTACCATCTAGACCATCCCTCATATGTGTCTATCTAACCTGCTCTAAAAT
Source organism: Pelochelys cantorii (assembly GCA_032595735.1). Taxonomy (NCBI): domain Eukaryota; kingdom Metazoa; phylum Chordata; order Testudines; family Trionychidae; genus Pelochelys; species Pelochelys cantorii. Next base: position 64,097,395 of record CM064330.1, read on the forward strand.
ATCTCCAGTGATGGAGATTCCACAACCTCCCTGGGCAGTTTATTCCAGTGTTTAACCATTCTGACAGTTACCAAGTTTTTCCTCATGTCCAACCTAAACCTCCCTTGCTGCAATTTAAGCTCATTGCTTCTTGTATGCATGGGCCTCTTCACAGATGTACCTGTCCTCCTGCAGATCCTGTGGGATCATAAATTAAGGATTTCATTGCTATTTATCATTGAAGGACCTGAACTCCTTGGAACAATTAAAGATGCATCAAAATTATGTCTGGATCAGAATGAGAGTCTTATCTATTCACTCTGGCAACCCTTCTCCAACAGCTCTCTCAGGAACACTTCATTTTATAAGTACATTTCCACATAGCTGTTAAGGGTTAGTCATCCTTAATAGATTTCATAGGCATGTTCCAATTATGAATCACATGTTATAAGTACATCAGTAAAAGGTATTGTCACTGCTCACAAGCCATGTTAATAACACTGCTCTACAGCCAAAATGCTTCTGAAATAAATGTAGTCAAACTTTACTAATTCTGGGTCACTGAGAACGAAAATGATGCTTAAAATTGTTGATTGGCTCTAGTTTTCAAGATATGCTATTGGGTCAGTATATACGACCCTTGACTTGGGAATGGCGGAGGATAAGTGAGTTATACAGGGAAGGGATCTCAATTTAAACCAGAAATGACTAAAATACATCTTTGACTGGATCTATGAATAAATCTATGACTGGGTTTGGACAATATTTGCTTTTTAGGCAAAACAATGAATGATGCAATCTGAAGCTGGTATTGCATCATACAAGATATGAATTGCATCATGTTATTCCTAGAAGTCATGGATGATGCAATCATAATGAAACTTACATCACTCTGCTGAACAAATTGCCCTATATCAGCTCTAGAAATCATACAGTGTCGTGCTCTCTTATTTGTCAGTGTTTGATTTTGCAAAGGGACACATTTCTGTTTGGCCAAAGTGAGCAGAGATGCCTCGTACTTGTGTGAACAGTGCAGCTAACTACTGCTATGTTTGTGGTGAAGTGACTTTTGCATCACAAAAGCGCAGTATAACCACTATGGTTAAGAAAGCCTATCACCTTTATTTTGGCTGCAAAATTGGAGATCAGGACAAGAGGTGGGCCCCACACATATGCTGCAACACTTGGTGCAACAAATCTTCGCCAGTGGTTGAACAGGAAAAGGAAATCTATGCCTTTTGCAGTGCCAATGATTTGGAGAGAGCCAACAGATCATACCAGCAATTGTTACTTCTGCATGGTGCCTCCAGTTGGGAAAGGTGTGTCAAAGAAGAAAAAGAGGACCGTGCATTATCCAAACATTCCATCAGCTATACGCCCAGTACCCCACGGAGAAGGACTGCCGGTTCCTGATGTACCAGAATCATTCTCACTTGAGTCAGACGAGGAAGAGGAAGAGGATGAAACTTCTGGTCCTGAACCATCAATGTCACAGGACCCACATTTTCTCCCATCCTCCTCCTTTGAACCATACCTCATAACACAAGGTGAACTGAATGACCTAGTCAGGCATTTGGAACTACCCAAGAGTAAGGCAGAGCTGTTGGGCTCCAGACTACAGCAGTGGAATCTCCTGGCAGGTGATGTTAGGGTTTCCATGTTCCGTGACCGTCAAAAGGATCTTGTCCCATTCTTCTTCATGGAAGGTGCTCCATTTAATGAATACAAGAGACAAGCCAAGAAGCGCCGAGTAGACACCAAATAGGACTAAACTATGTACATAATAGTTTTTTTACCTTTTGTTTCATAATAAATTTTATTTATATGACCCTTTTGCTGATTTTTAAAGTGTTACATAAACAGGACAGGTGAAATATCATGCAAAGCAACCATAAACACATGAAAAGACCTAGGTTTACAATTTATGATTAAAACTCTACTATCTACACAATATACATAGACGTAAAATGTAAAAACTTAAATATCTTGGAAACAGTAGCCAATCAGTTGTTTTAATTGTCATATTTGAATTCAGCACATCAAAATACATAATAAATAGCACATTTTATCTCTGAAGAAGACTACTTCTAAAAAATTGTAGACCAGTGTAAGCAGCCTATTGACATGTTGCACCCTACACCAAATGACTAGCTATTTATTAAAACTTCTATTATTAATCCTGTATGAGTTATTAATAAATGAACCCTACTAGAAATTGAGTTCACCCCATCCCTGCTAGTGTTCATCAGTAACATGTTGTACCAGCCTGCTGCAGTCTCTCTTTCTCTGAATTGAAGGGTACATTTTCTGACACGCCCCCTCCTAGTTTTTGGATGCATGAGCTGCCCATGTCCAACTCAGGGACCAGTATAAACCCTTGGAAAATTTGCTTTTTGCAGTGTAATTCAGAAAAGGTGATTTATTATTAGACTGTCTCTGCACATAAGCCAGTCCTATAGTGCCAAGAATCCACAACCAAGATTGGGATCCATCCGTACACATAAATAAGAGATAATCTGTGCCCCAAACAGCTTACATTTTTAATACAGGAGACAGATAAAGATTGGGAGAAAGGAACCATCACTATTCTGATTTCACATATGCGGAAACTGACAAAATCTGACAAAAGCTGTGGCAAAGCCAGGAATTAAATTCAGATGTCCATAAAGCACTGGACCAGCACTCAGGAGAAGTTCCCCTAGCTATTCTAAGTTAAAGATGGATTGTAACTTAAATTCTGCATAGAAACATTTTTATTAAACACCACTTCTAAGAATATTAAATGGCCTGTGACTGCAATAATTCTTTAACTGTTGTGCACAGTTAGGGTATGTCTACGCTACATGGCTCCATCGACGTGCTACATGTCGACCGCCCTGTTATGCCTCGTGGGATGAGGTTTACCAGGGCGGTCAACAAAGGCTTTTGATGTCGACCGCCGAGCATCCAGACTACTGCGCTGTGCCGACAAACAGCTGATTGGCACAGCGCGGCAGCCATTTTGATGTAAATGAAGCGGCGATTATTTAAATCACCGCTTCATTTTGCTATGTCTACAACCCTCATCTACATGGCTCCGTTGATGGAGCCATGTAGTGTAGACATACCCTCAGTGAAAAATGAAAGAATAATTGTGCTCTGGCTATCACTAAACTTAATGCAGGAAGCAGCTTATGCTTTGAACTACTAAAGTAGTTTTGGAGGTTCAGCTGGAGGGGAGCTATCTGACAGCTTGCAAAATGTTGGTAGGATACTACTGCATAGAGTCACATGAGGGGGCCTACCACACTTATCAAGAGATGGTATTTTTTTATAATAAAGTGGAGTAGCATGAATGTGAGTTATGTGATAATGGTAATTGCATAATAAGTAATTGCTCTTAATAAATACTCAGATTCATTTTGTTTCAGCATTGCATTATATTGTGATGTTATTGCAAACTGATGTGATAATGGAAATATAACATTTTAATGTAAAGAGTTTATCCCAAAGAACAAACTGGGAAAAATAGAAAACACAATTGCAAGTCCAGGCTGAGGAACACTGTCATAAAATAAATTTTGCACAGCATGAATAATGTCACTATGCAGCGAGAACATATTAGTCAGACACAGACCCTTGATGTTAAGGAGAACAGAATCTAGGCCACCATTAAAACTGTATCTGAATAGTTTGTCTTCAACAAATTTCTAGTGTGAGATATAAAAATAAAATAAATAAAACATGTATTTATTTCTTCTCTCCTTGTGCTAATCTACATAAATCCATGCGAAATATTCATGAATACAGAACACTTTGCAGCATTTTAAAAAATAGTCATTAAAATAAATGCAAAAAGATGTTGTAAATCATCCTTCCTCAGTGAAAATGAAGGCTCTATCACATCCAAACTGAGCCATAAAATGGCACCATCAGCAAACATTATCTGTTTACCCAAAGTGCATTTTGAGAATTTAGCATGTAGATAAAATGCAGAAGCTTGCTGTGAAACCTGAAATACAATTTATTAAGTTTAGTGTTCCCCCCCAAAAAATACTGGAAAAGAAACTGTTTATATATCTGGTTTCACCCACACAACAAGTTAAATATCAGGATGAACAGAATATTTGTAATTTAATATACATCAGAAATTTCTCTTACATTGAAATACATATTCATAATGTGAACTGAAATGTAATGACCTGCTTTCTGTCACTTTGCTGTACATTTACATTAAATTAGCATAATGCTTATAATCGCTAGTGGCATGGAAATCTCAAATAATAACTGATTACTAAGTAAAAGCAGAGAAAATTAAAACCCCAAAACTTAGGACCATACATTTATTCCATTCTGAGGCTACGTCTAGACTACAAAAGTAAGTTGGAAAAAGATATGCAAATCGCGAACAGCAATTTGCGTATCTTTTTCCGCTTTTCTGTCAAAAGAGGCTTTTCTGAAATTTGGCGCATGTACATGGCGCCAAATTTTGGAAGAAACTGCTCTTTCAACACATCCCTTATGCTTCGTAGAATGAGGTTTACAGGGATGGCAAAAGACCACATCCACATTTCTGAAAATTTTTCAGAAAAAAAGATGCATTTCTTGTACGTGGCATTGCTTTTCCGGATACCTCCAATATCCCGGAAAAGCACAGCAGTCTAGATGTAGCCTGATTAGATTACAAAAAACAGACAATAATAGGTAAGATGTAGATTAGTGTGTCCTTTTTATCTGTATTGTTGGCTAGCTTTTTATTTGTTACGTCTATCTTTTATCTATATTGATGCATTTACATAAAGGTAGTTCAAAGATATTGGTTTTGTACAAGGTCACTACTAAATGAGACACACACACACACAATAATGAAAAGCCAGGTACTTCTGTGTGTGTGTGTGTGTGTGTGTGTGTGTGTGTGTGTGTAAACACAAAACATTTTCAAAAGGGAGAAAATACAAACTTGTAAAAGAGCGATTGTAAAAAAAGTTGGCGAACATTACAACTTCTAGTGTGATTTTTAATGCATACCCTCCATTAGTAGAGATGTTAATAGAATCTGCAAAAGCAGGAAGCCTCAAAGGCACTTTTGTTCCCTCAGGGTGCATCTACACAGCACCTTAAACTTGAAATAAGAGACGCAATTTGTGCTATGCAAATTGCGTATCTTATTTTGATTGTATTTCGAAATAGCTTATTTGTGAAATTTGGTGTATTTACACAGTGCCAAATCATATATATGGCCCAATGTCTGAGTCTGTAACACTGAAATGCTGGCTGTTCCCTCTGGGTGGCGCTGTTGCCTGAAATGCTGGCTGTTCCCTCTGGGCAGCCCGCGCTGCACGGGGAGTGCAGGCCCAAACGGCCGCTTGCTCCACTTGCTCCCCTGCGGCGGCCTGGCTGAGCAGCACAGAAGTCAGCCAAGCGCCACAGCGGGAGGGGAAGGGGGGCAAGGCAGCAATAAATGCAGGGAGTTGCAGGTCAGGTGGTCATAAGTCAGGGGTCGCCTGTATTTTGAAATAAGTTCCTAGTATAGACATACCCCAGATGTCCTGAGGAGCAAAGATCAGAGTGACCCTTTCACGCTATTCAGTGTATGCTTCTCTCTGCATTGGCACTAGTCTTGAATTTAATGAGAAGGGGGACTTGTTCACAGTCTTTGAACAGTCTAATGTGGCTATCAATACTATGACTAGTATCTGGAATGTGCAATTCTCTGGAACAACCAACTCTAGTTATTGAAAACCTGTGCAAGACAAACCACATGCTAGCCTTATGTTATTTAATTATAAATATATTTGGAATCAAATATTTGGTTAATGAGGCAAATCTGTTCTTACCAGTCTTCGGGGGCTAGAATTCATCAGCTTGAACACCACAAAGGCTACTTCTCAGACTGAACAGAGATCCCACATGTAGGTAATGTCCAAGGGGAAAAGTTGAGGAATTTGAAATGGGGTTACATCAGTATATCTATATCACTTGGTGGTGAGGGGAGTGGATTTTCCCACACACCTGAACAACAAAGGTATACCAATGTAAGTCTGTAATGTCGACCAGACCTAAAGGACCAAAACTGAGGGGGAGAGCGGCTGGGTGTGTTTTTAAGCAGAGAGAGAGAGACCAGAACTACAAGACAAAGCTGTTCAGCAAGAGAGCATGTTAAAGAACTCTGGGCTCTGACACACAGAGGATTCCCAGGAAAGGCAGAATGAAAACAAAACCAAAAACGCTAAGGCAGTTGTTTGTTATTTTTCTGTATCTCTTTTGAGCTTTTGGTCTGAGTAGAGCATCTGTGTGTCACATAGGTCTACAAGAGAGAAACAGTGAATCATAGAGGTCCATAACTTCTATAGAAGTCTGGGATCAAGCAGCATCTCTTGCAGAGGGTTGAGTGAGCAAGCAATAGTTTCTGGCTGGGCAATCGGATGTGGGGAACACATAGTCAAAAACAGGTGCCAGACATTGGTCTGTACCTCAAGTATGTGCTTAGAGTTCGAGTCAGAAACAGTGCCTAATCTTACCAAGCCATAACCATAAGAGACTCAAGATATAGGTTCAGTACAGCAAGGAGATGAGTGTTCAAGGGGAGTAGATCGTTCAGAATTTTAGGGCATTATTACAAATGGAAAATGTAATTTAATACCTACCAAAAAAAGCACACAGTTAATTTTCTCTTGCTTCTCTTTGTTTTCCATTGTCTATATAGTTGTTCTTTCAGACTGCATGCTTTCTACAACCCTTCCTCCCTCCAGTGCCACAGTATTTTCCCTTTGGAATTTTGTCAGCCTGTACATTTCTTTTCTCTACAATAGCTATAAAATGGAATGTGAATTCCAATAATGGTTCTAGTCAAGCTCACAATTGAGATTACTGTAGAATTACAAATAGTTATTTTATTATCGTCAAAATAGAAAAAAAAAAAGTGCTACTCTTCCCAATCTTTGTGTTTTCATTGATCTAGTTCTAATGTTCTTAACCAAGCTTGTAGACACAGCAATACAGATAATTTGGACTTGGTCAACAAATCAATGTAAGAACTAAGTTTAAAAAATGGAATAAAGTTTTGATAAAATGGAATTGTTAGCAGAATTGAAGCATGAATTTCAAGGCTCTGTAAAACTGGTTCTTCGTATCACAAAGATTCCCATCCAGAAATCAATAGTTTTAAACAAGAGTTATATTGAGGCCTTCAACACTACGTCAAGTCAATTCTGGACCCTATCAGTAAGAGTCTTTTCCTGACAGGTGTTTCAAAAGCTGTATGTATTGAATTTGCAGCACTTGCAACTGGTGAAAAAATATAATGTCTTTATTCTGAAAAAAACAATGAAACCATGTAAGTTATACTAGTCAAGCTGCATAAGGAGCTAGCTACAAATCAAATATTCCACTGACATATAAAACCATAGAGAGCTAGTATAAACTTGGTGAGTTTTAAAATTAATTATGATAAGCTAATTAAGATACTTTGTTATATATGGGATCTACATTGTATAAAAGATGTCTTACTGAATTTCTTTCAAGTCAGAGGCTTTTGTTTTTCTTTTCCAGTTTCCTGCCTTATATTAAGATAATTGTGATTCTAGTGCTTATAATGGTTACATTATATTTAAGGCATCATCCATGACTGATTATTTCAGGTTCTGCATAAGAAGATTAAAGGGTGAGTATTACTGATTACACCTAACAAAAGCACTGGCTACAGTAGGCAGCACATTTTACATGTAATGAAAGCTGAAAAAAATGTTTAGCAAACAAAACCAAAACCCTGAAATGACTTCAACATACTAATAAAAAAAAGTCTGTTGAATTCAAATATAGATAACATCTTGTTAGCTGCAGGTATGATCTAGGAGAGGGAAAGAGACCCATGTACATATAACAAAAAGTTCAACTGCATTATTTGTAGGAGTACAACAAGAACACAATCTAAAGAGACAGGAATACGATCTATGTTGACCCTTTTCTGTTCACCTTTTGACAAAAGAAACAATTATTTTTTCTCGTCTTCTTAAACTTTTGTTACAGAGATGAAGAATCTGGATTATCCTTCTTGATAATAGAGCACTGCATCTTGCCCTTTGTTATTTTCTACTTTAATGGACTGACTATGAGCTTAAACTATGGGGAAAGTGGTGTCAGCCAACTGAAATTCAGTGGCATTATGACCTTTCAATTTTCTGTATGTGACTATCTCATATATTATATTGGACATTACATTTTGCTACACCACCTTCTTGACCTCAGTTTTAACACTTACAGGAAAGGTCATAACCCATTGCTGAGTCTAAATTGTGACTTCAGATGCTCATACATTGCTCACATTAATTTCACATTTAAGTCAACAGGAATTATATTCATGGATACCCAGGAAAGAATGTGATTCTTTGGGCTGAACATCTCTCTCTCTCTCTCTCTCTCTCTCTCTCTCTCTCACACACACACACACACACACACACACACACACACAACCATTGTCATAATAACTGTATTATGGTTCTTGTTGATTTAAATGTGAAATTAATGAGCTATGCATGTGCATCTTCAGTTCTAATATTCCTGACACATTTTCTTCCACTATCTCAAAAATCTACTTTGAGACTCCAGAATACAGGTTGAACCTCCATAAACTAGGACTCTCTGATCCGGCAGGATTTTCCAGAGAGTCCCGAAGGAGGGCTTGCAGCTGGGGGCTCCCTGCAGCTGGGCTGCCTGGAGGGAGGAGGAACCCACTGTGCCCCAGAAGGGCTGTCTGGTGGGGCTATAGCATGTCACATGGCAGCAGGGCTGCCTGGAAGAGCTGGGAGCCTAGTGTGCTGGGAGCTGGGCTGCCCAGCTTAGTGAAGGGTGGGGGGAGGGAATGGCAGTGCAGCGGGGCTAGTGGTGGAGGCGGGGAACTGACCAGGAGCTGGTGCAGGGCTGGCAGGGCTGGTAGCAGGAGCACCGGAAATGACCTTCTCTGGTCTGGCAAAATCCCTCATCCAGCACTGGTCAGTTCCTGAGGGTGCCAGATCTTGAAAACATGACCCCCTGCACACACACACAGCCCAGAATGCAAATAAAAAGAACCCAAGAAGTAATGGGCTCCATATGCAGAAAGGGAGATTTATGTAAGATATTAGGGGGGAAATTCCAATGATAAGTTAAGTACTTAAATGAGGTTATGGAGTCCCTATCCTTGGAAGCTTTTAAAAAGTTGGGCAAACCCTGTCAGGGTGGTCTAGGTTTATTTTGTCCTACCACAGTCCAGGCAGCTGGACTTAATGACTTTCCAATGTCTCTTTCAGCCCTATATTTCAGCGCTGATTCTGTAACATGGTGGGGAACCTTTTTGGATTGGGGGCTGCTGACCCACAGAAAAATCAGTCGGGGGCCACACATAAGTGCGAAACAAAACAAAAAACCCTCACTGATGTGGCCCCTGACTGAGAAGAAGAAAGAGACACTCCCCACATTCCCCTTGCACATCAGAGCCTAGGGGACCAGGGTAGTAGATTTTGTGTGCTCCAGCTCTGCAGTGGGATGGCAGAAGGGCTGGGGCACCAGCACTGGCTTCTCAATTCTGGGGGGGAAGCCCTGAATCTTGGGGGCTGGATCCAGGCAAGCAGTCCCCGGGCCTCAGGTTCTCTACCCCTTTTCTATACAGATGCATTTAAAGTCCTATCATGTTCTTTAGGCCAGTTTCATGATTTTGGGACCTGACTCATGATATCTGGATGTTTGTGTTTTACGTTTATACAATGCAGTCTTCCCTGACAATGAATGGGCATGAGGGAAAACCAGTGATAAAGTGCTTGACTGGCTGAAGTGAATAGAGACCGATGATGAACAAAAGATGGATGATTGTTAAAGAACTGCTTGACCCTTATGGAACACTGTCTTGGTTGATGAGCTGCCAGGGCTTCTCCAATCTGATCTGACTGCTGCTAGGAATGTGGCTGTCAATGAGAACTGGTCAGGGAGCAATCTAACAGACTCACATAGTAGTTCCATCAGTTTGGAGAGCACCACATAAGTCTCACAGTAGGAGTAGCTCCCAAGTGGATAGTAGCCCTTTTTAAAAATCTCAGCAATACCACCTAGTTCTTTACATCAGGAGATCTCAAAGCACTTTCATATCACTATCTCCAATTTATAGATGGGGAAACTGAGGCCCAGGTGGAAGAGTGTCTTGCCCAAGGGTACCCCAGCAGCATAAGTCAAGAATGGAACCAAGGAACCGCGGGTTCAGGTCCAATCATCTATCCACTAGAAAACAGTACTTGACCATGTGGGTGAAAGAGCTAAATAGCCGTCAAGGATGCATACACTGGGGTGCACTGAGATTAGAGAGGGGCTGTATTTCTTTAAATGAAGTAGGTAGAATAAAATGGATGTACTAGTGAGGATCAGAGCCTTTTTAATCTTTTCCAGAGAATGCAGGGGGGGGAATATTATAGTTTCTTTTGAAGATAGGGAACCAGATGTGCACCGTGAGCTGATGCACAGCTGTGACACCACCAAAAAGTCCCAAAGCCATATTAATGGGAGTTAATTAGTGCTCAACACCTTGGAAAGGCACCTATCACTTTGGAGGATCAGCCTCAGGATTTAAACAATAACTCCTGCCCCCCTACATAGTAAAATCAGGGTAGAAAGTCTTCAGATTGCCAGAACTTCCACTGCAACTGAGAGCAGAGAGTAAAACAAACACTCACACATTTTCATAATTTAGCATTATATATTCAAACAGGAAAACTTAATAGAAGTACAAACCAAATTGTGTTGTTAATGAGGCAAGGGTGCTATATAATTACATCTTCATTTCTCTGTTCATAGGTACCAGTAACAAAAAGCACCTGGAGCTCACCTGAGAGGTGAATCTAGAATTCAGTTGCTGTAAAGTAATTCACCCTATAGCCTCATTTTATATTACCCTCTGGTATTTAAAATATTAATGAGCTGCTTGACTCCAAATCATCAGGGTTCTTAAAAGCCTCTATTAATTCAGTAAATTAATCTGGCGTTTTCTCACAAAACCCTTTATGCACAGCCATAACCCATTGTAGTTTCCTTTTTTATAACAATTTAATCATTGCAGCATCTCACATGAATGTGTTCTGGGACTCACACTGCAAAGTGAGGCTAAATTGCTGAGGCATCATAAGTAGCAGCAGCATTTTTATAAGTAGAGATCTGAAGGGCAGTGATACACTCATATCTACATTTTTTTCACGTGGGTTGATAAGGGTTATTTTTAAATATTTGTTGCTTCTAGGCCTTTGTGTTGTTACCCAAAATTACAAAATGCATTTAGAAAACATATTTTCACCAGGTTTAGACATGTACCATTTGACAGCTCAAGGGATCTCAATGCCTTTGCTATCTATTAAAAAGGCAGCATAAGTCCAAAAACCAAAAGGAAGAACAAAACCCAGATGCATATTCCCACCACAGATCCCAGCCTCAATGACAGGATTTCTGTCTCCACTGCACGTGCCCTTTTGAGAATGGTGGATAGGCTTTGCAGAAAGTCTTGAAGGTCAGAAGACAATTTCCCCCCATTCAAGAAATTATGTACATCTGGGTCACGGTGTGAGAATGAAACTATTGGAGGCTTTGTGCTATGTGTGGTTTTGCTGCAAAGTTGAGTACTCTAAAAACAGAAAAGAAGAGAAAGTTGTTCCAGATGTCTGCTGCCTGAGACTGTAGTCCTGTACAGATGAGCAAATATATTCTTATTGCTTTCTACCCTTAGAGCAGCTGGAGGAGCACAAAAGAAAAGCAGATATCTTTTGAGAAGCTACATTTTACTGCAGCTTCTAGGCCTGGGCATATTTGCAGCAAGGTGGATCTGAAGTAATGCTGGTTTTTCAGCTCCTAGAGCTCTAGTCCATGTCCAGTAGATGAGTCTTACTCCTCTTCCATGTCTAGCTGGGGAAATGAAGCCTCATCAATGAGCTAATTTCAATTTAATGTACTCATTTTCTAATGTGCTACAAATTGTTCCACAATATAATCACATCATAATTTGTATAGACTGAAATTGTAAAGCCAGAAAGTTGAAAATTAGAACTTGATTACTCATGTTGCTTATATTTTTGTCCTATGAAGTTCATAGACTGATCTATTTGTTATGAGGGAAAAAATCTACATATTCTTTTCAATCTTCATGGATTTATAAACAGAATAATTTTTTTAAAAGTTCTCCTCTCTCATCAGCTGCACCACACATTGAGGACTGCACAGGCATTTTTTTAAAGTGCAAATTATTTTAATGCTGAGGAAGATATCAAGATTAGGATTGTTATTCCTTTTAAAAAGATAAATCTAATAAAGTTGCTTGCAAATGTGGATGGGATATGAGAATGTTGCTATCAAAACATAATACAGGCTACATAAGATACCTTCTGCTTTTGCATATGATTTATATATTGGTACAAAGCATTAGTACTAGAAGATTGATGCTCTAGAGATTGATTTTTCAGTTTAGCAGGTCTAGTATAGACCTATTAAATCAAATGCTGAGGGCAGCCCCCACCATTGTCTGGTACTCCTCCTTCTGCAAGGAGTAAGAGAAGCTGATGGGAGCACATGCTCTCATCAGCCTCTCACTGTGTGGATGACGCCACAGCTTGATTTAAGGTAAACTGAATCCAGCTATGCATTTTGCGTAGCTGGAGTTGCATACCGTAAGCTGACCTACCTGGTCTAATATAGACCAGGCCTAAGAAGTTTTTCTGTACATTATGTTTTCCACAGAAAACTTTTCAAAAAAAAAAGATAGGCTACACTTTGTTAGACTCTACCTGGATAAAACAAAAAGGATAAAACATGTTGTCTGAATGCACTATGATGTAAAGTTGTTGTTTCATCTCCTATTACATGTCAGTGGTGGAATTCTAACACCATGGTAAAGAATGCCCCCAAAAGAAGGCCCTATTGTCTAATAGCCTCAGCTTTTGACAGGTTCAAAATCCAACTGCTGATCTACATTTTTAGCTTGAGCCAATTTTTTACCCCACTGCCCAGAATCTTACTTTGATGGCAAGGCATGGCAATGTTGTGTTAGTTGCTACGTGTGCTGGCTATTAGATATTGGTGGTCAGATTTGCAACTAAACTTATTTAAAATACACTATAAATTGATGATTTCAGATATCTATCACTTCCAGTGTCAAACAGATTTATGCCATCTAAGGATCTCACCTTGGAGGTCAGAGTAAGAGACTGGGAGTGAAAGTCAGGTTAACTGGATATCACTCTTGTCTGACAATAATTCACAGAGTGATTCAGACAAATCATTTAAATAAACAAAAATACCTACAGATTATCTGTAAAATGGGTTGAAATAATACTGTATATTTGTGCAGGGGTAGTTATTTCATTTGTTTAATTTTGGATTTAATTAATTTTGCGTAATTTACATGTTTAATAAGCAGGATATGGTTCAAATTCACCTAAAATAATTGAGGATTGTGATCTTTGCATAGTGCTTTAAAACCTACCAAAAAAGGTTTCAAAAACATTGTAATTTATACATTTTGATTGTCTGTTCCATGATCTTTATAACTGTCTGAGTAACAGAATTAAAAGTTATTCTGTAGGACACCCTTCTTCCTCATTCACACACAGCAGCAGTTCATCATAAGGAATTCAGGATTCTCTCCTGATAATTTTAACAGAAAATGAACAACTGTACTAGAGGCGGTCTACTTCCAGTAGCGAAAAATGTGCATATTGCATGCAAATCCTGCTGTCTGATATATCCAAGGATTTTGAAAACATTATTAGCAAGGGATTATTGAAGTACCTAATATGAAGATAAAAATATGCTGATCTAAGTAATTCAAGGAGGGTAAATTTAATAGGAAGTCTACTCAAAAGTTGAAGAAATTAAGTTTCAAAATTTACTGCTGTTTTAACTCCCATACTGTGTTGAGCTTTGTAGCATAAAATATGTATAATTTTCTTTCAACCATGTTTGAGTTTAAAGAATGACAAGCATTTGATTTTGCAGTTCACCTCTGTGTATAATAGCTTGAGGCAATAGAAAAAGGACTGCCTTTGGTATTAAGAACTGAAAATTCTCTTTATTTGAAAAGAATAAAGACACATTAGACTCATCTCCAGAAGGGGACATGGGCAATTACTGCCTAATTTGTGTGCACAAGTACCATGACTGAGTAGTCAAATGGAGAAGCTGTACATACAAGTCAGGAATGAGATTTGTAAATGACCATTTGTGTACACAACTACTCAGTGTACATGAGAAATTGTGGTTATACAAAAAATACGTATAGAATGGAGCTTATTTTATTTTGAGAATTAGGTTCCTAATTTTTCTTCTATTTGCTCTGTAAATGTTTCCTGATGTTCCATGTTAAAATAATCTTGAGGGAGCAATATATGAACAAGATTTGTTTTTTTTCTTTTCAATGATTTTGATGGAAAAGGCTGGAATATATACTTCCAAAAGGGAAAAAATACAATCTATTACCTTGTAAATTTATAAAAGATCTGAGTAAGAATGTCCTATATATTAAATAAGATTATATTTCTCTCATACATAGACTTAATATGTTGAGAAAAATATATACTCTAAAGCAACATTCCCTTACACAAGTGAGCTAGTTATTGGGATGTTGTTTCTTTAGGAGAGTTAAAAATGGGAAAAAACAGTTCAATTTAAAGTATCCTGGAAGATGGAGTAGAAAAGCCAGAAAGGTTACAGAGGAAAATGTCTGTGCTGAAGAGCCAGAGAATATCAGTAGAGGCTTCTGAGAAAATAAAAGCTTTTAACTTTTGCTTTGCTTTTGGTCAGGATCCTTTGAGGATCCCCCAAGGAAGAAGAGAAGAAAAAGAGATGCCTAAGAAAGTATTAAGGGATCCTTAAGGAAGCTTTAAATTAGGAATTTGTACTGAAAACTAAAATAAATTTTACACATGAATGGACTTGAAGTTTTACTCTCAGGGTGTATCTAGAGAGCACCCATCTGTCAGAATAAGCTATGCAATTTGCACTATACAAATTGCGTAGCTTATTCAGAGTCTAAGTCGAAAGAGCTAATTTTGAAATTTGGTGCTGTGTGGACAGTGCCAGATTTCAAAATAAGGCACTATTCTGACAAATCCCTTAACCCTCGTGGAACAAGGTTTACAGGGATGCTGGAATAACGTGCCCGCTATTTTGGGAAATAGCGGGAGCATTTAAAAAAAAATGGCATTGCTATTTCAGGATACTTCCAGTATCCCGAAAAAACACTGCAGTCTAGAAATACCCTCAGTAACACAAGGGTAAATCTAGACTAACTCCATTGGTTATAATGGAGTAAAGGAAAATTAAAAAATAAAAATACCTATTAAGTATGAAATATTTGGAACAAACTCCCAGTCCTTGTTTTATGGAGAGCCCTCCATAAGTGCTGTAACCTCTTGGTTTTAAGTAGTTTCTGTCATAGACAGGCTGTATTCAGTTTTTTCAATAGCTCTCAACAGCCCCACTATAAAAATTATTCCAGCTCCCCTGGATACCTCATACAGCATTTTTTGATTCAATCCAGAAATCACTTCAATATCCCTAGTGCCAACGAACAGTCCAAGTGCCCCTCCAAAATCAGTTATTTAGTTGCAGACCAGGATGTCTCCTTCCCCTTTGGCCCTTGCCGACTCTTGCATAGTGAGACAAGCTTTTAACCACCACGCAGACAAGCAACTCCCATTATCTTGCCTCTGACCTCAGACTCGCAGCATGCTGTGTCCTTGCAACAGTATGCTGCTGCATCCTGTGTCGTCTCTTTCAACAGTATCCCCATCCTCCAGTCAGAGGACAGATGGCAGGATGGGATGTCCTTCTAGTTTTGTAACCACACACAGCTCTGGTAGCAGGTGGATGGACTTTTCACTATAGTTACACTATAGTGAACTATGGACTCCACACTTGAAAAGGAAAGGAACATTTAATAATCTATTTAGAAAATAAATGTGCTTAAAAATGGAAAATTCCTATGATCAACAGCAAGTTTCAGACCAATGCATACAAAGCTGTGATTGTGGCTATAGAAGTGCAGCAAGATAGAAAAGTCACTTAAATGGGAAATACCAGGTGATGCTTACTGTTTTGAGTAGAGTTCCCACCTCAGTCTTCATATATGAGATATTAATACATTTCATTCATGGATAACAGGTTTTTTATGGCTTTAGTTACCCCTTTTTATATAGTTCATGCTGCCTAGAGACAGAAAATGGCAGACACATTGAGTGAATGTCCAGAATCTTGCACCTTGCAAAATGTCAATCAATAGCTGTGAGTGGGGATTAGGGGAGTTAAATTCACATGGAAATTAAGTGATTGTGTAGAGAGTATAATAACTGATTCTGAAAAGAAGGATAATAAGATGAGTTGTCATTTCAAAATAAGAGTCCAGATATACATAGTGAAATATCCCAGTCAAGTGTGGCCCTGTTTAGGTCTGAAGAACTCCGGTAACTTTGCCTTCCTTAACCACATGCAAATCAAGATACATTCAATAAAAGAGAAATATTCAAGATATTTGTAGAAGAGAAATTACCCAGGAACAATTAACAGAGCATTTTCTGCTCTGCAGAAGACTGACATTAGTAGACTGCATACATTTATGTAGGAAAAAAAATCCATAAAACAATAAACCATATATCTACTGTTTCCAAACAAAGCAATGTCAGCTAAACCACAGAGAAACTCCACAAAGCATCCACATATATTTTATTTTAAAAAATAAAAATCACTATCTGACTTTGCCAATCAGAAGCTTCAACGGACATTTAAACTGTCTTTAACTGTCATCTCACTTACTGCATGTCTGCTACATGCACATAATTATGATTTCTAAAATCTAGGACATTTTTACAGGCCATTTTCTTTTGTAGTGCAACAGAAACAGTATTCAGCTTGC
This sequence comes from Pelochelys cantorii, assembly GCA_032595735.1. Classification (NCBI taxonomy): domain Eukaryota; kingdom Metazoa; phylum Chordata; order Testudines; family Trionychidae; genus Pelochelys; species Pelochelys cantorii. The sequence goes on from CM064330.1 coordinate 64,114,265, forward strand.
CTGAGTGTATTCACAATGGATGGCTTCCAGTTAATGGCTGAGCTCCAGAGAACCTTTGTATTTAGATAGTATGATGGGAGTTATTTATTGCCTCTGTAGTCCCTCTGCTAAAACCAATAGGGCAGAGCAATGTACAATGCTTCTATTGATTTGCATCTCTTATTTTAAAAACACATCATTTTGCAGATGGAGCTATACAAAGAAAGGCCTCTAATGAGAATACCTTGAGCCACCACTGTAGCTATTGTAGCTATTCAGAAAGCAGCCATAAGGGAGACATCAAGCAGGAACTAAATGTGATCTGTTTGCCAGTTGTAGACCACGGTTTTCTTGGTTCATTCTTAATATTGCAGGTCTTCTTATCAACACTGGATGAGCAAGCCCTCACACATGCCTGCATGTATAGAGAAGTTTGGGAGGAGAGAACTGTACTGTAGGGAGAGTGCAGGAACTAAGAGAAGTTAGAAAAAGGAAGGCACAACATTCTAAAAGGTTGATTATGGATTAGTGACTGGACTCATGAAAAACAGTCAAATTCTGCAGCATCGTTGCAGAAAAACTGTCCAAGTATAATGTTGACCTATATGAGATGGGAGGAGCAGAATAAAATAAAAAACAGATTTGGGGGACATGGTGGCATTCACAGTAATAGAAAAAGGAAACAAGAGGAGGAAGAAAGAGAAACCAAACCATGTCCTAACTTTCATGTGAGTAATGTCAAATGCATACATAACCTTTTTCTTATTTCTTTTGCAAACTGGCATGTAAAAAAGATCCAGATACTCTGACAATCTCAAGTATCCCTAGGCGTTCATCCATCATCACATTCATTGTACTCAATGTCTGCGAGAACAAAATGAGCAGAAATTATTCAATGCTTCATTGAATTATTGCATGTCAGTGTTATCACAAAGACCATTACATGAAATGAATGTTTTTATTTAATTTTATTTGCCTCGTGGAGCCTCTCAGCAAGTCAGGACATGGAGCTATAGTCAGGTTATCTGTTCACATAAAATTCCTGACAGCTCTTAAAAATGTCAAGACACGGGAATCTTATATTCAATGATGCCAACTGAATTACAGTGGAATGAACCAGTTCAAAAAATACTGGTATCTCTGAATATATCATAGCTAGCTGTAGATAAATATATGTAAATATTTTGCTAGAGATTAGCCATATAGAAGAAAAATATGTCACGTGGCAGTAATTGACAAATTCTGACTTTTTTTAATGGTAGTCACTATATCACCACCAAGCAGGCAATATGTAGATAAAGTAATAAGATGTCCATGCTATTCTTAATATGGATGTGACAGATGTTTTATATGGGTAAATATATTATCAATATAATACACACGTATATAGACACATTTTCCATTAATTTATCCAAACTTCCACATATGCAGTATTTATGCGTATACTTGTGTTTGAATCCAAACAAATGGTACACGTGTAGAGATGACATTCAGGAAATAAAGTTGCAGAACCATGTGATCAATTTATGTATGTACCTTTCACTATCTCACCTACTCTGCCTCCTAATTTATTCCAGCTGAATTTATTCTAACATATCAAGCCTGTAAGAAGTTTCAAAGAGCTGCCAAGGTTTTTTTAACAAAATGAACCTATTTTGAAATGATGTTTCTTCTTTTGCACAGACTATGAGATTTCCTCTCCTTCCACAATTATACTGGGTAAGATTTCAGACTGGACAATATTCTGTGCTGGACCAGTGACAGATTTAATATCTGATACTGTCAAGTATCAGAGGGGTAGCCGTATTAGTCTGGATCTGCAAAAGCGACAAGGAGTCCTGTAGCACCTTATAGTCTCACAGATGTATTGGAGCGTAAGCTTTCGTGGGCAAAGACCCATCTTCGAAGTGCATCTGACAAAGTGGGTCTTTGCCCACGAAAGCTTACGCTCCAATACATCTGTTAGACTATAAGGTGCTACAGGACTCCTTGTCGCCTTATCTGATACTGTCTCTCATGGCTAAAATGTTATATAGTGGTTACACCTAAAATGTCTAAGTATTTTAAAGTTTTTAGCAGTTTGAGAGATTTTCCATTCTCAGAGTCTGGAATGTCAATAGAAGTGGTACTTCAAGAGTACAAAATATCATTTCTGTACATGGGAACCTCCTATAACTGGGAATTCTCTACTTTTCCAGAGAGAAACAGGGAGACTGCAGGAGCTAAGAGACTTATGGTCCTAGAAGAGCACTGACTTATGGTTCTAGAAGGTCCAAGAGCCTGGACTATAAAGTTGAGATGACTTTGTGCATATGATGTTGTTACCATGCTCTAATGGTAACTAAGGCATTTTGTATTTCAGGCAAAGGGCCATAAAAAGTAGCATGACATAATTCTGAAAAAATTATTGGAATTTTTTCTTTTTCCTGTAACACATATGAAATACACAGAATAACTGTTATAATTTTTTATTATTTGTATTTCAGCAGTGCCCAGGAAGAGGGCCCCATTGTTACAGGCACTATACAAAATGCTAAGTTAGGGTGCGTCTGCACTGCACCCTAATTCAAAATAAGATATGCAATTTGTGCTAGGCAAATTGCGCATCTTATTTTTATTTAATTTTGAAATAGTCTATTTCAAAATTTAGCATGTCTACACAGTACCAAATTTCAAAATAAAGTGCTATTTCAAGCCATCCCTTAAGCCTCATGCAATAAGGTTTACAGGGATGGCGAAATAGCGCGTCTGTTATTTTGAAAAACATTTGAAATAACGAGCACATTCCTTGGATTCAGGGTAGCTATTTCAGGATGCCCCATAGGGTTTCCAGTCTAAACAAACAAGAGAGAGAAATAGTGGGTGAGGAAATTGGCACAGGAAACTAAAACAACGTATCTAAAAATTTCATGGTGGGGGAGTCAGGAATAAAGCTTTAGGTCTCCTAATCTCCCTTTCTGCTGTTTTATCTGCATTTCCACTGTGGGTAAGATACTTAACGGCCAAGATATGTGCTATCCAGCCAACTACCTTCCACGTGAAGGGAATAAGTACCTGGATCATATGGCAGCAAGTATGTGTCTAAGAATCAGACATGCTGGGTGAATGGAGGGCAATCTCAGTTCAGTGAAGAAAGAGATTCCAGAAAATGCTTAAAAGGTGTGGGGTGGGGGTGGGGGTGGGGGGAGTATTGTAAGTGTCAATGGGTCTCAGCCACGGCATAATTTTTAAAATTAAAACTCAGGCTGGGTCTGATGAGGGTCCTCAAAACACTGTTTTACCAAAGCTCCTGCTCCCAGATTATGATAGACCCTCCCCTGCCTTTTTAATAGTATTTCAAACACTGATATGTCTAGACAGCAGGCTTCTTTCAGATGAAGCTTTTCCAGAGGAGATCTTCCGAAAAAACTTCCAAAAGAGAGCATCTATACATCAAAAGCTCATCGAAAAAGCGATCTGCTTTTTCGAAAGATAGCATCCACACTGAATGGACACTATCTCGCATTTAAGATGTGATTACTATGGACGGTGTGGCTACCAGGGCACCTGTGCTTTTTCCTCTTTCCTCTTCTTTCGAAAGAGCTCTTTCAGAAAAAGGCTTCTTCCTCATAGAAAGAGGTATACCAATGTCAAAAAACCCCCTCTGTTCTTTTACTTTTTTTTTTTTTTTGAAAGAACATGATTGCAGTGTGGATGTAAGTGAAGTTTTTTTGGAAAAATGGCCATTTTTCTGAAAAAACTCTTCAGTATAGACATATCCTGAGTCTAAGAGTGTTTCTCAAAGTGGTCTGTAAAACCACTTTGAGAAACTTGTTAAATGGCCACTCCAGCGTGTTTATTTACCAGCGCTATGGCCATGGAGCTTTGCAGCTCCCATTGGCTCCATTTCACCATTTGCAGCCAAGGGGAGCCATGTGAAGCAGTGGCTTAGCCCATTCCACTTCCTAAGGCTACCCTTGGCTGCAAACGGCAATAGGAGCCATGAGGCTCTATGATCGCAGCCCACAAGTAAGCAGTGTTGCCTCTAAGCTGCATGGCAGCACAGCTTCACAGGTGATTAATCAGCCCCACACAGTCAGTCAGCTCCTCCATGTAGGGAGCCTTGAGCTTCTGACTGGGTGGGGCTGATTAATCACCCATGAAGCTGTGCTGCCATGCAGCTTAGAGGGAACACTGCTGGTAAATAAACAAACTGGAGTGGTGAGTTAACAGGTCTCCCAAAGTGGTTTCAGGGACCACTTTGAGAAACACTGGTCTGAGAACATTGAGTAGTCCTGTGGCACCTTAGGGTACGTCTACACTGCAACACTATTTCAAAGTAACTAATGCTATTCCGAAATAACAGTCCGTGTCTACACAGTGGGCAGTTATTTCAAAATAGTGTCAAAATACTGTCAAGATGGATGACTTCTTACTCCGACTCCTGTAACCCTCATTGTACGAGGAATAAGGGAAGTTGGAGGAAGAGTGCTCTCTTTCAAATTAAGTGCTGTGTAGATGCTTCCTATTTCAAAATAAGATACGCAATTGACGTAGCTCAATTTGCGTAGCTTATTTTGAGTTAAGCACTGAGGTGTAGAAGCCCCTTTAGAGATTAACAAAAATATATAGAATATCATGAGCTTTCGTATGCTCATCTGACGAAGTGGGTTTTACCCATATATATATTTGTTAGTCTCTAAGGTGCTACAGGACTACTGTGTGTTAAAGTTACAGACTAACACAACTACTCCTTTGACACTGAGTCTAGAGACAGCAGAGCTCAGAGAACCCAGTGGCTGTGGTTCGCTGTTCCCAGCCAATGGCAACTGTCAGGAGAGAAGGGGGAAGCATGCCTATGGATGATCAATATCAGCAGAATGTCCTGATGGGCGCAGGTTGCCCACCACTGCTCTTGTCAGAAGGTCTGGGAGAGAAGGCTGCAGGGAGTAAAGCTAGCTAGGAGAAAAGCCTCTCTGCAGGAGCACAGTTACAATGCTACACTAAAGGGAAGAAGCATAGGTGGAAGATTTGTGATATTTTGAACCTCACTTTAATAAACCAGACCTCTTACAAAGGAGGATGTTATTGAGCAAACACCCACAGTGTGAAGTGTGATTAATGGGGAAAGGAAGAGAACACAGAGGTAATGGCAGGGTCCCAAACCCAGACTGGATACAGCATAGGAAAAATACCGGAGGATAGTATTTAATCAGAATCACACCACAACCTGAAAGGATGGAAACAGGAGTATTCATGGGTATCAGCTGAAGAACAGGGGCAACAGTCCCAAGGTTTTTGTACTGTGGCCTAGTCAGAGAAGAGAAAGAATACAGTATTTGTAGAAAAGTGCCAGGTTACTAGATTTCTCCCTGCTCTTGGTATAAATATTGTGCTCACAAGTCTCCTTATAGGCCTGTACAAGGAAAACACAGTCAGTACAAAGTGAATAATAAATATAATCAGTAATGCGTTCTCCTTTTTAGCTTCTGCTTGGTCCTGCCATGCAGCCATAACCACTTTGGAAATAATAGTTATGCCACTAATTCGCCATTGTGACATCACTGTGTAACCCTTCTGCCGGGTAGGCCTGGCAGTAACCAGGGCTGGGTTCAATATCTTGGGGTCCATCTCACACAGAATCGGCTCGAGCCCCCACCCAGTAATCTGGGAAATTCACACACACCTGGGTGCCTCTGAGAGGCAATGCTTCCCCACTTGCAAGCACTGAGTCTGAGTGTAGGAAAGAAACATTTAATGAAACAGAGAGAGAAGTCATACGGCATTAACCTGGGGAAACCACCACAAACAGAGTTCATAACCCAAACGTGAGCTAAGCCCCCCCCCCCCAGCCACGAGTCACCTGAAGTCCAAAGAGTCTCTGTCCCTGGTCCGTGCCACCCAGAGTCCCAAAGTTCACCCGCAGGGTTTCACCTCCCAACCTGGGTAGAAATGGGGGTGGTGGGATAGATAGGGGGCACCTTATGACACTCTGCCACACTCCATCAGCTGTCTCGTCCCATGCCACCAGACGCTCCGTTGGTCGCCTGCTGCCACTCCTCGCTTGCTGCCGCCGCTGGTCGCCCTCCTTGCCTGCTGCTGCTCCGCGCCACGCTAATGGTCGCCGCTCCTCGCCTGCCGCCGCTCTTACCGGCCACGTTACGCCACCAGCCAGTGATTCCCACCAGACACTCTGCTGGTTGCTGTCACTTCACTGGCTGCAATGGGTCTGGCTCTCAGCCAAACCAGTGATTTCAGCTCTCAGTGATTTCAACTCTTTAGCCACCAGCTGGACTTGCAAAGGAATCCAGCTTCCACTGGACTAGCAAAAGAAAAGACTCCTCAGGGAGTCTGCTTTAGGTCTGTCCTTAAAACAAAAGGGGAAAGGGGGGCAGGTTGGGCCAGTCTTACAGCCCACACTTGGCAGGTGTGAAGCAGGCTGACTCCAGCCCTTTAACCCTTCCCCCCAGCTCAGTTCACTCAACTCTGGAAGGGGGGAGGCTTGTTCCTCTGAGACCTCTTACCATGATGGTGGTGTCTCTCCTGCAAGCACTGGTGTCATGTTTTACAGTTCCCACATTTCGGGGTAGCATGATTAGTGACCCCCATAACAGTCCCAAATTATTTACAATTCTCCACATTCCATTCCAACACTGACCCTCCATCAGCCCTGGCTGAATGGAATTTACATAGGCACACCTTGTATTCTCTCCTGAGCTGTATTTACATATCAACAGTTAATTACCTTGCAGAGCTAAGCAATTGTAGTGGGCACACCCACCCCTCCTTTTAGTTGGCTGATAGCAAGCAGCAGTTCAGCCCCTGCTTACAACTGCAAAGGGCAGTAAGAATAAAGCATGAATCTGTCTATGAGGGAACTGGCATAGAACAGGAAATCATGTACATCACATGACAGATAAATATAGTGGGGCAAATTCTACACCCCAAGAAGTGTCCTGCTGTTATTTATTCTACATGTAGGCTTGTGTAATTCAGTTAATAAGAGTGTAACTTGACCCATGTATTTCAAAATTAACCTTACTGAGAAAGGCTTTCTTTGAGCACATAACTTGTTGGGAAACAGGAATACTGTAATAAGCCCATGGTGGGTAAAGAACAGGTTAGGAACTATTTAGAAAAGCTAAACGTACACAAATCCATGGGTCTGGACTTAATGCATCCGAGGGTACGGAGGGAGTTGGCAAATGTCATTGAGGAGCCTTTGGCCATTATCTTTGAAAAGTCGTGGAGATCAGGAGCAATCCCAGATGATTGGAAAAAGGCAAATGTAGCGCCCATCTTCAAAAAAGGGAAGAAGGACAATCCAGGGAACTATAGACCGGTCAGTCTTACCTCGGTTCCTGGAAAAATCATGGAAGGGATCCTTAAGGAATCCATTTTGAGGCACTTGAAAGAGAGGAAAGTAATTAGGAATAGTCAGCATGGATTCACAAAGGGCAAGTCGTGCCTGACCAATTTGATTAGCTTCTATGATGAGGTAACTGGCTCTGTGGACATGGGAAAGTCAGTGGATGTGATCTACCTTGACTTTAGCAAGGCTTTTGATACGGTCTCCCACAATATTCTTGCCAGCAAGTTAAGGGAATGTGGATTGGAAAAATGGACAGTAAGATGGATAGAAAGATGGATAGAAGGCCGGGCCCAGTGGGTAGTGATCAACGACTCGATGTCAGGATGGAGGTCGGTTTCTAGCGGAGTGCCAAGGTTCGGTTCTAGGACCGGTTTTGTTCAATATCTTTATTAATGACCTGGATGAGGGGATGGATTGCACCCTCAGCAAGTTTGCGGATGACACTAAGCTAGAGGTAGATACGCTTGAGGGCAGAGATAGGGTCCAGAGTGACTTAGACAAATTGGAGGATTGGGCCACAAGAAATCTGATGAAGTTCAACAAGGACAAGTGCAGAGTCCCGCACTTGGGACGGAAGAATCCCAAGCATAGTTACAAGCTGGGGACCAACCAGTTAAATAGTAGTTCTGCAGAAAAGGACCTGGGGGTTACAGTGGATGAGAAGCTGGATATGAGTCAACAGTGTGCCCTTGTAGCCAAGAAGGCTAATGGCATATTAGGTTGCATTAAGAGGAGCATTGCCAGCAGATCCAGAGATGTCATTATTCCACTTTATTCGGCTCTGGTGAGGCCACATTTGGAGTACTGTGTCCAGTTCTGGGCCCCCCACTACAAAAAGGATGTGGACGCATTGGAGAGGGTCCAGCGGAGGGCAACCAAAATGATTAGGGGGCTGGAGCATATGACCTATGAGAAGAGGCTGAGGGAGTTGGGTCTGTTTAGTCTGCAGAAGCGAAGAGTAAGGGGGGATTTGATAGCATCCTTCAACTTCCTGAAGGGAGGTTCCAAAGAGGATGGAGAGAGGCTGTTCTCAGTAGTGACAGATGGCAGAACAAGGAGCAATGGTCTCAAGTTGTGGTGGGAGAGGTCCAGGTTGGATATTAGGAAAAACTATTTCACTAGGAGAGTGGTGAAACACTGGAATGGGTTACCTCGGGAAGTAGTGGAGTCTCCATCCCTAGAGGTGTTTAAGTCTCAGCTTGACCAAGCCCTGGCTGGGTTGATTTAGTTGGGATTGGTCCTGCCTAGAGCAGGGGGCTGGACTTGATGACCTTCTGAGGTCTCTTCCAGCTCTATGGTTCTATGATTCTAAGTTTGCATCTGACTAACTGAGCTAGGTGCTTGAAAATGAAAGAGAAGAGCTCCCCAGTTTTCAATATGAAGAATAAGTTATACTGTGAGATAGCGTTGCTATCTGGAGATTTCAACAGTTCAAAGGAAAAACTGGTATGACAAATTACACTAAGCAGCTCACTTTAAAAATGTAGCTTCAGTCATATTGAGGCAGACTTAAAGAATTGACAGAGCAGAGACTTCACAGATCTGAAAAGCACACAGAAGTCAAGAAAAGTCTATACTGAAACAGCTGCTGGAGGTGGGGCTTGCAGATAAAAAGTAGAAAATTGACCAGCCTCAGATCTTAAGGCACTCATTCTAGCAGATGAAAATATCAATTCCTCTGTAAGGGTATGTCTACACTTGCTCCCTAGTCCGAACTAGGGATGCAAATGTAGCATACCGAAGTTGCTAATGAAGCGCGGGATTTAAATATCCCGTGCTTGATTAGCACATTCATGTCCGGTCGCCATTTAATAATCCACTTGTCCGAATTAACTCGCCGCGTGTAGACGCGGTATTCCAAAAGAAACCCCTTCCCTCGGATTAACTGTTACTCCTCGTGCAATGAGGAGTAACAGTTAATCCGAGGGAAGGGGTTACTTTTGGAATACTGCATCTACATGCGGCGAGTTAATTCGGACTAGTGGATTTTTTAAATGGCAACCGGACACGAATGTGCTAATCAAGCACGGGATATTTAAATCCCGCGCTTCATTAGCAACTTCGGTATGCTACATTTGCATCCCTAGTTCGGACTAGGGAGCAAGTATAGACATACCCTAAGATTTGTTTTCTTTAGGTACAGAAGCCAGCCTCAGACAATGAATCAAGGTTATTAAGCCAAATTAAAAGCTAATTTTTTAAAAAATTATTTAATTTAAGCCAGAACTAAAAATGACAACAGAGGGGTTTCACAGGCTTTACACCTTTAAAGTGGAAAAGAAAAAAAAAGTCACTTCAATAAGCACTTATGCGGACTTCTGCCACAGAGATGAAAAGTATGACTTGCTGCAGATGAAATTAAATACAATTAACTACACTAAAGTCTTAAAGAATTACATTAGCAAATAGAATCGCTGGATCCAGAAAAAACTACTATATTTTTGTACATATAAAGATAAAATTTACATGTTTCACATTACTAGCTGAGTGTTCATTTGGCAGGTTACAATTAAGTCAAGTATGTGATTTTCCTGCATTTTATTGTTGAATGTGTGTTTTTGTATCATTCCATATCCTCATTGCCAATTGAAGAGTTGTTGTTCCTGGTTCACAACTCTTGTCAATTACATCTGTTTCAATTGCAGTAATGAAACAGAATGAGGGAATCAACTGAAATCCCCAATAACTGCTAATGACCTCATCTCACCATCTAGGATATGTTAAATAAATTTGTGCTCAGCCATGTGGTATAAAACCAACAAATTTCATTTCAATTCACTGATAAGGACACATGTATGTGAATGAAAGACAGATGCAGGAATGGATTTAAGTGGCAGGCCATAACTTTAATAACTCAACAATGGGGAATAGTGCCATCAGTCCACCTCTCCTCACGCACCAGGCATTTAATTGAGTCCAGTGCAAAGTTACAGGGCTCCCACCATAACCAGTCACTTAGGCTTGACTCTCTACTATGGTCCAATAAAAGATATTACATCACCCACCTTTTCTCTCTAATCCCTAAGACTCAGTTCACATCTGAATGGTTCTGCCTTCTCTCGAAGCAGTGGATAGAATGTAATGGGGGATTCTTCAGATTCTGGATTTCATGTACCTCTGAGAGCTGACCCTAATATCCATTAGCCACACTGAACACCAAGTACAAGTTGCAGTTGATGTACTAGTCCTATATTAGTTCCTAACAGTACAATTCCTATTATTACTCATTGTAGCCTGATCGATGCCTCCACAATACTGTTTGGAAGGCAAAACAATTTCTGGCTCTGCCAATTTAGTTTCATGACCAAAACACACACCAGGTATTTGGTCAAACCCATAGCACCCTGAAGAAACAGCTCAGTATGTATCTCAGCCACGGAGAGGGAATACAGATAAGGCAACAATGAAAAGATAGCTCCCACCACCTGGAGAGGCTTTAAATTAAAGGGAGAGAGTTGTGGAAGTCAATCACCTTCTCTAATACTCCCTTGCATAGCTAGCCAATGAGAAGCAGAGAGGCCCCTTCCCCATGCACCCTCCCAAAAGCACTCTGAAGTACAAAGAGAAGACTAATGCCAAACTCTCTCCTTACCTTTCCAGAAGTTGGCCACTCTCCTGGTGGTCTGACCAAACTCAACACCTCTGACACAGGGAATGGCAGTTACACTGACGGTTTGTGAGGAGCCCAATCCATTGTTCACTGAGGTCAGCTGAAAGACTTTCATTGAATTCATTAAGTATTGAATCAGGCTCCAGTTGAAAGATTTAAAAAACAAGGTATTATTGACATCTACAGACCATGAGGTTTCACAGTGTTGTGTGGCATGTACAGCTGTGATAAGTTAAAAAAAAATCTATTGCACAACCAATGGGCTAAGAATATTATATGGATTAAAATTTCCTATGGCACTATCTTAATGTTAAATTCTACTGTTTCCAAAATTTTATAAACTTGTCAATTAAATCTTTATTTCCAGAGTTATAATTTTAGCAATTAAGAAGGATAGTCATAGCAAGCACCTGTACACATGGAGCAGAAATAAGAAATATAGATGACTCCAAGACTATAAAGTAATAAAACATTTAATGATCATTAACATTGACCCTGAAATACTCTGAAAAGGACTGTGAACTTCACAGTCAGGAGAGAGAGAGGACAACTCAGACACAATAACCCACCCAGAATAATAATGTGGTTAATTTGCATTCCTGTGTACTATATTTAATGCTATGGCTATTTATGTTGATCTCTATGATGAAATGCTATAGCAGATAGGCAGTGAAACCCACTCGCAGAGAATATAGCAAGAGCAAAACACTGCTGCTAGCGGACAGTTTAAAAGTCAATGTTGTTATGTTCAGTTATCTTTAAAATCAGAGGCAGGCAGAATACTGCATGTAAAACAAGATCAGGAATTCCAGTAAAAAGCATGTTCAGTCCAGCAACTGTCTCTTGTTTTATTATTTAATCTTGTGAACCAGAACCAGGAGTAGACTAATGAGTAGATCACATAGGAATATCTCCAACATAACTTTTTTTTCTAACAGATGATGCTGATTTCTCTAACTTGAAATATTCCATAGATTTTGACTAAGTTGCAATCTGCCAGCTTACTTACCCCTCTCCTCAGCAGACCCTGGATTTCTAATCAGCCTGAAGAGGAGCAGCCATTGGGCATGTCTACCTGAGGAAATATTCTGAAATAACTAAATTGGACTTAATAACTCCTGATTTTGCAAAATTGAAATGGAGTGTCCCCACTACAGGGGAAGCCTGAAAATTAGTCCAAGATAGACTCCATTAATGTGGATGCACTACCTTGACTTAGAGCCCCAGGAAGCACTGGGGAGTAATTAGTTCACATTACTCTGGGGAGTAGTTATTTAAAAATAACAGAACTGGAGCAGCTACACTAACATCATTTTGAAAAAAAACCTATTCTGAAATTGGCATTATTCCCCAAGGAAAGCAGGAGTACAGATTTCAAAATATGTGGCCAGTTATTTCGAAAAAACAGGCTTGGGAGTGTGGACATTCTGGTTATAAATTCAGCCTAAGGAGAATTGTTTTGTAGTGTAGACCAGGGCTAAGAGCTCCTAAAATCCCAGAATATAATTGCCACTGTTGCTCAGACCAATAGTTTTTCTGCCTACTATTCTGTCTGATAGTGGCCAATGCCAGATGCTTCAGAAGGGTTTAATAGAACAGGACAATTATCAAGTGATCCAGCCCCTGAAATTTACTCCCAGCTTGTGGTATTCAGAAGCAATGGACACTTTGTGCATGGGGTTTGATCCCTGACCATTTTGACTAACCACCTTTAATGATGGATTTATATTCCATGAACTTTCCTAATTCTTTTTTCAATCCATTTACACCTTTGGCCTTCAAAACATTCCGTGGCAATGAGTTCCACACCTTGATTGTGCATTGGGTGAAGTAGTACTTTCTTGTGTTTGTTTTAATTCTGATGTCTATTGGTTTCATCGGGGGACCTCCTAGTAGTTGTGTTATGTGAAAGAGTCCATAACACTTCCTTATTTCTTTCTCCATGCCATTCTTGATTTTATAGACCTTTTCCTTCTCCCCCACTCAGTCATCTCTTTTTAAGCTGAAATGTCCCAGTCTTTTTAATCTGTCACATGGAACTTGTTCCCTACCCTTAATTATTGCTGTTGTCTATTTCTGTACCTTTTCTAATTCTAAATACATTTTTTTTAGATGGGGCTTCCAGAACGGCATGCAATATTAAAAGTGGGCATACCTTGGATTTATTTTTGCCTGGGGAGTAAGCCTGGAAGCCCTGGGTTCCAAGTTCACAGCTCCCAAGCAGCTCAGTTTCCCAGGACGGATAAGATCTAACACTCCAGGGCAGCCCACCAGGCTGACTGTCCCCCAAACTGAAGACGCTAGGGCTTCTAAGGCAAGTCACTCTGGGGCAGTCCACAAGCCAATGGTTGGACTCTATTTCCTTGTAGAGGGAAATTTAAATATTTTTTTATTTGGTTTCAAATCTGAATAGAATCTGATTCTGAAACATCAATTCTTTTGCAAAATGCTAATACTTTTATCTGCACATCTCTGGTAATGAGTTACAATCAACAAAAAAGCCTTCCATTTTTCAAACCAGCATCCAACTATGCAATTTTACAGTATTCACTTGTTACTATTTTTCATTACTTTGATTGGAGAAGACCCTCGGTCTTGCTTTGTTTGCTTATGCTGTCTAACGTTATTGAGTTTGAAAATGAATGTTCTAGCTTTAAGAAGTATGATGCTCTTTTCTTAGATGGTCATTTACACTCGAAATTAATACATTTGCCAAAATAAAACCAGAAATCTTCTAAAGTGTATTAAGTTCTTGACCCAGATGGAGAAATAAATACACTGTTTTCAGTTTCAATTTCTCAAAGCAGGATGGCACAAGCTACATGTGATTAAAGTCTGCTACTGCAGATAAAATATCCTCTCTCTGCTGACATTTTGATGTGATAAATACAGTAAAGCTTGCTTTAAGTTCTCTTTTGTCTTGACATTATTAACCAAAATATGGAGAGGTGTCTGTAATGGTGTTTCAGATGACACCTGCAATTGATCAGCAGTATAGTGTCCTTACCAGTTGTGGTGTTAAGGCCATATACAGGGCAGGACTGTAAGCTATCCTAGTGCAGGAAAAGTAAACCCCTTTGTTTTGAGTTTAAAATTACTAAAAAAAAACCCTCCCGGGTTTTACAAAAGCTCCTATTTCCATATCATTGAAATATTTTAAAAAATTGTTTTATTAGAAAAATGCAATACATTGTATCATATATATGATAATATATTAATCTGTGTGTATATGCAAAGCTGCCTGTCGCAGTAATGTAGTTTGCACCTCTGAAAACCAGTACTCTCTGGTCCAGCAACATCCATAGTCCAGCAAGACCATAAGAATGGCCATACTGGGTCAGACCAAAGGTCCATCCAGCCCAGTACCCTGTCTGCCAACAGTGGCCAATGCCAGGTGTCTCAGAGGGAGTGAATCGAACAGGTAATGATCAAGCGATCTCTCTCCTGCCATCCTTCTCCACCCTCTGCTAAACAGAGGCTCTGAAAACCAGTACCCTCTGGTCCAGCAACATCCATGGTCCAGCAAGACCAGAGAGCCCTAGAGCCTAATGGCAGGAGGGCCAGCAATCCGGCCAGGGCTGGGGACAGTGGTGCTGGAGAAGCCTCACAGCAGTAGTGCTAGGCCAAGGACCAGAGAATCCTGACAGCCAGCAGCAGCACAGGGCTGGAGAAATCTGGCTGCATGCGACAGTGCAGGCCAGGGCCAGTGGCAGCAGAGTGAGGGAGAGGCTAGAGGGGGCAGGGAACACCTCCCCTGGTCCAGCAAATTCTGTCATTCAGACAGATGGGGAATTCTGGCACCTGGGAAATTCTAGGTGCCCATGGCAGCACGGGGTTGAGGGTCAGAGAAACAAGGGCGCCTGTAGCATCCCGCAGCAGTCTGGAACTGGAGAACCCCGACAGCCAATGGCAGTACAGGGTCAGGGGCAAGAGAAGCCTGGCTGCCTGCAGCAGTGCAGGGCTAGGGAAATCTGGCTGCACGCGATAGTATGGGCAAGGGCCGGCGGCAGCGGAGTGGGGAGGAGTTTAGATGGGGCAGGGAACACCTCCCTTGGTCCAGCAAATTCTGTCATCTGGGGCCAGTCAGGTCCTAACTGTGCCAGACCAGGGAGGACCAACCTGTGCTATGTGTGAGTCTGAAAGCTACACAAAACAAAAGTCCTGGCATACATGCGCATCTGAACATGCTGATCAATTGTACGCCCACCACGTACACATTTCAAGCTGTTAGCTGATTACAGTTTAAAGAAAGAAATGGAATGGAAAGAAAATAAAAATCTGTGTTAGAAACTGTTTCAAAATGCAAGAAACTATTTGTAAATTTTAAAAAAATTCAAAACAGAAGAAAAGCATTGTGTTGAGCATATGCATTGCAAATGGTGTGGCCCAGTTATTAAATGTAAATATTTAGAGGCTAATGGTTCTAAATCTAAAACTATAAACTATTTATTTAAATGAAAAGTTTCATTTCAGGATTAGTGATATATTGTTTTCTTAAAATCAGAGGGTATGTCTACACTACAGAGAAGATCAAAGCTGCTGCTGTCAATCTTCCTGGGTTCAGATTAGTGGGTCTAGTGAAGACGTGCTCATTCAAAGTGAGAGGGGCACTCTGGTCAATGCCAGCAACCCTGCATTCATGAGGAATAAGGGAAGTCGAAGGGTGAGTGTTTTCCCTTCGACTTCCTGGAGAGTAGGCAGTGACAAAAGTTGAGTTAAGGTATTTCGACTTCAGCTACGCAATTAACGTAGCTGAAGTTATGTATCTTAATTTGACTTTATTCCGTAGCATAGACATACCCAGAGATGGTACTGTGTTTTGAGTTCTGTCTTAGTTCTGCAGCAGCCTCACTGAATTCTCTCCAAACCACTAATCTGCAAAATACTTTTTATCCCTGTCCTTCTACCCAGCAAAATAAACCTCAATATTTATTAAGTTAAAATATTAATAGTTTTGAACCAATTTTCACCAGTTTTAGTTGCTGTAGGTAATAAATACTGATAAATTCCTGAGGAAAAAGATCAAATAAAAAAACAAAAACAAAAGCTCCATAAGGATAAAGGAGGCAGAAGATCCCTATAAAGGTTTTGGTGAAGCTTGTAGACCAAGCATGTAGCTTCAAAATAGCTTGATGGGACAGTGGTCACTGAGCAGAACCTGAAAGATCTGTGAAAGAAGGGAAAAGGACTAGAGCAAAATGGAAGGGACTGAAGTCTACCGGGTAGGGGAAAGGCACATCAGCACTATCTTTTACTTGCTTTTCTGGTTGCCAAGGAAGGGTTTTAAAAAAAGCAGATGAAACAGTCTGATTATCAGATCTCGAACTTGCATATTAGATTTATGCCCAATTAATTTTAAGGAACCCAGGGATAAATTATAGGAACATTGATGGTTTATCTGCATTAAGTTTTTGGAAGAACAAGCATAATGTTTTGTTCAGAGTTGCAAACACTTCTATTCCTGAGGTGTTTATAACTCGAAGGTTCTGCAGTAATGCAGAGTGGAGGAAGCAATTTAAACTATTCATACATACTGATGGTTCTGAAATACTGATGGTTCCAGAAAATCAGCTAGGACTCACTGTAGGTTGCTCAATGAATGTGTCCATCTCAATACATAGCGCAGGTCAGAAAAACAATTAAGAGGCTAATCTATGTTGAAGTAAAAGTTTACTGATTCATTATAATACTTTATCTAAGGTAATTAGGTAAATAAATATTTACTAAAGAATATATCCTGAAAGTCATTATATAGGCAAAATGTTATCACACTGAAGTTTATTAGCCAGATCTATGGTGGCTATGTTGGGAGTCAATTGGATTTTGTATATTCCCTGCTTTCTTCCTCCCTCCCATAAAATCTCTAATGGTTGTATCAAAAGATTAGTGTCTGTTGCTGCTTTGAGAGTGGATGTCTCATTTTAGGTTTAGAATTTACCTGTCAGTAGTAGGCCATTATGTAGTCAAAACCTTTAATCCCATTATTGCTTTATTAACCTTTTCTTCTGCTCAATTAGTCCTTCTTTTCATATGCTGATTCAACTATTATTCTCTATGCAACCTTTTAATCTCACATTAATACTTCTGCTCTGCTCCACCTAACCTTAATTTTTTTCAAAAATCTAGTTTTATTCCAGATAGTCCACTAATCCTGAAAAGAAACACAATTTGCTTAAAAATAAAACCTTATTGTAATCTATCACTTTTCGTAATATATTACTTTGGATATAGGAGTATTAAGTTACCTTATCTGGGATTTATACACATTTTCGTGAATGCATTTTCCAGAACTGTCATGATTTAAATTTATATGTTGACCAAATGAGCTATTTTTTCATTCCTAACAGACACATGATCTTAATTCAGTTTCATTTGCTGCACCCATCACATACTTGGAAATGAAAGAAATCTCATTTGGTCTATATGTAAAATTTATCATGGTTCTGTTACAGAATACAAAGGGTATGGTGAAGATTGCCTGTCTTTTTTTTTTTTTAATTTACTATATTCAACAAATTTTTTTAAATGAGAATTTTAATAAATAACTCATCTAGTACTTAAGAAAAAAAGAGATTTGGAGATGATATTTTCCATTATGCTCAGAATCATGGGTAGATGCCTGCTATAAGAACTAGCTGGATATTTCACATTTGGCAATTCATTCAACAAATTCATATATTTCTCTGTTTGCAGAACTATCTGCTGTTTACATTCTTTTTTCAGGATTTATTTGTTAACTGAAATATTATTCACACAAAATAAAATAAAAATTCACCAAATATTTTTGTGATTATTTCCTTGTCTGTATTTTGCAGTTTGATGAGAATATTTGACAATGCTTAAAATTCAGATGGTATTTGTTGATTTAAGTTGGATTCATGAGTTCTAGGGCTATTTTTTTGCCAAGGTGAGGCTAACAGTTATTTGTAATACTTGTGTCTAAGCACTGGACCTACCAAATAAATGTAATTAATGCCAGTATTTGTCGCTATGCCATGTAGGCAGTGAATCAGCAAATCGTCTGGATTCATATCACTGCTTTGACACTAGGATCACTCTCTTTTTTCCCCTGCAAATATTCAGTTTCCACATGACATATCCCCTTTCTTTCACATATCCCATCACTTTCTTGATGAAAGACTCCTGAGATATTTTGATTTCTCACGTATTCTGTGACTGTATTTTACTAGTATTTCTTGCTGCTTTCATCTAAGTTCTTAGAATGTATATTTGTCTGGGTTTGATTATTCGTGGTGTATTTATTAACCTGGCCAAAACATGAGGACTATTTTTAAAGAAATTACTGTAATCTTTCTTAAATTTGATCAACTTTGTTCAAAATGTTCTGGCTGTTTAATTATTCCTAAATATGTTTTGTAGAATTCTTTGTATTTTAAACATTATTGTGATTATATATAGTCATGATTTGACAATTGTGTGTAAATGTACTTAAGTGACATTTGAATACTAAGACTTAGTTATTCATACTATGAATAAGAACCTAATCATACTATGAATAAGAACCTAGGAATTATTTGATATAAATGCAGCTACTATGAGTGCATATAAAGTACCTGTGATTTGCAAATGAATACTTTTAAACATTGCTTTTTTACTTTCCCTTTTAAGGAAGATTAATCATTTCCCCCTTACAATATTTATAAAATGCATTACTAGCTTGCAGGATTTTTTTTTATGTCATCTACTTACTTTCAAAACAATGAAATACCTGTTTAGCAATGTACAACAAATTATACCATGTGAAATATGTGTAATTTTATCAGATTACTATGAATAACTAATAAGTTGATAGAGAGACAGAAACTACCATATTCATAAAAATAAATCAAACTGCAAAATCTGAATGCAATTTCTAAACTTGGGACTTGATCCTGCAGACATGTTAACTTACATGTTGACTTGTTAACTTACGCATAAATGGTTTTGGACTTTAGTGGCGTTATTTTAGTCAGTAAAGTTAAAAACAACCATCAGTGTTTAAAACCTTGGGTGTCCAAGGGCATAAGTCTCATGTTTAGATACGTAAATACATATTAACTTTTAACTACCACAATGCCAATTTGAGAGCCCAAATGTAAGATCTTGTTATTTATTTGGATTTATAACAAGTGACCACCATATGAAAATAAGTATCAGCAAAATGTGTTTTTGTTTAAGTCAGAGCATGCTTTAGTATTACCTGAAACCATCTTCCACCCCAAAGTCCTATGTTATAAATAGTTCACTTTCTGTCAATCAAATCTTGATGCTGAGAGAATCAAAAAGCCATTTTTCAGTAAAAACAAACAAACAAACAAAAAAACCTCTAGGTAAATTCTGTATATATTCAGTTGTGACAAGTTGATTTTCTTTCATTACACAGCAGTGGTAATAATGTCAATTAAATTAAGTATCTTAATATGAAAACTATTCTACCATTTTCAAAATAATGAAAGGGCTAATTAAGGTGAAGCAGGGGAACATTTCAATTATTTTGGATTTGACACTGAAGCTAAACCTTATATAATACATACAAACATAATGGATCTGATTTCCACAATTGCTGAGCACTCAAAATTTCAGGAGCTGCAGGTTCTCAGCATCCCTAAAAATTAGGCCCAACATGATGTTCCCTCTCGTTCACAACATTTGGCTTTAAGACTAACAATGCCTTTTAATGCAAGTTTCAAGGGTTTGGGGTTGTTTTTTTTTAATTTTTAAGAACTTCACAGATGGACCCATGCCAAAACTGGGAGCTGGTTACCTTTGGATTATGGATCTGTTCAAATCTAAACCCACATCTAGAATTAAATTTTCCATAATGGCCCAAATTTAATACCTAGATCTGAACAAACCTGAATTTGAAATCTGGATCTGGAGCTAATCTGGACCTAAATTTCACAGCTTGATCCCAGTCTCTGCTCAAATGCTCTGTGATGGGTCTGAGGGTACATCTACACTGTAAGCTTCTTTCGGAATAAGCTTTTCTAGAAGATATTTTCTAGAAAAGCTTATTTCAAAATAGAGCATCCACACTACAGAGAAGCTTCAGAATTAGTCCGAGGCAGGGTCCCCAAATGTGGATGCGCTATCTCAACTTAGAGCCCCAGGAGTCACTGGGGAGGAATAAACTTTAGAATGGCCCTGGTGAGGAGCTACATAGTAACAGTGGAGTGTCTACACACACCCTCTTCCAAAAATGTTTTTTTGGAAATGGCTTATTCCTCATGTAGTGAGGTTTACTGTTGTTGGAAAAAGCCCTCTGTTATTTCAACTGTCTGTCAAAGTAACGCAATTGCAGTATGGACACTAGTATTGTTTTTCCACAATAACGGCCATTATTCCAGAAAAACAGTGCAGTTTAGATGCACCCTGAGTAGTTTGTCTCCAGTTAAATTACTCTTTACTTTCCTGCCATGTAATACTTTGTGCTCATTTAGTAATCTTCTGCTCTCTTCATTGCAGAAACATTTATATTGTTTTGGTGAAAAGACTGAAAATATAATCACTATCAAAAGCTAATTTCACTTTAGTTCCTATGTTTATACCACTTTTTAAAATCTGCTCTACTATTTTACTCCTCACATTCAATTCATTCTCCTTTGTGGCCTCCTTCCTTCCTTCAATCTCCCGTCACAGTCTCTCTTAAGCTCACTTCTCTCAATATAGCAGAAAGTGAAGAAGGAGACTGTCCCTACCAATTGTATCATCTTCTAGTGCCTTTCTGGGATAGTCAAAAACCCTTTTCTCCTCCCCTAACAAGTCAGAAGGCTTGGGCCCAGATCTTCAAAGTTATTTAGGTGCCTAATGTCCATTGATTTCAGTGGGAGTTAGGTTCTAAACACCTTTGAGGATCTCAGCTCTTGTGTTTTTCCTGGCACTAGGTGTTTGCCTATAGCTAAGGAGCAATGGGAACCTACTATGTCCAAAACACCCATCAGACAGAGTACAGACTAGCACTCTGTTCCCATATCTAGCTGAGGAAGAGCCCCAGGGAATCACTGTGGCTTACGATGTGCTGTAACCCTCTTTAAAAAAAAATCACAGAGACTCCAACATAGAGAACTGCTACTCTAAGGCACTTATTTATGAAAAAAAAAACCCTTAAAACCAAGCAACAACTGAACCTTTGAAGAATATTCTATAATAAATTGTTGATAATGAGTTGGAAAACAGGTGTGCATTAATATCCATGAATGTACTGGCTGCAGCTTATATATCTGATTGCTAAACTGAAACCTAAAGACTTAGCCACTGCAAGATTTAGAATTTTAAACTTGTCTGACCTACTTTTTAAAACAAATTATTTTTATAGTTAAAGATTTGTAATTAGGTTATTAACATTGTAAAAGGGATTAATATAAGGTAGGCTATTTGGATTGCCATAGTGCCTCGAAGCTCTCTAGTCATAGTGCTAGGAATGATATAAACACAGATCAAAATTGTATGACTTTTCTGTTTTAATTAATGAATATGAGTTGTTTTTTGGAGGGGGAGGGGGAGAAATCAGGGATGAAATACTGTCTGGCAATTTTGCTGTGTACTGTCATTTGCTTGATTTTCTAGACCTGGGTCAGATAATCCTGATCGCTAGAGCATGGCATTCATCTGAATTAGAAAAGAAAATGTATTGCAGTTTTATCCTACTTAGTAAAATGGTATCCTATTAATATAAATAGTATTCAGAGCACAGTACCTTTCTAATATTAAGGGTCAAAAGAGAGGAAAGATTCTTGCTAGTTGTCAGACTCTGCAAAGGCCATTTAAGAATAGCAAGAAATGAATGTAAGTGACTAAGTAGGCCGGGATGTGGCTGAATTGAAGTTTTCAGTATAATATGAGTACATAGATAAGAACGATTAAACACATTAGACAGTAGATTCTCTTTCACATGGAGCCCTTAAATCAAGATTGGAGGCCTTTCCAAAAGACAGGTTCTAGTTCAACTTTAAGTTATTAGACTAGATGCAGGAAACATTAGGAGAAATATATGGCTTGCTATACAGGAGGTCAGATCATCATTATCATCGCTCCTGGCTTTAAAATCCATGAATTAAATACATTTCAACCTATTATTGAGTCTAGTGGTCTACAACATATTTGGAAAAGATCTATAAAGGCAATAAATGTAAGGACTTTGTTGGGGCTTATTGGACAGAGTCAGGGTTGGAGTAATGTAACATCTACCAAAAGCCCGGTGGTAGATTAATCTGAACTGATTGTATTGCTTATTTACCCAAATTCCAGTCATCACAGTTATAAAAGGTAAAAGATCTACCCATTGATAATGGTTCTTCTCCTTTTCTCCCTAGTTGCTTTGGGCCAGTACTCAGACCTTCATAGGAATGATGTGGTATGTTCTTAAGGGGTCAAATTCTCAGCCTTATGCAGTAAAAGAAAGTACCAAAGTACCAAAACCAGTCTGCATCATCTAACAGGTGGCAACAGTCATGTTCAGAAGTCCAGTAAAAGTATTTCTTAAACTATTGTAATCAAATATTTCAGCTTATACCATTTCAGAAAATTTCAAGTTCTCTTTAGGAAATTTTCATTAAGGAATAATAATAATAACAATAAATTAATAAAACTGTTTGAGGAAATCAACATGACATTTCCGAAGAAGAAAATCCTTTTCATGTCAACATTTTGAAATGAAAAAAAATAATTTTATTTCAGCAAAGCCAGTCACATCTTTTCCTCTGATGTTCGTTTTCGTGATGTGATTGGTTTATATGAATAAATGGAGTGAGAGGACATGTGCCAAGAGATCTTATACTTAGATTCTCTAGTTATCTGTACACAAACAAGGAGAAAACTCCAGAAAGAAAGAAGCTACGGAGCACTATGGAGAAGCACAAATAGGATGGGTTGGCAGCTGAGAATCTGTCCCAGATTCTGTAAAGGTGGTTTGTGGCTACTGCTGGAGGTAGAGTCTTTTGTACCCTTTTTATCCAGAAGGCATTAGGGAAGAAGCAGTCAGTACCAGTGCAGCTGGGAGCTACTCTTCCCAAGCCAGCTTCCCGTAAAGTCTCGACAAGTGGTGAAGGCAAGTAGAATATTGTTTAATTGATATTATTGAATTTTATTTTGGGCTTGCTTTATTTAGTTTATTTTAGAGGAGATGGCATTTGCTGGGATTGATGCAGGGTGGGGGATGAACTGGGTAAAGGCAGACAAACTGAAGAGAGGGAGGGGTAAAGGAACGCATAGAGGAGGCAGAGCAAGGAGTACAGCAGAGAAGGAAGGTATCTGAAGATTTACAGGTGCAGGAGAGGGTGAAAGTGAGATCAGCAGCCAATGGCAATATAGCAAATCAGCAGGGAGATTCAAATGTTGTTACAAATTTTCAAGAACAGGTTAACATCAGGAGACTGTCCATCTCAGCAGTGGTCCCTCTAGTCTCAATACCCTGGGGTAACTGTGTTCCTGGAACAAATGGCTGTATTTCAGTCATTACCTTGCCTCTAGCTGTTGTGGGCAGCTTTGGGGAAGAAACCCTGAGGCTGCGTCTAGACTGGCAAGTTTTTGCGTAAAAGCAACTGCTTTTGCGCAAAAACTTGCCAGCTGTCTACACTGGCCGCTTGAATTTGCACAAGAACACTGATGATCTAATGTATGATCGTCAGTGTTCTTGCGCAAATACAATGACTCTCCCGCTCGAGAAAAAGCCCTCTTGCGCAAATGCTTTTGCGCAAGAGGGCCAGTGTAGACAACTGAGAACCGTTTTGCGCAAAAAAGCCCCGATGACGAAAATGGCGATCGGGGCTTTTTTGCGCAAAACCGCGTCTAGATTGGCCACGGATGCTTTTGCGCGAAAGCACTTTTGCGCAAAAGCATCCGTGCCAATCTAGACGCTCTTTTCCGCAAATGCTTTTAACGAAAAAACTTTTCTGTTAAAAGCATTTGCGGAAAATCATGCCAGTCTAGACGCAGCCTGAGAGTCTGGGTATTTCTAAAGTCTGGCGCTCGACAGCTCCTTCTGGCTTTCCCAAAGGGGGACAGGTTCCTCTGGACCTGGTGGGGACAGCAGAAGCTGGACTTTATCCTGGCTGCTTTGACACAGTCTAGGACTCGGTTCCTCCTAGGAATGATGTGGGGTGTTCTTAATGGGTCAAATTCTCATTCTTGTTCAATAAATAATAGGAGAATAACCTTAAAATATCACACCAGGGTTCAGACCTGTCGGTGCCAGAATCTGGAAACATGCAAAACCCATGACACTGAACCCCAACCACTTTGTCCTTTGTCCTTGTGGCAGGCACTTTTGAAACATCCCACATACACTAAGGCTAGGTCTACCTTGGCGCGATCTTGCACAAATACTCTCTAATGAAAGAGATCTTGCATTACAGTAGTGGCGCAAGAGAGCATCTATATTGGCAGGGACTCATCGTAAGAACGATGCACTTTTGCGCAAGAGAGCATGTACATTGGCGGGACGCTCTTGCGCAAAAGCAGGAGCCTGGAACCATTCTGGAGAGGGCAAAAGGGCACCAGCCCTTTCCGGGGGCGTGGGCTGGAGCTCCTTTGAGACACGTACTTAAAGGGATCTCCCCGGACAGCCGTTTCTGTCCTGCTGCTAGCTTTAGTACCTCTTGCAGGGACTGACAGCTGTAGCAGTTCTAGTTGTGGTTGCCCTCTGCCTTGTTGGACACCACAGCTTGTGCCTTAGTGCCATTTGCTGATTTTTTTACCTCAGCTCTTTTCTTGTGCCATGGAGCCAGGGGTGGCCTTGTGCCTGCTCTGGCCCCTTCCGGCCATTTTGGAGTGCTTGCAGCTGCTGCTCCATGCTGCTGCACTCCTCGTCCAGGACCTCGAGGCACAGATTGCTCTGGACTCCCTCACCAGGGAGGCAGTGGCGTCCCTGTGGCATCCCCACCCCACCGTGGACAGGCCCTTGTGGAGACTGGCCACCGGTACCGACTGGTGGGACCTGCTGGTCCTGGGGCAATGGGATGACCAGCAATGGCTCCAGAACTTTTGGATGCGAAAGCAGACGTTCCTGGAGCTGTGTGCCTGGCTCGCCCCTGCGCTCCAGAGAAGCACCACCCGGCTGCGGGCATCCATCCCCGTGGACAAGAGGGTCGCCATCGCACTCTGGAAGCTGACCACCCCGGACAGCTACCTATCGGTGGTACACCAGTTCGGGGTGGGCAGATCCACCGTCGGTGCTGTCGTCATGCTGGTAAGTCCTGGGGGGGTGGGGGAGAGGGTGCAGCACTCCATGCCCAGGGGCAGGCAAGACTCCAGGCTGGGGCGATGGGGAATGCCCCATCACCCAGGGGTTTGGGCCATCCCTCCCTTGCACAGGCCTGCTGGTGGGGAGGGGGCGTGGCCTGCTGGTGGGGAGGGGGGCCCTGGTGTATGTGAGGACAGAGGGCATCACAGGGGAGGTGGGAACCCCCCAAGGGAGCACACACTCACCCTACCTTATGTGATGCATTCCCCTGTGTTTCTGTGCACCCTTCGGCAGGTTGTCTGTGCCATCAACGACATCCTGCTCCAGCAAGTCATCCACCTGCGGGACGTGGAGGCTACAGTGGCTGGCTTCGCTGCCCTGGGGTTCCCCAACTGCGGGGAAGCCCTGCATGCAGCCCACGTCCCCATCCGTGCTCCGGAGCATCGAGCGGCCCATTTCATAAATCGCAAGGGGTACTTCTCCATCATGCTCCAGGCCCTTGTGGACCACCGTGGCTGCTTCACGGACATTTATGTGGGCTGGTCGGGCAGGGCACACGACGCCCGCATTCTCTGAAACTCCGGCCTGTTTGGCAGGCTGGAGGCAGGCACTTTCTTCCCCCAGCGGGAATTTACTGTTGGGGATGTGCCCATGCCCACATGTATTGTGGGGGATGCGGTCTACCCCCTGCTGCCCTGGTTGATGCGGCCCTACACGGGACGGACAGACCATGACCGGGCACGGTACAACGACCACCTCAACCGGGCCCGCAACCAGGTGGAGTGCACCTTCGGCCGTCTGAAAGCCCGGTTTCGCTGTCTGCTCACCCATCTGGAGAATGGGTGAGCGGAACATCCCCGAGGTAGTGGCCGCATGCTGCGTGTTCCACAACATCATGGAGCGGAAGGGGGAGGCCTTCCTCCCAGCATGGATGGCAGGCGAGGGCCAGGCCTTTGAACAGCCCTGCACAGCTGCCATCCGCCAGGTGCACCATGATGGGGTGCGCATATAGGAGGCCCTGACGGAGATGTTCTCCCAGGCCCCACAGTAGGGTCGCCTCTGTCTCCCTTTACATCTCCCTCCCATCCCCAACCCTTCCCTTCTCCCCT
Organism: Pelochelys cantorii; assembly: GCA_032595735.1. Lineage (NCBI taxonomy): Eukaryota > Metazoa > Chordata > Testudines > Trionychidae > Pelochelys > Pelochelys cantorii. Next base: position 64,140,493 of record CM064330.1, read on the forward strand.
CCCTGTACCTCCCAATAAACAACCAACACAGGTTTTTTTTGGAAAACAACGTCTTGAACTTTTTATTTACAATGGGGGGATGTAGGGTGGGAGGGAAGGGGGCTCTGAACTAGGAGGGGGAAGGGACCTCTGAACTGGGAGGGGGCTCTGAACTAGGAGGCGGGAAGGGAGAAGCTACTGCTGGGAGGGGTGGCCCCTGCAACTGCCTCTGTGGGGGTGGATTACTACGTGTGGTTCAGGCCGCATCGGGGCAGGCAGTACGGGGAGGTGGGCAGGATGGGGTGCATCAGGAGGGGGCATTGCGGGAGCAAGAGGGACAGCAGGAGGGGGCATTGCAGGAGCAGGAGGGGCAGCAGGTGGGGGCACGGGCATTGGCATGGGAGGGATGGCGGGTGCATGGGGCAATGCCATGCCATAATGCACAGCATGCCTGATGTGTGCAGTGAGGGGGGCGATGGCATCGCCGATGTGCTCGCACTGGGCCTGGAAGCGGCCCCAGGCCTGCTGGTGCTACTCCAGGTCCACATCTACCCGGCGTGTGATGGCCGCCTCAATCCTTTTGACAGCCTGGACATGCTGCTGGAGGAGCTGGTCCTGCTGCCGGACCCGCTGGCTTGGTGCTTGGGTGGTTGGGGTTGCTGCCGCTGCCGCAGGGCTGGAGGGTCCCCCGCTCCTGCTTGGTCCCACTGCAGGGAACAGAGGAAAGGATGGGTCAGTCAGGCAGCCCGGCCACCGTCCCCACACCCCATGCCCTCCGCTCCTGAGCCCAGGTGACACCACAGTACTGGTTCCAGCCAGCATCCACCCTTCCCCCCTGGTCTGGATGTGTGTGAGCAGCATGGTCCCAGGCACGCCCTGGAGCTGCCTGCCACAGCCACGTGCCGCTCGGTCACCAGGCTGCACGTGGTTGCACGTGCTGCATACTGGTAATGCTACACAGCGTGCAGCTCATGCTGCCCGAGTGACACTCCCTCCCCCTCCCCCTCCCCCCCGGGTGCCTGGCTCCCCCCCCAGTCCTCGTGAGTGCAAAGTGCAACACTCACCAGTGGATCCTTCCCCGGCCTCCGATGACGCACGGGAGACGTCTGGGCTGCTTGAGAGGACCTCAAGCTGGAGGGTGACACTGCTCCCCTGGTCCTTGTCATCCTCAGATCCACTGGGCAGCTCTGTGTTGTCCCCCGCCTCTCTGGGCCTGGTAACGGGGGGGGCGCCTGCTGGTGTCGACTGGCACCGACGGTCCCTGGGGTGCTGCCTCTCCAAGGATGGCATGGAGCCACTGGTAACGGGGGCAGCTATCGGCTCCTGCCGCCTGGCCCTCGCTGGCCCGGACGTAGCCCAGGCGTAGCTCCTTCACTTTAGCCCGGACCTGTTTGAGGGTCCAGGCTGGATGGCCCTGGTTGGAGAGTGCCTGGGCCATGTGGCAGAAGATGTCCATGTTCTGCTGACGGGACCGTGGGTAGTGGAGGGCCTCTTCCTCTCCCCAGAGGTCCAGGAGGGCCTCGATCTCCCCTGGGGACCAGGAAGGGGCACGCCGCTTTGTGCCCCTTGGGGCCTCCTGTGCTGGGGGTGCGGGTTGCTGCTGCCCCCCTGGAGCAGCCATCCTGGATGGTCTGGTGGCTGAAGGAGCAGAGCCGCGTGGCAGAGCTGGGTGGCAAAGGTGCTTCTGCCGCGTGGCCTCTGCAGGCTGCGTCTGCCTTTAAGGGGGCTTGGGTTACCAGGAAGTCCGGAGCTGTGCGTACGGAGCGTCCAAGCGGCCACTAGGGCTTGTTTCCGTTTGGACGGCTCTTGCGCAAAATCTCTTGGCTGCCTGTCTACACTGGCCTCTTGCGCAAGAACAGAGCAGGAGCGGGAGAGTTCTTGCACAAGAAGCACTGATTTCATACATTAGAATGTCAGTGTACTTGTGCAAGAACTCGCGGCCAGTGCAGACAGGCAGCATGTTTTTGCGCAAAAGCAGTTGCTTTTGCGCAAGATTGTACCAATGTAGACACAGCCTAAGTGTATTCAACTAACCAGAGTTCACTCTCATATTCTGAAGTAAAACAGAGACATCCATTGTGGTTGCACAGTGAATCATCTCTGGTCTCCTGATCACTTGCAATCTACCCACAAAGCTAATAATTTCCACCTCTCCCATACTCTGCTCACCCAAATCTGCCTCTGAGTTTGGAATGAACTATTGCTATAACTGACATAATATTTCCTAGAGGAAGTGTGGGAGAGGACTGTATGCAGATATTTTTACTAGGGGCATGTTTTCCATCTTGTCAGTATGACCCAGGAGGCACAGGAAATGTGTGAATACAGCCAATTGCTATGCACTTCTGCCTGCCTTCATAGTTCTACAACTATGCCACTTTTCTGTAAAGCATTCTAGGAGGGTTTTTTTAAATTACACATGGGTGAAATACAGGTTAAAAATCTGGCCCAATAACTTTAATATTCTCCATTGAAAAAAATGCAACAATTCCTTATATAGACAAAAGCATTTCTTTAATTAAAAACCCATATTTGCTTTTATTAGGAAAATAATAAAACTGCACATAGAACTAATTCTTGTCCCTATAAAACTGCATCTTTCTTTCAGGAATTAAATTTATACAGGGACTTCAGTCTGAGTGACAGCACATTTTCATCAACAGGACAATTCGTCTGTTGCCATTTAAAATGTCTCTCTCTTTAAACAATATCCAGACAAATGTAATCTTCAGTTTTTCCGGTACTTTAATTTGTTTAAAACACTGCAGTGATTTCAAGGACTGATAAGGATGTGCATTTGTAACACTTGATTATACACACAATGAAATCAGAAGTGTAATGAACATTTATAACTTTAAAGTTTTCTAGTGTAGGTAAAGGATGCAAATGAACATCTTGTCTAAAAGAGAAAAATAACCCATAAAGAGCAATTTTCCAGAATCTAAGCAGTCAAAATAAACCATGTTTATTCATTTACTGTAGAGCACTATAGCGTGTTGAATAGCTTCAAAATAAAAGAAAAATCATGACACAACAAGGAAGTTAGATTTTTGTGGCTACACAAAACAGGTTAAAACAATGTAGGAAAAGGGTGAAACTTTACTGGGGATTGTTTATTTACAGAATTCAGTATTCTGTTCCTTCATTTGCATTAATGCATGACAGGTTGCAATTTATAGCTTAGCTCATATGCATGGAAAGTTACTGGCCAAAATGGAGTCCAGGGTCACCTGAGCATGGAAAGTTACCGGTGATCACATGTCCCGATCACATGCCCTTAAATGTTTTGTTGAATCATAGTGGTAGCCACTATGGAGATCTGGGTTCCATTCCTGACTGCCAGCGATTTCCTGCCTGGCTCAAGTTACTCAGTCTCTCTATGTCCCAGTTTCCCTAAAATAAGGAGCCCAGATGTATAGAAAGGAAGATGTATCAATCCATACACATGTCTTAAATTAAAAGGATATAACAGAACTGCAGGGGGACAACACTGTTTTCATCTTCCAGAACTGGGGTTCAGTTTTCAAAAGTTTAGGAAGCACCGAGGAGAGTTTAGGTGAGACCATACATATAGTTTGATTTAGATTTTGTAAAATTAATTTTCCCAGCCACAGATGACTCTCATTTTCCTTGTAATGCCCCTTGAAATGACTAATTAGGTCCTCTCTATTACTAGCCAATGGCTCAAAGCACAATTTCAGCAGTTCAGAAGAACTGAACATCTTCTGTCACAGTTCAGGGCTTTGGCACATGATAGCATCTATACTTCTATACCTATACATATGCAGTCCACCAAAGGCACCTACTTTTAGGCTTCCAGCTCTAAGGGCATTGCTTCTCTTGGGTTGAGATAAGTGTTTCTTTTTTTTCCACTGGAGAGTTTCCTGCCTACACTGTGATATTCCCAGCAAACCAGACTTCCCATTGAGCTTTGCTTTCTCTCCTACAGGCTATGTCTACGGGGCTTTATTGGAAAAATTTGAGTACCCTTTTCCGATATTTTTTTCAGAAGAGGCTTTTCTGAAATTTGGCCTGTCTACACTGGGCCCAATTTTAGAAAAAAACCCTCTTTCAGAAGAGCCCTTCTTCCTCAGGGGAGGAGGAAGACAAGGCTTCTGAAAGAGCGCGTCTGCTCTTCTGCAAAAAAAAAAAAAAAAAGAGAAGCAGAGGAGCAGATGCGTTCCCTGGACATGGCAGAGTTTTTCTGGGAGAGGTATCCTGGAAAAATCCTGTAGTCTAGACATAGCCTCAGGCAAGCACATTTCTTATCAAAGGGAAAGCATGACAGAGAAAACATTGAAAACCAATAAAAACCTACACACATGCTGAAAGCTTACACATGGTTACTTCAGCTTTGGAAGGTGTCAGTGCTTCAGAACCCACACATGGTTTTTCACCAATGGTTACACAGAAATAACTGTCTCAGATTCACAACTGGAACCACCATGAATGGTACAGCCTTTGCTTTATACAATATGGTCATCATACAATAAGTCCAGACAGTGGTCCACTCCTCTGGGTGCAGTTTAAAAAGACTGCATTTCTCTATAACTGGAGGTGGTGAATTTGCATTCATCTACCAAATCTTTGTCAGGAATACCAATAAACATTTTTTGTTCCAACAGTGCATTCCTGTCCAGTACATTTTTCACTGTAGTCCTTGCAACCCGAGGGCTGATCGATCATATTTACCCCCTCCACAGAATACATACATTCCCACTTCACAATAGTATATGAACCATTAATTTAATATAATAGACCCTAAAAATACTTTAATACAGTAAGGTCTCCCAAAATACTGTAGGAAATTACTGCATCTAAGTTTTTTCAACATTAATGCACTTTATGCTATGATAAAATGCGAGCTAATCCCTGAAAGCATACTGATCTAACCTTGTACGCTATAGCGAATTATTGTATTGTAAAGGGTGTAATTAGCATCTGCCTTGTTACAATCCATTAACTTGAGAAAACATGAGAAAATAAAGCTTTTTAAAGCCCATACTATCAAGATTCTTGCCTGACATCTTCATACCATTCCTGATAAAAGGAGATTAATTTAGTCTTGAGACTTGCTCTTCTTAGTTTCGCATTGTAATCATGAAATATCAGCTACTCTGCCCTTTCTCATAGTTATTCAGCAGCAGCAACAATACTTTTCAGAAACGGTCCAAAGCAGCAAAGAGTTTAGCTCCCTGAATGCCAGTGAATTTCTACATTACTTCCTTACCCTGAGGAAGATCACCATCTTTCCAGATTAGAAACAGCAGCTCTTTCAACTACAAAAGCATAGGTGTTGCTGTATCCCTGGCTTGAGATTGTTTCAATCATATTCAGCTTAGTTCAATGGCTGTCAGCATCCCTTCTGTAAGGTAATGCTCCTGGGAACTAAGTCCTAGTGAAGATAAATAAATCAGTTTTGTCTGAGGCTCCATGTAAGCTTGATTATTTTAGAATATAAATACATAAACTCTTCAACTGTAAGCACCCTTGCACAGGGGAACAAGTCTACTATCTGAATAGTGCAACAAGACCTCTGGTCAAGTCTCTAAGTGCTATCAAAGCAAGACTAATAATAGTGATTATAGGAATTATAACATCTCAGATAATAGCAACATTCATTGGCATATAAATTGGAAATGAAAACATGGTCCAGAAGGGAATCTCTCAAACTAAAGGCACTTGCTATTGGGGGAAAAAACAAAAACAAAAACCCCTCACCACTGAGACTGAGGAGGATTTGAAAGCCCTTGATAAACTCTGAAATATTGTGCACAGCAATTAATAGATATACTGTATTGCATAGTAGCATTTGCTATAAACTGCATGAAATTATTGATTCCAGTACCACATAAGGGATTAGTGAGACTAATTTAGAATAACGTATGACATTCCAGTCACCTTGTTATAAGAGAACACACTGCTCAGACAACCCAAATGACAGAGTGCTACAGTGATATTAGCAATTCTAAAAGATTGTATAAAATACCAGCAGCTCTTTGAAAAAGAGAAAACAAAGATTCTCAATCAGGAAGTGAAACTGTGTAAGTGAACAGAGAGAATAAATGCTGCATGGCTATTTTAAACAAAATAAAAACAGAAGAATCAGAGACAAGGACAAGGAATTTAAATTGAATTTCTTGTCACAACGCTTTCAGAGAGTTAGCCTTGTTAGTCTGTTTCAGCAAAAACAATGAAGAGTCCGATGGCACTTTAACGATTAACACATTTATTAGGGTATTAGAGAATAAGCTCTCACGAACTACATCTCACTTCTTCAGATTTTGAAGACAGACAGAAAGACAGAAAGAAGTGGGGATTGTTTGATAAAGTGGGGATTGTATTCACTCTGTTTGCTTGTCATGTTGTATGTGATTCCTACTTGCGCTGCTCTGTTGTAACTCTGTGTGCGTGCCTCAGTTTCCCTGGGCACTGCACGCATGCCTGCTTGAGGAGGGAAGTTTTGGGTGTTACTCTCAGTGAAGGGTAGTCTGCACCAGGCTGCCCCATCTTAGTAAGTGCACAACAATAGTTCAGGCTCTCTTGTAACCTAGATGGGGGGAGCAACCAGATCACACCTTTTGCCCAGGAATCTGAACAAAGGAAGAGGCGGGGCTGCTTGCTTGGCTGGGACCAATTGGAGAGTGTGTGAGTTAGTCTTGGCTGGCTTAGGATGCAGGGAGGGGGCCAGGGCATGGGCTCTGGGCTCCCCTCTCCCCAAGTTGGATTGTACTTGCTGCTTCTGGTTCCTGTGTTAACAACAAGTCTGTGCTACACTGTATTCCCTGTCTATGAATAAACCTTCTGTTCTACTTGCTGGCTGAGAATTACATCTGGGTGTGGATAGGGGTACAGGGCCCAGAAACTCCCCACTCCTCTGTGACGGAGTGTGACAACAGTGGTAATTAAATCAGAATGGATGTGGCTCATCTTCAACTGTGGTGAGAAAGTGAGAGTACCTGAAAGGGAAATTATCAATTATATTGTGAGAACCACTCCATGTGTTTATTTAGACCTTGGTTCAGGGTGTCAAATTTGCATATGAATTCCAGATCAGCAGTTTCTCTCTGCAGTCTGTTTTTGGAGTTTTTCTGTCTCAAAATGGCAACTTGCAAGTACCAAAAAGTGTGCTCAGGGAGGTTAAAGTGCTCCCCCACTAGCTTTTGTACATCAGACAAATTGGACTGACTCTACACAAAAGAATAAATGGACACAAATCAGACATTAAGAATGGCAACATCCAAAAGCCAATGAGGGAACTAGTGCTCACCATTAAAATGTCGACATTTACCAATGATAAATCTTTATGGGTAAGCAGGGGCTAAACTGCTGCTTGCTATCAGCCAGCTAAAAGGAGGGGTGGGTGTGCCCACTACAATTGTTTAGCTCTGCAAGGTAATTAACTGTTAACTGTTATGTAAATACAGCTCAGGAGAGAATCCGAGGTGTGGCTATGTAAATCCCATTCAGCCAGGGCTGATGGGAGGTCAGTGTTGGAATGGAATGTGGAGAATTGTATATAATTTGGGATGTTGTGGGGGTCACTAATCATGCTGCCCCTAAATGTGGGAACTGTAAAACATGCCACCAGTGCTTGCAGGAGAGACACGACCATCATGGTAAGAGGTCTCGGAAGAACAAGCCTCCCCCCTTCCAGAGTTGAGTGAACTGAGCTGGGGGGAAGGGTTAAAGGGGTTGAGTCAGCCTGCTTCACACCTACTAGGTGTGAGCTATAAGATTGGCCCAGCCTGCACCTTTTCCCCTTTGTTTTAAGGACAAACCTAAGCAGACTCCCTAAGGAGACTTTTCTTTTGCTAGTCCAGTGAAAGCTGGATTCATTTGCCAGTCCAGCTGGCGGCTAAAGAGCTGAAATCACTGGTTTGGCTGAGAGCCAAGCGTATTGCAGCCAGTGAAGTGGTGGCGACCAGCGGCGTGGCGTAGAGCGGCAGTGTGGCGTGGCGTGGAGCGGCGGCAGGCGAGGAGCAGTGACCAGTGATGGCAGGCGAGGAGCAGCGGCAGGCGAGGAGTGGTGGCAGGCGCCCAGCAGAGCGTCCAGTGGCGTGGGATGAGACAGCTGATGGAGCATGGCGGAGTTTCGTATAAGGTGCCCCCTATCTATCCCCCCACCCCCATTTCTACCCAGGTTGGAAGATGAAACCCTGCGGGTGAACTTTGGGACTCTGGGTGGCATGGACCAGGGACAGAGACTTTTGGGGTGTCGGACTCTTTGAACTTCGGGCGATTCTTGGCTGGGGGGGGTTGGCTCATGTTTGGGTTATGAACTCTGTTTGTGGTGTTTTCCCCAAGTTAATGCCGTATGACTTCTCTCTCTGTTTCATTAAATGATTCTTTCCTACACTCAGACTCAGTGCTTGCGAGTGGGGAAGTATTGCCTCTCAGAGGCACCCAGGGGTGTGTGAATTTCCCAGGTTTCTGGGTGGGGGCTTGAGCAGGTTCTATGTGAGATGGACCCCAAGATATTGAACCCAGCCCTGGTTACTGCCAGGCCTACCCGGCAGAAGGGTTACAATGAGTTAGAGGTTTATGACTTAGATGTCTCACTCTGTATAAAAGGGGAAGAAGTAGCAGCTCACAATTTTAAAGAAAATAACTTTATCCAACAATTTATGCATCTGAATGCTTTGAATGCCATCATCTGAATGCTTTGTCTTCAGGATCCTGTCTTATTCTTATACTCAACCTCCTCTGTCTTTATCACTGGACACTTTGTTGTTTTTATTGATTTCCTTTTACTCTTAAAAAGGAGAAAAAGAAGTGTATGGCACTGTTTTTACAAATCAGAAAAAAATCTAACAACCCCCAAAAAAGAATATTGAGATTTCAAATGGAAAAAAGAATGTAGTTTTCCAAAGGGATTTTCCAAGGCTTGTGCCAAGAGTCAGTAGTTCCATCAGGGTAATCTGTTTGTTTGGAAACATTACATGATGCAGACCACCTTGTAGAAGAAAGTTATTCTTTAACTTCACTGACCTGAAGTGTGGAAAACCAAAGAACTCTTAACAGAGAAGTTGGGAGTTCAGCGCCCTCCACCGAAAGCAAATCCCTTTTAGTTTCCTGTGGAAGATGCTAGAAGTTCACTGGGCTTCTGCTGTGAAGTGTATATGGCTTCTCATTCATAAGAAAATAACATCTATTGTGAATATTTTCATTGTGTTTACAGCTTCTTAAAATACCAGGAGAAACAGCAGAATAGATCATAATACATTTATAGGAGACAACAAAAACTTAAATAAGTGTGGGGAATTCCAGAAATATTTGTTGTTTCTTAGTAAGGCACTATTGACTAAAATTAGACATGCACCAACCCAGAAATCTGAGTTTAGTAGTCAAGGAAATAGGGATTCCTCATAACTAGTGTTTTAAAATTTCACTGAAATAGGGAGAAATCTAAGAATCATAGTGGAAGGAGTGACTTTGTAAAACATAGATCTTTAAGACTGCTTCTTAATAATGGAGAGGAATACCAGAAGTCCCAGTCAGAAACATGACTGAGGCACATTTAGGGTGCATCTACACTGCACCATTATTTCGCGATAACAAGCGTTATTTCAAAATATCAATGCGAGTATCTACACAGCCATTCCGTTATTTCAAAATAATTTCGAAATAACAGACGGCTTATTCTGAAATCTGTAAACCTCATTCTACAAGGAATAACGCCTATTCTGAAATAGCTGTTTTGAAATAAAGCATGTGCAGATGCTCCACTGCTGCTATTTCAAAATAGCCCCTCACCAGGGTCATTTTAAGTTATTCCTCCCCAGTGCGTCCTGGGGCTCTAAATCGAGATAGCACATCTACATTAGGGAAGCCTGCCTCCGAATAATTTTGAGGCTGCCCTGCAATATAGACAGCTTATTTCAAAATAAGCTATTTTGGAATAACTATTCCAGAATAGCTTATTTTGAAATAGCTGTGCAGTATAGACATACCCTCAATGAGAAACACATACTTTGATTAAAGAAATATCACTGTATGGACTCTCAAAAGAAAGAGCATGTCTAATAAACCTTATAAACAACTCTGAAGAGATAATAAAAAGTTGGCAGGGGTAAGGAGAGAAGACATAATTTACCAAGATTTCAAGAAAGCTTTCAATATAATAAAACACACAAGACTAATCTATAAGGTCAGCAAATCTGCTATCAAGGAGCAATTTGTTTGATTGCACAGATGACTTGCAGATGACAAATAAATGGTATTAGGAAGTAAAAATCTCTAAGGATAGATGTGGGTGACAAGCCACAAAGGTAAGGAGTCAATTCTATTCCATTGATCTCTCAGGGTATGTCTACACTACAGTGCTATTTTGAATTAACTTAAGTCAAAATAGTTAATTCAAATTAAGCTAATTTGAAATAACGCATCGATACACAAAAACTATTTTGAAATAGCATTTTGCTATTTCGAAATAGCACATCCATACTGAGTGGACCCTGAACCGAAGTTAAGGCTGGCCGGAACCAGTGCCGGCAGGGCATCAGGTTAGGACTTAGTGTGTGGGGCTGCTGCCTGAGGCTAACTGAGCTCCATGCTTAAAGGGACCCTACCCCCACCCCGGACAGACAGTTCTCAGGGTTCCCTGCTTGCTTGTCTACCTCGATGAGGGACAGCAAAGCAGTCCTGTCTTGGAGTGCCCTGAGTGCCCGAACTCAGGACACCACAGCACTTGGCCACATGGAGCCAGAGCTGCCCCTGGGCATGCTGGTGTGTCTCGTGGGGTCGTTGCCATCAGCCCAGCTGCACTTGCTGCAGGCTGCCATCCGGGGGGTCAATCGGGGGGCTGTCAGGATCCAGGAGGCCCTGAGGGAGAGCGTACACCCCGAGGAGCCCTCAAAGCCTTCCTGGTCCTCCCCACCGGGGGCTCGTGCCCCATTCCTCCCTCACGTCCTTCCACTTACCCTTCCCTAGCCCCCCTTCCTGATGTCAAATAAAAGACACGTATGTTCAAAAATAGAAACTGGGTTAATTGAACAAAACTGGGGGGGAATGGACCTCTGGGGAGACTGGGAAAAGGAAGTGGGAGAGGGGAAGAGAGAGGGTGGGAGAGGGGTGAGGGAAACCTGGGAGGAGGGAGCTGGAAGGGGGAAGCAAGGGGAAGGGGAAGCTCAGGGCTCAGGGTTGGGGGTCTCACTGGACCAACCTGACTTTCATGCAAACCTGCTCCTGGGTTCGCATGTGGCCTTTGGTGGCCAGGCTGGCAGCTATCCTACCATAGACGGCCGTGTTCCTCCACCTAGGGCTGAGATCATGGACATTGGGGCATCCCCCCCAAAACCTGAATAAGGTCCATGATCTCCACCCTGGACCAGGAAGGCGCCCGCCTCTCCAGGCTGTGTCAGGCTCCTGGGAGCTGGCAGACTGCTCCTGGGGAGCGGTGGAGGGCTGGCTGCCAATGGCTTAGTGGCTCATGTTCTGGGGCCTCTGGATCAGGGGCCCCGGTGGCCACTGCTGGCTCTGGGCTGGCAGGCTTGGAGCTGGCACAGGCACTGTGGCCAGGGTCTACCCCTTTAATGGCTCCAAGGCTGCGGGAGAGGAGAGTAAGTTTTCCTGAATGTGCCACCAGGTTTTCCTGGTTGTGCCACCAGGGCTCCCTGGGAAGGGCTGGAGGCCCCCTATTTCGAATTAAGTGTCTACACAGCACTTAATTCGAAATAGCTATTTTGAATTTGGCGTTACTCCTCGTAGAATGAGGTTTACCAAATTCGAAATAAGGGCTCCGCTATTTCGAATTTATTTCGAAATAGCGGTTTGGCTGTGTAGGCGCTATTAAAGTTAATTCGAAATAACGGCTGTTATTTCAAATTAACTTTGTAGTATAGACATACCCTCACAGACTCTGAAGAAGAAAAAAGGGAATATGCAGTAAGGAAACAAAGTGTGAAGATGACAAACACTTAAAGGAGGGATGAAGTATAAGCCTAAATTCTTAAGTGCTAGAATAGATGAGAGGCTAGATGTCTAATATGCACTATGCTGCCCTGGGGGCAATGTACATTTCCTAATATCAGGATTAGGCCATACATACACAAACATGTATGTCTTGTGTGTGTGCTCAATTGCTTGACCACTCATTTTTCCCATAATTAGTTTTTTGACAGTGGCATTTCTCAACACTCCCCACATAAGTCTGGCTAAGTACATTTTGGAAGAAAGACCAACAATTTCCTCTGTTTTTATTCTCGTGCCCCTGGAACGTCCATGGAATCCTGCAGCATTGGTGTCTGTCTGCATTCTGGCTGAGAAGGTGAAGAATAAGCTTTCCACCCTTCATCTTCAACAATTGTCTCAGCAATCCAGAGCTCTAATTCTATGCACACCCAAGCCTGTGGAATTCTGTGTACACAGCTCCTGCAGATCAGTGTTGGTGTCTGAGTCCCATCAATACTGTGGCACTGGTTCTGAAGTCATGCAAATTCAATGGCAACCGAGAAGGAATATGTACCAGAGAGCCAGAAAAGACTTCATCCAGCTCCAAATGATAAAGCCTAAACCATTTCTGTGGCAGTTTTTATGACTAAATAATTTCTACAGGCCCTGATTTAAGGTATGAAGATACCAGTTTGATCTTTTTCTCTTTAGAAAGGCATGAGCAGGAAAGGGTTATTACTTATTGACAAAAGTTCAACAATTACACATGTGTTTTGCAAGTAAGACAGAATTATGCATAGAATATGCAAGTATCCTTGATTAGTCATCATCCCAGCACTGAACTTGAATTTTTAAACGTTTTCATAGGGCACGTCTTCACTCACTGTGCCAGAGGTCAACCTTCTGGTGTTCGCTTTAGCGGGTCTAGTTAAGAGTTTGCTCCTGTCAGCCTCCCACTGAGGGGACACTGCCAAGTTCAGTTTAAAGTAAGCTGACTCCAGCTATGTATTCTACATTGCTGGAGTTGCGTACCTTAAGTTGACCTTCCAGGTCTAGTATAGACCTGGTTATAGTGAATTCAAGCCATTCATAAGTCAAGACATGGCTCCTTCCATGCCTTGAATAATTTATCCCTGCTTTATTCTTGCATTTCTGTCCATATGGGATTGACTCACTTTACCTTCTCTAAATGAAAACCCCATTCACAGATTCTGTGCTGACTCTTATAAGTATCTACGATGTCTGATTTCAGCCAATATGTATGGATAACAACAGATTCCTCACTGCGATATTATTTCCGCCAAGATTACATATGCTCAGAAGCATATTTGACAAAAATCCAACTCAATCTCAAAACCAAGATCTACTGTACTGTATGAAACATTTTTGATTTCCTAAATACACTTAGTCAACAGGATTTCTTTTGTACTTTTATAGTACTTCAACCACACAGCCCAATTCTGTCATGTAGTTATCCAGTCTCTCTCATCTTATCTCCTGCAAACTGATTTCATTTGTGTTCCTCTCTCATCCTATAAATAACTTCATATACTGGTCACAAGAGAGAAAACTATTAACCTAAATCAGTCCTAACTGATTATTCTATTAAAACTACATCAGTATGTTATGGAAACAAGTGAAATTTCTAAATAGGTCAACTTAATTTATTCATTGCACTGCAATGCAAGAGATTACATTATAATCCGGTTTTTAATCTTGCACTTCTTGGACTAGAAGGATGTGAATGAACGACAGCTCATACTAGACAAATTAGGTGGATGTTTCAACCCTGCCCTGGTGTAGCAAGAGTTAATCCTGATCACCTAGCTAAGGAGCCCCCCACATCAGCTCTGTTGGCCACATATAAAGGCCTGCATATGGCGAAGGAAGCGTCGCAATAGTACCTGAGGAAGGACTGCCTGCTACGGGGGACACCAATACCGACATGTCAAGAGGGTAGAGAAGGAGGTTTTTAAAGCCACTTTGTACAAATAAATGCTTACCTGATATGCAAGGCACAAGGAACAATCAGGTACAGAGTTTAAAAGACATTGAGTACAAAAGCGAGTAAATACATGAGACAGAGTGTCCAGCTACAGAAGCTCCCAATAGGATAGTAAAATACAAATATCTAATCAGTTAATGACATTTCCAAGAAACCTACTGCCATAGCATTTAAACATTCATCAAGAAAGGAAACATCTGACTTTGTTTGTAAATCACTCTGTAAATTTGAAATGCTCTGAAATGAATTTTGATCTTCTAAACAAAAATTTATTAACTGCTTGCATCTTGACAGCATGATATATAGGTTTATAGACTTTTCTATAATGCTTATTGCTGTAGTACTTAAGGGCTCACAAACATTGGTTAATTCATCTTTGCAGAAGCGCTGTCAGGTAGGGAAGTATTATCCCTATTTTACAGAGGAGGGATAATGGTTCTGAAAGATGAAGTGACTTACATAATATAAGAATAAGAACTTTATAATTTAGCAAGAATAAAGGAAACAATGAGCCTTCTGAATCCCAGTGTCTTTTACCAGAAGATGATTCTTCCTCTCAGAACATTTTTGCTAGCTGCTTGTGGACGCAATCACCTCATATTTATGAACCCATTCATGGGTGTCACCATGTTCACCACAACCTTCACCCCTCATTGGATTAAATGCCTTTTCTTCAGAATGAAGTAGATGAAGCTAAACTCCTATCATCCATACCATATCATTACTAGTCAAGTAATTCAGTGCTTTCACAGACTACTCAAGAAGGTAATTCACTATCTGGGGGTCATAGCAAGAGTCAAGGTTATGACTCCACACTTGCTTCCTTTGTATAGTCTTCCTATAATGCAGTACATTATCTTTAAAGATTTTTTATTGAGTTCCTTTATGTACAGAACCTTGAAATGTTTTAATGAAAGAGCACTTACATATATTTTAGTCATACTGTGCTGCTATCTTCTCATACTCCCTTTATATATTGTACTGGTACTAACAAAACACTTTTAGAGAGAAAGAAAATGAATAAATTCACCCATAGATCTTAAGTCCTATACTTTATGAGGTGCATCTACACAGCAGGGCTTAACTCGAAATAAGCATCTCAAATTGAGCTACGTCAATTGCATATCTTATTTTGAAATAGCTTATTTCGAAATAGGGTGCATCTACACAGTACTTATTTCGAAATAGAGCACTCTTCCTTTGACTTCCCTTATTCCTCATACAAGGAGGGTTACAGGAGTCGGAGTAAGAAGTCCTCCAGCTTTACAGTATTTTGACACTATTTCAAAATAACTTTCCACTGTGTAGACGCAAACTAAGTTATTTCAGAATAGCACTAGTTATTTTGAAATAGTGTTGCAGTATAGACATACTCATGGTTAGTATTAAGATTCCACATTTCTGTTATCAACAAAAATCTACAGAAGAGAGCTTGGTACAAACCTAGTCACCACCCATATGTTGATGTTTTTCAGCAAGACACATCAAAAAACCTGTAAACTGGAAGATAATATTCTGTGAATTAAATCAGATCAGAAGGTTATGAGTATGGCACCATTGCTTACAGAGATTGGATACCATAAAATAGAATATAATTTAAACTCTTTCATCTAACCTAGCTACATGAATTAGGCAGACTGACTGCAAATCACTGTATCAACAAAGCAACCTGGCTTCTAGAATCTCCATAGCCAATATATTTTGTCATAGCATGTGCGTTTCAAAACTGGAGCAAGGTTCTCAATCCACATCTTGCAACACAGAAACAGTTTTCCCACATTACAGGACAGGAAACTGGAACAGTAGTGTCCAGTGTAAGTACTTAGAGGATGCTCTCAACCCACTCTCTAGTGAATGTACTTTTACCCAAGAGTGATTACTTGACTATAGCACATGCCCCACTCTCTAATGTAACACTCATAAGTTAGTGTCCAAAAATTCATTACTGGGATTTGTCTTAACAACAGAAGAGACATTTGTAAAGGTCTTATCACACCATGACCAGTTTGTTCATTTCCCCCTATTTTATGTTATTCCCCTAAGTTTACCCTATACCCCTCATTACTCTTCAAATTACCAGAAATATTTAGGGACTCTGTTTTAATATCACAGATATACAACTGCCCCTTTTCAGTGAATACATTATGACACTAGAACCCCTCATTCATCATTACAACTGCCTTTTCCTCTCTGATGCACATTTCATGCCTATTAGCAATGCTTCCCATTGATGTGAGGAGCTCTATAGCTGGCTTTGTATCCTTGTTCTCTTATGTGAGTTACTCTATAAGGGCCAAATCCTGATGTCCTTATTCAGTCCTCATTAGATATTAGCTAGCTAGAATTAATCAAGTCTGCACTAGATATTTACTTGTACTCTTTCTATTGTGGATTAAGTGAATCTGGCAAGACAAAACTTTCAGCGAATACAGTGGAAGTTTTGAAAGAGTGAAAACTCAGTAGTGACTTCAGCGATCTCCCCTCCCATTTTCACTCCAACCATTTTCTTTTGAGAACTAAAAATATGTGGACACAAATTTTAGAACACAGTATGTTGCAAGAAGCATCTGCAGCAACTGAAAATTATAATTGTAAGTTTAAAAAATTATTGAAGCTAATGTTATATGTATATAACACATAAGTTAAGAAAGAGTGTCTGTAAGTGTGGATCTACTGCTTAGATTATCCACAAATTCAAAGTCTTGTGGTCCTTGTCATGCAAATAAACTTCCCATTAACCTCAGGGAGAATTTGACCAGTGTAAAGATTTCAGGATCAATGCTCATAGTAAAAAATAAAAGTTAAACAAATATACAGCAACTGTTTTCACTCGTAGATATTTCATATTCCTTTCCTCTAGGTTTTGTTTTGTTTATAAATGTTCTGCCTGTTTTGCAATGGCCACAAATGAAGAATCAGCATTCAACAGATTTTACCAGAACAGAATTATTTCCTCTTTTTACTGTAGGGAAATACCACAAGCAACAGAATATGAGAAATTATGAATTTCTAAAGGTAGCCACTGTACCCTTGGGAAGAAAATGTGAAAAAATAATTTTTAAATGTTTATAAAAAGTTCTTGTGTTTAATTGCTTTTGGATTATTATTATTTATTATCCTTTAAAAATACACATTGCAACAGTCAGATATTAGGCTTAAACCCCAGATGCACTAACTTACCCTTCCCACAGAGCCTGCAGTGACTCAGCCTTCAAGTTTGTACAGGTTGAACCGCTCTGCTTCTGGGACTCTCCTGGACCAGAGACCGGCAGTGACTGGGAGAGGGGGCTGGCTGGGCATCCAGCAGCAGAGCAGCCGGAGGCCAGGAGCCCAGCTGGGGCCAGGAACAGAGTTGGACTGGTCAGGTGGTCTGGTGGTCTGGTGGCTGGGGAGCCTGGGAGCCCTGAGAGGGCTGGAAGTGGAGCCGCTCTTGCAGCCAGGGGACAGGCAGCCAGGAGTGGAGTTGGGCTGGGGGTGCTAGCAGCAGGGAGGCTGACAGCCAGAATCCGGCTGGGGCCAAGAGCAGAGTCAGGCTGGCAGCTTGGAGCTGAGCTGGGGTGGTAAAGGAGTCAGGCCAGGGCTGCCAGCAGTATTGGTAGCATGGAGGGGAGTCTGGCTGGGAGGCTAGTGGTCCTCCAGGAGAGCCGAGAGGCTGGCAGCAGTGGGGCTGGGACTGATCTCCTCTGGTCCAGTAAATTCCTTTGTTTGGGACCAGACTGGTCACAACAGTGCCAGACCAAGGAAATCCAACCTGTAGCAGCAACCTATCTCTGAGTGGAGCCTCGCCTTCCCCTCTCCTTCAGGCTCAAGTATTTCCCCTGCTCCACGAGAGTTGCAGATCACTCTGTGCAACAGTACTACTTGGCCAGGAATCCTCCTGTTGCCTCTCAGTGTATCAGACTCTTTAGACTCCCAGTCTACTCCTGATCTAGTTCTTGTTACTGCCCCAGCCTTGCCAGAGCTCTGTTCCAGTTCTTGTCCTTGTGCTCATCTGACCTTGCTCCAGCCCAGTAACTGAGCCACTCCAATCTTGCCTCACTCCTCCTCCCCACCCACTCAGATAACAACCTCTGTCTTGTATCTAGACTGCAGCTGCGATATCATTTTGACTCTGATTTCAGTTCTGATCCCAGCCTGTCTCGATTCCAGTGCTACTCCTGACCTAATCCCAACCCTTTTTCTGGTGTCGATCTCCAGTCTAATCACTAGGCCTGATTGTCTGAATTTAGCACCTGACATACAGATTTCTCTCTTTACAATCATGAGAGGATAGGAAAGTACAACCTGCCAATATGCACCCAAAATTAGGCATGTGGCTGCACTGAAAGGCTGGAAAGGAGGATGGTTGCCACTATCTGCGGCCAGAGGGACGGAGAGCAGGAATACCCACTTACTTGTGCTTCTAGTAAGTCTGTGAACTAACTACTCCACTCAGTTTGTATGCATACCCCCAACAGATTCTCTTAATGCTTTACAGCCATGTTCCAAAGAATATCACACTTTCTCAGATCTCATAACCTAATGAAAAACAGAAGCTAACATAGATGATTTAATTTCTGCCAATTTGCTTTTCCTTCTTCCATGGCAGTGAAATATTTGTAACCAAGATCTGCCCATTCTGTATTTTTCAGAGAGTGGCCTTATTAGATTGTAACTTTAAAAAAATGACCTCAACTTAAGAGATATTCTACAAGGACAGCATTAAAAAAGACCAGTTCTGCAGCAATACAAAGAAGCCTGCTGATTCATCAGATCTTGCTTGCCACTGCTGCTATACGAAGAAATTGTGTAATTGCTCTTTCTATTGCTTAAGCCACTTTTTGATATCAAAATGAACTGATTTTCAGGGTATTTTTTTAAATTAAGTGCTGGTATCTGGATGGAAACACATTTAAAAGGTCCCCATTTGTGCAATGTATCAATTATAGAAGCATCGGCTAGCAGTGCTACACAACAACTTAGACTATGTCTGCCTTTCCATTGAGAAGCTCCATAAAAATGCCAACCAGCCTATTTACAAGTTGAATGGATGTCTTTTTCATGAATAAAAGTTAATGGTAATTACAACATGGCCTGTGCACTGAAGATATCCAAGCATGATATTTCATGCCTAATTAACTGTGATTTAATCAAAGAACATAAATAGGCCTTAGAATGTGTGGTACATCAGTTACAGTATATCACCACATATAGTTTATGATATGGCAAAAATAAAAGCTACATTTGCCATGTTAAAGCCTCATTGACCGCTGTGTTTATTCTCAGAGAGGGATAACTTTCAGCCTGGTGTCCACAATGAATAGTTATGCAAGTTCTTGGAAAGGTGGCCAGAATCCTCTCCCTATGGCATCTCTACTCTGTAGATAAAACTGAACCCTCTGCTTCTAATGCACAGCCAGCAAAAATAGAAGAGAGAATGAAGAGGTCCCCTGCTGGATGGTGAACATAGAACTTCTGTGGAGTTCAGCTCTGTGTTATGCTCTGAGGGTGCTATCTGCCCAAATCCTTGATCCTTGTCCTTTCCATTTGCACAGCGTGGCATGCTTTCTCAGGGCACCTAGCACTATGGGTAATCTTGTTACCTCTTTACCTCCAGCATGAGAAAGCTCATGCTAGTTGGGCATCAGTGTTAACACCAGCCTTGTAACTATTTGTACATTCTCCTCAGGACTCTGTCCTTGCTTTGCAACTTAATTGTAGATACACCCCAAAGTTCAAGCTTCTCTTGCACTAACCATCTTCTGTCACAGGACACTCAGGCTATGTCTACACTGCAGAGTTTTTGTGCAAAAATGGCAGTTTTTGTGCAAAAACTCGTGGAGCGTCCACACGTCGAGTGCGTTTTTGCGCAAGAAAATGTACAGTGAATCGACAGAACAGAGGGGTTTTTGTGGTATAGGTATTCCTCTTTCTACGAGGACTAACTCCTTTTCACACAAGAGCTCTAGCACAAAAAGGTTTGTGTGGATGGGAAACTGGGCTTTTTTACATAAGAACATAAGAACATAAGAACGGCCGTACCGGGTCAGACCAAAGGTCCATCTAGCCCAGTATCCTGTCTGCCGACAGTGGCCAGCACCAGGTGCCCCAGAGGGGCTGGACCGAAGACAATGATCAAGCGCTTTGTCTCCTGCCATCCCTCTCCAGCCTCTGTCAAACAGAGGCCAAGGACACCATTTTATCCCCTGGCTAATAGCCTTTTATGGACCTAACCTCCATGAAATTATCTAGCTTCTCTTTAAACTCTGTTATAGTCCTAGCCTTCACAGCCTCCTCTGGCAAGGAGTTCCACATGCTGACTACACGCTGTGTGAAGAAGAACTTTCTTTTATTAGTTTTAAACCTGCTACCCATTAATTTCATTTGGTGTCCTCTAGTTCTTCTATTTAGGGAACTAATAAATAACTTTTCTTTATCGGCCCTCTCCATACCACTCATGATTTTATACACCTCTATCATATCCCCCCTCAGTCTCCTCTTTTCTAAACTGAAAAGTCCCAGTCGCTTTAACCTCTCCTCATATGGGACCCGTTCCAAACCCCTAATCAATTTAGTTGCCCTTTTCTGAACCCTTTCCAAGGCCAAAATATCTTTTTTGAGGTGAGGAGACCACATCTGTACACAGTATTCAAGATGTGGGCGTACCATAGTTTTATACAGGGGCAGTAAGATATTCCGGGTCTTATTTTCTATCCCTTTCTTAATAATACCTAGCATCCTATTTGCCTTTTTGACCGCCGCTGCACACTGTGTGGAAGTTTTCAGAGAACTGTCCACGATAACTCCAAGATCTCTTTCCTGATTTGTCGTAGCCAAATTTGCCCCCATCATACTGTACGTATAGTTGGGGTTATTTTTCCCAATGTGCATTACTTTACACTTATCCACATTAAATTTCATTTGCCATTTTGTTGCCCAATCACTCAGTTTGGTGAGATCTTCTTGGAGTCCCTTACAGTCTGCTTCTGTCTTGACTATCCTAAACAGTTTGGTATCATCCGCAAACTTTACCACCTCACTGCTTACCCCTTTCTCCAGATCATTTATGAATAAGTTGAACAGGATTGGTCCTAGGACTGACCCTTGGGGGACACCACTAGTTACCCCTCTCCACTCTGAAAATTTACCATTTATTCCTACCCTTTGTTTCCTGTCTTTTAACCAGTTCTCAATCCAAGAAAGGACCTTCCCTCTTATCCCATGGCCATGTAATTTACACAAGAGCCTTTGGTGAGGGACCTTGTCAAAGGCTTTCTGGAAATCTAAGTATACTATATCTACTGGATCCCCCTTGTCCACATGTTTGTTAACCCCTTCAAAGAACTCTAATAGATTAGTAAGACAGGATTTCCCTTTACAAAACCCATGTTGACTTTTGTCCAACAAATTATGTTCTTCTACATGCTTCACAATTTTATTCTTTACTATTGTTTCGACTAATTTGCCCGGTACTGAAGTTAGACTTACCGGTCTGTAATTGCCCGGATCGCCTCTAGAGCCCTTTTTAAATATTGGTGTCACGTTGGCTACCTTCCAGTCATTAGGTACGGAAGCCGATTTAAGGGATAGGTTACAAACCACAGATAATAGTTCAGCAATTTCCCATTTGAGTTCTTTTAGAATCCTTGGATGAATGCCATCCGGTCCCGGAGATTTGTTAACATTAAGTTTTTCTATTTGTTCCAAAACCTCCTCTAATGACACTTCAATCCGGGACAGTTCCTCAGATTCATTACCCACAAAGGACGGTGCAGATTTGGGAATCTCCCCAACGTCCTCAGCCGTGAAGACTGAAGCAAAGAAATCATTTAGTTTCTCCGCAATGGCTTTATCGTCCTTGATTGCGCCTTTTATAGTTCGATCGTCTAGGGGACCCACAGGTTTTTTAGCAGGCTTCCTGCTTCTAATGTACTTAAAAAACATTTTGTTATTTCTTTTTGAGTTTTTGGCTAGCTGTTCCTCAAAATCTTTTTTTGCTTTTCTTATTACATTTTTACACTTGATTTGACAGTGTTTATGTTCCTTTCTATTTATCTCACTAGGATTGGACTTCCACTTCTTAAAAGATGCCTTTTTGTCCCTCACTGCTTCTTTTACATGGTGGTTAAGCCACGGTGACTCTTTTTTAGGTCTCTTGCTATGTTTTTTAATTTGGGGTATACATTTAAGTTGGGCCTCTATTATGGTGTCTTTAAGAAGTTTCCATGCAGCTTGCAGGGATTTGGCTCTAGTCACTGTGCCTTTTAATTTCTGTTTAACTAACCTCCTCATTTTTGTGTAATTCCCCTTTTTGAAATTAAATGCCAGGGTGCTGGTCTGCTGAGGTGTTCTTCCCACCACAGGAATGTTGAATGTTATTATATTATGGTCACTATTCCCAAGCGGTCCTGTAACGGTTATTTCCTGGACCTGTTCCTGCGCTCCACTCAGGACTAAATCGAGAATTGCCTCTCCCCTTGTGGGTTCCTGCACTAGCTGCTCCAAGAAGCAGTCATTTAAGCCATTGAGAAATTTTATCTCCGCTTCTCTTCCTGAGGTGACATGTATCCAGTCAATATGGGGGTAATTAAAATCCCCCATTATTATAGAGTTCTTTGTTTTGGTAGCCTCTCTAATCTCCCTCAGCATTTCAATGTCAGTATCCCTGTCCTGGTCAGGTGGTCGGTAATATATCCCTACTGCTAATTTCTTATTTTTGGAGCATGGAATTTCTATCCATAGCGATTCTATTGAACATGTTGATTCATTTAATATTTTTATTTCATTTGATTCTACATTATCTTTCACATACAGTGCCACTCCACCACCCACCCGGCCTGCTCTATCCTTTCGATATATTTTATATCCCGGTATGATTGTGTCCCACAGATTTTCCTCATTCCACCAGGTTTCAGTGATGCCTATTATGTCAACCTCCTCATTTAATACTAGGTACTCTAGTTCACCCATCTTATTAGTCAGACTCCTAGCATTTGTGTAGAAGCACTTTAAAAATTTGCCACTGCTTATTTGTCTGCCCTTCCCTGATGCATTGGATTCCTTTGTACACGGTTGTTTGTCTGCTCTGGCCCATGGTTTGCCCTCTCCCCTCCTCTCTTTCTGACTACAGCTTAGAGAATCTCTATCAATGGATTCTCCTCTAAGAGTAGTCTCCCTCCGATTTACGTGCATCTCCACACCAATCGGCTTTCCCCCATCTCTCAGTTTAAAAACTGCTCTACGGCCTTTTTAATGTTTAGTGCCAGCAGTCTGGTTCCACCCTGGTTTAGGTGGAGCCCATCCTTCTTGTATAGGCTCCCCCTCTCCCAAAAGTGTCCCCAGTTCCTAATAAATCCAAACCCCTCTTCCCTACACCATCGTCTCATCCACGCATTGAGATTCTGAATCTCTGCCTGCCTACCGGCCCTGCGCGTGGAACCGGAAGCATTTCCGAGAACGCCACCATAGAGGTCCTGGATTTCAGTCTCTTTCCTAGCAGCCTAAATTTGGCCTCCAGGACATCTCTCCTACCCTTCCCTACGTCATTGGTACCTACATGTACCACGACCACCGGCTCCTCCCCAGCACTACACATAAGTCTATCTAGATGCCTCGAGAGATCCGCAACCTTCGCACCAGGCAGGCAAGTGACCATACGGTTCTCCCGGTCATCACAAACCCAACTATCTATGTTTCTAACGATCGAATCACCCACTACTAACACCTGCCTCTTCCGAACTGGCTTTCCCTCCCCCTCAGAGGTATCCTCAGTGCGAGAGGATACCGCAACATCCTCTGGGAGGAGGGTCCCAACTACGGGATGGTTTCCCTCTGCTCCCATTGAATGCTCTGTTCCCTTGAGACTTTCATCCTCCTTAAGAGCACTGGGGCTCTCAGACTGGAGGTGGGACAGTACTACAGTGTCCCAGAAAGTCTCATCCACAAATCTCTCTACCTCCCTTAGCTCCTCCAGTTCAGCCACCCTGGCCTCCAAAGCCCGAACTCGGTCTCTGAGGGTCAGGAGCTCCTTGCAACGGGTGCACACATACGCCACCCGCCCACAGGGCAGGTAATCATACATGTTACACTCGACGCAATAAACAGGATAGCCCCCACTCTGCTGCTGGGCTTCTGTCTCCATTTTTCTAATGAACAAGTTTAAATATAAACTGGGATTCTTTTTAAACCTCTGGAATATAGAGTACGATAAGAGATTATGTTTTAAAGAAGGCCAGAAGTCACTAGTGCCCTCTAACCTCCCCCTCTAAACTCCCTCTCCAAACTCCCTGTTAGCAATTCCTGTTCCCAAGGTCCCTGGTCACTGAGTCACAGGCTTATATAGCTCTGGTAGCCCCTCCCCCTGACTGAGGCTTAGCCAATTAACAGAGGCTTCTAGATTTCAAACCTTTTAGAAGCTCCTTCAAGCAATCAAACAATCAAACCAACCAACCAAACAGATAAACACAAGCTCTGCACACAGCAAATAACTCCCCCACACACAAACACACACTCCAGACAGCCACTTACCACAAGGGTCCCGTTTTTACTCCTCTTTCACCTGGAGAACTCCCTCTCCAAACTCCCTGTTAGCAATTCCTGTTCGCCAGGAATTTTTGCGCAAAAACAGCCTATAGAAAGAAGCACAGGTGCCCGGTGGCCATTCTGTTAATGGCAATCAGAGCTTTCTTGTGAGAGAGCGTCCACACAGTTTGGACGCTCTCTTGCGCAAAAGCGCATCACTTTTCCAGTGCAAAAGATCTCTTTTGAAGTGTGGAAGATCGCTTTTGGGGGGTGTATCACTTTACCTCATGCTGGAGGTAAAGAGGTAACAAGATTACCCATAGTGCTAGGTGCCCTGAGAAAGCTTCTTGCATAAGAAGCCTGCAGTGTAGATGTAGCCTCAGAAATTACCAAATCCACTGCTTCTAAAAAGACAGTCAATGCACCAGCCTGTTACATCAGCTAAGGATTTGTGTTTTCCTTAATATATTACACTGAGATAAACTTATAGTAAAATCAAGAATAAATGTGTTGATTAAGAACTGAGATTTAAGTGAAATGAAGCAAAGATAGTAGAAACTGAAAGTGGTTACAAATAAAAATAGAATTTGATTCTAAGAAAAGGAACTCAACTTTAAGAGGCTTTAATCTGTGTCTAAAGCAGTTGTAATCTATAGCCACCTCCTAGCGTCAGCAACCTCAAGAAAGCATCACACAGTGAAACCGCACCAGTTCCACCATTAGTGGGTTCTCTATGGCTGCAATTTCACTTATTTTAAGTGGTGCACGTCAAAGATTTACTGTCATCACATCAAAGGGAGACAGACAGCTAAACCCCTATAAAATGCTTTGAAAATATAGGACCATGAGCAGCATTTTTAAGTGGATGCACAAAACTGAAGTGGATGCACAAAACTGATTTTTGCAATCAAACTATCCATTTGTACATGCATTCCCAGTTTCCACACTCCACTCTGGTAAGACTCCCCCCCCCCCCCCCATTTGGGCACCAATTGTTTTCTACAATTTTGTTGCAACAAGTGCATTTGGGGCACACACACATTTGAAACTGTATTGACAGTTTTTGCCAGGACAGCAGATAAGAAGTCCTAGTTGTGATTCAGATGTATAACATGTCCTTCTTGAGGTTTCAGAAAGCTGATCTCTCCATTTGCACTGAAATATAAGATGGGGGGGGGGGTTATCTGTTGTGCTAATGATTATAATATCTCCTATTAATGAAAGAAATAGTGATCCAATCTCTGAGGCTAAAATTTAAAAGGTACTGAATCTATTGCAAGGTTATGAATTATTTGTTCAAATTGGTAGCAAGAAGCCAAGTTGGAGAGCACTGGAGAAGGTTGCAGGCACAAATTATACAGTAAAGCCAAGAGAGACCATGCCAGCCAATAGCATTAGAGTTATTGTTTTCCTAACTCTGCAATACTTTATCATTGTCACATATCATCTATAATAATTTCAGGACATTATTAAGTGTTAGATTGGGTCCTTAAGGCACAGGACTGTGCTGGGAGCAATGAGGAGTTGCAACGCTGAAATTAGTTTAGAGAGGCCGTGTGCCTCGGAAAGAATAATTTCTCACTGAGCTTGCTAGTGCAAACAGGATTCATAGTCCACATGCATTTCTAGGTTTATGCAATCTGCTCCTGCCAGAACACTGAGACTATGTCTACACTGCCGAGAAAAGTTGGAAAAAGATACGCAAATTGTGAACCTCAATTTGCATATTTTGTTCTGCTTTTTTTCCAAAAGGGGCTTTTCCGAAATTTGGCCAAATTGTTCCTCTTTTGGAACACCCCTTATTCTTCTCACTGAGAGGAATACAGGGATGTCAGAAGAACACGTCCGCTTTTTCGGAAACTGTTCAGATAAAGTGCATGTTTAAGAAGGCTGAATTCAAACTGGAACAGGTACAAAGAAGGGCCACTAGGATGATCCGAGGAATGGAAAACCTGTCTTATGAAGGGAGACTCAAGGAACTTGGCTTGTTTACCTTAACCAAAAGAAGGCTGAGGGGAGATATGAGTGCTCTCTTTAAATATATTAGAGGGATAAATACCAAGGAGGGAGAAGAATTATTTAAGCTCAGTACCATTGTGGACACAAGAACAAATGGATATAAGCTGGCTATTAGGAAGTTTAGACTCGAAATTAGACGAAGGTTTCTAACCATCAGAGGAGTGAAGTTCTGGAACAGCCTTCCAAGGGAAGTAGTGGGGGCAAAAGACCTATCTGGCTTCAAGATAAAGCTAGATGGGTTTATGAAGGGGATGGTTTGATGAGGTAACATGATCTTGGCAATTAATTGACCTTTCACTATCAGTGGTATATAGGCCAATGGTGGGAAGATAGGAGCTGCTATAGAGAACTTTTTTCTGGGTGTCTGGCTCGTGAGTCTTGCCCACATGCTCAGGGTTCAGCTGATCGCCACATTTGGGGTCGGGAAGGAATTTTCCTCCAGGGTAGATTGGCAGAGGCCCTGGAGGTTTTTCACCTTCCTCTGTAGCATGGGGCACAGGTCACTAGCGGGAGGATTCTCTGCATCTTGGGGTCTTTGAACCATCGTTTCAAGGACTTCAATATCTGAGATATAGGTGAGAGGATTATTCTAGGAGTGGGTGGGTGAGATTCTGTGGCCTGCATTGTGCAGGGGGTCAGATTAGATGATCATAATGGTCCCTTCTGACCTTAAAGTCTATGAGTCTATGTGTTCCTTGGACGCAGCAGAGCTTTTTCAAGATACCTCTGGTATCCCGGAAAAACTCTTCAGTCTAAACATAGCCTAAGACTCCCTACGGCCAGTAGAGAGAGATCAGGGACTGCAGCTGTGGCTGGCTCTCTGGATAGGTCTGTGCTGCAATCAAAACACCACAGTTTGCCCATGCCCTCCCAAGGTGGGAGAATCCTGGGCAGCCTGAGCTCAAACTTCTATGCCACACTTAAACTGCCCCTTAACTACGGTCAACTGGCATGGGCTAGCCCTGGGTGTCTAATTGCAATGTAGAAGTACCCTCACTGCATTACCCAAGGGGATGAATCTGTATGTGCCCTTCTTGCCTGCATATGCAGTGAAGGGCTTATCACAGATTAGTCTCAGTTTCCCTTAACAGTCATGGGAAGTGTTTCTAGATTTCTTGCAAATTAAAGGCCAATTTGTGACATCCTCATTGGAATGCACAAGTGCTGGGGACAAGCAAGGGTCCTTTTTTCCATACCTCACCCACACAAGAACCAGTTACAACACTTTCTGTGCTAAGGGAAGTACATGAGCTGCTCCCTGGGTATGTAATGATAAACAAACCATCCCACAGGGGCAAGACCTTAGTCCCTGCCTCTCACAACACCAGCAGAGGGAGTGAGGGCACTACACCAGTAGGGAGGCTACAACATCAAGACTATTAACACGGTGATGCTCATTTTTTTATTCCATGGTGCACTATAGTGTCCCTATACTCAAGCCAGTGATTTGAGCTTACAGTAAGAACACACTTTTTAGTCTGTGTTTTGTAGGACTGTGTATGGAGAGATTTAAAGAAGAACAAGCTCAGTCATTTTTTAGTGGTGGTTTAGGAAGCAGACTTACTTGAAAAATCTGTATCTGTGGATGATAGGTTTGCTCTGCTTACCACTGGATGTTCCCATTTCCTGGTGGTTCTGAGAGATGACCTCTGTCGGGGTAACCCCTTTCCAATAGTTACACTCCATCAGTGTCTCCCCTACAGCGCCTCTCTCACTGTAGAGGAAACACAGCATCCTCTTTGTGACTCAGCCCTCTGGCTAGCTCAGTACTGTGGCTTCCCCTTCTGGGCAGGGGCAAAACATCATAGTTTCTGCTTTCCAGTTGTCTCAGACAGTCTCCTGCTTCACTGCCACATTGTTCCATATCCACAGTGACTGGCAGGGAAAGCCAGACCCACCCTCTACTCTGGATTCAGGCTCAGAGAATCTCCACACCTCACCAAGTTCCTTCCCTGCATTTTGCTGCCTTTCTCTGAGCTGCTTCCATACTCCTGGCTTTCCCCTCTCCTCTGGGATTGTCAGTGTCCTCACTTGTTTCTTCCATGGAGTAACTTCTGACACCTCACTACTATAATTCCCCCTCCTGGCTCACAAGGAGCAAGTACAGAATTATCCCCTTGTCTGCTTTTGCTTCCAATTTCCTTCTTTTGTAGAAGCCCCAACTGTCCCTTGCACGTGAACCACCTCCAGCCTAAAGCTCTTCTTGTCGCAGCCTAACTCAGCTCCTGCAAGTCCAGTATGGTGCACATATTGCATCACATTCTGCCCATATAAAAGGGGGAAAAAGCAGCTAATAACTAGAAAACCCTAGTTTTCTTGGAGGAAGAAAACACCCCACTCTAATCCCAGCATGAAGATAAAAAGTATTCTGGAAATAAGTCCCTGTGACAGGGTGTGCATACCCAGCACTGAGCTGGAAGAATTTAATGCCCTGTGGCCAGAGGAAGTCCTGCCTTCCAGCCATAATGGGCATGCTGCACATACTAGTATAAAAGGGAGCAACTCAGCTCAGTCTGGGCTGAACATTGGAGAGCAAGGACTTGCCACAGGAACTCCAGAGGACCAGCCACAGACCCTGACAGTGGGAGATGGAGACCCAGGAGACTGGAACAAGCCTCCAGATCCAGTGAAGCCCTGGGGAGTGATTTATGCTGTTATGTTTATAAGAAGCATATGGGATCTTTTTAGGGGAAAAAGGCAATATGCTATATCTACTAAGAATACAATAGTAAAGGAGCTAGCATATACTCACACACACACACACACACACACACACGAATCAATGTTATAGTTACTAGTATAGGGTCTGGATCCTTCTGGCGGCCATCCAGATTGATCATGGATAGCGACAAGCGAGGGTCTATCAGTCCAGACCAATGCTCCAGAATCTTGACAAGACAGGACCCAAAAATTATGGCAAAGCAGCCCCTTTTTATAGTAGTTTTCCTTCATTGGGTTCAGTAAGTTTCATGCTGTCATGCTGTAATCGATTACCTTTTGATGAATGCTTATTTTTTTAAGTTGTTCTTCTCATATCACAGCTATTTTGTCCCAACTGATAGGTGCTTGCTTTATCTTTTAGAGTCCTTAATTTACCCTTCATTGCATCTCAATAGGGGTACACAGCAATCTCCTGGTGCCTTTACGTCTGTCCTTGGCAGCTCCTTAGCAACTGGCCTGGTGATGGCCTTCACAGTTATCTTCTAACACACATTCCTCATTCTGCACTCACACAAACAAAAATTACGTAGTTGCTTCTGTAAAAATGGCTCTAGTACAAAAAACATTCTTACACTCTTAAATTAAATAAGAACACAATCCTAATGGTAAAAGAGTGACAAGGCTGACAAATAGACACTTGTAGTCTATTTCTGCTTTAACATTAATAACAAACCAGACAGCCTGCTTAATGCATCTTTACCAACAGGACTATGCTGTTCCTTTCTGCAAGTCAGAAAGGATGGCTGGTAAAGTACACTGAGGCACAATACATTGCATAAAGCTGCATTTTGGCCACATGAGGACCTTGAAACTTCATGGATTTCCCCTCAAATGGGGCTGCTGTCCTAACCCTTCATCTAGCGAAAGTCCCCTAGTCTATGGCCAGTGGGCCGTGCTGCCCCACAACCAAGGGACTGCTCCATAGAGTCTAGCTATTAGGCTGTGCTGCCTTGTGGTGTCAGACTGACTTAGGTCACCAACTGATGAGGAGTAGTAATAGTGGTGTACATATGCTTCGGTGGCCTCCCTCCAGGGATGGAGTGTGCATACAGTGCCACGGTCCCTCGCAAGGCAGGGCTTGCTTATGTGTGCAAGGAAAGGGGGCATCAAAATGAGATGGAAAGAAACAGAATAAAAGAGAAAAGCAGGTACTCACAAGAAACTGAAGTCATCAGTTTGTAAAACTAGATTAATTTCTATTCTCTACTATGCCTGACTTGATTGGAGTGTGCTGTTAACTATTCATTAATGGCTATAATTGAATATACCATCATCCATACTGGAAGAAACAGTCTGACTCTCATGTTTTATGTTCAGTGGGAGTCTCTGATTGAATTCTGAGCTGAATACAAAGGGATGTGGTTCCATTTTTTATGAAACGTACAAGGGCTTCCCGGAGAAAAGCTGTGGAATATGTGAAGTGAAAATCAGTAACTTTGTGATTTGTGTTCAGACATAGCAAATATTCTGTCTTGCCTGAATCGCGTTTGCTTGTTCAACATTGTTGCAGAGCTATCACTCTTTCATTTACATATATTTTCAAGGGAAGTTCTTTAACTTTCAGTGTGGAACAAGAGGTCATAACATCTCCTGACATTATTCTAGATATCGTGAGATGCTAAGCACCCTCAGTTCCCTTGACATCAATAGTAATTGAGTGCAATCAGCACCCCATAGAATCAGGCCCAAAGGAGTTTCAGGAGGGACTGTGTTAGGAGCATGACAGCTATCAGATACACTGGTGTGTTTTTAATCTGGTTGACTCAGTATTCTAATCATAAATACACACGCACAAATTGCTTAGTTGTGTACTAAGGCAAACTTCCATTAGTCTTGATGTTTACCTTTCATGACTGGGCTCAATGTTACTTGGTAATAAGCATGTTTGTATGAATGGCCCGCTTCAGTTACATCTACACTGCATGATTATTTCGGAATAAGCTATTCTGGAAGAAATACTCCAAAATAGCTTATTTCAAAATAGTGAGTCTTCACTACAGGGAAGCCTGGACATTAGTCCGAGGCAGGCTCCCCTAATGTGGATGTACTACCTTGATTTAGAGCCCCAGGAAGCACTGGGGAGTAACTATTTTGAATGGCCTGGGGAGGAGCTATTTTGAAATAGCAGCAGTGGAGCATCCACAGTACTGCAATTCTGAAATATCCCTTTTGGAAGAGATGTTATTCCTCATGGAACGAGGTTTAGAAATTCTGAAATAAGTCACCCATTATTTCAAAATTATTTCAAAATAACGATGTAGCTGTGTAGATGCTCGCATAGTTATTTCAGAATAACAGGTGTTATTCCAAAATAATGCTGCTGTGTAGATGTACCCTTCTAGTGGAACAGAGAATAAACAGTACTTCCATCTAATGTTGGAACATGTAACCTAACACTAACACTATATATTCAAACACATTGCACACCTTTTTAATTCTGTATTTTGCGTGGATATTATTCTATAAGGGAGAAGCATGAGGGATTGCAAGCCTTGAACCTGGGCCAATCATATACAGGTAGTGGTTGGATTAGGACCACCAGCAATTGGAAAAGGGAACCAGTCAAGTTCTAGCTTGCAAATGGCCTCACACCTGGCTGAATCATCTCATTGTGGGAAACATCCAGCACTCTTGATTGGCTGAGGAACTCTGCTTAAACCAGGAAGAGACACAGGAAATTATCTGATCAACCAGAGGAATTGCTGGCTGGCTGCTACTATGGACCTCTCCTGCATTCCTGCCTATTCCTGTCCTCATTCTCAGACACTTGTCTGTTTCCACTTCCTGCTACACTCCAAGTCCTTGTGTATGTCTACACTACAAAGTTAATTCGAAATAACAGCAGTTATTTTGAATTAACTTCAATAGTGTCAACGCAGGCAAATCGCTATTTCGAAATAAATTCGAAATAGTGGAGCCCTTATTTCGAATTTGGTTAACCTCATTCTATGAGGAATAACATCAAATTCAAAATAGCTAATTCAAAATAAGTGCTGTGTAAACAGTTATTTCGAATTAGGGGGACTCCAGCCCTTCCCAGGTTCCCCTGGTGCCACTCTGGGCACAACCAGGAAATCTCCTCTCCTCTCCCCCAGCCCCGGGGCCCTTAAAGGGGTAGACTTTGACCACTGGGCACATGCGAGAGCCAGGCCTGCCAGCAGCTGCAGACCCTCAGCCAGTGGCCGCACAATGGCAGCCAGTGGCAGCCAGCCGTCCCCCACCCAGTCCCCCAGCACCCAGGGGCCAGTCAGGGGCCGTAGGTGGCGCACGCCTTCATGGACTAGTGCGGAGATCATGGACCTCATTGAGGTTTGGGGGGAGGCCCCCAACGTCCATGATCTCCGCACTACGCAGAGGAACGCAGCCATCTATGGCTGCATAGCAGCCACCATGGCCAGGAAAGGCAACAGGCGCACCCAGGAGCAGGTGCACCTGAAGGTGAAGGAGCTGCGGCAGGAGTACGCCAGGGCCACCAGGGGCAGTGCCGCAGCAGAAGCTGCCACCTGCCCCTACTTCCCTGCCCTCGACCAAATCCTGGGGGGCGGGGCGATCCACACCAGCCCGGGAGGCAGCGAGCTGGGAGCTGAGGACCCTGACCCGGGCGCCGCAGAGGGGCCACCGCCAGCTGTCCCGGCCATACCAGGTAAGAGCCAGCACTGTCCCCTCCCGGGGGGGAGGCGGAGAAGGAGACCAGGGACCGCGCGCATGGGCCATGCCTCCCACGGACCACGCAGCCACCTCTGCATGTGTGAGCATGTGCCATGCCACCCTTGGGCAGGTGGCTCCAGCTGCGTGACACCCAGGGGCCGTGGCCTGATAGGCACACACGTGTATGAAGAGACCTGACACACTCCCGACCCCGGGGCGGGACCCAGCAGGACGCCCTCCCTTCACACGCCCCCTCTACACAGAGGTAGGGGACATCTGCCCCCCGCCTCAGCCGCACTATACACAGCACAGGGGCATGGGTGCGGTCTCAGGGCAGCTCCCACTCCTGGGGAGAGCCTGACATCCTGACCATGGCCTCTGTGCAAGCACATCAGCTCTGACAGTGCAGGGCACGGTCATCCTCACCTCGCAGGGGGTGCTGGGCATCATCCACTGCGTCCCCAGGGAGAACTGACCACTCCGCTTCTTTCTCCACAGCCGCACCAGCTTCACGTGCAGGGCGCACCACCATCCTCCCGGGGACACCGAGGTCCCCACACCCTCCGTGCTGGGAGACATGTGGCCCGATGAGACCCTCACCCCTGAGCACTGAGCTTCCCCTCCCCCTTCTTCCCCTTCCAGCTCCATCCTCCCAGTTTTCCCCCTCCCCTCTCCCACCCTCTCCTGCCTCCTTTCCCCAGTCTCCCCAGAGTTTCATTCCCCCTCCCCAGTTTTGTTAAATAAAGACAGTTGATGTTTATGAAAAAACATGTATTTTATTTGACATCAGGAAAGGGGGCTAGGGAGGGGTAAGTGGAAGGATGTGAAGGAGGAATGGGGCACGAGCCCCCGGTGGGGAGGACCGGGGTGGCTCTGAGGGCTCGTCGGGGTGGATGCTTTCCCGCAGGGCCTCCTGGATCCTGACAGCCCCCCGATGGACCTCCCAGATGGCAGCCTGCAGCAAGTGCAGCCGGGCTGATGGCAACGACCCCACGAGACGCATCGGCATGCCCAGGGACAGGTCTGGTTCCATGTTGCAGAGTGCCATGGTGTTCTGAGTGAGGGCAAGCAGAGCACTCCGAGACACAAATGCTTTGCTGTCCCTCATCAAAATAGACCAGCAAGCAGAGAAACCTGAGAACTGTCTGTCCAGGATGGGGAGGTCGGGTCCGTTTAAGCACAGACCTCGGATACCCTGAGGCAGCAGCCCCACACACTAAGTCCGACCCTAGTGCCGGCCAGCCTTACCTTCAGTTCAGGGTCCACTCAGTGTGAATGCGCTATTTCGAATTAGAAAAACGCTATTTTGATTTAGTTTTTGTGTCTAGATGTGTTATTTCGAATTAGCTTATTTCGAATTTACTATTTCGAAATAAGTTAATTTGAAATAGCGGTGTAGTGTAGACATACCCCTTGTTCCTATGCCTTACCCTGGTTTGGTATCTGATGCTGTGTCTAGCTCTGACTTTTGGCTTGATGCTGGACTCTACCCATTACATCTGATCACTCATGCCCCAGACATTCAAGAGATCAGCATCATGCTGTAAGAAACAGCTCTGTCCTCTCTTTTCCACTGTGGAGTTAATTTCTTCCATTCACATATCCTGATTAAGTCATACATTTTTCTCACCTTAAAAACAGTTTGCATAAAACTCTTTATATCAAAGTTCAATCGGCTGGCAATTGTTTTAATTCAGAAAATTTCTAAAAAAATGGGCAGAAATGTTGATGCTTTTTCTTGGATTAAATGATCCCAACACTAGTTCAGCAGTTCAACCCCACAAATTCACGCCCTGCTGTAGCCTGACTGTGATCACAGCTTCTTGATTTCCCCCAGAAAAAAATTTCTGTCTGAAACAGTTTGGTGCTCTGGATTAGCACCACATGTTCTATTACTCCTAGGCTACGTCTAGACTTGCATGATTTTCCGCAAATGCTTTTAATGGAAAAGTTTTTCCGTTAAAAGCATTTGCGGAAAAGAGCGTCTAGATTGGCATGGACGCTTTTCCGCAAAAGCACTTTTTGCGGAAAAGCGTCCGTGCCAATCTAGACGTGGTTTTGCGCAAGAAAGCCCCGATCGCCATTTTAGCCATCGGGGCTTTTTTGCGCAAAACAAATCTGAGCTGTCTACACTGGCCCTTTTGCGCAAAAGCTTTTGCACAAAAGGACTTTTGCCCAAACAGGAGCGTCAAAGTATTTGAGCAAGAAGCACTGATTTCTTACATTAGAACATCAGTGCTTTTGCACAAAATCAAGTGGCCAGTGTAGACAGCTGTCAAGTTTTTGCGCAAAAGCGGGCGCTTTTGCGGAAAAACTTGCCAGTCTAGACACAGCCCTACAGTCCAGTTTTAAATCTTCCAGCTGCTCTTACCTATCACAGAATTTCTTAATGAGTATGTCTACACTACAGAGGGTTTTTTTCAGAAAAATGGCCGTTTTTCAAAAAAAACTTCAATTATGTCCACACTGCAATTGCATTCTTTGGAAAGAATATCAAAAGACCAGAGGGGTTTTTCTGACATTGGTAAACCTCTTTCTGCAAGGAAGAAGCCTTTTTCAGAAAGAGCTCTTTTGGAAAAAGGAGTGTGTGGACGGGGAAGAGAGAGTTCTTTCGCAAGAAGAGGAAAAAGGAGAAAGCACAGGTGCCCTGGTGGCCACTCCATCCATAGTAATCACAGCTTACATGTGAGATAGCATCCACACTGAATGGGTGCTATCTTTCAAAAAAGCAGATCACTTTTTTGATGCGCTTTGACAGTGTGGACTCTCTCTTCGGAAAAAGTTTTTGCGGAAGATCTCTTCTGGAAAAGCTTCTTCCGAAAGAAGCCTGCAGTCTAGACATAGCCTATTACAGCAGGGAAAAGTATATTGAGTGATGTCCACCCAAACTCTTTTTTCCTGATCCTTTCTGTTAGACTGGCACATTTCCCCCTGCTATGATAAGGTTTCAGATAAATACTGCTTCTAAATTCCCTGGTTTATCTGCAAAATACTGCTGCTTTTCTTCTTAGCAAGCATTGGTCACTTTAAGTGTGCCTGTGCAGCAGCAGCACAATTCATCCTCTTTCTGTTGCACTGGTGATTTCACTCGGCAGGTTTCACATACTTTCCCAGTATTATAGACCACCAGATCTAGACAATGCAGGCTGTAGCCAATATTTGAGCTACAAGGCTTGACTTCTTATGGCTTGTCCCTGTGAAGAAACACACTGGCTCTCCCAGCAAAGTTTCCCTCTCCAAATAAAGACTGCCCTTCTGAATTTCTTTTCGGGCCCTTGTCTAACCAATACTTTAAAACCTCCAAATGATGGGAATCCCATAGCCTCCTTTGGAAGACTATTTTAGTACTTAATTATCCCTATGGTTACGGAAAGCTTTCTGATATCTAACCTAAATCTCCCTTGCTACAAATTAAGCCCATTATTCTTTGTCCTCCTACCTTTAGTGGTCATAGAGAACAATTGATCATTGTGCTCTTTATAACAGGCCTTAACCTTTGAAGACTGTTATCACAATCCCACTCATAACCCCCCTTCTCAAAACATGCCCTGTACTTTTAACTTCCTCATTGCTTAAAGCAATGAAAATAGCACATACAGATCACGGTTCACTTCTGATTTATGCTTTATGTTTCTAAAGTGCTTGCTTCAAATTTTAAACTGGCCACTGGCAGAGGTCAGAAAAAGATTGAGTTACCTTCATGTTTTTAGGGGCAATACCTTTGGGACAGGGATGGAGCATAGTGGAAAGAGAGGGGGAGTGAGAGCAGCAAACCAGTAGGCATTTTTCCCCTTCAGCTGTAATCCTCAACTCCTGTGCCTGTACACTGTAAATGTTTTTCCAGCACAGATGGTTCAGAATATTTTACAACAGTTTGTTGTGGCAGGTATTGATTTATTTTGAGAATCTCCAATCTAAACTCACTTCTCTCCTGTGTACGCATAAATACTGAAGCATTATGGTTCTTTGTCAGAGTCCAAAACATCCAGTTTATATTATGGTATGTAGTATCATTTGTACAGTGATCATTTTCTTTCAGAGAGCAGTAACATTCATCAGACCATAAATTCATATTTACAAAGATTCTCTAGAGGCCTCCTGAACTAGTTCTATGCTTCTTGAAGAGTTTGTCTCAAAATGGGAAGGAAAGAGAAGCTTTGCTAGAATTAGGGGGAAAACAATATCAGAGACTGGTTCATGTTTGGTTCAGAATTTAAGTACACTTTAATACAGGTTGAACTTCTAAAATCCGGGACTCTCTAGTCCGGCAACATCCATGGTCTGGGAGGACCACGGATATTACTGGACTAAAGATCCTCAGCTGACGAGGTTCAGAAGCACAGCCCGGGGAGTGTAGCCCCAGCAGGGCGGCATGTTGGGGAGCATAGCCTTGGCCAGGTTTGGTGGCCAGCAGAATAGCTCTACACAGGGCTGGAAGCTGTGGGGTCAGAAGCTCAGCTCCAGTTTGGCTGGCGAGGTGTGGTGAGCACCTGGCATGTTACAGGGGCTGCAGCCCTGGTCAGTCAACAGGGCCAACACTTGGGCGTGCAGCACAGGCTGGCATGGGAAGCAGCTGAGTGGCCCTTGTCTGGGGCTAGTGCAATGTGGGGGAAAGGGTGGCTGGACGCAATGAGGTGGGCAGCCCCAGCTGGGAGTAGAACCCTACACCTGGGAAGAGAGCCTTGACCTCCCCTGGTTCAGCAAATTCTGTGGGTAATGGACAGGAAAGGTTCGATCTGTAACAATATGTCACAAAGGCAGTTATATATATATGATTACACTGCTCGACAGCCAAAATGCTTCTGAAATAAATGTAGTCAAACTTTATTAATTCTGGGTCACTGAGAACGAAAATGATGCTTAAAATTGTTGATTGGCTCTAGTTTTCAAGATATGCTATTGGGTCAGTATATACGACCCTTGACTTGGGAATGGCAGACGATAAGTGAGTTATAAAGGGAAGGGATCTCAATTTAAACCAGAAATGACTAAAATACATCTTTGACTGGATCTATGAATAAATCTATGACTGGGTTTGGACAGTACTTGCTTTTTAGGCAAAACAATGAATGATGCAATCTGAAGCTGGTATTGCATCATACATGATATGAATTGCACCACGTTATTCCTAGAAGTCATGGATGATGCAGTCATAACGAAGCTTACATCACTCTGCTGAACAAATTGCCCTATATCAGCTCTAGAAGTCATACAGTGTCGTGCTCTCTTATTTGTCAGTGTTTGATTTTGCAAAGGGACACATTTCTGTTTGGCCAAAGTGAGCAGAGATGCCTCGTAATTGTGTGAACAGTGCAGATAACTTCTGCTATGTTTGTGGTGAAGTGACTTTTGCATCACAAAAGCGCAGTATAACCACTATGGTTAAGAAAGCCTATCACCTTTATTTTGGCTGCAAAATTGGAGATCAGGACAAGACGTGGGCCCCACGCATATGCTGCAACACTTGTGCAACAAATCTTCGCCAGCGGTTGAACAGGAAAAGGAAATCTATGCCTTTTGCAGTGCCAATGATTTGGAGGGAGCCAACAGATCATACCAGCAATTGTTACTTCTGCATGGTGCCTCCAGTTGGGAAAGGTGTGTCAAAGAAGAAAAAGAGGACCGTGCATTATCCAAACATTCCATCAGCTATACGCCCAGTACCCCACGGAGAAGGACTGCCGGTTCCTGATGCACCAGAATCACTCTCACTTGAGTCAGACGAGGAAGAGGAAGAGGATGAAACTTCTGGTCCTGAACCATCAATGTCACAGGACCCACATTTTCTCCCATCCTCCTCCTCTGAACCACACCTCATAACACAAGGTGAACTGAATGACCTTGTCAGGGATTTGGAACTACCCAAGAGTAAGGCAGAGCTGTTGGGCTCCAGACTACAGCAGTGGAATCTCCTGGCAGGTGATGTTAGGGTTTCCATGTTCCGTGACCGTCAAAAGGATCTTGTCCCATTCTTCTTCATGGAAGGTGCTCCATTTAATGAATACAAGAGACAAGCCAAGAAGCGCCGAGTAGACACTGAATAGGACTAAACTATATACATAATAGTTTTTTACCTTTTGTTTCATAATAAATGTTATTGATATAACCCTTTTGCTGATTTTTAAAGTGTTACATAAACAGGACAGGTGAAATATTATCATGTAAAGCAACCATAAACACATGAAAAGACCTAGGTTTACAATTTATGATTAAAACTCTACTATCTACACAATATACATAGACGTAAAATGTAAAAACTTAAATATCTTGGAAACAGTAGCCAATCAGTTGTTTTAATTGTCATATTTGAATTCAGCACATCACAATACATAATAAATAGCACATTTTATCTCTGAAGCAGACGACTTCTAAAAAATTGTAGACCAGTGTTATTGTTTGATAGCATAAAATATATCAATAGACCAGAGAGAACTCTAAGTGGCAAAATTTGGAATCTAGTACTTAACTTCTGGCCCCACTGAAGTCAACAGCAAAACTTTAATTGACTTCAGAGGGGCAAGGATTTCAACCTAGATTTTGAACATGAGGTTTTAAGAGATTTCAGCTGTGGAAGGGGGATATTTCTATTCATTATAGACCAAATGCAAAATCTGAATCTGATATTAATTTTGAAACCCACTAGCCCTCCTCTTTTGCGTCCCCTGAATTTGGTGAATGAACAGCACATCTATCAGTTTATTTCGCTATCCCATACTGCGTTGTGTGCACAGACAACTAAGAATATTTTGATAATTTGAAACTATTTTTTCATATCATTCTATTTTCTCTTTTAGGGATCTGATGATGATTAGGGAAACAGCATTTTGATTAGAAAAGTAAACTGAGAAATCTATCATCCGAGCTGGGAAAAATTAGGATTATACATTATTAGGAATAAGTCCACAGATCTATTTGGAGCTGCTTATCTTTTCATTTTAAAACATAATTACACCTCGTCTATCTTCCATATCTTCCCTATCTATTCCCCACCTAGTATCTTTTTTAAGTATATTAAAATAAAGACTAAGCTAAAAGTCTCCCTTGGACCTGTTCCAGTCTATCATATGAAAACACTAGGTTTCTTCATGTGCACTGTATTTAATATTTTCCCTCAAAATTGTTTTAACATATAGAGCATACTGTTTCTCCAGACAAGCACAAAGGAATCAACTGTCTTATATTAAGTTAGAACTAATGAGCTGTTGTCAATGTTTCAAACCTCTTAAGTTATGCAAGCAAATAACCCAAAACAAAACAATTTGATGCACTGATTATAAAAACAAATAAGATTAGAGATCATGGACTTACCTGAATAAAGGGCAGCATATAGTTTCACCATTTAAGGAACTGTGGGAAATCAATGCCCACATTGCAGCTCAGAGTAAGAATCTGACCTGTATCTGTTCCAGGAGAAATACACATCTCCCTCACTATCAGTAGTATGATAGCCTACTTCTCATTGCATTTGAAGTTAAAGCCCCACAGCCCCTCCAGTGCTGCTTCTTCCCATTCTAATAACTCATACCAGGAAGTACAGCTGAGCAAACCAGATTGGGTACAGCCACACAGATGCTGGGAAGTGTAACTCCCACTCAGATAGAAATACAATGCTTTTGAATTAGATCACTAAAAATATCAATGTGTCCACATGGGGAACAGCTGGGGCTGACTGTTCAGATATGTTGAGGATTGGACAGGACTGTATGCACGTGGCTTGCTGATCTGCTACCCATGACATGCTCTTAAACTACTGCTTTTAGACACTAGTTTGAGCAGAACTAGCATGCATGTCTATACCTCCCCAACAAGAAAATTACACCCCCGGCTGCTGCATAGACCTACCCGTTGAGTGTAACTCATGCCATCTTTGTCTACAAATCCCCCTGCAATGCTCACTATTCACCAAGAGAGGCTTTCACTGCCTAATTGCACTTCTACATGGCAAGTCCAGTCCAGTACCATGAAAGAGAACCTTATCTTTGGAGATGACCCTCAGTAACCAATCGTCCAGGTAAGCACAGATGTAAATACCCATTTTTCCTCCAGTCATGCATTAGCAAACACATGTAGGACTATGAGGAGTCCTGTAGCTTCTTGCAGATTTATATGGTCATAAGCTTTTGTGGGTGAAAACCCACTTCATCAGATGCATGCCAATTACTCCTTTCATTCTTTCTTTCTTTTTCACATATAGGCTAAGATGGTACCCTCTGATACTTGTCACATGTAGGACTGAGGACAGGACAGAAGTGAGCCTTGTATATTGATAATGTTGCCTTGCCACTATAAATCTCAAATTCTGTGAGAACTGGGGGAATCACCACATATAAATAGGCATTTGCAAGAGCAAGAGCAGCAAAACAGGCATAGTGAAGAACAATGTGGGGAACATAGTAGCCAGAGTAATCATGGGGAATCTCATTCATTGGGTGTATTTCTTGAGATCACGTAGATTGAGAATAGGTCTCACACCTTGCATGGACTCAAGGATCAGAATCTCTTTCCTAAATGATGATGAGGGATCTTCTCTAAAGGCCCCAGAGTACAGAGTCAGGACCTGCTGAAGAAGAAGGTCCCTGAAAAATACCTGGGGTGGGAGGAAGTACTCTGGTAATGTAAATATATTTTCATACTTCCTTGGAAAATGAAAATACATTATTTTACCAAGATCAACTTCATATAAAATTTAGGGAATAGGGATCATACATTTTTCACTTCAAACACAAGCTACCCTGCTCTCTCTCTCTCTCTGTGTGTGTGTGTGTGTGTGTGTGTGTGTGTGTGTGTGAGAGAGAGAGTAGCTGTTGAATTTGGAAAATGCAAGTGTTATTTAAACAAAATTCAAGAATTATAGTAGCACATAGGCAGCTGCAGTCTGAAAAATAGGACCTTATGAAACAGAAAGAAAAGGTAGTTTGTGTGACATAGATTTTTGGTCCCAAGGTGATGGCAGCATAATGGGATTTTCTTGGGGTCATTTCAGGCAATTACAAGAGTACACATGCTTTCAAACAGCATCTTACAAGAGAGTCTACTGTTTGATTTACTGCAAATGTGGCATCTGTCTACGTTTCACTTCTACACTCCAGGGTTGCTTATCCACAGTAATAAACTTTTAGTTTTTTCCAACATTGCTACAATTCTGTAATAATCAGTGACTACACATTTCTTTTCATTGTGACCACTAATTGAAGCTAGATATCAGGGCCAGATTCTACTCTCTGAAGTGAAAGGCTCATTGTAGAATAACAAATACTCAAGCATTGTGCTCTTGTAGGAGGACTGTTTTGTTGGTGGTAGTGGTAGTGGTGATCTTAACTTAAAGTTAACTGTAGATGTGGAAATTGGCTTAAAAATGAATCTTTGATTTTAATTGATTGTTATAATTTTTTACTATTTCTTAAATAGTAAATTAGGGTTACTACTACTTTGTCTTCCCACATCACACAGCCATCGATACAGTTGGATAAAGTCATTTGTTTTGTAACTACAATAAATATTTTATAGATAACATTTTGTAATGTCTACATTTAAAAAAAAATCAAACTAACATCAAAACAAATAATCAGCCAAATCCCAAATATTTTACATAGGCAAAACTTTTATTGAAATTCAAAAGTAAAGATTTTAGCATTTGTCCCAATGACTTTTGCCTCACACCACGAGGGTGCGTCTAGACTCCATGGCTCTGTTGATAGAGCCATGTAAAGTAGTTTTCTCAGCATAGTCAATGAAGTGGGGATTAAAATAATTAAAATAAAAATGGCCACCTCGCTGTGCCAACAATCAGCTGATCCGGCACAGCATGGCAGTCCAGTCATAAGCCTTTGTCGACTGCTCCGGTAAATCCCCGCTTCATTGACTATGCCGAGAAAACTACTTTACATGGCTCCGTCAATGGAGCCATGTAGTCTAGACACACCCCTAGTGAGATTTTTCAAGTACTGTTGTTCCCATTTTGCAGATAAGAAAAAAGAGACACACAACAATTCAGTGAATTGCTCAAGGTCAATAGACAATCTTCCTCATAACAATGTTACTCATCTCAACAACATATACGAGAAAGCTGAAAAAGCTAAAAACCTACCATTCATCTCATACGCAGGCATAATTTGTCCTGGAAATATCTGAAGCATCATAGTAAATTTTAATTTATAAAAATCAGATTTGATCAAACTTTGTGGTTTAACCCATCGTGATTTTTCATCTCTGTATCCTCACTTAGTTTTACTGATTTTAAGGACAGACAGGACCGCTAGATGATCTAGCTTGATATACCATAATATTTCATCAAGTGGTTCTGCATCAGGGCTGTAAATTCTGTCTGGGCTAGAACACCTCCCTCTGAAAGACATCCAATCTTGCTCCATTTGTTTTGGCACTTTCATCTGCTATTCATGACAGAATCAAGTTTTAGAATTCATCTAAAACTCAGAGTTTTACAATTCATCCATGCCCAGCCTTAGGGCAAGGTAAGCAGGCAGTTGCCTTGGGCCCTGCGCCTTCAGGGCTCTGAGCTGTGCTGAGCCTAATTACAAGGGGCTGCATCTGGAATTGAGACTAGACAAGCTGGTCACCTGCTGGGGGGCTGCCGCTGCTGCTCATCTCGCTGGGCTTCACGCAGGAGATCTCCATCGGTACCTGCCTGGACAGGCTGGCCCCCTGCCACTGCCCCAGCCGAGGTTTTCCTCACCTCTCTAGGATTACCAGATTATTTCAAAAATATACTGGACACACTTGATCTCAGATGGGGAGGAAGGGGTGGCCAGGAGGGGTGCGGGGCTGGCCAGGAGGAGGTCAGGGGGAGCGGGGCTGGCCAGGGAAGATCGGGGAGGGGGAGGAGTGGGGCTGGCCCAGGTGCACGCAGATCCCGGGGTGCTGCCCATCCCATGCACGGTCCAGGTGGGGTGCACGGGCGAGTCTGGCCCTGGGGATTCCATCCTGCTCCGGCCC
Organism: Pelochelys cantorii; assembly: GCA_032595735.1. Classification (NCBI taxonomy): domain Eukaryota; kingdom Metazoa; phylum Chordata; order Testudines; family Trionychidae; genus Pelochelys; species Pelochelys cantorii. Next base: position 64,184,210 of record CM064330.1, read on the forward strand.
CATCCCGACTCCCCTCCTCTCTACTGCATAGTTGCATACTGCCTGGCTCATGCAGTGTGAGCGTGTCTACCAGCCCGGCAGTACGCAACTACGTACTGGTACTCATGATAATAATAAAACTTAATTAATTAGAAAATACCAGACATTTATATGTCCGGTATTTTCTCAATTTATTTCCCAGACAGAAAGCTCAAATACCAGACTGTCCAGTTCAAAACCAAACACCTTGCGACCCTACACCTCTCCCTGCAGGCATCTGGGCTCTAGCCCAGATGCATTGGCAAGGCTATGGGAGCTGGCTCGGCCCATGTGTGTGTTGGCAGCTTTAGGCTGTATTTGCTCCTAGTGAGCTGGGATGCAGCCCCAAGCCACTTGCCTTTCTCCCCATCTGCCGTAGACTGTGTTTTATCTGTATGGAGGGGGGAGTCACACAGGTCAGCAAAGAATCTGACCTGGCCAGTGTGTTGTGGAATACATCCAGTGAACAACTTGTGCTTCCTGGGCTGGACTCTGTAACCCCTCAATTGGGTTTGACTTAAACTAGAGCATCCACCGGCCAGACTCCTCCATCAGCGTGCTGCCTTGGGCCCTGCAAACTCTTTGGCCAGGCCTGAATTCATCTGAAATTTCTGTTCCATATAGAGAAAGCTAATCTTATGATGATGGTTTTTCTATAAACCAGAATAAGGGGAAGCACCTCATATAAAGAGGCATTATCTCATTCTGCAGTGATAGTAATATCTGTTAGTTGAATCATGGAATGTTATGATTAACAGTCATCAGAAAAATGACTCTCATGGCTGAAGACCTGACAAGGTGATTGTTGATATATGCAGAGTGCAGGAGACATGGAGACATGGTAGAATCTGAACACTAAAGGCACAACTCTGACTCGTAGTGTTTAGATGTGCAACTATTGCATGCCTGTGATGGGCATGCTGATGTTACTCTGGTTTTGTCCCCAGGGGTCCATTCTACACTAGTGACTTGGAAGGCTTATTCTCCATGCCTGAAACTGCCATTTCCAGTGTGAAGGTAGGACATGTGGTGGTTATTAGTATTTATGTTCCGCATGGTGCAAGGCCTGATACTGAAAAAGATTATTTTATGCCATGTTAGATGACACTATATCTAGTTCATCTCCCCATCTCATCTTAGGAGACATAAATGCAAAACTTCACCATGATAGAATTGGATTTGAACTGAAACCACACAGCTTACTGAAATAGAGGACAGATAGTTGTTTACATCCATACGTGGTCTGTTTTTAATGGCTACCTGGTTTCAGCTCAAGAATTACCATATCCATCAAGTGATTACATGGTCTTAGATCACAGTCTAGCTTGGAAACCCTTGAATAAACTAATTTATGTTGTACATGTACTTAAGAATGCTGATCTTGCTGCAGAATCTGATCATGTACTCCTAATGGCAACAATGATGTTCCACTTAATAATGTTCCAGAGACTTTATTTTATCAAAATGCTTCAGTGCTGATGACCACAAAGTGATTGCTAATAGTTATGTGGAAGTGATTTCCAACTTATATTTATATGAGATGACTAATTGTCTACTGTGGAGTGTTGCACTTTCTCAGAGCTGCTGAGGAACAAACCCGGACAAAGGGTGGGCTGGAGCAGTATTGCTTTTGGGGTTGTTTACTGGTACCGATTCTTAAGAGTAAAGTGATACTCACACCCAGACATCACATTCATGCTGGCATTTTGGAGGCAGGCTGCAAGTGCAGTGTAGATAACTTTCGATTTCGCTGGTGGCTGGAGTGCTGGCCAGGTGTCAGCTTCCTGGAGACTCGACCATGATGTTCCTTGGGAGATCCCTTCAGATATGCAGGAGGCTTTACTTCCTCCAAGCCAGTCCCAGGTTTCTGCTGTTTTGTTACATATTGTCCACGAGGGAGAGGAAGTTTTTCTGGCCACTTCTCAGTTAATTTATCTGCTTGCGGGGTCTTTGTCTGCCTTAAAAGGTCACAGATCCCAAACTGCCTTTTTGGTTGGGTATTTCTCATTCACACCTCACACACATTCCACGGGTTACATACATATTCATAAGCAATATGGTTTCTAAGCAAAGTTGGAGCCTCATGGTCTTGAATATGAGAAATTGCATTGTACTACAAGTAACATACCAAAGGCATGATAAAAAGCTTAACAAATTATAACTTTTGTGATAGAAAGCCAAGGTCAGGGAGGAAGGGAAAAGCACAGGAGTATGTCTGGTCAGCTAGACACTAGTGAAGAGGAGGGAGGAGGGTCATGTTCAACTGGTTACATGGAGGAAGAGGACTTCATTTTGAGATTCGAAGCACAGAGAATAACTGGGACTAAATAGAATGCAAACATTAACACTGGATAACCTATGAGACCATCAAAATATCACAAAGAAATGAAGAGATGCAGTGCAGAGTAGATGTACGAGAAGATGCAAGTCAGTGAAGAGAAGAAGAAATGGAAAACAGACAAAATGTCTTGAACAGGCAGTAAAGAGCAGTACAAGCAGTAAAGAATAAAGCAGTAAATGATCCCGTGATGAAGTAGTATGGGAAGAAAATTGATCATGAGACCAACCACAAATGAAGATGGAAGATGCAATTATGAGTGATTTAAAACGCCTAAATCCGCCCCTACTGACTCTTGCTGAAAGACGATTTGCAAGGGACCATTCAAGATGGAAGTCCATTCTATACACTATCACAGCCACATCATAGCCATATGAATCTGCTGAAATAGTCTCGTCTTCCTACAACACTTTCCATTATGAGATTATCCTGTTTAGCTCTGCTTGATCAGTCCCTTTCTATAACCAAATACATATTACCTTATATATGTCACTTTGCCATGCCTGGTTCCCAAGGTTATATTTATAATAAGGCTGACATTGCACTAGAAATGCTACTCTAATCGAAAGCATGTATTTTTCATTTTCCCAGAGAAAGTCTTTACAGATCATTTGGCAAATCCCTGAAATAATGAAGAAGCATTTAATGTAGTTAGTTTTTTTTTTAAGCGAGGCATTGCAAACTCTTATTCAGCTGAAATATACTTATACCAGTCACTAAAGGGTTATTATGAAGTAGCAAGGCAAAAACTTTAATAAACAGCCTGATATTGCAGTAGCCTTTACTCAGCCTAAATTCTCACGGATGTCAATGGGACTATAAAAAGAGCAAAACCAAGAATAAAATACATAGTAAAATAAAAGTGAAGAAGTGACTGAAGAAAGCAAGTCATTGTGGGAGGATATTGCATAGAGGGGGCAAAGGAAAGGAGAACAGTATAAGAATTAACTAATGAAATAAAGTATGTGGGTTTGGGGGGGGTTGTTTGTTTGTTTTGCAAAGAACAAGAGATCAGAGACAGAAAGAGAGAGAGCTATGTGGCCTTATTCTGATCTCCACTCTTTTTTACCCTCCTTGGTCTGACACCCTCAGGACCTGAACCAGTCCCAAATGAGGGGGTTTGCTGGACCAGGGAAAGACCCCTGCCATTTGCTCCTCCCTGCTGCTGGCTTCTTCTGGCCCATGTTTGGCCTTGTTGCTTCTGGGCTCAGGTTCAGGCTTGACCCCAGTCCCACTGCCACTGGCCTGGCTGGGACTTCCCAAGGCCACGTTATGCTTAAAAGAAACATACAGGATTTTTTCCAGGGGGATAAAGGCAACATGCCGTATTTATTGATAATATAACAAAATAGCATATGCATTCATTTACATACACACACACACACGTCCTGTTGATGTAATAGTTCCCAGTCTGTTGCTCGTCCCCACCTATTGGCCAGATAGGTCGAGTACGAGGAAGGAGCTGGGTTCTTGTCAGTCCGGACTGATGCTCCACAGTCATAGCAGGACGGAACCTGAAGACCCATACAAGACACCCCATCCTTTGTAGGATTTTCCTTTCATGTGAATTTCCTTCCATGCATTTTGCCTTCTCAGGCCTTAATCAGTCACTCAGCATCACAATCAGTCTTTCTATGACATATGTTTTGTTTTTTCAGCCATCTGATATCAGTATGCTGATGACCCCTCTTGGGTGTTGTCTTCTTGTGAAAGTTATTATCAGTTACCTATCAGAGGGTGCTTGCCACTAACTTCAGGGCTCATCAGTCTGCCTTGGTCCAGTCTGCATCTTCATTGTGCTTTAGCTTAGTTGATAATTATTTGGTGTTTCTGAGTCTCCGACCCCTCCTTTGACCATCTGGGCATGTGATGGCCTTCACACTTATCTCTCCTAAAACATTCTCTCTCTCATTCACACAAGCAATACAATTACATAATTGCAGCATGGAACAAAGGGTACTTCTAGTCACTTTAACAAAGTTAAAAAGTCTTTCAACATTTAACTTCTTTCTAACAAGGCTTTATCTAATGCTGACATCTCTATGTATTACAATATTCCATCCCTTCACTTTAATATCAGAACATACTAACACCAAACAGAGCTGGAGCTAAGTTAACAAAGCTGCCTGGCCTATCTGAGTCCTACATCTTTTGTTTAAGTCTCTTAAAATATAATCCTAACATTATGCTATAACATATATTCATTATAACTAACTAACTTACTTATTATCTACAAGCCAGAGTTCCCTGGCTGCCACCAGCCACTGCCACTGTGGCCAAAGCTCCCTAACCACTGAAGCCAGAGATTCATGGCCACTGCCGGCCCACTGCTCCACCCATCCTTCTGCCATGGAGCTCTCACTGAGTTGCTGCCACCCTCTCCACCCCCTATCCACTGTGCTTCCAGTTCCACCCACCAGACCTCCTTGACCCTGGGCTCAGTAGTCCTGGAACATCCATGATCCTTCCAGACCATGGATATTGCCAGACCAGAGAGTCCTGGTTTAGGAAGGTACAACCTGTACTTCAACAGAGTTATTCCTGAATTATACTGGTAGGATATCAGAACAAAGTCATTTACTTACCTAAAATGGTCTTCAAATTTTATAAGCTAAATTGTGTGACCTTTTTTGCTGAATCACATGAATTGTATAATTGGCCTGAATCGAACTTGGAATAAGAGTTCATCAGTGAGAGTCAGGCTTGTACAATTAAACCTTAAGTATCTACCTTAGGGTTCTGTACGCAAACACCATAACATCTAAACATATTTTTAAAATTAACTAGACTTGAGTCATACTTATGCCAAATATATTTGAAAACATATACTGAGGTTTTATATCATATCACTTGTCAATTATTAAACTTGTGTGTGGAAAAACTTTTTAAAAATGTACTAGAAATGTGAAAAAATTAATGTGAAATTCTGCTCCAAATGAAGTCAATGCAAAATTTCTATTTACTATATTCACCTTGAAGAGTTGAAAGTTCGTCTACAAAAAGGAGCTAATGTCAGCAAGATTTGTTTTCCTGAAGACAGAGATTTTCCAAAAGGAGAAACAGATGGCCCCATGCACCGAAAAGAATGTCAGTGGCTAGCTAGTTGAACACTTGTAAAGGGGGTCTTTGGCATTCACTGAAGCATGGTGCTTTGTAAGGACATTAAAGAAAGATCCTCCTTTTATTTGTATTATGATGCTTCAGTGGAAGAATACTAAAGAAGTTGTGAGGCTGGTCACAGTGCAGAAACTGGCCCTCAGATACAAAAGCCTATGCTCTTCTGCACTATTGCACAGCAGAACTAAAATAAGTCTCCAAGCTCATTGAAAACAAATTAGGTATTCAAAGTTTGACAGTGATGAGTAAAGTGTGTCCACCTCTCTGACAAGTGCTGCCAACGAAATCCTGATGAACCATTTGGTGTGATATTCACAGCCTCTGAACACAGAGGTCTGACCAATTTCAGAATGAATTCCATCAGCTCTTCATCATTAGTCCTTTCTCCTTGCAAGTCACATCAAGACTTTCATCTCTTGCTCAAGTTGTAATGATGGAAGTGCTTTCGCATAAGAAGTAGCAATTAGAACAAAGGTGTGTTTGGGTTGAAACAAAATGGAATTCTCTCCCCCTTCCACCAGCCGCCTGGCGAAACTCAGGAGATTCATTTTGATTGACAAGAATAACAGCATTATAGTGCATTATTAAAAATATGAGAAGATTGTGAGGAAAAGCCAGTCAGAACTATTCATTGTTATAAATACAGGAATAAGAGAAAAATCACACAATGTCTCTATTCATGTTTACAGTATTCTTGCCATTTGATGCTGGTGAAATCTGATGCATATTTTAACATCTGTACAGTGTTCACAACATATCAACAAGTATAAATTGCAAGGAAAGAGAAAAACCACATGTATTTTCTTCCTTTCTCTCTCTCTCTCTGTGACAACAGGAACACACACAGATTTATAGAACACTGTTAACTTATACATATAGGCTTGGAATTACTTGGATAGCAAGGATGGTCTCGGGGATAGGACACACAGATCTGGATTATTTTGCCCATAAATCACCAACAGCCAATAAGACTTTAAGAAAGTCACTGAGTTTGCCCCGTGATTTAGTTTTGTATTAATTCATAGATCCCAAGGCCAGACAGAACAATTCTGATCATCTTCTCTGATTTCCTGTATAACACAGGAACTTCCACAAAATAATTGGAATATATCAATTTCTTCATCTGTAGAATGGGATAATGCGTTCCCTACATCTCAGGATAAAATCCATTAAAGTAAGGACTACGAGGCAATCAGAGACGTTAGCGATAAAGGTCATATAAGATGGTAGATACTCAGATGTGTAAGAGTTTCCGGGAGCTGGTCTCTAGCATAGATTGAATGCTGCAATTTCTTCATATATATTACTAGAGCTCTATGAAGAACAGCCACCCTGGGATTTTATTTTATTTTTAAATAGCGTTTTTCGAAAAAATGCCGTGACACAATTATGCAAATGAAGTGCAGGAAATTCAAATCCCGGCTTCATTTTATTTTTATTTTCAGTTGGGCACTTTTAAATTCTAGGGACTTATTCAACCTCCTTATGGTAAGAGTAACTTAGCTAAACATATTTTTCAACACAATCTATTTTCCAGTCTTGGCTGGGCCTTTGGCACCTCCATGAAGTGGTTAGATTTTCTTACGTGGTCAGCATCCAGCAACCTCCTCAGAGAATAATGTTGAGTACTGGTACATATTTTTGAAAATCTGGTCACTACTTACTTACTGAAAGCTGTCACCTAAGAATGGCATTCTCAAGGAGGACTCAAGATTTGTAATGCTGAATACTCAGCTGCCTGATGTAGTTCACAATCTTGAGACAAGAACCCAGGATCTTTATATAATACATGGGGAGAGTTAGGCACTTAAAGGGATTCCCAAAAACCAGCATCAAGAGCCTCCTAATTTAGCCAGTAGGAATGCCAAGAAATGGGGTGTGATCTAAGGTGCACTCCTGTTAGAAAAGAGACCATGTTCAATTGGTTCTCCCCTTTAAAGAGGGCTCGTATTGTCATCTGAGCCATTCTGTGTGGGGTTAACTGTGCACAGAGCACATGGCCCAGATCAGGCCTAAATGCAAGATGTCTGGGAAATATTTAGTTTGCAAATTCTGTGGGGCTTAGACATGCATTAGGCATCAAAATGCAGGTTTTGGTCTCCTGAGGGACTTAAATGGTGGAAACTTAAGTGCCCTGGGATTTTAGGCACCTACAGGTTAAGCAGCAGTTAAGAAGAGGATTTGTGAATACTAGTGGTACCTAAACAGGCCCACTGACAGGGGGGAGGAAAAGAGGACAATTGCCCAGGGTCCAGTAATTCAAAAGGGCCCAGGGTCCTCAGGATGCTGCCACTGTGGCAGCAGCAGCACCCAGAACCTCGGGTCCTTTAAATCAATGTGGGAGTGCTATGCAGAAAGCTCTGGGCAGCTCTAAGAGGGAGAGGGCATGGTCCAGGCAGCCCTGAGGGATGGCTGCCCCAACCCTGCCCCTTCCTCCTGAGGTGCCACCCCTTTCGAGAATGCAGAGCCCAGGCTCCCTCACCTTTCCCACAGGCGCAGCAAGGCTATCAGCTCCCCTGCACCTAAATGTTGACTATAGCATCCAGCTACTACTTTAGTTGCCTAAGCTTCCCTTGTGAATTCCACCCTGTGTTCCTAACACTCTTAAGCACATACTCTGACATGATCGTTGCAGCTACTATATACTGAACTGATACCAGTGCTCATCTTTAATGTAACAAGCCATGTAATGTACGATTAATACAATATTGTCACAGTCTTTAAAATTTCAGTACTTTAAATAAGAAGTGGTCTATTACCTAAAAAAAGAGAAGGGTATCCTGTAAGCACCTCATGTACTTTACCTGGTATTAAAAAATTAATTTTGGTCACTCAAGTTTTTTATATTTAAACTACATAATTCATTCTTTAATGGGCTAGAACAAACACATTGATTTAAAACTTTTATCCCTTCCTCCGATACTGTTGTGTTCAATTTTAAATTAGTTTTACATTTTATTTGATAGTATTGTTAAGGCTTTCTTAATTTTTTTACCCTCACTCCACACATTTATCCATGACATAACCAGCATGCTTCTAGTCACCAAGTCCAGATTTTTAAATGATTTTACTGCTCTGAATTTAAAAAGAATAATTACTGGCTATTGTCAGCAACATATTCTTTTATTATATAAAGTGGGACAAATTCTAGTTCAAGTTACACTCATATAAAAGTGGAGTTGCACAACCAAAGCAAAGGGAAATACAAGCATGAATTTGGTGTATCAGCATAAGAATCAGATCTGGCTAGATATTTTTTTAAAAAACATGCGTAAGAGAAATCAAGATTCTCTCTTAAATGTTTAAAAAGCCTTTGGGGTATGTTGAAATTATATTCCTTGGAATCTAATAAATGTATTTTTGTCACTGGGTAAATATACCATAGCATGTGACTATATTTACAATTATGGCTTACTATAGCACTTGCCATCTATATTTATGAACAAGACTCATTTCTTGTTTAATTCACTTAAGTCAAACAAACCATTAAACTAAGATTATTAATTGATCTTATGAAATAAAATATGATTTATGCATATTATCTTTAAAAAAAAAAAGCAGTATCTGCCATGCACTCCAAATGCTACCTTTTAATGAAAACATATGCATTTTAATCACAGAAAGAAACAAATGTTTTGCGAAAAACCTCTGGATGGCTGATCAGTACCTTCCAAAATTGCACACTTATTAGGAAAGGCTAAAAACAGGCACATGTGTTATACCTTTACATGTCTCCAGTTGATTTAACTCAGTGATAATGGTCCATGCTATTATTAAACATCTATCTGCATCTAACTAGAACATTTGCTGTCCAAGAAAACAATCATTAGTATCTGTAGCCTGTATTCTCTTAGGGTACATCTACACTGCAACACTATTTTGAAATAACTAGCGCTATTCCGAAATAACTTAGTCCACATCTACACAGTAGGCAGTTTTTTCGAAAGAGTGTCAAAATACTGTCAAGCTGGAGGACTTCTTACTTGGACTCTTGTAACCCTCATTGTACAAGGAGTAAGGAAAGTCGGAGGAAGAGTGCTCTATTTCTAAAAAAGTGCGGTGTCGATGCTCCCTATTTCAAAATAAAATACGCAATTGACGTAGCTCAATTTGTGTAGCTTATTTCGAGTTAAGCCCTGTGTAGCCAGACAGGAAACCTGCCCTTCCCCCCCCCCATAACATCTTGCTTGCCCCTCTCTGAGATGCCTGGAGCACACAGGGCACACAGAACAGTAACATCAGCATAGTCTTTGAAGCATAGACAGAAGGCGTGGATATGCTGGCTGCTGTGACCCTGGATGGCTGTAAACAGAGATACGCCAATTGCTGACCTCGAGGCTGCGAGAATGCCTTGACTGAAACCCATATTGATACGAACACACACTCGTCCAGGGGGCAGGAATCTCCCGCCCAGTAAAGAATGTCCAGTACTCACAATTTAGTTATCTCTCTTGCAAGTGTAAATTAAGTTGAAACTCCCTTGTAAGAACGGGCGTCACAAAGACAGACCAACACAATTTGGCATCTTAGATAAGAAAGAGGATACGAGCCCCTATGGGTATAAAGATGGGTCCAGCAGCACACTTACTCTGAGTATCAATCTACCATCTGCCTGCTGGTCGAGTTAGGTAATTGCCTCCCGAGGTTCCATGGGGACGCCCACCTCGTATTCGTCTTTCCTAGGAATTGAGGGACCAGCCCTGGCTTGACCCGCTGGAGTCGAGAGGCACAGAAGGGGGTAAATATTGTACATGGATGTGTCCATTGTCTTAAGTGTACACATAGACTTAGAGCTCTTTAAAGATTAAGCTGTCACTTGGTACCCTTATTTCTATTTTCTATCTTTATTTTCTTTGTAACCATTTTTAAGATCTATATTTGTCAATAATTAAGAAATAGCAATAGCCATTGTAACCATATGATTTATAAGCTTCTTTAATAAACTTGTAACTGGTTAAGCTTTAACCTGACTCCTTCAGCTGCTGTAACAGAACCAAGCACAATTTAAAAGAACTCCAGCCGGTCATAAGGGACAGATACAGGCAGAGCTGGGCGTTTGGATCGTGTCGCTTCCAGAGGACAGATCCACGGGGCATCTCTCAGCCTTCCCTAGGCTGCCCGCTGCGAAGGGATCCTGTATCCTAGCAGTCAAAATCTGAGATGTAATAAGCTCTCCCTGTAAACTCTGGGGTGTCTGTCAGCCTGTTGGCTGCCCGCCGCGAAGGGACCTGATCCTAGCGGTTAAAGACACGGACGTTAAACTCCTCAGGGCACCCTTCAGCCTTCTAGACTGCCTGCTGCGATGGGACCTTGTGTCCCAGCAGTTGAAGACTCAGGTGTAACACACACACACTGCCCTGACCGTCAGCTGACACCCTGCTGTGTATATGCACCCTTAGGGTATGTCTGCACAGCAACATTATTTCAAAATAACTAGCGCTATTTCCAAATAACTTACTTCACATCTACATAGCAGGCAGTTATTTCAAAATAATGTTGAAATACTGTCAAGCTGGAGGACTTCTTACTCCAACTCCTGTAACCCTCATCGTATGAGGAGTAAATGAAGTCAGAGGAAGAGTGTTTATTTCAAAATAAGTGCTGTGTAGATGTTCCCAATTTCAAAATAAGCTACATAATTGACACAGCAGAGCTTAACTCGAAATAACCTATGTTAATTGAGCTGTGTAGGTGCACCCTTAGATTCTAGATTGAACAGAGATCTAGTTTTGAGCTAAAATATATTTAACACATTACAGTTGAAGTGCAACTTATTTTTCACTTGTATAATTACACAGCTGCTAACAAAGATTCCTTAGGAAAGGGAACCAGCGTATTGATTTAATTCCCCTCTTAATATAGCTCTAACAGGATATCGTTTGTCTGTCAAACACATTCTATATTAATGTTGTCAGAAGCAAATGACTAGTTAAAAGCACTGCCTTTGTCAACAAAGGGTTTTCTGGACACATGTAAGGGAGCCTTAAGATAGTGTTAATATAGGTATTCAGTGATTTTTCTCATTTTACACTGAATATAACTCAAGTTTTCCATATTCTCGTATCAGTCTTACTTCCTCCCTTATTCACTTGTTTAGCAGGACCAGATCGACCTTTTTTTTTTTTAGTTTTATAACTGGCATAAATCCATATTTAATTTAATCAGGAGGAACAGTTGTATTTCAATGTACCTTTTTGCCCATAAATGCCATGATAAAGAAAAATGGAAAGTGTCTTTAGACTCCAATGCAAGCCAAATGATTTCATCTGCAGTCTCTCTCCCTCACACACACACACACACACACACACACAGAGCTTCTACTGTATTAGAGAAATACCACCCAACCTCCTGCTTTCCAGCAGAGAGAGAGCTACAGATTCATGAGAATGGAGGTGGCCAGCTAAGGATTGAGGCATGCAAGAAAATACCTTGAGGGCGGCTGACATTTTGGTGTGTCCCTTCCTATAAAGTGGCAAACTGTCTCTATACAGAGGCATCCAGTAACTTTTCTTACTTCTCTACCCAAGCTGATGATGCATCAGGTATGTGGAATTTCATTCTCAGCACTTGATTAATAAACAGATATAGTCAACCCATAGAGAAGATAGAAAATAGTAACAAAAATGATTAAGGGGCTTGATGGATAAATTTTAGAAGAGGAATTAAAATACTAAATGCACTTGGCCAAATATTAACTATGAAGGATGTGAAGAGTGTAAATATTAGATACAAGTAAAAGGTGGGAAAAAAAGGGGATATTTAGCATGGTAGCAAACAGACATTAGGTATGTAGGGATGATATATTAAGAAATAGAAAGTTTTGGCTAAATTTCAGAGACAAATGAGAAGTATGACTGGCAATAGTTAGTAAAGATTTGTTAAAAATCAAATGATTGTGCCACTATAATCATTAAACAGCAGAAACCTATACAATACACCCAATATGGCAAGCTTATAAACATGTTTCATGTTTATGCTCTAAAAGATGTGGAAAATATGGGAACAAAAATACTGAATACCCTCAGGAGGCCACAAAACCGTTGACAGTAGTTCAGAGCCCAAGAGAACCCAAGGAAAGAGAACCAACTAGGTGTGGTCTTTTATACTCCATGTTATGCAGATGTCACAGATGCACACCCATATTTATTCTGGTTCCCCAATTACTGGTTATGGTTATGGTTAATGGTGGGGGCTGGAGCAGCTCCCTGCTCACCACGGGGCTGCTCCAGCCCCATGGGGCCCACTGAAGAAGGAGGACACTCCAGCATGTACTGAGCAGCCGCCCATGGTAGGCCTGGCCTGGCAAACTGCAGCAGGGACTCTGCAGCCCAACTGCCCTTATTTCACCTGTGGCATTCTGGGTGTTCATAAAAAGTATGTAAAATCCTGTTTAATTAGTTAACCTATTAAACAGGGATGGGGGGGGGGTGCTCCTAGAAGGCTCTCCTGAGGCTGGGCTGGAGTGACCTCCCTTCCCCATCGTGGACAAGGGCTACCCTGGTTGGGCACCCCGCCATTAACCATAACCGGTAAACCTCTTACATTAAGGGTGAGGCTTACTGGTTTACAAATAACACCCCTAGTCCATAATTAACCATAATCTTTTCTATTAAGCTTTTGTATAAATCTTCTCAAATCATTTCCTAATGATTCTGTGAGTTAATATTTCCTATCTTTTTAGCTAGTGTCTAACAACCTACATGTAAATAAATCCCCACTTTCACCTCTTATGGATATTACAGTGTCCTGTCCCTTTTGTAGTCTTTTGTTTACCTGCCATGACTGAAAGTGCAAAATTATGACCTATAGCTTTATTCCTTCAGGCCTGTACTGTTTGATGCTAAAGACTGAGTTTCATTTAACTTCTGCCAATAAGCCTCATACTCATACAAGAAATTCTTAGCACAGCAAGCTTGATAACCTAATTACTTGCCTACTTGTCCCCATGCATGCTTCAAATAAGCAAAACATCAAAGTCAGTCATATACTATTTATAATATCATTACACTTATCTCAAACAGCAAATGCAGGAGAAGTAGGGAAAAGGTCATAGGGAAATAAGGATCAGGTTTAGGAGATACTTTGCTATTATGCCATAACTCCAGGGAGCAAGAAGAAGTTCTGGAGAAGTTCTGATAAAGCAATCACTGGAAAACCTTGCTTTTTATTTATGAAAACAAGTGATGTCACTGCTGATTAGTGGATCTTAGCTAAAACTATATGCACAGTTTAGAGCTGAATCCTGCTATCATCAAGTTTTTTTCTTATCTCACTTTGCCATATTAGTGGACTAAGCATTTCTTTAAAATAAACTGAACAAACCAATTTTTATTGCTGCTGATATCATTAATCATGTTTTCTTTGTTTTTCTTACCTCAGCCCAAGCCCTAAATTAAATAATGCTGCTATTCCCAGGGTCACTATAATTTAACCAAACAAAAAAAAATTCTTCTCTCTCATGAGTTCATTCCTGTTGGTCACATGCTTTTGGGCCCATCACTCATGCTAATATCCAAACAATTTAAAACCCAGACCTAATGTGGGCCTATATTAATAATCTCACCCAATAAACATAAAACATCACCTAAAAAACAAAGTCCTTTGGTAAAGACAAAAGGAGAGACTTTATGGGGACAAACTGTTGGAGAAAAGATGGATGCAAAGGAAGGACAGCTGTGATGTGTTCGGCTTGTTAGCTGGCAAATACAAAAGCTAGTGTCTGTGTCAGATATAAAATGCTACATGAGCATTGCTCTTGAGGCCACAACCCATGCCACTTGTTTGTCTGGAGTTGTACTTGAACTCAGGATGAGGGATCCATTACAGACAGATCTGGAGAAAGAAACCATCCTTAGTACATACTTAGATATCGGTATGACTGTAGCAGATCTGTCCGACACTGAGCTCCCCCGCCCCTCTGAAGTACAATACTTGTGAGAGTAGCACTACGGCTGCCGCAGCGTACTGGCCAACCTGGAAAACCGCTTCGAAGGGAGGGGGAAAGGAGACCCGGGCCCTCCCTCACCACTGGGTCCCAGCCCGGGGCCCTAAGGTGTAGGGGTTTACAACTCCCTACCTGGCTGTTGGGGTGTCCCCCCGAAACTCTTCAGCCCAAGGGTGCCAAAATGGCCCTGTCCCGGGCTGCTTCCTTTCCTTCCCACTGTCCAGCGTCTCCAGATCTCTAACCCCTGTTCCTACCGGGCTCCTCGCTGGACTGTCCTCTGTGTGGCTGCTGACGTCTGTCCCGAGCCTCACCCCTCTCGGGGCCGCTCCGGCTTGTCCTCTCCAGCCACTCCTTCGGAAGGTCCTCCCAAATCGCGGGCCGCCCGTCCTTGCTGGCTGAGTGTCCTTTTGAAAGGGCCTGCCTGCTTTGGCACCGCCCCTCGCTGGCATCCTGACGTGGGCAGGCATCCTGACGTGGGCCGGCCCCCCCTGGGTGCCCCACCCCCTCTCCTCTGCCCCTGCTTGCAGGCCAGCGGCTGGGCTTCCCCCGCCGGCCTGTCGCCGGCGACAGTGCAGGGTTTCCCCCGTTTCCCTGCAAAGCGGCGGGGGGTTCGCCGCTCACTGCGCCGCTCCTTGCCGACCCCGCCCCCTGCCAGACGCAGTGCGGGTCCCAGCAGACCTGTCACAACGACATTTGACTTTTTATAGCATATTATGATTAGTAAAACGCAACAAAAATCAACATGGTACTATCAAGGGGCCAGCCCCTTCAATGGTCTGGAAGCCCTAAAGTCGGGGTATGTGCCTGCTTTCCGCAAGGCAAATATGGCCCTGCAGGCTCAGTCCAAAGTATAGTTCTCTCTGTTAGGGTAAATACCGCCTTGCAGGCCTAGTCAGAAACACACTCCCCTCTCTCAAGGTCACAATGGCCTAGCGGCCTAGTTCAAGGGAAGCCTCCCTGAATGCTGGGGAGCGGGATTGTTGTGGGGTGGGGAGGTCGGGGGACCCTGGTCCTCCCGCTCCACTGGGTCCCAGCTGAGGGCCCTGTGGGAAGTGGGGGCTTTCACTGCCTGCTTGGCAGGGACACCTCCGAAATGCGCTGAGCTCCTGGAGGACAATCCTCTACCCTGGGCCACTTACTACCATTCCCAGTGCATGTTTAGGTCTTGAGGCGTTGTTTGGTGGGTCAGACCCTTGCAGATATCTTGCCTGGCTGAGGCAGCTGCTGCTGCTGCTAGGTTTGCCAAGTGTCCATTTTTGAACCAGACAGTCCAGTATTTGAGCTTTCTGTTCAGGAAACAAATTGAGAAAATATAAATGAGAAAATATAAATGTCAGATATTTTCTAAATAAGATGTAATGTAGATTGTGATGTAATGTCAAGTGTGTCCGGTATTTTTGTTGAAACCATCTAGCAACCCTAGCTGCTGCTGGGGTTGATCAGGAGCTCCACCCTGAGTCCCTTCACCTCCGGCGGTCCATCCTTACTGAGTGGCTCCCTGGGCTTTTATACTGGCCTCTCTCTGGATCATGTCCATCAGGGCTGTGGGGGTGGTTCCTTCTCGGCCAGCTGCGCCACAGCAACTCCCTGTTCCTCAGTGCGGGGCAGATACACCCTGTCACAGGTACATATAAACTAGAATTAAAAACAGGCTAATTGATGGATGCCATTGTAAAAAGGAAATCATTATTGAGCAGATGTGCTTCTAGCAGACTCCTGCAGAGATTGGCTCTTGCTACTATGCTATTTAGCATTTTTCTCAATCACCTGCAAGGTAACAGAAATTGTGACTGATGAAGTTTGCAGATGATTCAGATTAGGAGAGCTGTAAAGAATGACATGAATCATTGGTAAACTTGGCACAAGTGAGCAATTCATTTTTTAATATGGCAAAATGTAGGAACGAAGACTATATGTGTGGGAACAAAGAATGTAGCACATGCTCTGAAGGTGGGAGAGTCTATTCTGGGAAGCAATTATTCTGAAAAGACTTTGGGATCGTGGAGGACAAGCAGCTGTACTTGAGTTCCCAAATGGCCAAAAGGGCTTCTATGAACATTCGATGCATTAACAGAAGACTACTAAGTAGGTGTATAAAAGTTATATTTAGAGCCCTGCATGTATATAAAAATATTGACCCATATCTGATCTACTTACGCTGAAAATAACATGCTGCTCCCCCCCCTTTCACACGTTATCTGTGTCCACATCCATGCCTCAGCAACAGCAAGCAGTCTCATCTGTGTGGGTGAATGTGTGTCCTAGGACTGCTTGTCCCACTCTGCTCTGCCAGGCAGTCCTACTAGGGAATGGGACAAGCATCCTGCCCTCAACATGCTCCTCCGCAGGATTGCCCCAACCATGCTCCCTGTTGAGCACCAAGCAGGGCACTACTGCAATACTGTTCTGGTATCCACAGTTAAAAAAAGACATTGATAAATTGGAGAGAGTTCTAAAAGGATCCATGAGAATGATTAAAAGAATGGGAAACATGCCTTATAGTGCAAGATTAAAGGCGCTCAATCTTTTTACTGAAACAAAATGAAGGTTAAGTGGAGACTCGATTCCAGTCTGAAAGTGCCTACATGTCCACTAGACACTGATAGCAAGATCCAATGGCTGGAAGATGAAGCTGGACAAATTCAGACTAGAAATAGGGCACAACTGTTTACAACTGATGGCAGTTAAACCCTAGATCCATTTACCAATCAATTGTAGTGGATTATCTATCAGGGGAAATCTTCAAATTAAGCTTGGATGTTTTTCTAAAGATATGCTCTATTTCAAACAAGAGTTAATTCCGAGAAATCCTATAGCCTATATGCTATGCAGGAGGTCTGTCTAGATGATCATAAAGGTTCCATCTCTCTTTATACTCTATGAGTCACAATTAAAAAGCTTTGGGTTTTATTTTTGCACATAGCCTCTTCTCCTGAATATATAAATGGTTGGGATTGGGGTGTAAATGGGGTAAACTGGGATATGTAGCTCCATTGAAAATTAAATGTTTCATGTAACCAGGTTGATTTCTCTGGAATTTCATTTAGAAAAATATGAAAACATTTCAGACAGTGTGAAAGCATCCTATTTGGACATTTTTTAAATTAAACACTTCAATTTCTCATTGTGGAATGCCTTTCATTTTTTTTTCTAATTCTGTATAACAGGTAACCCAAAATAGAAATTGAAACAAAACATTACTGATTTTTTAAACAAATGTTTGAATGATCCCAATTTTTTTGCCAAATCACTTGAACAAATCATTGAAATATTTGTTTAAAAGAATACAAAAAATTAATTTCAATGTGGAAAGGGTGTGGCAGGAGTTGGATTTTCCTTCACAGAATACCATTTTTTTTCTGTCTTCCTTTGATTTGGAACAAAGCCAAATTTACTATCTCAAAATTCTTGGCAAATAGGAATTTCTATCCTATGCACAACTTTAGCTGAAATACTTTATCCTTTTTCATGATATAGTTTTATGTTGGTGCTCAGTATTAATTGAAATGAACATACTGAGTGGGGCTTTATGGGTATGTCTAAACTACATCCCTCGAAAGAGGGATGTAAATTAGGCATATCAAAATGGTAAATGATGCCAGGATTTGAATTTCCCATGTTTCATTTGCATAATTGCATCACAGCGTTTTTTCGAAAAATACTATTTCGAAAGTGAAACCGCGGTCTAGACATGGTTCTTTCAAAAAGAAAAGCCTTTTTCGAAAGATCCTGTAAACCTCATTTTTTGAGGAGTACAGGATCTTTCGAAAAAGGCTTTTCTTTCTGAAAGAACCCTATCGAGACCTCTGTTTCACTTTCGAAATAGCGTTTTTCGAAAAAATGCCGTGACACAATTATGCAAATGAAGTGCAGGAAATTCAAATCCCGGCTTCATTTGCAATTTTGATATGCCTAATTTACATCCCTCTTTCGAAAGAGGGATGTAGTTTAGACATAGCCTAAGATGGGAAGAAAATACCTTCAGCTACTGCACCCTCAGGCATTGTTATGGTTTGTATACCAAGGGATTGTTATGGTTTGTATACCAAGATATCTGGGCTGCCTGGACACTTCAATATCTACCCATAATAAATAACATATGCACACTATTTTGTGATAGGCATGGTATGTAAGATCGAACCTTCCTATATAGTATACTGCATAGTTTTTAATTGAAAGGATATTCTACCAGAAGTCAGCAGTGGTTTGTAAAAGGTTAAAAAATGCCAGATTCTGTTGATGCATATGACATAATGTATTATCGATTGCATTATGTCTATCTGTATCTATAATCCAGATGAAAGCTCCATTTTCTTTTGTGAACATAATTTTGACCATACTATTCCTTCTCTGTTGTCTTTTTCCCTCCATCTGGATTCCTGGCCACGTTCATAAATGCAGAACAATCTAGGATTGTTAACTTGGAGTGTGTCCTTTTCAAATAGAAGCAGCCTTGGACTATGAGTTAGCCAATGCCCAGAGGAAACTATTCTTCCAGATGAGCTGATAAGCACCAGGCCACCTGTCAAGGATCTTGAAGTCAGCGAGGTTGGTCACCTGACAAAGGGCAATAAAAAGAGGGCCCCAGCTGACATGAAATTTGTCAGCTAGGGTGTGATTTTTAACAAAAAATCCTGATACTTATATCAGTACTAGTGTGGTTATATCAACATAAAAAAGCTTGAACAACTATAGTTATTCCCTTTCCCTGCTAGGAACAAACTATGGTATAAGCCACCCTCATAACAACATAACTGCATTTACATAGAAGGAGGAGATTGCACTACTTTATTATGGTCTGGTTTATATATTCCTATGGTTTACATGTACAAATTTTCTATGCAGACCAGCCCTAAAGTAAAAATAGATTCCTGTTCACTTTAAAATTTAACTAGGCTTGGCAGAATTTGATATTAATTTTTTATAACTTTGACAAATAACTATGTTTAAGCATTTTTCCTAATTTTTAAACATTAAAATTGTTAACAGTTCTGCAAAATGTTGTGGGGGGGTCACACAATAATTAAATGACAGTGGACACAAAGATTCAAAAAGTTAAAGCTTTATAATGGTAAAAATACCAAACTGTCACCACTGTGACAAGTCCAGGGAGACCCGCACTTGGGCTGGACTCACCCCTCCCATGCTGCCAGGGGCTTGGAGAGCCCGACAGTGGCAAGCCATGGCGGAGGTGCAGCTGGGATGGGGCCTCAGGCGCATGGACTACCCGAGGGAAGGGAGGGGGCGGAGTAAGGGGCAGGGCATGGTGGAGTGTCAGGACACTCCTGACATAGGACGTCAGGCTGTCCCCAGCAGCAGTGGGCACTTTCAAAAGGGATGCCCACCACAGCAAGAGAGGGAGATGTCCCCCAAGCTGGCACAGGGGAGAAGCGGCAGGGATCAAGGGCCGCTGAACGCCAGGACTGGTGAGAGCTCCGGGGTTCAGGACGAGGGCTCCATGCAGCCGAAGGGGCGAAGAGACACTCCACTCCTGGTAGGACCACGGACGAGGAGAGTAGCAGAGAGGGATGAGTTGGAGGGTAGGAAGCAGCCCAGGGCAGGGTGTTATTGGCGCCCAGGGGCTTGCATGTTTCGGGGAGCAACCCTGCCAGCCATGTAGAGGGATTGAACCCCTGCACTTAAGGGCCCTGGACTGGGACCCAGAGGAGAGGGTGTGCCCGGGTTCCCCTAACCTCCCCTCCCCCCGCATGCTCAATATTCCAGATGGAGAGCAGTCAAGGGGCACATGCCCCAAAGGGTGATCAGACCAGGAAGCCAGCCATGCTGGGAAGTCGAGCAGCGACGCTGCGGACATTTGGCCCCCGCGGGCACACTAGCTACACGGGTGCGGAAAGGTAGACAGATGGGGGGCAAAGAGGGAGTCCCGTAGCGGGGACTTTGACCGAAAGCACCCCCCACCACACAACCATATTATTAAAATTTGAGCCTTAAATCAAGCTTGAATATGTTCTCAAGTAGCATTTTTCTCACATTGCCTACATGTAATCTATGAATATATGTCTATGTATGTGTTTAGTAAAACTGATGTTTATTGACCTTTACCAATAACAATGTAATCCTTCTGTGCCTAACCTTAACACAATGTTGAATTTTGAAAGTTTTTCACTGCATGCTGGCTTTACAGAAGGCAGAGAAGCAGGAGAGAGGTAAATAAGAACATATCACACAGCTTATTCCTAAATAGGAGTTCTCTTTGCCATCCAAATTAAAATGCATTATGGAAGCAAGGTAGAGACTTGCCTCCCCTGTTTTCAATCAGATATATGATCTTTATCTGCTACTGTTGTAAATTGACTTTGAGTATATCTCTGTGCCAGTTCTCACCTATTCACTTTCAGATGTCACAAGTAGAAACTATTATACAAGTATCTACTTGCCACAAGAACTTTAGATAACTCAGTAAGAGGGCAACATTGTATTTTGAGGACAATATGTATTCAATACATGGAATATGAAACAGAATTGCAGTTCAATATTCTTTTCCTTCAGGCTGTTATCGGTAAATTCTGTCACCAGACTGACTTACTGATCCCTATTTATAATAAAGATCTAAGCTGGTTACAAACTGCAAATATGAATAAAATTGTTTTCCACATTTTTACATTGTGTATTATCGTAGCAAAATCTAAAATCAAGTCTAGCTAGCTTTCTTTTTAGCTGTTTCAATAGTGGCATATGTAGTTCCACATTTAAGGAAGGTTTCATTAAATGGAATCACTCAGGGCTGAAACTGGCCCACTACGTGATGACAAGGTGTACCAGAAGCCATCCAAGCTGCTTCTTTATTCTCCAGGAATGAAGAATTCATTTAATAAAACTAGATGTTATGATTGCTGAGATAGACTTGAAAACATGAACTGAATGTAACTGAGGCAATGAGATCTGCCTGAAATTCCAAAGTGAAAAACTTGCTCTGAGGGATGAATTTCCCCTTTGGCCGCAATGCTTGTTCACTCAGATGCCCAGTGAAGGTAGCTAACAATGCTGGTATTTAATGTATTTCATTGATCAAACCATATATGAAAGGAGAAGAAGAATGTGCAGATCTGAGTAATATTTGTCTTCTGAGAACAACAATACTTTAGGCACCAATTCCCCACCCCACCCCCATCCCCTTTCAGGTCCAAGGACCTTAGAAGATCTCAGTAGGACTTCTGAGCTCCCCTTTTAGCAAAAGGAACCAAGCCCAAGAAGCCCATCAGAATATTTGAGGTCCATCCTAAGGGGACCTAAGCCCAAGGAACACAGTGGAGGTAATAAAGTACACAATCATGTTATTAATATCATGGGTTGTGTTGATCTTATTTTGTGGGCAGAGATTGTATGGGTACCACTACTTTTTCCTCTTCAGTTTGAGCTCTTATATAACAGTTCTACCTTGTTTGTTTCTGATTTTTTTTATTGTTTAATAAAACACATTTCAATGTATTAAGATGTGAGGTAATGAGGAACTGGCATTAATAAAAATGAGACTATTTCCACTGGGTCATACTCTAATCCTAATAGTAGCTACTGACGATTCTCATAGGTAGAACCTCACTTCTTGATGCTATTTGGCAGCTCAAAAGACAGACTGTGTATGAATATCCATATCTGGTATATGCTTTATGCAAAATGCAGCATGTAACCTCTCACTGAAAATCTTGTAATCTGCTGAATGTGTATATTCTACGTATGGGCATGTATAATTCTTGTATGTGAAGTTACAAATATAAAGGGTACACCTGCTTATTAATCTTGCCCTGAGGAAATTCTATTTAAGGGAGAGGGTGCAAACAATGCAGGTCTTAAGATGGCTTTTTAAACTGACTCCTCACCCTAGAATATCTAGAAAAGAAAAGAACTGTAACAAGGAGGTGAAGGAGCATGGCCTGGCCCAGGTCAAAGAAAAAGATCAGCTCTGGCTTGTGACTAACTGCACATGAAATAAGAACTAGAGTGAGGAATATGATTTGTAACAACTTCTCTTAGGGTACGTCTACACTAGCCCCCTAGTTCGAACTAGAGAAGCTAATGAGGGCGACGCAGCAGAGAAGCGGGATTCCGAGATAAACCCCTTGGTTCGAATTAACTGTTACTCCTCGTGGAATGAGGTTTAACAGTTAATTCGAACTAAGGGGTTTATCTCGCGTGTAGACGCGGGCAGTTACTTAGGGCTAGTCAGTTTCCAAAATGGCGACCGGCCGGGAATATGCTAATCAAGCGCGGGATATTTAAATCCCGCACTTGATTAGCAATTTCGGTCACCCTCATTAGCCTCCCTAGTTTGAACTAGGGGGCTAGTGTAGACGTACCCTCAGGGTATTAGACTTAGCTGATGAATTTTGTTTTATTTCTGCTTAGTAACTAACTTTGATCTGTCCGTTTTCACTTGCAATCATTCAAATCCTATTTTTTTATACTTAATAATGTTAATTTGTTTATTATCAAACCCAGTATAAATAATTCTTAGCGGGGGGGGGAGAGGGGGCAACAATTATGCATCTCTCTCTAACATTGATAAAGAGGGCAAACTTTATGAGCTTTTTATGTATGAAACTTTTATACAGAATAAGAAGGATTTATTTGGGAATTTGGACCTATTTAGGTCTATACTCCTGGGTGTTGATAAGTCTTGATAACTGAGCTCTCCCAGAGCTGAGCTATTATCAGTGTCTGTGTTACTCTGCTGGGGGAGACCAACATTGTGTTTTTGCTGGGGGAGACCAGAGCTTCTGGCTCAGCAAGACACGATGGTGGGGTGCCGCAGAGGGAAGGTAAGTGGGCTCAGTGGTAGTACAGTACATCCAGTGACAGTCTTAAGGGGATCTCAGTGATCCAACCTATCACTATAATATTTCTTTCTTCTCTTTTTTAAAAATATCAGCAATGGCACATAAAAACATGGGGTTTCAAACTTGTACTTTTGAGGGAATTTTATTTGTAAATTCTTAATAAACATTATTACTGAGCTACTTTTCTAAAAATCAACCAAGATGAAAGCTAAACATATTCAAACTACAAAGTTATCTATTTAGAATGGCATCTTTTAGCAATACCAATTTGCTTGTTCAGTGTCAAGGGACAAATTGTTTGTTTGTATAAGTTCATTCAGTTAATTACCTAAATTATAAAAGGACATTTTCTTTATCTGATCAGTGGTTTTTTTTAGATCTATATCCATTAAGACCATGGACTTCTATATCATTCTTTCCTAACCTTTTCCAGTCTAAGGTACACTTTCTTTGGTAAAAGATTTATGCAGCACATTATTGAAACAAAACTTACTGTTTAAGAGAAATTTGTTTTAAGATAAATAAGAATTTTTTTTCTTCACAAGTAACTTTTCCAAAATCATGAGTGGCGTACCCCTTCATGCCTCATGACATTTGGATTGGGAAAAACTTTTCTATATGTTACTCCTTCAAAGGAGAGAGACAAGATACATTGCCTTCGTTGGCCGTTAGACTGGACCTTGCATGCCCCAATCTAATCCCCACTGAAGTAGTCACATGAGACTGAAATAGGTCTATACTTGTGTATAAGTGGCCTATAAACTTGAGGAGTTCAGCTGAAACTTTAAAAGTAATTCAGGAAAACGTTTTCTCATAAAATACAACCAACTCCAGCTTGAATTTGCTATTTTAAATTTGCAATTTAATAATGCACTCATCTTCAAAGAGAGTCTGAAAGGTATTGAATATCTTGAAGAAAAGTAATACATAAAGAATGTTACAGTTCAGGACAACTGCATCTGTAGTCCCCTTACCACCACTTGTGAGCGTGTGCTGTATGTTACCAGTTCTTCAGCTATTACTTCTCTTGGGCACAGACCAATTTTCTTTTCCTCTTAGCCAGGGAATTTTCCAAGCTATACAGTTCCCTTCTTACACTGTAAGGGCATGTCTACACCAAGAAATTATTTTGAAATAACTTATTTCAAAGTAATAACTCCCAAAATAACTATTTCAAAATAGCATGTCCACACTACAAGGAAGCCTTGAAATTAGCATGTTGATATTAAGGAGCCTGCCTCAGGCTATCTCGACTTAGAGCCCCAGGAAGCACTGGGGAGTAATTACTCTGAAGACTCTGGGGAATAGTTATTTTGAAATAGCGGCCATACTACCACTATTTTGAAATATGTATTTTTAAATAAGCATTATTCTTCATGGGAAGAAGGAGTTATTATTTAGAAATAACCAGCCCCTTATTTCAAAATAATGGGCTTGGTAGTGTGAACATTCCACTTGTTATTTTGAAATAAGGGGAGTTATTTTGAAATAACTTCCTAGTGTATATCAGGGATAATATTTGCAGCAAGATGCACTCCCTGAACAGGCCAGGATTTGTGCTTTGCTTTCCCACTGATGTCATAGGAACAGCATAATTACCTGTATTTATAAGTTTCCACACACAGCTGTTTCTAAGCAAGTACATTTATTCTTAAGGTGAAAGCAGTGCAGAGAAAACATATTAAAAACAGTAAGGGAACGTCTACACTTGCTCCCTAGTTCAAACTAGGGATGCAAATGTAGGCGACCAAAATTGCTAATGAAGCAGGGATTTAAATATCCCACACTTCATTTGCATGATCTCGCCAGCGCGATACTCCGCTCAACAGCTGGTTCGAAAGTGAACCCCTTGGTTCGAACTAACGCGTCCTGGCGCGCACTTTCACTTTCGAAACAGCTGTTGAGTGGAGTAACGCGCTGGCGAGATCATGCTAATGAAGTGTGGGATATTTAAATCCCTGCTTCATTAGCAATTTTGGTCACCTACATTTGCATCCCTAGTTCGAACTAGGGAGCAAATGTAGATGTACCCTAAGAGTTTAATAACGTGTTCAAGCTTATTATAGGTCACCCAACAATTTTATGGAGATTCAGTAAGCCTTCTGTTTCCAGGAAAGGTTGGGAACTCTTTTGGACTAAAGTATGTCCATTTGCTGGATCAGAAAGGAGATTGCTTTTACAACCTGAGTGAATTGTCCTAATCACCCACTGCTGTTATAAATTACTGCAGAAGATGTGGTCCTCTTCCCCCATGAAATTACATATTGTCCCTGGCTCATTATGATACATAAACTTAATACAGTAAGGTCTCCCAAAGATACTGCAGGAAATTGCTGTATCTATTAGAAGAAACACTCCATGCTCCCTACCTTATCTGCCATGTAATTAATTCATATAAACATTAGCACAGTAGCATCATAATTTAGCAGTCAATTTAATGTCATGTCGAAACAACAGCTTACTGTAAACTAATTACTCCAGATAATGATTATATCAAGCAAAAACCATTGTTGCTGCCTCTGGTCTCACAACAGTGGATGAAAAAAATCAAGAGTGGTAAGCTGTAGATGCCCAGAGAAATCCCAAGTAGTTAAGAAAAGCTACAGACAGAAAGAGCTTTATCTGAGATCTTTCTGACACTTTATAGTATTATTTCCCAGTACTGAAGTGCAAAGATGTCAATGAGTAAAAGACAGTTGTCACAGTAAGAGTGTTTTTATTTTTTGTTCTTTTTATTTCTCAAGGCAATTTGGTTTTAAAAAAAAAGAGCATGAGCTTGTAAGTCAAGAAGGCCAAAAGCTATGCCCTAATCCTGCAAGCTGCTCTGCATGGATGGACCCCTGAAGTCCATCTATTAATAATGTGCCCAATTCATAGGCCTTTTATGAGGATTAATTAATGTTGTTTATATTATACTTTGACCAAACAGCTATACTGGTACTAAGTATTATCTGACAAGTAAATGTACAGATACAGTAATGCGGAAATAAGCATCAGACTCATAATTAGAGATTGTTTAGGGAGGGAGAGATAAAATGAATGTGGGAAAGCTGAAACTTTTCAGAGATATATACATTCTGGAAAAGTTTCGTAGGTAAAGTTTCTTAGGCTGGAGGTGGAATCTTTGGTCACTTCCAGAGTGAAAGAGAGAGAAGAATTAAAAGCTCTGAATTTAAAACAAATGATCTTTTCATACAAAAAAACACAAATATTTTGACCTAATCCAATTTTGCTAACCTGTTCAAAATATGTTGGTATGGGTCCAATGCAGGAAAAAAACAAATTTCAAAACCTTAAAAGTCATAGTGAAATGAAATTATTATCCTATGACTTGCTCTACTCATTTTTTTTTATTTTATAATTTCTTATCTGAACACGAGGAAAATGTTCTCATTTTCCTTCAAAATTTACTCAAAATGAGAGGCCAAATTCAAAGGTGATCCTCTACATAGAATAAGAATTGTAGTGCTGCTTGAAACGCAATATAAAGCAGCCAAGAGGAATTCTTATTGCTCTCTGCAAAGTACAGTTAAAAACAAATATTTTATTCCATAAAGAAATAAGTAGCATATGTTAATAATGTTGACAAGGAGGGTCAGGAAAATCAATTTAAAAAAAAATAAGAATCATTCTGAACAGCATGGATCTGCTCAGTCTCCACCTATCAACCAACAGCCCAACTGCATTCTCAGAATTCAGTGCATGTACTCATAAAGAAACAGGACTGTTGATGCGGAGTGGGGGAGGAGAGGAAGGAGCAGCTGCTTTGGTGCCTGACAATTTAAAAGGGCCTGGAGCTCCCACACACCACCACCATGGAAGTGGCCAGAGCCTGAGCCTTTTAAATCACCACCAGACCCTGAGCAGTGGCAACACTGAAGGACTGGCTGGGGGAGGGTAGGCATAGCCCACCCCTTCTGACCAAAGCCTTATCCCTTCTGGGGGCCTGGAGATAACCCCCCCGCCCCAAATCTTGCTCAGGAGCCTGGCAAGTCTGTCAGCAGCCTTGTCAAGAAGTTCTGGACTCCTTCAAAAGATTTTTAATTCAAGACCTGTGAATCCAACCCATGCCCTTTCTGGCTTGTGAAGGGTCATTAACAATTAGTGCCATTCCTGCCCAAAATAGCCAGTCCTAATTCAAAGAAGTAATCTCTCCTTCCTTCTTCAAACATGCAATAGTCTGAACAAAACTGAAGAAATCTACACTGGAAAATTCTGTTCTAGCCAACTGCCATCTAGCATCAAACCACTATTCTTAACTTCTTTTCCTACCCTCTTTGTATTAACTTTTGTTCTCATCTTAATTTCAGTCACAATCCTGTATTGGTATCCATTAACACAAACCCCCCCACATCCATGCAGAATTCTCCAAAAGGCTAAAAGGAATCTATATGAGAGTTGTTAACCACAACGCAACTGACTTCTTGAACATGCATGCACATTTTTGACCGCGATAAACCTCATTTTACGAGAAATAACTCCTTTTTTTGAAAGCGCTCTTTCGAAAAAAGGCGTTCTTGAATGCAAACAGGGCTTTTTCGAAAGAGAGCATCCAGACTGCCTGGGTGCTCTCTTTCGAAAAAGTGGCAGTCTAGACGCTCTCTTTCGAAAGAGGCTTGTAGTCTAGACATAGAATATGTTAAAGGCTATATAAAGAGAATGATGAACAACTATTTTCCACAGCCAATAAAAGAAGTAGCAAGAAAGATTTAGATACTAGGAAAAACTTTGTAATTATAAGGCTAGTTCAGTGCTGAAATGGGTTGCCAGGTTTTTAAGGACAGATTAGACTAACTCTTGTCAAGAATGGTCTAAGTATACCTCGTCTTGGTTCAGCATGAGAGACCGGGGTGGACTAAATGACCTCTTGGTCACATTTCTGTGATAGTAACTACTTGTTCCTCTACAGATGAGATGATTCAAAGCCATCAAAGACAATGGGATTGTTTCCATTGCCTTCAATGGGTTTGGTGTGAGACCTCAGTCTAGTACAAAACAGGCAGATAAATATGTTCCTTCAGCATTTTCCCATCTGGCAGCAATAATAACACGGAATTTGTTTTCCTATACTTATGTTAATCACTGAGTGTACTTCCTGTACCTTTTATACTAAAGGGCTGTGTCTAGACTGGCCAGTTTTTCCGCAAAAGCGGCTGCTTTTGTGCAAAAACTTGCCAGCTGTCTACACTGGCCGCTTGAATTTGCGCAAGAGCACTGACGTTCTAATGTAAGAAATCAGTGCTTCTTGCGCAAATACTTTGACGCTCCCGTTCGGGCAAAAGTCCTTTTGCGCAAAACCTTTTGCGCAAAAGGGCCAGTGTAGACAGCTCTGTTTTGTTTTGCGCAAAAAAGCCCTGATGGCTAAAATGGCGATCAGGGCTTTCTTGCGCAAAAGCGCGTCTAGATTGGCCACGGACGCTTTTGCTCAAAAAGGGCTTTTGTGCAAAAGCGTCCGTGCCAATCTAGACGCTCTCTTGCGCAAATACTTTTAATGGAAAACTTTTCCGTTAAAAGCATTTGCGCAAATTCATGCCAGTCTAGACGCAGCCAAGGAGTAGTAGGATGTTAAGTATAAGGTCACTGCTTTCATTCGTTTTGCCACATGATCTATCAGTTGGAAAAGCTCTGCACAGTTAAAAGCAGATTAAAATGCATAATGGAAAACTGTTGTTCCAAATGCCATATTAAAAGCTATGACCGGACGCTGTCCAGTTAATTAGCCTTCTAATATTGTATTTTTACTTACCTAATGCTTATATTGCTGATTTAGCTTCCAATGATAATTTAATCGACTGAATGACCTGGATATAGATTTGATACTGATGATTAAGAATAGTTCCAACAATTGTAAGTGATCATTATGCATGCACAATTTGGGACCATCTTATAATACCTTGTGACTGGAAACACTGAAGAAACTGTTGAACATTCTGCCAATTTCATAAATGGAGATTTCTCTTCTTTTTTTTTAAACTAGTAGAAGATGAGATATTTTGTATAGTTTTATTATTGTGGAGTAAAAAGCTAGCATGGAAATAATAATAAATAAATATAATGTAGATCCAAATCCAAAATATTAATAATAAACCCAAAATATCAATAAGAAAACTTTGTATTTATATAGTGCTTTACATGCTCCAAAGTATTTTACAAACATTAATTAAATGTACTAGCAAAATGACACTGAATATAAACTGCAGCGGGTCATATCCTTGGGTTCATTAGAGCATACTTATGCCAACTCACTGGCACAAAGCTTCCATGAACACAATAGCTCCAGCTACAGGAGGCTCTTCATTATGAGGGGAAGTCTGGGGTGCTGCTGAATTATTTCCCCCAATCCACGTGTACAACATGCAGAATCACAATTGGAAACGGAGGGTGTGACTACAATACAGTTGTGCCCTGGTAATCATTGGCTGTTATGTTGCCCTTTGGGAATCATAGTTATCTGGTTCTTTGAAACTGCTCTAATTTGCATCTGGGAACTGGACTGGCATAAAGAGATGCTAAGATCAGGGGGACAGTATATCTGGCTTCAAGCCATTTTATGACTTCTTCTGTTAAAGAGGCCCATGAAAGGTCCTAAAATTTTGGGCACAGAATTGTTGGCCTGGAAAATGAAAATCCTAGAATGCCAGAGTCTTTCACAATAATGTAAAGCTATTAAAGGCCTTACCACCTTCACAGGAAGGCATTGCTTACTCACTGTCAAATTATGTGCTCTTTGGCCACAAAATAGAATTATATATGCGTATTATTTGGCAGTTATAACCAGAAATCTTCAAAATCTGAGAGAACCCTAAATAAGGACAACAAATGCCATTTATTTGCTTATATCTGTACTGCATGCTAAACGAGTAACACAAAAGTGCTGGGCTTGATGAAGGCCCTCACTCCAGCTTCACCCCCTCCTCTGCCTGGAGCAAGCCTTGTCTGAAACAGATTCCTAACTCTGGGCCAGATCACCCCTTCCTCTTGGATTTTCCACAAGATGGAGATTCTGGAGGAGGAAATCTCTTCAAAGATCCCCTTGTAGACTTCCTTCTCTAATGGTCTATCAAGGAAATGTAAGGATTGCTCCCCACACAGGAGAGACGCTAAAGACCATTATGTCTTGTGGAGGAGGTCTGGCTTCTGGGTTGCAGTGAGACTCCATTAGTGCGACTGCTTCTACAGATGGCTCTTGGTTGTTCCTGAGGTTCCCTAGTAAAATTGGAAGGAAAGGGCCTTTAAGAGAAGATAATCTGTTCTCCACTCAAATTTCATGGGATTTAGGAAGAGGATAATGCACATACATCCTGGCTGCAGCTCACTCACTTCTCGCCCCTCAACTGCCTCATTTCTACTCCTTTCCATTTTGTGTACTCTAGGCTTACAGCACACAGGTTAAGGAAAGTGCAAGGGGGATGGTGATGGAAAGGGAATTAGTCTGCAAAAAGACAATAATCTGTGTACATGCCTGGAGGGGACAATACCTTAGGTCTAATTTTTTACAACAAAGGGAAAAAATGGCATGTATAAAAAAAGTTGAGAATTCCCTTAGAACTGCCTCAAGCATATGCTGACTGTTATCACTGTATAGTTGCAAGTGAACATCATCAGCTTGATCTAATACAGCCTCTACAAAGACTTTCTACACTGCAGCATAAATAGTCAACTGAATACCTTTGGGATGTTATGTGTATGTATTTTCTTTATCAATACACTTTTTTGCTATAATTCTTCTGTCAGAAGAAAAATCAATGAAAAATCAGCAGAATTGTTAAAAGGAAACAAACATAGTTTCACACACAGTAAAGCTGGTGATAACATAAGGAAGCAAAATATCAATCCATCAAAACTGTTTGTTAAATTTAGAGTAACACTTACATAATAGGTATATTGCAGATTTCTCTGTGATGTTTGTTGATTTTCCTTTAGTATGGTAGGGTAAAAGAATCTAAACCTTTATTTTAATCTTTTTTGAATGAAAGAAAGAAAGAAAGAAAGAAAAAGAAAAAGAAAAAGAAAAGAAAAAAAAGAACCACCCATAGGACTCCATGCAATACTTCTGTGGGTCTTGAAGATAACCCAGAGCCTATCATTCATATAATGGGCCTGATTTTTTAAACAAAGAGGAAACATACAGAATTCATTCAGCAAAAACTTTGATTCAAAACAATTTCCACTGGAAATTTCCATGGAAAATTTGTAGTTTCCTATGGAAAAAATTCAAAGAGGAAATCAAAATTTATTTTACTAGAAATGTAGTTTTCTGTTCTGGCTTCTATTTATAAAAACAAATGTTTAAAAAAATATTTATATTTCAATTGTTTTCCTTCAAGTTATTGAAATGTTAGCAAATGTCAAACTACTTTTGCTAAACATTTAGATTTCAACACAAAAAATTGCAAAAATGTTGACAAGCTCTAGTACATACTGTGCATTGTTTAGGTAATCTTAATTATCTGGGGTTTGGGGTTTTTTTTTAGTTAACAAAATAAAAGTGACATGAATTCCAATATAGTTTATTAAGTGCCATATTTTAAGTATGTGTTTTAGGATAGATTGAACCTTTGCTTACAGCCCTGCTATTAGTGAAGTACAGAATGGGACACATGCAATGGGATCCACAATAAGCATTCAGACTGCAGCAGAAGGTGAGAGTAGGTGAGATAAGCCATGGCTATTCAAAAGAAGTCATGTCACAATAGTCCCATAAGAGTGAGGGGTTCAGAGCCCAAGCCACAACTTCAAGTGCTGTTTACACAACTAATTTTAGAGCACTAGCATGAATCTCATTGCCCTGAATCTGTCAGCCAGCACTGGAAGGCTCACTGCTGTGGACTATGCAGATATGCCCACTGTAGAGGTAAATTCTCAAAAGTGAAAACAAAGCCTGAATAAAATGCAAACTTGTGGGGTTGAAAGGTGGTTTGTAAGCCTCAGCCCAGAGATGTTGTTCTCCAGGGTACCCAGGCAACTGATACACTAATGGTTCCTGCTTGATATCCCGGGTTGTAATTATAGCCTCCTTGCTCTTTGGGCCTGCTCTGTGATGTTTAGCCACTGATTGTGCCCTGGTTCTGGCTAACTAAACAACTTTCCCTCTCTTCCTCGGTCTTTTACAGCCACAGTTATTCCACCAGTAGAGAAAGGCATTTGGGACTAGGCAGTAACACTCCCTTAGAAAGTGCTCCCAGTGAGGAATTTGATAGACAAAGCATCCTACACGGATCTTCAGCGCATGAAGGGAAGCAGAGCCCTCCTATTTAGCCTACCTCTTCAACATAATGTTGGTTTGCCTATCTATGCAGCAACAGTATATTTTCACTGGTTTTAAAGCATGTTTTCAACCGAGCCACTGCATTTGTAGTCACCTACGTGCTCTCTCATGTAACAACTGAACAACCACGTTCAGCCTTACTTACCTAAACCCCAAATTAAGTTTCATAGACACACATTGGGATACAGAATCATCGAAACACTTAGACAAGCCCTACACCTGAAACTTTTTGGAGAAATGAAGTTATATCGTAACCTTCCACTGTATGTACAATCTGTAGAGGACACATCATTTTGATTTTTTTCCAATTGCAGGAATTTAGGGCCCAATTTTTCTATCCTCACTCAAATGAAGTACCTTAGCATGGGATTTGTCACAAGGGATACTACACAAGGGTAGCAAAATTTGGGCCCATATTAGCTTGTCATACATATGCAAGAAGTACAGTGATAGTGACTATAAAATGCTAAGGGAGATTAGAGAGGCTATCAAAATAAAGAACTCAATAGTAGTGGGGGATTTTAATTATCCCCATATTTTCTGGGTACATGTCACCTCAGAATGAATTGCAGAGAGAAAATTTCTTGATACCTTAAACGATTGCTCTTTGGAGCAGCTGGTACAGGAACCCACAAAGAGAGAGACAATTCTCGAGTTAGTCCTGAGTGGAGTGCAGGATCTGGTCCAAGAGGTAACTATAACAGGACCTCTTGGAAATAGTGACCATAATATAATAACATTTAACATTCCTGTGGTAGGAAGAACACCTCGGCAGCCCAACACTGTGGCATTTAATTTCAGAAAGGGGAACTATGCAAAAATGAGGAGGTTAGTTAAACAGAAATTAAAATGTACAGTGACTAAAGTACATTTTAAAGCACATGCATCTGACAAAGTGGGTCTTTGCCCACGAAAGCTTATGTTCCAACACTTTGGTTAGTCTATAAGGTGCCACAGGACTCCTCGCCGCAGTGACTAAAGTAAAATCCCTGCAAGCTGCATGGACACTTTTCAAAGACACTATAATAGAGGCCCAACTTAAATGTATACCCCAAATTAAAAAACACAGTAGAAGAACTAAAAAAGAGCCACCGTGGCTTAACAACCATGTAAAAGAAGCTGTGAGAGATAAAAAGGCATCTTTTAAAAAGTGGAAGTCGAATCCTAGTGAGGTAAATAGAAAGGAGCATAAACACTGCCAAATTAAGTGTAAAAATGTAATAAGAAAAGCCAAAAAGGAGTTTGAGGAACAGCTAGCCAAAAACTCAAAAGGTAATAACAAAATGTTTTTTAAGTACATCAGAAACAGGAAGCCTGCTAAACAACCAGTGGGGCCCCTGGACGATCGAGATACAAAAGGAGCACTTAAAGACGATAAAGTCATTGTGGAGAAACTAAATGAATTCTTTGCTTCAGTCTTCATGGCTGAGGATATTAGGGAGATTCCCAAACCTGACCCGTCCTTTGTAGGTGACAAATCTGAGGACTTGTCTCACATTGAAGTGTCATTAGAAGAGGTTTTGGAACAAACTGATAAACTTAACAGTAACAAGTCACCAGGACCAGATGGCATTCACCCAAGAGTTCTGAAGGAACTCAAATGTGAAATTGTGGAACTATTAACGATGGTTTGTAATCTATCCTTTAAATCAGCTTCTGTACCCAATGACTGGAAGATAGCTAATGTAATGCCAATATTTAAAAAGGGCTCTAGAGGCGATCCCAGCAATTACAGACCGGTAAGTCTAATGTCAGTACTGGGCAAATTAGTTGAAACAACAGTAAGGAATAAAATTGTCAGACACATAGAAGAACATAATTTGTTGGGTAAATGTCAACATGGTTTCTGTAAAGGGAAATCATGTCTTACTAATCTATTAAGAGTTCTTTGAAAGGGTCAACAAACATGTGGACATGGGGGATCCAGATATAGTGTACTTAGATTTCCAGAAAGCCTTTGACAAGGTCCCTCACCAAAGGCTCTTACGTAAATTAAGTTGTCATGGGATAAGAAGAAAGATCCTTTCACGGACTGAGAACTAGTTAAAAGATAGGAAACAAAGGGTAGGAATAAATGCTAATTTTTTATAATGGAGAGGGGTAACTAGTGGTGTTCCCCAAGGGTCAGTCTTAGGACCAATCTTATTCAACTTATTCATAAATGATGTGGAGAAAGGGGTAAACAGTGAAGTGGCAAAGTTTGCAGATGATACTAAACTGCTCAAGGTAGTTAAGATCAAAGCAGACTGTGAAGAACTTCAAAAAGTTCTCACAAAACTAAGTGATTGGGCAACAAAATGGCAAATGAAATTTAATGTGTATAAATGTAAAGTAATGCACATTGGAAAATATATCCCCAACTATACATACAATATGATGGGGGCTAATTTAGCTACAACTAATCAGGAAAGAGATCTTGGAGTCATTGTGGATAGTTCTCTGAAGACGTCCACGCAGTGTGCAGTCAAAAAAGCAAACAGGATGTTAGGAATAATTTAAAAAGGGATAGAGAATAAGACGGAGAATATCTTATTGCCCTTACATAAATCCATGGTACACCCATATCTTGAACACTGCGTACAGATGTGGTCTCCCCATCTCAAAAAAGATATACTGGCATTTGAAAAGGTTCAGAGAAGGGCAACTAAAATGATTAGGGGTTTGGAACGGGTCCCATATGAGGAGAGATTAAAGAGACTGGGACTTTTCAGCTTGGAAAAGAGGAGACTAAGGGGGAATATGATAGAGGTCTATAAAATCATGAGTGGTGTGGAGAAAGTGAATAAGGAAAAGTTATTTACTTGTTCCCATAATATAAGAACTAGGGGCCACCAAATGAAATTAATGAGCAGCAGGTTTAAAACAAATAAAAGGAAGTTCTTCTTCACATAGCGCATAGTCAATCTGTGGAACTCCTTGCCTGATGAAATTGTGAAGGCTAGGACTATAACAGGGTTTAAAAGAGAACTGGATAAATTCATGGAGGTTAAGTCCATTAATGGCTATTAGCCAGCATGGGTAAGGAATGGTGTCCCTAGCTTCTGTTTGTCAGAGGGTGGAGATGGATGGCAGGAGAGAGATCGCTTGATCATTACCTGTCTGGTTCACTCCCTCTGGGACACCTGGCATTGGCCACTGTCAGCAGACAGGATACGGGGCTGGCTGGACCTTTGGTCTCAGCCAGTATGGCCATTCTTATGTTCTTGTGCTCTTATGTACAGTAATTCTTCAAAGGGAATTGCTGATTTTACAGCAGCTAAGTGTTTTGCTTCATCTACTCACATGTTGGCATACTAATTATCAACACTATCAAAACACCTTTATTTTTTAAACTACAGATAGAAGGTTGCCACAGCATCCACCATCTCAGTTGCTACATAACTGATTCTTTCCCTTGCTTTGTTTAGCTCCATGTTTATTAAAAGCCAGTAATCTCTGTGAAAATGTCTTCAGTAAAAATTAAACATGTCTCTACATCCAGTGATGTACATTCCTTGAGACACCAGGAATATAATAAATAAAAGATGCATGCATTCATACGGATGAATGTAAAGTTCAAAAATATTATCCTCCAGGGGTTTTGTTTACTGTTTAAGCCCTGGCATTTATTGTATGGCATTTCATTTTGATTGTTATGGAAATCTAATTATTATTCCATTAGGTTTAAACCTAATATTTAAAGCTGAAGGCTACCTTCAGTTTCAATCACTGCAAAATATCATGAGCAGTTTTACATGATGCCAGGTGACTAATATTAATTACGACAACTTATGCTAACCTTGGATTACATTGTAGCAGAACCTCACTGCTAAATTTATCACAACTAGAGAAAGTTATTTTGAGCAGTCATCTCCTTCTAGATCGGGGTAGGCAAAAGGGCCCCTGCAGGCTAGATCTGGCTCACCAAGCAGATTGATTCGGCCTGCAGAGGTCCTGCCACTCCTCTGCCCACAGACCAATCAGGGCCTAGGGACGGGGAAGCGAGCGGCACTTAGAGTTAACCCTGGCGATTAACTGTAAGCATCGCATGCCAGAGGGCAGGGAGTGAGAGACTTTGTGCTCCCCCAACCCCCAGATCAATCAGGGCGCGGGGGTAGGGGGAAACATGCAAAGTCTCCTCCTGCCCTGCCGCTGCCCTGTAAGGAGTGCACGGCGCACACTCCTTGCAGGATGGGGACAGGGCAGGAGGAGACTTTGCGGGCTCCCCTTGCCCCCATACCCTGACTGGCCTGGGTGTGGAGGGAGCACACAAAGTCTCCTCCTGCCCTGCAAGGGGCTCAGGACCTAGAGTCAACCACAAGCTGCTGCTCAACTAGCAGGTGACTCTAAGTGCAGTGCTCCCTTGTAGGGCGGTGATAGACTTCATGTGCTTCCCTCACCCCCAAACCCTGATTGACCTGGGGGTAGGGGAGGAGTGCACAAAATCTCCTCCCATAACCAGGGGCATGGACACCCAGAGGGAATGGCTAGCTGTTCAGAACAGCTGGCCGTTCTCTCTTGGGGGGGCAGGGGCAAAGACTTCACATGCTCCCCCACCCACAGACCATTCAGGGTCTGTGGGCAGAGAAGCACGGAAATGTCTTGGACCCTCCCTTTCCACCTGAGGCCCCTCCTCTTCTGGGGTGGCCTGGGGCCACTTCAAAAATTTCTGAAGTGGCCCTTGGTCAAAAATTATTGCCCATCCCTGTTCTAGATAGTCTTTGTTATTGGTATTACCTGTTTGGCTCTTTGATGTACTGCAGCAGAGCACAGGACATTTTGGATCAGAACAATATCTGCCATAGGGCTGTATTCTCTTAGGTTACGTCTACACATCAGGGTAATAGTCAAATTAAGATACACAACTTCAGCTATGTCAATTGCGCAGCTGAAGTCGAAATAGCTTAATTCAGCTTTTGGCGCTGTCTACACAGCAGGAAGTTGAAGGAAGAATACTCTTTCTTCAACTTCCCTTACTCCTCGTGAAATGAGGGTTACAGGAGTCAGAGTAAGAAGTCCTCCATCTCAACATTATTTCAAAATAATGGCTTGCTGAGTAGACATGCATTTTGTTATTTCGAAATAACGTCAGTTATTCCGAAATAACACTGCTGTGTAGATGTACCCTTTGTTACACTAGTTTTAGCTGGATGTAACTTCACGGACTTTGATGGACTTACTCTAGAGGCATCAGCAGAAGAGTTGGGAGCATGTGGTTCTCCATCCTGCTCCCTTAGAGCCTAACCTGCCTGTTGAAACAAGGGAGCTCAACACCTTGCAAGATTGGAACCTTGTGCCAGAGCATCATAATAAAGCAGAAAACCATTCAGAGGCATGCCTTCAAAGGCTGCATTCACCAAGGGAATTTATTTCCCTACTTACAATCCAAGCAAATGGAAGAAAACTAATTTGTTTTAAGAGGCAGAAGTTTGTTGTTTGAACTCCAAGGTGAAAGAGATGTCCTTGCCCTTGTACTAATAAACCAGTATTGCCCATTAAAACCTTTCCTAGGATGAAGCAAAAAAAAAAACCCGTAAAAATGGAGGAAGATGGTGACTGAGCCAACTATAGTTCATTTCCTAAAATATATTTCCAAAAATAGTATTTTCTACTTATTTGCCAGATTACCCTGAAAATAAAGATTAGAGCAAATATTTACAGTACAATAAAAAGGAGAATTAGAAAAGTAGAAGTGGTACTTTAGAGTAACCAAATTCCTATTCAGTTCTGAAAATGTAGTGAAAATGCTGACAAACAATAACAAATAAGCTCTATTTATGTGTTTTTCACCTGTATATCTGCATGTTATGAAAGCATCATATAGTTTTGCCCAGGGCTATATTAATTACACCTCCTCTTTGGAACCCAGTGAAGAGTAGGGGCCTGTTATGAAAAATTCAATTTACAAAACTGTGGACAGATAGCCAAGTGATAGTCTGCCTCTGATAGATAATTCTGAGCTAAACTACAACTAAAATTGTATGTTCCACGGCCTTTGACCCTTGCCTCAATGTGTAAGGCAAGAGGTTTGCTCCTGAACAAGCATGACAAACAGCATAGTCAGCAGTGTGCAAGTAAGCATACTGACCTTTCACTTGTTTCTAAAATATCAATATGGAATTAAAGAAGTTTTTTCCAGTGCGATCAGTATGAGCATACTGTGAACTTTTCATTTTTCTTTCTATAAAACAAAAAAACAGTGATCAATATATTTGTTTTTAAAAGTTTACAATAGTGTAAAAAGTGGAGCACTAGCTGGCACAAGGAATTACCAGTGAAATACAGTACAGAGACTTGCCCCCAAGTTGCCAGTTCAAATATAATTTAGACTAGTGGAACCTTTCTGCTGAGCTTGAGCTTCATTACTCAACTAAACTCTGTTTCTGTCAAGGTCAGGGTCACCCCTCACCAGTGCATAGCCTGAACAATTCCTATGCCTTTCCATGAATACAGTAACTACAGCTACTCTGATAGGTACTAGTATGTGCACCTAAAAACACATTCCAACCAAAGCAAAAAAAGCCCCAAAACCTCAGCAGTTAGAATTATGGGTAAATATGGTAATTCATGGAAGTGAAGCTGATCAGAACTGGATTTTCCCCTTCTCAGCAATACAAGCATAGAGCATTGCGCCCCTCTAGATCTTCTAACCCTGGGGCTTTCTGGAATTCTCTCCAAGATCTTTTCCACTAAGCTTATCCAGGACACTTCATCCAGTTCTTGGAGAATATTTCATTCAGTGCTCTGGGATCCAAAACTTCAGTCCAATTCAAATTCGTCACTCAGATTACTTCATCTGGTATGTTCTATGCCCACCCTGGCAGGAGATTTAGATACAGGGGTAATACCATCAATCCAAACCACGTCACAAACTATAGTTTATATACATTTTTTCTAGCCACTAACATCTACACCTGTTGAATCTAAGACCATGACCAGACCACCAGCATGGGGAGCCAGGTGTCTGCTCATGCTCCAGACCCACAAAGCATCAGGGTGGGAGCTCTGAGGCTCAGAGACTTGTCACGGGGAGAACTCCTGAACTTTGCCACAGACCTGATCATAGTAAGCCAGGGGCCAGATCTCCACCTCTGACATAAGGGATGGATTTGTAGCAACAGTGGTACAATACACAACATACAGATTCCTATTTTGTAAGTAGACCACCTTTCCACAATGTGGAAGGCTTTCCACAAGAGGAAAAGCTATTTTTCTAAGGTTATTCAAACATTTATTGATCATCTGGGATGCTTCGCAGACATTAATGTTGACTGGCAAGGAAGGTGCATGATGTACGTCTTTTTAAGAACACCAAACTGTTCAGAAAGCTACAAGCACGGTCTTCCCCACCAATCAGTGACTTACCATTGGCAATGTTGAAATGTCTGTTGTAATCCTGGAGGACCCAGGTCTGTTGCTTCTCTAGTTCGTGAAGCTCTACACTGGCCACCTCAATAGCACCAGGGAAAGATTGAACTGAGCAGGTGCAGGAGAACAGTTGAATGCACTTCAGAAGTTTGAAGGTCACTGATGTTTACTCACTAGATTGAATCTCAGTAAAAAGGAACATCAATAGCAGGTCTGCTGTGTTGTGCATAATAACTGTGAAGAAAAGGGGAAATGTTGTCAAAAGGATGGAGAACAGAGGTGGACCAGCTGTTTGCTGAGTTTAATAGCCAGGCACAAGGACTATTAAAAGAGCTCAGCATGCAGTTATATGGCTCAGGGAGGTTTTGAAAGAACACTTTACTGGGAGCTCACAACACATTATTGTGGCATATTCATGTGTCATGGTGTACTGTGTTGAATCTGTCCCTGCTACTTTGGATCCTCTTAGGAGCTGTGTGGTGTATGAATATAAACACTGTCAGTGCACCTACTAATTTTACGGTGATTACTGTACATTTATGATTACTACACTGCGTTTGTCACTGATTTTATAAGTTGTGTCACAGCACAGCGTAACAAGCAAGTAGATGCTTTCTGAATGGCTGGGCACTCTACAGCATGAGATGTGAACTTACGAAGATAATTATTTTCCAAATGGAATTTTATCCACTAACAAATCCAGTGCAGAGAAAAATCTGTGCAATATAACAGCAAATACACGCCCCCCCCAAAAAAGATAAATTAATTAGGGATGTAATAGTGTAGTCGATCAACTGATTAACCAATAAGCAAAAACTTGTCAGTAAATTTTTTAGTAAGCTAGCCTGTAGCCCAGCTCAGTCCTGGCTTACACTGGATCCCAGATCTACCTCCACTGTGGCTTTGCATTTAAAGTGTATTAGGAGCTAGGCGGGCAGGCAGCTCGGCTCAGTTCCGACTCGTGCCGGATCTGGGAGCACTGACTGCTGGCCTCACCCCCAGGGACTACAAAATAGTCAAGTAACCGATAAGAATTCATGAGGTTGACTATTCAATTAACTGATATTTACCAACCCTAAGATTAATGGAACACAACTTAAGGGAAATGAAAATTCATGTCAATTTTACCTTGATATACAATGACCTTTGAAAACCATCATTACTGTAGGTGAAGTTATGGTTGTCTTAATTTTCCCAAACATGAAATGCTGGGATAAATATAAAACCCCAATACCATCTTTTTCCTTCTGGAAAGGGCAGATAGGAAAAGTCTGCTCTCCAGGGTGCCTGCAGTTTCACTGTTTGGCCTGTAGCTCATTGCCTGATTCAGCAGGGACTTGTGGGATCTCAGTGGACAAATCATCCCAAGGCCTTTTCTTTCTCCTCTGCATGTGGTAAGGTGTTCCGTGAGCGTGGAAGGGTAACCCACACCTCAAGGCAGCAGCAGCTGCAGATACACACATACAAACACACACAGTTTCCATTGCCAATATAGTCATAATGGAAAATGGAAATTAAGTTACAAAACTCCCCTCCCTGGCTCTCCTAAAATTTTAAATAAGACACATATTGACACTTCTGCTTGTGCATGCATGTGCACAGCACCACCCTCAGCACCAGCCATGGTGAGTATGGCTGGCCAGAGGTAAGGGAAATAAGGAGGAAACTGCTTGTTTGCATGAAACTATGAGTATAGGTCTGTGAGTGGTTTTAAATACCAGTACTATTTTCAGCAGGCAATGGTGATTTTAGTTGCCATCTCACTGCTGAGAAGCACAGATTGCACAGCTGCTGCTGGCATCCCAAAGCCACCAAGCACAGTATGGTGCCTGCTGAAGTTATTGCTGACTGGCATGGGAAAGCATCCTGTCTCAGTGAGAGAAATAAGGCTGCAATCCCGAGAAACATTCAAGGAAGGATTTTCAGAGTACCTCCATGGGAGTTTCGCTGAGATCTCTCAGGAAGATTCAGGGGACATCCCTGTGTTTGTAACAAGCTAGAGTTCTGCTAGGTATGCTAGCCAAGCTGGACAATCAGGAAAGGGCATTTAAAAAATGCATAGGGATTCAGAGGGAAGGGGAGCCTTCTGATCTCTGGGCAGTGGAGTTCACAATTATGACTAGAGTGGTCATTGTTGGGCATTGTGGGACAGCTGCTGGAGGATTGTTAGGGGCTATGTCTACAGTGCCGGGAAAAGTTGGAAAAAGATACGCGAATTGCAAACTGCAATTTGCATACTTTTTTCCGAAAGAGGCTTTTCCGAAATTTGGCCCATCAGCATGGGGCCAAATTTCAGACAAAACTCCTCTTTTGGAACATCCCTATTCCTCTCACTGAGAGGAACACAGGGATGCCGAAAGAACACATCCACTTTTTTGGAAACTGTTCCGAAAAAGCTTATGTGTTCCTTGGATGCAGCAGAGCTTTTCTGGGATAGCTCTGCAGTCTAGACATAGCCCAGGTCAAAATAAGTAACGTGGTCTCTACACACATGGTGTGTCAACCTCAATACATTGAAAATGGTTCAGTGCTGTTTAGGGAGGTGATGTTACTGTAAGTGTCCTCTTACGGTGACACATTGGTGGGAGACAGGCCAATGATGGGGGGAAGGAGAAAGCAGACAACTGCCCCAGGGCCTGGTGATTCAAACAGTTGCTGCTGCCACTACTGTGACTCTAGTAGTGGCCAGAGTCCCAGGCCCTTTATATCACTGTCCAAGCCCCAAATGGCATGCTGCAGAACCCTGGATGGCATGCTCCAGATGGTGTTAAGGGAGTGGGTGCTGTCCAGGCAGCACTGAAGGCCAGCTTTCACACACTCCATCCCTTCTGCCTGAAGCTCCACCCCTTATGGGATCGTGGAGCCTACCCCTCTCCCACTTTGCCCAGGGGCCTGATGTGGTCTCACCTGGTGGAAGACAAATTTAAGCATAGACACATGCACAGCCACATGAATACAAGGAGGCTTATATTGACCTGACTTTGTAGCGTAGACCAAGCCTAACTGGTTTGGACATCATATGGTTTACGTAAGGGCCAATTTCTTATGTCCACATCTTATCAATATTTCAAGCTCATCATCTCATAGTGTTACCACTTATCT
The DNA here is from genome assembly GCA_032595735.1 of Pelochelys cantorii. Lineage (NCBI taxonomy): Eukaryota > Metazoa > Chordata > Testudines > Trionychidae > Pelochelys > Pelochelys cantorii. Next base: position 64,227,139 of record CM064330.1, read on the forward strand.
CAACTAACCCCAGAACAATGTCTCCAGCACTCAGCTTGTCACATCCTTGTTTACCATTTAAACTTGAACACAAATCAAGCTATATTCAAATTTAGATCTTGCTGGGCAGGAGTTTGTCTACAGGGCTCACACTGGTAATGACTGAAAATTCTTACCACATCATTCATGTAGCTCTATGAAATAAGTTTAGTGAATTCAGTTCAGTTTCCAGGAGACAAGTTATGATCTTGCAGAAACCACAACTACAGCTGACATTAATCAGACCATTTGCTGGGCATGTTACCAGATGGGCTTGAAGGATTAAAAAAGCACTAAACTCAATTTAAATGAGAAAAAATGTTCCAGTATATTATGAAAGTCAGATAAGAAAGATCTTTCCACAAAAGATGGAGAGGGAAAGAATATGAGGCGGTAGCTTTTTGCATTCCCCTTTTTTGTTGGGAAGGCTAGGAATAAGGCAAGACTGCATTTGAGAGACAAGTGAATAGTGGAGTCTGGATACAACAGTAGGTTAGTAAAAGTAAAATTAGACCACCAGGTATATAACTTGAAGTATAATTCACCGTTAATATATTTTTAAATAAAAAGAGTTTATCTTTCAAACAATATTGTCATACAACATGGAAGCTGAACAGAGGGAAGCTAATGGAGTACATCATAGGTAATGATCACATTTACATCATTCTTGCTGTTTATTATTCAGACACCTCCTGAAATGGATAAAGGCAACTGTCTCGCTGGAAGATGAAAAAAAAAAGTTAGCAGAATCATTTCTGCAATTAGAATTGCATGATAATGGCATATTTGTGCCAGATTTAACAAGCTTTTTATGTCACCGCTGAGTCAGTGGCAATGTTACAGAAAGCATAATTCCCTGATCTGCCTTTTTAAAGAGGTTTTTTTAAAGGGTGAAAAGGTATAGTAGTTGCAGCTAATTAGGTACAGCCACTGCTCACAAAGTATGGAGTGATTTGTTTTTATTACTACTGCTGTCTCCCTGTAAATTGCATCCGCAGTATACAGTAATAATCTCTTTGCTCTACCTCTTTTGTAGTTTTGGGACACAGTATAAAATTCAGAATTATCAGTTATTTTGTTTCACTTCTCCAGAACCTAGAAAAGGTATCAGAGCCATTCTGAGATTCCCACATGTGAAATGAGAGGGAGCAAAATGGCTAGGAAATTAATGGAGCAGAATAATCCCAGGGCCGTCCACAAGTGGATGAGCAGTAAGAAAGCATATTCTATTAGCTGTCCTATATTTGTCTTATTGCTCAATCCCCTCCTCAGCACTGTAGAGAAATGTGGACTGTCTTGACTGATTATAGCAATACATCCAAGAAACTGAGTACTTTTAAGGTCAGTTTTATGCAGCCACACATTTACAAAACAAAAGAAATAGGAAAATATTAGTGCTTAATACAAAAAAAAATGGTAACAAAATGAAGATCACGACTAATTGCATTGCATACAAAGATTATTAGGAAAAGGCCCATTGAAAATATATATAAATTAATTCCTAAAATGTATCTCCTCTTTTATAATTCTGGCTTACAGCTGAAAACATGCTTCAATGGAGCAGAGAAACCATTACCTTTTGTAACACATTCTTATGGGATTGAAACAACATAATAGTGAAAGACAGGATTTATTTAAAAGTGTATGCATAAAAGCAGTCTCACTCATTTGTGCACATTTTTAAAGGGTATGTTTATTAGAAAGTCAGCTATTTATTCTGCTGCGTGTATAAAATCAAATTTTCAATGGGCCTCAAAATGTGTATTTGCATGCATAAAACAGGTAATTATACATTAACTGCCAGTTTCTCACACGGAATTACCCATTTTCCATGTGCAAATGTGTCATTTTTATAGACTCATTGAAAATTTGTAATTATATCCATTTTGAGACACATTTTGCTGAGACAATTAAGAGGTTACACAAAAGAAAGAGTCTTGTATCTAATCAATCTTTCAAAAGCAACACTTTTTCCCCCTCCACAACCTACAGTACTTTCCACTCGTGTCTCCTTTTTGTCTGCCTCCTTTCTCATCTTTCCGAGGGAGCTCTCATTTCTTTTGACTGTATACTCTACTGAAAAGCCTATATAAACAAAACACAGATGTCTGTGACAGATGGCACACCAAATAGCAAGAAATCATATTTGTTATATATTAGTATTATTGAAGATTACTGGACACACTTTCCTTCAGTACATTGTATAGGGATTTTAAAGCTATTGTTAAGAGAAACTGAAACATTGTCTAACAATCGAATCAGAAGATACAGAGCTACTATAGGGTTGAGGGTAAAAATGTTACCCTGACTTGAAAGATCTATATTTGTTTGAGATCAAAAAAAGCTCTTTTAATGAAGATTCCATTACAAGCAAGCACTTTGTGAAGAGAGCAGTATATGCAAGTTCAAAAGAGTTCTCAAAATTAAGGGACAATCACCTGTTTAGTCAAGGTAAGCACAGATGTGCATAACAGTGAACAAAACTGCAAGAGATTAAAGCACTGCCATGATAGAATACCTGTCCAAGAGTGTGTTTATGCAAATGCAACCTATGATTTCATAGCTCATAAGTGAATGCAAGCTTACACTGATCTACTTCAAAGATATCTTAGACTAAAATTATCAGGCCTGAGGAACACAATGAGGGGTGGTGTGCAGCTGCTCACTGATACCAGAACCCAGAACTCCAACACACTAAAATGTCAGGATCAAACAAGAACTCTGACAACCAGAGTCAGGCAGAAATCTAAGGATCAGACCATCACATTTTCTTTCTTCAGCTTCAAGGGATTTGACTGACTTAGTGGATTCTGGGGAGTCTTGTACTTAGGGTTCTTTTTTCTTATACTTTGTTAAAAATCAAAATGAAATCAAACATCTCATTTAACACATTTCGGCACTTTTTGCTATTAACTTGTTTCTTTCGGATATTATACTCCAGTCTATTATTTTGGAAGAAGTAAATTATTGTCACACGAGACAGAAGGCAAAAGACCTGGGGTACTTGGAAATGCCACTTAGAGGTTAATAAAAAAGACTGCCATATGTAAGGTACATAGTGAAAGTCTGAGGATCATGGGACGCACCCACAATAAGAAATCAGAGATAACAATTCTCAGTAATGTCATCGCAGAGAAGTGTCTATAACCTCATTCAGAGGAGCATGAAAGACTGCTTTCCAAATAAAAGAATCTTTGATTCTGTGCCTTTTGCAGAAAGGAGAGTATGATCCAATATCACCTGTTTTCAAAGGTGACCCTCAAAAAAGTTCAGAAGATTTGATCCACGTAAGCGTCACATTGCTCAGACTCTTATTGTAACTTTACATTAATCTGATGCCTGGAAATTTCAACAGAATGAGGCTAAGGAATAAGGGAGAATAGCCTTGCCCTGGCTGCACTAGATCAGTATTTTGTTTGTGATTTCCCATCCATGGCCTGTCACTGGCCTGTGTGGATTGTGTTGCTATGGTATTTCCATGCCTCTACTCCCTCTGAGATGACGGGCACCTCAAGTAGGCTAGCAGGAACTGTAATTGTTCCCAAGCACTTTCAGGAGAGGATGGAGAGGGAAGGTCCCTTGCACTTTCTACAGTACTTTTCATCAAACCTAAAGTTGCGTGGCCAGAATTCAGAGAAATCCCGAACACATACAATTACCAACAAGACAAGCTCTGACTTTATTTTAAAATCACTTTAGAGGTTTATTCTGTAAATTCTAGGTTCTTGTTTTCCCAAGTTAGCATTTGAGTGATGCTGTAGGACATTAAATAGCAATGTCCTCAAATGTTTAGAGAGGACAAATTTTAAGTTTGTGGTAACAGCAAACTGGTGCACTCTCTTTTTCTTTTCTTAGAATGGAATACAAAATTATCAGGAGTCCCTAGATGGCATTAATGTGGATGGTTTTATAAGTTTCTTTAACTGATTCTAGACAGATCTTGAGAAACTACTGAATCTCAGTTGTAGTGCACTTAGAATATGAGTCTGTGTTCTGCCATTTCTCTAATTTATTCACAGGGGACCTCCCAGAAAAGCAGTAGATCTATCTACCAACAGTACATATCCTTCACTTTACTACTCTCAAAACTGCAGTGGCTGACCAGTCTGTTCATAGGAGCGGTTATATTATTATTGCTATCATAGACCCCCAAAAAGCATGAATATGTTTACTTATATTGCAGTTTGACTAAGGGTCCCAGTCAGGATGTGTCTACACTGCACCCTTAGCTTGAAATAAGCTATGCAATTTGAGTTATGCAAATTGCGTAGCCTATTTTGAGTCAATTGCAAAATAGCTTGTCAATCTTAACTATACTGTAGTGGCCATTACTGGGACCCAAAAATCGTTGGGAAAACAGAAGAGCTGAGTTTCTGAAGGGGTTAAGGAAATGGTCTAGAGAAAAGTAAAGCAAGTATCCATTTATTTCACGTTTTTTTACTATAATAACTCAAATACACACTCTGGCACAAAGGACTATATTATATAGGGAATCCCTCCCCCATCAAAGGAGATGGGTTTGATGACCTCACAGACTTTTCCATCATAATGCTTAAAGTTCTGTAATAATGGGAAATATCTGGAAATCACCAAGGCCTGTTAACTCCCACTAACTGTCAACATCAGTTTGTCATGACATTGTTTTCCATTGTGTAGGATTTGCCAAGCTATCTGACTGACTTGATCTTTGAAAATGAGATCATGACAGTGGAGCATCTATTTAAATCATTCATGTTCAAGATTAAGATCATGAATCTATTCTGCAACTAGTCATTTTTTCTCATTTCTTTCCAGCATATACTAAACTGTAAAAGTAGTTTTTGTGTAAAAATTCAGATTTATATTTAAACCCAGATTACATCATGGGATTTCAATGACATCACATTTAGAGCTTGAAGACAGTGAATTTCAATTGGCATTACACGAGAAATCATTTAATGTCACTTTCTAATAGATGAGCAGGTTTTCACTAAATCAATGCAATGAAAAACATTCCCATTAAGACAGATTTTCTGTCTATTAAATGAGGTAAATCTCCTTTTCCTCATACGCAGTTGAATGAAACCATCTCTGAATTGGGTAGCACTAAGGTTATAGGAAGGAATCCCTCACAACCAAAAAGATAGAGCGTGAAGCTGCTCTGGTGCTGGGATACAGTAATGGCTGAAGATTCACTGCAACTCTCCAGTGTCCCTTCATAGCCTCCTTCTGGCCTGTTACAGAAAAAGGGCTATGAAGAGAGAAATAAAAAATTCATTTATAGAGGAGTTAGAAGTAATGGGTTCCCAATCTGCCTGGGATGTTCAGCCCTAGCATAATACAAAATAACTACAAGTTTATACAAGTGAGTTAATTTTAAGTGGGCCTGCCTGCAAATAATTTATTTGAAAGGGTTATCCCAGACTTTTTTTGGTTGGTTGGTTGGTTGGTTGGTTGGTTGGTTTGTTTGTTTTTGCCAAAACAGATAACAGGAGGAGGAGAAGGGCTTCCGAGCCCCAGAGATGTATTTTGAGATTCTTTTGAGGCTGGAAGCTCATTTCATGGCAAGAAAACCTGCAACATAATCAATTCAGAGCACATATATGAATCCAGGGCACCCACAAAGGCAACAAAGCATCTATTTATTATCTGTGCACTTTATTTCTATCTATTCTGAAAAATGAAAGAGCACAGAGAGACAGGAAGGGGGATAAAAATGTTAGAAACTTGGGTACACTTTTTAAATTTTAAACATAATTACAAACCTTGATACAGTTAAAAGACATGCAAGAAAAGAACTTCAGTTCTATGGTGAAAATAAGAATTATAATACTGTGAAACGAAAATATTATAAAATGCATGGGATATAATAGTTTAGTGGCTTGGGTTACAAAACAAATATAATATAGATAAGTTTCACAGTAAAACTATTTCCATAAAGTTGAATCAGCACATCTCTTGGATTTAAAGCTTCAGAATCAGAGCACACAAGGCTTCCTGACAACAGTGCTTATCTGTAGCATTGTTATTTTGTATGTGATTTTCCTTCTCTATAACAGCTCTTTAATTTACCATTGAAATCTTGCACATACCCACTGGCCTTAATCAACTTATAGTAAGTCTGAAATGAAATAAGTTTAGGTAGTGAGTCAGTTTGATGTTTATTAGGTGTCTTTCTTTTTAGTCTTGCTTCCGATTCACGTTTGAGTACTACCTTCTCATTTACATTTATTGTAGTTAGCTAAGAAATGAACAGCTACAATCCCTCTCAAATAAGCAAAATATTCTCTCTCAAACCAATCTGCTGAAGTTACTGAACCGTTTAGGTCAGATTCACATCTGATGTAGTGCCACTTAAAATCGCTGAACTATACCAGAGATAAAACTGGCCAGTCTAAGCTAGAACTACCATCTTTACTCCTGTTGATTTCACTGGGAATTTCACCTGAGTAAGTACTATTTGGCCTCTTAAAGGAACATTTGAGCTGCAGCCACCAGTTGGCACATTACATAAATCTCCAGATATAACATCATTTGAACCAGAAAGTATTTAGAACAATTCCATATAACAGCAGGGAAAGTGTCCAGTTATGATTAACAACTTTCTGGCTCAGATTCCTTGCTGGAGTGAGAGGAAATTGTGCAGTTTCATCTTGCCCTGTTACACTGATGTTTATTACATTAGAATTTTTTCCCCAAGCAGCCACTGTGTTATTACTCCTTTCATCTTAAATTCATTTTCTGTTACTGCTGTGTTAATCTGCTTTTTTTTCCTCCACATTTTAGCTCTCTTAGAGTGATATTTTCTATTTCTTACTTCTTACTTTTAAGTGGTTACCTCCTCAGTGGGCAAACCCCTCACTCCCATACCTACCGATGTGTTTGGGGGGCAGCAGTGCTCATCGGCTGTGTACACGCATGCAGAGCAGAATTAAGGCACCCCCAATGGACAGCCCACCTTGTCTATATGCTGTGGAGCACCCCAGTGCTGAGAGTCTCAACATGTTAATGTGAAAGGGTTCTCCTCGTGAAGCAAAGCCAATAGATTCACAATCATGCAGATTCCCCTGGGGCTGCTACTGTTTTTAGCATTTTCTAGAGGCCACAGAATGATTCTGTTGATTCTTTCCCTTCAGGCCATGTAGTAGCCTTTCCCCACTTTATATTCTTGCAAACCTCCCCAGCACAGAGCCTGTTCTCTTGGCCTTTGAGCAGGAAACAAGATTTGCCCCTCATGTCTTTCCGCTTGTTCTATATAATAATTAGCCATCTAAATGGCCTGGAAATCTTTTCATTCCTTTTCAGTTCTACTTCCCTTGTTCCTAAATTATTTTTATTACTTTTCTAGTGTAACTGGACATTCTACTGCCATTAAAAAGACAGAATTATTATTATAAATGTTAAAAAGGCAAGGAAATCAAATTACATTTAATACTGTGGACAGAAAAATCTCCATATACCTCCCTTACCCCCCACACACTTCACCAATCTGTAATCCTCCACAGAGGACAATTGCCAGATAGAAATCTCATCCTATTCAGAGCATAACCCTAATAGAACTGAACACAGCAGTCCTATTTTTGGAATGTTATAACTCAGCAGTTTTCATTCGCACTGGACTGAGACCTCATATGGCAGATTTGAGTTTCTGATATATTTAACCAATGGAATTATGCAGCAAGTTTAGCACATGCTACATAACTGGTGGCTTTCCCTGCTTATTAGTCCAATCTCAAATCCTTTCTCCAAGAACAAATGGAAATCTGGACTGTCACAACCTTCAGCCCTGGTAAGAGATAATTCCACTTGCTGTGAATGCATTTCATTTCATAAGCACAAGTTCAGCATGCACAGTCATAATGGGGAGAGCTTTGATAGAGACTTGCACAGTCTGGAAAGCAAACCCTATTTCATCTTAGTTTAAAGTTTCTCTGTTAGGTAGCTAGGGAACTTGATATAAGTTGAAAAATCTAAAGTTAACTAGTTAGAGCTGCTATTTTCAATCTTCCAGGGACAACTGGTGCAACAGCATAGGGGTAAGCCACACGTGAAATGTTTCCTCCCACTTTTTGCACGGGCACTCTTTCCAAGTGACAGACTTCTCAGCCTCTTCCCAGATTGGAACTCTCCTAGTCACTGTCCACTTAAATGGGAGCACCAAGCTATAGCATCCACTTTTCCTAATACCTAGGGACCGACCAAATTAATGGCCATAAAAACAATACATCACAGACCATGAACTCTTGTCTCCTCCTCATCCTCCTGTTTTTTTGTGTGCTTTCACCCCATACTGTACCAATTTCATGGGAGAGATCAGTGTTTCTCAAATTAGGGATCCTGACCCAAAAGGAGGTAACAGGGTGATCACAAGGTTATGGTGTATTGCCAAGGGGCAATGGTTCTTCTCTTAAGGGATTTGGAGGCAATAAGCATACAAACTGGGTGAAGGCTTAAAGATTTGACTAAGCAAATATTAGGATAAAATACAATGGTTAATATTAGAATAAAATACAATGAAGCAAATCTTAGAATAAAATACATTACTTTTTAAGCATAAGCAAATCTCAAAATAAAATGCAATACTTACTAAAACAATACAATGCTTATTAAGCCTAAACAAACCTTAGAATAAAATGCAATGCTTATTAAGAAAGTACAATATTTATTAAGCCTAAGCAAATCTCAGAATAAAATGCAATGCCTATGTCCCTTCTGCTACCGGGAACCCCCTGAAGAAGGACAGCAGATGGACCCCAGTGGCCAGTGCGTAGCACCTTCTGCGGCTTTGGTTTATGCCAAAGTTCCAATGTTAGGAATATTCCCAGCACTTATATACTGTTGAATCTACAGTAATCACGCCTGTTGTTTTGAGAACCTAACAACGTTGATACATTGCATATTTTCCCACATCCAATAATTAGCTTGTTGATACTTTGCATATTTTCCCAGGCCAAATAATTAGCATTTTCAGGTGGGAAACACTCAGCAAAGATAACTATGTGATCTTCCCAAGCCCTCCTGCACTCCCATACCAGATGCATAGCCTTGGGATCTGTCCCAGAACTTGTTGAAAGTCAACAGTGCATTCCTACATTGTACCATCCTGAGCAAACAGCTAACTCTTTGAGAATAACAAAAGAATAATAAGAAGCAAAAAGCACAAATGGCTGCCTAGAGCATCCAGGCCTGTAAGAAAATGCAGGAAAAATTGTGGTACACCACCTAATTTCCTCGACCTCACAATCATCTTCCGCATTTCCACTACATGTGCGGGGGGGGGGGGGAATTGTAATAGTGCCACCCTCACTTCTGCGCTGCAGTAAGAGCTGGGTAGGCAGAGAGTGGTGGCTGCTGACTGAGGGCCCAGCTCTACAGGCAGCAGTGAAGTAGTAAGGTGGCGGTATCATCCCATCCCATCCCATCCCATCCTTCTGCACTGCTGCTGGCAGTAGCACTGCCTTCCAAGCTGGTATCCCTGCTAATAGCTGCCACTGGCTAGCTGCCCAGCTTTGAAGGCACCAGCAATATAAAAGTAAGGCTAGCAATACTGCAACACTCCCCCCATAATTATGCAGCCCCCCTATAATTGTTTTTGGGCCAAGACCCCTACAATCACAATACCATGAAATTTCACATTTAATTAGCTGAAATCATGACCATTTATGATTTTTAAAACCTTTTGACCATGAAATTCAGAGAACTGGACCATGAATTTGGTAAGGCTCTATCAATATCCTTCCACAGTTACAGTATGACTGAGCTTCAGACCCCCACTGCAGTCTGTAGCAGGGCTGACTGACTCTTGAGTACTTCCCTGGGCCAGAGATGGCTCTACAGTGCCCTATCTCAGTTCCTCATTCTGCTCAGGACCCCTTAAGAACACAACATATTCTAAAAGGTATTAGAGAAGTACTCTGGTGATGGAGTCCAAACAAACTAGTCTCTTCTACCCAGATTACAGCTGGAGCCCTCTTCTCTTCCTCCTCTGGAAAAGATGTAAGATCTGCCCTGACTTCTTTGCCTTCTCCCCCCTACCTGTCAATCAAGCACTTCATTCTCCTCTTTCTAGAACCATGTGGCCCAGCCCTCTTTCCTACTTCTGTGTTATAGTAAAACTAGTCTTGTTCCCTACAGCACTCATCTATAGCTGCTCTCTCAGACCAACTGCAGCTTTATAGGTTCCAGCCTGCTTAGTTGGAGTGTCAGCTTCCCACTTAAGCACTCTTTCCCAGTGACTGCTCCCAACAGTCTGTTCCTTTCTCCTTTTATGCCTGGCCTGGCCTGGTTTAGTCTCTCTTGGCCTCATCATTATCCATCTGGAGAAGGGAGCTGATCTTCTCACAGGTAGGACTGAGTCCCCACTTTTCCTTAACTGTGTCAACCACCCTTTGACACAGACACTCAGAAGCACACCCTCAACTGACAGGTCCCCATAGCTTCACTTCCCTCTGGGTGGAACCCATGGTTTTACTACTGTTTGGCTAAGTCTGCACTTTGCCCTAGGGGTGTGATTCCCAGCTTGAGCAGACTTGTCCTAGCTCTAATCGAGCTAGTGGGCTAAAAGTAGCTGCTATAATATGGGCAGCAGTGAGCAGACACACAGACTGCCCATCCCAAATGCCTACCCATGGAATGTAGGTGGGCTTGTAATGTATATGGCTAGCCCCTTCCATTGGTTATGTTAATACAGCTGCACTACCACTTTTAGCACACTAAAAACTAGTATATCTATTTGAGTGCTGAACCATACCCCTAGATGTAGCCTTTTCCTAGATCCTGCGGTGGTTGTTTCTTATGGTGGTAACCCAACAGGTCCAACAACTGGCACCTGAAAGACATTCCTCTTCAGTTTCCTCGCATAGGATCAACAGAGCTGAATACTGTTGAGTTCTTTTTTCTCCATTCCATGAAAGAAGAGAGCAGAAAGCTATATGCAGGGCCTCCTTTTGTGCATGAACTTATGAGCAAGCACAGTGGTATAAGCACATATTCCAAACAAGGATGGTGGTATCAATTCTTGTGATTTTATTGCAAATCTTGCAATATTTGTAGGTGGTGGGCCTTGGTTTTGATTTCGGTTTTTAAGAGCCCAACTTCAGGAGACAAGTGATTAAATGAGACTCTTGGCTTTTTTCTCCTTTTTAAAATTTTCTATCCTCACAGTTGCAGAGAAAAGTTTGGAAGTGTGGCCCAAGTGTACCCTCAAATCTTAGAAGTCAGAAAAGAGGAGAGGAGAAATGAAGTGGGCTGGATCTCACAAATAATTTTTCAGTGGAACTATTCATATGTGCCACATTTCTTTATACAAAGAAGTGTTTGTAGAATCAGGTCACATGTTTTAAACATAGCATTCAAACATGGTTCATTCTGTATTATGGTAAGGACCTAGGTATGTACCTGTGGGAATGAACAGAACATTTTATTAAGTCAGACTTGTCCTTAAGAAGGTTCATGGAGAATAATTCTATCACAAATTTATTTTACTTTACTAAATCCTCCTCCAAATGGAAGATAAAAGTACCTTTATCTAGTCAAAATCTGCCAATACACTGGCTATTTTTGATACCAGATACATTTATTCATGCCCTATGTATTTTATTCCCCTGCTCTCTCCTTTTTCCTCTTCTTATCTCCAATAACATACCTGAAATAGAAAGGGCTGGTAACAATTTGGTTCTTACTCAAAGGGATATTTAAGTGAAATATAGATACACTATATATATTATGTATTTTAAACTGAGTTACCATCTCTGTATATCTGCCTTTCTTGACCATTTTTACAATCTGACCATAGCTATAAGTATAAATTATATTAAGTCTCTAAACTGAATGATATAAGCAGTTAGAACAAAAGTGCATGTGTTAACTGTGAACTCTTAGGTAACAAATAATTCTGTAAATGACAGAATTCATGCCTATAAAATTAAGTTTGATTTCAACATTTAACCCTTACTAGTACTAACATTCCTCAAAATCTATCTAGCAATGGGAAAACTTTTGTATGATCAGTTCAGATGGCAATTGAAATCTCAATTGAAACCCTAATTCATGCAGATGACACTGACCCAAAGACCCTGCTTCAAAATGTTTAGGGCCAGAACTGACCATTGGATTATCTACACTGACTTCCTCTATATGACAGGCCCTTAAATTTCACCAGTGACCCATGTACTGATCACAAACCCAATTATCCTCTAGTTTGCCTGCCAATCTGTCTCTAGAGACTACTGCTTCCTCATTCTCAGTCACTTTACTGGCTGTTCTGTTGTGACCTCCTGCCTCTGCCCAGCCTTTTAGCAGAAGGCCTCAAGGTGCAATAGTAGTACATCTAACTCCAGATAAGAAGGCTGTGTGCCCAAATCACATTAAGGCTGTTGGCTGGTACCTTTGTCCCAGTGTGTCCCTTTGGTGACAGCTTCTTTTCCAAACACTGATGGGAAGGTGTGCCCAGAGCTTTCTCCCAGGACAATGGTGCCATCTAAGTAAGATGGAAAGGTAAGATGAGGGAAGACCTTCTGTTCCAGATCCACTTTCCTCTCCCAGAAAATCAGGAGAAAATGCAAGAAGAAAAGCAGCTGTAGGCAAAGATGAGGAATAAGGAAGGGGCAATTCCATGGCTGTCAGCAAGCGCTATGCCCCTTGTCAAAGCCTGCCTCTCTCAGCCTCCTTGGAAGCAAAAGCAGAGCTATTTTTGCCTGGTTTCAAAGAAGAAACCTTCTGTGTGTGAGGCCAATGTGATAAGTGCTACACTACAGAAACTGAGGGCCAGCTAGCTGCTGGTGCCAGGATGGAGAGCTCCACTTTGGCTGCCAGGAAGGCTGCATCAGCTGGCTTGGGCGAGGGACAGAAGGACCTGGCTATCATTGGCTGAAGCCACTGGCAGAAAGCTCACAGACTGGTGCTGTGATTGAGGAATAGCTTGAGCAAGATACTGGTGATTCAGTGGTAGACTTCCTGCCCAACACTTCCAGATTCAATAGCCAACTAGTGTAGCACCTCTCTATCTGTGGTCCCAGCTCCTCTGCTGCAGGTACTGCTGGCTCATAAGCTGCTTCCTGGACCAAGACTGTTGCCTCTGAGGTGGCCTCTTAGCAAGTGTTCTTTGTTGGGGGAAAGTCAACATGGTTTCTGTAAAGGGAAATCGTGCCTTACTAATCTGCTAGAGTTCTTTCAGGGGGTCAACAAACATGTGGACAAAGGGGATCCAGTGGATATAGGATACTTAGATTTCCAGAAAGCCTTTGACAAGGTCCCTCACCAAAGGCTCTTAAGTAAAGTAAGTTGCCATGGGATAAGAGGGAAGGTCCTTTCGTGGACTGATAACTGGTTAAAAGACAGGAAACAAAGGGTAGGAATAAATAGTAAGTTTTCCGAGTGGAGAGAAGTAACTAGTAGGGTCCCCCAAGGGTCTGTCCTTGGATCCATCCTATTCAGCTGCATACAGATGTGATCACCTTCTTATGCTTAAACAAAGCACACGAGATCTTTTATAGGGGAAAAGGCAGTACACCACATTTATTGAGAATACAACAGTTGCATATGCTTTTCAGTCATTCACACACACAAACACCATACACATACAGTCCTGCCAGACGATGTTATAGTTACCAGTCCAGAGTCTGGATCAATCTAGAGGCCAGACAGATTGACCACAGAGGGGGAGCCGGGCTCTGTCAGTCAATCGATCGATCTGATGCTCCTGGAGCTAGTGGCAAGATGAACCCAAAGTTCCATAGCAAGGCACCCTGGTTTTATAATCCTTTTCTCTGTTGAAGTCTATGGATTCCGCTGTGTCACTCTGTGTCCAGCGTGTTATCTTGTTGATGTTAATCATACCCAAAACACTCGAAAGTCTCATCCTGTCCTGGATTGTTAATCAGAGGTTTTTAGGGATGCCTTCACCTGTAGAGCCATCAATCTGATCAATTCTTGATCGTGGGTACGCACTGATGGTTTCTCTGATGCCAATATGTCTCTTCGCAGTCTGTCTTTTACAGTTTGTCTTCACCCCGCATTGTCCCCCTTCTCTCTTGACCATCTGGCTCTAACAATGACCTTCACACCGTATCTCATTCATACAAACAGCCTTTCTCACAGAATCCTTCAAAGGTAAACAGCAGTGTTTTATTTTAAGCAAAAGCAAAAGCAAAACAATTCACATCGCAGGCCCGGGCCTTCAATATTTCTAATCTCATTAACATAGACAAAATACCAAAACTCTGTCTCTTTTCTTACCAAGCTTACTAAACTTTAACACAAAGAAATATATATTTTACTAAAGGGCTTAATTTCATAAAATATTAAATATGTTACCTTACATTGCTACATTATTAATCCTAAAATACAAATATAAAAAGAATAAATCTTTCAATCCCAACAACCTCATCTCAAAAAAGGTATATTGGTACTGGAAAAGATTCAGAAAAGGGCAACAAAAATGATTAGGGGTTTGGAATGGGTCCCATATGAAAAGAGATTTAAAAGACTTGGACTTTTCAGCTTAGAAAAGAGAAGACTAAGGAGGAATATGATAGAGATCTTTAAAATCATGACTTGTGTGGAAAAAGCAAATAAGGAACAGTTATTTATTTATTCCCACAACAAAAGAACTAGGGGTCACTAAATGAAATTAATAGGCTGCAGGTTTAAAACAAACAAAAGGAAGTTTTTCTTCATTCCGCACACATTCAACCTGTGGAACTCCTTGCCAGAGGATGTAGTGAAGTCTAGAACTTTAACAGGGTTCAAAAAGAGCTAGATAGATACATGCAGGTTAGGTCCATCAATGGCTGTTAGCAAGGATGGGTAGGAATGGTATCCCTAGCCTCTGTTTCTCTGGAGGTGGGTGACAGGGGAGGGATCACCTGATTGAAAAATATGATTGAGGCTGAAACCAGATTTTAAGGATCTGCTGTTACCCAAAAGTTGTATTACTTCTGACTGGCGTAACTCCCTGCATCCACACAGTTCCATAAAGCTTTCTTCCTAATTTTTTTTGCGGGATAACAATTATCACAAGTTACCATCCTTACCATCACAGCTTTAGTTATTGTTTGTTATGTACTGATAGCATAAACAGGATACAGAAGACAGGATCCCTTGATATAGAAGGCAAGAGATGTATACAAATAGGAATGCTATGCTTCAAGTGGCAGACAGAAAAGGCTATTTTAGCCACTATATACTTAATAGACTAGAAAGGAGCAAGATGGGAATCAGGAAGACCAGAGAGAAAAAGTTTGCAGTAATGGATACAGGAGATTACCAAGTCATACACTAGCATATTAGCCTCCTGGGCAGATAAGAAGGGGTAGAGAGGTTTTGTTGGCATTGGGTTGTTTTTTCTAAAGATACTATGAATCTGGACAGCAATTGGTGACTGTCCAATTTGGTGGGATTTTAGACTCCTTTCTCCACTTACGTTCAACAGCAGGTGATGGAGAAGGTTATAGCATTAAAAGTAATGAAGAATGAAAGAAGAGGAAAGAGTCCATTTAGCAGAAATGTGTCTGTCTAGTTTGCCTCTTTTCCCGTCTCTGTTGAGGGGATAGAGGAGAAGTAACCCACTTCTTGAATCGCATACCATGTAAAGCTTACCTATGTTTCTTGCTGGTCCATACTTTTCTACCTCCATCCTGGTCAACAACACAAATTATTTCTGCCCCCAATTACAAAAGAGTGGAGTAAAAATGGCATAAAATACTTTTGTAAATATTCACTTCAATGTTTAAAGGAATTACTTTAACCTGTTCTTGTGCTTCTATTGTGTTTGCTTTCTGTAGAGCTGAATATCAAAATTTACTTGCAGAAATCAAATTTTAAATTTGTATGACTATATTTTAGATGGGACAGGACACTGCTTAGCCCATCAAAAAGACAGTATTGTGAAAGTCCCTGGTAGATAGATAATTAAATGAGCCACACAAGGATCTGACCACTTTCTTTGTGAGTAGAATTAAACACACAACTTCTGAACTTATGCAGAGTTAATATCCAGCTGACCAATGAATATTTTTACTAATTATACAACGTGGAATAGCTCCAACAGGAAAGATTGAGAGTGACAGGCTGACTCTGTAGTCTGCTCATTAGTGTCCTCACCTAGCATTTGAGACATCTAGCTTCAAGTCTATACTAATCAAACAGACACGGCAGTTTAATCTGGTTCTTTGATGAGTGCCCAAACTATTGGTCTCCATTTCTTGTGAACATTTCTGAAAAGTCTTGGTGGGTCCCCATGGATAAGGAAAAATCTTTTGAACTCTCAGAAATGTTCATGGCTTGGGGGAAAATGTTCCCTGCCCAGGTCTACTGAGAACAAGCTCCCAAGCATGGGTTTATCCCTGTCCTTTTGGTCTAATTTTAAAACAACAGACAAAGTAAGCTGACTGGTCATTCTCTGGCCAACTTATTTTTACAGTATTGTGTATTTCATGTATATGTTGTGTTAGAAGTGGTTTTTGTTTATGGCATAAAGAAACATACAATTGAATAATAGGCATGGTAAAGAAAAGTATTGAGGCATGCAGCCATAAATAATTTGTCCTTTATTTACTAAGGATGCATCTACACAGCAGGGATTAACTCAAAATAAGCTACGCAAATTGAGCTATGTCAATTGCATAGCTTATTTTGAAATTGGGAGCGTCTACACAGCACTTATTTCTAAATCATAGACTCACAGAATACTAGGACTGGAAGGGACCTTGAGAGGTCATCAAGTCCAGTCCCCTGCCCGCATGGATCATCCCTGACAGGTGTCTATCTAACCTGCTCTTAAATATCTCCAGAGATGGAGATTCCACAACCTCTCTACGCAATTTATTCCAGTGTTTAACCACCCTGACAGTTAGGAACTTTTTTGTAATGTCCAACCTAAACCTCCCTTGATGCAGTTTAAGCCCATTGCTTCTTGTTCTATCCTCAGGGGCCAGGAAGAACAAGTTTTCTCTCTCCTCCTTGCGACACCATTTTAGATACCTGAAAACCGCTATCATGTCCCCTCTTAATCTTCTCTTTTCCAAACTAAACAAGACCAATTCTTTCAGTCTTCCTTCATAGGTCATATTCTCTAGACCTTTAATCATTTCTATTGCTCTTCTCTGGACCTTCTCCAATTTCTCCACATCTTTCTTGAAATGTGGTGCCCAGAACTGGACACAGTACTTCAACTGTGGCCTAATCAGCTTAGAGTAGTGCGGAAGAATGACTTCTCATGTCTTGCTCACAACACACCTGTTAATGCATCCCAGAATCATGTTTGCTTTCTTTGCAACTGTTGACTCATATTTAGCTTGTGGTCCGCTATAACCCCTAGATCCCTTTCTGCCGTACTCCTTCCTAGACAGTCGCTTCCCATTCTGTATGTGTGAAACTAATTGTTCCTTCCTAAGTGGAGCACTTTGCATTTGTCCTTACTAAACTTCATCCTGTTTACCTCAGACCATTTCTCCAATTTGTCCAGATCATTTTGAATTATAACCCTATCCTCCAAAGCAGTTGCATCTCCTCCCAGCTTGGTATCGTCTGCAAACTTAGTAAGAGTACTCTCTGTGCCGATATCTAAATCGTTGATGAAGATATTGAACAGAACCAGTCCCAAAACAGAGCCCTTCGAAACCCCATTTGTTATACCTTTCCAGCAGGATTGTGAATCGTTAATAACTACTCTATGAGAATGGTTATCCAGCCAGTTATGCATCTACCTTATAGTAGCCCCATCTAAGTTGTATTTGCCTAATTTATTGATAAGAATATCATACGAGACCGTATCAAATGCCTTACTAAAGTCTAGGTATATCACATCTACCGCTTCTCCCTTATCCACAAGACTCGTTATCCTATCAAAGAAAGCTATCAGATTGGTTTGACATGATTTGTTCTTTACAAGTCCATGCTGGTTGTTCCCTATCACCTTATTCTCTTCCAAGTGTTTTCAGATTATTTCCTTAATTTCTTGCTCCATTATCTTTCCTGGCACAGAAGTTAAACTGACTCATCTGTAGTTTCCTGGATTGTTCTTATTTCCCTTTTTATAGATGGGCACTATATTTGCCCTTCTCCAGTCTTCTGGAATGTCTCCTGTCTTCCATGATTTTCTAAAGATGATAGCTAAAGTCTCAGATACCTGCCTCTATCAGCTCCTTAAGTATTCTAGGATACATTTCATCAGGCCCTGGTGACTTACAGACATCTAACTTTTCTAAGTGATTTTTAACTTGTTCTTTTTTTATTCTATCTTCTAAACCTACCCTCTTCCCACTAGCATTCACTGTTAGGCATTCCTTCATCAGACTTCTCAGTGAAGACTGAAACAAAGAAGTCATTAAGCATCTCTGCCATTTCCAAGTTTCCTGTTACTGTTTCTCCCTCCTCACTGAGCAGTGGGCCTACCCTGTCCTTGGTCTTCCTCTTGCTTCTAATATATATACATAGAATGTCTTCTTGTTTCCTTTTATGCCTGTAGCTAGTTTGAGCTCATTTTATGCCTTTGCCTTTCTAATCTTTCCCCTGCATTCCTGTATTGTTAGCCTATATTCATCCTTTGTAATTTGTCCTAGTTTTCATTTTTTATATGACTCCTTTTTTATTTTTAGATCATGTAAGATCTCCTGGTTAAGAGGACTCTTCCTCCAACTTCCCTTACTCCTCGTACAATGAGGGTTACAGGAGTCGGAGTCAGAAGTTTTCCAGCTTGACAGTATTTTGACATTATTTCAAAATAACTGCCTGCTGTGTAGATGTAGACTAAGTTATTTTGAAATAATGCTAATTATTTTGAAATAATGTTGCTGTGTAAACTTACACTAAGAGATCTTTTTCCGACCATATATTAAATTTGATTATGTGATATGCACTATTTCCTCCTAGAGAAGTATGGAACAGTAACAGCCCCTCTAAAATATTCCCTTTGTTATTCTGTCAGGAATAATTAGTGGCAAAATTCCTGATTTCAGGAGTTTCCTTTATGTAACCCCTCTGCCGGGTAGGCCCGGCAGCAACCAGGGCCGGGTTCAATATCTAGGGGTCCATCTCACACAGAACCGGCTCGAGCCCCCACCCAGTAGCCTGGGAAATTCACACACCCATGGATGCCTCTGAGAGGCAATGCTTCCCCACTTGCAAGCACAGAGTCTGAGTGGAGAAAAGAAACATTTAATGAAACAGAGAGAGAAGTCACATGGCATTAACTTGGGAAAATACCACAAACAGAGTTCATAGCCCAAACCATGAGCAAAATCCAACACCCCAAGAGTCTCTGGAGTCCAGCAGCCCAAAATCTCCCAGAATCCGACACCCAAAAGTCTCTGTCCCTTGTCAGTGCTGCCCAGAGTTCAAAAGTTCACCTGCAGGGTTCTACCTCCCAACCTGGGTGGAAGGGGGAGGAGGGGGGCTGATAGGGGCACCTTACGTGGCACCTTATGTGGCACCTGACACGAACATTTCCTGAACTCCCAAATGAAGGGATTCTGACTGTTCTATATGGAGAGGTCAGCATTCCTGCACTCTCTTCTTCCCTGAGGCTACGTCTACACTGTAGACTTCTTGCAGAAAAAATTATGCAAATGAAGCACGGAGTGGAATATCGTCATGCTTCACTTGCATAATTAATTAGCAGCTGCTTTTGCACAAGAGGCTTTTACACAAAAAGGAGCTGTGTAGATGGCTCCTTTTTGTGCAAAAAACGCCTCTTGCGCAAGAGCCGTTCTCCCTCAAAAAATGGGACAGCTGTCCCCCATTCTGGTTCCTACTTAAATCTCACAGAAATTTTCATAAGCAAGGGATGACAGTCAGCTCTGAAAGTATCATTTTGCCTTTTATGTGCACCAGATAGGAAAAATTTATGAAACATTTGTCTACACAGCTGTCTACACAGCTCCTTTTTGCACAAAAGCCTCTTGCGCAAAAGCGGTTGATAATTAATTATGCGAATGAAGCATGGTTATATTCCACTCTGCACTTCATTTGCATAAGCTTTTCCACAAGAAGGCTACAGTGTAGACATAGCCTAATTATACACTCACACAGGGATGGGCATTTCTGTGCCTTTTGAGCTACAATCTTCTATCTCCAAATTATAAACCTATTCCCTCTCTACTACCATTGCCCCAAGTATGTCACCAGGGTGTGTCCAACCAAACATCTTTTAAAAACCCCTCAGCTAGGCATTATTTCTGCATTTATGTTTGGTAAAAAAAGGAAACAGATGACACAGATGATGAAGTCTGTCCATATAAATGGCCATTCCATGGTAATGATAGTAAGAAATACAGAATTACAAATGTTACACATGAAGCCATGGACTTTGAAACCTCCATGCAGGAGCTGAAGAAGTGAACGAAGATTTGTCTGCATTTCTATAATACAGCTGTGGAAATCTCCCTCAAAATTCTCTATCTCTTGTAACTAGCCTACAAGTACACATTTCTGCCTTCTGAGCAAGAGGTATATATGTATAGCCCCTCATGCTTCATAGAGACATACCCTCAGATCCTGTATTGGGGTAAGCCCTTATTTTGGGAAACCCAGAAGGGTTGCACTGAATATTATGAAATAAGAGAGCATGAAACAACAATATCTAGGAGCAGGAAAACTCTGATTTCAATACAAGCAGTCCACATTTGTTAGGCTTAGAGAACAAGTAGACTAGGGTGGAACTGCTGATATCTGTCCCTAGCAGGTTCTGACATGGCATTCCCATGAGTCAGATAGGGATGGATCGACCTTAGAAGCCATTACATCCTAAACCCACTTGTTATGGAAACAGTACAGCAAACTGAACCAAACTGATTTACATGGATTATGATCAAGGCGTATCAGGCCTGACAAATGGATATGGCCATAGATTTCAGGTAACAGCTAAACACGTTATATGTGTTACAAACTGAAATGTTAGAATTCTATTTGCTTCATGCCAGACTAAACAAGTAGCTGAGGAATTAGAGAAGTTATTTTCCTTTGCTGCCATACAAGAGACAGATTGATTGGGTACAGGAGAGTTGATGGATGGAAGTTACAATTTCTTTTACTCCAGACAGTCAAGTGAACAAGCAAAGCATAGAGTTGGGGTTGCTATAGCAATATGCAAGACAACAGTTACTTCAATGAACAGCTGGAAACTGATGTCTGAATAGGTTATCATAGCAAATTTTACTGCTGCCTATAATAAAGTATGTACAACTGATCTGTTTTATGTACCAACACAAGCAGCAGAATAGGAAGAGAAGGACAAATTTTATGCACATCTGGATGACAGATGAGATTCCTGAACATGATAGAACTCTGATAATGGGAGATGTGGTCAGAAGTCACCAGTGTGATGTCCAGACAGGTATCTTGCTCTGTCAAATTATGGTTCAGCTGCATGCATGTGTCCCCCTGTGTGTTACACTAGCTCTGTGCGGACAGACAGCAGAGCAGACTCTGAGAAACCCCCAAAGACCCAAATCTGGATATGGTGCAAAGGTATCAGGTATTGTTTATTATCAAACAAAGCACCATCTCCAGCTACCTGGATAAGATGTCTACAGTTCTGCTAGTACATGAGTGCCCCCTGACAATGGACTCAGGTCAGTCAGTAGTGGGATTTTCAACTGCTCTGTAGGCTGGGCAGATCCCCTCTGATACATCTTTATACACAGGTACAAACAAGTTACACATTACTCCTGACATATCAGGGTGCCACCTTCTGACATAACTAGATACCACACATTACCTCATACATGGTGGTTCGATCAAAACATCACTATCCATTATGCTGTCACCTTCACCCTATCCTGAATTGGGTCAGTATGTTTCTGTATCCATGGGGAGTGTAATGCTACCAAGATTTTTCCTAACAACATGTTCTGGTACCACTCCTTTGGAAAGCATTTACAACTTGTGCCTAGTACCTATTAGGTATGTCTGTTTCTACAATATCAGCACTGTTCTTTCTAGATTCTCTGAGCAGGGCCTATGATATATGGGCTTATGTTTTCAGACCTCTTCTTACTACAGGAGATTCAAATGCAAAGGTTGATAGCAAACATGCTAAGCAAATGAGTAGTGTTGGACCATACAGAAATGGGATGGCAAACAATCATAGAGAAAGGTTAAGAAATTTATGCAAGAGCCCCAGTCTGATTATTGGTGGTACTTTGTTTCCTCACAAAGACATGTGCGAGATTATAAAGACTCACCAAAAAGTCAAATCAAAGACTAGATTAACTACATCATCATCAGAAGCTTGATTAATGCCAAAGGTTCCATCAAAGATGAGGATGAAAAGAGTTGGGCCTTGGCTGCAAGAGCTGCACAGAAACTGATGAAACTATGGACTGAAAAACATTATACATAGTACCAAGGTGAAAATGTATCAAACCTGCATAATAACAGTATTACTCTCTTCTCTGGAAGCAGCTGCATCAAATCAAAGAGATATTAAAATGCTAGAGGAAGCAGAGATGAGAGTTCTGAAAGATGGCAAATGTAAAATGGAATGATCTAAAGATAAATGAAGAAAAAACAGGATGTAAAATGAGGGTGTGGGACTGGCAACAATCAAAAAGATTGCAATGGTGGAGATACTGCAGAAGACAAACAGATAATAGGATGCCAAGTTCTGTCTGATCTAAAGGCTGATCACCAGCTAGATGATAGGACTTCGTATGCAGAGACATGATCAGGCTGGAATTTTATGGAGGGAGGAACAAGTCATGAACAGGAATGAATGCTGATACTGTACTGCTCAGAATGTCTGCAGAGGTGCACTAGGATGAAAGAAATATTTAAAAATACGAATCTATTTTTAAGCAATTTACCTAGCCTGCTATAAGTAGATATAAAATCCTTGCCCTTTCTTCATTGGATCTTTGTCCTTTTTAGAACAAAACTCAAGCCCCAAACCCTCCTTGAAATTCTGAAGTATCCAGATAAGATTTTTCTTTTCCAGCATCCACTGGGACTGACTTCCTTTCTGGGTATTCTGAAGGGTTGATGCACAGTAATTTTCCAGTTCAGTAGCAGGCACATTTTAGTTCCAATAAAAACTGAAGTAAACAAGTGACTGTATCATGCCAGTAAAATATTTCAGAATATAAACAAAAAGGTAGTCACGTGCATAATATGAATAAAAAAACCCAAATACTATTTTCCTTGGAGTTTTATTTGAAGGGGCTCAGTTCTGCTGTTACTTAAATTCATTTTACACTCCTATGTCTTCTGTTCAGATAAGTGGAATTATTACTTATCAATGTGTCCCAAAGCCTTCAGGTAACATTGTAATTAGCAGCAAAGATTACATACACAAAACCAAAAGACACACAACAGAATTTGCTCGACCACACATTTATGCACGCACACACACACACTCTCTTATTAACCAGCAGGAAATGAGTTTGTATGGTGAAGAGGTAATTCTGACCATCCTAGCAGAAGTGTGTTTAAAATACCACAATTTGGAGAGAGTTGATATTTTAAAACTAACACCATCAATTTCCTTAATACCAAGTATGGAATTTTTATTTAATTAAAACAACCCCTATCAGGCAAGATGATATGTCTACAATTTTTTTAACATAATTGTTCCTTGATATAAACATCAGATACAGTGTCGAGGAAGCCAAAAATAAATAAAGCCTCAGCCACAGCTGCTTTTTATTGTTCATTGTAACAGTATATATGGATGATCATAGGAGTTATTAAATCCTCACAAGGCAATCAGTAGCATTGCTAGCTATGCTAGGTTCATATTCATAAAACTTGTGGCATGGAAATAAGGTACTTGAAAACCTCTACTTGGAAAAGACAGTATTTTAATCCATTTAAGTGTTTTGCCAAGATCAACTAGGGACTTGTTTTCTGGCTGGTGTCTTGTGTGTGTTGTCATTTCATGCATGCCACAACTCAATCTTTATAGAAATGTTATTAATGACATTAACCCACTGCTTAAAGAAAGCACACAACTTGGTCAGATGAAAGAATGAGTAGGAATCATTCAAGCTGACCCATAGAAAGACTTTTTTTTGTCCAAGAAAATTTTAAAAAGAAAGTTAGGTTTGCTATTAGTGACTCTCCCTATCTCAAAAAATAGTCTTCTCACCAAAAAAGAGTGCAGCTACAAAGGGGCCCTAATTCTTCATACTGTTCAAAAGACAGACAACATTTTTCTATAATATCTGCATATCACCACAACTAATGCTGTACTCAGGACTGCAGGAATGCAAAAGTAGATTGAAGTTTCCTTTACCGCCTCATCCCCTCCATTAATTCCCAGTCTGATGCTTAGGTCAATATATTTAGACTGGAGAACCCGTCCCTCCATTTACAGGTGTCAAGAGCATTTTTTCCTAAATATTCCAATAGGCACACTGATCTGCCACACACTGACATACTGTAAATAGGAATAATTCTGGTCATGCTAAAATATGTCCAGAAGCGGATTTTGGCTCAGAACAATTTGAAGATGAGAATGTAAATAGACACAAGGTTGTGATTTGTCTTTTGCAAAATTATGTCTTTTCTAAATCTCTGATCAGATATCCAGTTTTGAAAGGAATGTATTGCTAGGCATAAAAGTACTTAGAAGTGTGTTTGTTGCTACAGTAACACTATAAAGTGTCACATTCACTGAACACATATGTCAATAGCAAATTTGGCCTCCAGAAGAAATACACTATAGCAATAGGCATTCAAGAAATCAATGAAAAAGTTAAAAAATACAAGGCCAAGTTATCTAAAAGAGCTCAAAAATCAGAAGGAGAACAACTTACTAAAGCACGCAAAGAATATAACAAGAACATTGCCAGAGTTCTATGAATAGAACATTTCTGAATTAAATAAATTCTACAAACTAGAGGGAGAAGACACTTAGTAAAATCATCCCAAAGTCATAGTGAACAGGAAATCATAAACAGCTCTAGGCATTCTGAGTAGCTCTGTGGGAACAAAAATAGCATTAGGCGTGGAAGTAGAAATGTTAATTAATATTTTAATATTGTAACTTCTTAAGAGAAGGAAGTAGAGAAATAAAGCCTTAGAAATGGCAAAGTCACTTTTTAAGCATCTTGAAGGACATCACATCCCCTTTGTAATTTATCACATATGTCAGTAGTTTCATACAAGTGCTGTTTCTATGAACATACTGTGTGCTAAATAGCTAAAAAGCTCCAAAAGTGTTAAATTATATTTCAGTGCATTACCTACCAGAATGAAGATAAAAATGGATTTTTTAAAAATGCAATTCTTCTGCTCCCTCTAGTGAGACCATGTACTCTATGTTGGGGACATCCAAGGACAGATATCATTGCTTCACTGGAGCAGAGTTTTCTAGCATCATCCAAAAAACCACCCCTTTCATTAAATAATTTCCCACTTATTTTGCATTGCTATTCCTGCATTCTTAGGGAGAAAAGATGACTGTCATTCAGAGTGATATTAAGCCAAATGATTTCCTAAATCAATGACAAGATATTGCAAGAAGAGAATTCTGTCACACTGTCACCAGTTTCTTTGTAAGACCAGTCATTAGTGTACACAATAATTTCCAATACCTTCCTCCCCTTCCACAATTTCCTTACATTATGCCACCAAAACAGATATAAAGAACTTAGCCTGAATCTATATACATAAATCTGTAGTAATGTTAAAAATTTCACTTGTAACAAGAGAGGGGAGAATGGTTCAGTTGCCATGAAAGTTTCAATATTTACACAGAGCTAAAATTCAGTGGTATCAGAGATATTGCCATTAAAACTGAATTGTTATCCTGTTTATGCTTATTTATTTTTCCATATGATGCTAATAAAGGTCAGATAGTCCTTCACTGTGAGGCCTAAAGAGAAGTGTGTGTGTCTTGTACAGTGCTAAGAACAGAGTCAGTGCTCAAACAAAGAGCAAGGATAACATCAAAACTCCTTTTGGCTTCTAGCTAATCTGCCATATTGATCTAGTACAGTGGTTCCCAAACTTTTTGGCATCACTCCCCCCTTTTTGATTTTTGAAAAACCCTGATGCCCCCCCACAAATAGCCGCAAAACTTGTTGAGCAAAAAAAAAAAAAAAAGGAACTGAACAAGACAGCAAAACTTGATGGAGGGGGAGGGGGAGGCTGGGTTGCCTCACACCCCCCCTGGAATTTCTTCATGGCCCCCAGTTTGGGAACCCATGATCTAGCAGGAAGGCAGAAATAGACCTTTATTTCCTCTTTTAATGATAGGACCATACTGCAGTCTCATGTACTACTGTGTGTTAATATCAGTGGTTGCCATTTTCCCCATATATATACATATCCCTGTTCATAGTATTTATAAGTAAGAACTGTAATATCTGCCTTTGCTCTTCAATTTAATTATTGCTGCATACAAAGATGGCATTAATTAAACCAATCTTGTAGTCTCTTTTGTTGATAGGTTATTGAATGAAGTGTTTTGGTGCCATTTTTCTGCACAGTGAATATAGTGAATATTACAATCATTTTCAGTGCCCAGAAGACAAAAAAATTCATATTAAAAGCAGGCTAACATTTAGAAAATATTGCTAAGTTGGTGGCTTTTGATGAAGAACTTTCTAAGAACAGTCACAAAATAGAAATAATACCTTGGCCAGAGCTACACAGAGATAGACAAATATAATTTGCATAATAGCCTCTCTGAGATTTACGGAACTTTTAGAATTATTGGAAACAAACAGAATATAAATCTTTGTTTTTCATCTCAGATGCTCAGGGTTTAAATAAGAAAGCACTGACTATACGAATAATATAATATCTCCTTTGTTTTCTATGGTATGACAAATGTTTAAGATCCTCAAATTTCCCAAACCACTACCATCCAAAAGATTGATTCAAAGAGCTAAACCAACATTTTGTTGTTCAAGCTCTAGAAAGGGAGATTCCGAAACACTTGAGGGTTTGCTCTCTTTAACCAAGTATGGGAGGGGTATTGTGAGAAAAATCAGGTGGCCAGACATTAGTTGTAATGTTCCTATGTTTGTTAAGCAGATTTACTTTTCATGGGAGGTGCCAGACTGGCAAACCTAGGAAAAGAAACTCACAGAACAAGCACAATACAGGCTGCAGCAGTGCATGCTGCCCTGCTATTTATCCTTCACTCAGATCCTCAGGGACCAACTCTCTGTAGGGAGAAATGTTCAGCCTTGCCACCCATTCAGTCTTTAGAATCTCTGTTGAGACTATGTGGCAGAGTGCCATCTGTGGTAGTGGGTTTTATGATGTGGATCAAGACCAGAAGCCACTAAAACAGCCATCAGATAATAATGAGTTTTAGTTACTCCTTCTAGAGCAGTGGTTCTCAAAGTGTGGTCCCACCTTGCAGGTGGCCCCAGGCTCAGGGCTCACCTCCCCCTGCAGCAGGGAGCTTGCACTGGC
The DNA here is from genome assembly GCA_032595735.1 of Pelochelys cantorii. NCBI lineage: Eukaryota > Metazoa > Chordata > Testudines > Trionychidae > Pelochelys > Pelochelys cantorii. The sequence goes on from CM064330.1 coordinate 64,254,502, forward strand.
ACTCCAGCCCCGCAGCTCCCCCACCCCCAGAGACTGGAGAGCCAGCACCGGCTTCTGCTGCAGTATGGGGTGGGGGGAGCCTCACAGGCTGAATCCAGCTTGTGGGGGAAGAAAGCAGTTCTGCACGCTGCTGCTCCTCCTTCCCCCACCTGGGGGAATGGCTGTGCAGGAAACCACTTGCCTGCAGGCCAGAATCACAGCCAATGGGAGCAGCTAGGGGCAGTGCCTGGGAATAGAGGGAGGCACGAAGCCAGGTAAGAACCCTCATGCCCAGACCCCACACCCACACCCCACTCCTGCACTCTCCATCTCTCCCAGACCCCCCCATTCCTGCACCCTCCCGCTGAACCCCCACCCGCAATCCACTCTTCCACCCTACCTCCCACCCAGACCCTCCCCACCCTACTTCTGCACCCAACCTCCCAGCTAGACCCTCCATTTCCATCCCCTCCTGCACCCATTTTGTCATCATGGGCAGTTGGCTGGTGATCTGCAGTAAGGTCTGCGTTGAGCAGGGCTGAGCCTCCCATTTTGAGTAATGGTAACAAAATAGTTAAAACTTAAGTAAGGAAAATGCATATAACAATTAGCCACTTGAGTTTGCCTTGTTTATTGGACTGCCACCAAATCAGTGTTAATGTAAAGCATAAACAGCAACAGCCAGCATTATATTATATTTGCGAATTGACCCTTAAGTGCCTAGCTGTCTTTGTGGATCTGTATTATTCTTATTATTTCTTGGAGAGAGAATTATTCCTTTTTGACATTGCTATCATTCTTTGTCTATTCCCAGTTCTAATCTATGGTGACCCTTTCAGAGTGACCTAACTTTATCATCTTTCAGGTATAATTTCCTCTTTGGCTCAACTAAATATGAAAATGTAGTTGAAATTTACTGCAAATGGCATAAGGAGGTATGCATGCAGAAACAATCCATCCCAAGATTCCTCTTCCTATTAAGAATTTATTGGTTTTTTTTAAGATTCCAGGATTTCTATTAATGCCTCACTTTCATGCTTAGTATCACTGATAATAGGTTTAGTCTAAGAAAGAAAAGCTGGATTCCTGTAAGACGAGGCTACCATCCCTGACATTTCATAATGAATTCATATTTAATATTGGCAACTGAGCAAATGAAACCCAGAACTGCATTACACATTTTTCATTTCACGTAGTAACTGATGTGGATGCCTGTAGCAGGAAGAGAGGAGAAATGGCTTGTTACTGCAGTTTCAATCATATTCAGTTGGTTGTGAGCCCTTTACATTTCAGTGAGACAGAGTGTGCAGGATTTTTTGCACTAAAAACAGAATAGCTCAGTACTTGCAGCACATATTTGTACTGTTAGCTCTTTGCCTCACAGCCTTTGTTGAGGAAACAGACGTGGTAGAGGGGGATGTTAAAGGCCCTCAGAGGAGCCCCTTATTAAAATTCCACCACCCAATTGAAAGGTGGGATGGGATGATTTCTCTGTCTCCAATGCATGTCAGTTCACCCCCTCTTTGATGTTGCTAAATCATCCTCGGCAGCTTGCCAGAGATGAGTTATCCTTGGGAGTCATGAAAATACTTTAAAAGAAGCAAAATTTTTGCTTCTTGTCAAGAGAAGATTGCACCAAGTGACAAGAATTTCAAATAAGTTCACAGTGGAAGATATCCCTGGATTTCTATTCACTGTAGACATCCAGTTAACATCCCTTCAAATTATACAAGTAGAAAACTGCGCAATCCTATCCATAAACTTCAGTTTTGAATACCAGGAACACTTGGGGTACATCTACACTGCACAGCTATTTCACATCAACACAAGTGGCCCATTATTTCGAATTATTTTGTGAAATAACAGGCATGCTATTTTGGCATCTTGGTGACCCTCATTCCACGAGGGTTAAGGGGTGTCTTGAAATAGCACATTATTTTGAAATTTGGCACTGTGTAGATGTGACAAATTTCAAAATAAGCTATTTCAAAATAGATTCGAAATAAGATATGATATTTGTGTAGCATAAATTGCGTATCTTGTTTCAAGTTTGGTGCTGTGTAGACACACCCTTGGTTACAGCTGATTAAGAAAGTGACTCATTTTAATGAGACACCAAGAAATAGATTCTCAGTCACTCATCCCTATTCTGTGCATCTCATAATCCTCTATTACCCGGTGTTTATAGCAGGTTAGACAGTAGAGCATTGTGGGAGTCCCTTACTAAAATATTGACAGCATAGTAACAGGTAAAGAAACAACAGCTCCCCACCTTTACCTCTATTCCTCTCTGAAAGTGTCTCCTCGGCAAAGTCCTTAAGCACAATTTTGATTCATCAAGATATTTTAGTCAGCGGAACTACTCAGATGTTGGAAGTTACATAAATGCTTAGGTGCCTTGCTGATTAAGATCTAAAATGCAGACATAGTTTTCAAGTTATTAGAAAATTAGTATTTACATCCATTTTTCTGAAATGCGGTTTTTGATATTTTTAAGTGAAGTGTCAAAAATTGAAATAGATGCAATCTTTCAACTTGAGAAGTAGTTACAGTTTTGTTAGTTTACACAAATCATTGTGTTTACATAATTCTCTTTTATGAGAATTTGTGAAAATATATTAATTTGATGGGATATTTTCCATTTCTTTCTAGAGTTTCATTTATGTTTGACCAAATGCTGTTTCCAGAGTTTGTGGTGCGGAATCTAAATGTTTGACTAGGTTTACAACATTATCATCTCAGAGCACTATACCAGACATATTCAGCGCACCTCCCTCTTCCTAACTCTTTTTATCCTAACTACTGATCCACTTCAATGGAGATTTATACAAATGAAAAAAAATCAAATTGCAATGAGAATTGAAACACAAGATTTAAACACAAAAGGGGGGGGGGTCAAATAGCTCAATAATTCAAAAAAGCAATGAAAAATTCTAAAATCTTTCTTTTGAGAAAGAGAGTGTAATGATAATAGAAAATAGTTAACTTCCTTGGAAACTGATTTATAAACCACCAATTTACGTGAGTCGCCTCTCTTTCTTGAGGCATGCTGCAGCACATCACCATCATTCACAAAGGAATAGTTTTCCACTATTTAAAAATATAAATAAGAGGATAAAAATATACAATCTTCAAGCAAGATGAACAGTGGCTTGAGTGTTTTGTTGTCATAGGAGGTACTTAAACTTTGTTTTTGTCTTATACAAGATAATATAATCATCTCACACAGGCACAGGTGTTGTTTTTCAATGCATCTTCTTATTGACTCATAAGAACTCAGCTGCCACTATAACTTTAATCATTCCTTCTGACATTGAAGTCTCTTCTTTCATTCTGAATTGTTTTCCAAGGATGTTGAATATTTCTTAATACATCTGCCCCTGAACATGAGATTTTTTGTAACAATCAGCCATTATTGTCGAGTAACATGTATGAAGCAACAGACAGGTAACTAATGCTAACTAATTAACTAATATGAAAAATGAAAATAAAAATGTAGGGACAACTGTGTAAATGAAACAAAAAACATGATACAAATTTATCTTGATGATAACTGGTATCAGGCTAACTTTAGATGTCATCATTGGTTTACTCCCTCATTCTCCAACAAAGTATATGGAGTATTATCTGCAAGAAGCCATGTGTTCAAAGATGTTACACATCAATTTGTTTAGGAAAAAGAGACTTATTGACTGATTTTGTTTTTTATAATGTACCAGAGGAGAAAAATAGGTTTAATATCCACAAATAGGGTCTGTGGCTTTATGTATTGCCTATAAATAGAGTTTAAATAGAGTATGCAGCTGAAAATGTATTCCAGTAATTCCCGCAAATAGAGAAGCCATATGTTACATACTTTTAAAAGTTGTAGCTCTTGATTCATGTGAAAAAATGTGGATGAGTATGTGACTCTTAGCTTGGTTTTTACCTTTCTTTAACTGCTGAACAAGGTAACTCAGAATTAGCTGCTGTCTTCACCTCACTTAAGAAAAAAATCAAAGAAAGCCTAATATCAAATTATGTATTCTTGTTATGTAGTTCTATATGCACTGACTCTGCACTTCTTCAGTTTCAGCTATAATGAAAACTCATCAAGTTGTTATCTGGAACCAGACAATAGAAGTAAAAAATATATTGCAGATTGCACTTTTGGAATACTGTATTTTTTAGTTTTTACTGTCTTGATTTCTGTTGCTTGATTCTGTTGTTTCTGAACAAAAAAAGTTAAATTTTCCACTCAAAATTTATCTTGAAGGAGAAGACATTCCCCGTGTTTTTCTCAATTTCCCTAACACTGACAGCTTCATTGAGCTGTGTTTGCACTTTTAGAAAAAAATATTTCACCAGTTATGATAATCCAGTGATATCTCAAATGCAGACAAAGCTCTGGTGACCTCTAGCATTCTTTAACATTGTTTCAGCAACAAATAAGGTGGGACCAAAACCAAGCCTCGAAATGGTCAGTAGCAAGCCTGATGAAATAAAGAGGCTTCATATCATGTCCTAAAAGCAGCTATTAATGGTTGTATTCTAACCCTCAGCAGGAGGCTGCCACAGCTAAAGCCTAGTTTTGACTGATTGTAGAGGTCAGCCTTCTCTGGCCACGCCAAGCTATTAGGTAGATAACCCCCAATATATAATATTGTTGACTACCAAAGGCCTACATCAGACAAATTATTATAAAGCTGTATTATATATATTCAGTTACTACAGTGATGCACAGAAGAATAGTACACTCAAATAAAAGGCTATTATAGAACACCAAATAGCAGCAATAATAAAACCTAAAAGATTCATATACTAGCAGACTTACCCTGCATTCCTCAGGTCTGCAATTAAGTATTTTTTAAAATTAAAGGAAAATGTAACATTTTATGTAAATAATTGTATTTTGCAAAAAAAGTGTTATGTTTATTCAGTTAATCTTTATTTTGGATTTCTTAAAAAAGGGATTGTTAACATTTTTCCATTTAGATTTTTTTTAGTATTTTTTTTAAATGGGAATTCCATCAAGTGTATTTTTCTTCATCCCTAAACCTCTTATCATTCACTATGTTTCAACAGAAAAGGGCTATAATCAATTTGGTTTCTAGCAACATTTTATTCTATTTTTCAAGCCATAAGCATTGAGTTAGCTGTGCTAAAACAGAGCACTTTTCCAAATTTCTTCATTTTATCTTTGTTCTGTAAGGTTTATTGAGAAGCAGTCCTATTCCAGGCTCATCTTATTTTTCTGGCTCATCTTGATTCAGTCTCTTTTAACATTTTTGAGGACTGTACTTGATTTGGTGATTCTGTCTCCTTTCTGTTTAGTTTTATGAGAAGCAATACCATTCCAGACACACCCTGTTTTCCTACCACAATCAAACCCTTACAATGCTTTCAGTTATAATAAGAGGGGGCTGTGTACTGAATTTGGTGGCCCTAGCTCTTACTGTTTAGGACGTAAACTTAAAAAACAACAAATGGTCTGGTAGCACTTTATAGACTAACAAAACATGTCGATGGTATCATGAGCTTTCGTGGGCACAGCCTACTTTTTCAGATAACCGGAGTTTTGAGTTTAGGATGTACAGACCCAAAATAAATAGGGGAGAAGGGGGATCAAACAGATAAACTCTCTAAAATATATAGTAGATATTGAGATATAAGACAAATACACTTGTAAGGAAGCCAGGTATAAACCCCATTTCTCATCCATCTTAGACTTACTGGGCCAAATATTCTTTGGGAGGGAGTGAAGACAACTACTCAGAAGTCACTAGCGATCTCTTTGGAAACATGTGTGGTAACTGCAAAGACCAAATAGGTGAGAATGGATAGATAATGCATTTGATTTATATGTCAATGGTCTGATCCTGCAAACTTTTACTCATTGAAGCACTCCATCTTAGATTGATTTTAATTCCTGTTTTCCTCACTTATTTATTGAGCATGCCATGTTATGAATTATTGGATTTGTTTCCTCAGCTTCCACTCTACCCCAATTTAACGAGTCTCTCCACTAGCTTGTGCCTTTGTAGATTATGTTACATAATTTTTCCATGTATTTCTCCATAATATTTTGTGTATTCTCTTTTTTAATAGACAAAGATTTTGTCCATAGCAGATTTTAAAAAGATATAAGCTAAATTTAGAAATAAGGAAAGAACAGAGGTTAGACTCTACCTGAGGAATTTTTGCAACATGAAAAAGGTATTGCTTTGTCAAACCTTATTTTGAACAGCAGTGTCAAAAGATGATGCATAATTTCTGAAAAATCTTGTTCAAGTAAACCTGAAAACTGTCAAATAAGAGAGGAAGAGGTAATGGAGCTTGAAGGTAACCTCAACACTGGAATTGCTAATTCTTTCTTTTGTTTTTCCTCAGAGACATTTTCCCCAGAATATCTGAGTCAGTTTGTACTAGAGGATTCTCAGGCTATAGGAACTACCTAGAGAAGATGGACTAAAAATGTTATTACTACATATTTAATATATATTACTTATATAAAGAACATTATCGTGCAGTATTACACTCTTACCTAACTCAGCTGAAGCCAAAGATCTGTCCTACCACCTCAATTTATTCAGGCTCAGAAATACTATTTCAGATTTAAATAAATGTAGAAAGAGATCAACATTGGACCCAGGATACCACTGACTCAAAATTCACAGGAGCATTTCACAAAACAGGGAAACATATTTCACACATAGTAATCTGCTGAGAACCAACACAATAACTAATGCAACCATTTCTGTTGATTTTAAATGTGAAAGCCAAAGAAGAATGACAGGATACCATTAATTTTTGGCAAAATCAGGTCCAAGCTGCATACAACAATACCAAGCAAAGTACAATGAAAGTCTGTTAGACCTAGCTGACAAAGTAAAAAACTTTTTTGGATAGTTGATTCCAACGTGGTACAAAATAAAGCCTCAGTTGGACATCTTTATTCTTGTGGCTAATCTCAATTTACATGGGCATGCTGCCATGAGTTAGGGTTGTAGGATTAGAACCTTAAGCTCTACTTAATGGCATTCCAGGGTTTGAAACTGGAAATAATTTTTAGGTGTATCCTGTCTGCAGAAAAACACATACACATACACACCACTGTAATATCCCAAACCAATAATATATTCTCAGAGGAACTGCTTATTTTTCAACCATTGTGTTTTCATGATACTGAGATCACTACATTAAATTTTTTAAAAATAAGCCATTTAACAAAGCACAACAGGTCTTGAAAAAATGTTTTATAACTGTTAAAAACACCAACCTACATCTCAAAGCCTGAAAAAGACCTAAATGAATTTTACTACACATCTGAAAACCAAGAGATAACCCTTGTTTGGGCTGAACACACAAAGGACTAATTTCAGCAATATATATTTTTTCTTTTTATATGTTCTAAGTGCTTGTAATGAGAGCTTTTTTGAAACTGCCACCTGAGCCATAAACAATAATGTTGAAAGAGAAATACTACAATAAGAGAGAGGTGGCTGAGACTACAGGAAAGGGTTATGATCTTAATCAACCACAAGATCAAAGCTTTATTGTTTAATGAAGTCACCAGAATCCAGGTGTAATAATGTATAATACAGCCTTGTTTACAATTTTCTATTTCATTTGTAGAGAAAAAATCCACAGCATGCATATAAGCTTCTATTTCATTTCTCTGTCTCCCTTGAACCTTACCCTGCTTCCCTAGGGTAGACTTTCAGTAAATTCATCTCAAATGGTGATATTTTTTAATGGATTAAGTTATTGAGTTAACTCTTCTCGTTTCTTTAAAGTTCACATTACATGATATAATGATAAACATGTAATCAGAACCACAGATTAGGAAGTTTGATTTGCATTTAAATAATGAAAAATATTTAAATAATGAAATATTTTATAGGTTTGTAGATACCGTGTATATTTTTGTCTAAAAAGTGTAATTATACCTATATGCAGATGTTACATGCATTCGCATGCACAAACACAGGCAAACACGAGCAGTTTCATACTTTTGCAAGAAGCTAACAGGCTGTACTAACTTCTGCATCATATGCTTCATATACAGTAATAAAGCAGAGGTAACCCATACACAACATATCCCAGAGAGTGTCATGGGGAGGGACTCTGTTACTAGGACTGATCTATTTTTCATGTATGTGATTGGGATCTATCATATCACTTTGTGGTCCTGTCCATCTTAGCAGTCCACCATCCCAAATCCTGTGTCCTAACAGCAGCCCACAGCAACACTGCCACTCAGTATGAGGCTAAAACCAGTGTTCCTGAAGCAGATTACTGTCAGAAAGAGGAAAGCCATTCAGCTCCCGTTGGTTGGCTGTAGATGAAGCATTATTATCCCCTTAATACAAATGGGGAAACAGAGGCACTGAGGGATGAAGTAACTTTTGTCCAAGATCATACAGCAAAACAGTGATGGTGCTGGGAATAGATTATAAAGCAAGAAGGGACCATTATGATCACCTGGTAAGACCAATTGCAATAACAGACCATACATTCCTGTTGGAACTAGAGCATATCTTTTAGAAAACATTCAAACTCCATTTAAAATAAAATCCAAGTTTCCTGCCTCCCAGTCTGGTACTCCCTCTATTCAATCACACAAGTTACTGAAATTAGTGTGCTCATCACCTAGTCACCTTAGATGCATTTGAATAAATACAAAGCGCCCAATGAGAGTAGACGTCAGCATGTCAGTTTTGTGTAAACGTGTTTCCTTTCATTTAAACAGTGAATAAGTTGTCTCTTGAAAAATAAGTTGTCGTATTTCAGTCATCATAAGTCCACTTTAAGATGTGAGAACTCTATTTCAGTCTCTCCCTGATATTTCTATTAAAGTCAATAGAAAAGTGATGTACAGTTGGAAATTCAGGATCCAAATTCCAACGGAAAGTGCTGAAGCAAACAGGACTGCTCATGTGAGAAAGAGCTAGCCACAGGGAGGAAAGTTTGCAGGAGTGGAGCCACTTTGGAATGTCTTGCTAATGTAACAAGAACCTCCTGCAATTTCTGAGAACACTGAGCACCTTATAGGAGTGGCCCAGCACTTCACTGGATTGGGCTCTTTCTTTTCTCACTGGATTGCTTACTTCATGGATATTAACAGCAACAAAGGCATGGCTGGGGCAGAGCAGGAAGCTATTTGAAAATAGCTCTGAGTACACAGTATTGACAAGGAAGAGGATCTAATTATTCCAGAAGGAAACTGGGAGTTAGCAGATACATTCTATTCTTAGGGCTGTTCTACACTGTAAACTTACATCGGCACAGCATTGTCTTTCAAGGGCTTGAAAAGTCATTAGCCCTGAGCAACATCAATAAGCCAGCCTAAGACATTGTATACACAGCATAAGATCTAGCTACTGTCTCTTGGAGAAGGGGATTAACTACAGCCATGGGAAAATCTGTCCCATCACTGTAGTGAGTATCTTTACTGCAGTGCTGCAGATGTACCACTGTAACATTTAAAGTGTAAATACAGCTCTGCTACATGCCATTGATGGAATTGCTGCCTCTCTGTGATTCAGGTTCTCCATCTGCAAAATGGTGATGTCAATGCTCCCCTACCTCATGCAGTGTTGTGAGGTTTAATTAATTGTCAAGAACTTTAAGATAATCAGATGAAGCTACACAACTAAAACTTAAAAATTGTAATGCTTAAGGATGAGGAAACTCTGTGAAGGATAATCAAGGGAGATTCTTACAATAGATACTCTATGCTTGGTTTCCAAAGAATTCATAGGGAAATCCCTCAAAGGTCCATCTGGCCCAGTATTTTGTCTACCAACAGTAGCCAATACCAGATGCCCCAGAGGGAAGAACCCAACAGGTAACCATCACGTGATCCCTCTCCTGCAATCTGTCTCCAAACATCTCCCTCTCCATGCTCATAAGGCTGGTGCCAATATGAAATATTTACCTTGAACTTTTGCTGAAATGAGGTTGCAAATGGAATACCAAATATGCCTTTTGATTGTGAACATTACCCAAACCGACCCCTGTAGCAAGGAAAAAGGACAGGTGAAGGGACTTTGGAACAAAATCTCTGTTTCCAATTTTATGAGAACTGATTACAAAGATTTCCATTTGCTTTTCTGAGTAACGATAGCACAAAAATTAAAATTAAAATGCAAAGGCCATATGTGAATTATCTGTTGAGGCACCACAAAAGCTGTTTGTTCAGAAAAGTAAGAAAAACCAAAACCAAAAGTCCTGCTTGTTTTGATTAATGATCTTCTAACAAAAAGGTTATGGAGGATGTTCTGTTTGAGACGATCTGGTACATCTTATGTTTTCTGAAATATTCTACATTTGTCCAGTTAATTTCATGAAACAGTGGTTCTTAGCTCTTTTTAATGTGGCAAAATAGGTATAATACCAACCCTTCACAGAATAAAAGAACTAGGATAACAAAATTGCCATTGAAATGACTCCTACCGAAAGAAAAAAATTGAGAGCTCAAAAGATTTTCTTGTTTATTTTTATCTGTTTCATGAGAAGGACATAATCTGACACCAAGCCAGGTCCCTTGTTAATAAAATGTAAATAGTTTAGCCTTGGATTTACTCTTTTGAACTCATGTCCCTAAAATGACATGTCATGTTTTTGCTGAAGTTGCTCCAGCAAGCCAGACACATCCATTATTGTGTCATGAAATAAGTCTCTCAATGGACCCACCCAGACAATACAATTGTTTCAGGTAAAAAACCCACAATGTTTCAATGTGGACATTTGACAGTCCAGCGTGTGTCTAAATATAAAGTAAGCCAAAATTCTACGTAACGTCTCCCTAAAGGAACACGAATAAAGATAAAAGTCCATGTTCAAAACCTCCTCCTTTATCTATTTCTATCCTAGCTAACAGATACCTCTGAAAATTTCACTGTGCTTAAGTTCCCTTAGCTTATTTCTCTGAAATCCACATCATAAGAAATACCTGCCGGTAATAAAAACTGAATTGTGATAAAATTCCCTTTTGGCTTGATGCTCCACATTGTGTGAGACAAGAAAGACCCCCGCAGAGACTAGACAGAGAGCTCTGATTTGGCTGCATTACTCCCTAAAGCAAGTGAACTGTCAAAGTAGGGCAACAAAACTAAAGTGTGTATGCTGCAAAACAAGCATGAATAATCACTTACATGTGCCCTTTCACATACAAAGTGTTTTGTACCAATAAATATAAACTGAATACAGATGATAGAAGTTCCTGATCCCATAGGCTCTTGAACAGAGTAATCTGAACCTGAAGCTAGACCTAATTTATGCTAAAGTCTTGCTCAGGGAGTATAATGATTCTAGAAAGTGGGTAACTAATATGTTTATTAAGAATAATGAAGGGGAATTGTGTAATACATTGGAAAATGGTGATGATAGATTAAATGCATGAATTTTAAAATGTGTAAGTTTGAGACTCTGAAGTGACTAGAGGAGATGTGAGTACTTCTGAATATAAATACCATGTAAACAGGTTTAAACTAATCAATATACACAATGAGGTGTCTGTGCTCGTGTTTCAGTATTATGGAGCCAATTATTATAATTAAATGGGAAACCATTTTTTAAATGTTTCATTTTTTGTATATCTTAGGTTCAAAGCCAGAAGGTGCCCTGATGGTCATCGAGCTTGATCTTCTGTGTAACACAGGCAATTGAATTTATCCAGTAAAGTCGAAGAAGTTATTTTTCCGACATGCATAATCATTTTGTGATGTTACCATCCCACCAGGCTCCTTGCTTCATACTCATTCTACCTGGATTGCTGGACAAATTCAAACAGGACTATGTTGACATGAATAGCTTTTATTTCATGTGCACAGTGTCTACATGGGGGCAGTAGAAGCATAATATGTAGCATAGAGCCCTTGTCAGTTCACACTCCTCTATTTTGCATTTGCAATACTGTGTTTTTTCCCCAATGCAGATGTGGCATACACAACCTGTTATGACCAAACTTTCCTGGGGCCAGGTTTGTTTACAAGAAGGTTTAAAAGGACATAAGCCCTAAGTAATTTTAGTTCCTTGTGACCCCACCCTCCTTATGAAACAGACCCCAAGATCCTTACTTAGTTTTCTTTACAGGCTATAAAAACTTGCTTGAGTAAGGATTTCATAAACATGAAGGGAAAAAAATAAAGAATATTATCCTACATTTGGGTTGCTTTACAACCATTTTATCAAGGGGATGGCCATGATTAGCCAAAATTGTGTTATATCCTGTTTGTAAATATTACCTAAATAGCTTTGTTTAAGTTCTTTTCAAGATGACTAAAGATTAAGGGAGTCATCAGTTGGTACTATTTGTTAGAAGAGACTACAGTAGCTGACTGTCATTCCACTGTGCTGGGAAAAAGATGCCATCTTGAATGTTTGGGCCATTTCTTTTCCGGATGCAGATGTGGCATATACAACCTATCATGACCAGAACTTTCCCTGGGCCAGGTTTGTTTACAAGGAGGTTTGAAAGTTCATAAACATGTCAGGTTTTGTTCTTTAATAAAGCTGCAGTTTTTCCTACAAACTTGTCATAGTTTTTACTGGTGGATTTTGGAGGAACTATGCCTTTTAAAAATGATAAAACGAACATCAACAATTTGAATGTATTCTTTTAATAGATGTGGCAGAGCAGAAGTGATATAGAAATACAGATACAGAAATATATAATCTTGTAATTGTAGGTCCCCTAAAACACAAATAAGGAGCAAAACAATAAGAAAATAAAATGGGGATGGGAGAAAAGATAAATACGTTTTTGAGGTGTTTGGGAAATTTTGTCAATGCAGTGTTCAACAAAACAAACTTTCAGCTCTTTTAAGATCTCAGAAAGATAGCCGAAAAGTTGGACAATAAGTACCACATCTAATTTTAATAGAGATTTAAAAAAAATTAAGTGGAGTTCTGCATACTCCCTCTAGGCACATAAGTATTGGTATCAAGTGTTTCTCAGTTGCTTATATGTCCTTCAGTGGGATATTACCAAAGTCACGGCAGATATATTTCATCTGGTTTATAGATCACACTTAACTTGCAAGACAGAGAATAGATACTTCTGCTCATACACTTCTCAGCTCATTTCTCAGAGAGACAAAATGATGTCATATAGTCTGAGTTTCTCAGATTAAATTTAGTAAAGAAAAAAAATCTCTTTGCTCTGAAATAAATCATCTTTTTCCTCCTAGCCACATCCTCAAGCCCCTCTTTCCTGTGGCTGAAATGCGAGATGCAATTAAGGTGCATACTAGGCACTAAGTTTCTGGTTTGTAATTGGCTCTTTAGAGTCACATATTTGGTTCAGGGTTCTGGAAAACGCTGCTGTAGACACCTGAGAAAAACGCTGCTGTAGACACCTGAGAGAGAGAGCCAGCTCAGGAAAGGAAGGTTGGGATTTTTCAACAACTTGAATGAACTCTAGAGTCCACAATGTGAGGAAAATAGCATATCACCAACACCACTCCTAGCTCCTCTTGTGTCTGTATCTGTGAGGACCCAGCCCAGACAGGCATCCTTATTTTGACTACCCAGGCCAGCCTAACTTTGATACTTGGAAAGATATTGTAACAAATTAACTATCAATTTGTAAGCATCTAGAGGATAATAGTGTTATAAGTAATATTCTATATGAATTTGTCATGACAAACACTGAATTTCCTTCTTTGACAGGGTTACTGGCCTACTGATCAAGGTAGAGCAATAGATGTGGTTTATCTTGATTTTAGCAAGGCTGTTGACAGCACTACATGATACTCTCATACACAAACCAGAGAAATGTACTCTAAATGAAATTATTATAATAGTTGGGAGCACAACTGTTTGAAAAAACAGTATGCAGATAGCTAATTAAAGACTCACTGCCAAACAGGGAGGACATGCCTACAAGGGTCCTGCAGGGTCTGTCCTGGATCTGGAACTATTTAAGCACTGGAATAAATTGCCTAGGAAATTTCTAGAATCGCCATCACTGGAGCTATTTAAGAGCAGGGTAGACAGACATCTATCAGGGATGATCTAGATGGTGCCTGGTCCTGCTGTGAGCGCAAGACTGGACTTGATGACTTCCCGAGGTCCCTAATAGTCAATGATGTGATGCAGTTGTGAGAAAAAATTACATATTGTGGCATATATTAATACAAGCATTGTATATAAGCCATGGAGGTAAATTTTCCTGGTGAGGCCTCAACTAGAATATTATGTCCAGTTTTGGGTGCCACAAAGAAAGATGTGAACAAACTGGAGAGTCCAAAGGAAAGCAACAAAACTAAAGCAACACATCTCAAAGTTGTTAGAATTTACAATCATTGGCATTTCAAATTCTTGATTGGTTTAGTGTCCATAACTTGACATTTAATAATATTCTAATAATCTCTTTTGATGTGTCATTTCAGAACATGGACAAGCAGCCCATACCTATCCAAGAACATGGATGACACAGCAGAACCAGGAAGCAGTAGGAGAGTACTAAGGGAGGGCTATATAAACCCTGGGCTAATTAAGGTGTGGTTCCCTATAGACTAAGGAAGGCTACTACAGGCTAATTGAAGCACCTGCAGTCAGTTAAGGACCTGTCAGGAACCTAATGTGATGCAGGCTAATTAAGGTGTGGATCCCTCTAGTGTAATTGAAGTACCTGTAGCCAATTAAGCTCCCCCCCTCCCCACTTCAAATACTTCAAGTAGCTAGGAGAGAGTAAGGAGACAGGAGTGGAGTCTGGAGGTGTGTTGATGAGGTTTGAGAGACTCCTAGCATCAAGGACTGAAGGCAACCCTACCCAATGGGGTGGGAGAGGATGAGGGTAAGAGAGGAGATGAGGCTCAGAACCCTCCCTACCATCATCCTGGGCCACTGGTGTAACCTTTAGTGCCCCAAAAGCAGGGGCAAAGAGTGATGTCCTAGCCCCTGCCAAGGAAAGTATGGAATCCACCATATCAATATTGGCTATTTTGCCACATGTGAAAGGAAATTATTTGTTGTCCCAGTGTTCTTTATGTATGAACATGAGAGTACTATAGCATTTGATAGTAATCTAGAACTGTTTGCAGACAGTTTAATGATTTCTTCTTCCATGTGGGAACTTGGTACTTGTTTTGTAATCCTCTAAGTAGTGCCTGAGCGGGAACTTGAGCAATTGCTCTGCTCCTGCTTCCATGCAGTAAGAAAAAATGCTACCCTCAGATCTCCATATGCTGGATAGATGGAACTGTGATATGTTGAGATCAGGGAATTCTAAGGGAACAGAAATCCATGAAGACTGCAGAAAGGACTTTTTCTTACACTTCCCTTATTTTGAACCTGGCCTTTGACTAAGAGCCTACACTAGCTACTCGTCAGCTCACTACCTACTCCACCTGGAGTACAGAAGGACTTAACAGTTGCTAATACCCAACTGAGGTTAAAATTTGAAAGAATTGTCAGTAAAACATGAAAGACTCAGAACACAAAGTTAAGTGTATACACACACCCCCGTACACCTCTCACAATAACACTGCTATAAATGCCTATAGATGGGATAAGAAGTTTATTGTTTAAATACAGAATACCACCTAAAGTCACCCATAAAAAGTTGTTTAGTATGGTATTTTTGTTTTGTTTTGTTTTGGGTTTTTTTGCCATGCACATAACTTCTCATCTGATCAGAGGCCCTAGACTTCAAACCAACTTTCACACCAAAAGAAGTTCTCCTTTGCCAAATTTTATCACACTGGGTTCTATGTCTGAGTTTCTAGATACAACTCAGAGCTTCACAGAGTAGCTCTGTGACTATGTCTAGACTGCCACTTTTTATTGGTAAAAGGTACACAAATTGCGCTCTGCAATTTGCATATCTTTTTCCTATAGTTTTTTTGGAAGAGGCTTCTCCAAAATTTGGTCCATCTACACTGGGCCAAATTTTGGAAAAACCTCCTCTTTCGGAAGAGCCCTTCTTCCTCATGAAATACCATGAAATGAGGAAGACAGGGCTTCTGAAAGAGTGTGTCTGCTCTTCCGCAAAAAGTGTCGGAAGAGCAGACGCGTTCTCTGGACCTTTGGTATCCCGGAAAAACTCCGTTTTCTAGACATAGCCTGTGACATTATCTACTTATTGATCGTTCTCTGCTTACTGTTATTTCTTGGTCTTATTCCATGTTTGGCTTTAAGGAATCTGGAATCCTTAGAATGGGGTTATGTCTTCAAAAGTGCAAGAATCACACTTGGAAAATGCAAGCATAAATTATTCACGGTTTAATGGAAAATATGAAAAGGTCATGCCTGGCTAAGAAAACTTGCATTCTTGTATTATGTACACATGTATTCATGTGTAAATAATGCAAAGTTTCACTATTGCTGATATATGGAGCTATTCATTATTCATCTTTGGACCATCTTTTAGATGAAGTTAAACCAGAGGTAGTATTCTGCACATTCAGTTGCCTCAACCTCCACTTAACCTATGCATGCAATGTGGCAGAAGAAAATCCTAAATACAGACTAGACAGATAAATAGAGAAACAAAATTTAAATGATGATGCACTTTATGGGTGTATCTAGACTACAGGGTTTTGTCGACAAAAGTGGACTTTTGTCGACAAAACTATACCTGAGTCTACACTGCCGCTGAGTTCTGTCGACATAACGTCAACAGAACTCAGCAGTTTTGTCGATGGCTGTAAACCTCATTCTACGAGGAATAACGCCTTTTGTCAACAGAGTTCTGTTGACAGAAGGCATCATTGCACGTACACTGTCCTTTGCGTCTACACTGTCATGTCGACAAAGTGGCTTGCTTTGTCGACAGACCTGGATGTAGTCTAGATGCTCTTTGTCAACAGAAGCTTTGTCGACAGTATCTGTCGACAAAAATTCTGTCGACAAAAGCCTGTAGTCTAGACGTACCCTAAGATTGGAGATGACAATGCATTAATCTGGATCACCCTGACTCAGAAGCTATTTTTCCCCTCAGATTTCCCCTGTATTACTCTGGATTTCCATTAATTGCTTTAGTTCCCACAGATTTTTTGCACCATTTCTATCAGTTTCATGATGTCTTTTGAAATCCACCACCACAAGATACTCAAAGGGCAATTAAAGACAATGACAGCTTCTCTTCAAAGCTTTGTTTCTTTCCAGTGTTATAACACATGCTAACTGTCCTTCTCTAGGTTATAAAGGCTTCTCAAAACAAGGTGACCAATTTCTCTTGCCCAACTATATTCTGCATTCTGGGTAATCAAAACTACTTCTAACTGTTAATGTGAGTGTTTCACACTTTGTGCACTTGACTTTCAGAGCTAAGTCTTCAAAGGAATCTCAATCTAAACATAATTTGTACATGCACATTTATGCAAATTATTTACACATGCAGGTCACACAAAACAAATTGGCTGCTCTCAATTTGCATGCACAAATGGGGTTTAAATATTATTCATGCAGAAATGATAATATAAATTATTTACAGTGTTGTTGTAGCCATGTTGATCCTAGGATATTAGAGTTACAGTGTACATAAGGGGTTTGGTTTTGGGTTGGGCTTTTTTTGGTTTTTGGTTTTTTTTGTTCCAGTTTCTGTTGGGCACAGAGATAAGCTTTGGAACTACACAAATGTAATCAGATCTGGGGAAAGAAATCAGAATGTCTGCGCTAAACACAAGTTGTGGCAAATAGCTAAGCATAAGGCAGAACAAATATTGTATGTCACTTGAGATAAGTGGGCAATAAGGGTTAGACTGTTAAGCAAAAGAGGTTTGAAGTGGACCATTAAGATTTAGCAAGCAGGTGTATAGATCGATATAATGAGCCTTGATATCAGTGTTCCTGTTAAGCGCATGGCTTTTAACATCCAGCAGCATCCTTATGAATTTAAGTTCTAGGCTCACTTCTCAAAGGTATAGTGTAAATTTCCTTTGAGGATGAGGACTTAGTGATAGTTTTCTGAAAACAGTTCATCTGAAGGTAACAAGGTTTTTTTGTCTTTCATCAGTTTTCAGTGAACAAAGCGATTACCTTATATGATTGTTGGTGCTTTAATGCACTGAATGAGGTACACAACAGGTTGTAAAGCTTCAGAAGGGTAACAGGGTACAGAGTTAGTCTGTAACTGGAAAAACAATGAATGGTCTAACAGCACCTTAAAGATTAGCAAAACATGTAGATCAGGGCTACTCAACTCTGGAAGCCCTGGGGGCCACAATGACATGCCAAGGTCCCCAATTTAAGTGCAAAATGCAAATAGCTTCTTTCACACGGCATTCCCAGCACCTCCTCCCTGGGGGCTAGAAACGCCAACACCCTGTACTCATCTGTTCCAGCCAGCCCGTCTGCTTGCATCTTTCAGTGTTCACCCTGCCTGGGAGACATCTCGCCATTGTGGACCATGTTCCCAGTGGAGGCCATGTTCAAAGGATCCCATCCGTGGGCTGCGTGTTGAGCTCCATGTAAACCCAAACCACGCCATGGGCCACAAACAAACGGGCCGTGGGCTGCCCATGTGTTGAGTAGCACTGATGTAGATGGTATCATGTGGCAATAGTGATGGCACTTGACGCCTATGTGGTAAAAACCAAACACACACATTTAATTGGATTCACCCAGAATTTCAGCCACAGCATAACAAAAACCAGTGAGATATGCTGCTTGTTTCTTATATGCACTGAAAAATCCTGCTCTGGACCCCCTTCATGGGGTGTGGTTAATTTTCATGGAAAGGAATAAACTGTATTTCCTGGTAATTATTCCACTGGGCAAAGAAGATTGTCCCCATGGATCCCCTAGATTCTTGTGGATCTCAATTTTCCCCAGATCCATGTGAAACACAGGGAATCCCCACTAGAGTCAAGGAACCACTGACAGATGCTTTTCTGGAGCGCTGTGGCCCCTGGATAGCACAGCTCCTACTGCTGCCAGACAGTCTTGGGACCCCACTTTGGAATTTGGTAGGTTCCAGTGCAGAGAGGGAGAAGGAGTATCAGTTGTTGCTGTCTACAATAATTTGGCACTGGGGTTTTCCTTGTGGGTTTGGGGCAGAGGATTCTGCAAAGCTCTGCTAAACTTCCAGCCTCTCCTACCCGTTTTGCTTGCTCCCATTCTAGGCTGAAAGAGCTCCAAAGAACAGTCTTTTACAGGGAAGGTGGCAAGCCCCATCACCTTACCCTTCCCATTTCAGGGGTTGGGATCAGGGCCTTCCCTTCACTTACAGAAAAGAAAGAAGCCTATGTTTTTAAAATATTTTATTTATTTTAAAAGGTTGTATTTTATAACTTAAACATCGCGTGATGGATTTCTTCTTAACCTGTCAATCTTTAGTGATCAGAGATGTAAAGATTCACTTCACCACTTCTGGTGAGGTCAGTGTTCCAAGACTGACTCAGATGTTCATGATGAGGCCACTGAGACACTGTTCCTGAGAAGTTACTCTAATTTCCCTTCTTGACTAGGGCACCTTCTTTAAAGATTCCCCACCACCATCTTTCCCTCATCCAGCACATCCAAACAACTGACAGTTGTCACTTTCTGCCACTTTTCTCATCTCTTCATATTGACTTTTGCCATGCTCCATTCTGTGTTTATTCTATACAGCTCTGTATGTCCTACTACACTGAGCTTAAGAGAACAGAGATCTGTAATTAGCGGGAGGGTATATTTCATTTTTAGTACAGAACCATGAACAATGAGAACCTCTCTCTATGGAACTACAGTTTGCCTCAACAATATAAAACCCAGTTAGAATTTAAGCTAAAACAGTTTGTGAATGCATATGCCTGTGTGCACATAAACATACAAGTGCACATGCAATAGGAGAGTACTTTCTTCCTGTCTAACAAAATTGAGTTTTTCCACTTCGTTTAAATAAGCTTGTTAGATTTTCAAGTAAGTGTATTATTTATTTAAAGGAATCTGATTTATTCTGATGATTTACTGAGCTGTTGTTGGCTTTCTAAACAAACCTTGTGGAACCTTTTGTGTTGAAGAGGCAGCTGTGAAAAATACTATCACAAGTACATAAATTGTTTTCTCTTTCTAATTTCTCCTGTCGCCCCTTCATACATCACAATGCAGAAGCCATAAAATGCCACCCATAAACATGTCTGTTTTCCAAATTATATCAAATGAATGACAGATGTTTACAAATTGTTATTAAATGGAAGTTGCTTTCACAGTTTCCTTTTCGAGTAAGTATTATTTCTGTGGTCTATTATGTTAATGGAGTTTGTAGTTAAAATGCTAAAAGATATATGTATCCATCAAGATTAAAAATGGTCTCAAGTGCTTCCTTACCTAATGATTTATTGTTTCTTTGGAATCTCTTTGACAGCCATATGGTATTTTTGTTAAGGAACTATTACAAGTTTTAATATGCACGTATACAAATACAGTAGTGTTGTGTGCAAAGATACCAAGATACTTCTATCATTTTTAATATTTAGTTTAAATAACAGCTATCATTGGAGATCATAAATCATCAATGACTAATTTTGTTGTTTAAGAAGCAGAGAAAAAAAGTGAGATTTTCAATTAAGCATCATTTCAGCAAGTGTCTGGTTTAAACAAACTTTAACAATATTAAGACCCAGGAAATTTTCTTTTTGATTTAGAACTTTTCTTCTACTTATTAAAAAAAAAAGTCAGCAAGAACTCTGTAAAATTGTTATTGTCAATTCAAACATTTTATGGGGACTAAGATACTTCTGCTTTAAAGGATGTTAAAGTTATGTGGTAAGAACTTTAACAAATGCACAGAGTACTAGTTACTGCTATTCCATATCTTGTACTGTACCTGTGCATTGGCTCCAAACACATTAACAGAATCCCAACAGCTCTGAGTTTTACTTCTTACATGCCGTGTTGTGTGGCAATGGAAGGACTATAGTTCTTTGTACCACATAGTGACGTGGATGCGATTGAAATTAACACTACTAATATATGACAAATGCACAGTCTCTGTTCATATTTGATAGACACCGAAAGAAATCCTTTAAGTATTTTCAGTTTCCGTTTCCCCATCTATAGTAAAGCCTCTTTTAAACTGACTGTAAGCAGTCTTGTTATATTCATTTAACTCTTTGCAAAGAAGGAAGGAGGAAACTATTGTATTTTACTTTCATTATACCTGGTGGGGTGGGATACAATATTATGTTGAACTCCAGCATCCATTCCAACAACACACAGTTTTATCACAGTCACTCCTTTGGGGAAAATATTTTCCATGTGTTTCATTTCAGTTGAAAAGAAAATGTTTGGGAAATTTATGCAACAGTGATTGATTTGTGTGTGCGCGCGTGCGCGCATTTGAGGCCATGTGGAGTTTGAAGTGATTTTCATTTGAGGTGATTATCTGACTAACAGATGCTATTGATACTTGCTGATATGTTCACAATGAGAAAGATGACAGATAACTCTGGTCTGGTGTGCGAGGAATGTTTTCACTTCATATAGCCCATTCCGTAGAAATGGATCAAGTTATTCTCCCTCTACTCCTTCAGCCACCTATACCAATTTATTATCTTCACTTTTAATTAGTTAGACATATAGTTGCTTCAATTGTTGATATTCTAGGTGTTTTGCCAAGTGTCATTTGGGAGGAATGTGCCCTTACAGCAAAGATCTGACACTTTGTCCAAGCAATATCTTTTTTCCTTCCTCCTCCAGGAAAAGTCTTTAGTCTCTTCATTTATTTGAAATTTGCCCTCTTCCTGAATTGGTAACTGGCTAGCTCATGAAGCAGTAGTTCATAATCATTGGTGGTAATTGAAGGTGCTGTCTAGATGCTGCTTTCTCTTTCAAAGACAACAAATACTGGCTTTGCAACCTGAAGCTCTGGTAAGTTTCCTCTTTTTAAGGTGTCCTGCTGCTAGATAAGGGAGTACAAGAGTTTATGGCTGACGAAAGAACAATAACAGAGAGGAAGCCCTTCACTTGTTCTGCACCTTAAAGAGTGTAGATGCCGCAAATTAACTTGTGTGCTAACCAGACTAAATGACTGGGTATTAGGGATGTGAACATATACCTGGGCTCATGGGTTAACCCTCATGGTTACACACAGCCCCCCCCCCCACACACACACACACTGCTGCCTCCCACAGAGACAGTAGCACAGGAGAAGTGGTGGGAGCTGGCTTAAAAGGACCTGGCTCCTGCTTTCTCCTCTCCCCTCCCCCCCCGATACGGGGCAGAGGGGAGCGAGTAGTCGACTTGACTACCTGATAAGACTAGGGTTATTGGGTAGTTGACTACTTGACTAGCCACTTACATCCCTAGCCTCAATCCCTCTCTTACTACTTCTATAAAACTTCAGGCAAATGCCTGCTAAGACAGACTTGCAAAAGTGGTTTTTAATTTTTTCACCATTTTTGGGTGCCCAGGCTGAGTTGCCTTGAGCCCCATTTTTTTTAAGAGTATTGAACATCCACGGCTTTGGCAGACTTGAAGTGTTCTGCATTCTGCATCTATGTTGAGACTTAGAGGCTGCTTTAGATGGGCACTTGAAATCAGACCTCCCACAGAGGTGACTCCTACAGTGCCATCTGTCTGGCAGAGCTAGTTGGAATATGCTCCTTGCACTGGTGTTACTATCTGGTGCCAGGGGACACAGCACTACTCAGGTTTGGCCCAGCCATTCCTCTGTCAGTGACAGGCTGCTGGGAGCGGGGGGGGAGGGCGCTAAATTTGAGTGAGTGGCCCTGTGATCTCTGAGGTCACAACACTGGATTTGGTTAAACGCTGGAATAAATTGCCCAAGGAGGCTGTGGAATCTCCATCTGTGGAGATATTTAAGAGTAGGTTAGATAAATGTCTATCAGGGATGGTCTAGACAGTACTTGGTCCTGCCATAAGGGCAGGGGACTGGACTCGATGACCTCTCAAGGTCCCTTCCCATCCTAATATTCTATGATTCTATGTTTTTGATACTTCACTTGTATACTTGTAAATTAAGCAGAAGTATCCGGGTGTTTATCAATTGGGTAAGTTTATTTAGAAAAATGTGAATGCAAATGCAACAGAGCAGGAAGTCCTCACATCATGACAACACTTTCAAATCAATCTTTCCATGACAAGTTTTTGCCCTCCTTTCTCTCTCACACACAAAATGCTGCAATTGGGTCACAGTATAAGCCTGTTATTTGCTCTGTAAAGAATCCAAATCTTTCAGTGCTACTTTCATTTTTTATGTTCCTTATATGCAATATTATGGGCAGCAAAATTACTTTCTTCTTTCAGTGAATCCATAAATCAGGATTCATCATAATAAACTGAAATTTCTTTGAAGTGTGTTATGGAAAAAGCAGCAACAGATGATGCTGACATTGTTAAATAATGCAGATTTTGTGGTACAATGGTACCACTTGCCAGAGTTCTGAATTATGGATTTTGCTTGATTTTGACAGAGAAAAACATTAAATGAGTCAACAACAATCTCAGATATTTCTTCAAGTATTCCAACATCCCATTGGCTTTTAAATAGAACAAATTAGTGTATAATTTTCAGTATCTGTTTGATTGTTTCTTATGTCAATGAAGATTGTTCAACACTTGGAGGAGTGGAAGCAGTGCATAAAATTGAAAGAAATTGTTTTTGATAACCATATCTTGCAGACAAGATATGATGCAATATAAGCAGAGAAGCAACTCAGATCAGTCTACCAAAGAAAATTACTCTATTCCCTTGAAGCTAAGCCATAAGTGTGGGAATCTGTGAATCTTTGACAAAGAAACTAGTCATGCAGCTCATTTAAAGCCAGCATGAGTGATGAGCTGCTCACAAAATTTTATATATTTTGCTTTTCAATAACTTTACCCAAAATAAAAACAGCTTTTGTAGAAATGATCTATTTGCACTAACAATATTAGATATTTACAAGACTTTATATATCATTATTGAAGGAAATATACCATTTCAGAAAGAGGAGATTATGCATTCAAGTGAGAAAGACAGGCAGCTTAGAAATACCTGGTGAAATCACAGAAAATTTAACTTATTTAAGAAGGTAATAAACTAATACTATGCAATTACGGGATTATTGATATGTCATTTTCACTGAAGATGTAGGAGCATGCCAAAACACCTACTTGCATCAGCAATGCCAAAACTGCAGGCAATTATTTTTGTTCAGCTTCTATGACAGAAGTGGCTGTAAGTACATTTATTGTATGTTTGATATATGAATATTTACTATGACACCTGCTAGTAAACAGATTGAATGTAAGAGTTCCTTTATACTCCAATCTACAAACAACAGGACTGAAACTGCAACAGAATGAATCATTCAGAGCTGAGACTTGTGCTGTTGTGACCTAAGTTCAAGTGAATGCCATAAGCACCAGGCTGTTGACTATTCTGGGATGAATGACTCTCTAATTCCATATATGAAACAGTTCATGGTAACTGCACCTGTATTTCTCTCTCCAGGGGCAGCCTGGACAAGGTTTCCAGCTCCCATCTTTTGAGCAAAGATCCACATACCTCTCTCTCTCCTGATTAGGTACTCCCCATCAAGCCAGGCTACTGAGACAGGCCAGTTTGTGTTCTTTGCTACCTCTTCCAGAAGCTAGGGACAGTGAATTTTCCAATAGTTACCATGGCAAGCATGTTTATTTTTAAGGTGAAAGCATTACAGAAAAATATTAAAAACCAATTAAAAAAACTAAAAAAATACTATGAAGTTTACCAGAGATCACCAACAGCAAGGGCTCTGATAGGTGAGAATCCTTCAAAACCCAGAACTAGGTTCTCTCTCTGGGTACAAGTTAATAAATGTTTCAGATTCAAAACCAAATCCCCAAATAGTTTAGCTATTTCTTTATACAGCAGGGTCTTTGAAACCCACTCTTCAGGGCATAGCTTCAGAGAGCTTCAAATAGCCTTTAAGTATGTGTTAGGGTAGCACCTGAGATCCCACTTAGTTGTGAACTTTATAATCAGAGCACAAAACAAAAATCCCATCTGTTTGAATTTTTACTGAAGATCAAGTTCTAAAACATATTTCCCTGGCATTTCAACATATTATTCCACAGACATTTAGGGTGCAGGCTTTATAGATATATATATATATAGAGAGAGAGAGAGATAAAAAGATCTTAGAGACCAAACATAGGAAATTTCTGTTTTGGTGGCAGGTAATAAACAAATAGGATTAGACATGTTTGAACAATCATCACTATAGCAATTGTTTTCACCCCCATTAAGGAAAGAAGGAAGGAAGTAACTAGGTATCCCTGGTGTCTCAAGTCAAGGGTTAGATAAACTCTATACTGTGAGCCCCTTAACTACTGAGGGTTGCTGACCAGTTTAAGATCGCAAACCAGAGGGGAACCCCTGCAGTCTATTTCTGCAAAAACAATGAGGAGTCCTGTGGCACATGGCAGACTATTAAGGTGTAAGCTTTCATGTGCTGCAGCTCATTCATCTGATGAAGTCAGCTGATGCCCACAAAAGCTTATACCCTAAAAAATAGTCTTTCAGGTGCCACAGGGCTCCTCATTTTTACTGTCAAAGAGTTTCTTTTGATATACATTGGTGTAACTAAGCAAAAATTGGCCTTTTGACATCCAGGCTGTCAATCAGCATCTTTCATGAGCATTATTTTTTAAATTGTCTGGCTACATTTAAGAGACTAAACTGCAACATGAAATTTTATCAGACCAGATGCAGCATCCAATAATAGCTGAGGTATTTAAGTCAAGCTGTAGGTATTTAAGGCATCATTTCAGTTTCTATCAAGAATTGTTGAATTTCACATTGCCTACAGTGGATGGCTTTTCACCAGCTAAGCTTCAAAGAATTGCCATTAACAGATGATGTCAAGTGTAAGAAATGTTCAGTAGTTGCTAGTTTCTTATACCTGTCAAACACATGCCTAAGGAACCCATTACAACCATTACTGAATTTTCTCAAGCTCTATAAACTGTTCAGGGCAAATACACTTGTTTGCTTAACAAATCCAGTATGCCAGCCTTTCTTGGCAAAAATCTTAACAATGAAGAGAGCAATGTTGTCCCCAGGGACTAGTCATTCAAAGTAGCTTTCCCCTCAGAGTCAACTAACTAGAAAACTGGAACATTATATTTTATGGATCAGTTTAAAATTGGGTCTTATAGTGTTTCAGCATCAAACATCAAAATCAATCAATTTCCCATTGGGCTTTTTGTTAGGATGATGCTTTGCAGCTTTGCCCCTCCCCTGAAATGTAAGAAAGGAAAAAAAGTTTATTTCAAGGGAAAACTTTATATCAATACATGCTTATGGGACTACTCTCATCTGATTAAAGTTAAGTATGAGTGTAAGAATTTGCACAAGTGGAGCCTTAATATGATGTAACCAATTATTTAAAACAAGATGAGAGAAATGCCAACATGTTTGTCAGTAGTTTGATTTGATATATTAATAATTCAGTTTCTTTAAATCACAGACTGAAGTTTGGTAAAAGTTCTCTTAAAATAGTTGGATTAGTAAATAGTCTTAAAGTTTCTTTCTAGTGTCTTATTACACTCCGTCATCACTCTTTTTGAGTAATCAAAGGATTACTGAGCTTCTGTGAAACAATATTGTTGGAATTTTAGTACAGTGAAAGGTGAAATCCCTTTTATCATTTTGCTTTAATATTTATTGTCTTTATTCCAAATCAGCATTCTCTCTTCTCATCTGAATACAAACTTTTAAATGTAAAGTTCAGAACTTTTATGTCAGGCGCATAGGGAAAAAAAGCTAAATACCACAGTCAAAGAGCATGATCACACTGCCTCACACTTGAGACTCCAGGGAAGTGAATTGCAGTGTGCAAAGTATGTGCTGCAATTCACAGATTCAAGGTCCAAACCGTGTGACAGCATAGACAGGTCATAGACATGCATCTGTCTTCCTGTTAGCAGAGCTACAACTACAACATAAGCATTTCATGCATTCTAGTGGTGCATCTGGTTGAAAGCTGGATTCATTCGGTATGCAGGAAAATTCCATCAATTAAAATAGCTTAAAAGTTATAAATAAGGTATGAAAAATGTAATTAAAATAAATAAATGTATCTAAAGATATGAAGCAAATCCATCTACCTTTCAATGATAAACACAAATAGTGTAGTGTGCATGAATACAGCAATAGGGTTTAAAGCGAGAAATGTAAAGAAATAAAACAGGAATTTCTGTGATATGGTTTACATTTGGCAAAAATTAACAGTTCAGATAAGCAATGAGTCGCATTCTGTTTGAGCTGTATAGATGAAACAAAGCCAATTACTCAAATGCTCAGCTGTCATGTACAAGCCAAGCAGTTCAGTAAGAAGATCACAACAGTGTTTCCTGCTGTGTCTTGATAGAATGAATGTAATCTACCTATAATGAAAGTTCTTTTCCATTGCTTTGGGAAGTCAGATGCAAAAACTCACTACATTCTGTCGAGAAAATTAAAATGACACTTTTTTGACTGCAGTACCCCAGAGTAAGCAGCATTGTCATGCAGAAATTGTTTCTATCTGAAGTTCAGCTGCATCAATGCTCTTATGCATACAAAGAGACTTGAACTCTTATAGTCAAATCAAATTTGGGAGAGGGGTTTCAAATTTGATATGGCTTGCCATGTGAGTTTGTTGTGGTTTCAAAATGACTTGTTTTTCCCTATGGCAGTTTTTTTAAGTGATATAGTCAGCATCTCAACAATTGTAAGGCACATGTTTGTAATTAAAGGAGATACAGTGAGAATTCCTCCACTAATAAAAGTGGTCAAAATGGGGGTGAGGGAGTCAATTTTGAGCCTGGTTTGAAGCTATTAAAAGTTTTTCTTTTTAGCTCTATTAAAAACATATTGGTTAAATGTATGTTGTGATTTATATAAAAAATGTTCATCCAAGACTCTGGACATGATGTGTTCTCGTTCAGGCAATACTGACAAATTATTAATCTAAGATTTTTGCAGTAAAGCTTAATGGGTGTAAAGATGTACCAGAATGCAAATAAGAATCATGCAAATTAATATTATGCAATATAACTGCATAATATTAAATGTTTTTTCAGAATAATTATTTGATGCTCTGGTTTCCCAGCAGCGGTCAGATGTGTGTGCTATTAGCATCATGGGTCAGCTCAGAATAAACCAACATAAAAGCTATTCCATTCAATAAATCCCTAGCTAGTGTAGTGTTATCAGTAGTGTATATATATACTAAGTTAATTAAAGAAAGCTTATCAATAAGTTCAGGGTAGCAAATAACCAAAGGCATATTGGGTGCTGTGACAGAATATTAATTTCAGAGGGGTAGCAGAGTTAGTCTGTAACAGGAAAAACTTAAACAACAAATAGTCTGGTAGCACCTTAAAGATTAACAAAACATGTAGATGGTATGAGCTTTTGTGGGCAAAACCCACTTCTTCAGATGACCGCATATGGTAAGATCTCCTTTCCTTGCCTTTTGTTGCTCAGCTGTTCCCGAAAAGTCAATATCCTATGAATTTTCATAACAAAAAACCCCAGGTACTCATGCATGGTTAGTTAACTAATGAAGTCAGAGGGTAACTAAATCCCTGAATTTGAAGAATAAAATAATTTCTTTCACTTATGATGCCTAATCTCAAATGTCCCAGTAATTTAAAATGCATAGTACACAATTCATCACTGAATGGCAATTACCGTCAATGAAACATAGCAATTTGCTTAATACATAGTATTACTGTTGCACTTTTCAATTGGAAGGGCTTAATCCTGCCTAGTGCTGAACACTCTTAACACCCATTGAGTCCACTGGCTTTTAGGAAGCTCACCACTTCACAGGATTGGGCCCAAAGTAAAACTCCTACAGAAATCAAGGAGGCTAAAAATTGTTTGAGATGGAATTTAGCCAGCACATTGGTGAGTAGGATGTGAAAAGCATCTTGGGGCATGGAAAAGGGTTGCACTCACCTCTCACAAGCACTCCCTGGCCAAATATGTGTGCTTGAACTGTCTTTTCAACCCTTCCGGCCGAGTCACATACAGTCTGGGTACAAAATAAAACAAACCTCTTCAGGGGTAAAAGTGAAATGGGGCCTCCCTTGGGCTGTGTCTAGACTGGCGCGATCTTGCGCCGGAGCTATGCAAATGAGGCTCAGCGTGGAATATCGCCGAGCCTCATTTGCATAACTAATGAGCCGCCATTTTTGCGGAAGAGACTCTTGCGCAAGAGGGAGCTGTCTACACTGCCCCGTCTTGCGCAAGAAAAACCCTCTTGCGCAAAGCCGTTATGCCTGAAAATAATCAGCATAACGGCTTTGCACAAGAGGGTTTTTCTTTGCGCAAGAGGGGCAGTGTAGACAGCTCTGTCTTGCTCAAGAGCCTCTTCCGCAAAATGGCGGCTCATTAGTTATGCAAATGAGGCTCGGTGATATTCCACGCTGAGCCTCATTTGCATAGCTCTGGCGCAAGATCGCGCCAGTCTAGACACAGCCTTGGTGTCCTTTTTAATGTCTCTGTTTGTTCTCAAATCTGGAACAGAGCAGTGCCCCCAGATCTTCACTCCTGGAGGCAATGTCTTTCCCTCTCAGGGCCCTTGGGGGGCAGGTTGGGTCACTATAGTCCAATCCCCTCCCCAGGATACCTCAAGATTCAAACCACTTCCCCCCCGTAGCTCATGTGGAGTTGGGTAGTCCCGCCCTCTACTCTGGCCACCAGACCGGGGATCCTGTAGATATCAGTTGTCTGCTATGTCCATTCCACTGCTGCTCTAACTCCCTGGGATACTTCTCCACAACCATGTGGGGTCTTTGTCCTTAGCTCAGGTCTCTGTCTTATTTGCTCTGAGCTCTCTACAATGAGCTATCTATTGCACTGCTACTCTTCCATCCAACTGGTCAACCTTCACTCCTTGAGCTCCACAGAGCAACTAACTGCTGCTCTGTTCTGCAACTCCTTTTATATGGCATTCTAACTGGCTGCTTGCCCTGCAGCCACTCGAGCATGCTTGAAGGACCTGCTTGACCTTTTAATGGGCAGG
Source organism: Pelochelys cantorii (assembly GCA_032595735.1). Taxonomy (NCBI): domain Eukaryota; kingdom Metazoa; phylum Chordata; order Testudines; family Trionychidae; genus Pelochelys; species Pelochelys cantorii. Next base: position 64,284,399 of record CM064330.1, read on the forward strand.
GTATGGTAGAAACACAAGGGCTACATCTAGACTGGCATGATTTTCTGCAAATGCTTTTAACGGAAAAGTTTTTCCGTTAAAACTATTTGCGCAAAAGCACGTCTAGATTGGCATGGAGTTATCGTTATAACGATGCGCTTTTGCGCAAAAGCGCGTCTACATTGGCGGTGCGCTTTTGCGCAAAAGCAGAAGCCCGGAATCATTTTGCAGATGGCAAAAGGGCACCAGCCCTTTCCGGGGGCAGGGGCTGGAGCTCCTTTGAGACACGTGCTTAAAGGGATCTCCCTGGACAGCCGTTTCTCTCCTGCTCCGTGCTTTAGTACCTCTTGTAGGGACTAACAGCCATAGCAGTTTTGGTGGTTGCCCTCTGCCTTTTGGACACCACTGCCTTTTGCCATCTAGTTCTTTTGCCTGTTTTTTTTTTCTTTTGCCTTGTTTTGTCTGCCATGGAGCCAGGGGTGGCTGTGTGCCAGCTCTGGCCCCTGCTGGCCATTTTGGAATGCCTGCAGCTGGTGCTCCAGGCTGGTGTCCTCCTGTTCCAGGACCAGGAGGCGCAGACCGCTTTGGACTCCCTCACCAGGGAGGCCATGACGTCCCTGTGTCATCCCCACCCCAGGGTGGAGAGGCCACTCTGGAGACTGGACACCAGTACGGACTGGTGGGACCAGCTGGTTCTGGGGCAATGGGGCGACCAGCAATGGCTCCGGAACTTCCACATGCGAAAGTGGATGTTCCTGGAGCTGTGTGCCTGGCTCACCCCTGCGCTCCAGAGAGCCACCACCCGGCTGCGGGCACCCATCCCCGTCGACAAGAGGGTCACCATCGCACTTTGGAAGCTGGCCACCCCGGACAGCTACCGATCGGTGGCACACCAGTTCGGGGTGGGCAGATCCACCATCAGTGTCATTGCGATGGAGGTAAGTCCCAGGGGGAGTGGGGTGGGGGGAGGGTGCTGCACTCCATGTCCAGGGGCAGCCAAGACTCCAGGCTGGGCCACCCAGGGGTTTGGGCCGTCCCTCCCTTGCACAGGCCTGCTGGTGGGGGCGGGGGTCCGTGGTGTGTGTGTGTGTGTGTGTGTGTGTGTGTGCGCGTGAGGACAGAGGGAATCACGGGGGGGGGGCCAAGGGAGCGCACACTCACCCCTGCCTTATGTGATGTGTTCCCCTGTGTTTCTCTGCACTCTTCTGCAGGTCGTCCATGCCATCAACGATGTCCTGCTCCCAAGAGTGATCTGCCTGCGCGACGTGGATACTACGCTGGCCGGCTTCGCTGCCCTCGGGTTCCCCAACTGCGGAGGAGCCCTGGATGCAACCCACATCCCTGTCTGGGCCCCAGAGCATCGAGCAGCCCATTTCATGAACAGGAAGGGGTACTGCTCTATTATTCTTCAGGCCCTCGTGGACCACCGTGGCCACTTCCTGGATGCCTATGCGGGCTGGTCCGGCAGGGCACATGACGCCCGCATCCTCCGCAACTCCGGACTGTTTCACAGGCTGGAGGTGGGCACCTACTTCCCCCGGCGGGAGTTGACTGTCGGTGATGTGCCTATGCCCATCTGTATCATCAGGGATGCGGCCTACCCCCTGCTGCCCTGGCTAACGTGGCCCTATACAGGGCGGCCGCACACCACCTCAACCGGGCCCGGAATCAAGTGGAATGTGCCTTCGGCCACTTAAAAGCCCGCTTCCGTTGTTTGCTCACCCGTCTCAAGATGGGTGAGCGGAATGCAACAGAGGTAGTGGCTGCGTGCTGCGTGCTCCACAAAGTTGTGGAGCAGAGTGGGGAGGCCTTCCTCCCCGCATGGAGGGCCAGACTTATGAACAGCCCCACACAGCTGCCATCCGCCAGGCGCACCAGGACAGGGTGCACATCCGAGAGGCCCTGGCGGACATGTTCGCACAGGCCCCATAGTAGGATCGCCTCGGTCTCTCCATACAACTCCCTCCCATCACCTACCCTTCCCCCTCCCCTCCCCTTACCTCCCAATAAACACCAAACACAGTTTTGTTTTCAACAGAAAAACTTGTATGTTTTTATTTACAAGGGGGAGAGGGGGAGGAGACGTTCAACTGGGAGGGGGAGGGGGAGGGGGAGGAGACCTTCAACTGGGAGGGGGAGGAGCTACTCCTGGGAGGGGTGGCTCCTGCGACCGCTCCTGCGGGGGAGGACCTGCACATGGGGGGCAGGCCGCGTCGGGGCAGGCTGCACGGGGAGGTGGGCAGGAGGGGCAGGAGCAGGAGCAGGAGGGGCCATTGCAGGAGGGGCGAGGGGCACTGCTAGGGGAGGGATGGCGGGGGCATGGGGCAAGGCCATGCCATAGTGGACGGCATGGCCTATGTTGGTGGTGAGGGTGGTGATGGAATCCGCCATGCGGACGCACTGGGCCTGGAAGGTGCCCCAGGCCTCCTGGCACCACTGCAGGTCCGCCTCCACGCGCCGAGTGATGGCTTCCTCGACGCGCTCGACAGCCTGCACGTGGCGCTGAAGGAGCTGGTCCCAGTGGTGGAGCCGCTGCCTTGGTGGTTGGGTGGCTGAGGGTGCTGCTGCTGCCGCTGCTGCCGGACTGGAGGGTCCCCGGCTTGTCCCACTGCAGGGAACAGAAGAAAGGATGGGTCAGTCAGGCAGCCTGGCCACTGTCCCTACACCTCATGCCCTCCACCCCACCCCTGAGCCCAGATGACACCACAGTGGTGTGGCTTGGGCCCACTCAGTTACCTCCCCTCACCCCCGTGTTGTATGTTTGCATAGAAGACTGCCCCTGGAGTAGGGTCCTCCTCCATGTATTGTAACCACCGGTCTGTGTCCTGGCCCCATGGAGGGTGGGAGGGCGCTTGTGTTGTGTTAACCTGTGGAACTCCCTGCCAGTGGAGGCTGAGAGGCTTTGGGCTAATCAATGGTGTTTGACAGGGAGCGAGATGAATCCCCACACAGTGCCTGGGAGCACATCTGGCAGACGTGGTCTGGGCTCTCAGATTCCCCATCATGTGGGCCAGCCCGAGCACTTCCCCCCACCCCCTCCCACTAGCCCTCACACACGTAGCCCAGGGACATGTGTGGCTGCAGTGGGGACTTCCCTCGGGGGGCCAGCCAAGGCACCAGGAGCAGGCGAGGGGCTCAGTGGGGGCCACGCTCGCGGGCTGTGCTGCTGCGGTTCTCCCAGAAGCAGCTGGCTGTGCCTCACAGCCAGGCATGGGACAGTGTGCCGTTCTGCGTGCTGCACCCTTGCAGAGGTGCGGGCTCTCGCCTGAGCCCCTGGGGCCCTGGCTGGTTCCAGCCGGCATCCATCCTTCCCCCCGGTCCCGCTGGATGTGTGTGAGCAGCACGGTTCCAGGCGTGCCCTGCAGCTGCCTGCCGCGGCCACATGCTGCTCGGTCACCTGGTTGCACGTGCTGCTTACTGCCTAATGCTACACAGCCTGTGCAGCTCATGTGGCCTGAGTGACGTGCTCTCCTCCTCCCCTCTCTGGGTGCCTGGCTCCCCCACCACCCCCCGCCCTTATGAGTGCAAAGTGCAACACTCACCGGTGGATCCTTCCCCGGCCTCTGAGGATGCGTGGGAGACATCGGGACTGCCGGAGGGGGCCTGCAGGGTGGCAGTGCTGGCCTCGTCCTCCAACGCACAGCTGGGGATGTCTCCTTCCTCCGTCTTGGTGGTCCTGGTGACGGGGGGGCGCTTGCTGCTGTCCACCGGGACGTCCGGGGCTTGTGGAGCTGGCTGGCCCAGGATGGCTTGGAGCCGCCGGTAGCGGGGGCAGGTGTCGGCTCCTGCCCCCTGGCCCTCGCTGGCCCGGACGTAGCCCAGGCAAGTTCTTTCACTTTTGCCCGGACTTGTTCCAGGGTCCGGGCTGGATGGCCCTGGTGGGCAAGCACCTGGGCCATGCAGGCAAAGATCTCCGCATTCCAGCACCGGGAGCGGGTGTCGTGGAGGGCCGCCTCCTCCTGCCACAGATCCAGCAGGGCCTCCAGCTCCCCCGAGGATCAGGATGGAGCCCTTCTTTTTCTGGCCCTGGGGGCCTCCTGTGCTCGAGGTGCTGGTGGCTGTTCCCCACGTGGAGCTGCCATTGCGCTTGGGGGTGTCTGCTGGACGGCAGGGGCCACGTGGCAGTCCTCTGGCCAGAGGTCTGAGGAAGGCTCCTGCTGCGTGAGCTCAGCAGCCTGCGTCTGCTTTAAGGGGGCTCAGGTTACCAGGAAGTCCAGGGAGGTGACTGTGGCTACGGAGTCTCCAAGTGTCCATAGGGCTTTTTTCCGTTTAGCCTGCTTTTGCGCAAAATGTCTTAGCTGCCTGTCTACACTGGCCCTTTTGTGCAAAAACATTTGCGCAAGAGGGCTTTTTCCCGAGTGGGAGCATCGTATTTGCGCAAGAACACTGATGATCATACATTAGATCGTCAGTGATCTTGCGCAAATTCAAGCGGCCAGTGTAGACAGCTGGCAAGTTTTTGCGCAAAAGCGGCTGCTTTTGCGCAAAAACTTGCCAGTCTAGACGCAGCCAAGGCCTCTAGCAGGGAGCCCCAGGGCCTAATCCATCATGTCCTATTGGGTTCCAGTAAGTGGGCAGACATAAGCCCGCTCACAGCTAAAGTCAGTTTAGTTACATACATTTTCTCTAATTCATTTTCTCAAATGGGACAAGGGACTTGTATGTGCTCAGAGTCAAGCCAGAAAAAAAGTTTGTTTGTTTTTTAAACTAATCAATGACTATTCTACATTATTTCCCCAAATCAATCGCAAACATGAACAACAACAAAACAATATTTAGGAGAGAGTGGCCTTGCTCAATAGCCCACAACTGATGTACAACTTTGGCATAGAGTTTGACAGAATTTCAGCTGGAGTTTGTACATTTTTTTTCTATTTCATCCTCTATTTAATAAAAATCAATTATTTGAGGACACTGGAATCCTGGGGATGCACCTGCTGCCAAAAGCATAACTACAGTAAGGATTAAATCTAGAGCAAAGAACTTGCTTCCTTTACTCCACCCTTATCCCATAATCTGAGCCATTGAGCAGTAAAGAACTTTAACCTCTGACTGCATAGTGGAAACACAGACCTGTCTTTCCCACTCAGCAGCCACTGGTTTGCGCATTCCCATAAACACCTTTTTTTTAAGGGGTGTCTACTTTGAAAAGGTCTGACAGCTGCTTCCCTCCTTCTCCTACCTTTCTTTTAGCAAAAGAGAATACAGCATCCACATGCATTTATGGGGAACATCATTTTGAAGGCACATAGATGACAGGTAAATTTCTAGTACATAATGTGATGAATTTGCTTGTCTGATTGAGGTTTAATGGTACAGGTTCCTCCATTATTTTAAATGCTCAATTCATTTACGTGACCATTTGTGCTTTCGAAATTGGAGATCCAGTGGATTATCATTTATATTTATGCAAGATGTTTTGGTTTATGAACTTGTAAAGCACAAGTAATATGCTATATTACCTATTGAAAGCATTTTGAATTTATCTTTATACTAAATTTGGTGTAATCATATTACATCTTTGTAATTTTTTCATCATAACTAAATAGGACAGTATTTTGTTCAAAGTGCATAGTACTTTGAATATATAAGAACATAAGAACGGCCATACTGGGTCAGACCAAAGGTCCATCTAGCCACTATCCTGTCTTCCAACAGTGGCCAATGCCAGATTCCCCAGAGGGAGTGAACAGAACAGGTAATCATCACGTGATCCCACTCCTGTCATCCATTTCCAGTCTCTTACAACAGAGGCTAGAGACTCCATCCCTACCCATTCTGGCCAATAGCCATTGATGAACCTAACCTTCATGAATATATCTAGTTATATTTTGAACCCTGTTAAATTCCTGGTCTTCACAACATCCTCTAGCAAGGAGTTTTACAGGTTAATTGTGGGCTGCGTGAAGAAAAACTTCCTTGTGTTTGTTTTAAACCTGCTACCTATTAATTTCATTTGGTGACCCTAGTTATTATATTATGGGAACAAGTAAATAATTTTTCCTTATTCACTTTTTCTACATCAGTCATGATTTTATAGATCTCTATCATACCCCCCTCCTCTTAGTCTCCTCTTTTCTAAGCTGAAAACTCCCAATCTCTTTAGTCTGCTTTGGTCTTAACTATCTTGAGCAGTTTAGTATCATCTGCAAATTTTGCCACCTCACTATTTACCCCTTTCTCCAGACCATTTATATATAGGTTGAATAGGATTGGTCCCCATACAGTCCCTTGCAGGACACCACTAGTTACCTGTATTATGTTTGCAAGCCAGAAAATTTCAAAAGTTTTTTATTAAATGTGTCAAATGTAAGTAATAGTCCATTGCATTACAGCACTTCTAAATAAATGTACTTATGATTAGCAGTAGTATTTCAGTAATGCCAGAGTAGACCCTTGCTAATTTAAATAGACAACATAAAAAGTGTGAGAGGAAAAACAGGCACAATGAAATTAAGTGACTCATCCAAGGTCTCACAGCAGGACACCAGCAGTTAGGAAGAAAATCCAGACCACTTGTCTCTTAGTTCAGCACCTTTTCCACTAGAAAACACAGACTCTGATAATATTGGTTTTCCATATGTCTAATGTGCTTGCTAGATTTTTTTCACTGAATTTACCATTGGTAATCCAGGAATGCAAATACCCCAGTTAGACTAAAAATAGCAATAAGTACTACTTTTATCAAGTTTGTGTCCATTTATATACCTACTCTACAAGTCAATAAGGTTTTTATATAAGTAGCAAAGACAAATGTGAACCAAAATGATATTTCATTATTACAAATCCAATTAGTAAGGATACACTAGGGAAGAATGAGATATAGAGGAAGGTGTGTATTACACATTCTCTTTATAGAGCTGATGTTATTTTAAAGGATTTATAGTCATATTATAATGGGCAAATTTCCCTCCAGAGGACAATCGTCTATGTTTTATGCCACTGTACTTGATAGATATTACAATTCTGTTTTCACTGAGCTGTGAAAGTGTCAACCATTCATAGAGGAGTTGAGCTGAAAGGGTCATGAATGTAAATTACACCATGCATGTGCCCAAAGTTAAACATTTGCTCAAGGACATTGCTGGATAGAGCCCAAATTATTCAGCATTGTAAAGAGTGCATCATCGACTGCAGTGGGCATGGGGTTTTAGTAGAAGCTCTTGAAATATGTGAAGTTCTAATCACAGTTGCCAACTTGACAAATGAGACTGAAGAAAGAACAGACCCTATGGATAGGAATTAATTGAGGCTTCCTAATAAGACATTTGCTGTAATTACAATGTCATTCTTGATAGATTGACTGTTACTTCTCATGTTATATGCCATATAGTATATTCCCTGGAGAAAGACAACCAAACTTATTCTTTGGTTCTTATTAGTTTGGGGGGTTGTTTTCTGCCCCCGACTCCCAGTAGTTCTTACCATATGTTTAAGTAATAATTTTAAGAGATAAGAGGAAAAGTCCTTTCATGAGCAACTGATTAAAAGACAAGGAAACAAAGGGTAGTAATAGGCAGTTTTCAGAATGATGGTGTGCCAGAGGGATCTGTATTGGAAGCAGTGCTATTCAACATATTCATAAATGATCTGGAAAAGGAATAAAACAGTGAGGTGGCAAAATCTGAAAATGATACAAAGTTACTCAAGATAGTGTAATCCCTCTTTCCTTCTCAGGTTACTTGGGAGCAGGCAACTCTCACCTGTTGCCTGGGTCATTTACATCATTAAGGCTATGTCAACACTACAGGGTTTTTGCGCAAAAAGCAAAAACCTGTGGAGCTTCTACACCTTTTACACGCTTTTGCGCAAGAAAATCTACAGTCAATCGACAGAACAGAGGGCTTTTTGTGGTGTAGGTATATCTCCTTCTATGAGGCATAACTCTTTTTTGCGCAAGAGTTCTTGTGCAAAAAGGTATGTGTGGAAGCTCAACAGAGAAAGCTGTTTTGTGATATGCTTTTGAGGTGTGGACGCACTTTTGAACAAGATGCAAAAAGCTGCTTGCGCAAAAACCCTGTAGTGTAGACAAAGCCTAAGGGTAATGGAGATCCTAGGGGATCCAGCTGAGAGGGAAATTATGGGGGTATCTTCTACACCTCTGCACTAGTACTCTTACTCCTAGGAATATCTGTGGCTGGTAGTGCCTCTATCTGGGCAGATATTATATACATAAGCAGGTGTACTTCAATTGCTTCCAGGATTAAGTTATAAATAATTAATCATAAGCAGGCAATAAACATCCACGATAAAACCAACACATTTTGCTGATTTTAACAATAGAAAACACAGCAGATTAAGTTATGTCCATAACAGATCAGTAGCTGATACTGCAATAGCTCAACTAATGTCTGCAGCTTTCAACAGGAAATTGTAATATCAATCTAATCAACACTCTTGCCATTATATACATTCCCTTCAATCCCTGAACATCCAGTCTCCCTTACTTCTACAGTCCTGGGCCACTCTTTTGCATTGGCATACTGCATGAGCAAGAGTTCAGAACGGCATTTGTGAGTCCTACAAAGACAGTCTACAGGGTTGAGGCAGTTTGGCATTACTACCAGTGCTAGATTGCAGTACAGGCTGAACCTCTGAAATCTGGCACTCTGGTCCAGTCAGACCACAGATATTTCTGGACCAGAGATCTTGGCTGGGAGAGGGGGCCAGCCAGGATCAGGAGCAAAGCCCTGGCCAGCAGCAGCAAGTCTGGCAGCTGGGAGCACAGCCCATGCTGGGGCTGGTGGCAGTGAGGCCAGCACGGCAGGAAACGCAACCCTGACCAAGGCTGGGAACAGATCCCAGTGGCCAGGACTATGAGTAATTCGCAGTGGCTGGAGCTGGCAGCCAGGACAGGAGCTTTGACCTCCCCAGTCTGGTAAACTCCCTGGTTTGAGACCGCTCACGTCTCGAGGGTACCAGACCAGGGATGTCTAACCTCCAACAGTTTTTACTCCCAGAATATTGCTTTTAATGTAACTTATGCTTTCCTCAGTTGTCTGCAAGCCAGATTCTGATCTGTTGCCCAACTGACAGGCTCTAGCTTCCATTCTTGTTGCTTAGCTGTGGAGAAGGTGTCCACTATGACCTAGGGCTCAGTACCAACAAGTTGTCAACAGTAGCGTAGTCTACGGTTGTCCACTCTCTCATTACCCCTTCCCTGAGGCGCCACTCTCTACTTACTCACTACATTCCCCCTCCTTTGGTGGCTCTCTAACCCCCACGCACACTTCCACGTGACAGGAAGTACTACTTCACACACTGCACAGTCATCCAGTGAATGTTGTGAAGGCCAAAAATATAATTGGGTTTAAAAAAATTAGATAAGTTCATGGAGGATAGGTCCATCAATGGCTATTAGCCAGGATGGTCAGGGCCAGGGTTAGGGATGGTCAGATATCCCTAAACCTCTGACTGCCAGAAGCTGGGACCAGATGACATAGGATGAACCACTCAGTAATAGCTCTGTTCAATTCATTCCATCAAGTATCTGGCACTTCCCACTGTTGAAAAACAGGATCCTGGTCTGACCATTGGTCTGACTCAGTATGGCTATTCTGATAAAATTTGCAAAAATTTTCAGTTGGTTAGAGCTCTAGTTTATAAGAATATATTTTTCTACACAAGTGGCAAAGGCACATCTGACTGTTTGTGTCCTTTAACCAGCTTTTTCTTGCCATCAGTGAAGTTAGAAATGCAGCCACAATTGAACTGCAGATGAAAAAAAAAGTGGGTATATATTGCACTTGGAAAATGTTTCTCCTAGGAAAAACATTCTCATTCATGTGTGCTGAATATCCTTTATAGTTTCCCTTTTACGGGCATAGCACAAGGGCACAATCTCAAAGTCCTTTTTCAGGAAAAAAAAAATCCATTGACTTCTTGACAATAACTTAATATAGGCTTATTTCAGTTACCAAATAATCAGTTGTAACTATCAGTGCCAACTAATATAAATCAATATCTGTGTGGCCTATTCTCCCTGTCCAAGATTTGGGTACTGATTCACCCCACCAGCCACCCCCAACTTATATTGATTTTAGACTGGTATAAACAAGAGGAAAGCCAGGTGGCTGTAATTCAAATTCAGTTATGGTTTCATTTTAAGATATTTTTTCATCGGTATGCCAAACTGATCACTGCTTTTCAAAATTGCTGCCTTTTCTATCTCAAAATGAGAAACATGTTGTAAGAAAGACAGACAAAATATTTTAATTATTTTGGTGGAAAAAACAATATGTGATAAACTGTTCTAAGACTGTATCCTCCCTTAGGGTACATCTGCACTACAGAGGAAGATTGAAGCTGCTCCTGTCATCTTCCAGGGTTCGAATTAGTGGTCCAGTTAAGACAGCTAATTCAAAGTGAGGTGGCACTCTGGTGGATGCTGGTAGTCCTGCTTTCATGAGGAATAAGGGAAGTTGAAGGAAGAGTGGGTCAGTTTAGCCCCAATTAGGACACATTTAACTATTTAAACAGGTAACCTTTTTCAGATAGGGTGCGTCTAGACTGGCAAGATTTTGCGCAAAAGCGGCCGATTTTGCGCAAAAACTTGCCGCCTGTCTACACTGGCCGTGAGAATTTGCGCAAGAACACTGACTTTGTAATGTACAAAATCAGTGCTTCCTGCGCAAATACTTTGATGCTCCCGCTCAGGCATAAGCCCTCTTGCGCAAGAATACTTGCGCAAGAGGGCCAGTGTAGACAGGAATGTTAATTTCTTGCGCAAGAAAGCCTGATGGCTAAAATGGCCATCGGAGCTTTCTTGCACAAGAGAGCGTCTTTGCGCAAAAATCTTTTGCGCAAAGGCACATGCCAGTATAGATGCTCTCTTGCGCAAATACTTTAAAAAACTTTTCCGTTAAAAGTATTTGCGCGAAATCATGCCAGTCTAGACGCAGCCATATAGTTTAGCAGGGGCCTTATTTTCCATTCTTTCTGTAAACCAAGTCTCCATACAATGGAAGCTGTGGATGCACATAAAACCAGTATTAGGCCTAGTTTTGCATTTACAGTCTGAAATATTTTTTCTAACTTGACTTTTCTTTCCTTACAAAATTAAAATACTGTGGACTGGACAGTTATCATAGAAGTGCTAAGCTTGGATATTTCACTAGTTTGCTTAGGTAACAATGTTGGAAGTGACTACTATAGCATTAGAAATGTAAACTTTCAAGCATTTTATCCTCCATGCTTTTGTACAAAACCAATGATTTAGAGAATATAAGATACACTACCACGGTATGAAACAATATGACTTGCTACAGTTTGGTTCTCTTTTTTAAAAGAAAATATTTGGGGCAGTCCATAGAATTAACCTCAAACAGTGAAAAGTAAGTGAGCTCACAAACAAGAAATATTTGGGATTATAAATGCAAAATCTTTATCAGATAAGATTATTTAAAATATGAAAAGTAATATATTAAGAAGTCAGCAGTTTCAGTACATGATCTGCATATACTGTGACTGGAGGATATATGTACATTCCAGTAGTTATATACACTGATAAACTGCTAACTAACATCTGTCTGCTCTATCCTTTCTTGTAGTTTCTCTGTAGTTTCTTGTAGTATCAGCTCCAATGTACCGTAGGCTGTTTACAACTAATTATGAACCGATTAGGCTGCATGCTTTGCACAGACTGAGACAAAAACAAAGACTTTAAAGTTTTAAAAAGTCTATCTTGAAAAAAGGTGCTTTTCAATTAAAATTACTCAGTATGCTATAATATTTTTCTAAAATACACCATTATCTTAACTTTGATCAGCCAGTCAACTCTAGTTTTTATAATGAAAAAAATACATACATTAATCTCACTCAGCTCTTTTGAGCTTCAGGATCTCACAAGGCTAGAGTCCTCTGATGTTATGTTGTGTTGCCAGAGAGTTCTGTTTACTTACTGGTGTTACTGTGCATAATAAGCTAAACTCTTTTCCCACTCCCATCCTTCCATTGAACAGGCTTCCTTTGCCTGCCTCTTCCCTCCCCTAGGTGAGCAAAGGAAAACAGCCAGATCTTCATAACATAAATTTAAGGAGTACTCAATAGCTTGAAAAAATAAGTTCTACTAAGACATCACTTGTTACTCCTGTCTAAGGGTAGGGCATTGACCCCTATCTGAGTGCCTCGCAATCTTTAGTGTATTTATGCTCACAACTCCCTAGGGAAGTAGGAAAGCATTATCCCTATTTTATCGATGAGGAACGCAGGCAGAGACTAAGATTACATCCACACTTATGACAGCATGTAGAGTACATACACTACATACACCTAACATGGGTGAAAATAGCCTAGACATCGAGGCACTGCTTAAGCTAGAAAACACTCTCCAGAACTTTAGGTCATATACGTTACATGACTTTCCTGATGCACAAACACTTTTTTTAAAAAGCAAAAGTTAGGAGTCCACTGCCAGAGATTTTGTCAACAATTGGCAAGGTACTAAGGAAAGGTTCTGGCACCTTTCCACTTTCCAGGAGTTTCTGCTGCCTTCCCCAACCACAGCCTTTCACTGTAACATGTAACTTCACACAGCAGTTGGGACTCAGTCTGCTTTTTAATGCAGCATGAAGCTTCATGTACTGTACATGCCACTGCCATTGTACACAAGGTCTGAGTAACTTGCCTAAGATTAAATAGGAAAGCCTGTTGCAGACCAAGCAATTGAACCAATGTATCAAAGTTCCAGATTGGCATCCTGAGCAGTGGACTATCTTTTCTGTGTACTAGCTGAAGGGAGAACTTTAAAACTCTTTGTTAACTCTAGATCACAAACCACCATTCACCACACTATTCCCAGAATCAAAAGTCTCATCTTGAGATGCATTTTATTGACCCCTAGGCCTTCCAGGTGCCTTCTATTTCCAGCCAATTTTTTTACCTGGCCTTAGAATTTTCTTAACTCATCCACAATTTTTCACCTCCTTTACCAATCCTGGGTTTCAGTTTTGCTAAGCCTTTCAGTAATAGATTTTAGGCTTTTTTCATTCAAAATGGGACACAAACTTCCATTCTCCCTCCCCAAAAAGTTTGTATAAAACTTCAGATCCCTTCAAAGCACCCTCTTCATTGACGAAAGGTGGAGTATTAAACATTCCAGTAATTTGTTCTGCAGATGAAAAATTACCATCAATTGTATTGTAGTCACTGTTAAATGGTCAGTGTCAATTACTACTAGACAGTAGTGAGAGTGAGAGAGAGAGAGAGAGAGAGAGAGAGAGATTTTTCCTATAGTTTGAACAGAAATGGATAGTGAATGACATTGGGAAATGTTGACCTTCACAAAAAAAGCAAACTCTACTGTCTGAATTACAGTTAAATTGAACTTTTACTAGTTTACAACCATGGCCTGGAAAATAAAACCAAATAAAGCCACAATATTATTTCCAGTTTAATTTCTTGTGGAAGAGTGAATATTAGACAGTTTAAGACATACCATTAATTTCAAAGAGACAGTTGCACATTTATTACTGCTTAGCTAAGCTCCCTGCCAATATGTTCTTTGCTAATGACAGCTGATTAGAAGATCAATGTTGTTGTATTTTAATTCTTCAGTGTCATGAGTTGGTCCTAAATATATTAGTCTGGCACTAGGTTTATTATCCCAAAACACTGACATTGAGAGAATTGCTTCTGCTTATTCATCTGATTCCAGAATTAGAGACATTATGTACGATGCAATGGATAAGGAGAATTTGGGTCATGCTGTCTTTTCCTCTTTTAAGGAATAGAAATAATTATTTTTATAACTGTTTCTAAATAGAATAAGTTATTTCTGTTTCACAGGAAATTTCAATGTGATGTTTTATTATTATTTGGAATTAAAAAGTTAGAAATTATGGAATTTCTCAAAAGAATTTCAATTCCTAACCAACTATAATCAGCTACTGGCAACCTGTTAGAGATTGTCAGGAAACTTAGCCAAAGTTATCTTGGCTCCGTTGGAAGAAAAGGAATTATTCTGGTGGAATCATTGTTATATGAGGAATTCTCATGACTTCTTGTTGCATTTTTTCTAGCTGGCACCACCAGGACAATATTCCAGAGTTCACAGTGACATGGGTAGACATCTGGAGGGTGTATGGGTAGTAACTACTATGTAAGCTGGTTATTTTTCTACTTGCTTGCAGCTGATTCAGAGATAGCCCTCTCTCACTTGGCAAACCAGCAAGGCTGTGTCTAGACTGGCGCGATCTTGTGCCAGAGCTATGCAAATGAGGCTCAGCGTGGAATATCACCGAGCCTCATTTGCATAACTAATGAGCCGCCATTTTGCGGAAGAGGCTCTTGCGCAAGACGGAGCTGTCTACACTGCCCCGTCTTGTGCAAGAAAAACCCTCTTGCGCAAAGCCGTTATGCCTGAAAATAATCAGCATAACGGCTTTGCACAAGAGGGTTTTTCTTGCGCAAGACGGGGCAGTGTAGACAGCTCCGTCTTGCGCAAGAGCCTCTTCCGCAAAAATGGCAGCTCATTAGTTATGCAAATGAGGCTGGCGATATTCCACGCTGAGCCTCATTTGCATAGCTCTGGCGCAAGATCGCGCCAGTCTAGACACAGCCCAAGTGAATTTTGTAATTCACAGTTGAAATCAGGGTTAGAAAACCCACCTGGAATGCCAATCAACTTACTATAAAGCTAAATGCTTTTCAGCATATACAAATAGATAGAGCACTGCACAGATACAAATTTATACTGGTGAATGCAGATAACCACAGATATAAATCTGTATCCACAGAACCACCAGTTCCCAGGGCTCTCCTGGGAACTGCAGCTGCAAAAAGAGCAGAATGTGGGGCTGCCATTCTGAAGAGCAAATGCCCTGCACGAGCAGCTCTTCCTGGTTCAGCTGTAGCACCCTCAGCCCTGCCCATCCCTTCCACACAGCTTTCTGTTTCCTACCTGGGGGCATGCACAGTGCTGGAACTGAAAAGCGTGACCAGGGACAGCTGCTGGTGAGCCTGGTGCCTATCCAAATGGGCAGGGATGAGAGCAGTATAGTTGTACTGGAGGAGCTGCCAGCATGGAGGGCTGACTCCTCGGAGCAGCAGCCCCACATTCTGCTCCTTTTCCCACTGCAGTTCTGTGTCTATCTGCATCCACACGTATAAATTTGTATCTGTGCAGGGAGATCTACAAATAGATGAAAAAAACTGTCCAGAGATAGAGAGACCTGATACAAGATGTATGTATATAAAGCTCACAGCTATACACACACACACCTACAATTACCACAATTTTCAGAAACCTTCATGCTTTGAAGTAAATTATAAGGGTAGATGCAGTATTCAGAGGAAGTTACCTACTGTAGAAAAAAATAATATTCACAGGCAGATACACTTGTTTTTACATCATCTTATTTCTAAATTGCTAGATTCCCCGCTAAGCTGTCTGTAGTAAAGATTACCGGACATTTGTACCTGGCTATTTATCAGATAGGCCTTTCAGATTTTAACATTTCTGTCTTAAAGACCATCACCTGGTATTATTGGATGGAAACTTATCAGTAAGCTCAAAACAGCTGCCAAATGTTTGGGCTAGAATTAAAAAAAAAAAAATCTTATTGCCCACTCGTAACAGTCACATACAATTCAGACCTGATGTGCTAGTTAACAGCAGAAATTCAAATCTGGTGCTTTGCTTATAAAGTAGTTATCACACCAAGTAGTACCAAGCATTTCATCAGCAGTATTTGGTGACACCAAAGCTCTAACTATGAAAAAGATGAAGTGAAATCATGAGGTTGTATAAAGAAAAGTAGGGGAGTCAATTGTTGCTGAGCTAAGCTATGATGGTGAGTTTAGTATTTTCCCTGCCAAATCACTCCACATCCATGCAACATGACTATTAACGTATCATCAGTAATAGATTGAGCATCACATAAAGGATGCCTAATTTTTGAATACCATTACCAATAATATATTCAGGTAGGACTGGTAAGGTAAGTGTTTACTAATTTTGAAGTGGCAAGATCACGTCAGGGTTCAAATATTAATTCATGAAGAATTACATTTCATTCAGTATTCTTCAGAGTTATTCAAGATATAAAAAATCCCACAAAGATACAATCAAATATTATGTCCTCCCTGAACAAACATTTTTATACTGTACTCACATTAGCCTGAATGTCTGTATGCAGGACTATACACATTGTTCAGATTAGCAGGCAGAGACCAGTGGTAGCTACAAATTACTGGTATGTAAAAGCAGATAGACAAAATTAATATTAAATTTACAGTAACTAGTAAAGATTGTAAGGCAAAGACTGCAATGCATCTTAGTACTATTCTATACCGTGAAACAGAATAATCTATTAGGAGGACCTTTCAGTGTCTGAAATCTGTGGCCTGATCCATCCCCTCAGTCCTGTTTAGTAAATGTATATGGATTCTTAGCCACTTCAATTCTTTTGTAGAATGGTAGAGCAGGTTGGCCTGTTCCTCCCACAATCACACTAATCATACCATAAAAGTGCGATTACTTGCTTAATATTATTCTTTCCTATCTCTGCAATAGTCCCCAGACTATATTGCATTTACTACCTTTCATAGTTAAATAAGAGGGTCAAGCAATGTATATCTGCTTACACTGCATATGCAATTATGATAGTCTTTAATTACAAGATCACATATTATTTTTTCCACACAAGTCCTGCATTGCTCAGTGCACAGAAGGAACAGTGTGTTTTTCGATGGTGAAGTACTTCACAAATATTAATTTGTTTTCAAAATACCCATGTGAAGTGAAAGAGTATTATCCCCATTTTACAATCAGGCAGCTCAGGCACCAATTTTGGAGTGTCTAGTTTAAGACTCCAAGGACTTAATTTTGCAGAATTTCGCTTTATTTAGAACTTGGTTGATCCACAGCTATCATTGAGTACAGTTGTGTCTCAGTGCTCAGTGCCTATGAAAGTCAGACCAGAAGGTCTCAAACAGGCACTAGAAAATAAGGAATATGTAACTACTGTCCACCTGTGAAAAGCTTGGTTTGGATGACATCCCATAGGAATTCTAAGGCAGATTCAAAGAGAATAAAATTTGTATCTAAAGGGGAGGGGCAAGATGTTATGAGCGTATGGTTTCTACAATTCAAGACGGATGTGGATGAATTGGAGAGGGTTCAGAGAAGAGCAATGAGAACAGTTAAAGGGCTAGAAAACATCCTTTATTAAAATGAACTAAATAGCCTGACCTTCTTGAATCAAAAAAATAGCAGTGGTCAAGAGTCCCATATATATGCACTGAACAGGACTGAGGTGATGGATTATAAATTTTAGACAGTGTGTCTAACAAAGCAACAAGGCCAAGGCATGACTATATTACTGTCTATCAATACGAGGGATGTGAAAGGTTAACTGGTTAACCAGTTCAGTAGTAACACGTGGGTGCTGGAGCAGCTCCCTGCCTGCCCATAGGGGGCCCACCACAGACAGGGGTTGCTCTCATCCAGACTCCCAGAATCCCACCCTAACATTGAACCAGTTAACTGATTAACTGGGATTTTACATCTCTAGTCAGTAACTACATGGCAAACATTTAATAATGGGCTCTTTAATTTTACAGAGAAAGGTATAATATGATCCAATGTCTGGAAGCAAGACAAATTCAGATCAGAAATTAGTATATTTTTTTTAGATTGAAATATTAGCCATTAGAACAATCAAGAGTTATGACTGATTCTCTGTCACTAAATTTTTAAATCAAGGTTGGATGTTCTTCTAAAAAATCTGCTGTAGGAATTATTTGGGGGAAGTTCTATTGCCTTTGTTGTATGGATCAGACTAAATCGCAATGGTTTCTTCCGGCCTTAACACTTACGATTTTACAAAGGCTACCCCCTGTTAATTTCAAATCTCCAAAGAACAAAGGCATCAAAGCATCTAGGAAAAAAAGTAGTCACCAACATCTTTTTTCTCTATCTCTTTTCCTGGAAAGAACTGAACCATTTTGCTGATTGACATTCCCCAGGGTACATTCTGCACTGTTGAACAGCTGTGTCCCTTCACTTCTCTAGCCTGGTGTGCCTTTTACACTGCTTTGCTGTCTAAACATTCACTACTGGTCTGCTAACATAGCCTTTAGCATGGAATTCACTCCCACCTTAATACATGAGACCAGTCATTCATGAATTACATACAGAGTAATATCTGCAAATTCTTAATCACAGTGTTATCTCCCCAGAAAAGTGTGTTTTATACAGTTTATCACACTATTAAACACTGCAGGCTCATAAAAAGTCAACCATTCATCAAAGGGAAATGGTATATGCATCAGCCTTGCTTATCCCAAGTGGAATATCCCCACACACTTTATTAATCCAAAAACAGTGGTTAAGAAAAATAAGATAAGTATATAGACTACAGAAAGGCTGTGTCTAGACTGGCGCGATCTTGCGCCAGAGCTATGCAAATGAGGCTCAGCGTGGAATATCGCCGAGCCTCATTTGCATAACTAATGAGCCGCCATTTTTGCGGAAGAGGTTCTTGCGCAAGACGGAGCTGTCTACACTGCCCCGTCTTGTGCAAGAAAAACCCTCTTGCGCAAAGCCGTTATGCATAACGTTATGCATAACGTTATGCATAACGGCTTTGCGCAAGAGGGTTTTTCTTGCGCAAGACGGGGCAGTGTAGACAGCTCCGTCTTGCGCAAGAACCTCTTCCGCAAAAATGGCGGGTCATTAGTAATGCAAATGAGGCTCGGCGATATTCCACGCTGAGCCTCATTTGCATAGCTCTGGCGCAAGATCGCGCCAGTCTAGACACAGCCAAAGAGTTTCAGTGATTATACATATTGATTCATAGAAGCAGGATTGGTTACAGAAGAAAATAAAAGAGTAATACACAAGCAAACACCTAAATTAACAAGGTAAGCAGGGGCTGAACTGCTGCTTGCTATCAGCCAGCTAAAAAGAGAGAGCTGCCCTGGGGTGGGTGTGCCCACTACAATTGTTTAGCTCTGCAAGATAATTAACTGTTAACTGTTGATATGTAAATACAGCTCATTCCAGGATGGGGAGAGAATACGAGGTGTGGCTATGTAAATCCCATTCAGCCAGGGCTGATGGAGGATCAGTGTTGGAATGGAATGTGGTGTATTGTAAATAATTTGGGGCTGTTGTGGGGGTCACAAATCATGCTACCCCTAAATGTGGGAACTGTAAAACATGCCATCAGTGCTTGCAGGAGAGACACCATCATTGTAAGAGGTCTCCGAGGAACAAGGCTCCCCCCTTCCAGAGTTGGGTGAACTGAGTTGGGGGGAAGGGTTAAAGGGCTTGAGTCAGCCTGCTTCACACCTGCCAGGTGTGAGCTGTAAGACTGGCCCAACCTGCCCCTTTTCCCCTGGCTACGTCTACTCTGGCAGCTTCTTCCGGAAGAACAGCCATTCTTCTGCAAAAACTTGCTGGCTGTCTACACTGCACGAGCATTCTTCCAGAAGTAAATTTACAGTATAGCGTTGTAAAACAGGGCTTCTTCCGGAAGAGTTATTCCTCTCCCCACGAGGAATAAGCCCTCTTGCGCAAGAGCTCTTCCAGAAGAGGCCAGTGTAGACAGGCAACATGAATTTCTTGCACAAGAAGCCCCTATGGTTAAAATGGCCATCAGAGCTTTCTTGCGGAAGAGAGCATGGATGCTCTTGCGCAAAAGCACATCTCTTGCACAAAAGCACATGCCAGTGTAGACGTTCTCTTCTGGAAGAGTTTTTGCACAAGAACTCTTCCGCAAAAGAGTTCTTGCACAAGAAGCTGCCAGCGTAGATGTAGCCCCTTTGTTTTAAGGACAGACCTAAAGCAGACTCCATGAGGAGTCTTTTTGCTAGTCCAGTGGAAGCTGGAATCCTTTGCTAGTCCAGGTGGTGGCTAAAGAGTTGAAATCACTAAGAGCTGAAATCACTGGTTTGGCTGGGAGCCAGACCCATTGCAGCCAGTGAAGCAGCGGCGGCCAGCAGACTGGCTGGTGGGAATCATTGGCCGGTGGCATGGCGTGGCCGGTAGGAGCAGCGGCAGGCAAGGAGCAGTGACCAGCAGTGTGGCGCAACTGGTAGGAGCAGCGGCAGGCGAGGAGTGGTGATCAACAGCGTGGCGCAGCTGGTAGGAACGGCGGCAGGTGAGGAGCGGCGGCAGGCAACCAGCGGTGCGGTGCAGCTGGTAGGAGCGGTGGCAGGCGACCAGTGGAGCGTCCGGTGGCGTGGAACGAGACAGCTGGTGGAGCCCCCTATCAATCCCCCCACCCCATTTCTACCCAGGTTGGGAGGTGAAACCCTGCGGGTGAACTTTTGGACTCTGGGTGGCACTGACCAGGGACAGAGACTTTTGGGGTGTCGGACTTTGGGACTTCAGGTGATTCTTGGCTGGCGGGGGAGCTTAGCTCATGTTTGGGTTATGAACTCTGTTTGTGGTATTTTCCCAAGTTAATGCCATATGACTTCTCTCTCTGTTCCATTAAATGTTTCTTTCCTGCACTCAGACTCTATGCTTGCGAGTGGGGAAGCATTGCCTCTCAGAGGCACCCAAGGGTGTGTGAATTTCCCAGGTTACTGGGTGGGGGCTTGAGCCGGTTGTGTGTGAGCTGGACCCCAAGATATTGAACCCGGTCCTGGTTGCTGCCAGGCCTACCTGGCAGAAGGGTTACACAAGCAAACACCTAAATTAACAAGTTAAGTGAATTTTAAAGCAAAATTTTTCCTCACATTATGCTGAAATAAAGTTCACAAACTGTCTCGTTTCAGCCTGGGACCATTCCCAGTTTACTTCAGTTCTCTGAGAATTAATGTCATGAGCAGAGAGATGGGAGGAGTAGAGGTGAATTGGAGGTCACTGCCTCTCATTCTTACCGAAAGTGTGTAGGCAATACAATTTTTTTAATTGTCCTCAATTTGAGGTTTGAATTGTCCTGTAATTAACTGTAAATTTCTTGTTTATATCTTCCCATTGCTAAAGAAAGTCTGAGTTTTACTCATGAAAGCTCATGACCTAATAAATTTGTTCGTCTCTAAGGGCATCTCTACACTAGGAAATTATTTCAAAATAACTTATTAAAATAATAACGCCCAAAATAACTATTTTGAAATAATGTGTCAACACTACAGGGAAGCTTCAAAATTAGTCTGAGGCAGGTTCCCTTAATGTGGACATGCTACCTCGACTTAAAGCCCCAGGAAGCATTGGGGGGCGTAATTACTTTGAATGATCTGGGGAATAGTTCTTTTGAAATAGCAGCAGGGGAGCATCCATGCTACCAATATTTTTAAATAACTATTTTGAAATAAGCGTTGTTCCTCGTGGAAAACAGGAGTATTTATTTTGAAGTAACCAGCCTCTTATTTCAAAATAATGGGTTTGATAATGTGGATGCTCCACTTGTTATTTCAAAATAAGAGGAGTTATTTTGAGATAACTCCCTAGTGTAGACCAGGGCTAAGGTGCCACAATACTGCTCATTGTTTTTAAAGTTACAGACTAACACAACTACCTCTCTGAAACTGCTTAAACCAGTGATAGCTCTAGAACTGGGCTACAGTGCCAGAGAGTCTGTCTCTGGAAATAAAAATGGTTTGCACCCGCTTTTCTTAACTCTGTAAAATGGCATATAGACACATATACTTTTACATTTACAATGTTTATACAAATGTTATCAGTACAATACTCAGATTATAACTTTTCTAATGATACCTCACATAGCATACTTTGTATAAAATGTATCATAGTCTTGTAAAACAGTGAGCATAATAGTACAGGAGCTTCAGGGGGTAGCCGAGTTAGTCTGTCACAGAAAAAAACAACAAATGGTCTGGTAGCACTTTATAGACTAACAAAACATGTAGATGGTATCATGAGCTTTCATGGGCGCAGCCCACTTCTTCAGATGACCGGAGTTATGAGTAGGGGATTTGAAAACTAGAAATAAATAGGACTGTCATACTGACATCTAAAAAAACCACACACTACATACTTCAGTCTGAGGCAGACACACTGAATGGAAAGTTTCAGTCACAACAACTAACCCCAGGAAGAGCTGAACCTGAGGCTAAAAAAAATCTTTTATGGTAGTTTAATGGCAATTAGATAGGAGAAAGTGAAAACCATTCAGAGTCTCTTGATCTTAGCCAAGATGGAAGAATTAGGAGCAGTGGCTGACCAAATTATTTCAGGAAAAGCTAAAAAAGGTAGGGAGAAGACTCAAATTACTTAATCCAAAATCTCTTTAACACCAACCAGACTCTAGTGGATTGAAGTTGAGGCAGGAGCCATAATCTAGATCAGTGGTCCTCAACGTGGGCCATATGGCTCCCCGGGGGGCCACGCCTTACTTCTAGGGGGCCACATGGAAAAAACCGGAACATTAGGGGGCCACAGGAAGTTTCTGAAGGGGCCACCCAAACTTAAATGCCAGGCGTATGATGAATGAGGCTCAGAAGGGGACCATGAGCAAAAAAAGGTTGAGAAACACTGATTTAGATTCACAAAGGGACTTGGGTACCTAACTACTACTTAAGGTACCACTGGCGTTCACAAGAATACCCACTCACCTGAGGCATTTAGGCTGAGTTACCTAAATTTTCACAATAAAAGATCCTTACAAACCTGTGTTTCAGTGGCTGGGCATGTCACAACTTGAACCCTATCCATTACTGAGCATCCAAAGAGGTTAAAGTGTTCTTCTACTGGTTTATGTATGTTATCTTTCTTGATGTCTGATTTGTGTCCATTTACCCTTTGGCACAGATGCTGTCCGGTTTGGCCAATATACATGGCAGAGGGGCATTGCTGGCACTTGATGGCATATATCATGTAAGTGGATGTGCAGGTAGATGAAACCCGGATGCTGTGGCTTATGTGGTTAAGTCCTGTGATGGTGTTGCTTGTATAGTTATGTGGACAGAGTTGGAAATGGAATTTATTGAAGGGATACGGCCCTGGGTTATTGTTTCTGTGGTGTGGTGTGTAGCTGTTGGTGAGTATTTGTTTCAGGTTGAGGGCTGTCTGTAGGAAAGAACTGGCCTGTCTCCCAAGGTGTGCAAGAGTGAAGGATCATTTTCCAAGATAGGTTGTAAACTGTTAGTGATGCTTTGGAAGAGTTTTAGCTGGGGGGTTCTGTGTGTTCTGTTCAGTGGTGTTCTGTTATTTTCCTTGTTGGGCCCATCCTGTAATAGGTGATTTCTGAGTACTCATCTGGCTCTGTCAATCTGTTTCTTCACTTCTCCAAGTGAGCATTTTAACTTTAAGAATGTTTGATAAAAATCTTGGAGATGTTTGTCTCTGTTTGGGGGATTGGAGTAGAAACGGTTGTATCTTAGTACAAATAAATGTACTACATTTGTATACTACTTGTGCTACATTGATGATATCTTTACCATATGGAACAGGAAGGAGACCCTTGAAGAATTCCACCAGGATTTCAACAATTTCCATCTCACTATCAACCTCAGCCTGGATCAGTCCACAAAAGAGATCCACTTTCTGCCATCAGATACGCTATGATATATGCCATAGTGTGCCAGCAATGCCCCGGTGCCATGTATATTGGTGAAACAGGTTGGTCTCTGCACCAAAGGATATGGATACAAATCAGACATCAAGAAAGGCATCATACAAAAATCAGTAGAACCCCTTCCTCGGTCACAAATGTAAAAGTGACCATCCTTTTACAAAAAAAAAAACCCACCACAGACCACAAAAAGAAACAGCAGAGCTGCAATTCATTTGCAAATTTAACACAATCAAATTAGGAGTGAATAAGCACTTACAATGGTTATCTCACTACAAGGGCAATTTTTCTTCTATAGGTATTCATACCTCTCCATCAGTTGCTGGGAGTGAGCCACATCCAACCTGCCTGAATTGGCCTAGTTAACACTGGTCATACACTTTGCAAGTAACTCCCTTCTTTCAGTATCTTATGCCTAAATAAATCTGTTAGTCATTATTGTGCAACAGGACTCCTCGTTGTTTTTAGAAAATAGAGACTAAAGAAATCTAAGGTAAAAATTAAGACACATCTTCACGATAGATCATTTCAGCTAGACTACACTAATATTTACAAATTAGAGATGATTTCACAGGAAACCTTAAAAGCTCCTTTTACTAATCCCATGAGATTTAAGTCAATAAAGGAATGCGATCTACAATATATAAACATTACAGAAAAATATTCTTTCCTAAAAATAGAAAAATCCTTGAAGTAGAATATTGATATAATCCATAGTGGCTATTTAAGCAAACTAATTATAAACTTTTAAAAAAAGTTTTCCTGTGAATGCGTATTTAAATCTTTGTGTTATTCTGTGCTTTTGTTTTTTCAAACTTTTCCTCCAAACTGTTCATTTTCAGTTGTTTTTTACCTTCCTGTAGGTTATGAAAAGATTTCCAGAAGTGAATGCCTACTTTTGTAGCTCTATTATGTTTTCTATTTTTAATTATGATGACAAAGTAAAAAGCTTTGGGAAGGGCAAAGAAAAAATTATTGGAGCCAATGTTGCTATAAAAAGGAAAAGAACATGTAATTTCCATTTTATGAAGTGTTTTAAAAATAATTTAAAAAGAGCAATTAGAGATACTCAATACAGTCTCCTATACATTGAGGCAAAATGTATATGAGAAAAATTTAAGTGATCAAGAAGATCCTTTAGGAAATTCTACAAGAAGTGTCCCAAAGTGCATGAAGTATAAAACAAGTTATACAGCAGATATGAGAAGCGCTCTTTTTATACACTTCAGTAAAATATTTTATAGTTCTAATTAACTTGGTTTGCCACAATTCCAAGTATAATTCTCTCTCAGGAACAGGTTATCAAAGCCATCAGTTGAGCTCATCTTCACCTACACACACATAAATTAACAGAACACTTGAGTAGCCCTGAGATTTGGCTCAGATGGTGGAAAAAATGTAGATCTAGAAAGCAGAGTAACAATGGAAAGCTTTAAAAACAATTATCATATATATATATACACACACACACACACACACACACATACACACAAGTATCATATACATACATACATACATACATATATATATATATATATATAGTATCATGAGCTTTCGTGGGCAAAATCCACTTCCTCAGATGAGCAGAGACTGGAAAGCTTTAAACGTATACAAAAGGGCTTGCCATGATGCATAATGACATAAGGGTATATTCAAAAGTATATATAATCTCTCAGCAATAAATTACCAACAAGCCAATCCTCCAGAATTCCCCCACAGAAAACACTGGGAGGGGACTATTCATTTAAACAATTAGTAAACCATTTTAAATTCAATACTTCTTTCACACACACACACACACACACACAAAATCTGATGTTAGCATGCTTTCCATTCTTCCACAGAAGGAACATCTGGAATGTAAACAGTAATGGCTGGACCCAAAAAGGAAATTAGGTACAAAGCAGCATATTTATCTCCCCTTTTTAATTCTTCGTTCTTCAAAAAAATACAACATCAGAACCAGCCTGGAAAGGATGAATGGACTTGGCTTCTTCTAGAGTTCATCAGGCCATTATACGTTGCTCCAAGCTCATGCCAGCCTAATGCATGGCAATAAGCTTCACTGCAGCAAACTGGCTGCCTGACTCTTCATTTAGCCTTACTTAGGGCAAGTCTACAATACACACATATCTATATTATGCTCAGGGGTGTGAAAAAATCCCCACCCCTGATTAACATAGCCCTGTCTACATGGGGGTTTAGGTGGGTATAACCACTGTTCCCACTAAGTTGTGCTGCAGCACAGTTTCACAGGTGATTAATCAGCCCCGCCCAGTCAGTCAGCTCCTATCACCTGTGAAACTGTGCTGCTGCCCAGCTTAGAGAGAACATTGGGAATAACTATATCAACAGGACAGCTCTTCCAGTCAACACAGATATCCCTTTCTTAGGATATGGCTAGACTGCGGGGGGGAGGGGCGCAGTTGGGATATCAAAGGTATCCCAACAAACTCCACTGCGTCCAAGGAACGTGTTTGCTCTTCCGCTTTTTTTTTGCAGAAGAGCAAACACGCTCTATCAGAAGCCCCTGTATTCCTTATTCCATGAGGAAGAAGGGGGCTTTCAAAAGAGCAGCTTTTTCCAAAATTTGGCCCATTCTAGATGGGCCAAATTTCAGAAAAGCCTCTTCCAACAAAAGAATTGGAGAAAGATACTCAAAATGTGCAGCGCATTTTGCTTATCTTTTTCCAATAGATCCTCGCAGTCTAGACATACCCTCAGAGAAGGGCATCAATTTTCTGTACACCAATGGATGTTCTCCCATTAGCTTAGTCATGTCTTCACTAATATGCAACAATAAAGCAGTTACACCACTGTAGAACTAATGTGAAGAAAAGCCCTTTGATTTGTGCCCTGCTGATTTTAGTTCAGTGCCAGCCAGTACGCTGGTGGTCCCCCAAGCCTGTTAGACTGACTGTGGAGGGTGCTGGGCCAGGCTGGCTTTTTACTTCTATGGCGTCATTTAAAAAAAAATTCTGGGAGAACAAAATTGCCAAGCGTACCTGCTTATATCTCCCTACTGAGGCCATGGCTGCCCATGAGGGTTAGCAGACTAGTCCCATCTATGAGGTGGAAGGGGAAATGTTAAGAGGGTTCTTCCCTCGGGAGTGCAGTAGATGGGAGCAACTGACTGGGAGGAGGGGTTTCTCACCAGTGGTTGGCCCAGGGCAGGGCCCAGGGCTTGGTTTGTTTGATGCTTATTTCCTGACCCAGCCATTGCTGGCATGGAGAGGGGTGTGGCACCACTGTAGAACTAAGGTGAAGAAAAGCCCTTAGAAAAGTCAGTGATCTTTTATCCTCCTCCCTCATATGAATAACGTGGGAACCACCCAAGCTTTTAAAGATAATTGATTAGTTAACATATGCCACCAGCTGCATTTCTCGACAGACCTGATTAGCTGAAGAGAGTTGGTTAGGGTCAGCCAGGATAGGAAGGCCCTGGAGAAAGGTAAGGTAGGGAGTAGTACTAGGAGTGAATCTGGCAATGGTTTGGTCAACCACATTGTCAGTGCCACGCCCCTCTCCACAGCCGTTTATCTTGGTGCCCTAGGTGACCACCTAGATCACCTGTATTGACGGGCCGCCACTGGCCTCTTTTGAAAGAGGCTTGTAGTCTAGACGTAGCCTAAATGCATCTGCATTTGGGAACTCTTGGATGATGATAGCTCTGGGAATGGGATAGAGCTTGTGATCCCTAGAAAACATGCAATAATTGGATGCCCTGGTGACATGATTGATGTAAAAACCTGCACAAACTGAATGATCAGGTTGAGGATAACCTGCTTTAGAAATTTACCTGCTGTTTATTTCTCATAGTCTGCAAGGTAAATATAGCCATTTCTCCAGATCTAATGTTCAAACCTCTCTCCCTATGAAGAATTTATTTCACGTTTACTGTGCTTAGCATAAACAAAATATCTTGCAAACATTTTGAACATTTGGCAGTAATCTCCAATATACCAACACACAGGCTTCTCCCACTTTTAGCATTTCTGTTTAAAATGTTTGATGTGTCATATTGTGTGAAGTTAGTGGCACAAAAGATACATTTTCAAAGCAAAATATGAGGCGTTACAGGTGTCTTTCAATGTTAATGAGGTGAATGTATGGAACTCTCATAGCTCTGCTTAGATGTTACCCCCTGTACTTGAAATGATGAATTCCAACAAAGAATGCCCAGAAGCATGATTTGCAATGAAGATACAAACATACAGATCAACGAGAAGTCCTGTGGCACCTTATAGAGTCTCAGATTTATTGGAGCATAAGCTTTCGTGGCCAAAGGCCCACTTTGTCAGATGCGTGTCACATGCATCTGACGAAGTGGGTCTTTGCCCACGAAAGCTTATGCTCCAATAAATCTGAGAATCTATAAGGTTCCACAGGACTTCTCGTCGTTCTTGCAGATTCAGACTAACACGGCCACCCCTCTGATACTTGTCAAACATACAGATGATACTCTTTGGAAGGCAAAAAGTGTTTAAGATGATAGTGTCAGAGTATATTTCACTATTCTCTACCAAATCTTAATCCTTTTCACTTTCACAGATCAGATTGTTCTTGGCAGAATAGTCCATGGGAATGATTTAATGACATGTGAAATCCATCAAAAGTCAGAATCGCACAATCATTTTAGCCATATTTTAATCTGCCATTATCAAGCAACAAAGTATTATAGTTTTCTACAACAATGGTTCAAAGAACTATACAAGTGATATTGCCACGTTGTGCAGTGTTTCCCTTCCCTTCATGAATTATTGCCATGTTTGGGTACAGCACAACCCTTAATATGTACCATATTGGTCGAGTAATGCAAAAAGAAATATCCCTTGGGTTTTCACTGTATCTCCAGATTTCTAAAAAGGGATGCAAAGGCAGAGAAGGTTTATTAACAGATAAAAGCTTATGCACTATTTTTTTCTGAACTGAAATATCTAGAGGAGCTGCCAACTGTCTCTCTTAAGTAATTTAATAATTCCAAGGCCTTACAGAGTTATATTTATAATGAAATAGGCTACCAAAATCAAAATAAACAAATGGTGAGTATGCTAGCCTTATTTGTGATATAGTATCAGCAAGTCAGAAGACTACATTAGATTTTAACAAATGAATATATCCCCAACAGCTATAAACCAATCAGAAAGTTGTATTAAACCAAAAGTTCTTCCCTCTTCCACACAGTAAACATCCCATGAGGAAGCTGTATTTATCTAGAAGTTCATTTTTAACAAGAGTACTTTCCTGGATCAATGACAAAATAGTTCTGAATCTAGAAATCCCTCTATTTAGTACTAGACAGAGTTGGACAGGGGACCCACAGACTCAGGGCAGTAGGCTCTGAGATTTCTGCTCCTGAAACTGGAGAAAATTCAGCAAAGGGAACCTCATGATGTTTTCCTTCCACAAAACCCTGTCATGGATTTTTCAGCGGGATGGGACAATATAGCCTGTTTTAGGTTGCCTTTCAAATTTTCTTTATCCTGTGTAATAGTGTATTGATCCTCACTTTAAAGTCACATTAGCCATTTCTTGGTTCTTGCATAATTTTTCTTCAAAAGAAGTATAATCTTTTGTCCCTTATTTACAGTACTCTGTAGTATTCCTACAACTTTTTCCTTATGTTTTAATACTTCCTCCCCATGTCATCATTGGGAGGGTTTTTTTTTTCTTCTCTCTGAGTAAATTCTGAATAATCAATTCAGGATTTTGTCCCACATGTTATGAATTCATCAAATTTGCTTCCCTAACACACTAGGCTTGCTGCATTCTGTGAATCCATCTGTTATATTCAAGACATTTGTATCCTTTGATTCTAACCTCTTTACATTTTCTGGCAGTCATCTTTAGTAGTTATTGTTTCCTATGATTTTGCCTCTGACTGGAGTTTCTCTTGTTTGAATCAGAACATTCTTCTACATGAACAATGTATTTCTGGCTGTATTTGTTAACCAACAGTTATTAAGAACAAATGCTAAAGTCTCGACACTTACAGTAATTTTAGTGTAGATCCAAGGATTTTTCTCTCTTACTCTGCTCAGGTCCTGGTGGTCTGTACCAAATAGCTCTGCTGGGTTCTCCTTTGTATCTGTAAACAAACAAACAAAAGCTCTTAACTACAATATTACTCATTGGGTTATAGCTTGGTGGCTTTGTAAATATTTTATCACACAATGCGACCTCACCACTTCTTTTTGTGTCTTGTAATAAATACATAAAAGAGAAAAAACATACCAGTTTTGCTCTTCCCAGAGGTCTGCAGTTCCAAATGATAATGCCATTTTCCATAGTTCAATAGATCCATGCTGAGAGGCACTTATCTTTAAAAGTTTCAGAGTTTCAGACACTTGGTTTGTGGCAAGTTAATACTATTTTAATCAAATCAGCAAACAAAATTGAAACAAGATGAAAACATTGTATATACATTTTCAAAAACATTTTCTTTGGTTTATGGACTGAAAGACCACCAAAGAGTTACCTAGATCCATGTTCCCAGATGTAAGATCTTACATACAAGCGGCAGATGTTTAAAAATCAATTTTATCCACTGACTATGCATCTGAGAACTCTCAAGACCAGATGTTATTTCAGGAAAGGTGAAAAATACCAAATTTGAAACATTTCCAAAATTTGGAAATGGGATGAGAGTAAAATAGAAAAAAATACAAATAAGGTGGGAAAGGGATAAAATGGAAGAAGAATGAAAAAATATAAACAAATATACACAAATACTGTAACAATACCAACACTATATTTTAAATGGTCTTTACTACCAATGAAATTTTTTCTAGTACTATTTTCATCTGCATTTTCCCCACATGCAGAATGAGATGTAACTCAGGCCATCTGGTTGGTACCTGAAATCTAGTTGTTGCCTCGATACTTATTTCTGCAGATACAAAAATGTGGGTACAAATGGCTTAGTTGCAATGTTTTGAAAATTCAGCCTATTTAAACTTACATTTCTGTTTACAGTGCTCCATTTACAATGGAAGATTAGACCCATGTTTAAAAACAAAAATTATTCATACTGTGATACACACAAGGAGAAATACATGGAAATGAAGAGAAATGAATGAAGTTTAAAATTTACTCTCTGTATTACTCCTACATAGTGTGATAAACTATAACATCCACATAGTACTTTTAGCAGTAGTATCATTTATCAAGTTATTCCCCATTTTGTAGTTACATGTTTGATTTTTCCTGTCTTTGATGAATTTCCTCTTGTTGATTTCAGATCAATTCTCCAAAATTTTGGACCAACGACAGACCCCTTCAATGCCCCATTAAGTATGTCTTCCTATTTGATAGCGAAATATCTTACTATTCTTCATATAATTTCTTCATATTGGAATATTTGTTGTTGGCCCTTTAATATTACCTCTGAGAAACTGCCAGCTCCTCTGAACTCCCTTTTCCTTTAGATTTTCTAAATGTATTGTTGTTATTGTTCTTAGTCTCTGGTTTCTATTCATTTCTTTCTTTAGGGTACATCTACACAGTGGATTTATTTCGGAATAACTGACTTTATTCCGAAATAACACAGTCCGCTTCTAGACTACAAGCAGTTATTTTGACATAATGTCAAAATAGTGTCGAGCTGGAGGATTTCTTACTCCAACTCCTGCAACCCTCATTTTAGAAGGAGTAAGGGATGTCAAAGGAAGAGTGCTCTGTCTTAGACTTCCTCCTGTGTAGACAGCGCCAAAAGCCGAATTAAGTTATTTCAACTTAAGTTATACAACTGACGTAGCTCAAATTGCGTTACTTATTTTGGCTTGACCTCTACTGTGTAGATGTGCCCTTAGAATCATGCATCAGCTTTCATTTCACTTTCAACCTATTTGTTCTCTTTCGCCTTCAGATTCACAACCAACTTCCCCTTGGTAGTCAGAATCAAGTCTAAAATGGTTGCTTCTTAGTACACCTTTTGAAATAAGAAGTGGTCTTCAACACATCAAGAATTTATTGAATATTTTGCCATATTATTTTTCCAATAGATATCTGTCTCTTGCTATGTGTCCCTGATAATTTATCCCTGGTCCCACCATCTCGCTTAGTAACACAATTTAGGGCTCTGTGAAGACAACCGTGAAATACGCAAAGTTGGAAATTTATCTTTTCAGGGTAATGGAGCAAATTATAATTTCCTTAACCTCAAAAATAATAGAGAGCCCCTTTAAATAAAGACCTACTTCAGAGACTTAAAACTCATCTTTAACAATAACATCTAGTATTCAGTATACATACAGGAGGTAATATGTACTCTTTTTATTTAATCAGAAAACACACAGACTAGATTTATCTGAGCTGTATTCTCAGACCCTGACTCATCCTAACTTTTATTGTTGTTTTCTTCAGATTCCACATTACTGCACATAACTTATATGGCCTTGCCCTCCAATATGTGACACAATTCTTAGCTTTACTTTTAGTGACTTAATCATTTTAATTTTCAGGGAAGTAAAAACTGAATGTGAATCTCAAGTACAAAATGTGTCAAATAATGCAATAGTACCTTTCTTGTTCCTGCTGCTTCAACCACTATACAGAAAATCTTTGGAAAAAAATAATTCATGATTCTGTTGCTTTTCAGTGCTACAAGCTATTCTCTCCTATTAGATCTTAAGGATTAATTTGTTTCCAGGACCCAGCCACATCTTTTGCAGCCACATCATTCTATTCTTTAGATGGAGGAAGATTCTCTCTCTAAATTTCCCTCTTCCAGAAGGAAGTAGCTAATTCTGCCAGCTCTGAGTAGAAGACCAGAAGGTATATCTGCTCCACTGTGATTAGATGTGTTGCCATGTTCTGCTTTCAGAATGCAAACCCGACATATTCATTGTGACTGGTTGTTGTATGCTTTTTAAAGCTATCATACTTGCATTCCTGAAATATGATCAGCTCCAGTGACCCTGTGAAAAGGCAGCACAAATGACCCTCCCATAATAAACCTTAATAATGGAAAACGAGGGAACTATAACATTCAGTTGACTTTTTTTGTAAAATTTAAAACCTTTTGTTTTATTTAATAAAATACAAATGGAAGCAATCCCTGGAATTATTTTGAAATTATGAGGGTCCAAAGTATTTGAAGCAGGTACTGTGTTTTACTTTGTTCTTTCAGCAGTCTTAATCTTGATTGAAGATGTTAGCATAATCCAAATAAATAATAAATTAACACAACAAAACTAACCAGGCTGGCTACTAGGTTTCAAAGTGTTTCCTTAAATAACATAGATTAATAAAGTCACAGAACTCAGGAAAGTTTTGCAACTATATTCCCAAAGTGAACATTCACAAGTAAAATAGTTGTTGTTGGAAAAGAAGCAGATGGTCTGATAATTTCACTGCTAAGATCTAAGGGTGCATTATTGTGTACTCTTGTAGCATAACAATTTGGAGATGAGAAATAAACCAACACAGCATTTTATTAAATTTAGCTTCCAGGGAATTGAGGGCCACGTGACAAAAGCCAACAGTTTGGAGGTAAACTGCATGTGTATCCCCACCTTCCTCCATGAGCCACTTCCGGAGTGTCTCATCAGGTCTTAGGACTTCTGCCACCTCCTGTATCTGGACAGGGAGTGGGACAAGGGCTGTCCAATCCCTTCTCACCAAGGGTTTCTGCACAGCCCCCTGCTTTATACTCTAATATGACCAACAAGCCGGTCTGCGGAATGACCAGTGTGGGTGCATTGCTTTCCCACCAAGGCCTTTGATAGACATAATTTACCATTAATCCAACTGTTCTTCCTAGGCAATTACATTTATTCTTAAGTTTAAAGCATCACAAAGAAAACAATATAAACAATATGCAAATTTAAACACACACTTTACAAACCTGAAATCATCCATTGGCCTTGTAGGTCCAAGTCCTTCCCACTCTTTATCAGGATTAGGGCCCACTGACAAAATGATGTGCACTTGCTGATCAGAAAGAATACTCATTGGCTATGTCTACACTGCAGGTTTCTTGCGCAAGAACTGCTTTGTGCAAGAGATCTTGCGCAAAAGTTCTTGTGCAAGAGCATGTCCACACTGCCATGTGCTTTTGCGCAAGAGTGTCCATGGCAGTGTGGACACTCTCTTGCACAAGAACGCTCTGATGATCATTTTAGCCATAGTGGTTTCTTGTGCAAGAAACCCCTGTTGCCCGTCCACACTGCAAGAACTCTTATGCAAGAGGGCTTATTCCTCATGGGGAGAGGAATAATTCTTGTGCAAGAGGCCCTCTCTTCTGATGATTTACTGTAAATTTACTTGCACAAGAACACACATGCAGTGTAGAAGCTCCTCAGGTTTTTGCACAAGAACGGCCATTCTTGCGCAAGAAGCCTGCAGTTTAGACGTAGCTTTCCAGTTTAAATTCATCCTCCTTATGTCAAAAGTCCCTTTCTTTGTTTGAGTCTGTGAAAAATCTCATTTGAACTAATGTATAAAAGCCTCCCCAATGCCTTTCCAGAACTGAGTAGTCTCAATGACTCACCTTAATCATTGCCCACTGTTTTCAGTTCCTAAAGGAAACTTCCCCTGTGGCATAGAACACAATCATTCATAACCATTCATAAAATGAATATAGTGGTCCCCAAAGAAACCGCATGGGATTGCAGTGTATGTCACAAGAATAAAAATGGACAGCTGGAATTAGTGATGGAAATGGAAAATTACAGTCGAGTTGTAGGAGCAACAACAGATCTGCTCAACGTGTTAGATTCTGTGTACAGGAATAAACAGGAAGAAAGGTATAGTACACAAGCATAGTGATAACCCAGCTGGTATCACAGAGACTAGGTGGGGGTAAATCTCATAAGCAGAATATTGGTATGGGGTTCAGAAAGGGCAAGAAAGGAAAAAAGGGAATAGGTTGCATGATGCAATACACATTAAGAAGGCATGTGGGGCGGGGGGAGAAGAGAAGGGCAACATTATGGAACAGATGTACTATAACTACCAAATCAGGAGGAAGGAGATAAGACATTTCTAGAACAAATAACAGAACTATCCAAAACACAAAATCTGTTGGTAATGGGAGATTTTAACCAGATATCTGCTAGAAAATTAATATGGCAAAACACAAAAAGTCCAATAAACTCTTGAATATGTTGGGGATAACGTCTAGTTTTAAACAATAGAAGAAAAGAATAGGAGGGCAGACATTTTATATTAGAGTCTACAGGGATATATTGGCTGTGAATATGAAGATGAAAAGCAACTTAAGCAGGAGTGATCATGAAATTATAAGCTTAATAATTTTAAGGAAAAGAAGTGAACAGATTAAGGGAAACTGATTTTATAAAAATAAACTTTAATATACTCAGAGATCTCGTAAGTGAGGATCCATTGGAAAATACTCTAAGGGGAAAAGATACTAAAAAACAAACTTAACCCAATTCAGAGCACGTCTACACATCAAGGCTAAAGTCTAATTAAGCTACACAACTTGAGCTATGTCAACTGCCTAGCTTAAGTCAAAATAGCTTATTTCGGCTTTTGGCACTGACTATACAGCAGGAATTTGAAGGAAGAACACTCTTCCTTTGACTTCCCTTATTCCTTGTGAAATGAGGGTTACCATGAGTCAGAAGTCCTCCAGCTCAACATTATGTCAAAATAAAGGCTTATAGTACAGACACACTCTTTGTTATTTCGGAATAACTCGAGTTATTCTGAAATAATGCTGCTCACAAAGCAGCGTTGCAAAATAACGTACCCTCAAAGATTATGTTTTGTGATCTTAACATTTGAAAGCTCTGAACCAGAATGAAGAGGTCAGGACCTTATGAATTGTTTAATGTAATTTCTTATGGCCAGAAACATTATTAAAAGAGGACATGTCTTTTGTTTATGGGCACTGGCTTTTTTTTTTGCCTAGTGTTATTAAAGTGAACCTATTGCAACTAAAACTTGGAGAAATTAAGAGGAGGCACACCTAAGTGCCGCATCTGGCTGAAATGAAGCAGGGGGGGATGACCCATACCTTTAAAGTGGCAAACAGCCAAATCATATTTTGCTTTTCAATTCAATCCAACATTAAATGAAAAAGATTTCCCTCACTATTTTCTGTGCTCTAGTAGCATAGGGTATGTCTACACTGCAAAGTTAATTCGAAATAACAGCCGTTATTTCGAATTAACTTTAATAGCATCTATATATGCAAACCGCTATTTCGAATTAAATTCGAAATAGCGGAGCCCTTAATTCGAATTTGGTAAACCTCATTCTATGAGGAGTAATGCCAGCAGTGGCCACCGGAGCCCCTGACCCAGTGGCCCCAAAACATGAGCTAGCAAGCCACTGGCAGCCAGCCCTCCACCACTCCCCAGGAGCAGTCTGCTAGCTCCGAGGAGCCTGACAGGGCCCGGAGAAGGTGGGTGCCTTCCTGGTCCAGGATGGAGATCATGGACCTTGTTCAGGTTTGGAGGGGATGCCTCCAACGTCCATGATCTCTGCATTAGATGGAGGAACGCAGCCGTCTGTGGCAGGATAGCTGCCAGCCTGGCCACCAAAGGCCACATGCGAACCCAGGAGCAGGTTTGAATGAAAATCAAGTTGGTCCGACAAGACCCCCAACCCTGAGCCCTGAGCTTCCCCTCCCCCTTCTTCCCCTTGCTTCCCCCTTCCAGCTCCCTCCTCCTAGATTTCCCCCTCCCCTCTCCCACCTCCTTTCCCAGTCTCCCCAGAGGTTCATCCCCCTTCAGTTTTGTTCAATAAACCCAGTTTCTATTTTTGAACATACGTGTCTTTTGTTTGACATCAGGAAGGGGGGCTAGGGAGGGGTAAGTGGAAGAACGTGAGGAAGGAATGGGGCATGAGCCCCCGGTGGGGAGGACCGAGGTGGCTCTGAGGGCTCCTCGGGGTGGAAGCTCTCCTGCAGGGCCTCCTGGACCCTGACAGCCCCCCTGATGGACCCCCCCGGATGGCAGCCTGCAGCAAGTGCAGCTGGGTTGATGGCAACGATCCCACGAGACGCACTGGCATGCCTAGGGGCAGCTCTGGCTCCATGTGGCCGAGTGCTGTGGTGTCCTGAGTGCGGGCACTCAGAGCACTCCAAGACAGGACTGCTTTGCTGTCCCTCATCGAGGTAGACAAGCAAGCAGGGAACCCTGAGAACTGTCTGTCCGGGGTGGGGGTAGGGTCCCTTTAAACATGGAGCTCAGTTAGCCTCAGGCAGCAGCCCCACACACTAAGTCCTAACCTGATGCCCTGCCGGCACTGGTTCCGGCCAGCCTTAACTTCGGTTCAGGGTCCACTCAGTGTGGACACGCTATTTCGAAATAGCAAAACGCTATTTCGAAATAGTTTTTGTGTATAGATGCGTTAATTCGAATTATCTTAATTTGAATTAACTATTTCTAATTAAGTTAATTCGAAATAGTGCTATAGTGTAGACATATCCATAGCGTGCATGGTGTTTGTTTTGAGTCTGGAGTTTCATTGGGGAGGGTAAATTGGAGGAGAAGAGGAGACAAACTGCATCTATTCCAAGACATCACATTTTTAATTCAGGTGAACATCTTCTCTTTCTGATGAACCTACCGTACAGGGTGGAACTTGAGAGAAAAAAAGAGCCATGCCTACAAGAGGTGAAAATCCTATATTCCCTTATCTGACATTGTGTTCTGTGACCTGAGTGGTGGGCTCAGTGAAGTATACTGATGTGTCTGTCTCAGTGTTTTCCTAGCAGCTGCACACACTTGAAGATTCAGAATTATTTTTCTTAATTGCTTGCCACATCAGTTTTTCTTTCACCACCTGTACTACTGATTTTCTTTTTCTGGTATTCTTCAACAACCATATACTGCAGCTTTGAAAGTATCCTGTTACAATTCAGAGCTGAACACGAATAGATTGACTCAAAAATCCAACACACAAGCAGACTTCTCAGAATCAGCATCACTCACTTGATTGGATATAGAGCTTATGTTTTTCTCATGTGTTAAGTGGCAGTGTAAAAGCATCTAGCTGCTGAGGTGCATGGAAAGCCCCAATAGCTGCTGTCATAACAGAAATACAAGCATCCGAGTTGATCTTCTGAACTGATTTCTCAAAGGACTAAACAAAAATCCGTCATATACTCTGTCAAGCTCCAGTGTACTGAAATTGGCACCTGAATTTTTAACTTCTCAGACAAATACTGTTTGCATTCCACCAGGCTTTGTTTTGTGAGATATAATACTGTACATTGAGTACTGTCTCCATATTGAATCATGGTTTGTGCTAAGGCCAGTTTGTAATTGGTATAATTTGGAGAAGGCAGAATGTTCAAAATAACAGACCAACTTCCCACTGATCCCAACGGGATTTTTGCACAGGGGCGTCACATAACAAGGGACTATTGATGCAGAGCTGTGATGTGTAAGCAAAGCATGCTGCAAATACACATTACATTGACTGAAAGCTTTCCCTATCTGCAAAGCATTATGCTGAAGACTTGCTTGCTGCATTTGGCAATCTGCCATTTCTCAAATATGCTTTAAAGGACTTACATTCAAGGTTAGTTGATGTCAGTCACTCCAAGCGGAATGATACCCCCACAGGACTTCTCTTTATGACTCACGCACAGTCCCATATAGATAAGAGTGAAACTGTAGGCAGATTACCTTACTGTCCATTTTCTGCACAGAGAGGATGTAAATGATGTGATCATGAGAGTTTGATGGAAAAGCCATAAATAGTTAATTAAGGAAATACTATTTTAACCCAAAGTTAAAAATGGATTGAAACAATGATGGCCATCATTCATCTAATAAATCTGTATGTCACTGCTTACAGGACCAGCTCAATCTCCAGTAAGACAGGCAGCTTTGAAGCCTAATAGTCTTTATAGACATAGAGTGACTGATTTTTAAGATAGTTTTACTTCTCCTGTCTCATTTTTTTGTTTTCTGATTTGGGAACTTCTGCTGGTTTTATAAAAAACTGGACCCTGCATTTCTGTACTAAATAAAGCCTTGTAGGAAGCAGGTGACTCATTGATTTCATAAGCATAAAAACAGGAGTATTTGATATAGGTTTCTAAACAACTGGAAAGCAATCAAACTCTGAATAAGAGAGTAAGTGCCCAAATGGAATGACAGCACTTAAAGACAAAACAATGCTTCTCAGTCCAGCTCTCAGACTAGTAACTTGACAGCCGGGAGCGGGGTGTCATCCCCACTAATGCTGAGGAAAAGTCATATACAGTATAATGTATTCAAACAAAACTTATTCTCTTGTATAAATTCAGCATGAACTTCTTGATTAAACTTCTTGTATTTAACACAAAATTATTTTAATAAAATGTCACATAAAACTCTATCACAACAGCAACCATCACCTGGTGTTCTTTATAGCCCAAAAATGTCACCTTCCAGAAGGGAGGATGGCTTTTAGTTACTGCAGCCACAAAATAGCAGTTACTCTATACAGCCAGGGCTGCTTTTTCCAGGGTTCGATGAAAGAAACCTCAATGGGAACTCAAATATTTTCTTCCATTCGTGTGCACTGGAATTCCTCCCCAATCCCAGGGCTGTATAAGGTCTGTGGGATGGAGAAAAGGTTCCCCAAATCCTCTCAATACCTTGGCCCCCACATATGCAGACCCACATATGTAATGACCAGGGAATTTCTAATATAGAATCATTCCACAGAGTTTTCAAACCCTTCAATAAATTCAGTAGCTAGAATTTAATAGAGAATTATAGATCTGTATTTCAGAATGATTTCTATAGAACCCTATTGGACTTGAGCCTTTTTAAATCTTGTAGGCCTTTTCTATAAAGGATTGCCACTGACATGAAGCAGGATTTGTTCTTTTCTTTATGTGAGACTCTAGTTAAGTTCCAAATTTAACAGCATGCAATTGCCAGTCCCAGTAGGGAATCTAAATGGAGGGACACACATCTCTGCAACCTCAATAACATGGAGCCTCTGCCCCATTGTAAAAGGGAAGGTTCCTGACTGTGGAGTAAGGAGATATATTTAGACCACACAAGGTAACAGAGCAAGCCAAATTTATCTGTTGGCTTTCAGCTCCCTGTGAACATGAAGCAAACAGGTAAAATTGCTAGTGAATTTGCATAACTACATTAATCAGCTTTGCTTTCTGTGCAAAGTTTTATGCAAATCTCTACTAGTTACCGGGTCACATTCTAAGCACCACTTCCTGTACTCCAAGAAGTAATTTTCTCACAGTGAGATCAATTATCTCCCAAAGGAAGAGATGAGAGCTCTGTCACTTAAATCATTTCTAGCTAGATGTGAGAGAGCAGTCAAAATCAAGTGTACATTAGGGAACAGCCTGGCATTGGCAGGAAGCAGACAAAATGACCTAAGAGTCCTTTTCATTGCTAATTTGTGTGGTTCCATGAAAGTGGAGGCTGTCCTAGTTTAGTCTACAAAGATTTCAATACTTCTGATCTACCACCCATGCCTCCCTACCTGCTGTACAAAACATTTATATCCTGCTCTCTGCATTGCAATGCTGAACCTTAAAGCACTTTACATGTAGGTCTCTAAAGTATAGGACCATAGCTCTAACTACTGACTACAGATTATCAGAGAAGTAGCCATGTTAGACTGTACCTGCAAAACAGTAAGGACTCCTGTGGCACCTTATGACTAGCAGAATTATTTGGGCATAAACTTTCTTGGGCAAAACCCCACTTTTGTCAGATGCATCTGTTTTTGCTCACAAAAGCTTATGCCCAAATAAATGTTAGTCATAAGGTGCCCCAGGAGTCCTCATTGTTTTCACTGGCTACTGAGTCTTTCTCTCTGTTTCCAGCCTAATGACTGTTCCACTGTGGATAAATACTTAACTAGTCATTGAGCCAGGTAGAGAGAGGAAAAGGTCTACTGTCTAGACCATCTCTGATAGACATTTATCTAACTTACTCTTAAATATCTCCAGAGATGGAGATTCCACAACCTCCCTAGGCAATTTATTCCAGTGTTTAGCCACCCTGGCAGTTAGGAAGTTTTTCCTAATGTCCAACTAAACCTCCCTTGCTGCAGTTTAAGCTCATTGCTTCTTGTTCCATCCTCAGAGGCCAGGAAGAATAATTTTTCTCCCTCCTACTTGTGACATCCTTTTAGATACATGAAAACCGCTATCATGTCCCCTCTCAATCTTCTTTTTTCCAAACTAAACAAGCCCAATTCTTTCAGTCTTCTTTCATAGGTCATGTTCTCTAGACCTTGAATCATTCTTGTTGCTCTTCTCTGGACCTTCTCCAATTTCTCCACATCTTTCTTGAAATGTGGTGCCCAGAACGGGACACAATACTCCAACTGAGGCCATGCAGGTAAAAGGTTAGAATGTGACACAGCTGCTATCTTCACAGGCCAGATTTGAATGGAATCCAATCCAGTAGGCACTTCTGAGCACATCTACCTGATCAGCTCTCACACATTTATTTGTTAGGCAATTGAAAGCCTAACTTTCCTAATTTGTGAATTGTTCTGGGATTTAAGTGGGGGAGAATCAGCAACCAGAGATGTAGTTGCTCAGAGAGTGAAACATAGGTGCTTAGAAAACTTTTATTTTGAACACATAGATCCAGAGAGTGATCTTCCAGCGTTCGATTTAGCGGGTCTAGTGTAGACTCCCAAATTGAACACTGAGGGCAGCCCCCACTGGCATCCTGTACTCCTCATTCTATGAGGAGTAAGGGAAGCTGACCGGAGCATGTGCTCCCATCAGCCTTCTGCAGTGTAGATGCTGTGGTGGCTCAGCTTAAGGTAAACCAAATCCAGCTATGCATTTTGTCTAGCTGGATGGCGTACCTTAAACCGACCTGTTTGGTCTAGTGTAGACCAGGCCTTAGTGAGTTCAGAGGATTCAGTGGGCATTTTGTGCATCACAGTGAAGTCAAAATTAGGACTTGAAGCCTAAGTCTCACATTTAGGTGCCAATGTACCTTCATAGATGAGCCTAAGAATCCTTAGCCAGCACTACTTTTAATTTCTAGCTTATCCCCTGGGGAATGTCAGTATTTATAAATTCTAGAAAAGTGTTTATTACCTCTAAGTCCAGCTTTCTGCAGACATGCTAATTTATCCTAAGAAAGAGGTTTAGGGTTTTTTCTCATTTTTGAGACTACACACTATTAAATATAGAATTATTTGTTCAGTCTCTGGTCACCTGTTTGTTGATCTCAAAGTCAAACTACTAAGGACATTTCTTGTTTGCTTATGGAGGAGACAATCCTATGCTTGAACCTTGTCCAGGCTTTGCTGGCGAACAATCTGATCCTTATTTTCTGTAGCAGGTCATTTTGGCTGCACCCTATTCTTAGGATTTGATATTAAGACAACGGACAGCCAAATACCAGAATATGGGGAATACTGAATGGAGCCATAGCAGGGAAGAATTAATGGTAGCATTACAAAGTCCCACCTCACAAGGGTTCTCACTTGCAGAAGAAGAGAGCAACTTATTAAGGGAAGGAGCTCTATGAGAGAGAAAGGAGTTGTGGATTGGGTGGGGGACAAAGTCTAACAAGTGGAACACATTAGAATAGTGATCCAAATTTGTAAAGTAACTATATCAGATTTCTTCATCATGAATGAAAATGAGACAGCTCGGAAATACTTAACAGGATGATCATGTTCAGCTGATTAAAGTAGCCTACTACATGTCTCCTCCATTCCTTGCATCCCATTTTGAAGAAAGTTTATGAAGCCCGTGTACTTTTTGTATTGCTGTAGAAAGGGAAACCCATTCTTGATTTACACAGGGTCATGTGGGAAGCTTATTATGACCCATATTAAATCAGCTCCAGTATCATCTAAGATTTAATATGGGTTATAATAAAACTTTAATAAAGCCATTTTTGGTATAAAGCCTAGAATCATCTCAAAATTAATAGCAAATACAGTCTTCATTTTTATCCCCAGTGTGACCCTTAACATGCTTTAATCAACCACAGCAATTTATTTTCTAACAAATCCTGTTAACCCCAGTAATGGGGAAAAATAATCCTGGCTTACTATAAATCACATTCACATTGCCATATTTCACATGGTGTAACTACATCAGAATTCATACAAAATCCAACAATCAAGCCAGTGATTGTCATAAATGTTCACAAAGCTATACGCAAGAAAATTGAGCTTATTTGGGACTTTAAAGTCCTTTTTTCTATTTGGTCTCCAGCTGTGCTGTGCAAGTGCCTATTTTTGAAAATAAGCACTTGTGCACAGCAAGACAGCTAGTCCACAAGGGATTTAATAACCAAAATGGCCTAACATTTGTTGAAGCTATACACTATGAGTATTTAAAACAATTATTCTTTGCACCCTAGGATTTCATCTACATATTTTGCATTGCTGGAAATGTTCTTAATAGACAGCTGAGTAGTTAATGACTAATTTTCTTTCAATCAGCAGGCAAAGAAATTAGGATTTCTGAACAATCCATCCATCCCATGTTAGGCATTGTTATTTGTCATGCGAGCTGGGAAATAGTTATGCCACTGTACAGTACATCTTTGAAACTTTATCTTGTTTTTTGTTCCAAAGCTGCTTTTAGAAATATATTTTAGGAAATTCCATGTTGATGCACAACACACTTTTTTGCAGGTACATGGAATTAGAAGCGAAAAAGTAACAGCAATATGCTTCCCCATTGATAGAAATCCCTCCTATTCCTCTGAGTGAACCTATCAAATAGCAAATTTCCCATTAGTCCTGGGAGCTGTGGCAGGTTATTCATATTGATTTCTAAGACCACAGCAGATAGCCAAATGCCTACTTCAGTAGACATTGGACCTACTCAGTGAACATGATGGTTCTCTGCTATGGCCAGTGTCACCTCATGCCTTTTATATCTGATCAGTACCTAGCCTTTGCAGTCACTTCATCAGAGGGCATGAGAGTAAGTGCAAAATGCAACTTCTTTCTCAGTCAAAAGAACCCATGTGATTACACTCTGTATTCTACTATAACTACAATTCATTCCACAACAGTTCCTCATCAACTCATAACATTAACCTTCATGAATGGTAATATGAGTGTTTAACTTTTGTATTACTGCAAAGTGCTATTTAACCACAACAGCGACAACTGTAGTCTGCTGTACTGTGTCTCAAAGCAAAAATTACTTTTTATCCTCTATGCACCATAAGCTCATTTGGCGTAACCTGTACCTCCATTAATTCTTTCTGCCTAGGCAGTACATTGTCATGGTTATTTTCATATGATCCAGGTGCAAAAGACTCAGTGGGTCTCCCAGACCTAGAAGGTGGGACAGGCATTCCAAGTCTTTCAAGAAAAGTTCAACAGGGCTGCTATTCAGGAGAATTTCTTGGAGGACACAACAGTCTTGTGTTGAGCTGTTGTCCTGCATGCTGCCCAAGCAGATGGTGGGTCAGTAGGAGGAGGGAGTATCAGGCTGGTCATGGTATCTACCCTCATCCCCAAAGTCATCTGCTGCACTTGGTCTTTCAGCACCCCTGTTCTCAGAATTTCATCTTGGGCTTCATTCTAAGTGTGAAAAAAATGCTATTCATCTACCTGTATGACCTTAGACCCACTACTACTGGACCTGAGCTTTGAATCCTTTAAGTAAATCTTTGGATATGCACTTGAGCAGCAGGCAACATAACTTCCTTCATACTGTCTCTTAGGACAGGGAAGGGGTATGCCTGAGAGCAGTGATGTAACTATAATAGTAGAATAAAATCTAAATCCAAAACCACATCAGATAACTACAAGTGTTACAACTGATTTTTGTGCATGTTGATAAAACCTGACTTAAGAGAATGGGTGCAGTAATATTAAGTTATGTTAATTTT
The DNA here is from genome assembly GCA_032595735.1 of Pelochelys cantorii. Classification (NCBI taxonomy): domain Eukaryota; kingdom Metazoa; phylum Chordata; order Testudines; family Trionychidae; genus Pelochelys; species Pelochelys cantorii. The sequence continues at coordinate 64,328,647 of CM064330.1, forward strand.
GTACACCCATTCTGTTCTTTTATACACTACATACTGCAGATTTAACTTATTGTTTTATCTTCTCCACATATCAGAAAGGTTCAGGCTTTCTTCACACATAATGATTCTGCCAGAACTAGTAGTCTTGCCAAAATTGCTATGTGAAGAGCTTGGTCAACCCTCAAGACCCCTATCACAAAAGATCCAAATGGAGATCCAAAAATTATCTCGCTCTACAAATGCAATCACCATAAAATCTCAAAAGTCAAGTTGGTTCCTGTATAATCAAGTGACTCTCCTCCAGTGGCTTGATCAAGTGCTGAGAACTGTTCTACCTGGTCTTAATTTCAGAGAATCAGTCCTGCTTCTGCTAGTTTAGTTCTATAAATTTTCCACATGGGGTACACTCTCCAAATAGAAAGGTCAGGACTGGACCAGGCCATTGGACAAACAGCTTGTGATTGAGTTCTTTATCTTTCAAGACAGAACCCCTTATGCTTTGCTTCTGAGCCTGAGATTTATTACCCAGCCAAAGACCAATTCTCATAAATGGATAGTGACACCATTTATGCCAGGTCCTGCACAATTCTATGCTCTTGTTTTGAATGCAGGAATGATAATCTATTAAAGCATTTGTACATGAAAATAAATTCCATTCTGAACAACAACATTCACTAGTTTGAATTATAGATAAGCATAATTCACATAAATGAAGCTGGCCGTTGGTGGATTTTCCTCCCATACAGACACCAGAGAGCTTCATTCTTCTTGGTGTTTTAGCCAGTGGGTTTACATGTATTTCTGGGGGCTATAGCTGAACAATCCAGGAAAAGGGTTGCTAAATGTATGCAATCCAGGAGCCCGGGGCAACGATACTGATGCGGGCTGTATGCAGAGGGAGAGAGTTACGGTTTTTCCTGCGGCATTGTGCCTGAGAGTGGGAATATTCTTGTGCATGAGAATTGCACTTTTAGATGACCTCCAGAGTGTAAGACAGACCCAGACATATGAGGTCAGACCTTCTTCAGACCACTTGGGCCCACATTGATTAAGTTTACTGACCAGTTAATTGAGTCAGTGTTCAATTCAGGGCTTTCATAAGTGTCATATTAAGCACTTCAGTGATCCTATTCACAGGATAATACATATGAATGAACAGTATAAGCTTATCATCAGGAACTGGTCAGCCTGCTGGTTAACTAGCTAGTATGTATCACGACAGACCCTCAATTGTTCTGGAGTTCACCCTGCTTATTGCAAGATATGATCAACACATAAATCAACTTTCCTCTAAAGCTTACTCTTAAAGGCACTAGTTACGGAAGGATTATTGAGTAGGTCTATAGGGTGCCATGGCTGGATCATAGAATTGTATTTAATTTCTCTGTGTACTCAGGTCTGTAACCCCAGTATCTGGGGAAGAACACAGATTTCCAGTTTTATTAACTAAACCGATATAAGCAAAAGCATAAAATATGGAACCTGCTTTCTTTTGATTGAATTAGGAATTACAACATTGATTAAACCAATCAAATAAACCAAACATTCCTTATAAGGTCTGTGCTATCAGCCCTTAAGCAACAGAGCTCTATCAATATCAATGTCAAATGATGTATTTATGTTCCAGACAACTAGTTGATACTTGGAGGGTCAGACAGAGGTTGAAGCCAATGTTAAAACTGCAAGCTTAATACCAATCAAGGCTTCCTGCCCAAATTATTGGTTGCTAGGCAATAGCCAATTTCTTCCCCTCCACATAGGGTTACATGTAACATTCAAATGCTTTTTAAGATGATACTGCTTGATGCATTTAATATTCAAATGGCAATCTAGAAAAAAAATCTATGATTTCTCAGTATTAAATAAATATACAACTCTGATGCCCTGAAATATATATGTGTGGTTGGGAGTGTATTATTTTAGACAGCAAAACAGCCTAGGGCTATTTTAGGTATTTGAAGAACTGTTCTATACACACAGTTCTCAATTAAATTATATCGCTTATATGCATGCGCACACACACACACACACACACACACCCTGCAGGCTTACTACCAACTGTTAGGAGCACCTCCTGCTGGCCACCCTCGGAATTTGTTCTACCAGACGTGTGCTTTCCCTCCAGTAGTGTCTTCCCCCATCCTGTCTCACTCTTTAGCCCCACACATTCTCAGATCCATCTCCTCTTTGTGGCTTGGCCCTCCAACCAGGTCACTAAGGTCCTTCCCTTCCAAGAAACTCAAAGTCCCTCTAGACCCACTGGCTTGTTGGCATCTCCAATGCCCTTCCCATTTACCAGTGGCTGTCAGAAGAATCCAGGCCCACCCTCTACCATGATTTCTAACCCAGGGACTCTATAACAGACAAACAACGTCTCTGCACTGTTTGATCTTTTGCTGCTGTTTCACTGGGCTTTGTCCTACATTTCTGGTTTTTCAGGCCCTTGGCTTACCAGCATCTCTCCACTCAGGGTGCATCTACACTACACCCTTACCTCGTAATAAGCTACGGAATTTGACCTACACAAGCAAATTGTGTAGCTTCTTTCAAGGTAATGTCAAAATAGCTTATTTTGAAATTTGGCGCTGTCTACATATAGTCCACATAGTTTATAAAACAAACAGTTTATGATGGCTCAAACTGAAAGTGATGGCAGCCATGTAAGTTAAGATACATGAAAGATAAGTAAGTCAGACTCTTCCGCAGGCTCTGTACAGTGTTCCTGAAGGGGCAGCTGCATTCTCCCATTCCTGGGGGGGGGGATCAGCAACGGCTACAGCAATTTATGAAATTGCAGACTAGTCTTTGTAGGGATGTAGTGGGAATCATATGCTACAGATGATATCCTTGCATTAATAATAGGGCAGATTAGATTACTGTAATTATCTCTGGAATTCTGCCACATAAGGAGGATATTTCTTTTAAAACTGCTTTTAGGAGAAGCTATATGAGCACTAAGTCTACAAGTCCTAAGTTAGTCAGCAGACAAAGATGATTAATACAGAGTTAGCCATGATCTGGTTCTTGACTCTACTGAGAGTTATAGGTTCTAGAAACAAACTGAAGTATTTTTGTATGTATAGTGCATATGTTTGTGAAATACCTTGAGAAAGGAAGGGATGTAGGACAGCTATTCACAGGAAAATTAAATGACTTTAGTATTTCTTTGTTTCATTGCAACATTATATTAAAGTTTTTTTCACATTTATTTTAACAGGCCATTATTCATCTCCATTCAAAATCTCTACCATGACAGCTGGTCTTTGATATGTAAAGTAGACATGGGCTTTTCATTGTAATGACCACATATTATTTATAGGTTTAAAAATGATTGACTTAATTCTATACACAATTTGCCATTCTTTATGAAACACGCCCCGCAAGATAAAGATTTTTTTCAATTAGTTCTAGTTTACAGAGGCTGAAATTGCATGGAAGAGATGTCACTGAAGTCATCTTACTGCATCTCCCTGCAAAGCAGTTTATTCAATCACCCATTTGAAACCTTTAGCTAAAGAAAATAAAACTTATAAGCTCTGTTTCTACAGCTCTGTGGCAAACTGCAGTTCAATTCCTTAAAAATTGTAGTTTGGTTTTAGAATCCAACTATTATTCAGATTTCTATCTGATTTATAGTCAGTTAAAAGGATAACAATGCAAATTTAAATATTAACATGGATTTTAAGCAAGACGGAGGATGTTAGAATCAGAGCAGTCTTCAACTTTTTGATTAAATAAGCTGAAGGAAAAAAACCGATAAGACCAAAAGAATTAGATGTGGGATAGAATTGGCCATAAGATGTAACAGAATACATCTATCATCCACCTCTTGGGAAAATGATATTGATCATATGCCTTTCTATAAAGAGGATACTACAGCAAACATATTTTTGACATGATAGCCATGTTTAACTAGACAGCCACGGTACTTGCTTCATCTTTGCAGAAAAATCAAAAAGGTTACCGTTCAGTGTGGTGGTCCCTGCTCTGGATAATGTAAACCTTTAGTTCACGCTTCTACAAGAGTCCTCACATTCCCCACCCCCTGCATTTTCCACCACTGCTATTGAATCTTCACATCACCCTGTAACACCGGTCTACAATTTTTTAGAAGTCGTCTGCTTCAGAGATAAAATGTGCTATTTATTATGTATTTTGATGTGCTGAATTCAAATATGACAATTAAAACAACTGATTGGATACTGTTTCCAAGATATTTAAGTTTTTACATTTTACATCTATGTATATTGTGTAGATAGTGGAGTTTTAATCATAAATTGTAAACCTAGGTCTTTTCATGTGTTTTTTGCTTTACATGACAATATTTCATCTGTCCTGTTTATGTAACACTTTAAAAATCAGCAAAAGAGTTATATAAATAAAATTTATTATGAAACAAAAGGTAAAAAACTATTATGTACATAGTTTAGTCCTATTCAGCGTCTACTCGGCGCTTCTTGGCTTGTCTCTTGTATTCATTAAATGGAGCACCTTCCATGAAGAAGAATGGGACAAGATCCTTTTGACGGTCACGGAACATGGAAACCCTAACATCACCTGCCAGGAGATTCCACTGCTGTAGTCTGGAGCCCAACAGCTCTGCCTTACTCTTGGGTAGTTCCAAATCCCTGACAAGGTCATTCAGTTCACCTTGTGTTATGAGGTGTGCTTCAGAGGAGGAGGATGGGAGAAAATGTGGGTCCTGTGACATTGATGGTTCAGAACCAGAAGTTTCATCCTCTTCCTCTTCCTCGTCTGACTCAAGTGAGAATGATTCTGGTGCATCAGGAACCGGCAGTCCTTCTCCGTGGGGTACTGGGCGTATAGCTGATGGAATGTTTGGATAATGCACGGTCCTCTTTTTCTTCTTTGACACACCTTTCCCAACTGGAGGCACCATGCAGAAGTAACAATTGCTGGTATGATCTGTTGGCTCTCTCCAAATCATTGGCACTGCAAAAGGCATAGATTTCCTTTTCCTGTTCAACCGCTGGCGAAGATTTGTTGCACAAGTGTTGCAGCATATGCGTGGGGCCCACGTCTTGTTCTGATCTCCAATTTTGCAGCCAAAATAAAGGTGATAGGCTTTCTTAACCATAGTGGTTATACTGCGCTTTTGTGATGCAAAAGTCACTTCACCACAAACATAACAGAAGTTATCTGCACTGTTCACACAAGTACGAGGCATCTCTGCTCACTTTGGCTAAACAGAAATGTGTCCCTTTGCAAAATCAAACACTGACAAATAAGAGAGCACGACACTGTATGATTTCTAGAGCTGATATAGGGCAATCTGTTCAGCAGAGTGATGTAAGCTTCGTTATGATTGCATCATCCATGACTTCTCGGAATAACATGATGCAATTCATATCATGTATGACGCAATACCAGCTTCAGATTGCATCATTCATTGTTTTGCCTAAAAAGCAAGTACTGTCCAAACTCAGTCATAGATTTATTCATAGATCCAGTCAAAGATGTATTTTAGTCATTTCTGGTTTAAATTGAGATCTCTTCCCTTTATAACTCACTTATAGTCCGCCATTCCCAAGTCAAGGGTCGTATATACTGACCCAATAGCATATCTTGAAAAATAGAGCCAATCAACAATTTTAAGCATCATTTTCGTTCTCAGTGACCCAGAATTAGAAAAGTTTGACTACATTTATTTCAGAAGCATTTTGGCTGTAGAGCAGTGAATTGGTGTCCCTTACTAAAATCCAAACAGGAGTATGCTGGGATAATCCTTGCTGTATTCACTCAGAAACAAACACTTTTCTATAATGGTTGCAGTAGTAATGGAATATGAATAGGAAAAGCTGCACAAGTTTTCAAAGGGGGAGAAGTAGCTTGTGAGGATAGCTGCTATTTATTTAAAAGCAGAAGAAAGCCAAACAGAAGAAGTTCTGGCCAGATGGTCTATATGGAAGCATGAAAAGAAAAGCTATAGGGATAATATTATTTTCTTATTCTAGTAAATTACCTCATTCAATGTTAGAAAAAGAATCTGATTCTATAATTTGTTATCATTGTATAAAACAGGTTTTGAAAAAAGGAAGACACTATTTTCTGAAAGGATAAGGAGGGATTATACCTCCTCTTGTGCAGAGAGATTTAAGGGTCAAGACACAGAAAGCATACAAAAGTATGACATGCAAATATCATCTTAGTGAACGCAATGGAGTTGTATTTACACCTCTAGCATTTTTCCACAGCTATACAATTATTTAAACAGGTCCTTACATAAGACAATTTTTGTAGTAATTACCAGCTATAATTACTGTTTTGCTAATGGTTAAACACTATAAATACACCAATTTCATCTCTTTGATTAAGATCCCTTCACATGCATCTGACAATAACTTTCACTTTGTTTTCCCACATTTCCTTCTTACTGAACTTATTCCTGATTTCAGCTATGTGGTGTAACTCCATTAAATGCCCTCTGCCAAAAGGAGCAGGATCTCTACCACTATATACTCTTTGGGTTAGACCTGAGATCTCAGTGGGGACCCTCTCTCTGTGGACACTGGTCTGCTAAGACATCTTCATATACTTTTAGACATCACACAAGGTCTGCAAAGTAATACGAGGTAAGTAAGAAATCGAGAGGAAAAACCTAGATAAGTGGGATGGATAACAGAACATGGCTTTGTCTACACTGTCAGTGGCATGTAGTGTAGATGTAGCTACATGTCTCAGTTTAAAGCGTGCTGAATCCACATTGTAGTGTGCAGTTATCTGTGGCAAGGAAAGGCTCTGGTGGCTCCCTTTAGCAGAGAAAGGCTCCAGCAGTGAGGAGCTGTTGGAGCCTTTCACCACTGCTGGAGTCTTTCCCCTAGGAATAAAGGCCAGCAGAAGGGAGGCAGAAAGACACTACACTGCTAAAAATAGCAGTGTAGACAGAGGAGGTATGGCCTGGGCAAGTAGAAAGCCATGTGCCATGGCCTCCCTTCCTTTTTGATAATTGGCTTATGGATATGAATATGCATAACTCAAAAATGTTTTTTGCAAAATCATGCATGTAATATATCAATTTTAAAGCTCCAGTCTGATAAATCTGTACATCCTATTTTTGTGCATGTATCACTCTTGTATGTGAAGTTAGAAATATGAAGTGTGGATCTGTTTATAGTTCTAAATATGCTAATGAGGGCCATTTCTGATGCTCTGGATCTTAATGACTACGTACTCAAACCAATGACCTATGAATAGTCTTCTTTGTCCTGTAAGCCAGACTGGTTGGTCCCAGGAAGACATGTGACATGTCATCTGGTACTGGAATCCATTCTGAAGCTGGTATTTTTCTATTGGGATTGATGGTGTTGAACAAAGGGTTCCTGCCCTGGGGGAATGTCTATTTAAACAATGGGAAACCATCAGTCCTTTGTCTTCAGCTGGCCTGTGAAACTGACTGGCCCACCCTAAGAGGATACAAAGAACTTTGAAGAAGCTATAACCCCAAATCAGAATAAAGATCAACTCTGACTTGAAGGTCTTTACCTAAGATAAGAACAGCTGTTTAGTGTAAGAATTTGCTTGTAACAAGTTTCTTAGTGGATTAGAACTAGCTAAGCATTTTTTGTTCATTTTAATTTAGTAACTTACTTTGTTCTGACTGTTTTCATTGGCAACCACTTAAATCCTACTTTTTACACTTAATAAAGACACATTTGTTTACTGTGGTGTCCAACATGCTAGCCACTAGTCATAAGTGGCTATTTGGCCAGTTGAGTGTGGCTAGTTCCCTTAGTGGCTATTGCTTCAGAATTGGTTGGACACCACAGGTTTATTATAAAGCCCGGTGTAAATAATCATTACCTGGGGAGGGGGAACAATCATTGTTCATAGCGTTCTTTCACTGATAAAGTGCGAGGGCCTTATGAGCTTTCACTATGTAAAACTTTTACACAGAGTAAGACCTATTTATTTGGGGGTTGGTCCCTTTTTGGGGTTAGTTTCCTGGCTCCTGAGCCCTTATAGCTGGTTCAGTATCTGTGTTGCTCTGAAGGGGGATGGTAACCCCAAATCTGTGCCTTGTCTGGGGGAGACCAGAGAATCTGGTCCAGGAAGATAGATTGGTGGGAAGCCCCACAGATCAGGAAACTGGGCATCATTGTCATGATAAGTACACCAGGGTACAATCCCAAGGGGACTTCTGTGATCCAACCCATCACACCATATAGATTAGAGTGTAAACCCTAAGATTTGGGCATGTTTTTTACTCTACTCTCCTAAGCAGTTCCTCACTGTCTATACAGCTTTTTATACGTACACTAAGGTGGTATACAGTGTATGTCAGGGGTGGGGAACCTCAGGCCTGGAGGGCAGATGTGGCCCCTAGCTTGCCTGGATCTGACCCTGGAGGCTATGGGCCCCCCCCCCACAGCATTGGGGAGCCCACAGTGGTGCCCCAGCCTCTCTGCTGCCCCATTGCATGACAAGAGCATGCAAAATCTAGTAGGCTGGCCCCCCTAGACTCTGGTGTGGGAGGGGAATGTGGAGAGTGTCTTCTTCTCAATCAGGGGCCATATCAATGAGAGGATGGGGGGTTGTTGTTGGGAGGTTTTTGGGGGAGGGTTGCTTGTCACTTGTGTGTGGCCCTTGACTGATTTTTCTGCAGATCAGCAGCCGCTGACCTATAAAAGGGTTCCCCACCCATGGTGTACATGTTCTTCTTGCCACTGTAAGTATATACATGGCCTAAAAGGGCATGAAAGAAAGATTATGAGTGAGGCAGCCTCATCTTTGAATGTCCAGGATTTAAACTCAAGCAGAAACAGCTGGAAGGAAGAATAGCCCACTCAGTGTTTACAGCAGGAGTCTATGTGGGATGAAGACAGTGGCACAATTCCCATTGAATGCAGCTGAGCCAAGATTTTACCTTTGGTTTCTATTCCTGATTCTGCCACATTGTTCCTGTGTATGTTTGGGGAAGGATGTATACTTATCTAACTATGAGACAGAGGTGTCACAGGCTCAGCTCCTTAGTGCTCACAAAGCATTGTGGGAACCTTTGTGGAAGATGCAAGATATTCGTAATTTTTCTTTTATTGTGCCTACAGATTTTATGTATAAATCTATTTTGGCTGAAGTTCTACAGTTAACCTACACTGGGATAAAAATATAATACCAGATTATGGAAATAATTATTAGTATGAATATTTACAGTAAAAGAATTTAAAATAAAATAAATGAGATGAATCAATTCGCCTAAACAGAAGGCTGAACCAGTTATATCTTCATTAATCCATCTGTAGTTTGCATGGGTGGGCAGAGCTCTTTATTAAGCATCTGTTTCCAGTACGTTCCAGATTACAATGTCAAAAATATTAACTTGTTCCTTCCTCAGACATACGGGCTGAACTAGACAGCTCAAACATGTAGCCTTTATTGAAAGCAGCATCCTACGCTCTTTAAATAAGGATGTTTTGTTGTTATTGTTGATGTTTCATTTGATCTGTAAGTGCAGTTCTATGCTATGATGTTACTTAACTCTAATATTGCATGTCCTTTCAGAAAACTTCATGTGATGTTAATATCAAGTAGTTTCACTGTGACCATCTTTTCCACCTTGAACCTACTTTATTGTTAAAATAAAAACTGCTAAAGGCCTTGATGTAGCTAGACAATTAAGTTGTTGTATAACTTCAAGTACACAAGTTAAGTAACGGGGCTGTCAGATTTATGTGAATTATTTTTAAAAATCAGGGCCAAATTTTTACTTGGATAAAGGGCAAATGTATGTGTGTCTTTGCATGCACAAAATACTAGGCAATGAGTGCACAGAAATCCTAGTATTCTCCCACCCCCAAAGTGAATGGAGTTTGTGCCTTTATAATGCCTAATTTCTGGGTGTTAATTTGGAGCAAATGCCAGACTCCACTGATACCAAAGGAAAACCAATGGAGGCCAGAATTTCACTCCATTTTTAAATGTAGAACTCTCAATGCATGCATGCTCACCTTCCTCTGGTTCCTACCAAAAAAATCACAATTCCCAGTAGGCCATCTTTTAAAAAATGATATTGTTTGAAATCTGAAATTGCAATTTTCAGTTTAAACCTGTCAAAGCTCCAAAAATTAATAAATAAGACTTGTTGTTAAAAGGGCTCATGCCTGCATATGTATGAGTAAAGCAACTAACATGCTTCAGTGAGTAGTCCCACTGAACTCATGTGAATGACATCAGTAACATCCTTATGAGTTTGCTGGAATGGCCCTAAAATTACCATTGACTTTTAGACAACAAATGTAAATGTTAAGGGGAAAAAAGATACAAGTGAAATCAAAGCATATGTTTTTATTAAGATTAACATTGCCATCTTCTGGTTTGAATATCTAAATAAGAAACTTGAACCAAAACATCTGACAGTGTTTTATTATTCTTGTAGTGAGTAACAAATTCTAATACATTAGGGTATGTCTACATTTGCTCCCTAGTTCGAGCTAGGGATGCAAATGTAGCCGACCGAAATTGCTAATGAAGTGGGGATTTAAATATCCCGTGCTTCATTAGCATAATCTTGCCCGCACGTTATTCCACTCACCAGCTGATTCGAACCAGGGAGTGAGCTCTGGGACGTGTTAGTTCAAATCAAATCTCTTGGTTCCAACTAACATTACCCCTCATTTTTGAAGAAAAAATTTTTGATGAAAAAATGAGGAGTAACGTTAGTTCGAACCAAGGGGTTTGATTCGAACTAACGTGTCCCGGAGCGCACTTCCTGGTTCAAATCAGTTGTTGAGTGGAATAATGCGCGGGCGAGATTATGCTAATGAAGAGCGGGATATTTAAATCCCCGCTTCATTAGCAATTTCGGTCGGCTACATTTGCATCCCTAGCTCGAACTAGAGAGCAAGTGTAGATGTACCCTCATATATAACCTGTTGCATGACAATATGTGGGAAAAGATGAAGATGTAAGCAGACAAGAAATGTCACATGATGTAGTTCCAAGTTTCTTGAAAAGCAAATTGTAACATCCCACTACATCAAAATAAATAATTACAAAAAGGACAAATTCATCATCACATCCTTAATATCACAAGTGCATTAAAAGTTCCTCAGTTTCCTCACAGTCTCTGTAAAGTTTCTTCATTGAAAAGGAAATGTAGATAATTACACATCACAACATATATACTCCATCTTTCACAGGGTCACCTCACCACTGTGGTGCCTCCTGCTAGTAGCTCCAGTGAATTAGCTTGGTCATCAGCAGGGTTCCTCCTCCTGGTTGATGTCTCTCCCCATCCACATGCCATGCTTGTGTTCTGGACCCACCTCACTCCCAGACCATGAGGCATCCTCTTTGGGACACTGCCCTCTGGCAGTGCCCTCTACAGTGGTCTCTCGTCCACCTCCCAGGGGTTTATCAGTAGTCCTGTGTCTCTACTGCCACTGCAGCCAACCATGGCCTCCAAACCTAGCTTCTCTGTCTCAGGGGCAAGCCAGAGTCTGTATTGGCCACACCCTCCAGCTTGCTTTAACCCAGTGGTCTCCAACCTTTTTGAGCAGAAGATCACTTTTTGCAATCCAAGATCTACCTCAAATATAAATACCCTTGCCCTACCTCCTTCCTGCCCCTTCTCCAAGGCCCCACCCCTGCTCGCTCCATCCTCCCTCTCTTGCCCATCCTCACTCACTTTCATCAGGCTGGGGCAGAGGGTTGGGGTGCAGGCTCTGGTCTTGGTTTAAGGGATCTGGAGGGTGAGAGGGGCTCTGAGCTGCTCTTGGGGCAGGTGGTTGGGATGTAGGAGGGGGTTCTAGATGCAGGCTCTGGGAGGGTGTTTGGATGCAAGGGTACTCAGGACTAGGACAAGGGTTTGGGGTTCATGACTGGGGTAGGAGTTTGGGATGTGGGCTCCAGATAGGCACTGGTGGTGGCTTCCGGTGGCTCCTGGCTCACCCCTGCTATGGCCCTGAACCACTCCCTGAAGCAGCCAGCAAACTCCATCCCAAGTCCTGTTGTGCCCCCTCTCTGCTCTGTGGAGAAAGGATACAGAGTGGGAAGGGGCACCTTGACATCAACACCCCTCTTCTCCTTCCCCTGCCCTGCACAGAAAGCAGGAGGCTCCCAGGAGCCGGGGGGAGGAAGGGAACAGCTCCAAGGCAAAGGGCAGGAGATGAGCAGCAGTGGGGGAAGGGGCAGCTGAAGTGCAGGCATTTGATAGCATCTTGGCCAAACCAGTCAGGATCACCTGTCAGAGGCTCCAAGATCTACCAGTAGATCCCGATCTACCGGTTGGTGACCACTGCTTTAACCCCTTCCCAGCCAGTTTTGGGCAGTCACCACACCATCACTAAGGTTTCATTCTTATGTAACACCAATGTAAATTGGGAGTAACACTAAATAAATCCATGGAGTTCACTGCTATAAAATTAATGCAAATGAGATGAAAATCTAGTTTTCATACTCTAAACCAGAACTGTGCAGAGGACAGAAATTTCATTTTGCGACAGATTTTGAGATTCAAAATTTAGCTTCATTTTGAATTGGAATAACCCCTGATTTCTCAGGAAAGGAAATGTTTTGAATAAATCATTTTGTATCAAACAACATTCTGAATGCCTTTTTTCATTTCATGTTATGTAGATTTTAAAATCTCAAAATTGTTTAAAAATTAAATTATTTCATTCCAAAAATGTTGATATGGAATATTTTCACATTTTTGGGGACATATTTTATTTTTCTCTGAGACAAAATGTTGGCAATGTTTGGCCCAATTTTACAAAGCATTTATTTTTTGACAATACTTTGTGAGTCAAAACATGGTTTTTCCAACCAGCTCTACTCTGAAACTTTACTTTTCTTATCATTGCTTTGACAGCTTTTAATCTGTGTATGATAATCATTCAGATGCCACAGAGATGGTTCAACTGAACTTTTACAGAATGGAAGAACTTTATCACCAATCTCAATTACTATTCTAGAATGTAATACTGAAATATATCTCTATACATTCATTATTGGCAAAAGCATTATCTAGCTAAAGTTTTTTGCTTCGGACCCATTTTGAGGAGAAGGGAGGGGAGGAGAGCAGAGCAGAGGAGCAACGGAATGAAAAAGAATGAACTAAACCCAAAGACGCATTATAGATTAATCAGTTCCACTATATATTTCTATTTGTTTCCAGCTTTTTAGAAGTCATAATGTAAACTATAAATCAGATCCTAGTAATCTATATATATATGAATGATATTCCTGATCACTGGTGGTGATATGTATCTGATAAATTGCAGAACCATGTGATAAATTCTACTTCTCAGAAACCTTTGACTTCCTCAGCTTCTCACTAATGCAATGGCCATGGACTTATTCCATCATTTCAAACCTACCAGCAGCTTATTTTTATTTTTAAATCAACTTGCCACAGAAATATTGCTTTCCCTTGCCCCTACCATTTCATCTTATTAAAATAATAGTAGCCAAAGTTCAGCACAAACTATATTCAGTCTTGCAGGAGCAGTGATGGATCTGAATGTCAGATCTGACATCTTGCTAAACCATGGAGCTAGAAACAGCATCTGAGATTGTCAAAAGTAATCTAAGGCTATGTCTAGACTGCAGAATTTTTGCACAAAAACTCGCAGAGTCCGCACTGCAAGTGCATTTTTGCGCAAGAAAATTCACAGTAAATCAGAAGAAGAGAGGGGTTTTTGACCAATAGTTATTCCTCTTTCTATGAGGAATAAGCCTTTTGGCACCAGAACTCTTATGCAAAAAGTTGTGTGTGGACAGGAAACAGGGTTTTTTTGCACAAAAACAGCCTATCAAAAGAAGCACAGGTGCCCTGGTGGCCATTCTGTTAATGGCAATTAGAGCTTTCTTGCGAGAGAGTGTCCATGCAGTCTGGACGCTGTCTTATGCAAAAGTGCATCGCTTTTCCGATGCACTTTTGCAGTGTGGACACACTCTTGTGCAATAAGTATTTGTGGAAGATCTCTTTCACAAAAAGCTTCTTGCTCAAGAAGCCTACAGCCTAGACATAGCCTCATGAGGGAGCTACAACCCATTCAAATTCAGGCTCGGTCCCTTGAACCCTTTTGAAAACCCCAGACAGAAGTTTTAGGTCTTTGGAGAATCAAAAGAGATAGAGGAAAGCCATGAAAGCATCACAAAAGTACAGACTATGTATTTTCCCCAATCTAGTGCTCAGAAATGGATGAACCATTTTGGCTGAGACCATTAAGCTTTAGGCAGCTTTCAGGCATGAGAAATTTTTGCCCAAATGGTTAACATTTGATTATAGGAAGTGTCACCAGCTCCGCCTATTGTATATAGTGTAATATGGCTTAAAAGCATAACAGAATTCATTTGGGAAGACAAACTCCTCACCAGCTCAGCACCTGCAAGAAATACAGCTTTCTAACCTCATACCGACAAAACTTTCATATAAAGTTACTCAGCATATATGTCCAATGTAAATGCTTTACAGATATATCTCCAACCATATTTTTTTTTCTTTTCAGTATTGACTGGTTGAGCAGCAGCAACAGTATACTTGATTAGGATAAACACATCTGTTGTGGGCGGTTGATTTATACATTCTTAAAACTGGCATTGTAGTAAGGTTTTGAAAAATATGCCTGTGTGCCAAGTTCTCTCTTTGTTCAGCCCTTTGGCAAGCCAGAATGGGCGTGGCTGCCACCAGACTGCAAAATGTAGATGAAAAAGCAAATGAAGATTAATATTGCTTTTGGGCACAGAGACCTGTGCTTCCAGGAAAAGATAAGACAGAATCCATTTCTGCAAGGTCCCAGTAACCAGCTCAGAGGTGGAGTGTGTCATCAGCTTCTCCTGATTTCTGGGGGAGTTGAGGCAGCTGAGAGTCTTTTGGGGGCATTCAGCACTTTACAGGATGTGGCACGTATCTTCTGTCAAGATTTTTCACATTTAAACTTTTCCATCTCTTAATTTTCCTTGGGTTACACAAACACCAAGGAATGCTTTACTCTGGCAGTGATATTTCCATTAGTTCAATCAGAATATGTGGCCATGACCAATCTGCAAAGCTGGTCTTCTACACTAAGTTCTTTTGCTTTTTCATACATGAGCTGCTTATATATAGTCAATACGAATCCAGTCCTGCAAACTCTTAAATAATAAAGATTACTCATATGAATAAGATACTGAAATCACTAGTACTACTTACTAAGCATTTCCACGGTTGGTACCTAAGGGCATGTCTACAATTGGAAATTATTTCAAAATAACTAAATTTGAAATAATAATGCCCAAAATAAGAAAATTGAAATAGCGTGTCCCCACTACAGGGGAGCCTCAAAATTAATCCAAGGCAGGCTCCATTAATGAGGATGCACTACCTCGCCTTAGGGCCCCAGGAAACACTGGCGAGTAATCACTTCAAATTACTCTGGGGAGTAATTATTTCAAAATAGCCGCAGTGGAGCATCTACATTAATGCTATTTCAAAATAACTGTTTCAAAATAAGTGTAATTCCCCAAGGAAAGCAGGAGTACAGCTTTCAAAATAACCAGCCTGTTATTTCAAAATAACAGGGTTGGTAGTGTGGACACTTCGCTCATTATTTTGAAATAATTCCCTAGCGTAGACCCGAGCTAAGAGAGCTATCCAAGGGTAAATTCACTCCAGGTGTCTGTGCAGACTATCTGCCACTTGCCCTTACAGGAAAAGCATAGCATATGCATAGTATTGTGTGTGTAGCAGTATGGGATGGATACTCAACAAGAAACACAGGGTACCATATAGTAAGTTACTAACTTACCATAAAACCAACTGTTTCTGAGGTACTTAAGACCTTTGCTCCCACTTCAAAATGCATGAGATTGCAAACAGCTAGAAAGGGATTACTTGGAAACGTACTCATAACATAAGGGATTTCCCTACATTTCCCCAGCAGGAGTGTGTAGCCCCCTGAACTCCTCCAGATCTCCCCAGTAGTCAACTAGATACATACAGAGTTGACAATTTAGTCATTTTCCACCCTCTACTCTTCCCCTATAAATCCCCTCTAATTTCAAGTCCCAGGGAAAGCACTTGAGGTAAACTAATTGAACAAATGACCACGCTTTAACATTTCCAAGCATTCATTTTTCCAGTTTTACTATAAACCCACAACTAAATATGTCCTCATCCCCACCTGGCAGAACATGATAAGCACCAGCTATTCTTTTTATTATAATCCATTCCAGAATTTGTAATCAAAATTGGAAGCTTTTTTTCTAAAGGGCCATGGTTAAGAATGATATGCCATAAATGAGTATTCAGCACCTTCCCAGTTGTCCCATTTTTAAGAACTTATGTTAAAGATTCTTTCTGAGGTCCAAATTCTGACAGGGCATTATGCACATGTACAAGAAAATCAAATCCAACTTTGAGAATGTAGGACAGAAGAAATGAGAAAAAGAAAAAACAAATGGTTGTGCAGTAGAAATGATACCTAAATTTACAGTCCTATATACAAATAAGAATTACTTCATATAATATCTTCTTATTAAAAAAGGTATATGTAGAGTTGTACTCACATTGTACTTTTCAGAAATCCACATTCTTAAATTATTTCAGATAAAAATCAAAAGCGTGATGAAATAAAAGAAAGTGTGATTTCTTGCTCTTGATCATGGAAACAACTCCTGGTATTTTCTCCAAACTTCCCCAAAAAGCTCTTATTCTGGATGGAGCCCAAGTATGGAATGTTTTCAGTCGTTAAAGAAGGTTGTTGTTTTTTTTCAAATGTCTGAGCAAATGAAAATAAGAGATTGTTTTGAAACCTTGTATGTAGCATTTGCTATTAAGATTTAATGTCTGTGAAAATATTTTGAAGATGTCAGCACTATAAGCTTAATATTATCTATTATTTACTGCAAATGCTGTAATACATAAACACAGAATGTATTAACTAAAATTGAATGAATCATTTTGCAGAGAACAGTCTGACAATTTTTGCCTCTTTTGTGAGCCGATCAAGATTACCTATAATTTACTTGCTGTTTGAATTTATTCAGAAAACATACTTTTGAAAAATAAAAACAGCTTTTGAACTGAAATAAATAAATCTCTGCTTCTGAACTTCAATAATAAGGCCTTGATCTCAAGTAGGAAGATCTTGTGGCTTTTTTAAGCAAAGAAAAACCTTTCTATTCCAGTGTTTCCTAAATTTAAACAACAATGTGTGTTTGTGAATGCTTAGGGTTGTGGTTTATGGAAGTATTCCTACATCAGGCACAAAAATATGTTCTGCCTGTAAAACTGTCTTTTATGGTTTTCTCTTATCTGAAGAGGTGGGGTCCATAACATGCCATGTACTATAATACTATAATGTAGCACCAATTATTCTAGCTAAGCTGATGAAAAAGTAAAAAATTGAGTGAAAGATCCAGAGTAATGACTATAGCCATTAACATTATTTTATGATGCTCCATTTTTCATTCTGTTAGACACTTATTTTTAGGTTTTTCCCAGAGTAGTGACCACCACCAGTATAGGGAAGGGAGTCTTTATCTGAGAAGTCATAGCATAAAGAAAAAGTTTGTGTAAAATCAAAATATTAAAGTTACAAAGGTAGTATTAGCTAGGTTGGTTAGTAGTAATATCGTCTTATATGTACACAGCTACACTCTCTCTAAGAAATCCAAACACGTTTACAAACCAGAGTATAAATATGAAATCACATTGCTACTGAAACAACACTTCAGGGAGAGAAGTATAATGAAATCTGTGTCCAGTGTTCATACACTAATCATCTTGTCCCTGTAGAAAACAATTTATGTTATTGCTCAACTAGTCCAAGTTGTAATCCCTATGCATTACTTCAATTTCCTCCATCATACTTTGATATTAGTTCCCACAGCATATTATATTATCGTTATTATAAATTATTATTATGTAGATATCAATTATTGCAAAAATAGGACACAAATAGGTGCCAGACCATGAGCTAGAGTAAATTAGCATAGTTCTACTAAGGCAATGGTCCCACATGAAGGACATTTTTGAATGAAATGAACATAGCAATAGCCATAACTGGCTCAGACAAATGTTCCGACTAGTGCAATAACCTATCTTCTGACAATGGCCAGTACCAATTACTTCATAAGGAATGAAGAGAATGGGACAATTCTGAGTGATCCATCTAGTCCCAGCTTCTGGCAGTTGGAGGATTAGAAACACCTGAAGCCTGGGGTTGTACCCCTGACCATCTTGGTTAATAGCCATTGATGGACCTACCCTTCATGAACTAAGAATTATCCTCCAAAAACAATTCTCCATGAACAGGGCCTAGGGGCCTTATTACACTGAAACAGAACCAGCTGAACCTTGTTAGTTCCTGTATATATAGGTTTGTGAGAACTTTTTCTCACCTGTAGTTTGTGTAGGTTTGTACCCTGGTGTTCTGTTCTGCAGTTCAAGTTGGAAAAAAGCAAAACACAAACTGATCCTGTTGCATAGCCTGATAGTCATTCTGCCTTGTTTCAGGTCAAAAGAAATTAGTTTTCCTGTTTACTCCAATGTATAAATCAATATAAATTGACTAGTTTGCAGGCCTCAGTGAAGCTGGAATGTTAGGGTTACAAAACCCAAAAGCAGATGAATGTTACCTTATTGAAGGTTTCAACAGAAAGTTTTGCACAGTTCTGCTTCTTCAGTGCTTGCCAACAATGCCTCATTCCTCTAATTTGGACACCTTCTGTCATTTCCCTAAAAATGTGTGTGTGTGTGTGTGTGTGTGTGTGTGTGTGTGTGTGTGTGTGTGTGTGTATATGCATGTGTGTATATTATGTAAACACAGAATACTGCACAAATTTAGTAGAACAAACAGATTTTCTGCTGGTTTTTGCAATGTAAACCCATTTGTGATATGACTGTGAAAATGCTTCATTAGAGGATGTATTTCCAGTAGAGATAAGAAAGTATTAATGCCATGTGCAAAGCATTGGTAAGACTTCACTTGGAATATTGTGTAAAGCTCTGGCCACTCACGTTCAAGAAAATGAATTCAAACTAGAACAGGGACAGAGAAGAGCAACTAGGATTATGGGGGGAATGGAGGGCCTATCTTACAAATGGAGATTAGAAGAGTTTTCCTCGCTTAGTCTATTGCAGGAGCCTCAAGCACAAGGGCACTTCAGTCTCTCTTATACTTAACTTGTGGCACATAGTAGTTTGATCTTCTATGGGTTGTAAACACTGGTGTCACTATAATTGTTGGGTTAGTGTGCAGGAGCTGAGCAGTGTTGATGTCATGTTCTAGATTATTCAATCTGACCACCTATATAGAGGTCCCTTCTGGCCTTAAACTCTATGGCTACATCTAGACTGCAAGCCTCTTCGAAAGAGGCTTTTTCAAAAGATACTTTCGAAAAGCCTCTTTCAAAAAAGAGTGTCTAGACTACAAACAGTACTTTCGAAAAAGCAAGCCGCTTTTTCGAAAGAGAGCACCCAGGCAGTCTGGATGCTCTTTTTCGAAAAAGCACAGTTTGCATTACACAGCATCTATTTTTGAAAAAACACTTTTGAAAAAAGGCATTCTTCCTCATAAAATGAGGTTTTCCTCAGTCGAAAAAACTGACGCATTCTTTCGATTTACTTTCGAAAGAACGCGGCAGCAGTATAGATGCAGGGGAAGTTTTTTAGAAAAAAGGCCACTTTTTTCGAAAAAACCCTGTAGTCTAGATACACCCTATGACTCTAGGCTTTGCTAGCAGACTACTGTGAAATTTCAGTTCCTAAGTAATACCACTATAAATTTGTCTAACTTCATTTTAGAGCCGTTTCTTTAAATATTAATTTCTGGGGCAATGCTTCTCATGCTAGTGAAAATTCCCATTGATATGCAGGACAAAAAAAGATTTGTCTCTGTATATGTGTGTGTGCATGCATGTGTGTCTCTGTGTATGTACATGAGAGAGACAGAGAATGTGTGTGTTTGTGTGAGACAGTATTAGTCCAGTGACTTCAGTAATATACTCTGCCATGAAGAAGAATGAGGCCAAGGACATGTTAGTTTTCCAGTGCCTGAGATTCTAAATTATAAAACTTAGAAACTGGATTTTTTGTTAAAAAAAAGATGGAAATTGCATCTTTTTCCAGTATCTGAGATTTTAAGTATCTGGTGTGAAATTTGGCTGCACAGGGACATAGCTCCTAAGAAAAATGAGAGCTCTGCTCTGTTCTAGCATTCAAGACATTCCTCAAAAAATTAGACACCAGGAGTAGCAGCAGAGTTGATTCTACATTCTCATAGAAGGAGGATTTTTTCCCAAAAAAGGCTCCTTTAACAAGTCACTAGCTAGATGCTGGGTACAGCTCCTGAAATTATAACTGTCACCTCCCAAACAATCAATTTAGCCTGCAGATGTCAGAATGGCTGCTAAAAAGTGTAGGTCTAATTTACAAAAATTAACTGGGAGGAGGAGATGTGATCCACAGAAGAAAAGGCTGCTAATGCCCAAGTTGTCAGAATTGGAAAGGATGATTGTTATGCTGTGTCTGTTCATCTGGAAGAGATGAACATGCTGCCATGGAAGAAGCAGGAATAGAGGATTCCTGATGGTAAGTGACAAACAAATGATAGTACCCAAGAGAGGACTATAGACAGGAGGATCCAGTCATAGTGGACAGTAACAAAATAAGTTATTGTGTTTATCAGAAAACAGAACAGCCATGGTAGCTGCAAAAACCAGACACAACTCCTGCAGTGGCAGCTGTTACTTCTGCTCCAGTCTTGGATTTAAATTCTCTCCTTCAGTATAAGCCACCATTGTTGTTACACAATCCCACAGCCAAATGGTGTCACAGCTACTGGTCTGTGGTTGTCCAGGGGATAATGATAATCAGCAATGTTGGCATTAATGTGGGCTACTGCTTGGAGTCCAATCTAGAGGTCAAATTCTTGTTACTATTTTTTGTTTGCCAATATTTTCTCATCCAAAATTCTTGCTATCCTGATGCTGCTACTGTATATATTCTCGTTCCAGCCTGGGCAAAATTCCATCTGCTGGTCGCTTAGTGCTAAGCAAAAATGTATTGCTCTTCTAATTTGTTGACTTGATTGAGAAGGTGCAAGGGAAAGGCATTCAATTCATCTCACAACCGACATGTAGACCAGCTATGCACCCTCTGGCTACAGGTGTTTATGTGAGGAGGTTAGCCTGGGGCAGGAAACATGGATGGCGAGAAACTAAAGGGGCAGTAGCAGCACCCAGCAGAAAGGCACACCAGGATTATGCAGTTTCTCCAAATCACCTATGGCATGGAATCAAAGGCAGAAGGTGAAGGAGGTGCTAGGTAATAAACGAGTGACTGACCAGCTACTCCAAATCCCCTAGCATCATAGCTTTCAACAACAGTGTCAACATGATTCATGCAGTACATGATGGTAGATTGAGCTTATATACAAGTGTGATGGGCACAACAGAAAATCCTAAAACGGACAGACAGATATCTATGTACCAGGCTTTTTCATTAAGGTAGCTGTCTAGGAATTCCTATAAACAAATTTAGGAATATCCAAAGCAGAGAGAAATAGATCCTTGACTTTGATATATTCTAAATGGCCAGCTGGGGACATGCTAGAGGAATTACTGGGTGAGGGAAGAAAGAAGGAGAAGTTTTGGGGACCACCAAGAGGGAAGAGGGTTAAGCAAGAGTACTCTGTGCACCCATAATCTCTAATTGCTGCAGTGACCAACTGGGAACTTTAATGTGAAAAATAGCCACTCTGAGGAATTATAGAAATACAGGGTTGGAAGGACCTTGAGAAGCTCCTTTACGAGCACTGAGGCAGAACCAAGTAAACAAAATCCATATTTCACAATATTTGTCCAACATTGTTTTAAAAACCTCCAATGATAGGGACGCCACAAGCTGTTTAAGAACCCTTGTAGTTTAAGAAACAGAGTTTAAGAACCCTTATAGTTAGAAAGCTTTTCCTAATATCTAAGGGTATGTCTACATAGCAAAGTTATTTTGAAATAACAGCCATTATTTCAAACTAACTTTCCTAGCGTCTACACAGCCAAACCGGTATTTCGAAATTAATTTGAAATAGCGGAGCACTTATTTCAAATTTGGTAAACCTCATTCCATGAGAAGTAACACCAAATTTGAAATAGCTATTTCAAAATAAGTGCTGTGTAGACACTTATTTCAAAATAGGGGGCCTCCAGCCTTCCCAGGGTGCTCTGGTGGCCACTCCAGCCTCAACCAAGAATACTCCTCTCCCTCCCCTCTCCCCAGAGCCCTTAAAGGGATGGACTCTGGCCACAGTGTCTGTGCCAGCTCCAAGCCTGCCAGCCCAGAGCCAGCAGTCACTGCCCCTGACCCAGTAGCCCCAAAACATGAGCCAGCAAGCCACTGGCAGCCAGCCCTCCACCGCTCCCCAGGAGCAGTCTGCCAGCTCCCAGGAGCCTGACAGGGCCCGGAGAAGGCGAGCGCCTTCCTGGTCCAGGGTGGAGATCATGGACCTTATGTCCATGATCTCTGCACTAGACAGAGGAACGTGGCTGTCTATGGCAGGATAGCTGCCAGCCTGGCCACCAAAGGCCACATGCAAACCCAGGAACAGGTTTGCACGAAAATCAGGGCGAGACCCCCAACCCTGAGCCCTGAGCTTCCCCTCCCCCTTCTTCCCCTTGCTTCCCCCTTCCAGCTCCCTCCTCCCAGGTTTCCCCCTCCCCTCTCCCACCTTCTCTCTTCTCCTCTCCCACCTTCTTTTCCCCAGTCTCACCAGAGTTTCATTCTCCCCACTACTTTTGTTAAATAAAGAGAGGTTGTGTTCATTAAAATACGTGTATTTTATTTGACATCAGGAAGGGGTGTTAGGGACAGGTAAGTGGAAGGACGTGAGGGAGGAATGAGGTACAAGCCCCCAGTGGGACAGACCAGGGAGGCTTTTAGTGCTCCTCAGGGTGGAAGCTCTTACGCAGGGCCTCCTGGATACTGACAGCCCCCCGATGGACCTCCTGGATGGCAGCCTGCAGAAAGTGCAGCCAGGCTCGCAGCAACGTGTCCAAGAGAAGCACCAGAGTGCCCAGGGGCAGCTCTGGCTCCATGTTGCAGAGTGCTGTGGTGTCCCGAGTGAGGGCAACCAGAGCATGCAGAAACAAAATGCTTTGTTGTCCCTCATCGAGGTAGGCAAGCAAGCAGGGAAACCTGAGAACTGGCTGTCCGGGGGGGGGAAGGGGGGGGGAAGAGTCCCTTTAAGCATAGGCCTCAGATAGCCTCAGGCAGCAGCCACACAAAGTAACTCCTGACCTGATGCCCTGCCAGACCTGGTTCTGGCCGGCCTTAAATGCGATTCAGGGTCCACTCAGTGTGGACGCGCTATTTTGAAATAGCAAAAAGCTATTTCGAAATGCATTTTGTGTGTAGACACGTTATTTTGAAATAAGTTATTTCGAAATAAGCTATTTCAAAATAACGCTGTAGTGTCGACATACCCTAACCTAAATCTCCCTTGCTTTTTGTTCTATCTTCAGAGGACGTGCAAAACAGCTGATCACAGTCCTCTTTATAACAGCCATTAACATATTTGAAGAGTTTCCTCATAGGTTCCTGATTTCAAATGATATAATGGGCATTCCGGGAAATTGGTGGAATGATAATCAATGGGACACAGTAATACCAGGGTACAATATATATAGGAATGACGAGTAGGTCATGCTGATGGGGCAGTGGGATATACATGTGAATGAAACCACAGAGTCAAATATAATAAAAATCTTGAATAATCATACTGGGCCATAGAATCTCCGTGGATAGCAATTCTGTGCTTGAATAATGATAATAATACAATAGAAATATATTCCTGACCACCTATCCAGGATGCTGATGTTGAAATGCTCAGGGAGATTACAGAGGCTACAAAAACCTCTGTAAAAATATATATACTACAATATTTGACTGGGTACATGTTACCTTGGGACAAAATGCAAAGATAAAATTTTTAGAAACCATTAATGACTGCTTCTTGGAGCAGCAAGTCCTGGAAGTGACAACAGGAAAGGCCTTTGTTGATTAGGGCAATGTAATGCACACTGGAAAATATTATCTAAACAGTAAAAATACTATAGTTAGTTTGAAATTAGCTCCTACCACTCAGGAAAGATCTTGGAGTCGTCATCTCTGAAAACATCTGCTCAATGTACACAGCTGGCCTGAAAAGTTAACAGAATGTTAGGAATGATTCAGAAAGCAATAAATAATGTCAGTAAATCTCATAATACCCACACCTTAAATACCACATTGGAAATAGAAAAGATACAGAGAAGGGCAACAAAAATGATTAAGTATAAGGAAGAACTTATATGTGGAGAGATTAAAAAGACTAGAACTATTCATCTTAAAAAAGTCAGCTAAAGGGAGATAAGGCAGGGGTTTTTAAAATCATGAATAGTGTTAAGACTGAATATGGAAATGTTATTTACTGCTTTATTTAACACAAGGATCAGGGGATACTCAAATTAATAGACAACAGGTTTAAAACAACCCCAAGGAAGGATTTCTTCAGACAATGCACAGTCAACCTGTGAAACTCATTGCCATAGATTGCTGGGAAAGCTAAAAGTATAATTGGGTTAATAAAAGCAATAGGTGAGCTCATGGAGGGTAGGTCCCTCAATGGCTAATTGCTAAGATGGCCAGGATGCAACCCTTGACCCTCTGACTGTCAGAAACTGTGAGTGTGATAGGAGATGGATCACTCAGTAATTGTTGTGTTCTGTTTATTCCCTCAGAATCATCTAGCATTGGCCACTACTGGAAGACAGGATCCTGGGCTAGACAGATCACTGGCCTGACCCAGTATGGCCATTCTTAGGTTCTCATTCTAAGTATTTATTGTGCCTTTTGTATTTTGTGTTACTTTTCCAACACATGTCTAAGTAGTCTCAGTCCCCCATTACTATCAGTCTTGTGTTGTGGATAGTGTGGTTGTTTGTTCTAGAAAAACCTTACCCATTCCCTCCTCCTGATTTGGCAGTCCATAGAAACCTACCATGATTTCACCCCTATTTGTATCACTTTTGTTTTTACCTAGAGACTTTCAATTAGTCTGCCCCTCACCTTCTGCACCTCACCTTTGGAACCAAAATATGTATTCATGATATATATAATGCAAAACCACCTCTCTTTTTTTGCTGAAAAACAACATTATGGAAGTATCAAATTGCTTAAACAAAAATAAACATAGTAAAAAAGATGTTCTAACATCACACAGCTCTATCTATCTAGCACTTCACAGCTGTGAAAATGAATTCTATGCTGGTGTTCAGTGTGCACTTATTCTCCTTCTGCCTCCCCAGATACTAAGGAAAATGCTAGCTAATTTCTTTTCATTTTTCACCAATCTAAGAATGTGTGACTTTCCTGAAAGAATTGTTAAAAGAAAATAAAGAAAAAAGTTAGTAGCATCCCATGTGCCTAGAGGAACTTAATGATATATTTGTCTTCATTCATTTATTTTAAATATATGCATATACTGATTTCCAACTCTGGTGCAATATAGAAATTGCTTTGAAATTATTGCTCATTTATGTTGTGTTGACCTAAAATCAGAAGAAAATCTCAACAAGCTGAGAAATAAGGTTAAGAGAGTGGAGGTGATGGTAGGGAAACACACCCATAATACTATTTATTTTCAGTTAGATAAGTAGCAGTGTGTTTTTCCTTAGATTTTAATTTAAAAAGCTCACAAAAATGTTCTGCATTAAATTGGTTCATGTAAAGCTCATGAAAACCCACCAAGGTTCACGCTGACCAATTAAAATGCAACACTTTCATGTGCTTTGAAAATCACTGTCCCAGAGAATGCATTTACTGACTATGTACACAAACGCCACCCTTCAATGAATTGATATAACAAACAATTGTCTCTCCTAATTTGGCTGCATAATCTATTAACTATATCGGTGTCCAACTAGTTAGGGACACTTGCTGTAGCCCACTTACATTATTCTAGCAGGATAAGAGAAGACAGACTGGATCAAATGTGCTCGGAAGCTATGCTAGGAGGAGAAGGGTGATACTTGCTTGTGTTTAGGAACTGATCAAGGATCTCCTACCTCTGTGCACTGCAAAAATCAATCTTCCTAATTTAAGTGATCTGCTCAATTTTAGGATGAAATGAATTTGTTCTACTATACAGACTAATTTATCTTCCAAATGAGAAAAGCAGGATTTAACTTAATTTTATTAGGTATATTATCAGGATTTTTTTTAAATATCAGGATCATCCAATAAAAATGGGTTTTAACAAATACTAAATGCCAAGGGATAATGCAGGGGAATGAACTAGGTGACCTCTCAAAGTCCTTTCCAGTCCTATGAATCCATGAATGCATTCTAAAATGCTAACATATCAGAGCAATAGAGAATAGGTCCCAAAATCAGAAGAAACTTGAAGACTCATAGGCCATGAGAAGTTAGACCAAGAAACATAGCTTTGGTGTTTCTGTAATATTAGAACTAGGTCATTTTTCCTCTGTCTCTCCTTCTCACTTTGTTATTGCTCATTTAAAATCCCTTTAGATAACTTTTATGATCCTAGTACTATGCAACCTCCATCTCTGTAAAGCTCAAAGAAATGATCTGAAATGAAAACAAACAAAAGCAAAAAGAATGCTTTCTCTTTTTTGCTATTGTTTGTGGAACAGTAAGTTTACAGTGCTGATTATGTTTTATTTATTCCTATTTTTCTTGCATCTTTTACGTCTTTCCTGCTCAAGTGTTGCTGATTCTTTGACTTAGCACTAGGAAATACCATCACTTGCCATAGTATGTGACCTTAGCAATCTTCCTTCATCAAACTGGTCAAAAATTAACTGATGGAAGAGTTGTATTTTGAAAAATGTAACTAACAAAGACATGCTGATTAACAAAAATCAGCATGTTTTGTTGATTCATCAAAATTTGCAACAAGAGATTACTGAAACATTTGGTTTCAGCAACGAACATTTTCTTTTCAAAGACACTAAAACAACTTTATTGAAGCTTTTCATTTTGTCTGTGCTTCAATTTTTATATTTTAGCCTAATTTATAACATAACACAGAATAATACTGACATCACATTGTAAATTAGACTATAAAACAAAATTCAAAATGAAGCACTTCAGTAAAGTCATTTTGAAATTTCCCAAATGAAAATTTTCAGCAATTTCAAATTTGTGGGAAATTATGTATTTTGATCTGATTCAGGAGGAAAGGAAATTTCAAAATACTAGAATTTCCATGGAACAGAAATTCTGAATTTTACTAGCTCTAATTATCACATCAAATGAATTAAGCCAATGGAAGATTGCACAGAAAGATTGTAAAATGCTTGGTTTTCACTTTTACAATCCCATCTTGGAATGGAACAAATCAACCACACTGAAGAACTTCCAAGCCACAGCATTGGCTCCATTGCTTTGCTCTTGTTCACTATGTCAGTGTCCCAGTAATTATATGTACAACTGCTGTAGTGAGGGAGGGATATTTTATTTTTGAAAAAAAAGTATCATTGGATTGTTTTTATTTATTCTGTTTGCAAAATTTGCCTACACTTTCAGAAATAAAGGATTTACCAAACCATATTACACCATTAGTCAATCATATTTTGTATCATGTCACTGGTAGTCAGCAGACGTCCATAAAATCCTATAATTCTCATAATTAAGTGTGCAGTGATGTACATAGTGAAGATGGGAGAAAAGCTTTCCAGATCTCAGTGGTGATCAGATATCTCCCTGGAGCATAAGATTTTCCCCTTGTCCTTATCTTAGTACGTGTAACTAACAACAAATAATATGGGCATTATTTAATTATTAATAAGAACATCATAAAATTAATAATTAATGCCTTTTGACAAAATCTCTCTTCAATTAATTTTCATATCACATATCAAACAATTAATTAGACAAAACCAGTCACCAGCTGAGTATGACAATAGTGTGACCATATAGAGCCTAAGAAAAGGCAAAGAATCTTGGCAAGAATGTTTTAGCCACAGTTGAAAAGTTGTCCTTAAATTCTTTAAGGGAGTAATAGTGGATTGTATGAATCTGAAGCTGAATACTAATAAAGCCCTGTGACCTGAAGCTTTACATACCAATGAGCTCTCTGCTCGTGGTGAACAGAGGACAGCAGGGCTGGGGAATAAGCAGTATTTATCCAGCATTCCAGATGGACAGGAGCTTCATTAGGGAGAAAGATCGCTGTCCCCATTGCTAGGTGAACAGGGGGAAGTCTGGCTATAGAAAGTTCCATTTTCATAAACTGTATACCCAGAATTCCTCCAAGGACAATCTGGGAATCATTGTAACTGCAGAGAAACTCAGAATTGGTTGTGCAGTGGAAGCAAACACAGAGGGAAGAAAGGATGGTCACAGTGATGGTCACTGCTATGTGTTCTGCCTTCCTTCTTCCTGGCTCCCTGAACTCAGTGTTTCTGTTTAAGACTAGGTCTAGTAATGAATATGTCTAATTAATCAAGGCCTGTGGCTATCTATCTGCTGCTGAGACTGTCATCATGATTTGTTCATACTGTTGCTGATCTAACCTACCTATATGTCTTGCTTTGTTTTGGTGAGATTAGTTATTTTTGATTTTGTGAGTTCGCATAAATCCTTGGTATGCCTACACGTTGAATACTGCATGCAGTTCTGGTTGCTCCATCTCAAAAAATAAATATTAGATTTGGAAAATGAACACAAAAGGGCAATAACATGACTAAAAGTATGGAACAGCTTCTGTAACAAGAGAGATTAAAAACAGGGATTCTTCAGCTTGGAAAAGAGACATCTAAAGGGGAGATATAATAGCGGTCTATACAATTATGAAGGATTTTAAGAAAAAGTTTTATTTAAGTAGTGTCCCTATAGATGCTGTACTGTAGGTGTGTCTGCATCCCTATGCTTCTGTTTGGATATCTTTGGTAGCTGTGTCAGTTCAGCCCACACATGCACTCTCTTTCCCTCATGCTTTGCCTTGAAGCTAACTACCTCTGTGCAGGTAAAACCACCTTCAGTGAATTGCTCCAGCCAGTCCATTCATAGATACTTTTCCTCTTATAGAAGTCTTTTCACTTAGATATTCTTAGCATTTTGGTTCACCTTTTCATAGTGTTATAGGGTTCTGTTTGTTTATGAAGAGGGAAGAAAAAAAACTAACAACAACAAAAAATTTACTTATCCCTTCCCTCTCCTACCAGGGATTGTCCCCAGCAAAACACATGCCTGGCCTCCTGCCATTTAAAAGGTTCCTCTCCTGTTGGGAGGCCTTTCCAGTAATAGACAGATATTCCTGCTGTGTACGTTGTCTCAGAGAGACCCACATTTCACAAAGATATACACTTGTCAGCAGCTGAAAGCCAGATCCTGAAAAAAATGGGAACTAAGTGAAACTACTCCTTATGGTGTGAACTCTCCACCTGTGACCGACTCGGGTCCCAAGTCTCTTCAACAATGTGAGCCAGCACCATAGACTTCTACCCCTAAAGAGAGTGAACTGAGGGAAAAAACCTTCAAACTCCCCACACAAGACCTCCAAGAAATGAGCTATTAGGGTTCATAATGAGTGCCAAATGAGCCAGAGGAGGACCCGGGCACATTCAGTCATTTTGGCACTGATGGCTTCCAAGCATGGTACCTACAGATAGCATGAGTCCTTCAGTGCAGACACTAGTAAGCCTAAGGGCTCTATGGGCACCGGTGTTACCTGTCAAAGACAAAAGGATAGACCACCTCTATAAAGATGGCATTGGTATGCTCATTGTGGCCAAAATTGTTGCTTTCCTCGATACCAGGGAGACAACACCACCAAGGGCTAACAGTACTGATTATCATGACACCACAGGAATTTTGGTTTTCTAAAGACCTTAAGGCATCTGTGACCAGGACAGAGTAAATCTGCTGTGAAAAGTGATATTTGTGTATTTGTTAATATGACATTTCACAGCAGATTTAGTAGCTAACTGAGAGGCTGTGAAAAGTGATATTAACACACAAATATCACATTTCACAGCAGCAGACTTACCAGCAAGCAAACCTTAAAACCAAAAAAAGCAAAAGAAACAGCAACAAAAGATACAAAAACATGCAAAGCACTTATTTGTGTTTCTATTCTGTTTAGCTCCGGTAAAGAATAGAGACAATTGTGTATCACTTTTATTATTGAGTCTGCAAAAAAATTCAACTCTGTACATAAGAAAATTACAATGATTTGGACATATATGTGCACATATTTATTTGTTTTTCCTAAACATAAAATATTTCAGAAAAAATATCAGACTGGTCACCAGCAAGAGTTGGCGGCCACACTCTGAGACCACCAAAACTTTGTTGCGAGTAGCAGCAATTATCTGCATCCATCAGCAATCCACACATATGGTCTGCGGATATAAAGCAGGACCTATCCATGCAGACCTCCTCTGATGAAACCACCTAGTTACTTAGTCAGCTAACTAATTAGTCACCCACTCAGTTACGTGTGTGTGTGTGTGTGTGTGTGTGTGTGTGTATGTACGTGCATTATATATATAATTACAAAACTGAGGACAGAAAAATATAAATGATTCATTCCTCATAATCAGATTTATTAAGAAAAGTAGGTGCATCATACTAATTGAGAGAATTCAGCTAAAGCTGTTTGGCGAAAATCAAACAACATTCCAAGTACAAAGTTAAAATAAAAGTAATTATTTTTTTTCCTAATTTTCCATATCTATAATACACACTGCCAGGACTTCCCTTTTGAAGGTTAACAATATCACTAATTTGCTGCAAAACACTTCAGGGTAAGAGGAAATAGCCTGCTTTCTGCTTTGGGGGGCTCTGCTTCCTCCAGCTCACAAAGAGCACAAAAACTGTGGTGAGTATGACTTTTTCCTGAATGTGGGTTTATTTTTGTAAATCAAAAAACAAAATTGATATTGACCAATTTAACCATGGTGTGCAGCTTTAGTTCAGCTCTAACATTAATACTCCTGGGACACATTTTCACCATGAAATAAATCTTTCCCTAGCATTAATGAAACACAGTAAAAAGTGAAGTTCATTATATCTGTATGGGACTTCTCCTTAACATAGATTGATAGCATTGCTGATGCTGCTATGCTGTTTCAAGCATACGGGGATGTTGCTGCTTTTTATAGGCAGTATGTTATGATTTTGTTTATATGTATGGTAATTACAGTTTCAGCAATGAACATGCATCCAGAGGTTTCAGAGGTGTGCGCTTGCTTTATAAATAAACAAATAAGAAAAACACTATGAAAGCAACTTACCACTTGTAATAATAAAACTTTGCACTTAGTGCCTGTTTAAAATGGCAACCACTGTATTTCCCAACAGTATTTCCCAGTTACAATAGTGCAGAAACTGAGCTATTTTCCTGCACTTAGAATGGAAAATTGCTGGTATTTTGGTTAATAGTGATACAAGTTAACTTATGAACAGTGTCACTGTATAAAAGCACTTTTCATCTAAAACCGTTACTAGCGTGGTTCAAAAATCTTCTCCTGGCCTTTTGCAAAGGTGTAACTTACAGGCACTGGGCATAGGAAGATGGTATGTAATATGTATACATGTATCATGAATAAAATAAAATAAAATAAAATAAAAACTAAGGAATAAACTAAGGAATGAGCTAATGCCATCTAGAATAACTCTTCCAACAGCTGCATGAGAAAAAATATATCAATAAGCAAACCTCAAAAGGTCACCAAGTCCAATCCCTTGCATTCATGGCAGGATCAAGCACCATCTAGATCATTCCTGGCAGGTGTTTGTCCAACCTACTCTAAAAAATCTCTAATGATGGAGATTCAACAAGTTCCTTAGGCAATTTTTTTGCTGTGATTAACGACCCTTACAGAAAGTTTTTCCTGTTGTCCAAGCTAACCCTCCCTTTCTGCAATTTAAGCCCACTGCTTCTTGTCCTGTCATCAGAGGTTAAGGAGAATAATTTTCCATCCATCTTCTTGTAACAGTCTTTTAGCTGTTGAAAGCTGTTGAAAGCTTGAAAATTGTTACGTTCCCTCTAAGTCTTCTCTTTTCCAAATTAAACAAACGCAGTTCTTTTGATTTTCTCTCATAGGTAATGTTTTTTAGACCTTTAATAATTTTTCCTGCTCTTCTCTGGACTTTTTCCAATTTGTCTACAACCTCCCAGAATTGGACACGATACTCCAGTTGAAGCCTAATCAATGCAGAAGAGATGGAAAAATTACTTCTCATATCTTGTTTATAATATTCATTCTCCTACATCCCAGAATGATGTTCACTTTTTTTGTATCATTGTTACACTCTTGACTCATATTTAGATTGTGGTCCACTCTGACCCCTAGATCTCTTTCCACAGTACTCCTTCCTAGACAATCACTTCCCATTTTGTATGTGTGCAACCGATTGGTCCTTCCTAAGTGAGGTACTTTATATTTGCCCTTACTGATTTTCATCCTATTTATTTCAGACCATTTCTCCAGTTTGTTCAGATCATTTTGGATTACAAAACTATCCTCCAAAAGCACTTTTTAGAGTAGGTTGGACAAACACCTGCCAGGAATGATCTAGATGGTGCTTGATCCTGCCATGAATGCAAGGGATTGGACTTGGTCTCCTGCATGGTATCATCCACATAGGTTATCAGTTTATTCTTTATTCAATTATCTAAATCATTAACACAAACATAACATAAGAACATAAGAATGGTCATACAGGGTCAGACCAAAGGTCCATCTAGCCCAGTAGCCTGTCTGCCGACAGTGGCCACCGCCGGGTGGATGGACCGAAGACAATGATCAAGCGATTTGTCTCGTGCCATCCGTCTCCAGCCTCTGACAAACAGAGACCAGGGACACCATTCCTACGCCCTGGCTTATAGCCTTTTATGGACCTAACCTCCATGAATTTATCTAGCTTCTCTTTAAACTCTGTTATAGTTCTAGCCTTCACAGCTTCCTCTGGCAAGGAGTTCCACAGGTTGACTATGCGCTGTGTGAAGAAGAACTTTTGCTTATTAGTTTTAAACCTGCTACCCATTAATTTCATTTGGTGTCCTCTAGTCCTTATATTATGGGAACTAATGAATAACTTTTCTTTATTCACCCTCTCCACACCACTCATGATTTTATATACCTCTATCATATCCCCCCTCAGTCTCTTCTTTTCCAAACTGAAAGGTCCCAGTCGCTTTAACCTCTCCTTATATGGGACCTGTTCCAAACCCCTGATCATTTTAGTTGTCCTGGATAATAGCCATTGATGGACCTAACCTCCATGAATTTATCTAGTTCTTTTCTGAAGCCTGTTAAAGTTCTAGTCTTCACACATCCTTTGGCAAGGAAATCCACAGGTTGAGGGTGTGCTGCATGAAGAAAAACTTCTTTTTGTTAGTTTTAAATACGGTTATCTATTAATTTCATTTGGTGACCCCTTGTTCTTATATTATGGAAACAAGTAAATAACTTTTCCTCATTCACTTTTTCCATACCAATCATGATTTTATAGATCTCTATCATATCTTCTCCCCATTCCCTTAGTCTCCTTTTTTCTAAGATGAAAAGTCCAAGTCTTTTTAATCTCTCTTCATATGGGACCCATTCCAAACTCCTAATCATTTGTGTTGCCGTTCTCTGAACCTTTTCCAATGCCAATATATTTTTTTTGAGATAAGGCAACCACATCTGTACGCAGTATTCAAATGTGGGTGTACCATGGTTTTATATAGAGGCAATAAGATATTATCTGTCTTATTCTCTATCCCTTTTTAAATGATGCCTAACATTCTGTTTGATCTTTTGACTGCTGCTGCACACTGAGTGGATGTTTTCAGAGAATTACCCACAATGATTCCAAGATCTCTCTCTTGAGTAGTTGTAGCTAAATAAGTTCCCATCATATTGTATATATAGTCGGTGTTATTTTTTCCAATGTGCATTATTTTACATTTATCAACATTAAATTTCATTTGCCATTTTGTTGCCAAATCACTTAGTTTGGTGAGATCTTTTTGAAGCTCTTCACAGTCTGCTTTGGTCTTCTCTATCTTGAGCAGTTTAATATCATCTGCAAATTTTGCTGCCTCACTGTTTACCCCTTTCTCCACATCATTTATAAATAAGTTGAATAGGATTGGTCCTAGGACTGACCCTTGGAGGACGCCACCAGTTACCTCTCTCCTTTCTGAATACTTACCATTTATTCCTATCCATTGTTTCCTAACTTTTAACCAGTTATCAATGCATGAAAGGAGCTTCCCTTTTATCCCATGACAACTCAATTTGATGAAGATATTGACCAAGATATTGATGAAGATATTGAGCAGAACCAGACCCACATCTGATCTCTGTAGAACCCCACCGATTATGCTCTTCTAACATGACAGTGAACCATTGATAATTCCACTCTATGAATGGTTATCCGACAAGTTATATATAACCACCTAATAGTAGCTCCATCTAGGTTGTATTTCCCTACTTTGTTAACAAGAAGGTCATGCCTATTATCAAATGCCTTACTAAAGTCTAGATATACAACCTCTACTTGCTTCCCCTTTATGCACAAGGCTTGTTACCCTGTCAAAGAAAGTTATCAGTAAATGCTGCTCAGGGTTTGATGTTAGTGAGTAGCATAGTCCCAGACTCCTGAAGAGCATTTGGGCAGGCCTGTCTCCAATCTCTTTGGATGTGCTGCCTGTTTCTACCATGAGACTCTATCACATAGTCCAGCTACAATGATTTCAAAAGCTAGACTCCCTTTTTCCCTCACCATCTATGTGCATCTACAGTTATGGTGGCCTCAGGCCTCCCAAGCTCCATTAGAGGAATTGTTGGTGGGTAGCTTAGACAAATGAAGTTCTGTGAGGCCTCACCTTTCTTTTTCTCTACCGTAGTGGGAATAGAAAACTATTTTCCCTGTGGCATTTCTAGCTACAGGACTCACATTTCTACTAGTAATATGCATCTATCTCAAGTGATAGAACATCTCTGGGAGAATCGTATAGTGGAATATTCCATTACAAAGAAAAAAACTTTCTTCAACAGCCACACAAGAAAGAATTCTCAAGATCCTTTAGAGCTGTTAAACTTCTGGGACAGCCTGGATGCTGACTTCCCCGCAGGTACAGATTTGTTATTCTGCTAATAAGGAACTACTGAGTAGGAAAGCCCATTTGGCCTGATAAGCCTGCCCTAAAGGGATGTTTCCTTTTTCAATCACATAGAAATTTATTTAAAAAAAATTAGTTTGATAATGGAAAGTGTCAATTAGGGTTGAAGCACTTCAAATATAACATTACTGAAATTAAACAACTGCTGGCAAATGCTGAATCTTTTCCCTGTCCCAGATGCTATATAACATAATCAGGAGCTCATGTGTTCCATTTATTGAGAAATGAAAAATGAATTCTATGTTTTCAGTGTCAAATATGATTGATAATCCCTGTATTCTGTGTAACTGATATGTTCTCCCTTTTGTACAAATGCTGTGCAATAGAAAGAAGCGGCATGGAATGTAAAGCCATAGCTTACATTGGCAGCTATAGAATGAATTAAAAATCCTCATTGATTAAAGCATTATCCTTCTTAATTGCAAAGTAACATTTCTCTTGATAACTAGATGTGCTAACTGTATGTTTCTTTGTAGCACTAGTTCTTCTCCTGATATCACTGACATTATCTGTCAATTCAATATTCTCCTATTCTATTGCAATTGCATTTTTAATTTCTCAAAAGCCAAACATCATTTTTCCTCCATTTGTAAACCACAAGGACTCCTGAAAATGGTATTTTGTACTGAATGGACAATTACTGCTGTACCTTGAGATCATGAACTAAGCGTCTGAGCTCTATTTCTTCTGCAGAGAATAGCTAAAATAAAAGAACAACTCATTATTCTCTTTTTCAGATTTTAGTTTTTCATGATAGACTTATTTAAATTTTCTCAAACAGGAAAAAATAAACTGGGAAAACAGAATCTTAAGACCCACTGCTTATCCTTTCCTCAATTAGATCAGCAGGCTTTGAACATTATGATTGTTCACATACATGTATGGTAAATGAGGGCAAAAGCGAGCATAAAAGGATATCTAATGCATATAGGATTATTTTTGCATTTCCCTGGAAACCTTGATGCAGCCTCTTGTTTTCAAATGTTCCTTTGACATTTTTCAGCCTACCACACAATGTCAATTATAAAAAGCTACATATTAGTAAAACATTTTTTTGTAAAGTTGACCCTGAGCTTTAAGTCTGATTTTGGACATAAACTTCACCACCATACTAAGGGTGAACCCATAGAGGAATTTGATGCAGAGCAATTTATAATTTACAGACATTCCATAATCCAGCCATACTAAAGGCCAAATGTTGTACTCTTTATTTAGGCAATCCCTCCCCCCACAGCATGCAATCATGTCGCAGTTAAAGCGAATGGCAAAATTTACATTGATTTCATTTTACTTGGATTATACCCCCACTCTTTGCAAGTAAGAACTGTAAAAGATACAATTACTTCTGCAAAGATACAGTTAAAAAATTATGATGCTCAGGGTACATTTTTTTCCTACAGAATCATCATCCATTGGACAGCACAAATAGAATTGTCATGAAAAAGTGGGCATTAGATAAGACAACCTGAAGAATTTTTTGTCAAATAAGCATTCCATGCTACTTAGGAAACAAGGAAAACATTGTTCTGTAACACTTTATGTGACATATCATGAGACTACTGACTGCATTGCTTTTTCAGTTTTATTTCAAAACGTCTTTTAGGGATTCACTTTAAAATTGATGTAGGGAAACCTGTCTGCTTGTTAAGTGCATAACATTCACAAAATACAAATTAACAAACCTCTCTAAGACTGGATTTTAAAGCACACTGAGCTGTAGATTCTCCATGAGATATGGACAAGTTTGTAATTTCCATGAAGATTTGTTTTTACTTGGCTATTGACTTTATAATCAAGACAGTTGTTCGGGTTACAATGCTACTGCCTGCATTTAATTCACGAAGTCTGAGCTGAAGTATTTCATCTTTATAGGTTCTGTATCTTATATAACAGGCTTGGGAAAGATATGTTCAAAATCCCAGCAAGCATTACAGGAACAAATATTATTCTTTTCTGTGGAGTACATATTTCGCCATCCAGTCAAATTGTCCCTTGGTGCTGCCGAATTCCTAAAGTTCATTATGGAACACTAGTTTGTTGTTCATCTTATCACCAAGCACAAACTGGGGTCCATGTCCTATGTGGCCTGGAGGCAAAGCTCAGATTGAAGTCGATGAAAGTGTTGGCAGAGTGAGGAGTGCAGAACAGGCCTTGTAGCAGAGAAAACTGGATGTGAAAAATGAGATAGTGGAGTCATAGAATCACAGAATCCTAGATAGCTGCAGCAGCACAGGAGCCAGCAAACAGAGCTGTAAACAGGGGAGTTTGAGTGGGAGTTCTGTTGGAGGAGAAGTTTGTATTTGTATTGTTTGTATGTGGAGAGGCTTGTAGGGATAGTGTGCTGGGAGAGAAGCTGAGCCCTGATTAGGGGGCAGGGCTTCACTGATTAGGGGTCCTATAAAGGTAGCCTTCTAGTCAGGCAGCAGCATAGACAGCTGCAGTGGCACAGGAGCCAGCAAACAGAGCTGTAAACAGGGGAGTTTGAGTGGGAGTTTGTAAAGGGAGTTTGGATATTGGGACTTGTTTGGGGTTTGTTTTTGCTGTGGAGGGGGTGATTTGGTTTGTTTTTGTGTTCACTGGACGAATAGGATTTTGGTGAGAAAGTAGATAAAACATAGAGGCAGTAGTGGCCATGGCCCAAGTACTAGAGAACACAAGGAGGATGACTGGATGTGGTAGCTGCGGTATGTACATGATTCTGGAGGGGTTACCTGAAAGGAGTTTTGTTTGCATGAAGTGCCGCCTGATAGAGCTGATGGAAGAAAAGATCCGAGGACTGGAGATGCAGGTGGAAACTCTGGTCGAGTTTAGAAGGGGGTTTGAGCAGATGATGGAGCAAAGGCATGACGTGGCTGAAGGGGAAAGTTTAGATATGCAGATGGAAGCAGGATCAAGGGCCTCAGAGGGGGGAATGCTGGGCGAAGAAAATGGACAGTGGAAGCATGTGACTAAGAGAACCAGGCAGAGGAAAAGATGGGTCAGTGAAGGAAAAATAGAGCTCAAGAACAGGTATGTGGAGTTGGAGAATGAAGAAGGGGTACAGCAGGTAGATAATGAAGATGGAAGGGTAAGGAAGAAGAGAAGAGTGGCTAGTCCCATAGATAAAGGGGAAGAGTTAATGGAGACAATACCAATAATGAGCATCAAGAGGATACAGGATGGGTTAAAGAGGATTACAAGGGAAAACAGGAACGGCAAGGACTTGCAGCCAGAGGAAGCAAGAGATAGACCAGAGAATCGCACTAGGAAAAGGCAGGTCTACGTGACTGGGGACTCCTTATTGAGAAGAATAGATAGGCCTGTAATCAGAGCTGATCCAGAGAATAGAAGGGTGTGCTGTCTGCCAGGTGCTAAGATACGGGATGTGGAACTGAGATTGAAGAGGATTATTAAGGGAGCAGGAAGGAATCCATTGATCATCCTTCATGTAGGAACAAATGATTCGGCTAGATTCTCGCTGGAACGAATTAAGGGAGACTATGCTAGGCTGGGGAGGTCGCTCAAGGAAATTGAAGCTCGGGTGATCTTTAGTGGCATTCTGCCTGTTCCAAGAGAAGGGCAACTAAGATGTGACAGGATTATGATGATCAATAGATGGTTTAGGCAGTGGTGCTATAAGGAGGGCTTTGGAATGTATGGTCACTGGGAGGCATTTATGGACAGAGGACTGTTCTCTCGGGATGGACTTCACCTAAGTAGGGAGGGAAATAGACTTCTAGGATGGAGGCTGGCTCAACTGATTAAGAGAGCTTTAAACTAGGAATTTGGGGGAGACGGTTGGGAGATGTCCAGGTAATCTCTATGCCAGATTTTAACACTGAGAGGGAGGAAAACAAAGTAAGAAAGGATATAGCTGGGGGTAGGAGAATGTACATGAGGAAGGGTAGGGTGGATACTTGTCTGATAGGTCATATTGGAGGTACAACATCCGTGCCAAATTGGGTAAAGAATGTGAGTGAGGCCAAACAGCAAAAATTAAGATGTTTGTACACCAATGCTAGGAGCCTAGGTAACAAAATGGAGGAACTAGAGCTATTGGTCCAGGAAGTGAAATCAGATATTATAGGAATAACAGAAACATGGTGGAATACTAGGCATGATTGGAGTACAGGTATTGAAGGGTATGTGCTGTTTAGGAAAGACAGGAATAAGGGTAAAGGTGGTGGAGTCGCATTGTATATCAAAGATGAGGTAGATTGTAAAGAAATAAAAAGTGATGGAATGGAGAAGACAGAGTCTGTTTGGGCAAAAATCACATTGGGGAAGAAAACTATCAGATCCTCCCCTGGGATAGTGCTTGGGGTGTGTTATAGACCACCAGGATCCAATTTGGATATGGATAGAGACCTCTTTAATGTTTTTAATGAAGTAAATACTCACGGAAACTGCGTAATCATGGGAGATTTCAACTTTCCAGATATAGATTGGAGAACAAGTGCTAGTAATAATAATAGGGCTCAGATTTTCCTAGATGTGATAGCTGGTGAATTCCTTCATCAAGTAGTTGCTGAACCAAAAAAGGGGGATGCTATTTTAGATTTGGTTTTGGTGAGTAGCGAGGACCTCATAGATGAAATGGTTGTAGGGGACAATCTTGGCTAGAGTGATCATGAGCTAATACAGTTCAAATTAAATGGAAGGATAAACAAAAATAAATCTGAGACTAGGGTTTTTGATTTCAAAAGGGCTAACTTTAATAAATTAAGGAAATTAGTTAGGGAAGTTGATTGGACTAAAGAAATTATGGATCTTGAGGTGGAGGAGGCCTGGGATTATTTTAAGTTAAAGTTGCAGAAGCTGTCAGAAGCCTGTATCCCAAGAAAAGGGAAAAAAATTATAGGTAGGTGTGTTAGACCAAGCTGGATGAGCAAGCATCTCAGAGAGGTGATTAAGAAAAAGCAGAAAACATATAAGGAGAGGAAGATGGGAGGGATCAGTAAAGAAAGCTACGTTATTGAGGTTAGAGCATGTAGGGACAAAGTGAGAGAGGCTAAAAGTCAGGTAGAGTTGGACCTTGCAAAGGGAATTAAAACCAATAGTAAAAGGTTTTATAGCCATATAAATAGGAAAAAAACAAAAAAAGAAGTAGTAGGACCGCTAATTACTAAGGATGGAGTGGAGGTTAAGGATAATTTAGGAATGGCCCAATATCTAAACAAATACTTTGCTTCAGTCTTTAATGAGGCTAATGAAGAGCTTAGTGATAATGGTAACATAACAAATGGGACTAAGGATATGGAGGTAGATATTACCATATCCGAGGTAAAAGCCAAACTTGAACAGCTTAATGGGAGTAAATCGGGGGGCCCAGATAATCTTCATCCAAGAATATTAAAGGAACTGGCACATGAAATTGCAAGTCCACTAGCAAAAATTTTTAATAAATCTCTAAACTCAGGGGTTGTACCATTTGACTGGAGAATTGCTAATATAGTTCCTATTTTTAAGAAAGGAAAAAAAAGTGACCCAGGTAACTATAGGCCTGTTATTTTGACATCTGTAGTATGTAAGATCTTGGAAAAAATTTTGAAGGAGAAAGTAGTTAGAGACATTGAGGCTGATGGCAAGTGGGACAAATTACAACATGGTTTTACAAAAGGTAGATCGTTCCAAACCAACCTGATCTCCTTTTCTGAGAAAGTAACAGATTTTTTAGATAAAGGAAATGCAGTGGCTCTAATCTACCTCGACTTTAGTAAGGCATTTGATACAGTACCACATGGGGAATTATTGGTTAAATTGGAAAAAATAGGGATTAATATGAAAGTTGAGAGGTGGATAAGCAACTGGTTAAAGGGGAGACTACAGTGGGTCATACTGAAAGGTGAACTGTCAGGTTGGAGGAAGGTTACTAGCGGAGTTCCTCAGGGATCAGTTTTGGGGCCAATTTTATTTAATCTTTTTATTGCTGACCTTGGCACCAAAAGTGGAAGTGTTCTGATAAAATTTGCGGATGACACAAAGTTAGGAGGTATTGCCAATTCAGAAAAGGATCGGGATATCATACAGGAAGATCTGGATGACCTTGTAAATTGGAGTGATAGCAATAGGATGAAATTTAATAGTGAGAAGTGTAAGGTTCTGCATTTAGGGATTAATAACAAGAATTTTAGTTATAAGCTGGGGACACATCAGTTGGATGTAACGGAGGAGGAGAAAGACCTCGGAGTCCAGGTTGATTATAGGATGACTGAGCCGCCATTGTGACATGGCCGTGAAAAAGGTTAATACGGTCTTGGGATGTATTAGGCGAGGTATTTCCAGTAGGGATAAGGAGGTGATAGTGCCATTATACAAGGCATTGGTGAGACCCCATTTGGAATACTATGAGCAGTTCTGGTCTCCCATGTTTAAGAAAGATGAATTCAAACCAGAACAGGTACAAAGAAGGGCCACTAGGATGATCCGAGGAATGGAAAACCTGTCTTATGAAAGGAGACTCAAGGAGCTTGGCTTGTTTACCTTAACCAAAAGAAGGCTGAGGGGGGACATGATTGCACTCTTTAAATATATTAGATGGATAAATACCAGGGAGGGAGAGGAATTATTTAAGCTTAATACCAATGTGGACACAAGAACAAATGGATATAAGCTGGCTAGTAGGAAGTTTAGACTTGAGATTAGACGAAGGTTTCTAACCATTCAAGGAGTGAGATTCTGGAACAGCCTTCCAAGGGAAGTAGTGGGGGGAAAAGATCTATCTGGCTTCAAGATTAAACTAGATGGGTTTATGAAGGGGATGGTTTGATGAGATAACATGGTCTTGGTAACTAATTGACCATTCATTATCAGTGGTAAATAGGTCAATGGAGGGATGATAGGAGTTACTATAGAGAACTTTCTGGGTGTCTGGCTGGTGAGTCTTACCCACATGCTCAGGGTTTAGCTGATCGCCATATTTGGGGTCGGGAAGGAATTTTCCTCCAGGGTAGATTGGCAGAGGCCCTGGAGGTTTTTCGCCTTCCTCTGTAGCATGGGGTACAGATCACAGCTGGAGGATTCTCTGCATCTTGGGGTCTTTGAACCATTGTTTCAAGGACTTCAATATCTGAGATATAGGTGAGAGGATTATTCTAGGAGTGGGTGGGTGAGATTCTGTGGCCTGCATTGTGCAGGGGGTCAGACTAGATGATCATAATGGTCCCTTCTGATCTTAAAGTCTATGAGTCTATGAACTGGAAGGGACCTTGCAAGGTAATCAAGTCCAGTCCCTCCGCCCTCATAGCAGGACCAAGCACCATCTAGATCATCCCTGAAAGATGTCACTCTATCCTGCTCTTAAATACCTCCAGAGATGGAGATTCCACAAGCTCCCTAAGCAATTTATTCCAGTGTCTAACCACCCTGACAAGTTAGGAAGTTTTTCCTAATGTCCCACCTAATCCTCCCTTGCTGCAGTTTAAACCCATTTCTTCTTGTCCAAGCCAACCAATGCAATAAAATATAAAAGTTCATTAATGCTCCTTT
The DNA here is from genome assembly GCA_032595735.1 of Pelochelys cantorii. Taxonomy (NCBI): domain Eukaryota; kingdom Metazoa; phylum Chordata; order Testudines; family Trionychidae; genus Pelochelys; species Pelochelys cantorii. Next base: position 64,371,222 of record CM064330.1, read on the forward strand.
GAAAACTGGGATTTGCATGATTGCTCCAGAACCTTGGGTGCCTGCTGAGGAGGGGCATGTGGGGTGGCACTAGCCATGTGAACACCCCTAGCACTGTCCTTGGCATACATGGTTGCATAGGGCACCACTAAATTTGATGGGATAGGCTTATGGGCAGTGCTGGCTCTGGTGGCCCACAGCTCCAACCCCTGCCTGCTCCCCCACACCCCGGCTTGGAATTGGCTCCAGCAGACCCCAGCCTCTACCCACTTGGCTGCTCACTACCTGCAGGCTGCGCCCAGGCCCTGATCACCAGGCAGTGGTGATCCATGGGGGATGCCAGTGCTGGGCAACATAGGGCACCAGCACTGGTAGGGATAGCCTTGCCTTCCCTCCCACATGACTCCTCTCCACACCATCCCTAACACAGGGAGCGCTGAGACAACCTTCCTCTGCCCTAGACCCCAGCCCACCCTGCCTCTTCCCACCCCACCTCTTTCCCCTAGCCCCCTCCCCTGAGCGATGTGGTCTAAAGGACTAAAGGGGATCTGGAACAGGACAATAGCAGGGGTCACCCCCTCACACACACATGAGCAGCAGCAGGGGAAGCAGAGCAGAGTAGGCCCAACTGGTTCTACACTGTCGGTGTGTGCGGGTGACGGTCCTGCCCCCTTTCCTGAGACATGCAGCCAGGAGCCCAGGAGCAGAATGGACTAGCACTACTTTTCTCCACTTCCCCCACCACCACCACTGCCGGTAAATACACAGAAGCCTGATCCCGAGCGTGTTTCCAAGCCTCCTCCCAGCTAGTGTTCTGGACCACACAAAGGCTCTGGCCCTGCCTGTTGCTGGCTTCTTGCCCTTCCTACCCATGACACATGAGAGGCATGTGCCTCTCCTCTCATCGCCCCTGCCTAGAACATTCATAAAAAGAAAGGGACAGATCCTTGGAGCTACACTAATGTACATGAGCTAAAGACTTCACTCAAGAAATGTGTCAAATTGGGAAAACCTTGTAAGCCAGATTTAAATAACATTTAAATCACTGTCTAAAAATACTTTCACTGCTGGAGCAATCTAGAAAAGATACAGCAAGTAAGATTAGAAATTCATAGTTCCACGCTATTTTTATTTCCAAATATCTCTTCAGTTTCAGCCCAAAAGCAAGAAATCAGCAGAAAGAAGTTAATATAGGAAGCAGTTCACACAATAATTTCACCAGCTATCATGGTTTGATTCCCTCTTTTTAATAAAGTTAACATAAATGAGTTAGATCAGCCCTTTCAGCCCTCTGACTAGGGCAGAAGTACTTTTAACTTGACCTTTCAGCAGTGCTGGAGTACAAAATGGTCAAGTGACTCTTAGGCTCACACTACGGTCAACAGTTCAGTGACCATCAGAACCAAGGTCAACCCCTACCTTCCATGCTTAGCAATTGGATCACAGTCACATCATCTTCATGAAAGCGTTATGGCTGATAAAGACCTGGTGGCTGAAATATTTCTCAGCTTCTTTTTTCACTAATTGATGGCTTTTCAAGTCTTTTTCTTAGTAGTAATAATAGTTTATTTAGACAGGATAGCAATGCAGGCCCACACTTTTTATCTTAAATCTTGTCATCAATGGTATTCCTTTATCTCTGAGACCATTAGAGATAGAACTAATTGATTTTTATTTTTAAAATGGTTCATGGTGTTCTGAAAGAGAGACCTACAATCAAGCAGTGTAAACACATGCAACCCCACTTTCCTCAACCCTAATATGAAAACAAAATCATGCACATTACAAACCTAGGTCGTCACCCCACCTCTCATGTTTGTTGCTCTCCTTTGTAAAATTAGATTGTACCCTTCTTGAAGTGCGTGTGTAGGGGTGGGTCTCATTTCTTCTATAAAGAAACTAAAGCAGTTTTAGCGAATGGCACAGTGGCAACTCACCATAAGGTTAAATCATTTGCATGGGACAGTCACTTTGATCTTTAATGGGGAGGTACTGTATACTCTATCTGTATATCCCAGGTTGTGGCATTTTATCCTGACCCAAGTGGTCTTCTGGGAAAGATAAAATGCTATAAATTGTCTGTGTCCAACTGGCCTCTACTCCAGATGAAAGTTGAGAGCAGCCACAAGTGGCATTATCGGATCCTTTGGTTCTCCAAGCATGAAAAAACTACACACATGTTGGATTCTCACCTTAGCTAGCCGGAGATACATTTTTACTATGGAAAACTACCAGTATTAAAGACACCCAAGGTTTGTGATACTGTCATTTCAATCTTCAAGCTGGCCTACAATTAAATTGCAGACCCCTAGATTGTTCAGACTATTATTTAGTTTTGTTGGTGGGAGGCATTTGATAAGTGTATTAGAAAAGTATATTTTTGTTTTGATCTTATACCTGTTGTCTATGTAAAAGTTTGGAAAGTGGAAGATGTTGTACAAAAGATACTGAATCCTACATTGGATATTACTAAATATATTCCACATAATACAGATATCTTTCACCCAGTCAAATGCTTCAATTCCTCACTGCATGCCCTGTCAGAACGATAGATTCTTACCATTTTCTCCACTAAGCTGTCCAACCTCCACTCTCAATTGTCTCCCATATACCTGGCCCCTCTCTTTTTGGTACCGCACATCTGATCTTAAGATTTCCCTCATGCACTCGTGGCACCTTTTTTACTCACATCACTTGCTCTCACTATCATAGTTTCAGGGTATCTGCACTTGTATCCTTCTTCTATGATCTACTCTGTGAGTGCCCAATTAGGTCTCAAGTTTCCAGTTTCTGGGCAGGAGCCCTTATTCACTCCCTCTTGACTAGAGCCCTAGGAATTACGGAGGGAAGGTCCTACCTTCACACAGTAATGAGGGCCAACAAGACAGAGCAAGGCCAGTCATGCAGGGCAGGAGTTATGACAGAGTAAATGTGGTGCAGGCTCACTATCCAATCCCCCCTCCCTCACCTTAAATAGCACCCCAGAACCTCTGCTGTCACAGTTTTCCCCCTTCCAGTTTTCTAATAGAAAAAATAATTGAATTATGTTTCCCATCAAAACTACTTTTTGAATAATTTAAAAATATTGTACAACAAAAACAATCATATTTTTCAGAAGGTTTAATGCAAGATAATGGCACACAAATTGAACATGTGTTACAGTGTTATATGATGGCAAAAAAGCAGATATTCATGTATGTATCAACAGCAGTGGCTCTTCTAGTTAGAACTGGAGGTGCCTCTGCCAGAGTACTGTGTGTGGTTTTGGTCACCACACTAAGACAGATGTGGACGATGTGGACAAATTGGAGAGAGTCCAGAGGACAGTATCAAAAATTATAAAAAAGAAAAGTTTACAAAACCTGACCTCAGGAACGATGTAAAAACTGGGTATGTCTAGACTTGGGAGAGCACTAACAGAGGGAGGAGGAAGAAGTCGTCTTGACAAAAGGTGATGACAGTCTCCAAATGTGTTAGGGCTGTTATAAAAAGGATGGTTATCATTTGCTCTCCATGTCAATTGAAGGTAAGATAAGAATGACTATATTGTACTAATACGGAGTACAGAAATTCTCAAGAAAACTGAATAGAAAGCCTATTCGCACACAGAAAACCTTTTTCCAAGAGCTGGGTTATGAAAAGACTCCTTGTTAAAGAAGAAAGGCAATAAGAAAACTGAGTTCTACAGAACAATCAGAATATTTTTTCACTCACAATCTGAATGGGCTGCCATTGAATTCAATGGCAAAGCTCCCTACTGACTTAAAATCAGGATCAGATTCCCCAGTTTGTGTATCATGCATGATTGGACACAAGTGGATACCTCTAGAATCACAAACTGCAATTCCAAGGATCCTATGTTCAGGACAGCGAAATTAACAATACATGATCAGAATTCTGAAGAAGGGTGCCACATTATTCAACTGCAGTAACATTAGGCATGTGTTAGTATTATACCCCTGTTTCAAAATCTGAATGAGACTAGAATATGCAATCACTCACCATTATTCTCACTAACAAATTCATTGCCTAAAGGCCATGATTTTGCAGAACTTAGAATAGGGCATTAGCACAGATTTATAGTCACTCTTATAACCTTTAAGTCCATGTTTTATTACTAAAAGCTCTGTGGGAAGTGCTTATGGAATATGCAAAAAAGCATTAGGTACATTTTATAGCAAAAATTCTTGCATATTGCCAAGGCATAAACAATATTCAAACAACCCAAATTTAAATGAGAACATGTCCATGCATAACAGAGCTGCAGTAATATATCATAAAAAATTATGGGACAATGAGAGTTATTTTATTTTCTAATTTCCTCTTTCTAAGGGGTGATTGTTTCCCTAAATCACAGCCTTCAGTATCATGACTAGACAGCTCTGTCAGTGTGTTTATTGCCTTTATGATCATCCTCAGTAAATGAGAAGAATTAAAGGAATTTTTTGTATCTTTTGTCCATACCAAGAAGAATTAAGTAACAAATACAAAATAGATGGTTGGAATTAGCCAATACAACTTAGCACTCTGTGGATAAAGATACACCATTTAACTCCCTCTAATCTATTATTCCTTTTTATTTTATTACCTCAAGCCAGAACAACCTATACATAACTCTTCTCAGATGCCACAGTGCTATCTCTTTCTAACAAAATAATACACTGCTGAATATTTAAAGCATCTCACTTACTCCTAGGACTGAAACAGGAGGCAGAAAGAGCATAGTCAAAGAATTAAGATGACTCCCAAATAACTGAGTTGCTAGAGTGACTAATGAGATGCAATTGGGATCTGTTAAGATCTCAATTGTTGCAAGGTAGGCACACCCTGTCCTGGGGTACCAGATTATAGGGGATTATCTAACTGGGTATTTGACAGCCCAAGTGGCCTGGTCTGTGTAATGGCCTGGCAGATCAGGACAGTATAGCCCAATGGTCAGAGTAAGACTGTCCTTCCAGTGCCTGTAGTCTTCTAGCCTCTGCTCTCTATTTCACTGGCAGTCAGCAGAGAGTCTACTGGGGTTTCAAACTGGCAGGCCTCTGTGTCCTGGAGCTCTGGCAGCCCCCCTGCAGGAGCTTGCAACACATCTGCTATCTGTGGGAGTCAGCCCAGACTGAGCTGAATGACTCCTTTTTTTACTCAGATTCCAGCTGGATCATGCCCAGCAGGGATGAGGGGCTGTGGCTCACTCAGGCCACAGAAAGCAGTTAACCCCTGATAAACTGGTGCTGGATAGGTACAACTATTTGTAGAATAAATTTTTAACAGCTCCTGAATGACTAATTCCCAATTTCAGAAATGACTTAAGAACCTAACTGCTGTTCAACAATGGATCTTGGACATTTTTGAAAATTGTACCCATATTTAATTTCTTCATTTATAACCTGGAAGATGGGACAAATAATGTGTTTATGATCCATGTTGTACACAAGGAGCTGGAGAAATACTGTGCATGACAGAATAAAGTTCTTCAGAATCTAAGCTTTCATTTAAAAATAAAGTCTCTAAGCTTCATAGAGTCATTGATATGTGGGTCTGGAAGGGACCTCAAGAGACCATTGAGTCCATTTTCCTGTACTGGGATAGGAGGCTTTGCCTGATTACTTGCTCTGCTCATATTTCCTTTCCATGATTATCATCTTCAGAATCTTATGACTCTCTCCTAAGTTTCCATATCAGATTGATCTTTGAATATCTACTTCCTTAATGTGGTCCTCAGGTCCATTATTGTGTTTCCTAGGCTTTAAGACTTCTGTAGAATCTTGGATTTCCCATATAGGCCCTACAGTGTTACTCAAACCTGGGTAGATCAAGACTTTTCCAACATGGAAAGTTACAAGTCCTTCAGACAAATAACTGTGCCATCCTAGAACTGGCTGGAAGAACTTTAATGAACCTTTTCCATTGGAAACACACTCTATTCAAAAGATTATCATCTTACAACTGTGTCAATTTTGCCAAAGTTCCACCATGGAGGAAAAAAATGGGGAAAAAAGTTTTGACGGTGTTAAAACATCCCATTTTGACATTTTTGGAAATAAACATTCTTTCTTTTTCCATTTTGAAATGAATTTCCATTTTGAATTTTTCTTTATTCTGATTTATGTTATCTACTATATATATTTAGAGAATGTTTCTATCTTTTCAATCAAGAAGTTCTCCTACGTAGTAAGAGCTGGGACCACCAAATTCGGTGTACAGCTTTCTCTTATCATAACGTAAAGCAACAAAAGGATTTGGTTGTACCAGGAAAACAGTATGTGTCTGAAATGGAATTACTTCTCATAAAACCAAACAGAAGAGAGAGAGAATCACTAAAGCAAGTATAATTGTCATAATTGACGTAATTGAGTGAATGTTGAAAGAGACTGAACCAAGATGATCCAGAAAAATAGGATGAACTTGGAATAGGATTGCATCTCTATAAACCTTACAGAAGAGATAAAATGGAGAAATTTGGAGTAATGCTCTGTTTTGGGACCACCAGATTATGCTGGGTAAATCTGCTCGTACCCTATAATAATAAAAAAGTAAAAAATCAATCTATCCAAAATAATTTACTTTTTAAATTTTGGGATTTGTAAACCAGAATTTCCAATGTCTGCTTGGATACTATGTACCCCAGAAGTATATTCTTCAATTAAAAAGCTTGAAAGCATCACGAGAAAATGAAGATGTCAGTAAAGGAAGAAGTAATCTAAGAAAACTTACTGGGAAAATCACAAAGAAAGATAGTTATGGAGAGAAGAGACTGAGTAGACAGACAAAAGGAAATAAAAAAGATCAATTAAACCTAAAATATCTGATAGATTTTTAAGGGCTGATCCAAATCAAAGTTTGAAAGTCACCCCTGCTATTAATTATAAAAAGCCCCGAAAAAATAGTTGGAAGCATTATCCCATAAGTTTTTGTGTCCCAGTGGGAAAGTTTCCAGCAGTAATTTGCTAAAAATTACTAACTGTGAGTTACACAAAAGCCATTCAGAACTCCACATATGTTGACAAAAATTGTTTCTGACCTGGAGTAGTGTATAAAGAAATAATGTGCACCATAACTGTAAATGCCAGTGGTTTCAATACATTTTTCATTAGATATTTATATAGCCTTATTATTTAAGATTCTTTTAAATGGTAAATCAAGACATGTTTTATTCTGTCATAGCATGCTTTATAAAAAGAACTCAGTTCACATAGAAATAAGCCTCACCATTCAGGTTTTTCCCCTCCAGACATGAGCATTGGTATGGAAACTGCAGCCAGGAAAATTGGATGCAACTGAATCACCCATATCTCCAAAACTTTCCTGTTAGAGTCAGTCCCTAGTTTCACATCAGTACAATCAGAACATACATGCTGCATATCCAAGTTCCTTTGTTTCTCGTGCCACATGTGCAACCAGAGAGATAAGCTTTATTTCATTTGAGAGTGCTTGTGTGAACATGAAGTTCTCAACACCAGGATTGTCAAATGAAAACCAAAATGTATCACCTTAACTCAGGTTAATTAACTCACTTTAGCTAATGCAGGTTAAAACAGCAATGTAAGCATGATAATTTGGGTCAGCAGCTGGAGTTCAAACTTTGGCTCCATTGTAGACTAACTCAAAATGCTAAGCCAAGATAAAAGCCAAGTTACCATGTCTTCGCTGCTATTTTAACCTAGTTTAGTTATCTTGAATTATGAACACACCTTTCTGAGCAATGCAAATGCACCATTACTGCATTGTTTATCATACACCCATCTCAGGTGGCTTCTAGGTACCTTAATATGTGACAAACAAGGATCATAGCCGCATATATGTTAAGGGCTGGAGTAACAAATGAAGAATCAAAAATATCTTTCAGCCAGAATAAAAATATACAATTAAATGAAGTAAATCTGAACAAAGGGAAATCACACCAACTGTAATATACATCTCCTTTTGTTAAATTTCAATGTATTTAATTGTTCCATATAAGCAAAATATCTATGGATTACAACTTTCCACCTCAAAATACAATTATGTTAATTCCAAAGCAATTCATGATTTGCTATGTAAGCAAATGGTTAAAAAAACACCAACTCTCAAGAGGCAATCTGCCATAGATGATGAAGCATAGGTGCTGGAACCAGAGGTGCTACAGGTGCTGCAGCACCCTCTGACTTGAAGTGGTTTCCATTATATAAAGGGTAGTTCATTGGCTCTCAGCATCCTCACTATAAACATTGTTCCAGCATCCCTGTGGGGCAGGCAAAAGGAGCAAGACCAGAAAATGAAACTGGTGTACTACAGACACTTGAATCATAGAATCATAGAACTGGAAGGGACCTTGAGAGGTCATCAAGTCCAGTCCTCTGCCCCCATGGCAGGACAAAGCACCTTCTAGATCATCCCTGATAGATGTCTATCTAACCTGCTCTTAAATATCTCCAGTAATGGAGATTCCTCAACCCCGCTATGAAATTTATTCCAGAGTTTAATCACCCAGACGGTGTCCAACCTAAACCTCCATTGCTGCAATTTAAGCCCATTGCTTCTTGTCCTATCATCAGAGGCCAAGGAGAACAATTTTTCTTCCTACTCCTTATAACAATCTTTTAGATACTTGAAAGTGTCTAGGATGTCCCCTCTCAGTCTTCTCTTTTCTAAACTAAACAGGCTCAATTCTTTCAGTCTTCTCTCATAGCTCATGTTTTTTAGACCTTTAATCATTCTTGTTGCTCTTCTCCGGACCTTCTCCAATTTTGCCACATCCTCCCATTATGAATGGCATTTGCTTTGTGGGCAGGAGAACACTCCTTTTATTCGACCAATTTCTGTTAGTGAAAGAGACAAATTTTTGCATTCCTTCTTGTAATACCCTTTAGGGTACCCTTATAGGTCATGTTCTCTTGACCTTTAATCTCTTTTGTTGCTCTTCTCTGGACCCTCTCCAATTTCTCCACATCTTTCTTGAAATGCTGTTCCCCGGACTGGATACAATGCTCCAACTGAGGCCTAATCAGTGCAGAGTAGAGTGGAAGACTAACTTCTCATGTCTTGCTCACAACACCCCTGTTAATGTATCCCAGAATCATGTTTGATTTTTTTGCAACAGTGTTACACTGTTGACTCATATTTAACTTGTGGTCTACTATGACCCCTAAAACACTTTCTGCAGTACTCCTTCCTAGACAGTCATTTCCCATTCTGTATGTATGAATCTGATTGTTCCTTCGTAAGTGAAGTACTTTGCTTTTGTCCTTATTAAACTTCATCCTGTTTCCCTCAAACTAGATCATTTTACTAGTTTGTTCAGATCATTTTGAATTTTGACCCTATCCTCCAAAGCACTTGCAACCCCTCCCAGCTTGGTATCATCTGCAAACTTAATAAGCGTACTCTCTATGCCATTATCTAAATCATTGATGAAGATATTGAACAGAACCGGTCCCAAAAACAGATCCCTGCAGAATCCCATTTGTTATACCCTTCCAGCATGATTGTGCAGTGTTAATAATTACTCTCTGAGAATGATTATCCAGCCAGTTTTGTACCCTCCTTATAGTAGCCCTATCTAGGTTGTATTTCCCTAGTTTATTGATAAGAAGGTCATGCGAGACCATGTCAAATGCCTTACTAAAGTCTAAGTATACCATTTCCATCTGCTGCACTTTCTTCTTTGCTCTCTTCACTCTTCTCTCTCTTTCAGCCACCTGCCTTCAACCCCTTTGACTCCCTGGTGCAGCAACAACCCTCTAACACAATAAAATAATACAACCCCATACACTTTGTTACTAAAAAAAGTATATTGTAGACAACTTTGTGGCCCAACTTTTGTTTCAAATTATAAACAATAAAAGAGAGTCAGGGGTTGGAGGTCTTTTAAGACCTCAGAAGCAAAGCCTAGAACACAGTAAACATTTTTAAACCTCAATTACCCTCCCAGAGAAATAAAAAAACAAATTGAAAGAGCCAGACGAATACCCAGAAATCATCTACTTCAAGACAGACCCAGGAAAACCAACAATAGACCACCACTTGTCATCACGTATAGCCCCCAACTTAAACCCGTCCAACGCATTATCAATAAACTACAACCTATACTGGAACAGGATACTACACTCAGAGAGGCTCTGGGAGACAGACCCATAGTCTCCTATAGACAACCACCTAACCTCAGGATGATTCTTAGCAACAACCACAGGACATACCACACTAATACCAGCCCTGGAACTTTCCCTTGCAACAAACCCCGGTGCCAGTTTTGTCCACATATTTACTCTGCTGACACCATTATTAGACCTAACCATGCCAGTTACAAGATCAAGAACACATATTCCTGTTCATCAGAAATATAATTTATGCCATCATGTGCCTAAAGTGTCCGTCTGCTATGTACATTGGACAAACTTCTCAGACACTTCGCCAAAGAATCAATGCACACAAAACAGACATAAGACTCTCTCACAGAGAGAAAGCTGTTGCTTGCCATTTCAGCCAGACTGACCATTCCCTCAATGACCTTAAAACATGCATATTGCTTCAAAGAGACTTTAACTCCAGACTTCAACGAGAAGCTTCAGAATTGTCATTCATGCTTAAATTTGACACTTTATGTATGGGTTTAAACAAAGACTCTAATTATCTCACCCATTACAAAGATAGCTTCCCCAGTTATCACCCCTAATGTCATTACCTCACAGAAACTTCCCCTATTATCACCCCTATGTCATTACCTCACAGACACTAACCTTCCCCTCTCACCCCCACTCTGTTCTAAAATTTGATTTGTCAATTTCACATGCGTTCACTTTTTTGGTTGTATCACTTTGGTATGTATGGTTGTGCCAATTTTCTTCCACATATTGATCTGAGGAAGTGGGTCTGGCCCACGAAAGCTCATCACCTAATAAACCATCTTGTTAGTCTTTAAAGTGCTACATAGTTCTGTCTTTTGTTTCAGCTAGACCAGACTAACACGGCTGCATCTCTATCACTATGGAGCACAGTAAATTATACATGTTAAATGAATGTCTATTATTATGATGTTGCAATCATCATATGTCTCCATTTTCTCACCAGGCTGTATAATTAGATCTAATTGCACATACATACATTTATGATTGAACTGTGGAATGGAAACATTTGCCATCTGATTATCTTTCATGTTCCTGCACATTAAATTTGAAATACTATGTTTTAGTTGAGCATTTTAAAACAGAGCTGAGGACCTACCTCAAAACATTGAGATTGTACAGCTGCTTTTTTGCATTCCATGTATTATTAACACAAGGCTCACCCCTAAAGGTTGTTGTTGTTTATGATATTAAGTAGCGTCTCACATGAAGTGTAATTTCCAGCTTATGTGTGTGCCATGAGAACTCAGGCATGGACAGTGATTGGTACTTAAATTGATGAAGTAATATATAGTTACCCTTGGTTAGCTCATGCATGTGACTGTGCAAGGACACTTCCTGTAGTACTTGCTCAAACTTTTTATCACAGAGCAGTGAAGTTAAAAACTGCTAATGCTGTCAGCTCATTAAATATTCATTTGTCTGCTTTATCGATTGAGAAACAAGCATGGAAAAGTTTAAATTATTCAGATAAATCCACACAGCCAGTCAGAGTAAAACTGGGATTAGATTAGAAAACAGTAGTTCCTGGCTTCTGGCTCTATGCTCAACCCACTACAAGTGTCCTTTTACATATTCCATGGAACTAGTAATAGAACACCATTTGCAATAAGTTTCATTTTCTTTACAGACAATAAAATGACAATCGAATCCTTGGTAAGGTTAGGGCTTGTCAACACTGAGACCCAGCACCGCGGGGCGCAGAGTTAAATTGGGTTAAATGATCCATAAAAATAAGCTGTAGTACATGGCACCATGACACAATCGCAAAAGGATCTTGAAAAACAATCCTCAAAATGACATGGCATAATCAATGGTATTTGTCTTCACTCGAGATGTGTGTAGAACCAATTCTAGACCTGAACCTTGTGAGTCCCAATGACTTCTTTAGTAATCCATGCATGCACAGCGGTCTTCCCTGGTGTTAAATTGAAGTATCTGGACATGCAAATGTATTCTTAAATTTGTGCAATCTGGAAGTATTCTAATGCTAAAAAATGCATACTTCTCCCATCTCATTCTCTTCTTTCCTATTTGACATTCAATACACTAACAAAATCTTTGTTAGAAAAAGTGATAAGGGTGAAAGTACTTTTCAGAGGAATCCAGCCATCATGCAAAAATGAAATTACACGTATTGTACACATCTTGCATTTTTAAAATGTTCACGTTTAAAAGTCTTGAAATGAATTTAGCCAACAGATTCAGTATCTCCCTGCTGCCAAATGTCTTCATCAGTAGCTATCACCACATTTGATTTATATCCCACAACACATTGCCAACTTTAACTCTTTTGTTTTAAAAATAAAAAAAAAGACAAAAAGCAAAGCACATAAAGTACTTGTAACTTAAAAACAGATTGATAGTTTGCAAGTTCTACAGATGGGAGATTGTAATTTTGGCAAGTCTTATGAGGCTTACTAAGCAAGCTCACCTCTTGCAGATTTCAGTCCAGAGGAGGAACATGTGAATGATACATAGAATGAGAAGAATTACATCTTTGTAGGATAAGAACATGGGCACTGCAAAGAAAAGGAAGAGGAAGCTTTTATGAGCATTAAAAGTGTTTTCAATGTTTATGCCTAGAATTCTTAAGAATTTAAAGATTTACACATAAAAAATATCCCATGTACCCACTTCTATGGGCTTGACACTCACCCCTGAATACTGCCCTGATCCCTTTCCATGCATAAGTCTCCTGCCGCCTCTGTGTACTTCTGTTTGGCTATGTCTAGACTACAGTCTTCTTTTGGAAGAAGCTTTTTTCGTAAGAGCTCTCCGAAAAAACTTCTTACAAAAAGAAGTCCACACTGCAAAAGTGCATCAAAAAAGCGATCTGCTTTTTCAAAAGAGAACATCCAGACAGAATGGATGCTCTCTCCCATGTAAGCTGTGATTGCTATGGATGGAATGGCCACCAGGGAACCTGTGCTTTTTCCTCTTTCCTCTTCTTCCGAAAGAACTCCCTCTTCCCTGTCCACACATGCCTTTTTGCAAAAGAGTTCTTTCGCAAAAAGGCTTCTTCCTCGAAGAATGAGGATTACCAATGCCAGGAAAAACCCTTTGTTCTTTCCATTTTCTTGCAGAAGAGCGCAATTGCAGTGTGGACGGTCCTCAAGTTTTGTCGGAAAAACGGCCGTTTTTCTGACAAAACTCTGTAGTGTAGACAAACCCTATGTGCCCCAGTTCCATCCTCCATTCCATATTCCTGACATCCTCCTCTTATCACATTTCCAATGTCCCATGGCCTGACTCCTTCCCATTTTGCAGCAGCTCAATGTGTAGTAAGCAGTAGATCAACATAACAGGGGTGTAGCCAGGCGTGAGCCTCAGTGGATCACAGCCCACCCACTTAGCATACAGGCACACCCAAATCAGGGCTGGAGCACTCCGAATACAGAGGCTGGGACTTCCAACCCCAGTTTGGTGCCAGCCACATCACTTTCCTGCCGGTGCTGCACACCCCAACCTCACTCCATGGCAGGAATGCCAGGCAGGTGAAATGGAGCAAGCCCTAGCACCTTCATCTATTCCCTAGCAGGGGCAGTGAACAGAGTGAGGCAAGTCCTTGCACCACAGGAATGCCGGCTGGGTGGGCTGAATGGGGCAAGCCCCTGTGCCCTGATGTGTGAATCACGTCTCCCACAAGCACCACCCTCTGCTGTGGTGTGAAATGTTAAATATCAATGACCATAGCAAACCTAGGAAGTGTCAAGTGGGCAAGGCACTCTGTCAGAAATGGCATTACCTGTTTCTGAGTCACAGATTAAAGCACACGATGGGGCACTAGCTAGCGTCTGCTCAACACCACCAAATCACACTAGGGAGCCCTGGCCGATGGGAGCTGCAGGGGCAGCGGCTGCAAAGGGGGCAGCATGCAGAACCACCTGATTGCACCTCCATATAGGAGTCGGATAGGGGACATGCTGCTGCTTCCAGGATCTGCCTGAGGTAAGTGACAACCAGAGCCTGTACTCTTAAGGTTCCCTCATGGAACAACCCACTGCCCCAGCCGTGATCCCCCTCCCACCCTCCAAACCCCTTCCCCTGCCTGAAGCCCCTTCCCACATCCTGAATCCCTCATTTCTCGCCCCACCTTGGAACCCACATCCCCAGCCCGAAGCCTGTACCCTTTTCCACACCCCAACTCTCTGCCTCAGCCTGCAGCCCCCTCCTGCAACCCAAGCCCCTCAACCCTGGCCCCACACCAGAGCCACACCAGAGGGCGGGACTTCATTCCCTCTCACTTTCCAACTGCTGCCTCAGCCTGTACCTCATTTCTGGCCCCACCCTGGAACCTGCACTTTCTCCCCCCCCAATCCCATGAGTCAGGTCAGTGAACGTGAGTGAGTGAGTAGCAAGCAACAGAGGGAGAGGGAATGGAATGAGCAGGGATGTGAGGCCTCAGGACAGGACAGGGCAAGGATATTTGATTTAAGGAGAGTACAAAGTTGGCAACCCTAACAGAGGTGTGCGAGTAACAGATTTTCAGTAAGCAACTTTGAAAATTGGGGGAGGAGAGGCAGAGTTTCAGGTCAGAACATGTTTGGTAAAGCAAAATCATTCTGAGTTAAAAACAAAACATTTCATTTTCATTGTACCATTAGTGTTGATTTACAAAAACATAAAATTAAAGGGCATTTTCAACTAAAAGTCTATAAACTAAATGTGATTTTTGCAGGGGTTTTTTGCGGGGGAGGGGAGGTGAAATGGCAAAACATGCAACTTTGCCAAGCATCTCATTGTCAATGAGCCTGCATTTTTCACTGCAAAAAGTTGCAGGCAAAAGCATGCCCAGATCTACTATGTTCATTTGCACAGCTTCTGATCAATATCACTTCCCTGTTGTACCTATGCAAAGAACATCAGTGCTTGCTACCTAGTGCTTTACATATTACACACTTAACAAATAGTAAGAGGCAGATTTTCATCTCATGCATACAGGGGCATGTGTGTAGGGGACATGTTTGCAGAACTGAGAGGACAGACATTTTCCAGCCCAATCCAGTCAGGACTAGGAGCCAAGGGAGGCAGGTTTGCAGAAATTTTGGTGGTGCCCAGAATGCCCAGAGTCCACACTCTATCTCTCCATGTCATGTGCTGCTCCAGAGACACACACACACACATCCAGCCACAGAAACGCATGTGATAGCAGCCGTGGTGAGATACTAGACCTCCATGAATATCTCAAGATGTATCTGAAGAGATTTATCTTTGCTTGCTGCTTCATGGAAGGAGGTTAAGATTTGATTAAATTATAAACAAATTAAAAGAAACCATAAAGTACATCAGAGTGACACATGTTTGGATTTATACTTTTAAAAAGGTTGTAGCCAGGATCTGGCTAATTAAAATGTTTCAAAAGTAAAATTTAGAGATCAGCCTCCAGTTTTTAAACCAGGAGGCTTTTTGGAGAGTTTCCACTGTTGGCTGAAATCTGTGCCGTTGAGTTTCTAAACTGCAGACATTACAAGCTACATCAACGTGGAAAATCCTCATATTGTCTTGTCAATACTGGAAGCTGCCCATGCAGCTCTAGAGATGTGGTCATAATGGTTCAGTCTTCTACCCACTCTTCATTGGTGGCATCCTTTTTTCTCTCTTCTCTTGCAGTTACCCCCTACCATTATTACTATAGTTCCCCGTTGTCTTCTTTTGGCAATTCTTCCCTCTCCCAAACTCTAGTGCACCACTTCTTCCCTAAGGATTTCTTCCTTCCCTGAACCTCAACCTCACAGTTTCCTGGCTTCTTTACATCTCTAGCTAGCTTCTTTCCTCTACTTATGGAAGGTGTTGAGGAAAATAAATGCTCGGTAGTGACGGAAACAAAGAGTTGGACAACAATGCAGGTGCCCTCATGTGACACTTTAGGAAATCGACCATTTATAATGGTGGACTGATGTCCAAGAGCAGAGCAGTGTGAGGTACTCATTCCTGCTCTGCTCAGTGTACACCTAGCAGGGAGACAAATTGATTTTGCTCTCTTCTGCTTTCACATGGAGTAGAAAAGCAAGGAGTGGAGGGGGGATGAAAGGTGAAAGTTCTGTAAACTCCAGATTTAACAAGAGAATTAATCAAATTCTCCCAACATATCAGTGTTAAAATGTTGCCCTTCAAACAGTATAATAGCAGATAGAGTGATAATTGAATAGAGATTGGGAAACCTGCAAGAAGGTCAGAGCTTTGCCCATCTACTCACAATCGGACATTAGCAATAGAAGAGACCTACCTGGCAATACCCTCCCTGCCAGTACTTCAGTCTTTTCATCCCTACACTATACGTTGGTGTCTTACCTAGTTCAGTTTTATATGATTCAGCAGTTGGGGCTTCTGCCTTTAATCTTAGGAGACTATTATGCCACCCAATATGTCTCGTCAGTAATATTTTTTTTCCCTCTGATGTTCAGTCTAAGTCAGAAATGGGCAAATACCAGCCCACAGACCAAATCTGGTCTGCCTGGGTTAGCCCCTGTTGAGCCCCCCATATTTCCATATTTACCTGCACCTCCGCAGGTACAGGGGGGTCACAGCTCCAATGGCCCTGGATTGCCTTTCTTGGCCAATGGAAACCGCGATCACCCGTACCTGTGGAGGTGCAGGTAAATACAGCGGCAGTGGCCCACCAGGAGCTAACTCTGCTGAACCACTGCTGTTTTAGACCTACCGCTGGTCTAAGTTTTCCTTTGCTCAGTTTCTTATCTCTAACTCCTAGCTATAGTTGCTTCCATCTTTGTGGGAGTCAGGTCAAAGCAGCAGGACTTTCTAGTGTATCTACTTCATTACTGAAAGTCCTGTCTCAGGGATGGAGTGGGGACAGCATACCCTGAGATGAGAGCAGAAAACCTAGCTGTTCACCATTGAGTTCACAGGCATTATGAGGCCCAAATAAACTATATACACCTTTCCACCACTCAGGATACCTCTGCATTCGTCAGTGGACTCTGTCAAACCTGCTCTTCATCCCATATGCAGTCTGTGCTCCTGTTGTATAAGCTGCAGTTGCCCTGAACATTATGGATATGGCAACACACACCAGGCCTCATGCTGCATAGCCAGTAGAAAAGATTCTATCCTTGTTAAATTAAAAAACGTAATATATCTGAAGGAAAAATGATTAATGAAGCAGCAGGATACCATGACCTCCTGCTAATATTAATAAATTCAAGACCTCTATAGCCAGTCTCATCCAAAGAGGCACTGATCATAACTTGTCATCTTATGAACATTTTAATATAAACTCTAGGTTCATTACATTTTTATGGAAATTTAAATCAGCTCAGATATAGACCTTCTTCAATAATAAGCATGTAAATGCGAAGGGATTTTGATTATTACTGGATATTGGTGACACAGGGGCCCACAGCTTAGCAATAACAGAACTGCAAGTATTATTACATTCTTTTAACAAGATCAGGTTAGTGAATTCTTTAAACACATAGCAGGATTGTTCTAAAATATGTAAAGCAGGAGTATTTACCAGCTCATGAGAAACATTAACATTATAAATTTGTTTTCTTCCCTTTAACGTCCCATATGAAGTTTATTATGACATACTTCTTGATTAGATACAAACTTCCCAATCATCAATTCACAAATGTACAAAGTAAAGCATAACACTGCTATTGCTATAAGCTGTCTCTTGAGACAAGTAATTAACATCAATCACCATTCAAATATCCCTGAACTTATTACCAACTCATTGCATGATCCCCCGTGCAAAGGTGATGTGATGACAAATTACAAACTAGGAAACCCATGATAAGAGATGGGAAAATATTTTAACAAATTAGCATAATTTTGAATTGATTCAAGCTTTTAGACTTCAACAGTCATGACCCCCAGGCTGGAAATCAATTGCTGATATTAGTTTGAGACACCAGGTGGCCTCTGGAAGCATGTTAATTTCAATGATGTAGCAGAGAAGAAAATATCTTTTTCTTTCTGCCAGAGTTTAAAAATTATGCCAACTACTATGTTCTAAAATATACCACAAGTAATATTTGTACCGAAACTTTACATTTGGACAATAATCTCTTCTGCAGTTAAACAGCTAATCCTCTTTTAGACCTTGCACCAGGCAGAGGCATAGTGAGGGTGTTATGCGCCCGGGGGCAAAGGAAAAATTTGCGCCTCCCCCCCGCCACCATGTGGCACGGCCCCGTACCTGGTGCACAGCTGAGGGGAACTTGTACCGCATCTTCCCCCACCTCCTACAGTTTGTGGCCAGGCTCCCGCATGCACTAACCCACCAGTGCAGATGGAGGAGAGTCGGGCGTGGAGCAGAGAGGCAGGGAGGAGGCTCCAGCTGCCGGTGGCAGGCGGAGTAGGAGCATGTGAGCTGAGGGATGACGGGAGGGAGCAGAATGAGATTAAATTGGTGCCTCCCTAGTATGGTGCCCAGGGGCAACTGACCCCTCCAGCCCCCTCGCTACGCCACTGCCCCCCTTCTGCAGATCTATCATCTTATGCACATGCAAGATCTGTGAGAGCCGTTCCATGAATCTGCAGTTAGTGTCTGTGGCGCCTGCTTCTGGGTGGTGTCTCAATGCTGCCACATTCACCTCCAAAGAGGGGGCTTCCCAAAGCGGGCCCTTGCTGCTGACCCCCAAGGCATCCACAGGTCCAGTCTCCTTTCAATGGGCCCACTTCCCAGGGCTCATTGATCTTGGATCTGGCTTCCATCCCCTCTCCAACCTGTGCAACTGCCTAGAGGTGCTCACCTTCCACCTTATACATTCCCACCTCATTCACCCCACAGGGACAGCCTCTGCCTCACTTGTCCTAGGGACTATTCTACCAAGACGTAATACAAAGTTTCCATGTAAAAGGACTCAATACAAAGCTAAAAACTTCAATGAGAGAATGATTAATACAGAGATGTGTCTACATCTGCTGCAGGGAGACACCTCTGCCTGCCTCCACCCCTCTCCCCCAGAGTCGACAGCCGCATTGCAAAGCGGGGAGTGGAAGGAAAGAGGCTGAGGCCCATCAACGGGACTGAAGCAGTCATGAGCAAGCCATGCCCGGGAGCCATTCTCCTGTCCATTGCTGGTGCTGTGTTGCTTCAGGCCCACTGAAATGCAGTCACCTCTAGGGTGGGCTGGACAGCTGTTTAACACCTGCACAAGGTTTCAGGCAGGGGGCAGTGCGATCTGCCTTCCTCCAGAGCCCCCATCAGAACAACTGTGCCCTCCTGGCTTAGGAAAAGCATAAACAGGAGGATTGGAAATTAACCCGCCCAGTCTCACGTCCCCTAGGCAGGGAATGAGCCAGCTACGTTAGGCTCCAGCTGGAGTATCATGTTCAGTTCTGGGTGCCACATTTCAGGAAACGTGGAGAAACTGGAGAAAGTCCAGAGAAGATCAACACAAATGATGAAAGGTCTAGAGAACATGAGGTATGAGGCAAGGCTGAAGAAATTGGCCTTGTTTACCTTGGAAAAGAGAAGACCGAAAAGGGACATGAGAGCAGCTTTCAAGTATCTAAAAGAGTATCATAAGGAAGAGGAAGAAAAATTGTTCTGCTTGGCCTCTGAGGTTAGGATGAGAAGCAATGGGCTTAAATTGCAGCAAGGGAGGTTTAGGTTGGTCATTAGGAAAAACTTCCTGCCTGTCAGGGTGGTTAAACACTGGAATAAATTGCCTAGTGAGATTGTAGAATCTCCATCACTGGAGATATTTAAGATCAGGTTAGACAGACACCTGTCAGGGATGAGCTAGGGCAACTCAACTTTGGAAGCCCCAGGGGCCACATTGATACTTACAGAACATGCTGAGGGCCTCAACTTAAGTGTGGTTGCATATGCAAGCAAATATATACAAATAGCTTCTCTCACACTGACGGGTATGAATACAAAGATTAAGGCAAGACTACACAACACACGGGCTCCATTTAAGTCAGTTCTGCTGATATTAATAAAATGCAACATTTACTCGATTTCTACCCATGTGACAGCACTTTTCATGAGCAATGACAGTCCAAGAATTTAACTACTAAAACGCATATCAACAGAAGATCATTACACTGACTACTGACTACTAACGATATGGCCAAGAATGACCTTGAGCGGGTTACTGAGGATTATGTAGCGCTGGGAAGAAGGACCCAAGAATTCGGAGCGCAAGTGGTATTCTCGTCCATCCTCCCTGTTGAAGGGAAAGGACTGGGCAGGGATCGTCGAATTTTTGTCTCCCCTCCACCCTGTGCCTTGGTGCCCTCCCCTTTCTTCCCCCTCCCCCTCCGCACAAGCCCCTTCCTCTCCCCTCCCCCTCTGCACAAGCCCCCTCTTCTCCCACCCCTTCCCCCTAGTTTCCCCATTCCCTGCCCTCCCGTACCTTCTGCCTTCTACTTTGCGGGGCCGGAATCTGCGCTCCGGACTCCGAACCTGGAGCTAGGCCACGTGGCGCAACGCGGCGCCGAGCAGTTTTAAAGTCCCGGGCCATGATGTCACATCACACCCGGGCGTCTCCCCGGTCACCTGGAAATGCTGCGCATGGTGGCAGCAGCCGGCAAGGGGGAGCCAACTGAACGCTGCGCACATCAGGGACAGTCTAGGGCCGGGGGGGACGCCCATATAACTCGCCACCCATGCCAGGTGAGCCTGCGCAGCGTGCACTCGCTCTCACCCCACCCCGGCGCCTCCCTAGCGTGGCGCCCAGGGGCAATTGGCCCCCCCCACCCCTCTTTCGCTACACCTCTGGCACCAGGCCCAATCCAGAGAAGTGCTCCACATCCTCACCTCTGATGTTCGATGAAGACATACACCATGTTACAGAGGCTTGAGACTTCACTACTAACGTCAATAGGAGTTTTGCTACTGACTTCAAGGAAGAGGGATCTGGCCTAGGGAGCTCTCAGCAGCACCTTGGATTAGAACAGTGAAAATCTGCTTACCATGATGTCTAACACAACATTGTATTCACACCAGATCCGTGTCATGAGCCCAAGTTACAAGAGAGGAGAAAAAAGGTGTCAAAATTGGAGCTAGTCAAAAAAGATTCCAAAGGAATAATTTTCCATTGAACATGTTGAGTTCTATGGAATATGGTCATCCTGTGGGGACATATCAATTCTACAAGAAACTTCCAAAGTAAACCAGGCAGGGATCAAACCAGCATTTTTCAATGGAAAATTGTTCCTTAGGAAAATTTTTGGCTTGCTGTAATCCTGACACTTGTGACTGATATATAGACAAGTGGCTGCCTGACTCCCTGATTGGCCATTTCTCTGCCAAGAATTTTTGAAAAAAATGTATTCTGTAGCCCAGGTTACCACTATAGGCAGGAGGAAGACAACCAATGAACCAAGGGGACTGGCTTCAGTGTGTACGTGAGCGCACATGCATATGTGCACTTTGCCCCCCAAATATAGCAGTCAAACTATGCCTATGGTCCTGAGACCGGAGGAGCTCTAGCTCTATGGCCTCAGATCTGGGGAAAGATCTCCCCACTGCAGCGTGGGGCCATGTGGAGGAGGCAGAGCTTCTCCAGATTTGGGGCCATGGTAGGAAGAAGGAGAAAGGAGCTAGAGTTGGGACTGCAATAAGGGGCAGAATGAGGCTGATCATGTGTGGTATGGAGCAGGATGATGGGGCTGTGTGTAGGGTCACAGGCAAAAGAGACTGAAGAGGGGCAGGACTGCTGGTGAAGGGGTGGGAAGGGGATCCCACTTATTCTGGATCAGGGCCCCATAGAACCTTAAGGTGATGAGAATGATCAAAGACTTAGAAAAACTCACAGTAAAAATATTGAAAAGTTTGAGGTTGGTTTTCTTAGAAAGGAAACAAATAAGATACGTGATTTAAGTATATACATGTTAAAGGTAAGGTGCACTGAGAGATTCTGTTCTCCCTGTCTCAAAACAAATATAAAGAAAAATACAAGTAAAGTAAAAAATGGCAAATTCAAAACTAATAAAAGGAAATACTTTTCACACAATGTATGGTTAGACTGTGGAACTCATTGTCACAAGAAGTCACGGAAGTCCACAACTTAGCAAAATTCTAAAAGCTATTGGGCATTTATATGGATAACAATAACATTCAGAGTTATACTTTACACAAAGTCTGGAAAGGATATTGAGCCTATTTGAATGGTGCTAATAGGGTCTTTTCCATAATGCACTGATGACAAAGATGAAAATTTCTCAGGCCAGAAAGGAAAGGGCTCAGTAAAGTAGTAAGCTGAGGAAATATTTTTTATTTAAATACATTTGGCTGATGAAAAGCACAAGAGGAAGGGCTACTGCTAATAGGATTACCTCATATACAGCATCCATCTTATTTCTGCAATTGATTATCTAGCCTCCAACCAATCCCAACCAATGTAAAACATATGATGAAAATGTTATTAAATAATACACAAATGTATATATTCATGAAGAACTCAATTCATTGAGTTTTTTAATCTTGTATTTACAATTATATTCATGTTCTGAAAGTCAGTTATGCAAATAAGCAACTTGTTGAATCTGGGTCAAGAAGAACTAGCACTTTTTCCAATTTTGTTTTGTTTTGTTTTTCTTTATAGCTTTTTCTTTTTTTACAGTAGCCACTACTTGGAGAAGAAATCGTGACCTCACTTACATCCTTGTTTCTCTATCAGTGAGGATTAATGTTTGTAAAGTGGTTCCACCATAAAAGTTCTATGTGAATGTTATCTCACCATTAATATTTAGCAGCCAGATACTGCAGTGCTTGGCACTTCTGAAATATCCAAGCTAGACAATGTTTAGTTAGTCCTTCCATTAAGTGAAAAGGTCATGTACTATCAAAGGCAATTGAAAACAAACAACAACAACTAACTTGCTTTCAGCCACCAGGAGACTATGACATTTTCTAGTGATATGGAAAAAGTTTTCATTTTGCACCCAGCTAGAATAGTTAAAAAGCCCTCCCCCCTCCCAAACCAATAGCTTCTGTCTTGGTGAAAAACATGTGTACTGCTCCTCCTATAATAGCTCCTTGGCACTTTTGCATCATCTTTTCCATCTGATCCAACTCCAGTACTCAAAGGGAAGATTCCCATTAGCTTCAGTGGGAATTGGATCAGATCCAGAAACAGTGTGCTACATTGAATCTTTGCATTGTCAGAGGAGAAGCTTTGAAAAATTAGAATGCAGTTCTTCAGAAACAAGCCACCTTGATTAAAATTTCTCTGTACAGCTTGATTCTTTGTGTTACTCAGATGAAAAGAACTACAAAAGATAAATACCTTGGAGAGAAATCTGCAATTCTAACATTAATTTCTGGAATTATTAGGCTGTTACCTTTCTTAATCTGGAACAGAATTAACTTTCCTCAAGAAAAAACCCCAAAAGCTCTTAAGGAGATCATGAATTATTTTATGAGACAAAGGTATATATTTGACTATTTGGATTCCTATAAAAGTTAATTTTTCAGAGGGAATTACTATGTCAGCTCAGGAATTATTAACATTCTATTTTCATTTTCCCTCTAATCAGCTTTTCATGTTAACAATCCCTTTAAAAGATGAGGTCAAGGAAATGTAGATGATGTGCTTTAGTAAGTAGTAGTTGTAAAACACATTGAATAATAGATCACTACCTGGAACATTAAAGAACATATTGCTATACATTCTCCCACTTATTTAGTGAAAAACAGAGAAAAAAAAACTTCTGTAGGAAATGTCTATACTGGAGAGTTATTTTGAAATAACTCCTCTTATTTCGAACTAAGGCAAGCATCCAGACTACCAAACCTGTTATTTCAAAATAATGGGATTGGTATTTTGAAATAACTCCTGCTTGTGAAGAAGAATAAGCTTATTTCAAATAGTTATTTGGGAGTTGTTATTTTTAAATAACTTAGTAGTGCAGACATAGCCTGTTATTGTTTTTAATTGCTTTGTGCTATGTGTGTCACTTAGGGTATGTCTATAATGTGGAACCAAGTCGAATTAAGCTACGCAACTTCAGCTATGTTAATTGCATACCTGAAGTTGAAGTAGCTTAACTTGGCTTTTGACAGTGTCTACACAGCAAGAAGTCGAAGAAAAAACACTCTTCCTTCGACTTCCTTTACTCCTCATGAAATGTGGGTTGCCGGCATCCACAGGAGCGCCCCTCTCATTTCAAATTAGCTGTCTTAATTCGACCTCTAATTTGAACCTTGGAAGATTGACAGCAGCAGCTTCGATCTTCCTCTGCAGTGTAGACATATCCTAAGTATTTCTGTGCTTCAATTCCGAGTAGTAAAAGGGGGTTTGATGGGGAGAGCATACCCTGCACTGAAGGGGGGGGTGATAAGAGTCTGTGGGAGGAAGTCCTACCCCTTTACCCAGATTGGGCATGCTCCAAGTGCTGGAGCAGTACAAGAGGCAACAGAGCAGCTCAGTCTGGGCTGACCAGCGAAGGAGAAGGCCCTCTCGCCAGAGCTCCTAAACTGCTGAAGCCAGCCACCCCAGGGGTAAGAACCGGAGGCCTGGGAGACAGCCACAATGCGACCCCTGTGGGATTCCAGGGAGAAGAGGCTACTGGAGAGCCAGAAGACCCAACTATCACATGGGACCTTGATTCAAACAATATGGTAGGACATGACCCAGGGAGGGTGCAGGAGCGGCCTCTCCCACCCCGGTGTCCTCGGCACACCAAGGGAGTGGCAGACCGTACTGCTGCTCATAGGGCCCTGGGTTGGGACCAGGTGGAGCAGAGAGGGCCCGAGTCCCCCTTCCAGGGCATTAGCCCCAACCGCACTGACTCTGGCTAGTAAGCCGTACTGCCCTGGACTGTGGGCTATCATTGACTGACTCTAGCTGGTGAGCCATAGTGCCCCAAATTGAGGATGCTGCCTGGCGAGCTGGGCCGCTTATAGACTCGGGGTTACCCAGAGACCTGCGAAGTTGTGTGGATTATAGAGATGGCCAACTCCCTTGCAGCCAAGGAGGCAGCGTGCACATCCTGGAATTAGGTCACCCTAGTGACGGGGAATGCTTACGCCGCCACAGGGGATAATAGCACTTTCCTATTTCATTGGTAAAGCTTTATTATATTGAAGATTGTGAGCTGTACTGATACTGCAGTGGGTCCATACAAGAACTTTAGATAAGTAAATGAAGCATTACATATTTGCACAAAGGGAGAAATTATCAAGAAGTTAAACTGATAAATTCCATTTCACTGAAGTTTACTTTCTAATAGGGCAAATCCTGTCAAGAATTATAGTGTGGCTTTTCCCCACTAGAAGATACAGTTTTTTTAATGGAGAATATAATAATCAGGATCAAGCAGCGGTAAAACCCCTGTAAAATTACAGAAGCACAGTGTCATTCGCTTCCGTGGGTATTGCAGGGATTCATCACTTCACAAGATAAGAAACATATCATGTTAAAGCAGTGTACTGCTGAAATTTCACAGATGTTTATGTATAAATGTATAAAAATGAGATGTGATTGCTTAGAAAGTGGGTTTAGCCTACTAAAGATAACATTTTACCCAGAAGACAGAATAAGCATTTTGGACTTGGACCTGTTCTAGACAAAGAATCATGAAATCATATAATATTAGAGTTAGAAGAGACCTCAGGAGGTCATCTAATCTAACCCCCTGCTCAAAGCAAGATCAACCTAAACTAAAGCATTCTAGCCAGGGCTTTGTCAAGCCTGGTCTTAAAAACTCTAAGGTAGGTGTGGGGAACCTCAGGCCCAGGCAGGGCCAGATGCAGGTCCCGCTTTGCCTGGATCTGGTCCCCAAGGCTCAGTGATCTCCCCCACACTAGGGAGCCCATGCTGGCATTCCAGCCCCACTCTCACCCACCTGCAGGGCTGGAATATACAGAATCTACTAGCTTGCCCTACCACCCCAGGCTCTGGTATGCAAGGGCAGTGTCTTTCTCCTTCTTGGGCAGGGGCTTCTCGTTTTGCTTCTCACTTGTGGCCCCCAACAGATTTTTCTGTAGGTCAGTGGCCCCCAACCCAAAAAAAGTTTCCCACTCCTGCTCTCAGGGGTATGATTTCACCAACTCCCTAGGTAACCTATTTCAGTGCTTCTTCACCCTCTTAGCAAAATAGTTTTCCCTAATGTTCAACCTCGACCTCCTACACTGCAACTATATACCATTGTTCCTCATTCTGTCATCTGTCACAACTGAGAACAGCCTCACTCCATCCTCTTTGCAACCCCCCATTCAGGTAGTTAAAGGCTGCTATCAAATCCCTGCTCACTCTTCTTGGCAACAAGGGTACACTGCCACCACATCAGCCAACTCTTCCAGCACTCTCAGCTGCATTAGATACAGCCCTTTGGACTTGTGCATTTATAGGTTGGTTCTTTCATCACTGAGAACTGCTCACCTCCTTCCCTTACTGTGCTGCTTAGTGCAGCAGTCTGGGAGCAGACCTTGTCTGTGAACTCCAAGGCAAAACAAGCACTGAGTACTTCACCTTTTTCCACATTATATGTGACTAAGTAGCCTTCTCCATTCTGTAAAGCTACATCTATGCTGCAATGTTATTTTGGGATACTGGAGTATCTTATGTCTTAACAGGGGCTATCCTGCATCTTAACAACAAGCCCGTTATTTCAGGCTCACTGTTTCAACATCCCTGTAAACCTCATTCCACAAGGAATAAGGGATGTTTCGGGATAGCAGGTTATTTTGAAATTTGGTACTGTGTACACAGCGCCAAATTATGAAATAAGCTATTTCGAAATAAGATCAAAATAAGATGCGCAATTTGCATAGCTCAAATTGAGTATCTTATTTTGAGCTACGGTGCAGTGTAGATGCACACGAAGGGTCCCACACTTTCCCTGACCACCTTATTGCTAGCATACATGTAGAAACCTTCTTCTTATCCTTCACTTCACTTGCTAGCTGCAACTAATTGCACCATGGCCTGATTATAACCCTCTGTTGTGTATTTAAGGTCACCAGAGATTTCAGATGCAGACCCCAGGACCTGAGTTGAGCCCCATTACAAGTAAGGTCATTGGTCTGAAGGGTTTGCCCCTGTGGAGGAGCTTACAGGATTGGCACCTAACAGTAAGTTAAGAAAATGTGTAACTATTTGCAGGATTGGGGCCTTATGTTTTAGCCAGTAGGAAAACTGTATCTGACAATATGCACAGGGATAGTTCAGTGTGAAATACAGCATTTTCTATGCACCACTGCTACCAGCCATGCTTACTGATGATGTACTGCACTAATTTATTACTGCTATGTGAACAGTTACCAGCCAGTTTACTCTTACTGCTTCTCAATTGCATAATGTTCAGTATTTTTCCAAACAGTGTCTTTATTTGCAGATATGTGACATGACAACATCATCCTTCATTCCCATAGCTATCAAGCCAGCACTTGATTTAACTGGTTATGTGAAAATTGGTCCCATAATGGAAAAATGCATCAACATTTTGTCAATATAATTCCTAAGCAAATGCTTTTAACAATACTAGTTGCTACATTAGATCCTGCTGAATATCTATGCGGGCCACATCTCAGTGTGGATTTTTCCCTCTTATATCAGCCACTATCTCGTCTCTTTGAATTTTTTTTCTTAGTTCCCCCTCCTTCCATCATTCAAGAAAAGCAAAGAGCAGAGTTGATGAAATGAACATGAACCCCAGAACTCATTTTCAAACATTCTTTCTCAAGAATATTTTCTTTTATCACTGACAGAAATAGACTTATAGCAACATTTCGTATGAGCAGCAACAGTGACATCCAATGGTCATGTCCATTAATATCAAGAGAATACTGTTCCAAACATTTCTCTGGGGATGTGTGATATCATCCATTCTTTTGTTTCAAAAAATGTGGAGGTGCTTTACCATGAATTTGCAGTTCCTTCATCATTTGATGCTAAGATCCGTGTGACACAGAGCATTCAGATTTTCAAAATATGAACTTTCTAGCTGAAAAATAAATACCTTGAAAGCAAATATTCTGTCCACTAAACCCAAACTGCTTTTTGCTTTTCACAGTCCACTAAACCCAAACTGCTTTTTCTATTCACATGCTCCTCACTTCATCCACTGGAATGTAAAGCACAAAATGTGGCCAGAGTTTTAAGTTAACTGAAATATAAAATTTTGTTTGAAACAATATTCAACAGTAACCAGGAGCATGAGCAAGGGGGGCAAGCAGGGGCACACAGCCCATCAGTGAGGGCACAGAACTCCTTCAGAGCTGGGGTGGGGACAGTGAGGCCATGAGATGAGATCCAGCTCCACCTGCTGCCAGGAGAGAGCAAGCTTCTCTGTCCCTGTGGCTGTGTAGGGAGCGGGGAGAATCAGCTTTCCTGGGCCTGGGGTCATGTTGAGATGGCTGGAATGCCAAGTCCTCCCACTTCAGGGAAGGAGCAGGGAGAAGAGCCAGCTTCTCTGGCCACAAAGAGGTACAGAAAGTAGAATCATAGAATCCTAGGGCAGGAAGTACCCCACAAAAGCAGCCACATTTGCATTCATGTATAGTTATATTCAGGGGAATGCACAACAAGATAGGCCATTTGTAATAGGAAGAAATGATCCAGGTAGGGTAACCAAATGTCTCAATTTTAAAGGGACAATCCCAATATTCAGGGCTTTGTCTTACATAGGCACCTATTACCTCCCCACCTCCTATCCCAATTTTTCACACTTGCTATCAGGTCACCCTACATCCAGGATCCTACATCAGACAGTTCAATGAGCCTGCAGGACCATGTTACAGGGAACTCTCTTTTGGAAAACACAAAAATTAGAGGATTCCAATATAGTCTCAAATTTAAGACTCTTTTAATCTTATAAAGCTCAGTCAGAAGAAACTGCTAGAGAAGAAAAACTATAGTAAGGAACAGAATTATTAAAAACCAGTGATTTGTTGGGGGAAGACTTAACATGTCTTCTGTAAAGGGAAATCATGACTCAACAATCCATTAGAATTCTTAGAGGATGTCAACAAATATGTGGATCAGGGTGATCCAATTGATACAGCATATCTGGATTTCCAGAAAGTCTTTGACAAGGTCCCTCACCAAAGGCTCTTAAGGAAACATAAGATAACAGGAAAAGCCTTCTCAGGAATTAGTAAGGGAAATAGAGTGTAGGAATAAATAGTCACTTTTCACAAGGATTTCCTTTTTACATTAATATCGCATATCTTTATTTGCCAAGTTTCATGCAAAGTAGTTAGTGGTTATATGTTTATTTTCCCCATTGCGCAGGAGGGGGGGGTGGAAACATATTACAAATTACCCAATACACACAAAGTATTATTGCATGTAATGACACTGAGTGGGATCCCACCTGTCTTAATGCTTTTTTTTCCTCCAAAAGGAGCCCATGCTGTTAACGGTGATCAGTGATCTACTGATTACAGAGCAGAGTCCAAATCAATTGATCATTCTCAAATAATATAACACTCAGATATGTCAACACTGACTTTAGTCATAGGAGCAATAACCAGAGGATGTCTCCGGGGTGTTTAAAATGGCTTTCCACTAGTTTCTAGTCAGATTTTAAAGACAGGAATCAGTCTGTAGTGATGGACAATTATGTGTCTGTGTAATGGCTGTCTTCTTGGCTGGCATAGCAGGGACTTCCATAGCTAAAAGCATGAGTTTCCAGATCTTGTCTATGGATTAGCATGAGGGGAAACCTCACAATTCCAGCTGCTCTCTGTGCAGGGTCACAAGAAGTGAAGAATATCACATACACATACACAATTAAAAAGAAACACATTGGAGCAGATAGAATTTCACCCCAATATTTTCAGCAGTTATTATGATTATGTGAAAAACATGTTGAGTCTTAGCAGATTAGAGAGACAGGGTATGATTAGAATGTGTGATGGACCGGGCCAGATCTGGGCACCGCTGAGGGCATCAGCTCAGGGTGAGTTGCTCAAAACCGGGGCTACTTACAGCCCTCGACTGGAGACCTTTCCCAAATAGGCCACAAACCAGTCTCACAGAGTACTTCAGCTGCCAATCTGGCCAGCAGGAAGCCTCACTAGCAAAACCCCTCAGGCACCCCAGCATTCCCTGTGCCACAATCAGCTCCAGACCTTACACACAGGTGAGAGGTTACAAAACCCAATCTCACCAACTCCAAACAGATCCTCCCAGTCCCAAAGAACCAGTCACAGTCCCAGATCAATTTGCACTTTAGAGCTTACCCACAAGAGCATACTGAGCCAATCCTTCAGAATCTAAATTCTAAAGCTTTAGTAATAAAAGAAAGAAAAGGTTGAGAGTAAGACTGTTAAGGAGAATACATTACATACATCAATCACCAAGTTCTTGATGCAGGCTCTTAGCAGAGCTGTTACAAACTGCTGGCTTAAAAGTCTCTGGTGTACATCCTGTGTCAGGATGGGTCAGCAATCCTTCCCGGCTCTCTGTCCCTAGCAAGGATGCAAATCAGGAGCAAGATTGAAGACAAGATGGAGAAGCCCTCATGGGATTTTTATATTCCTGATATTTCCCAAATTGGAGCTGGTCACATGATTAAGTGACCTATCTGTGTTTCACATGCAAATAGCCATGAGGCACTGGCTAGTCTGCAGGCTTCCAGACACATTCCTCAGGTGTGTATTGGCCATTGTCCATGAAGCAGTGCCAGTTAACACAACCATTCACTGAACAATCCTTCCTCACAATAGGTAGTCCAGACCCATTGCTCTCTCCCAGACAGAGAACATTTCCAATACAAGAACAGAGCCCATATTCATAACTCCACATACAAAAATCATACAAGTACATGAGTGTCATACATAGAATCAATAGAGCATAAGCTTTCATTTGACACCTCACACGGCCCACTTTGTACAGAATTTGGAGCAAACACCACCCGTGGGTGCAGCAGTGATCTGTCTGTTCCCTTTAAAATCCAATAATGTGGCAGAAGATTGTTTCAATTTTGAAAACTGATAAGATTACAGTGTTAATTGCACTGAAAGGATAATTCATAGGATGAAATCCTGACCCCATGGAAGACAGCGGAAAAAACTATTCCATTGCTTTCAGTGGATCCAGAATTTCCCTGATGAATTTAAATCCCAAAGGGATCATTACAATCACATAATCTGACCTCCTGCACAACACAGCCCATGGAATTTTCCTTGGTGACTGAAGTCTAGCTCAGTTTGTGCAACTGTCTAAAACTATTGGGACACAAAAATGTCTATGAACAACACAGCAATATTTTCAAACACAGAGAAATGCATGAATTGAATTATTAGAATTGAAAAGCACATTCAAGTCTACACACTGTTTTGCATCTGTATTGCCATGCAAGCAGATTAATAAATAAAACACCCTCTTGTAGATGAATTTACATGCATGCTTTTGAAAATGATTATTCCCAGTCAAGTAACTATTTACATATTTGTTCTAACAGCTCATATTAAACTAAATAATTCCAGCTGTTCTGTGTTCAGGGTCACAAGAAGTGGAGAATATCACACACACACACACACACACACACACACACACACTGGAGCATAAAAATTGCCTGTGACCATACTATACTCATTAAATAAATATCACTTTTAGGAGTCATTAACTTTAAAGCCTTATGTGAAATGCATTATGTAAGACAAAACTAGTTCAAATATAGTCACAATAATTTACATGGCAAAACAATGCTAAAAATCATAAGCACTGAAGTCAGTCTCATTTAAAAGAATTGGCCACTTCATCCTGTAACACTAACTTCATCCTGTAACCCAGTTTGTAGTTACAAAATGCTGAGAGCTATGTTATCTTTCATTCTCCTGATTAACAGTGCCAAGGAAGGTGTTTCCAAGCATAGGCATTTCATGTTTTTATTCCTGACAGTAAATGAACATTAACACTTTGCAAAAACAATGTCATGTCAATGTTTTAGAAAGGATGCAAAGAGTTGGCAATGAAACCAGACAGAAAGGAAGATAGTAAGCATTTCTGACAGCCAGTGTCTGACATTTTCAAATATTCCAGACTCCAGCAGCAGCAGTGAGTTATGAAGAGATTTACACAATCAACCAAGTATAGCAAATCCATCTCACTAAGGCTATATCTATCCTGCAGATGCACATCAGGCAACCTGGCTAAAATATCACTGTTCCCTAACCAAACTACATATAGGTCCTATTTTCTTCTTGAAGTCTTTAGACCTAGCTCTTTGAAAGTCCATTTGATACTGTAAGTTTAAACATGTTCTTAGCCAGCTAATGGGACAATTGTGTCATAGCCAGGATCCCTGAAATAGCTGGGTTTGCAATATAGACATGATGCTTCATACATTCCTTCTGACATCAGTCAAGATGCACAGGATGTAGGTGAGCAGAGAATTTGTGCTTTTTCCTATAAAAACAAACAACAAAGCATTTTTATTGTTTTGATATGAGCTAAATGCACCCAGCGTTTCTAACTTCTTTGAAAGAAGGAAATCAGGAAACATCCTAATTGTATGATCTTTTCTCTCCTCAATAGAGGTGTTCAACTCCCCTTAGTACCAGGAACTATGCATTTGTAGATAGCATGAACATCAAGAAGATAACAGACCATTTAGATCCAAAAAAGGGATCAACACTATGCAAATGAATAACATCTGAATTAAATTTTAAAATCATGATGTATGGAGACACTGCACATAAAATCATTCTGGCATGCAGCATCAAGACCCTAAAAAAACAAACAACAGCTCTAATTCCTCCAGAAAAATTCCCACTGACTTAAACTGATGTGTTTCCACTGCAAGAGGAGGGCCATTAAAACTGAAGATGGGGTCATGTGAGGTGAGGAGAGAAGTGTTTTCTATCCTCAGTCCCAAATATCCTCTTAATTTCATTTTATTTGTTTAGAGTCAACTAATTTAAAATTCTGAATGAGGCACTGATTAGATACCAAGAAGATTCAAATCCCATCCCATCTTTTTCAAGGTGAAAAATAATTTAGCTATTCATTTTCAACATAGCTTTTTGGCTAAGAATTTGACATATATAAGGTCAGAATCACACTTTTATTAAACAGGAATAGCTCCAGTTTGAAGATTGCATATAGTTCCCATCTTTACAAAAGGTATTTTATCCCCATTTTACTGTTTGAGAAACTGAGGCATAGAAAGGTTAAGTGACATAGTCAAGATCACACTGAGTCAGAAGCACATAGAACTCAATCCACTCGACCACTCTGCCACTGTTGAGGCCTGACTAATACTTTTCTCCAATCAACTGTGTTCCTGATACACCTGTAGACTTGCATAATCCCAGAAGGAAATAGAAACTTGTCAGTTATCTGGGATACATGTAATCATAGAACTACATTGTTCTGAGAAGTAGTTCAACAACAGTTTTGGAAAATAAGAAGTATACACAGTATGTTGGAATCACAGAGTTTACTATATTACATTTCAGTAACTAGAATAGCTCGGTGACTGGAGAAAGGTACAGTTCTTTCTATGATCTGATCTGCTTTCACCTCTCACAAGCCTGGCCGAGATAAAGGGAAATATTCTTTATGGAAGTCAGAAAAGCTCCACTGTCTGGCATTACCTGAGATTCTGTCCCAGAGCCTTCATCTGGGTCTTCAGAACTCCTGTCTCAAATGCTTTCCTCTGAGCTATTGTTCTGCAAGACACTAAAGCACATGAGTACCCCAACTGACTTTCAAGGGACTATTTACTTGATTAAAATAATCATAGAATCATAGAACTGGAAGAGACCTCAGGAGGTCATCAAGTCCAGCCCAAGGCAGGACCAATCCCAACTAAATCAACCTAGCCAGGGCTTTGTCAAGCCAAGACTTAAAAACCTCTAGGGATGGAGATTGCACCACCTCCTTAGGTAACGCATTCCAGTGCTTCACCACCCTTCTAGTGAAATAGTTTTTTCCTAATATCCAACCTAGACCTCCCCCACTGTAACTTGAGCCCATTGCTCCTTGTTCTGCCATACGTCACTACTGTGAACAGCCTTTCTTCATCCTCTTTGGAACCTCCCTTCAGGAAGTTGAAGGCTGCTATCAAATCCCCCCTCACTCTTCTCTTCTGCAGACTAAACAAACCCAAATCCCTTAGTCTCTCCTCATAGGTCATGTGCTCCAGCCCTCTAATCATTTTGGTCGCCCTCCGCTGGACCCTCTCCAATGCGTCCACATCCTTTCTATAGTGGGGGGCACAGAACTGGACACAATATTCCAGATGTGGCCTCACCAGAGCCGAATAAAGGGGAATCATCACTTCTCTGGATCTGCTGGCAATGCTCCTCCTAATGCACCCTAATATGCCATTAGCGTTCTTGGCTACAAGGGCACACTGTTGACTCATAACCAGCTTCTCATCCACTGTAATCCCCAGGTCCTTTTCTGCAGAACTGCTGCTTAGCCATTCAGTCCCCAGCCTGTAACAATGCTTGGGATTCTTCCATCCCAAGTGCAGGACTCTACACTTGTCCTTGTTGAACCTCATCACATTTCTTTTGGCCCAATCCTCTAATCTATCTAGGTCACTCTGGACCCTATCCCTGCCCTCCAGCGTATCTGCCCCTCCCCCTATCTTAGTGTCATCTGCGAACTTGCTGAGGGTGTAATCCATCCCCTCATCCAGGTCATTAATAAAGATGTTGAACAAAACCAGTCCAAGAACAGATCCTTGGGGCACTCCGTTAGAAACCGACTGCCAACCTGACATCGAGCCGTTGATCACTGCCCGTTGGGCTTAAGTACCTTGCTGAACCAAGCCCTCAATGAGCATTTCAAGGCAATGAGATCATATTCCATGATTTATCATCAGCCAGTGATCAAAGTGTCAGTTTCCTCAGACCTGTTTCTTTCTCACAGTCAGCTCAGTTCTCGGGCCTTCAATTCACTGCTTTGTGAGGGTCTCTCAAGGAGTTTCCTCAGGCAGACATGAAATGTTTCACTACATCTTGTTGGGAAGATTGTATATTTCTCAATTAGTATGAAACTTTATTATACAGCTGTGTAAAACCTGGAATATCACTTCTGTGGAAAATTTTGCATTTCCAACAAAAAAATCCCAATTAAAGTGAAAATTGGATATGCAAAAAAATTAATTGAAGGGACATTTTCAAAAAATTCTAATTTGGACAAACTAAAGTCTCAGTCCCATGTCCTATGCCTTCAGTCTCATGTCTCATTTGGTGAACTGCTTGAACATCTTGGACATCTGGAAGCCTGGAATCCCTAGGAAGACCTGGCTCTCAGCAGCATTTCAAGTTGGTTTCTAAGCGCTGAGGGAAATAGGGGAAACCTGACAAATTTTTGTTGAAAGTTTTGTCAAAATAGATACATTCCTCAGGAACATTTTGATTGCAACAAATTGTCATTTTCTGACAGAAAAACATCCCATAAGAACATATGCAACCAGCTCCAATTAATAGTTCTATATGCAAGGACCAATTGGTTTTCCAGTCCAGATTTATGATTTTTAATCAAATTTAACTACTGGATTAAACTTTTAGAACAGTTGCCTTGCCAGAGCAGAGACTCTGCTCATCAGTCATATGTGGTAACTGAAGTCTCCAGCATAGTATGGATCCCACAAAGTCTCCAGCTTCCTCACATTCATAAGTAGAGCAGGGCAAATAATGAAATAAGTTTTGAGTCATTCTGGACCCCCACATCGCTAGTCCTTCAGTTCCCCAGGCCTCAAGGCAGCAGTACTGAAGGGAGCCCTTGCTATGCTCCTGCCAAGTGTGCCAGAATAATGAAGCAGCAACATCAAGGCAGTCTTGCCAAAGGCAATTACAGAGCATCTCCCCGCCCTGGCACCTGCAGCACAGTGATAGAGAAGTTGATAACACCAGAAAACTAAAGTAACTGATGAACCCTGTAAGTTTTGTAGACCAATCTTGACCATAACCTGAACAAGGGAAATAACCATTTCCTTAATATTTTCCTAATATTAAATTTTGCTATATCAAAATTCCTCTATGTTTGGCCAAGATTTTGTAGGGATAAAAATCTCTCTGTTTAGGTTGCCTTACACTTTCCCAACACTGCCAACCTCAAGAGTTTCATCAATCAGGCCTCCAAAAATCATGAAATTGGCTTTTAAAATAATTTTTAAAACCCCCCAATTTTTTTTCTTTATTTTCAAATCCTTAGGGAATGTTTGGCTGGACTTTTCAAGTTTTTCTCTATATCTATAAGGTCTAGACACTTCTTTTAAAAATAAAGGCTGAGATTAATAATCCATCAATTCCAGGAGGTGGGTCTTTTAAAAAATAATGTGAGACTTATGATAAAATTGCAAGAACTAGCAACACTGCTTTCCACTACAAAAATTCTTATAGCCTTTTGAAGATGCTTTAATATCCCCCTGGTTTGATGTATACCTTTGAAATTTAACAGGGAGAAAGGACGTGGGATAGAGCCATTTTTTTCCACTGGTGCCATGAAATTGCATTCAGGTTCATCCAGGATAATACAAGTAATTGGAAGAGGAAGGGAAAATCACAATTTCCTTTTCTTACATTATCTGATGAGGAAAAAAACAGTGTGACAACATACAAAAAAAACTTGGACATTTTAAAGCCAGACCCAATACCACCACCAAAGCAGAAGCAGAGAATGCCATGGGAATACTTGGGAGCTGTAACAGCAGCTGCTGCAGGAGCTATGTAGAAGATCCAGGCTACATCAGAATTCTTCTCCCCCCCCCCCCCCGCCCCCCGACCACAATCCTTCCCAGATTTGGCACATGGCCTTAGTAGATTATCTCCAACTTCAGGACACCACATGATGCAGGGGCCTCTAACATTACAAACTCCTGGGCTTTGTCTGTACTGCAGGGTTTTTGTGCAAGAAGCCTTTTGCAGAAGAGTTCTTGCGCAAAACCTTCTTGCGCAAAAGTGCATCCAGACCTCAAAGCGCATCGCAAAAGCGATGTGCTTTTGCTCAAGAGAGCGTCCAGACTGCATGGACACTCTTGTGCAAGAAAGTTCTGATTGCCATTCACAGAATGGTCATCAGAGCACCTGTGCTTTTTCTGATAGGGGTTTCTTGCACAAAAACCCCTCCGGAGCGGCCACACCTGCTTTTTTGTTCAAGAGCTGAAGCACAAAAAGGAGTTATTCCTTGTGGGGAGAGGAATAACTCTACCGGCAAAAGCCCTCTGTTCTGTCGAGTTATAGCTGCTCCGCCAGTTTTTGCACAAAAATGACTGTTTTTGTGCAAAAATCTTATAGTGTAGACATAGCCCTGGAGATCCAAGAGGACAGGGCCAACCCTGGGATCCATCCCATGGCCCCAAAGGCTCACAAACCCTACCTTTAATCATTATATATGGTCATATAGTTATAAGTCATTATGTGTAGTCATATAGTTATAAGTTATACATAATCTTAACCCTAAAGATGACTTCATAATGCAATATTATCTATGTGGCCAATTCTTCCTTCGGCTATATGGGTGAAACGTCTCTTGATGTCAGAGAAATGACACCAGTGTAACTGAGGGCCAGATTTGGGCATGTATATTTACAAATAAAATTTGAGGGATCTGTTAACATGAATGGCATGATTCTTATTTCACGCTCTTTTTATATTGCAATGCCAGTTGATGAGCTGCTGATTTATACTAATCTAAGAAGTCTTAAGAATCAAACTCAAAGATTTTACTGCTGCAAACTGAATATGCTGCATGCTAGCACTATAATAGGAATTGAAGCACAAATTAATAAAACTAATGTGCAATCAGCTTCCTCTCAGTGTCTCCTCCTTAGCAAGTCATGCAACTAAAATTTATGAGCAGTATGTGTTACAAAACATCAATACAAAATGACTAAATGACCTCCTTGTAACAAGCAACGACATGCTCTTAATGATTTTAACAGTCCAACTGTACTTAGAGTAAAGCACAGTTCAAAATGAATCTTGTCATGCTGTTAATTAGTCGAAAAAATATCTGTTTCCATACAGAGATGGGACTAATACACATATGAATGGTGAAAATATTTGCATTTGTACGTCCTGAAGTACATTTTCTGAAAACTGAGAACTAATCAATTATACAGGTTGAATCTCTCTAGTCCGGCACCCTCAGGACCTGACTGGTGCCAAACCACAGGACGTCAATATTCTCTAGCAGCTTTTCCAACACTTCCACTGCTTACTGGACTCTTAGAAGACATTTAGGGGTAAATTAGATCTAAATAAGAGCACAGAACACTGACAGCCAGGACTGGTGGTTGTAAACAAACTTCATGGGACCACGGGAAACTTGTCTACTTATCATGGGGGGGTAGCCATCTGTCTAACTAAAATCATGACAGACCTTGGAAGTTGTTGGACCAAAGAGTGCTGGACTAGAGAGATTCAACCTGTATATAGTTTGATATCCCACACATATGCAGTTTCATCAGACACACACAATGTTTGAACCATTTATTTAAAAATAAAACTAGACTAAGAAATACATTTTCAAAAACATCTGAGGGTTTGATCCTGCACCATTTCCCATTGGCTTAAATGAGAGCTGGATCAACCACAAATGAGCCTAAGTCTCATTTTCAAAAATGACTTAGGCACTTAGGTGTTGCAATGCCATCATCACACCAAATTTTTAGGCACCTTGGAATAATAATCACAGGAATAACACTGTGATCTATAAAGTCAAGTTAGGCCCGTAGGCTCCCTATAGCCTGTGTATGTCAGAAGACAGGAGTGTAAGAATGCAATCCACAAAAGCCAATGTGCTAAGCAACACCTCTACCTAAAAGAAAAGCTCAGCTAGCCAGTGGGGGATGCAAATATACTAAGTCCTGTCTCTATCAGCAATAGGATGATAGCTATGCTACCAGTCTGTGGATGGGTAGCCCTCTCCCGGTTTAGATGACTACACTCCACACAAAATGGAGTAGGGTGGAGGAAGAAATGTCCATCTTATCATTAAAATGTATAAGTCAATGGTTAGAGCTCTCACCTGGAATGGGGAGACCCAGGTTCAATTTTCTCCCATTCTGCTAAAGAGTGAGACAGGAGACATCTGTCCACAACCCACCTCTCAGGAGAGAACTCTACCTGCTGGATATGCAAATGTGGTGCTCTGTCAATCTCTCCTGCTGAAGCAACTCCACCACACACTTAAAAAAAAAAAAAAAAAAAAAAGAGAAAAAAAGAGTGATTGGACCAGAGAGAGAAAGTGTATGTGGGGATGACTCTGTAGTCTAGTGGCTAGGGAACGCACCTTGGGAAGCAAGTGCCCCTGCTCTAATCATTCTCTCTCTCTATTCTCAGTGAAACAACTTCAACAGGAGACATTGGCAAGGGCTGCCTAAAGGAGGGACTATGGATCTGGATGCTTTTATATGGAAATAATGTATTTTTTAAAATACCCACACAGAAATATAATAATATACAGATATGACTGTAAACTGTTATAGAGATTTAACATGGTTGGGACTACCTTTAGCATTAACCTAACCCCCTGGGACTGATAAACTCCCACATAGCATCTTTCAGTTGCAGAAGAAGAATCAATGAAGTGCTAGCTAATCCTGATAAATATCATGTTTATAGGGCAAAAAGGGGGTTTGTTGGTGGCAGTTTGGTTTTGTAGTCCAGAATTCTGAAGGGCTTGGCTTGAACATCCTGGCACGCTGAAAGAATGTCATGCTCAGATAATGTGTCGTTTAAGGAGGAAATTAAATAGAGTTCCTCTCAGAACTTGCAACATGGTGCCTGAAATAAAAATACTTTTAAAATCTTAAAGTTCTCACTTCATTATTATATAGTATTTGTATTTCTGTAGCACCTAATGAGTTCTACTCACGTACCAGAGTGCCATAGTGCAGGCATTGTACCAATAAAGAACAAAAAAGAGCTCACAATCTAAGTAGAACTAAACTATAAATTTAGGGATCTGAATCTACATGTACCCATTGACCGAAATAGTCCCACTGAATTCAAGTAAGTACTACTTTTGTGAACTAAGTTTGCAGTCAGGCCTTATTT
This sequence comes from Pelochelys cantorii, assembly GCA_032595735.1. Taxonomy (NCBI): domain Eukaryota; kingdom Metazoa; phylum Chordata; order Testudines; family Trionychidae; genus Pelochelys; species Pelochelys cantorii. The sequence continues at coordinate 64,411,194 of CM064330.1, forward strand.
TCAAATGTATTTTCTCATTTCTTACAGAATATACAGCTGCCAGAAATGTAGTAAGGATCTGGATTTTGTCTATCCAAAATTCACACTAAAAAGTTCAATGAATGCAAGAATTAACTCAGCTGAGTTTGTCTTTCCAAGGAGAGCAGGTTAAGAACTTACACTTTTATAAGCCAGAAATGCTATAGAAGGATATTGGATCCTAAGACATAAAAGCATGTCTTAATTTGTGTGCGACCCAGCTATGGTAGCTTTGTATATATATGAAAGACAGAAAAGGACAAGCTTATGTATAAATCTAATGAGCTATGCTACCATGAGGTTAATGAAGGGTTTCAAGACTCTGAAGTGAGACACAATTTAATAAAGAGTTTAGGACAATTGTATAGATGATTTATGTGCTAATATGGTGTATAGACACAGGTGAAGAAATAGAGACAGAAAATTACAGGTCTTCATGAAACTTGTTAGGGTACATATCACATTTAGATTACTATGCAAGAAAACTGCTCATCATTATGTATTTTCCAAGGATTATTAGAGAACAACTTTTTCAAACTAACATTTAGGAAATGCCATCCATGGAGCTTTCCTACATTTTAATAAAGGCAGTTTTGCTCTGTACCCTTAATTAAACAATATTCATTGGCAACTGGAGTCCCACTAAATATAAAAACTCCAAGACACTATTTGGGTTTTCTTTGTAATGTTGTCTTTGTTTTAATAACAGAGAAATGAAATGAAATGAAGGAACAATTACCAATTTGGAAAAGAACAATAGTGGAGAAAGGGTAACATTGAACTGGAACTAAGAACACAGATGAATTCCCATTATGACAGCTCTCTCTACTGGCCTGTGTATAAGACTGATTTGCCAATAAGAAAGTCATGATAAGAAGCAACTAGAATGAGTACAGAAGTTCAGGTGGAATGAAATTCAGATGTGCAGAGCAATATCTAGAAAGCCCTAAAAAACAAAGTAAATGAGTATCGCACAGGGGAGCTACATGATGGTTAGGAGAGTGGAACACACTCCCAGTCTGCATATAGGGCAGAGGATAACCCTCCTCCATAACCCATGTGTCCTAGGACACAGGAATTTTTGGCCACTGGATCTATATAATTATGAACACATGGGCCACAAAGAAATGTGGTCATATTCCCCATTCTCACCACACAAATGGGTCTCCCACCCAACATATAATTAAACTAAATGTATTTTTTAAATACATTGATTAAAAAAGCCCCCAAACAATGGGTACTTAAGAACAATTAGTACTTTCTCTATCAGCTTCATGTAGCATGGACACTAATTGACTTTTCCCCTTTTTTCCCCTTCTTTTTCCTTCTCTCTTTCCCCTTTCCCCCCATCCCCTATTTATTTAGAAACTGGACCTTTAATCACTCCATTCATCTGAAGAAGTGGGTTGTGCCCATGAAAGCTCATTATGCCATCTGCATGTTTTGTTAGTCTCTAAGGTGCTCCAAGACTATTCGCTGTTTTTTAAGTTTTTCCAGTTATAGACTAACTCAGCTACCCCTCTCAACTATATATATAGCATCACAAGCTTTCGTGCACAAAACCCACATCTTCCACTCCAGCTTCCAGCTCATCTGACGAAGTGGATTTTGCCCACGAAAGCCCATGATACCATCTACATGTTTTGTGAGTCTCTAAGGTGCTGCTAGACTATTAATTGTTTTGTATTTTTAAAATCACTAAACAGAAAGAGCCTGTATGTTTCTATCATGCTCCTCAAAAGACATGTAAAATACCCAACAGACTCATCTACATTTTTTTAGATCCAGATACATAGCCCAATCCTCTCTAGAGTTCTCATAATATGGGATGAGTTGAGCCGCAACACACTGTGTAAATCAGTCTCATACAAGGACAGTATGGTTCCACAGAGTCTGAAGTCTGAAGATATCTCTATTGCCCAAGGTTTCCTCACTCGCTATCTCTGTTTCTGCTGCTTTTAAGTGGTAGCTGGGCAGGTTCCCCATGGTTCTTGGGAGTTCCAGATCTTATTTTCCCTTAACCCACAAGTCTGAGGGGCAATGCAAGGCTTAATGCCCCAGAGTGGTGCAGTTCTACCCCACCCAGGCCCAGGAAGAGAGGAAGGGACACTGGCTGGGCACTGTTACTGCTATGGCTGCTTTTGTAGGAAGTCTGTCTGAGTAAAACATTTTTGAAACAATAGGACTCATCAATGATGGGCTTTTCTAATACTCACTATTAATGCCAGCTTTCTTGGGTGAAGAAACCAGTGTTTCATGGTGCCATCTGCTTCGCTAGGTATAATAAAATAAATACTGTCTATCCTCTGCCCCAGCTACATTTGCTGATGGGTTTCTCTGTGGCTTGCCTTTTAACTAGGGGAAGGGACCCCCTCAGTCCAGTGTCCATAACAGAGGATCATCCCAATCAGATCTAGGGGACCCCATTTGGGCCGCATCCCCTGCTTTTGTTCTGATGCTGCTGGGAGCGTCTCTGTGCATAATGTTTTTCTAAAACAATAGGACTCAGCATTAAAGGATTTTTTTCCCCATGATGGTGAATAGCTGTCTATTTGTGCCAGCTGTCTTGGTGCCATGAAACACTTGGTTTTTTTCACCCATCTGCTTCAGTAGGTGTGTTAAGCACATACTCTTCATAAAAAGCTCTGTAAACAAAGAACACAAATAGCATCAGTGCTGAATATTAAGGCTCAGTTTAAGCATCATTAACTAGAAAATAGACTTGTGTTGCAAGGTTTCTAATGTTGGCATATTTCTGCTCTTTTCTGTCTTCCACTGACCTGCATTCATTATTTTTTTTTATTTCATCTGCCTTGAAAATTAGAAATCATTAATGTAAATTGCCACTGCACTGAAGAAACATAATTCTCAAGCTCTTCATTAACAGCTGTTTACCTTCAGAAAAATGGCAGCTAAATAGGGCTTCCTAAGAACACTAATGTTCACATTCTCAAAACCCTGGCCAATGCTCTTTTCATAAAGGTAGTTTGTGCATCCATTGGAAATTCAAGCAATTTCAAAATAAAACCTGCGTCATTCTGTGTCAAGACATATTTGACTTAAGTGATCATCTTCCAAAGCTGTTTCACCTCCACCATGTACTACTGATAGCTAGAAAACGTCCATTATCCTTTTCAGAGAATCTATATAAGGGCATTTCCATTTACTTGTTCTCCCTGAGTGGTATCAGCCCCTTCTTTCCTTGTAGACACCATTATATTATGGACTAGTGCTTTACCCCATTTTATGATTCTTTTATGTACATGCACATAATTTTAAACATTTCAGAAGCTTTATGTTTAATCATGAAGCATCTGGTTTTTCTTTTCCTTTAGAATATATGTAGGGTATTTAATGCTGGTGAAAGGTTTCTACCTATTTAAATCCTGGGATGGTGGCCAGAACCCAGCCTGATATGGGGGAGAGGCTCCATAACCCAGGCAATATGCAACTGGGGAAGTCAAAGAATGAAAAACAGGGACTGGAGTGTAGGTCACAGGATCAGAATGAGGAAATCTGAAGGGGTCACTGAGCAGAAAATCCCAGATGTTATCCATTGCAATTACAAGGAATTCAAGGAGTCAGTGGACACTATACAGATCAGTGCTGCCCAGACAGGCCTGGAGACAGAAGTGCATTCTCTAGCTATGAGAGATATGTCTACCCTGAGCACCAAGAACACTTGCTCTTCCACACTGCCTCCATCAAAGGGTCATACCTAGAGGGAAGAGGAAATAGTTTACACTGAATGCTCGATCTTTGGCCTCTTGGATGGGATGTCCAACAAGGTGCCAATTAGTAGAGCTATGACACAATAGGTAATTCTGCTTTGTGGAGGATTTCAGCATTTCAGAATTCGAGCCTTTCAGAACAAAACCACAAAACTTCAAAGGTCTTCACAAAATGAAAAATCCAGGAGTACCAACTAAACAGCATGCCTAACAGCCTCCTCAGTCCCCCAAGTCACTAATGCTGGCTGTTATCCCAGGAGCTGCACAGGTGAACTGGCAGATTTCAAAAACTACCGACAAGCAGGCAACTACAGTGTACTGACAAGATCACATTCCTAGGTGGTTTCCAGAAGAACTTCATCAAAATATCACACAGTGAAACATTTTGATTTTGATACACTGGTAAATTCCAAAAAAAGACCATTCCTTTGGAATTTTTCTGTCCACCTGTACCAATTAGTGCACATTCTGATTATGGGATTTCTTTTTGTTTTGTTTCTCTCTACATATGGGAATTCACAGGTGGAATAAACCTGGCCTAGAAGGCTCTATGTCACCAGCTGTGGCCTGTGCCTCTCCCCCTCAGCATAAAGGACATGCCTGGGATAGAAAGGAACAGGGGAAAGTATGGTTGGAGCACCCTGTGCTCTACTGATCTTGAATTAGGTGAACATAGCAGTTGATACACAGTCATTGGCATCAGCTTCATACTCAAGGCCGATCCTTAGCTCTCTACCTAACAGGGAGTAAAACAAACCCAAATACTCAGAAAGGTTGTGGAAACAACTGGTCCTACCTCACTGTCAGCCGGTGGTCAGGGCAGTGCATGTGTGTATGTTACACCCGAGTCTTCAACTGCTGAGACACAAGGCCCCGTCGCAGTGGGCAGTCTAGGTGAGACTGACGGGCGCCCCAAAGAGTTACAGGGAGAGCTTTACACCTCAGACTTTGACTGCTAGGATACACGATCCCTTCGCAGCGGGCAGCCTGCGGATCCAACGGATCTGTCCCCTGGAAGCGACACGATCCAACGCTCAAGCTCTCCCTATATCTGTCCCTTATGACCGGCTGGAGTTCTTTTTAAAATTGTGCTTGGTTCTGTTACAGCAACTGAAGGAGTCAGGTCACAGCTTAAACAGTTGCTATTTTATTGTTACAGGGTAAACTTAGCTGTTAAATGCTACTACTGTGTTACAGATAACACAGCCACTACAAAGGACAGGACAGAAATTACACTAAGAAGTCACTTACAGGTACCATGAAACCCTTTTGGTTCTCTGAGCTCTTATTAAATGCATGCAAAATAGACACCTAGCAGGTATATATTCTCACCCCTGCGTTCCAGACTTGGCGTGGCCAGCGTCTTTCTCTCAATCCCTCGGGAAGAAATAGGGCGAGGCTGGGCGTCCCACAGACCTCGGGAGACAACCAATACCTGCCAGCAGGTGTAAATGATTGGAGCTCAAATGGGGTGGGCTACTAAACCCCTCTTTATACCCCTTGGGTCACATAGGCTTCTTCCTGGTCTCAAGTGGCCAATTAGGAAAAATGGCTTTGAATGCCAGGTTTCCCACGAAGGGTGCAAAGCATAATTCACACCTGGGAAAATGCAGACAATGGGCACTTCTAGTATGTGATGGGCGAAGATTCCTCTCCTGGGACAGTGTAGGCGTGTCAATTACTGGTGCTAGCCATCAGGGTGGTGGGAGGTCCCCTGGGTCGTCAGCTAGCCCATTTACTGTCTGGTTTCTGTTTATTAGAGTCAGGGACAAGCAGCACCCTTGCGTTCCCAGGGCATCAAAGGCTGACTGCCTTTCTCTTGCTCTCGGGGGGGGGGGGGGGGAACAAGATGGGGTTCATGTCTGGCTACGCTCACCCACCCTTTCAGGTGTGTTTGAGTGGGGCTTCTGTGAACCTGAGGATCTCTCAGTTCTATTGTTTAGTCATTTGAGAGAGCTACTCTACAATGCATTTTAAAAGAGCTCTCTGACTCAGAGCTATGACTCCACAGCCATAACCTAGGGGCCTTAACCTCAAATGACGCAATTATTAGTCATTAATGGCCAGTGAGATTTTTTTAATCTGTAAAATATAGTGGTTTCTGAACCACAATCCAAGTACTGTTATATATAACAGAACACACACACATGCCAACTCCTCTTACGTGGTACGTACTTACATTATTGAGTGTATAGAGGAGTTTAATATAGTTGTAAAACACAACAGTGACTGTATATCAGAGACAGTCAAAATAGAAGCAACGCTAACCACCTTTGTATTCAATTGGAGTCTAAACTATCCTGGAATGCTTTAACAAATCTTGGGACATTTAGCAGCCAAGGAAGAGAATCTTTCATAGCTATCTCTCGCAGTTAGCTTCATTATAGCATTTGATTTACTGCAGACATTGAACTACAATGTAATTTACAGACTTATGCCTTCTTTCAATTATCTGAGCAACTTACCTTCACTGGAGTTACTCTTGCACTCTAAGCTACTGCCACTGACTATAAGAACTAGCCGCTTAACAATTTATTTGGCATGACCATAAATACAACTTTCAGCAAATATCCACTGATCAAAAGAATAAACTGAGGTTCAGTAGTTCTGCCTTAAAATTTTGCCCTGCATACATGCTCTCATTTTAATCTTTGAACTGTTTCAAACTGTCAAATGAAACAGCTCCTAATACAAGCACTTGTTTAAACTTTGCTTAAGCACTCTCATTTACTTACCAGAAGAGACTGTCATGCCAATTAATCTCAGCGGCTCTTTGGTGGCTGCAATTTAGCAGTGATCCCTGTGTATAATTCACATCAGCTTGTAAGGTTTTGCAACCCATTTTGAAGAAAGACATCAATGTAAGGTTGTCACTAACTTTACACCTTTGTCACACATTACAGCAGGTGATATTTCAACATGCACCTTGGAAGGCCAACGTCCCCCTCCTCCCATTTTAAAAATAATTTTCTCTTTGAATACCCGCAAAAATGTAGTGGTAGACTATAGTTACAGATGCTTTGTTACTACTTCACAGGAAGAATGTGGGAATGTACTTAAGAGGAAGAATTCATAATTATAAGTCCCTTGTTCACATAAGCAGAGATAACCTGATATCGACATCCAATATCAGGCACTTGAGAGATTCACAGAAAAATCAGATACTATATTTTCAATAATTATTCTCTTTCTCGGCAGCAAAATGCCCCCAAATTTGTTAAAAGTTTCCAGGCTAGTTTAGACGTCAATTGAATACAAAGTTATAACTAGGCAAATTATTTGTAACAAATTAATTCATTTGTATGAATTCCACCCTACTTTTCGGCTTATGAATTGTGTGTAATGGTTAAGAGTTTCTTAGTTTTATTCATTCTAAAGAATTATTGACTTAATTTCTTCAGAAATACTCATGTGTAAATTATTTACAAGCTATTAGCTGTGAGTATTCAATTTTCAGATTATTTTGACTCCACATATATATCATATATATGATTCTGTTCCTTGATGAGCTTGACTATTAGCAACATGGTTTCCAATGTAAATAATTACAATTAATTCTGCATTCACTTTTTATGCAAATGCGGTACTTAAAATCCATTGGTTTAGCAAATAGTCCTGCCAGCAAACTAATTTGCTAGATTATCAACAGCAAGTGAACACAAAGAGTTTAGACTATGGGTGAACTGTTTAAAATGTCAAAAGAATGTCAGCAGGAAGCCATTCGGGTGGCCAGTTAGGATTATTCACCAAAAGAAAACAAACAGATACTGACCCCTTCCGTGCAGCAAATGAAATATTTTTCATATCCCCACAACCAATTATTCATCCATATACAAACTCATTTTTAAGAGATAAATATGCATTTCTAATGAAGATATTGATATGAATTATAATATGAAATTCACCAAGGAAGTATATAAAAATAGATCAGATGGTAGAAGATTGTATTATGCCTAGTTGAAATATTGTACAGGTTGGACCTACCAAAACTCCCTCATCTGTCAGGACCACAAATGTTCCTGGACCAGGGAGTCCTTGATGGGAGCCCCAGTTGCAAGAGGGCTGGTGGCTCAGAGTCTGGCAGGGCTGGGACCAGTGCTGGAGCCGCAGTAGCACAGCAGGGGCCACAGCAGCCACAGTAGCAGAGCCAGGGATCTGACAGTTGCAGCAACCCCAGAAACGGGGCTGGGGTCAGGGATGTGGCAGCTCTGATAGCGGAGCTGGGCCCTGAGCAGTTTGGGTTGCCGGGGCCATAGCAGCATGGCAACCTAGCACGGGGGGTGGCTGCGGCCAGCAGTAGGGAGGGAAGGTAGTCTGCAGAGCCAGTAGCAGGGGACATTCTCTGATCTGGCAAATTCCCTCATTCAAACCGGTCAGGTCCTGAGGGTGCTGGACCAGAGGGGTCCAACCTGTACTTGTTTTAAAGTACACCTGTAAGATTACTCTAAATATGCAGGTTGAAACTTTCTTAACTGGGATTCTCTGGTCCAGCAACATCCATGGTCCAGCATGGATGTTGCAGGACCAGAAAGTCTAGGTGGAGGGCTAGCAGCAAGGATCCCTGCAGGGCTGAAAAGGCAGTGGGCACCCAGCATGATGGCAGGGACACCCAGCATGTGGCAGTGGGTCTGCCCAGCAGAGTTGGGAGACCCAGCATGTGGTTGCCTGGCAGGTCCCGAAGCCGCAGTGCAGCACGCACAGCTGTCCTGCAGGTCTGGGAGCTTCAGCGCAGCATGCATGACTGCCTCGTGGATCCCAGAGCCCCAGCAGAAATGTCTGCCCAGCGGGATTGGCACAGCAGCAGGGACAGCAGGAGGTGGGGAGCCGTCTGGGAGGCCAGCGGGCCAGGCCAAGGGGGCCAGTGGCAGGGGTCCAGAAATGACATCCCCTGGTCCAGCAAAATCCCTCATCCAGTCAGGTCGAGAGGGTGCCAGGGAGGTCCAATCTGGAGGTCCAACCTGTACATGACTTGCCTGCAATTAGGGGCTCAAATTGCTGTTTATCATTGTAATGCCTGGTTCCTTCCAGGAGCAACAATAAGAAATTGTTTGACCTTCATAGTGTCAGAGTATTATTTCATTATTATTTTTAAGTATCTCTCTGCTTAGTCTGGACCCCAGTTGTGAGAAAAACAACGGCTAGCTTATTTCAGACCCTCTGGATCATAAGTGCAGAAACTGGCATGCTCACCACGTTATGCTCTATAATCCTAGTGAGTGATTAATTCCTTTCTCCTAATAACCTACTCTATCAAGTGGTAGTGTAACCCACACACCTGCTGTCCCATGTAGTGGCATTTAGACCACTTACAGAAAGGAAAAATAAGTGAGCTCTACAGTCTTAACTGAGAACCAGCTGGCTTTCAGCTCAAACACTAGAGCAGGGGTGGATACAGCCAAAATAGTGGTGGATACAGCGCAAAGAGCCAAGGGAAAAAAGTTGTTGAGGAAAAAAAAAGAAGTGGCCTCTGCCCTTTTAAGAGCGGAGCAGGCATTGCCCTTTTAAGGTGGCCATTTTGAAGTCTGCACGCTGCGATTCCAGCTCTATCTTTTTCAGACAGAAACATGCTGCTCCTTTCAGAGCCCCAAGCCGCAGGTGTGGGAGCCGCAATTTTTTCTTTGAAGAGCCACATGAGGCTCGCGAGCCACGGGTTGGCCACCTCTGCACTAGAGGCTCATGCACTAAGTACTGGAGATCCCAGGCTCAGTTCCACCTGTCGGCATTACAGTAGCAGCTATTAAAATTACAATCAGACTAACATTACCGGGACATATGAATGCTGCAGTGCCCCCAGTTTTTGCGTATGTCCCACCCACCATCACGTACCCAGAGTCCCAGTGCCCAGGGCTCCACTCCTGGCCCTCCACCTGCAGTCCCAGTTGCAGCACCCATGCTGGGGTATCTGCTCCCAGCCCTGAATGCAGAGCCTTGGCTGCCACCAACCAACTCCTGGGGCTCTGCACATGGGGTTCCAGCTGCTGCCAGTTCCATACCCAGGGCTCAGTTCCTGGCTGCCCCATTCACAGCTCTCAGTTCACAGCCCTGCACATGGGGTACACACACTGGGTCACAGCCATCCACTGGTGGCCCCGCAACAGGACATCTGTTCCCAAACCCGCAGACAAGGTCCCAGCCTTGGGCCCCTTAACCCTGTCCATGTTTCCCACCCACCTACCCAGAATCACAGCCCTGCTCCTAGCCCCAACTGGGAGGGGGGGGTGGACAAGACTAATGTGGAGGGGGGTGTTCAGCACCCCTGCTATAAAAAAAGTTTCAATGCTACTGCCATACTGTATCCAAATTTTATTTTTATATATGTATGTGCGCGTGCTAGTGACCAGCCATCAGAATCTTGCTACTCATCAGTCATTAGACTCTTTACTTGCTCTCCCCTACAATATACATTTACTTCTGCTTATAAAACACTTGACCTATCTTCACTTCAGATTGTTGTCAATGAGGCAGGCCCATAAATCAACATTCTGCTTTCATTTCAAGTGTTAGAATCACACTATTGGGTCATGGGCTACTAACAAGTTGTAATTTGAAGCATCCACAATGCTATCCATTATTTTTACAAACTTTTTGAAATATTTCAATAAAATTCTCAATGCTTTTAGATGCAAAGCTAAAGCTTTCATATTGTAGGGGTCTGCACACTTTGTATAGAATGGCATTGAATCCATTAGCTCCCCACAGAAAGTATTAAGAACCAGAATGCAAACATTTATTCCCACTGAGTATACCTTATTCTACAGGTACTCCCAGTTCAGTAAATGGATGGTGTACCATTTAGCTTCATTAAGGGTATCACAATCATCTGAAGTACAAAAAGCAACATCTTCAACAGGAATCTCATTCAAATGACCTTTTTATGATTATAGAATAACTTTGGTATTAAAGATGCAAATTAAATCACCATAGTTCCTGTTGACATCAGCAGACACTAACTAAGCTCGGCGGTGTTTGCTGATGTCAGTGATTTCTGGGAGTTCTCTCTTTCCTAACAATTACAAATGGTGGAGGGTTATAATCTAAAAGAATTCTGTGCTCAGCATGAAACATGATCTTAGCTGAGTTTTGAGAAACTCTTAGCAATAAATAAATAAATAGTGCATATTTTGTATCCAAAACCATTTACATTTCAGTAGCACCATTGTTTGAGGCCAGATGCCTAACTGACCTTAGTGGACTCACAGGATTCTTCTTCTTAAAACATTTCCAGAACTGTCTATCAATTATCCATTTATCAGAGTTTCCACAATGAACACTGAACTACTCTCAGATACTCCATGCTATGGTTTTACATATAGAATATGTTTCATTCCTGGCATATTGATTTTTGGATTAAAATAAACAAACAATTAAATTAACTAGTCATTTGTTCATAACTACGTATACTTACATATATATCCCCTCTTAAATATATAGAAGCAATGTTAAACTTAGAGTTTTTCAAATTATTGGTTACTCAGAATGTATCCATTTAATTTTCACCCTAGTATGCAAATAATTTCTCTCATTAGTGATCAGCTCCATAGATGTTCCAACAACTTTCAGTGAATAATTTATTCAAAAAAGTCCATTATCAAGTAAGTTATTTTTAATTAAGTATGCATATGACTACCTCTAGTTAGCAGACTTTTTTTAAATAATGCTAATCCTAAGAGATGAAATAGTGAAGTTATAAATTAGAGACTGACTATATAAAGCAATAATTAGCATCACAGGCTTACTGCAGTGTTACACAAAGTGAAGAGTATAATGCAGTTACACATTATAAACAACTAATAAGTTAAATATGAATATTTTCAAGGGCAAACTAGTCACAGGTGATAGGATTCCCAGCTATTACACATGTCCAAATCATCAATATTAAGCCACTTTAAAAAAAGATATATGCTTACTAGTGTAGGTCTTTATTTAAAATATGAATACATAAAATAAATATTTAAAAAGCAAATTCTTACAATCTTTTAAAAATACTTTATTAATGAATGGTAATTGTTTTAAAATACATCCTTTGAAACCATTTATTACAGTGGACAAGTCAATCAAATGAACTGTTCTTTACACAGAGGATGGTCAAAAGCAAATTGTTAAGCTCTTTATAGAAAATGGAATAATACTGAACATTGTATAATGACATTATATATACACATCAATGGCACACCCAATACTATGTTCAGTTCTAGTCTCATAAAAATACTGAAGAAATAGAACAGATCCACAGAAATGTACAATAATAGCCATAAAAAGATTTCTGTATGATGTGACATTGAAAAAATTAGTGCTTAAGTGGAGACAAATAGGAAAGGTCATGAAAGAGGTTTCTAACATAATGAATCAAAAAGAGAAAGCCTTTCAAGCACTTGATTTAGCTTCTTATAATGTATGAACAAAGTGGCATTTGATTAAATTGAAAGAGCAGTTGCACTGAATCTGACATAAGGAAACTCTGTGGAACTCATTGCCACACTATATCACAGAGCTAAAGAGCTTAGAAGGACTCAAAAGTTGATGTTCACATGGTTAATGATGAAATCCAGGTGAACAGGGCTCAAGAAAGAACTAAGTAAATTCATGGAGTTTAGGCTAATAGCCAGGATGGGTAGGAATGGTGCCCCTAGCCTCTGACAGAGGCTGGGAATGGGTGACAGAAAAGGGATTGCTTGATGATACCCTGTTCTGTTCGCTTCCTTTGGGGCATCTGGCATTGGCCACTGTTGGCAGACAGGATACTGGGCTAGATGGACCTTTGGTCTGATCCAGTATGGCCGTTCTTATGATCTTATGTGAAGAGTGGGTATAGAATTGCTATATCATATATTTATAATGTTTATTCTGTAAGCAATGATGGGGAAAGATACATAAAGATGGTGCTCCCTTCCCCCAAAGAGACTGTGATCTTATAAGCTACAAACCTAGTACAATTCCTGTGTGTAATAGACTCAGTGCCCACATTGCCTCCACTGCCCATCCTCCTACCTTCACCATTGGGTACTGCAGCAATACTCAGCATTCGCCCCAGCTACACCGTCACACACAAAGGTGAACAGTGTCTACCACCTCCCAGTTCTGCAGAACTGGAATCTCAGGGCTTGTCTATATAGAAGTCTACAGCACAACAAGCCAGGAAGTGAATCTACAGCTGAGCAGCGTACCAATCAGTAATGTCCTGCTACAATACAGTCCACACAGAGCATTACTGCACAGCAAGCTGGTGACCTGTAAATTTGCAGCCTGGCTTGCTGCACTTGCCGTATAGACTTGCCCTTAGGGGTAGTGTTCTGGCCAGCCCCTCTCATACCCCATCATATCAAGTGTTAACTCACCTCATTACAATATATTGGTTTACATGAGATCGTTTTAACTCCATTTTAAAACGATAGTAATAAATCCCTATAATCTCTGGGAACAGTACCCTTCACAGCTCCAAAATCCTTGTCCAATAAATAACTATTACAGACGACCCAAAAAGTCACCACACTTGGACTAACTCTGGAAGCAAGCTTTAGGATACAGGATCCTTACAGAGATGTACTGCTGGAAGCCTGCTCTCATCTATAATGACAGGGATTTCAAATAAGTGCTCTGTCAAGGACAGCTGCAACAACATGCAAGGGGGGGTGGACAGATACAATTTTAAAGACAGGCAGGTCCCAGGCCAGTTAGTTTTATCCTTGTAAGTGGAAGGATACCTTGAGAAACTCTAAAACATTGGGAGGTATTATTTCTGTGTCGTATCTTGCGTATGCATGGATTAACGTAATTTGTTTGGGAAGAATCAACATGGTTTTTGTAAAGGGAAATCATGCCTCACTAACCCACTAGAATTCTTTGATGGGGCCAACATGCATATGGACAAGGGGGATCCAGTGGATATAGTGTACTTAGATTTAAGTGAACTGTCATGTGATAAGAGGGAAGGTCCTCTCATGGGTTAGTCACTAATGGTGTTCCCAGGGGCCTGTACTAGGAGCTATTCTATTCAATATATTCATTGGCTACTGTCAGAAGACAGGATACTGAGCTAGATGGACCTTTGATCTGGTTCAGTACGGCTGCTCTTAATGCATTAACCCATCTATGAATTTGCCACTTATGAATAATGAGGGGAAACTCATGGAAGAAAAGTTTTCTACTATACCACACTTCTACTTGTGAACCCTGAGTAATTATTACATACACAGCCACTATAACATTTGTCAACAAAACTTATGTCACATGACCGTAAATAGTCTCACATACACAGTTGACTCATCCCCAAACAGTCACTGGGGTAGAGAAGAACCAGTTTTCGCAAAAAATTAGCAATCCCAGCTCTGATGAATTAAAAGGCAAGTTTCTGAACCACTCATTGAAAATCCCTGACAGAAGACCCCTTTCCCTCTTTTTGCTTGACTGCCTCCATTGTAGACATATGCAGTGATATCACCAGGAAACACAACAGCCTGTCTGGGATCTATGTCCTAAGCCATTTAGGGTACTACTTATGGCAGTGACAACACATGCTCAAACAAACAAACCCCCACCAAAATAGAGGCATTTCATAAGCCATTAAAATATATTTAGCTTATAATAGCAAAAATTATGTCAGCACAGCAGATTTTACTAGGAAATTATCTAGTGTAAGGTTAATGATCCAAGATTCAGTCATGGGCCATCAGCTCCTCCCAACTGGTCATTAATTGGAAGGAAATGCTCAGCATCTTGATTGCTATTGCTTAAGTGCCATTTACTTAGTCCTCAGAATATTAAATTGTCTCTATCCTATACCCAAGTACTAAAATGCACAGAATATGAATCACCTGTTTCTGTTCTTTAAGGATAGTTGAAAAGAGCAAAGACATATGATATGTAAGGGAAAATACATGGAACACTGATTTCCCTTTTCTCAAAATTTGGAATTCACCTATGCCACACAAGAAATTCATCAAAAGAAGAGAATCTAAACAGACACTAAAAACTACTTCTAGAGACCATGTCAGATTTCCAGAGAATGCTGGCACAGGCTAACCTGGGGCTACTAAATATGTTAGGGTCTAGATGATTAAGGGTACATCTACAGAGAGATAAAAGACAGCACAGTCACAGCTGGCCCACATCAGATGACAGACATCAGGGATCAAAATCATTGTGCAGATGTTTAGGCTTAGACTGGAGCCGGAGCCCTGGGTCCTCTCCCATGCAGGGTCCCAGAACTCAGGAGACAGCCAAGGCCAAGCATCTACGCAGAGATTTTTCAGTTCAAGAGTCCAGACCCTGCAAGGCTGAACCAGCTGACCTGGACCAGCTACAGGGTTTTTATCCCTATGTAGACATAGAAGCCAAGATACCTGTATTCTAATGCTAGTTCTGCCACTGGTTTACTATATGACCTTGGATAGGTCATTTTTCCACATTACATGTGCCTCAGTTTCCCCATAGATAACATAATGATAATATTTATAGTCCATCTGTGTAAAACAGATATCTTAAATATGTGTTTACATTTATAAAGGCCTATTTCTATTGCTTCAATGAGATTTTGGATGGCAAATGATAGCTCAGCTGAACAGGTTTACCATTTCAATTCTGTTGAGATCAGACTTAGGCTAATAACTGAATCCTCTCAAGTCGGGGGGGGGGTGAGGGGGGAAGGAGAGGAGGGGAAGTGGAATTATTTTAGACTATAAATCCTTCAGGATAGAGACTATGTCTCCTGCTATTATAGGTATTGCACAATCACAAAGGGTCCATGATCTTGTTCAGGACCTCTTGGCATTTCTATACTATAAAATAGCAATCATGTGTGTTTTTAAAGGAACTGTGTAAATGCATATTATACATATGATTTAGTAATATTGTCATTTTGAATATTTCTACTGCTTTCCAGTAGTGGACTGGGAAGAAATTATCCTGAGAATAGTCACCCTTCTGGTATCTTGGTTCATCTGTAAAACAAAATGAGAAAGTGAAGAATAAAGGTCTTTATCAGAATTTTCAGATGTCCAAAAAGATCGAGGTTAATGTCAAGAGTGGGGTGAGACTCAAGGATTTTGATTAGAATGACCAGATAGCAAGTGTGGAAAAGCCCCAAATATTGTGACTTTCCCTATAAAAATCAGGACAACCATCACCCTAGTTTCGATGAAGATTTGAGGTTTGTGCATCTTTTCAAACACATGCTTACTTTACAGTAACTTATCCAGTTTATGATTCTGGTCACAGAATGACTAAAAACTGCACCTTGTTATTTGCACATAACTGCATACTCTGTGTCTTCAGAGATATAGCTGTTTACCATAATGTCCAAATCAAGTTTCTGACAACGTATACTTTCTGTACTGTAGAGTTAACATAACAGAGAAAGAGAAAGTTGGCCAATCTGCAAAATACATCAACCAAATTACCAGCTAAATTTCGATTCCAGAATGTTTATGTTGGTGATGATGTAGAAGATGGAATCCACACAGTGCGAATTTCAGATAAATCACTGAGCATGCATGCCATGCTGGTTTTAGAAAAAATTTCCTTTGGTTTATTAACTGAGCAAACCTTATCTGGAGACACTGATGGAGAATAAACATGGAACCGAACCCCATAATGCTATTTTGACAGAGTAACTTTTCTGACCATAGCCACATTTTATACTTTAGTGTGACTGTTGTTGCTTTTTTACTGTTATTATATATAGTTGTTTCTTTTCTCCAAAGGCAATAGGAATTTTTCTCACTCTGTAGAGGAATGCATAAACTCAAATGAAAAGAAGAGATACAGTAGTATTTGTAATAATGATTTTTTTATCAATTTTCAGACATATTAGAAATCTAAATCTCAAGTTCATTTCTTCCTCCCCCAACTTCAGAAGGCCCTTCTCTGCCAACATCCAAATGAACAACCCCACAGAACACACATTATTTTCTACACACAGTTATTTGAACCACTTTAACTGTAATGGTAACTAATGACTATAATTGCGCTACCTAGATAATGTTGATTCACAAGATGCAATGGTTAATAATGATACTACAAAGAGCATTGGTACAACCAGCAATGCATTCAGAAAACTTCAGCATCATCTCTAGATGTAACTTAGTGTCAGACTGCAAACAAAAATGGATATTTACCATGTCATCATCATCATCATGGCTGCAACACATGGACTATTTTTCAATACCACATAAAACACTTGGACCAATTCTGCTTATGATGTCCACGGCAGATAATGGGATATAAATGATAAGATTTGCTTCCAAACATTGAGGTGTGAGTGCTGCAACATCCCAGGCATTGAAGCTCATATAGTGAAAGCACAGCTAAGATGCTAAGAGTCATTTGGTTAGTATGCCTGACAATGGAATATTGAAGGCTGTCTTTTATGGAGAACTGCAGATGAACTCTTTTTAGGGCATACCAAGAAAATGTTACAAAGACACACAAGGCCAACCACAAGCCTTTCAATGTTGACTGCACCACCTCAGAGCTACTAACCAATGACAAGTTCTGATGCTGGCAGCTCTGCCACCTAGGACCGAAAGATAGAGCATTTTAGAGCATAAAAGCAGTGCATTTATCTACATTGGTTTCACCTGTAGCACTTACACAGAGGGCTGCAGGTCTAAAAATGGTCCTTGATCTGATCTCTGGACCCACAGTAAGTGACTATATGTCATCTGTCAAAGTTGATGGGAGATTTCATAATAGCTAGAGCTATAACACTCAACCCCCCCCAATGTAAATGGAATTATAGAGATATAAAAGTGCCTAACTATTATACCTTCATGCCAACATAACTATATACTGTATATAGTACAGATTGTAACAGTATAACTATCTTGGTTAAAGGACCACAACCCATGAATGACACACCTAACCAAAATAATTATCCATATAAAGGCCATGTGTGGAGACATGCTTTTCTTAAGAAAACTCCATTAGACCCAGAAGACATTAAACCTCTTTTCTGCAGCCAGATTGGCTCAATTTTTTCCCCTAATTGTACAAGTTTCCCATTAGGCATGGTCTCTATCTTTGTTTTATTCCAACAAGGAAGCTCCAGGAGCATGAGAGATTTAGACAGGTCAATCATTTTGGTCCAGCAGAGAGAATACATCAGGATTAATGTATAATCAAGTTTTCTTAATGGTGATGGAACAAGTTGAGGAAGCATTTCTGAGATAATCCAGCCTGTAACTATATCAAATAAAAAACCCACCATCTCTTATCTAGGCTTAACTTCTGAGTCTGGAACAGAACATTATCTTTTATAAAAGATGACTTTTTAGGAACAACATACACTCTAAATTTAATCATTCCAGCACAAATTTGCTTAGCACAGCGATTCTCTTATTTGATCGGGCTCCCTTTCTTTGTGTCTGTAGCCATTTACTCACCACTCAGCTCTGAAGGCAGAACAGAGAGCTGCTGTCGAGGTGCCCAGCCTTGAAGGCATCGCTGTGCCAGCAGCAGCACAGAAGGACAGCAATGTGAAAAGTGATATCTATCAATATCACTTTTCACAGCAGCCATAGCACGCCATTGCCACCCTTTCTTCTGTGCTGCAGCTTCCACCCCAGGAATGATGGTCGGAGTCCCACCACCACGAGGTGAGGGATTGGGGAGAAGAAGAGAGCCTGAGTCGTGGGGCTCTGGCTTTCAGTCCCAGGGTGGCAGGGCTCCGGCTATCCCTTTAATCCCTGCCTCAGGGGTCAGTATGGCCCTTCTGCACAAGTTCCAGCCACAAGGACTGACATCCAGAGCCCTTAAAAAAAAAGAGAGAAGGGAGCACACAGCTCATGTTTCTCTTGGTACATTCCTGTTTCTTCCTCAGGAGGCCCACCATTGGCCATTTGAGAACCATCTGCCTAACATGAGAGGTGTCCATGTTCTAACATGTTGTAGTTTACTGAGTGGACACTACACCATCTTTGTAAGGTTATATGAGAGGAACATATTACAACCTAGACCATGAGATATAACATATTCCCAAACAAATTCTATAACCATGTCATCCCATAGTACAGACTGTCACATATCCAGCCAGGCTCAGTTGATTGCTGAGAGAGGATCCCTAGCTATGTCCCTACTGTTTTAAGCTTCCTGGAACTTGAATGGAGTCCAGGGATTTCCAATGGTCTGTGTATCCCTATGCATGTTCTTAGATGGAGGGTTTACCCCCGCCTCCCCCCAGCAACAACTGGAATACTCTAGTCCCTTCAGACTCTGTAACTTAAACACACCCTTCCCAGAACTCCACTAAAGAAGTGAGCCTTCTAAGGTTACCATTAACTCTGGGGGGAGGGGAGGAATAAGACAGTAGTTTACCAGACACTAGGAAGCCTTTCAGACAGCACAGTGCATTAATGTTAGGATAAAACCATTACAGAGAAATAATTTCTTCTTCCTTTGCCACTTCCCTATTCAGAAGCCACATCTTCTTCTAGTATTTCTTCAAAATTGATGATCATATGCCTCACTGTCCTGCAGATTGTCTCTTAGGGTATGTCTACACTACAGCGTTATTTCGAAATATCTTATTTCAAAATAGTTATTTCAAAATATCTTATTTTGAAATAATGTGTCTAGACACAAAATGCATTTCAAAATAGCATTTTGCTATTTCGAAATAGCGCGTCCACACTGATTGGACGCTGAATCGCATTTAAGTTCAGGTCAGGAGTTAGCCTCAGGCAGCAGCCACACAGGGTATCTGAGGCCTGTGCTTAAAGGGACCCCCCGCCTCGCCCCGGACAGCCATTTCTTAGGTTTCCCTGCTTGCTTGCCTACCTCGCTGAGGGACAGCAAAGCATTTTTTTCTCTGTGTGCTCTAGTTGCCCTCCCTCAGGACACCACGGCACTCTGCAGCATGGAGCTGGAGCCGCCCCTGGGCACTCCAGTGCTTCTCCTGGACGTGTTGCTGCGAGCCTGGCAGCACATTCTGTAAGCAGTAACAGTCTCCCTGGTGTGTCCCACTGGGGGCTTGTGCCTCATTCCTCCCTCACGTCCTTCCACTTACCCCCCCAACCCCGCTTTCTGCTGTACAGTAAAAGACACATGTGTTCATTACAACAAAGTCTCTTTATTGAACAAAACTGGGGTGGGGTGGAATGAAACTGAGGTGAGACTGGGGAAAGAAGGTGAGAGAGGGGAGGAGGGAGGGTGGGAGAGGGAAGGAGGAAACCTGGGAGGAGGGAGCTGGCAGGGGGAGGCAAGGGGACGAAGGGGGAGGAGAAGCTCAGATCAGGGTTGGGGGGGTCTCGCTGGCCCAACTGTCTCCCAGCACTGTGGGTGCGGGGGCCTCGGCATCCCCGGTGGGCTGGAGAGGGGGTGGAGGAAGAAGCGGGAGGGGGAGAAGGAGTGGGAGGAGGAGCAGTAGCTGGGGAGGCAGCAGGGGCTGGAGCGGCAGGAGGCAGCAATCTCTGCACCAGGGTCTGCAGGTGCTCGCAGATGGCACGGCCCTGGGCAAGCTGCTCCCACCAGAGCTGCAGGACTTTCTGCACCCAGTGACTGAGGGTGCGGTGCAGGGCTTGCAGTGCCCCCAGGTGCTCCTGCTGGTACCCCTCCACTTCACATGTGGGCCTGAGGAGTCCTCCAGTGTGGGAGGATGTCCCGGATGGTGTTGTGTGCCCTGCACTCACAGTTAGTGCGGCTGTGGAGAAACAAGAGGAGTGGTCAGTTATCCCTGGGGACACAGTGGGTGGAGCCCAGCCCCCCTCTGCAAGTGAGGACAACAGTTCTCCGCACCGTCAGAGCTGATGTGCTTGCACACAGGCCATATTCAGGACGTCCTACTATCCCCAGGAGTGGGAGCTGCCCCAAGACTGCACTCATGCCCCTGTGCTACATCAGTGTGGGTGTGCGTCGGGGGGAGATGTCCCCTGCCTCTGAGTAGAGGGGGCTTGTGGAGGGAGGGCGTCCTGTAGTGTCCCACCTTCGGGTCAGGAGCATGTCATGTCTCTTCACGCACACATGTGGCTAACAGGCCAAGGCCCCTGTGTGGCAGCCAGCTGGGGCCACGTGCCCAGGGGTGGCACAGCACGTGCTCGCACATGCACAGGTTGCTGTGTGATCTGTGGTCAGCAAGACCCACACGCACGCGGTCTCTGGTCTTCCTCCCCTCCCTCTCCCCCCATAAGGGGACAATGATGGCACTCATATGTTGTTGCCTCCCTGGATGACACCAACGACTGGTCCACTGGGACGGCTTGGGGGTCCTGGCCGTGCGGCACACTCCCTCTGGGCTCCTGGCCCTCCTCCTCCTCCTCCTCCTCCGTGCCCTGGTCAGGGCCCTCTGCCCCAGGGTCGATGACCACCTGGGGGGGGGGCACAGACCATACTGCCCCCCCAGGATGCGGTCCAGGGCATCAAAATAGGAGCAGCTTTCTGGGTCTGTCCCTGTCTGGTAGCTGCCCCCTGTGGCCCTGGCATAGGCCTGCCGCAGCTCCTTAATTTTCATCTGAACCCACTTCTGGGTTCAGATGTGAGCTTTGGTGGTCAGGGCTGGCAGCCATCCTGCCGTATATGGCCGCATTCCTCCGTCTAGTGTGGAGATTATGGACGTTGGAGGAATCCCCTCAAACCTCAATCAGGTCCATGATCTCCACACTGGACCAGGAAGGCGCCGGCCTCCTCTGGCAGGCTCCTGGGAGCTGGGGGACTGGGCCCGGGGAGCGGTGGAGGGCTGGCTGGCACTGGCTACCTGGCTCATGCTAGGGCCACTGGGTAAGGGGCAGCGAATACTGGCTCTGGGCTGGCAGGCCTGAAGCTGGCACAGACACTGTGGCCAGACTCTACCCGTTTAAGGGCTCTGGGGAGGGGGTGAGGAGAGGAGTTTTCCTGGTTGGGGCCAGAGTGTCCAGCAGGGCACCCTGGGAAGGGCTGGAGGCCCCCTATTTCGAAATAGCCCCTATTCCGCGTCTACACAGCGCTTATTTCAAAATAGCAATTTTGAAATGGCGCTATTCCTCGTGGAATTAAGTTTTACCAAGTTCGAAATAAGCCCTCCACTATTTCGAATTAATTTTGAAATCATGGTTGGCTTGTGTAGACGCTAGTACAGTTATTTCGAAATAACAGCTGTTATTTCAAAATAACAGCTATAACTTTTCTGTGTAGACATACCGATAGTCTGCTCATATCCAGTCCAAGCACTAAGAATCTGGTCTCCCTCTTGGTAGGTTTCCATGCATGATTATCACAAAAGAGCCATTCTATATAACTCTCAGCTCTCCACTGGATATGCCCAAACCAACATAACCTAGCCTCCCTAAGCTGGTCTTCAATTGCATTAGGCCACTTACACTCTCCTTGTTTCATTTCCTATCATACCTTCACTGAAATACCTGCCATTTGAATGTGTCAACATCTTTATTTCCATGATAGAGTGCATATTGATTTTCTTTCTAGTGACTGGCCAAGTCTGTCCTG
The DNA here is from genome assembly GCA_032595735.1 of Pelochelys cantorii. NCBI lineage: Eukaryota > Metazoa > Chordata > Testudines > Trionychidae > Pelochelys > Pelochelys cantorii. Next base: position 64,433,354 of record CM064330.1, read on the forward strand.
TGCTTTAGGAGGTGTCAAGTGACTGTTTTATACCATTTTAACTTTATTGATATATTTTTGTCACAAAGAATTGAGATCTGGCATTTGACCAAGCAGTGCTATATTATCATGCTGGGCAGCACTCAAGATAACACCACTGTCAGCAGCCACTGATCTTAAGTATTTGAATTTCATTCTCAACTCTCTGCCAATGCCAGCAGTTAGGGGGAGTCCTCCTGCTTCAGTCTTCCTAACATTCACTCTAAGCCCAGCCTGGTCAAAACTATGTTGCCTCTGTTAAAAGCTGGCTCATCATCCTCTGCACATATTGTGACGGATCCCCCCTCCCCCGCCATGCTTTATTAAATGGACTCATGGACATGAATATACATAATTCAAAGGTGGTTTGAGCGAATTATTTCATGTAACCCATCGATCTTCATGTCATGATCTGCTGGTTCTGTTTATCTTACTCTGTTGTATGTATCATTTGTGTGTGTAAAATTAGACACATGGAGTGGGGAATACTTTGTGAGTTCCAAATGTGTGAATGAGAGACATAGAAGGTGTTCCCTCAACTGTTAAATTATCTCTTCTGTCCTTCAGTCTGAGTAGTGGTTGGTAGGGAGTAGCCTCAGCTCCTTAACAAAAGGAATAGGAAAGGAGAGGCCTGGGGCTTTTGGCTGGGATGCACCTGAAGGAAGGAGCCTGAGACCCCACGGTGGGGAGGAGAGCCCTGGTTTAGAGTGGCAGCTGGAAAAGGGGTTTTAGGGTGAGTTTGATTAAGTTTGTACTGAGGTTTCAATGTAGAATTAGTCAAGCGGTTTTGTTTCTTTTGATTTGTAACCTACTTTGCTCTGCCTACTTTCACTTATTATTACTTAAATCCTACTGCTTCAACTTAATAAAACCATTTTTATTTTCTATCAAACCCAGTGTAAGAGATTGCTACCTGGGGGGGGGGGGGGGGGGCAACCAGTGTGCACATTCCCCCTTTCATTGCTAAAGGGGGCTTACCTAATTCTTTGGGGTTTGATCCCATCTGGGGAGTGCTCTCTCAGGAGGCTGGGCCCTAAACTGCACTCTCCTTGGACCTGAAGTGGTTCAGTGTCTGTACTGCTTCTCGGTGGGGGCAGGGACCTCAGCTCGGGGCCTTGGCTGGGGGAGACCAGTGGAGCTGGCCCAGCAGGACTGGGTGGTGAGGAGCCCCAGAGAGCGGGAAGGCGAGTGGCAGTGGCCGTGTCAGCACCCCGGGAGGCACGCCCCGAGGGGTCGTCTGTGACCGCACCCCGTCACACATATCACTAAAGCACGGTCCATGGTCTCATTTATCACATTCATGACAAATGCAAAGAGATTTGATGTTGATCTCTGATACAAGCTAAGGTTTACTGGAAATTCTCAAGAGTAGCATTATTTAATTTTGACTACAGTAGTCACTTCATCATACATACCTTGAATAAGATGGACATATCCTTCCAGTGAATTGCTCCATCAGAACCACTAACGAATGAATTCTCTGGGTACATAATTGTACATGTTCTCCAGGCCCACAGAGACCATGACCAATTGCCATCTCTTTTTTCTGAATTTCTCCACAAGGGTTCAGAGTGCAATGATAGCAGCAATTGTTTTCCTTCCTGGAATGAACCCATACTCACCCTTCCATATTTCAATGATTACACACCACTGTTTTTCAGTAGTCTTCTCCCATATTTTCATAGTATGGCATCATCTTAATTGAGCAACAGTTAGCCCATCATATAATACCTCTGTTATGTTTAAATATAAGCATCACAAAACTTTTATGCCATTCATCTGATATTTTCTCATTCTGAAGAATATTATTGAACAGACTTATAAGAAACTTGATTACTTCCTTTCCCAATGACTTCAGTGCATCCATTAGCACTTCTTCTGGTCTAGACGCTATCTCTTTTTTCATTTTCTGAAGTGCCTCTGCAATCTTTTCCTCCCATATGAAATTTGTTTTGTTCCAGTTCAGCTTGCATGTTCTCCCTTGGGTTTTCCTCATTCATCTCTCTTTCTGTCTACTCAGGTTCTAACTTTGACAAATGATTCACAATTTATGTAGTATACTATTTTCATTTCTAATTTTAGCAGACTCATCCACATCTAATCATTTTCTCTTTTGCGAGTCTATAAATGGTCTTTTCTCCCTCATGTTTTCCTGGTCGGCTATATGGCACGTCATAAGCCATACTTTTAGCTCATGCAGCACTTTCTTTGGCTTATGTTTTTGCCTCTAGGTATGCCTTCTTATCACTACTCAAGACATTGGCCTACCATTATTTTTTCCTTAATATTATGTTTCCACTCCCACCACCAATTCTTTAACTTGAATATTTCACCACTAAGAATCCCTTCCTATACTTTTCAACACTGTGATTTCATTATTCATTAGAATGTCATGTGCCATTTACAGTCAAGTTGACTTTAGTTTGTGCCAGCTATTCACCACACATCCCTGTGGATAGTCAGAAAGTTTATATGTTAATCCTTGCTGGAAGATGTTTTTCATTCCCATCTTTAAAGTTTCCACCTCTAACTCTTATCTAGTGGCCAAGGGCTCAGATGATTCCAAGGTTTCTGCATTCTGAAATCCATAAGGCTTTTCAGACTATTTACCATTGTGGGATTTACATATGTTCGTCACATCCCCTACTACCTATATGGCCTCGAGGCTGTTAGACAGACCTCTGCTATGTGCTGATTAGACTGCAAGCAACTCATGGGCCACAGGTTGAGAACCACTCCCACAAGGAGACGTCTGTATTGTCTCACAATGCACATACCATAAGGAAACATAAAAAGACTAGCTTCATAATCCTTTCCCAATCAGTGAGCATAATCCCTGCCTCACAGAGATACAAATAACATTTATGAAGTGGATACCACAAATTCAGGATACACTTGTGTTCATCATACCTGTTCACACAAACCACAATATTAAAAATGGTTTTAGAACCCAGAGGCTAGTACCTGCACACTAGTAGTTACATTTGTAATGCAGACAGGTCCTTGACAATAAAACCTAGAAATAAGAGGAAGGTACAAAGTAAGGGGGATAAAATCTATACACGTATATGATAGAGGACAGCATTAGTTCAACCTGCTACTACTTGTGATCATTTCAAGAACAGCTGCAGATGTGTACTTCATCATCTCAGGACTCATTATTGGGACCTCTACAATCAGCTTAATGGAACAAGTCTCTCCAGGCCAATTGCTTTACTGTATTGCAAAGTGTGTGTGTGTGTGTAGCTTGGTAACAGCATATTTATTTTCAGTTTTAGCCAATGTAGACAGCAAGTGTACTGCCTACTCAAGCTGTCTCTTCCTTTTTAAAGTGCTAAAACTGACTAAGATGATCAAGCTTTCCACCTTCCCTCTGCCCCCAAGAGCTGGACTAAGCTACCTGTTCATCACCTAAAACTACCATTCATCCCCATTAGTTAGAAAATGTTCGATCTCCTATTTAAAGAAATTATCAGTGTAAACAGACCAAAATCAACTGATGTTTTAGAAGGAGCACTCTGGAGTATGGGGAGAGAGGACTCTGAAAAGGGGAGGGGGAGAGAGAGCAAGAGAGAGAGAGAGAGAGGGAGAGGGAGAGGGAGCACACTAGCTTAATGCTATTAATCAATTGAGTACAATTTTAACTACACGAAATATAATCAGGTGTGCAGTGTAAATCACAGCTTTGTCATGAAAAGGCAATGCTAGCCAAACAGCAAAAGTAGCTGGCTTTTCAAAACACAACAATAGAGAGGTATAGCAATACATATTGTGATATTGGGAATTGTGCTTTTAAGGATGGAATCTGGGCAGAGCATTGTGAAGCTCTTGTTATATACAGCCAGTGGGAACTGGACATTGACTAAACAGTGACAGTATTAGGCACCTATAACCCATGCCATCACAAGGGACCTCCACCACAGCAAGGTGGGGGGGGGGGGAGTGCCCTTGGCATGGTGACACAGAGTTGTGCCCACAGAAGCTCATGATATCATCTACATTTTTTATTAGTCTCCATTTTTATTAAGGTGCTGTAGGACTATTCATTGTTTTTTAAGTTTTTACAGTTAACACAGTTACTTGTCTTTGGTGACAAAGGGAAAGCCAATGTGAAACTCAAGCTCCTCCCAGAGTAGTAATGTAGGGATGCAGAGCGATGAGCCGCAACATTGATAAGAGACTGGAACTGAACTTTGTAAGGGACCATCACTGGATAAATGCTGCCACAAAAACTAAAGCATAGCTTTTGCAAACAATTTAGGCTTCATATGCATTGGTTGCTCTGAAACTATTTCAATTTGTTTAATGAGACTCAAAAAAATTCTGATTAACTTGGAATAAAATCTGTGAACCTGTATATTTTCTGATGGGAAAGGAAACAGCCTGAAAAACACTGTTCAGAGTAATTCAAAACCACGGAAATTAGCATTCAAACTTCAACCAAAGCATTTTAGTTTTGCAGCAAAGGTTTTATGAGGCATGAGCTAAGTAGACAGTTCACGCAATGTCCTGTGACTACTTAACATAGTCTGCCTCTGCAACACCCCGTGCAGCATCCTTCAGTGAAGAGAGTGGGGAGAAGAATTTAAGGCATTGTGTTGGAGGACTGAGCATTCCTAAACCTCAGCTATTCTCAAGGGGGGAATCTACACTGCATCTTATCTCGAAATAAGCTACAAAATTAGAGCTACGCAAATTGTATAGCTTATTTTGAGTTAATTTCAAAATAGCTTATTTCAAAATTTGGCGCTTCTACACAGCACCAAATTTCTAAATAAACCACTATTTCAAAACATCCTCATGGAACGGGGTTTACAGGGATGTCGGAATAGTGAGCCTGTTATATTTTCGAAATAACGGGCTTGCTTAAAAGGACACAGAATAGCTATTTTGGGATGCTGGAAGTATCTCAAAATAGCGCCGCTGTCTACATGTACCCTTAGGCTGCTCTAGCTCACAACAGAGCCAAAATGGTCCCTGATCACACCAGCATAGGGGCGGGCCTAAAACCTATCACTCAGACACCATACTGAGCACAGGACTGAGGGTGGAAGAGCTATTCACTTTTCTACTTCTTGCATTTGTAAACTACATTGAATGTGAAGGAGGAATTTAATTCATGGCAGATTTCTGTACCTATAACAAGGACTGCCATAGGAACTGTGACTAACAGTGCATTGTGAAAGCAAGACTATCAAAATGCACTTTGAAATAAGAGATTGATCCAAGCCCAGATATAGACAATGGGAATTCCTTCACTCAATTCATTGAGAGGATGATTAAGCTCTTTCTTATCCTTTTTATATAACTACAATTGATGCCAAGTATAATGTGGAAGACACCTCTGCCAAGAACTGGAGGACAGTCACCACAGGTCTACCTGTTTTATTTTGCATAAAATATTCATAACAAACCCTCCTTTCACAGCCTGGTGCTGTCAGAACTACAATAAGTGGTAGAAGTGTGCTTATATCATGACTGTTCTCCTGGCCTTTATCTTTCACCACTGGAGTCAAAGGGAACTGTTGATCAGATAAGGTGACTGTAAGAGGAGCAAGAGAGAATGGATGCCGAAAGGGATATTCAGGAACAGCAAGGTCAAAATAGCCACCATTTATAGCTAATTTACAAGGGTTTGTCCAGTTTGGGTTTTTTTTTTTATGAGGGGGAACCAGAGGGGACCTCCACAACCTCCATTTTATCTCAACGCTCAACAATTACTTTTTTTATCCTTCACAAGGCCAGCCACCAAGCAAACCCTCCCCACTACCACCTTCCAAACAAGGAGGAGTAAGAAATCCCCCCTCTGAAGTGCATAAACAAAAATATAGGAGCATCACTCAAGAATTTAGGGTCAAGACTTTTTAAAATAAATGCATATAGGTAAGTTCTCTTCTAAGCCATAGAAAATAAGATAGGTAACAGCCAGCATGGAAGGAACAAATAATGTCAAACCAATCTGATAGCTTTCTTTGACAGGATAACAAGTCTTTTGGATAAGGGAGAAGTGGTGGACGTGGTATACCTAGACTTTAGTACAGCATTTGATACGGTCTTACATGAGTTTCTTATCAATCAACTAGGGAAATTCAATTTAGATGGGGCTAGTATAAGGTAGGTGCATTACTGGCTGGATAACCATTTGCAGAGAGTAGTTATTGAAGGTTCACAGTCATGCTGAAACAGCATAACAAGTGGAGTTCTGCAGGGGTCTGCTTTGTGACTGGTTCTGTTCAATATCTTCATCAATGATTTAGATGGTGGCATAGGAAGTACGATTATTAAGTTTGCAGATGGTACCAAGCTGGGAGGGATTTGGAGGATAGGGTCATAATTCAAAATGATCTGGACAAACTGGAAAAATAGTCTGAGGTAAATAGGATGAAGCTTAATAAGGACAAATGCAAAATACTTCACTTAGGAAGGAACATTCCATTTCACATATACAGAATGGAAAGTGACTGTCTAGGTAGGAGTACTGCAGCAAAGGATCTAGGGGCCATAGTGGACTACCAGCTAAATATAAGTCAACAGTATGACACTGTCGCAAAAAAAAGAAAAAAAAAGAACCATGATTCTGGGATGCATTAACAGGAGTGTTATGAGCAAGACCTGAGAAGTCATTCTTCTGCTCTACTCTGTACTGATTAGGCATCAATTTGAATTGTGTCCAGTTCTGGCCACCACATTTCAAGAAAGATGTGGAGAAATTGAAGAAGGTCCAGAGAAGAGCAACAAAAATGATTAAAGGTCTAGAAAACATGAGGTATGAGGGAAGGCTGAAGGAATTGGGCTTGTTTAGTTTGGAAAAGAGAAGACTAAGAGGGGACATGATAGCAGTTTTCAGGTATCAAAGGGTGTCATGGAGGAAGGGGGGGGGGGAATTGTTCTCCTTGGCCTCTGATGATAGAACAAGAAGCAATGGCTTAAACTGAAGAAAGGGAGGTTTAGGTTGGACATTAAGAAAAACTTCCTAACTGTCAGGGTGGTTAAGTACCAGAATAAATTGCCTAGGGAGGTTGTGGACTCTCCATCACTGGAGATATTTAAGAGCAGGTTAGACAAACACGCATCAATGATGATCTAGATCAGGGGTTGGCAACCTACGGCATGCTCCCTCCCCCTGGTATGATCTAGATCAGGGGTTCTCAACCTTTTTCGGTACTCATACCCCCTTGGCTTTTAGTAAACATTCCCATACCCCCTATTCCAGTGGTCCCCAACCTTTCGGGGCTGCCGGGCGTCAGGGGGCGGGGCTGCGGCCGCCCATGCACCACGCGCCCGGGGCCGGCACCACACATGTGCCGCATGCCCGGGGCAGGGGTGGCCTATATGCCGCGTGCCCGGGGCCGGCACCGTGCATGTGCTGCACGTCCAGGGGCGGGGCCGCCCATGCGCTACGCGCCCAGGGCCGGCGCCACCCATGTGCCGCACGCCGGGGGCAGTGCCGGCCCAGATCTTTCGGCGGGCGCACATAAATGCCCCAGCAGGCACTGCGTTGGGGACCACTGCCCTATTCAATATGAAAGGCAATAAATTCTAGACTCTAGAATCCACAACTTTTTTCACTAACACTACTACTTTTGGAATATTTCAATTAGGATAATCTAGTTATTTACCAAATATTCCCCATAGCCCCTTGACAAGCTTCTCGTACCCCCTGGGGATACGTGTACCCCAGGTTGGGAACCCCTGATCTAGATGGTGCTTGGTCCTGCCATGAGGGCAGGGGATTGGACTTGATGATCTCTCAAGATCCCTTCCAGTTCTAGTATTCTAGCAGTTTATGAAGGTACCTAATTAGGCTTGATTTTCAAAACTGCTGAGTCTCTAAAAATTCCCATTGACTTCAGTGGGCTGATCTACCTATTTCAAGGCAGAACACCATCAAAATATAATTCAAATGAAAAGATTCATTAGGCAACTCTCCTCTTTAAAATATTCACCACTCTGAATTGCACAGCAAGTGACATGCCTACTGAAGTCTGCACTTACCTCCTGCATATAGAGATGATGTGAATGAAAATACAGATCCCAGTATATTACAATCAGCATCAGCATCCAGGTAGGAAATAGGTTGGGAAACAAATAATTATTTGTCGTCCCAGTGATTGAATACCATTAATAGCCATGGCGTAACTGATAAAATGGATCATTTCTGTTTTGTAATATATATTCATAGAATCATAGGTCTGGAAGAGACCTCAGGAGGTCATAGAGTCCAACCCCCTACCCAAAGCAGGACCAACCCCAACTAAATCCCCCAGGGCTTTGTCAAGTCTGGACTTAAAAACTTCTAGGAATGGAGTTTCTACCACTTCCCTAGGTAAACCATTCTAGTGCTTCAGCACCCTCCTAGTAAAATAGTTTTTCCTAATAGCCAACATAAACCTCCCCCGCCCCCCCACAAATTCTAGCCTGATTACTTTGTACACTAAATTCCTTTTGCACCATCTTTTTTTTTTTTTTAAACAATCAGAATATTTCTTCTGGCAACTACAGTGTAACTGTCGAAAAGTTGGGAAACAAAAACATGTAATCACTGCATTCTGCTTCAGTCATTTCAACAGGAAATGAGGAATAGCAAACTACAGAATGGAAGTGTTGGAACTACTCTGTATATACTGCTATATTGTTCACATTCCAATAAATTACCAGTAAAAATAGCAAATATGAGCCTATTGTAATAACACATTTACATAATTTAGAAACTTATGAATTGCTTGGCTTTAGAATATAAAAGATTTCAGACACCTACTGTTACTTCAAGAACCAAATACATGTCACAATTCTGATCCCCAAGGATCAGTATGCATTGATTATTGTGAACTCAAGTCTTCTGAAGCACTCAGAGGTTCTCATGTGCATGCATAAGATATATGAATGAAACAGCAAACTGGAACCATTGGAGTTGCAAGGCTATGTGGCTACAGACCCTTTAGGTAAACAAAGCTGTGCAGGCTCACTAGCAGCTTTCCCAAAGTGATCCCACAAAACACTTTGAGAAACACTGCCATAAGACAATGAATAAAACTTAAAGAGTACCTCAGACATTGCAACTGTACATTTTATAAGCACATCATTTCCACATACAACAAAATACTGCACAGCGTGTCAACTCTATCCACTGCATTTCATTTGCTACTGTAGCAGTTGTTTTTTCCACAGCTAATTCCTAGGTTTTGTTTTAAATCTGTAAAATGTTTTTACTTGACATGTTTTTCTTTAGCAATATAACTAATGCACAAAATGGTACTAACCTCTTATCTAGATGTTGTCACGTTTAGATTAGATCCAACTTTAAGTGGCCCACAAACTTTATTCTGTAATGCATGTTGTTGCTGTGTGCAGAATTTTCCAGAGACCTGTGTTTAAAGATTCCTCTTAAATTTCACATTTATGATCCTATATACCTACATGAATAGTAATAACACCCTCCAACTGAATAAGGAGCATACAGCTAGTTAAATGAAATACCTAATTCATAAATGTGCATAATTTGTTTTGCTTATTTAATCACATTTTCCTCTGAATGATCTTCCTGATCTTAGGTCCTTGCTTAACATGTATCTCCATTATCTCTATCTTCATAAATTTCCGTCCTTAGTTCATATAGTTTTTTATGTACCAGTCCACTGACATGGACATGAGCATGTATATCTTTTAGAATTCAGGACAGATGTTCTCCTGGATCAAACTCTATTCCAGTCACCATTAATTCCCAATACATTTTATTGTCAGCAAACTGTTGCACTGTAGCTTACAGGCTTTAATGTGCACAGCAAATCATCCCATTACATGATACAAAGTTTCCAGTTCAGCTGTGATACCTCCATAAATACTTCAAGCAATGATCACAGCTGCTGCTCACTATGGCTTTTGAGTTTTACAGAAAGTTTAGACAGAAGACACCACACTGCCAAAAGTATTTATGTATGATTGTTACTCTGATTAAAGAAGCAAGCTAAGAACTTTTCTTAAGATAAACTGGCTGAGGTTAAGTTATTTGTACTATTTAATGCAGGCACTACTCTAAAAGTAAATCATAGAGAACAGTCTATTATCAGTCTATTTAAATAATATTGTGTGTTATACACATCAGCTCATATCACTCTGCGTGAATCTGTGAATGCTTATTTGCAACACAGGATTCAAACTTGACTTACAAAGAGCTTAACATCTACTTAAATCTGTACATCTTTGGTAAGGCATGCAAACTATACAGTCTCAGAAAACATTAAAATTCTTGGCATTACAGCATTAATACAAGTGTTAAGATAACTGTGAATCTCCCAATACCTGTCATTCAGCTTGAAGCATGAGGTTTATTCTAAAACCTTTTATTGATTGAAGTCAAACAGCAAGCACTTATGTTGTTTAATAACATGCTTTGGATTATTTGGGTGTATACAAAGGAAATCTATTTTCTGTTTTTTTGTACAGATCATCTCAGTTTTCAATTTTTACTGAGAAGGGACAAAATGCCAATGTGGTAAACCCATGGACAGGAAGACAACTATGACTACACCAATCAGCATCCTAGCTTTCTTGTACAGCAGAAGATTAGCTAATGGCTGTCTGGTGAAAGCATGATGAAATAAAGTGAATGGAAGACTCAAAAGGCACATGAGCAAACATATGACCATGTCTCTGACAAGCTTCTCAAAGGAAAGCTCTCTTTGGAGAGATTTCAGCCTCCAGTTATTTCTACTGTTAGAGTGGTGATTTGTTTGGTCTGTCAGTAATGGAGTATTTTAACATATGGAACAAAGTCAATGAGCACTCTTTTACTCAACATTGGTTCGGGTGGAAGCACCAGCCACCTATAGAAAATGAATGAAAAGTAACAATTTGACACAGTGTCTCTCTTTTTTTTTAAATCACATTTCAACAAGTAGCATCTTAGAATTTAAAAGTGGAAGACTTTTCACTATTGAACTATCTTTCTTACTTTTATACTGGCTTTTCCCCCATTAAGTACAAATTTTTTAAGCTTGGCTGCCTAAAGAATCAAAGAGTCTTATTTTTTAGAAGTACTGCTAAACACTTGAATTTCCCATTAAACTCAATGGGGCAGATTCTCTTCTCTGTCACATCAGTTTAACTAGTATGCATTAACACTGCCATATTGGATAGTGCAATGTGGCCCAATACATATTAACGTTAAGCTTCCTCGGTTGAATATTTTGGCCTTATTGCATTTCTTCAAGCTTGCAAAAGGAGACCAGTCAGCTCCACTTAAGCCTAGACAATTTTCACTTTCTGATTTTCATATTACAGTGAGATTATTTGTTAAAACAAAATGGTTGCCCTTGGACTAAAAATAAAATAAAATAAAATCCCGTGGAAGAAGTTATATAGCAAGAGTTTGTTGTGCACAGTATTCAATTACTGCAGAAAGACATGTAATGCTCTCTTTTGTCCCAAGCACTGCTGCATTTTGTTACTTATCGCTTGCATTTCTATGCATACAGTTTATCAAATTTACTTCTCAGTTCAATATCTGAGGGTCCTTTGTTGCTCACCAAAATAGATGTGTGTTTAAAATGCTAGTCAAGCAAAAAACCAAAGCAGGGCATATTTGACCCCCTCCTTAGTTTAGACATCTACTGAAGAGCACAAATATATTAGTTGGAAAACGAATGCTACAGTAGAGCAGTCAGGATATTTTTCTGTAACCAGGCTACCTACTTTGCTTCTTAAAATGTTATATATTTAAAGTATTGAAACTACACTGATGTCTCTACCAAAATTGCTAAATTGTTTGAGGAAGTTCTTTAAATTGATTCTTCATTTTGGCATCAGTTATTAAAAAAACACAAATGTAACTGTATGGTACTGAAAAACAAAAAATTTAAAAAGTAAGAAATCAGCAAGACATCTGGAAACTGTTAGGTAACAGCACTTAGAGGAAAATGGATAAACTGGTGTTTGGAAAATTGCTAAATCTGAGAGCACAAGATTTTTGTCTCCTCCAGGCAGAGGAGTTATTTTATAAATTCAAATAATTTCTTTTGATAAACTAATTAGCTAATTAGGAAAATATGTCAACAGAGACAATGTTTTCTGTGATAAAGTAATAGATACATAAAGTCTTTTTAAAAAAATGTTGGTATACAGTTTCAAAATCATCTCTTATCCCAGCACTTTTGTCATTTTACTACATTTCACAAACCAAACCAACCATAGAATTATAAGAACGGAAGGGACCTTTAGAGGTCATCAAGTCCAATCCCCTGCACTCTTGACAGGACCATGCACCATCTAGAACAGGGGTTGGCAACCTTTCAGAAGTGGCGTGCCAAGATTTAATTTATTTACTTCAATTTACAGATCTGTGTGCTAAAGAGAGGGGCAGGCTGGGTTCAGTGACCATATTTTCTGAACCAGCTGCAGCTAGGGAGAATGGTTTAATTTAAATTATTACTCATTAAGCATTTTAACTTTCTCATGTTAGTTTATCAAACTTCATTTTAAACAAAGTAAAATATTAATTTATGACCAACAAAAAAAGGTTTCAATTTTTTTTTTTAATTTACGGCAGGGGTGGGGAACCTTCTTTAGGTTGGGGCCACTGACACTCAGAAAAATCAGTTGGGAACCACACAAGTCAGAAGCAAAAAAAACTCAGAAACCCCCAACCCTCTCTGATGTGGCCCCCACATGAGACACCTCACTCCTCTGGTGCTCCAGACCCATGGGGTGAGGGAAAGGGACAGGGAGGACTGAGGTTCAGGGCTTCCTACAGGCCAGATTTACTTTTCTGGGATTCCAGAGTTAGTGGATTTTATGTACTTCCTTAGTCTCTGGGGTGGAGACAAAAATGAGGGGTTCAGTGTGCGGGACAGGGCTGCTAGTGTGTAGAATAGTGATGGGGTACAGGATCTGGGTGGGAGGCAGAAGCAGGCTGGAAGTAGGGTGGCTGGCCAGGGTGAGGGAGCAGGAGCAATGCAGTGTATTGTCCAGGAGGGAGAATGTAGAAGCAATGGTGGATGCAGAATGGTGGGTAGGGGCCTGGCCAGCGGGGAGGTACAGGAGCCAGGGAGGGTGTTGGAGCAAGCTGGGTGTTCAGGAACAGGCTGGGGGTAGGGTATCTGGCCAGGAGGGAGGGTACAGGAGCAAGGGAGGGTGTTGGAGCAAGCTGGGTGTGCAGGGTCTTGGGGGGGGGGGGAAGAGGAATGAGTGAGCGGGATTGGGGTGTGGGGGTCTGGGCATGAGAGGGGATGCTTACCTGGCATCACACCCTCTTGCAGCAAGGAAAGCCACTGGACAGCACACTGCTATTTCTCTAGCAGGGTGCAAAGTGGGAGGGAGCTCTGTCCCCTCTCCATGCAGCCAGGCACAGTGGCAAGGGGGTGAAGAAACCCCAACCAACCCAGTTCATTGCCACTCCCCCAGTGGGGTAGGGAGGGGCAGAGAGAGTGGCAGCAAAAAGAGTGCAAGCACACCGCACCCCGCAGCACCCCAGCTGGGCTCTGCGTGGCCCCTGCTGGAGCTGAAGCAACAGCTTGAAGATGCAGAGGTTCCCCCCCTCCCCGGCAGCGATGGCGGCAGTGGCAGTACCAACAAGCAGCCTGGAGATGGAGGCGGCGGCATGGCCAGACCAGGGACCCCACGTGCCAGAGGCAGTCCCGCCAGGGGAGGGAGGAGGCTGCACAGTGCATGTTGGTGGGACAGTGAGTGGCAGAGTGACCGGAAAATGCACACTACCAGAAGCTGGCCCGGCTGCCCACCAGCAAAACTCCAATGGAGCTGCCTATACGCTCTGTGGTGGCAGGGGGGAGGAGAAGCAATGGCAGTTAAAATTGGGACAGTCCCATATGGTTAGCATACAGGTCCAGTGGAGAGGCTCAGTGAAAATTGGTTCACGTGCCACTTATGGCACACATGCCGTGGGTTGCCAACCCCTGATCTAGATCATCCCTGATGAGTGTTTGTCTAACCTGCTCTTAAATATCTCCAGTGACGGAGATTCCACAACCTCCCCAGGCAATTTATTTCAGTGTTTAACCACCCTGACAGGAAGTTTTTCCTAATGTCCAACCTAAACCTCCCTTGCTACAATTTAAGACCATTGCTTCTTATTCTATTCTCAGAGGTTCAGGAAAATAATTTTCCTCCTTCCTCCTTGTAACAACCTTTTAGGTACTTGAAAAAGTGCTCTCTCCCCTCTGAGTCTTCTCTTTTGCAGACAAACTCAACTCTTTCAGTCTTCTCTCACAGATTATGTTTTCTATATATCTTTAATTATTTTTGTTGCTCTTCTTTTGACCTTCTCCAATATCTCCACATCTTTCCTGAAATGTGGTGCCCAGAACAGGACACAATACGTCCGTTGAGGTCTAATCAGTGCAGAGTAGAATGAAAGAATTACTTCTTGTCTCTTATTTACAACATTTTTGCTAATCCCAAAATGATGTTCATTTCTTTTGCAACAGTTTTACACTGTTGACTCATATTTAGCTTGTGGTCCACTATGATTTCTAGATCCCTTTCCACAGTACTCCTTCCTTGACAGTCATTTCCCATTTTATACACGTGCAACTCATTGTTCCTTACTAACTGTAAGGAAGTACTTTGCATTTGTCCCTATTGAATTTCATCCTATTTTCCTCAGACCATTTCTCTAGTTTGTCCAGATCATTTTTCAATTATAATCCTATTTTCCAGATTACTAGCAACCCCTCCCCGCTTGGTGACATCTGCAAACTTTATAAATGTACGCTCTGTGCCTTTATCTAAATCAATGATGAAAACACTGAGTAAATCCAGACCCACAACTGATTCCTGCTGAATCCCACTCATTATGCCCTTCTAGCATGACTGAGAAACATTGATAATTATGCACCCACCAAACAGAAGATCCATCTAGGTTGTATTTCCCTAGTTTGCTAATGAGAATGTCATACATGACTGTATCAAAAACCTTACTAAAGTCTAGACATAGTACATCCAGTGCTTCCTACCCAAAAGGCATGTTACCCTGCAAAGAAAGTGGTCAGGTTGTTTTGACATGATTTGTTCTTGAAAAATCCATGCTATTACTAATCTTCTAGGTGTTTGCAAATTGATTCCTTAATTATATTTGCTCCTTTCCAGGTACAGAAGTTCATCTGACTGGTAAATAATTTCCTGAGTTGTCCTTATTTTCCTTTTTTCCCTTTATTTTCCTTCACCTGAGGTATGTTTCTATAATCTTGTGAGTTCCTTCCTCAGACAGCTGTAACCTTTGTCAGGGACAGGGTAGAGACTCAGAAAATCAGGGTGCCTCAGCTGCATGCCTCCTGGGGTTATTCCCCCTATTCCTATGCCAAGTAAATCTCAGTGCTGTAGAGAATTTGAGCTATTTTACTTACATACATAGTGATGGATTGGGCAAATGAGCATGTTCTTAAGTCCTATCATTTACCATGTATGCAGCAGTAATTCTCACAAACCTAAGATTGAGGACACAAATATATAGGAAGGCATAATCCTTGAGTTGAAAAGTTTACTGTAAAGAACAAGACACAGATGGAGGTGCTCTCATCTTACACAAGCAAGCGAACAAAGGGATGTATGCCATATCATCCAAATGTTCTTAAATCTTTGATTGCATTTTTGTTTTATTCATTCAGTCAAATTGACATGGGAGGTGGGCAAGCACTGAAGGTCACATTAGGGTAGAGGAAGAAAGAAGGAGGTAAAGTTAGAAGTCAACAATGGAGAGGGAGGCAGAAAAGTAGGATGAGTGTAGGCAGGAAGAGGGAAGTTGGGTGGCTACAATGGTAGGATGGGGAAAAATGAAGCCAGGAACAAAAAAGAGTCTTCAATCCATGTTTCAGAACACGTAGAAAGCTCCTCCCGGCTACTATTTCCAGTGAGGTAAGGAAGCTGCTAGGTCTAATGCTGGTCTCTTTGAATACATAAGAGGGCAGAAACCCCAAATTTATCCCTAGATAAATGTGGGAAAGAAGTTGGGAGCGCATGTGTTTTCCCAAGATTGTTTTGTTCCATATGGAGGGAGAAAAGAGGCCATTAGCCCTGCTACTCATGAAGGTCCCTCTGTGTAGGGAGACAAAGGACAACCCTGATTTACATGCCGCACTCTCAGTTGTATCTGGTAGTAGCTAATTTGGGGGATTCTCCCATGAAGGCTATTGAAAGAATCACTTATAGCTAAGATATTCAGAGTGCAGGCCCTAATAATCTCACCATTTAGTGCCACTCCTTAGGTTCATGTCATCAACTAGTCTGGAGCACGTTCATCCCAGTTAGATCTTCAGACTGCAGACGTTACAAATCCAGACACAAAATGGAAGATGCTAATGGATAATGTTCACCTGAGTGCCTAAAATAATTGGCAGATGAGAACAAAAGAATTAGATAAGGCTTGAAAGACTTGATGCCTTCCTGCTCCTGTAGTGTATGCATGACCTCATATAGTTTTCCAGCTCAGCAAAGGTGGAATTTTGTCAGCTGCATTTTGCCCTTTTGTAGAATTTCAAATTTTGCCAAATTAGCACAGAAACAAAAATTACAATATTTTTAAGTAATCTTTGTGCTTTTTATGGAAAAGAACCTAAATTAGGTAATAGCTTCAGTTCTGCAGACTCTCCAAGATACTTCTTCAGAGACATGCCTAGTAAAGAAGACAAGAGAAGAAAGAACTAGATACAAAAAACTTTTCAAACGACCAATGTAAAAATGTAGCTCCCAGAGGTTTGTACTTAGAAGATCTAATCTCTGTTAATATCTGGAACACATGTTGTGGAAAGTAAAATTTTCTCCCAAAATACATTCAAAGTTGTCTAAGAATGTCAGAAATGAAAATTAGTCCTTTCAGACTGCTGTACAAGTAAGGCAGTTTCCTCACATATTAAAAGAAATTGTGCGTGCTCCACTATAGGTGTCGGGCTCGTCCCGGTGCCACAATCCGGAAAGTTTTTGCCAGCAGTAGCCCCCTCCGGAGGACCGCGCATACGCAGAGGTGTCTCGCGCCGTTCACGCCTTTTCTGCGTCACACAGTCCGACGCGCCAGTTCCTCCTAGCCGGAACATCTGAAACAGAGAAAGACCAGAGCTCCGAAGCAGGGAGGAGGGCGGGTCATGGAGCACCCACGGGGACACACATCTCGAAGAACAGATGTTACTGCACAAGGTGAGTAACAATTTCTTCTTCTTCAAGTGATGTCCCCATGGGTGCTCCACTATAGGTGAGTATGAAGCAGTAACCCAAGTGGCTGATCGTGCTTCGGAATTATCTGTGCACAGAAGAAAGAACTGCTTGAGCAACTGCTACGTCCATAGCTCTGAGACGATCAAGGGCATAATGCCTAGCAAACGTAGATGATGACGACCAGGTTGCCGCATGGCATATGTCTCGTAGCGGGACGTTCTTCAGGAATGCTGTAGAAGTAGCCATGCTCCTGGTTGAGTGCGCTGTTGGTGTACAGGGGAGAGGCCTGCCCTAAGGGTGTAGGAGCGAGTGATGCAGTTAACGATATGCGATGATATACGTTGTGATGACAGTTGATGACCTTTAGAATGGGACGCCACCGATAATAGTAATCGTGGGGACTTCCGAAAGGGACGCGTTCTGTCCAAGTAGAATGCAAGCGCCCTTCTGACATCTAATGTGTGTAAACGTGCCTCCTCAGGCGTAGCATGTGGTTTGGGGTAAAAGATAGGAAAAACCATAGGCTCATTGACGTGGAATGACGAATTAACTTTTGGCATGAAGGCTGGGTGACATCTCAACGTAACGCCCTGTTGAGTGAATAATGTATAGGGAGGATCGGCGGAGAGTGCAGCGAGTTCGGAAACTCGGCGGGCCGAGGCGATCGCCAGGAGAAAGGCGACTTTCATAGTGAGAGTCTGTAAGTCACAAGTTGCGAGCAGTTCAAACGGTGGGCGGGTAAGAGTGTCCAATACGAAGGTAAGGTCCCATGGTTCTGAGGTAATCCTGTGTGGTGGGTAGAGATTGGAAATACCTCTAAAGAACCTCTTCGCGAGTGGATGCGCGAAGACGGAAAAGCCCTCTATCGGAGGGTGAAAGGCCAAAATTGCTGCCAAATGGACTCTCAGGGAAGCGACTGCCAAGCCTTGAGAATGCAGGTGGAGTATATAGTCTAGGATGCGTTGGATATGTGCCTGGAGAGGATCAATGGCCTGTGAATAGCACCAGGCATGGAAGCAACACCACTTGTAGAGGTAAGACTTCTAAGTGGTCTGACGCCTGCTTTGTACCAGTACGTCTCTGACTGCCTGGGAGCAGGTTAGTTCTGGCCCTTGGAGCCAGTTAGGAGCCACGCTATTAGATGCAACCGGTCAATGTTTGGATGGAGAAGATTGCTGCGTTGTTGTGAGAGCAAGTTGTGCAGTTGTGGAAGTCGTTGAGGTCGGGATAGCGACATCTGCATGAGCTGCGTTAGCCAGGTCTGACGAGGCCAGAAGGGAGCCTGTTGCTGGATTACTGTTGCTGCATCGGCTAGTGTCTTCTCTGTCACTCGGGGTATCAGTGGAATCGGGGGAAAGGCGTATAGGAGACAATACGTCCCCCAATTGAGCAGGAAGGCATCTCCCTTCGATTGGTTGCCTATGCCAGCTCTCGAGCAGTAATAGTGGCATTTGTTGTCACGGGTGGCAAAGAGGTCCACTTCTGGGTAGCCCCATAGCTGAAAAAGATCGCGGGCTACGTAGTCGAGGAGTTCCCATTCGTGTTGGGAGTGGAAGGATCTGCTGAGTGCATCTGCAACGGTATTGTTCCTGCTGGGGAGGTAGGAGGCTGTGAGCGTGACGCCATGACGAATCGCCCAGTTCCAAAGGCGTACCGATTCCGCACATAAAGTTCTGGATCTGGCCCCGCCCTGGCGATTGATGTAGTATACAGTGCATATGTTGTCCGTGAGAACATGTAATGTGGTTCCCTGGATCTGGTGGACGAAGTGGTGGCAAGCATTGAAAACTGCCCTGAGCTCCAGGAAGTTTATATGGAGTAGGGATACCTGGAGGGACCACAAGCCTTGGACCTGATGTTGTCGCATATGTGCTCCCCAGCCTACAAGGGACACGTCCATGGTAAGCTGGATTGAGGGGGCTTGGGCATGGAAGGGAACACCCGTGAGAGTATTGGCAGGGTCGAGCCACCATGTAAGCGAGTCCTTGACACGGGCAGGAATAGACATGAGTTTGTGGATATTGGTGATACCGGGCTTGTAGACTGTCAGAAGCCAATGTTGCAGGCACCGCATACGAAGACAAGCGTGTGCTATGACATACGTTGTAGACGCCATGTGGCCTAACAACTTCAGGCAGGTAAGGGACGAGACTGTCGAGGCAGTAAGCAGGACGCTCAATAGGTCTCAGTTGACGTGAGCTCTGTCTGTGGATAGGTACGCCATAGCGGTCGTAGAATCCAGTCTGGCACCAATGAATTCTATGGACTGGGCCGGGACCAGAGAAGATTTTGGAAGATTGATGATTAGTCCAAGAGTCTCGAAAATACCTCTTGTAGCGGTAACTGCGGTCTCGGTTTCTTGCATAGAAGGGGCCGTAAGGAGGCAGTTGTCGAGATAGGGAAAGATGATGATGCTGGACCGTCGAAGGTACGCAGCTATGACTGCCAGGGTCTTTGAAAAGACTCTTGGGGCTGCGGAGAGACCGAAAGGAAGCACCGCATACTGGTAGTGTTCGTTGCCCAGGTAAAGCGTAGAAATCTCCTGTGAGCTGGATGGACGAAAATATGAAAATACGCATCCTGGAGGTAGAGGGATGTGAACCAATCCCCTTGGTGTAGCGCTGGGATGATGAAGCCCAAAGTAACCATTTTGAATTTCTGTTTCCGCAGGTGGCGGTTGAGGCCACAAAGATCCAGGATTGGTCTCCATCCGCCAGACTTCTTCTCGGTGAGGAAGTACCGGGAATAGAAGCCTCTGCCTCGGAACTCGGGAGGAACTTCTTCCACTGCACCGATGGTAAGTAGGCACATGACCTCCTGACGCAGTAGAAGCTCGTGAGAGGGGTTCCTGAAAAGGGACGGGGATGGGGGGTTGGAGGGAGGTAGAGTGGAGAAGGGAATGGTGAGCCCAGAGGTTACGATCTCCCTGACCCAATGGTCTGTGGTGATGGCAAACCAGTGGCGGCGATAAAGGCTCAGGCGACGGTGGAAAAGTTTGATTACTCGTGACGAAGGCTCCAATAGGGGGACGGTGCGCAGACCCTCGACAAGGGCATCAAACCTGCTGCCGAGGCTGTTGTTGGTTTTGCGGCTTATTAGGCTGTTGGCAGCGTCGTTGGGGGCGCTGCCTTTGCTTGTGTTGGTCATAGGGCCTGAAGCGTTGGGTGGTATAAGAAGAAGGAGACCTCTGTCTGTTATACAGCCATGCTCTCTTGCGCCTGAAAGGCGGAGTGTACATCCCGAGGGTTCTCAATGTAGCTCGGGAGTCTTTTCCAGAATGGAACACTTGATCCGTGTTCTGGGCAAACAAGAAGGCCCGATCAAATGGGAGGTCCTCCACCTTGGGCTGTAGATCTTTAGGTACAGAAGCAAGGTGGAGCCAAGAGGCACGTCGCATGACGACCAATGTCGCCGTAGTGCAGGAAGCCGAGTCGGTAATATCCAGAGATATCTGGAGTGCATTACGGGATGCTGTATAACCCTCCTGCACAATGGATTTAAGTATGTCCCGTTTGGAGTCCAGCAAATGTTGTATTAAAGGCACCAACTTTGAGTAATTATCGAAGTCGTGGTTAGCAAGTTGGGCGGAGTAATTGGCCATCCTCAGTGTGGCTGTTGCTGACGAATATACCTTTCTCCTGAGCAAGTCCAGACACTTCACTTCCTTGTCCGTGGCAGAGTTTCTTGATTGTGCGGACTTCACTTTTTGCTGCGCTGCGTCAACGACGATGGAATTAGGAGCGGGATGCATAAAAAGAAATTCCGCGTCCTTGGCGTCGATAAAGTATTTCCTGTCTGTGCGTTTGTTGGTAGGGGGCATGGACGCTGGGGTCTGCCAGATGTCATTAGATATTTCAAGGATCGCGGCATCGAAAGGGAGAGCCAGTTTCGACTTATTGGACTGTTGGAGGTTTCTGAGGAGGGCATGCTTCTTCTGTGGTGCCTTGGAGGTACGTAAATTTTGTGAATAAGCTACCCATTTAAAAAGCTCGTGGAATTGTTTGTAATCGTCCATGAGAGAGGGTTCATCTTTGAATACCGCATCATCTGGGGAAGAGGAAGAGATGTCCGTTGGGGAAGCTGTGGGTTGCTGCTCCACGACAGGTGAATGAGTGACGTCGCCGTGAGGAGCAGAAGTTGTTGACGCATCACCCGTAGGGGTTGGTGGGCGCTGAGCCAGCGGGATAGAGTCCTGGGTTATTGGTCGTGGTGAGTATAATTGCTGCCGCTCTGGAGACAAGGAGGGTGAAGGCCTTGTGAAGGAACGTGAACGATCACGATGGGGCGAGATGCACCTACGGTAATGGGAGTCTTGGTGTGAATGTGCTGGAGAGTAAGAAGTCATGCTCCTATGATGATAGTAACGCGAGCGAGGAGGGGATCTCGGGGATCGTGAGCGATGGGAATAACGACATGGAGATCTCGAGTAGTATGTGCAGTGGTAACGTGGCGGTGTGATAGACCATCTTGGAGATCTGTAGTAACGATGTGTGGGAGAGTGTCCATAATGGTAGTGCCATCGTCTTTAACAAGGTGAGAGCAATGGCTCAGGGGAAAACGCCACCCTGTTGGGACTGGGGGAAGGTGTGCGGGGATGGTGAGTCTTCCTTTGTGCCTTAGTCAATATTCTCGTGGATGGGGGAGCCATGGGGATTGAGACGACCGAGGCAGAGTCGGATACCTCCCTCGGGAGACATGGTGACCTAGGTGCGGAGGATGGGGATGCCGGTGCCGTACCCTCCTCTGAGCCGTCAGATTGTTGGCCCCAGGGGCTGGAGCCGAAACAATGGGCAGTGCTGTTCGGGTCGCACACATTGGGTGGTTGGTGCGGGTAGGTGCGGGCGTGCCCTCTATGTGATGTGGATCCGCGTCCCCAGGTCTTGAATGGGGGCGGGCTGATCTGGGTGCCGACTGCTTTCTCGGTGCCGGCTTGGCTGTCTGCGCCTATTCGGCTCTTGGTGCCGACTTAGTCTTCGGTGCTGACTTAGTCGACGGTGCCGGGTCGGCTCTCCGTGCGGGATCGGTCATTGGTGCCAACTCTGCCCTGGATGTCTGGTCAGGTCCCGTATGCAGCAACGGTGCTGAGTGCGTCGGTGCCGAGGACCGCACCGTCTCTATGTGTGGTGCTGCGTGGAGACTCGGTGCCGCAGATGATGGTGCCGATTCCGGACGACCTGGTGGTACCGAGACTACTGAAAGCGCGGGGCTAGGCACCGATGTACTTTGGGCTTTGGTTGACTTGTCCTCTCCCTGTCTGGGAGGGAAGCCCGATGAGCTCCGTGCCTCTCCTGCACTTACGTTCCTGGGCGGAGCGGAGCTTTTCCCGTCCCCGGATTTACGTGGGACTGGAGCCTCCCATTCTGCTGACGGGGGCTGGAGCACCTTATTGAAGAGTAACATCTTCAGGTGCATTTCTCTATCCCATCTCGCCTGAGCGGTCAACTTCGAACAGTGACCGCATTTCTGGGGGATGTGGCCCTCTCCCAGGCAGCGAATGCAACAGGAGTGTCCATCGGAGGCCGGCATGGCGTCGCCACACGAGGCACATTTCTTGAAGCCTGGAGAGCCGGGCATACTTAGTGTGCCGGTCTTCGGGGGGAGAAACAACTTGAGGGGCTGGTCGGAGCGGCCCTCGGTAATTATAACGGCAACAAGAGAAAAAAAAATTTTTTTAAACGACTAACTAACTAACTAACTATGATAATAAAACTGACTAACAGTATGTAGGAAGGGGCTAACTGGGAAGGAACAGTAAGAAAAATACTATCCAATTTCTCCTCAAGAGAGGAGCGTGTTCCAAGTCCGTCTGCAGCCGTGGACAGTTAGGAGGAACTGGCGCGTCGGACCGCGTGACACAGAAAAGACACGAACGGTGCAAGACACCTCTGTGCATGCGCGGTCCTCCGGAGGGGGCTACTGCTGGCAAAAACTTTCCGGATTGCGGCGCCGGGACGAGCCCGACACCTATATGGGAGCACCCACGGGGACATCACTCGAAGAAGAATGAAAAGCTGCTCCCAAATTCACACGCCCCTATATTTATTCAAACCTCTCTCCATCCCCACCCAATGGCGTAAATTCACTTCTTTCTTGAAGAATATTTTTATTACTTCTTCCTTTTGGGTTTCCTACTTCATAGTGTTGTGTGTGTGTGTGTGTGTGTGTGTGTGTGTGTCTGTGTGTAGCCCTGAAGCGGTCACCTGCTCCAGACTAGCAGATCCTGTCTCACTTCAGCAGTCTGCAGGACTCATATATTAGGGCCTGATCCTACAAATTCTTATTCACGTGCTCACCTGTAAGTCTGTCAACACTTCAATTGAATCCAATAGGGATCTTTAAGAGTTTCAACACTTATATTTCCAGGATCAAATCCTAAGACGGCAAGCTGTTTGGATGGGTCTTTGCTTTTTTCTTTTCCTTTCTTTTTATCTGGCACAGCTCAGAGCATATTTTTAATAGGCACTATCAAAAAGAACTAATAAAAATACTGTCAAGCTGAATTTATTTGGTCTGTTTATTTAATAGTATTAAGTTTACCAGCAGAGAAATAGTAGATTGTAAATCGGAATTATTTTGCATTTGAGCTATAGCTTGATTTAAATTATATATTATCTTAGATGTTTAGATTTAAAACTTGTTTTGAACCCCCAAACAGGCAGTGGTTATAATATCCATGACTAAAATAGAAATTTTAAATTTGGTATCCAGTTGATAGGAAACAGCTTTGCAAGTATATAGATACATCTGAAGTTTACAAAGATATTGAAGAATGCATTTGGCCAAGAAGGATACAAGAATATATGACAACAATAGAGAGACTTTAATGAATGCACAAGAGGATAAACAGAAATCATTTCTGGGTCAAAGGAAGGAAAATGCAGGAACTTAGCCAAAGGGGAGAATAATTCAGTATGCTATTGTTTCATATTATAAAAAAGAGAGAGAGAGAAAGAGAGAGAGAGAGAGCAAAATCACACTCACACCCAGGAGAAAATCCTAAATAACTCCACTGAAATGTACAGAAAAAGTAGGCTCTGGTAGCAGAAAAATACATCGTGTGAACTCATCACCTGATGGCAATGTTGAAATATTAACTTGGAACCACAGTTGTGTGTCCATGAAAAATGCAGCTCTACAAATTTTTAAATCACCTTTACAGCACTAAAAAATGAAACTTCTTGACAAATCTAGCCTATGGCTTCTTCTCTCTCCTAGTTATCACATTACACACTATGATATCTACACTGTATCTAATGCATTTCCAGAGCTGAGAGGGAGGGGTTCAGCCTTGGTTCAACCAACTGTGTTTGCTTGTATTCCCTTAGATATAAATAACTGCCTTAAAACATGCCTTAAAACATCTTAAAAAATGAAGATCTTTGACTTTGAGAATGAAACAATAGCCATGCACACTTTCTTAATCTCCTGTATGAATTTCCTTTCATGCATTACATTTTCATCCCTCATTTCTTTTCTCATTTCATGTCTCCTTTATAGCTGTTTTAATATGCTTATTCACCAATATCTCACTGGAACTGCTTCAATTCACGTACTGTAGGTAATTAGCTTGGTGTCTTGGAGTCTGCGTTATCTGTAACTCAGACTGTTTCATTTGCTGCAGAATCTTTTACTGCTATTCTTCTGGTTAGTCTGCAGTTAAAAAAGAGAACAAGGACAAGATTTATGCTACTAAGGATCGTGGAGCTTGACCTGTCTGCCATTTTATATAAAGCTAGGCAACATTTTCATGCAGAAAACATTTTAGCAGACAATACAGATTTGGCCACACCAACATTTTGCAAATTCTTGTCACATTAACTGAATCACTTCAATTAGAAATAATCCAAAAATATAAGTTTGTCAACACTTCTGAAACACAAGTTACAAAATGTCCCTAATTGTCAGTATACAAAAAAATCTATTATTCCTCCAGCTCTAATTTTAAGCACTTCATCATTTTGTTTCATTCATGGAAAAGGGGACAAACATAAGGACAGCTACCCTATTAGAGTCATGAGCAAAGAAAAATCAGAAAAATGATGTAGAAAGAATTCATCTAGGCAAGTGTGGATAATACATGTGAGTAACAAAAAATGCTGAACACACACACACACACACACACACACACACAAAACCCAACCCTAAGCATATTAATTTGGAACTAACCTCATTTCCAACTATCCCAGCTCAAGAGCATTGTATGTCACTGTTTGCATTACATCAGCCCATAGTGAAACGAGTGTAAGTTGTGAAATTCTGGGTCTTCGGTCTATTAATTACAGATTGAAAAATCTAGGATATCAGAGATTGACGTCTGAACTTCTTGTTTTAGAGCTATAGATGTCCCATGTGGACCTGAAAAAAATGGCTGAATGAGGTAATCAATGCAATGCTGGTCTAAAAAAAAAGTGCCTCATTTAAATTATATAAACCAATACATCTAATTTAAGATCAGGTAAGTAACATGAGAAGTGGTGAAGAGAACATACCACTGTGTGGTGATGGGTATGATGTAACCTAATTAGAACTGAATAGGTTTGGGTTGATTATCTTAAGCAATAATTGAAAGACAATGGCAACTCTCTTTGTCTCACTCAGAATTTAGATTCTGTTGTCCTGACATATTTCAATCAAAGCTGCTTCTTTAATGCACAAATATAAATGCACCATTTTTCATCTGTGACTAGCTAACTTTGTTGGCTGTTGAAAACTCTCTCCCCTATCCATAGCCCAACTTCTTAGACTAGCCAAAAAAAGTGTGAATCTAAAAAATGTAGATGATTAGATTATTAGTTTATACCCATTTTAGCTTGATTCTCCTTTCCTCTTCTCTACCCTAGGGCAAATCTGTGTCATACCTTTATCATGATTTTTTTTATTTTATAGATCATCACATCCCTTCAATGGGGCTACACCACTGAAGATGTGGTGAGGTATGCCTGAGGACACTAGACAAATCTAACTAACAGTGACTGTTTAAACAGCTTTCACTTTTAAACCTAAATATCCCAATTAAATTCTGTCTTATCCTGTTCCTTTCAACACAAAACAATCCAAGGCCAAGATTTTCAGAAGTGGATGTCTCAAGTTAACATCCTAAATCCATCAATAGAAACTTGAGTAAAGATTTAGAATCTTAATGTTAGGGATCTAATATCTTGATCTTTGTTTGTTTGTTTGACACTACCCATATACATGAGCTCTAACTCTAACCAAAAGTTGTACTGAGAGAGATTCTGAGCAAGCACATCTTTTAAGAAAGGTCTTACAGGTCATACATTCCACTGGCACATTGTGCATGTAATCCTTAGACTCTGCTTTTGTACATCTATTTACCACAGGCATGTCTGCAAAATGGAGAATCAACCATGGGTAAGCATTTTTAACTCAGTTACATATGCATTACCTGCATGTGGACTTTCAGTGAGTGCATCTACAATAGCAGGCAAGCAGAGGTATGTGTGGATCTCTAATTTTTTTTAAAAAGGAGATTGGCCTCTATTATTTAGAAGTGAATTTTTCACTAGCCTATATGTGTACCTCAAAACAAAAGATATTTGTACATTTTTGTATTGTCTTTCGCTACAAAATAACAGTTAATTCCCTCAAACTTTATTTTCAGCCCAGAGAGTCAATTTGTTTATTATACACACTCTTAAAAATGCAGTTTCCCATTTGCTAGTACAAATTCTGGTCTGAGTATGCATACTTATTTATATTTAGAATTCTGAACTCATATGTCCTGGGATTTTTGTATAAAAATGCCACTAAGTATAGACAATATGAAAATAGTTAAAATTTACCATGATGTGGATGTGTGCCTTTTCTGAGAGATAAAATTCTGCAAGAGATTCATACTACAAAAAAAGTAGTAACTAAATATATTTGTATTTAGTGCATCAACAAAAAAGCAGCTAATGCTGCAAGAATGGAAAACAGCCTGACAAAAGACAATAGTCATACCTCTCACAATAGAGTTTTTGTTCTTGTTTTTGTGACTGCTGCAGTCTAAGCTCTGAATTCCAAAGAACTTAACTTTCCATCCAATGCAGAAAAAGATTGTGTGTTTAGCAGAAACAACAGAGCCATCTATTGGCAAACCAAAAGGAACAGCAACAACAGTTAACTGTTAATCAAGAATGTCTGCTGCTCTTCTGACAAAAGATTGCAAGTTCAATAGATTACACAAACACTTCACACTCACTTACTCTCCACAGAATACTGCCCTGATTCCTCCCTCTCCACAAAATAAGTCTGTTTCATATACTACCACCTTTCTCAGGGCCCCCACAGCAGAAACAAACCTCTATTTACTTAGGCCATGTCTCCATGTACCGTGCCGGAGATCAATCTTCTGGTGTTCAATTTTTAGTGGGTCTAGTAAGGACCCGCTAAATTGAATACTGAGGGCACCCCAATCTGCACCAGTATTCCTTGCAAAGAAGGTGCCAAGATCAACTTAAAGTACATTGACTCCAGCTATGTTATTTATGTAGCTGGAGTTGCATACATTAAGCTGACCTTCCAGATCTAGTATAGACCTGGCCTTAGTTTTTCCAATTTGGACACTCCCATCAAGCTTCTTACACCTTGTCAGACAAAACTAACAGAGATCTTTGACTAAGAATCGGTTTGAGTCATGCTTCCTGAGTCAAGTTACTATCCTTCAACACAATCTCTAGTGTGTAACACCAATCAGCAAATTTTAGCATTCCTCAATAACAATTCCTTTGAAATCACATTATTTTCATTCTTCTAGTCCAGTACAAGTTACTATCCTTTATTTGGACATTCAGCCAGATGTGCTATTTTGGTAGCAAGTAGTATTTCTTTTTCTAGGAAACATATCAACACAGATACGCCTACAGTTGCTGTTTGGTTACCTACAGGAAAAAGGGAAGATTTGGAATGGGGAGAAAAGAGGGGAGCTGCAGAAAAAACAGTGACTGGAACACAAGATGACCAAGTAGGTGAAAAGATGAAAAAAGGCGAAGACAAACTGAAGATTCTAAACAGTGAGGCTGTAGAAAAGATGAGAGAATCACAAAGCAGAGTTGTTATATGGCATGGTCTGTGAAATGGAATATTTAAGTAGCATTACTATTTACACCACAAAAATGAATACCATGAAACCGTGAACAGACTACTCAGGTTTTTATCTATATAAATTTCTCCTTCCCTTTTCAAGATAGGTAGGTATAAATTCTCAGGGCATCCAAAGCTACCAAGTGTCCCCCCATTGGGTGAATAATAACCAAACAGCCATAAGGTTTTGCATGGGTTGGTAACCTACCATGTAAAAAACAAACATAGTATAGAAACGAACTCCAGGAGTTCTATCATTATGCAGAAGGTTCAAATAAGTGAGCAACTTCAAGTGAAGGACACTACAGGCATCAATCAAATCCGTATGGAAGCCCATGTTCTGAAAAGTCCCTTACACAAGGTCAGATCAGAAATGAAAAATAAGATTTTGGAATTTGAGAACAACATATGAAACTAAACTTCTCAAATAATTTAAAAAAATGATAGACACCATCTTGATGTCCTACCCTTTTTCCAGCTGTATTTCCATTTAAACTGGAAATATAGCTGACAGAAATGAAGCCAGCATAGCAATCGTAATCAGGAGCAATGCAGAGCAGGCACTGAGTGGGACTCAGTCAGCCAATGAAAGATTTTAGAGCTCACTTTTGGACTTCATAGTAATGCAATGCAATGTACCAACTGACATAAGCCAAGATGGGAAAAAGATATTCTTTTAGGATTTGTTACAGGATGTGTTCAATGAGATCTAAAAATATGATATAGTAACTATTAACAATTTTAATGCAAAGGTTGGAAGTAAAATAATGGGTGGATAAAATTATAGGCAAGCACAGCTGGGATTCGAACATGCAAGGAAATGATGAATGCTTAGTGGAAATGTTAAGTGTGAAAAGCTTAGCGATAGAGGAACAATATTTACTAATAAAGAAGTCCATAAAGCAATTTTGAATTCCTCAGATGGTACTATAAAAAAATAGACCACTTCTCCATTGTGAGCATGTTTTCAACTCATTGGCAGATGTACATAGATACAGGAAAGAAGGTGTAGCTAATTACCATAACCTATATATACTAAATTGATTATCAAGTTAAAAAGACTAATAAGGATAAAAGTCCATGAATCAACAGCACAAAATGGAAAAACTCAAACAAATAAGTGAAATCCAGTGTTCTAATGCAATCAACTGAAGAAAACCAAGATATTGATATTCTGCGGGAAAATGGAGAGTGCTATCTTGAAAGCACATTGCTGTTTTAATAAAAAAAACAAATCTAAGAAGCAAAAATGGATTAGTAATGCTACTTTTCCAGCAGCAGTGGAAAAAGAGAAGTGCAAAGCAAAAAAACAAAAACAAAAAAAAAAACCCCGCACCTCATCAATACCAAGACATGAAGAGGCAAGCAAGTGGCAAGAAGAATACAGAACTCTAGTTATAAGAATCAAGAGTGTTAAAAAGAGATGAAAGGGCATATATTCATAGAAAAATCTCAAGAGGCTGCAGACACTAGTTAAAGAGATGACCTTACAACTTTGTGTAAGACAAGCAAACAGCTACTAGGAAATGCTAGCAGTCCTGGAGGCCCTACTAGGACAAAACAAAAACAAAAGATCTGCAGAACACTGGCAGGCCGTTTTAAATAGACCAAGCTGAACCAAATTGCTAGAAATATGTGATGAAGAACTGCCACAAGAATTTGATTTTGATTTAAGATACTATAACTGAAGAAGTTAGATAAACCACCAGTAAACTCAAAAGTGGGAAACAGCTGGAAAGAATATTACTGGGGAGATGCTTAAAGCAAGTGATGAAACAACCCCTTAGACTTCTCTTATGTTTTTTGATAGAGTCTGGAATGAAGAAAAGAACCTTGCGCAGT
Organism: Pelochelys cantorii; assembly: GCA_032595735.1. Classification (NCBI taxonomy): domain Eukaryota; kingdom Metazoa; phylum Chordata; order Testudines; family Trionychidae; genus Pelochelys; species Pelochelys cantorii. Next base: position 64,463,456 of record CM064330.1, read on the forward strand.
GCAAAAGGGTCTTATAGTAAAATTGCTGAAGAAGGGGGAACCTTACTAAATACAACAAGGATTTCATAGATTCCAAGACCAGAATGGATCATAGTGATCATCTAATCTGATTTCTGTCTAACACCAACCATGAATTTCCCCCAAAATTATTCTCAGAGCATATCAAGATTGGATGTTTTTCTAACATTTGTCAGTGATGAAGAATCCACCACCACACTTGAAAATTGTTCCAATGATTGATTACTCACTGTTCAAAATTTCCAATCTGAATTATCTAGCTTCAGCTTCCAGCCATCAAATCATGTTCTAGTTTTCTCTGCTATATGAGAGAGACCATTATTAAGTACCTGTTCAGAAGTTACCATGTAACATTCTTAGTTAAGCTAAACAGAGAGACTCTAAGAGCTCAATCAGTATAAAGCATTTTTTTTATCCATTAATCATTGTCATGACACTTCTCTGAACCAGCTCCAATTTATCCACATCCTTCTTGAATTATAGATTCCAGGAATGCACATAGTATTCCAACAGTAGTCATACCAGTGCAAAATACAGTAAAAGCTTGGTTATCTGGCATATTGGGAGTCCAGGGAGTGCCAGTTAATCAAATATTCTGATTAACTGAGTGTTATACCTTACCAGTGGAACACCAATTTTCAAAGAATTCAAATACAGTAAAACGAAGAAAGTACCAAATAGCATACAGGTACTGACCAATCCATAGTAGTATCACACTGAAGAATGATTGGTTCCTTAAAGTACTTAGGAGTATACAGATAAAGTTTTCTATACAATAGGCTATCTTATGATACTATATATCACTATGGGCAGCACAAGGCATACACCCAGATCACTAAATATACAGTTAACACTAAAACTCTATTGAACATAATTCAATCTTTCTTTAAAAACGAGTAGTCCTGTGGCACCTTAGAGACTATATATAGTATCATGAGCTTTCGTGGGCAAAACCCACTTCACTGTTTTTAAAAGTTGTTTTTAAAGTTACAGACTAGCATAGCTACCTCTCAATCTTTCTTTGATGATTCAAAGGGCACTTTAGCACCTTGCCGTGCTTTAGGCTCATCATTATCAACATCAATTATCATTGTAGACATAGAAGATGTAGGAGATTGTGCTGAATCTGTAATAACCCTATGATGTACTCTGGAAGCTGCTTTTTTGAATAAATCCCTGATTTCAGCTTGCTTGCTTCTCTTCTGCCTCTTTTGCATAAAAACAGAGCATAGAATGTGCACTTGCATAACATGCTGGGCAATAGACTAGTCCCAGTTACTAGAATGAACTTTTGTATGGGAGATATCAGAAATACCTGCTAATTGAGCGTTTTGGTTAATTGGGTGCTAGATAACAGAGCTTTTATTGGACAGAGATAAAAATCTCTCTACTCCTTCTCAAGACTCCCCTGTTTATGCATCCTAGGACCACATCAGCCCTTTAGGACACAACATTCCCCTAGTAGTCACTCATGTTCAACTGAGTATCTACTATGACCCTCAAATCTTTTTCAGGGTCTCTGCTTCCCAGAACAGGCTGCCCTATCCTGGAAGCATAGCTTACATTCTTTGTTTCTAGATGTATACATTTACATTTATCCAGATTAAAAACATAGCTTGTTTGCTCCCAGCTTACTACTTGATCCAAATTGCTCTGTATCAATTTCATAAATTGCCACTTCAATTTGTGTCATCTGCACACTTAATCAGTGATTATTCTGTTTTCTTCTATATCATTAATAAAAACTTTAATTAGCATAAGATCAAGAATAATTTCCAAGACCCACTAGGAAAAAAATCCAATTACATAATGCTGTCCCATGTACAATTACATTTTGGGACCTATCAGTTAGCTTGTTTTAATCCAATTAATGTGTGCCATATTAACTTTATTCTTTAGTGTTTTAATCGAAGTGTCATGCACTACCAAGCCAAATACCTTACAAACGTCTTATAGATGTGCTAATTATATTTTATACTTATGTCATTGCTGTTCCAATTAACTGTGTCCCAGAAACTTAGGTCCAGTAGTTTCATTTGCAGTGCAACTTGCATTTAACCTGAAGCTAACTGTAGTATATGTGCACTGTAATTAATGCACCTCACTAAGTTCATAGTTGCAAAGCTTGTACTACATCTAATTTTGGAAGTTCTGATTTTGAAGCTGACTCAAAAGCTTTTCAGTCATAGTCAACAGCTGGTCTGATTAATGTTCTATATACCATTTCATTCTGTCTCCTCTTTCCCCACCCCATCCATTAGCAACCCTCCAATTAATCCAGGAAAACTTTTAAGCAGGTTAATATTTCTTGTACATTTATCATTTAATATAGTTCATATGATCTTTCCAAAGTAATTTAGTATCAATTACCACCCCTGGGAAATTAGTCTTTTAGCTACATTATTTGTTCTCCCTAAGGATACAGTTCACTTTCTTTTGTAAATTTTGCTTTTTGTAAATTTTAATCTTTGGTTTTAGCTATGGGCAACTTGATATCCCATGCATTTCCCCAGTCAGAAACCTCTCATAATGCTTTATTGATCCTCTTTTGTGCCACCTCAACAATGCTGCTCCTAACCCACAGAGCACAATCGCATATGGCTACAGTGACATCTATCCTGGTGCTTATTGTTTTGGGAGACTGTTTAATATTAAATAAGGTTATACTGATAGTCACCACAACTTTCCAAGCTCTGACCTATTTGGTCCTTTACTCAAGTCAGTCAGATGGTCTTCCTCTTATCTCTAGTGCACTTGTTTTGTACAACAAGTCTTCCCTCAATAGCATGTCATACATCTTTTCAATAGCTCAAAAGCCAGCTTTCATGAAACCCTATGCCTCGTACGCTTTTGCAGTTCTTATTTAGCAATGTGATCAGTGGTGCAACTTCCTCTTCTAAAACCACTCTGCCTCTTATCTATAATGCCACTGTTTTACAAAGTGACAACCAATCTTCAGTTTACCATTCTCTCCTTAATATTACCCAGACAAGATGTCTATTGTCTATAAGCATCCATCTTTTGTGGATAATCTGTCTAATATATGTATTGGAATTACTACATGTTTCTATTCTAGTAGTATTGCTCCTCCTTCCTCCCCTCCCCATAGAGTTACTTGCAGAGATATTTAAACATTGTTACATATATTTTCTTTACCTTGGGAAGTATTTGTGCTGTTATCAATATCTTTGACAAGTTCTGGCATACAAAGCTATTCATTCAGCATAGTACATTCAGGTTTACCCCAACTATATGTAATAGATCATGGCTCTCTTCAATGAATTGTCCTTTAATCTGGTAGAAAATTGCACTTTGTCTTTCGTCATTCACCCCTCAAAGTATCTGCAAAAACTGCGGCTTTCTCTATCAGATACTTCTAACTATGTTGCTAGTCCCAAAAAGATCTGGAACATAGCTACTATTAGTCTAAATTTCAATCATTTGAGTAATGTGCCTGTATATCTCTGATGTGTTGAGATCTTTCTTTACCACCAACAATATTTCCTCCAACACTTGATTTTTTTTTATTCTTTGTGCTATTGTCTCAATTATTTTACACTTCACTAGAAGACTTACCTGGTATTTTTTGGGTTTTGTTTCTTTTCACCCTGCCTTGCCAGAACACATCTTCCATTTACCAGACTGCGATTAACACCATAGTTAGCACAATTGTAATGATGGGACAAAAGTCAATGTTTTCCCTTTACAAGCAGTTGCTATGTGCCCACACTGTTGGTACTTTATGTCTTAGGGGAAGAGAATATATGGCTTGGTTATGAATATCTTGAATTGCTGTTATTTTCTCAGGTAGAGTTCCTTCCTTTACTGTAGTCAGCAGTACTGCTTAAGGTTTGCTTTCTCTCATTTACTAATTAGCCACTTACTTGCTAACACTTATCCTGTCATATGCTTTTGGGTATCTCATCACTGATCAATTCCAAGGGCATTCCATGCATTAACCCTTTCAATTCAGTCAAATACTTTGGTAGCTTGCAAATTATTTATGTTTCAGTAGTTTTTAAGCACTCTATCAGCTTGCTCTTCATATTTACATTCAACTAAAAGCCCCAAACTTGCAGCCTCTTGGCTCTTAAAAAAAACAAAAAAATAGGGGTATTGTAACTAATCCAGTCAGCTACTTTCAGAAGGTTAACATCACCAGATCTTATTTCCATGGATTACAGTTATAACATTGTGGGTTATTTTCTTTTTTAGCTTTACTTTTTTCCTGGTTCTGCTTTCACACTTTTCCTTTTCTACTTTGTATTCATTCTCCCCCCCTCCAAGAAGCTCATCTTTGGTTTCCAGAATGATTTCATTTGGGGTCAAAAAAATCCTCCAGCTGCCACAACCCCAGTAACAAGAGCAACATAGACTTCAGGGAGTATTCCTGGGCAATGTGCAGTTCACATTGCCCAGGAATGGTGAATCACAGACACTGGGAGCTAGGGAGGGGTGTCTGCAGATAGTCAAGGTCAGCAAAGTATCTCAGAGCCTGCTAGTGGATAACCTTGATGAGCCAAGAGCCAAAGGTTGCCAACCCCTGATCTAGGCTCTTTTACCTTTTCCTTCTCCTTTTTAAGTCGCTTTCTCTGAGACTGGCATGCCTCCCAGCTATGGCCGGTAGGGCTACCTGAGCTGAAAGCTGCCCTTTGTACACCCTTGTCACAATTTGTTTTCTTTCTAATGATTTGTCAGTCATTATACTTGTCAAGACCATGAGCGTTAGCCAGCAGCCTGGGGACTAAGGGGTTAACTGTACCTCACCAGGTAGCAGGCAGCCAATAGAAATGCAGGTAGGAATTTCAAACTGGGACAAAGGAATTTTTTGTTTTTCCCTCCTTTGTCCCTGGGCAGTTTTCTCTCCAGATACTGAAGGGGGCAGACAAAATGTTTCTCTCCAAGAAAAGACACTTCATTATCTGGAAGTAGGGTACGGTTTAGGTAAATCCATTTTATTGTTTTGTGGTTTGGGAATGGGAATCTGATGTCTGTGCATTTAAAAATGGGTTTTCCTCTCCTTTGTAACTAAGCTTTTGGCCCATGAGGGTCCCCCACGAGTATATTAATAGGTGACTTTTCCATCTAGTCATTATGCTTGTAACAGGAGTATTGTGGTGATAATAAAAATTCTCTTTTTTTTTTTTATTAACCTGGTATTGGTTAATTTTTTTGTGTCCTGGTTTTGCTTCAGGGCTGAGATTTCCCAAGTGATCTCTTCCCTGGTTTTCTTACCATTACGTGTGTGGTGGCAGAAGATTTTTATCCCCCAAAATCTAGGTTTTTAAGATTTTGGGGGGAAGTTTTATACCAAAGACTGGAAAGATAGGTTTTGGGGTACTTTTGCGGAGCCCCACTTCTGCATTCATCGTGCCAGAATGGGGATTTAGCCTTGACAGTACTAATTATAGATTTTAGTATCCACATCAGTGATGAAGGGGTTGACCCTGCCCATGTTTTTAACCTATATACACTCTTGAAGTTAAAAGTCCTTGAAGATTTACAAGGCCAAAAGGAACCATTGTGATCACCTTGTCTTCCCTCCTGTATAACAGGCCATACCACTTCCCCAAAACATTTCCTTGGATACATCTTTTAGAAAAATATTCAATCCTGATTTTAAAAAAATAGAGAATATACCCAATATTTATTAAATTGTTCCAGAGGTTAACTGCTCACTGTTAAAAATGTATGCCTTATTTTCCATCTGAATCTGTCTGGCTTGAATTTGTACCAATTGGATTGTTATACTTTTTATCTACCAAATTAAATAGCCCATTATTAAATATTTGTTCCTTATGTAGATATTTAGATTATAATCAAGTCAACCCTTTACATCTTTTTGTTAAAACTGAGCTCTTTGAATATCTATTACACATAAGGCATATTTTCTAATCCTTTAATCATTCTGGTGAGTCCTGTCTGCAACCTTACTATCAATACTACTGTGATTTTTAAGTAACCCTAAAACACCACAAGGCTGTGCTGTTCAAAATTCCTCTGGTTTGGTCATTTGAAGATTTAACCAAGTGCATGACTGCTAGCTACAACTGAAGCAGGAACAGCTAGCATTTCTATTACCTCTGAAGAGCAAATGCAGCTAAAATTTCAACTTATGTGAATTCAGAAGTCTGAGAAAATGAATATATCTAGTCATCTTTTCTAAGGTAAAACCCTGCATAACTTTGTTTTTTAATTAGTTGCCAAAAACAAACTAAGAATTTCCCCCAATCTGTATATACTGCAATCATTTAAAATTCCTGACGGTGGTGCTCTATCCCACAAATTGAACTGCAGACTTCCAAGTTTTTTCGGTTTTACTGTCCTTTCAAGTATAACTTTGGATGCCAAACAAATTCCATAAAAATTGAACATGATATCATGGATACCAGCTACATTTAAAAAAAATATTAATAGTAAGTAATTTCTGCAGATACCAAGCTGGTTTTCTGTTTGTTTGTTTGTTTGTTTTGGGTTGGGTGTGTGCACGCATGTGCAAAAGATTAATTTTCATCTATTGTAACTCAATCTAAATAGTTTTGCCCAAGACTGAAAGGGAATTTTTGAGTGACAAGATGCCATACTAGTTAAAATCTCCACTCATTTTAATGAGATTTTTCTTGAGCTAAGAGTGTTGAAGTATATAATGTGATGTATCTATTTATTTTATGCTTTAGCAAAAGGAGGGAAAAAAATCTTTGTCCAAGACAATCCTTACTTCACTGGAAATTATTATATATACTAAGAATTATTTCCAACAATCTATGCAGAATTTTAAAATGTCAGTTTTGAAAAATTATAACCCCAGATCTTTTAAAGCACATTTTCTTATGTCAAGCACTCATCTAGCAAAAACTCCAAGGCCTTGGAAAGTTCCAGAAACCAAAAAAATAGCAGATTTTACCTTACTCAGTGATCAAAGCTGTTTCACAAAAAAGCACTATACATCAAGAAGTTTTTAGAAGCCACACAACTATACTCAGACACCATATGACATGTGGTAGAATTTTGGGGTTCTGGCTGTACTTCTCAATTTCATCTACTTATCTACAATTCGTATAATCAAATTACTTGTCATAAAAAAGTATATACATGGATCCCCAGTGAGTTCTCAAGGCTGTGTCATGTCCTGCCGTGAGAGCAGGGGACTGGACTCGATGACCTCTCAAGGTCCTTTCCAGTTGTAGTGTTCTATAAATCTATGTCTCTTCCAACCCATAGACAAGATGAGTGAATGGCATTTATTGATCCTCCCTCCATTCAAAGTAAAACACCTGAGGGTTTGCTCTAGATTGGATAAGACACTTCCTCCTCTGGAAGGGGAGAGGGAGGGAGGGAGAGCAGGAAGTAGTAAAGTTACCTAAAGTAGAGTAAAAGAAGCAGGTGACTCCAACAGTCTCTATTAAGGGATTAATAGGGAGGACCTGGGGAAGAGAACCATTTTACTATATTATATTGCAGTGGCAGGGTAGAAAGGGGGATGGAGGAGTCTTACCTGCCTGCCTGATGGAACACAGAAGGTTCTCCCAAGGTCTTTCAAGAGAAGAGTGAACTAGTGAGAAACTTTAGGCTAAGATGTTTTGTATACTCTGTAGTTTCCTGTGTTTTACATGATTAAACACATCAGAGCATTAAGTTGCTAGATGGGAAAAGTGCCTGAGTGCTGACTGCTTCAGAACTACTGTGCATGCCTCAAAGAGCTAAACTGTAAACAAGAAGCCTCACAATTTTGGGATAGTGTTTTGGGAGAGGAGTTTGTTTGTTTAAAGAGTAATCTAAAGGGTCTGCACCCAGTGGGGCTATGCAATTCAACATCAGGCTCCAACCCTGGGGAAGGGGGAAGTACCAAAAGAAAGGTCTGTGTCTTCAATGAATGCTGATGGACCATGAAATTGGAAGTGCCTGGACTCTGTTCAGGCACTAGAAGCTCAAAACACCCTGAGGATCCAGAGCACAGAGATGTGGATTTGCTTCGAAGGAATGCTAGTGGAGTACCAGAAGGAGATACTTATGGGGGATCTGTGACATGTATTTAATATGAAATTGCAATTTTAACACATCCAGCTGACTTATTGCACAGATAGCAAGACAGAGTATTCCAGAAACCTTACGACCTACATTTAAATACAACAAATTAAACTATAGTGGAGAATATGGGAAAAGGGCAGATGAGAGTTACAGCAAGAAAGTATGAAGCAACTCAAACAATGGAGCATTCTTCCCCCTCCCTCTCAAAATCAAGCAGAAAAGAAGGGTTTAGCAGGAAAAATCTGTATTTGGAGTGTTAACTTTGCAGATCACCTCTAGAAATGTGGAGCTGTAACCATGTAAGTAGGCCAGTGTAGAGAGGGCCTGGCCAGAATAAAAAACAACATCAAAGGGGAAAAGGACTGCTAAACCCCAGGGTTCTTAGGGAGTATGGGTCACCATGCTAATTCTGGCACTATAGAAGAACTGGAAGGCTGACACTCATTCCTCTTCTGTAGTGCGCATGCACTGCTTCTGGTTTAGTTATGGTTATTTCTTTGTATTGCCATGTCCCCAGTTGGGCTAAGCAGTACACATACCCATAGTAAGAATCAGTTTGTGTTCCCACAGAGTTTACAGTCTATATAACAAGTCAAAAAGGAGGATGAGAAGTAGCATCACACCTATTATACTGACAGGCCAATATGACTTCAGTCACAGACCAATGTCTCAACTACAAGCACATCACTTCCTCTCCCTTTTCTGTTCAGAATTAGTTTTGTTCCTTCACACAATATGGGACCACATGGGACCACACTGATAATTATGCAAATCAGAAAGCTATGTCAACATTATCCCGTGGCCAATATTAGACCAAAAACACTCCTTCGTGCCCCCAACAAGGCAATGGACACAAAGAGGCTAGAAGGTATCTTCTTCATTTATGTTAACAAAATAGGCCAACAAAAAAAATAGCATGAAACCCTCTATCGCAGGCTCCAGACTCTGTTTTTGTCTCTAAGGGTATGTCTGCACTACATGGCTCCGTTGACGGAGCCATGTAGATTACCTTTGTAGACATAGGATGATGTCGACCGGAGAGCGTCCAGACTACAGCGCTGTGCTGACAAACAGCTGATCAGCACAGCGCGGCAGCCATTTTAATTTAAATGAAGCGGCGATTATTTAAATCGCCGCTTCATTTTCCTATGTCTACAAAGGTAATCTACATGACTCCGTCAACGGAGCCATGTAGTGTAGACATACCCTAAGAGCTGCAATTAGAAAGAACTGAGAATTATGCTTTCCAGTTATTTGAGCTACTGTCCTTAGTTGTGGATGCCTGGCTAGTCTGAGCTCTCGGGTTATATGAATATTCAGTGGCAGGTTAATAGGATCCATCTGCCAAACAAACCCACTTGGTTACCGATTTAAAAAGTCTATAAGAAAGGGTGGGTAGATCTTTTTTCCAGGGATCCAGCAAATGGTCAAGTGGATGTTGACACAAAAGGTTCCTTCATGGAATCGAAAGTCAGTAAACCCATCCTAGTACTTAGCACAGATCACACACAGATGCACATGGGTTTAGGTAGGTAGAGAAAATGTAATTCATTATTGGTACTTCAGCAACTTTGAAGCTAGTGCACACGCAGCAAATAACATTTCATATGCATTAAAAACAAAACAGCATTAAATACCAGTTTTAAAATAGATTTATTTCATAGTAAACAATATTTAAATATAGATTTGCATTTAATAAACGTTTAATACTAAAAAAAACTGTTGTATTCACCAAGATATGTACATCTTATTTTAAGTTTTCTACAGATCCACACCCTATTAGTTTCAAGGTTTATAAGCCCCAATTCAATGTAATTTTTCTATCACTGTATTTGAGTAGTCTTTCTTTGTGCATTTGTAATCAGTAAAAACAAGTACATCCTTTTTTAGAAAATAATTAGTGCAGAAGAGCTTAGGTAGGAGTAAACTCAAAATAATGAGATCACACATATCAAATGAGTAAAACATCTAAAGAAAACAAATTTCATTTTCAAAATTTCTAAAGTATATATGATGAGAAATGAATTTTTTCTAAAAAAATGTAACAATATTTTGACATCATCCTTTTGGATATAGTCTAAATTCAAATACTAAGGCACCCAGTTGAACGAAAGCACCCAGTTTAATAAACATGTAATTAACAGTTTTCCTATAATGAGAACTATTTTTTCCTACACATACATTTAAGATTACAAAAAGTGATCACAATTTAAACTTTTAACCTGACTTGCACAAAGTATATTGAGAAAATTTAAGTGCTTGTTTTTTTCTATTTGTTCTTACTCAAGAAACTATTGCATTTATACAATTACATCAGTCTAACCTTAAACGTTGTTTAGCAGCCCAAACATTGGCACATATTATTCCTGCCAGTTTGAAGTAGACATTGACAACTCCATTTAATTAATCTAATTGTCCTAAAGTCTGTTGTTTTAGGCTGTAGTGGGGTATTCCAGTTCAGTATCATCTTTTTTATGTTTGACTGATAATTATGCAATTTGCTTAACTCATTGAATAATAAGACACTTCCTATATTTACTGTATTTTTGATTGAATATATGGAAAGTTAAAAACAAAAGGGTTAATAGCCTAATTTCTTTCCTGTGATACTTGAAGGTACATTGCTGAAATATAAAATTTCCTGAGCTTCAATTAATGTTACAGAAACATCCACCTATATTTAAAAATCACTTTAATTTTCTCAAGAACTAAATTGTGTTGAGATAATGCTGTACATAAAACTCTCCTGCAGCTTTCCTTCAGCAGCTGTATATATTCTTCTTGATTTATTTTAAAGTTCCTGTTTTTTTCATAAGTTTTACATAGGCACAGCAGACACCATTTCAGCATCCTTTCGCAAAGTCACAGAACTGCTCGGTGGAGGCTTATACAAGCATAATGCAGCAACAACAAAAAGGATAGTGATGACTTTACAAACTGCACCTTTATATGAAGAAAAATAAACTTGTTTATTGTTGAAGATCAATTTTCAATAAAGTTAGTTTACATTAATTGCTTATGAAAACTTTACATTAAATTGATGGCATCTCTCTGTGTGTGTCATGCCATAATATTACATTTGATCAAAATCATTTAGGCATCAATGACTACAAAACTGTTGATTTGGAGGGAAATCAGACAACCAAAAGGGGAAAGTGGGGGACCACATGGAGAGCTTGTCATCTGTTTGGCACAGCCACTGCTTTGAGCACTTACACAATTATCACACATTGGACATTTATTTATTACCAACAGATTATTTGGTAATCTTCCTTGGGCTTTCTAGTGGGAAGAAATGAAGAACTTCTGTTGATGGATGGTTAGGTATTGATAGCCTCTCATTAGAAAATTAAAAAAAAAACCAGTCCAACAGAGGATTAGCTCAGAACAACAGGAAGTGGAAATCATGAAAAAAAACCTAGACACTGGTCATATACCCACAAAAACAGACAGAAAAGAGATATTTAGTTACTTTTTATTCAATACTCAAAGCACATTCACCTGGGAAACAAAGCACACGCCTCTTTTTTTTTTTAACTTGACATTTGATAGACATGTCTCTGCATACACGTAATAGATGATAAATTTCACTCAATTTAATAAAATTAATAGAAATAATGAATGTTTTAATGAGGGTAATACTTAGTTAAATAGGAAGATCTGATGTTTAAAGAGACATAATACGGGAATATAGACAAGAGCTAACTTGTAAGATTTTTTGTTTCTAATATTTATATGGAAAGGATTTGTAAACTTGATAACACTTCCGAAATAAAATCTATAGTTTAAAAATAAAAGGTTTTATTAAAGCTGGTGGGATGGTTTGTTCTTTTTATTTGTTTATTTCTTTGGGGGTTTTTTTGTTTCTTTAATTTTCAAACTTTGGTAGTTAAATTTAAGGCACCTAAATTAGGGATGTTAGGAAGTAATTAACTAATTGTGTACTCAAAAGAACTTCTATCAATTATACGATTAGTCGATAAGGGAAGAAACCTAAGTCCCGACTCGTGCCAAGTCCAGAAGCTACTCCTGCTGCGGCTCTGCAGTTTAAATGTAGTAAGAGCCAGGTGGGCAGGCAGCCCGGCTCCTACTACATTTAAACTGCAGAGCTGCAGCAGAGGTAGCTCCCAGACCCGATGTGAGCCAGGACTGAGCACGCCTGCATCCAGCAGCCTCTATCCCCGGGTGTCTCAGTGGGGAACTAGGACCCCCAGCGGACGGGGCTGCTAATGGAGCAGCCTGTGTTCATGGCCAACCCCGGGCTGCCATGGACAGGGGCTGCTCTGCAGGATATGGGACAGCCCCTGCCTGCGGTAAGCTTGGGCCTATCGCAGACAGAGGCTGCTTCAGGGCAGCCTCCTCTCCCCTGCCCCCTCTCTCTGCTACCTAGGCTCATTGATTAGTTGACTGACTTCTTGCTTACATCCCTAACCTAAATAGGTAGCCTAACTGCCAAAGGGGGTGTTCACATGCAACTATCACTGACGTCATAAGCTACCTGTGTGCCTTTAAAACAGGGGTGGGGAACCTAAGGCCTGGGGGCTGGATGCAGCCCCCAGCTTGCCTAGATCCAGCCTGAGGCTTGGGGTTGGAGCACACAAAATCTACTAGCCTTGTTCTGCCTAGGTTCTGGTATGCAAGGGGAATGTGGGAAGTGTCTTTCTCCTTCTCAGTCGAGAGCCACATCAGTCAGGGTTTGGGGGTTCTTTGCTTCTCAATTGTGTGCAGCCCCTGACTGATTTTTCTGTGGATCAGCAGCCCCCCAACCCAAAAAAGGTTCCCCACTCATGCTTAAAAATATCAGATCAAATCTTATTGACAGCAGAAATTACTTTTAGTCAGAATCATCAAAGCTCTGGTTTTGGTCTTCTTTGGAACTCTGTTTCAGTGCCAGAGGAGGTGGGAGGTGAGAAAGTGCCAATATTTATCAGACCTCTAAAAATCTTCCAGCCAAACTAGGAATGATCAGATTTGACATTTATGGAACAAATATCAGGAAAGATGGCAACAGGAAGCACTCACCACTCCTCAAAAAAAAAAAAAAAAAAAAAAAAAAAAATCCACCCTTGAGGGCGGAAGGCAACTACACAAAGCCAACTATATTTCAGGCTCTTGTTCATCCATAAGGAATCTATCAGGGGCATGGATCCACCAAAAGAAAAAATTCAATTTCAGCTTATTTTTTTAAAAACTACCTCTCTAAACAATCTCTCAATTTCTTTTAATTCTCAATAATCCCCAAAGACATCCTACCAAATTGTGGTCCTTTCTCTTGCCTGAGTTTTAGCTATCATGTCTCAAGTAAATAGTAGTTCCTTCAGAAGAGGGAACTTTTCTTATTTGTGTGCAAAGTGCTGATTATGATGTAAACTGATTACATAGTATTACTAGGCTGTTTTCTTACTCCTCAATTGTTACTTGGCAGTGGAATTCATAATAGCTATGATTTTTACTATTAAAGATTTTACAACTCATTTGTATTATGTATATATCAAATATGCAATCACTTACTTATACCAATCAGCATAAAGGCCATTTTTGAGTTGTCATAGACCCAGCAGGCTCCTTTAGTGTCACATTTATTAACATCCCACAGAGTACAACTACTGTCTATTGCCACACCAAACAGAATTGGTCCAGGAATAGTGCCTAGAAGACATGCAAATGTACAAAAGTAATTGAAATAGTCTTAACTAAATCAACAAAATTCAGAGTGGTTCAGCCAGTGGTTCACCTTCAAACAAAGATATCATCTGCTCCATTTGAATGCTAAGGATACCATAGTACTTTTTAATAAGAATAGGAAATTGCCCTTTTGTCCATAATTGTAATGAGATAGACTGGCTGCCCAAAAACCCACAGGGGAAGGAGTAGGCCTTTGCACTCTCATAAGCAAAGAGAGAGCACTCTCACCCTGCTTCCAGAATCCAAGGTGTGGGACGAAGTATAAATAGCAGAGGTGAGGGCCTATTTGAAGCACAGCCTTCAGAAGGTACAGACACTTCCCCTGAGCTCCCACACTGGGAGGATGCAATGGGCCCATAGGAAACAAACGACTGGCCCGGACCGCCCAGATCACTGGCAGACCAGAAGAGTAGTTACTGGCAATGGAGGCCACCATCCACTAGCTTACCAGTCTGGATACACAGTTACACTGGAAGGGATACTGTGGAAGTGGCCCAAGGATGGTAGATCCTGTTTGACTCCAAAACTGACAGAGGGCGAGTCAGCATGTTTCAGCCTAAATCCCTGCTGACTTGATGGTAGACCACTCTGTCACTGTTAGAGTGTTGGGCCGGGATGTAGTGGTGTGGGTGGAGCTGTGTCCCTCCTGCCACCCATCTTCTGGGTAGCAGCCTCCCCCCTCCCTCAAGCTAACAGAGCTGAGGTTCTGGGCCACTTAATTGACTAAAGCTCTGCCTGAACAAAGACTTGGCTCGAATAACTCTAGTTTTAACCCTGCTCTGAACAAGAACATGGGCTATTTTTCTGACTGTTTCTCAGCCTGAACACTGGCCTAAGCCCTAGACTCCTTTGCTGTTCTGGGTGGAAAAACTATTTATTGCTCAGTTTGAGTGCAAGCCCGAGCCCCTGAATTCTCTTTGCTGCCCTGCCCTGACTAGGTACAGGGCTCAGTCACTGAGTTAATTGTATAGCCCTGAGCAGAGGCCCATGCTCATGGCTTTCGTTGCCTTGCTGATTCCACACATCCAGCAATGGATAATGACTTAGTGAGGCAGATAGGCCCGGGGGAAAGCGGAAAGTCACACCCTCTGATGAACTACATTGATCGATATTTACTCTCTTCCCCACTGCAGTGAAATATACTCACATCCTGTCACCTCCTACCCAAGAGGTGGCTATACATTAGGGATTCAATATGTGCATAATTTTTAAGCATTAAGGTATTTCAATCATTATGCAAATTAATACTTTAATTATACAATGGATTCTGAAAATACTCATATAGAAATGAGCTATCCTCTTACACCTGATCGAAATGGACTGGGCTTCTGAAAATACAATTTCCTAAATGAAGACTAACAGTGAAAATTATATATTGTTCTGTATCACATATACTGTCCATCCATCACTCCAATTCATAGTCACTGATTTTGTGGGCACACCAGGGCTGAAGCACCCACAGAAAAAATTAGCAGGTACTTAGCACCCACCCTCCCTAGGAGTAGTAGCCCCTTCTGATCAAATCCTCGCACTCCCTACCTGCACCTCCTGCACATTGTAGAACAGCCTCCATAGGATTCAGGTGGTGCTGGGAGGTAGAGTAAGGAGGAGGAGTCAGGAAGGGGTGGGGATGGGGTGGAGTTGGGGAGGGACCGGGAGCTGAATGAGAGGTTCAGCACCCTGGGCAAAATTAGAAGCCAGTATCTATGCTACAGTTCCAAATTACTTAGTGTATTGACCTTAGGAAATTCAGCTCAGTGGTCAATTACTCGGTGGTTAGGGGAAAGAAAGCTCTAAATTCTTTGGTGCAGGTTTTACCAGGCGGCTCAGTTCTAACACATCTTTCCTCTCCCCTATTTCTCTGAGAAGCAAAGGTTTTTTGAAAAAAAAAAAATCTTTCTTGGCTAACAGACCAGTGTCAATTATATCAAAATATATCCATAAATAAAAGTCTAGAGGTCATGTTTCAGACCTTGAGATCAATGGCAGTGGCATAAATTACCCAATGGTCTGCTTGGGCATAAGTATTTTGTGTTCATTTCCATGGAATAAACAGACCAAAGGTATTAATATAATGTAGTTGCTGTTTCCCTTTAAACACTGCTAAACAAGATCTGGGATTCTGCATATGGAAACTTAAATTTTCTTAGTACTAGTTAATTTCTGGTAACTAAGAAAGAAAAACAGCTAAAGCATTTTAATGTAATGTTAAAATAAGCCTAATTTAATATTTTTGCATTAACTGAAGAGCATATTTAAAAGAACCAACTCTATGTTTGACAGTCTATTGTATGGTATTAAAGATAACTATTTTGGGGAACAAAAAAAAGTTAGCTGAGCTGGGCTAGTGTTGTTACTGTGGCTGTAAAATTCCTATTTTGTTTTATTTTAGGTAGCATTTCCAATTTAGCTAGAGTTGACAGCAATGTTATTTGGAGGTTGTTTTGGGGGAGGTCTGGTCAAGACACTTGTTAAGACCTGAATGATGAAGGCCTGGGGTCCTAGAAGACAGTAGAGGTGGCAGCCATGATGATGAAACTTCCTCAAGTAGCCAATTTTTCTCACCATAACCATTTTTTAAGGACTTCAAAAAAGTTGATAGAATACCTCTTTCCCTCATTATTTTGTCCTTTAATAAAAACTAATTTCCAATACACCAATGGAGGTTCATTAATTCCCAGTACCACATTGTCTTGTTTACCGGGCGTTATTTTAAAACAGAAATTGAATTATATTGAGTGGCCTTTTTATGTGCATTAATTTAGTTTTTCCATCTCCCATTTGCAATTTTTCCCATTAGCATTAATTATGACAGGCTGAGACACTTTATGAATCTTCACTAATTGTAGGAAATAAGGGAAATTTGTAGGTCCAATTATTACAATAGGTCCTGAGCACAATTTCACATGGTAAGAAGCTATGCCTCCATGTTTTATGCAGCATGTTTTAAGTAGACTCTTTCTATATGCACATCAGTTACCTGCAAAAAATTAAGAAAACAGAAAGTCAGTCAAGACTATTTGAAAGTGGTTTGGAAATGAATACCTAATTATGCAGTTCATCTGCCTTGTAGACTTCTAAAATATGCTTATGTGCCCATTAGAAGTAACAAAACAATGCAGCAGGTTTCATATACTTACCATTTTGCTTGTATCTTCTAAAGTGCTGCTATTTTCATCAATATTAAATTATGTAATAAAAACATGGCTAACGGATCTCAATACAGAACCACAGTATTTTTGACTAGTAGTGCCTTAAATCTCTGCAACTTTCAAAAATGGACATGCAGTTTTGGGGAGGAGGGAGGTTGCTTTTATTAAGGGGATGCAAATTTAAATATTATTCTTCTAGACTTCGGATTTTTTCCCTCTGGCATACTCTTTTAGCCTCTTTACACAACTATTTATAGAGATGACAGCATTAATACTAAAAATAACAGAAGTACCACATTTGAATTCTTGAGTTTGGCTTGAACTTTCAGAGAGAGAGAGAGAGAGAGACTGCAGCAAATCCATTCATACACATTTTCTTTAAAATTAGTCAGTCTGGGTATTGGAAAAGGAAGACTGCCAATTAGACATTTTATGCTATGATAGGTATTTATGCAAAAGTTATTTATGCAAAAGATCATAACTGTCATACCTACTATTCGTAGAAACAGCGACTGAACTCCCAGAGAAAATGAACGCTGTTTATCTGGAACACACCTACAAACAAAATTGTAATTTAAAGGCTTTATCAAATGTAAATTTAACTCAAATAGATGTTTTTCATCTTGGAGTGTTTTAGGGGTTTTTTTGTAAGTTACACTTTGACTTTTGATAACTTATTTGTTAATACTTTGGTCTATATACTGAGTGCAGGCAACCTAAAAAATTTAAATAGAATTTACTTGAAAAAGAGACAAAAAATGTCTTCTGTAATATACAATTATGCACAAATACTGTTTTTCCCTGATCCCCAATCCAAACACAAGTGCCCTTTCTCTGCCTCCAGACTAACAAATTGCCAGTGCAATTCCCACATGGACTCACACTGCAGCACCAAGAACAGAACGTAAATGAAATGAAGCAAAATCATCCAAAGCGCAGGATTTGGTGGTGATGGGGGACTTCAACTATCCAGATATATGTTGGAAAACTAACACAGCAGGGCACAGACTATCCAATAAGTTCTTGGACTGTATTGAAGACAACATTTTATTTCAGAAGGTTGAAAAAGCTACTGGGGGGAAGCTGTTCTAGACTTGATTTTAACAAATAGGGAGGAACTGATTGAGAATTTGAAAGTAGAAGGCAGCTTGGGTGAAAGTGATCATGAAATCATAGAGTTCATGATTTTAAGGTATGGTAGAAGGGAGAAAGGCAAATTAGAGACAATGGATTTCAGGAAGGAAGATTTTGGTAAGCTCAGAGAGCTGGTAAGTAAGGTCCCATGGGAAGCAAGACTGAGGGGGAAAACAACTGAAGAGAGTTGGCAGCTTTTCAAAGGGACATTGTTAAGGGCCCAAAAGCAAGCTATTCCGCTGTGTAGGAAAGATAGAAAATATGGCAAAAGACCGTCTTGGATCAACCAGGAGATCTTGCATGATCTAAAAATAAAAAAGGAGTCATATAAAAAATGGAAACTAGGACAAATTACAAAGGATGAACATAGGCAAACAATACAGGAATGCAGGTGCAAGATTTGAAAGGCAAAGGCACAAAACAAGCTCAAACTAGCTACAGGCATAAAGGGAAACAAGAAAACATTCTATAAATATATTAGAAGCAAGAGGAAGACCAAGAACAGGGTAGGCCCACTGCTCAGTGACGAGGTAGAAACAGTAACAGGAAACTTGGAAATTGCAGAGATGCTTAATGACTTCTTTGTTTCGGTCTTCACCGAGAAAATCTGATGAAGGAATGCCTGACATAGTGAATGCTAATGGGAAGGGGGTAGGTTTAGAAGATAAAATAAAAAAAGAACAAGTAAAAATGGCTTAGAAAAGTTAGATGCCTGCAAGTCACAAGGGCCAGATGAAATGCATCCTAGAATACTTAAGGAGCTGATAGAGGAGGTATCTGAGCCTTTGGAAAATCATGGAAGACAGGAGAGATTCCAGAAGATTGGAAAAGGGCAAATATAGTGCCTATCTATAAAAAGGGAAATAAGAACAACCAGGAAACTACAGACCAGTTAGTTTAACTTCTGTGCCAGGAAAGATAATGGAGCAAGTAATTAAGGAAATCATCTGCAAACACTTGGAAGATAATAAGGTGATAGGGAACAGCCAGCATAGATTTGTAAAGAACAAATCATGTCAAATCACTCTGATAGCTTTCTTTGATAGGATAACAAGTCTTTTGGATAAGGGAGAAGCAGTAGACGTGGTATACCTAGACTTTAGTAAGGCATTTGATACGGTCTCACATGATCTTATCAATAAACTAGGCCAGCGGTTCTCAAACTTTGTGATACTGTGACCCCCTAAAATGCTAAATGAATTTGTGTGACCCCCCCCCCTCACTGCTCCAAAGTTGTTAAGGAAAAAAAAAGGGGGGGGGAGCCAAAGTTGTTAAGCAAAAGTTGCACCACTTTGTCCAGTTTGGTACTGCACACTAACCGCCAATGCACCCACCCCTCCCCCGAGCCATGCCAATGCACTCCCCCCTGCCTCAGACCCAGGCCCCTCTAGCACCCCCCCATCCCAGTGCACACCCCCCGCCTCAGACCCAGGTCCACCTAGTGCCCCCCATCCCAGTGCACTCCCCCCTGCCTCAGACCCAGGCCCCCTAGTGCCCCCCCATCCCAGTGCACTCCCCCCTCTCCCTGAGGCAGGCATCCTCAGCGTCAGGAGCCCCGCTCCAATCAAATCTCCCCCGTGCAGAGCCAGGCACGGAGGAACAATCTTACTTTTAAAGTGGCTGCTCCTACCGCCCGGCCCAGCTGCCTCAGCTCGCAGCTTGTAGGGGAGGCACCACGTGGCCAGCTGCCGGTCTCTGCTAGTCACGTGGACCAGAGCAGCGCACGCTCTGCTCTCACCCAGCCTGGTGCCCTCCTAGTGTGGTGCCTGGCAACTGCCCCTCCTGCCCCCCCTTCACTAGACTCTGTGGCACTCCTCACTCCCCCGCCCCCACCAGATGCAGCAGGAGTCCGGGTGAAAATTGGACACCTGGCAACTGAAATGCCAGGGAGGGACAAATTTTTGCATAAAAAAAAAAACGGATCTGGCTGCGAGCCCCCGGTAAGTTGCTCGCGAACCCCAGGGGGGTCGCGACCCACAGTTTGAGAAACGCTGAACCAGGCAAATACAACTTAGATAGGGCTACTATAAGGTGGGTGCACAACTCGCTGGATAACCATTACCAGAGAGGAGATATTAACGGTTCACAATCCTGCTGGAAAGGAGTAACAAGTGTGGTTCCGCAGGGTTCTGTTTTGGGACCGGCTCTGTTCAATATCTTCCTCAACGATTTAGATATTGGCATAGAGAGTACGCTTATTAAGTTTGCAGATGATACCAAGCTTGGAGGGTGTGATGGGGCAGAAATGCCTTGTACTCTAGCACTGCCGATCGCGGCTTGTCTGGCAGCGCCGGGGGCGGAATACCGGCGGTGCAGCAGCTGCTCATTTGCCACCGCACCGGCACAGCCCTACGCATGCCCGGGGGGCCGGAGCGCCGTGGGGGCGGGGCAACGCCGGGTTGCGGCGGACGCCATCAACCCGGAAGGGAGGCTGGAAGGAGGGGGCGGGGCCCCGACAGCAGGAAGCCTGCCAGGGGATTTAAACCCGCGGTGGGGTGATGGTAAGGGGAGCGACGGAGGCAGAGACTCCCCGGAGCGGGACCCACAGCGGATGGGACCCAAGGCCAGGAGGTGAGGAAAGGTGTTGGCAGTGACGCCGGCCGCGGAGAGAGGAAGTAGCCCAGGGCGGGCAGAGGGAGCCCGTGGGCTGGCGCGTTGCAGCGGGAAGCCCCGCCAGCCGGACCAGACTGCAGAGGAGTCTACGTCCTTAGGGCCCTGGGCTGGGGTCCGTGAGAGGGGGCGGGCCCGGACCCCCCTCTCCCCACGGTGCAGGCGAGGCGAACGCCAGGTGGAGCAGGCAACGCCGGGGCAAGTGAGGGCCCGAAGGCCCAAAACTAGATCGAACTTGGACGCGAGAGGATGTCGGGTGTGGTGGGGGGAACATAGAGACGTGGACTGTGGTGGACAACCGGAGGTGTACCCATTTTTGCACGTTTACAGAGGGGTTGCAAGTGCTTTGGAGGATAGGGTCATAATTCAAAATGATCGGGACAAATTGGAGAAATGGTCTGAGGTAAACACAATGAAGTTTAATAAGGACAAATGCAAAGTGCTCCACTTAGGAAGGAACAATCAGTTTCACACATACAGAATGAGAAGTGACTGTCTAGGAAGGAGTACGGCAGAAAGGGATCTAGGGGTTATAGTGGACCACAAGCTAAATATGACTCAACAGTGTGATGCTATTGCAAAAAAAGCAAACATGATTCTAGGATGCATTAACAGGTGTGCGGTGAGCAAGACATGAGAAGTCATTCTTCCGCTCTACTCTGCGCTGATTAGACCTCAGTTGGAGTACTATGTCCAATTCTAGGCACCACATTTCAAGAAAGATGTGGAGAAATTGGAGAAGATCCAGAGAAGAGCAACAAGAATGATTAAAGGTCTAGAGAACATGACCTATGAAAGAAGACTGAAAGAATTGGGCTTGTTTAGCTTGGAAAAGAGAAGATTGAGAGGGGACATGATAGTGGTTTTCAGGTATCTAAAAGGGTGTCACAAGGAGTAGGGAGAAAACTTGCTCTTCCTGGCCTCTGAGGATAGAACAAGAAGCAATGGGCTTAAACTGCAGCAAATGAGATTTAGGTTGGACATTAGGAAAAAGTTCCTAACTGTCAGGGTGCTGGACACTGGAATAAATTGACTAGGGAGATTGTGGAATCTCCATCTCTGGAGATATTTAAGAGTAGGTTGGATAAATGTCTATCAGGGATGGTCTAGACAGTACTGGGTCCTGCCATGAGGGCAGGGAACTGGTCTCTATGACCTCTCAAGGTCCCTTCCAGTCCTAGTATTCTATGATTCTATGACAATCCAGTACAATGTAACATATTAATACATTATTTCAATAGTGGTAATGCTTTTTATGGTATATAGAGTAATTCTGTAGGTTGATGTGCCTTTCAAATACCTTGTGAAATGTAAACAGTAAAAATTGTAATACACTCTTTCTAAATTTGGCTATGAGGCTTTAGAAGCTATATAATAGGGCTGCAATTATCATGCTCAGAATATTGTGACTTTTATTAACATCCATATTGTAGCTCTGCATGGATGAACAGCTACTTTAACAAGGTATTAATGAAATTTCATTTCAATGGTAAGGTAAGCCCCACATAATTAGTCTACATATCAGTTTAGAATATAATGGTACAACCATTATATAGCAGCATGTGTTTAGGATCAAAGATCAGAGGCGTTTCAGAGACTGGCAAGACAACCTAGTTGTGGTTAACATGCACATACCTTAGGATTTTACACTGCCACTCATTATCATTGAATCAGAGCACCTTTCACATAAAATACATAGCAACAGCTTCCTGCAGTCTTTAATACATCTCCTTTGGAGTCAGGAGTAAGCTTGAGGTAGGGAAGGAAAATGCATGTTTGGCAGGAATTCGGGAACAAAAGGGATATTTGAATTGTGTGTCACATGATGGCTTTGAAATGTGGGCCCAGTTCAATTCAGAATATGTGCTTTTGTACAGGCACGGTCAAACCCGAGACCTGTGCAGCTTAGTGCATGAGCCTCTACTGCTTGAGCTGAACACCAGCTGGCTCTCAGGTAAGGCTGTAAAACACACTCATTCTTTTTCTCGGTAAGTAGTCTAAGTACCATTACATGGGACAATACGCCACACCCAACAGATGTGTGGATTGCTCTCTGTCACCTTGTAACTGGTGCTCAAGAGGAGATTGCCTTATTATAACTAGAAGAGTCAGCTACAGATTTTCTGGGCTTTAACAGTGGATCTCACTGGTCTCCAGGATATTGGTGAAAAGCTCCATCAACCAATTCCATGCCAGTGAACTTATGGCAGATGCCATCTTTTTCCACTGTTTCTTCCAGCTTCATGGCTGCATCAATCTCTTTACTTATGAATGGTCCAAACCACTGGAACAACTGAGCACATGCAGACATTGCTTGCCAAAGTTGATGCCAATCTTATCTGTAATACTGATTGTTCACTGGTGGTTTTGATGCCCACAAAAATTTAGCAACGATGGCATTGACTTTCAAACTATGAACTAATGGCATGTTTGGTATTTGCAGCCCCTAGGTATCTCAACAGATTCCAAGTATATCTGCTTGAGCCATAGTTTCTGTCTTGCTATATCAAGGGATATATCCAGGAGAGATTTTTCCATTTCTGGGTCCCGAGACTCATATTTGCAGAAGAGATCTTGGATCCCCGCAGTCCAGCAAAGAGTGTGTCTCAAACTTTTTTGATACCAGGGGCCAGCTTGTATAAACCAGAGTTTTACAATGTTTTATGTAATATGCTTAATGGGTAGTATGAGAATAAATCTTAAACAACTATAACTCTGTTTGACACCCTTCTCTGATTAGCAGGACAGTCTTCTAGGCCCTTAATAAAGATGAAGCAGGCAAACTGTTTGTGATCATATCTGATGTCAAGACAGAAAGAGATCAGAAGGATCCTTGTGATTCAGCATGATCACACTGTTGCTCTTAGGAGTACTTGGAATATAGATTGTGTTATAAAGAAAATATACTGAATGATTAAAAGTTTGTATTAACAGAAACTTGTATTAGGAATTAGATGGATACTTTTTGTATGGACAATTGCATCCCATGTGTGGAATGACTGTGTAGTTCCTGGGGAGGGGAGTGAATGAGTTTCAAATGTGAGTGCTTGGAGAGATGATAACTTGTAGACCCAGCAATTTCAGAGTCCAGACAGTGGAAGGGAGTAAGGGGGGCCAGAATTGGAAGACTTAGAGGCGTTAAGGTACCATAAATTGGGTCCAATACAAAGCAGACCGATGAAGGACATATGGATGGCCTTGGAGTGTTAAGAAGCAAGCGCTCTTTTACAAACAAGATAGCCTTGAAATAACACTGGGAATGAACCACCAACATACTGATATCATATGGTAAAGAAGAATAACTTCCAGATAACCAATCACCATTTTAACATTTGTTTAAGAGCTGACACAGCAAAATGCATAGACCTGAATGGAAGTAAAGTCCTATAAAAGATAGCGCATCTTGAATGAATCTCCGGGTCTCATCTTGTCAAAATCAGAGCATCAATCCAGACCGAGAGAAGCCCCTGCTCCTCCTCCTCACACTTAACTCATCAGGCCAGTGGGTTACTATGAGCAACAGTCTGGTAACTTTAAGAAAAAGCAAGACAGGGTTTGTGTGTGGGTATGTGTGAATATGTTACATTGTCAATTAATGTGGAGTTTTGCTTTATCCCCCTAAAAAGATCCTATGAAATTATTTCAAGTATAACACTTGCTGCCTTCATAAACTGAGACAGGATGGTCTCAGGGGCTGGCACTGGTCCATGGACCAGTTGTTGAGAACCACTGGCATACAATGCCCTGTATCCAGGGGAGTTGTTCTTTGCAGGGGTGACGATGAGTATAGTAAGATGGTGAAAAGTCTGGAGCATTCTAGGTACTGTCTTGGCTTGTAACATACAAAGAAGATGAGCTGTATTACGATAGGGTTGGAAGTGGCACTGAACTATGTCTCAGTGATGCAGGCAAGGCTTGGTGCTTCATCAAAAAATGAGATCATAGATGGTATAAGAATAAAAAGACTTTAGCCTTCCTCTCTTATTGATGGAGTGACATCTTTAAAAGGGAACCTTCTTTTAAAAGCAGGGCCACTAAGTGGAAAGGATGCTATTTCTATTTTTATCAGAGAAGAAATGTTGTGAAACAGTAAAGTATCTACAGATGACAGTAATCTCTTCATCCAATGTTCAAAGGGCCCCACTGACTTAAAACTGGTTGTACTACACTGTAACTATTAGAGGTTAGATATTAGCAGACAAGGATACAAAGCATTCCTTATGCATTTTATTTACTGAGCTGATCCTGTACAAAAAGAGTAAAAGCATATTTAAAAATCTTTATTTTGCAAGTTGTCAGAATAATCGCATTCTTTGTCATGGAGAGAAACAATGTAGGTGAGGTAATATCTTTACTGGACCAACTTTTGTTGGTGGAGGTACAACAGAGATCTTCTTCAGCTCTAGGGAAGAACAAATGCCATGATAAATTTAAATTTATACTCTCCTATAGAACCAGAAATATGTTATTGATAAGTATTAAAATGAAATACCTGAGGATGGCCACAGTAGTGGGAGTAACAGCCATAAAAGTGAAAACAACAGCAAGAAAGAAAAAGGCCAGGAATAGAGGCAAGAATGTGCACTGTGTTTCACATTTCCTGGCCACAATCTCAAAAGAGACATCTTCTGTTTCAGGTAATTTTTTTGGCTTCCCCACACAGGAGCAGTTTTGGTAAGTCTACAAGTAATGCACAAAACAAACAGTATTATTTACATAAAATTGTAAATTACAGTAACTGATAGAGATTAAGTAATGATCAGATATACATACATTAAAACACACTTAATTATTTCAAGGATGGTGCATTATTTACTGAATGCTGGATTTATTTTGTGATATTTTCAGCCACAATATCCTGGTTATTCTATCTATTTTTAATAGTAACTATGCTCACTTACATAACTCTAACTATGAAGAGTAACTCTATCCTCCCCTTATTAGTTTGCTTTGCTCCTGGGCTGGCAAGCTACCAAAAGAAGTTTTCTATTATCCAAACAGCAGTTACCCCTAAAGTCCATTGGGGATATTTTGAATTTAGACATTAAACCTTTTCTGACAGACTGATTATTGTATTAATTTAAATTTAAATGACCTCTTTATTATTAATTAGGCATCACTTCATACTGCACTAAATATAATCCTGGAGAAAATAAGTAAACTGAGAACACCTGCTTCATATACAAGCTCCAATTTAAAAAAAAACATGAAAAATTGAGTATTCTGGTGGTGTCCCCTAAATTAGTTAGTGTAGAGTTTTCAATCACTTTATCGGAAAAGGTAAAGCTGAGAATTAACAGCCCAAATCAGGACAGTCCTATACTCCAATAAATGTACTCTCCTGTTACAAGTTAGGAACATGCAATTATTTAAAATTATAAAAGTATGAATTCTTTTTTGTTTGGACACTTTTCATGTGCTAATCCTAATTTTTAAATAACCCCTTTTCATCACAGGCTAATAAAATTAACACTGGCCTTAACCAACCCTTATTATTAAATTACAATTATTGTTTTATAACCTGGAAGATTTCCCACATACATGCACTTTATCCAGCAAGATTACCAAAGAACCATTTGTTCTGTCAGTATTGGCTGGTTTAGTATTAATGATTTAAATAAAATTCCTGGTTAGACCTCTCCTCTTCCACTAATTAATTACATCAATATAAATTCCCAAAGGTAGATTAGAGATAGACAATGGCCTTTTATGACTAAGGCACTGCACCGGAATTCGTGATACCTGAGTTCACTTCTCAGCTCTACCAAAACCTTTTCCCCCATTTATGTTTTTAATTTAAACTGCAAGTCAAAAAACAGACTCTCAGAATCTGTTAATTTAGTAGCTAGGGCAATGGAGCCTTAATTTCATTTGGCACCTCTAGGCTATAATTTAAAGATAATGATAATATCACGTGACACTTAAAATATAGTGTTCTTGCACTGCCTACCCTCTTCTCCAGTGTTGTGCCTCTTCAGTTTTTGACCTATTTCAACTTAATCTAAATATCTTGTCCTTGTTCAGGTACAATACTTACTAGATTACTTACATATTTCTCAGTCTCAGTTCAGACTTCCATAACCTCCACTCCCCCTCACCTGAAACGTATTCTTTCTGATAACCATGCCACACAACCACATCATAAGCCTCCAGGAACCCGGCCCTGCAACCAGAAAAGATGCCAACTCTGCCCACATATCTACACTGACGAATTCATCACTGGAGCAAACAACACAAGCCACAAAATCAAAGGGTCATTTGACTGCTCATCTGATAATTTGATCTATGCCATCAAATGCCAACAGTGCCCCTCTACTATATATATTGGTCAAACTGGACGTTCTCTACGTGAAAGAATCAATGGACACAAATCGGATATACGTAAAGAAAATACTCAGAAGCCAGTGGCAGAACATTTCTGTTTACCTAACCATAATCTCACAGATCTGAAGGTGGTGGTCTTGTCACAGGCCAGATCCTCAAGTCACATCCACAGGGAAAGCTTGGAATTACAATACATATGCAAATTCAATTCTATTACTTATGGACTTAATCAAGATTTGGGGTGGTGGAGCCTTTATCACTGAAACAAAAGACATTGAAGTTGCTAACAGCTCTCTGAAAGGTATCCTTCCTGCCACAGCAATCCATCCACTGACTTTGATCTTTATCTACTCAGGTTTAGCACCCTTTCTCCTGATACTTTATGTATAGAGCTAGGGGGGTGGGTGACAGGGCATCTTTCTCTCCCCCCCCCTTCCCTTCTCCTATTGATTTCGAGTTTTCTTATCCTCCAGTCATAACTCCGGTCATCTGAAGAAGTGGGCTGTGCCCACGAAAGCTCATGATACCATCTACATGTTTTGTTAGTCTATAAAGTGCTACCAGACCATTTGCTTGCTGTTTTTTTTCTGTAACAGACTAACTCGGCTACCCCCTGAAGCTCCTCCATTCTTTAGCAACAGAAGGGACTAGAAACTATAGAATGCTCTTTCTAATATGGGTTCCAATTCTTCTGAAGGATATTGGTAAATTCCAGTGAGGTAAACCATGTATTATACCTTATTTATATAGCAATATAATTGGGCATAGTGCAAGGGTGGGCAGGTACTAGCCCATGGACTAGATCGGGTCCACCAGGGTTAGCTTATAGTGGACATCCACTGATATATTTACCTGCACAGCTGCAGGTACCAGCAACCGCAGCTCCCGTTGGCAGTGGATCACTGTCTCCAGTCAATGGTAGCAGCAGGAAGCAGTGTGCTGATCTGCGCCACTTACCACTACTCTCATTGACCTGGAACAGTGATCCGTGGCCATGCATTTAAGTACCGCAGCGGCATCCTGCCAGGGGCTAAACCTGCAAGCCTCTGCCATGTTATTGCCCATCTCTCACATAGTGCATGACTGAAATGATGGATGCCAAAGTCTCTGAAAAGTGTGTGAGAGAAAAAATGAGAGAGAGATGGGAGAATAGTGAGGAAAATAAGATACAGAAGCAAAGGTATTGGGCATGTGTGTTAAGTACACTATTTTAAAGCTTTTCTGCCACTTCCCCTTTTCTATTTCATGGGGAGAGGAGGGTGCAGTGAGAGGTGTTGGTTTTAAAAACATTTATATTACAAAACCAAGCTAAATTGAAGGATCTGAGGGAAGCAGGAGAATTGGTGATACCCTTGACACAGAAATGGGTGGAACTACTCAGAAATACAATTATGGCTTCCTGACTTACAAGCATTTGTCCAACAGATGGTACTGCAGCCTACAGATGAAAGAAGTAGTTGACAAAATGTGAAAATTATAATAAAAACACACTATGGAAAAAACTCAAACACAGAAAAAAATATAATGTACAAAACTCTGCACATTCATCACCATGGTCATCCATCCTCAAAGCCTATCACTTACTCTGGCTCAAAGAGCAATTTGAATTAACCCCTCCAGCCAAACATGCCCAACAAGTGCTTCATCTGTCATATAAACTGTAAGCCAAACATGACACTCTGGTCCCTCATGACTGCTCTTGTCTACTGGCATTATTCAAGAATAAAATATAACTTGAAGGCATACCCTCCAGTAATAAAACTCACATGGCTTTCCAATATTAGCTAGAATGAGTATATGATTACTACAATACAAAATGAAAAGCTGGAATGCTGACCTATTACAAAACTTATTAGCCAACCTTTTTACTACCACTATAACAGCTTCATCAGCAAGCTGCAACAAGGGAGGTTTTGGTTGGGCATTAGGAAAAACTTCCTAACTGTCAGGATGGTTAAACACTGGAATAAGTTACCTAGGGAGGTTGTGGAATCTCCATCTCTGGAGATATATAAGAGCAGGTTAGATAGACATCTATCAGGGATGGTCTAGACGGTACTGGGTCCTGCCGTGTGGGCAAGGGACTGGACTTGATGACCTCTTGAGGTCCCTTCCAGTTCTAGTGTTCTATGATCAGTGCTAGCCTTAGTGTGCATAAGATACTCGTGAACAGACCCAGAGCACTGGAAGTATTACAATATCATCCTCTACCTATGCTAGCACACACCATAGTTATATCCAGTGGAGGAGCACCATTTGCAAGGAGAAGTACAAGACTTCAGCCTTCCTCCTCACCCCTCTCCCACATCCAATGTGTAGGGACCAGCTCTTCTCATTGGTCACATGAGGCTTGGGATAGAAGACCGGCAGAAAAATGTCTCGGTCCATATCCAAGGCAGAGACCACCTTAGGAAGGAAGGATGCTGGTATGACTTAAGGGCTCAAAGATCTGACACCCATCTAGCCCATGTGATGGCAATCAGCAAGGTTACCTTGAAAGAGAGCAGCAACAAGGGACACATGGCTTGGGCCTCGAACAAAGGCCCTGTGAGCCACGTCAAGACCAGGTTCAGGTACTCTGCGGGAGAGTGTCTGTGGTCTGGGGGGAAGAGTCATTCTAAGCCCTTCAAGAACAAGAAGGTGACATCATGGGAGAAAACAGAATGACTTTGCATGGGAGGATGAAACACGGAAATGGCCAACGGGTGGACCTTGACAGGCCAAAGAAAGACCTTGCTGCTTCAGATAGAGTAGTTACTCCAGGATTTCCTGAGAAGGGAAGCCTGGATGGGACGACCTGCCTTTGCTGCACCCACACTGAGAAAAGAATCCATTTGGCAGCATAGGTTGACCATGTCAAAGGCTTTCGACCCTCAAGGAAAACCCTCTGGATATCACCCGAACATGCCTGCTCTGAGGGTTTCAACCACAGATGAACCATGCCATCAAGTGAAGCGAGCTGAGGTTCAGGTGGAGCAGACATTCCTGGGACAGCAAGTCCAGTCTCACTGGCAACCGCTTGGGCACATGGGACACTAGGTTCATCAATGCCCCAAACCAGTGTTGGCGAGGCCAGGCCAGTGCAACAAGGATCACCATCACTTTGTCCCCCTTGGCTCTCTTCAGGACCTTGTCGATGAGGGGAAATAGAGAGAAGAGGTAGAGAAGACCCTTTGACGACCAGTACAGAAACATATCCGGAAGGGAGTCCTGCTCAAGGCCGAACCGGAAGCAGAACCAGCTATATTTTGTGTTTTCTGTGACTGGGGTTCTCCCCAAGTGGACCTCCTTGTGACGAGAGAAGAGGGAGGTGGTTGCCTCAGTGTGTAGAGCCCACTCATGGTGAGAGGAGAACTCCCTGCTGAGATTGTCTGCAATCACATTCCATACCCCTGGGAAGTGATGGGCCTCTAGCACGATGCCACAAAACTTCCAGAGTCTTATAGCTTCCTTGCAGAGCTCTGGGAAGTGGCCCCACCTTCCTCACAGGGTGGGGGTTGGTCAGTCACCCCACCTTCCTCACAGGGTGGGGGTTGGAGCAGGAAAGTTGGGGCTGAACTGAAAAGCCCCAGGGACTTCATCGACCATTGCACCTGCCACGAAGACAAAGGCCACAGCATGCCCTAGGGCAGCACCAAGGGTTGTGCCAACTGCTGTGCCAGAGAAACAGAAGCCATGTCTGAAGCTACACTGCAGGAGTGAACACTTGCTGACACCCAAGACAAGGAACAGGAGTGGGAACCTCTTTGGTCCGGGACTATGCCACCAACAGAGACCTAAGTGACCAAGAGCATTCCATGTGTTTGTGGGAGATACGGCGCCCTGAAGATCCACTCCGAGTCTAGGGAATGGTACCAGGATGGGCCTCTATGGCCACAGTGACTCAGTGGCATTGCCAACGCAGTGAATAGGGAGAATCACTGTCCTATAGGTGCTGCTGGTGCCGGGGGATGCTTGCCTCCAAAGGTTTGTGCGCCGACTCCAACAACGCAGGACCATGCATTGTGCCCTGTTCTCTCATGGAGAGACCAGTGGGGACTTTGAGAGAAGAGCGCTCCGGACGCCGGAGGAGAGTATGATCCACTGTGCCAGGTGATCGGGGGGCAAACAACGGCTTTCCCCTATGCCAAGGCCCCATTGGTGTCAGAAGCAGCGGTACTAGCATGGCACTTATGTCCTGCATGGCCTGGAAGGCCTCCGGCATGGAGGAGAGACGGACTTCCAACACCAAGGAAGGTGACCCGGACGTGGGGGCTTGGAGCCTTCTGGGCCTTCTCCTGCCTATCCACAGACTGATCACTTTTCTTCCCCTTATTCTTATAAGGGCACTTGCATTTGCAGAGCAAGCATGGACACCATTAAGAGCACTCTAAGATGAATGCTCCACTATTTAATGATTCTGGGATGGAAGGACCTGCAAATATGACACCTGTCCAAGATGTGTCCTTACCCCAGTCAACGAAAGCAGTCAGCATGTGGACTGCTGACTGGCATGGGCCTGCGGCATATGGTGCAAGCTTCGAAGCAGGGGGATAGGCCAGTATTTCCTCTAAGCTGCCAGGAAGTACAGCTTCACAGGAGATTATTCAGCCCCGACCAGTCAGGGCAACATGGCTCCATGCAGGGAGCTCACTGACTGGGCGGGGCTGATTAATCACCTGTGAAGCTGTCCTGCCCTGCAGCTTACAGGGAACATTGGAGGGGGCATGCCTTATTCCCCAGGCTAAGTCTTTTAAGCAGAACCAAGTCCAACAGTTCACAGGTACTTAGCAAGTTCAAATAGAACTATCAACACTACAAAGGGAATGCTTGCTACAGCTAAGGCTGGAGCATGCTTTTCCAAGCACTGTTCCAAGCACCATCATCACTGGCGGTAAGGAGGAACTGAGGAGGGAGAGGCCGGGGAGAGTCCTATATAGTGCGGCATGTGTGTGCCACTCCAGGAGACACTGGGGGCCCCGGCCCCTCTGGGTACTGCTTAGGGAAAAACTTCTGGCACCAGTGCACAGGGCAGGCACACACAGCTATGTTGAATGGACATGAGCAAGCACTCAAAGAACAAATGGTTTTGTTCAAGACTGATGGCACTCCAACTCAGGCATAAATACCTCAAAAGAAAGTCAAATAATCTTGAACTGGTATCAAAAAGATAATATGAATAACTTTCACATGAGCTCAATTAAGTCACTCACTTTGAAGTCAGCTAACTATTAACATCAGCCTTCTAACTTTGCTAAGCACATGCTAATGTTTAATGAAGTAATGAGAGAATGAGATATAATTAACAATAAACTATCAGAGGCTTTTAGAATCAAGTGAATAAATTGAGTGGATTTTAGTTGTATTTTATATTAATACAGCTCCAGATTTTTTAAAAGTCTTTCTACAAAGATCAGAGGGGTAGCTATGTTAGTCTGGATCTGCAAAAGCGACAAGGTGCTACAGGACTCCTTGTCATTTCTACAAAGAGAGAGAGATTAACATTCTTTCAATAAAGAATAGTCACCACCTCTCACAGATCCCGGTGTATAATAAGGTTAGTTGGCTATGCATATTCCTGCCTAACTTAGCTTTTTTACGCAGATTCTGCATAGTCTCTCTCTGGTAATTATATCCAAAAAAGGCCATTTTCTTGCCATTTTCTAGCTTACCTTGAATGACTACTATTCTGCCTGCCTTCTCTGACTGCTCTTTTCAGCATTTTCCACAACAGGAAAAACTGTGACTGAGGGGGACATGGCAAAGTGATGATACTTCTCAATTCAGGAGAGCATGGACAAGAATGACCTGCTTCAAATTCAGAGGCAGAAGGCCTGAACCACTGTTTTTGTGAGATCAAGAAGAAGCAGCTGCCATCTGGGAGTCTATAAACCAAGCATGAGCAGGTTTCAATATGTAAGGATCTAAAGTTCCACATAGACCAGCAGTTCCCAACCTTTTCCAGATGGGGAGCCATTTTGACAATTCAGGAAGACTTGGTGACCCAAAGCAATTAAAAAATGGGGGCGGGGGAAGGGGCAGTGCCGTAACTAGCTAATTTTGCACCTGAGGCAAGAATATAAAATTGTGCCCCCTCCTGTTTATATATTCATAGTAGTTATTTCATAGAAAAACTGAAAATACATTAATAATAAAATAATAACACTACATTTATTTGAGTTGTGCTGGGGGAAAGACATTCATCCCCAAACCGCTCCCCTCAGCTTAAACCCCACACTCAGAGGCTGGAGGAGTCACTCTCAGGGGCTGGAGGGGTTGGGTGGCTGGAGGGCCTGAGAGTTACACTCAGGGGCTGGAGGAGCTGGGTGTCACCCAGGCCCCTGACTGTGAGTCTCACTCACTCAGGGACCTGAGAGTCACACTCAGGGGCTAGAGGGGCCGGGAATCACACTCAGAGTCACACTCAGGAGCTGGGGGTCAAACTGGGGCTGGGGGCACTAGGAGTCACACTCAGGGGCTGGGAGTCACACACTCAGGGGCTGGGAGCCAGGGCCTGGGGGGCCCACACACAACACACAGGTGTTACAAAAATATTAGAAACATAAAACACGTTATTCAAAAAAACAAGTAAAATTTAGTATTTTACCAAACAGTTTCACCTGAACTTAAATTAATGGGATGGTTGAGCTTGCATTTGCTTTGCTAACTGTTGTATCCTCGGAATTGTTGTGGCACCCCCCAACATAGTCCCAGCCTCTCTCCCCCGGGCTCCCGAACACAGTCACAGCCCCTACCTCGGCCCACCGTGGCTGCAAGCCGGCCAGAACTCTGCCTGGCCAGCCAAAGCCAGCCGCGGGAACCCCAGCCAAGGCAGCTGGAAACCTTTAAACAGGACGCCCGGACACCTGGCCCCCACCCCCACCTACCTGAGCTGGGTGCTGCTTCTTCTCTGCGTTCCCTAGCGTTCTAACTTCTTTCCCCCCCATGTCCAGGAATATTTCCTTACTCCAGTGGTCACCAACCAGTAAATCGGGATCTACTGGTAGATCTTGGAGCCTCTGACAAGAGGCTATCAAGTACTGGTACTTCAGCTGCCCCTCCCCCCACTGCTGTGCACCTCCTGCCCTTTGCCTGGAGCTTCCCTCTGCCCCCCCAGGAGCCTCCTGCTTGTGGTACAGAGCAGGGAAGGGAGAGGAGGGGTGCTGATGTCAGGGTGCCCCTTCTTCCACCCTGTATTCTATCTCCACAGAACGGGGAGAGGGGCACAACAGGGCCTGGGATGGAAGGAGTTTGCTGGCTGCTTTTGAGAGTGGTACAGGGCCAGGGCAGGGGTGAGCCTGCCTTAGCCCCACTGCACCACCACCCAGGAGCCACCTGTGGTAAACAATGTCCAGCTGGAGCCAGCTCCCAACCCCTGCCCCAGTCACGTACCCCTCTCTACACCCTAAGCCTCCGCCCCAGCCCTGAGCCCCCCCAAACCCAAACTCCCTTACAGAGCCTGCACCCTGAACCCCCTCCTGCACCCCAACTCCCTGCCCCAGGCTCAACTCAGAGCCCCCTCACACTCCAAATCCCTTAGCCCAAGACCAGAGCCTGTGCCCCAACCCTCTGCCCCTGTCTAGTGAAAGGGAGGGAGAATGGGAGGACGGGAGTGAGCAGGGGCAGGGCCTCGGAGAAAGGGCACGAAGGAGGCCAAGGGTATTTGGGTTTGAGGTAGATCCTGGATTGCACTTAAATTCAAAAAATTATCTCCTGCTTAAAAAGGTTGGAGACCCCTGCCTTACTCTGCTCTGAGTCATTGACGTGGTATTCAATTCAATTGATCGGTTTAACTGCCTGAAGGTTGTTAAACCAATTAAGTTGAGTACCACTTCAGGTGAATGGCTCTTTAAGACTAAGCCAGCTGTGGAGCTGACCAGCCAGGGACTTTTTCAAATGTGTGAATGGCTCCTTAATAGTACCACCTGGAGAGACACTTGGCGACCCTTTTGAAATGTAATGGCGACCCATATTTTGGTCGTGACCCATAGATTGGGAAACCCTGACAAACGCTTCCGTCATTCCCCTGAAGTGCCGTTTTTATACTTCTACATGGCTAAGGGAACTTGGCAACTCCTCAAAGCATCCTTTTGGTACAGATGGAACTGTAGCACTGTGTACTTCCTGTTTCCCAAGGTGCACCCACCTACAGAACTAAGTCCTGCAAGAATTTAGTGAAAAATTCAGCAGAGCAGGACTTAATTCATAAAATAAGAAGTGCTTTGCAGCAAAGAGCAGTATGAACCAGTACAACTCCCTCATCCCTAAAATTCCTCTTCTCTGGCTGTAATCATAGCATTACCGTTGACAAAGAATTTGCCATTACTTGCACCTCTAAACTTCCTCTGTACCACTTCTGCAACACTGTCTATTAAAGGATACAACTTTAAAGCCATCTCTGCTATAATCCTGAGTTCCTTCTTCTCATCTCACTTTGACATCTCAAAATCTATTCTTGAAAATAGATTAATTATTTTAATATGTCCCAAAATAATTACTCTTAAGATTCCAACATAAAACAAAATCTTATTGTCCCCACCATCCCAGATTCCTTTAGCACCCTTACACAGAAAGCCAGCAGCTTTTAGAATTATTTTGATCCTTCCTAACAAGCCTGGTGATGAATCGTGCTGGAAAATCCTGTGCTGGAAAAAATAATTCATTTCTGCATGTTGGCAGTTAGAGCCTGATTTAGAGACAAAAATGTATGCAACACAATGTCAGCTAAGAAAATTCAAAGTAATTTGTAAATACATATTAAATCTCAAAATACAGGTGTGCTCTTAAAAATCACAAGCTGTTTTTGACACTAAAAACTAGCAATAGTAGCAACTTCTGCTACTCCATCTACAGTTTTACAGAACCAGTGCAATGCTGGAATTTTCACAGAACTACATTTGCAACAAAACACTGCAGACAGGTAACAACTATGAGACGATACTAGATCCCTCATTCCATTGAAATGAATATTCACTTATGGATTCAAAGAGGGGTTTTTATTTGGTTTCTTTTTTTAAGTTACTAATTATGTATTAAAAAGCTAGTGTTGATTCACTGTTTTGTTGTAATAGAAACAATTCTCTTGCATTTAACAATTGTAAATGGCATACAAATTTTGCTAAGAAACCAAGATAAAGTATAAACTGTTAATTTTCTGTTAAAGACATAATATAAAAATACCTTTTTCCTTTTTTGAACAGTAAAAGATGTACATCCTGCAAAACAGGGAGAAAAATACTGGACTTCATCTCTGCCACAAACTGGGTAATAGAAGGAGCGTAAGCAGTTGCAGTTAGCATTACATGGTGCTGTCAAGTTCTGTAATTTGCCTGTTCTGTAAGGTAAAGATTAAAAAGAGTATGAGTAAACACTATATTTCATTCTCAGTTGAAGAATAATTTGCAATAGAGAGACATGAGTCAGCACTGGAACATTCATTTGCTAATCTACAGTACTACATTACTACAATAAATGAAATATATATATACTATAATATACATACATTACTACAATAATGAAATTCAAACTATCTAGAAATGTAAAGATCGCACTCCTCTGAAAAATGTATATCTATTGTAATACCTACAATTGCTATACTGAAATATTAAAGGGAAAAAATCCTAATTTGCATACTCAATGCATCTGACAGCACCTTGTCGGGGGACAGTGCATGTCCCCCAGCTGGGGCAGGTCCAGGTTCATCTGTTCACTGTGCTCCCCAGCCAGAGTGAGGAATGCAGCAAATTGTGCACTTTCCCTTCTCTCCCTGACAAAGGGGAACAGGCAGCAATGTTCCTATACAAATCGGGTGGTGGGGATAGAGGGAGGGAAAGCTTCAGTCTCTCCGCCCCCATCTGTAAAGTGCACATACGGTCCCTTATGGGAAGAGAAGCATGCCCCCCAGCAAGCTCCTTTAACCTGCCTGGTGATTCTGTCTCTTTTCTGCATGGTTTTCTGTGAAGTAATCTCATTCCAGCACATTCCATTTTCCTGGCACAACCAAACCCTTATCTTGCTTTAAGTTATAATAGTAGGAAACTGTATGCCAAATTTGGTGGTCTTTGCGCTTACCGTTTGGGAGGAGTTTTTGAATAAATAAACTCTCAGATATATGGTAGATTAGCAGACGACGTCTGGATTGTTCAAACACCAAGAAAGCTGCATGTGCACACTATATAGTGGCAAGACAACATCTAAGCTCTGTCCCAGAGCTGCATAGCTTCTCTGGGAAGTGATAACAATAAAAGAAGTTTCTTAACTCTTTTATTCTACAGTTACAAATGTTTAATCCTCTCACTTTCAGAGTGGCAAAGTCACTATAGATCTATAGCTGAAGTAGCCTTCATGTATAGCACGAATGTTAAACTGTTAAAGTAAATATGAGAAGCAAATTAAAAAGAGTCTCTCACAATGTACATGGTTGGGACAGGATAACAATGACTTTGAAACTCATGACTGTCACAGTACACAACAGTTCGTTCTCTTAATGCATACAAAGATACTGTGAAGTTGGGAGACAAAAGATTTTCCAGCATAGTTCTGTTTCAGATGTTCACAGTTTTCAACAAAATTCTCTTTACCTTTTAGGCTAGAGTTTCCCATATATAACCTTTTCCCATAGTGAGGTGTGCCCTTTTCAAATCAAGGGTTTTTTTTAAATTTATGTTAGATATTTCAAATTTTAAAACTTCTGTGCTAGTTTACCATGAAGTTGGCTTCTTTTCTAGACAAGGATGGATAACAACATGGTGGCGGTTCACCAGGGCTAGCCACTGGTGGGCTGCCACTAATATATTTACCTCTATGGCCGCAGGTACCAGTGATCACAGCTCCTGTTGGCCACAAATCACCATTTCCAACCAATGGGAATGGTGGGAAGGGGCACAGATTGGGACACTGCTTCCTGCAGCTCCTATTGGCCGGAAACGGCAATCCACAATCAACGGGAGCTGCAATCGCCAGTACATGCAGCTGTGCAGGAAAACACAGGGAGGGGGCTCGCCAGGAGCTAAACTTGGCTGCCTGAATCTGACCCACAGGCTAGTATTTGCCACCCCTGTGCTAATGTGTAGTTATGTGAGGACATCAGGCTGGGGCATGGGAGAGCTAGCTTCAATTCCCTGCTCCATCAGACTTCCTGTGTGATTTTAGGCAAGTCTCTCTCTGCCTTAGTTTCCCATCTGTAAAATGTAGATAGCAGTATTTCCCTATCTAGCAAGGTATTGAGGATTAAAGATTGTGGGGTACTATGATATGTGCAAGGACGCAGGTTGTGTGAAATGTAAGGCTGTTTAACCTTAAAACCTAACAAACTCAGGACATGACTTGTAAACCAGTGTTTTTCAGTGTACAGGTTGGACGTCTCTGATCCAGCACCCTTGGAACCTGACTGGTTCCGAACAAAGGAATTTGCCAGACCAGGGGAGGTCCCCTGCTAACAGCCCCGAGCCCACCTCTTCTCCCCGCTCCTGCCCCATCAGTTCCTCTGCTGGACTACCATGCTGCTGTAACCCTGGCAGCCCGGACTGCCACATCTCTGGCTCTGCTACCAGGGCTGCTGCATCCCCAGCTGTGTTACTGGGGCTCCAGCCCCAATGCCACTGGACTCTGAGCTGCCAGGCCTCTTGCCACTGGCACTCCCTGCCAGACCATGGAAGTTGCTGGACGAGGGAGTCCCATTTTTTGGAGGTCCAACCTGTAGTAAGATGAAGATAGGTATCCAACTCTTTTGAATTTCATTAGCAATTGGCCAACTAACTCCCTTCAGTTCCTTTGAAAATCCTAGCTATTAAGTGTACAAATTTAAATTTGCATTATTGTGTTTTTGCATTTAAACATACGAGAGACATTTTGCACTTATTCTCACATTTCTCTTTAGTAGTTTGTGAGCAGTCATCATTCCTTGATGTGTCTTATTTCACATTTTAATGATTAAAAAACCTTTAAGAATTTCTCACTATGATACTGTGTCCTGAAAGTATCTGCTTTATTCAGTTTTGAATCAGGTTATTTCTTCTACCATTGAAACCGCCTACTGGTCAAACTCCATGTTTTATGTCATTTTCCTATTATGTGAGACAGAAAAGTTTTGATTTTAATTCAAGGAATAATACTAGAGGGTCATAGACACCAAGTCCAGAAGGGAACATTGTGATCATCAGGTCTGCCTGCATGTATACCACAGACTGGGGAATGCCCCCAAAATAATTCACATAAAGTGAACTCCAGCCGATACATTAAACTATGACAAACGTGCCTTATTCACTTCATGTAAAGTATCTCAATTTCTCTGTTTCTAACTTGCGCTACAATTTCTGTCTTTTTTTGTTTGTTTGTTTGTTTTGAAGATATGTGACACTATTCCTGGGTATACTTCAGCACGTACGTGATGGCTAAATCTGATATTTAAGATCACTGTTTTCTTAGATCATTTAGGACATTAACACCTCTTTCATGCACATTGTAGAGAGTGCACGGGGTCACTTGCATTCATTTGGTTTGGAGCCACTTGAAGCCACCAAAAAGTTCAATATGTGGTAGCAAGAGCAAAAGACAGAAAAGTTAGAACATATAATTCTGTTAATTATTAATCAAACTAAAGGTCTTATGTTTGTCACCATATTATTCTGACAATATATTAAGTCCTCTTCTAAAATTCAGTAATGGGGAACTGTAACAGAATATTGGGAAGTCATTTACCCAGTTGCACTACATATGACTCACATTTATGGTTATCTTTAAATGGAAGCTAGAATCCCTAGGTACCAGAGCATGGAAGTTATTTTCCACAACACCATCTGGCTCTTTGGCAGATCCTCAAACAGTTGGAGTTT
This sequence comes from Pelochelys cantorii, assembly GCA_032595735.1. Lineage (NCBI taxonomy): Eukaryota > Metazoa > Chordata > Testudines > Trionychidae > Pelochelys > Pelochelys cantorii. The sequence continues at coordinate 64,503,219 of CM064330.1, forward strand.
GTTACTCCATGATAGAATAACTGGCTGCTGATGGGTTGTCTGAGTTTCAGGAGACTCTTTTTTTTTTCTGCTTGACTCATAGCAATGTGTGCCTTTTTATCTATTTATAATTAATCTAGGAATAATTTAAATCCCTAAAGACCTTGGGTGACAGGAGTGTTTCATACTACCACGTTAGCTTTCTGTGAAAGCCTGCATACTTAAAAGATCCCTCTGCTGGTACCATCTTTAATCAAATAGGATTTTTTGGGTTAATCATCAGTACAATACGCAAATAGCTATAAACATTTATAGAAGCTATTTCCTCTTCAATTAGTCTCTTAAGACACGTATGAATTCCAAATATTTTAAGAACAAGCAAATTAAATTGTAGAGTATTTATGCTTAAAGTGTAGAAAACAGAGTTTTATAATGTAATTATGTCTTGTGTAATGTAGTTTAATGGTTAGTGATGGAATAAATAAATACTGCGTATTGGCTAGTATGAGAACAAATGCCATGCAACTGTAAGTCTGCCAATCTCCCTTCTTCGTTAGCAAAGAGGAACCATCTTTTAGACAATTGGTAAAGATACAGATAAGCAGACTGCCTGATGCATCTGTGTGTCTGTATCCATCAAGGCAGAAAGAGAAAGACCAGAAGGATCCTTGTGATTCAGCATGATCACACTGTTTCTCTTAGGAATAATTAGGATACAGGTTATGTTATAAAGAAAATATAATAAATGATTAAAAGTTCGTACTAACAGAAGTTGTGTATTAGAATTACGTTGGATACCTTACAAAGGCAATTATATTCCTTTGCCTGTATGAAACAATTATGTAGTTCTTGGGGGAAAGTGAGTGTCTGAAAAGAGATAAAAATTAGAAGGATACCTCAGCATCCAGATGAACAAAGGAGGAGCTGGAGATTCAGGGACACTAAGGCAATATCAAATGAGCCTATTGTAAAAGGAGACCAATGCAGGACAGACAGAAAGCCTTGAAGTTAGAAACAAGCACCCCTAACCAAGAAAATTAAGGCAGTTTGAAGCAACACCAGAAGGAGGCACCAACATACTGATACTGGATGACAATGAAAAATGACTTCCAGATAGACAGATGTTAAAAGAACTGATTGTGACTGATTAAGAGTTGACAGGTCAAAATGTATAGACCCGAATGGGAGAAAAGTCCTATAAAGGATGAGGTATCTTGCATGAATCTTTGGGTCTCAACTGGTCAAGCTCAGAGCATCAGTCCCAACTGGCAGAAGCCCAGCTCCTCCATCTCTTGCATTTAACTCACCTGACAAGTGAGTAAATGTGAGTTACAGACTGATAACTATAACATCAACAAGATGGTGTGTGCATGCACGTATGTTTGTGGGTGTGGGAGTATGTATGTATAATATACTACTGTATATGCTTATTACAGAATGTTACATTATCTATAAATGAGGTGTTTTGCCTTATCCCCCTGAAAAAGATCCCATGTAATTCTTTCAAGTACAACAAATGCAGCATTTCAAACTGCATAAATGTTTATCATAATTAAACTGTAGGATCAAACATTGAACATCTTGAATGTTGACTGGTGGAAAATAATGCACATTGGAAAACATAATCCCAAATACATATACAAAATGATAAGTTATAAATTAACTATGACTCAAGAAAGATTTTGGAGTCATCATGCGTAGTTCTCTGAAAACATCTGCTTAATGTTTAGTTGCAGTAAAAAAATATAATAGAATATTAGGAATCATTAGAAAAGGGATAGATAATAAGGTACTAAATATCATTATATCATATGAATTCATGATTCACTCACAACTGAAATACTCTGTGAAGTTCTTGTCTTCCCAATTTTAATATATACTTTTTTGTGGGTGAGGCAGGATAAGTACGGTGATGGTCAACAAAAATGATAAGGGAAAAATTTAAAAGAAAAGATTTAAAACATTTGCACTATTCATTTTAGAAAAGAAATGACTCCGGGGAATACAATAGAGGTCTATAAAATCAGAACTGTAGTGAAAGTTAATAAAGAAGTGTTATTTACTCCTTCACATAAGAACCAGGGCTCACCCAATGAAATTAATAGGCAACAATTTTAAAACAATATACACTTAACCTGTGGAACTCACTGATGGGGATATTGCAAAGGCCAAAACTCAAGCTGCTTCACACACACACAAAAAATAGATACGTTCATGGAGGACAAGTCTATCAATTATTATTATCCAATATGGTCAAGGCATAACCCCTTTCTCTGGATGTCCTCTAAATTTCAATACCAAAAAAGGGAAACAGGAAATGGATCACTTAACTGCCCTGTTCTATTCATTCCGTCTGAAGCATTTGTCACCAGCCACTGTCAGAAGACAGGATACTGGGCTATATGTCCCAATGATCTGAACCAGTATGGCCATTCTCAAGTTCTCGTCTTCCATTTGTGTCTTTGAAAATATCTCATTAAATGAGTAGCTTTTTGGTCTTAACTCATTTCTTAAAAAGGCTTTCTGAATGGAAAATAAAATAACAGTACTAAAAATACTCTTCTGAAGCATCACATGTTATGCTTTCATAAAGACTGACAAAGTTAGAATATAAAGTTAGAAGGCTATTGAAACACCAAATAATTTTTAGGTACAACAATGTAAGCTGTAACTGTTATCTTCCTCATGCTATATTAGAATGTATTAAACTTTTTTACTTTCAAATGCATCTAAGACAAGTGGCTATCAGAGATGATCATTTTGAGGTGTAGCATGGAGACCTGGTGTCAAATGGAAATGTTGAAGTTGCTCAGGAAGTCAAAATCCATTAACAGAAAGAGACAAGAATCCTTACAGATACAAGCACCAGAATCAGACTAATTGAAAGTTTCAAACACAACTAGTATAGTTCAATGGATAAAACACTAGAGTGGGATTCTAGTTAGACAAGTCACTCCACCTCTGTTACCCTTAACCCACACATACAGAGCAAGTCTGGTCTGTTCAGTATGAAAGTTCCTTGGGTCAGGAGCTATCACTTATTATTGTAATTGTAGCGTAACGGGGTCCCATCCCAGCTGCAATATCGAAGCACAACTATAATAATAAGGAACAAAAATTCTCTATTTGTGAACACACTCCCCAGCCATGAGTAAAAAGAGTACTAAGATATTGCTATAACTGTCTGGATTGATGGCACTTATCCACTGGAATTTAAAACAATTCCTAGGAGTATACTCTTCTGAATCCCATTGTTCTGAAAGTAAGGTTAAAATATAACATACTTTTAGTTTAACACTGTTCTGACTGATTCTCTATTTTTTTTCAGAAGAAGCTGCATTCAGATTAGAATTCTATTCATGTAGGGGAGCTTTTTGCAAAAATGTAAATAGGGAAAGGATAGCTCTCATTTGATTTGAAAACAATTAAAGCATTCTAGTACCTAGATTTTTATTGACCACATTACAGACCAGTATCCATTGAGGATATGCAACAATAAAAGAGGGGAAGAATGAGTTGAAGGGAGCATCTGGCCCAAGAGACCATATTTCATTGATGCACCCATAAAATTAGAAGTAAAATGTTAATCTACACAGGAGGTAACAAGATTTAAGAAGAATGAAAGAACTACTGAATCAGGGTCAAGAAGGCTTAATTAAGCTCTGTCTCCAGAAAACAGTTCCGATAACTAAGGGGGATGCATAGGAGGAGTGACACAATCTAAACCGCCCCTATAAGTCTTCCTGCCAGGGTTAATAGCTGGGCTACCAGGGCTTGTGCTAGCACTCTAAAATAGCTGTGAAGACAACACTTTTAAGTTGCAGTTCAGTCTGAAACTCAGGCTCTGAAGCCAAGAAAGGAGGATGGACTTTGGAGCCCAATTTCCTGCCCAAGCCATAATGTCAATGTGCTGTCTAACAGATATTTTGAGAGCACTAACATGGGCTATGCTACCCCAAGTCTGCTGACCCCGGTTGTAAGTCTTGCTCCTATGGGCTGTATAGTTATATCCCAAGTGAACAAAAACACCTTTATTTAGATTGCCAGTAGCTAGGGCCATTCTGTAGGCCAAAAAGGCAACACTGATGCAGTTCATGCTCTTTATCCAGCAAGGCCAGAGCACTGGTTCCCTGCATGACTGGCATAAATGACTGACATGATGATACCTGCTCACATTTCTTTCAAACGAGGCCTAACTCATTCCACCTAAAGCAAGATCAATTTACCAGTTAAGTTGCTGAGCTCTAAGCGCCTTTCAGCCAAGAAGAAGGTATACACAGAAAAAGTAAAACAACAGGGCTAAGTCTCCCTTTACTCTGACAGCTGAATCCTCCCAGTCTTTAAGAAAGAATGGACACAACAGGAGGCCCACTGGTTGCAGACCATTCACTGTAAAAGCAGCAAAGGTAGGACTTCAATCTCTATACCATCTTTCAATGTGTTTCAACGAAAGAGCATGGGGTGGGAATCTCTATCAAGAAAAAACCCTGCACACATTAAATGAGCACTGACAGAAATTGAAAAGGTTAAGAAAAAAAAACTTTCTTCAAAGAAACTTCTAACCTAAGCAACTACAAGACCTGGCCACATCTGCAAGAGGCAGAGAAATAACAGTTGAACAGAGTCAACCTGCCACACCCTTGTATACAACATCACAAGAACTTTGAATTTTTCTTGTTTTCATCTATTGCTAGGAGGACTCAGCTATGGAGAGGAATCTCAGCTTTGTCAAAAGAAAATTAAACAAGACCATTTGAAAAGTATTTATACACTGTAAAACAGTTTACTACTTTTGAACATTACTACCAAGCCAATAAAAAATTAAAATATATTTACCCGTTATATGTTTCGGAGACACCTGCAAATGGTTCATTCCCACATTTTGCAAACACAACCACTGTGTTTAATGCTAGTGCCACTGAGCAAGTGCCTAAAATGAACTTGATTATATTTTTGCAATCCATTTTGCACTTGGAAACCAAGAAGCCACTTATGATTTGGCCTAGTGCTGCTCCTGGAATTAATACAAGTCCTAGAGGAAAATGAGATACCAGCAGTTACACAAAAATGCAACGCATAATTAAGCAATTTAGAGTAATTTCATATTTGAAAAAATAAAATGTATCGCGATGTATCCTGAGTTTGTCATTATTTGAATTTCAAAAGGCATGAATAAACTATTATTACAGCTCTCACAAAATAACTTAATGATTCTCTTTAGCTTTATATGTATATGTCTACGGTCTCTCATTATTCAGCTGTTGATTCATACTACTTATTATGAAAGGCACAGCCCAATCCTAGTTTGTGTGGTAAATACATCAGATTAATATAGCATTCTCTCACACACTCAAAGCATTTACTTCTTTAGTGTACCCTTCAGTCAGCTGGAACCTTCCTCCACTCAGCCTACTGCTATGTTAAGCACAAGATTTTCCATGAGTTCCAAGGATGTGCAGATATTGGGCTATTTGGTCCTCCAATCCCCTTGTCAGACAGTCTCCCTACCCCATTTTCTGAGGAATTTCTGAGGTTAAAAATAAACCCAGAAGAAATAATAGGATGAAGCCTGACAGGAAGACAAAGAAGGAATAGAAATAAATACCTGTAGCAATCATAGCTAACTAGGATAAGTAGAATTACAACAACTGTGGAAACAACTCCTGCTGGGAGCTCCTTCACTGTGGCCAAAAGAAGAAATAGAGTGAATGATTCCTATGGCAGTAATTATGGTGTGAAGTAGCTCATTGATAAGCAAAAGAGTCCAATTCACCTTTGCTCAGCCCATGATGCCATCATACGTGTTAAATTTTAAAACAAGCACCTCTGTGCTTGCTCCCATTCTGCCCTTCACATCTGAAAAGAGATTCCCATCTGCAAAACTCTTCTTACCTGCCTTAAACTTCTGCTTTTTCATAATGCCCACAAAATCTTAACAATTCGGCTGTGGACTCAGCACATCAGTAGCCTAATGTTCTGCTTTTCACATTGCTCCAGGAAACTGAATATCTGATTTGAATTAATTTATTTCATGGTATTTTAACTTGTATTTTTTTCAACATGTCCATTCATTGTTATTTTCTTTTCACATCTAATCTGTATACCCAAGTTTTTTGGCGTTGTTTCATTCAGCCCTCCCCACTAATAGCATCATTTCATTTAGACACTATTTACTCCCTTCTCTAGCCCATTAATGAACATACCGATATTAAAAATAATATTTAACATAGATCATTGTGGTGTCATAAAATAAACCCCACACCAATCCCACTTCTGTTTTTTAATCATAAGTTTCTACATCCCACAGCTGCTAGCACCACAGAACATGGAAGTCCCATGGGAGAAGAGAGCCAATAACACTGTGGTTCTCAACTGGTGGTCCATGGTGACTTTTTCAATGATCCACAGGAACACTGTTGAAAGTCACATGGCGTGAGCACGTGCCGCCGTTAGGCTGTTTTACGCCGTGTTCACAAGCACGCGGCACATCATCCATAGCGTCACGTAGGACACAACCGCGTTGTGTTGCCAGTAACTTCTGTCTGAGGCTCTGAGCGTCAGTGTAGCTGCCGTTGTCGTGCTGAGCGGTTGCTGTGTCGTTCATCCTGTGCTACATGTGCTGTTTTACAGGTGTGGTGTAGTGTGTTTATAATGACAACGACAGGAAGAAATGTCAAGCGCAAGTATTCGGAGGACTACATCAAATTCGGCTTCACTTGTCAAGAAAAAGAAGGCGTAGATTTGCCACAATGTGTTATTTGTTTCTAAGTCTGGGGGAATGACTCAATGAAGCTGGCTAAGCTGAAACTCCATCTCGAAAAGTGTCACCCCAACTTGTTGCAAAAGGATGAAGATTATTTTGAGCAGCGGTTACCAGGTCTGAAATGGCAGCGCCTTGACTCAACTAGTGCATTCTACAATGAGACAAGCAATGCAGTGTGCGCGTCCTACAATGCTGCATACAAAGTTGCACAGGCCAAGAAGCCTCATACCATTGTAGAGCAACTTGTTCTCCCCTGTGCAAAAGAGATGGTGCAGCTTGTTCTTGGCAAGGAAGCAGTGAGGAAGCTGAATGATATATCTGTCTCTAATGACACAGTATCAAGACGAATAAATGAGATCACAGAATATCAGTGAATAAGTTGTGGATGAAATAAAGAAGGTCTCCATTGTTTGCCATACAATCGACTGACGTCGCATTGTGCTCTCAGATATTGATGTTCGCACGACACATGGTTGAGGGAGACTTCAAAGACGAGTTTCTTTTTTGTAAGACTCTTGATACCACCACAAAGGCTCAGGATGTGATGGAAATTGTGAACAATTTATTTGAAGTACATGGTCTTGAGCCATGCTGGGCTCAAGATCGGGCTTCCAAACGCTGGTGAAACAGCGTGCTCCAATGGTAACCGGAGTTCATTGCTTCATTCATAGGGAAGCTTTGGCATCAAAAACATTGCCTGATCAACTGAACGCCGTTTTCAAAGGGTTGGTGAAAGTGGTGAATCACATCAAATCATCGGCTCTGAACACCAGGCTGTTCAAAAGATTTTGCCTGGACATGGGTTCCGACTTCGATGTGTTGCTGTTCTACACTTCTGTACGGTGGTTGTCAGCAGGGAACGTACTCAACAGAGTTTTTTAATTGAGACAGGGGTTGGATTTATTTCTCCAGGCTCAAGGGAAAGAGGAATTCTGAAATGTGCTGACGCAGTCAAATTTAGAACTTGCGTATCTTATTGATATTTTTGGAATCTTGAACAAACTGAATCTTCAGTTGCAAGGGAAAGGTGCAAATCTGTTCTCTCACCAAAGCATCATCAAGGCTTTTCTTGACAAATTGGAACTCTGGATCATAAGAGTCAAAGGCAATAATTTGGTTCAATTTCCATATGTGGATGTTATGTTCGGGGAAAAGGAAGCCATTCGGACGCAAATTCTCGATCATTTACGGAAGCTACAAGACGAATTCCAATGATACTTTCCGGAGGTGGACAGGACAAGGGATGGATTATCTTTCATCAGGAATCCATTTACAACATATGTTAATAGTGTTCCAGAGGATCTGCAGGAGGAATTCTTGGATCTGAAAAATGATTTTGCGGCTCAAGACGTGTACCAGCAGTCTACCATAGAGAAATTTTGGGCCAGCATGACCAGGAGTTACCCAAATCTGTCAGCACATGCCGTCAGATTTCTTTTGCCATTTGCATCAACGTATACGTGTGAGACTGGATTTTTGTGTTTATTGCACGTTAAGTCCAAACTGAGGAATCGGCTTGCAGTGGAAAGCGATATTCGTTATGCATTATCAAGTACCACTCCAAACATTGAAAAGCTTGTCAGTGAGAAGAGAATCCAAAAATCTGTTAGTAAGAAATAAATTTCAAACCAAAATGTTCGTTGTCTGCTCTTTTTTCTCAAAATTATCTAAATTAATTCATTAGACAACATAGTCATAAAAATGTTTCTGCTCATGTCTCAAAAAGGAGGTGGTCCACGAAAACTTTTTGATTGGCCTGGTGGTCCATGGACTGAAACGAGTTGAGAACCACTGCAATAACAGGAGTCAAGGAGCGGCCTCACCAGTGTATGTAGGGTGAAGAGTAATTGGAGGGAACCAAAGAGGCTTTCATTGGAAACAAAAAATTCCCAATTCCCTTTCTTCCCAATCATCCTAAAATAATTTTGAAGTTAAGCAGACTTCAAATGACATTCATATTACCACCTAATTTCCTATGGATTAATGTTTTAGACATCTCTAGCCAAAGAAAACCATAAATGATATTCACCAAAGGTAGCAAAAGTAGAAACTGTCTTGCCAACAGGACTCAAGACATTTTTATGACTATGTTGTCTAATGAATTAATTTAGATGGAATATACGAACCCAAAGAATCAAAGGTGTTAATATAACCCAGTCACTGTTCAACATTAGTTTTAAACAAGGCTCTGGGTTTGCTATATGGAGACTTCTGCCTTCTTAGTATGAGGTACATGGAACAGTGTTCATCTCACACTCCCCACCAGGAGACACCATGGGCCAGAAAAGCCAATTATCTAACTAGCAAACTAAATTCAGTGATAAATCCTGGTCACGTGCCAATTTGGCCCGTGACACGTGCATTAAGAAGGATCATAGCAAACACACCATTAAAAAAACTTTAAGCCTTTAATTAAAGATACAGAAAAAGAGGAACGTTAAAACATTTGAAGCATATTCCACATTCTCTTTCCCTTTAGCTGGAGAAAGCCTTTAGAAAGAAAAAAAACCCTTTTTCAGCAAGTGATATAGATGGTATTAAAGATAGCAATAGCTGCCCTTTTCAGAAAAAATAAGAGAGAATTACTTGAGATGGGTTGGAACTGTTGTTCTTGCTCATGCTGTTAAAGTCTGGTCCCAGTTCCTGGATGACAAAACAAGACAAATGCACACAAAAAGGGAGAGAACAGAATACGAAAGACAGAAAAATCTGGTTGATTTTCACTTGCAAGTTCATCACTGGAAAAACACAGACAAGGCACACAGTCTTATCAGATACTCCGAGATCAGGCAAACTTGTTTAGGTTATTGCTTTTAGCTGCCTCTTTCTGGTCACAGACACAGTATTGCCAAATATGCAGTCTTGGTCAGCTAAGCCAGATTCTAATTAGACAGAAGTAAAAAGGAGATAAAGAGATGAAATAAGGTAGAAAAGGAGAAAGAACGTATTGGAGGTAGGTAGGAGAGACAAGGTCTTATCTCCCAAGTAGTGTTCAGGTTCAGCAAGGGTGGTGGAGGTAGCAGTGTCATCTGACTCCCTCCCTCCAAAATAATCTGCTCAGGACATCATTCAGTATTAGGATGAAGATGGTCCAGTCACTACATATGGTGGGGGTGGAAGTGACTCTTGTCAAGCTCATGCCATGAGACATTTTTTCCTCCAAATCTTCCTTTCAAGACTCAAATGGGGTGATGGTTGGAATACACAATCCATTCATTATTTTGGTTACCAATTAGCTTAATTTCCAACTTAATTTTCACAGCTGAGCTTACTTTAGGGAAATTTGTAGGCCAAATTATGACAACACTGTCTATCCTTACAATCAATAATAAAAAATCCTGGCATTCTGTTGATGATACAACTTCTTCTGGCAGAGTTGCTCTAGCAGTGAATTACAGGTGATAGTATTTCAAGTATAGGCAAGAGTTGGACCAATGACTGGAATAGTATGGGAAAGAGTCCACTGTGCTCTGAAGTCAGCATTTTGTAGTAAAAAGGCCAATTTTTGCTGCAAATATTTATATATAAAAGGTTACAGAAATCATATAATTGCAAGTCCAATACCAAGCCCAAATGAATTTGTCTCCTCTTTCAGCAAATTAACATAAGCAGTAAATTATATAGTACAAGATATTTTTATTTGAGGTTAAAAAATTGAAAAGTCATTTTACCTCCTAATGTAGCTGAATAACTGGATGTCTGTCCAAACTGATTTTCTATATATTTTGGCAGAAATGTGGCAAAGCCAGTGGCAACTAGAGCTTCTGTAGAAGCAGCTACTATTAAACACATCAATACAGGATTCTTCAGCAGTATCTGGGAGGGGAAAGTTTGTTTAGTAGTCTGTACATTCCTCCACTATAGTGTTACTATTACTTTATTTATTTATTACAAGTAAACAACATTTTAAAATGTGTGCTGATACTTTGGTTTAAAAGACTTGGGTATTACAAGCCCCGAAACTGTCAATATGATTGTCTACTTTTTCCGATGCTTCACTTGTCATACACATCTGAAATAGATTTACTGGAAATTAGTCTTAATAAAGGACTTTTTTTTCCAGGAAAAATGAATTGACCATTCTAATTTTAGATGTTTGAGTGATAATTTTTCAATGTATTAGACCAGTGTTTCTTAAACTGTGCTGCGAGGCAGTCAGAGATTTTCCATGGAGAACAACAGAGTTCAAAATGGCCACCCTTAAAGGGGCAGGCAACCTTTTTTTTTTTTGCTCAATAACTTCCCCCCGACCTTTTTTTCTCCCCCTCAACAAAAAAATCATTGGTGTTCCTCATAAAAAAAATTATTGTTTGGTGTTCCACGATCTTAAAAGTTTAAGAAACACTGTATTAAACAATCTCTCCTAAAGAAAGAGATCATAAGGCTAAATAACAAGAGGAATCAAAGTTTCATCTTTATTTTGCATTCTCTTATTTCTACTATATTCTCTTGCAGAAGTTGTGGCCAAAAGCTTGAGTACTTACAGAGAAGCAAGGAGTCAAAAGTTTTAACAAAAAGACGCTCTCCTGACAATAAAGCTACAACCCCTCTTTGGGGGTGGTTTTATTTTGCTGGCAGGAGAGCTCTCTCCTGCATGCAAAGACTGGCTACACTGCATATCTTACAGAAGCATAGCTTTAGTGACACAGCTTTGCTTCTGCCAGGTATGCAGTGCAGACGTAGCCTTAGTGCCACAGATGCCATTGGGCTTCCCTTCTCCTGCATTGTACCACTACACACATTTACTGAAGGAATTTACTTTTATCATAAAATAAAGCTGATTCTGAAGTCTCTCACAGTTTCATTCAGTTATGAATTTCTTGGGTAAGCCAAGCTGCTGACTTATATTAAATTTATTTCAGCCACTTACAAGAATAGGAAAATATTATGACAATTCATAATAAAGTTGCTATTTCAAGTTTTTTGGCCAAATAGTAACTTTACTGAACAGTTCAGTTTTGGTGAACACAAAAAATATTCTTTCAGTAGTTTCAGCCAAGAACAAAAGAAATGTGTGGAAAGTGGGAGGTGGAGAAGTCATTCTCATTCACAGAGGCAATGCACAGTCATTCATAATGACAATGAACAGTCACTGAGCCAGGAGAAAGAAGAACGAAAAAATTAGTTACTAATCTATTCAGTAACTGTTTGTATGACATGTATTGCACATGTTCATTGCACTTATCTTGAAACTTTCCCCCTCACTGGTACCAATGTGCATTTCAAGCTCCCCCTGCTGCTATTCAACACAATATGTGGGTACAAAAGACAGAGCCACTCTTAGCCACTGCTGTTCCTTCCTGGTGGAACTCCAATGTAGAGGGTAGAACTGTGTACTGTGAACATGGAAATGGAGATGTACAACACATTTCAAACAGCAACACTTACTGAACTTGTTAGTAACCATTTTCTTCTTAAATATGCATTTCACTCTTGGTGAGTTTCGAGCCATGAAAACAGGAGATGGGAGTCTATTTCAATGAAGACTGAAAAACCACCCATCCAACTCTAGCTTCAGCTCTAGAGTCTTCAGCCACTGCATAGAGGGAGATAAACCTGTAGACAAGGAGGCCGCACTACAAATGTCTGTAATTGAAAACCGTGCCAGAAAGTTCATGAAAGATGACTGCAATATTGTTGAATAACAGCGTGACATTAGCCATACATAGACAGAATGTCATCCAGGAAGAAATTCTCTGCCTAGAGACTGACTGTCCTCTTATTCCGGCTGCCACTGCTATGAACAACAGGAAGGATTTACACAAGTGCCAGGCTCCACCTCCAAGGAGTCATGCCTGGTATTTGGGACAGAGGTCAAAGCCAGGGACAGGGTCCCGACTGGGCCAAGGGTATCACTGGAATCAAGATCTGGGGATATGACAAGGTCAGAACCAACCTCAGTCATAGAGAAGCCAGATTCAGTATTGCAGCTGGAGTCCAGGTATAAACCTGCTGCTTAAGCTAGGTGGTCAGAATTCAGGGACAATTCAAATTAGTATTGTAGCCAGCATCCAGATACAAAGAGGGTCAAAAGATAAAAAGGGTCAGTGACAGGGCACAACAAAGTCAGAGAAGAACACAAACTAGTCTGGAACAGAGTTCAGACAAGGCTGGGGCAAGAACAGGATCAAGAGCAATCTGGGAATCTCAACAGTCTAATACACTGCAGGAAGATTCCTGGTTGGGTAGTGCTGTTGCATAGACTGATCTGCAGCTTTGGCAGGATTGGGGAAATACCAGAGTTTGAGGGTCACCTGACCAGATCTTGGCACAGGGATAGGCTGCTACTTCATGCCTGAAGGCTGAAATCACTGCAGACTACGTTGGAAGGGTAAGTCAATGAAATTGGATTGCTGCTGCATTCCTGAGTGATTACTTGCCTCAGTTTTGTTGGAGTGGCAGCTGAGTGTGCAGCCTTGGTTTGACTGCATGACTGCCTCACAGGAGGGGTGACCCAAAGGTCATTTGATGGATGCAGCATCCCTTCATTAATAGGTACTTCGGCCCTGTTTTGGGATGTTTGTTTTAGGATATCAAACAAATGTATACTTTCTCTTGAATGGTCTCCAAAGGAATTTATTTTCTGCAATGTGCTTCAATTTTCAACTGATGATTTTAAATGTGGTCAGAAATTATTGTGCATCATGAAATAGTTTCATTGAGCAAAGCAGAAAGGCCACAGAGAATCTCCCTCAAAGAGTAGGTATTTCACTATCACTTACAATGTGTTGGTCCTCCATTTCTTAATATAAAAGGAAAATGATAAAACCATGAGAATTTGCTACAGGTGACTTGTGTCGATCCCCTATATTGTGGGCCAATGTTTCATGAACACTGAGATCCATGAAGGCCAACAAAACCACAGTTGTGGACTATATGGGAAGGAAACATTTGGCCAATATGAAGGAAACCAAGGAGTATAGGGAGAACTGGAATCCTCAGATCTATTAAGAGGTCGTTTCCCTCCCACTAAGATTATTTTCTTTCCGTCAATATGATTTGAGTATTTTTTTCCTTCATGGAGAACTCAGTCTGAAGAGGAGTCAGACTCTGACTGAAAAAGTGTCTAAACACCAAAGGAACAACAGAAGATTGGAAAACCTACACGGGATTCCTATCCTTATATGTATTCACATGTTTCAATTACTAAGTGACCAGGTTCCTATAGACCAACAACTACGTTGTTCAGACTCACTTCCTATGGCAGTTAAAAGAGACCGAGTAGTGTTTGGAGACACTGTGCCTTTTATAAACTCAAATGTGTGTGTGGTGGGGGGATGGGGAGGAGATAGAGATGCAGAGGAAGCACGATCATGCACAACCCCTGCTAGACATTGCTAGAGTCCACATTTCAAACTGCTGTGCTGGACACAATGGGCATCATAAGTGGGATCCACATGTGCAGTTACTCAAAGACCAATTCAAGTTCTTTCACTAAATGAATTTTAAATGAACTTTTTAAGTGGAACGATTGGGGCCCGTTAAGGCATAACTGTTTTTGTTGAAGAAAATGGATCACTAAAAGGCAACTAGACAACAGCATGATCCTTTCCAGAATAATGAAATATTGAGAGATGCTCTATAAAATTGTCTTGAAAAATCCTTTTTGAATTATAGAAGGAAAGGTATCTAACAATTTCTGTATCTTATTTAATCTCTTGGAACTCTAGTGTTTTCCCCTTTCATGCTGCATTTATAAGAGTGTAAGTCATCGGGGGTACTAGTCTCAGGAAGGAGAAATTACATATCTGATGTTACATAATGATATTGCTGCAAAAAGAATTTTGGTTTATGCTTGGCTCCAGGTCAGTAAGAACTCAGACATTTTTTTTACAAAGCTGCTAAATGCTATCCTTCCCACACGTTATCTTTGCTCTACTCCATCAATTCCTATTCTGAGCAAAAAGGGGAAAGCATTAAAAACATTATAAATATGTATCCACACCTCTGCACAGAAAGTGGGTGGGAGAGTGTGGATTCATAACACCATTCCTCCTCAGAGAAAAAGTTATTAATAGTTGTCCATTTTCCAAAAACAAACTAGTTGCAATCTTCACTCTTGAGGACAAAACATTCCAGTTGGATTCTCTAATGTAGTAAAAAATTAGCCATAGGTCAGTTAAATGCAAATATTCCTCATGATGCAGTAGTAACAGGACTGAACAGTAACACCTTTTAGCAATGCCAAAAGTACAGTACATTCAAAATACGTACGTTGTATTTAGAGGAATATACCATAATTAAAAAGGTACATCTAGGTTGATGTACATCTGCAACAGAAAGGTCAAGCCTGGATTCATGCCCAATGCATGATGGAAGAGTAATGCTTTGAAAAAGTCTAACCCTAAAAGCCATGCCAAGTTAAATTTAGTTTCCTGAAGTAACCAAAGATATACCAGGATGGTCCAAAGAAGTCTGGCTACCGAACTACTGACAGGGGAAAAAAAGCTATTCCAGCTCTTTTAATCCACTCTCTCTATGGGTATGTCTACACAGCAAAGTTATTTCAAAATAACAGCTGTTATTTCAAAATAACTTTACTAGCGTCTACACAGCCAAACCACTATTTTGAAATTAAATTGAAATAGCGGAGCGCTTATTTCAAATTTGGTAAACCTCATTCTACGAGGAATAACACCAAATTCGAAATAGCTAACTCGAAATGAGCATTGTGTAGACGCTTATTTTGAAATAGGGGGCCCCCAGCCCTTCCCAGGGTGCCCTGGTGGCCACTTTGGGCCAAACCAGGAAAACTCTTCAGCTCCCCCCCCCCCCAGCCCCAGAGCCCTTAAAGGGGTAGACTTTGGCCAAAGTGCCTGTGCCAGCTGCAAGCCTGCCAGCACAGAGCCAGCAGTCACTGCCCCTGGCCCAGCATGAGCCAGCAACCCACAGACACCCAGCCCTCCACCGATCCCCAGGAGCAGGCTGGCAGCTCCCAGGAGCCTGCCAGGGGCTACAAAAGGCAGGCGCCTTCCTGGTCCAGTACGGAGATCATGGACCTGATTGAGGCTTGGGGGGGAGGCCTCCAATGTCCATGATTTCCGCACTAGACTCAGGAACATAGCCATCTACAGGCGGATGGCTGACAGCCTGGCCACCAAAGGCCACATGCACACCCAGGACCAGGTGCACATGAAAATCAAAGAGCTGTGGCAGGCCTATGCCAGGGCCACAGGGGGCAGCTCCCAACCAGGGGCTGACCCAGACCCCTGCCCCTATTATGATGCCCTGGACCGCATCCTGGGGGGTCAGACGGTCCGTGACCCCCAGGTGGTCATCGACCCTGGGGCAGAGGGCCCTGAGCAGGCCATGGAGGAGGAGGAGGACGACACCAGGAGTCGCAGGAGCCCAGAGGGAGTGTGGCACTCACCCAGGACCCCCGAGGAGTCACAGAAGCCCTGTCGAGGGGAGGCCTCGACATGTGAGTGCCATCACTGTCCCCTTATGCGGAGCAGGGGGGAGGGGGAGAGGGAGACCAGGGACCACGCATGTGGGCCTTGTTTACCATGGAGCACGCAGCAACCTGTGCATGTGTTGTGCCACGCTGGGCATGTGGCCCCGGCTGGCTGCCGCACAGGGGCCCTGGCCTGTTACCCACATGCGTGTATGTATGAAGGCACAAGACATGCTCCTGACCCCGGGGAGGGAGACTGCACGATGCCCTCCCTGCACAAGCCCCCTCTATGCAGAGGCAGGGCACATGTCCCCTCCCTCCCCACCTCACACTATATACAGCACAGGGCATGGGTGCAGTCCTGGACCAGCTCACACTGCTGGGGATAGCAGGACATGCCAGACATGGCCTGTGTGCAAGCACATCGGCTCTGATGATGTGGAGACCTGCTGTCTTCACCTTGCAGAGGGGGGCTGGGCTTCACCCACTGTGTCCTCAGGGAGAACTGACCACTTATCTTGTTTTCCACAGCCGCAGCAGCTGCGAGTGCAGGGCGCACCACCCCGCCCAGGACAGCCTCCTGCAGCCTCAGCAGGCTGACCCGGAACCAGGAGTACCACCAGCAGCAGCACCTGGGGCTCCTGCGAAGGCAGGTCTGCATCCTGGAGCACTGGGTGCATGAAGACCTGCAGCTGCGGCGGGAGAGCTGGTGGGAGTGCTTGCTCAAGGCCATGCCACCTGTGACCACCTGCAGACCCTAGTGCAGAGATTGGTGCCTCCTGCCGCTCCAGCCCTCCCACTCCTGCTCCCCCTCCCACCTCTTCCTCCCCCCGCCCTCCCCACCCTCCATACCCGCTCCCCCCCCCGGGGACACCGAGGCCCCCACACCCGCAGTGCTGAGAGACTGGTGGACCAGCAAGACCCCCCAACCCTGAGCTTCCCCCCCGCCCCCACTTCTTCTCCTTACCTCCTCCTTGCAGCTCCCTCCTCCCAGGTTTACCCCTCCCCTCTCCCACCTTCTCACCTCCCGTCTCCCACCCTCATTCCCCCCTGCCATCCCAGTTATGTTCAATAAACAGAGTTTGTTTTTGGCAACATGTGTTTTTATGTTACATCAGAAAGGGGGGTTAGAGAGGGGAAAGTGGAAGGACATGAGGGTGAAATAAGGCACAAGGCCCCACTGGAAGCTCTCCTGCAGGGCCTCCCTGATATCGACAGCTCCCGATGGGCCTCCCGGCTGGCAGCCGTGTGGGGATACACGTACAGGCCAGCCAACTGGTCAACCTCTGCCATCCAGGCTGGCAAGAAAGCCTCCACCTTCCTTTCGCACAAATTGTGCGGCACACAGCACGCTGCCACCTCATGCAGAATATTCCTCTTGGAGAGGTCCAGGCATGTGAGGAGGCATCTAAATCGGGCCTTCAGCTGGCCGAAGGCCCCCTCCACCACGATGCAGGCCCTGCTGAGCCTGGCATTAAAGGCCTGCCGGGAGGGGTTGAGGTGTCCCATTTAGGGCTTCATGAGCCAGGGCTGTAGTGGGTAGGCCACATCCCCCACCAGGCACACAGGCATGTCCACGTCCCCGACCCTGATGTGGCGGTCGGGGAAGAAAGTCCCAGCGTGCTGCCTCTGGTACACGGAGAAGTTGCGATACACCCGCGTGTCATGTGCTTTGCCGGACTAGCCCATGTTAATGTCCAGGAAGCAGCCCCGGTGGTCAGACACAGCCGGCAAGATGACCGAGAAGTATCCCTTCTGGTTTATGTACAGGGAGGCCTGGTGGTCTGGGGCATGGATGGGGATGTGCGTCCTGTCGATTTTCCCCCCTCAGTTGGGGAAGCCCAGGGCGCCAAAGCCCTCGATGATCGTGTCCACATCAGTGAGGCAGATGACTCTGCGGAGCAGCATTCTATTGATGGCCTTGACCACCTGCAGAGGGACACACAAAACCGAGAGTCACTGGGATACCAGGGTGGCTGACAGTGCTCCTTCCCCATCCCTGCCCCACACCCTCTCCCCAGGAGCAACGCCCCCCCTGCAATCCTGGCCACCGCGGGCAGTCCGTAGTACGTCTGGGACAGAACAAACCCTCCCAGGGAGGGGACTTGCACTGCCGCCCCCCCTTTTCCCTGGGGCAGCCCATCCCCTCCTTGCCACACACCCCCCACCCCCCGGCACAGTGGCCGGAGACTGCCATACCTGCATGAGCACTGCTCCGAAGGTGGATCTCCCCACGGCAAATTGGTTCCCCACAGATCGGTAGCTATCCGATGTGGAGAGCTTCCAGAGGGCGATGGCCACACACTTCTGGAGGGAAATGGCGGGCCTCATGTGCGTGTCCCGTCGCTGCAGAGCAGGGACAAGCCACTCACAGAGCTCGAGGAAGGTGTCCTTCTTCATTCTGAAGTTGTGGGTCCATTGTTGGTCTCCCCAGTGCTCCAGGATGATGTGGTCCCACCAGTCGCTGCTGTGTCCAGATGCCAGATGCGGTGGGGCACGCTGGCATCCATGCACTTCTGTTGCTCCTCCTCGTCCCCTAGGAGGGTCCGGAAGAGGGCCTGGGGGTCGGGCTGCAGTAGATGCTGCAAGGCAGACTCCAGCAATTGCTGCCAGGCTTGCAGCAAGACATCCAAAATGAGCACCAGAGTGCCCAGGGGCAGCTCTGGCTCTATGGTGCCGAGTGCTGTGGTGTCCCGAGTCAGGGCAACCAAAGCAGGCAGCGACAAAAATGCTTTGCTGTCCCTCAGCGAGGAAGACAAGCAAGCAGGGAAAGCTGAGAACCGGCTGTCCAGGGGGGTTCCGTTAAGCACAAACCTCAGATAGCCTCAGGTAGCAGCCACACAAAGTAACTACTGACCTGATGCCCTGCTGGAACCAGTTTCAGCTGGCCTTAAATGAGATTCAGCATCCAATCAGTGTGGACGCGCTATTTCAAAATAGCAGAACGCTATTTCGAAATGCATTTTGTGTGTAGATGCGTTATTTTGAAATATCTTATTTCAAATTAACTATTTTGAAACAAGATATTTCGAAATAATGCTGTCGTGTAGACATACCCTATATGTAAATATAAGAAGTTTTCCTGTGAGCCCAGTCCCTTGCCCTCATGGAAGGGCCAAGCACCGTCTAGATCATCCCTGACAAATGTCTGTCTATCCTGCTCTTAAACATCTCCAAGTGATGGAGATGCCACAATCTCCCTAGGCAATTTATTCCACCCTGACAGTTCGGAAGTTTTTCCTAATGTCCAACCTAAACCTCCCTTGCTGCAATTTAAGCCCATTGCTTCTTGTCCTATCCTCAGAGGCCAAGGAGAACAATTATTCTCCCTCGTCCTTGTAACACCCTTTTTGATACTTGAAAACTGCTATCATGTCCCCACCTCGGTCTTCTCTTTTCTAAACTAAACAAGCCCAATTCTTTCAGTCTTCCCTCATAGCTCATGTTTTCTAGACCTTTAATCATTTTCTTGCTCTTCTCTGAACCTTCTCCAATTTCTCCACATCTTTCTTGAAATGTGGTGTCCAGAACTGGACACAATCCTACAACTGAGGCCTAATCAGCACAGAGTAGAGCGGAAGAATCACTTCTTGTATCTTGCACCCCAGAATCATGTTTGCTTTTTTTGTAACAGTGTCACACTTGACACTTGTGGTCCACTAAGACCCCTAAATTCCTTTTAGCAGTACTCCTTCCTAAATAATCACTCCCAATTCTTTATGTGCTCCTCTCATGATGGGGCTCTCAGCCCTCTTGCCCCCAGCCCAGGGGGCTGCTTCAGCTGGTGCGAGGCCCAGGGCATGGCCCACTTGCACTGGGAATGGAGGCAGGCTCCAGCCGCATGTCCCTGGCTGCCCACCACCCCATCCTCTGCCGCACCCCAGTGGCCACACCAGTACGAAGCAACCCCAGTGGAACCTGCTGCTGCCATTCAGAAACCCCGAGTCATCTCAAAGGGGAAGCCCAGCAGCTTTCAGAGTGGCTGCCAACCCAGCTGAGTGGGGACGGGGTAGCCAGGGGAGGGGCACCCGGAGACCCCCTCACAGTCCTCAGCCCCTCTCCTGCCCCCTTACAGACTACGATCTCCCCTTCTCAACCTGGCATCCCAAAGGTGGCCCCGCTCTCTGACTCTCCCTCCAGCATCCTTTTCTGCCTCCTTTCCATTTCCTCTGACCACAGACATCCTCCTTTTCTGCTTCACAGTACCCCAGCAATGCCACCTTTGCTGCCCCTTTTCTCCACACAGCTGCCCAGATCCTGCTATCACAGCATCCAGAGAAGCCCGCCCCCCTTACCCGTTAGCTCTGTTGTAGCTAACAAATGATGTCTGATTTTCTTTTAAACTGTTGACTGCCCCTCCTTCCCAACAAATCCTTCTGATTCGAAGAAAGTTTTCAGGGTGAAATATCTGGGTTTCTATCCAAGAGTAAACCAGATTCTTGGATTACATGGCTCAGTGACAGCCTTGGAAGCTCAGTTAAGACTCCATGATTTGAAGGAGTAGAAGTTATCTGAACACCACTTGACTATGGTTATTAAATTATATTCCGTACTACAAAAAGAATATTACTATGTAACATTTATACTTTTGCCACTATCCAGTATCTACTCCTGTAGTTGTCCCAAAACAGTACTGCAATTATTTCCCATGCAAGCATCTGCGTAAGAGAGCAAGTTCTCTACATTTCTATGAAACTGTTAGTTCATATGTGAGAAGGTCAAAGTATATACAAATTATGTAAACTCAATAACAAACAACAGCTAAAAATCTTGCACTGAATTTATTGTTTACCTTACCAAAAGAGCAACTGGAAAATCTTTAAAATTTTTTCCAATATTCCGGTCTTCAACAAATGCTTCACTTCCATCATGATGAGCTTCAGAAACTTTTTCAGACTGTATTTTTGCTGTACCTACAAAAGAACAAGTTTATTTTACACAATGAAAATAAGGAGTCACTTAATGCTTGAAACAAATTCATCTTTAAAGTGCAATATTACAACAAATGCTCCATTTCCCAGAAGAGACTTCGTGTAGATTTTGCTGGACAATGCAGTGATGCAGAGTACAAAACTGATCAATAATGCTTTTCTATGGAAAATAGAGCTTTGGAGCATCACAGCAAAAACATCAAGGGCAAGAATGAGAATTCTTGGTGGTATCAGGCCCATCAAAAAAGAATTCAGATTTACTAAACCCTGTAATGGCCATTTCTTCCCCCATACTCTTCCTTCTCTTCTTTTTTCAGCCATTCCCCACACAGAAAGCTTTAAAATATTTTGGTAAGAGCCTGTACTACATTTTACTAACAGAAAATGTTTTGTAAAGTTCCTGAGGTGTAAGCCCATCCTAGGATACTTGGATCCAGCTTTCACTGCTCTACCCATACATCAAGGCAGGAGGTTACACCTGACTCAAAGACTGCGATACAAGACTAAATGGAATTATTTAGCAGGAATTATTGGGTCGTGAGCAGCCTGAAAAAGTCAAATAATTTATTTAAACTTTTAACTATTGGCATGGGAGCGTAACATGAGGCAACTGTTCTTTTGAAAACTTTAACCACCACATTCCCTACTTCCCTTGCCCTCATTTTATTTCTACTAGACCCTGAATCCTCCTTCCCAATCCCATTTCCCAGTAAACCATTCAATAACCCTCTAACACTCAATTGTCTGCCTCCTGTCCAACAAGCCTAGAATTTCACTACTTACCTGTTACACAGGTTTAATTAATATTCTAACCACAAGACATTATTCCTGTTTTACCAATGACACACTAAAATCATAGAGTAATTAAATTAATTACTTGGTGTTACACAGTAAGCTAAGTGAGTGGAAGAGAACCTTAGCGTACCCATTCCCAAAGTTCTGCTAGCCAAAAGCTCAAACTCCCTCCTAATTTAGTTGGTTAACAATGAACATTTACCTGGTAAGTGCTTTGGAAAACATGAAAATGGTACTATCAGAAGCCACGTTCCAAGACAGCACAAGAGAAATGCTATCCACCAAGCTCCTAGCCAACGTGGGTCATCTGGATCAATCTCTGTGCTAGAAAAGATAATATGGAAAATGTAGATTTAATAATGACAAACATCTTCTATTCATACAGAATATTGCCACAGATTACTGTGGCCTTAAGAGCTATGCATTCAGTTTCTGCCATGGCATTAAGAAAAAGCCTATCAGGTACAATCCTTTTTCAGCATTGTTTTCTGGACCTATTAAATGTTATAGTTTTACTTTTTTATACAATCAATCAGAACATTATAAAAATAATCAAATCAAAATGGAGGCTCTTGAACCAGAATGTACTGGACTGACTAATAAGGGGGCAAGGAAAAACAGATCTTGCTAGGATGCAATGTCACCACCACATCATTAATCACTAAATATATGTTTAATACTATTCAAAACAACTTTAAATCTCTTTACCATCAGTGGATTTTTATACAAGTCAAATCTGAATTGGATACTAGTGCCCTCACACTGAAGTTGCATGGCTCAAGTCACAAAGTCAGGAAAATGAAAAAGCAACGACAGTTCATCCAAATCAGGATTGTACCAATTACTATATTCGATTGGTCCAGTGATCATCTAGTCCTATATCTTATTGCATTTCAGGAATAGATTCTACAAAGAAATCCCCACTGAATAATTTTCCATTATGTGACATGCCCAGGAGAGAGGTTTCTTCCTAATCCCAAGAAATTAGTGGTTGGTTTATGTCCTAAGTCACTGAGGAATGATATCACACGCAGATTTTTTTATTTTATCTAATGTCACTGTGGAAATCCTAGAACATAACCACTGAAATAAAACAAGTGAGATTCCACTCTTCATATTCATCACTAAAGGAAGTCTCTGGATAGAAAATATTGATTGTCTGAAATTTAGTTGCTTCATTCATGTACTTAGAAGGCAGGTTTGGTCTTACTTTAAAGATGATAAATAAAAGTGATAACCACCATCTCGAAAAGCTGAAGCTTGGCTCGTGCCCCTGATTAGGAGGAGTAACTTTTCCCTACCAAAAAGATTAGAGTTTAGGTCTCTTTTCTTAGAAGTCATCAAAGTCAAGAATGTTGCCCAACAGGCCACAGGGTTTTCAAAAAAGCCCACAACACAAATAACCTAATGTTCTTTGAAGGAATGAGCTATTAAAGAGACTGAAGCTGAGCTGAGCTATTCACCCTCCATATCCTCAACAGTGCCATAGGAAGTACCTGAAGATTTTAGTAGATTATTTAGGTAAAAAAGATAAATAAAAATAGCACACTGTGCACGGAACAGAAGACAGCCAGAATGTTGCCTTACCTTGTTTGAAGAGGGGCATCAATATAGATTTTAAGCAGCTGCCCTCCTAATACATAGCCAAGGGCAGGACCCAGCAATGACATGGCATAGCCAATTCCTAAAGAGAAAGAAAAAGAAAAATATTTTCCATTTTATGTCTCACTAGGACATACAATTCTTCAATGTAAAGTTAAAGAAAAAATTAAGCCTATTTCAGATCACAGTAAAGGTTCACAAACACACAAAATACATTTGCAGGGGGAAAAAAATCACATATAGACTTTAAATGTAATGATTTATGCAAGATTTATAAAAATCAAAATATACGCTTATCAATTATATTATGAATCTCTTTAACATTATCTCTTATAGCTATTATTTAAGAAATAAGGTGGGTAAAGTAACATGTTTTATTGAAACAACTTCTGGCTATTTGGGTGGCCCTGCCATGTTGCAATCTACTTCTCTGGTGGAGTGCCTTGTTTGATGAAAATGGTTGTGTGCGCTAATGTGTATATCCCAGACTTTCTCCTCAGAGCATATTCTGTGCTTGGCTGCATTGGGGTTGCTACTGGATCAATGAAGGCAGGTGTGGTGACCTGCAGTATTGCTTTATATGATGGTCTGTTGGGTTGCACTATTGACACTGATTGTGGCGTCCAGGAAGTGATATGGAATGGAAACTTTGCATCCCTATTGTGTGAAAGAATTGCAGAACAAATAGCTAATTTCTTGAATTATATGGGGGAAGGGGGTGGAGGTGGGGTGTGTGTGTTTCAAAGCAAGTGCTTTGAATCTTACCATGTTAGGTAGCATTATCTCTAGTATTTTTAGCCCTAAATTTCAATGGTTTAAAGTTAAAAAAAAAAAAAAAAAAAAACCACCACCCCTCTGAACACTTAAATTATTAAGAGAACACATATATAGCCTGGAAATTCTAAGCCTGGAAAGGCCTATACTTTAAGAATTTTGGTGCAGTTTTACCATTTTGCTAATTACAGGAGTTTAAAAACAAAGACTCAAAATCAGTTTATATGTACATGATAGTCGGAGGCTGAAAAAATAAGGAAACAAGGAAAAGAAACTGGATTCATGCTTTCTGGAAGCTAACCACATTGAATTACGTACATCTCTGGACTTGAGTATTGCTATTCTCTGTTCATGTGAGGAGGGCCAAGGAAGTAGGAAAGTGAAGGGATAAGAACTTGGTGTCTACGCAGCAGCTTTGACAGCAATAAATAACACGTGAAGCACAATAAAGTATACAGCTCCCAGTTTACTGAAAGTCTAAATGATTCAAGAGCAATGGCCCTGTATGCTTTCAGCACAACTTGCTGAGTCATTGAGGGGGAGAAGGCGAGCTCTTTTGTCTGCCCAAAGAAGCAACACAGACAGTTCTCTCTAGTTTTGCCAGGCAAGAGAATAACAAGCAGCATGCTTTCTTGATTTTGCCTTAGAGCATATCTAAAGAGGTTCTCTTATTTCAGGCTAGTCCAGATTAGCCAACTTGATTAAATAGTAGTGAAGACTCAACAACTCTTCTTTTAACTTGTGTCAGCAGCTCTATATAATTTAACTTGAGCTGCTATTATATCTCCAAGTTAATATGTTTTAATAGCTATTTTAATCCAAGTTAGCTAACCCATTTTAGCTAACATTAACATACTTTTCCCTCCATTCAGTATAAAGTATGCTCTTAGTCTTTTTAAGGCCTAATTGCCACAATATCAGAGTATCCTACACTATGGTGGAGAACAGAGAGACAGACATTAACTTTCAACTAAGTATACATGACTAATTATGAGGAAAGGACTTTTGCTAAAATTCTGTATGTAAGCAGGGACTGAAGGACTGCTGCAATGCAGCTAGCTGAAGTTGTTTAGCCCTGCAAGTTAATTAACAGTTGATATGTAAATACAGCTCATGCTGGGATGGGGAAGGAAGCCGGGGTGTGGTTATGTAAATCCAATTCAGCCACGGCTGATGGAGGATCAGTTGTTAGAATGGAATGTGGTATAGTGTAACTAATTTGGCTGTTGTGGGGTCACAAACCATGCTACCCCCAAATGTAGGAACTGTAAAATATGACACCAGTGCGTGCAGGAGAGACACCATCATTGTAAGGGGTCTCAGATAAACAAGCCTTCCCCTTCCAGAGTTGAGTGAACTGAGTTGGGGGTGAGGGAGAAGGATTGAGCCAGACTGCCAGGTGTGAGCTGTAAGACTGGTTCAACCTGTTTCTTTTCCCCCCTGTTCTAAGGTAGACCTAAAGCAGACTCCATCAGGAGTCTTTTGTTATTCCAGTGGAAGCTGGAATCTTTTGGCTAGCCTAGGTGGTGGCTAAGAGTTGAAATCACTGGTTTGGCCTGGAACCAGACACCCACTGTGACCAGTGGGCAGCTGGTAGGAGCAGCAGCTGGTGGGAATGACCAGCGGGTGGCCAGCAGGGTGGCTGGCAGGAACAACCGACTGGTGGCCAACAGGGCAGCTGGCGGGCACGGCGGAAGGCCGATAGGAGCAGCAGTAGGCGGCCAGCAGAAGAAGAGGCTGGCGGAGCAAGCAGACCACAGGAGCAGCACAAAGGTGGCATGGCCTCAGGCTCAATGAGTGGAGTCATCAGGGTGATGTGTTGGGATCTGTACTGACTGGACAGAGCTGTAAGTGGGGCGGCGTACAGAGAAAGTTTGGGTAAGTGAATGGAACCCTTACATTGTTGGACTAATGAGCCTGAGACACAAAGGACATTGCTCAATCCATTTGAGCTGGGACAATTACTCGTGGGGGGATTATGAACTCTGTTCATGGTATTTTCCCAAGCTAATGTCATGTGACCTCTCTCCCTCTTTCATATGACCTCTCTCCCTCTTTTCTACACTCAGACTCTGTGCTTGCGAGTGGGAAAGCGTTGCCTCTCAGAGGCGCCCAGGGGTGTGTGAATTTCCCAGGCTACTGGGTGGGGGCTCGAGCCAGTTCTGTGTAAGATGGATGAAAAGAGACTGCTAGATATTGAACCAGCCCTGGCTGCTGCCAGCACTACTTGGCAGAAGGGTTACATGTATAATTTTTTTCAGTTTTGTTGAATCAGGGATCTGGCCTAGCCATGCAATTTTCTAGTAGGCCGACATTGCTGCAGCGGGAGGACAGCCACCATGGGCCCCACAACAAGGTATGTGTGGAGCCCCAGCTCTGTGCCCTCAGAAGGTACAGAGCTGGGGGCAGACTGCTATGAGCCCCTCACCGCCCCCCTTCCCCCACCAGTTCTCAGAGTGGCGCTCCAGCAGCTACTCAAAGGGGCCCAGACCCCCAACTGCCACCACTGTTACTACAGCAATACTGGAGTTCTGGGTCCCTTTGAAAACTGCCAAGCCCCAGGGCAACTGCAACCTTTAGCTCCTCCTCCCTCTCCCCATGAGCAGGCCTGCATTTCTGGATTCAATTTGCTAGGGGTAGGACTATGTTTCTTAGCTATTTAATGCTATTGGAATTATCTCCTTAGATACCCAATGTAAAATACTGACCGTACTGAAAAACTCCCACTGACTTCAGTGAAGCCAGGATGTCCACCAAAACTGGTAGGACCCTTAGATCCAGGAGACTTAGGATAAAACTTTAAAGGACTAACAATCATGAATGGGAACTCTAACTTCTGAGCATGTGGGATAGAAAGTTTTACTTGTCTAAAAACTGCTAATCTGCATCATAAAATGTCAGTAGAAATCAAGTTACTTTCTTTTCATATCAAATTAAACTTTTGTTTTGGAATGCACTTAAAATGTGCAAATGGAAAGAAAAGAATGCAACATAAAACTTAAATAAATTTGGTAAATACCTAAAAAATGATGTACCAGAGGCCTTTCTGTGCCTAACAAAAGCTTAATTAAAAACAGGTCCCCAAGTTCAAAAACAAGCACATATCTCTGCTGATAATTTATTATATAGCTCAAACATGGAAATATGAACTTACTTAGTGATATAATACATTTTTTAAACAAATTTTATGTTGTTAAAATAGGCTACTTTTTAAGATGACTACTTTTTTCTTTTATAAATTCAGATGTTAATCTGAAGTCTAGAAATCTATGTCATCAACTCTTCAAAAGCACTGGCCCTTTAGATTTGGTTTTAGAGCTAGCAATGAAATGTAATGAGCAAATTCCTTTTTTATTTGTTTTTAAAACTCTCCTGGAATCATTTTGCAACACATTCCTGCTCTACAGATATTTCTTAAATATTCTAGTGTGGGTCAAATTTTTCCTCCCCCCCCACCCCCAGTCATGTGAGCAGTCCAACAGAATTCAAAACGGGTCTGACAGAATTTGTGTACTCGGAACCACTCTTTAGAATAATTACATAAGCATCAAACAATTTTGAACAACTTTCACTTTAAAGTTCAAAGGTACAGTACAAGTCTAATTGATTGATTAGTTTTGAGGAAATCAACTAATTTGAAAAGGCTTCCCTAGAGCCAGTAGAATAAGGATTATAGATTTAAGTATTCTGGATGGATGTTTGAGTACAGAACTGAAACCTTAATTAAATCTAATTCTAGCGTTAGTTACATGAGCTGTCCTGCAGCATATTATTAAAAGAATCTTGGGCAATATTTCAACACAATTAACTCGCTCCTTTATTAACCTGAGGAAAGAAGTGACTGCTGAATTCACAAGTAAATTATGGTGATTGAAGGAGTTCTTTTGGTAAGTGTGGAGGAAGGCTTGACCACTATGAAATAGAGGGGAAAAACATGTGAGTTGCTTTGTCACAAGGTACCACGTGGAGCAGATGTAGTCTCGATTCAAAGGGGGCAAGACACTAAGCACTGAGAGGGTACCAACCATCCACAGAAGCACTCCTCATCCTGGATATGTGGAGCCTGGAGAGTGAGCCAACATTCACCTTGCAGCAGCAGCTCCAATTCCATAGGGCTAGACCCAGCTCTCAGCTCTTCACATTACAGCCTAGCATATGGGGTTGCAGCACCGCTCAGGTGTGATCTAACTACTCTTCCAGAATGAGGAAAGATGATGCAACCATTAAACAATACTGTAGGAACAAGTTTTAACCCACTGTGATAGCCAGCAGGCCCTTAAACTATGGTCTCTGGCTAAACTTTCTAGAGGCCTGCTGTTTAGCTGGCAAAAGACCCATAAGGCCTAGCTGGCCTGGCTAAAGCCTTGAGTTCAGTGGAAACAAAGGATGAGCATAAAAAAGCAACCCTGCCTGTTTATCCTAAAGTAGAGAGCCAAAGAAGCATAATATTAAGTAGGAAACCATAACTAAACTCTCATATCATAAGTTTCACACACCCATGCAAGGCCAAAGCCCTGAAGGGGCCTCAGAGTCTGGGCTATTCTTCCGAGAAAGAAACAACAGCTGCCTTCTCAAGGTCAACCACAAATCGTTGCTAAGGAACTAGAGATAGTGCCACCCTTCATGAGCCCAACTTGCAAATCTATTAAAGGTATACTTTAAATAATTGCTTGCTGCGTATCCCATTTTGTTTTGTTTTTTGCTCTATACCCCTAGATAAGCACCTATGGACCATACCTGTCACCTATCCGGGAAACACCGTTGCCACTCCTACGCATCCCCAGCAGAATGTAGCTATGCCTTGCACATTTTGGGGGGAGGGATGGGGACATATACTGTGTTTCGCAATTGTGTTAACCTGAGCCGTGGGCGGAGTTACTATGTAATCTTTTAGATTTTTGGCTTATTGGCTCATAACATCTTGCTGCTAGAACCTATCCAGGGGCTCGGGCACGCCCACCCCATTGTTTCACTCCGCCCATCAGCTCCCTTTTATAGTATCTTGTAATCATTTACTTGGCAGTGTCCGCTGAGCCCAAGTGGCAAGGTGGCACTCCACCAGCACTGTGTGTGTAATAAACCCTACTGCTTGAATCTACAGTTTCTACCTTTTTGGTTTCCAACAAATACAGTAGGAAGTGGCTGCTGAATAGATAGTTTTTAGCTATGACAGTTTGGCTCTTCTATTTGAGAGTAGATACCAACTTTAGCTACTGCTAGTTTAAATTTGAGCAGTTTAGTATCATGTTAAAATCTCAATTTCTCAACTTATGTTGGTTACGTAAGAAAAGAAAAGGTTGGGTGAATTGTTCTAGATATTGTAGGATTTCTCCTCATCCACCCCTATTAAATAAAAATAGCCATTCAACAAAATTTCCAGCCAGCTGAGATAAGCAGCATAGGCTTGCCTGTTTCCAAAAAGAAACCACTGCAGAAACAATTTCTATATTAAAAATCGGTAAGCAACCAAATCTGTTACTTCAGCTCTTTAATGAGAAGTGTTGTGTTTACAACAGTTATGATCATTTTCTTCCAGCAGGCTTTTTAATTACCATTTTATAAAGTACTTATTCAGGAATCATTTGCTACCAGTTTAAATTTTAAAACAATATTACCTATATAGAGAGAAGATTTATGTTTTGGGACACTATCATCAATGAAGGCTGTGCCAACAGTGTACAAGGGAGTTCCTCCAACTCCCAGCAGCAGCTGTGCCAGGATGAAGACATAGAGGTAGTTGGAAAGTGAAGATTGTTTGCTGGTATTGCAAGTGAAGTTAGCATTCCTAGTTCCTGATACTGGACAGGTATCTGAAAACACAAGCATAGAGATATTAATAAAGTACAGCCGACTGTATCATCACCTAATTTGTGCTATGAAATAGAAAGATAAGGAAACAAGTGCATAATGCCTTCTATAATTAATACCACTGGATTACTCAACTCCTAATCTTCTAATGCCAGCTCTTGCTACAGTTTTCCTGAGCACATCAGAACATGTCAACTGAACATCTCTGTACCACAATATTCCAATATGAAAAATGAGGATCTCTCCCTACCAGTCAAAGAAGAGTGGGAGATTTGTTTAAAAAAAAACACCTTTTTTATTATTTTTCGTTGCCCAAATACACTGAATTAAATCTTTGGTTTGGAGGAGGAGTTGTTCATGCAACAAGATAGCAAACAGAATTATCTGATACCACTGTAACTTACAATGCTCCAAGTTAAAGAACAAAATATAGAAAAATGTACTTTAAAACAGAGGTTATTCTTTATCAATCAGTAAATCTTTATCTAGCTGATATGGATAGGCACAAAGACACTCTCTATCCCTCCATCACTTAAATGTCTAAGACAACATGGGTAGTTGTAGTAGAAGAAAACTCTAAAAAAAAAAAAAAAAAAAAAAGATTCAAAGTGACCCAATATTTCTCCCCTGGAAAGAAAAAAAAATAGGTTTGTAAGGGTTTTCCTATTTAATAGGTTATATCTAGCAATCTCCCCCTGACAACAAATATCATTGATTGAACTCCTACATAGAATGAGGAAAATATATTATTTGGATTTCTCTCACATACACACAGGGCAAGAAAAGTAACTGTGTTAATGCACACCTTCTTTCTGGTACCCAAAAATTAGTTATATGTAAAAGTTAGCTTTTCCTTCCCTCTGGGATATTATTATTTTTCCATAGACATCAAACAGCCTTAATCTTATTTGACAGACTAAAACTGGAGTATGAGCAGTATTCTTTGCAAATGTCTGCATATACCTGTACACATATGCAACCCTGAAAAAGGAAAATTCCACACATGTGTCAGAATGGCTGTACTGGGAACTTCTCAACTATTTTAAAATAATATTTCAGAACACTTACTGTAAAGAGAAAATTATATAAGTAGGTTTTATTTAACCACAGTGTGCCAACCAAGTATTCAGAATCATCCCTCCAGGAGCATGACTAAATATTACTTTTTACACTGGTGTTTTATGAATGAAGCCAAAGGATACTTTTTGGCCCTAACAGTGCTGACAAAGGACCAATACAGCTGGTACAATATTTCATTAATAAGCTAGTGATATATTCAGCATCAGAAGAAAGTAGAAATTACCTAGTGATCATTCAGAACCTAACATGAAGGGTTAGGCAGGAAAAGCTATTATGCTTAAGTCTATCGTCCTCGCCATCATCCTTTAGTCTTCCAAAGTCTTTAAAGTTGCCATATAAATTCACTTCATATTGACACTTCATACATTAGTCTGGTCAATTGGCAGTATGTTGATACTAAAATTTCCATTAAGTCAGATGAGGCAAATTTTCAGTTTAAGAGAATTTGTTACCAAAAAAACCCACACACACTTTGTGTTCAATGCTCCTTTCGATTTACATTCTAGGAGAAGGGCTGAAGCTCTTGGAATATGGCAGATGTCTGGCAGAAACCAGGTCCTAGAAGAAGTTAACATTAATAAAAATAGCATGGATACTTCCAGAGAGGGTAGACCTGCACAATCTTGGTGGAAGGATGTAGAGTACTCAAATAACATCTTAAAAGGTTGTAGAAGGAAGGGCACCTCAGGGGTAGCTGGGTTAGCAAGTTTGTCCTTCTTTGAAGGGGCAAATCCCTGCACTGGAAGGAAAAAATTCAGCACCAATTCCTCTAAGTGGGCCTGCATATTTTAGGTTATTATTCTCCTCCTGTAGTATTTTTGGACAAGAGTAGAATATTAGAAATGTTTTAACCCTTTTCATTAACCCAAAATAACCCCAGCTTTTTATCAATAAAAACTAGTATTCTTTACCCTGATAAAAGATATTTTGGCATTTGAAGAGATATTAGAAACAGCACATGAATATGATTCAATAATTTTCTAGGAGTATTTATGTGTTTGTGGGTTTTCTACCTAAAATCCAATTGACCTCAGTCTAAGTTTAAACAAAATGTATCAAACTTTATTCTGTGGTACATGAAGTGTTTTATGGTAGGATACATTGTAAAGATTTTGCTTTTACAGTATGTTGACAGCTCTAAATACTGCAATAACACCATATGTGATGACCCAGAGTACATTTGTAGATGTACATTAGGAATGTGAGAGTGTACATGTTTAAACGGTTAACCAATGAACCTGGGCTCATTGTTTAACCTTCACAGTTACATGCAAGGCCACCCTCCCTTTCCCCCCTCCCTACGCTGCTGCCTCTGTATCCTGTATCAAAGGCAACAATGTGGGAGGGGGGGAAGCAGGTGGGAGCCGGTGCTTGCAGGGAACCACCTTCCCACCTGCTCTCCATATGGGTAAACGTGTAACCACTGAAAATTTCAACAGTTACACATTTACCAAAAAAAAAGCATTTTAACATCCCTAATATTAATGCTAGATAAACTCAGTAATTATATAAAGTTTATCAGAGTTCTAGAGAATTGAAAGATAATCTCCGTAGTATGCCAACTGAAATTATTATATATATATATATATATATATATACACACACACACATATATATACACACACACCCCCAGATAGGGTCTGGCATTATACAAAAATCAATAATCAAGACAATCCTTGACTCAGGGAGAACTAATAACCTAGGAGACAGACTTAAGATATCCTCAAAGATTCAAAAGAACAACCAATCTAAGATGCTATTTTTTTTAAATGGCTTATTTTTCTCTCCTTTTTTCCTCACCCAACACCACCACCATCCATTTGTAAACAAGTCATGGAAAAGTAGCTTTTCATGGAAAACTAATGAACAAAAGTGGAGCCTGAGACAGACTAGATCACTCCACACACAGAGGCTCCATAGGAGAAAACCACAAAGACACGAGTGGGCACATATGGACTGGTATAATTGTTAGGCAGTGTTATAGTGACATCAAAAAGTGAATTAAACATGGAAAAGGATAATGCAATCATTACATTTAAATTTGTAGAAGGCACATTAGAATATATAAAACTTTGCATAAGAGATAAATGGAAGGCTGAAGATCAGTTTTCCATTATGCGCACATAAATTTTGGCAAAACAAGTTAAACAGTACTTACATTACACTATGAATTAGTATGGAGAGAGAAGTTCTTCCCTTTGGAAGATACACACACCTAAAGTTCCTAACATCAGAATACCTCTATATGAATAGGGCAAAGGAATGTCCACTGGATTCTGCCCTGCTTTCTTTACTTTTGGGAGAACTCAGTATGTAGTCAATTTAGCCAAAATCCAACCAAACAAGGATATCTAAATGCAATTTTCTGTTTTAAGTATGTTGTTCTGCTCGTCCACTACAGACACTGTTTTGTGGTCAATTCCTGAAAAAACACCATCATAAGTTGTGATCTTCATCACAGTAAGAACAACTTTCATTTGAATACATTGAATTCCAGTAGCTTAAGCAAATATATACATTTCACTACTTGGTAATGCACAACTGCCTCGATATATATCCAATTAACTCTTGCAAGCAAAATATGTAATCAATAAAACCTAAACTGCTATTTAGTAAAATATTTACAAGAAGGGAGCCAAGGTCCCTTTTTAAAGAAAACATTTGGATAATGTTGCTTATATAAAAAACTGCGTTATTATTTACAACCATCTGCCATATAACGACATTTTTCTTCAAGGAATACTGCTAAAAAATTACAATTTTGTGGCTAACAGGTTCTGAACATTCACTCAAATGAATATCAAGTTATTTGGTTTTAAATAAATTCACCCTCAAGTCACTCTTAAAAAACTTGGAATTATTTTGCAGCAAATATTCAGCATTTTTAATATCATCTTAAGGCACAGTTACCATTTTCATGTGTGACTAACTCCTACACTTACTTCACACAATCAGGCTTATATAACGTTTAGCAATTTGACACTAAATCTAACTGCATTTAGAAACTTGTCTTTAGGAATAGGAACTTGCTATTCCAACTAAGGCAGAGTGAAAACAGAGAAAAAGAGGAGTGTGACTGGGAAGAAAGCAGGGAGTCGTTTTTATTAACATTTGATCTTGTTTTATTACATTTTTTACAAAAAGAAAGAAGCGTCAACACTGAGAGACCTAGAAAATGAAGCCCTCCCTTTCACACGCAGCTTTGAGTAGGCAAAGCTAATGCCTACTGGTTGACTGATCCTCCACAGTGCTCAACCAACAGGAGCCATCCTTTTTCTAGAAATGCTATCACAAAGTTCTTTTCTAATTACACTACTGAGAATTGGAGAGGAAACGGAAAGCGAAGGAAGGCATTTGAAACAATGTGGTATTCATTTTGTTTAGAATTTAAAAACCTTGAACTGATTTCACATAGGCCACTAAACAATCCAAACATGAATTTTTACCCAGGGCAGACTGGCAGCGACCCTCTTCTACAGCATAGGACAAGGCATAAATGGGCCACTTTCTGGTTATAACTAGAGTAAACAGTGGATGTTCTGTAACTTGAATTCTTTAAATCAAGATTGGGTGACTTCAGTAACTCAACCATAAGTTATGGTCTATTACAGGAGTGGGTGGGTGAAGTTCTGTGGCCTGCAATGTGCAGGAAGTCAGACTAGATGATCATGATGGTCCATTATAGCCTTCAAGTCCATGAATACTATCATTACCAACCTTTGGCACACTTGAACCTGTGATCTAGAAATAAAAGACTATATTCCATTTCTATGAACCATCCTGCCCTAGTAATTATACATAGGCAGCTATTCTGAAGGTCTTTCAAATGGTTAAACCAATGAACTGACACATGACTTATAAAGAAGCTATACATTTTAATAATGTCACCTTACACTCACAGGCAAAGAGATTAAGCCATCAGTACAGTTTAATTGATTTTCTGGTGCAAAATTAGGATGGTGCTTTTCATCTTTTTGCATTACTCATGATGTCTTAATATATGGAGCATATTTGTGTTGCTTCATAATATGAAGTATCTATAAAATATTTATGGGTATAGACAGATATTCAACCACATACTAGTCCAGGATTTGCAAGCTTTTTAATGTGTACTTTTTTCTAGTGCTTAGGAGTAAAGTTCCCATCTTTAAACCACAGCCTTCAGTTTCAAATGATTCCTTAGTGGGAAGCTGATGAAGCACAATAGGGACACAAAAATGTCCATCAGCTAAAAGGATGAATAGAGATCAGGAGACATTCAAACAGTGTGACTGGCTAGAAGGCAGTTAATGTAAACAAAATGGGTAAGCATTTTTCCACTATATGACAAGCTATTACTAACAACTCTTAAAGGACTGAACCATCTGTACAGTTTCAAAATGCATATAATCAAGTACAATATTCAAGAATTGTATTTCAAATTTTGATTCTGAGCCAGGCCTGCCAATGTGGGTGGGGGGAGAACAAAGGAAGCAACTGCCACAGGACCTGGCAATTAAAAGGGTCCTGAAGCTCCTGGCCACCACCACTGCTACTGCCCCGCATCCTTTAAATTGCCACTGGAGTAATATGCAACAAGCACCAGGCAGTACTGTGGTTGGGGGGGGGGGGGGGGGGGGAGGTGGGAGGAGGAAGACATGCCACAATCCAGGCAGTGCTAAGGTCTGGCTGAACCCTGTCCTACCCCTTGCACCTGAGACCCCGCCCCTTCTGGAGCCACCCTCCACTTTGCCCAGGGGCTGGAAAGGCTGTCTGCTCCCCTGTTCAAAGCTCTTCATAGGACTGAATTCAGCATATAAGCTTTTTTCATCCTTGAGAAGTAAAAACTTTGCAGTCTAATGACATATTATCTGTGTCATTGATTGTGAACTCACTAGAAACATATCTCCTTCACAGTCTGCTGGGTCTTCTGAATTTGCATGTCCCCAAGATGCTTTATCTTGATTGTTGGTCTCAGTGCTCTAGCTTATATCTTCACAAAAGTAGAATATGTTACAGTGACGTTATTTACACCTTTGTAGCTAAGGTTATCAGCCTTTCTAATAGGAGTCATTTTTCAGGAATTTGTGACTCAACCATTAAAGTTTTACTCAGATCACTGGCAAAGTATGTACTAAAAATCTGCAAGATACAGGTGTGTATGTGTGTGTATAAAATAATAAAAATAAAAATCACATAGCACCCCATATTAGTAAATCACTGAGTTAACACATACACCTTGAATATTTAATAATGAGTACAAATTATAGATGGTATTCTGAAGAGAATTTAAAATTCAGACTAAACCAAGATTAATTATTTTAGTGATCAGCCACTTTTGTGAAAATCTTACAGCTAGTTTTACCTGTCAGTTTTCACTGCCTTTTTTCCATAAAATTTCTTTCCCTCTCTCATAAATCAAAAGGAGCACCACCATCACTGCACTAAATCTCTATCTTTAAGTGCCAACAGACTCTTGAAATTACAGTGCAGCCCCATGGAACAGTTCAATGTACTTTTTCTTTATGTTTAAGCCTAAGATATCCTCTTGGAAGAGTTTTAAATCACTTTCAGAAGCAAAATAAAATGTCTGATAACAGAGCTATCATGGCATTACATTACAAAACAAAAATGAGAAAAAAAGTACAGAGCTCCTGACACAACATGTTCTAAGTAAGTTCTTATATAAAAACACTGATTAGAAAATAAAAAGTTGAAATCATTCCTCCTCAGTCCAAGCCTTTATTTTGTTTGGTAGATTTGCTAGGTTTTCCTGCCTTTGCACATCTGTGAATGCAGTGTATTTGAATGGTATTTATAATATACAGCACAGAAATTTGAAGTCCTATAGCCATAAAAAAATCACCACTTCGAAGCATCCCAGCTGTAATCTACAACCAGCACTTATTTAGTGTGTGCATAGTCACCTAGCCAAGTGATGGCATCATCAGTGGCATAATGGAGTTCTTCTAGACCACCGCTGAACCTAGTCGGCAGGCATTCATTGACACTATACATCACTATTTGTGTTGCACTGCAGTGCACAAAAGGCTATCACAAAACATCCCAGCAATACTGGTTTGCTTGCACAGAAACTTGGCTCAGTCTGGAATCTTATCAACAGTCACCACTAGTGACACGGCAGGTCAAAAACAGAGGGTAGATTATGGGATCAGTGATGAAGGACTGGTTGGGGAATGTAATAGATATCAATTCCTCTTGCCAGAGTATTTCCACTCCAACATCTTGGCACACCAGTTGAGATCATGATGTGTAATGTGATGGCAAAAGCTTGCAGCTGGAAGTTTAATTAAAGTCATTGTGCAGCAGCAAGCTTGGGCTGGAACATACTTTCTCTAGTAACTGGCCAGTGGCAAAATTCTCATTTGATATTGAGGAGGAGCAACATTGCTAGAACTGGAAATCACAAAGGTGGCATTGGATGCAGGGTTCCAGACATAATGCACGTAGTGGCATGCAACTGTGCACCTATCAGTTTGGTATGTAACAATCAACTCCTTATTGGTGTGCAGAACTCAACCACAGCATACCAGTTTCCACACTTGATGCTACCCAGTATCTGTTACAGCTGTGTTACAGTGAATGATTCTGGGCAGCTTCTAATAAAACAGGTTTCTCATTCCTCACACCTTTTCTACAAAGGTGTTCTGGCCACTTTAAGTACCTGGTTGGGTGTCACTATGGGTCACCCTAAATGCAGGTGGCTGCTGCATGGCTCAATAGCTTTGGAGCAGACTCCAAAACTTGTTGGAGCATGTAAACACATCCTCTCAGTCATCTCCTCCCATATGGCTCGGCAAGCAGAATCTAATGATTCTATCAGATGGTCAGCAACATCTCAGTTACCAGATGTCTCGCGCTGCTTGAGCAAGGCCGTGCTCTCCTCATTAAGACCGGGAGATGTAGACCAGGCAGCAACTGCATGGGATGGCTCTGCAGGCTACTTTGTAGATAGCACCACAGAAGCAGCATTAGGTCTTATTTTCAGAAATGTGCCGGACTGATATCGTCAACAGTCTCTTCTCCAGTGCTTCTCAGTATTTTTCATAGTTGGGCTTTCCAAAGTTCCACTTCTTTTTGGACAACTGGGGGCTATAGCCTAATATGGATTAGCAATGGTCTATGTTGGCTGTGTGGAAAGTTATCCAAGACGTGGCATGTTGTTGGCTAAAGATGGCCATGAACTGAGCTGATGCAGTCTAAATCAGGAGAGTAGTCAAGATCCCATCTAGAATTAACAGAATAGGCCTTGTTGCTTAGCAGCATGGATAAGGCAGTCATTTCAAAATGTCCAGTCTGCAAGATGTTCACCATTAGTGTATACCTTCTTATAGCCTCAGTCTGTCAGATGGCTGTTGAAGTCTCCAACAGACAGCTGAGTGTGGCAGGCCTGATAGAACCTGTTGGCTTCAGCTGAAGCTTGGAGACTTGTAAACATTTGCCATCTGGAAACCTCCAACCAGATGGTGTCAATTCAGTGACATCAGCTGAATGGCATCTACAATGTCAGATTGAATGTATATGGCACAGGAGGTCAAAGCTCTGTAATGACCAGCTTCAGCAGTTGATACATTTGACTCTTGCAAGCAAATTATCTGGATGAGCAAGAACACCAAGTAAATCATGCTTGGCAACTGACAAACCCTCCAATCTGATTATAAAACAAACATTTTCATTCATTTACTTCATTATTTGCAGTAGAACTAGGATCATTGTAATTTCAAAACATGCTATTAGACAATTATTCTAAGTGACCAACTTAAATATTAAGTATTGTTTTAAATAACTGACCATGTTGAAGATGGGTAACTTAGTTCATTTGAAGTTATACTCTGATTCAACATGCACATATTTAATAAAAAAGTAAAGCTATCCTAGAATTTCTAGTTTAATTTATAGTAATTCTAAAGTACTTGTATAACTCTATCACCACAGTGTCTGAGCATCTCAATCTTTTTAATGTTAGCTATTGTCATAACACTCCTCTGAGGTAGGGGAGTATCACTGTTCATTTTACACATGGAGAGGTAATACAGAGAGAGCCTAAGTGATTTGCCCATGGTCACAGGAAGTCTGAGGCAAAGCTGGAACCTGAACCCTCATCTCCCGTGGTACTTGCCCCACCATTTAGCCCCTCCATCATTCTATGTGCACACAATTCATCGGCAAGGCTAGCAACAGTGACCTCCATTATTTTTAAAGTAACTGATCTGAACAGGCCATTAAATTCATTATACCTAAAATTCAAATATTTTAAATTTCTCAGATGAAAAGGGAGACATCTGACATGGAGTTTTAGAAGAAAAATATTTAATCCTGTATATATTGTGTATAGTTTCTATTGCAATGTTTGCATTATCCAAAGAATGACATGATGGAAACCACTGAAATTTATTTAACTGTAAAATGAAACAACTTACAATAAGACAATAAACCACTAGAGGGAGCTCCTAACTTAGTCTACCAATATCTGTAATATTGTTTCAGGTACTTTGACTCTCCCCCATACACACACACACACACACACACACACACGTCAACCTTAAACCAGATATTCCAATAAGTTAGTGATTACCCTAAATCATTTTAAAACTTTCTTATTTGAAAATTTCTAGATAAGGTCACAAAATTCCCTTCTTGTGCCTATTTGTAGAAAGCTGAAATTTCTAATTTTAGTTTTTCTCTGAGTTAAGAAATTGTTAATCCATTTCCACATGCAATATGTAAATATGAGGGATAGAATATCCAATGGATTATCTTTTATCCTCTCCACACCCCCAGAGGAAAGGAGCACTCACACTTCTAATATCAAATCTGAAGTAGTCTGCAAACTTTCGCAAACAAAGGTTATTCACCTTGCGCAGTACCTGGAGGATTGGTGAGCACGTTGAGGACGAGATGAAGATCCCATGGCTCCCTTGGTGGAGTTATATCAGGGTAGGCCCTTCATGAAGTGCTTTGTCATTGGATGGGCAAAATTGGGTTATTGTCTACTTTTAATGGAATGTGGTTATAGCAGCTAGGTGCACCCTAATAGAGCTCATGGAAAGGTTGGACTGTTTTAAATGCAGGAAGTAGTCAAGGACAACAGGCAATGGGACAGTCTCAAGAGAGGTGTTACGCAAGGTGGCCCAATGTACAAAACATGCCAACTTGTTAGAATATGTTTTCCTAATTGAGGTAGCAAGACTATGTAAAAGTACATTGCATACTTGGTCAGAACATTGTAACTCTGCCTGAGAGCCATCCAGGTACTAAACCTTTCGGTGGAGTCTGAGGAACCACTGGTGTTGGGTCTGTACACCTGATTGATACAACAGCCTGGGGTTGCATGGCAGGGAAATTGGCAAAAACAGTGCCATTCTGATGAAGAAAGGGAACCAGGGTAGTCAACCAGCATGGAGCTATCAAAATGACTCTGGTGTTGTCCGTTCTTATCTTGAGTATCATGCGAAGGAGAAGGGGAATGGGAGGGAAGGCACAGAGGAGCCGATGGCTCCATTTTACAGTGAGAGCATCTCAGAGAGCCTTTGCCTACGCCCACTCTGAAGCAGGATAAGGGACTTTTTTTGTTGGTGCTTGCGAAAAGATATATTAAAGGGCATCCCCAGTGCACAAAGATCACACCAAATGTCTGCTGGTCTGACACTCGTTATGTTGAGTTAGTGATCTCCTTAATGTGTCGGCTGTGGTATTCAATGCGCCTGGTAGATAACATGCTGAGAGTGATGGCATGGGAAAGGCACCAATTCCACAGGGTAATAGCCTCTGTACAGAGAGCATGGGAACGGGCTCCTCCCTGTCTGTTTATATAAAACATGTTGGCAATGTTGTCGGTATATATCGTGACGTGCTTATGTGTTATTGCTGGAAAGAAGTGTTGGCAGGCTAGTCTTACAACTCTTATTTCTAGTACATTTATGTGGAGAGCCCTTTCTTTTGGAATCCAGAGACCCTGTGTTAGATTTCCCATGTGCACCCCCCTGTCTGTGAGGGAGGTGTCTGCTGTGATGACGGTGGAAGGCTCTGGTGGTTGAAACTGAATCCCTGTACATAAGTTGTGTGTCTTTGTCCACCATAGTAGTGCATTTTTTACCGTGGGCTAGATGGAAAGAGACTTGATAAGGGGATGATAGTTCAGTGTGTAGACCATGCTGAGCCAACCCTGTAGGCACCTCATGAACAGACGTGCATTGGGGACCACTGGGTTGCTACTACCATGTGGCTGAGCAACTGAAGGCAATAGTATGCTATTACCTGCGGCATCATGCATAGTTTTTGGACCAAGTCCCTGATCTTGAACCTTTCAGTGGGCAAGGAAACTCTTGCAACCACTGAGTCAATTTGAGCCCCTATAAACTGTAGGGACTGCACTGGTGTGAGTACTAACTTCATTTATCAGTAGGCCCAACGAGTTGAAGCAAGTAATGACCACATGAATGTTGTGATGGGACTGTGCCTCTGATCTGGACTTGATTAGGCAGTTGTCGAGATAAGAAAACTCGACATGATTATTTTTCCTTGGGTAGACAGTGACTACTGCAAGCATTTTGAAAAAAAAAAAAAAAACACAGTGCCATGGAGTTCAAATGGCAAGACAGTATATTGGTAGTGGCACATACCTAGGACAAAGTGGAGAAAGCTCCTATGAGTGGGATGAATGTGCACATAAAAATAAGCATCTTGTAAGTCAAGAGACGAATACCAGTCACCGAGCTCCAGAGCAGGAATGATGGTGTTTAGTGTTACCATCTTGAACTTCTGCCTTTTTACAAATTTGTAAAGGGCTCTAAGGTCTAAAATGGGACACCATCCACCATTCTTCTTTTGAGTGAGGAAGTAGTGAGAGTAGAATCCACTCCCCTCATATCCCTGTAGGACTGGCTCTATAGTGCCCAATCGAAGACGATGATCAACTTCATGCTGTAGGATATCGTCGTGAGGGTGGTTCTGAAGAGGGACAGGGTGTGAGAGTGGGGCGGGGGGGGGAGAGAATGGAGATAAAGGGGATTGTATATCCTGAACTGACTGAGTGCAGCACCCA
Organism: Pelochelys cantorii; assembly: GCA_032595735.1. NCBI lineage: Eukaryota > Metazoa > Chordata > Testudines > Trionychidae > Pelochelys > Pelochelys cantorii. Next base: position 64,545,389 of record CM064330.1, read on the forward strand.
TTTGTCAGATGTTATGGTCCACCATGCTGTGCAAAGAGCAGAAGATGATGGTTGAATGGTTTCTCAGAAGTTAGCGGCTCTGGGGCAGGTGAAGATATTTTCAGTCCTTACACCGAGGCCTCAAATTTGTTTATTTTGCTGAGGTGCCTGGTTTGCAGAGCTAGTCTGATTACATCTGTGTTGCTGCCTGCCCCAACTATTGTTGCTTAAGGCTGGTGGTCCTGTCTTTGCTGATGGTAAGTATACAAGGGATACCTGGGTCTTGGATATGGTTGGTATCTAAATTCTCACCTATTTGCAGGCATGTGAATCCCCAGGGAATATAACGTGGCTCGTGAGTCCTTCATGTAATGGAGGACCTCATTAGTCTTTGTCAAGAAGAGCTTCTCGCCCTGGAAGGGGAAATCCTCCACTGTAAACTATGTTTCCCTTGGGAAAGCTGAGGAGTTAAACCAGGAGGCTCAGCTCATATTGACCACCGTGGCTGTTGACCTACTGGCCATGTTAGCAGCACTAAGGCCAGCTTATAAGATAGTGCATGAAATCGCTTGTCCTTCAGAGACTGCCACTTTAAATTGTTGTTTCTTTGCCTCCAGTATATAATCAATAAAAGTATTGAACTTTGAATAGTTGCTGAAATCACATTTGCTAAGCAATGCAGCATAGCTAGCAACCCTAAACTGAAACGTGGAAGACCTTTCTCCGAAGAGATATAATCACTTGCTATCCCTGTCAGCTGGGGTGGATCATGGCTGGTGTTTATTTCTCTGATGTGCAGCTTCGACTACCAGAAAATTAGGCGGAGGATGGGTAAACAGAAACTCAGATCCCTTAAGGGGTACATAATATTTTCTATCAGCCCATCTGCAGGTGGGCAGTATAGATGCAGGGGCCTGTCAGATCAGTTTTCCAGAGCCCATAATCGCAAGGTTTATAGGAAACGCAATCTTGGTGGTAGGAGTGGCCTGTAGGATGTTGAGAAGCTTGTGTTGGGTCTCAGACTTCCTCCGTGGCAATGTTGAGATCTGCTGCCATCCTTTTTAAGAGGTCTTGAAAGGAGGTGAAGTCGTCTGCTGCCATCGGAGGTGGTAGCATTACTGCTTCATCTAGAGAAGAGGATGAATTGGTGTCAGGAGATGTATCTGGCCCTGAATCATGGTTCTGCTGATCAGGTACATCCTCCTGCATCTTCTGAGAAGATGGAGACTGGGGTGGAGGGGAAGGCACAGGCTGTTTGTCCATCTTTTTAGTATGCTTCCTTTTGTATGCATGTGCCCAGAGCTTCCATTACTGCCACTGTGCAATGTATGGCATGGGTGGTGGCATTCACGGGTGCGGTCCTGAGGTGGGAATTGTTGCCCCCACTGAGTGCCGAAAAGCAGGATGTGAGGACAGTATGGAGACCTCGGTGCCAGGCATGATTTGGGGTGAAAAAGATAACTCCTCTACATCATCTTCATTGCTAGATAATAGAGTAGGAGAAGGGATGTGTTGTGGTGCTACAGAACTCAAAACTGAAGGTGGAAGAAATGGCGAGGTCCTTATGATGAAGGTAATAAATAAATGGAGATATACCTATCTAATAGAACTGGAAGGGACCTTGAGAGATCATTGGGTCCAATCCCCTGCTCTCATGGCAGGACTAAGTACCATCCCTGACAGATTTGCCCCAGATCCCTAAATAGCCCCCCTCAAGGATTGAACTCACAACCCTAGGCTCAGCATGCCAATGCTCAAACCACTGAGCTATCCCTCCCCCCAGGATGTGAGTGTGGACAGTGCCATAGGCAACGCCAATGTTATCTGCAAATATTTTGGTAACACTAACTGCTGCAGTGCAGTTATGGTTGTGGCACCAGCGACTGGGTTGACAGTACTTGGGTCCGGTGCCACTGAAGGTTGTGGTGCCAAAAGATGTATTCTTGGTGCCACTGACTCAGCCTTTTGTTTGTCCGGTGCTGTAATAGGCACTGAGCTTCTCAAAGCAGGCACATTAAGGCCTGTAGCTTTGGTGCAGATGAGGTATTTGTCTGAAGGGTTTAATTCTTGGCAGATAAAATGCTATCACTCGCCTGACATCAAGAGCATGCCTGGAAGCCTCAAATACATTTGCATGTAGTTTTGGGAAAAACACAGCTAAGTTCACTGGTTCATTTATATGAAATGAGGAAGCAATCTTAAGTAAGTGTTTTGGATGCCTGCAAAGGATAATCTTATCAGAATGGAATATTGTGAAAGGTAGGTCAGCCATGAATACTGCCATGTCCCCCATGCAGTGAGATGATGTGACAGCAACCAGCAATGCAACCTTCCTGGAGAGCTGATTCCCGGCTCGTGCCCAGTCCCAGATGCTGCACCTCTGTTTTTTAAATGTATAAAGAGACTGCTGGCTCTTAATACATTTTTAAAAAACAGAAGTGCAGCAGGGGGCATCTGGCACGAACAGGGACAGTGGATTCCTGGCTCGTGCTGGGTCCTCCTGCTGCGCTTTAGCTTTTTAAGTGTATTTGAAAAGCAGAGCTGCAGTAGGGTTAGCTCCCGGCACTGCTGCGGCTCCCCCACTTATGGACTAGTTGATGGAAAATCCATTGACTAGTTGATTAGTTGATTAAACTAAATTTAACATCCCTAGTAATAGTAATTGAATTTAATCAATTGTCATCCTTGTATACCAGCAGTGTTTAATGCAAAAGGCTCTTCTTGTCAGGCCATATGGCAAAACTATATTTTTCACATACACAAACAAGACAGTTCAATTGATTCTGCTCCATATTTCAAACTTCTCTCTCTCTCCCCCCCCCCTCACCCTTTAAATTGAGTCAACTCTGAATTGAGTCAAAGCAGGATACATTTTTTTTTGCCATAAGTACAGATCGTAGATTACCAATAACCGGAAAGGTAGGGGTTAGAAAGGAAGCTAAAATTCCACTTTAACTGTAGCAAGTCTTTATTCATGCAAAGTGTATTACATATTTTATTTCTCTGTAGCTTCATATAAGTAGCATAAACAATATTGCGCTTACAAAAAAGCATAAGATTTATAAGCCAATTAGAGGAGACTGTGTTTTGCTACAACATAATACCTTAAACAGTTCTCTAATGTATTCTCCAGTTGATTTAAACATACATAGATTTAATTTCATCGTGAAGATTAATACAGCATACAAATGAAAATAGGCTATGCAGATATTTTAAAATTGTTTTATAATCATTGGCAGTCTTTTTAATGAATAAAGAAATCTATTATATATTTGAGATAGTTTGCCTGTCTGTTCAAAAACTACTCCTACATGGTAAGAGCTAGGACCACCAAATTCAATGTACAGCTTCCTCTTATAATTTAAAGCAGGAGTTGGCAACCTTTTCAATCCAAAAAGCCAATATACATCAAATTTCAAAACAAGTGGTCAACAAAGAGCTGTATAAGAATGCCCATTTGCATGACTGAAAATATACAACTTAATATTATTGATAACTGACATAAAAGCATGAATGAAGCATATTCACAGACTTTATTTAATGGGACTTTTGCTGCTGCATCTTTTCGCACACTTCTTTGAAGTTAACATCATAACCAATCAAATCCAGCTTCATACATGCTTTCAGGCTGTCTTCTGTCATTCTTATGGCAGGGGATGTGGCGGTTCAGAAGTCTGGGTTGGGATGTATGAGGGGCTCAGGGCTGGTGTGGGGGGAGGGTGCAGAAGTGTTACGACACTGTGGCCAGATAGTGGCTGGGCCCCAAATGGGGGCTTGTTGGCTAGACTTCATATTATAGACTTCAAATATTATGCCCAACACAAAAGGTTTCAACATTGTCCTTCCTTATGGCAGGGGTGGGGAACTTTTGGGGGTCAGGGATCACTGACCCACAGAAAAAAAATCAGTCAGGGACCACACAAGTGAGAAGCAAAAAAACCCCAACCCTTAATGAGTGGTCCCCAACTGAGACACTCACTCCCCTGGCACTCCAGCCCCATGGGGAATGGGAGTGGCAGAGGGGCAGGAAGGACTGAGGTTCAAAGCCTCAGGCCAGATTAACCCTTCTGGGGTTCAGGGTTAGTGGATTTTGTGCCCCCCCCCAGACTCTGGAGTAGGACCAAAAATAAGGGGTCCATTGTGCAGGACAGAGTGGCCAGTAAGTGGGATAGAGATGAGGGTGCAGGATCTGGGTGCGAGGTAGGATGCAGAAGTGAGCTGGAGGTTGGGTCTCTGGCTGAGGGGAGGGTGCAGGAGCAGGGTGCTGGTGGGTGTCTGGACAGGTGGCAGGGAATAGGAACAGGGTGCTGGTGTGTGTCTGGCCAGGGGAGAGGGAGCAGCATCAGGTATTGGGGGGGGTGTCTGGCCATGGGTTTGGACTGTGACCTAGTGCAGGGAATTGGGATGAAGTGTCTGGTAGGGGGTATGGGGCTCAGGAAGGGAGCAGAGTGTTTGGGTTATTTGAGGTAGGATAGGCTCCCCACTGCCTCCATGGGCCCAATCCAGCCAACAGAGGGTGTTTTGCCCAGACCTGCTGTAGCACCATTGTGGGCTGCCTGCTGCAGGGGGAGCAAGGTAGGGCTGGGCTCAAGCTTCAAAAGAGCCATATCTGACTCTGTAACCCTGTAGGGCTCAGAAAGGTGCGCCTCCCCCTCACGGTCAGTGGGCTGCCACTCCGCCCCACTATACCCTGCTTAGTCTCCTGTGGAAAATTAGTTGTGGCTTTCAGCTAAAGGGCAGTCCATAGTCCTAGAGAGCCATCGGGGGCAAACAATTCAGAGCCTGGATGGGATGGTGAAGACAGTCTTCTCCCAGGAATCCAGATCCAATGGGATTTTCTAATACTTCTTTGTCAAACCAACAGTTACGATGTAGTTAGCTGTTCCCAGGCAGTCCAGAAGTTCTTCAGTTTGGGGCATCGGTTAGACATTGAACTTTGAGATGGCATTTACCGTCCTGAAATTGATGCAAAACTGTATGCTTCTGTCCAGTTTCAGCACAAGCACTACAGGGCTTCACCACTCACTTTTCAATCATTTAATCACCCTAAGTTCTAACATCGCTTGGACCTCTTTTTCTACCACCTCTCTCATCTATTGGGGCAGGAGGCGGTTAATCTCTCAGACTACCTGACCTAGGATTGTCTGAATTGCATGAGAGACCACTGTGGTTTGTCTGGGAAGTGTGGTAAAGGTCTTCCGAAAGGCCGCCAGCAGTCCAGGAGCTTGCTTTTGATGTACCTCGGTCAGCGTCTCTCTCAGCCACAGTTTTTCTTTCCCCTTTGAGTCAGGCACAGGGGGCCCTACAGTGGGTTCTGGTGGGTATGGGGTAACAATTAGCGCTTCGCTGCACAGCTGCACAGCTTTATGAGGTTCACATGGTAGATTTGTTTCTTTTTTCGGTCTGGCTGGTGTACTTCATACGTCACTGGGCCTGCTCTCTGTGTGATCTCAAGGAGTTTAGATTCCTTGGAAGGGAGGAGAATAAGTACTCTGTCTTCTGGCTCAAAAGTCCTCTCTCAGGCTCCCTGGTTATAGCATCACCCATGGGTTGCTTGAGCTGCTGGGAGGTTCTCATAGGCTAAAGTCCCTGCCCGGGTAAGTCACTACTGTAATTGTAAGACATAGTGGAGAAGTCCCTGAGAGGCTGACGGGGTGCTTTCCCAGGTCTCCCTCATTAAGTCCAATACCCCCGGAGGTTGGCGACCATAGAAGAGCTCAAACGGGGAGAACTGGGTCAATGACTGTGGAACCTTCCAGATGGCTAACAACAAGGGAGGAAGCAATTAGTCCCACTGCTGCAGTTCAGAAGGGGGAAACTTCTTCAACATCCCCTTTAGAGTTCGATTAAAACGCTCCAGCAGGCCTTCAGACCGAGGGTGGTCTGCCAAAGTTTGGAGCTTTCAAATGCCCAGGAGCAGACAGACCTGCCGGAGTAACTGGGAGGTAAAATTAGTCCCTTAGTCCATGAGCAACTCCTGGGGAAGGCCCACCCTTCACCATTTCAGAAGCAATGGTACAGACCATGGTACTCTGCAGCAGGATAGCCTCCGGGAAGCAGATTGTAGAGTCTACTAGGACCAAGACATATTTGAACCCCGCTTGGCTCCTCTGGAGTGGGCCTACCAGGTCCAAAGCAATGCAGAACCCCTGCGGAACCCCTTGGTTAGCAGCTAACTGGCACTCAGGATATGACTGGCAGTAGTCTTTTACTTCTTGGTAAACACCTGACCAGAAAAACCCGGGACAGGTTTCTTCCTCCCCTTCTGTGGCAAGCTCCATGCCTTGGCCTGCAGATGGGCCCCTGCTGGCCAAACTCTCCACAAGAACATCCTGCATGGCTGGGGGCCAGAGACTGGTTCCATGGAGGAGATCGATAAACCCCAGCCACTCTCAACCAAGGATGACAGGGTAGGCTAGAGTGGGGCCCAACCCCACCACCATTTCCTCTATTAAGTCGTTTATGGTCAGGGCCACTAGGGCCCGGGGATATGCCTTAATATCCCTTGGTTCCACTGAAGCTGGAGCGCCCCAGCGGGCACTACTGGGGGAGGGATAACGTCCTTGCAGTCTATCCTCTGCACCACTGGAGGAGCCCCCCAACCTCTCTACAATCTGGGCCCCTCTTATCCTTCCTTAGTTCCAAGGGTGCCAAGTCCATGTTGGTTGAGTGCAGGGCTCGAACCCTCGACCTCTAGCTGCGAAGGCAGGTACCTTATCCACTGCAGGATAGACTCCCATAGACTGAGTCTAAAAGGGCAGCCATCTCCCATGGCCCTGCTTTCACAGGCACTGTCAGCTTGGGCAGCCCCAGTCTGTGGGCCCAAGATGCCGTGGTGCACACCAGTCCAAAGTTACAGTCCATATCAGGACACTCTCACTGTAGGTATCCCAAGTGGCTGCAGGAAAAGCAAGGTCCAAGATCCGAGAGTGCCAATTGGGTCGGGGCATTCAGAGGTTGGTTCTGCAGTCCATCCCCGTTTTCCAGTTGGGGCATCTCCTGAGCTCCTTGTTCCCAGGGGCTGGTTGGCTACCCCCCCCCCCCCCCTTTGAGCGCAGACCTGTGGCTCCTGGGTACTTGAACAATGGTCGGCTTCCCCCGAGGCCTGGGGGGGAGGGGGAGATTCAGAGCCTGCTGAGGGAAGATGGGAGAAGGGCCCCTATTCCAATAGGCCCTTCCGCTGCCAAGCAGTCCTCCATGAGGGTGACAGCAGCACAGAGTGTCACCGGTTGGTGCTAAAGGACCCACGCCCAACCCCACAATGGGAGGACCTGAATGAATTGCTCCACGATTCTTCAGCTGAGTTCCATTCCAGGCACAACCACCACCGAGCAAGACTCTTAATCTTCTGAGCTACTGCCCAGGGTTGGATCCCAGTTGGATAATTTATGCTCCAGAGCCAGCACCGGACAGTCTCTGGCGTGATGTCCAGGGTGTCTAGGATCGCCGCCTTTACATGTCCATAATCTTGGACCTCCTTAATAGGAAGACCTCAATAGGCCATCTGGGCAGGCCTAGACAGGTTGGGCACCAGGAGAGGGGCCTCTGCTCCCGTGGCCAGCCCACTACCACAGCCACCCACTCAAATGTCTCCAAAAAGGCTTCAGGGTCATTGTCAGGCCCCATCTTGGAGAGTCATACTGGTGCGGTGGGTCTTAGGGGGTCTCCTGCTGCCCTGGGTTGTTGTTGGTTGGTTCAGGACCTGAGGGAGGCCACCTGCTGGAACCCTTGCAGCTGGAGCTCCTGTTCTTAAGTAACTAGCCTTTGTAGGAACTGCTACTGCTGCTGCGTGCCCATCTCCCACATCAGCTGCTGCTGCTGCTCATGCTGTGCGCCCAGCTGCTGTACCAACTGCTGGTGGTGGTTGTTGGCGGCTCTCCATCCAGTACTTGAAAAAAAATTGAGATCCATTTCTGTGTCTGTCTCTCTCTTTTCTTCCTTAATGGGTAGTGGCTAAGCCCCTTTTCATCAGGGGTTGGCTCCAGGTGCCTGCGTTCTCTACCATATGTAACCCTGTAGGGCTCAGAGAGGTGCACCTCCCCCTTGAGGTCATGAGGTGTCCACTCCGCCCCACTATACCCTGCTTAGTCTCTTGTGGGAAATTAGTTGTGGCTTTTGGCTTAAGAGTAGTCCACCGTCCTAGATAGCCACCAGTGGCAAACAATTCAGAGCCCCGGCCCTGGTTTGGAGCGTGACAGCAGGCAAACACACACAGTTCTCAGCGCAGGCCCTTGATTCAGGGCAGGGCAGTAAACAAATAGTTCTGAGCCCCAGGCCTTGGTTGAGGACAAGGCAGCAAACAGGTGAACAGGTCAGAGCCTGGTCCTGGTTCAAGGCAGCGTGGCAGGCAAACATAAAAAGTTCAGACAGTCTTAATATAAGCTCCCAGCCAGGTCCCCTTGCTTAGGCAGGGGTCCAACAGGTCACGGCTACTCTTCTGTAACAGACGAGGGGGAAGACTGCCACCCAAGAGTGGGGTGGCAGAGGGGACGCAGGCCCACCCACTCCACTGTATCCTAGCCCAGGGCCCTAGTAGCAGCAGAGCAGTCTGCTGCTGGGTCAGCGGGGATCCGTACCGCGACATGCTGTCCTGGTTCTGGTCCAGCCAAATAGTGGTCAGATACCCTGGGGCTTCTTCCCTTCCCCCCTCCACCCCAGATGGTTCATGGGCTTCGTGGCTCTGGAACCCCCAGCCAGACAAGCAGTCTCTCTAGTTCATCGTCCAGCTGGGGCCTGAGCAGCCAAGGCTAGTCCTCCACTTCTCCTGGGTCCAGCTCCTCCTTTGGGTGTGCAGGGGAGGCTTCTGGCTCCTTCCATTACTGGCCTCTCTGGCAGGCCTTTTATATCCCTGGCCCCACCTCCTATCTTCTGGTCAGGTGGGACAATAGGGCCAGGTGCTGCCCACCAAGGCACCAAGGGATGCTTCCCCCTCGGGGTCAGTGGGCGGTCACTCCACCCCACTACAGACTCCCTTGCGAGCCATATGTGTCTTGTGAGCCATAGGTTGCTGACCCCTGACTTAAAGCAACGTAAGCACTGTGTTGTGCCAGGAAAATGGGAAGTGCCTCTCATAAAACCATACAGAAAAGAAACAATCACCAGGTAGATGAAAGGGGCTGGCTGAGGGTACATCCCCACTGTCCAGGACTGCCCCAGCCCCAAGCCTGCCTACACACCAGGTGTGCTTTACGGAAAGTGGGGTGGCTGAAGCCACCTTCTCCTCCCCCCCCCCGCCCCCGCCCCCATACAGGAAAATTGCTGGCCTTTGTCAGGAAAGTGAAGGGAAAGTACACCATTTTCTGCATTTCCCCTCTGGCTGAGGAGCACAGTGGGCAGACGAACTTCAACCTGCCCTAGCCAGGGGACATGCACTCTTTCCCTGCAGCAGCTATGGAGAAGCGCTTCTCACCTGGCCCCAAGCTACTGTGGTGAGAGAGGGCTAGGGTAGTCCTCTCTCTCTCTCTCTCTCTGGGGCAGCCTGCATCCTGAACCTCTCATCTATGGCCCCACTCCAGAGCAATGATTTAAATTAAGCATGTACATTTTCATTTTATTTTCCAAAACCCCAAAATTAATTGAGTTAAAGACCCAAACAATGCCAGGTAAACCATCTAGTAAATAAACAAACTAATAATGTCTTGGGAATACAAGTTTAAAGAAACACAACATACTTGTACACCTCTCAGATCCAAAACTCACTGAAATTGATGGAAATACACTCAACCCAGTAAGCTTTTCATTTGGTCTTCTGCAAAGGAAAAACTGATGAAGGCAAACAAAACATTCCACCACCAACCAGGAGGAGAATAAAGTATTTTATTAGAACAGAAGGTCTCCAGCGTTCTGAAATTATAGAGCTCTCTCTCATTTTTGGACCAGATAACATGGACATTTACCACAAAATACTCTAATACAGGGAAAAATCTAAACACTTTTTAGACCTGTTTATCCCAAACAAAAGATGTTCATACACTTAGCAAGGGCTGAAGAGCCCAATTTCAGGAAAGCTGCATAAGCACATTTAGTTTATTGCAAACTATATGATTTCAAATGAAGTGAAGATTCTTGAGAATCCAATGATGTTTCTCAATTTTGCAGGATTTTTTATTTTAGCGTACCTCAATCTTTTACATTTGTGCAAAGTCTTATTATAATTAATACATATAATTTTTACTTGAGAATAAAGCAAATTATTTTGTTGCCATGGCTGGCCTCAAAGAGTTGGAACAGAGGTGGGCACTAAGCAGCCCGTGAGCCGAACACAGTTTGCCAGAGTTAGCTGCTGCCAGATGTTTTGTTTATCCGAGTGTCCACAGACATGGAGCCTCTCCCCTCCCCCCAGCTCCCATTGGCTGTGGTTTTCCATTCGTGGCCAGTGGGAGCTGCGGAAGGCAATGGCCCAGTCCTCACCACTTGCCACAGCTCCCATTGTCCGCGTATGGTGAACAGCAGCCACTGAGAGCTGTGAGTGGCCATACCTGGGGACACTCAGGTAAACACAGCATCTGGAAGCCCACCAGCAGATAACCCTGGCTAACCATATCCAACCTACAGGCCAGTTATTACCCACCCATGAGTTGGAAAAATATCAGGCTTGATATCAGTTCCACCTGAAAGAATGTTTTGTTGCTATCGTGGTATCCTTTCTGGCTAATTTAGAATATGTAAAAACCATTTGTTCTTTATTTTGTCTGGATGATAGCAATAAAACATAGGCTTACAGCAACAGAAAGGAATACTTGTAACGGAAATCTGGTGTATCAGCTGGGAGAGGAAAGAGTTTAAAGGAACCTCATTAACCTGCCCCCTAGAATCCTAGAATAATTCTCAGTTATGTAATTTTCTTAGTGCTAGAGGTATGGAGGAAAGGCCTACTTGTCTGTACATGTATTTTATTTCAGGAGTTTGTCAGCATTTGATTATTTACATAAAATGGTGAATTATATAACAAATTCAGAAGTTAGGAAGCACCAAGAGATTGTTGTGATATGTTCATAGATGCAGATTTCAAATTGGGGCAAAAGAGTTTTGGAGGGGCACAAAATAAAACATACATCCAAAAATATGAAATCCCCACAGTTATTTAGCATTACTTGGAAAGAACAAGCAAATTTGAGTTTTGGCTTTGAACCAGGTATCTGCCTCCCCTGTGCTACAGCAGATAGAGTAGGCTATTTGTCTAGACAATTATATGGTCAGAAGAATTCATGGTTCAGGTTTCATAATCTAATAAATTTTAAGTTACACAATCTTTTGTGGAATGTGAAAGTGTGTGTCACATTTCCGGAAGCTTAAGGATCAGCCATGGGGATTTGTTCATAAGATAAACTGTTGAGGGCAGGCAAAGAGGCAAATGGAGGGAGAGATTTTCCAAGAATATTCCATATTGGCCTAATTTTGATCCCACTGAAGTCAGCAGGATCTCCCCATTAATGTTAATACTAACAAAATCTGATCAATGCTAAATGCTTCTGGAAATCCCACTTCATATATATCATACAACAATTTGCATTTCTACTGCATCTTCTACTTTACCAACATGAATTAATCTGTATAATACACCTGTGAGATACTGTGATTAATAGCTTTGTTTTGCAAGTCAAAAGAACCATGTTTGGAGAAACTAAGGGCTTTCTCTTCAAAGTATTCTGAGCACCAGCTCCTCCATTTTCTTCATTTGGAGCTGCAGGTATTCATCACTGGGGGAGGGAGGATAGAGGTGTTAGAGGAAAATGAAGATCCAATTGATACACAAGATGTGAAAGACTGGAAGATTCGACTTCATCTTGTTTCCTACTCTTGTGCTTTAACCATTAGATGACAATATTTTGGTCTTAGTAACCAAACATCAACATCTTCCCAAGATGTTATAGGACTGTAGTCATTAAAAAGACCATTTGTAAGGCATATTTGAATAGCCTGTGAGACCACTGAACATGGACTATTTCTTCTTCTCTCCCCCAACTCCTTCTTGTGGTGAAGAAAAATGAGATTGCTTTTGCTTGAATCACAAAGAACAGGAAACTATACTTTTAATAAGAACTGACAGTTGGAGAAAGGAATGAGAG